>CP136056.1:392565511-395065511 GCA_032464435.1 Aegilops umbellulata
GCGGATCGAGGCGATGCACACAAGGGGTTTACCTAGCTTCGGGCCGCACGAATGCGTAAAACCCTACTGCTGCTTTGTGGTTTTGTATTGTGTTCTTGCTCGGGAGCGTGTGGTGCTACAGTACACGCGAGCCGCTGGCGAGACCGAGCGTGAATGGCCTCCTTCCCTTTTTTCTTCTCCCCCCGTTGCGCATGGGGCCTCCTTTTATATGTGCAAGGGGTTACCCACAGGTGGCAACGTAGGCGGGGGCAAAACTGGAAAACGCTGTGTTGGGTACAGCTGTTTGCACAGTGCTATCATACCTAACTCCGACGGCAGGGGACAAGGGCATTAAATGCCCGTCCGCATCGCCCAGACGGTGCAGGAAAGGGACCTTTAGGAGCGCCACCGTTTGCCACAATGGCTACTCTGTCAGCGTTGCTTCGCCACCGCATGCCCCTGGCTGCGCAGCCTCTTGCCACGTACGCCTGGAATGGCCCCAGAGCGACGCGTGGGTGGATGAGCTGGAGCGCAGGCGCGGGGTGGTGACTTGCCGTGGCAAGCGCCTTGCCGTGTTTGGTGCCTTGTCGCGCCCGGGAGCTTGTCGCTCACCGGTCCTTGCCGGGACGCGGGGCGCGTCGCAGCAAGTATCTTGTCGTGCCTCGGTCGGCCTTCCCGGCAAGATCCTCTTGCCGGGGCCTTGTGCTTCGAGCGGCCGTCCCGGCAAGCTCCTCTTGCCGGGGCCTTGCACTCTTCGGGTGGCCTTCCCGGCAGGCTCCTCCTGCCGGGGCCTTGGCTCAAATACTTTGTTCTTGGATGGCCCAAAAAGGGACCACGAAGAGTTTTGGCGATCGCCTGGCAAGCCTTGCCGCGGGGTGCTACGACTGCCCATGCACAAGTTCGGGGTACTAAGGTACCCCTACTTTAGTACACCGACAGGAGCCCCCGGGCCTGGGCCATACACGATGCCGAGCGCTGTTGGGCCAGGCCCAAAACAGTGCACGGGCACGCGTGGCCTGGGTCTCGCTGCATCTGCTTCTGCGTCCTACACGTCCTCCCCGAACGGCACGCGTCGAACGCGGCATCGTGGGGAGAGGCGTGCGTGACGTGGGCGGCGTGCGCGGGGCTGAGCCCCGCAGGCATGCGTCACGTCGCAGTAAAGGGGGACGGTTCACGCTATTCCCATAAGTGGAGGGTGGCGTGGAGGCGCGGCTCGTTTGCTGGACGGGGCCGAGGCACGGTTTCCGAGGCGCCCGCTCCCCACGATCACGGGGCGAGGGGAGGTCGCCTCAGCCGTCGCCTCGGTCTTGCACGCCAGCCACGCGGCTCCCATGCACTTGGGGTCGCGGACGGTGGAGGCAGGAAACCGGGCCGAGGCAGCAGGCCGGTCCCAGTCGCCTGCCCTTCCTGCGTCTTGATTGGCTGAGCGGGGCGGCCGAGCCCACACCCTGCTTCTTTATAAAGAGCAAGAGGGGGCGATGGAAAACCGCACTCCTTCATCTTTCCTTCCCTTCGGCTTCTGATCCCCTCCCTCCATTCGCCATGGAGAAAGGGAACCCTGGTCCTTCATCGGTGGCGGCGAGGGTCGCCGCCAGGCAACGCGCCCCTCCTCCCCTTGCACCCGCAGTGGCAGAGCCAACCGTAAGGGGAAGGGGGAGGGGGCGAGGTCATGGACGAGGTCGTGGGCGAGGCCGAGGCGCTCAGGGACGAGGCGGACGGGGCGACGCGCCGGCCTCGCCTCCGCCAGCGGCCCCTCTTCTCACGGCAGTCCACATCGGGGACGACCCTTGCGAGTTCTTCGTCAGGCTGCGCCGGGCGCCTCGTCGCCGCCTCCGCCTCCCGGCCCCCTTCGCAAGTGTGATGGAGGTGGAACAACCTGAGACGCTAAGACTGCGCATGAGGGGCTGCGGGATCAGCGGCACGCGGGTCCACGTTGAGTCCCCAGCCCCCGGCGTGATGTATCTTGGTTGAGGGTGGAAGATGTTCGCCCGTATCCACAACTTGATGGAGGGGTTCACCCTCCATTTTAAGTTGATGGAGGGCGATCTCCTCTCCGTTAAGGTCTTCGGGTGCTTCAGGACCCGGGCCCGGTGCTGCGTGGATAGCTCCTCCGACAGCGAAAGCTCCTCCTCGAGCGAGAGCGACGAGGAGGGGAGCGACAGGACGACGAGGGCAGCGGTCGTCGGGATGACGGGTCCGACTGGGCGTCGGCCGCGGCTCCGCGTGGCACCGGCGACCCCATCATCCGTGTCGCCGGCTCCTTGAGCTTCCCGGGGTCGTCTCCTTGGCGGCTGGCGTGGCGAGGCTGCGGAAGAGGAAGAGGGCTGGCGGCAAGGCCGTCAAGTCGGAGTACGAGGGCGAGGTGCCCTCGACAGCGTGCTGACGTCCTGCCGCCCCGTCGAGCCCTGCTTCCGGCGCCGCCGTTACCGTCCAGCTTTCAGCCGGCCCCCGGGGCGTTCTGTTGGTGTCTTCTGCCACCCGTAGCTCGCCTAGGTGCCCCTTTTGCCCTTTTCGCCTCCTTGTCCTACCTCCTGAGGAGAGAGACAAGAAAGGGATTACGGGCATCTTATCTTTTTTCAATCTGTAAGCCCTCGGGCCTTAGCTGTGTTTAAAACTTGTAATCCCATCTTTCATGTTTTTCATTCTCTCTGAACTGTACCTGAGCAGAATGTTTTCAATGAAAAGGGGATGTTTGCCGCGCCATTTGTCCCGTGGGTAAAACCCACGCCAAGGAGCGAATCCTTTATGTCGTTAAGATAGACACTTCTTTGCTCGGCAACAGGCCCTGCCGTCTTCCCGCGCCACTCGACCTTCCTCACGCTTTTGGCGGAGGCAGGGATGAGGCGGGTTCGGGCTCCTCATTCCGTTCCTTTGCCGCCGCGGCTACTACCGAAACTGGCCCCAGGAACGTGCTCCGGGGCCCAGAGTTAAGGGAGCATGACAGCATTTTAGGAAGGAACAAGGTTTTCGCAATCCTCAGTCCATAAGAGAATGCATGACAAGGGATGAAAGACTTATCTGGGATTGCAGCCCCCGGCAACTTTGGCTTGTCGCGGGCGAATCTTTGTGCTTGCAGCCCCCGGCAACGTTGGTTTGCCGGGGACCAGATGCTGGTCCGCCCTTCTTCTCTTCTTTGTCCTTAAGCAGTCTGGCCAGGATATGCAAAACCCTGCGAACCAAAGGAAATGAAAGAACAGGAAAAAGGACGCAGACTCGACCTCTAAGCTAGGGGTTAGCAGCTGTTAGGCACTATCAACCCTAACCAAGGACGAGACTCGACTCAGCATGCATGCTAAAACTTAGGGCGCCAGCGCTTCATTTACCGCTGCTCAGGGTCTGCGCCTGGCTTTGTACAAAGGATTACATGCAACAGCGGCAAGACTTGTACAAAAGGTTGGTTGCCGGGCGGGGCCCGACAACCGCGCCTTACGGGTAAAACTTACGAAGATGCTCATTATTCCAGGAGTTGCTCATCGGAGTGCCATCTTCGGTCTCGAGGTGGACGGCGCCAGGCCTCGTGACTCGTCTCACCCGGTAAGGGCCTTCCCACTTCGGCGTCAACTTGTTATGATTCTTGGCGGACGGAGCGCACCGAAGAACAAGGTCGCCTTCCTCGAAGCTTCTGGCTTTAACTTTGCGGCTATGGTAGCGACGCAAAGCTTGCTGGTAGCGAGAGGCTCGCACAGCAGCCTGAAGACGATCTTCCTCAAGGAGCAGCGCGTCATCTTCACGCAGCCGCTCTTGCTCAAGCTCATCATAAGCGAGCACTCGAGGTGACCCGTATACGAGTTCCGTGGGGGTAACTGCTTCTGCTCCATAGACTAGAGCAAATGGTGTCTGGCCAGTGGCTCGATTTGGCGTCGTTCTGATCGACCAAAGAGCCACCAGCAGCTCCTCGATCCAGTTTCTTCCGCACTTGTGCAGCCTGTTGAAAGTTCTGGTCTTGAGCCTGCGCAGCACTTCGGCATTGGCCCTCTCCGCTTGACCGTTGCTCCTGCGATGAGCAACAGAAGCGAAGCAGACCTTGGCGCCGAGATCTTAGACGTATTGCATGAAGGCGCGGCTCGTGAACTGCGTACCGTTGTCGGTGATGATCCTGTTGGGGATCCCGAAGCGGCAAACAATCGACCTGAAGAACTTGACTGCTGACTGTGCTGTCACCTTCCTCACCGGTTCCACTTCCGGCCACTTTGTGAACTTGTCGATTGCGACGTACAAGTACTCAAAGCCTCCGACAGCTCGGGGAAAGGGGCCGAGGATGTCGAGCCCCCAGACCGTAAATGGCCAGGATAAAGGGATCGTCTGGAGAGCTTGAGCTGGCTGGTGTATCTGCTTGGAATGGAACTGGCATGCTTCACACTTGGTTACTTGTGCAGTTGCATCCTGGAGGGCTGTCGGCCAGAAGAAACCTTGCCGAAACGCTTTGCCGGCAAGTGCTCTGGCGCCAATGTGGTGACCACATATGCCTCCATGTATCTCTGCCAACAGCTTTTGTCCGTCTTCCTGGGAAATACACTTCAATTTCACACCGTTGCGCCCTCTTCTGTACAGCGTGTTGTCGACGAACTGGTACATACTCGAGCGCCGGGCTACTCTTTCCGCTTCTTCTTGTTCTTCGGGAAGTTCTCCGTTCTGGAGGAAATGGACAGTCTGCTGCACCCATGCTGGAGCCTGTGGCTCGACAACAAGGACTGAAGGCACATCTGCTGCTGCGGGAACGTCCGCTTCTACGGCGAGGATCTGGGGCTCAGCCGGAGCTTGACGTTCCCCGACAAGCTTGCCGGGGCAAAACTTGTCGGGAGCGCCTGCTTCTACGGAACAAACCCTGGGGTTTGCCGGAGCAGACGGCTCCTCAGCGCTCTTGGCGTCGATCTTGGGGACCTTCTTGGTGGCGGCTCCGGGGAGCTCTGCCGGAAGATAGTCGCCGGAGACCAACTTCCTCTTCTTGCTCTGTCCGGTTGATGGTGTCACGGATGGCTGAGTCCGCTTGAGCACAAAGGTTCCTGGTTCCACAGGTAACCTAAGTGATGCGCACTTTGACAGGCCATCAGCAATGTCGTTCGTACTCGGCCTTTTGCAGCTCGACGAGCCGCTCGACCTGCTTGCAGCTCTGGAGGTCATGGCCCTTGGTGCGGTGGATCTTGCAGTACTGTTTGTTGGTGCCGTCCCGCTTGTCGGCGACCGCCACAGCCTGGCAGTTGGCGCATCCGGCAACCTCCTTGCCGGAGCTACCAGCCTGGGCCTTCTTGGCGGCGCCTTCATCGCCGGACTGCTCAACAACCAGTACTTCTTGGCTCTTCTTCTTCCTGTTGCTCCGCCGCCGGTTCTTCCTTGCCGGGCGGTATCTTCACTGTCAGATTCTCCTGCTCCAGTGTTCTCTCCGGGGAGTTTCCTCCCTTCCTCAGCACGTGCACACTTGTCGGCCAGGGCATATAGCTCACTAACGTCTTTGATCTTGCACATTGCCATCTCCTCCCGCATCCTGCGGTTACGCACGTTCTGATGGAACGCGCTGATAACCGCGGCAGGGTGGACGTCTGGGATGTTGTAGTGTACGCGGCTGAATCTCTGGATGAACTTGCGCAAGGATTCCCCTTCTTTCTGGACGAGCAGATGAAGGTCGCTCGCTTGGCCATGGGGTTTATGGCCGCCTGTAAAGGCGCCAACAAACTGATGGCACAAGTCTGTCCAGGAGGTTATGGAGTTATCCGGCAAGTGCATGAGCCAGGATCTGACGTTGGATTTGAGTACCAGCGGGAAGTAGTTGGCAAGGATCTTGTCGCCCCGCCCCCCAGCAGCCTGCACCGCAATGGTGTAGATGCTGAGGAACTCCGACGGATGCGACTTGCCATCGTACTTCTCTGGTACGTCTGGCTTGAAATTCTTCGTGCTGGGCCACTGGACTTGCCGCAGCTCACGGGTGAACGCAGGGCAGCCTACCGCGTACGGCAGGTCACCTGGTCCCCCGGGCGCATGCATGTCGACAGAGGGCCCAGCACGCTGGTCTGATTGACGCCGCGCTTCTCTCCGACGCTCGATGCGAGTACGAGCGTCCTCTTGCTCTCGCTCATGAAGAACTTGGCGTTGATCGCGACGAGTTCGCGGATTCGACGACGCGGTGGAGTCATTGTCGTGATGGTTCCGGCGAGTCGGCGATCTTGGCCTTTGGGGCGGGGAGTGCACGGTGGTCGCGCCCCCACCGGTCTTGGCGCCATCGGTTCTCGCCTGGCCGACCTGCCGCGGCTGCGACGCACTGTGCTGCCGCGGGGTGTCGCCGTTAGCGAAACCGATGAGGCTCTGTATCGTGGCCCTCCAGTCGTCGAGCTTGTCCGCTGTTGGAGGGTAGTCTAGGAGCAGTTGAGCTCGCGCCAGAGCTTCTGCTGGCGTGGCGGGCAGCGGTGGCGAACGGCGCGTGGAGTGGGATGTGCTCGAACTTCTAACTACGTTAGAAGGAGCAACACCCGGACCAGGCAATCGCGCCACGCTCGCGCCAGCGCGTTGGTGTGAGTGCTGGCCTTGAGCGCCCTGGGATCCGCTGGCCCGATCTGGGTCCAGCGAGCGTATGGTACCGTGAGTGCCAAGACGCTGTTGGTCCCGTGCCTCCTGAGAGGGGCGCGGTGCATGTTCGGACGCCGTGGCACCATGAGCTGGCTCGGTGGCGCCCGTTCCGCCGCCGGTGCCGTCCCCACCACCCGTTCGCTCCAGGGGCGGTGGGTTCGACGCGGACGGACCAGCCACCTCCGGAGCCTTCTTCTTCGGTGGCATGTTGATGAAGATGATGGAGATCTAGCCTGTGCAGACGCCGGATCAGGTTCACACAACTTCGACGCCCCCTACCTGGCGCGCCAAAGATGTCGGTGGGAAATCTGCCTCCACGAACACCTATGGGGACTGAGCCCCTTTCTTGGTTCGGCGGGGGGCGGAGGTCGCGCGAAGAGCGGATCGAGGCGATGCACACAAGGGGTTTACCCAGCTTCGGGCCGCACGGATGCGTAAAACCCTACTGCTGCTTTGTGGTTTTGTATTGTGTTCTTGCTCGGGAGCGTGTGGTGCTACAGTACACGCGAGCCGCTGGCGAGACCGAGCGTGAATGGCCTCCTTCCCTTTTTTCTTCTCCCCCCGTTGCGCATGGGGCCTCCTTTTATATGTGCAAGGGGTTACCCACAGGTGGCAACATAGGCGGGGGCAAAACTGGAAAACGCTGTGTTGGGTACAGCTGTTTGCACAGTGCTATCATGGGGACAAGGGCATTAAATGCCCGTCCGCATTGCCCAGACGGTGCAGGAAAGGGACCGTCAGGAGCGCCACCGTTTGCCACGATGGCTACTCTGTCAGCGTTTCTTCGCCACCGCATGCCCCTGGCTGCGCAGCCTCTTGCCACGTACGCCTGGAATGGCCCCAGAGCGACGCATGGGTGGATGAGCTGGAGCGCAGGCGCGGGGTGGTGACTTGCCGTGGCAAGCGCCTTGCCGCGGTTGGTGCCTTGTCGCGCCCGGGAGCTTGTCGCTCACCGGTCCATGCCGGGACGCAGGGCGCGTCGCAGCAAGTATCTTGTCGTGCCTCGGTCGGCCTTCTCGGCAAGCTCCTCTTGCCGGGGCCTTGTGCTTCGAGCGGTCGTCCCGGCAAGCTCCTATTGCCGGGGCCTTGCTCTCTTCGGGTGGCCTTCCCGGCAAGCTCCTCCTGCCGGGGCCTTGGCTCAAATACTTTGTTCTTGGATGGCCCAAAAAGGGACCACGTTGAGTTTTGGCGATCGCCTGGCAAGCCTTGCCGCGGGGTGCTACGACTGCCCGTGCACAAGTTCGGGGTACTAAGGTACCCCTACTTTAGTACACCGACACTGCCCCTTCTGTCACTGGGAAAGGACACCGCAAGATCGAACCCAAAGCTAAGCACTTCTCCCATGGCAAGAACTACCAATCTAGTCGGCCAAACCAAACGGATAATTCGAAGAGACTTGCAAAGATAACCAATCATACATAAAAGAATTCACAGAAGATTCAAATATTGTTCATAGATAGACTTGATCATAAACCCACAATTCATCGATCTCAACAAACACACCGCAAAAAGAAGAAGATTACATCGAATAGATCTCCACAAGAGAGGGGGAGAACATTCTATTGAGATCCAAAAAGAGAGAAGAAGCCATCTAGCTAATAACTATGGACCCGAAGGTCTGAGGTAAACTACTCACACTTCATCGGAGAGGCTATGATGATGTAGAAGCCCTCCGTGATGACGACCCTCTCCGGCGGAGCTCCGGAACAGGCCCCAAGATGGGATCTCGTGGATACAGAAAGTTGCGGCGGTGGAATTAGATTTTTGGCTCCTGTTCTGATCGTTTGGGGGTACGTGGGTATATATAGGAGGAATAAGTACGTCGGTGGAGCCTCGGTGGGCCCACGAGGGTGGGGGCGCGCCTAGGGGTGTAGGGCGCGCCCCCCTACCTCGTGCCCACCTCGAAGCTTCCTTGGCGCAGGGTCCAAGTCTCCTGGGTCATATTCGGGAAGAAAATAACGTTCCAGAAAGGATTATTCTGTTTGGACTCCGTTTGATATTCCGTTTCTTCGAAACACTAAAATAGGCAAAAAAAACAGCAATTCTGGGCTGGGCCTCTGGTTAATAGGTTAGTCCCAAAAATAATATAAAAGTGGAAAATAAAGCCCAATATAGTCCAAAACAGTAGATAATATAGCATGGAGAAATCAAAATTATAGATACATTGGAGACGTATCACACGACGGCGTGGTGACGGTGATGATGAAGTTACTAGCGCAGGGCTTCGCCTAAGCACTACGACGATATGACCGATGTGTGTAACTATGGAGGGGGCACCGCACATGGCTAAAAGATTAACTTGTGTGTTCTAGGGTGCCCCCCTCCCCACGTATATAAAGGAGGGAAGGAGGAGGAGGCCAGCCAAGGGTGGCGCGCCCAAGGGTGGCCCCCCATTCCTATTCCCACAAGGAGAAGGGGGGAAGGAGGAGGAGAAGAGAAGGAGCCCCCCCCAAACCCTAGTCCAATTCGGTTTGGGCTAGGGGTGGGCGTGCCACTCCTTGGCCTGCCTCCTCTCTTCCACCGCTAGGCCCATGAGGCCCAATAACTTCCCGGGGGGGGGGGGTTCCGGTAACCCTTGGTACCGAAACTCATCCGAAATGACCCGAACCATTCCAGTGTCCGAATGTAACCTTCCAATATATGAATCTTTACGTCTCGACCATTTCAAGACTCCTCGTCACGCCCGTGATCTCATCCGGGACTCTGAACAACCTTCGGTCATAAAATCACATAAACTCATAATACAAATCGTCATCGAACGTTAAGCGTGCGGACCCTACGGGTTCGAGAACTATGTAGACATGACCGAGACACATCTCCAATCAATAACCAATAGCGGAACCTGTATGCTCATATTGGCTCCTAGATATTCTGCGAAGATCTTTATCCGTCAATCCGCATAACAACATACGTTGTTCCCTTTGTCATCAGTATGTTACTTGCCCGAGATTCGATCGTCGGTATCATCATACCTAGTTCAATCTCGTTACCGACATGTCTTTTTACTCGTTCCATAATGCATCATCCTGCAACTAACTCATTAGTCACATTTCTTGCAAGGTTTATAGTGATGTGCATTACCGAGAGGGCCTAGAGATACCTCTTCGATACACGGAGTGACAAATCCTAATCTCTATCTATGCCAACTCAACAAACATCATCGGAGACACCTGTAGAGCATCTTTATAATCACCCAGTTACGTTGTGACGTTTGATAGCACACAAGGTGTTCCTATGGTATTCGGGAGTTGCATAATCTCGTAGTCAGAGGAACATGTATAAGTCATGATGAAAGCAATAGCAATAAAACTAAACGATCATTTATGCTAAGCTAACGAATGGGTGTTGTGTAGGATCGAAAGTATGTCTAGAGGGGGGGTGATTAGACTACTTGACCAAATAAAAATCTAGCCTTTTCCCAATTTTAAGTCTTGGCAAATTTTAGCAACTTAGAGCAAGTCAAGCAATCAACCTACACATGCAAGTCTAAGAGTATAGCAGTGGAATGTAAAACATTGCACATGAAGGTAAAGGGAGGAGTTTGGAGGGAGCAAACACAATGTAGACACGGAGATTTTTGGTGTGGTTCCGGTAGGTGGTGCTATCGTACATCCACGTTGATGGAGACTTCAACCCACGAAGGGTAACGGTTGCGCAAGTCAATGGAGGGCTCCACCCACGAAGAAGCAACCTTGTCTATCCCACCATGGCCATCGCCCACGAAGGACTTGCCTCACTAGGGTAGATCTTCACGAAGTAGGCGATCTCCTTGCCCATACAATCTCCTTGGTTCAACTCCACAATCTTGACGGAGGCTCCCAAGTGACACCTAACCAATCTAGGATACACCACTCTCCAAAAGGTAATAGATGGTGTGTTGATGATGAACTCCTCGCTCTTTTGCTTCAAATGATAGTATCCCCGACACTCAGCTCTCTCTCACAGATTTGGATTTGGTGGAAAGATGATTTGAGTGGAAAGCAACTTGGAGTAGGCTAGAGATCAAGATTTATGTGGTTGGAATGGAATATCTTGACCTCAACACATGAGTAGGTGGTTCTCTCTCAGAAAATGTATGCTGGAAGTGTAGGCATGTTCTGATGGCTCTCTCCACGAATGAAGAGTGGGTGGAGGGGTATATATAGCCTCCACACAAAATCTAACCGTTACACATAATTCACCAAACTCCGTGGGACCGAATCATAAAACTCGGTCAGACCGATTCAGTTCAAAATGTGAACGTTAGGCTTTTCGATGGGACCGACATGTCAACTCAGTGGGACCGATTTCATTAGGGTTAGGGCATAACGTAATCTCGGTGAGACCGATTACACAAACTCGATGAGACCGATTTTGGTAATAAGCTAATCAGAGAGTTAGTCAGGCAAACTCGATGGGACCGATTCGCTCTTATCGGTGAGAACGAAATGTTACGAAGGGGAAACAGAGAGTTTGCATTGCAAACTCGGTGGGACCGATCGCTCATCTCGGTTGGACCGAAATGTTATGAAGGGAAACAGAGAGTTTGCAATCCCATCTCGGTGAGACCGAGATCCCTATGGTGAGACCGAAGTGACTAGGGTTGGTGGCAGTGGCTATGTCAAGTGAACTCAGTGGCGTCGGATAGACTGTTTCGGTGGGGCCAAGCTTGACTTTTGGTTTGGGAACATATGTCGATATGATAAAGTGGTTGAGGGTTTTTAGAGCATATCACTAAGCATTTTGAGCCAGCAACTCATTAAGCAACACCTCATCCCCTTTTAATAGTATTGGTTTTTCCTATGGACTCAATGTGATCTTGGATCACTAAAAGTAAAATGTAGAGTCTTGAGCTTGAGCCAATATGTGTCCTTAGCATTTTGAGGGGTCCACAATTCTAATCCATGCCATGCCAATCATTGAACTTTCCTGAAATATTTATCTTGAAATAGCATTAGCTCAATGAGCTATATGTTGTTAATAATTACCAAAACAACCCAGGGATAGTTGCACTTTCATCTTGTCCATCACATCATTCTCTAATGATGTGATCATGTTCATCAAATGACAACACATGTCTATGGTCAGGAAACATAACCATCTTTGATTAACGAGCTAGTCAAGTAGAGGCATACTAGGGACACTCTATTTTGTCTATGTATTCACACATGTACTAAGTTTCCGGTTAATACAATTCTAGCATGAATAATAAAAATTTATCATGATATAAGGAAATATAAATAACAACTTTATTATTTCCTCTAGGGCATATTTCCTTCAGTCTCCCACTTGCACTAGATTCAATAATCTAGTTCACATCGCCATGTGATTTAACACCAATAGTTCACATCACCATGTGATTAGTTCACATCGCCATGTGACTAATACCCAAAGGGTTTTACTAGAGTCAATAATCTAGTTCACATTGCTATGTGATTAACACCCAAAGAGTACTAAGGTGTGATCATGTTTTGCTTGTGAGAGCTTAGTCAATGGGTCTGTCACATCCAGAGCCGTATGTACTTTGCAAATTTTCTATGTCTACAATGCTCTGCATGGAGCTACTCTAGATAATTGCTCCCACTTTCAATATGTATCCAGATTGAGACTCAGAGTCATCCGGATCGGTGTAAAAGCTTGCATTAGCGTAACTCTTTATGACGAACTCTTTATCACCTCAATAAACGAGAAATATCTCCTTAGTCTTCTAAGGATAATTTTGACCACTATCAAGTGATCCACTCCTGGATCAATATCGTACCCCCTTGCCAAATTCATGGCAAGGTACACAATAGGTTTGGTACATAGCATAGCATACTTTATAGAACCTATGGCTGAGGCATAGGGAATGACTTTCATTCTCATTCTATTTTCTTTCGTGGTCGTGTTTAGAGTCTTGCTCAACTTTACACCTTGCAATACAGGCAAGAACTCCTTCTTGACTATTTTCTACCTCTTGAGCACTCCGTTGGTTTTCCCTTGAAGAGGAAAGGGTGATGCAGCAAAGTAGCGTAAGTATTTCCCTCAGTTTTTGAGAACCAAGGTATCAATCCAGTAGGAGGCCACGCTCAAGTCCCTCGCACCTACACAAACAAATAAGAACCTTGCAACCAAGGCGATAAAGGGGTTGTCAATCCCTTCATGACCACTTGCAAAAGTGAGATATGATAGAGATGATAAGATAATATTTTTGGTATTTTTCTGATAAAGATAAAAAGTAAAGATTGCAAAATAAACGGCGCCAGAAATAGCTTGTCGACGGGAGATTAATATGATGGAGAATAGACCCGGGGGCCATAGGTTTCACTAGTGGCTTCTCTCAAGATAGCATAAGTATTACGGTGGGTGAACAAATTACTGTCGAGCAATTGACAGAATTGAGAATAGTTATGAGAATATCTAGGTATGATCATGTATATAGGCATCACGTCCATGACAAGTAGACCGACTCATGCCTGCATCTACTACTATTACTCCACACATCGGCTGCTATCCAGCATGCATCTAGAGTATTAAGTTCATAAGAACGGAGTAACGCTTTAAGCAAGATGACATGATGTAGAGGGATAAACTCATGCAATATGATATAAACCCCATCTTTTTTATCCTCGATGGCAACAATACAATACGTGTCGTTTCCCCCTACTGTCACTGGGATCGAGCACCCCAAGATTGAACCCAAAGCTACGCACTTCCCCCATTGCAAGAAAGATCAATCTAGTAGGCCAAACCAAACTGATAATTCGAAGAGACTTGCAAAGATAACCAATCATACATAAAAGAATTTAGAGAAGATTCAAATATTGTTCATAGATAATCTTGATCATAAACCCACAATTCATCGGACCTCGACAAACACACCACAAAAGAAGATTACATCGAATAGATCTCCAAGAGAAACAAGGAGAAGTTTGTATTGAGATCCAAAGAGAGAGAAGAAGCCATCTAGCTAATAACTATGGACCCGAAGGTCTGAGGTAAACTACTCACACATCATCGGAGAGGCTATGGGGTTGATGTAGAAGCCCACTGTGATCAATGCCCCCTTCGGTGGAGCACCGAAAAAGGCCCAAAGATGGGATCTCACGGGTACAGAAGGTTGCGCTGGTGGAAATAGGGTTTTTGCTCCTCTGCTGATGGTTTGGGGGTACGTAGGTATATATAGGAGGAAGAAGTAGGTCAGTGGAGCCAAAAGGGGCCCACGAGGTGGAGGGCGCGCCCAGGGGGTAGGTGCGCCCCCTGCCTCGTGGCTTCCTCGTTGGTTGCTTGACGTCCACTCCAAGTCCTCTGGATCACGTTTGTTCCAAAAATCACGTTCACGAAGGTTTCATTCCGTTTGGACTTCGTTTGGTATTCTTTTTCTGCGAAACACTGACATAGGCAAACAAACAACAATTTGGGTTGGGCCTCCGGTTAATAGGTTAGTCCCAAAAATAATATAGAAGTGTATAATAAAGCCCATTAAACATCCAAACCAGAATATCTAATAGCATGGAACAATAAAAAATTGTAGATACGTTGGAGACGTATCAAGCATCCCCAAGCTTAATTCCTGCTCGTCCTCGAGTAGGTAAATGATAAAAACAGAATTTTTGATGTGGAATGCTACCTAGCATATTTCTCAATGTAATTTTCTTTATTGTGGCATGAATGTTCAGATCCGAAAGATTCAAGATAAAAATTTAATATTGAAATAGAAATAATAATACTTCAAGCATACTAATCAAGCTATTATGTCTTCTCAAAATAACATAGCCAAAGAAAGCTCTTCCCTACAAACTCATATAGTTTGGCCATGCTTCATTTTTGTCACACAAGATGCTCTCATCTTGCACAACCCCGATGACAAGCCAAGAAATTGTTTCATACTTTAGTAATCTCAAACTTTTTCAACTTTCACGCAATACATGAGCGTGAGCCATGGATATAGCACTATGGGTGGAATAGAAGATGATAATGAGGGTTATGTGGAGAAGACAAAAAAGGAGAAAGTCTCGCATTGAAGCGGCTAATCAACGGGCTAGGGAGATGCCCATCAATTGATGTCAATGCAAGGAGTAGGGATTGCCATGCAACGGATGCACTAGAACTATAAATGTATGAAAGCTCAACAAAAGAAACTAAGTGGGTGTGCATCCAACTTGCTTGCTCATGAAGACCTAGGGAATTTGAGGAAGCCCATTGTTGGAATATACAAGCCAAGTTCTATAATGAAAAATTCCCACTAGTATATGAAAGTGACAAAACAAGAGACTCTCTATCATAAAGATCATGGTCCTACTTTGAAGCACAAGTGTGGAAAAAGGATAGTAGCATTATCCCTTTTTTCTCCCTTTTTTTCTTTCTTCTTTTTTTGGGCCTTCCTTTTTTATTTGGCCTTTTTTGGGGACAATGCTCTATTAATGATGATCATCACACTTCTATTTATTTACAACTCAATGATTACAACTTGATACTAGAACAAAATATGACTCTATATGAATGCCTCCGGCGGTGTACCGGGATGGGCAATGAATCAAGAGTGACATGTATGAAATAGTATGCATGGTGGCTTTGCCACAAATGCGATGTCAACTACATGATCATGCAAAGAAATATGACAATGATGAAGCGTGTCATAGTAAACGGAATGGTGGAAAGTTGCATGTCAATGTATCTCGGAATGGCTATGGGAATGCCATAATAGGTAGGTACGATGGCTGTTTTGACGAAGATATAAGGAGGTTTATGTGTGGTAGAGCGTATTGTATCACGGGGTTTGGATGCACAGGCGAAGTTTGCACCAACTCTCAAGGCGAGAAAGGGCAATGCACGGTACCGAAGAGGCTAGCAATGATGGAAGGTTGAGAGTGCATATAATCCATGGACTCAACATTAGTCATAAAGAACTCACGTACTTATTGCAAAAATCTACAAGTCATCAAAAACCAAGCACTACACGCATGCTCCTAGGGGGATAGATTGGTAGGAAAAGACCATCGCTCGTCCCCGACCGCCACTCATAAGGATGACAATCAAAGAACACCTCATGTTTCAAATTTGTTACACAACGTTTACCATACGTGCATGCTACGGGACTTGCAAACTTCAACACAAGTATTTCTAAATTTCACAATTACTCAACTAGCACAACTTTAATATCACTATCTCCATATCTCAAAACAATCATCAAGTATCAAACTTCTCCTAGTATTCAATGCACTTATATGGAAGTTTTTATTATGCTCATCTTGGATGCCTATCATATTAGGACTAATTTCACAATTAAAGCAAATTACCATGTTGTTTAAGACTCTCAAAATAATATAAGTGAAGCATGAGAGATCAATAATTTATATAAAATAAAACCACAGCCGTGCTCTAAAAGATATAAGTGAAGCACTAGAACAAAAACTATATAGCTCAAAAGATATAAGTGAAGCACATAGAGTATTCTAATAAATTCCAATCATGTGTGTCTGTCTCAAAAGGTGTGTACAGCAAGGATGATTGTGGTAAACTAAAAAGCAAAGACTCAAATCATACAAGAACCTCCAAGCAAAACACATATCATGTGATGAATAAAAATATAGCTCCAAGTAAAGTTACCGATAGACGAAGACGAAAGAGGGGATGCCTTCCCGGTGTGACGCCCCGAGACCGATGTGCCACGTGTCCTCCGCTTAGTTGCTGTTGTTGCCTCGTTTTTTGCTTGCGTGTCATGCATTTCATATCTTTGCATCATGTGCATTGCATCATGTCATAAATCTTTTGCTTCTCAACTAAATAAATTTCATGGATCTTCGGTCCATTTAAATCGAGGGAATTCACATGGTGATTCTCTTTAAAACATATCCTCTCGATATTTAGAGAGCTATATTAAAATATTCCATTAATTGGAATGCACCATAACACACTTGCAAATATCCCATGCCTTTTTCCTTCTCAACTATTGGTCTCTAACTTTGTCACTTGTCCTTTCGTCATTTTACGGAGCTCTTCCTAAATGTTCAACATTTTTGGACCTTTCCAACCCTCACTTCCTATTCAAACCATTTGAATTAAATTCAAATGAATTTGAATTTAAATCTCGCAATCATGCTCACTTCTATTTTCTTGGATCAAGCTCATTTTTACGAGTCGAGATTAACCGTACGCTCAACTTCTTCCTCTAACCCCTCTTTCTTTTCTTTCTTTATCTCCGTTTTTTTCTTTATTAGAGAGAGTGAGAGAAGGAGCCCAGCAGCTCCCAACCTCCCGCGCAGGCCCACCTAGGCCCAGCCGCCGGCCTCCTAGGCCCAGCCGCCCCCACCATCCCTCTCAACCCTAGCCCCTCGCTCAGCCCGACCCCGCACCTCTCCCCCTCGTTCCCTCACAGCGCCGCCACCCCCTCACCCCTCGATCCCATCTCTCTCCCGATCCCCGCTCCTCTCTTTCCCCCACGCCCGACCACCTCCTCGCCGCCCTTGGTGCCGCGCCACCAGGACCTCCGCCGTTCGCCTCCTGCAGCCCGAGCGCCTCGTCTCAGCGCGGCCCCGCCATGGATGCCGCCATGGACGCCGAGCTTCCTCCCCCACGCCCTGCTGCAGCTGCTCTTCCCGGCGCCGCCCGTCGCCGATGAGCTCCACCAGGAGCCCGTGCTCCTCGCCGTTCCCCTGCCCCGGCTCCTTCCCCGCGGCTTCAAGCCCTCGCCGAAGCTCACTTACTAGTTAATACGGAACCAGTCTTGGATGGACAGTGGCTAAGAATAGACATAAACAATTTTAGTGACTGAACTGGTTAGAAGTCACTACAGCTTGGAAACAACTGTTTGAGTACGTAATGGGCCTGGGCTGGCGGTATAGCCCATTAGTCTTAGAATTAATTACAGATAAGGGTCGCTTGCTTGGGAGTAAAGTAAACCTCTCTATATAAAGAGAGGAGATGTATCAATCTAATCAAGCAAGAATTAAGAAGGAAAACCCTTCCCTCTTGGCCGGCCGTGGGCAGAATGGACCCCGGCCGGCCCTCTCGCGCCCTCCTTCTAGGAGTGCCATAACAATTTGGTATCAGCTAGCTTCGGTTCGATCATGTCTTCACCGCCGCCCAACCCGTCTCTCCCATTGTCCTCCGTCGCGCCTGCCCCCGCCGTCCTCACCTCGGAGGAGGTGTACGGGGTGCTGCGGGATCTAACCCAGGCGGTCCAGGAGATCCACCTGTTCTTGGCCGGGTCCTACGGGCCGCACCAGGCTGCGCCGCCCATCGCCGCCACCAAGCCGCCGTGGCAGCCGCTGCACCAGGCGGCCTCCGCCGCGCTCGCCGGGCTGCTGCAGCAGCCGCTGTAGCTGCCATCCACCGCCTCGCCCTGGCTGCAGTGGCAGCCACCGCTCTTGGCGGCCTCCACCGCCCCGCCCTGGCTATCGTGGCAGCCGTCGCTCCTGGCGGCCTCCGCCGCGCTCGCCGGGCCACTGCAGCAACCGCTGCAGCTGCCGTCCACCACCCCGCCATTGTCATCCGCATCATGATAACAACTTTTAAAATGCTTAAAGTTGATGTTTGCATTTATTTTGCTCAAATGCCATGGTAAAATGATTTAATTCATAACTATTTAACCGTAACTCGGATTTTAATAAATTATATATGTAAATGGGGTGGAAAAATGCCTAGTTTGACATGTTGCACTTTATTTTCCTGTTTAACAACATTAAAAATTCTGTTTAGGTCAGATCAGTACCAAATTCAAAGTATGCATATGAGGATTTTCCGGAATTGTTGTTCGTTGTTTCCGGCCTCATTTAAACTTGCCTAAATAGATAGTTTTATTATGCTTCACATCTTGCCATGTTAATCAACATTTAACATTGTTGGGCACATAAACAAGAGAGAACTAAATAATTGTTGTGGTGTTTCGTCAATATGCAACTCGTTGCATATTGAGCTCCACTTAATTTGTAGTGTTGTTTGTTGCATTTGCCATGCCATGAATCATTAAACCGGACATGCATCATGCTTGTTTGTGCATCATGCCATGTTTATGTGTTGGTTGTTTACTATGTTGTTTGTTTCTTTCCGGGTTGCTTCTCGCGTTAGCTTCGGTTTCGTTCCGGAGTTGTGAGGATTCGTTCGACTTCGTCCGTTTGTCTTCTTCATGGACTCGTTCTTCTTCCTTGCGGGATTTCAGGCAAGATGACCATACCCTCGAAATCACTTCTATCTTTGCTTGCTAGCTGCTCGCTCTTTTGCTATGCCTATGCTGCGATACCTACCATTTGCTTATCATGCCTCCCATATTGTTAAACCAAGCCTCTAACCCACCTTGTCCTAGCAAACCGTTGTTTGGCTATGTTACCGCTTTGCTCAGCCCCTCTTATAGCGTTGTTAGTTGCAGGTGAAGATGAAGTTTGTTCCTTGATTGGAACATGGACTTGTTGTTCCTTGTTGGAACATGTTTACTTGTTGGGATATCACAATATATCTTATTTAATTAATGCATCTATATACTTGGTAAAGGGTGGAAGGCTCGGCCTTATGCCTGGTGTTTTGTTCCACTCTTGCCGCCCTAGTTTCCGTCATATCGGTGTTATGTTCCCGGATTTTGCGTCCCTAACGCAGTCGGGTGATTTATGGGACCCCCTTGACAGTTCGCTTTGAATAAGACTTTTCCAGCAGGCCCAACCTTGGTTTTACCATTTGCCTACTACCTACCCCTTTCCCTTGGGTCTGATCAACCCGAGGGTCGTCTTTATTTAGCCCCCCCGGGCCAATGCTTGTCTAAGTGTTAGCCCGAACCGAGCTGCCTGCGAGGCCACCTTGTGGAAACTCGAGGCCTGGTTTTACTCGTAGCTTGTCTCATCCGGTGTTGCCCTGAGACCGAGATATGTGCAGCTCCTATCAGGATGTCGGCGCATCGGGCGGCTTTGCTGGACTTGTTTTATTACTGTCGAAATGTCTTGTAGCCGGGATTCCGAGACTGATCGGGTCTTCCCGAGGAGAAGGATTATCCTTCGTTGATCGCGAGAGCTTATCATGGGCTAAGTTGGGACACCCCTGCAGGGTTTTGAACTTTCGAAAGCCGTGCCTGCGGTTATGTGGCAGATGGGAATTTGTTAATGTCCGGTTGTAGAAAACCCGAAGTTGATCTTAATTAAAATACGCCAACCGCGTGTGTTACCGTGATGGTCTCTTTTCGGCGGGGTTCGGGAAGTGAACACGGTTGTTGGAGTTATGTTTGACGTAAGTAGTTCAGGATCACTTATTGGTCATAGTTGTTCGACCGTGCTTTGCCTTCTCTTCTCACTCTCTTTTGCGTATGTTAGCCACCATATATGCTAGTCGCTGTTGCAGCTCCACCTCACTACCATGTCCTACCTTTAAGCTTAAATAGTCTTGATCTCGCGGGTGTGAGATTGCTGAGTCCCCGTGACTCACCAGATACTTCCAAACCAGTTTGTAGGTGCCGATGAGACCGTGCAGGTGACGCACCCGAGCTCAAAGAGGAGTTCGATGAAGATCTTTTCCTTTTGTTGTTTCGTTCTAGTCGATCAGTAGTGGGGCCCAGTTGGGGTCGATCGTGGACCTTTGTCGCTTTTGGGGTTTTCTTCTTTTATTTTGGCTTCGTAGTCGGGCCCTGATTGTAACTGTATGATGTAATGTTTTATTCATGTAATTGTGTGAAGTGGCGATTGTAAGCCAACTATGTAACTCTTTCCCTTATGTATTACATGGGTTGTGTGAAGATTACCTCACTTGCGACATTGCTTTCAATGCGGTTATGCCTCTAAGTCGTGCTTCGACACGTGGGAGATATAGCCGCATCGAGGGCGTTACAAGTTGGTAATCAGAGCCTTCCCCGACCTTAGGAGCCCCCACTGATTGATCGTTTTTAGCGGCCGAGTCGTGTATAGAAAAATGTTTTGAGTCATTTAGGAATTATATATCGGAGAGTTTAGGAATTCTTTTTACTTCTCAGTCTCCTCATCGCTCTGGTAAGGCATCCTGACGTAGAGTTTTGACTCTTCTCTTCTCAAATTTCACAAAAAAAAAATTAGGATCACGCGGGTATCTTAGAATCGTTCCGATGGTTTTATGATGACAACATTGTCTTGGTTGCCTCCCGTCAGCAGGGGTTTTAGTGGAGGTGTCCCGGGGAGTTGAGCTCCGAGGTGTTGTCGTCATAATTTTATCGTTGCAGTTCTGAAATACCTGAGTTTAGTACGCCGACATCGAAAATCTCTTTTGTACAGTTGTTGGTGAGATAACCCTGATAGCCCAGTACTGAGGCGAGTGCGGGAGTATTGCCATGACTCGTATAACGGATGCTTTTCGAAGGTTGAGGTAGATGATTTCCGAAGGTTTCTTGGTTATGTGTTGAAGGATGGATACAACTGGATCTAGGTATTGTTAGTTTGGGTGATATATTTTGTGTCCCCTGTATCCCCAACACCTGATTGCATAACCAGAAAGTTTCGGGAGTTTATAAGTGGGAATTCAAGTATCACGTAGGAATTCTTTCCAACAGACACATGATGCGATATGGGATCTATCATATGTTTGTTTCCGGCTTATTCTACAAGCCAAATCCTTGTTTTGTTTTATTTGTGGTATTCGAGTTGCTTCAATGTCAAGTGTTGAATCCATACCTTTCCTAAACGATGTTCTCATATTGCTATGTGGATACCAATCCTTCTTGATCATCGAGGTTGTCATGTTAATTCTCTTCCAACCGGTGTGTCTCTCTTCAAGTGGATCCGATCATTTCAACATTCGCAAGATCAATTATCAGTTCTTCTTAACGGTGTTTGCTTCATCCTCTCCAAGTTGTCTTTGTTTTTCCCGCCCTCCCACCCTTATTCCTTCAAGGACTCAGATTTCTCAATCAAGTATTCTTTTTATTGATGGAAGCTTCTTCATTCTTTCCTTCAATGTTCTTACCCGGTGTTTCTCATGAAGATGCTCAACAGTTTCAAGTTCATCATTCGTCATTCTTTTCTTCTCCGGTGGTTCCAATTCAAGCTTTCGGTGTTGATCATATTCCTTTTCTTATTTTAAGTGCTTTCTTATGCCGATGCACCTCTTAATCATTCACTTCTCGCTATTCAATTGTTCCGAAGTGCTGAAGATATCTCAGAAGATTCAAGTTTCCATTCTCAATTCACTCAAGTTCTTTTGAGGATGTTATCTCATTCTAGCCATTTAATTCAACCGGTGCAATCTCCCTTTCAAGCAATTCTTTCAACGGTGTTCTTTTGAGTGGGCCCTAACCCACAGGTCTTTTCCCAGGATCTTACCTGACTCTTCTAATCATCCCGAAGCTATTCTCAAATTATTTTCGAAGTTTGATGCAAGAATGAATTATCATCAGTAATATGTCTTTCTCCAAGATCTTTCAAATTCTTTTCATTATTGGTTCAACCTTTCCAATTTTCATTCCGGATTGCCTCAACAATTCATGGTGGTGTTTCTCGTCATCATTCTCAACATTTGAAGACCGAAGAAGAGTTTCTCTTAAATCTTGCTCCATTCTCTTCAAGATTCATTGTTATAGCTTGATGCCATCCTCTCATAATTGTTTTCGATTGTGAGAATTCTTTTCACCCATCCGGAGCATTTCAGGAGTCTTTTTAGTTTGATTCTCCGGAGCCTTTCATCTCAGAATTATTCACCCTCAGCTTTCATCTCTCGTTCTCCAAATCTTACCGGTGCATCATGCTAGTAGTCTCTAATCAGCTCGAGATCTATTCGTTCATTTTTATCTAAATTCTCTCAAGTATCAACGTCATTTTCTAATTCTTCCTGGTGTTTCTTTATCTTTTCTACGTTCATTTTCAATTCTTACGGTGGTTCGATCAAGAGTTCTCTTTCTTTGTTGTCATATCAATTCATTCGTGGTTTCCAAATCCTACCGGCGGATCTTTGAAGACCTTCTCAAGTTGCGCTATATCTCTCTTAATCCTTTCTACGAGAATAAGTGCTATGCCAAGTCCATTGCTTGTCATCAATTTAAATTGGTGAAGGACACGCATAACATAATTCTTGTTCTTGTTTTATCTAAGTGATCTAGTTTCTTCTTTCCAGAGTTGTTCATCATGTCACATTTCTCAGTTCGAGATGCTTCATCTTTTTCATTTCCGGAGTTCCAAGCTCTCGCAATTATATCACCACGGAGATCCATCTAATCATTGCAAGGCTTCAACCTTATTCTTTTCATCCTTCATTTCATTTGATCATCCTTTTTATTACCGGAGTTCTTTATGGAGGCTACATGATGTTTCACAAAGGATTTAATTCCCTCTCAAAGTGTTCATCGAGATTCTTTTCAGAGGAGCTCAAGTATTCTTTATCTTGCATTTTAAAGTGCAATCCTTTCAACCGTATCATTCAAGGTGGTACTATGTCATTCTTGATAATTGGAGTTCACGTCTCATGACTCACATGTTGTCAAGAATGAGGTATTTTAAATCCATCAATCTCTTCATTGGAGTTATCTTGGATTATATTTCACCTAAAGCCTTCCCTAAGGATTGTTGCTATTTATGGTGCTCATTAAATAACCCAAGTTCATCATTTGTCCTCCCGGTGAAATAAGTTTCTCGTCTCCTTGTTGATATCAATCCAATCTATTGTTTTCGTTAGTGGCCGGTTGACACCTCATAATTTTGAGATGTTTGCCATAAGCCCACTACAAGTTTGTTCTTTTCGTTGTTGGTTTTTTCAACAACTCCGTTCGATTCTTCTTTGCAAGGATGTTTTCCTAGTTCATTTGTGGTAGAAGTTATCATTTTCTTCTCCATTCCTTTATTCCAATGATCTATCTTCTTTTCGTTCTTCCGGAGGCATGGTGATGTTGCTCTCTTCACTCATCATCTCGAATTGTGAGGATCGTGTTCTTTTCATGCTTATCCATTTAACCGGAGTGTTGTGCCCTCTGCTCAAGTTCTTCTAATCTTATCAAGTTTCGTAGCACTTTTCAACCTGAATGCTGTCTGAAATCATTCTTACCCCTTGTGTCATTCGTTTAACTATTGTGGAGTCAGTGCGTTGTTGATTTCATCAAGTTCCATCTTATCTTCTCAAGTTCTTGTTAATTCCTTCCATTTTCTACCGGAGTGCTGTCCAAATTATGTCATTCTTGTTCCTTGGCTATCTCGTTATACCGGTGTGGCTCCATAGGTTTCTGGTCCGTTGATCTCTTGTTTCTTGTCTTTCAACCTACAAGGTTCTCATAATGTTCCTTGTTCCTCTTTGATAATGGAGTGTTTTCCACTTCGTTCATCTTCATTGTATTTCTTTTCTCCCAATTTGTTCAACCTCGCAAGGTTCATTGGTTTCACTCGTTTGTCAAAGAAGCAACTTTGTTTTACCTATTCCTCTTCCGTTTCCCTCCGGTGTCATTCTAGATCTCGGGTCGAGATCCTCTCGTAGTGGTGGAGTGTTGTGACGCCCCGAGACCGATGTGCCAGGTGTCCTCCGCTTAGTTGCTGTTGTTGCCTCGTTTTTTACTTGCGTGTCATGCATTTCATATCTTTGCATCATGTGCATTGCATCATGTCATAAATCTTTTGCTTCTCAACTAAATAAATTGCATGGATCTTCGGTCCATTTAAATCGAGGGAATTCACATGGTGATTCTCTTTAAAACATATCCTCTCGATATTTAGAGAGCTATATTAAAATATTCCATTAATTGGAATGCACCATAACACACTTGAAAATATCCCATGCCTTTTTCCTTCTCAACTATTGGTCTCTAACTTTGTCACTTGTCCTTTCGTCATTTTCCAGAGCTCTTCCTAAATGTTCAACATTTTTGGACCTTTCCAGCCCTCACTTCCTATTCAAACCATTTGAATTAAATTCAAATGAATTTGAATTTAAATCTCGCAATCATGCTCACTTCTATTTTCTTGGATCAAGCTCATTTTTACGAGTCCGGGAGATTAACCGTACGCTCAACTTCTTCCTCTAACCCCTCTTTCTTTTCTTTCTTTATCTCTGTTTTTTTCTTTTCTTTATTAGAGAGAGTGAGAGAAGGAGCCCAGCAGCTCCCAACCTCTCGCGCAGGCCCACCTAGGCCCAGCCGCCCCCACCATCCCTCTCAACCCTAGCCCCTCGCTCAGCCCGACCCCGCACCTATCCCCCTCGTTCCCTCACAGCGCCGCCACCCCCTCACCCCTCGATCCCATCTCTCTCCCGATCCCTGCTCCTCTCTTTCCCCCACGCCCGACCACCTCCTCACCGCCCTTGGTGCCACGCCACCAGGACCTCCGCCATTCGCCTCCTGCAGCCCGAGCGCCTCGTCTCAGCGCGGCCCCGCCATGGATGCCGCCATGGACGCCGAGCTTCCTCCCCCACGCCCTGCTGCAGCTGCTCTTCCCGGCGCCGCCCGTCGCCGATGAGCTCCACCAGGAGCCCGTGCTCCTCGCCGTTCCCCTGCCCCGGCTCCTTCCCCGCGGATTCAAGCCCTCGCCGGAGCTGCACCCAAGGCCACCGCCGTCGCCAGTCTTCGCCTCGCCACGCTGCTCCACAGGAGGTCGCGCCCTCCTCCTCGCCCCTGCGACTCAAGACTCCTCGACGTCGCCCCAAGGCCCCGCTGCCACTCTGGTCGGTGAGCCCAGCTCCGCGCGCCCCTGCCTAGCTCCTGTTGAGCCGCACCAAGCCACTCGAAGACTGCCATGTTGCTGCCCCGTACGAGACCGTCAAGTTCCACGACGGACCGCGAGCTCCACGGATCCGCCAAGTACCTGGACGCCCGATGCCTAGAACGCCTACCGTCGACCCCGTGGACGTCAAGTACCTCTACGAACCGTGTACCACTACATTGACCGCCAAGTTCCACTACCGCCGCCCGAACTTCTACAGAACGTCAAGTACCCCTTCGAGATGACGAGATCGGCAAGTTCAAATGATGCCAAGTACCTCTACGAACGACAAGTACCCCTTCGTGTACCACTACACTGGTAGTATATGAGCGTGTACAACTACCATCCCGTGCATGTCACCGAGTACCACGACATCGACGACCCTTCCAGTTAGACTACGGACCGTGTACAACTACCGTCGACCCCGAAGACCTCGGATTCATCAAGTTCCCACGACGACTTAAGTGTACCCCTTTGGTTCGTCAAGTTCGACTACCGTCGCTACCTTGTACAACTACTTCCACTACTACCGCCGCGGAACAACTACTTCCACTACTTCCTTCAACGATCTTGAACCGTCCCGAATGCACGCTTCAAAGGTATAACCGCCGAGACGGCCGCCGTGAACGAATGCATGTGTTGTGATGATATGCCCGTGTTTTGCACCGTGTCCGAAATTGTCGCTTGCATGCTTCTCCTCGTTGCCATGCCTTCGCATCGTGGGAACCCGGTAACCGGGAACACCCCACCATCTTGCTTAACTCGCTTCCGTCACGCTTCCTTTTGCACCGGTATCTCCATGAGTACCGGAACCGATATGTTGCCGTGGCACCATTTTCGGATTCGTTGCCGTGGCACCCCTTTCGTTCCGCCATGGTGACCAAATGCTTCATAATATGCTCATGTTAACATTTTCATAAAATTGCATAAAACTTGAAATTGTCATCCGCATCATGATAACAACTTTTAAAATGCTTAAAGTTGATGTTTGCATTTATTTTGCTCAAATGCCATGGTAAAATGATTTAATTCATAACTATTTAACCGTAACTCGGATTTTAATAAATTATATATGTAAATGGGGTGGAAAAATGCCTAGTTTGACATGTTGCACTTTATTTTCCTGTTTAACAACATTAAAAATTCTGTTTAGGTCAGATCAGTACCAAATTCAAAGTATGCATATGAGGATTTTCCGGAATTGTTGTTCGTTGTTTCCGGCCTCATTTAAACTTGCCTAAATAGATAGTTTTATTATGCTTCACATCTTGCCATGTTAATCAACATTTAACATTGTTGGGCACATAAACAAGAGAGAACTAAATAATTGTTGTGGTGTTTCGTCAATATGCAACTCGTTGCATATTGAGCTCCACTTAATTTGTAGTGTTGTTTGTTGCATTTGCCATGCCATGAATCATTAAACCGGACATGCATCATGCTTGTTTGTGCATCATGCCATGTTTATGTGTTGGTTGTTTACTATGTTGTTTGTTTCTTTCCGGGTTGCTTCTCGCGTTAGCTTCGGTTTCGTTCCGGAGTTGTGAGGATTCGTTCGACTTCGTCCGTTTGTCTTCTTCATGGACTCGTTCTTCTTCCTTGCGGGATTTCAGGCAAGATGACCATACCCTCGAAATCACTTCTATCTTTGCTTGCTAGCTGCTCGCTCTTTTGCTATGCCTATGCTGCGATACCTACCATTTGCTTATCATGCCTCCCATATTGTTAAACCAAGCCTCTAACCCACCTTGTCCTAGCAAACCGTTGTTTGGCTATGTTACCGCTTTGCTCAGCCCCTCTTATAGTGTTGTTAGTTGCAGGTGAAGATGAAGTTTGTTCCTTGATTGGAACATGGACTTGTTGTTCCTTGTTGGAACATGTTTACTTGTTGGGATATCACAATATATCTTATTTAATTAATGCATCTATATACTTGGTAAAGGGTGGAAGGCTCGGCCTTATGCCTGGTGTTTTGTTCCACTCTTGCCGCCCTAGTTTCCGTCATATCGGTGTTATGTTCCCGGATTTTGCGTCCCTAACGCGGTCGGGTGATTTATGGGACCCCCTTGACAGTTCGCTTTGAATAAGACTTTTCCAGCAGGCCCAACCTTGGTTTTACCATTTGCCTACCACCTACCCCTTTCCCTTGGGTCTGATCAACCCGAGGGTCATCTTTATTTAGCCCCCCCGGGCCAATGCTTGTCTAAGTGTTGGTCCGAACCGAGCTGCCTGCGGGGCCACCTCGTGGAAACTCGAGGCCTGGTTTTACTCGTAGCTAGTCTCATCCGGTGTTGCCCTGAGACCGAGATATGTGCAGCTCCTATCAGGATGTTGGCGCATCGGGCGGCTTTGCTGGACTTGTTTTATTACTGTCGAAATGTCTTGTAGCCGGGATTCCGAGACTGATCGGGTCTTCCCGGGGAGAAGGATTATCCTTCGTTGATCGCGAGAGCTTACCATGGGCTAAGTTGGGACACCCCTGCAGGGTTTTGAACTTTCGAAAGCCATGCCCGCGGTTATGTGGAAGATGGGAATTTGTTAATGTCCGGTTGTAGAAAACCCGAAGTTGATCTTAATTAAAATATGCCAACCGCGTGTGTTACCGTGATGGTCTCTTTTCGGCGGGGTCCGGGAAGTGAACACGGTTGTTGGAGTTATGTTTGACGTAAGTAGTTCAGGATCACTTATTGATCATAGTTGTTCGACCGTGCTTTGTCTTCTCTTCTCGCTCTCTTTTGCGTATGTTAGCCACCATATATGCTAGTCGCTGCTGCAGCTCCACCTCACTACCATGTCCTACCTTTAAGCTTAAATAGTCTTGATCTCGCGGGTGTGAGATTGCTGAGTCCCCGTGACTCACCAGATACTTCCAAACCAGTTTGCAGGTGCCGATGAGACCGTGCAGGTGACGCACCCGAGCTCAAAGAGGAGTTCGATGAAGATCTTTTCCTTTTGTTATTTCGTTCTAGTCGATCAGTAGTGGGGCCCAGTTGGGGTCGATCGTGGACCTTTGTCGCTTTTGGGGTTTTCTTCTTTTATTTTGGCTCCGTAGTCGGGCCCTGATTGTAACTGTATGATGTAATGTTTTATTCATGTAATTGTGTGAAGTGGCGATTGTAAGCCAACTATGTAACTCTTTCCCTTATGTATTACATGGGTTGTGTGAAGATTACCTCACTTGCGACATTGCTTTCAATGCGGTTATGCCTCTAAGTCGTGCTTCGACACGTGGGAGATATAGCCGCATCGAGGGCGTTACACCGGGGCATCCCCAAGCTTAGGCTTTTGGTTGTCCTTGAATTTTACATCGGGGTGCCTTGGGCATACCCAAGCTTAGGCTCTTGCCAATCCTTGTTCCATAATCCATCAAAACTTTTCCCAAAACTTGAAAACTTCACAACACAAAACTTAACAGAAAATCTCGAAAGCTCCGCTAGCGAAAGAAAACAAAACACCACTTCAAGGTACTGTAATGAACTCATTCTTTATTTATGTTGGTGTTAAACCTACTGTATTCCAACTTCTCTATGGTTTATAAAGTCTTTTACTAGCCATGGATTCATCAAAATAAGCAAACAACACACGAAAAACAGAATCTGTCAAAAACAGAACAGTCTGTAGTAATCTGTAACTAACACAAACTTCTGGAACTCCAAAAATTCTACCAAAATATGAAGACCTAGATAATTTGTTTATTGATCTACTGAAATTGGAATAAGTATTTGTCGGTGTACTAAAGTAGCGGTACCTTAGTACCCCGAACTTGTGCACGGGCAGTAGTAGCGTCCCGCGGCAAGGCTTGCCAGGGGAGCGACAAGAGTCTCCACGGCCCTTTCTGGGCCGGACGAAGGCCAAGTGATCGAGCCTAGAAGACCAGGCCCCGGCAAGAGGAGCTTGCCGGGCCAAGGAGGCGAGGTCCGGCAAGAGGAGCTTGCCGGGCCAAGGCGACAAGGCCCCGGCAAGAGGAGCTTGCCGGGACGACTAAGCCGAAGCACCAAGGCCCCGGCGGGAGGAGCTCGCCGGGACGGCCAAGCCAAGGCACCCCAAGAAAAGCCCGCCGCGGCGCGCCGCGCGCCCCGGCAAGGCCTGACGAGCGGCAAGCTTTCAGGTGCGGCAAGACAACCACCACGGCAAGCCACTTGCCGCGGCAAACCACCACCTCAGGCCTGCACTCCAGCTCACCTGACCACGCATCACTCTGGAGCTTCCCCAGAGGCACGTGGCGGGGCGCCGCGCAACCTGAGGCGCGCGGTGGCACGCGACGTTGGCAGAGTCGCCCCCGTGGCAAGCGGACGCGCCCCCAACGGTCTGCCTCGGTACTGTTCGGGCGATCCAGACGGGCATTTAATGCCTTTGTCCCCCGCCGTCAGAGTTAGGTGCTATAGCACTGTGCGGCCACTGTTCGCACAGTTCCTTGCCATTTTTACCCTCACCTGCGTCGCTACCTGTGGGAAACCCCTTAGCATATAAAAGGAGGCCCATGCGCACGTAGGGAGGGGGAACCGAAAAGAGGACACCCAGTAGACCCTCGTCTACGTCCAGCTCCAACTTACTGTAGCTTCTTGCGCTCCAGAGCAAGAACTCGAATCAACCAGACAAGCAGCAGTAGGGTTTTACGCATCCGTGCGGCCCGAAGCTGGGTAAAATCGTTGTGTGTGTGTCGCCTCGATCTGCTCTTCGCGCAACCTCCGCCCCCCGCCGAACCGAAAAGGGGCTCCGTCCCCATAGGTGCTCGTGGAGGCCGATTTCCCCCGACATCTTGGCGCGCCAGGTAGGGGGCTGCGTCGAGGTTGTGCGAACCAGATTTGGCGACCACAGGTAAGCTCAGGTATGGCCAGGTACCTTTCCGCTCCAACCCGCGGAGCGGAGGCATTCCTCCTCACGGACTCGTGCACGTCCCTCCTCGAGTACCCACTCGCGCAGAGCCCGGGCAAGAGCAGCTGCTCCTTGAGGAGGACCGCCTTCCGGCCGCTGAGCGAGTTTCTCGCCTCCAGCAAACTCTGCGCCGCTCCCGTAGCCGCAGAAGTTAGCGCCGGAAGTTGCGGGAAAGGCGACCTCGTTCTTCGGCGCGCCCAGGCCGCCAAGATCCAAACGAGTCAACGCCGACCGTGGGAGGGACCTTGCCAGCGCGGTAGTCGGAACCCGTTCTGTCAGCCATCCTCTCTGTCCAAGTCTTGCCGCAGTTGCATGTAATCCTTGGTACAGAGACGAGCGCAGATCCCAAGCATAGATTATGTGCCCCGCACATCTTGTCGATTTCGCGCCTCTCCGCTTTGCGCATGCATTATTTGACACGATTGTGCAGCACTCGACTCCGGCAAGCGATGGCAGGCCGTGAAGCCCCGAGCCCTCGTTATTCCCTTACCTCGAGAAGGGGGGATGACAGGATAGGCTGGGCGTCGCCCGAGGAAGCTGCGCCTTGCCGGACTGCAAACAACAGAAAAGCTAAGTTGCCAAAATTTGAGCAATTAAGCTCCTTTTTACCCTTAAGTTATCTTCCTCGAACGGCCGAGCTTCGTATGGGAAACCTGTGCGCGGAGGGGTCGGCTCGTGGCTGGTTGCGCCCTTATTTCATTTCGAGTCCGCTCAACGACTTAAGTGTGCTACATCCAGAGTGGCGTCCTTACTTTGTTTCGAGCTTGCTCGGCAGCTTAAGTGTGCTGCGACTGCAGTCGCAACGCTTACCTTGCCCTGAGCCTGCTCAACATTTTAAGTGAGTTGCGCCAGCCGCGGCAAGGTTTCTTGCCAGTGGAGGCACCACCAGCGGGTTGCTAATGTCCCGCACTCGGCACCCGTGGCAAGGCGGACGCTTGCGCCGACAAGTTCCTGGGAGCGTAGGGCGCGAACGTACGAAGCACAAAGTCGAACGAGGGAGATAACAGCGCAATGAACTGCCTAAGATAAAAGTTATATTCCAAAACGACTTGCCGCTGCTCTAATCAGCTGTTTCTATGACATGCTCAGCAGCGACAAGAGAAGAAAAGAAAGAGGTGGGCGGCCTAATCCGCGCGGTCGCCCTCGACCCTCCTGATCCCGGCCACCCTTTCCACAATGGGGGTGCCGAGGGCCCTGATCTCCGTCAGGTCGGCGTCTTCCGGCAGGTGCCTGAGGACGTTGGTAAGCCTGATGGTGGGGTTGCGGAAGACGATCTTCACCAGCGCCCTCTCGAGGGCCCCGGAGACGGCTTCCCGCGTCTCCTCGGCCAGCTGCTCTGGGATCGTTTCCCGGAGATGCTGGAGCGCCTCCACCAAGCTCTTGAAGAAGGAAGTGAGCTTGACGCTCGGTGAGACATTCTCGCCGGAGGGGTACTCGTGGCCCTCCATCCCCAGCAGCTTCAGCTCCTTGTCGATGGTGGTGGCGATGTCGACGAGGCCTTCGGTCCACCGCTCCACCGTCTCCTGGAAGGCGTTCTGGGTAACGGCGGCGCGCTTCAATAGCTCCTCGTTGTCAGCAACCTCCTTCCGCAAGGTCGCTTCCTGCCCCTTGGCGCTCTCCAGCGCCTTGGCCAGGGTGTCCAGCTTCAGCTCGAGGTCGGCCTTGGAATCCTTGGCGGCGTCGAGCTCCCGGATCTTCTCGGCGAAGCGGCCCTGCAGCTCGCCAAGGGTGTGAGCGCCCTTCTCGCGCTCCTGTTTGAGCGCGGCAAGCTCTTCGCCGCTCGCCTTGAGGTCGCTAACGAGCTGCGCCACCCTCGTCTCCAGCTCCCCCTTGACGACCTCGGCGGCCGCGGCAGCGTCCTGCGCTTTCTGCAGGGCCCCGCCAAGCGCCTGCTCGCGCGCGGCAACCTCCTCCTCGTGGCTGGCAAGGCTGGCCTTCTGCTGCACCAGTTCGCTTTCCCGCGCGGATAGCCCCGCAGCGGCAAGCCTCTGCTGCTCTTCGGCCTCTGCCTTCTCGAGGAGAAAGGCCGTCCGCGCCTCGTCGAGCAGCCTCCGCTCCTCCGCCAAAGACCGGAGAGCCTCCTGGTTGAGCTCCCGGAGCTCCCCGGCACGCTTCTCCATGTCCGCGCCGGCCCTCGCGACGAGTGCCTCCTGGCGCTCCACCTTAGCCTGCCGGGCGCGGTAGAGCGACACAAGCTTCCAGAGCAGCCGCTCCTCCTCGGGCTCGCCGCTGCTGGTGCTTGGCGCATCGACCACTGTCAGCCCGACGGAGGCGAGCACTTCTCCGTCCAAGGCCTCCCCCTCGACCGGCGCCCTGGAGCTAGGCTCCCAGGGGAGCCTGATGAAGACGCCATCGCCGGCCTTCAGGTAGGCACCCGCCGGGGGCTCCTCGGGGCCCGACGCAGCGGCAGCAGCGGGATCGCCGGACGGCGGAGTGCTTGACGCCCCTGCCTCCCCGGGGCCGTCGGCATGGTCGCCGGTCCCCTCGCCGTCTGCCGCCGCGGCGGCCTTGGCGGCTTCGGCCTTCCCGCCGCCTGCGGGGTCGTTGGTGCCGCCCGCCTCCTCGATGACGACGACGTCGTCGGCGTCGCCGCGCGCGCCCTCCCCGACGACGGCCTCGGTCTCCATCGGGTCCGCGGTGGGCGGGTCTGATGGCCGGAAGAGGGGAGAAGAGTCAACCGAACAGCCGACAAAAAGGCTCATAAGGAAAGATAACCAGGGGAAGTTTTCCGTGCAGGGGGGCTTACCGGTGGCAGGGTCCGTGGCCGCGGCCTCCGCTGCCGGGGGATCGCTGGCCGCGTCCCTCGCCGGAGATCCCTCCCTTGCCGGAGAGGTCTCCCTTGCCGGGGGCTCCTCCCTTGCCGGGGAGGTCTCCCCTGCCGGGGGCTCCTCCCTTGCCGGAGATTTCTCCCTAGGCGGGGTGGTCGACGCAGACGGCACGGCAGGAGTGCCCCCCGGGGTCGCCTGCTGGGGCTGCTCTGCTCCTACCCAACAACAACAGCCACATGTCAACCACAAAGAGAAGGGGAGCTCACGCGCGCGCCAAACAGCAAGAACTAGCCGTGCACTCACCCTGGGGGCTGCGTTGTGGGCTGCCCTGGGGACCCACTGCCAAGTCCGGCAAGGTCGTCTCCGGCACCTCCCCAGTTGCCGGGGGAGATTCGCCCTCAAGGATGACCAGCGGGATCTTGGCCCTCTTCGCCCTCCTCTGGGCCAGGCTCCTGAATGGGAACGGTTTCGGGGGAGGATGAGTGGGCTGCGAAACAAGACGAAGCAACAGAAATCAAGAAGATACAAGCTCTACCAGGAACTTACTCTTCGTCCTCCTCTTCGTCGTCGGAGCTAAGCGCGGAATAGTCAAAAACCGGCTTGCTCCAGGCGCGAGGAGACAGGGGAGTGGGTTCCCGTGACCGCTTGGCGGGGACGGTGGACGACCCCGCCCCCGTTGCCGCCGCGGTACGGGGAGCGGCAGGAGCAGAAGCCGCGGCCCGTGAGGACCCCGCACCCGCTGCTTCGGAGGCGCGTGTCACGCGGGGCTGCGGTTGCTGGTCGGCCTGCCGCACCACCTCTCCGGCCCTACGGAGACGCCTCCTCGGCTGGGCAGGGGGCTCCGCCTGCGACGAGCTGCCCGGGAGCTGCGAGGAGGGCGCGTCAACCTCCGGCAAGCCGCTCGCGTCCTGGGCGGGCTCGCCCGCGCCATCGTGCCCGGCTGGTTCCTCCGCGCCGGCGAACTCCATTTGGTCGGCGAGGCTCTCCGCCTCCGCCGCGTCTGCTTCGGCCAGGGTGAAGCCAGACTCGCCCGCGGCCGCGGCGGCCGCCGCCTCCTCCATCCTGGAGGCGATGTAAACCAGCTCCTCGGGGGTGGTGTCCCGCGTGAGTCCCCTCTTCTCGTCGGGGTCGACCGGCACCTCCTCCAAGTTGTCAAAGAAGGCCTGCACGACATCGTCCGCCGGCTCCTGCCAGGTCGCGTCGATCCCGTGCGAATCGCACAGTGGCATCATCGCGAGGATGCGGCTGAGCGCCGAGTTGTTGCACAGGGGGACGACGCCCGACGGCAACCTGAACCATTCTGGGTGCTCGGAGTCGTACCTGAACAGCTCCTTCAACACTGCGACGAGCTCCAGAACGGTGAAGTTGTAGTTAAGGCCCGGGCGCAGCCTCATGATGTCCGCCGCGTTTTGGAATTCCCAAGCCGGCTTCCCCCTCTCCTGCAGGGGGGCGATACGCCGGCGAAGGAAATCCGCGCCGACGGCGCCGACGGTGAGCCCGGCACACCTGAGGCGCAGGATTCGGGTGACGGCAACCTTCAGCTTGGCGTCGTCCGGGGCTTGGTCGCTCCAGTCACGGCCGCGCACCACTGGGGTTCGGCGCACGGCGGTGAACGGCGGTGGATTTTCCTCGACGATCAGGCACCACTCGGCCCTCCACTCCTCCCATCTGCCACGGAGTTCCCCCTCCAAGTAGACCTCTTTCTTGCCGGTTCTGGAGACCCAGGCGACTCCGCCGGACAGCAGCTCTCCTTTCTCCACCCGAGGAGTAAAGAAGTGGCGGAAGAGGGCTACGTTGGGGCAGACTCCGACAAAGTTCTCGCAAAGGTGTGCGAAAACCGCCATTGTCAGAACGGCGTTGGGGGTGAAATCAAGGAGGTGGAGGTTGTAGGTGTGCATGATGTCGCAGAAGAACTTGGAAAAAGGCGGGCAGAGCCCGCAATAGAAGAACACGGCGAAGAAAGGGTACCCGGTCGGGTACAGCTTCTGGGCGATGGCGGGAAGAACTCGCGTGCGCGGATGCACTCGCGTCGCTGTCGACCAGAAGAGGCGGTATCCGTTCTTCAGCCCCAGCGCATCGAGCTGAGGGGGGAACGTCGCCGTCTCCTTCCGAAGCGCTTCCAGCCACAACGCCTCGGTCGACTTCACGGCCTTCCCCTTCGCCTTGTCGCTCTTCGGGGCCATGGCAGATACGGGGAGGGGGAGTTGTTGGCGTTGGCGGCGCCAGGGGCTGCGAGGGCGAATCGCCGCTTTCTCTAGTAAGGAGGAAGTGGCGGAGATTTTCGAGGAACAGCAACCGGCGGAATGGCGAGCTGCCCCTGTTCCCCTCCGCTTATAAAGAAGGGGGGGGGCGGGCGTTTCGCCTTTCCAAATAAAGGAAACGTGCCCGACGTGACGCATGCCTGCGGGCCTCAAGCCCCGTGCACGCCACCCACGTAACGCACGCCTCGCACGCCTCGCCCCCCACGACGCCGCGATAAGCGCGCGCCACTTGGGGAGGGCGCGACGGGCACAGAGTTAAGGAGCAGCGCAACCCAGGCCACGCGTGCCCGTGCACTGTTAGGGCCTGGCCCAACAACGCTCGGCACCGTGTATGGCCCAGACCCGAGGGCTCCTGTCAGTGTACTAAAGTAGGGGTACCTTAGTACCCCGAACTTGTGCATGGGCAGTAGTAGCGTCCCGCGACAAGGCTTGCCAGGGGAGCGACAAGAGTCTCCACGGCCCTTTCTGGGCCGGACGAAGGCCAAGTGATCGAGCCTAGAAGACCAGGCCCCGGCAAGAGGAGCTTGCCGGGCCAAGGAGGCGAGGTCCGGCAAGAGGAGCTTGCCGGGCCAAGGCGACAAGGCCCCGGCAAGAGGAGCTTGCCGGGACGACTAAGCCGAAGCACCAAGGCCCCGGCGGGAGGAGCTCGCCGGGACGGCCAAGCCAAGGCACCCCAAGAAAAGCCCGCCGCGGCGCGCCGCGCGCCCCGGCAAGGCCTGACGAGCGGCAAGCTTTCAGGTGCGGCAAGAAAACCACCGCGGCAAGCCACTTGCCGCGGCAAACCACCACCTCAGGCCTGCGCTCCAGCTCTGGAGCTTCCCCAGAGGCACGTCGCGGGGCGCCGCGCAACCTGAGGCGCGCGGTGGCACGCGACGTTGGCAGAGTCGCCCCCGTGGCAAGCGGAGGCACCCCCAACGGTCCGCCTCGGTACTGTTCGGGCGATCCAGACGGGCATTTAATGCCTTTGTCCCCCGCCGTCAGAGTTAGGTGCGATAGCACTGTGCGGCCACTGTTCGCACAGTTCCTTGCCATTTTTACCCTCACCTGCGTCGCTACCTGTGGGAAACCCCTTAGCATATAAAAGGAGGCCCATGCGCACATAGGGAGGGGGAACCGGAAAGAGGACACCCAGTAGACCCTCGTCTACGTCCAGCTCCAACTTACTGTAGCTTCTTGCGCTCCAGAGCAAGAACTCGAATCAACCAGACAAGCAGCAGTAGGTTTTTACGCATCCGTGCGGCCCGAAGCTGGGTAAAATCGTTGTGTGTGTGTTGCCTCGATCTGCTCTTCGCGCAACCTCCGCCCCCCCGCCGAACCGAAAAGGGGCTCCGTCCCCATAGGTGCTCGTGGAGGCCGATTTCCCCCGACAGTATTTTATTGCGTTCTGGTGATTTTTAACAATTGTTTTAGTGAACAGCAAGTTTCTGGAATTTTCAGCAAGATCAAATAACTATCACCCAAGAAGATCCCATAGGTTTAAGTTGGCAGAAACACTAACTAAAACACAAAACCACATCTAACCAGAGGCTAGATCAAAGATTTATTCCTAAACAATACCAAAAAGCAAGAAATTAAAATAAAATTGGGTTGCCTTCCAACAAGCGCTATCGTTTAACGCCCCTAGCTAGGCATAAAGGCAAGGATAGATCTAGGTATTGTCACCTTTGGTATGCAATCCATAAGTAGCTCTAGTAATAGATTCATAAGGTAATTTAATCTTGTTTCTAGGGAAGTGTTACATGCCTTTCCTTAACAGAAATTGGAATCTAATATTCCCTCCCTTCATATCAATAATTGCACCAATTGTTCTAAGGAAAGGTCTACCAAGAATAATAAGACATGAAGGATTGCAAACTATATCAAGAACAATAAAATCTACGGGCACATAATTCCTATTTGCAAAAATAAGAACATCATCAATTCTTCCCATAGGTTTCTTGAAGTGGAATCCGCAGGATGCAAGTTTAAAGAACAATCATCAAATTCACGGAAACCTAGCAAATCACACAAAGTTTTTGGGATCGTGGAAACACTAGCACCCAAATCACACACAGCATAGCATTCATGATATTTAACTTTAAATTTTATTGTATGTTCCCATTCATCATAAAGTTTTCTAGGGATAGAAACTTCCAACTCAAGTTTTTCTTCATAAGATTTCATCAAAGCATCAACGATATGTTTAGTAAATGCTTTATTTTGACTATAAGCATGCGGAGAATTTAGCACGGATTGCAACAAGGAAATACAATCTATCAAAGAGCAATTATCACAATTAAATTCCTTGAAATCCAAGATGGTGGGTTCATTGCTATCTAAAGTTTTAACCTCTTCAATCCCACTTTTAACAATTTTTGCATCAAGATCCAAAAACTCCGAATTTTTGGGACGCCTTCTAACTAAAGTTGACGCATCTCCAGTCCCATCATTATCAAGATTCATATTGCAAAACAAAGATTTAATAGGGGAAACATCAATAACTTTTAGATCTTCATCTTTATTCTCATAAAAACTAGAAGAACACGCCTTTACAAAGCAATCTTTTTTAGCACGCATCCTAGCGGTTCTTTCCTTGCACTCATCAATGGAAATTCTCATGGCTTTGAGAGACTCATTGATATCATGCTTAGGTGGAATAGATCTAAGTTTCAAAGAATCAACATCAAGAGAAATTCTATCCACGTTACTAGCCAATTCATCAACTTTAAGCAATTTTTCTTCAAGCAAAGTATTGATTTTTTTTGTGAATTCATAAACTCTTTAACACTAGTCTCAAAATCAGAGGGTAATTTATTAAAATTTCCATAAGAATTGTTGTAGGAATTACCATAATTATTAGAGGAATTACTAGGGAACGACCTAGTATTAAAGTTTCCTCTATACGTGTTGTTACCAAAATTATTCCTACCAAAAAAATTCACATCCATAGATTCATTATTATTATCAATCAAAGTAGACAAAGGCATATCATTGGGATCAGAAGCAACACTCTTATTAGCAAACAATTTCATAAGTTCATCCATCTTTCCACTCAAAACATTAATTTCTTCAATCGCATGAACCTTTTTACTGGTAGATCTTTCATTGTGCCATTGAAAATAATTAACCATAATATTTTCTAGGAGTTTAGTAGTTTCTCCTGAAGTGATTTCCATAAAAGTGCCTCCCGCGGCCGAATCTAAAAGATTTCTAGAAGCAAAATTCAATCCGGCATAAAATCTTTGTATAATCATCCACAAATTCAAACCATGAGTAGGGCAATTACGTATCATTAATTTCATCCTCTCCCAAGGTTGTGCAACATGTTCATGATCAAGTTGCTTAAAGTTCATAATATCGTTTCTAAGAGAGATGATCTTAGCGGGAGGAAAACACTTAGAGATAAAAGCATCTTTGCACTAATTCCAAGAATCAATACTATTTTTTGGCAAAGACAAAAAACAAGTTTTAGCACGATCTCTAAGCGAAAAGGGAAATAGCTTCAATTTGACAATATCATTGTCCACATCTTTCTTCTTTTGCATATTGCACAAATCAAAAAATCTATTTAGATGAGTAGCAGCATCTTCACTAGGAAGGCCAGCGAATTGATCTTTCATGACAAGATTCAACAAAGCAGCATTAATTTCACAAGATTCAGCTTCGGTAAAAGGAGCAATCGGAGTGCTAAGAAAATCATTGTTGTTGGTATTGGTAAAGTCACACAATTTAGTATTGTCTTGAGCCGTTGTGACAAGCAAGCAATCCAACACACGAGCAAACAAGAAGCAAGCGGAAAAGAGGCAAAAGGAAAAGAGAGGGCGAATAAAACGGCAAGGGTGAAGTGGTGGGAGGAAAACGAGAGGCAGATGGCAAATAATGTAATGCGAGGGATAAAAGTGATGGGTACTTGGTATGTCTTGACTTGTGCGTACATTCCCCGGCAACGGCGCCAGAAATCATTCTTGCTACCTCTTGAGCACTGCGTTGGTTTTCCCTTGAAGAGGAAAGGGTGATGCAGAAAAGTAGCGTAAGTATTTCTCTCAGTTTTGAGAACCAAGGTATCAATCCAGTAGGAGGCCACGCTCAAGTCCCTCGCACCTACACAAACAAATAAGAACCTTGCAACCAACGCGATAAAGGGGTTGTCAATCCCTTCACGGCCACTTCCAAAACTGAGATCTGATAGAGACGATAAGATAATATTCTTGGTATTTTTATGATAAAGATAAAAAGTAAAGATTGCAAAATAAACGGCGCCAGAAATAGCTTGTTGACGGAAGATTAATATGATGGAGAATAGACCTGGGGGCCATAGGTTTCACTAGTGGTTTCTCTCAAGATAGCATAAGTATTACAGTGGGTGAACAAATTACTGTCGAGTAATTGATAGAACTGAGCATAATTATGAGAATATCTAGGTATGATAATGTATATAGGCATCACGTCCGTGACAAGTAGACCGACTCCTTCCTGCATCTACTACTATTACTCCACACATCGACCGCTATCCAGCATGCATCTAGAGTATTAAGTTCATAAGAATGGAGTAACGCTTTAAGCAAGATGACATGATGTAGAGGGATAAACTCATGCAATATTATATAAACCCCATCTTTTTATCCTCGATGGTAACAATACAATACATGTCATTTCCCCTACTCACACTGGGACAAGATTGAACCTAAAGCTAAGCACTTCTCCCATTGCAAGAAAGATCAATCTAGTAAGCCAAACCAAACTGATAATTCAAAGAGACTTACAAAGATAACCAATCATACATAAAAGAATTCAGAGAAGATTCAAATATTGTTCATAGATAATCTTGATCATAAACCCACAATTCATCGGATCTCGACAAACACACCGCAAATGAAGATTACATTGAATAGATCTCCAAGATAAACGAGGAGAACTTTGTATTGAGATCCAAAGAGAGAGAAGAAGCCATCTAGCTAATAACTATGGACCCGAAGGTCTGAGGTAAACTACTCACACATCATCGGAGAGGTTATGGTGTTGATGTAGAAGCCCACCGTGATCAATGCCCCCTCCGGCAGAGCACCGGAAAAGGCCCCAAGATGGGATCTCACGTGTACAGAAGGTTTCGGCGGTGGAAATAGGGTTTTTGCTCCTCTGCTGATGGTTTGGGGGTACGAAGGTATATATAGGAGGAAAAAGTAGGTCAGAGGAGCCACGAGGGGCCCACGAGGGTGGAGGGCGCGCCCAGGGGGTAGGCGCGCCCCCTGCCTCGTGGCTTCCTCGTTGGTTGCTTGACGTCCACTCCAAGTCCTCTGGATCACGGTTGTTCCGAAAATCACGTTCCCGAAGGTTTCATTCCGTTTGTACTCCGTTTGATATTCTTTTTCTGCGAAACACTGAAATAGGCAAAAAACAACAATTTGGGCCGGGCCTCCGGTTAATAGGTTAGTCCCAAAAATAATATAAAAGTGTATAATAAAGCCCATTAAACATCCAAAACAGAATATATAATAGCATGGAACAATAAAAAATTATAGATACGTTGGAGACGCATCAAGCATCCCCAAGCTTAATTCCTGCTCGTCCTCAAGTAGATAAATGATAAAAACAAAATTTTTGATGTGGAATGCTACCTAGCATATTTCTCAATGTAATTTTGTTTATTGTGGCATGAATGTTCAGATCCGAAAGATTCAAGATAAAATTTTAATATTGACATAAAAATAATAATACTTCAAGAATACTAATCAAGCAATTATGTCTTCTCAAAATAACATAGCCAAAGAAAGCTCTTCCGTACAAAATCGTATAGTTTGGCCATGCTTCATTTTCGTCAGACAAGATGCTCTCATCTTGCACAACCCCGATGAAAAGCCAAGCAATTGTTTCATACTATTGTAATCTCAAACTTTTTCAACTTTCACGCAATACATGAGCGTGAGCCATGGATATATCACTATGGGTGGAATAGAAGATGATGATGAGGGTTATGCGGAGAAGACAAAAAAGGAGAAAGTCTCGCATTGAAGCGACTAATCAACGGGCTAGGGAGATGCCCATCAATTGATGTCAATGGAAGGAGTAGGGATTGCCATGCAACGGATGCACTAGAGCTATAAATGTATGAAAGCTCAACAAAAGAAACTAAGTGGGTGTGCATCCAACTTGCTTGCTCATGAAGACCTAGGGAATTTGAGGAAGCCCATTGTTGGAATATACAAGCCAAGTTCTATAATGAAAAATTCCCACTAGTATATGAAAGTGACAAAACAAGAGACTCTCTATCATAAAGATCATGGTCCTACTTTGAAGCACAAGTGTGGAAAAAATGATGGTAGCATTGTCCCTTTTTATTTCTCCCCTTTTTTCTTTTTTCTTTTTTTGGGCCTTCCTTTTTTTATTTGGCCTTTTTTGGGACAATGCTCTATTAATGATGAACATCACACTTCTATTTATTTACTCAATGATTACAACTTGATACTAGAACAAAATATGACTCTATATGAATTCCTCCGGCGGTGTACCGGGATGGGCAATGAATCAAGAGTGACATGTATGAAATAATATGCATGGTGTCTTTGCCACAAATACGATGTCAACTACATGATCATGCAAAGCAATATGACAATGATGAAGCGTGTCATAATAAACGGAACGGTGGAAAGTTGCATGTCAATATATCTCGGAATGGCTATGGAAATGCCATAATAGGTAGGTATGGTGGCTGTTTTGAGGAAGATATAAGGAGGTTTATGTGTGATAGAGCGTATCGTATCACGGGGTTTAGATGCACCGGCGAAGTTTGCACCAACTCTCAAGGTGAGAAAGGGCAATGCACGGTACCGAAGAGGCTAGCAATATATGGAAGGTTGAGAGTGCGTATAATCCATGGACTCAACATTAGTCATAAAGAACTCACAAACTTATTGCAAAAATCTACAAGTCATCAAAAACCAAGCACTACGCGCATGCTCCTAGGGGGATAGACTGGTAGGAAAATACCATCGCTCGTCCCCGACCGCCACTCATAAGGATGAGAATCAAAGAACACCTCATGTTTCAAGTTTGTTACACAACGTTTACCATACGTGCATGCTACGGGACTTGCAAAATTCAACACAAGTATTTCTAAATTTCACAATTACTCAACTAGCACAACTTTAATATCACTATCTCCATATCTCAAAACAATCATCAAGTATCAAACTTCTCCTAGTATTCAATGCACTTATATGGAAGTTTTTATTATGCTCATCTTGGATGCCTATCATATTAGGACTAATTTCACAATTAAAGCAAATTACCATGCTGTTTAAGACTCTCAAAATAATATAAGTGAAGCATGTGAGATCAATAATTTCTATAAAATAAAACCACCGCCGTGCTCTAAAAGATATAAGTGAAGCACTAGAGCAAAAACTATATAGCTCAAAAGATATAAGTGAAGCACATAGAGTATTCTAATAAATTCCGAATCTTGTGTGTCTGTCTCAAAAGGTGTGTACAGCAAGGATGATTGTGGTAAACTAAAAATCAAAGACTCAAATCATACAAGACGCTCCAAGAAAAACAGATATCATGTGGTGAATAAAAATATAGCTCCAAGTAAAGTTACCGATAGATGAAGACGAAAGAGGGGATGCCTTCCGGGGCATCCCAAGCTTAGGATTTTGGTTGTCCTTGAATTTTACCATGGGCTGCCTTGGGCATACCCAAGCTTAGGCTCTTGCCAATCCTTGTTCCATAATCTATCAAATCTTTTACCCAAAACTTGAAAACTTCACAACACAAAACTTAACAGAAAATCTCGAAAGCTCCGTTAGCTAAAGAAAACAAAACACCACTTCATCTGTAATGAACTCATTCTTTATTTATGTTGGTGTTAAACCTACTTTATTACAACTTCTCTATGGTTTATAAACTCTTTTACTAGCCATAGATTCATCAAAATAAGCAAACAACACACGAAAAACAGAATCTGTCAAAAACAGAACAGTCTGTAGTAATCTGTAACTAACACAAACTTCTAGAACTCCAAAAATTCTACCAAAATATAAAGACCTAGATAATTTGTTTATTGATCTACTGCAATTGGAATCAGTATTTTATCATGTTCGGGTGATTTTTAAAAATTGTTTTAGTGAACAGAAAGTTTCTGGAATTTTCAGCAAGATCAAATAACTATCACCCAAGAAGATCCTATAGGTTCACTACAAATAAAGACACATCCGTGAAATTTTGGGCCGAACAAACTTTTTTTCTGTCATACATATGACACTTCTATGACGATAATTGTGACAAAATCCGGTATCATCATAGATGTGGTGGGCTCCTACTTCTATGACAAAAAATCATGACCAAAAATGGGCTTTTCGTCCTACGTGGGCCGGAGACGCAGCTGCATGACATTCGTTGGGCCGTCCATGACGGAAAAAACCATGGTAGAAGCGAGGGTGAGGAAAATTTCAGGGAGTTCCCGGTTACGGTGGGAGGTCGGGGGCCGAGCGATGCGCGATGCAAGTTTCTCTCGTACACGTACGCGCGTGTGTGCGAGGCGTTGGCTCTAACTGAACCCGAGTGAGGCGTTGGGCTCTAACTGAACCCGAGCGATTGCACTGCAGGCTACGCGTTACTGAACCCGAGCGATCGATTGATGGCTGTTAACTGAACCCGATCGAGCGATTCCTTCGCTACTACTACTAACTGAGGCTGATCGATGCTGCCTCTGGGTTGAGCAGTGAGCATTGCAGGGGTTTTTGGATGAACATTGAGCGGTGGCGTTGCCTCTGGATGAACATGACCCTGTGGTGTGGAGGGCTGGATGAACAGTAGACGGTGGAGGGGCACCCGTGGAGGGGTGGTTGAACAGGACCCCGTGGTGTGGAGGGCTGGATGAACAGTAGACGGTGGAGGGGTGGTTGAACAGTAGCCGGTGGAGTAGCACGCGGTGGAGGCTGGATGAACAGGAGCCCGTGGAGGCTGGAGGAGGTCGATGGTAGCCCATGGAGGCTGGAGGAGGTCGACGGTGGAGATGAACAGTATCCCGTGGAGTCCCGTTTTGCGGTACGCCACACCCCTCCCGATGAACAGGGCCCCCGTTTCGACCGTAGGAGGTCCGTTTCGTCCATTTTGCGGTATGCCACACCCCTCTCGATCAACAGGACCCCCGTTTCGACCGTAGGAGGTCTGTTTCCTCTGTTTTGTGGTACGCCACACCCCTCCCGATCAACAAGACCCCCGTTTCGACCGTAGGAGGTCCTTTTCCTCCGTTCTGCGGTACGCCAGGCCTCGTTTCCATCGCCTGTTCTGTCCAAGCCCTCCCGATGAACATGACCAGGCATTCCATTCCGACCCAGCCGGTTGGCTCCCACGCGTTTCGTTGCCTCCCGATGAACACGACGCATTCTGTTGCCTCCCCATGAACACGACGCATTCTGTTGCCTCCCCATGAACACGACGCATTCCGTTGCCTCCCCATGAACACGACGACGACATTGTTTCTCCGTTCCAACCCAGCCATGTACACGAGCCCTGGCCGTACGTATGCGCGAGTAGGCGTTCGAGACCCTGCCCGTATGTACACATACGTGGCCGTATTTTCTTTCTTGCACCCTGGCCGCTGTACGTACGTGTACATGCTACGTGCGCGCCTCTACTACGAGACGTGCGCGCCTCTGCATCGACCAGTATGTATGTACACGTTCGCGACCAGAATGACAACGCTACGTACGCTTCGACCAGGTGGGTCCCGACTGTCAGGCACTTCCTTGCCTGCGAAGGTGTAGCTGGTGGGTCCCAGCAGTCAGGGGGGAGAATCGATTTTTTTGCCCGGACGCACTTCCTTGCGTGCGAAGGTGTAGCTGCTGGGTCCCAGCAGTCAGGGGGGCGAATCGTTTTTTTGCCCGGACGCACTTCCTTGCGTGCGAAGGTGTAGCTGGTGGGTCCCAGCAGTCGGGGGGAGAATCGTTTTTTTGGACGCACTTCCTTGCGTGCGAAGATGTAGCTGGTGGGTCCCAGCAGTCAGGGGGCAAATTGTTTTTTTTCAGACGCACTTCCTTCCGTGCAAAGATGTAGCTTGCGGGTCCCAGCAGTCAGGGGACAAATCATTTTTTTGTGAAATACAGTTGTCTGTCCGGTGGGTCCCCGCTGTCAGGTGGAGGAATAATTATTTTGTGCGTAATAAGGAGGCACTTCCTTGCGGCTGCCATGGACCCAGCTGTCAGCCTCTCCACGTACAGTCCACGTCGGATGGAAGTTGTTCCTTGACCATGTTGACCACGCAGCGCCGAGAGCACCAGGGCGGTGGACGACGGCGAGGCCTAGGAAGGGGACGACGCGGAGCCGGGGAAGACGCGCCAGTGGATGCACACGCGGAGAGGAGTACGAGGGTTCACTGGTTCGGCTACGCTACCGTCGCCGTAGAATAACAGGGGGTGTGGGTGAGTGGAGGGATGGCATGGCCAGCGGTGGGAGTAGTAGGGGGCGGTGAGGCCTCCGCGGCAGCACAGCCGGCCACGGGAGGCAGGAGCAGGCGGCACGACCGGCGCTACTTTGGGCGGCTGAAGCAAGAAGACCAGAGGTTGAAGAAGCATGACGGCCATTGGATGGACATCGTACGGTCACTGCAGCTAGAATCGTTTATATTGACTAAGTTGACAAAGCCCTTGGTACGTCAACTTAGTAGGCCCACAGGTCAGCTTCCGAAACGATGCGCCCCAGATGTCAGGGGGAGGAATCATTTTTTGGGTGGGTGAAGCTAGAATATCCGAGATTGAAGAAGAAGCACGGCATCCGTTGGATGGACATCCAACGGCTACTGCTGCTAGAACCGTATGTTGACTATAAGTTGACAAAGCCTTGCATACGCGTCAACTCTGTTTTTTTAGGGGACGCGTCAACTTAGTAAGGCCAGAAGTGTGTGGTAGCGAACTTATAGCCCATTTGAGATTTGTAAGAATGTGTAGCCCATTTTTGAATTCTAATGGAATTTACTACAGCCCATTTGCAGTTTGTTAAAAGTACAGCCCATTTCAACCAACCGTTCAAAACAGAATTCAATAAAATTCCCCACATTTTGATGGGATCCGAAATATTTTTATCCCGAAATTTCTAGTAAGATTAAATACAATTTCAATATAAATTTATATTACGTAAAAATCCAACAAAACATTGCGCTCGCAACAATTAATGAAATTAAAATTTTCAATATCCAAAAACAATATTTTATAAAGCAATCATGTGTTTGGTGCATTTTTTATAGTTACTGCCCAGTTCCTATAATTACAACCCATTTATTATTTCTTAAAGCCCATTTTCTTGTTAAGCCTAATGAATCCCTCCTAGGAAAGATTTGTAGCCCAGCGGGGCGGAGAATAACAACTTGACCTTGCCTGGGTATTCCAAAAAAAAGTATAGCTGAGCTAGCCATTTTCAGCTTGAAAAAAATTAATATCTGGGCTAGATATCTGGCCTGGGCTAGAAGGGCCACAACCCGCCCAGTTAATACCTGCAGCGATGTTTTCGTTGTTGTTCAGAGGAAAAAAATAATATCTGGGCTAAACATCGAAAAACTCTGCAGTGCTCACACCTCAAAAACACAAATACTGCTCGAGCTGCTTGGTCCCAGCCATCAGCCGCTTCTTGTGCAATTCTCTCGTTTATTGACTACTACGTAGGTTGACAATGATGTGGGACCGTGATGTCAGGAAACTAGGAGGAAGCAAAATAAATTATAGTTATATATATACATATATATATATAATAAGGAGGCACTTGCGTACGTGAGGCCATGGACCTGGTGGGTCCCCATTGTCATCCTCTCCAAGTAAAGTCATCTCCTCGCCCGCTCGCGCTTTCCGCCCGAAACAGTTAGCACCACCCGCCCCGCTTCCCGGTGCAGGCGATTGCTCCATCTTCAAACGACACAAGTGCCGTCAGTCCGTCCATCTGCCGCCCACATTAATGATACGCGATTGCCGAGGCGGCTACTCCGGCGCCACACGTTCCTCCCTCTGCCCACCCACCATTGCTATATAAACTGCTGCGCCGGCCATAGCCACAGTCATCCGCATCTGTTCCCTTTCTCCTGTCCACACCACTACTGCCCACCATGGCTTCCTCGCGCTCCAGCGCTCTACGGGACGGGCGGACGACGGACCACAAGGAGATGGCAGCCATTGCTGCCGACCGGCTGGGCGGCAGGTAGCCGGAGGACGACAATGTCCCAATGGAGAACATGGTAGTCGACGATCCGGCGCCAACCCCCTCCTCCATGCCATCCTCGCCAGTGCATTGCACCATGACCATCGGCGAGGCCTGTGCCCAATATATGGACAAGGTGAGGCAGATGCGTGAGGAGCAGTTCTGGGAGGCGCAGGCCGACACCGCCTACAACCACCATCTCCTCTAGGTGCACCTGCAGGCGGAGGAGCAGATCGCCGCGGAGCGGGCGGAGCAGGAGGCGTTGCTCTACTCGTACCGCTCTGCCCACAAGGGCCGCCTCGAGCGCTGGCGGAGGCTGCGGCTGCCTACAAAGAGGCTAGCAAAGAGGGCGATGAAGCGGGCGAGGCGCTGTTTGGCGAGACCGAGGACAATGCCGGCTCTGACGAGTCCCCACTCCGCTGGCGTCGACGAGGCCTTGCTCCGCGGAGGCCCCGCGGCGCCAACAATGAGGCAGATGACACCGCCGGCTCCGCCGAGGCCCCGCCCCGCCAATGCTACCTCTTGAGCACTGCGTTGGTGTTCCCCGAAGAGGAGAGGATGATGCAGCAAAGTAGCGTAAGTATTTCTCCCAGTTTTTGAGAACCAAGGTATCAATCCAGTAGGAGGCCACGCGCAAGTCCCTCGTACCTGCACAAAATGATAGCTACTCGCAACCAACGCGATTAGGGGTTGTCAATCCCTTCACAGTCACTTACGAGAGTGAGATCTGATAGAGATGATAGATAATATTTTTGGTATTTTTGGTATAAAGATGCAAAGTAAAAAGTAAAAGGCAAAGTAAAAAAGCAAAGCAAGATTAAAGTGATGGAGATTGATATGATGAGAATAGACCCGGGGGCCATAGGTTTCACTAGTGGCTTCTCTCAAGAGCATAAGTATTCTATAGTGGGTGAACAAATTATTGTTGAGCAATTGACAGAATTGAACATAATTATGAGAATATCTAGGTATGATCATGTATATAGGCATCACGTCCGAGACAAGTAGACCGACTCCTGCCTGCATCTACTACTATTACTCCACTCATCGACCGCTATCTAGCATGCATCTAGAGTATTAAGTTAAAAACAGAGTAACGCCTTAAGCAAGATGACATGATGTAGAGGGATAGTTTCATGCAATATGATAAAAACCCCATCTTGTTATCCTCGATGGCAACGATGCAATACGTGCCTTGCTGCCCCTTCTGTCACTGGGAAAGGACACCGCAAGATCGAACCCAAAGCTAAGCACTTCTCCCATGGCAAGAAAAACCAATCTACTAGGCCAAACCAAACTGATAATTCGAAGAGACTTGCAAAGATAACCAATCATACATAAAAGAATTTAGAGAAGATTCAAATATTATTCATAGATAGACTTGATCATAAACCCACAATTCATCGATCTCAACAAACACACCGCAAAAACAAGATTACAACGAATAGATCTCCACAAGAGAGGGGGAGAACATTGTATTGAGATCCAAAAAGATATAAGAAGCCATCTAGCTACTAACTATGGACCCGAAGGTCTGAGGTAAACTACTCACACTTCATCGGAGGGGCTATGATGATGTAGAAGCCCTCCATGATGACGACCCTCTCCGGCGGAGCTCCGGAACCGGCCCCAAGATGGGATCTCGTGGATACAGAAAGTTGCGATGGTGGAATTAGGTTTTTGGCTCCTGTTCTGATCGTTTGGGGGTACGTAGGTATATATAGGAGGAAGGAGTACGTCGGTGGAGCAACAGGGGGCCCACGAGGTAGGGGGCGCACCCTAGAGGGGGGGGGGCGCCCCCACCCTCGTGACCGCCTCTGTTACTTCTTGGAGTAGGGTCCAAGTCTCCTGGATCATGTTCGGTGAGAAAATCACGTTCCCGAAGATTTTATTCCGTTTGGACTCCGTTTGATATTCTGTTTCTCCGAAACACTGAAATAGGCAAAAAACAGCAATTCTGGGTTGCGCCTCCGGTTAATAGGTTAGTCCCAAAAATAATATATAAGTGGAAAATAAAGCCCAATATAGTCTGAAATAGTAGATAATATAGCATGGAGCAATAAAAAATTATAGATACGTTGGAGACGTATAAGGCATCCCCAAGCTTAATTCCTGCTCGTCCTCGAGTAGGTAAATGATAAAAAGAGAATTTTTGATGCGGAGTGCTACTTGGCATAATTTCAATGCAAAACTTTTTAATTGTGGTATGAATATTCAGATTCGAAAGATTCAAGACAAAAGTTCATATTGACATAAAAAATAATAATACTTCAAGCAAACTAACAAAGCAATTATGTCTTTTCAAAGTAACATGGCCAAAGAAAGTTTATCCCTACAAAGTCATATAGTTTAGTCATGCTCCATTTTCGTCACACAAGAATGCTCTCATCATGCACAACCCCGATGACAAGCCATGCAACTATTTCATACTTTAATAATCTCAAACTTATAAACCTTCACGCAATACATGAGCGTGAGCCATGGATATAGCACTATGGGTGGAATAGAAAATAATGATGGGGGTTATGTGGAGAAGAAAAAAAGAGAAGATCTCACGTCAACGAGGCTAATCAATGGTCTATGGAGATGCCCATCAATTGATGTTAATGCAAGGTGTAGGGATTGCCATGCAACGATGCACTAGAGCTATAAATGTATGAAAGCTCAACAAAAGAAACTAAGTGGGTGTGCATCCAAATTGCTTGCTCACGAAGACCTAGGGCACTTGAGGAGGCCCATTGTTGGAATATACAAGCCAAGTTCTATAATGAAAGATACCCACTAGTATATGAAAATGACAAAACAAGAGACTCTATATCATGAATATTATAGTGCTACTTTGAAGCACAAGTGTGGAAAAAAGGATAGTAGCATTGCCCCTTTTTATTTTTTTTATTTTTTTGGGCCTTCTTTTTTTTCTTTGGCCTTTCTCTTTTTTTGGGACAATGCTCTAATGAATGATGATCATCACACTTCTATTTATATACACCTCAATGATTACAACTCGATACTAGAATAAAGTATGACTCTATATGAATGCCTCCGGCGATGTACCGGGATGTGCAATGAGCCAAGAGTGACATGTATGAAAGAATTATAAAGTGGCTTTGCCACAAATACTATGTCAACTACATGATCATGCTAAGCAATATGACAATGATGAATGTGTCATGAGGAACGGTACGGTGGAAAGTTGCATGGCAATATATCTCAGAATGGCTATGGAAATGCCATAATAGGTAGGTATGGTGGCTGTTTTTAGGAAGATATAAGGAGGTTTATGTGTGAAAGAGCGTATCATATCACAGGGTTTGGATGTACCGGCGAAGTTTGCACCAACTCTCAATGTTAGAAAGGGCAATGCACGGTACCGAAGAGGCTAGCAATGATGTAAGGGTGAGAGTGCGTATAATCCATGGACTCAACGTTAGTCATAAAGAACTCATATACTTATTGCAAAAATCTACAATCCATCAAAAACCAAAGTACTATGCGCATGCTCCTAGGGGGATAGATTGGTAGGAAAAGACCATCGCTCGTCCCCGACCGCCACTCATAAGGAGGACAATCAAACCTCATGTTTCAAATTTGTTACATAACGTTTACCATACGTGCATGCTACGGGACTTGCAAACTTCAACTCAAGCACTTCTCAAATTCACAATTACTCTACTAGCATGAATTTGATATTATTACCTCCATATCTCAAAACAATTATCATGCTTCAATCTTTTCTTAGTATTCAATGCACTCAAAAGAAAGTTTCACAAATCTTGAATACCGAGCATATTATTGTTAAGCAATTTACCATGCTATTAAGAATCTCAAAATGATCTAAGTGAAGCATGAGAGATCAATAGTTTCTTCAAAAAAAAATCCACCACCGTGCTCTAAAATATCTAAGTGAAGCACATAGAGCAAAATTATAAAGCTCAAAAGATATAAGTGAAGCACATAGAGCAAAACTACAACGCTCAAAAGATATAAGTGAAGCACAAAGAGTATTCTATCAAATTTTAATTCATATATGGATCTCTCAAAAGGTGTGTACAGCAAGGATGATTGTGGCACACTAACAAACAAAGACACAAATAATACAAGACGCTCCAAGCAAAACACATATCATGTGGTGAATAAAAATATAGCTCCAAGTAAAATTACCGATGGAAGTAGACGAAAGAGGGGATGCCTTCCGGGGCATCCCCAAGCTTTGACTTTTTGGTGCCCTTGGATTATCTTGGGGGTGCCATGGGAATACCCAAGCTTAGGCTCTTGCCACCCCTTGTTCCATAATCCATCAAAAGATTTCACCCAAAACTTGAAAACTTCACAACACAAAACTCAATAGAAATCTCGTGACCTCCTTTAGAGAAAGAAAACAAGAAAAACCACTTCAAGGTAGTGTAATGAACTCCTTCTTTATTTATATTGGTGTTAAACCTACTGTATTCCAACTTCTCTATGGATTATAAACTATTTTACTAGCCATAGATTCATCAAAATAAGCAAACAACACACGAAAAACAGAATCTGTCAAAAACAGAACAGTATGTAGCAATCTATAACTAACACAAAATTTTGGAACTCCAAAAAATCTACCAAAATAGGAAGACCTAGACAATTTGTTTATTGATCATAAGAAATTGGAATCAGTATTTTATCACGTTCTGGTGATTTTTAACAATTGTTTTCATGAACAGAAAGTTTCTGGAAATTACAGCAAGATCAAATAACTATCATCCAAGAAGATCCTATAGGTCTAACTTGGCACAAACTCTAATTAAAACACAAAACCACATCTAAACAGAAGGTAGATGGATTATTTATTCCTAAACAGAAGCAAAAAACAAAAAAGTAAAATAAAATTGGGTTGCCTCCCAACAAGCGCTATCGTTTAACGCCCCTAGCTAGGCTTGAAAGCGAGAATAGATCTAGGTATTGCCATCTTTGGTAGGCAATCCATAAGTGGCTCCCATGAGAGTTTCATATGGCAATTTTATTTTATTTCTAGGGAAGTGTTCCATGCCCTTTTTCTGATGGAAATTGAAATCTAATATTCCCTTCCTTCATATCAATAATTGCACCAACCGTTCTAAGGAAAGGTCTACCAAGAATAATAGGGCAAGATGGATTGCAGTCTATATCAAGAACGATAAAATCTACGGGCACATAATTCCTATTTGCAACAATAAGAACATCATTAATTCTTCCCATAGGTTTCTTAATAGTGGAATCCGCAAGATGCAAGTTTAGAGAGCAATCATCAAAGTCACGGAAATCTAGCAAATCACACAAAGTTTTGGGGATAGTGGAGACACTAGCACCCAAATCACACAAAGCATAAAACTCATGATTTTTAATTTTAATTTTAATAGTTGGTTCCCACTCATCATAGAGTTTTCTAGGTATAGAAACTTTCAACTCAAGTTTTTCTTCATAAGATTGCATCAAGGCATCAACAATATGTTCGGTAAAGGCTTTCTTTTGACTATAAGCATGAGGAGAATTTAGCACGGATTGCAACAAGGAAATACAATCAATTAAAGAGCAACTTTCATAATTAAATTCCTTGAAATCCAATATAGTGGGTTTAGCAACATCTAGGGTTTTATTTCTTTCAATTCCACTTCCATCAATTTGATCATAAAGATCTAAATACTCCGAATTTTTGGAACGCCTTCTAGGTAAAGGAAGATCATATTCAGTTTCATCAAGATTCATATTGCAAAACAAAGATTTGATAGGGGACACATCAATAACTTTTAGATCTTCATCTTGATTTTCATAGGAATTGGAAGAACACGCTTTAATAAAGGCATCTTTTGTAGCACGCATCCTAGCGGTTCTTTCCCTGCACTCATCAATGGAAATTCTCATGGCTTTGAGAGACTCATTGATATCATGCTTAGGAGGAATAGATCTAAGTTTTAAAGAATCAACCTCAAGAGAAATGCTACCAACGTTCCTAGCCAAATCATCAACTTTAAGCAATTTCTCTTCAAGCAAGGCATTAAAATTCTTTTGTGAATTCATAAACTCTTTAACACTATTCTCAAATTCAGAGGGCATCTTATTAAAATTTCCATAAGAGTTGTTGTAGGAATTTCCATAATTATTAGAAGGATTACTAGCATAAGGCCTAGGATTAAAATTCCCTCTATACGCGTTGTTACCAAAATTATTCCAACCAAAAAAATTCACATCCATAGATTCATTATTATTCTCAATCAAGGTAGACAAAGGCATATCATTAGGATCAGAAGAAACACTCTTAGTAGCAAATAATTTCATAAGTTCATACATCTTTCCACTCAAAATATTGATTTGTTCTATCGCATGCACTTTTTAATTAGTAGATCTTTCAATATGCCATTGCGAATAATTAACCCTCCTATTATCTAGGAGTTTAGTAGCATCTCCTAAAGTGATTTCCATAAAAGTGCCTCCCACGGCCGAATCTAAAAGATTTCTAGAAGCAAAATTCAATCCGGCATAAATTTTTTGTATAATCATCCACAAATTTAAACCAAGAGTAGGACAATTACGTATCATTAATTTCATTCTCTCCCAAGCTTGTGCAACATGTTCATGATCAAGTTGCTTAAAATTCATAATGTCGTTTCTAAGAGAGATGATCTTAGCGGGAGGAAAATACTTAGAGATAAAATAATCTTTGCACTTGTTCCAAGAGTCAATACTATTTTTAGGCAAAGACGAAAACCAAGCTTTAGCACGATCTCTAAGCGAAAAAGGAAATAGCTTCAATTTAACAACGTCATTATCAACGTCTTTCTTCTTTTGCATATCACATAAATCAATGAAGCTATTAAGATGAGTAGCAGCATCTTCACTAGGAAGGCCGGCGAATTGATCTTTCATAACAAGATTCAACAAGGCAGTATTGATTTCACAAGATTCAGTATTGGCAAGAGGAGCAATCATAGTGCTAAGGAAATCATTATTGTTGGTATTGGTGAAGTCACACAATTTGGTAGTATCTTGAGCCATCGCGACAAACAAGCAATCCAACACACGAGAAAACAAAAGGCAAGCGAGAAAAAGGCAAACGGGAAAAGAGAAGGAGAAGGAGATTGGGAAAGAGAGGGCGAATAAAACGGCAAGGGTGAAGTGGGGGAGAGGAAAACGAGAGGCAAATGGCAACTAATGTAATGCGAGAGATAGGGATTGTGATGGGTACTTGGTATGTTGAATTTTTGCGTAGACTCCCCGGCAACGGCGCCAGAAATTCTTCTTGCTACCTCTTGAGCACGGCGTTGGTTTTCCCCGAAGAGGAGAGGATGATGCAGCAAAGTAGCGTAAGTATTTCCCTTAGTTTTTGAGAACCAAGGTATCAATCCAGTAGGAGGCCACGCGCAAGTCCCTCGTACCTGCACAAAACGATAGCTACTCGCAACCAACGCGATTAGGGGTTGTCAATCCCTTCACGGTCACTTACGAGAGTGAGATCTGATAGAGATGATAGATAATATTTTTGGTATTTTTTATATAAAGATGCAAAGTAAAAAGTAAAATGCAAAGTAAAAAAGCAAAGCAATATTAAAGTGATGGAGATTGATATGATGAGAATAGACCCGGGGGCCATAGGTTTCACTAGTGGCTTCTCTCAAGAGCATAAGTATTCTATGGTGGGTGGACAAATTACTGTTGAGCAATTGACATAATTGAACATAATTATGAGAATATCTAGGTATGATCATGTATATAGGCATCACGTCCGAGACAAGTAGACCGACTCCTGCCTGCATCTACTACTATTACTCCATTCATCGACCGCTATCCAGCATGTATCTAGAGTATTAAGTTAAAAACAGAGTTACGCCTTAAGCAAGATGACATGATGTAGAGGGATAGTTTCATGCAATATGATAAAAACCCCATCTTGTTATCCTCGATGGCAACGATGCAATACGTGCCTTGCTGCCCCTTCTGTCACTGGGAAAGGACACCGCAAGATCGAACCCAAAGCTAAGCACTTCTCCCGTGGCAAGAAAAATCAATCTAGTAGGCCAAACCAAACTGATAATTCTAAGAGACTTGCAAAGATAACCAATCATACATAAAAGAATTCAGAGAAGATTCAAATATTATTCACAGATAGACTTGATCATAAACCCACAATTCATCGATCTCAACAAACACACCGCAAAAAGAAGATTACATCGAAAAGATCTCCACAAGAGAGGGGGAGAACATTGTATTGAGATCAAAAAAGAGAGAAGAAGCCATCTAGCTACTAACTATGGACCCGAAGGTCTGAGGTAAACTACTCACACTTCATCGGAGGGGCTATGATGATGTAGAAGCCCTCCGTGATGACGGCCCTCTTTAGCGGAGCTCCGGAACAGGCCCCAAGATGGGATCTCGTAGATACAGAAAGTTGCGGCAGTGGAATTAGGTTTTTGGCTCCTGTTCTGATCGTTTGGGGGTACGTAGGTATATATAGGAGGAAGGAGTACGTCGGTGGAGCAACAGGGGGCCAACGAGGCAGGGGCACGCCCTAGAGGTGGCAGGAGGGGGGGCGCCCCCACCCTCATGACCGCCTCTGTTACTTCTTGGAGTAGGGTCCAAGTCTCCTGGATCACGTTCGGTGAGAAAATCACGTTCCCGAAGATTTTATTCCGTTTGGACTCCGTTTGATATTCTGTTTCTCTGAAACACTGAAATAGGCAAAAAACAACAATTCTGGGCCGGGCCTCCGGTTAATAGGTTAGTCCCAAAAATAATATATAAGTGGAAAATAAAGCCCAATATAGTCCGAAACAGTAGGTAATATAGAATGGAGCAATCAAAAATTATAGATATGTTGGAGACGTATCAGCCAAAAACGAGGCAGAGGACATCGCCGGCTCAGCCAAGGCCCCACCCTGCCGGCAATGTGGGGGAGGATTTCCACCGCTCCGCTGAGGCACCGCCCGCCGGCAACGAGATAGAGGACATCGCCGGCTCTGCCGAGGCCCCGCCCCACTGCCAACGAGGCCGCGCCACACAGAAAAAAAGGAAGAGTAGAACACGGTAGGTCGCCACCGCCCCGGTCCAAGTAAGGCCATCGCTGCTACCCTCCGGTTGAAGCCAAGCTAGGTGGGTTGACCATTAACGGCCGGTTAGCTTCTTGGCGGCGACGTGGAGTCGGAGAGCTGCGCTGGAGAAGAACACTGCTTCTACTTAACTGCTGGTGCAACTGGCTGACTGACATGTGGGCCCAACATGCCACATGTCAGTTACGCAACTGCACTTGCAGTTAAGTCACTGATGCTTCTGTTCGGCTCAGCGGGACACATGTGGGTAGCTTCTGTTAATTAATTATACCTCCAGCGCACCCCTTTTTAGTTGAAGAATGTATGAAATGTAATGAAATTTGGCATGTTTATATGAAATCCGACCGTGTATGAATGAATTTATTTCGATTAGTTCGAATTCCTGTATCACTGGCATTGGATGAACATGCAAAACAATACGTACTAGCATTATTCCCAGGGTGATCATCTCGTTTGCAACAGTTTCACATGTACTCCCTCTGGTCCTTTCTAGTCTGCATACAAGTTTTGTCTGCAGTCAAAGTATCTCTACTTTGACCAATCTTATACAAAAAAGTATGCACTTTCACAATAAGCGAAGTAAAAAGGAACAGAAGGAATACAAAGAGTTTGAGCAGCTTTATAGCGTTTCTGTACATTGCAATCAAACACACAAGCCTACAATTCATAGAGAACATTCAAAACAATGATGACTATGCATCTCAGCGACTCACATGTCAGAGGTAATATTTAATTCACAACTAAAGAATAAAGAAAAAATTGATCGACAACAAAGGGCGTCCCATTTGAAAATATCAAACGCATGTCTTGCTAAAATCAATGAGCAAATTTTCACAAGGTTGTCCCATTCCAAAATATCAAATGCCTACGATTGTGGAATGGGCAGGGTTTGGCATTAGTTCGGACATTGACATGGAACCTCGTGCTAAATAAACCAGTTGTTCTTTTTGTGCAGTTCCACCAAAATCAACCAAATTCGTGTGTAGCTTGTATGATTTCGCCCTTATATGTTGCAACGCCTTGAACTTATCGGCACCTCCTTTCTTGTGGTGGAAATGAATGATTCGATGTATTCATGAAAATTTTGTGCAGTTCCCATTGAAATCAAGCTGAGCACCCCTGTTTGCACAAATACAAAAAAGTGATTAGTATAATGCAAACTGTACTATGAATTGACAGTTTCAACAGGCACATACATGGTCCATGTAGAGCACACTTTTAGAAAAATGGAACTCACCAGAAAGAATCCTAGAAGAACATTGTACTCGCGCATCACAGCAAAAAAATGGAGATTTGTCAGTCCTTCTGAGCTGAAGTTAGTTTGGTCTTGTGGGGAGTAATGTAACCATCCTTCAACTGCTCCTTCTGATGAGAAGATAGACAGGGCTTCTTCATCCTGGCATAATCGGTACTAGTCACTTCACGTACTCCATATTCTTCTTCAGAGGAAGATGATCCTGTTGTGCAAAGATAAGAGGACTACTAAATGCTAGCATCCCTATTTGCCCTAAAAAGGAAAGGAAATATTTAAAACAGCACAGATGAAGCACTTCTCAAGGACAATACCACTTTTTCATGACAGTATCTAAAGAGTAGCACAACACCAATAGAGATGACAAAGCTCAATCATATGGATGAAATCAGTGGGCGAGTACCAACCTTTGTTAGGAGGCTTATTGTGTAGAGCATACAGATGAAGCACTTCTCCGGAACCATCTGTTGCTATCTACGGTGGTGGCCATGCTTACTATATACTCCTCGATTAGTTTAATGTTTCCAACATCTTCTTGTGCAGTTCCACTAAAATATATGGTATCTTCAAAGAAGATCCCTATTTGCACAAGTAGATATAATTACATATTACATTAAGAGTGGCATCGAATCAGTGGCAAACCAATTGCTCGTTCCAGCCATAGCAATAAATTAAGATGCAAAACTATATCATTACTTGTGTCATCACAGTTCCAGTGCTTCATTACAGCACCGGGAGTTGATTTTTGTTTTTCTTCCGCTTATTCTTCCCCTTCATCACTTGGTTCAATAACAAACAAGCTTCGCCTTCAATGTAAGATTTGGCATGTCAATTAGGGAGCACAAGTATAGCACTAAACTTAATTTTCTGATGAAAGTGGCAAAGTACAGGCCAGGAGTTGTGAAATATCCTTATCTTACCCCAATGGGATATTAAAGTGCACATACATATTGGAAGTCTTGTCTCCATTTGTGCAGTTCACTAAAATCAAGCAAAATTATCGTACAAGTAGCACAACATATGAAAGCACACTGCAGAATCATGTGAAAGAAGGCTAGTACTGACCTCTCATGATGCAGAATTCAAACAACTCACAAGAAGAAGGTCTGAACCAAATTCGCCTTAACGGATAGGAAGTAAGATCTCCTCTTGTGCAGTTCCACTAAGATCAAGCAATCAAGCAACATTGTCGGTGTGAAATTTTGGTTGAACTGCACAAAACACTCTTAAAACAAAAGTGTTTTGTGCAGTGCAACAAAAGGTCACAGTGGCAACGAGGTGAAGTAGATAACCCTGTTTACACAGAGGTGCAAAGGAAACAATTAGTGGTCAATAACGGTGGATGACACAGAAGCCAACAAAAAGAAGCATCTACCTTATCTAAATGGGAAAGAAAGCAAGACAGTAGCATTTCTCAAATGGTGGCATTGATTAATATTAACATAGAGATTATATTAACAACAAAATTTGTTAAACATGTAATTTGCTTTTAACTGTGGCATTGCATCAATTTTCTAGCGACATTATTAGAGGGTGTTTGTTTACAGGGACATTTTGGTGTAGGGACTAAAAAAACTCCGTGTCAGTCCCATCTAAACCAAAAAGGAGGGACTTTTAGGGACTAAAAGTGGGCATTTGGGGCTAAAGAAAGAAGACCCCGAGGGAGTCTTTTTGGGACTTTTTCCAACAGTTGCCCCTGTCACGCATCGCACCTTGTCTCTATTAGTTCATTACTAGGGGTAACATGGTCCTTTAGCATGTCATTTAATAACCTCTAGTCCATGTTTAGTCCCTGGAACCAAGCAGGTAGGGACTAGGGAATTTTTAACCAAATAGGGCCTTAGATTAACAACAACTAATGAGTTGCACGGGACAATGAACGCACCAGCACCATGTGCATCTACCGATGTATTGTGGTCATGCACAGTCTGTTGCAACAAAGAACAAACAACCAAGGAGCATATTTGTGCTGGTCCCAGTTTTGTTATCTTTAGACACCTTTCTGTATGTGAGCGCATCAAATCTAGTCCTGCTCAAACTCTACAGCCTTGTCCCTTCCTTTCCTTTTTGAACTAGTACTTTCGCCCCTTCCTTTCCTCTTTGAACCACGTCCTAGATTTATGCGATACAACTTTCCCCACTACTTTCCCCCATTCCTTTCCTCTTTGAACCACGTCCTAGATTCATGTTATACAACTTTCCCCCTTCATTTCCTCTTTGAACCATGTCCTAGATTCATGCTATATACAACTTTTCCCACTACTTTCCCCCACTCCTTTCCTCTTTGAACCACGTCCTAGATTCATGGTATACATGCAGCTAGAGCAATGCATGTGGAGTAAGTAAATTATACCTTAAGGTTCTTGGGGCATGGTTCGGTGGGCGATGGGACGGCGGCGAAGAAGAAGGGGTCGGAGGCCTTCCGGCGCCGCCGCTGGGTGGAAAGTGAACAGTTACGCCGGTAGTCCCTCGCCGAAGGCGACAACGTTAAGCCTCCTTCCCTTCCCGGCGGACGGATCCTGTCGGCTCTTTGAGCAGCAGTGAGGGGAGAGAGAGGCCAACGAAGTCTTGTTTAGATCTGGAGAGGGTGAGAGAGTGTGAAGAGAGCAACTACAAGCGCTGAGGCTCCAGCGGGAGAGGGCGAGAGAGTGTGAAGAGAGCAACTACAAGCGCTGAGGCTCCAGCGTGTATATATATACTGGAGAGAGAGTGTGAAGCGTGCAAACCCTAGAAAACATTTTGACCAGTCAAAGAATCCTCCTCGCACAAATTATGCTCAAGTGTAGGTATCGAACCCGAGACCTCAAGTTTGATGAGCGAACAGGCTAACCAGCTACACAACCCTCCCGTTATGTTCAACGAGAGGGAAATAACCTTTTATACATTCCTGCATTCGTGTGACAAGCATGCCGTGTTTTTTTGTGTGTGTGGGAGTCATTGGGATTTCAATCATAATCGTGTTATGTGGCTTTGGTGGTAAGACTATCCACAATGGTGCAGAAATAATGCAGCCTTAGTCACCTTACCTCTCTCCACGTAGTACGTTGGGTCCCACCAGTCAGAGGGTGAAACAAACAAATTAATAAGAAAAATTAAAAGCGCCAACGGTGTATCTTACCTCACACATCTCGCTACTGCTCGGGAACACTGTCCAATTGATCCCTCTGTTTGCTCACGTACTATTTTAAGTGAATCCTTATTATAACATGCACACAAATTTTGGGCACTTGTATTCGACTTAAGTCAGTGTGCCATCGTATCTTGTATACTTACTACTCGCTCCGTCTAGGTGTAATAAGTCACGTTATAAGGTGCAACGGGACCAAGGTGCATAAGTGCGCGCACGCGCGCGCGCGTGTGTGTGTGTGTGTTTGACAGCATGTGTGTGTTAGAGAGAGTGACAGATCGACCTACTCCTACAGAGAGATGTTGTGTAGTGTACAATTTTAGCCGCGAGAGTCGGTGCATCCTCTCGTTTCCGGACGTGTCCGATAGGGACATGCGGACAGCTGCCACGCCCGCTCCTGACCAGCCTGGCCCACCCAAAGCCCCTCCATCGCCCGCGCGCGCTTCCTTCCCGAAACGGTCAACGCCGCTCCAAAGAATAAGTGCCGCATTCATGCCCGGGCAGAGCGGACGTGACCTCTCACTGGCGCAAGAGTGATGGTTGCTTCGTCTGTCCAACTTACTGCTGGGTCTATGTGATTTGACGGCTCATTGGTCTTTATTACTGAGGTGGTAGGACTGCTGGATGTCCCACGCTTTCGGCGAAAGGAGGTACTACTACTAGATTACAATTTTATCCATTCTTACAGTGGAGGCTTGCAAGAGCAGTGAAAACACGCAGGCTTAGTGATTACATGGCCCACCTCACACTATCACCGTGCGACACCTAACTCTTTACATAGTACTCCCTCCATTCCTAAATATTACTAGATGAGTCCCCGCGCGTTGCCGCGGAACAGCGGTATATCTCTCTGCGCAAAATTATCGATTTCATAGAACTAAAAAAACTCTATAACCACATGACAAATGTGGTAGCCAAACTAAATAAACTCCCATCATCATTTAGATCATCCCACGTAAGGAAAAAAGATCAGCCAACTCCTACTGCATAATGGGATTATATTTTTATTTTTGACATGTTAATGGGACTTAAAAGCTCACTTACATGCATGCTACCGGTGCATGCTTGCATGCAGACATGTTGATGTTATTTAAAACCCACTCACATGCATGTGCCACGGTATTTCTGCATGCTTGCATGTGGCTTAGTGCGGAGCCTCTCAACGTCTAGATCAGACGGCTATTATGGACCGATTTACTTCATCTAACGGCTACATCAATTTTGATGATGTGGCTCAAGGAGAGGATAAAGAATTCCTAGTAGTGGGGCTAGCTATTATTAGTAGATAAGTCTTTGTAGAGATTCCACTACATACGGAACAAAATGAATGAATCTACACTTAAAATGCATCTATATACATTCGCATGTGGTTCATGGTGAAATCTCTACAAAGACTTATATTTAGGAATGGAGGAAGTACTAGTATAGTACGTACTGTAATTTATCAGCGAGATAAATTTGTACAGTGCTATGAAGCTTCCAGCTTCTGTTACATGTATCTTGTGTCCAAGGTTGCCCGTTGCAACATTTCATCAAATACAAAGGAGACTAACATGCATGCTATTGCATCTCAATGATTGACAGATCATAACAAATATGTACTCCTTCCGTTCCAAAATAAGTGTCTCAACTTTGTGCAAACTTTAGTAAAAAGTTGTACCACTACTAAAGTTGGCACTTATTTTGGAACAGAGGCAGCTAAAGAAAGAAACGATCCATGCAGTCCCTAGCCCTTGAACCGTGAACCCTGACCAGGCTTCAATTTGCTGGCAACGTTCGAGCTTCCTAATAAATGAAGTCTGCAATCTTTTGACCATCAGATCATTTTGTGCAGTTTCACCAAAATCGAGATGAGCATCCCTGTGGCAAAGAAATTGAAGAAGCGTGATTAGAATAAGATTGCTAGGACTAGTTGATGAGACATAAACTCATCACAAATACAGTACGTAGAAGCCAGTAGAGGTATGTGCAGGGCAAAGAAGTAGAGAAATATCCATAGGGAGTGATGTGGGCAGCTGGAGCAGTGGTCCAAGCCGGCTGTAAAGGGAGTTGTACCTAAGGGACGTAGCTCAACCTTGAGGAGGGCGGCGGGAGGCGGCAACTGCCCACGTCGCGGCAGTGAGCAAGGGATGAAGGCAACCTCACTGGCTTTGTGAGAGAGAACGGCGGGGACCCCTGACCGCATCTACACTAAGCATACACCCCTTCCCCAAGCGGACGTGATCCGCCGGGATGTTAGAGATGTGTCCACAGTCATTTTGTGCGAGAGAGTGTGAAGAGAGCAACCCCAACAAGCAACCGTGTAGGCTGGCCCGTCATGACTATGTATATAGTGGAGCAGTTTCCTTTTCTCTCCATATGAACCTATCATATTGCGTACGTGCCACTGAAGAAAAAAAACTTTATTTATAAATGACGCGGCACCTACTACTCGTTCTCCTATAACCTTGCGCTTGGCATCTCCAAAATATTAACCTTGCGATTGTCTCCTCGCCTCTTCGGGAAGTCGAGCAATAATGGTAGTGTAGTATATATCGTTCTGGCTATATGAGACTGAATGAATTGTTGCACGTCCACCACGTGGGCGAGGGTCGAGGGGAGAGGGAGAGTGCTACATACGGAGCAAAATGAGTGAATCTACACTCTAAAATACGTCTATATACATCAGTGTTTGGAGTATGTACTAGTAGTTCATATTGAAATCTACTAAAAGACATATATATTCCAAACAATATGATATAATCTCTATAACCAAGGTAGTAGGGACGAGGAGTAAACGGAGGGAGTAGTGAATTTTTCTCCTCGTCCTGCGAGCCACCGCGCGCATGGGCTAGGGAGCGGGCGTAAGGCGGAGCAAGCTTCACCTCATCCTGCGAGGCACCGCGCCCGTGGGCGGGGGAGACGGCGTACTAAGCAAGCTTCTCCTTGTTCTGCGAGTTGAAGGGACACATCAAAAGTACTCCACAGAGCCTTGCCTCTAAGGTAGGCCCCACATGGTTTGCCTCTTTTTTTAACATAACACGTCAAGTCGCAATTTGTTTGTTCACCTGTGGTAGACGATCCTCCCTCCACCAAGTGGACAACCAGTACACGAGCCAAATTACCACGTGGGCTGCCTTTTTCGTACAGAAATGAGCTCCACCATGTACCCGCGCGGGTGTGGTTGGGAAAGAGACGGGAGTACATGCGCCGTGCATGCACCTCTTCTCTTCGTGCACGTCCCCCACCTATGTGGGTGCGTGTGAGAGATACAAACCGCGTTCGTGAGTGTTTTTTGTTTTGGGGTGGGGGTGGGGTGGGGGGTTGATTTCGTGAATTATTTGTAGGAATATGTGTTGATGACATCTCAAACAAAATTTTGCATGCAATGTGTGTGAAATGGAGGCATATCCATATCATACATAGAGGGTCGGGCAATCCACGAGAAGAGAGGAAGGGGTCACAGCTACCGATAGAGTCGAAGAGAGGATCAAGTGGGTGGGTGCGAGATCGATGAAGAGATCCATCGAAATCGTGTGTGTGTGCAAGTCAAAGATATAGGGCGACTGGCCTACCGAAATGTTAGAGGGCACATGTCAAGTTTGTGTGTGGCAGGGAGACATGACTAGAGCACTCGATGTATCGGTGTGTGGGGGGGGGGGTGGGGGAGGGGTAGGCAGAGGCCTAACTATAGAGGTAGAACGACTCGTATATGTGTTGAGAAGGAGAGACCCAGCTATGTCTTGAGGGAGATCGGTCGACATCCATACATAACTGAATGACGGGAAATATGATGGGACACAGAGAGAGGAGAGAGAGAGAGGGAGGGAGAGTGAGGGAGAGGGGTAGAGTGCTGGATGGGTGATGGAGTTGCTTCTCGAAGATGGTGGGAGAGGCCTACTAGACAAACCGAGGGTGGAACTGCAATGTTATCAATAAGAATGGGGATGTGTTTCTGTGAGTGCCTGTGCGTGATAGATCTGTCGGGACACATCCATGGATGATGAAGGGGAACCATGTGTTTGGTAAGCAAACCTAACTAGATCGGTAGATCAATTGTTGTTTGTCGGAGGAAGGGAGAGACACAACTAATGAGGTAGATCGATTGACGTGTGGGTAAAAACGAGTTATAAGGACCTAGCCAGCTATATGTATAGCGAGAGATCGGTCGGTGTACGTCCATTTGTTAGAGGCAAATAAGGCCTAGCGAGACGGATAGATAGAGAGAATGGAGCTAGGAGGTGGTGCGAGAGGCCCAACTACTAGCTAGATAGGGGGAGGAGTGTGCGGTTGTGAGATCGATGAAAAGAGGGGCGAGAGTTTACACGTGTGTCTGACCGTATGAGAGACACGAGGCAAGGACACATAAAGGAGGAGATTGAAGGTGTGTGTGTGTATGTTGTAGGCAGACATCGCTGGAGAGGTTTATCCATCGGTGTGTGTCGGAAAGGAGTTGTGGAGACTCTAGGAGAACGACGTAAAGAAAAAAATGAATGTGCCTGGTGGATAGAATGCCGAGGGAGGGGGAGGGCGAGGAGGGCGTGTGCATGCACGAGAGAAAGTTAATGGTAGCTACAAAGGTTAGAGGATTGTGTGGGTGTAAGAGACTAACAAAGATCATTATTTGATATGAAAGCGGATTCATATATTTGAATAGGAGATCATAGTGTTTTAAACATTGCATGCATGAATATAGCGGTGATACACGTGATGTGCACATGTTATACCATAATGTGATAATGCATGGCGTTTGCAACTCACAGCTAAATGCCGAACAATCTAAACCATACTATACATCAAACAATCTCACTTTTTTTTGAATTTGTGATAATGTGTGGCGTTTGCAGCTTACAACTAAATATCAGACAATCTAAACAATACTATATATCGAACATTCTCACATTTTATTTGAATTTGTGGTGTGGTGCTTGCAACTCACATCTAAATACTTGTAGGCGTAGGGGGCGGGGCACCATACATAATGTGACAAACACATTATACATATGAGACATGGTTTAGATTATGAAGATCTAGCTAGAGCTAGAAATGTAATGTGATTTGAACTCAAAATAAAGTGGATTCAAAAAATCTAGTTCGAGTTCATATAGTACACGTAGTTCATATGTAACTCGAGACTAATCATGTGGTGTGCTGTGAAGATGATACACAAACGATGGTTTAACTTGACAATAATGATGATTGTAGATCTTATTAAAATAGAGAAATAAATTCAAATGCTTTGGCTTCACAACAATCATTACTGTAGATCTTATTCAAATAGAGAAACGAATTCAAATTTAGTTCATATTGAAGCGGTAGTATATACGTTTGGAATGCACTAAAACGTTCATTTGAGTAGTAGGTTGCATGCATTATACATGTAGAGAAATATTTTAATTGAACATAACATGAATTCAAAGTTTTGAATGACATTTGTAGTGCGCATTGATTTGGTACAGTACATGTTAGGCTTGTCCGGAAATTTCAACCCGCGCCTTGTTAGCCCGAAATATTTAAGATATATCTTTGTCTCGTTGTGCTCCGGCAACTCCCTCCATCTCAACCCGCGCCTTGCTATTTCGGAATTACAACGCGCGGGAAAACTCCCACCTCCTGTGAAATCCAGACACGTGAAATGTCCGTGGTACCCCTGAACTGAAAGAACCGCCTCAAGTCGGTGGGGGTACTTTCATAACTTACCCCACATTTCGGACAAGCGCGTCTCTAAGCCATGGTTCCCCACTGCGATCCTATCCGCCCACCCATCATACACCGAGGCCGTGAAAACCCACGACGAAACCCCACACCCTGCTCCGTCCGCCACCCAACTGGAGCCTCTTCCCCAACGACGTCGTCCATAGCAACACCTCGACGTCCCTCATCCACCATACTAGATGAGGATCCGTCGTCGATCTCGTTGTCCCGCTGATTCAGCCACCCCGTCCTCCACCTCCAAGGAGCTGCCCCGACGTTCCCCTCATCTTTCGCGCCACCTCCATTCCCACACCGCCGTCTTTACCTGCACCACCGGAATAGCATCATCATCACCCTTTCCTAGGATGAAGCCACGGCCTAATCGGCGCCACCAAAGAGGTTGTACACTAATCACCGCATTTTCTTCTTGATTCGATCTCACGGTGCTGCCGGCGCTCGGTCCCGAGCCGACACGGCGCGGTTCCATCCACGGCGGCGTCGCCGGCCACTTCCTCCACGGCGTCGCTCCCTCGGCGGTGACGTCCACATCAGTAGGAGCTGCTGCTGCTTTAGCTCTCGCTCGCGCTGCTGCTCTGCTCTTGCTCTCGGTCCCCTGCCTGGTCTGCTCTTGCTATTGCTCTTGCTCGCACTGCTGCTCTCGCTCTTGCTCTTGCTTGCGATGCTGCTCCGATTTAGCTACACTTCAGTCGATTTAATCGACTTTTGGGTCAGTCGATTTTCAGGGGGGGGGGCTCGCCGGGGTGAAGGAAGAACCAGCCGCAGCAGGGAGGGGGGCTCGCCGAAGAGGTACCCCACTATCTATCTTAGGGTTCAGGATGGGGGCGGTGGTCGCCGGCGGTGGCGGGGCGTTGGCGGGGAGGTGGCGTGGGGATCGCCGGAGAAAAAGCTCGGCATGGGGGGGCCTAGATGGATGGCTGGGGCGGCGGTGGACCGGCGGTGGGGAGTGTTTTTGGGGCGGGCGGGGCGGCGCACCGCCGGCCGCGGGCGATGGGGGGCTGTTGTTTGGCCGGTGGTGGCTGGCGGCTCAGGGTGGTGGAGGTTGAAGATGAACCTCAGGCCCTTGATTTCATATCCAACGGCTGCAAAATCGATTGACCAGAGATGAAAAAGTTAGTCGACCGACGTGTAGCCTCACCTTGCTAGTGCGTTCAGTTTTGACAGCAAAATTCAGTTTCGACAGCAAAATTCAGTTTTGACAGTTAAGTTCAATTTCGACAGTTAAGTTCAGTTTCGACAGTTAAGTTCAGAGATGAGCGGCTGATGTATTTTACATCTAGCACTTTGTGGTTATGTATTTTACGTCATGTATTGGAGATGCTATTAGAATTCCACTCAGGTTAACGTTGTTTGTTGTCTCTCCTGTCCTGCTTCAGCCTCGGCGTCGTACAACTCACCGGAGCTGCTCCAACGACGAAACCCTCCATCATAGCGGAGTAGTACCTCGGGCTCCATCTCCAGACGCCTAAGATCTTCTTCCCCTCCTCCGACATCAAAGTTAGCTGGAGGATCCTCACCGGCCAATCCAATCATGCTGAGATCGACATGGCTACGCCAAAGAGGTTGTACACTTGTTGCATCTCTTTTTTACTCTATATGTTATATATATTGTCCACTGAGCACACGGATTTGTTCCTTTAGTGTCTCCTTGAAAGAAAAAATGTAGGAATTTTAATTTTCACTTGTCCTCCTTTTCAAATTCCTATTCATGAAGCACAAGACTAAGAGATAGTAGCATAATAGCATTATAACCGAACATTTTCTTGTGGTTTGACTTAATCTCACCATGCTTCTTTACATCCTGTGATCTTCCAATTGTTGTGAATCAAACACCCAGATTGGCAGAAATCCTATGTTTTTAAATTCCCTGTTTTGCACGTGCATTCCTATCCTATTCATGTCTATTTCCTATCCCTGCATTGTTGGAATCCTCCAATTCAAACAAGCCCTTACAGAATTACTTCTCTTACAGATAGTTGTCAAAGAAAACCTTGCGTGGTTTGTCCCGCTCCTGCTGCACCGTCGTCCACCCCAGCTCAGCTGCTCAAACGACAAAAGGGTCCAGCACAGCAGGGACCCGGCCTCCAGACTGTCTTTCGCCTCCTCAGATCTTCTTCCCCGCTGCTGGCAGCCATGAAAACTGCATTACCATCATCAACCAAGAAGATGACCTCGAGGACTACACGGGTCCGCAAGAGAGGTCGCACTCTTTCGTGTCTGCTTACGTTATGCATCGCTTAATATGATATGCTACTTTATCATCATGTTCACTGATTAAACTCTGAGCCAGCTCCAAACTAATGGTCAAACTTGAGTTTTTAAATGGTTGTGCGGTACATATCGGGGCCGCTATCAATAGTATCTATCTACTATCTGGTTAATCTTCGGTGTCTACTATGAGTTTCATGTTGGGTGGGAAACAAACAGTAAAGAAGCCATTATCTGTATTTTTTAACCGAAGCCATTATCTGCCTGATATTATTGATTTTGAGTCTATCCACAGGTTGCTACATCACTCTGGATTTCTGCATGCACTCCTTACATAATCTCACTATGTTTTATTCCTATGCATGACAGTTATTGTAAACAATGGAACTGAACATGTAGAGCAAAAGAGACGAGCCTTACGTGGCAATAAAATTTCATGCAGACGTCGCTCCATGGTAGGCGCAAAGGCAGCCCCCTCCATGCATTTCGGATTGTAATCGAGAGGAAGATATCTGTTCTGAGGGGGATTCAGAAGAAGAAGACAACTCCTATTTACCCCCTGAGGTCTTCGCTCTAACTTGGCATGCTGATGTTGGTTATATCATGCATATGGTGTCTTGCATTGCTTACTTTATACATCAAATATGTCATCTGCTTAGTTTAGACATCCTTTGTGTGAATGCCATCTGTTAGTTTATTCATCGTTTATGTGAATTATGCAACGCCATCTTGTTTAGCCAGGCATCATATATGTGAATTTTGCAATGCCATCCTGCTTAGCCAGTCATCTTATATGTAAATTATATCAGGCCATCCTTTTTTTCGTTACATATTACATTTGTCAACAATGTTAGTACATTCAACTGCTCTTCGTGTGCATCAGCCATTTGACACGGTGATGGCAAATTCTGGAGTGAAAACAAGGTCTTCAGAGCAGACTATGCTATCTGACAAAGCGCATATCTCGCTGGTTACGGATAGCTCCTCAGAGGAGGATTCAGAGACAGATGACCAGTCCTATTCCCCCCCCCCCCCCGAGGTGTATGCTCTAACTTGGTAGGGTTATGTTGCTCATGTCATGCGTATGGTGTCTCACACTGCTATGTCATTTGATTAGTTTAGACATGCTTTGTGTGAATGCCACCTGTTCAGTGTGTAATTACCATATATGTGAATTATGCATTGCCATCTTGTTGCAAGACATTATATATGTGAATTATACAATGCTATCTTGTTCCTAAGGCATTATATAGGTGAATTATGCAATGCCATGTTGTTTAGCCGATCATCATGTATGTGAATTATATCATGCTATCATTTTTTTGTATTACGTGTTCCATTTGTCGACAACGTTTGTATATTCAACTACTCTTCTTGTGCATCAGCCATTTGAAGCAGTGATGGAAGTATTTGGAGTGAAAACAAGGTATTCAGAGCAGACAATGCTACCTTCTGAAGCAGACATCTTGCTGGTTACAGAGAGCTCCTCAGAGGAGGATTCAGAGACTGATGACCAGTCCTATTTCCCCCCTGAGGTCTATGCTCAAACTTGGCAGGGTTATATTACCCATGTCATGCATGTTGTCTTGCATTTCTTAGTTTTTACATCATATATGGATTGCCATCTGCTTACTTGCTTACTATATAAATCATATATTTGAATTATATCATACCATCATGTTTACATAGTGCATACACATCATCTATCTGAATTATGGCATGGCAACCCATTTAATAAAGACATCATATAGTTATATCATCTCATCCTGTTTAGTGTTTACAGTCATCATATTTTGAGTTATGGCATTCTATCCGTGAATGTATGTGAATTATGGCATGCCAACCTATTTAATAAACACATTATATAGTTATGTCATGTCATCCTGTTTACATAGTCTCATATTTTGAACTATGTCTTTCCATCTTTTTTAGTTAGCCATCATAATGTGAAATTGTGTCATGCTATCATGTTTAGTTAGCCATCATATATGTGAAATTGTGTCATGCTATCATGTTTGGTTAGACAACATAAATATGAATTATTTCATGCCCTCTTTTATTCCCCACTATCCATTGCACCTGTCTATCATACAATGTCTATACTTTCAATTACTTTTCTTGTTTATCAGCCATTTGAATTGGAGAGCGTGATGGCAATATCTAAGGGAGTAACAACACGATCTTAAAAAAGATAGTGCTACCAGTTGATGCAGATAGAACCATGGTTGTACTTGCCCAAGGACCAGATCCACCACACATAACCCAGACTCTCGCAGATTGTACCCCTACCCAGTTGGATAGAGAACCAGCTACACCCCTTCTAACCCGAACCCCAGCAGATAGTAACCTAGTTCTAGTTGACACAACACCTTCTCCACCACAGAGCACCCAAACACGAGCAGTTAGTAAGGGAACTGCAGTGCCCAAAGCACGAGGACAACCACTCCGAATCCTAACTCAACGCTTAAAGGAGAAGAATATTTGTTCTCAGGTCAGGTTCTGTAGCTATGGTTCATACTCCTTTGCTCTTGCATTACTGTATTTACTCATACCAACTATTTTCAAATTTGAAGGATGGAATTGAAACTCCAATGGCGCAACAGGTATGTTTTAAACCTGTTTCTTTAACTGGTTTGCTGTTGTAACCCGCTCTATGTTGATTTTAGTTTCAATTGAATAAACAGTTATGTTCTCATGTCATGCACATTACAAGTGTTGTTATTGCTCTATAGTTACCCACACTTATATTCTGTCTATTCTGCTTTGTCTTGAACAAATATTATTTGAACTGTGTCTCTATCTTGATTTGGCAACAAAAAGTAGAATGATATAGACCATAAAGTGACCATGGTACGTAGATATATGTTTGTTTCATGTTGTTATCCTGTCCACTTTACTACTGAACTCATTTACCAAAATGAGTTTCATATACAACATGGTAAACATGTGATGTGTCTGCTTGTTTCTCTTTTAGAATGCGGACAATATATTGGAGTACAGTACCGCGTTATCCAATGGTAAAGGAAGTAATGCAGATAAGGTTCAAGATAGTGAGACATCCCTGTTGGTCTCCAAGAAAGTTGATGAAAACTATCTTGACGACAGTGAGGGAACCCAAAAACCCTGTCTTGATGTAGTGTTCGAGTTACTGGCCACTACTGCTGGCACAAGCTCTTCGAACTCGCCGCCTGAATCAGTTCATCTTCTTGAGTCTCAACTTCAAGTTGAAAGACATCGATCAGATGTGCTGCGATAGGAAGCTGAAGGACTGAGGAAGTCCCTGCAGAATTCAGATGCATATTTTCTGGTGCAACAGCAAGCGCTGGAGGATTTAAGCGCCAAACAAGAGAAAGTTAATAAGCTTGCTAAGCATCTTGCCAGCATTATGGGTACCCAGGATATTGTTTCTTGAGATCTTCGAAAGTGGTTTCAGTTCTGGATTTGTTTTGCTGCGGCATTTATTTGTGTTGGTCGCCAACTTTGACAACCAGTGTATATGATATGCTGCTTTGTTCCCTATATTTTCACTGGTGGCGAACTTTGATGCCCAGTGGATGTAATATGTGCAATAGCCATGATAGCCTAGCGTTAGTTGCTTGCTTATTTATTTCCTTCTTGTCTTGTTTATTTGTTTGCTTGTAGTCATTGCAGTTCTTTTTCCGCGGTTAGCTAGTGGCTTCAATAACCTATTTTTTAGAACTAGGCCACAATAACCATGGGCTAATATTTACTGTAGTGACACTGGGCCTCCTACTGGTAACAGTGGGCCTTCTACGGGCCGTAGAAACAATGGGCCTTCCACGGGTCGTAGAAACAATGGGCCTTCTGCGGGCCGTATCATCAATGGGCCTTATACGGGCCGTATGATCGATTGGCCAAACATGGGCCAAACAGACCGCATTATGGCCGTAAACGGGCTAGAGTTGGAATCGTCCGTTCATGGGTTGACCATAACGGGCCATCATTAATAGGCCGTATTTGATGACGCTATGAAAATGGACCAACGTATTAATGGACCACAAACGGGCCGACTGTAACCACGGGCTGAATTTGGCCCACAAGCAGAAAATGATAGTAACGGGCCGTAAGTAAACGAATGCTGGAAATGAGCCCAAGAATAAATGGGCTCTGAGAAGGCCGAAAGATAACATGGGCTGGAAACGGCCCAACGGAATAACGGGTCGTTAATGGGTATAAAGTGATACACTGTTCATTACGGGCCAGTTTCACCACGGGCCGTTAATGGGTGTAAAGTGATACACTGTTCATTATGGGCCAGTTTCACCACGGGCCATTAATAGGCCAAGAGTTACATAGGGCCTCATATGGGTCGAAAGACGTCATGGTCCATACATGCACAGAAGTGAAAACGGGCTGGAATCAAATTGGATGGCCCAGATGACGCTACTGGGCCTAATTCGGATAGGGCGTAACGGGCCTTGGGTTAGCGGGCTGTAAATGGGCTATATGCGAACATGCCGTTAACAGGCTTTCCATGGGCCGACCCACCACCTTTTGACCAAGTCAAACGGGCAGGCCTTTTCACAGGAATGGGCCTCTGTTGGGCCGTGCCACGTGTCGACGTATCATAGGCACCTTCCGTCCAATGAGTAGATGACATCTGTCCCAACGATGAGCCGACACTTGTTTCCTCCAGCCAATGATGATTTTACACGTGGAAAATCCCCATTGGTCGGGGCTGGTAACAGGTTATCGGATCCAAAACCCGACCCGATAGCTTAACGGCGTTCCGTTACGGTGGATGCCACGTGTCGGTCACCCTTGATGAAAGCACTTCTATGACGCGCGATTTATCGTCACGGAAGTGGACACTTCCGTGATGCTAATTTTGGTAATGTCATGGAACACTTCTACGACAGCACAGGTATGACAATCTTGATTCTGTCATAAAATCGTCATGGATGTACATGCATGACAAAAAACGCGACCTACTGTGACAAACACGTATCATCACAGAAGTGTATTTTTTTGTACTGGTTTAACTTGGCAGAAACACTAATTAAAACGCAAAACCAGATCTAACCAGAGGCTAGATCGAAGATTTATTCCTAAACAAAACCAAAAAGCAAGAAATTAAAATAAAATTGGGTTGCCTCCCAACAAGCGCTATCGTTTAACGCCCCTAGCTAGGCATAAAGGCAAGGATAGATCTAGGTATTGTCACCTTTGGCATGCAATCCATAAGTAGCTCTCATAATAGATTCGTAAGGTAATTTAATCTTGTTTCTAGGGAAGTGTTCCATGCCTTTCCTTAACGGAAATTGGAATCTAATATTCCCTCCCTTCATATCAATAATTGCACCAATTGTTCTAAGGAAAGGTCTACCAAGAATAATAGGACATGAAGGATTGCAAACTATATCAAGAGCAATAAAATCTAAGGGCACATAATTCCTATTTGCTAAAATAACAACATCATTAATTCTTCCCATAGGTTTCTTGATAGTGGAATCCGCAAGATGCAAGTTTAAAGAAAAATCATCAAATTAACGGAAACCTAGCAAATCACACACAGTTCTTGGGATCGTGGAAACACTAGCACCCAAATCACACAAAGCATAGAATTCATGATCTTTAAATTTAAATTTTATTGTAGGTTCCCATTCATCATAAAGTTTTCAAGGGATAGAAACTTCCAACTCAAGTTTTTCTTCATAAGATTGCATCAAAGCATCAACGATATGTTTAGTAAAGGCTTTATTTTGACTATAAGCATGAGGAGAATTTAGCACGGATTGCAATAAGGAAATACAATCTATCAAAGAGCAATTATCATAATTAAATTCCTTGAAATCCAAGATGGTGGGTTCATTGCTATCTAAAGTTTTAACCTCTTCAATCCCACTGTTAACAATTTTTGCATCAAGATCTAAAACTCCGAATTTTTGGGACGCCTTCTAACTAAAGTTGACTCATCTCGAGTCCCATCACTATCAAGATTCATATTGCAAAACAAAGATTTAATAGGGTACACATCAATAACTTTTAGATCTTCATCTTTATTCTCATAAAAACTAGAAGAACACGCCTTCACAAAGCAATCTTTTTTAGCACGCATCCTAGCGGTTCTTTCCTTGCACTCATCAATGGAAATTATCATGGCTTTGAGAGACTCATGATATCATGCTTAGGTGGAATAGATCTAAATTTCAAAGAATCAACATCAAGAGAAATTCTATCCACGTTGCTAGCCAATTCATCAACTTTAAGCAATTTTTCTTCAAGCAAAGTATTGAATTTTTTTTGTGAATCCATAAACTCTTTAACACTAGTCTCAAAATCAGAGGGCAACTTATTAAAATTTCCATAAGAATTATTGTAGGAATTACCATAATTATTAGAGGAATTAGTATTAAAGTTTCCTCTATACGTGTTGTTACCAAAATTATTCCTACCAAAAAAATTCACATCCATATATTCATTATTATTTTCAATCAAAGTAGACAAAGGCATATCATTGGGATCAGAAGCAACACTCTTATTAGCAAAACATTTCATAAGTTCATCCATCTTTCCACTCAAAACATTAATTTCTTCAATCACATGAACCTTTTTACTGGTAGATCTTTCAGTGTGCCATGAGAATAATTTACCATAATATTATCTAGGAGTTTAGTAGCTTCTCCTAAAGTGATTTCCATAAAAGTGCCTCCCGCGGCCGAATCTAAAAGATTTCTAGCAGCAAAATTCAATCCGGCATAAAATCTTTGTATAATCATCCACAAATTCAAACAATGAGTAGGGCAATTACGTATCATTAATTTCATTCTCTCCCAAGCTTGTGCAACATGTTCATGATCAAGTTGCTTAAAGTTCATAATATCGTTTCTAACAGAGATGATCTTAGCGAGAGGAAAACACTTAGAGGTAAAAGCATCTTTGCACTAATTCCAAGAATTAATACTATTTTTAGGCAAAGACAAAAACCAAGTTTTAGCACGATCTCTAAGCGAAAAGGGAAATAGCTTCAATTTGACAATATCATTGTCCACATATTTCTTCTTTTGCATATTGCACAAATCAACAAAGCTATTTAGATGAGTAGCGGCATCTTCACTAGGAAGTCCGGTTAATTGATCTTTCATGACAAGATTCAACAAAGCAGCATTAATTTCGCAAGATTCAGCTTCGGTAAGAGGAGCAATCGGAGTGCTAAGAAAATCATTGTTGTTGGTATTGGTAAAGTCACACAATTTAGTATTGTCTTGAGCCATTGTGACAAGCAAGCAATCCAACACACGAGCAAACAAGAAGCAAGCGGAAAAGAGGCAAATAGAAAAGAGAGGGCGAATAAAACGACAAGGGTGAAGTGGGGGGAGTAAAACAAGAGGCAAATGGAAAATAATGTAATGCGAGGGATAAGAGTTTGTGATCGGTACTTGGTATGTCATGACTTGTGCATAGATTCCCCGGCAACGGCACCAGATATCCTTCTTGCTACCTCTTGAGTACTGCGTTGGTTTTCCCTTGAAGAGGAAAGGGTGATGCAGCAAAGTAGCGTAAGTATTTCCCTCAGTTTTTGAGAACCAAGGTATCAATCCAGTAGGAGGCCAAGATCAAGTCCCTCGCACCTACACAAACAAATAAGAACCTTGCAACCAACACGATAAAGCATTGTCAATCCCTTCATGGCCACTTGCAAAACTGAGATCTGATAGAGATGATAAGATAATATTTTTGGTATTTTTACGATAAAGATAAAAAGTAAAGATTGAAAAATAAACGACGCTAGAAATAGCTTGTTGACGGAAGATTAATATGATGGAGAATAGACCCGGGGCCATAGGTTTCACTAGTGGCTTCTCTCAAGATAGCATAAGTATTACGGTGGGTGAACAAATTATTGTCGAGCAATTGATAGAATTGAGCATAGTTATGAGAATATCTAGGTATGATCATGTATATAGGCATCACGTCCGTGACAAGTAGACCGACTCCTGTCTGCATCTACTACTATTACTCCACACATCGACCACTATCCAGCATGCATCTAGAGTATTAAGTTCATAAGAATGGAGTAACGCTTTAAGCAAGATGACATGATGTAGAGGGATAAACTCATGCAATATGATATAAACCCCATCTTTTTATCCTCGATGGCAACAATACAATACATGTCATTTCTCCTACTGTCACTGGGATCGAGCACCGCAAGATTGAACCCAAAGCTAAGCACTTCTCCCATTTCAAGAATGATCAATCTAGTAGGCCAAACCAAACTGATAATTCAAAGAGACTTGCAAAGATAACCAATCATACATAAAAGAATTCAAAGAGGATTCAAATATTGTTCATAGATAATCTTGATCATAAACCCACAATTCATCGGATCTCGACAAACACACCGCAAGAGAAGATTACATCGAATAGATCTCCAAGAGAAACAAGGAGAACTTTGTATTGAGATCCAAAGAGAGAGAAGAAGCCATCTAGCTAATAACTATGGACCCGAAGGTCTGAGGTAAACTACTCACACATCATCGGAGAGGCTATGGTGTTGATGTTGAAGCCCTCCGTGATCAATGCCCCCTCCGGCGGAGCGCCAGAAAAGGCCCCAAGATGGGATCTCACGGGTACAGAAGGTTGCGGCGGTGGAAATACGGTTTTGGCTCCTCTACTGATGGTTTTCGGATCACGTTTGTTCCGAAAATCACGTTCCCGAAGGTTTCATTCCGTTTGGACTCAGTTTGATATTCTTTTTATGCGAAACACTAAAATAGGCAAGAAAACGGCAATTTGGGCTGGGCCTCCAGTTAATAGGTTAGTCCCAAAAATAATATAAAAGTGTATAATAAAGCCCATTAAACATCCAAAACAGAATATATAATAGCATGGAACAATAAAAAATTATAGATACGTTGGAGACGTATCACTATTTTATTTTGAACTACTTCAAAAATCTTGTCAAGGTATGTACTCACTGAAAAATCTTATCAAGTGTCTCTATCTATCTCTATAGATCTTGATGCCCAATATGTAAGCAGCTTCACCAAGGTCTTTCTTTGAAAAACTCCTTTCATACAGTCCTTTATGCTTTCCCGAAAATTCTACATCATTTCTGATCAACAATATGTCATTCACATATACTTATCAGAAAGGCTATAGTGCTCCCACTCACTTTCTTGTAAATACAGGCTTCACCACAAGTCTGTATAAAACTATATGCTTTGATCAACTTATCAAAGCATATATTCCAACTCTGAGATGCTTGCACCAGTCCATAGATGGATCGCTGGAGCTTGCACATTTTGTTAGCACCTTTAGGATTGACAAAACCTTCTGGTTGTATCATATACAACTCTTCTTTAAGATATCCATTAAGGAATGCAGTTTTGATATACGTTTGCCAGATTTCATAAAATTTGGCAATTGCTAACATGATTCGGACAGACTTAAGCATCGCTACGAGTGAGAAAATCTCATTGTAGTCAACACCTTGAACTTGTCAAAAATCTTTTTCCGACAAGTCCAGCTTTGTAGATAGTAACACTACTATCAGCGTCTGTCTTCCTCTTGAAGATCCATTTATTCTCTATGGCTTTCCGATCATAGGGCAAGTCAACAAAAGTCCACACTTCGTTCTCATACATGGATCCCATCTTAGATTTCATGGCCTCAAGCCATTTCGCGAAATTTGGGCTCATCATTGCTTCCTCATAGTTCGTAGGTTTGTCATGGTCAAGTAACATGATCTCCAGAACAGGATTACCGTACCACTCTGGTGCGGACCTTACTCTGGTTGACCTATGAGGTTCAGTAGTAACTTGATCCGAAGTTTTATGATCATCATCATTAACTTCGTCACTAATTGATGTAGGCATCACTGGAACTGATTTCTGTGATGAACTACTTTCCAATTTAGGAGAAGGTACAATTACCTCATCAAGTTTTACTTTCCTCCCGCTAACTTCTTTTGAGAGAAAAATCCTTCTCTAGAAAGGATCCATTCTTAGTAACGAATATCTTGCCTTCAGATCTGTGATAGAAGGTGTACCTAACAGTTTCCTTTGGGTTCAAACTTATCAATTTGAAACCTTTTCACATAAGCATCGCAACCTCAAACTTTAAGAAGCGACAGCTTTGGTTTCTTGCCAAACCATAGTTTGTACGGTGTCGTCTCAACGGATTTAGATGGTGCCCTATTTAACGTGAATGCAGCTGTCTCTAATGCATAATCCCAAAACGATAGTGGTAATTCGGTAAGAGACATCATGGATCGCACCATATCTAATAAAGTACGGTTATGACATTCGGACACACCATTACGCTGTGGTGTTCCAGGTGGCGTGAGTTGTGAAACTATTCCGCATTGTTTCAAATGAAGAACAAACTCATAACTCAAATATTCACCTCCACGATCAGATCGTAGAAACTATATTTTCTTGTTACGATGATTTTCCACTTGACTCTGAAATTCTTTGAACTTTTCAAATGCTTCAGACTTATGTTTCATCAAGTAGATATACCCATATCTGCTGAAATCTTTTGTGAATGTCAGAAAATAACGATACCCGCCGCGAGCCTCAACACTCATCGGACTACATACATCAGTATGTATTATTTCCAATAAGTCAGTTGCTCGCTCCGTTGTTCTGGAGAACGGAGTCTTAGTCATATTGCCCATGAGGCATGGTTCGCAAGCTTCAAGTGATTCATAATCAAGTGATTCCAAAAGTCCACCAGCATGGAGTTTCTTCATGCTCTTTACACTAATATGACCAAAACGACAGTGCCACATATAAGTTTCACTATCATTATTAACTTTGCATCTTTTGGCTTCAATATTTTGAATATGTGTATCACTATGATCGAGATTCAATAAACCATTTATATTGAGTGTATGACCACAGAAGATTTTATTCATGTGAATAGAACAACAATTATTCTTTGACTTAAATGAATAACCATATTGCAACAAACATGATGCAATCATACTCATGCTCAACGCAAACACCAAATAACATTTATTTTAGTTTCAACGCTAATCTCGAAGGTAAAGGGAATGTGCGATGGTGATCTCATCGACCTTGGAATCACTTCCAACTCACATCATCACCTCACCTTAACTAGTCTCTGTTTATTTTGCAACTCCCGTTTCGAGTTACTACGCTTAGCAACTGAACCAGTATCAAATACTGAGGGGTTGCTATAAACACTAGTAAAGTACACATCAATAACATGTATATCGAATATAACTTTGTTCACTTTGTAATCCTTCTTATCTGCCAAGTATCTAGGGCAGTTCCACTTCCAGTGACCATTTCCTTTGTAGCAGAAGCACTCAGTTTCAGGCTTGGGTCTAGCTTTGGGCTTCTTCATGGGAGTGGCAACTTGCTTGCCCTTCCTCTTGAAGTTCCCTTTCTTTCCCTTGCCATTTTACTTGAAACTAGTGGTCTTGTCAACCATCAACACTTGATGCTTTTCTTGATTTCTACCTTCGCTGATTTCAGCATCGCGAAGAGCTCGGGAATCGTTTTCGTCACCCCTTACATATTATAGTTCATCACGAAGTTCTAGTAACTTGGTGATAGTGACTAGAGAACTCTGTCAATCACTATCTTATCTGGAAGATTAACTCACACTTGATTCAAGCGATTATAGTACTCAGACTATCTGAGCACATTCTCACTGGTTGAGCTATTCTCCTCCATCTTGTAGGCAAAATACTTGTCAGAGGTCTCATACCTCTCGACTCGGGCATGAGTCTGAAATACAAATTTCAGCTCTTGGAACATCTTATATGCTCCGTGGCGTTCAAAACGTTTTTGAAGTCCCGGTTCTAAGCCGTAAAGCATGGTGCACTAAACTATCAAGTAGTCATCATGCCGATCTTTGCCAAACATTCATAACGTCTGCATCTGCTCCTGCAATAGGTCCGTCACCTAGCGGTGCATCAAGGGCATAATTCTTCTGTGCAGCAATGAGGATAATACTCAGATCACGGACCTAGTCCATATCATTGCTACTATCTTTCAACTTATTTTTCTCTAGGAACATATCAAAAATAAACGGGGAGCTACATCGCGAGCTATTGATCAACAACATAGATATGCTAATACTATCAGGACTAAGTTCATGATAAATTAAAGTTCAATTAATCATATTACTAAAGAACTCCCACTTACATAGACATCCCTCTAGTCATCTAAATGATCACGTGAGCTATATCAACTAAACCATGTCTGATCATCACATGAGATGGAGTAGTTTTCAATGATGAATATCACTATGTTGATCATATCTACTATATGATTAATGCTCGACCTTTCGGTCTCAGTGTTCCGAGGCCATATCTGCATATTCTAGGCTCGTCAAGTTTACCCCGAGTATTCTGCGTGCGCAAAACTGGCTTACACCCGTTGTATGTGAACGTATAGCTTATCACACCCGATCATCATGTGGTGTCTCGGCACGACGAACTGTAGCAATGGTGCATACTCAGGGAGAACACTTATACCTTGAAATTTAGTGAGAGATCATCTTATAATGCTACCGCCGTACTAAGCAAAATAAGATGCATAAAAAGATAAACATCACATGCAATCAAATAAGTGATATGATATGGCCATCATCATCTTGTGCCTTTGATCTCCATCTCCAAAGCACCGTCATGATCACCATCATCACCGGCTTGACATCTTGATCTCCATTGAAGCATCGTTGTCATCTCGCCAACTATTGCTTCTACAACTATCGCTCGCTCTTAGTGATAAAATAAAGCAATTACATGATGATTGCATTTCATACAATAAAGCGACAACCATATGGCTCCTGCTAGTTGCCGATAACTGTTAGAAAACATGATCATCTCATACAACAATTTATATATCATCACGTCTTGACCATATCACATCACAGCAAGCCCTGCAAAAACAAGTTAGACGTCCTCTAATTTGTTGTTGCAAGTTTTACGTGGCTGCTACGGGCTTCTAGCAAGAACCGTTCTTACCTACGCATCAAAACCACAACGATTTTTTGTCAAGTGTGCTGTTTTAACCTTCAACAAGGACCGGGCGTAGTCAAACTCGATTCAACTAAAGCTGGAGAAACACCCACCCACTAGCCACCTGCGTGCGAAGCACGTCGGTAGAACCAGTCTCATGAACGCAGTCATGTAATGTCGGTCTGGGCCACTTCATCCAACAATAGCGCCGAGTCAAAGTAAGACATGCTGGTAAGCAGTATGACTATTATCGCCCACAACTCATTGTGTTCTACTCGTTCATATAACATCTACGCATGGACCTGTCTCGGATGCCACTATTGGGGAACGTAGTATTTCAAAAATTTCCTACGATCACGCAAGATCTATCTAGGAGAATTATAGCAACGAGCGGGGAGAGTGTGTCCATGTACCCTCGTAGACTGAAAGTGGAAGCGTTTAGTAACGCGGTTGATGTAGTCGAACGTCTTCGCGATCCAACCGATCAAGTACCGAACGCACGGCACCTCCGCGATCTGCACACGTTTAGCTTGGTGACGTCCCTCAAACTCTTGATCCGGTTGAGGCCGAGGGAGAGTTCCGTTAGCACGATGGTTTGGTGACGGTGATGATGAAGTTACCGGCGCAGGGCTTCGCCTAAGCACTATGACGATATGACTGAGGTGTGTAACTGTGGAGGGGGCATCACACATGGCTAAAAGATTAACTTGTGTGTTCTAGGGTGCCCCCCTCCCCAGTATATAAAGGAGGGAGGGAGGAGGAGGCCGGCCAAGGGTGGCGCGCCCAGGGGGAGTCCTACTCCAAGTAAGATTCGGCCCCCCTTTCCTATTCCCACAAGGAGAAGGGGGGAAGGAGGAGGAGAAGAGAAGGAAAGGAGGGGCCGCCCCCAGCCCTAGTACAATTCAGTTCGGGCTAGGGTGCGTGTGCCACTCCTTGGCCTGCCTCCTCTCTTCCACCACTAGGCCCATGAGGCCCAATAACTTCTCGGGGGGGGGGGGGGTTCCGGTAACCCCCGGTACTTCGAAACTCATTTGAAACGACCCGAACCATTCCGGTGTCCGAATGTAACCTTCCTATTGGGGATATTACTACTAGGCATAAACTGGCCTACCAGGGCCGGGTTAACTTCATCAGTAGTCCAAGAATGTTAAAGCCCAAGAAGATAGAAGAGGGCCCAAGGCCCGTAGTAGATCTAAGATCTGTAGCCGTAAACCGGCTTAGTATGTACTTGTATTGTAAGTTAGGAATAAGGAGAGACCAACCCGGATACGAGTATGAACCGGTGTTGGGACTCTGTGAACCGACGGGCGTCACCCGTGTATATAAGGGGACGACCCGGCAGCGGTTCAAGGACAGACAACAACAATTCGAGACTTAGGCGAAGCTTATTTGCTCCCTAGTCATCGAAACCCCATAAATTCCATCACAACTAGACGTAGGCTTTTACCTTCATCGAAGGGGCCGAACTAGTATAAAACTCTCTGCGTCCCTGTGTCCACTTTAACCCCTTCAAGCTAACCCGTCGCGATGGCTCCACGACTAAGTCCTTTCACCAGGACATCTGCCGTGACAAAACCACGACAGTTGGCGCCCACCGTGGGGCTATCGCACGATGGTTTCAAGTTCTTGGAGGGCCGCTTTGAAGGACTCGAGGGCTACGCTGTGGGCCGGATGACTAAGAGTCGTCACGGCAAGCTCTACATCGACGATGCAGGCTGGGGCCCCAAGGCCGGCTCAGTTGAGTACGGGTACCGGGTCCCCTTTGGTGGCATACACGTTTTCATCGGCAAGATTGGTGAACCAGGCCCTGAGCCAGACATCTGCACTGACCTCGTCAAGACGGCTCAGCGTGCGCGATCTGCCCAGGTTAAACTGGCCGTGAAACGTGCCTTCGTGGGAGTCATCCATGGAGGAAGTTATGAGGATGGATCAGAATCTGGTGGCGAGACCGTCGTTTACTCCGGCGACGAGTCATCAACCGGAGAAACTGAATCTCTGTATCAACTGCAAGATGGCCGGATTGGGGGCTGTTCTGATGGCGACAGTATTCCGGACTCCTCTGATCTGCCCAACCGGGTTGGAATATTCATGGCCGGTACACAGGCCGCGCTTCACTCTTCGACCGCTGCGGCGATGATCTCCGATTCAGTAGCGGCGACGGCTGCCGGGGCAGGAGGCTCTGTGCGCCCGCCGGCTCAAGTTTTATCGGATCTGTTCGATGCATTGGCTGCACTCATGGCAGAGGCTAATCCGGCGGATCAGGACGCTCGCAACGTGGAGATTGCAAAAGTGAGGGAGCAAATCACTCAGGCTAAGGCGGACTTAGCAGCTGAAGATACCAGGATGACTGCAGAGCGGGCCGCTTTAGATGCACAGGCCTACAGGCTCATGTTGGACCAGAACGCGTCGCAGGAAGTCATGAGGAGGAAGTACCGATCTCGTCTGCCTTCGGTCTTCGAAGCCAGAGACCTCTTCAACACCCCCGGAGCGGGAGCCAGTAATCCGCCGGTGGAAAACCGGGCGGAAGCTCCTGGGACGGGCGCACCGGTCCAATCCCGTTTAATAGATCTGCCCCGTCACAATACTGGTGTACCTTAGGTTCTGCCTCCGGGTCACTACTCCAACCCGATGGACAACCTTGTTGCGGCTGTTGCACGGCTGGAGGCCATTCCAATTGAAGGTGACTCGGCGCAAGCGGTAGAGACGCGCTGGATCAAGGAGCTCCTTAGGACAGCTTTGGTCCAACAGGAAGCGTATTCGCACAGCCGCGATCGGATCCACTCAACACCTCGCCCGAACCGGAGCTATAACAGGCATATGGAGGAGCCGGCCGTGTCAAGTAATGCACGGCGAGGAGCGCCCCGCGGTAACAACCCGGCAGGAGGTGTCGATAATGCTCAAGAAGTGGTAGACCGGGCCCGAGCGCGCAGGGAGACTGAGTTAGCGGCACAGTATCAAGATCGTCAGCTTACACCGGTTCGTCCGACCACCATGATCGAGCCAGGGGTTACCTCTAGTGCTTTGGGAGTGCCTTGCCTTGTTCCCGCTTTACGCAATGTGCGCCTGCCCAAGGATTTCAAGGGCCCGCGCAAGGTACCAAATTACACGGCGGATCAACCTCCAGAGACATGGGTGGAGAGCTATGAGATGGCCATGCAGATGCTTGATGTGGATGAGGCGGCGTGTGCAAAGTATTTCACCATGATTCTTGAAGGAACGGCCCGTACATGGTTGAAAAGCTTGCCGGCCAATTCTATCAGCTCATGGGCCCAATTACGAGCCCGGTTTATCAGTAATTTCAAAGACACATGTAAGCAGCCGACGTTGATAGTGGATCTAGCTGCCTGTGTCCAGGAGGAAGGAGAATCAACAACGCATTGGGTGCGCCGAGTCTCACAAGTTCTGCATTCATCAGACCGCATCAACGCTGACACCGTGGTTATAACCATGGAAGGCAATTGCCGGTTTGGGCCCCTAAAGCTGAAATTAGGGCGGATGAAGCACCACTGCACTGACATAGGGTCTCTCATGGGCGCTTTGGTAAAGTATGCTGATTCTGATAGTACCAAGGATCCCGAGTCTGATGATGAGAAGACAGGGAAGGGAAAGAAGAACGGCAACTCCAAAGGTCAGCAACATCACCCGACAGGTAACGGTGGCGGAGGCAAGTGCAAAGCGGATGGCAACATGGACTTCGTGGCTAATACCAACGCGCAGGACAAGGGCCAGCGGCGTAAAGGTAAAACGCAGAATCGCAGTGGAGCGCCTAGCCCTAACCCGGACCGCTTAAACTATCTGTTAAACCAGCCCTGCCCGAAGCATGGGACAAAGGAAGTACCAGCAAACCACCTTTGGAAGGATTGTTACATTATGCAGGAGTTCAAAAATTCTAATGCTTTCCAGCATGATCACGGCTCGAGCGGTGGCTTAGGATTCGGACCGGGTTACGACGGAGGAAATTCCGGTTCAGGATTCAATGGTAATCGGGGCGGACAGAATAACCAGAATAATCAGAATAGCCAGGGTGGTTACAACCAGCAGCAGCAACAGTCAGGTTACCAGAGCAACCCAAAGCAGTTGAATAGTGGGCAGTATCATGTCTTCACCACTAGCCTGGACAAGCGGGACCAGAATGTTCAGAAGCGGGCAGTCAACTCCGTTGAACTGGTTGTGCCCCGTACTTACGCTGGTCTGAGCAGCCAATCATATGGAGCAGAGAGGATCACCCAGCCCGGGTTGATAACCCGGGTCAGCTGGCATTGGTGGTGGCACCTCAGGTGGGAGGTTATAAGTTCACCAAGGTACTCATGGATGGAGGGAGCAACATTAATATCTTGTACTATGAGACCTTCCATCGTATGGGATTGACAGACAAAAATCTCAAACCGTCCAATACGGTGTTCCATGGTGTGGTACCTGGCAAATCAGCATATCCTGTTGGTAAGATAGCTCTAGAAGTGGCCTTTGGAGATGATCATGATTCCAGGATGGAGACGCTGACGTTTGAAGTGGTAAAGATCCAAAGTTTGTATCACGCCCTGTTTGGGCTACCGGCCTACGCCAAGTTCATGGCACGACCTTGTTATGTGTACTTGCAGCTCAGGATGCCGGGTCACAAGGGGACAATTACAGTTCATGGAAGCCGTCGTGTTGCTTTGGAGTGCGAGGAAGGAGATGCGGCCTACGCAGAGTCGGTTTGTGCCACCGAGGAGCTGAAATTTTATAAAGACAATGTTGATCCGGCAGATATGACTCCATTGAAGAAGCCAACTACGGAGCATGATCCGGCCTTGAAGTTCAAATCGGCAGCTGAGACTAAGCTTGTTGACTTCGTGCCTGGCGATTCATCCAAGCAGTTCAGCATCAGTGCCAATTTGGATCCTAAATAGGAAATCGCGCTCATCGAGTTCGTCCGTGAGAATCGGGACATCTTTGCATGGAAGCCTTCTGACATGCCAGGTGTACCGAGGCAACTCGCTGAGCACACTCTTAATGTGGATCCTAAATACAAACCAATGAAACAGTTCCGCCACCGGTTTAACGAAGAAAGACGCAAAGCTATTGGAGAAGAGGTAGCCAGGCTTTTGGCAGCTGGTTTTATTGTCGAAGTTTTTCACCCTGAGTGGCTTGCTAATCCGGTGTTGGTCCTTAAGAAAAACGGCACCTGGCGTATGTGTGTGGATTACACAGACCTTAATAAGCCTTGTCCAGCAGATCCTTTTGCCCTCCCCCGTATTGATCAAATCATTGATGCTACGGCGGGTTGCGAGCATTTGAGTTTTTTGGATGCATATTCTGGTTATCATCAGATCAAAATGGCGGTTAAGGACCAGGAGAAGACGACGTTTATCACTCCCTTTGGAGCCTTCTGCTATGTGTCTATGCCCTTTGGGCTCAAGAGTGCCCAGGCAACTTATCAATGGTGTGTACAAAATTGCCTTCACAAGCAGATTGGCCGTAATGTACATGCTTATGTGGATGATATTGTGGTTAAGTCAAGGAAGAAGGAGACTCTGGTTGATGATTTGAAGGAAACCTTTGAAAACCTGAGGACGTACAAAATGATGCTCAATCCGGCCAAATGTGTTTTTGGTGTACCGGCAGGCAAGTTATTGGGTTTTCTGGTGTCCAACAGGGGAATTGAGGCTAATCCGGAGAAGATCACAGCCATCACCTCCCTGACTAAACCGAAGTGTATCAATGACGTTCAACGTTTGGCTGGTCGGATTGCCGCGTTGAGCCGGTTTATCAGCCGCCTTGGTGAGAAGGCAATTCCTTTGTAACTGATGTTGAAGAAAACAGATCAGTTCGTCTGGAGTTCTGCTGCTGATAAGGTGTTTGAGGACTTAAAGCGGCAATTAGCCAACCCGCCTGTACTTGCCGCTCCCGTTGACAAGGAGCCGCTGCTACTATATGTTGCTGCTAACGCTCGCGCAGTCAGTGTGGTCATTGTGGTAGAGCGGAAGGAGGCAAGTAAGGAGCATCCGGTACAACATCCAGTTTATTATATCAGTGAGGTGCTTATTGAATCCAAGCAAAGGTATCCACATTGGCAGAAGCTGGTATATGGAGTTTTCATGGCAAGCCGGAAGCTGAAGCAGTATTTCCAAGGGCACCCCATCACAGTGGTCAGTTCTGCTCCTTTAGGCGATATCATCCAGAACCGGGAGGCGACTGGTCGGATTGCCAAGTGGGCTATAGAGCTTGGGCCGCACGGGTTAAAGTATGTGCCCCGAACGGTGGTGAAGTCTCAAGCACTTGTTGATTTCATCAATGATTGGACGGAGATGCAAGCACCTGAAGAGAAGCCGGATCACACATATTAGACCATCCATTTTGACGGATCCAGGCAATTGGAGGGCTCGGGGGCTGGAGTTGTATTAACTTCCCCACGAGGTGACAAGTTCTGTTACGTCCTCCACTTAATGTTCCCTTGTACTAACAATGCAGCTGAGTATGAAGCCTTGCTACATGGTCTCCGGGTGGCTAAGGAGATGAATCTAAGCCGGGTTAAGTGCTTCGGTGACTCGGACCTGGTGGCTCAACAGGTGTCCGGCACTTGGGATTCCAAAGACCCGCTCATGGCGGCATATCGTCGTGAGGTGGATATTGTTGCAGGTCACTTCCAGGGGTATCAGGTGGACCACGTGGACCGTCGGAAGAATGAAGCGGTGGACGCTTTAAGCCGGTTGGGATCTCAGCGTAAACCGGTTCCGCCTAATGTTTTTCTTGATGTACTGCACAACCCATCGGTCAAGCTCCCTGGTGAAGCGGATTTGGCTATTCCTAATCTGGAGGCTCAATTGGTGGCAGCTCTACACGTTATTCCAGATTGGACGCTTCCTTATCTTGCGTACATGAACCGGGGCGAGCTACCAGAGGATGAAACCTTGGCCCGGCAGATTATTCGGCGATCCAAGTCCATGACTATTGTTGATGGCGAATTACATCATTGTAGTGTGTCAGGGGCGTTTCAACGCTGCATGTCTCCTGAGGAAGGCTGTGAAATTTTGCGTGAGATCCACGAAGGAGATTGTGGTCATCACGCCGGTTCAAAATCTTTGGTGGCTAAAGAGTTCTGCCACGGTTTTTATTGGTTAACTGCTCATGCTGATGCGGAGGATATGGTCAGACGATGTGACGGTTGCCAAAAGTTTTCAAGGCGTGCTCACGTGCCGGCTCAGGAATTGAGGATGATTCCAATCACTTGGCCATTTGCAACTTGGGGGCTGGATATGGTTGGGCCTTTCAAAAGGTCCAAGGATAAGAAGACCCACCTCCTGGTGGCGGTTGACAAATTTACAAAGTGGGTGGAGGCAGAACCTGTTAGCAAGTGTGATGCGGCCACAGCGGTTCAGTTCATCAAAAAGGTGATTTTCGGTTTGGTTTTCCACACAGTATCATTACAGATAATGGTACCAATTTGTCCAAGGGGGCTATGAAGGAATTCTGCGAACGTGAGCACATCCGACTTGACGTTTCATCAGTGGCGCACCCACAGTCCAATGGGCAAGCGGAAAGAGCTAATCAGGAGATCTTGAGAGGCATCAAGCCCCGGCTTATGGTTCCTTTGCAGAGAACACCGGGTTGTTGGGTAGAAGAGTTGCCATCTGTGTTGTGGAGCATCAATACCACACCCAACAGATCGACAGGATACACGCCGTTCTTCATGGTCTATGGAGCGGAGGCGGTTCTCCCCAGTGATATCGGAGATGATTGACCTCGTGTGACGGCTTATGTTGAAGCAGACAACGAGACAGCACTGCAAGACGCTTTGGACCGGTTGGATGAAGAGCGTGACATAGCGGCTGCCCACTCGGCGATTTACCAACAGGATCTTCGTCGTTATCACAGTCGCCGAGTCAGAACCAGAACCTTTCAAGAAGAAGATTTGGTGCTTCGGCTCATCCAAGATCAGACTGATATGCACAAGTTATCCCCACCTTGGGAGGGACCTTTCGTGGTCAGCAAGAATCTGCACAACGGGTCATACTATCTGATTGATATTCGAGAGCATAAAGACTCACGCACATCGGAGGTGGAGACCAACAGGCCGTGGAACATAGCTCATCTTCGGCCTTACTATACCTGAGCCGTCGGCTCTACTTATGTACATACTATGACAATGTATATATTATGATTAATATAATAAACCGGAGCCTCAGCTAAAGCGGGGTATCTGTTCTTTTACATCATGCGTGGTTACACGGAGTTGTTCTGTCTTAAAGCAGTCTCCGGTTTACCCCTTGAAAGTTCTATAAAAATCACTTGGGGGCTTGGTCGTGTCCTAACCAATGCAACACCTTTTGATAGGCGAAAGCCACCAGATCACTTGGGGACATGGTCAAGTCTGAACCAGTCACGCTTCTTGATCGGCCTAAGGCCATAGAATCACTTGGGGGCTTGGTCGAACCCGAACCATTGCCACGCCTCTTGATCGGCATAATGCCACGGTTTCATTTGGGGACCTGGCTGACTTGAACCATAGCTACACCTATCGGGAGCTTGGTCGTGTCCGACCATGGTAACACCATCTGATCAGCTCAGTAAAGCCTCTTTTTTGCAAACGGTTTTATCATTGCCTTTGTTTCAATGCTTTTTCTTAATAACTATTGCTTTATATTTGTTGCGTTTTGTAAACCGACAACGTTTTAAACCAGTTCAAACTATCAATTGACGGAACACGGTCCATTTTTAATCCGGAGATTATTTGCCCGGTTTTACTTTTTTTGTTAAAAAGGGTGTTTATAATAACCCGGCACGGTTTTACATGATAAACCGGCATCATATACACAGGAGCTATTTTTCTCCTTTGACGGTACAGGTTTATAGACCTCCGCCTCAAGATTGGTTAAGCCAACTTCATGACCAATGATGGGAGGTATTTTGTATCACAAAATTTGATCATATACCTCAATTTCCTTGCATATGTATGAGAAGATCACAAACCGGGTGGCGGTACAACCGCCATAGGCGGTTTAAGATTTTATGATTGTAGGAGATGTAGATTGAAGGTTTCGATCTTTCAAACAAAAGTATCAGCACTGATGCACGAAGGCATCTCAGAAGCAAGAGTATTGACTATCCTATTACAAGGCAACGTGGTGCCCAAATAAGATCATTGTTTTCTTGGCGGAATATAACAAAGCAACCATTTAAACCGGCCTCCGGTTCAAGATTGGTCGCCGCCCTGATCTGATGGTTGTGGGTCCTCCTGCGCCGCTTCAGCTTCTTCTTCCCTACCCAGTAGCTGGAAATCAACAGTGGTCTAGTCGATTCCCATTAGGGCTTGGAAGACAGCTTCTTCATGGATCAGGGATGACGGTTCAATATCAGGGGCGTAAGTGTGCTTACGGATTGGAGGGACCAGATTCTCCGCTTCAGGGATTGGTGCAGCCACTCCTTTGTTCTGATTGTTATATTGAGCTTGATAATGCGTCAAGTCTGCCTCTTCCGCCAATTGGCAAGCTAGAGGGCGTACTGCCCGGTTTATTGCTCTCAGGTCTTCCTCATTGAACTCCGAGCCATCTTCCTTTAAACTAGGATAACCTTGAGCTGCCTCAACAGGATCAAAATCCGGCACCCATGCTTTTGCCCGGATTAAGGCATTGATGGCACCGGTTCGAGCAGCAGATTTCTTCAGCTCTGCAATCCGGGCGAGAAGCATTGACAACCTCTTCAGAGTATCTTGAATTAAAGAGGGCGCCGGATTGTTATGTGATGCAGTAGAAATGATCTGCTGTGCCCCGGTATATAGTTGTTCGATTAAGGTATATGCGGCCTTCAACTTCATCCGAACATCTGACCCCAAGTGACCAGTATGTGTACCTACAACAGTATAAGGAGTTCACAAACCGGACCTATCATAGGAAGGTCAAATTATTACAGAAGTCAAAGGAAGCTTACCAAAGATGGTTGCAGTCATGGCATGTACTTGCCGCTTTACGCTGGTTAGCTCATCTACCACCGGTTTAAGGGCGGCTTCAGCAGTTTCAATTTTCTTGGTCAAAGCGGCCTTCTCAGTGCCCAATCTGTCCGCTCTTTGTTGAAGCCCTCCTTCAGCTGTTCCATGACGCTAAGGGCGCTGGTCAACTCCTCTTTTGCCTTGGAGGTTTCAGCTTGTTGGGATTTCAAATTCTCTTGAAGATCGGCGAGTTGTCTTTCCTTTGTTTTCAGCTCAGCCTGCATACAGACAGTCATATGATTTAACAAACGGTACAAGAATTGAAGTACCAACTCCATAACAAGTTATGCATTTGGTACTTGGGGACTAATGCATATTTGATCTTCAACTATCAATTGATTGCAAAGTCCCAAGCTCAATACAAGTATTCAACTTGGCACTTCGGGGCTAATGGCTATTTGCTCAAATAAATTCTTGTGCTGCAATGTTAAATTACTTAAGTCCCGGTTTAACTATATTAAGTTGAACCGGCCCTTGGGGGCTACATCAGTGAATTTCAAAGCATTCAGTTTGATCATAATAAGTCCCGTTTTACAAGAGGATTGCCAAACCGGCCCTTGGGGGTTAGGAGAGTTGACAAAATTAAAGTATCCAAGTAGGAAAAAGCACATGGAAGTTTTTCTTTCATCAAATTCACCAGACCGGCTTCATAGTCACGGCTGGTATACAGCCGATTCAAGTAGCCGGAAGGAAGGTCTTGGGCATTCAGAGCGGCGTAAGTCGCCAGATCAACATTCCACTTGCCCTTGCTCATTGCGGCAAATTCGTCCTTGGCAATATGTTTGGACAGAGCGACAGGGTTGCTCGGTTTGGTATGACCAACACCAGTGATAACAACTTCATCATCCTGGGCATCACCGGTTTGCACTGGGGCTGTCGGTTTACCAGTAGCTTTGGATGGGCTGGTGGATTTCTCAATCCGGATGGGACTTCTAGGCTGGTCGGCAGGGCCAGAGGCGTCAACAGGCCTTTCTTCAGCAATAAAATCCTCATCTTGCATTGGCGGGTCGTTGGGCACATCTTCACGGATAGCCGCTTCAAGATCTGGGGCGTTGTTTGGTTCAGGGGCAGTTTCTTCTTCGGCCGCTTTATCCAGGCGAGCCTTCTTGCTTGGCCTAGGCTTGGCCCTAAAAGGAGTAATCAAGATCAAATACAGCATATGTTCCAACATGATGTATCAGAAATATTATGATCAGTATAGCTTACCCAACCACCGTCTTGAGTGGTGGCAGCTGAGTAGCTGATGACTCGCCAGAGGATGAGTGGGAAGTAACCTGATAATCGGATTAAGAGGTTGACGATAACAGCCCGCTTTAGGACAAGCACTGACAAGCAAACTAGAGACCTTTGAACGGTGTTTCCGAACCGGACTGTTCGGTAAACCGGCGGAGGTAACTACCTGGCCGATGTGCCGGGTTGTGCGGCGAACTTCGTGCTATTGGGTCTTCATAAGAAATTTGGGATCCAAGTAAGCAAGAGGATGAGAAAATTTAACTTTCCGGTTTGCCTGACGGATTTTTAGTGAAGGCAAAGGATTCGAATCAGAAGAAAGAGAGATCACCTCTGCAGCATCGGCATGGCTGGCTTTGGCATCATCCTGACAAATATTATCATCAATAAGGCGTGTGAAAAGTAAGCCAAGTGAATCAAGTTCTACCTCAAGGTCCGGGTTACCCACATCGTCATCAGCGGGCGGATCAGAAGATGCAGTGGTTTTCCTCTTATGGGCAGGCCTCTTAACAACCTTGGTCTTTGGCCGGATTGGTCTTTCCAGTTTGTCTGGTTTTTTCGTTTTCTCCTGAGGAAGCTTCTTGCTCCAAAACGGATCATCGCCCTGTTTAAGCAGCAGTTGATATTAAAGAATATACAGAAATAGCAATGACATGTTCAGTAAAGAGGTACAGTCAAATCTTACAGCTGGCGGTTTGTTGGTAGCGCAGAAGGGAAGCAGGCCGGTTCGAGCACAGAGGTGTTCCAGTTCATTCAACATTTTCTTAACAGCTTCTGTGACCTCATCATCTGTGAGCTGGATGTTAACATGTCGGAGTGGTTCATCGACACTACCAGTATACTCGCACATTAAACCGAAGCGCTGGGTGAGGGGCAATATGCTCCATGATATCCAACAGCGTGCGAGATCAATTCCTGTTAAGCCGTTGGCCATAAAGGCTCAGAGCTTGGACAGTTGAGGAGCGTATTTACTTCTCTCCTTGGCAGTCAGCCTTTGTGGAAAAGGGTGTGTATTGCTAAGCCGCTCTGGACGAAAGCCACACAAAGGATTTTCAATAGCAGGGGAGGTATCTTTGCAATAGAACCATGATTGATTCCACTCCTTGGGGTGGCTGTGCAGTTTAGCGTGAGGGTAAGTGACCTCCTTTCTTTTCTGGATCGCCACACCACCCAATTCCGTATTGGAACCATCAGTAAATTCTGTACGGCGGTTTAGGTGAAAGCAGTCTCTAAACAACTCAACTGTGGGTTCCTCTTGAAAGTATGCCTCACAGAGCACCTGGAAGTGACAGATGTTGGTGACAGAATTGGGGCCAGTATCTTGCGGGCGGAGTTGAAAGTTGGCCAAGACATCTCGATAGAATTTTGAACCCGGCGGATTAAAACCTCGGGCTAAGTGGTCCGCGAAAACGACAACCTCTCCCTCTTGAGGTGTGGGAGGACATTCTTTGCCAGGGACCCTCCAATGGATGGTATTTTTGCTGCTTAAAGTGCTAGTCAGGACAAGATTATTCAGTTGAGTTTCTGTGACGCGAGAAGGAACCCAGTTGCACTCATATACTTGTTTGTCCATGGTGAAGTCTACAAAATCAGTTATTCCGGTTTAAGATTGCGTTGAGTGAAAAAAATACACCCGTATGAACAATGTTAAACCAGAGGCAATTATATTTAAACCGGAGTTCTATGAAGCGGCATCATATGGCTGAAGAGTTCTGGCGGTTCAACAAGGGGACTAATGGTATATACCGGTTTATTAACTTCTTCTATACTAAGTTAAACCGCCTGATTTAAACATCGAAGTAGTTGAGGTTGCGGATGGCTAAGTATGCAGAAACAGGTTTCACAAGGTCTTGTAATAGCAATGGATCTGAGGCAAGTTCAGAAAAACAGAAAAATATTCAAGGGCTTAAAGTAGAGCGGAAGTGAATCAATGGGCAGATATACAGATGAGATCTATGGACTTGGACATGAAACTACAGGCGGATGCGAAAAGCTACTGTTATTCAGAGGAGGGTTTCACAGATCCATCCAGGGGTTAATACATGAATAGGAACAGTTGATGAACACCGCAAGAACAAAGAAACCCTAGAACAGATCTAGGTTGAGAAGAACAGAGGACCTACCAGAGTTGAGGAGGATGCGGAAGATCGCCGCCGGTTTTCTGGTACGTTCAGGTCGATGTAGCGGCCAAAGTTGGTGCTGAAGGCGATGGCGGCGGCGGAGCTCTGAAGCTGGCAACACGAGGAAGACGAAGAAGAGAAGACACGAAGAGAAGAAAGGAAATGACCCTTCGGTCTTATTTATAAAGCAAAAGGACATGTGTCAGGCGCGATAAACCATGGGCCACGAAACGGAGCTGTCGCCTCGATTTTTGCAGATTTATTAAATGAAGAGATATCATGAATACTTTCTTTATGACAGATAACGTCACTCCGGTTTAACAGCAATTGGAGAAGATGACATCGTGGCGGTTCAACAATTGCAAGAAGATGTTGAAGATGAAGATTTCTGCTAAGGATTGACATGAACCCGTTCAAATTAATCTGGGGCCTAATGTTGGGGATATTACTACTGGGCGTAAACCGGCCTACCAGGGCCGGGTTAACTTCATCAGTAGTCCAAGAATGTTAAAGCCCAAGAAGATAGAAGAGGGCCCAAGGCCCGTAGTAGATCTAAGATCTGTAGCCGTAAACCGGCTTAGTATGTACTTGTATTGTAAGTTAGGAATAAGGAGAGACCAACCCGGATACGAGTATGAACCGGTGTTGGGACTCTGTGAACCGACGGGCGTCACCCGTCTATATAAGGGGACGACCAGGCGGCGGTTCAAGGACAGACAACAAAAATTCGAGACTTAGGCGAAGCTTATTTGCTCCCTAGTCATCGAAACCCCATAAATTCCATCACAACTAGACGTAGGCTTTTACCTTCATCGAAGGGGCCGAACTAGTATAAAACTCTCTGCGTCCCTGTGTCCACTTTAACCCCTTCAAGCTAACCCGTCACGATGGCTCCACGACTAAGTCCTTTCACCAGGACATCTGCCGTGACAAAACCACGACACTTCCAATATATGAATCTTTATGTCTCGACCATTTCGAGACTCCTCGTCACGTCTGTGATCTCATCCGGGACTCCGAACAACCTTCGGTCATCAAATCACATATACTCATAATACAAATCATCATCGAACGTTAAGCGTGCGGACCCTGCGGGTTCGAGAACTATATAGACATGACCGAGACACATCTACGGTCAATAACCAATAGTGGAACCTGGATGCTCATATTGGCTCCCACATATTCTACGAAGATCTTTATTGGTCAAACTGCATAACAACATACGTTGTTCCCTTTGTCATCGGTATGTTACTTGCCCGAGATTCGATCGTCGGTATCATCATACCTAGTTCAATCTCGTTACTCGCATGTCTCTTTACTCATTCCATAATGCATCATCCCGCAACTAACTCATTAGTCACATTGTTTGCAAGGCTTATAGTGATGTGCATTACCGAGAGGGCCCAGAGATACCTCTTCGATACACGGAGTGACAAATCCTAATCTCGATCTATGCCAACTCAACAAACACCGCCGGAGACACCTGTAGAGCATCTTTATAAGCACCCAGTTATGTTGTGACGTTTGATAGCACACAAGGTGTTCCTCCGGTATTCGGGAGTTGCATAATCTCATAGTCAGAGGAACATGTATAAGTCATGGTGAAAGCAATAGCAATAAAACTAAACGATCATTTATGCTAAGCTAACAGATGGGTCTTGTCCATCACATCATTCTCTAATGATGTGATCCGTTCATCAAATGACAACACATGTCTACGGTCAGGAAACATAACCATCTTTGATTAACGAGCTAGTCAAGTAGAGGCATACTAGGGACACTCTGTTTTGTCTATGTATTCACACATGTACTAAGTTTCCGGTTAATACAATTCTAGCATGAATAGTAAACATTTATCATGATATAAGGAAATATAAATAACAACTTTATTATTGCCTCTAGGGCATATTTCCTTCACCATGGTGTTGTTTTTGTGCAGAAATAAAAGTTCTCGGAATAGAACGAAAATTTTTCGAGATTTTTTATGGAATAAAAGAAAAATACTGGAGCCAAGAACCACGAGAGGGGGCCCCTTGGTGAGAACAACCCACCAGGGTGCCCACCCTCCAACCGCGCCCAGGTGGGTTGTGCCCACCTGGTGGCCCCGCTGACCCTATCTCCGACAGTATAAGATCCTATTTTCGGAGAAAAAATCCGGGAGAAAGAATTATCGCATTTCATGAGACGTAGCCGACACCGCCTCCTGTTCTTCATCGAGAGGCCAGATCTGGACCCATTTGGGGCTTCGAAGAGGGGAATCTTTGATCTTCATCATCACTAACCCTTCTCCATCGCCAATTCCATGATGCTCCCCACCGTGAGTGAGTAATTCCTTCGTAGGCTCGCTGGTCGGTGAGGAGTTGGATGAGATTCATCATGTAATTGAGTTAGTTTTGTTAGGGCTTGATCCCTAGTATCCATTATGTTCCGAGATTGATGTTGTTTATGACTTTGCCATGCTTAATGCTTGTCACTTTGGGCCCGGGTGCCATGATTTCAGATCTGAACAATTTATGTTATCACCATTATATCTATGTTCTAGATTCGATCTTGCAAGTCATATTCACCTATAACGTATTATGATCTGTAAACCCCGGTGTGACAGTAATTGGGATACTTTCCAGTGATGACCGTAGTTTGAGGAGTTCATGTATTCACTATGTGTTAATGCTTTGTTCCGGTTCTCTATTCAAAGGAGTCCTTAATATCTAGTTTCCTTATGGACCCCGCTCCCACGGGAGGGTAGGACAAAAAAATTCATGCAAGTTCTATCCATAAGCACGTATGAATATTTACGGAATACATGCCTACATTATATTTATGAACTAGAGCTAGTGATGTATCGCCCTAGGTTATGACTGTTATATGATGAATATCATCCAACGAATTCACCGATCCAATGCCTACGAGTTTTTCAAATATTGTTTCTAATAAGTTACTATTGCTATTGCTGCTATGACAACTGCTCAAAATCATTGCTATCACTGTTATCATTATTGCTACTATTACCACTAATATCAAAACTATCATATTATTGTGCTACCGATCATACTGCTGCAGATAATTAATCTCGAGGTGTGGTTTAATTCATAACTCAGCTGCTAATACGTGCAAATATTCTTTGGCTCCCCTTGTGTCGAATCTATAAATTTTGTTGAATACTCTATGTACCCTCGAAATCTGTTGCAATCCCCTATACTTGTGGGTTATCAATATTCCGCGACACAAAAAACATGCAACAAACAGGAACTGGCACTGGGCACTGGAACAATATGTTAGTCCCAAAAATAATATAAAATATTGCCAAAAGTATATAAAAGTTGTAGAATATTGGTGATACGTCTCCAACGTATCTATAATTTTTTATTGTTCCATGCTATTATATATTCTGTTTTGGATGTTTAATGGGCTTATTTATACACTTTTATATTATTTTTGGGACTAACCTATTAACCGGAGGCCCAGCCCAAATTGCTGTCTTTTTGCCTATTTCAGAGTTTCGCTGAAAAAGAATATCAAACGGAGTCCAAACGGAATGAAACCTTCGGTAACGTGATTTTTGGAACAAACGTGATATAGAGGACTTGGAGTCTATGTAAAGCAATCAACAAGGAGAGCTCGAGGTAGGGGCACGCGCCCACCTCCCCCAGGCGCGCCATCCACCCTCATGGGGCCCACGTTGCTCCACCGACGTACTTCTTCCTCCTATATATACCTACGTACCCCCAAACCATCAGGGGCATCCATGAAAACCTAATTCCACCGCCACAACCTTCTGTACCTGTGAGATCCCATCTTGGGACCTTTTCCGGCGTCCTGCCGGAGGGGGCATTGGTCACGGAGGGCTTCTACATCAACACCATAGCCTCTATGATGATGTGTGAGTAGTTTACCTCAGACCTTCGGGTCCATAGTTATTAGCTAGATGGCTTCTTATCTCTCTTTGCATCTCAATACAAAGTTCTCTCGATTCTCTTGGAGATCTATTCAATGTAATCTTATTTTGCGGTGTGTTTGTTGAGACCGATGAATTGTGGTTTTATGATCAAGATTATCTATGAACAATATTTGAATCTTCTATGAATTCTTTTATGTATGATTGGTTATCTTTGCAAGTCTCTTCGAATTATCAGTTTGGTTTGGCCTACTAGATTGATCTTTCTTGCAATGGGAGAAGTGCTTAGCTTTGGGTTCAATCTTGCGGTGTCCTTTCCCAGTGACAGCAGGGGCAACAAGGCACTTATTGTATTGTTGCCATCGAGGATAACAAGATGGGGTTTATATCATATTGCATGAGTTTATCCCTCTACATCATGTCATCTTACTTAAAGCACTACTCTGTTCTTTTGAACTTAATACTCTAGATGCATGCTGGATAGCGGTTGATGTGTGGAGTAATAGTAGTAGATGCAGAAACCCTACTCCTGAACCAGGCTTCAATGAGGACGAGTCCGGCGCGCAAATTGTCTTCGGCATTGCAAGGCGGGTTCCTCCTCCAAATTCTTCAAGAAGATAATAAACACCAAAAAATAGTGTCCGGCTCTGCAAAACAAGTTTCCACGTATTGCCATATAGAGAATAATACAAACACAAATCAAATCTGCTGACGTATTCCGCAGTGCGTCATAACACTGCGACCAAGCCTTCTGTGTGGATTATTTTTTATTGTTCCGCCGCAGTATGTTCAACGAGGCGGTTTCCTTGGCACGCCTTGTCGAAGCAGAGATCGTGTGCCCCCTTTAACGGGATTCTAATTAATACAGACGTGGGTAACCCAACCGCGCCGTTTACCACGGCGTGTGAGCAGCAAGCGAGTTTTATTAGGTAGGTGGGGACGCATAACGGCATCAGCCTATATAAGGGGATAAAGATCCACCTCTTTCACCTACGCCTTCTTCCTCCTTTGCCCATCCATCTCTTGCACACTCAAGCTCCAACGCCCAAGTTCGCTCTTTCTTCCCCAACCTGCTCCAGAGATGTCCGGAGCGGGTGGCAAGTGGATGGCTTCCTCCGTTACGGAGGGTCAAATCAAAAAGCTTAGGAAGGCCAGATATCTGTCCAAGGACATCTCGCACCGGCTTCCAGATGCGGGGCGGCTTCTTCCCACCCTAAGGCCCCATGAGAGGGTAGTTTTTCTCCCCCATTTCCTCCGCGGACTGGGTTTTCCACTTCACCCTTTTGTCCGGGGGCTCATGTTCTACTACGGCCTGGACTTCCACGATCTGGCCCCGAACTTTATCCTCAATATCTCGGCGTTTAACATCGTGTGTGAGGCCTTTCTCCGCATCTGCCCCCACTTCGGTCTTTGGCTCCAGACGTTCAATGTCAAGCCCAAGGTGGTGTCCAACACCCAGGCGGAGTGCGGAGGCGCTATGGCCGGCAAAATGGCCAACGCACTCTGGTTCGATGGCTCCTTTGTGGAGTCCTTTAAGGGGTGGCAGGCAGGGTGGTTTTACATCACCGAGCCACGCGACTTGAAATGGGTCGCGGCCCCTGAGTTCCGATCTGGACCCCCCACGCAGCTCATGTCCTGGAAAGAGACGGGCCTATCGTGGGGCAACGAAGAAGAAGTGACCGGACTGCAAACCTGCATCCAGTCCCTGATGAACAAGCCAATCCGGCATGTTAATATCATCCAGGTCATGCTCGTCCGCCGGATCCTCCCGTGCCAAGAACGGGATTTCACTTTGTGGGAATTTGACCCGGCGCAGCACCAAACCCTCAATAGGCTCTTCGACACGACGTATGAAGACGTCTGGAGGGTGCTAACCAAAGGCGCCGAGTGCCCCACATCCGCTTCCGAGGATCGCGGATATAGCTCGCAGCGCGACGCTCGCGAGGTAAGCCATCTATACCTTTTACAGGTTCATTTAAGCTCTTCTTCATAGATTAACTCCATGTGGGATCTAAAAAACTCCCTTTGCCTTTGACAGGCGTGGCTGAAGATAGCCGAACCAATCAGTTGTCCGGCTCCTCTGCCCGAAGACCAAGCCCCAGCTCTCCTAGAGAAACTGCTGGTCCCGGCGCCTTATGTGGTGCCGGAGAAGAAGGTCAAGAAGTAGAAGACCACCGGTACTCGAAAGAGTGCCCGCAATATGGTGGTGTCGAGCTCGTCATCTGGCGAGTATGCAACGCCCTCCTCTCGTGAAAACGAGGAGGAGGAAGAAGGAATCTCTCCCCCTCCAACGAGGGGAGCGAAGAAGAAGAAGGCCGCCCCAACGGGGGAGGCCGAGGGGTCGAGGAAAAGAAAGACCCCTCCGCCGGACTACTCCCTCGACGCCGAAAAGGGCGGAGAGGAGTGGCCGGACAGAACCAAGCGTCCGGCAATATCGTAAGTATTTACATACCAAAATGACTCATAGGATCTTCAAGTGCGCAGCTCACTCTAATGTCGAATGCTATTTGCGCAGCTCGCCCCGAGCCGCACTCGATGATTCATCGAGCGGCTCCCTGGATTTGTCGGACATAAACTCTGTCCCGTCCGCAGTCTCCCCCAGCGGGGCGGACGACGCCGAAGCGGCGTCCCGCCGAACAGGGCAGGAGGAGGTGGTCCTGGAGGAGCCGCAAGGCAATCCTCAGGACCCCAGGAGTAAAGGGGATAAAACCCCCCAGGGCTCCCAGTCCGGCTTTGTGCCGGACACCGCGCCGGACTCAACCGTCCTGGCTCGTGGTGGACGAACTCCTTCCAAGAGGAGTAAGCCGTCTGAGCCGGCGACCTCTGTCCAACCAGAGGCGCCGGACAGTCTGTTGGAGGCGCTTGAAGGTGCCACCATCGACGAGGAGCACCGTACTGTCATGAGTGCGGTGGTCCAAAGGGTTCAGTCCGCCAAGAGAGGACTGAATGAAGCTTGCACTAGCCTTCTAACAGGCTTCCAGGTAAGCAAAAAATATGCCAAATTCATTACCGCATAGACAGTAGCCCCTGATGCTCTGTTCGGTGTTCGGAAAGAAAAGCCGAATAGAGGATCCAACAATTTTCGCAGGAGTCTAATAAAAAGTCTAATATGCGTGTGCAGGCTTCCCTGCTGTCCACCGCTGCACTGACTGCGCAGGTGGAAGTCCTGAAAAAGGACCTCGAGCGGTCCGAGCAAGAGCTCGGCCATGCCAAAAGGCAGCTCGTGGAAAAGGAAGGTAAGAAAATACCCCATAGAAAAAAAAGAAAGAGAAAAAAGTGGTGCCTATAGAGAGGCTTGATTGCAAAAATAAATAACAGGATTGTACTGCTTATTGTAGGGGCCACGACCAAGGTGGCAACCCTGAAGCAGGCGCTGACTGAGGCCGAGAAGGAAGCGGCCGAGGAGCGCGCTGAGCGAGAAAAGCTTGGGGTCCAAGTCGGCGAGGTGCAGCAAGAGCTGCAAGCTCTCATGAAGAAACATGAGGGTTTGGGGCTTGAGGCAAAAACGCAAGCATCCGAGCTCGCGTCGGTTGTTGAGACCACCAAGAGTGCCAAGGCCGAAGCCCAAAAGGCCCTCCAAGAATTGGAGGATGTGAAAAAGATAGCAGCGGGTAAGGCATTCTTAATGCAAAGTAGGAATATAAAGGTGAAATACCTATTACTTACCCGAATCCGGAGTTCTCCAGGGGCGTTCTTCGGTCTTCCCCGCAGCGCATCCGACACCGCCGCATTCTATCGAGCTGAGGAGGACAGATCGACGGAGAGTGTGTTCTGGTCTCAGTATTCTGAGGCCGGACACCCTTTGCCCTTAAGCGATCAGCTGAAGCAGCTGGCCGAGCTCCACAAGGCGGCCGAACAGGCCATGAAGGGCTTACTAGTTCGGCTGTGGCCTGGAGAGGCCCTGCCTAGGAGCTACTTTGGGCTGGTGCGGCGACTGGTGGAGGCCTATCCACGGCTTGAGGTCATCAAGCGCTCCATCTGCATAGAAGGTGCCCGGAGGGCCCTTGCCCGTGTAAAGGTACACTGGGGCAAGCTGGACGGAGAGAAGCTGGTGAAGGACGGGCCGCCGCAGGGGAAGGAGCATCGCAAGCCCGAGAACTACTACAAGGAAGTTCTCGCTGGAGCTCGCCTTGTCGCGGATGAGTGTGCCAAAGATGTAATATTTCAATGAACTCGCTCGTTTGTATCCTGTGCGCTGAAAACTTGTTCATATGCGCTTAAGCAATGCTTTCTGAATTTAAAATATTATTTTCTGTGCGGCCGTTTATCAATAACTGAGAGATGGCGAGTCGTCGGCTTCTGCCCCCATGCAACTAGTGCTGGGGTGTTCGGGATAAACCTGAGGGCTCTTGTTCCCATAGTTGGGTCCTTCGAGGGAGGCGCTCAGCACAGCGAACCAGGCAATCCGGACTATAATGCTTGAACACTCTCACTTAGCCATAGAACGTTATAATTTTAAATTTCGGCGAAGCCCCTAGTTCGGAAGGCCGAATTCGGGGCACTATCCACGCCTTTAGCCGGACTTAACCAGCTCTCCGCTCGAAGCGGCATAAGCCTTTAGGGACTCGAAAAACCTCTCGAACAGCGACCGGTCTCGCGCCTTATCACGACAGTCTGTTTTAGCTTTCTCCACTGAGGTGCTCACCCACATGATTTGGGGCACAATCGCAGTGGTTCTCCTAGTGCTACCTTAGCCGATAGAGCGGAACGTAAGGTACCAAAACATAGGAGCCGGGCAAACCCAACATATGACCAAAATCATGACTCGGGGCCGATGCATATAATGCTATAAGTTCAGGGTGCCGCACTTGTGAAAGTGGACAGACTTCTCACACCAGATAGAAGGGTAATAAAGCCCCTGGCGTGGTTTGCCGTACCATGGTGTACGGGTGCGATCATGTTATTTAAGTAAACATATGTATATTAAAAGAAGATAATGCAAAAAATAGACGAAAAGCTATGCATTATTTATGAGGAGGCTATTTATTTAAGCCGGACGATACAAGTAGTGCGAAGAAAAAAAATTAGACTATTTAACATGTCCTGACCAGGCGCAGGCCGCGGAATTTTAGAAACAGATATATCGCTCGAAATAGAGACCACCTGAGAGTTCCATGATGCGGCTTTGTTTTGTCTGCTTTCCTGGGTCCTGTATCGTCTGTGCGGCGGCGAGGCCGAACACTGTATCCAGAGTATGGAGTCCTGAAAGAAAAAAGGAACCCGGCAGCCCCTAGTACGTTTGACGCCGTATTGTTGGCATGCCGTTTTATCTGCCCCTTCCCCTATGCCCATGGAATTGTAAGGGCGTAATTGTGTACTCGAGGTACTAGCTCCGCTATGTAGCGATGGCTGGCGTTGGGGCCGTATTGCTACACGTGCTCTGAACGCGCCAGTCGGTCTTGCTGCGGGTTACTCCGGACGCGTTTTGCTTTGTCCTGTTTTGTAACGGCCGGACTCGAGAGCTGCCTCAACAGGCTACTTTGTACCTCTGCTGCGAGGGCCGCCGTGTGTTCCTCTGTACGGATGGAGCGTTCGGTGTTTCCGCTGACCGTGATTACACCTCGAGGGCCTGGCATCTTGAGCTTGAGATATGCGTAGTGCGGCACCGCATTGAATTTAGCGAATGCGGTTCGTCCAAGCAGAGCATGATAGCCACTGCGGAACGGAACTATGTCGAAGATTAACTCTTCGCTTCGGAAGTTGTCCGGAGATCCGAAGACCACATCAAGTGTTATGGAGCCAATGCAATTGGCCTCTACACCTGGTATGACGCCTTTAAAGGTCGTCTTTGTGGGCTTGATCCTTGATGGATCTATGCCCATTTTCCGCACTGTATCCTGGTAGAGCAGGTTCAGGCTACTGCCGCCGTCCATGAGGACTCTTGTAAGGTGAAATCCGTCAACGATTGGGTCAAGAACCAATGCGGCGAAACCGCCGTGACGGATGCTAGTGGGGTGGTCCCTTTGATCAAAGGTGATCGGGCAAGAGGACCATGGGTTGAACTTTGGGGCGACTGGCTCCATCGCGTATACGTCCCGTAGCGCACGCTTCCTCTCCCGCTTGGGAATATGAGTCGCGTATATCATGTTCACCATCTGCACTTGTGGGGGAAACCCCTTCTGTCCGTTGTTGTTCGGTGGCCTGGGCTCCTCTTCGTCATCACTGTCTAGCCCCTTGTTTTTGTGTTCGGCTCTTAACTTGCCTGCCTGCTTGAACACCCAACAATTCCTGTTGGTGTGATTGGCTGGCCTTTCGGGGGTGCCGTGAATCTGGCATGAGCGGTCGAGTATTCGGTCCAAACTGGACGGGCCCTGGGTATTCTTTTTGAATGGCTTTTTCCGCTGACCGGATTTATGGCCTCTGAATCCGGCGTTTACTGCCGTATCTTCATTGCTGTCGCTGCTGACGCGTCGTTTCTGTTTATTCCGTCGCGACCTGCCACATTTGTCCTTGGTATCTGAATTACCTTGCTTCTTCGATAAGTTGTTGATGCGAGCTAGCCAGCTATCTTCGCCCGTGCAAAAGCGGGTCATGAGTGTCGTGAGGGATGCCATGGATTTCGGCTTTTCCTGTCCCAGGTGCCGGGCGAGCCACTTGTCACGGATGTTATACTTGAAGGCTGCTAAGGCCTCTGCATCCGGACAATCGACTATCTGATTTTTCTTTGTTAGGAACCGTGTCCAGAATTGCCTGGCTGATTCTTCTGGCTGCTGGATTATGTGGCTTAGGTCGTCGGCGTCCGGTGGCCGTACTTAGGTCCCCTGGAAGTTGTCGAGGAATGCGGCCTCCAGGTCCTCCCAAGAGCCGATCGAATCTGCGGGGAGGCTGTTAAGCCAGTGCCGGGCTGGTCCCTTAAGCTTAAGGGGTAAATACTTGATGGCGTGCAAATCATCGCCACGTGCCATGTGGATGTGGAGGAGATAGTCCTCAATCCATACTGCCGGATCGGTCGTACCATCGTACGACTCGATGTTGACGGGTTTAAAACCCTCTGGGATTCTATGATCCATTACTTCGTCTGTGAAGCATAGTGGGTGTGCAGCGCCCCTGTACTGGGCTATGTCTCGACGCAGTTCGGAGGAGTTGTGCCTGTTGTGTTCGGCCCGGCCGGATTTATTGTGTCTGGAGTGAAAACTATCACGTGCCGTCGAGCGTCCGCGCGATCCATAGATCGATCTTGTTTGCCTTGCTTTGTCCTCCAGGACGTCTCGCAGGTCTGGTTCGTGTTCCCGTGCCTTGGTGAAGCGGCTGCGGGGCATGGCTTGTTTGGATGTTCGACAGGCTTCTCTGTCGCGGCCGCGAGGTGGCCGATCTGCCATGTCTTGGGCTTCCTCCTCTGATTGGGGTAGCGGCCTGCGCTTAGGGTAGTTTTTGGAGGGGCGTCCGAGCTGGTGCTCTTCGGCCGCAAGGACTTCAGTCCATCTGTCAGCTACCAAATCTTGATCAGCTCTAAGCTGTTGCTGCTTTTTCTTTAGGCTGTTCGCCGTGGCTAAAAGCCTGCGTTGAAAGCGCTTTTGTTCGGCAGGGTCTGATGGTACGATGAATTCATCGTCGCCGAGGTTTGCCTCGTCTTCGGAGGGAGGCATGTAGTTATCGTCCTCGACCTCTTGCTCTGCCGCTCTCTCATGAGGGCGGTCTTCTCCATCTTCCTGTGCCAAATCCTGCTGGTTTTGGTGTTCTTCGGCGCTGTCCGGGGTAATGTTATCTCCCGTGCCGGAATCACCGTTTCTGCTGTGGCGGGATTTGGAGCGGCGCCGCTGACGTCGGCGTTTTGGAGGCTTTTTCGAAGCGCCATCCTCCGCTGTTCCATCGCCATCTCCATCTTTTGGAGCATCCACCATGTATATGTCGTATGACGAGGTGGCGGTCTAGCGCCTTGCGGGTGCTGGTTCTTGCTCGTCTCCTCCTTCGTCGTCCATACCGTCGAAGTCTTCGGAGCCGAAGTCGAGCATGTCGGATATATCATCGACAGTGGCTATTAAGTGGGCGGTGGGTGGGCTTTGAATTTCTTCGTCGTCCGAATCCCAACCTCGCAGGCCATAGTTCGGCACGGGCTCTCCTGACAAAGAGAGAGACTTGAGATAATTCAGAATATCACCAAAAGGTGAATACTGAAAGATGTCCGCGGCGGTGAACTCCATTACCGGCGCCCAATCTGATTCGATTGGCAGGGGCGCGGGAGGTTTGGAGTTCGGAGAAGAGTCCGGCTCCTTGGAGTCATGTGCCATGCGGAGTGCGGGCCTTGTGTTTGGCTCAATGGCTTTTAAGATCGCAGCCCCCGAGGTGACGTCCAACCGTTCATCCTCGAAGAACGCAGCGGGCTCCGAATCGAGGATCGGGGCCGGAGCGTATGCGGCCTCCAGGACACTGTTCGGAGGCAGAGCTATATCATGCCCCTCGAGATAGTGCGGCGCGCTTGGCTGTGGCTTGAATTCGTCGAAGATCAAGTCTCCGCGGATATCCGACATGTAGTTTAGGCTTCCAAACCTGACTGGATGGCTAGGGGCGTAGCTCTCGATCTGCTCCAGATGACCAAGCGAGTTGGCCCGCAGAGCGAAGCCGCCGAAGACGAAGATCTGTCCGGGGAGAAAAGTCTCACCCTGGACCTCATCGTTGTTGATGATCAAAGGAGCCATCGGGCCTAAAGGCGACGACACAGAGGAACTCTCAATGAAAGCACCAATGTCGGTGTCAAAACCAGCGGATCTCGGGTAGGGGGTCCCGATCTGTGCGTCAAGGTCCGATGGTAACAGGAGACAAGGGACACTTTGTTTTACCCAGGTTCGGGCCCTCTCGATGGAGGTAAAACCCTACTCCTGCTAGATTAATATTGATGATATGGGTAGTACAAGAGTAGATCTACCACGAGATAAAGGAGGCTAAACCCTAGAAGCTAGCCTATGAGTATGATTATGGTTATGATGTGTTCTGTCCTACGGACTACAACCCTCCGGTTTATATAGGCACCGGATAGGGTTAGGGTTACACAGAGTCGGTTACATTGGTAGGAGATCTTGAATATCCGCACGCCTAGCTTGCCTTCCACGCCAAGGAAAGAACCTCCCGGACACGGGACGAAGTCTTCAATCTTGTATCTTCATAGTCCTGGAGTCCAGCTGAAGATATAGTTCGGCTATCCGAACACCCCCTAATCCAGGACTCCCTCACTTAGCTTTGGGTTCAATCTTGCGGTGTCCTTTCCCAGTGACAGCAGGGGCAACAAGGCACTTATTGTATTGTTGCCATCGAGGGTAACAAGATGGGGTTTATATCATATTGCATGAGTTTATCCCTCTTCATCATGTCATCTTACTTAAAGCATTACTCTGTTCTTTTGAACTTAATACTCTAGATGCATGCTGGATAGCGGTTGATGTGTGGAGTAATAGTAGTAGATGTAGAATCGTTTCGGTCTACTTGTCACGGACGTGATGCCTATATACATGATCATACCTAGATATTCTCATAACTATGCTCAATTATATCAATTGCTCGACGGTAATTTGTTCACCCACCGTAATACTTATGCTATCTTAAGAGAAGCCACTAGTGAAACCTATGGCCCCCGGGTCTATTTTCCATCACATTAATCTTCCAACACTTAGCTATTTCTATTGCCGTTTATTGTACTTTGCATCTTCATCATAAAAATACCAAAAATATTATCTTATCATATTTATCAGATCTCACTGTCGTAAGTGACTATGAAGGGATTGACAACCCATTTATAGTGTTGGTAGCGAGGTTCTTATTTGTTTGTGTAGGTGCGATGGACTTGTGCATGCCCTCCTACTAGATTGATACCTTGGTTCTCAAAAACTGAGGGAAATACTTACGCTACTTTGCTGCATCACCCTTTCCTCTTCAGGGAAAACGAACGCAGCGCTCAAGAGAGAGCAAGAAGGATTTCTGGTGCCGTTGCCGGGGAGTCTACGCAAAAGTCAACATACCATGTACCCATCACAAACTCTTATCCCTTGAATTACATTATTTGCCATTTGCCTCTCGTTTTTCTCTCCCCGACTTCACCCTTGCCGTTTTATTCGCCCTTCCTCCGTTCAATCTTGTGTTACCATGTGCCTTCTTTTTGCTTGCATCTTCCCTTGCTAAGAGTTTATGGATCATCATCCACTTGCTAATCTCTTTAAGAGATCCAATTATGATGAACCTATTGCTAGTGAGTTGAGTGCACTAGATTATCTTTATGAGGTTTTGCTTGAAATTCATGAATCTGAAAATTGTGATGAAGTACTTTATGAAGCGATTCACGATAGATCTTTGAATAAAAGGAATGATTGCAATGATTTTATTATAAATTCTATTGATGTAAATTATGCTAATAATATGCAAAACCCTAAGCTTGGGGATGCTAGTTTTGCTATGTCCTCTACTTGTGGCAATGATCATGATTGGGGTGATTCTTCTTACGATCTTGAAAATTTACTTACTCCCCATGATGAATATGAGATTGATAATAATGTTTGCAATCATATTGAAAGTGGGTTTGGAAGAGTGTCAACTTTAGATCCCACATATTTGGAAAATGTTCAATCTTATGAAATTTTTGATAAAAGTGGGTTTGGAGAGGTCATGACTTTAGTTAATGTTGATCCCACTATTTTGGAAGAGTGTCAACTTCGCATGCATGTGGATCGTGTTGAAAATATTTTACGTGATAGCTATTTTGTTAAATTTGCTTATGATCCCACATGTAATTATTATGAGAGAGGAAAATATGGTTGTAGAAATTTTCATGTTGCTAAATTACCTCTCGTTATGTTGAGATTGCTATTGTTTCTTTCCTCTTCCTTGCGTATGCTAGTTTTTGCTTGCCTTGATAATTTGTTTGCCTATAAGATGCCTATGCATAGGAAGTATGTTATACTTAGATGTGTTTGTCACGTGTTTTATGATGCTCTCTTTGTGCTTAAATTCTTGTCTTTCTTGTGAGCATCATTGAAATCTCAATGCCTAGCTAAAAAGGCTTTAAAGAAAAGCGCTTGTTGGGAGGCAACCCAATTTTATTTTTGTTTTTTTGCTTTTTTCTTATGTTTAGGAATAAATCTTTGATCTAGCCTCTGGTTAGATTTGTTTTTATGTTTTAATTAGTGTTTGTGCCAAGTTAAACCTATAGGATCTTCTTGGATGATAGTTATTTGATCTTGCTGAAAAATCCAGAAACTTTCTGTTCACAAAAACAATTGTTAAAAATCACCAAAATGTGATAAAATACTTATTCCAATTTCAGAAGATCATTAAAAAAATTGTCTAGGTCTTCCTATTTTGGTACAATTTTTGGAGTTCCATAAGTTTGCGTTAGTTACAGATTACTACAGACTGTTCTGTTCTTGACAGATTCTGTTTTTCATGTGTTGTTTGCTTATTTTGATGAATCTATAGCTAGTAAAATAGTTTATAAACCATAGATAAGTTTGAATACAGTAGGTTTAACACCAATATAAGTAAATAATGAGTCCAATACAGTACCTTGAAGTGGTGTTTTGTTTTGTTTCGCTAACGGAGGTCACGAGATTTTCTGTTAAGTTTTGTGTTGTGAAGTTTTCAAGTTTTGGGTAAAGATTTGATGGAGTATGGAACAAGGAGCGGCAAGAGCCTAAGCTTGGGGATTCCCATGGCACCCCAAGATAATCTAAGGACACCAAGAAGCCAAAGTTTTGGGTAAATTTACTTGGAGCTATATTTTTATTCACCACATGATATGTGTTTTGCTTAAAGCGTCTTGTATGATTTGAGTCTTTATTTGTTAGTTTGCCACAATCATCCTTGCTGTACACACCTTTTGAGAGACACACACATGATTCGCAATTTATTAGAATACTCTATGTGCTTCACTTATATCCTTTGAGCTATATAGTTTTGCTCTAGTGCTTTACTTATATCTTTTAGAGCACGGCGGTGGTTATATTTTATAGAAATTATTGTACTCTCATGCTTCACTTATATTATTTTGAGAGTTTTAACAGCATGGTAATTTGCTTTAATCATGAAATTAATCTTCCATATTGAGTTCATTAAATATCATGAGAAGTTAGATACTTGATAAGTGTTTTGAGATATAAAGGTGGTAATATTAGAGTGTGCTAGTTGAGTAATTGTGAAATTGAGAAATACTTGTGTTAAAGTTGGCAAGTCCTGTAGCATGCACGTATGGTAAAAGTTGTGTAACAATTTTGACACATAGGTGTTGTTTTATTGGTTTCCTAATGAGTGGCGGTCGGGGACGAGCGGATGGTCTTTTCCTACCAATCTATCCCTCTAGGGGCATGCATAGTAGTACTTTGCTTCGAGGGCTAATAAACTTTTGCAATAAGTATATGAGTTCTTTATGACTAATGTGAGTCCATGGATTATACACACTCTCAACCTTCCACAATTTTCTAGCCTCTACGGTACCGCGCATTGCCCTTTCTCACATCGAGAGTTGGGGCAAACTTCGCCAGTGCATCCAAACCCCGTGATATGATACGCTCTATCACACATAAGCCTCCTTATATCTTCCTCAAAACAGCCACCATACCTACATATTATGGCGTTTCCATAGCCATTCCGAGATATATTTCCATGCAACTTTCCACCATTCCGTTTATCATGACATGTTTCATCATTGTCATATTGCTTTGCATGATCATGTAGTTGACATCGTATTTTGTGGCAAAGCCACTATTCATAATTTTTTCATACATGTCACTCTTGATTCATCGCATATCCCAATACACCGCCGGAGGCATTCACATAGAGTCATATCTTGTTCTAAGTATTGAGTTGTAAGTAATAAAAGTGTGATGATCATCATTATTAGAGCATTGTCCCATGTGAGGAAAGGATGATGGACTATGATTCCCCCACAAGTCGAGATGAGACTCAGGACTAAAAAAAAGAGGCCAAAGAAAAAGAAAGGAGAAGGCCCAATAAAAAATGAGAGAAAAAGAGAGAAGGGACAATGTTACTATCCTTTTCCACACTTGTGCTTCAAAGTATCACCGTGATCTTCATGATAGAGAGTCTCCTATGTTGTCACTTTCATATACTAGTGGGAATTTTTCATTATAGAACTTGGCTTGTATATTCCAATGATGGGCTTCCTCAAAATGCCCTAGGTCTTTGTGAGCAAGCAAGTTGGATGCACACCCACTTAGTTTCTTTTGTTGAGCTTTCATATATTTATAGCTCTAGTGCATCCGTTGCATGGCAATCCCTACTCCTCTCATTGACATCAATTGATGGGCATCTCCATACCCTATTGATTAGCCGCGTCGATGTGAGACTTTCTACCTTTTTTGTCTTCTCTCATAACCCCCATCATTATAGTTTACTCCACCCATAGTGCTATATCCATGGCTTGCGCTCATGTATTGCGTAAGAGTTAAAAAGGCTGAAGCGCGTTAAAAGTATGAACCAATTGCTCGGCTTGTCATCGGGGTTATGCATGATGAGAACGTTTGTGTGACAATATTGAAACATAGCCTAACTATATGATTTTGTAGGGATAAGCTTTCTTTGGCTATGTTATTTTGATAAGACATAATTGCTTGGTTAGCATGTTTGTCAGGACCGCTTTTCCAATAAAACATTTATTGAAAAGCCGACCTTTGTGTTGACCAGTATAGAAGAATTCTTCTTACTGGCAGACAAAACCTTGATACAGAAATCCAGCAGTACTAAATATTATACATGGTTGAGCTGAGGATGCTCAACAATTTATTACAAACATACCTATATTATACGTAAAGGCGGATATGACACAAGAGTATGGTGGCATAACTACTGACTCGTAAATAAGGTGGTGGTGCATATGTCATAGTGGAGTGGGTGACATGACTCTGAAATCTTACAGCTCATCAAGCATCGGAGTGAGGCTTGATGATTTTATTCGGGTAGCGGAAGCGTATATAATACAAGTGAACAACTCCAGGGTCGCACGTGACTGACTGGGACTCCTCTAGGCGTCGGACTCGCTATCGAACTCTTCATACATAAGATCGCCTTCGTCAACATCTGGCCAAATCAACAAGCCAGGTGAGTACTTTGAATGTACTCGCAAGACAGTTCGGACATAAGATATAACAAATGTAAACATGATGCACATGAGCAGATTAGTGATGCACATTCAAATAACATATTTGCACTGCACGATAAATAAAAGGGAGTCAGGCGGTAGTCCTCCCGAAATCCCAGTAAAAGTAACTGAAGACCGATCGGGTGTCTGAAGCGACGCCTCGAAAGGTAGAAACAAATTAACATGCCGCAGTCGGGCGTCGAGGAGACACCACATAAAGGGCTTATATTGAAAAGTAAATTACACAACGTGCCACAGTCGGACGTCTAAGGACATCTCGAAAAGGGCTTACAATGAAAATAGATAACAATGATGCCACAGTCGGACGTCTGAGCGACATCACATAAAGGGCTTATATCAAAAGTAAATAACAATAATGCCACAGTCGGATGTTTGAGCGACATCACATAAAGGGCTTATATCAAAAGTAAATAACAATAATGCCACAGTCGGACGTCTGAGCGACATCACATAAAGGGCTTATATTCAAAGTAAATAACAATAATGCCACAGTCGGACGTCTGAGCGACATCACATAAAGGTCTTATAGTTTATCATTCGAATTTAAGTAGCTCATGAATTTAAATCATCGCAAGGACATACTCAGCATATAATAATGAACTGGTTAGTCCATTCACATGAATAACCTTCAGCCGAGTTTACCACTCTCAGTCTCATGTTCATTCTCTAGAGACTGTCACAGGGGTTTACACTGAGATTTGACACTAAGGCGAACACTGACACTGAGATGATGTCCAAGTCCTTGCTCGTGGACATGGATACTTGAATGGTTTTGACTTTGCAGAGTTTGTACTCTTTAACCACAGCCAACGGATTTCGGTAGTCACAAGGACTAGTTCCATTTACGGTCTTTTAGAACAAACACGTCTAACCAGTGCACACCCATTCCACATTCCGCTGCCAGGAATCACCCTCGGCAACATTCAAGAAAAACCTTAAGACGGGGAGGTCACAACCTCGAATAGCATGGGATCAAATTTATATCGCGCGCTCTAAGGGGTTCCCCCATCTCGGTCCCAACCAGAAACACCCATGCCCCCTGACTGGATGACGGGATTTAATCTAGGGCCATGGAACTCTCATCGCGGTCCCTCTGTTTGGTGAGTACAAGGAAAGAGGTTTGCAACTTACTAAACCGCACTCTTTGCAGAAAACATGTGGCAGCACGAAGGGGAAAGAACGGGATCAAGACTTGACCCACGTTAGAACTGGAGTTAACGGTTGACATAAAACTGGCATGCTTCAACAATACCAGCCTGCAACCTATCATGCCACCACATGATCAGGTTATCTTATCACCATAAGAACACATCAAGCTTCGAACTCACCTGTAGCTTGCCTTGCATGCAACATAACATTTACTTATGCTTATGTATAAACATGCCATGAGAAAATTACTCTATCAAACATGCAAAACACTCATCATATCAAAGGTTTAAACATGCTTGCCTGGTTCGCAGAAGTCGGAGTCTAGCTCGGCGAAGTTCGCGTCTCCTTTACCTCCTCCGATATCTACGTATTAAAAGAAAATCAGATACTACATAAATACCGTGCGTGCACAAAACATATACCAAATATTTTTCAAATAAATATGAAAAAAAACTAGACAGAAAAATAAAGATGACAGAAAAAGATTCAAGTCAAAATCATGTTTTGTTTAAAAGTTATAAGGGTTTTAGTCTAGGGACCTTTCTGTAATGAAACAGAAAGTTTCCAGGGTTCATTTTATCAAAACATAAAACGTTTCAGTTATAAATACGCCAGTCCAGAGGGGAGACGTATTTTGCCCGAAGGCACTTTCAGAAAACGTTTCAAAAAAGAGAAAAAGCTGACGGGGGGTCCCACCCGTCGGGTTTGAAAACCAAAATAGGGCACTCGCGCCCGAGGGCCGCGGTGGTCGCCGGCGGCGATCCACGGCGAGGCAGGGGGATCGGAGGGTACCTACGGGTTCACGGTGTTCTTCCGCACCTGTAGGTGGTGGAGTTGAGCATCGGCGACCACCACGTCGACGACGGCCCCAACTCCGGTGGACGGTGGTTCGGGCGAGGTTGATTCTCTCCAAACAAAGCTGCAAGCTTCAAATTGGGGCATGGGTTAGAAGTGTGGGTGCACTAGGAGGTTGCTGACAAGGTATGGGAGGCGGGGTTGCTCTCACCGGAGCCCGAAGTGGATCGGGGCGGCCGGAGACGAAGAAGAAGACCCCCTTGAGGTCCTCCTAGTGGCTGGGCGTGGCTCTGGAGAGGTGGAGGGGTGATGCCTGGTCGAGATCGAGCTCGAGGCCCCCTTTTATAGCCTGCCCGAGGCGGTGCCCGAGAACGGCGTAACTCCGGCGATGGTTACGGCGGTGCAGAGGTAGAACGGGCCATTTAGTTGGTTGGGCAGCTTCGAGATGATCCACTGGCTCCACTCAAACGCTAACCTCGGTTGGATTTGGCCTGCTCCGCGGTTTCGACGGAATGGTGCCTCGCGGGCCCGTCGGCGGCAGAGAGCACGCCCTGTGCTTGCCAGGCCACGGCGACGGTGCCGCAGCGTGCACAGAGGAGGGGGTGGACACGCGGAGGCCTCTGGTGGCTTGGGCGGTGCCGGACGGCGCCAAAAGGTAGGGCCGGCCTTTATTGGCCGCCACGAGTGGCTCTGCCACCGCAGAAGACGCCGGAGCTGGCGACCACGTCGCCACCGACGCCCGCGCCCGGCCAAGCGACCTTGCGGCGCTCTGGATAAGGAGGAGGAGCAGGGAGCAAGACGCCAATGCGTGCACTGGCGAGATGGACGCCGCGGTTCTGAAGAAACGACACTGTCGTCTGAAGTGTTCTTTGAATTTTCTGAATTTGACAAAAATAGTGCACGCCAGGTGTTTGATGAAATGTTTTTGGCATGCGAGAAATCTTTCTGGAGCTGATCTTCTGTGAGGTGACCTCTCAATGCATCTAGGGGCTGCCTGATTTTCCTCAGATTTTTAGGAAAAGAAAAAGTATGAATTTCACCAAAAATGACAAATCTGGTCCAAACTTGCAGTGGGCAAATTTTGAAATTTTTGAAATGAGGACAAGTGGATCTTGATGGTTCTAGGTTGAGGGTACTAAGGAGTAGTCAGAGGAGTTTGTTGGGAGTTAGAACTCAAAAGGAAACTTGTAGTTCCTTTGCAAATCACCTAGGTCCAAAACAAATCACAGAAATAGTATTGAGGGTAAGATAAATTGAATAAAAAATAAAAATGGCTTGAAACTTGCTGGAGGTGGGAGTCGTGACTTGATCCAAGGCAGGTATGGATTTTGGAAGGCAATGTCAAAATGTGACATGGCAAAAGAGGAAATTTTTGAAGGGGAAAAGCATAAACCCATAACCCCTAGGGTTTCTTTTTTTTAATAGAAGGAATTTAAAAAAATTGTGTAGAGTCAAGACAAAAATCAAAAGCTCTCAAGACCAAAAATCAAGGTTGAGAAGAATACCAAAATTATTTGTCATAAAATTTTTTAGAAGGAGAGGTTTTAAGAAAAAATTTAAATAGCCTCCTTCAAATCAAATAAAGACTTTGATAAAAACCAAATAAATTTTTTTGGAATGTCACAACACCTACCCCCTTAGGAAAAATCTCGTCCCCGAGATTTCAGCTGATCCTCAAATAGGTGTGGGTATTCTGCCCGGAGAGAGTCCTCTCTTTCCGATGTCGCTTCATCCTCGGTGTGATTGCTCCACTGAACCTTGAAGAACTTAATTGTTTTCTGATGGGTCCTCCTTTCAGACTCCTCTAATATCTTTATTGGACGTTCCCTGTAGGTGAGGTCTGGTTGCACGTCAATGTTCTCATGTGACACTTGCTTCTTTGGGTTGCTTACGCATTTCCTCAACTGTGAGACGTGGAATACGTCGTGGACGTCTGACAGCTCTTTGGGTAGGTCTAGCTGGTAGGCTACTGTGCCTCTCCGTGCGACCACACAGAAGGGTCCAATAAATCTTGGTGCTAGCTTTCCTTTAACTTTGAACCGTTGCAGGCCCCTCATAGGAGATACTCGTAAATACACATAATCACCGGGTTCAAAGCTGACTTCACGGTGTTTCTGATCGTGATAACTCTTTTGTCGGCTTTGCGCTGCCTTGAGTCGGTCCCTGATGAGTCTAACTTTATCTTCAGCTTCCTTGAGCATGTCTGGGCCGAAGATACGACTGTCTCCTGTTTCTGACCAATTTAATGGAGTACGACACCTCCGCCCGTACAAGGCTTCAAAAGGTGCCATTTGTAGACTGGATTGGTAACTGTTGTTGTATGCGAACTCGGCATATGACAAGCTTTCTTCCCAACTGGTTCCATAGGTGAGGACACATGCTCTCAGCATGTCCTCTAGAATTTGGTTCACGCGTTCAGTTTGTCCATCGGTCTGGGGGTGGTAGGCTGTACTGAATGCTAGCTGAGTTCCCAGAGCCTGTTGTAAATGATCCCAGAACTTTGAGACGAATTTAGTGCCTCTGTCGGATATTATAGTCTTTGGAACTCCATGCAGACAAACTATATGGGAGAGATAAAGCTTGGCAAGCTTCTAAGTGGTGTGGGTTGTTTTCACTGGGATGAAATGTGCCACCTTGGTTAACCTATCGGTGATGACCCATGTGGCATCATTTCCGTGTTGTGACCGAGGTAGTCCGACAATGAAATCCATCCCAATTTCGTCCCATTTCCACTCAGGTATCCTGTTTGGCTGTAGTAGTCCGGCTGGTTTTTGGTGCTCGACTTTATGCGTTGACAGGAATCGCAACATGCAATGTAGGTGGCTATATCCCTCTTCATACCGTGCCACCAAAATCTTTCCTAAATGTCCTTATACATTTTGGTTCCTCCAGGGTGGATTGAATATGGGGCGGTGTGGCCTTCGGTTCGGATTTGCTGTTTGAGGTCCTCTATATTTGGCACGCAAAGTCTGTCTCCGTACCATAATATTCCCTCATCGTCTACGACGAATTCTGAGGCTTTGCCCATACTCACTTTTCTTTATGCCTTCAATGCTGGGGTGTCCATGCTGAGCTTTCTTAATCTTCTCCACAAGGGTGGGTTGTATTTCCAAATTTGACACAGTGCCTTCCGTGACCATCATCAAGTTGAGTTTGGCGAATTCCTGTTGAAACTCAGGTCTCATGTTTTGTAGACTGTCGTTGTCCGAGCTGGGGTTTCGACTAAGAGCATCTGCCACTACATTTGCTTTTCCTGGATGGTAGTGGATGCCAACATCATAGTCTTTTACTAATTCCAACCAGCGCCATTGCCGTAAATTGAGCTCTGGCTGTGTGAAAATATATTTGAGGCTTTTGTGGTCCGTATATATTTCACAACGATTCCCAAGAAAAAAGTGTCTCCACTCTTTGAGTGCATGAATGACTGCTGCCAATTCTAAGTCATGAGTGGGCTCCATGCTTTCGAAGTTGTCTGGAAGCGTATGCGACTACCTTACCTTCTTGCAACAGCACGCATCCGAGGCCTTTCCGGTATGCGTCACAATACACTTCAAAACTTTTGTGTATGTCTGGTATAACCAAAACTGGTGTTGTTGTTAATTTCTTCTTGAGTTCTTGGAAACTTTTCTCGCACGCTTCAGTCCATACAAATTTCTTATCCTTCTTGAGTAACTGTGTCATTGGTTTTGCTATGGTGGAGAATCCCTCAATGAACCTTTGGTAGTATCCAGCCATTCCCAGAAAACTTCGGACATCCGTTACGTTGGCTGGTGGTTTCCAGCCAAGTACGGCCTTGACTTTTTCTAGGTCCACGGCAACACCTTCTTGGGTTAACACGTGGCCTAGAAAACCAACCTGTCTTAACCAAAATTCGCATTTGCTGAATTTGGCGTATAATTGGTGTTTCCTTAATTCTCCTAGTACAATCCTGAGATGTTCTGCATGCTCTTCTGGTGTCTTAGAGTATACCAGAATGTCGTCAATGAATACCACAACAAATTTGTCCATAAATTTTATAAACACTTTGTTCATGAGGTGGACAAAATAAGCGGGGCGTTTGTTAGTCCAAACGGCATTACTATAAACTCATATAGTCCATATCTCGAGGTGAATGCTGTCTTAGGGATATCTTCTGTCCGGACCTTTAATTGATGATATCCTGACCTTAAATCAATTTTTGAGAAAACTTTGGCTTGTGTGAGCTGGTCAAATAAATCATTTATCCATGGCATCGGAAGTTATTTTCGATGGTGACCATGTTGAGTGCTCGATAGTCTATGCATAATCTCAGTGTTCCATCCTTTTTCTTGGCAAATAATACTGGTGAACCCCAAGGTGAGGAGCTGGCTCGTATAAATCCTTTGTCCAGTAACTCTTTTATTTGCTTCTTTAATTCTACCAACTCGGAGGGTGCCATCCTATAGGGTTTCTTGTAGATGGGGATGGTTCCAGGTGCTAGTTCAATGCTGAACTCTATTTCCCGGTCTGGCGGCATGCTTGGTAGTTCTTCAGGAAATACGCCAGGGAACTCACACACTAATGGAACTTTGCTTAACTCTGAGGTGTCCACCTTGTTCAATCTTGGTTGTCGTGATTTTGGTCTTTCTTGAGCTGCGAATTTTATTGTCTTCCCGTGATGATGAGTGAGGATTACAGTCCAATTGAAGCAATCGATAAATCCTTTGTTGGTGGTTAACCAATCCATTCCTAGGATAACATCCAGTCCTTTATTTTCCAATACGATGAGGTTTGCTTGAAACTTTAGTCCTTTAAACTCAATAACCACACCTTGGCAGTATCTCTGAGTGATTTTCTTATTCCCGGGGGACTTGATGATCATGGATTTTTCCAAAGGGAGCATCGAAAAATCATGTTGCAAAGCAAAATTCTTCGAAATGAACGAGTGAGAAGCTCCAGAATCAAACAAAACCGTGGCAGGTATTGTGTTGATAGGGAACGTACCGAGTACGATATCCGGGGCATTCTGCGCTTCCTCCTTGGTCACATGGTTCAGGTGACCCTTCTTGTGATTGTTATTGGGGTTGAAGTTGTTACGCTTGGGTGCTGAATTGTTCCCATTGTTGTTCGGCTTTGGGGCCGAGTTTCTTGGCTTTGGGCACTGTTTAGCGTAGTGTCCTTCCTCTCCACAAGCGTAGCAAGTAACGCCTAGGCGATATGTAAAATCCTTGTCCCTTGCATGAAATTTTTTGATTGGGCGCGGAACATTGGTTGTGGGTCTGTTTGCTCCAATCTTCTGAGGGTCGGTCTTGTGCCGGTTGTTGCGAGCATGAGTAGTCTTGTCCCTTTTCTGCTTGTGAATTTCCTCCAAGCTGTGGCGCTCATTTTCCAATGTAATGGCCTTGTCCACAAGTGTTTTGAAGTCCGTAAAGGTGTGTACGACCAGCTGGCATTTAAGTGCTGGTGTCAGACGGTCCAGAAATTTTTCCATCTTTTTGTTCTCCGTCATATGCTCTTCATTGGCATATCGCGACAATAGGGTAAACTGACTATTGTACTGAGTTACCGTCATGCTTGTCTGCTTGAGGTCATCAAATTCCCTCTTCTTGATCTTCATAATGCTTCTGGGAATGTGCGCCCCACGAAATCCTTCCTTAAAATCTTCCCAGGTGATATCATTTTCATTGGGGTGCATGTGTAGGAAATTCTCCCACCACGATGCAGCTGCTCCAGTGAGGTAGTGAGGTGCATAAAGTACCTTCTCACGGTCCGAACACTGTGCAATAATTAACTTTCTTTCAATGTCTCGAAGCCAATCATCGGCCTCAAGAGGTCTATCAGTGTGGGAGAACGTTGGAGGACGTGTCTTCTGTAGTTCTGATAATTTGGAGTGTTGCTGATATGGTTCATGATGATTCCCCATATTGATAACATGGTTCATCATTTCTTGATGCTGCTGCTGGCTTTGCTCATAAAGGCGGCATACTTGAGAAAATGTTGTTTCACTGCCTTGCTGACTTGACTGCCCTTGCGTGAAATTGTTACTTGTCTAGGCACCGAAATTTTCTTCCGGCGGGTTTGGCATGGAACGAGTCCAGGGACGAGGCATTTTTCACTCTGGGGTAATTTTGCAAACTCATGAGAAAATTGAGTCATACAAATAATTTTGTAAAGGCGGAAATTTTAAGAACTCTCAGATTTTTTTCAAGATAAAACTCGATTGTGCATGGAGAAGGACTGCTCAGTACATATCTTACAAGTAAGTCGTAATTATACAATACATCACTCAGGATGTGCGTACACATTCATGACATGTTATTTAGGCTAGTGCACTTCTCCGAGATCCTACATGATGCGCGCACAAACTAGTTCTGACCAAACCTATGTACATATAAACATAACATACACGCTGGTACATCACACGGCTACTAGGTGTACTCAGTCGGAGATGGTGAAAACTTCCTTCGGCCTGCCGAGGGTAAGACCCAGTGGTGTTGGAGACTCAATCTCCTCCTCGCTAATAGGCTCAAGGTGTGAAGTACTGGGTTGAGGAGCTGGTGCAGGCGCGGTAGGTGGTGCAGCTCTGACGGGAGTAGGAGCAATGACCTGGTCAAACTCCTCAGTGGTAGGCAGGCGGCGAGCGGTGGCTAATATGGCAGGTGTATAGGATGCTGAGGACGAGACGAATGTCAGTGGTGGTGCCATATGGAGAAGCTCCCTCCTATTGGCGGAGCAGCCATGGATGGAATCCATACGAGCAGCTACGAAGTCGTCCACGAGGTTGTCAAAAGCTGCCTCAAGCGCCTTGAGATATTCTACAAGCATCTCAATAGCCTCATCTCTTTCTCCCCTAGCGCAAGCGAATGCATAGTGGCAAGTGTATGGCACGTGGCATGGGAGGTAGCGGTAGCGACAAGTCTTCATTGAAGGAAGAACATCCCGGAGGCGAGCTATTGCCTCACGGGCAGCCATCTGCATGGCATGCCTCTCCGTAGGCATGTCCCTCCTGACAAATCAGAAGCGGCGGAACTCGGAGCGTCCTCCCTTGAACTGAACTGAGGCCTGGTACATAGACAAACTATCGCTGAGCTTGTGCCGGTAGAGTGTGAACTCCGGACGGACTGATGGCCCGATCGCGATCTTGGTGATGGAGATGAGGAGCTTGATAAACCCCTCAGGAACATTGGCGAACACCTGTGACTCACAATCGTTGCTCGCCATCTACAAAAGTAGACAAAGTCCCGAATAGTCATATCATAAATTTATGACGACTAACAGAAATTTGCTACAATACGCAGAATGATAAGAATATATGCTAATAACCGATTAGCGATCGCATCTAGTGGCTTCCTACAGTCAGCCTGGCTCTGATACCAAGTTTGTCAGGACCGCCTTTCCAATAAAACATTTATTGAAAAGCCGACCTTTGTGTTGACCAGTATAGAAGAATTCTTCTTACTGGCAGACAAAACCTTGATACAGAAATCCAGCAGTACTAAATATTATACATGGTTGAGCTGAGGATGCTCAACAATTTATTACAAACATACCTATATTATACATAAAGGCGGATATGACACAAGAGTATGGTGGCATAACTACTGACTCGTAAATAAGGTGGTGGTGGATATGTCACAGCGGAGTGGGTGACATGACTCTGAAATCTTACAGCTCATCAAGCGTCGGAGTGAGGCTTCATGATTTTATTCGGGTAGCGGAAGCGTATATAATACAAGTGAACAACTCCAGGGTCGCACGTGACCGACTGGGACTCCTTTAGGCATCGGACTCGCTATCGAACTCTTCATCCATAAGATCGCCTTCGTCAACATTTGGCCAAATCAAAAAGCCAGGTGAGTATTTGAATGTACTCGCAAGACAGTTCGGACATAAGATATAACAAATGTAAACATGATGCACATGAGCAGATAAGTGATGCACATTCAAATAATAGATTTGCACTACACGATAAATAAAAGGGAGTCAGGCGGTAGTCCTCCCGAAATCCCAGTAAAGGTAACTGAAGACCGATCGGGTGTCTGAAGCGACGCCTCGAAAGGTAGAAACAAACTAACGTGCCGCAGTCGGGCGTAGAGGCGACACCACATAAAGGGCTTATATTGAAAAGTAAATTACAGAACATGCCACAGTCGGACGTCTAAGCGACATCTCGAAAAGGGCTTATAATGAAAATAGATAACAATGATGACACAGTCAGACGTCTGAGCGACATCACATAGAGGGCTTATATCAAAAGTAAATAACAATAATGCCACAGTCGGACGTCTGAGCGACATCACATAAAGGGCTTATATCAAAAGTAAATAACAATAATGCCAGAGTCGGACGTCTGAGCGACATCACATAAAGGGCTTATATTCAAAGTAAATAACAATAATGCCACAGTCGGACGTCTGAGCGACATCACATAAAGGGCTTATAGTTTATCATTCGAATTTAAGTAGCTCATGAATTTAAATCATCGCAAGGACATACTCAGCATATAATAATGAACTGGTTAGTCCATTCACATGAATAACCTTCAGCCGAGTTTACCACTCTCAGTCTCATGTTCATTCTCTAGAGAATGTCACAGGGGTTGACACTGAGATTTGACACTGAGACGAACACTGACACTGAGATGATGTCCAAGTCCTTGCTCGTGGACATGGATACTTGAATGGTTTTGACTTTGCAGAGTTTGTACTCTTTAACCACAGCCAACGGATTTCGGTAGTCACAAGGACTAGTTCCGTTTATGGTGTTTTAGAAGAAACACGTCTAACCAGTACACACCCATTCCACATTCCGCTGCCAGGAATCACCTTCGGCAACGTTCAAGAAAAACCTTAAGACGGGGAGGTCACAACCTCGAATAGCATGGGATCAAATTTATATTGCGCGCTCTAAGGGGTGTACCCCTCTCGGTCCCAACCGGAAACACCCATGCCCCCTGATCGGATGACGGGCTTTAATCCAGGGCCATGGAACCCTAATCGCGGTCCCTCTGTTTGGTGTGTACAAGGAAAGAGGTTTGCAACTTACTAAACCGCACTCTTTGCAGAAAACATGTGGCAGCACGAAGGGGAAACAAACGGGATCGAGACTTGACCCATGTTAGAACTGGAGTTAACGGTTGACATAAAAATGGCATGCTTCAACAATACCAGCCTGCAACCTATCATGCCACCACATGATCAGGCTATCTTATCACCATAAGAACACATCAAGCTTCAAACTCACCTGTAGCTTGCCTTGCATGCAACATAACATTTACTTATGCTTATGTATAAACATGCCATGAGAAAATTACTCTAGCAAACATGCAAAACACTCATCATATCAAAGGTTCAAACATGCTTGCCTGGTTCGGAGAAGTCAGAGTCTAGCTCGGCGAAGTTCGCGTCTCCTTTACCTCCTCCGGTATCTACGTATTAAAAGAAAATCGGATACTACATAAATACCGTGCGTGCACCAAAAGTATCCCAAATATTTTTCAAATAAATATGAAAAAAAAACTAGACAGAAAAATAAAGATGACAGAAAAAGATTCAAGTCAAAATCATCTTTTTTAAAAGTTATAAGGGTTTTAGTCTAGGGACCTTTCTGTAATGAAACAGAAAGTTTCCAGGGTTCATTTTATAAAAACGGAAAACGTTTCAGTTATAAATACGCCAGTCCAGAGGGGAGACGTATTTTGCCGGAAGGCGCTTTCAGAAAATGTTTCGGAAAAGAGAAAAAGTTGATGGGGGGTCCCACCCGTCGGGTTTGAAAACCAAAACAGGGCACTGGCGCCCGAGGGCCGCGGTGGTCGCCGGCGGCAATGCACGGCGAGGCAGGGGGATCGGAGGGTACCTACGGATTCACGGTGTTCTTCCGCACGTGTGGGTGGTGGATTTGAGCATCAGCGAGCACCACGTCGTCGGCAGCCCCAACTCCGGCGGACGGTGGTTCGGGCGAGGTTGATCCTCTCCAAACAGAGCTGCAAGCTTCAAATTGGGGCGTGGGTTAGAAGTGTCGGTGCACTAGGAGGTTGCTGACAAGGTATGGGAGGCGGGGTTGCTCTCACCAGAGCTGATCTCGCCGGAGCCCGAAGCGGATCGGGGCGGCCGGAGACGGAGAAGAAGACCCCCTCGAGGTCCTCCTAGTGGCTGGGCGTGGCTCTGGAGAGGTGGAGGGGTGATGCCTGGTCGAGATCGAGCTCGAGGCCCCCTTTTATAGCCGGCCCGAGGCGATGCCCGAGAACAGGGTAACTCCGGCGATGGTTACGGTGGTGCAGAGGTTGAACGGGCCATTTAGGTGGTTGGGCAGCTTCGAGATGATCCACTGGCTCCACTCAAACGCTAACCTCGGTTGGATTTGGCCTGCTCCGCTGTTTCGACGGAACGGCGCCTCGCGGGCCCGTTGGCGGCAGAGAGCACGCCCTGTGCTTGCCATTCCACGGCGACGGTGCGCAACGTGTACAGAGGAGGGGGTGGACACGCGGAGGCCTATGGTGTCTTGGGCAGTGCCGGACGACGCCAAAAGGCAGGGTCGTCCTCTGTTGGCCGCCACGGGTGGCTCTGCCACCGCAGAAGACGCCGGAGCTGGCGAGCCACGTCGCCACCGACGCCCGCGCCCGGCCAAGCAACCTTGCGGCGCTCTGGATAAGGAGGAGGAGAAGGGAGAAAGACGCCAACGCGTGCACTGGCGAGATGGACACCGCGGTTCTGAAGAAACGACACTGTCGTCTAAACTGTTGTCTGAATTTTCTGAATTTGACAGAAATAGTGCACGCCAGGTGTTTGATGAAATGTTTTTGGCATGCGAGAAATCTTTCTGGAGATGATCTTCTGTGAGGTGACCTCTCAATGCATCTAGGGGCTGCCTGATTTTCCTCGGATTTTTAGGAAAAGAAAAAGTATGAATTTCACCAAAAATGACAAATCTGGTCCAAACTTGAAGTGGGCAAATTTTGAAATTTTTGAACTGAGGACAAGTGGATCTTGATGGTTCTAGTTTGAGGGTACTAAGGACTAGTCAGAGGAGTTTGTTTGGAGTTAAAACTCAAAAGTAAACTTGTAGTTCCTTTGCAAATCACCTAGGTCCAAAACAAATCACAGAAATAGTATCGAGGGTAAGATAAATTGAATAAAAAATCAAAAATGGCTTGAAACTTGCTGGAGGTGGGAGTCTTGACTTGATCCAAGGCAGGGATCGATTTTGGAAGGCAATGTCAAAATGTGACATGGCAAAAGAGGAAATTTTTGAAGGGGAAAAGCATAAACCCATAAACCCTAGGGTTTCTTTTTTTTAATAGAAGGAATTTTTTAACAATAAATTTGTGTAGAGTCAAGACAAAAATGAAAAGCTCTCAAGACCAAAAATCAAGGTTGAGAAGAGTACCAAAATTATTTGTCATAAAATTTTTGAGAAGGAGAGGTTTTAAGAAAAAATTTAAATAGCCTCCTTCAAATCAAATAAAGACTTTGATAAAAGAACCAAATAAAATTTTTTGGAGTGTCAGAATGTTCGAAGTATTATTGTTTTTATGTCAACATTATACTTTTATCTTGAATCTTTCGAACCTAGATATTCATGCCACAATAAAAGATTTACATTAAGAAGTATGCCAAGAAGCATTCCACATCAAAAATTCTGTTTTTATCATTTACCTACTCGAGGACGAGCAGGAATTAAGCTTGGGGATGCTTGATACGTCTCCAACGTATCTATAATTTTTTATTGTTCCATGCTATTATATATTCTGTTTTGGATGTCTAATGGGCTTATTTATACACTTTTATATTATTTTGGGGACTAACCTATTAACCGGAGGCCCAGCCCAAATTGATGTTTAATGGGCTTACGCTACTTTGTTGCATCACCCTTTCCTCTTCAAGGGAAAACCAACGCAGTGCTCAAGAGAGAGCAATTGGCATGAAACAATAAAAAATTATAGATACAACAGAGACGTATCACCCCCCCCCCCCCGAGGAGGCAGCATTACCAACCTAGGATTCACATCTATTGAGATAATGAATAACAACAAATTCCCAAGCAATGTTTCTCAGAGTGGTATAGCTAAGAGGAACCCCCCAAGTATTTCATGGGGAAATGACCAATTTTGCAAACAAAAAGCGCTGCATACTGACTTCAGGATATTTTCATCACCACCTACACAAAGGATCTCACTATTTTGAAAATTGATTTTCATCCTCGACATGAGTGCAAACATATAAATCGGGAGCTTTAGGTTAATTGCTTTATCAAAGTCGTGCTCGATACAAAGAACAGTATCATCAGCATACTCTAGTATGTCAACTCCATTTTCTAACAAGTCGGGAGCCAGTCCAGTCAAAATGTTGTTTTTTTAGCATTCATGACCATTTTGGTCAGGCACTCGACATCTAGGTTAAAGAGAAAGAGGGATAAGGGGTCACCCTGTCGGGCGCCTTTGTGGCTTTGAAAATAGTGAATAGTAGTCTTATTAATCTTCACACTAATTATTCCATTATGTATGATTTTTTTTATCCAGCCACACCAAGTGGGCCCAAAACCTCTCAACTCATGGAACTCCAACACGAAGTCCCGGTTGACCTCGCCGTACGTTGTCTCGAAATCTAGTTTCAACACAATCCCCTTCTGGCATGGGTGTGGTGGAGGATCTCATGCAAGGAGATAATTTTGTCCATAATACTTCTTTTCAATAAACGGATTTTGATGTGGGCTGATCATTTGATCAACTTATTAGAAAAAACATCCACCCTATTATCTGAAACCTTGGTAATAAATTTATAGGGGCACTGAAGAAGACAGATAGGGCAAAAATCTTGAATTTTCTTTGCTCCATTATGTTTCGGGGTCAACATAATGATCCCATACTTCAGCCTCTCCACATATAGGGAGCCATCAAATAAGGCAGAAAAGATATTCATAATTTTAGGCTTAACTATCTTGCAACAACATTGCTAGAATTCAGCTAGAGTGTATCCGACCCAAAGGCTCTATTGTTGTCCATACCAAACAAAACTTCTTTGATTTCTTTTTCAGAAAAAGGGTGTGGTTAGGAACCCATTGTCCTCAAGATATAATTTCTCATGAGCATCCCAAGTATTAGGAGACAAATGGAACAATTTATGAGGGGCATGACCAAAAAACTCTTTATAGTAATTAGTTGCATGTTGGAGGAGATTTTCAGTCCCTTCTATGACAACATCATCACAAGTAAAAGAGTGGATAGTGTTTTTTATTTTCTTGCCATTGGCTATTCCGTGGGAATAACAGGTGTTTTGATCTCCTTTAAGTAGCTATCATTCATGAGATTGTTGTAGCCAAAAGAGTTCTTCATCAGCAAGATATTCATTGATATCCACCTAGATGGTAGTCCTTTTATCCAACAAATCAGGATCTAAAGGACAATTTTCCTCCAAACTTCTAAGAACAAACATTTCTTGTTTGATTTCACCTTTTCTTTTCCTAGCATTGTCAAACTTGTTAAATCCCCATCCTTTGAAATAATTTTTAAACCTCTTTAGCTTAATATTTAAAGTATCAATGGGCTTACTAGACTTAACATGTTTCCTCCAGATTTTCCCCACAAAAGGAAGAAAATCCTCATTTTTTAACCAACTCATTTCCAATCTGAATTCTCTAGCAGCAACATGTTTGTCAGGTTTAGAAGTCAGAAGGAGAGGGTTATTGTCTGAGACATCTATGACTAGTTTCCTGGCCGAAACTAAAGGGAACATATCCTCCCATTCATTGCTCGTTAAAATATGTTGTCCAACTTCTCCAAAGTTGGGTGGGCTAGATTATTAGACCAAGTGTATTGACCACCTTTAATGTAGATTTATCTAAAGCTCATCGAATTAATAATGCAATTTAATTTTTCCACAGATTGGGAAGTTTTCATCTTTGTTTTCACCACTATGCCTAAGTATATTAAAATCCCCTCCTCCAATGTAGGGTACACACATGTGGCTACAGAAATGGGCTAGTTCAGTGAGAAATTATTCTCTATTCTCTTCATGATCAGCCCCGTAAATAGTGAGGAGACACCAAATAGTTTGTAATTTGATATGAAAAATAAAAATCTACAAGATATGCTTGCCAGTAAACCATGAAACAAGCACCAACTTTCTTTTTTAATTGCACACATAATACCACCAGATTACCAATGGAGGGTACCAAATTCCATTCAAAAACATCATAAGTGTCAAACTTTCTAATACAACTAGCAGCGAAAATTTTCTTCATGGTTTCCTGAAGGCATAAGAAATCAAGGGAATGGTCCTTTGTTAAGTTATATAAGGAGGTAGTCATTCCTTTCTTACTTGCTCCTATGCAATTCCATAATTTAGCATTCATTTGATAACAGAGTTTTTTTGCACCTCCTAGTTTTTCTGCTAGGAAGCCGAGCACCATTAGAGGTTTCTTAGGGGGTTCCACATCACATTCTTGACTTCTAGTTATAGGCCTAGATAGTCACATTAACCTTTTTATTGTTTTTTCTTAAATCTAACAATAGTAAAATTATCACCATCCAAATTATTTTCATCCCCTAATTCATATCTATAGGTGTTTCCTTACCCTTTTCATTAGTAAGAAACAAAGTGGCATTATTGCAATCATTGATGTCTGTTAGACCAGAACTATAGCTATTCTAGATTTCTCAAGTTCTCTGAGAATATCAATACCAGTAAAATCACTATCTAGAAGTTGCACCCCCATTTTAACAACCTTGAGCAACAAACCAGTATTGGAGAGTACTTCAAGGGAATTAGAGTAACCGGTGGTACCTTCAAGATTCCTCTTCTTGACTATGGCCACAACCTTGTCATCCATTCTCTCTAGGTTGTTCTGCATGGTCCTGACACTAAATCTTAAATTGTCCTCAGCTAACAAACATCACATTTGCGCTCTGCAAAAATCCCTGTCATATTCAATATGCACGACGTGTTGAAAATATGCCCTAGAGGCAATAATAAAAGTATTATTTATTTCCAAGGTTATGATTAATGTTTATATTCTATACTATAATTGTTGTTGCTCATGAGTCTGCAAAAACTAATAGGCTCGGAGGAAAACTCATATGCACGTGTTGACTTATAAACGGTAAAATAGATTCCTAGTCTTGCCTCAAGGACTAGCATATGGTTCTGTTTTTCTGATCATAGGCATGAGTTAAGTGTAACCATGACGCCGACAACATTGAGGGCACGACGTTAGAAGAAAATTTGTGCTAAACTAACCCAATTTATATGTTATTCTAGGAGATGATTTCGGTGCAGGTTAATAATCCATAACACAAGAAGTTAACATACGCTCAATTCCTTAGACCATGAGACTATCAAGTCACTTCATATTGGATGATGCGCTTTGGGGTTGTTCTAACATCAATCGTAATAGGGTGATCATAACGACAACTTACAGGTTCATCGGAAGCGTATGCCAAGGAACTAGATAGCTCAAGACTGGGATTTGCTCCTCCGACGATGAAGAGATATTCTTTGGGCCCTCTCAGTGTGATGGCATCCATCATCGTCTAGCTAGACACAACATGACATGCTCACAGGGATGCCAAAACATGAGAACAAGAAAAGAGTACAAACACGGTAATGAGGAGACTATCATGGTGATCATGTGTTTGACCCGTGGGATGCCGATATATCTTACATCGCGTTTTGTACAGTATTGTGAAGCAAAAGGAATATCATAGGGTAACTACAGGTTCCCTCGATAATCATTCATGTGAGTATATGGGTCAATATGGATGTCCACGGTTTCACTATTGATCATTGAATGAAATGTGTTTCGATCATGGCCATATTTCACCGAATTTGCAGGGTCGCATGCTTAAGGTCTGGGGTTTTGGATGGGTCTGGGGTGCCGGACTACCCCAAAGCTCCCCCTATATGGGCCCAACTTCTGGGCTTTTGAAAGTTCGTAAAGGTCTAAGCTAATTTGATGATCCGCTTTGAAGGCTGAAAAGTGCCCTTACAACTTCATTTAGACATTTGCGAGCGTTTGATAATCCACGTGAAAGATGCCAAGCTTGATATGGATTTTCTACCACGTATTTTTCAAGGAAATTGAAAAAAAATCTTAAACACAAATTAATATTTAATATTTCTCCCTCCAATCCACACTCCCTCCGTTTTTATTTACTCAAGGTATTAGGTTTGACCAAAGTCAAACTTCATAAAGTTTGACCAAGTTTATAAAAAATATAGACATTTAGAATAGCAAATCTATATGATGTGAAAGTGTATTCAATAATGAATCTAATGGTATTGATTTATTATTATATATGTGCTCCTTCCTTGAATTGTTTTTTTACGCTTGCTCCTTCCTCGAGTAGAAGGGTTTTTAATTTTTTGAGAAATCTCGCATCTATTTATTGCGTAATGTTCAAAGGTACAAGCTAGTCTGCGGGAAGACCCAGCCATAAGTGACGACCTATAGCTAAATTACATGCAGATTTTGCGAGATTGTGCGCTTCAAAGTTAAAGTTCCTACACTCATGAACAAAAGTACACGACTGAAATAAACTCGATCGCTCAACTATTTCTGCTATGATTGCGCTGTTTCTTCCTTCAGCTTGTTGATTGATGTCGTTGATAACCCCCAAGCAGTCTGATGCAACATATATAATTTCCAGGTTCAAATCCTCAGCCAGGGAAAGAGCTTCTCTAACAGCAAATGTCTCTAGCATGGTTGGGTCGGTCAAATGAAATAATACCACCAAATCTCCCAAGTACATGAACGATTCATCTTGATATATGACAGCAGCTGCACCCGCTGATCGTTGGTTGCTACTGCACTGTCCACGTTGAATTTTGACGAATTTGCAGGAGGCAGAAGCCACCTCCCAGGTTCCACCGAACCCACTCAAGTATTGGACTATTGTTTTTTTGTTTAAGTTGTACTGACCGCGAGGTCATGTAAGAGTTGATGAATGCATCCACTAGTACACGTCGCTGCTATACAAACGGTTGTTAACCCCTTTCCGCGACGACATTTGGAACCGTCGCCAAGTGAGTGTGGGCGATAGGGGGGTCCTTCCCACACGACCCAGAAATCGCCGGGGATAGGCCCTCCTGGGACACCAAATGAGCTCGTGTGCGATCGGGCGAGGCATCGAAACCCAATCATTTCCATAGGTATGTACATCCCACACGGCGAATCCCGGAAAAACATTTCCGTAGGTATGTACATCCCACACGGTGAATCCCAAAAAAATATTTCCGTAGGTATGTATATCACACAGTCAATCCAAGGAATATGTTTCTGTTCTTATGTACATCCCACACTGTCAATCCAGGAAAAATGTTTCTGTTCGTATGTATATCACACACAGTCAATCCAAGGAATACGTTTTCGTTCTTATGTACATCCCACATAGTCAATGCAGGGAAAACGTTTCCGTTCGTATGTACATCCCACAAAGTTTTATGTGTAGGCTCGTGTGTGAAAGGTGTAACTATCACACACGCTCCGCCTTGGTTAACTGTTTGCTTTTATCAACTACATCACACACGATTTGATGAAGAAAACTGTGTGGCATTGGGCTATCCATCACAAGCGCTTTTACTGCTAGAACCGTTAGCAAAGTTCCATGACACATTTAGCAGGTTTATTAGTTTACTTAATAATTCCAGTATTACGCAAAATCACATTTCATATCGAACAGTTGTTTGCCAATTTCATATTAGGCACATAAATATATTATAACATCATAGTACGATAGCTACATGAAAACAACACAATACAACATATAACTAGTTCAACTTCATAAGAACAATATTAGAACAATATATTCATTTCCCTAATAGAGATCATCCAGGCTCGTCTTATCCACCTCTGCTTTTAGTTCAGTAAGAACATGTCTTACACGGGCCAACTGGGAAAGTGCCTCCTCCTTCGCCAACACCATCTTAGCAAAGTCTGATCTAAAAAATCTGAGCTCATTCTCCACCTTCAACTTTTTATCCCGCATCTTCAAATATTCTTCACCATTGACAATAGTTTCTCTAAGCCTACGTCTGTTCTCTTCCTCATACATGCTCCAGAGCTTCGCTAGGCGCATCTTCAAAGACTGTGGCCACTCTTGATCAACCCACTCCAAGTAAGAACACTTATGTTCATCCTATAATATTTAAAACTAGATCAATAACAATTGTAGGGGAAATGGGTTTATAGCAACATAGAAAATCACCAATGCTTATTTTGAAAAACTGAAGAAACATGTTAATTATGACATATCTTCTCAAAAAGATCGATGTGTAAATGAATTAATTGCTACTGAGACAACAAGAAAATCCTGGAACATTAGAAGCTATAATTAACTACAACAACGCTACAAGTTCTTACTCATGTACAATAAATAAAAAATTAAACATTTTATGAGGAAGGTAAATATAACTGCAACAACATAGCGACAGTGTTTGGATGACAGCAAATTGATACTAACAGGTGTGTACATGCAAAAATTTAGTAACATAGAACTAATAGCACTAAGGCCTTCCACTATGTATGCCAAAACTGGGGTAAAGACAATTGTTGCTACATCTCGCACCGGTGCCCTGCACCGATGAGCCGATGCAGCGGAAAAAAAATCAGGGAGCCGGACTCCGGAGCACGTAGTTGCTCCGATGCCCAGATCCTTCGTGCCATAAAGATTTAGTATTTTACTGCTTGGCTGCTAGGATGCGTGGACCAAAGCTGGCTGCACAAACTGCTGAAGCGGTGCCAAATAATTTTATAATGGCACCGCTGATGAGATGGCAACAATTTAAGATACTAGGTACAAACTGTGACACTGTCTTAGGATGCGTTTGGTTGAAGGTGTGGTATGAATGGGTTGGGACAGTGATAGTGTCTGAATCACATCTAACAAATGATTTGTAACAACGAAAGAGGGTCTAACCTTCTTTGCACATGCCAGAAACTTCCTCCCACTGTCCACAGATTCAAACGCAACTAGCTTCACGCATGGAGATTGATGGTGACAACGAGCAGATAGATCTTCAGCCACCCCGCTCCATTCGTTGCCACTGATGGTCCTAGGGAGCTACAAGAGGAAGAAATAACTCAAATTTACTGCCGGGTAAAAATCCTTCATTCCAAGTCATAGCCCGAGAGAGAGAAGAGAGGCATACCCGGGTGGTGAAGGAGTCGTCGCCAGAGGAGGAACCGCTGGAGAGGTCTTTGAAGAAGACCATGGCGACCCCGGCGGTAGGATGCAAGACGGCGAGAGCGAGGAAGCGACTATAGCTTAGGAAGGAAGGAAGGAAGGAGGAAACAGGGGAAATGTGACTTGTGGTCGGGGAGAAAAGGGGGTGGGGAAGGGGGGAGGGGCGGGGGTAGATATTTTGCCGGTAGGCCAAAATTTTGGAGATGTGGAGGGAAACTTTGCGCGCGGTGCCGCCAGACCATTCACTTTGAATGATTGTGTGCATCGCAAACGATTCTTCTGCTTTACGTGCATCGGATGAGTTTGATAATTCAAATTTTAGTGGAAATTTCCCCGGGTACGTCATTGCATAATTTAACATCGCTTGCTAATTTGGGCACACAAAAGAGCGTACAGCACACAGACCACACTTACTGAATCGAGCAATTTTAGTAATTAAACAGAGCCAGTTGACCTAAACATTGCTCTAACAAAAGACCAGCATTAAAAACAAAGCCTAAGTATGCATAATTTTAACAAATCCACCACTGCGCCGGCCTATGCATCGCTGGTGTGAGATGAGACGTCGATGACTTGTCCTGGCGACATGCCGCCGTTGGTGGACTCCGTGTCCCCCTGCTTAAGTCGACCGCGTGCTCGTCCTCAGCGCCGCCCTCAAGGTTGTAGTACTCGTAGTAGTGGCTGCGCCAGAGCTCGCGTTGGTAATCCATCGCCTATTCCTTGACGGATAGACTCTTCTCTACCTCGACCTCGGCCACGCGCAACTCCTCCTCCCGGCGCTCCTTGATCTCCACCGCCTCCTGCATCTCCAGCTCCCGCTTGGCGACCTCATGAGGAAGTAGGTGCTCCATGGCCACCGCCGCCTTTTCGGACGTGGGTTACATGCTGGAGTCCGAGGTGGCCTGGAATATCTTGGCGTGTGCATCCTCGACCTTGGCGTGGATGGCCTCAACCCGGGCCAGGGCGACATCAGCGGCACGTACGGCAGCTCGAGCACTCTCGGCGTTTGCAGCTGTCGTCGCAGCAGCAGCTGCAGCCGTCTAGGCTGCTGCAGCTGCCCTGTCGGCTGCCGCAGACGCCCTCTCGACGAAAGCGGCTGCACTCAATGCGGATGCGGCGGCACTCTCGGCATAGGCGGCCGCGCTCTCGGCGCAGGCGGCGGCGCTCGGGGGGGGGGGGACGCGGCCACCATACGGGCCTTCACGAAGCGTTTCCACAGCGTCATCTTTGCAAGAAGGGGGTGCAGGAATGGGGATCGAGATTTGTGGATTCGGGCATTGCCGGCACTGGAGCAGATGAGTCGGTGAAGCTTAAGGAGGGAGACTTAAGTAGACCCAGATATTTTCATCGCAAACGGTTCCTAGAAGACAACTGTGTGGTGTTGTAGATATTTTTTATTAGCTGTGAAAGACGAATTTGGAGTAAAGTGGCAACGGATGGTGTTTTAAATGTACGGGAAATTTTGTAGTACTAATACAACTGTCATGTCAAATTTTGGAAAAATTAAGGGGTCATTTGACCTTTTAAGACATTTAATTGATTTTCTAGCCATTTAATGACCGTAATTGAAATTTGAACTACATGTACATGCAACAGCTAACCATAACGGTTTGAAAACTCATACTTTGTGTACTTGTGTGCGATTTAATTCCATGTGCAGTAATTTGGAACACATTTTCAAACATATAGGTCTAAGGGCTATGACACAATTAAGCATGGAGTGACATGGCATTTTAATTCCAAAAAATATAGAAAATACCAAAAAACACATGAAACCTTGGTTGATGTAATGTCATGCCACCAAGATGATGTGGTAAAAAAATTGGCATGTTTGACGAAAGTTTGGACACACACCCCTCACAAACCGGAGCAACTCACTAGAAGGCTTGTGGTTCCGAGAGGGAACAATGCATGTTTGATGACGAACGGGAGACAGCTTCCTCTTACGGCCTTCAATTTTTTCTATGTTTAACGTGCACTACTACTATTGTAATGTGAAATTTTGGAAAATTCTAGGGGTCATTTGACATTTTAGAGACATTTAAGTGATTTTCTAGCCATTTAATGACCGTAATTCAAATTTGAACTACAACAACATGCAACGGCTAACCATAATGGTTTGAAAAATCATATTTGTGTACTTGTGTGCGAGTTAATTCCAAGTACAATAAATTAGAAGGAATTTTCAAACATATTTGTCTCACGACATGGACACATGCATATGTATGCATGGAGTGACATGGCCTTTTAATTCCAAACAACTAAAAATATCATAAACACATGAAACCTTGGTTGATGTAATGTCGTGCCACTAAGATGATGTGGTAAAAAAATTTGGCATGTTTGACGAATGTTTGGACACACACCCCTCACAAACCGGAGAAGCTCACTAGAAGGCTTGTGGTTTCGAGAGGGAACAATGCATGTTTGATGACGATCGGGAGATAGCTTCCTGTTGCGGCCTTCAATTTTTTTCTATGTTTACCATGCACCACTACTAGTACTGTAATGTAAAATTTTGGAAAATTCTAGGGGTCATTTGACCTTTTAACGACATTTAAGTGATTTTCTAGCCATTTAATGACCTAATTCAAATTTGAACTACATCTACATGCAACGGCTAACCATAACGGTTTGAAAATCATATTTGTGTACTTGTCTGCGAGTTAATTCCATGTGCAGTAAATTAGAAGGAATTTTCAAACATATTTGTCTCATGACATGGACACCTGCATATGTATGCATGGAGTGACATGGCATTTTAATTCCAAAAAATTAAAAAATATCAGAAACACATCAAACATTGGTTGATGTAATGTCGTGCCACTAAGATGATGTGGTAAAAAAATTGGCATGTTTGACGAATGTTTGAACACACACCCCTCGCAAACCGGAGCAGCTAACTAGAAGGCTCGTGGTTCCGAAAGGGAACAATGCATGTTTGATGACGAACGGCAGATAGCTTCCTCTTATGGCCTTCAATTTTTTCTACGTTTAACGTGCACTACTACAATTGTAATGTGAAATTTTGGAAAATTCTAGGGGTCATTTGACTTTTTAAAGACATTTAAGTGATTTTCTAGCCATTTAATGACCGTAATTCAAATTTGATCCACATCTACAGGCAACGGCTAACCATAACGTTTTGAAAAATCATATTTGTGTACTTGTGTGCGAGTTAATTCCATGTGCAGTAAATTAGAAGGAATTTTAAAACATATTTGTCTTACGACATGGACACATGCATATGTATGCATGGAGTGACATGGCATTTTAATTCCAAAAAATTAAAGAATATCAAAAACACGTGAAACCTTGGTTAATGTAATGTCATGCCACCAAGATGATGTGTTAAATTTTTTTGGCATGTTTGACGAAAGTTTGGACACACACCCCTCACAAACCGGAGCAACTCACTAGAAGGCTCGTGGTTCCGAGAGGGAACAATGCATGTTTGATGACAAACGGGAGATAGCTTCCTTTTACGGCCTTCAATTTTCTCTACGTCTAACGTGCACTACTACAACTGTAATGTGAAATTTTGGATAATTCTAGGGGTCATTTAACCTTTTAAAGATATTTAAGTGATTTTCTAACCATTTAATGACCGTAATTCAAATCTGAACTACATCTACATGCAACGCCGAACCATAACAGTTTGAAAAATCATATTTGTGTACTTGTGTGCGAGTAAATTCCAAGTGCAATAAATTAGAAGGAATTTTCAAACATATTTGTCTCACAACATGGACACATGCATATGTATGCATGGAGTGACATGGCATTTTAATTCCAAAAAAATTTAAAAATATCAGAAACACGTGAAACCTTTGTTGATGTAATGTCATGCCACCAAGATGATGTGTTAAAAAAATTGGCATGTGTGACAAAAGATTGGACACACACCCCTCACAAACCGGATCAACTCACTACAAGGCTCGTGGTTCCGAGAGGGAACTATGCATGATTGATGACGAACGGGAGATAGTTTCCTATTACGGCCTTCAATTTTTTTCTATGTTTAACATGCACTACTACTACTGTAATATCAAATTTTGGAAAATTCTAGGGGTCATTTGACCTTTTGACGACATTTAGGTGATTTTCTAGCCATTTAACGACCGTAATTCAAATTTGAACTACATCTACATGCAACGGCTAACCATAACGGTTTGAAAATCATATTTGTGTACTTGTCTGCGAGTTAATTCCATGTGCAGTAAATTAGAAGGAATTTTCAAACATATTTGTCTCATGACATGGACACATGCATATGTATGCATGGAGTGACATGGCATCTTAATTCCAAAAAATTGAAAAAATATCAGAAACACATGAAACCTTTGTTGGTGTAATGACATGCCACCAAGATGATGTGTTAAAAAAATTGGCATGTGTGACAAAAGTTTGGACACACACCCCTCACAAACCGGATCAACTCACTAGAAGGCTCGTGGTTCCGAGAGGGAACAATGCATGTTTCATGACCAACGGGAGATGGCTTCCTGTTACAGCCTTCAATTTTTTTTCTATGTTTAACATGCACTTCTACTACTGTAATGTCAAATTTTGGAAAATTCTAGGTGTCATTTGACCTTTTAACGACATTTAAGTGATTTTCTAGCCATTTAATGACCGTAATTCAAATTTGAACTACATCTACATGCAAAGGCTAACCATAACGATTTGAAAAATCATATTTGTGTACTTGTGTGTGAGTTAATTCCATGTGCAGTAAATTAGAAGGAATTTTCAAACATATTTGTCTCATGACATGGACACATGCATATGTATGCATGGAGTGACATGGCATTTTAATTCCAAAAAACTAAAAATATCATAAACACATGAAACCTTGGTTGATGTAATGTCGTGCCACTAAGATGATGTGGTAAAAAAATTGCCATGTTTGACGAATGTTTGGACACACACCCCTCACAAACCGAAGAAGCTCAATAGAAGGCTCGTGGTTCCGAGAGGGAACAATGCATGTTTGATGACGAACGGGAGATAGCTTCCTCTTATGGCCTTCAATTTTTCTCTATGTTTAACGTGCACTAGTAGAACTGTAATGTAAAATTTTGGAAAATTCTAGGGGTCATTTGACTTTATAAATACATTTAAGTGATTTTCTAGCCATTTAATGACCGTAATTCAAATTTGAACCACATCTACAGGCAACGGCTAACCATAACGTTTTGAAAAATCATATTTGTGTACTTGTGTGCGAGTTAATTCCATGTGCAGTAAATTAGAAGGAATTTTAAAACATATTTGTCTTACGACATGGACACATGCATATGTATGCATGGAGTGACATGGCATTTTAATTCCAAAAAATTAAAGAATATCGAAAACACGTGAAACCTTGGTTGATGTAATGTCATGCCACCAAGATGATGTGTTAATTTTTTTTGGCATGTTTGACGAAAGTTTGGACACACACCCCTCACAAACCGGAGCAACTCACAAGATGGCTCGTGGTTCCGAGAGGGAACAATGTATGTATGATGACAAACGGGAGATAGCTTCCTTTTACGGCCTTCAATTTTCTCTACGTCTAACGTGCACTACTACAACTGTAATGTGAAATTTTGGAAAATTCTAGGGGTCATTTAACCTTTTAAAGATATTTAAGTGATTTTCTAACCATTTAATGACCATAATTCAAATCTGAAGTACATCTACATGCAATGCCGAACCATAACAGTCTGAAAAATCATATTTGTGTACTTATGTGCGAGTTAATTCCAAGTGCAATAAATTAGAAGGAATTTTCAAACATATTTGTCTCACGACATGGGCACATGCATATGTATGCATGGAGTGACATGGCATTTTAATTCCAAAAAAATTTAAAAATATCATAAACACGTGAAACCTATGTTGATGTAATGTCATGCCACCAAGATGATGTGTTAAAAAAAATTGGCATGTGTGACAAAATATTGGACACACACCCCTCACAAACCGGATCCACTCACTAGAAGGCTCGTGGTTCCGAGAGGGAACTATGCATGATTGATGACGAACGGGAGATAGTTTCCTGTTACGGCCTTCAATTTTTTTCTATGTTTAACATGCACTACTACTACTGTAATGTCAAATTTTGGAAAATTCTAGGGGTCATTTGACCTTTTAACGAAATTTAAGTGATTTTCTAGCCATTTAATGACCGTAATTCAAATTTGAACTACATCTACATGCAACGGCTAACCATAACGGTTTGAAAAATCATATTTGTGTACTTGTCTGCGAGTTAATTCCATGTGCAGTAAATTAGAAGCAATTTTCAAACATATTTGTCTCATGACATGGACACATGCATATGTATGCATGGAGTGACATGGCATCTTAATATTAAAATATATCAGAAACACATGAAACCTTTGTTGATGTAATGACATGCCACCAAGATGATGTGTTAAAAAAATTGGCATGTGTGACAAAAGTTTGGACACACAGCCCTCACAAACCGGATCAACTCACTAGAAGGCTCGTGGTTCCGAGAGGGAACAATACATGTTTGATGACCAACGGGAGATAGCTTCCTGTTACGGCCTTCAATTTTTTTTCTATGTTTAACATGCACTTATACTACTGTAATGTCAAGTTTTGGAAAATTCTAGGTGTCATTTGACCTTTTAACGACAGTTAAGTGATTTTCTAGCCATTTGATGACCGTAATTCAAATTTGAACTACATCTACATGCAACGGCGAACCATAACGGTTTGAAAAATCATATTTGTGTACTTGTGTGCGAGTTAATTCCATGTGTAGTAAATTAGAAGGAATTTTCAAACATATTTGTCTCATGACATGGACACATGCATATGTATGCATGGAGTGACATGGCATTTTAATTCCAAAAAACTAAAAATATCAGAAACACATGAAACCTTGGTTGATGTAATGTCGTGCCACTAAGATGATGTGGTAAAAAAATTGGCATGTTTGACGAATGTTTGGACACACACCCCTCATAAACCGGAGAAGCTCACTAGAAGGCTCGTGGTTCCGAGAGGGAACAATGCATGTTTGATAATGAACGGGAGATAGCTTCCTCTTATGGCCTTTAATTTTTTTCTACGTTTAACGTGCACTACTAGAACTGTAATGTGAAATTTTGGAAAATTCTAGTGGTCATTTGACTTTATAAAGACATTTAAGTGATTTTCTAGCCATTTAATGACTGTAATTCAAATTTGAACCACATCTACAGGCAACGGCTAACCATAACGTTTTGAAAAATCATATTTGTGTACTTGTGTGCGAGTTAATTCCTTGTGCAGTAAATTAGAAGGAATTTTAAAACATATTTGTCTTACGACATGGACACATGCATATGTATGCATGGAGTGACATGGCATTTTAATTCCAAAAAATTAAAGAATATCAAAAACACGTGAAACCTTGGTTGATGTAATGTCATGCCACCAAGATGATGTGTTAAATTTTTTTGGCATGCTTGACGAAAGTTTGGACACACACCCCTCACAAACCGGAGCAACTCACTAGAAGGCTCGTGGTTCCGAGAGGGAACAATGCATGTTTGATGACAAACGGGAGATAGCTTCCTTTTACGGCCTTCAATTTTCTCTACGTCTAACGTGCACTACTACAACTGTAATGTGAAATTTTGGAAAATTCTAGGGGTCATTTAACCTTTTAAAGATATTTAAGTGATTTTCTAACCATTTAATGACCGTAATTCAAATATGAACTACATCTACATGCAACGTCGAACCATAACGGTTTGAAAAATCATATTTGTGTACTTGTGTGCGAGTTAATTCCAAGTGCAATAAATTGGAAGGAATTTTCAAACAGATTTGTCTCACGACATGGGCACATGCATATGTATGCATGGAGTGACATGGCATTTTAATTCCAAAAAAATTTAAAAATATCATAAACACGTGAAACCTATGTTGATGTAATGTCATGCCACCAAGATGATGTGTTAAAAAAATTGGCATGTGTGACAAAAGATTGGACACACACCCCTCACAAACCGGATAAACTCACTAGAAGGCTCGTGGTTCCGAGAGGGAACTATGCATGATTGATGACGAACGGGAGATAGTTTCCTGCTACGGCCTTCAATTTTTTTCTATGTTTAACATGCACTACTACTACTGTAATATCAAATTTTGGAAAATTCTAGGGGTCATTTGACCTTTTAACGAAATTTAAGTGATTTTCTAGCCATTTAATGACCGTAATTCAAATTTGAACTACATCTACATGCAATGGCTAACGATAACGGTTTGAAAAATCATATTTGTGTACTTGTCTGCGAGTTAATTCCATGTGCAGTAAATTAGAAGGAATTTTCAAACATATTTGTCTCATGACATGGACACATGCATATGTATGCATGGAGTGACATGGCATCTTAATTCCAAAAAATTAAAATATATCAGAAACAGATGAAACCTTTGTTGATGTAATGACATGCCACCAAGATGATGTGTTAAAAAAATTGGCATGTGTGAAATAAGTTTGGACACACAGCCCTCACAAACCGGATCAACTCACTAGAAGGCTCGTGGTTCCGAGAGGGAACAATACATGTTTGATGACCAACGGGAGATAGCTTCCTGTTACGGCCTTCAATTTTTTTTCTATGTTTAACATGCACTTATACTACTGTAATGTCAAATTTTGGCAAATTCTAGGTGTCATTTGACCTTTTAACGACATTTTAAGTGATTTTCTAGCCATTTGATGACCGTAATTCAAATTTGAACTACATCTACATGCAACGGCTAACCATAACGGTTTGAAAAATCATATTTGTGTACTTGTGTGCGAGTTAATTCCATGTGCAGTAAATTAGAAGGAATTTTCAAACATATTTGTATCATGACATGGACACATGCATATGTATGCATGGAGTGACATGGCATTTTAATTCCAAAAAACTAAAAATATCAGAAACACATGAAACCTTGGTTGATGTAATGTCGTGCCACTAAGATGATGTGGTAAAAAAATTGGCATGTTTGACGAATGTTTGGACACACACCCCTCATAAACCGGAGAAGCTCACTAGAAGGCTCGTGGTTCCGAGAGGGAACAATGCATGTTTGGTAACGAATGGGAGATAGCTTCCTCTTATGGCCTTTAATTTTTTTTCTACGTTTAACGTGCACTACTAGAACTGTAATGTGAAATTTTGGCAAATTCTACTGGTCATTTGACTTTATAAAGACATTTAAGTGATTTTCTAGCCATTTAATGACCGTAATTCAAATTTGAACCACATCTACAGGCAACGGCTAACCATAACGTTTTGAAAAATCATATTTGTGTACTTGTGTGCGAGTTAATTCCATGTGCAGTAAATTAGAAGGAATTTTAAAACATATTTGTCTTACGACATGGACACATGCATATGTATGCATGGAGTGACATGGCATTTTAATTCCAAAAAACTAAAAATATCAGAAACACATGAAACCTTGGTTGATGTAATGTCGTGCCACTAAGATGATGTGGTAAAAAAATTGGCATGTTTGACGAATGTTTGGACGCACACCCCTCATAAACCGGAGAAGCTCACTAGAAGGCTCGTGGTTCCGAGAGGGAACAATGCATGTTTGATAACGAACGGGAGATAGCTTCCTCTTATGGCCTTTAATTTTTTTTCTACGTTTAACGTGCACTACTAGAACTGTAATGTGAAATTTTGGAAAATTCTAGCGGTCATTTGAGTTTATAAAGACATTTAAGTGATTTTCTAGCCATTTAATGACCGTAATTCAAATTTGAACCACATCTACAGGCAACGGGTAACCATAACATTTTGAAAAATCATATTTGTGTACTTGTGTGCGAGTTAATTCCATGTGCAGTAAATTAGAAGGAATTTTAAAACATATTTGTCTTACGACATGGACACATGCATATGTATGCATGGAGTGACATGGCATTTTAATTCCAAAAAATTAAAGAATATCAAAAACACGTGAAACCTTTGTTGATGTAATGTCATGCCACCAAGATGATGTGTTAAATTTTTTTGGCATGTTTGATGAAAGTTTGGACACACACCCCTCACAAATCGGAGCAACTCACTAGAAGGCTCGTGGTTCCGAGAGGGAACAATGCATGTTTGATGACAAACGGGAGATAGCTTCCTTTTACGGCCTTCAAGTTTCTCTACATCTAACGTGCACTACTACAACTGTAATGTGAAATTTTGGAAAAAATTCTAGGGGTCATTTAACCTTTTAAAGATATTTAAGTGATTTTCTAACCATTTAATGATCGTAATTCAAATCTGAACTACATCTACATGCAACGCCGAACCATAATGGTTTGAAAATCATATTTGTGTACTTGTGTGCGAGTTAATTCCAAGTGCAATAAATTAGAAGGAATTTTCAAACATATTTGTCTCGCAACATGGGCACATGCATATGTATGCATGGAGTGACATGGCATTTTAATTCCAAAAAAATTTAAAAATATTATAAACACGTGAAACCTATGTTGTTGTAATGTCATGCCACCAAGATGATGTGTTAAAAAAATTGGCATGTGTGACAAAAGATTGGACACACACCCCTCACAAACCGGATCAACTCACTAGAAGAGTCGTGGTTCCGAGAGGGAACTATGCATGATTGATGACGAACGGGAGATAGTTTCCTGTTACGGCCTTCAATTTTTTCTATGTTTAACATGCACTACTACTACTGTAATGTCAAATTTTGGAAAATTCTAGGGGTCATTAGACCTTTTAACGACATTTAAGTGATTTTCTAGCCATTTAATGACCGTAATTCAAATTTGAACTACATCTACATGCAATGGCTAACCATAACAGATTGAAAAATCATATTTGTGTACTTGTCTGCGAGTTAATTCCATGTGCAGTAAATTAGAAGGAATTTTCAAACATATTTGTCTCATGACATGGACACATGCATATGTATGCATGGAGTGACATGGCATCTTAATTCCAAAAAATTTAAAAAATATCAGTAACACATGAAACCTTTGTTGATGTAATGACTTACCACCAAGATGATGTGTTAAAAAAATTGGCATGTGTGACAAAAGTTTGGACACACAGCCCTCACAAACCGGATCAACTCACTAGAAGGCTCGTGGCTCCGAGAGGGAAAAATGCATGTTTGATGACCAACGGGAGATAGCTTCCTGTTACGGCCTTCAATTTTTTTTCTATGATTAACATGCACTTATACTACTGTAATGTCAAATTTTGGAAAATTCTAGGTCTCATTTGACCTTTTAACGACATTTAAGTGATTTTCTAGCCATTTGATGACCGTAATTCAAATTTGAACTACATCTACATGCAACGGCGAACCATAACGGTTTGAAAAATCATATTTGTGTACTTGTGTGCGAGTTAATTCCATGTGCAGTAAATTAGAAGGAATTTTCAAACATATTTGTCTCATGACATGGACACATGCATATGTATGCATGGAGTGACATGGCATTTTAATTCCAAGAAACTAAAAATATCAGAAACACATGAAACCTTGGTTGATGTAATGTCGTGACACTAAGATGATGTGGTAAAAAAATTGGCATGTTTGACGAATGTTTGGACACACACCCCTCATAAACCGGAGAAGCTCACTAGAAGGCTCGTGGTTCCGAGAGGGAACAATGCATGTTTGATAACGAACGGGAGATAGCTTCCCCTTATGGCCTTTAATTTTTTTTCTACGTTTAACGTGCACTACTAGAACTGTAATGTGAAATTTTGGAAAATTCTAGTGGTCATTTGAGTTTATAAAGACATTTAAGTGATTTTCTAGCCATTTAATGACCGTAATTCAAATTTGAACCACATCTACAGGCAACGGCTAACCATAACGTTTTAAAAAATCATATTTGTGTACTTGTGTGCGAGTTAATTCCATGTGCAGTAAATTAGAAGGAATTTTAAAACATATTTGTATTACGACATGGACACATGCATATGTATGCATGGAGTGACATGGCATTTTAATTCCAAAAAATTAAAGAATATCAAAAACACGTGAAACCTTGGTTGATGTAATGTCATGCCACCAAGATGATGTGTTAATTTTTTTTTGGCATGTTTGACGAAAGTTTGGACACACACCCCTCACAAACCGGAGGAACTCACTAGAAGGCTCGTGGTTCCGAGAGAGAACAATGCATGTTTGATGACAAACGGGAGATAGCTTCCTTTTACGGCCTTCAATTTTCTCTACGTCTAACGTGCACTACTACAACTGTAAGGTGAAATTTTGGAAAATTCTAGGGGTCATTTAACCTTTTAAAGATATTTAAGTGATTTTCTAACCATTTAATGACCGTAATTCAAATCTGAACTACATCTACATGCAACGCCGAACCATAACGGTTTGAAAAATCATATTTGTGTACTTGTGTGCGAGTTAATTCCAAGTGCAATAAATTAGAAGGAATTTTCAAACAGATTTGTCTCACGACATGGGCACATGCATATGTATGCATGGACTGACATGGCATTTTAATTCCAAAAAAATTTAAAAATATCATAAACACGTGAAACCTATGTTGATGTAATGTCATGCCACCAAGATGATGTGTTAAAAAAATTGGCATGTGTGACAAAAGATTGGACACACACCCCTCACAAACCGGATCAACTCACTAGAAAGCTCGTGGTTCCGAGAGGGAACTATGCATGATTGATGACGAACGGGAGATAGTTTCCTGTTGCGGCCTTCAATTTTTTTCTATGTTTAACATGCACTACTACTACTGTAATGTCAAATTTTGGAAAATTCTAGGGGTCATTTGACCTTTTAACGAAATTTAAGTGATTTTCTAGCCATTTAATGACCGTAATTCAAATTTGAACTACATCTACATGCAATGGCTAACCATAACGGTTTGAAAAATCATATTTGTGTACTTGTCTGCGAGTTAATTCCATGTGCAGTAAATTAGAAGGAATTTTCAAACATATTTGTCTTATGACATGGACACATGCATATGTATGCATGGAGTGACATGGCATCTTAATTCCAAAAAATTAAGATATATCTGAAACAGATGAAACCTTTGTTGATGTAATGACATGCCACCAAGATGATGTGTTAAAAAAATTGGCATGTGTGACAAAAGTTTGGACACACAGCCCTCACAAACCGGATCGACTCACTAGAAGGCTCGTGTTTCCGAGAGGGAACAATACATCTTTGATGACCAACGGGAGATAGCTTCCTGTTACGGCCTTCAATTTTTTTTCTATGTTTAACATGCACTTATACTACTATAATGTCAAATTTTGGAAAATTCTAGGTGTCATTTGACCTTTTAACAACATTTAAGTGATTTTCTAGCCATTTGATGACCGTAATTCAAATTTGAACTACATCCACATGCAACGGCTAACCATAACGGTTTGAAAAATCATATTTGTGTACTTGTGTGCGAGTTAATTCCTTGTGCAGTAAATTAGAAGGAATTTTCAAACATATTTGTCTCATGACATGGACACATGCATATGTATGCATGGAGTGACATGGCATTTTAATTCCAAAAAACTAAAAATATCAGAAACACATGAAACCTTGGTTGATGTAATGTCGTGCCACTAAGATGATGTGGTAAAAAAATTGGCATGTTTGACGAATGTTTGGACACACACCCCTCATAAACCGGAGAAGCTCACTAGAAGGCTCGTGGTTCCGAGAGCGAACAATGCATGTTTGATAACGAATGGGAGATAGCTTCCTCTTATGGCCTTTAATTTTTTTTTCTACGTTTAACGTGCACTACTAGAACTGTAATGTTAAATTTTGGAAAATTCTAGTGGTCATTTGACTTTATAAAGACATTTAAGTGATTTTCTAGCCATTTAATGACCGTAATTCAAATTTGAACCACATCTACAGGCAACGGCTAACCATAACGTTTTGAAAAATCATATTTGTGTACTTGTGTGCGAGTTAATTCCATGTGCAGTAAATTAGAAGGAATTTTAAAACATATTTGTCTTACGACATGGACACATGCATATGTATGCATGGAGTGACATGGCATTTTAATTCCAAAAAATTAAAGAATAGCAAAAACACGTGAAACCTTGGTTGATGTAATTTCATGCCACCAAGATGATGTGTTAAATTTTTTTGGCATGTTTGACGAAAGTTTGGACACACACCCCTCACAAACCGGAGCAACTCACTAGAAGGCTCGTGGTTCCGAGAGGGAACAATGCATGTTTGATGACAAACGGGAGATAGCTTCCTTTTACGGCCTTCAATTTTCTCTACGTCTAACACGCACTACTACAACTGTAATGTGAAATTTTGGAAAAAATTCTAGGGGTCATTTAACCTTTTAAAGATATTTAAGTGATTTTCTAACCATTTAATGACCGTAATTCAAATCTGAACTACATCTACATGCAACGCCGAACCATAACGGTTTGAAAAAACATATTTGTGTACTTGTGTGCGAGTTAATTCCAAGTGCAATAAATTAGAAGGAATTTTCAAACATATTTGTCTCGCAACATGGGCACATGCATATGTATGCATGGAGTGACATGGCATTTTAATTCCAAAAAAATTTAAAAATATCAGAAACACGTGAAACCTATGTTGATGTAATGTCATGCAACCAACATGATGTGTTAAAAAAATTGGCATGTGTGACAAAAGATTGGACACACACCCCTCACAAACTGGATCAACTCACTAGAAGAGTCGTGGTTCCGAGAGGGAACTATGCATGATTGATGACGAACAGGAGATAGTTTCCTGTTACGGCCTTCAATTTTTTCTATGTTTAACATGCACTACTACTACTGTAATGTCAAATTTTGGAAAATTCTAGGGGTCATTTGACCTTTTAACGACATTTAAGTGATTTTCTAGCCATTTAATGACCGTAATTCAAATTTAAACTACATCTACATGCAATGGCTAACCATAACAGTTTGAAAAATCATATTTGTGTACTTGTGTGCGAGTTAATTCCATGTGCAGTAAATTAGAAGGAATTTTCAAACATATTTGTCTCATGACATGGACACATGCATATGTATGCATGGAGTGACATGGCATCTTAATTCCAAAAAATTTAAAAAATATCAGTAACACATGAAACCTTTGTTGATGTAATGACTTGCCACCAAGATGATGTGTTAAAAAAATTGGCATGTGTGACAAAAGTTTGGACACACAGCCCTCACAAACCGGATCAACTCACTAGAAGGCTCGTGGTTCCGAGAGGGAACAATGCATGTTTGATGACCAACGGGAGATAGCTTCCTGTTACGGCCTTCAATTTTTTTTCTATGTTTAACATGCACTTATACTACTGTAATGTCAAATTTTGGAAAATTCTAGGTGTCATTTGACCTTTTAACGATATTTAAGTGATTTTCTAGCCATTTGATGACCGTAATTCAAATTTGAACTACATCTACATGCAACGGCTAAGCATAACGGTTTGAAAAATCATATTTGTGTACTTGTTTGCGAGTTAATTCCATGTGCAGTAAATTAGAAGGAATTTTCGAACATATTTGTCTCATGACATGGACACATGCATATGTATGCATGGAGTGACATGGCATTTTAATTCCAAAAAACTAAAAATATCAGAAACACATGAAACCTTGGTTGATGTAATGTTGTGCCACTAAGATGATGTGGTAAAAAAATTGGCATGTTTGACGAATGTTTGGACACACACCCCTCATAAACCGGAGAAGCTCACTAGAAGGCTCGTGGTTCCGAGAGGGAACAATGCATGTTTGATAACGAACGGGAGATAGCGTCCTCTTATGGCCTTTAATTTTTTTTCTACGTTTAACGTGCACTACTAGAACTGTAATGTGAAATTTTGGAAAATTCTAGAGGTCATTTGACTTTATAAAGACATTTAAGTGATTTTCTAGACATTTAATGACCGTAATTCAAATTTGAACCACATCTACAGGCAACGGCTAACCATAACGTTTTCAAAAATCATATTTGTGTACTTGTGTGGGATTTAATTCCATGTGCAGTAAATTAGAAGGAATTTTAAAACATATTTGTCTTACGACATGGACATATGTACATGTATGCATGGAGTGACATGGCATTTTAATTCCAAAAAATTAAAGAATATCAAAAACACGTGAAGCCTTGGTTGATGTAATGTCATGCCACCAAGATGATGTGTTAAATTTTTTTGGCATGTTTGACGAAAGTTTAGACACACACCCCTCACAAACCGGATCAACTCACTAGAAGGCTCGTGGTTCCGAAAGGGAACAATGCATGTTTGATGACTAATGGGAGATAGCTTCCTGTTACAGCCTTTAATTTTTTTTCTATGTTTAACATGCACTTCTACTACTGTAATGTCAAATTTTGGAAAATTCTAGGTGTCATTTGACCTTTTATCGACATTTAAGTGATTTTCTAGCCATTTAATGGCCGTAATTCAAATTTGAACTACATCTACATGCAACGGCTAACCATAACGGTTTTAAAAATCCTATTTGTGTACTTGTCTGCGAGTTAATTCCATGTGCAGTAAATTAGATGGAATTTTCAAACATATTTGTCTCATGACATGGACACATGCATATGTATGCATGGAGTGACATGGCATTTGAATTCCAAAGAACTAAAAATATCAGAAAGACATGAAACCTTGGTTGATGTATTGTCGTGCCACTAAGATGATGTGGTAAAAAAATTGGCATGTTTGACGAATGTTTGGACACACACCCCTCACAAACCGGAGAAGCTCACTAGAAGGCTCGTGGTTCTGAGAGGGAACAATGCATTTTTGATGACGAACGGGAGATAGCTTCCTCTTATGGCCTTCAATTTTTTTCTACGTTTAACGTGCACTACTAGAACTCTAATGTGAAATTTCGGAAAATTCTAGGGGTCATTTGACTTTATAAAGACATTGAAGTGATTTTCTAGGCATTTAATGACCGTAATTCAAATTTGAACCACATCTACATGCAACGGCTAACCATAACGGTTTGAAAAATCATATTTGTGTACTTCTGTGCAAGTCAATTCCATGTGCAGTAAATTAGAATGAATTTTTAAACATATTTGTCTCACAACATGGACACGTACATATGTATGCATGGAGTGACATGGCATTTTAATTCCAAAAAATTTAAAAAATATCGAAAACACGTGAAACCTTGGTTGATGTAATGTCGTGCCACTAAGATGATGTGGTAAAAAAATTGGCATGTTTGACGAATGTTTGGACACACACCCCTCATAAACCGGAGAAGCTCACTAGAAGGCTCGTGGTTCCGAGAGGGAACAATGCATGTTTGATAATGAACGGGAGATAGCTTCCTCTTATGGCCTTTAATTTTTTTCTACGTTTAACGTGCACTACTAGAACTGTAATGTGAAATTTTGGAAAATTCTAGTGGTCATTTGAGTTTATAAAGACATTTAAGTGATTTTCTAGCCATTTAATGACCGTAATTCAAATTTGAACCACATCTACAGGCAACGGCTAACCATAACGTTTTGAAAAATCATATTTGTGTACTTGTGTGCGAGTTAATTCCTTGTGCAGTAAATTAGAAGGAATTTTAAAACATATTTGTCTTACGACATGGACACATGCATATGTATGCATGGAGTGACATGGCATTTTAATTCCAAAAAATTAAAGAATATCAAAAACACGTGAAACCTTGGTTGATGTAATGTCATGCCACCAAGATGATGTGTTAAATTTTTTTGGCATGTTTGACGAAAGTTTGGACACACACCCCTCACAAACCGGAGCAACTCACTAGAAGGCTCGTGGTTCCGAGAGGGAACAATGCATGTTTGATGACAAACGGGAGATAGCTTCCTTTTACGGCCTTCAATTTTCTCTACGTCTAACGTGCACTACTACAACTGTAATGTGAAATTTTGGAAAATTCTAGGGGTCATTTAACCTTTCAAAGATATTTAGTGATTTTCTAACCATTTAATGACCGTAATTCAAATTTGAACTACATCTACATGCAACGCCGAACCATAACGGTTTGGCAAATCATATTTGTGTACTTGTGTGTGAGTTAATTCCAGGTGCAATAAATTAGAAGGAATTTTCAAACATATTTGTGTCACGACATGGACACATGCATATGTATGCATGGAGTGACATGGCATTTTAATTCCAAAAAAATTGAAATATATCATAAACACGTGAAACCTTTGTTGATGTAATGTCATGCCACCAGGATGATGTGGTAAAAAAATTGGCATGTGTGACAAAAGTTTGGACACACACCCCGCACAAACCGGAGCAACTCACTAGATGGCTCGTGGTTCCGAGAGGGAACAATGCATGTTTGATGACGAACAGGAGATAGCTTCCTCTTACGACCTTCAAAATTTATTCTACGTTTAACGTGCACTACTACAAATGTACTGTGAAATCTTGGAAAATTCTAGCGGTCATTTGATCTTTTAAAGACATTTAAGTGATTTTCTAGCCATTTAGTGACCGTAATTCAAATTTGAACTGCATCTACATGCAATGCCTAACCATAACAGTTTGAAAAATCATATTTGTGAACTTGTGTGGGAGTTAATTCCATGTGCAGTAAATTAGAAGGAATTTTCAAACATATTGGTCTCACGGCATGGGCACATGCATGGACTGCCATGGCATTTTAATTCCAAAAAAGTAAAAAATGATCAAAAGATCATGAAACCTTGTTTGATTTAATGTCATGCCACCAAGATGATGTGGTAAAAAAATTGGCCTGCTTGACAAAAGTTTGGACACACACCCCTCACAAACCGGAGTAACTCACTAGAAGGTTCGTGGTTTCGAGAGGGAAGAATGCATGTTTGATGACAAACGGGAGATAGCTTCCTATTACGGCTTTCAAATTTTTTTCTACGTTCAACGTGCATTAATACAAATGTCATGTGAAAATTTGGAAAATTTCAGTGGTCATTTGACCTTTTAAAGACATTTAAGTGATTTTCTAGCCATTTAATGACCGTAATTCAAATTTGAACTACATCTACATGCAACGCCTAACCATAACGGTTTGAAAAATCGTATTTTTGTGTACTTGTGTGTGAGTTAAAAAATCATCAAACGATGTAAGTATCTGGTGTTCAAAAAAGAGAATGTAAAGATATGGCAAGACAACCGGCCCCCACACAATTGGCACTCTATCTCGTGGCTCGAGGTTTGGTAGGTGAGTGGCGGGGATCATTAATCAGACACTATTCTGTATTGGAAACCGTCGGCTATTATGTTCACACACGGATTTTGCTACGGGTATTGTGTGTAATTCAAACTACAGTACTCGTAAATTCCGGCGACCGGCATGTGTATTATCCCCGTCGATCTAGATTTCGGCCGCCAATAAATACTACCTTGCTCACGTCGTCCCGCTTGCATTCTCATCTACATCCTCCCCTCGCTCGCCCTCTCTCTCTCTCTCTCAAATCTCTTCCATGGCGCCGCCGGTCTGCCCACGCGCCGAGGAGGAGTCACTGCCCCCCCCCTTCCGAGGACGCTCACTCGAACAACAACAACAATGAGGACCCCTACGCGACGCTGGACGAGGTTGCGCTGGACCCCCCAACTTTGGAATGGTTTTGGGGCCAGTACAATCTTTGTCTGTGGAAGTCGCTGCCGCCGGCTGAGAAAGCAAGGCAAGTGGTGTTCAAGAAGGAGATGGCGGAGGAGGAAGCCAAGTACCAGGCGGCCTGTGAAGCCCGTGATGCCGCCTGGAAAAAGAAGGCAGCGGAGCTTTGGGGGCGGGCGCGTCGTCGTGCCGAGAAGGTGTACGAAGACGGGTACTAAGCGAGGAAGGTCATAGGTGCTGGGCGCCTCATTGCTGCGTGAGCGTGCCACCGACGAGGAGCTCCGGTGGGCGCCCAATGAAATGGCAAGGTTGTTAGCGCGCATCCGCCAGCAAGACGTACATCGGTATGTCAAGCGCTGCGAGGTGGAAGAGGAGGAGTACTACCTCCGCACTGGGAAGACGCCGCGCACCAGGGAGCTACTGGCGAGGGGCTGCTGAGGCTACCGGAATACTGGCCCCAGGAGGGATTATTAGTTTTAGTATTGTTCATTTTTAATTTTATGCATTGTACCTAGTAGTTAAGTATCATCACGTATATGTGATGATTTATATATATATATATTCTGTGATGAACTAATGAACAATTAATATATATATATATATTTTAAATTGCATTTTTCTATCTGTTTTTGTATACTAATTTGAATCTAGGTGTTATCATCCACATATACAGAATGGAAAGCGTATGTACACACATTAAAACAGAACATATAAGAATAAAAAACAGAGTACACACATTGAAACAAAGGTATAAACAGAGCAATACTATGATTGATGTGAATACATAGCTATCCACGTCGAAACGACTCAACAAAATAAAAAGCGTCCATGAGACCATGACCAGCAACCCTTGCCTACGGTAGCTCTTGGCTGTGCCTGAACTCCCGCAGACGTTCGTCCAAGTAGTCGACATGCTCGCCGGGGTTTCCTCGCCGGCCTGCCTCCGCCACCTCGACAGACTGCTTCCCCTCCGGCGCCGTCGTCCCTGACCCCCTCCACGAGCCCCGCTGCCCCGTGCCCTACATCATCGGTGAAGCCACGGCCTCTCTCTCCTCTTCTCCCCCTCTCTGTTGCACGTCCTCGTCCTGCAACCGAGCTCGCGCGCGCCTCGCCGCACCCTCCACGCGCGTGCTCACGCGCCCTCCGTTCCCGCGCGCGGCTGCAGCCCTCTCGCGCGCGCCCCTGGCCTCTCCTCCTCTCGCGCCCGCGCGCACCCCGCGGTCACGCGACGCGCCTGCCAACCTCCCCGCTCCGGCCACCACCCGCAGCCGCCTCCTCTCCTGCTCCTTGCTCGGCGCCGACCACCCCCCGCTCGCCGCTGCTTCCCGCTGTGGGGCTCGGCCACGCGCCCGCGCCCCTGGTGCTGCTCCTCCGCCTCCCTGTCGCCCTACTGTCGTGCGTTGTGCTGTCGCGCCCGCCTCTTCCCGCCTCCCCGCGACGGCCCCGCTCCCTCCCAGTCGTGCGCCGGCCACCCCAGCTCCGTCCCCTACGCCACTGACGCCGTAGCGCCGTCGGCCACCGCAGCCGCCCTGGCCTCTGGCCTCGCCCCGCCGCTCCCTGCGGGCGAGCGCCCGCACAGGCGCTCGTAGCGCCCGCTAAGCCTCTGTGGCTATGACGAGTGCCCCCCACCCCTAGAACATTTTCATAAAAATAAAAAAGAATATTAATTAAAATATTAATTAATTAATTTTGTTAATTAATCTAATTAACCTTGTTAATTAAACTTAATTATCTGTTTAGCCTAATCTGTCAATGACAGAGGGCCCCACCCCCTGTTGACCAGTCCAACATTGACTGGTCAACTGGGTCCCCCTGGCCCACATGTCATCCCCTGTGTACACTGCTATGTACACAGGGCTGGGTACATTTAGCATTTACTATTTAATTTTGAATTACTAATAATTTAGAAAATAATTTAAAACTTTGAAAATTATTATAAAATAATCCATAACTTGGATGGAAATACTTTGTACATGAAAATTGCTCACAACGATGAGACAAATCCGGATACGCGGCCCGTTTGTCCGCCACACATCCATAGCATAGCAAACATGCAACTTTCCCCCTCCGCTTCATCTGTCCGAAAACGCTGAACACCGGGAATACTTTCCCGGATGTTTTTTCCATTCGCCAGTATCACCTATCCCTGCGTTAGATCACACTGGCACCGCGTATTGCCTTGTTATATTTTGTGATGCTTTGTTTGCTCCGTATTTAGTGTTTCTCCCCCCTCTTCTTCTCCGGTAGACCCCGAGACCGACGTTGATGTGACTGAGTACAACTACATCCCCGACGACCCCTCCTTGCCAGAGCAACCAGGCAAGCCCCCCCCCCTTGATTACCAGATATCGCCTATTCCTTCTCTCTACTGCTTGCATTAGAGTATTGTAGCATGTTACCGCTTTCGGTTAATCCTATTCTGCTGCATAGCCTGTCATTGTTGCTACAATTGTTGATACCTTTACCTGCTATCCTAATGCTTAGTATAGGATTCTAGTGTTCCATCAGTGGCCCTATACTCTTGTCCGTCTACCATGCTATACTACTGGGTCGTGATCACTTCGGGAGGTGATCATGGGCATATGCTATATACTTTATACTGTTACATTACTTACGATACTGTTCGGAGATGGGGGCTGAAGGGGCAGGTGGCTCCATTCCGGTAGAGGTGGGCCTGGGTTCCCGACGGCCCCCGACTGTTACTTTGTGGCGGAGCAACAGGGCAGGTTGAGACCACCTAGGTGAGAGGTGGGCCTGGCCCTGGTCGACGTTCGCGGTTACTTCATAATAACACGCTTAACGAGATCTTGGTATTTGATCTGAGTCTAGCCACTGGCCTATATGCACTAACCAACTAGGCGAGAACAGTTATGGGCACTCGACGTCGTGGTATCAGCCGAAGCCTTCGTGACGTCAGCGACTGAGCAGCGCGCGCCGGATTGGACTGGAACGCCTGCTCTTGTATTAGGGAGGCTAGATCTGCTTCCGGCCGCCCACGCAACATGCAGGTGTGCAATGGGCGATGGGCCCAGACCCCTGCGTCATAGGATTTAGGCCGGCGTGCTTACCTCTCTGTTGTGCCTAGGTGGGGCTGCGATGTGTTGATCTTCCGAGGTCGGGCATGACCCAGGAAAGTGTGTCCGGCCAAAGGGGATCGAGCGTGTTGGGTAATGTGGTGCACCCCTGCAGGGAAGTTTATCTATCTGAATAGTCGTGATCTTCGGTAACAGGACGACTTGGAGTTGTACCTTGACCTTATGACAACTAGAACTGGATACTTAATAAAACACACCCTTCCAAGTGACAGATATAACCCGGTGATCGCTCTCACACAGGGCGACAAGGGGAGGATCGCCGGGTAGGATTATGTTATGCGATGCTACTTGGTGAACTTACCATCTACTCTCTTCTATATGCTGCAAGATGGAGGCTGCCAGAAGCGTAGTCTTCGACAAGACTAGCTACCCCCCCCCCTCTTATTCTGGCATTCTGCAGTTCAGTCCAGCGATATTGCCCATTTACCTAGATACCCATGCATATGTAGTGTAGATCCTTGCTTGCGAGTACTTTGGATGAGTACTCACGGTTGCTTTCTCCCTCTTTTCCCCTTTTCCTTTCTTCCTGGTTGTCGCAACCAGATGCTGGATCCTAGGAGTCAGACGCCACCGTCGACGACGACTCCTACTACACCGGAGGTGCCTACTACTACGTGCAGGTCGTTGACGACGACCAGGAGTAGTTTAGGAGGATCCTAGGCAGGAGGCCTGCACTTGTTTCGATCTGTATCCCAGTTTGTGCTAGCCATCTTATGGCAACTTGTTTAACTTATGTCTGTACTCAGATATTGTTGCTTTCGCTGACTCGTCTATGATCGAGCACTTGTATTCGAGCCCTCGAGGCCCCTCGCTTGTATTATGATGCTTGTATGACTTAATTATGTTTTTAGAGTTGTGTTGTGATATCTTCCCGTGAGTCCCTTATCTTGGTCGTACACGTTTGCGTGTATGATTAGTGTACGACTGAATCGGGGGCGTCACAGCTATAAGAGACAGGATCGGTCTCCTCGATGATTGCTTTGGAATCCAGTTATCGAGCCAGATATTAGTGGTTTGGCCATTACCAATTCTCTTGATAACACCTTGTTTTAATAGATCCCTCCCATCAAGTATCGCTCGCCACACCTGCGATGGTCGGGGTCCTAGTTCCGCTATGAATATGGTACCATTAGGGAAATACACCGCCTTTAGAATTCTAGCACTCAAAGAATTAGGCTCTTGCAGAATTCTCCATGTCCGTCTCGCAAGAAGTGCCAGGTTAAAGATCCCAGCGTCTCAAAACCCCATTCCACCCAAGTATTTGGTTTAGTCATGACCTCCCAAGAAACCGAGGGTGGCTTTCTCCGGCCTTCTTTACAGCCCCACCAAAATTTCCTAATTATTGAGTTCAAATGTTCACAAAGGCCTCTGGGCAGTTTGAAATAGGACATCGAGTACACCGGTATTGCCTGGGCCGCTGCTTTGATAAGGACATCTTTGCCTCCTACTGAGAGCAATTTGTCCATCCATCCTTTAACTTTCTCCCAAACTCGGTCACTCAGATATTTGAAAGTTCCCCTTTTGGACTATCCCACCTCGTGGGCCTACCCAAATATTTATCTGACAAAGACTCGTTAGGGACATGCAAGTGTCCTTTCACTGCAGCACGAACAATATGAGGACACCCCTTGCTAAAAAATATCGAAGATTTGTCTCTATTAATTCTCTGACCTTAGGCCAAGCAATAGGTATCTAGTAGGTTTGAAACTTCCTCTGCGGCATTAACACTCGTCCTGAAAAACAGCAGACTATCATCCGCAAATAAAAGGTGATTCACTACCGGAGCTGATGGGGGCACCTTAATTCCACTGAGCTGGGATGACTGAATCTGTGATTTTAAGAGGTACAAAAGGCCCTCCGCTGCAATCAAGAATAGATATGGAGAGATAGGATCTCCCTATCGTATACCTCGTGTGATTTTAAACTCTTCCAGTTTAGTGCCATTAAAGAGAACTGAGAAAGATACTAAGCTCACCAAATGCATAACAGTGGTGATCCAGGGATGAGCAAAACCGAGCTTCTCCATAATGGTCTTCAGATAACTCCACTCGACCCTGTCGTAAGCCTTCATCATGTCGAGTTTCAATGAGGCATAACTATTATTCTTTGACCTGCTCTTCTTCATAAAATGCAGGCACTCGTAAGTTGATATAATACTTTCTGTGGTTAGCCTTCCTGGGACAAAAGCCGACTGCTCCTCATATATGATCTCTGGAAGAATATGCTTCAGGCGATTTGCTAGAACCTTCGACGCAATCTTATAAAACACATTACATAAACTGATTGGTCGAAATTGAGTAAGGAGTGTAGGATTGGTCACCTTAGGAATCAGCACAATAATGGTGTTGTTGATGCATGCTGCACTATCCTCTCCCCGCACAATCCCTAGCACCCCCTTTGTTACTGTATGGCCGCTAACATCCCAATGATGTTGGAAAAATGCGCCGGGAAACCGTCGGGCCCTAGGGCTTTTGTGGGAAACCTTTGAAATAACGCCCTCTTGACTTCATCATCGCTATACGGGGCCATGAGCGTCACGTTCATCTCACTCTTGACTTTGGTCGGGACATGTTGAAGCACATCAAACACCCCTGGACCCTTTCAGATGTATATAGAGTTTTGTAAAAATCCAGTGCTAGCGCCTGCATCTTGGTCAGATCCTCTGTCATCTGGTCATCGGGTCGTTGCAAAGCTTTTATTAGATTCCTTTTCCTCCGCATAGACGCCCTGATATGGAAGAACCGAGTATTCTTGTCCCCCTCCGATAGCCACTCCATCCTTGAACATTGGCGCCACATCAATTCTTCTCGTAAATATAGCTTTATAAGCTTGTCATTAATCTTTATTTTGGCATGAGTAGGACCCGTGCGCAAGGGGTCCCTTCGTAGATTGTCAAGCTCTCTTTTAAGCCTTTTTATTTCACCCCTCACACTTTCAAAAGTGGACATGCTCCAATCACCCAGGTTCGAAGCTAAATCAGCCAACTTCTTGTGAATTTCCACAATGGTAGGATTCTCGCTGTCTATATTCCATGTCGATTGCACGGCCCTTTTAATATCTGGGTGCGTGTCCCACATCACTTCATACTGAAACTGCTTCTCCCGCCTCTGGTTGTCCGCTGGAACAAGCCTCAAAAGGATGGGAGAGTGATCAGATGTGGCTGCTGTAAGATGCTCTAGCGCGGCCAACGGGAACTGGGCACACCATTCTGCCGAGCCAAGCGCCCTCAAGTAGAAGGGTGGTGCAGGTTGGCGGGCAACCTCCTTTTGCCATTTTGGGCTAGCCCTAGCGCGGGCCGGGACGCCCACTGTATTTTTTTCTTTTATTCTGTTTCCCTTTTTTCTTCTTAAAATAATTTGAGATTTCAACGGAACTTCAAATATATCATTCAATTTTGAAAAATTGTTAAAAAATCCAAAATTCTTCGTGCACTGGAAAAATGTTTGTGATTTTGAAAATATGTTCACATATTCAGAAAAAATGTCATGATTTTTGGATTTTCTTTTCCTGAAGTAAAAAATATGAATTTGAAAAAAAAATGTTCGCTTATTCGAAAAAACAATTATGAATTGAGAAACAATGTTCATGAATTTTAAAATTGTAAACAAAAATAAAAAGTGTTCATGAATTACAACAAAAGTTCATCGATTCAAAACATGTTCGCCGATTTTGAAAACATTCATGCATTTCAGAAAATGTTCATCAAAACAAAAAAAATGTTTCACAAATTTCATAAATTGTTTCCAAATTTCAAAAAATTGGCGATTCGAAAAATGTTCATGAGTTTTAAAAATGTTCACGATCTAAAAAAAGATCGCAAATTTGTAAAATTTGTTCATGAGTTTAAAAAATGTCCACAAACTTCAAAGATGTTCGCAAAAACTAAAAATAAGGAGAAAAGGAAAGAAAAGAAATAAAAAGGAAAAGGGGAAAATAAAAAGGGAAAGGAAACGTAAAATAAAAATGAAAAGGAAAAATTAAAAAGAAAGAAAAAAGGAAGGAAAAAACGATGGGAAATAAACACTAAAATGGGCCGGCCCAAACTTCAAACACAAAAATGAATGGATAATATTTATATGATATGGATGCTTTAATTTATTTTTTTTAGATTTCTATTTTATAAATTGCTACGGATGCATAAGTTTGAGAGGATATGTGTCAATACTATTGAAGATGAGAGGATATACTAGAAATGTGTAAGAACTCAACTACAGAACGAGGACGGCCAGTGAAAATACCTCAGCTTCTTGTTGCTCTAGAATTCAAGTTCAATTTCACGGAGAATGACGTACCATTATACTTTATGTTTTGCCAAGCCCTGCTGTGGTCTCTGGTTTGATAGTTGTACTTGCTAAAAATCGACTCCAAGCAGCATCCCAGTCTTGATATTTGCCCTTTTGGGAGACAATTGGGATAAGCAAGTCAACCATGTCCTAAAGAAGTAGTAGCAGTGGATGCTTATAAAGGAAGGCACAAGCATAAGAGAAAAGTTCTATGGAGCGGGCAAATCCATATATTGGAAGGTGTAGGTCACTCACTCGTGTTAACAAAACGAAATCATAGAGCATAGCTCATTCGCAATGCCACTGTCCAAACCGACCACATGATTTAGATCACGGCCTTTTAAAACAAAACCTCCGATATATCATAAAAAAGGTTTTACAGTATGGGAATTGGTCTGAATAGTCCCTCCAATTTGAAGTGATCAAGTTGCCATTGGTACCAGCAGCATGGAATTGGTACTACCACCTGCTCTGGCTATAGCTGAGCTATCCAGTTCTTCTCCATGGGTGATCAATGGACGCCGGAGGCCATTCAAGTATACTAGCTTCCTATTAGAGAACTATAGGAGCTTTGTCTGGCCATGAATGGATGCATCTGCTGAGGAGATATGGTGCTTTGGAAGGTCATCAGTCTACAAAATACGGGTTGTTTTATGTTTCTAAATTATCCTCACATAAGTTGACATGTCAAATGCATTGCTGAGTGCTGACCTTTGTTGGAGGACATGGCAGCTTCACTAACAAGGTCACGGAGGTTTTGTAAGACAAGAGGAGAATGTCAAAATGGGTTTGGAGGTGAGATTGAGCTGGGGCAAGGCACGTTCCAGAGAGCACATCTTTACACATGAGGTGAAAAACGAGCATACGTTTTTTGTCACCACTCGAGTGATTGCAATAGATGTATATTTTTTTCTATGAAAAGTGTTATTTCGTGGCAACGCAAACACTCAAACAGTCTCAGTAATAACAAAGAAAAGAAAGTTCTACGTGCACAAAGCTTGTATAGTCAATAATTTTACGGAATGCATTGTTTACATTGAACAACCTAGGTGAAACGAAAGGCTTACTTCTTTGTGCCAAAACTGCCACAAATTTAATTTCTCACAGATTCACTCGTGGAGGTCCATTTCTTCTAGAGAAAACACAAAGCTTGTACCCTCAATGCATTGACGATAGGAAATAATAAATTTACAAGGCTAAAAGTAGTATAAGATTACAACTGAACTGAAAGTAGGAGTAAATCATGGTTACTCCAGTCTATATCGAGGCACTGGTCCTCCTAACTTGAAGGGTATCGCTAGCATCTCCCTTGGACTGAAAAATTCCTTTACATGTCCGTTCCATCCACACCTCTCGCGGAAGAATTCCTCTTGGTGGCCCTCCTTCCCACACCCAAGCTCCACATCGCTTGGATGCAAAATCTTGGATTCATCTGGACACAATGTGCAACTGCTTCTAAAGGGGCAAAACGGTTTTTCTGGAGAGGGAGGCGCGGGGGCGGGGGGTCAGCTAGGATCAACCGGGTTGTGTAACATGAACATTAATAGAACCACACATATCTGCGTACCTAAGATGGTGCATGTTTCGATGATTATTGTGCTGGAACACCGGACATAGCGTAGCTCGGCGAAGAAGCTCTGCTCGTCGCCGTCATCCTTTAGGCAGGCCAAGAAGTTGAGGTGGTACCAGAGATCTTCCCTGAAGCCAACACAGGCTGCCTTCGCCTCGGTGGTGGGCTGATCAGGGCACCGGAACTCAGCACCCTGCACACATAGACACACACACACACACACACACATTATTACAAGCATAACCAAGTAAAACAGGACATGTATGCGCTGCAAGAATCGAGATGGATGAAACACTAGCCGGAATTGTACCGGGTGGCTGGAGTTGTAATGTCGGAGGGCCCAGCGCGCGAGATTGCGAATGTGGTAGGCGTCGAATTCTCTGTCATCAAACAGAAAAATCAGGGATCGTTTCATTGATTCAACACAACCAATCAAAGCAAAGAAGTAAAATTTGCATACTCTGGTGTGCGCGGGCCAGGGCGACCCACGTTCTTCAGTCGACGCATGTTGAAGGGAGTGGCATCCAATCCAGCTGCAACTGCCCACTCTCTTGGGATCGCACGCCCGTCGTTACCCGGGAAAGAGAACCAGGCCCCCATGGTGGAGTCGGTTGATCCACCTGCTGCCTTCCTGTGCGTCGTCGGTCGGTGCCGAGATCAATGTAAAAAATAGTGTGGCCCTTCTCCAAATGCTATATCGGTTATAACATCCTATATTCAAAATAGCGTTGTGAAAAAAAATATGCCAAATATATCCCAGAAATTAAGGAGTTCAACATCTAAAATTTGTAGTTACAAGGAGATCAGTCTATTGCTCTAAGCACTGGTTAAACTACAGGAAAAATAGGGGAAACAGGGCACGTACACTCAATGGTTAAATTACATGCAATGGTTAAACTAGGGCATGACCTGCAATGTTTAAACTACATCAAAATTTGTAGTTGTACCATGCAATAAACTAAAGGAAACAAACTTGCATCCAAAAAGGGAAGGAAACTAAAGGAAAAGCTACTAGAATGATATTGCATAAACAATCTTGCATAAACCTCCTTAGCTAGTATTATGTTCGGATGGCATGATGCTCCAAAGCAGAGAAGGAAACAAACTTGCATAAAGCACCAAACCATGTTCTACTTCAATCAAGAGAAGGAAACAGACTTCCATAAGGTGAGATATTACAGTAGATTATCCATGGCAGGAGCTCTATTTTGCAGTAAATTGTCTATAGGGAGGTTAAAACGCCGAAATAGCATGCTGTTTTTATCGTTGTCAAGATCGATCGCCGAACCAATGGGATCTGTAGATATACATATAGAGAGAGGTACTTCCTAATCGATCGGCAACTCCTAATCGAACTCCTAATCGGATGATTGTTTCTCCTAGTGAGACGGATTGATTTAACAACAAGGCGAACTGATGATGGGAGTACCTCGAAAGGAGGGAGACGGTAGCAGGACAGCCCTGGCGCGATGTCCTGGGAGTCGACGAAGAAGGGGAACGGCGATGGCGGCGGCGGCGGCGACGCGCGTCCCCAGTGTTGGTGGGTGGGAGGCGATTGAGGGGCGGCGGCGGCGGCGGCGACGACGCTAAGGTACGGCACGGCGGGATCCGCCAGGGGTGGAAGGGGAAGAGTAAACAAAGGGAGAAGACGTGCTGCTATGATGAGTGATGACTGTCCTGATGATAATATATATATTTTGTTATTTTACTAGGAAAAGCACCCCCTTGGTAGTACAATTCTTTAGCGTAGGGATTGCATAATAAAGATGATAATTAATTTATTAGTGTGCGGATATAATAGTTTACAGGTCTTTTTCTAAAAGCAACTCTAGCAGACCCTTATACTCAGGAACCGTAAACGTGGCATAAGAACCATGAAAGCAGAGATTTGAGGGGTCATTTCTGCTGCGGCCGAACAGACACCGTATTTGAAACCGTATATTTCAAAAATAAAAAAGCATTCACGGGCGAAATTGAAGAACAGTCCATTCATCATAGTTAGATCATGGCTACATAGGTTGATCGTCGCTACATTTAGGGCCTCTTTGATTTGTACGATTTTGAAAACGTAGGAACAGGAAAAGTATAGGATTGGAGTGGCATGCCCACTTGAATCCTATAGGATTAGCAATGGGTGTTTGATGGCACATGAAAAGCAAAGGAATTGTAAAAAGCGGTTGGAGTGGATGTTAGATTTCCTATGAAATGTAATACAAAAGATTTCATGAGAAAAATTCCTATGGAATTCAATCCTATGAATCAAAGGACCAACATAGAAAAAAATCCTAAGGATTTCAATCCTTCAGAAATCCTATAAAATTCCTTTGAATCAAAGGAGCCCTTATACTACAAAGTGATACTGCCGTACTCTAACTAGGCAAAATTAGAGCTCACCGGAGCACTTTGGGTGCGGCGGCGACCCTGCGACGGCGGTAGCGCTCACTCGTCATCGTCGGAGTTGGAGGAGAAAAGATCGACGTATTTCTTGTCCTGCTCCTCCTGCTCGCGACGCCATGCAGTCTGCTTCTCGTGGAAATCACGGCCGGCGGTGAGCGCCTGCTCGAAGAATAGGCCGCTGAGCTCGTCATCCCGCCGGTGGCGCGCGCCCTCCTCCTGCTGCTCGCGCGCAATGCGCTCAGTGAGCGCCGCCTCGAAAGCGTGCACGTCGGGCCCAACGAAGTAGTCCTTTGGCCCGATGACGCCGCGGCCGAGCGGCGCTCCTCCTGCGGCTCGACCTTGCCGGCGGGAAGGTCGCATGGCTCCCTCTCCCTCTTCACCGGAAGCAACCCCGACCCGGAAGAGCTCCCCGCGCCGGAGCGCCACGCATGACGGAAGTCGTACTCCTCCGTCTCGCGGTGGAGGAGGGACTCCGGCACTGGGAGCCCCGCACTTCGTGTGTCACTTAGCCGCATGCTTGCGCGCCACGTCGGAGGTGATGCAACGCCTGCAATCCGGGTCTTCGTCGCCGCCACGCCAACCGGAGTTCCACATCCTCGCAGATTGGGGGCGGGTCATGGCTGATTTCTCAACGGGGACGACAAATTGGAGAGAGGATAGGGTGAGTCACGGCGGCGAGGGATAGGGTTTCGGCCCGTATCCTCGCGCGAAACCCGTAGATATACCGCGTGGGGGCGGTTTGCGGGCCACTGTAAAAAAAATTACGGGCCGAGCGACTATACAGGCTTTGGCCCGGCCCAAAAAATTGGCCAAACCAGCATAGTCGCTGGAATTTTTCAGTTCTCGTGAGTATAGGGGGGCTGCTAGAGTTGCTCTAAGCCTACATAATTTTGAGAGATGTTACGCCTACATAAATTTAATTATGGATTTAACGTAACTAGCCAAGTGAAAAGGTTAGCATCGAAGAATCAAGGGAGGAAGAGCCCCACCCCATGAAATTCTACATGGGTGCTAATACGTCTCCAATGTATCTATTATTTATGAAGTATTCATGTCATGTTTACAATAATTTTATATGGATTTGGTATGATTTGAATGAAACTAACACAGACTGATGTTGTTTTCGGCAGAACTACAGTGGTGTTGTGTTTTGTGCAAAAATAAAAATTCTCGAAATTGGCGAAACTTTTTGACAATTTTTTTGGAAGAAAAGATAAATAATGTAGCAAAGAACCACCAAAGGGGGCCCTGCTGCCTACAAGACACCAGGTCCCCCTGGCGCGCCCTGGTGGGTGGTGGGCCCCCCTCGGCCCATCTTTGCGTGATTCCAACACTGAAAAATCCTATATATTTAGAAACCCTCGAAAGTTAACCTAGATCAGATATTCCGCCACTTCAAGCCTCAGTAGCCACGAAAAACCAATCTGGACCCTATTCCGGCACCCTTCCGGTGGGGGAAATCATCATCGAAGGCCATATTCATCATCCCAGCGGCCACCATGATGAGGAGGGAATAGTCCACCCTCGTGACTGATGGTTTGTACCAGTAGCTATGTGTTTAATTTCTCTCTCTCGTGTTCATGATTTGGCACGATCTTGATGTACAGTGAGCTTTGTTAATATAGTTGAATCATATGATGTTTCTCCCTCTCTATCTTTGTGTGATGAATTGAATTTTCCCTTTGAGATTTTGTTATTATTGGATTGAATAATTTTACGAATTTGAGAACACTTGATGTATGTCTTGCTATGAATACCCGTGGTGACAATGGGGTATCATCTTGATTCACTTGATGTGTGTTTGGCACTCAACTCGCTCCCGAGGTGACATTGGAGTAATCTATGCATAGGGGTTGATGCACATTCTCGTCTTTGTTTCTCCGGTAGAAATCTTGGGGCACTCTTTGAAGTTCTTTGTGTTGGATTGAATGTCATGAATCTGAAATTGTTTGATGCATACCGTATAATCAACTCACGGATACTCGTGGCGACATTGGATTATCTAGGTGACATTAGAGTTGGTTGATGTGTATCATATGGTGTTATTTTAGTACGAACTCTTGGATGATCGATCGGAAAAGTTAACTTTGAGGTGGCTTTGTACCCTACAAACTATTTCGTCTTATGTTCTCCGCTAGATATAAACTTTGGAGTGATTCTTCATCGCACGCAGATGGATGGTTATATGATCCAATTATATTAGCATTGTTGAGGGATTGCACTAGCGAAAGTACAAACCCTATGTCTCATTTTCAAGCATTGCAATACCGTTTGTGCTCACTTTTGTTACTTGCTACCTTGCTGTTTTTTATTGTTACTATTACAAAAATTAATATCTACTATCATTACTACACTTGTATCACCATCTCTTCGCTGAACTAGTGCGCCTCTACAATTTACCATTGTATTTGGTGTGTTGGGGACACAAGAGACTCTTTGCTATTTGGTTGCAGGGTTGTTTGAGAGAGACCATCTTCATCCCATGCCTCCCATGGATTGATAAACCTTAGGTCATCCGCTTGAGGGAAAATTGCTACTGTCCTACAAAACTCTGCGCTTGGAGGCCCAACACGAGTCTACAAGAATAAAGTTGCGTACTAGACATCAGGGGCGGGGTGGGTGGGGGTGGGAGGGAGCATCTGCAACGGGCAGGAGGACCAGTCCGCAGAAACTGATACCAGGGGCCGCTATTTAATGTTGCCCTCATACATTCGAACAATAGTTTGAGGTAGCAGGAAGGGATCTTTTGGGCAGGTCTTGTTGACGTCCTTGAAATTGATGCAATGCGCCATGATTCGTCCTTCTTTGGTACCTTGACCGGGTTGGGCACCCATCCGGGGTGCTAGATTTTGCGGATGAATCCAGCCTCTAATAGCTTGTCTGCTCTTCGCCATTGCTTGTCTCTTTGGTTCTGAGAACCGGCGGAGCACTTGTATAACAGACTTTAAATCCCCCGATTATATTGAGGCTCTGCTCTACGATGTTTTGGGATTCCTCGCATGTCTGAAGAATGCTTCGCGAAGATATTCCAATTTTCCTGAAGGAAAGTGCATAGTGCTTCATCAAATGATGGTTTAGCCGTGCTCGGATGGAGGCCGTTTCAGAAGGGTCCTCGAGATGCACTTGAAATTTAACTATCTCATCGGCTGATTTAAGTGACGTAGACTTACACCTCTTGTCGAGGATGATGGCGTCCCTGTCTATGGTTGCGCGTCGTGTTGTCAATTCTTCGTCTATGAGGGCCTTGGCCTTTGCCTCTAAGGCGAGTGCGGTTATTTTGTTCTCGGCTTTAAGATATCTATGTACGATGCTGGCCACCATGATCACTCCATTTGGTCCCACATCTTCAGCTTCATGTATGCATAGTGGGGGATGGCGTGAAACCTAGCGAACGCGTCTCGTCCGATTAAAGCATGATAACCACTTTGGAAGGGTCCGATGTTGAACATTAATTCCTCAGCTCGATAGTTCTCGGGTGTTCTGAACACCACATCGAGTGTGACCCTACTGTTGCACCATGCCTCCTTTCCTAGAATGATTCCCTTGAAGGTATGTGTGATTGAACTGTATCTTTTGTAAAGTGTCCTCATAAATGAGGTCAAACTATTGTCGTCGTCCATCAGAACTTTGGTTAGTCTATAGCCATCAACAATGGGGTCGACGACTAGGCGGTGACTCCTCGTCTGGGGTTAGATGTGGGTTGATCATCCTGTCCGAAGGTGATCGGGGTGTCCAGCCATCTGCTGTCCGAGGTGGCCACGTGGCTAACGTGGTTGATCTCTCGGAGAGCTATTTTTCGTTGGTTCCTTGATGGGTGAGTCTCACAGATCATTAGGATCCTGTCCTCGTCAGGCGATTGCTCCTGCCAGTTTGGTAATTTTTCTCAGCCTTCCTGGGTTCCGAGGTTGTCTAGGAGGTTTATCCCTCCTTCCGCCACCTCCCTGATGACCCAACATGCTCGAAGCATGTGGGTTGGTTTTGTGTTCAACGAGACCGAATGTATGGCTCAGGGTTCATCCAAGATCACGTCCAGTGCTGATTTGGGTCCTTTCTCCGGTTGTTTCTTTTTCTATGCAGGCTCATCGACTCGCTTGTCGGTTCTAGAGCATTTTGGGCACTGGTTGAGACGCGTGCATTTATCACCAGAGTCTGGTAGATCCCGGATCAAATCCCTTTGTTCCTTCTCTGCTAGCCAGGTGCACTCCATGATGCAATATCTTGATACAATGTCTAATATCTCAGGGAAGGTTCTAACACGTCTCCGTGTCAAGACGTTGGAGTTGCCTTCGTCGTGGAAACTAAAGCGGAATGCTGCTAGATCCTCCACGTCGCATCAATCTGGGAACTTATTCTACATACAAAGAAGAATCTCATCCAAAACTGTCGAACTGTCTCTTTGGGTTTTTGTTTGAAATGATCCAAATCCCAGACATCGGTTGGCCCTGAATTATCGGGGCGATACGCGATGTGGGTAGTGGGTGCGAGAGAAAATTTGATCCCAGACTGATCTGATGTCAGTCTCCCAAGGAAATCCTGACAGGGCCCTTGGGAATGACCATGCGATAACCTTAACCGAGTTGTTTTGATGAGAGTTCGGATATGAGTTCCGAGCTTGGTCCGACCGGTTGTGGTCATGATTTAATGTACATAGAACCCTTTTTTGGATGGCGACCGCCTGAGGATCCTCAGCTAGATCTGAAGATCCCACGAGGGGTTCAACCACGAGGTCTGATTCATCAGGCTTCAAGTCCCGACGATGGGCAGGAATACCAAAGTGCTCCTGATCCTCGGTTGAACCAAGGGTTTGAGTTTCCAACACGAGGGGCACGCCATTATGGATCTAACTGTAAAATGATGCTTCCATCGCTCCTTTGCAACCACACGGCGGGACCTGTATGGGCCACCAAAATGTTAGTGCTAAAACCGGCGGATCTCAGGTAGGGGGCCCCGAGCTGGTGATCTTGGCTTCATGGTAACAGGAAGTAAAGGGGACACAGTTTTTACCTAGGTTCGGGCCCTCTCAAAGAGGTAAAATCCTACGTCCTTTTTGTATTGTATTGATAATGGAAGGGGTACAAAGTACAGGGATCTACCTCGAGATCGTATGAATGTGTTCTATCTAAAAAACTTGCCTCTACGGACTAAATCCCCAGGCTTATATAGGACACACTAGTAGGAAAAGGGTCTTTTGTGAAGCACATTAGTGCCGGTTTGAATTCGAGCCGACACTAATGTGTACACTAGTGCCGGTTCGTGGCGGCGATCAATAGTACCGGTTCATGGAGAACCTTTAGTACCGGTTCGTCCCACGAACCGGCACTAAAGAGGCTGTGTCAGTCTGCGGTCAGGCTATGGCCCCACCATCACCATTTAGTGCTGGTTCGAACCACAAACCGGTACTAATGACGTCATGGCAGGCTGTTTTTAGTCCCACCTCGCTCCCCTAACAAGCCTTTTACCACCTTAAATATGTTATTACTCAAACTATCACAAGCACTTGGTCTTCATTGAACTCTGTGTGTAGAATTTGTGGCCGCAATATGAGTCTTCATCGGTTTATAAATCGTTGATGACTCATATTGACAATTCAGATTGTACACACAAAGATCGTTGATGATCAAAGTATTTTTTATGTTATAAGATCATATTGACAATTTAGACTGTAAAGAAATATAAGATCATGATGTAAATGCTCTTATATTTTTTGCGTTCAGTATGCACCATTCAAAGCGACGCCATCAACTTTCAACCATTTCTGCCTTCATTTGCTATTTTTCATGCATTCAATGATTTGTTTTGAGAACTAAATGACCTGGAAATTGAAAAGCACTACAAATGAACTCTGAAAAAGTTGAAACTTGGCATGGTATCATCATTTCACCCACATAGCATGTGCAAGAAAGTAGAGAGGATTACGGCTAAAACTGGATGCACTTCGTTTACAAACTGAACAATCTCATTCGAAGTAGTCAGGTTTCTGACGAAATTGAACTCATCTGTTACAAAGTCATTTTATTTTTTTAAACTTATTACAACTCCAGAATTTTTGTGCGTTCAGTATGCACCATTCAAAGCGACGCCATCAACTTTCAACCATTTCTGCCTTTATTTGCTATTTTTCATGCATTCAATGATTTGTTTTGTGAACTAAATGACCTGGAAATTGAAAAGCACTACAAATGAACTCTGAAAAAGTTGAAACTTGGCATGGTATCATTATTTCACCCACATAGCATATGCAAGAAAGTAGAGAGGCTTACGGCTAAAACTGGATGCACTTCGTTTACAAACTGGACAATCTCTTTCAAAGTATTCAGGTTTCTAACGAAATTAAACTCATCTGTTACAAAGGCATTTCATTTTTTTAAACTTATTACAACTCCAGAATTTTTGTGCATTCAGTATGCACCATTCAAAGCGACGCCATCAACTTTCAACCATTTCTGCCTTCATTTGCTATTTTTCATGCATTCAATGATTTGTTTTGAACTAAATGACACTAAATTTTGTGCAGGCATAGCACCACCTTTAGTACCGGTTGGTGGCCCCAAACCGGTACTAAAGGGTGACCAGTACTACAGTTTCTTAGTAAGCTGTTTTTTAGTCCCACCTCGCCAAGAGAGAGGGACTAAGAGCGGTTTATAAGCCCTGAGTGCAGAGACGATGAAGAAGAGGCTCAATGCTCACGTTGCTTAGCTTCAAGCCTTCAGGAATATGGTAGATTGCACGGAGCTACGCGCAGTGCAGTTTACACTATTCCGAAAGGCTTGAAGCAAATTAATGAAGCATTGCACCTCTTTTTTATTTTTAATAACTTATTACAACTCCGGACTTATTACACTACACGTCGGCATTTTTTTAAAAACTTTGGTTATAACTCCAGACTTTGACCATCAAGTTTTGCAGAAAAGAAAAAATAGCAGAAAAGAAAAATATTATATAAAAAAACTACTCAGAAATAAATAGAAGAAAATAAATATAGCAGAAAAGAAAAAACTTCTCAGAAATAAATAGATATAACAGAAAAGAAAAAACTATACAAAAAACTATGCATAAATAAATAGAAGAAAATAAAGCAGAAAAGAAAAACAAATAAAAAAATTGGGGCGCTGCCCTGTGGGCCTGCTAGGCCACGTGCGTGCAATTACAGGCCTTAATGGCCCAGCAGATTCACAGGGCAGCGCGCAGAGTTTAGGCCCACAAGCCTGCTTAAAGAGGAGTTCGAAAGGGCAGCCGCGGCTGGGTTTATAAACCAGTGCGGCTGCCCTTCGCCAGGCGAGGCGGGACTAAACTTTGGGGTGGCAGCGCGAGGCCTTTAGTACCAGTCGGTGGCTCAAACCGGTACTAAAGACAACCCTTTAGTACCGGTTGGAGCCACCAACCGGTACTAAAGGCCTCTCCTGTATATACAACACTTGCGAAAATTCAGTTAGATCTCCACTTCTTTCGTCTCAACACACCTCTCTCGCGCGCCCGTCGCCCGTCGTCGCCGCCGCCGCCCGTCGTCCGTCGCGCGTCGTCGTCGTCGTCCCCGCCGCCGCCCATCGTCTTCGTCCCCGCCGCCGCCCATAGTCGTCGTCCCCGCCGCCGCCCGTCGCCCGTCGTCCCTGCCGCGCCGCCCGTCGAAGTCGTCGTCCCCGCTGCGGTACACGTCTCTCTCGCTCTCCCCGCCGCCGTCCGTCGTCATCGCACACGTACGCCGCCGCCCTGTACGCCCCCGCCCGTACGCCGCCGCCCCATACGCCCCCGCCCGTACGGGGACACACACACATATACACACACATATACGTACACGTACGTACATGCACACATACACATACACACACACACACACATTTTTTTACTTATTTTCTGTTTTTTAGAAAAGTTAATTAGATCATCGAATATTAGATGAATTAGCTAGATAGAAAATTGTTGAACTAGAGATTTGAACTAGTTGAATAATTAATATAACTAGTTTATTTTTAGTAAGACAATTGTGGAACTAGTTTATTTTAGGTATATGAGATTTGAACTAGTTCAATAATTAATATAACTAGTTTATTTTTAGTAAGAAAATTTAGGTATATGAGATTAATGTCGAATGTTAGATGAATTAGATAGAAAAGTTAAATATATAGTAATGTCAAGAAAATTAATAGAATTGGTTGAACTAGTTGATTTAATAAAACTGGTTCATTTTACTATAGAAGTAGTTTATTTTTAGCAAGAAAATTAATAGAACTAGTTTCTTTTTTTAGTTAAAGCAATTATTCCCGCATCGACGTGGACGATGCCTATCCCGCATCCTCGTCGTCGAGTCGGCGGAGGACGACACCTGCTTGACCAGATGGGCCATGTTTGGGACTGGGAGGCGCTATCTTCCGGGGGGCGTAGCTTGGTGAGGAGACAGCCCGTCGTTGACCCGATCCTTGTTTGGTGGCGGTCGCGTGGGCCAGTGACGGTTCTAGCAGTACTGGCGATATGTATGATATATAGTATTCGACGTGTATTAGTGATAATATTCGATGTACGGACACATGGAGATGATGTAGTTTTTCTTATAATTGAAGGCATCCTAATTTGAATACTACTTTATTTTGCGATTTGATTTTTCTTATTGAATGCTCAAATTGGAGAGCACTATTTGCAAGGCATATGCATATGATTAGTTGAATAATAATGATCTAATTTAGTCTTTGAATTATGAATGTATAGGAAATGTCATCATCGGACGACGAAAGTCTCCCGGGGGAGTGCGACTGGTGCTATGACGATCGAGGTGAGTGCGACAGGCCTCACCTGGACGATGGTCGGCGCTTCAGCATTAAGCTCGAGGAGACCTTCGAAGTTGAAACGGTACACAACGACGACAAGTGTTTTTTTTTCATAATTAAGCATGACTTCAACTATTTCAACGTGTAATTTTCATCTTTTACAATTCGAGTATAGTTGATCCCATGCCATGCAAGACGCTATGTCTTGGAGAGGATGAATTTTGAAGACCATGAAAATTTTGAAACGAAGAAAATTCACCTAAGGACCCATCATGATGTGGATTTTGAAGTGAAGTTGTATAATGCTGAGAGCGTAACCCATTTTGGTTGCAAAAATTGGGAAGCATTTTGCAAATTGTATGGTTTTGATGAGGGTATGCTTGTCACCATGGATCTTGGTGATCCTGAAATCGAGCAAGACAATATGGACATTTGGGTCCTTGTTGATACTCCTCCAGTTCTACCGCTATGTGAGTTTCTCAAACATAGTTAATTATTAATAGAACTTATATTGTTCATTTCAAAATAGTTGACAGCTTATTTCCATTGACATCTTATTTTGAAGTATCAAAGAATATGCAGAAGATGGTAGATAGAACTTACTACACCGATGGCTCTGAGTTAACTTACAAGGAGAAAACTCATCTGGTTGGATTTTGTAATGATATTGAGAATTACAATATCTACAATCGAACTCCTCAACATTATGGTGAATATGTGCCACTAGTGCAAGTGTTGAACTACGGTAACTACCATGGAGATACCCTGGTAAGTTTTTTTTACTATTACGACATCTGTGCATCTTTTTGCATACTTCTAAAACTATTACATCATTGCTAACTACGAAGTTATTACTATGTTTTTCAACAGCTTATCCCAGAGGATTGTGTGCCTCATTTGATGTATCAGAATGGCGGCAACCTTCATGTTTTGGACATATATCCAGCTCATCCTACGAATCTCAACTGTCCATACCGGATTTCTAAAAGAAGTGGAGACATGACAGTCAAAGGATGGAAAAAATGTATGGACAGTCGTAAGGAGCTTCTTGGAAGCAAAAGGAAGCGAGGCGCAAGAATTGGAGACAGGATGATCTCCATTCTTCATAATGGAGAGTCAGGGTCTATATTGTTTTATGCTATTTTACCTTAAGTGTGTTTAGGTCCGATCCTACCTGATACTTGATGATCATGTGCTAAGAACAATTATGTAGGGTTGGGTTCGATGACTATGAGGATGATGATCGTATGACTTATTATTAATAACGAGTAGAAGTTGTATGATGATGCTTGATTAATTAGCTAGTAGGACTTGTTATTATATATGATGATGTATGATGCGAGCATGCATGAGTTATTATATATATATATATATATATATATCTACGGGTGAAACGAAAAAGAATTAAAATGGAAAACACAAAATTAAATGAAAAAGAAATCATAAAACCAAAAACCCCCCAAACATTTTAGTACCGGTTGGTGTTACCAACCGGTACTAAAGGGCTCCCGGCCCCCGGAGCTGGCTCGTGCCACGTGGTTGCCCTTTAGCACCGGTTCGTGCTGAACCGGTACTAAAGGGGGGGCCTTTAGTGCCCAAACTTTAGTGCCGGTTCCTAAACCGGCACTAAAGGGCCTTACGAACCGGTGCTATTGCCCGGTTCTACACCATGAGTATTTAGGGTTACAAGTATGTTGGCTACAACTAGGCGTAGCATGTCGATCATTTGCATACGCCTTGAAGTGGACGCCAAGTATTCGGAGGATTCCATCTTGAGTACGTCGAGGGTCACAACTCATGCGGCCCATCTTTCAGTTGTTTGTGGGTCCTCGGGCCGACCCATGAATGGCGAGCTGACATGTTGTGCATCCCCTAATCCAGGACACCATCAAACATGATCAATACCTCCGTAGTAATTTTATTATGTATATTTTATATAATGTGCTAAGTAATGCCTTTATGATGTTGCAATTGCGAGTTTGTTAAGTTCTGTGCAGAAACAACAACTTTTGCCTTCAGTAGATGAATTTTCATTCTTATTGGAGGGTGATAATTTCTTGAAAATTTTACACATCAATGTCTTATAAGTTCTCTATTACTTCATAAATTTCCAAAAGTTTCAGAGTTGTAGAAGTATGTGTTATAATTAGAGTACTATAGACTATTCTGGTTTTGAATATTGTTGTTAATTTTTTTGAAAGGGGAATATATTAATATCGCGGAGATACCAATTACACCCAACCTCTGCACCAACAAGATGTCACAAAGACATCCAGGATGCACACAGCCAAAGGAGAAAAATAAAAGAAAGGAAAAACAGATCCCACCACAACGACCGACTCCTCTCAACACCAACACACATACCGCCACCTAATACAACACCTGAAAAACATAAAAGGTCTCCAAAAGCAACGCCTCCAAGAAGGGGACAATGCACAAGCGCCGTCCTTGCCCGGTCCAAAACCTTAGGTTTTCACCCTGGAGAAAGTTCGCGCTCTCAAAACAATTCCTTCAGATAGGCAATCTCCAGACACAACCAATAAAGGTCAGACCTTAGTTTTTCACCCTGAAAGTCACGACTCGGTACTCGAGGAGTACCACCAAAAATGAAATCCGCCAGTGTTGCCGCCCCACTTATCATTGCTGCTCCCGAGACTTATTGGACACATGGCTAACTCCATCGCCACCAAGGCTCCGTCTGCCTAGCTAATCCCCCGATCCCGACCACCATGACCTTCTCCATCATTGTCTCCACCATGGAAATCGAGAAGCCGACATGTCCCAAGGTGTCATCAACCAATAGAGCTTTGCATCACATCCTCAGAACCTCATAGGCTGGTATGGATGTGCACGACCGGATTCTGTCCTATCCAGATATCCTGGGGAAGATCTCCAGCAGCAGTTCCGGAACATGTCGATGACTAGATCAAGGAGGACCGGTCTTGCAAGACAATCCCTTGAAGTGAAAAGAGCACGAGGACCACCGCCATAAGCATCACAGTAGCAGACCCCCACGCTGCCCAGATCCAGCCGGCCACCGGCACCACCATGGTGTCTAGAAGCATGCAAGAGTACACCTGCCCGCAGACTCATACGGGCCAAGATCTGAACCAGCAAGGCTGCAGGACGTGCGCCGACCATGGCGCAACACCACGCGGTCACGAACGACCAACTCGCTGCCGACCAGGAGCAGCCGCACCGGCGAACGAGGAAGATGCTGTCAGGATCCCACGGAGCTGCCCAGATCTAAGCTGTCGCCACGAGATGCCCTGCCACCGCCATCATAGGACTCCGTGTGAGCTTCGTCGATGGTCCCCTCAGGCAGCGGCAAGACGAGGGGAAGGAGAGGTGGCCTAGGGAGTCACCGGCGGTGGAGTTTCCCCCATGTCGCCAGATGGGGGCGACGCGGTAGTTTTGTTATCTGTTTGTTCTCAAATTCTATGATTATATTGGGGGATATAAAATGCGAAAATAATAGTATATAGTAGCTAGTGTTTGAAAATAATTTTTCAACTTGTCTTGAAAATACATGATCATGTGATTTACATTTACGTGTACTAACCTCGTTGATGAGTTCTGTTGAGTTTTGCGTGAATGGAAATTTTAAAATCAATGTGAGACATCGGTATGAGATGAACAAGGAGAGGCAAGAACCTAAGCTTGGGGATGCCCAAGGCATGCCAATGTAATATCTAAGGATACTCAAGCGTCTCAGCTTGGGGATACCCTAGAAGACATTCCTTCTTTCCTCTTCAAAAACTATCAGTATGTCTCGATTGGATCGAATTTTTTGTGCGTTCACATATTATGTGCTTTGCTTGGAGCGTCATTTGCTTTTCCTTTGTTTTCTAGTCTTTAAAATCATCATATTCTGGTTGCACATGTATGAGAGACACACACATTGGTCATAATTGTAGAATTGGACTTTATGTTTCACTTATATCTTTGGAGTTGAAGCTCTTATAGAATTGGTCTTGCACTTCACTTATACATGTGAGAACATGGTGGAATAAACATGCTTTATAGAAAAGATTAGGTCTCTCTTGATCCACTTAAATCTTTTTGGAGAGTTGAATAATAAATGGTAATTTGCATGAATTGTATGTTGGTCCTAAAAATAATAGGTATTCATCAGTGGTATAAGAAAAACTTGCATGAACTTGTAGATCAATGAACTTGATAATTGGGCTACTTGCAATAGTTTTGAGATACGTAATGGATGTGTCGATGAAAAGACTTTAGTAGAGTAGTGGGAAGGTGTCATAAGGTCATACACGTCAATACTTGTCGTCATCGACGTGAAACTGATTGTAAGAGGTCTAAGTTGAAGAATGTTGTAAGTAACCACTCACGTAGAACGGCCAGGAGGCGCAATGGGCCTCGGCTCGCCAAACTCTTCTCCTAGGAGTAATCGGTCTCATGGTTAAGAATTAGTGAGATGTTTTGGGTTATGATTTAACGTCTTCAATGCATTTCTGATGGAAATATGCCCTAGAGGCAATAATAAAGTTGTTATTTATATTTCCTTATATCATGATAAATGTTTATTATTCATGCTAGAATTGTATTAACCGGAAACTTAGTACATGTGTGAATACATAAACAAATAGAGTGTCCCTAGTATGCCTCTACTTGACTAGCTCGTTAATCAAAGATGGTTATCTTTCCTAGCCATAGACATGTGTTGTCATTTGATGAAGGGGGTCACATCATTGGAGAATGATGTGATGGACAAGACCCATCTGTTAGCTTAGCATAATGATCGTTTAGTTTTTCTGGTATTGCTTTCTTAATGACTTATACATGTTCCTCAGAGTACGAGATTATGAAACTCCCGAATACCAGAGGAACACCCTGTGTGCTATCAAACATCACAACGTAACTGGGTGATTATAAATATGCTCTATAGGTGTCTCTGATGGTGTTTCTTGAGTTGACATAGATCGATATTAGGATTTGTCACTCCGTGTATCGGAGAGGTATCTCTGGGCCCTCTCGGTAATGCACATCACTATGAGCCTTGCAAGCAATGTGACTAATGAGTTAGTCATGGAATGATTCATTATGGAATGAGTAAAGAGACTTGCTGGTGACGAGATTGAACTAGGTATGATGATACCAACAATCGAATATCGGGCAAGTAACATACCAATGACAAAGGGAACAACTTATGTTGTTGTGCGGTTTGACCGATAAAGATCTTCATAGAATATGTAGGAGCCAATATGAGCATCCAGGTTCCGCTATTGGTTATTGACCGGAGATGTGACTCGGTCATGTATACATAGTTCTCGAACCCATAGGGTCCGCACGCTTAACGTTCGATGATGATTTGTATTATGAGTTATGTGATTTGATGACCGAAGTTTGTCCGGAGTCCCGGATGAGATCACGGACATGACGAGTCTCGAAATGGTCGAGAGGTAAAGATTCATATATTGGAAGGTTACATTCGGACACGGGAATGGTTTGGGTCGTCTCGGATAAGTTTCGGAGTACCGGGGGTTACCGGACCCCCCCCCCCTGGCGGAGTTAATGGGCCTTCATGGGCCCTAGTGGAGAGAAGAGGCGGAGTCTAGGTGGAGGCGTGCAACCCCCAAGCCCAAACCGAATTGGACTAGGGTTGGGGGGGGAGGGGGCGGCCCCCTTTCCTTCTTCTCCTCCACCTCTTTCCCCTTCCCCCCTTCTCCGGAAAGGAAAGGAGGGGGCCGAATCCTACTTGGACTTGGAGTCCAAGTAGGACTCCCCCCTTGGCGCGCCCCCCTTGGGCCGGCCACCTCTCCTCCTCCCTTTATATACGTGGGAGGGGGCACCCCAAAGGCAAACCAAGTCTTCTCTTAGCCGTGTGCGGTGCCCCCTCGAGAGTTATACACCTCGGTCAGTGCTTAGGTGAAACCGTGCGCCGGTAACTTCATCATCACCGTCACCATGCCGTCGTGCTGAGGGAACTCTCCCTCGGGCTCAACTGGATCAAGAGCTCGAGGGATGTCATCGAGCTGAACGCGTGCTGAACACGGAGGTGCCGTACGTTCGGTGCTAGGATCGGTTGAATCGCGAAGACGTTCGACTACATCAACCGCGTTACTAAACGCTTCGGCTTTCGGTCTACGAGGGTACATGGACACACTCTCCCTGCTCGTTGCTATGCATCTCCTAGATAGATCTTGCATGATCGTAGGTAAATTTTTTGAATTACTACATTCCCCAACAGTGGCATCCGAGCCAGGTCTATGTGTAGATGTTATATGCATGAGTAGAACACAATGAGTTGTGGGCGATAATAGGCATACTTCTTACCAGCAACGTCTTACTTTGATTCGACGCTATTGTTGGATGAAGCAGCCCGGACCGACATTACATGATCGCGTTCATGAGACTGGTTCTACTGACGTGCTTCGCACACAGGTGGCTAGCGGGTGTCTGCTTCTCCAACTTTAGTTGAATCGAGTTTGACTACGCCCGGTCCTTGTTGACGGTTAAAACAGCACACTTTACGAAAAATCGTTGTGGTTTTGATGCGTAGGTAAGAACGGTTCTTGCTAGAAGCCCGTAGCAGCCACATAAAAGCTTGCAACAACAAAGTAGAGGATGTCTAACTTGTTTTTGCAGGGCATGTTGTGATGTGATATGGTCAAGACGTGATGAGATATAAATTGTTGTATGAGATGATCATGTTTTGTAACAGTTATCGACAACTGGAAGGAGCCTTATGGTTGTCGCTTTATTGTATGAAATGCAATCGCCATGTAATTGCTTTACTTTATCACTAAGCGGTAGTGATAGTCGTAGAAGCAATAGTTGGTGAGACAAGAACGGTGCTACGATGGAGATCAAGGTGTCAAGCTGGTGACGATGGTGATCATCATGGTGCTTTGGATATGGAGATCAAAGGCATGAGATGATGATGGCAATATCATATCACTTATTTTGATTGCATGTGATGTTTATCCTTTATGCATCTTATTTTGCTTAGTATGGTGGTAGCATTATAAGATGATCCCTCACTAAATTTCAGGGTACAAGTGTTCTCCCTGAGTATGCACCATTGCTACAGTCCGACGTGCCGAGACACCACGTGATGATCGGGTGTGATAAGCTCTAAGTTCACATACAACGGGTGCAAGCCAGTTTCGCACACGCAGAATACTTGGGTTAAACTTGACGAGCCTAGCATATGCAAATATGGCATCGGAACACTGAGACCGAAAGGTCGAGCGCGAGTCATATAGTAGATATGATCAACATAGTGATGTTCACCATTGAAAACTACTCCATCTCACGTGATGATCGGACATGGTTTAGTTGATATGGATCACGTGATCATTTAGATGACTAGAGGGATGTCTATCTAAGTGGGAGTTCTTAAGTAATATAATTAATTGAACTTTAATTTGTCATGAACTTAGTACCTGATAGTATTTTGCATGTCTATGTTGTTGTAGATCAGTAGCCCGTGCTACCGTTCCCTTGAATTTTAATGCGTTCCTAGAGAAAGCAAAGTTGGAAGATGATGGTAGCAACTGAAGGAAATGTGCCCTAGAGGCAATAATAAAGTTGTTATTTATATTTCCTTATATCGTGATAAATGTTTATTATTCATGCTAGAATTGTATTAACCGGAAACTTAGTACATGTGTGAATACATTGACAAACAGAGTGTCACTAGTATGCCTCTACTTGACTAGCTCGTTGAATCAAAGATGGTTAAGTTTCCTAGCCATGCACATGAGTTGTCATTCGATTAACGGGATCACATCATTAGAGAATGATGTGATTGACTTGACCCATTCCGTTAGCTTAGCACTTGATCATTTAGTATATTGCTATTGCTTTCTTCATGACTTATACATGTTCCTATGACTATGAGATTATGCAACTCCCGAATACTGGAGGAACACTTTGTGTGCTACCAAACGTCACGACGTAACTGGGTGATTATAAAGGTGCTCTACAGGTGTCTCCGATGGTACTTATTGAGTTGGCATAGATCAAGATTAGGATTTGTCACTCCAATTGTCAGAGAGGTATCTCTGGGCCCTCTCGGTAATGCACATCACTATAAGCCTTGCAAGAAACGTGACTAATGAGTTAGTTGCGGCATGATGCATTACGGAACGAGTAAAGAGACTTGCCGGTAACGAGATTGAACTACGTATTGAGATACCGATGATCGAATCTCGGGCAAGTAACATACCGATGACAAAGGGAACAACATATGTTGTTATGCGGTTTGACCGATAAAGATCTTCCTAGAATATGTGGGAGCCAATATGAACATCCAGGTTCCACTATTGGTTATTGACCGGAGACGTGTCTCAGTCATGTCTACACAGTTCTCAAACCCGTAGGGTCCGCACGCTTAATGTTCGGTGACGATCGATATTGTGAGTCTATGTGTTTTGATGTACCGAAGATAGTTAGGAGTCCCGGATGTGATCACCGACATGACGAGGAGTCTCGAAATGGTTGAGACATAACTATTGATATATTGGATGACTATATTCGGACACCGGAAGTGTTCTGGGTGGTTTCGGGTAAAACCGGAGTGCCGGAGGGGTTACCGGAACCCCCCGGGAGAACTAATGGGCCACATGGGCCTTAGTGGAGAGAGAGAGGGCCGGCTAAGGGCAGGCCACGCGCCCCCTCCCCATCTGGTCCGAATTGGACTAGGGAAGGGGGCGGCGCCCCCCTTTCCTTCTCCCTCTCCTCCTTCCTTTCCCCCTCCTAGTAGGAGTAGGAAAGGGGAGTCCTACTCCTACTTGGAGGAGGAATCCTCCTCTCCTGGCGCGCCGCAAGGGCTGGCCGGCCTCCCCCCTTGCTCCTTTATATACGGGGGCAGGGGCACCCTAGAACACACAAGTTGATCATTGATCTCTTAGCCGTGTGCAGTGCGCCCCTCCACCATAATCCACCTCGGTCATATCGTCATAGTGCTTAGGCGAAGCCCTGCGCCGGTAGCTTCATCATCACCATCATCACACCGTCATGCTGACGAAGCTATCCCTCGACACTCTGTTGGATCGTGAGTTCGTGGGACGTCACCGAGCCGAACTTGTGCAGAACACGGAGGTGTCGTACTTTCGGTGCTAGGATCGGTCGATCGTGAAGACGTACGAATACATCAACCGCGTTGTCATAACGCTTCCGCTTATGGTCTATGAGGGTACGTGGACTACACTCTCCCCTCTCGTTGTTATGCATCACCATGATCTTGTGTGTGCGTAGGTTTTTTTTTTGAAATTACTACGTTCCCCAACAGCAACTACACCGACTGGGTCTGTAACTTGAGGATTATCCTCATTGCTGCACAGAAGAATTACGTCCTGGAAGCACTGCTAGGTGCAAGACCCGCTACAGGAGCAACTCCGGACGTTATGAACATCTGGCAGAGCAAAGCTAATGACTACTCGATAGTTCAATGTGCCATGCTTTACGGCTTAGAATCGGGACTTCAACGATGTTTTGAACGTCATGGAGCATATGTGATGTTCCAGGAGTTGAAGTTAATATTTCAAGCAAATGCCCGAATTGAGAGATATGAAGTCTCCAATAAGTTCTATAGTTGCAAGATGCAGGAGAATAGTTCTGTCAGTGAACATATACTCAGAATGTCTGGGTACCACAACCACTTGACTTAACTGGGAGTTAATCTTCCTGATGATAGTGTCATTGACAGAGTTCTTCAATCACTGCCACCAAGCTACAAAAGCTTCGTGATGAACTATAATATGAAAGGGATGGATAAGACAATTCTGGAGCTCTTTGCGATGCTAGAGGCTGCGGAGGTAGAAAATAAGAAGGAGCACCAAGTGTTGATGGTTAACAAGACCACTAGTTTCAAGAAGAAGGGCAAAGAGAAGAAGGGAAACTTTAAGAAGAACGGAAGCAAGTTGCTGCTCAAGTGAAGAAGCCCAAGTATGGACCTAAGTCTGAGACTGAGTGCTTCTACTGCAAAGGGACTGCTCACTGGAAGCGGAACTGCCCCAAGTATTTGGCGGATAAGAAGGATGGCAAAGTGAAAGGTATATTTGATATACATGTTATTGATGTGTACCTTACTAATGCTCGTAGTAGCGCCTGGGTATTTGATACTGGTTCTGTTGCTCATATTTGCAACTCGAAACAGGGGCTACGGATTAAACAAAGATTGGCTAAGGACGAGGTGACGATGCGTGTGGGAAATGGTTCCAAAGTCGATGTGACCGCGGTCGGCACGCTACCTCTACATCTACCGCCGGGATTAGTTTTAGACCTGAATAATTGTTATTTGGTGCCAGCGTTAAGCATGAACATTATATCTGGATCTTGTTTGATGCGAGATGGTTAATCATTTAAATCATAGAATAATGATTGTTCTATTTATATGAGTAATATCTTCTATGGTCATGCACCCTTGATGAGTGGTCTATTTTTGTTGAATCTCGATAGTAGTGATACACATCCTATATACGTAAGAGATTGATCCCCACCATAGGTATTTATCTCAACATGCAGCATGTCCAACTAAGCAACCTGCCACATCAGCAACTCCTACCGTGCATATAACATCGAACCTTTTATTACCGGCATACAGAACGGACCGAAACGATGTTGTGTTACCATCCCTCATCGGTTTCCAGCCATAAATCTTGGGAGGAGTCTTAAACCACGACGCTTTGATTACCAATCGTCACCCGTTTCAGCCTTAAACCACGGACTCATTGCTTTCCCCTGTTTAATAAGTAGGACGCGGAGTGCCGATCTCCGAGTCAGAGCGCTCCTCCAGCAGGTACGCCGTTATGGCTAGCCTCTGCAGCTCTCCGTTAATCTATCGGGCTACATTCCCGTTACTGGTGTGTCAGTATGTGCCCTGCATCGTCGAGACAGCGACCGTGGTTCCCTAGTCGTCCCCTCCATCTTTGTCTCTGTTCTGGCTAAGGTAGCTCCGTCGCCGATGGGCAAGTTGGTTCCGCTCAGTGCCCTCCAAATGGACCGGTTGCTGGGGAGATTGGAGTCCGGAGCTTCCTTTATTTTCCTCTCCTTTAATATTCACCACGACAAGTCCCAATCTTGTCTGTAGCAACACCTCGAATCATCTCTCTCTTCATCCTCTCCAGCTAATCCCGTTCCTCTACTTCCCTGCATAAGTAAATGATGCGGTTGGTTTTCCCTTTAAGCAGCCAGTTCCCATGTAGCCGCAGCCTCCCCCATGGCATGCTGCTATGGCCGCTAGACAAGACACATCTATAGCCATCGCTGGGTACCAGTTTTAATCCCATCTCTGCAGTAGTACAGTTGCAGATCACCTCGTGATGTAGTAACGGCGACCCTAACCCTTGGGTGTACCCGACCCTTGGATGGATATGGCTTACTTTCTTTCGTGTAACTTTGCAGGCATATAGTGAATCAGTAGAACTCTCACTAAGCACATTGCCATGTTGATAGCTTAGGTACACTCATTATGAAGCTATGTACCTAGGGTAGGGTCATGGACCCGTCCAAGCTACCCTCCCCAAGGACATCCCTAGAAGAAATCATCTTTCAATCGACTTGGAGATGATCCACTCGACGAACTCGAAGACACTCGACCATGAAGCCTACCACTCGACCAAGATCCGCCCACTCGACGCACAGGAGATCTATAGACGCTCCGCGCACTAACGGTCGGACATTAAGTAGCCTTTATGATATTTATAACACTTTATTAGTGGCGTTACCAGTAACGCCCGACCTTAATGTACTTTAAACCCTGCATAACTGAGGGCCGGAGGGGTCTGGCGAACTCTATATAAGCCACCCCCTCCTCAGTGTAAAGGGTTCGCACCCCTGTAATTCATACACACATAATCCAGTCGACCGCCTCCGGGCTCCGAGACATAGGGCTGTTACTTCCTCCGAGAAGGGCCTGAACTCGTAAACCTTGTGTGCTTACAACTACTCCATAGCTAGGATCTTGCCTCTCCATTACTACCCCCCTACACTACTGTCAGGCTTAGAACCACGACAGTTGGCGCCCACCATGGGGCAGGTGTCTTAGCGACTTATTGGAGAAGTTGCAATCTTTTCCGATCTTCATCATGGTTTCAGGCGGAGTTTTGGTTAAGGGCCACGAGATCCGTCTCGGCACGCTCATGTTCATCGCCGATGACTCCGCTTGGCTTCAGGAGGCTCCGCTCGACGTCGACGTGCTCCCTGTCCACGGGGCAACGCACTTTCGCGCATGCGTCCGTGGCGTCCTCCTGCGGCAACCGTCGACCCAATATTGGTCGACCCCTGTGTCGTCCTCCCTCCCTGTTTCCCGCCGGCGCAAGCGCTCCGGACGGTCGAGGCTGCAGCGGTGGGTGAGGCACGCAGTGGCTCGCCAGTCGGCCACCCCCCAAGTCGCGGAGATCGAGCCCGACGAATCTCTCTACGGCATGTTCGACCTGTCGACTGGCTCCGCAGAGACTGCATCCGTGTGTGACAGCAGTGATCCAGCGATGGAGGTTCTGATGGTCGATGGATCACGCAGTCCTCCCGGCTTTCCCCGCACAGACGTAGGCGATGGCAGAGGCGACCCGCCGCATGCCCATGAGGAGTATCTCCCCGAGCCCCTCACTTCGCTGCAAAGAGAAGAACTTCGCCGCCGGAACATGGATGCGCTGGACACTCCTATCGTTGGAGAAACCCCTGAGGCCCGGGCCTTAGAAGACGCGCGCTTGGCCAATTTGGCTGAGCGCACTCGACTGGAGAACCTCCAGCGAGCACTCGACGAGCGTGCGCGACAGCGGGTCCCAGAATCCAGTCGACGTCAGCTCTTTTTGCCCCCGCAGGTATATCGAACCCCGATTCAGAATTTAGTAGCTGCGGCTTGTATAGTAGAGTCGATTCAGCCTTCCTAGTCAGAGGCTGGCAGAGGCTTGTTGCAGATCAGAGCATTACTCCGGGCAGCAGGAGACCAGAATTCAGCTGTTTCACAGTCGCGGAACAGGATCCACAGCAGATCCGTGGCTGCAGATACAGTCCAGTCGGCTCACAGCCCAAGATCGCCCCAGAGGCGTGAGGGACGTGGAGACCGGCGCGATCAGTATAGGAACCATGAGCAGTATGATCACCGACTCGATCGTGATGATCGACGTCGAGTGCCTACCCCTCCCTGAGGGGTGGATCATATGTGCCTCGACAGTAGGATGACAGACGCCCTCACAGTGTTGGGCGAAGGATTCCAGTCGACCCCAGAGATCCATTCTCGTTCAAGGTTTGGTCGACAGGAACAGAGCTCACCGAGAAGGTCACGACAGAGATGCACCTACCAGCAGCAGAGTGCACGTTTCCGGGCCAGAGTGCTTTAGCAGAGCCATCAGGGCCGCGGTGATTCCACCCAACTTCAGGTTGGCGACTAGAGTCAGTAAGTTCGCTGGTGAGTCCAAGCCTGATACTTGGCTTGAAGACTACCGAGTGGCTGTTCAGATTGGCGGTGGCAATGATGAAGTGGCCATGAAGCACCTGCCTCTCATGTTGGAGGGCTCGGCCAGAGCGTGGCTGAATCAGTTAGCACCCAACAGCATTTACACTTGGGAAGATCTCGCCCGAGTGTTTGTCACAACATTTGAAGGAACATCCAAGCGACCGGCAGGGCTGACGGAACTGCGGTCTTGTGTGTAGAAGTCGAATGAAACTTTGAGGGATTACATCCAGAGATGGATCACGTTGCATCACACAGTGGAGAATGTATCTGATCACCAAGCAGTCTATGCCTTCAAGGAAGGCGTCAAGTACAGAGAGCTGAATCTGAAGTTCGGTCGAACCGGAGACATGTCTCTGAGTCGAATGATGGAGATTGCTACCAAATATGCTAATGGTGAAGATGAGGATCGACTCCGGAGTGGCAAGCTCAAATCAGTCGCCCAAGAAACCGGAGGAGGAAATTCCAATCGGAAACAGAAGCGGAAAGCCGAGCCAGCTGCTCCTGGAGAAGCCTTGGTTGTGACTCAAGGAAAGATTAAGGGGAAGACCAAAGGGCCTTGGAACCCTAAGAAAGTGAAAGACCAAGATGGAAATGATGTGTTGGATCTGCCATGCCACATTCACACAAAGAAAGATGAAGAGGGTAAACTCATTTACCCGAAACACACCACTCGACAATGTCGGCTCTTGATCCAACAGTTCCAAGGGAAGCAGCCCAAAGACAAGGAAAAGGAGTCGGACAAAGTTGAGGACAAGGAAGATAGTGATGATGGATACCCCCAGGTCAATTCCACTCTGATGATTTTTGCTGACGTAGAAAGCAAAAGTCGACTGAAGGTTATCAACCGAGAAGTGAATATGGTTGCTCCGGCGATGCCCAATTATTTGAAATGGTCCCAGACTGCCATCACATTCGACCAGTCTGATCACCCAACACACATTGCCACCCCTGCGAGGCAAGCTTTGGTGGTCGACCTAGTTGTCGAAGGCACTCGACTGACCAAAGTCTTGATGGATGGTGGCAGTGGCTTGAATATTCTGTACGCAGAAATGTTGAAAGGGATGGGCATTCCGATGTCTAGACTTAGTACTAGCAACATGAGTTTCCATGGAGTCAATCCTGGGAAGAAGGCTGAGTCACTCGGCCAAATTGCTCTTGATGTGGTTTTCGGTGATTCCAAGAATTACCGCAAAGAAAAGTTGACGTTTGAAGTTGTGGATTTCTAGAGTGCTTACCACGCTATTTTGGGCAGGCCAACTTATGCACGTTTCATGGCTCGACCATGTTATGTGTACCTCAAATTGAAAATGCCTGGTCCCAAAGGTGTGATCACTGTTATGGGCAATCGGAAGAAGGCAGAAGAGTGTTTTCAGAAAGGCTCAAAGATCGCTAATGCTCAGATGGCAGTGGTAGAGCCGCAGGAGTACCAGAAGACTGCAGACCCGAGTGATTTGTTTTGAGCCAAGAAACCCGCTATGGAATCAGCGTTTCAGTCGTCTGGTGAGACAAAGCCGATTCACATTCACCCAACCGATCCCAATGCTGCTCCGACTCATATCTCAACAACACTCGACTCCTAATAGGAAGAATCGCTCATCCAGTTCCTCCGTGAGAACTGGGACATCTTCGCATGGAAGCCTTCTGACATGCCGTGTGTTCCCAGGGGGCTGGCTGAGCACCGTCTACGAGTTGACCCAAAAGTGAAACATGTCAAAGGACATCTCCGACGGTCCGCCGTCTAGAAGAGAAAGGCTATTGGTGAGGAGGTGGCTCGGCTCCTAGCAACAGAGTTCATCCGAGAGATTTACCACTCCGAGTGGCTCGCCAATGTTGTCATGGTCCCCAAGAAGGACAAGTCGCTCCGCATGTGCATTGACTTTAAACATATCAATCGGGCCTGCCCGAAAGATCATTTTCCTCTCCCCCGCATCAACCAGATAGTCGACTCGACTGCGGGGTGTGAGCGCCTTACTTTTTTAGACGCCTATTCCGGGTACCATCAGATCCGTCTGTATGGACCCGATGAGATCAAAACAACTTTTATCACTCCATTCGGGTGCTTCTGTTATGTTACCATGCCATTCGGCCTCAAGAATGCCGGAGCCACGTTCATGAAGATGATTCAGAAGTGTTTGCTCACTCAAATCAGTCGGAATGTGGAAGCATACATGGATGATATTGTGGTCAAGTCTCGGAAGGGTTCCGACCAGCTGACTGACCTTGCTGAAACCTTTGCCAACCTCAGGAGGTATGATATCAAGCTTAATCCATCAAAGTGCACATTCGGAGTTCCTGGCGGAAAGTTACACGGTTTTCTCGTTTCCGAACGGGGAATCGACGCCAATCTAGAAAAAGTTGGTACTATACTCCGGATGAAACGTCCTGTGCGTGTGCACGACATCCAGAAGCTTACTGGTTGCTTGGCCGCTTTAAGTCGATTCATCTCTCGTCTCGGTGAAAAGGCATTGCCTCTTTACCGACTTATGAAGAAGTCAGACAAGTTCCAGTGGACTCCGGAAGCTGATGCAGCGTTTGCAGAGCTCAAAGCTCTGCTCTCCACCCAGCCGGTGCTTGCTGCCCCAATCAGCAAAGAGCCTTTGCTGCTTTACATTGCAGCCACGGGACAAGTCGTTAGTACAGTACTTACGGTCGAGCGGGAAGAAGAAGGAAAAGCCTTTAAAGTTCAGCGCCCAGTATATTATGTTTCTGAAGTTTTGACTCCATCAAAGCAAAGATATCCTCATTACCAGAAGCTTGTATATGGGATTTATATGACCGCGAAGAAGGTTGCACATTACTTCTCTGACCATTCCATTACAGTCGTCAGCGACGCTCCATTGTCAGAGATTCTGCACAACAGAGATGTAACTGGTCGAGTGGCAAAATGGGTGATTGAACTCCTTCCCCTAGATATCAAGTTTGAGGCAAAGAAGGCTATGAAGTCCCAAGCAATAGCAGATTTCGTCGCCGAGTGGATTGAACAGCAACTACCGACTCAAGTTCACTCGGAGCACTGGACCATGTTCTTCGATGGGTCTAAGATGCTGAATGGTTCCGGTGTTGGGGTAGTATTGGTTTGACCCCGAGGAGATAAGCTCAGATATGTTCTCCAGATTCACTTTGATTCCTCCAATAACGAAGCAGAATATGAAGCACTTTTGTATGGGTTGCGAATGGCCATTTCACTCGGCGCCCGTCGCCTCATGGTCTATGGTGACTCAGATTTGGTGGTTAATCAAGTGATGAAGGAGTGGGACGTTAGAAGTCTGACCATGACTGGTTATTGCAATGCAGTGAGAAAGCTAGAGAAGAAATTCGAGGGGTTAGAGCTGCATCATATACCCTGACTGAAAAATCAAGCAACTGATGATTTGGCGAAAATAGGTTCCAAGAGAGAAGCCATTCCCAGCAATGTGTTTTTGGAACACATCCACACACCATCAGTTCAAGAAGATCCTTTCACTGAAGAAGCCCTGCAGCCAAAAAGTGCCACGGATCCGACTGAAGTTGAGGTTCCAGCTGTGGTCGACCTGATCATGGAAGTTTTGGTCATCACTCCCGACTGGACAGTGCCGTACATCGCGTACATCCTAAGGAAAGAACTCCCAGAGGACGAAGAAGAGGCTCGACAGATCATCCGTCAATCCAAGGCCTTTACAGTCATAAAGGGACAGTTGTATAGAGAAAGCGCGATTGGAGTCAGTCAGAAGTGTATAACACCAGAAGAAGGTCAAATAATCCTTGATGATATCCACTCGGGGACCTGTGGTCATCATGCGTCGTCTCGGACCATTGTGGCTAAAGAATACCGAGCGGGATTCTACTGGCCAAGAGCAAATGAAATGGCGAAAGAGATAGTCGACAAATGTGAAGGATGTCATGTAACGCCCCGAGACCGATGTGCCAGTTGTCCTCCCGTTATTCGCTGTTGTTGCTTTGTCATTTGCTTGCGTGTCGCATCTTGCCATGTCATCATCCGCATTGCATCATCATATTTTCGAAACTTGCATCCGTCCGGGTTCTCCGAGTTCTCTCCCTTGTCCGTTCTGAGACCAACCACACTTGCACGCGCCCGCGGCACGTCCGAAATAGTATTTTATAAGTGGCCGGAAAATGTTCTCGGAATGGGATGAAAGTTGGCGTGCGGTGTTGTTTTGTTGTTAGTAGACCGCCTGCCAAGTTTCATCGCGTTCGGAGTCCGTTTGACGCCCCAACCGTTAACTATAGCGACAATATAGTCGGTCAAATCGTCGGACGTTTTCGGTCTCCGGAAACTGTCGCCGGGTCTCTCTCTTCTCTTCTCTCAGCCCTAAGCTCCTGCATAGTCCGCTGACTACCGCCAGGTCCAACCTAACTTCTCTTGCCAGCCCGCGTCCCTTCTCGCGCGCGTCCGATAGTTGTCCCTGACCCGACCCGGGCTGTCGCCACCGCTGTGCCCAGATCAACCCCAAACATCTACAAAACGTCTCCGTTTTCTTAATTGAGCTTCCTAGCCTAGTTATTCGCGACCGTCCGATTACGGTCGGAGGGACGAGGTAGCCCCTAAACTAAATTCATCTGTATATTTAAGCCCAACCCTAGATCCTTGGGAGATGTCCCATCCCGCCGCCACTCCACCCAGATCCTCTCGGGATCCCCTCCCTCGAGCCCCGTGCTCCTCCATCCCACCTCGTCGGCTGACGACCCGCACCCTCGCCGGCGACCACGAGTCCAGCCCCGCGACCCTCCTCCAGTTACGCCTGCTGCCGTTCCTGGCGAGCAGTTCTGCCGGCGTCCACCAACAGGCCAGGTCGCCTCCCTTGCTTTCTCCCTTCTCCATCCTTCTCTCTTCTCTGATCTCTCTCTCTATGACCAGGAGTCAGGGACGACCTCGAGCTCGTCCACGCCGCCGCCGTTCGGACTCCCCACGCTAGGACCCGCTCCTCCTTGCCTCGTCCACGTCGCCGGGAGCGACCTCCTGCATCGCCCAGATCCGCCGCCGCGCCGTCCCGGAGCCCCGCAGCCAGAACCGTGCATCGGATTAAAATGATTTATATATGAAACTTTCTTAAAATTTTGTGTAGATTAATAATTTGCAACTTTCATCCATGTTTAAAATGATTAAAATGATGTTTGATTAAATTTGCTCCTATGCCATGTTAAAATGATTTAATTCATAACTATTCAACCGTAGCTCCAAACCTAACAAACTTTATATGTAAATGGGGTAGAATTTTGCCTAGTTTAACATGGTGGCCTTACTTTGCATGCTTAACAACTCTAAAATTGTGTTTAGGGCAGAACAGTACCAAATCTATTAAATGCTCATGAGGAGTTTCCGGAATAGTTGTTCGTTGCTTCTGGCCTCATTTAAACTTGACTAGATAGGTAGTTTTACTTTGCTTCACCCCCTTGCCATGTTTAATAACATTTAATTTTGTTGAGTAGATTAAACGGGAGAGAACTAAGTAATTAAATGTGGTGTTTCGTCAATATGCAACTCGTTGCATATTGAGCTCCACTTAATTTGTAGTGTTGTTTGTGGCTTTTGCCATATTGCCATGAATCATTAAACCGGACATGCATCATACTTGATTGTGCATCATGCCATGTTTATGTGTTGGTTGTTTACTATGTTGTTTGTTTCTTTCCGGGTTGTTTCTCTCGTTAGCTTCGGTTTCGTTCCGGAGTTGTGAGGATTCGTTCGACTACGTCTGTTTGTCTTCTTCATGGACTCGTTCTTCTTCCTTGCGGGATTTCAGGCAAGATGACCATACCCTCGAAATCACTTCTATCTTTGCTTGCTAGTTGCTCGCTCTTTTGCTATGCCTATGCTGCGATACCTACCACTTGCTTATCATGCCTCCCATATTGTTAAACCAAGCCTCTAACCCACCTTGTCCTAGCAAACTGTTGTTTGGCTATGTTACCACTTTGCTCAGCCCCTCTTATAGCATTGATAGTTGCAGGTGAAGATGAAGTTTGTTCCTTGTTGGAACATGGAGATGTTGTTCCTTGTTGGAACATGTTTACTTGTTGGGATATCACAATATATCTTATTTAATTAACGCATCTATATACTAGGTAAAGGGTGGAAGGCTCGGCCTTATGCCTGGTGTTTTGTTCCACTCTTGCCACCCTAGTTTCCGTCATATCGGTGTTATGTTCCCGGTTTTTGCGTCCCTAACGCGGTCGGGTGATTTATGGGACCCCCTTGACAGTTCGCTTTGAATAAGACTTTTCCAGCGAGGCCCAACATTGGTTTTACCATTTGCCTCACCACCACCTACTTTTCCCTTGGGAGTAATTAACCCAAGGGTCATCTTATTTAGCCCCCCGGGCCAATGCTTGTCTAAGTGTTGGTCCAAACTAGAGCACCGTGCGGGACCGTCCCTTGGCAACTTGGGTTATGTTGGTACCTGTACGCTTCGCTTATCCGGTGTTGCCCTGAGAACGAGATATGTGCAGCTCCTATCAGGATGTCGGCGCATCGGGCGATTTTGCTGGACTTGTTTTATTACTGTCGAAATGTCTTGTAGCCGGGATTCCGAGACTGATCGGGTCTTCCCTGGGAGAAGGAATATCCTTCGTTGATCGCGAGAGCTTATCATGGGCTAAGTTGGGACACCCCTGCAGGGTTTGAACTTTCGAAAGCCGTGCCCGCGGTTATGTGGCAGATGGGAATTTGTTAATGTCCGGTTGTAGAAAACCCGAAGTTGATCTTAATTAAATACACCAACCGCGTGTGTTACCGTGATGGTCTCTTCTCGGCGGGGTCCGGGAAGTGAACACGGTGTTGGAGTTATGCTTGACGTAAGTAGTTCAGGATCACTTCTTGATCATAGTTGTTCGACCGTGCTTTTGCCTTCTCTTCTCGCTCTATTTTGCGTATGCTAGACACCATATATGCTAGTCGCTTGCTGCAGCTCCACCTCATACCTTGTACCCTACCTATAAGCTTAAATAGTCTTGATCTCGCGGGTGTGAGATTGCTGAGTCCTCGTGACTCACAGATACTTCCAAAACCAGTTTGCAGATGCCGACGAGACCGTGCAGGTGACGCACCCGAGCTCAAGGAGGAGCTCGATGAAGATATTTGTTCATTGTGTTGTTTCGTTCTAGTCGATCAGTAGTGGAGCCCAGTTGGGGTCGATCGTGGACCTTTGTCGCTTTTGGGGTTTCTTCTTTTATTTTGGCTCCGTGGTCGGGCCCTATTTGTACTTGGTTGATGTAATGTTTTATTCATGTAATTGTGTGAAGTGGCGATTGTAAGCCAACTATGTATTCCTTTCCCTTATGTATTACATGGGTTGTGTGAAGATTACCTCACTTGCAACATTGCTTTCAATGCGGTTATGCCTCTAAGTCGTGCTTCGACACGTGGGAGATATAGCCGCATCGAGGGCGTGACAAGTTGGTATCAGATCCTTCCCCGACCTTAGGAGCCCCCACTGATTGATCGTTTTTAGCGGCCGAGTTGTGTCTAGAAAAATGTTTTGAGTCATTTAGCAATTATATATCGGAGAGTTTAGGAATTCTTTTTACTTCCCAGTCTCCTCATCGCTCTGGTAAGGCATCCTGACGTAGAGTTTTGACTCTTCTCTTCTCAAATTTCACTAAATTTTTTTTTAGGATCACACGGGTATCTTAGAATCGTTCCGATGGTTTTATGATGACAACATTGTCTTGGTTGCCTCCCGTCAGCAGGGGTTTTAGTGGAGGTGTCCCAGGGAGTTGAGCTCCGAGGTGTTGTCGTCATAATTTTATCGTTGCAGTTCTGGAATACCTGAGTTTAGTACGCCGACATCGAAAATCTCTTTTGTACAGTTGTTGGTGAGATAACCCTGATAGCCCAGTACTGAGGCGAGTGCGGGAGTATTGCCATAACTCGTATAACCGATGCTTTTCGAAGGTTGAGGTAAACGATTTCTGAAGGTTTCTTGGTTATGTGTTGAAGGATGGATACAGCTAGATCTAGGTATTGTTAGTTTGGGTGATATATTTTGTGTCCCCTGTATCCCCAACACCTGATTGCATAACCAGAAAGTTACGGGAGTTTATAGGTGGGAATTCAAGTATCTCGTACGATATCTTTCCAACAGACACATGATACGATATGGGATCTATCATATGTTTGTTTCCGGCTTATTTCCTGAGCCAATCCTTTGTTTTTGTTTTGTTTTGTGGTATTTGAGTTGCTTCAATGTCAAGTGTGGATTCCATACCTTTCCTAAGCGGTGTTATCATATTTCTATGTGGATGCTAGTCCTTCTTGTTCATCAAGGTTGTCTTCTCAATCCTTTCCAACCGGTGTGTCTCTCTTCAAGTGGATCTGATCACTTCAACATTCGCAAGATCAATTATCAGTTCTTCTCAACGGTGTTTGCTTCATCCGTTCCAAGTTGTCTTTGTTTTCCCGCCCTCCCACCCTTTTTCTCCAAGGACTCAGATTTCTTAATCAAGTATCCATTTTATTCTTGTGAAGCCTCTCCATTCTTCTCCTTCATATTCTTACCCGGTGTTTCTCATGAAGATGGTCAGGAGTTTCAAGTTCATCATTCGTCATTCTTTTCTTCTCCGGTGGATTCAATTCAAGATTTCGGTGTTGATCACATTCCTTTTCTCATTTCAAGTTCTTTCTTATGCCGGTGTATGTCTTAATCATTCACTTCTCGCTATTCAATTTGTTCTGAAGTGTTGAAGATATCTCTGAAGATTCGTGTTTCCACTCCGCATCAATTCTAACTATTTTGAGGTTGTTACCTCATTCAAGCCATTTAATTCAACCGAAGCAATCTCTCTTTTAAATCCTTCAACGGTGTTTCTTTTGAGTGGGCCCTAACCCACAGGTCTTTTCCCAGGATCTTACCTGACTCTTCTAATTTTCCCGAAGTTATTATCAAATTCTTTTCCAATTTTGATGTAAGAATGAATTATCATCAGTCAAATGTCTTTCTCCAAAATCTTTCAAATTCTTTTCATCGTTGGTTCAACCTTTCCAATTTTCATTTCGGATTGCCTCAACAATTCATGTTGGTGTTTCTCGTCATCATTCTCAACATTTGAAGACCGAAGAAGAGTTCCACTTAAATCCTTACCCATTCTTCCAAAGATTCGTGGTTCTAGCTTGTTGCCATCCTCTCATAATTGTTTTTGATTGTGAGAATTATTTTCACCCATCCGGAGCATTTCAGGAGTCTTTTCAGTTTGATTCTCCGGAGCCTTTCATCTCAGAATTCTTCATTCTCAGCTTTCAGCTCTCGTTCTCCAAATCTTACCGGTGCATCTTTCAAATATCCTCTAATCAGTTCATGATCTCTTCCTTCTCATGTATCTAAATTCTGTCAAGTATCTTTATTTTTTTTCAAATTCTTCCCGGTGAATTGTGCCTTTGCTACTTTCATTTCAATTCTTACGGTGGTTCGTTCAAGATTTTCTCTTCCGTCGTTATCATATAAATTCATTCATTCTTTCCAATCCTACCGGTGGTTCGTTGAAGACCTTCCCAAGTTGTGCTATGTCTCTCTTAATCCTTTATACGAGAATAAGTTGCATGCCTAATCCGTTGCTTGTCATCAATCTAAATTGGTGAAGGATACGCATAGTGTAATTCTTATTCTTGTTTCAACCAAGTGATTAATTCCTTATTCCGGAGGTTCATCAAAATTCTTGATTTCTTTTGTTCAACTCTCTTTCTGGAGTTCCAAGTTTTTCTCGGTTATATCGTCCCGAAGCTCCATCTAAATCATTGCAAGGCTTCACCCTGTGTTTTCAACTTCTCTTTCTTTTTTATCATCTTTTTCATTACCGGAGTTCTTCATGGAGGCTCTACATGGTGGTTCATCAAGGACTTAATTCATTCTCGAAGTGTTCACAAGATTCTTGTTGGAAGAGCTCAAATATTCTTCTTCCTGCATTCCGAAGTGCAATTCTTTCTACCTTATCTTTTGAGGTGGTGTCATGTCATTCTTGACAATTTCCCTTCATGCTTCATGAATTACATGTTGTCAAGAGAGGTATTTAAATCCATCAATCTCTTCATTGGAGTTATCTTGGGTGATATTTCACCTAAAGCCTTCCATAAGGAATGCTGTTGTTGTGGTGCCTATAATCCAAGTTTCCTCCTATTATCTCGGTGAAAGAAGTTTTCATCTCTTTGTGATCTCAAGCAAGCAATTGTTTTCGTTAGTGGCAGAAGCTCACCTCATAATTTTGAGATGTTTCCATAAGCCCGCTACAAGCTTATTCGTTTCGTTGTTGGTTTTCCAACAACGCCGTTCTAACCTTCTTGGAAGGATGCTTTCCAAATTCAATTGCGGTTGAAGTTGTCATTATCTTCTTCATTCTTTTCTTCCAACCATCTAGCTTCTATCATTTCTTCCGGAGGCATTGTGATATTGCTCTTTTCACTCATCATCTCGTTTTGCCAAGATCATGTTCTTTTCCTTGCTTATCCATTTAAGCGGAGTGTTGTGCTCTCATTCAAGTTCTGTCATCTTATCAAGTTTTTGCCCCCCTTCTCAACCGGAGTGCCGTATGAAATCTTTCTTACCCATGGTGCCATTCTTTCAATAGTTCCGGAGGCAGAGTGTTGTTGATCTAATCAAGTATCCTCTCATCTTGTCAAGTTCTTGTTCATATCCCTTCCATTTTCAGTCGGAGTGCTGCCCAAATTATATCAATCTTATTCCTTCTCTATCTAGTTTTAACCGGAGTGTTGTTGTAATTGTTCTTTATCCTTCCTTGTACATCTTGTTTCAACCGGAGTGGTTTCAACGTCTATCTTGTCACTTAAGCTCTTCTTTCTCGCCGTATTCCTTGTTCCTTGTCCAACGGAGTATTTCATTTCGTTCATCTCCATGGTATTCTTTCTTTCATTTTGCTCAACCTCTCAAGGTTCTTTGGTTTCACTCGTTTGTCGAAGAAGCAACTTGTTTTACCTCTTCCTCATCCGCTTCCCCGCGGTGCCATCCTAGATCTCGGGACGAGATCCTCTCGTAGTGGTGGAGTGTTGTAACGCCCCGAGACCGATGTGCCAGTTGTCCTCCCGTTATTCGCTGTTGTTGCTTTGTCATTTGCTTGCGTGTCGCATCTTGCCATGTCATCATCCGCATTGCATCATCATATTTTCGAAACTTGCATCCGTCCGGGTTCTTCGAGTTCTCTCCCTTGTCCGTTCTGAGACCAACCACACTTGCACGCGCTCGCGGCATGTCCGAAATAGTATTTTATAAGTGGCCGGAAAATGTTCTCGGAATGGGATGAAAGTTGGCGTGCGGTGTTGTTTTGTTGTTAGTAGACCGCCTGCCAAGTTTCATCGCGTTCGGAGTCCGTTTGACGCCCCAACCGTTAACTATAGGGACAATATAGTCGGTCAAATCGTCGGACGTTTTCGGTCTCCGGAAACTGTCGCCGGGTCTCTCTCTTCTCTTCTCTTAGCCCTAAGCTCCTGCACAGTCCGCTGACTACCGCCAGGTCCAACCTAACTTCTCTTGCCAGCCCGCGTCCCTTCTCGCGCGCGTCCGATAGTTGTCCCGGACCCGACCCGGGCTGTCGCCACCGCTGTGCCCAGATCAACCCCAAACATCTACAAAACGTCTCCGTTTTCTTAATTGAGCTTCCTAGCCTAGTTATTCGCGACCGTCCGATTACGATCGGAGGGACGAGGTAGCCCCTAAACTAAATTCATCTGTATATTTAAGCCCAACCCTAGATCCTTGGGAGATGTCCCATCCCGCCGCCACTCCACCCAGATCCTCTCGGGATCCCCTCCCTCGAGCCCCGTGCTCCTCCATCCCACCTCGTCGGCTGACGACCCGCACCCTCGCCGGCGACCACGAGTCCAGCCCCGCGACCCTCCTCCAGTTACGCCTGCTGCCGTTCCCGGCGAGCAGTTCTGCCGGCGTCCACCAACAGGCCAGGTCGCCTCCCCTGCTTTCTCCCTTCTCCATCCTTCTCTCTTCTCTGATCTCTCTCTCTCTGACCAGGAGCCAGGGACGACCTCGAGCTCGTCCACGCCACCGCCGTTCGAACTCCCCACGCCAGGACCCGCTCCTCCTCGCCTCGTCCACGTCGCCGGGAGCCACCTCCTGCATCGCCCAGATCCGCCGCCGCGCCGTCCCGGAGCCCCGCAGCCAGATCCGCCTCCCCGCCGTCACCTGCGCCGCCCCGATGACGCGCCTGGGTGGAGAGCCTCCTCGCGCGCCAAGTTCGCCGTCCCCTGCTTCCCGTCGCGAGCTCCAGCGCCGCTGCTCCTCTGTTTTCTGTCGAACAGAGAGCGCGCGCCTGGGCTGCCTCTCCAGCCGCAGCGCCCCAAAGCCCAAGCCGCTCCCCTCGCCCGGCCTGCCTGCCTCTCCACCGAACTGGGCCTGGCCCATGGTGAGCGCCCCAGCAGCCAGCCAAATTCGGCCCGACTCACGTTTTTTTTCCGCGGAACGTTTTTTCTTATTAACCAGTGCACTGCATATTTACAGTTTGGGCCCTAAACTTCATGCATATAATAACTCAAGAACCGTGCATCGGATTAAAATGATTTATATATGAAACTTGCTTAAAATTTTGTGTAGATTAATAATTTGCAACTTTCATCTATGTTTAAAATGATTAAAATGATGTTTGATTAAATTTGCTCCTATGCCATGTTAAAATGATTTAATTCATAACTATTCAACCGTAGCTCCAAACCTAACAAACTTTATATGTAAATGGGGTAGAATTTTGCCTAGTTTAACATGGTGGCCTTACTTTGCATGCTTAACAACTCTAAAATTGTGTTTAGGGCAGAACAGTACCAAATCTGTTAAATGCTCATGAGGAGTTTCCGGAATAGTTGTTCGTTGCTTCCGGCCTCATTTAAACTTGACTAGATAGGTAGTTTTACTTTGCTTCACCCCCTTGACATGTTTAATAACATTTAATTTTGTTGAGTAGATTAAACGGGAGAGAACTAAGTAATTAAATGTGGTGTTTCGTCAATATGCAACTCGTTGCATATTGAGCTCCACTTAATTTGTAGTGTTGTTTGTGGCTTTTGCCATATTGCCATGAATCATTAAACCAGACATGCATCATACTTGATTGTGCATCATGCCATGTTTATGTGTTGGTTGTTTACTATGTTGTTTGTTTCTTTCTGGGTTGTTTCTCTCGTTAGCTTCGGTTTCGTTCTGGAGTTGTGAGGATTCGTTCGACTACGTCCGTTTGTCTTCTTCATGGACTCGTTCTTCTTCCTTGCGGGATTTCATGCAAGATGACCATACACTCGAAATCACTTCTATCTTTGCTTGCTAGTTGCTCGCTCTTTTGCTATGCCTATGCTGCGATACCTACCACTTGCTTATCATGCCTCCCATATTGTTAAACCAAGCCTCTAACCCACCTTGTCCTAGCAAACCGTTGTTTGGCTATGTTACCGCTTTGCTCAGCCCCTCTTATAGCGTTGATAGTTGCAGGTGAAGATGAAGTTTGTTCCTTGTTGGAACATGGAGATGTTGTTCCTTGTTGGAACATGTTTACTTGTTGGCATATCACAACATATCTTATTTAATTAACGCATCTATATACTAGGTAAAGGGTGGAAGGCTCGGCCTTATGCCTGGTGTTTTGTTCCACTCTTGCCTCCCTAGTTTCCGTCATATCGGTGTTATGTTCCCGGTTTTTGCGTCCCTAACGCGGTCGGGTGATTTATGGGACCCCCTTGACAGTTCGCTTTGAATAAGACTTTTCCAGCGAGGCCCAACATTGGTTTTACCATTTGCCTCACCACCACCTACTTTTCCCTTGGGAGTAATTAACCCAAGGGTCATCTTATTTAGCCCCCCGGGCCAATGCTTGTCTAAGTGTTGGTCCAAACTAGAGCACCGTGCGGGACCGTCCCTTGGCAACTTGGGTTATGTCGGTACCTGTATGCTTCGCTTATCCGGTGTTGCCCTAAGAACGAGATATGTGCAGCTCCTATCAGGATGTCGGCGCATCGGGCGGTTTTGCTGGACTTGTTTTATTACTGTCGAAATGTCTTGTAGCCGGGATTCCGAGACTGATCGGGTCTTCCCGGGGAGAAGGAATATCCTTCGTTGATCGCGAGAGCTTATCATGGGCTAAGTTGGGACACCCCTGCAGGGTTTGAACTTTCGAAAGCCGTGCCCGCGGTTATGTGGCAGATGGGAATTTGTTAATGTCCGGTTGTAGAAAACCCGAAGTTGATCTTAATTAAAATACACCAACCGCATGTGTTACCGTGATGGTCTCTTCTCGGCAGGGTCCGGGAAGTGAACACGGTGTTGGAGTTATGCTTGATGTAAGTAGTTCAGGATCACTTCTTGATCATAGTTGTTCGACCGTGCTTTTGCCTTCTCTTCTCGCTCTCTTTTGCGTATGCTAGACACCATATATGCTAGTCGCTTGCTGCAGCTCCACCTCATACCTTGTACCCTACCTATAAGCTTAAATAGTCTTGATCTCGCGGGTGTGAGATTGCTGAGTCCTCGTGACTCACAGATACTTCCAAAACCAGTTTGCAGATGCCGACGAGACTGTGCAAGTGACGCACCCGAGCTCAAGGAGGAGCTCGATGAAGATCTTTGTTCATTGTGTTGTTTCGTTCTAGTCGATCAGTAGTGGAGCCCAGTTGGGGTCGATCGTGGACCTTTGTCGCTTTTGGGGTTTCTTCTTTTATTTTGGCTCCGTAGTCGGGCCCTGTTTGTACTTGGTTGATGTAATGTTTTATTCATGTAATTGTGTGAAGTGGCGATTGTAAGCCAACTATGTATTCCTTTCCCTTATGTATTACATGGGTTGTGTGAAGATTACCTCACTTGCGACATTGCTTTCAATGCGGTTATGCCTCTAAGTCGTGCTTCGACACGTGGGAGATATAGCCGCATCGAGGGCGTGACATGTCAGTTCTACTCCAACATGTCCCACAAACCCGCATCAGCCCTGAAGACCATTCCACTCGTCTGGCCCTTCGCTGTTTGGGGATTGGATATGGTTGGACCACTGAGAACGGGCAAGAGCGGCTTCACTCATGTGCTAGTGGCAGTCGACAAGTTTACCAAATGGATTGAAGCCTGCACTGCTATCGGTTTCATCAGAGAGTTGATATTCAGATATGGAGTTCTGCATAGCATCATCACTGATAATGGGTCAAACTTTGATTCTGACAAGTTCAGAGCTTTTTGCGCCTCTCAAGGCACATGAGCCGACTACGCTTCAGTCGCTCACCCCCAGTCGAATGGACAAGCTGAAAGAGCAAACGGTCTAATTCTCAAAGGACTGAAACCCCGACTGATGCGCGATCTCAAGCACGCAGCAGGCGCATGGGTCGACGAGCTTCCATCAGTTCTTTGGGGATTGAGGACCACTCCGAACCGGTCGACTAGAAGAACTCCATTCTTTCTGGTCTATGGAGATGAAGCAGTTTTGCCGAGTGACCTACTTCACAATGCACCCCGAGTTGAGCTCTACTCTGAAGATGAAGCAGAACAAGCCCGACAGGACGCAGTCGACCTCCTGGAAGAAGAAAGAGAAATGGCCATGATCCGATCGACTATCTATCAGTAAGACTTGCGTCGATTCCATGCCAGAAATGTGAAGAGTCGAGCCTTCCCAGAAGGAGACTTGGTCCTCCGAGTGGATCAATAGAAACCACACAAGCTCGCTCCTACTTGGGAAGGTCCTTTCATCGTCACCAGAGTCCTCCACAATGGAGTGTATCACCTTTACAATGTTGATCGCCAGATTGATGAGCCACGAGCTTGGAATACGGAGCTGCTCCGCCCCTTTTACACTTGAATTCTCACTCGGATAAGATGTAATAAGAAAAACTTCTGTAGTTTATTTATCAAAGACAAGAGTGTTATAATTTTCCCAGTGATTGTTGTTGCTTTTGTTTGCGTGAGAAATCCCTGAGTGGGTGGCTTAGCTGCGAATCCGTTTCGCCTAAGTTTGTAAAAAAAATCCTATCGAGTGACGAACAAGTCTCCCACTCGGGGGCTTAGCTGCGAACCCGTTTCGCCTAAGTGTTTGAAAATCCTACCGAGTGGTGAACCAGCCTCCCACTCGGGGGCTTAGCTGCAGTCTAGTACTTGCCTAAGTGTTTGAAAATCCTACCGAGTGGTGAGCCAGCCTCCCACTTGGGGGCTTAGCTGCAGTCCAGTACTCGCCTAAGTGTTTGAAAATCCTACCGAGTGGTGAGTCAGCCTCCCACTCGGGGGCTTAGCTGCAGTCCAGTACTCGCCTAAGTGTTTAAAAATCCTACTGAGTGGTGAGCCAGCCTCCCACTCGGGGGCTTAGCTGCAGTCCAGTACTCGCCTAAGTGTTTGAAAATCCTACCGAGTGGTGAACCAGCCTCCCACTCGGGGGCTTAGCTGCAGTCCAGTGCTCGCCTAAGTTTGAAAAACCCTACCGAGTGGTGAGCCAGCCTCCCACTCGGGGGCTTAGCTGCAGTCCAGTGCTCGCCTAAGTTTGAAAAATCCTATCGAGTGGAGAGCGACGCTCCCACTCGGGGGCTTAGCTGCAGTTCAGTGCTCGCCTAAGTTTGAAAAAATCCTACCGAGTGGAGAGCGATCCTCTCACTCGGGGGCTTAGCTGCAGCCCAGTGCTCGGCTAAGTTTCAAAAAATCCCACCAAGTGGAGAGCGACCCTCCCACTCGGGGGCTTAGCTGCAGTACAGTACTCGCCTAAGTTTGAAAAAATCCCACCAAGTGGAGAGCGACCCTCCCACTCGGGGGCTTAGCTGCAGTACAGTACTCGCCTAAGTTTGAAACATCCCTACCGAGTGGAGAGCGACCCTCCCACTTGGGGGCTTAGCTGTAGTCCAGTACTCGCCTAAGTTTGAAAAATCCCTACCAAGTGGAGAGCGACCCTCCCACTCGGGGGCTTAGCTGCAGTCCAGTACTTGCCTAAGTTTGAAACACATCCCGATCCGCAAGGACGACGAGGTGCAGGTCGACTGCTACCTTCTCCTTCGGAGCTTTGCCAGAACTACAACGTGCGCTCCATCTCGATCCGCAAGGACGATGAGGTGCAGGTCGACTGCTACCTTCTCCTTCGGAGCTACGCGACAAATACAAAGGTTGTCTCGAGTGAAGAACAAGTTCCACTCGACAGAGGATTCATGAATATATTCAACGATAAACCAAGTTCAGATAAATCCTAAAGGTCCCAGACCGCAGATCAAAGTACTCGAGCATTCAGCCCGAAAGAGTTTAACGGTTACAAAATCCACTCGGCATTCCGAGGCAAATTTAAAGCGAATCATAGAAGTTTTACTCCTCAGGTGGAGGGCTGGAGGGCACGACAAACTGGTCCAGGTCAATCCCGTCAGTGATGCGAGTGGCAGCAGCAATGAAGGTCTCCATGAAAGATTGAAAGTTGTGCTTCCTGGTATTGGCAACTTGGAGATCCGCCAGCTTTTCCTCTCGCGCCTCCTTGCAGTGAACACGGACCAAGGAAAGAGCGACGTCAGCGCCGCACCTAGCAGAAGACTTCTTCCATTCCTGCACTCGACCTGGAACTTCATTCAGTCGAGTCATCAGAGACTCGAGGTCATTTTGAAGCGTCGTTCCAGGCCAGAGTGCCGCGTCGATCCGCGACGCCGCAACCTTCAGTCGAGCAAGGTAGTCAACCACACCAGCAACACGAGACTCTAGTCGGAGCACGTTCATAGCAGCCTGATCCTTCACCAGAGAATTAATGGGGTCCAAGTTCGTCCCCACTCGACTGGTCTCCTCCTTGAAGTTCTGGCAGAATTCTGTAAACACAATTCAAAGATAAGTCAGTGGCTCTACAATGAATTGACGACAACAAGCCAGTCGGGTAGGAGTGATTACCCTCAAGCATGACGAATAACTTCTTGGCGAGCTCACCCAGATAAGCCTCCAGATCGTTCCTCTTCCCCGCCAGTTCACTTGCCTTGTCATTCAGAGCTATCTTGTCATTCTTCAGACGGATGGCCTCTTTGTTGGCTGCGTCGAGAGCAGCTTTCAGTTTGGAGTTCTCCTCTTCGAGATTACAGACTGAAGCCAGCTTTTCTTCCGCAAGCCTCATTTTGTCCAAAGCCTCTTTCTGCGCCTCGGCAAGGTCATGGTCCTTCTTCTTGAGAGCCTCCTCCATTTTATCTGCAAAACATCAATCGGATCAGCATCAGGAATGGGCAGAAAGGAAAGACAGTCATCAAGTTCTCACCAGCCATACCTTGTGCTTCGTCCCTCGCCTTCTGCAAGTTCTCCTGGGCAAGCTTCAAGTTGAGTTTGAGCTGGATCTGTTTGTTTTCCAATTCATTATAGCGAGCCACAAGCTCGCAGGATTTCTGTGAAGAATCAGTCGACAGACGTCAAAGATAGGCTGCTTCCGAGCGACTAAGAGAAAAATCATAACATTTCTAAGACTACAGCCGAATCAAAATTATCCGATAGTAGTCTCGGGGACTACACCCAGTGGGTGCACTTAGCGTGCCCCCACTGGTTTGACCAACTCGGCTCGACCAGTCGACCGAAAGAGACTAAGAGGTTATGATCTCATCATGATCTGCAAAAAAGGGGGTTCTTCATACCTTAGTCGACTGCCAGCAGTCGACCATGGTCTCGGGGACTACACCCAGTGGGTGCACTCAGCGTGCCCCCACTGGTTCCAAGATTCCATTCGAAATGGCCTGACCAGACCGAGTGAAGAAATTCGAGTGAAGAAACACAATATAAAGACTACAGTCGACTGCCAGTAGTCCACCGTAGTCTCGGGGACCACACCCAGTGGGTGCACTCAACGTGCCCCCACTAGTCCAAAAAATTCAATCGACACACCCACTGGGTGTACAGATGCAAAGATCTTCGGAAAGAGAGTCTTCAGATAGCACATCCTAACAGAACAAGGGGTGATCAACTAACCTGGACATTACTTTGAAGAGCTGAACTGGCATCATAGGCCGCTTGGCTGGCTTCCCGGACCACCTTCGCCTGCTCCATCATGATCCCCGGCTGGCGTATAGCCTCTTTAGCAGCACCCACTTGGTCCTCTGGGACGTGGTGTGTGGCAAAAAGGGAGGGCGGATCAGCAGTCAACGATGAAGGACGAACACTCGTCAGCGGCACAGCGAAGGACACAGAAGTCCGAGTGGTATTACCACCCTCCTGAACTACTGTCTCAGGCGCTGATGCAGTTCGTGGTGTCTTGCCAGTTGACGCCTTCCTATTCTTCCTCGCCCTCAGCAGCACTTCGTCATCATCATCAGGGAGATCAATGACATGAGGAGGAGCTATAAGAAAAATCCAAAGTTAAAGACAAAAATCCAATCGACCAGAGGAAACCGTCAATCGACTAAGAGTGAAACATCAGAAATTATACCAAGGTTGGAGGTAACAGCGTCTTCCATTTCCTGGTCATCGTTCTTGGCAGAGATCTCGGAGGTAGCAGCACTGCAGATTTCAGAAACCAGTCGGTTTAGACAATGAGTCGACCAAGAGTCTGTCCATGCTCAACAAAAAACCGCAAGTTCTGCTGTTACCCGGAAATGGTGGGAACGGTCATTTTCATCTTGGGCAGGGCCTTCGGCGGCTTTGACGACGCCGCTCGCGGATGCTTTGGTACTTTTTCAGTCGGCGCTGGGGAAGACGTCCGAGGGCGTTTTGACGACTGCCCAACAGGCACAGTCGCCTTGCCACGTTCGCGCGCAGGGTCGTGGGTGAGCTTGGATCGCCTTTCCGTGCGGGGAGGATCGACTTCTTTCTCCTCCTCTCCACTGGGGTCGTCGTCATCATCCTCCTCTCCTTCACCGTCAGATTGCCACTCCTCCCCACTTTTGCCTCCGCTCGCCTCCCCCTCCCCGGCCTGCTCTTGTGCCCCGTTGGGCATCGAGTACATATCAGTAATGGTCTGGAAGACAACAAGCAAGACAAAAGTCAATCGGCTGATTTTAAGCGAACAGGATGAAGAAAGCAAGGTCACAGTCAGAGATGCAGAATTGGACCCGGTCTACTTCGTACGTTTGGTCAAGTGGAGGAATCCTCCTGGCTCTTCGGGGGTTGTCCTTGTTCCCTGTGATACTCGACAGCCACCCTTCCAACGTCGCATCGTCGACCTCCTACGGATGAATCCGAGTGGTGTCATTGAGGCCCGAATACATCCACATCGGATGGTCATGAGCTTGGAGCGGTTGGATGTGCCTCCGGAGGAAGACCTCTAATAAATCCATACCAGTCACCCCGTCGCGGACGAGCTGAACCACTTGACCGACCAACACTTTGACTTGCGCCTTTTCTTCCGGTGTCACTCTCAGAGAGGAAGGTTTTTCTGCTCGGTTCAGGGATAAAGGGGGAAGGCCCGTCGCCTGTCCCGGAGTCGCCTGGTCTTTGCAGTAGAACCAGGTCGACTGCCACCCGCGGACTGACTCTGGAAGAGTCATAGCTGGAAAAGAACTTTTGCTTCTCATTTGGATCCCAAGACCCCCGCACATCTGAATCACTTGCATCCTATCGTCACTCGACTTGGCTTTCTTAACCGACTGAGAACGACAAGTGAAAATGTGCTTGAAGAGGCGCCAATGGGGATGGCAATCCAAGAAATTCTCGCACAAAGATACAAAGGCAGCAAGATACATGATGGAATTTGGAGTAAAGTGATGGAGCTGTGCTCCGAAAAAGTTCAAGAAGCTCCGGAAAAAAGAATGAGGAGGCAGAGAAATCCGCGGTCGACGTGAGTGGTGAGGAGGACGCACTCACCCTCGCGAGGTTGCGGTTCGATCTCGTTCCCCGGGAGACGCACAGATTCGTGGGGAATGAATCCCACATCGATCAGATCATCGATGTCATCTTGCCGAATCGCCAAAGGCATCCAATCGCCCTGGATCCAGCCGTTCGGCAGAGCGGACCTCGAAGAAGATCCGCCCCGACCGGACTTCTTCGCCTTCGCCTGCGCCGTCGCTTTCTTCGCATGCTCCAGGGCCGCCATCTTCTCCTTCACCATCGCCGCAGACAAAGCTCGAACAGGCCGGCAACGCTCAGGCGAGAGCAGAGGTGGCGGAACAATTCGAGAAGAAAGGGGAAAAGTGAAGGCGCACTATTCAAAAGCCCTAGGCCGACAGCTTATATGGGGTCGCTTCCGAGTGGCTGACCTGTAGGCCCAGGCGATCCTGTCAAAACCCGCAACAGTCGCGCATGCGATACGTGGCGAAAAAGGTGGCGCGGAGATCGAGGAGGCTCCGTTCTATCCCATCCGATTACTGCGGCCTCCCCCGTCCCGCGCGCTTCCTGAAATTCGAATCCCGCGAAATCTGCGGGCAGCAGAACAACTTGTCAGACGGAGGATCTCCTCCACACAACCACTCGGGAATCTACAAGTAAAGAAAGTAACTCGACTAAAGAAAATTATGAATGGACCAAGGCGATCGGAAGAGAAGTTGGTAATGACGACTAGGTTCATTGCTCCAAAACAAGGTATATTCATGACACGAAGAATGGGTCAAAAGAGTGCTCAACTCCTTCTCCACTCAAACCTCGATCCATTCGGGGGCTAATGATGAAGCTATGTACCTAGGGTAGGGTCATGGACCCGTCCAAGCTACCCTCCCCAAGGACATCCCTAGAAGAAATCATCTTTCAATCGACTTGGAGATGATCCACTCGACGAACTTGAAGACACTCGACCATGAAGCCTACCACTCGACCAAGATCTGCCCACTCGACGCACATGAGATCAATAGACACTCCGCGCACTAACGGTCAGACATTAAGTAGCCTTTATGATCTTTATAACACTTTATTAGTGGCATTACCAGTAACGCCCAACCTTAATGTACTTTAAACCCTGCATAACTGAGGGCCGAAGGGGTCTGGCAAACTCTATATAAGCCACCCCCCTCCTCAGTGTAAAGGGTTCGCACCCCTGTAATTCATGCACACATAATCCAGTCGACCGCCTCCGGGCTCCGAGACATAGGGCTGTTACTTCCTCCGAGAAGGGCCTGAACTCGTAAACCTTGTGTGCTTACAACTACTCCATAGCTAGGATCTTGCCTCTCCATTACTACCCCCTACACCGTTTCCTCCGTTTTGCGGTATGCCAGGCCTCGTTTCCATCGCTTGTTCCGTCCAAGCCCTCCCGATGAACACGACCACGTATTCCGTTCCGACCCAGCCGGTTGGCTCCCACGCGTTCCGTTGCCACCCGATGAACACGACGCATTTCGTTGCCTCCCCATAAACATGACGCATTCCGTTGCCTCCCCCTGAACACGACGCGTTCCGTTGCCTCCCCATGAACACGACGACGACGCTGTTTCTCCATTCTGACCCAGCCATGTACACGAGCCCTGGCCGTATGTATGCGCGAGTAGGCGTTCGAGACCCCGCCCATATGTACACATACGTGGCCGTATTTTCTTTCTTGCACCCTGGCCGCTGTACGTACGTGTACATGCTACGTGCACGCCTCTACTATGACACGTACGCGCCTCTACTACGACACGTGCGCGCCTCTACATCCACCAGTATATATGTACGTACACGTTCGCGACCAGAATGACAACACTACGTACGCTTCGACCAGGTGGGTCCCGACTGTCAGGCACTTCCTTGCATGCGAAGATGTAGCTGGTGGGTCCCAGCAGTTAGGGGGAAATGTTTTTTTCACGAAATATGGTGGCCCGTCCGGTGGGTCCCTACTGTCAGGTGGAGGAATAATTATTTTGCATGTAATAAGGAGGCACTTCCTTGCTGCGGCTGTGGACCCAGCTGTCAGCCTCTCCACGTACAGTCCACGTCCGATGGAAGCCATTCCTTGACCACGTTGACCATGCCGCGCCGAGAGCACCAGGGCGGTGGACAATGGCGAGGCCTGGGAAGGGGACGACGCGGAGCCGGGGAAGACGCGACAGTGGATGCCCACGCGTAGAGGAGTACGAGGGTTCACTGGTTCGCTGCGGTGTGAGGCTGCCGTCGCCGCAGAATAACAAGTGGTGTGGGTGAGTAGAGGGATGGCCTGGCCAGCGGTGGGAGTAGTAGGGGGCGGTAAGGCCTCCGCCACATCGCAGCCGGCCACGGGAGGCAGGAGCACGAGGCACGACCGGCGCTGGTTTGGGCGGCTGGAGCAAGAAGACCAGAGGTTGAAGAAGCACTACGGCCGTTGGATGGACATCGTACGGTCACTGGAGCTAGAATCGTGCATTTTGACTAAGTTGACAAAGCCCTCCGTCCCCGTCAACTTAGTAGGCCCACAAGTCAGCCTGCCACTATACTGGGTCCCAGCTAATAGGGGGAGTATTCATTTTTTGTGCATAATAAGGAGGCACTTCCTTGCGTGCAAAGATATAGCTGGTGGGTCCGAGCTGTCAGCAGCTGTAACGTTTTTTTTCGCGAAATACAGAGGCCCTTTCGGTGGGTCCCTGTTGTCAGGTCGAGGAATCATTATTTTGCGCATAATAAGGAGGCCTTTCCTTGCGTGCGGCCGTGGACCCAGCTGTCGGCCTCTCCACGTACAGTCCACTTCAGATGCATGTCGATCGTTGACCATGTTGACCAGGCCGCGCCGAGAGCACCAGGGCGGTGGATGACGACGAGGCCTAGGAAGGGAACGACACGGAGGCAGGGAAGACTCGGCAGTTGTTTCCCACGCGGAGGGGAGTAAAATTGTATGAGGGTTTACTGGTTCGTTTGCCGTCGCCAGAGAATAACAGTAGGTGTGGGTGAGTAGAGGGATGGCTAGGCCAGCGATGGGAGTACGGTGGGGCGGTGAGGCCTGCGCAGCAGCAGAGCCGTCCGCGGGGAGGAGGGAGCAGGCAGTCCCGCTGGCGCTTGTTTGAGCGACTGGAGCAGGAAGAGCAGAGATTTAAGAAGCACGACGGTCGTTGGATGTCCATCCAACAGTCACTGCTTGTGCGTCAACCTTTTTTTAGGAAAGCCTCAAATCTGTGGAAAACAGCATACAGCCCATTTGCCATTATTTCTAATAATTTACAGCCCATTTGCTAATTATTAAGGTTTTTTTGGAGCCCATATTCTTTTTGTTAGCATTACAACCCATATTGTGGCCACGGTTAAAAAATTAAATGCAATTTTGCATATTTCGGTGCGGTTCGAACTATTTTTAATCCCGAAATTTCGACTCACATTCAAACTGATTTTAAAAATAAATGTATATCAATATAAAATTCAACAAATTCTCCACGCATAAAAATTAATGTAATTTAAAATCTCGAAATGAAAAAGAAAAGATATTTGAAACTAATTGCCGGTTTGATGTGTTTTAAAAATGTACAACCCATTTCTCATTACTGATGGGCCATTTTCTTGGCTAGCCGAATGAGAGCTCTCCTCGTCTTGAAAGATTTGCAGCCCAACAGGCCTGACAAAGCGACTTACTTGGCAAATCACAAAAAAACTGGGCTGTGGCCGTGGACCCAGCTGACAGCCTCTCCACATACAATACTCTTTCGATGGAAGTCGTTCCTTGACCACGTTGACCACGCCGCGCGGAGAGCACCACGGTGGTGGACGACGACGAGGCCTAGGAAGCGGATGACGCGGAGCCGGGGAAGACGCGGCAATGGAAGCCCGCGCGTAGAGGAGTACGATGGTTCACTGGTTCGGCTGCAGTGTGAGGCTGCCATCGCCGCATCACCTGGCCAGCGGTGGGAATAGTAGGGGGCGGTGAGGCCTCCGCGGCAGCACAGCCGGCCATGGGAGGCAGGAGCATGCGGCACGACCGGCGCTGCTTTGGGCGGCTGGAGCAAGAAGACCAGAGGTTGAAGAAGCACTACGGCCGTTGGATCGACATCGTACAGTCACTAGAGCTAGAATCGTTCATATTGACTAAGTTGACAAAGCCCTTCATCCCCGTCAACTTAGTAGGCCCACAAGTCAGCCTCCCACCAAGGTGGGTCCCAGCTAGCCGGGGAGTATTCATTTTTTTGTGCGTAATAAGGAGGCACTTCCGGTGGGTCCGAGCTGACAGCGGGGGGAACGTTTTTTTCGCAAAATACGGTGGCCCGTTAGGTGGGTCCCAGAAGTCAGGGGGCAAAAGTTTTTTTTTGCAAAATACGGTGGCCCGTCCAGTGGGTCCCTGCTGTCAGTTGGAGGAATCATTATTTTCTACGTAATAAGGAGGCACTTACTTGCTGCGGCCGTGGACCCAGCTGAGACTCTCCACGTACAGTATACTTCCAATGGAAGTCGTTCCTTGACCACGTTGACCTTGCCGCGTTCCGTTGCATGCATGCGTCCATGGCCGTGGTGCGTCCCCACTGTCAGCCTCGCACGTACAGTCATCTTCCGATGACTCTCAATTGTTGACCGCGTTGACCACACCGTGCCGAGCGCACCCAGACTGGAATGATCCGGAGATGGGGAAGACGGGGCAGTAGAGTCGCAGATGGAGAGGAGTGGGAAACTTCACTAGTTCGGGTGCGCGGCAGCACAACCGCGGTGCCACCCATGGGAGACAGGAACAAGAACGGAGGTTGAAGAAGGAGCACGGCTGTTGGATTAACATCCAACGATCCAGCTGCTAGAATCATTTGTTGATTAAGTTGACAAATCCATGCGTACATATCCGCTTACTAGGCCCACAAGTCATTCACCAAATCTGACGGGTCCCAGCTGTCAACGGGATGTAACGCCCCGGATCCGATGCGCCAGGTGTCCGCCAGTTATTCGCCGCCGTTGCCATGTCAGCTGCTTGCGTGTTGCATTTTGCCATGTCATCATCTGTATTGTGTCATCATGTGCATTGCATTGCATACGTGTTCGTCTCATGCATCCGAGCTTTTTCCCCGTTGTCCGTTTTGCAATCCGACATTCCTATGTCCTCTGGCGCCCCTTTTGCCTCTTTTCACGAGTGGGTGTTAAACTTTCTCGGAATGGGCCTAGGTTTGCCAAGCGGCCTTGTTACACCACCGGTAGACCGCGTGTCAAGTTTCGTCCCATTTGGAGGTCGTTTGATACTCCAACGGTTTAGCCGCAAAGGCCTCTTTTGTGTGCAGCCCAACACCCCTCCAAAGTGGCCCAATAACCCATCCAAACCCCCTCCATCCTCTCGGCCGTTCGATCACGACCGCGTGGCCTTAAACCGCACCTCATTTGGACTCTCCTAGCTCCCTCTACCTATATATTTGCACCTCCCCTCCCCCCCGAAAATTCGCGGATGAACCCTAGCCTCCCTCTTCCTCGCGCCGCCAGACATGTCCATCCCGCGCCGGACATGTCCAGCCTCCACGTCGCTCCGACCAACCCCATCGCGCCACATCATCACGCCACCGCCCACATCCTATCCGGCGCCGCCACCTCGCCGCGCCTCTCTCTCCTCCCACCACGGGCCCGGGGAACCCAGATCCAGCCCGCCCGGGCCCGAACCGCCGCCGTCGCAGGCCCGCGCCCCGCCGCCCTTCGCGCCGCCCGTCTGCCCACTTTGCGCGGCCGCCTCGCGCCGCTCCTCCGCCGGCAGCACGCGCCCGCGACGCCGTGCGCCGCGCCCCATCCGCCGTCGTCACCGAGGCCCCGCCTAGCGCCCGCCGCCCTCTGCACCGCCGCCTGCGCCTCCTCTCCCCACCGCCGCCTCGCGCCATGGGCGCCGGCGCCGCCCCGCGCGCCTCCCCATCACCGGCGCCGCTCGCCATCACGCCGGCAGCCGACCCCACCTCCGCCGCCCGACGTCGCGAGCTCCGCCGCCCCGCTACTCCTACCCCGGACCCGACCCAAGTCCGGCGACGTCTTTCCCCGAGCACTCCGGCGAGCTCCCTCGTCTCCGGTCTCCTTCCCCACCGTCTCTGGCGAACTTCTCTGGCGACCTCCGAATCGGGACTAGATACACCGGTCCCCGATCCAAACGCCGTCCCCGCGTCCCGGATCCCTCCGTCCCGCGTTGACTTTCGCGGAGGTGAAAATTCCCCCAAGTCCTTTCTCTGTGTTAATTTTATTGCTCTGTTCATCATGTCATATCTCCTAGCATACTTCTCTGTTTTGCGTGCATGATATATCGAAATGTTTATTGTGAGATGCTCTTAATTTTGTTCCATTGTGCCAAGTTTGTTTGAGTTCATCTTAATGCCCTAATCATCGTTGCAAGAGTGATATATAATGTTGTCTGCTGTAACTTAACAGAACATGCTCATTTGTCATTTTTGCATCTCTTTGCGTGATTTTCTTTTGAGCATGAGGTCTACATGTGTTATGAGTTACAACATTCCATCTTTGCTGTGGTGCAACCCACTCTTCATGATATGCCATGTGTTGATTGTTACAAGCTTGCAAAGTAGCCTCCGTGATGCGCTGATTTCAGGGACTTAGGATTTCACTAAGTCCTTGTTCTGCTGTTATTTTATGCCATGTATTCATGTTGCTACAGTGAGATACATGCCTCTTTTGAGTATGTTCAGTAAGTATGTTTTGGACATATGGTTATGCTCTATCCATCCATGCTCCTATTTGAATTTATGGAGTGCTCTAGCATGTCTTAATCTTGCTCTACTTTTGCTATAAAATGTTCCTCGCAGATTGTTTACATGTTAATCAATTTTGTCATGGTTGTTGCTAGTGATCCTTGCATGCTATGAACTTTGCCTTGCCATGCTTAGCTTCATGAACTTGTCTTAGTGCTGTTGCTATGCTTATTTTGTCATGCAATGCCTTGTGGTGAGTGAATCGAGCTCACCAACATGCCTACTTATCGTTGTTCCTGCCATGTGCTGTTATTTTCACCAAGTCTGAATCTATTTATGAAACTTGCTATGTCTACATGGGTGCCGTCATATCTTATGTGCCCTTTTGGCTCATGATCAGTAAGGGACTTTTGTTCTATGCAATTAGTAGATTCATTCCATGCCTTTTGTTTCCATGATAAGTTCCTGTAGCATGTCGTTTGATAGCTCTAAACATTGCAATCTGATGTTACTTCTGCCATGTCCTGAAATTCTGCCAAGTCCGTGAAACTGTTATTATTTGCAATCTTTCCATGTCCTTTTGAGTATGTTCTAGTAGTTTATGGAGATATCTCAGTGTTCATGTTTTGTTATTATTTACCTGTGCATCATGTCCATGCCTTGTTCTTTCATGTTGAGATCCTATAGCATGTTGTTTCGAAGCTTGCAAGTTGCCTAGTTGCTGTTTTGGACAGCTTGTCTTTTGGACTTGTATGGTGTGTATGTGTTGAACCGTTGCTCCGTTTTGAGTGTGTTCTATATGAAACTTGCTTAGTTTTGCATGTAGTTTCATATTACCATGTTGGATACATGTCTTTAATGTGTTTGTTTGATGTTTGAATGCATTTTGCATCAATGCCATGCTTACCTTGTTTTGCTCATATCTTCTAGGCCGTAACTCCGAATCTAATGAATTTTATATGTAACTTGACTAGAATCTCGTGTAGATCATCGTGGTGCATCTTAACTTGATGTTTAACAACTTGATGATAAGGTTTATTCCGTTCTGGACCAATTTCGAAATTTGCATATGGGGACTTACCGGAATTGTTATATGTTGTTTCCGGCCTCATTTAAACTTGCTTTGATATGTGTTCTTGTATGCATCATCTCTTGCCATGAGTAGTTTCATGTAGCCTTGTCATGCATCATACTTGGTTGAGCACCATGCCTTGTTCTTGTGTGATGTGTTTACCATGTTGTGTGCTTCCTTCTCGATAGTTCCCGTTTCGTTGCGATCGTGAGAATTCGTTCGTCTACGCTTGGTTCGTCTTCGTGGCTTCATCTTCTTCATGGACTCGTTCTTCTTCCAAGCGGGATTTTAGGCAAGATGACTGTCACCTTGGATCTCATCACTATCATTGCTATGCTAGTTGCTTCGTTCTACCGTTATGCTACGTTACCTACCACTTGCTTATCAAGCCTCCCAAATTTGCCATGAACCTATAACCATTGTCACCCTTCCTAGCAAACCGTTGTTTGGCTATGTTACCACTTTTGCTCAGCCCCTCTTATAGCGTTGCTAGTTGCAGGTGAAGATGAAGATTGCTCCATGTTGGTTTATGTTATATGTTGGGATATCACAATATCTCTTATATTATTAATGCATCTATATACTTCGTAAAGGGTGGAAGGCTCGGCCTTATGCCTGGTGTTTTGTTCCACTCTTGCCACCCTAGTTTCCGTCATATCGGTATTATGTTCCCGGATTTTGCGTCCCTAATGCGGTTGGATGATTTATGGGACCCCCTTGACAGTTCGCTTTGAATAAAACTCCTCCAGCAAGGCCCAACCTTGGTTTTACATTTGCCTCACCTAAGCCTTTTTCCCTTGGGAGTCGCGCATCCCGAGGATCATCTTTATTTTATCCCACCGGGCCAGTGCTTCTCTAAGTGCTGGTCCAAACCGAGCGATGTCCGGCGCCCCCCTGGGCAACCAGGGTCTATGCCAACCCGACGTCTTGCTCATCCGGTGTGCCCTGAGAACGAAATATGTGCAGCTCCTATCGGAATTTGTCGGCACATCTGGGCGGCTTTGCTGGTCTTTTTTTTACCATTGTCGAAATGTCTTGTAACCGGGATTCCGAGACTGATCGGGTCTTCCCGGGAGAAGGAATATCTTTCGTTGATCGCGAGAGCTTATCATGGGCTAAGTTGGGACACCCCTGCAGGGTTTGAACTTTCGAAAGCCGTGCCCGCGGTTATGTGGCAGACGGGAATTTGTTGATATCCGGTTGTAGTAAACTTGAAGTAAACTCTTCTAAAATACACCAACCATGTGCGTAACCGTGAGTGTCTCTTTTTGGGGTTGATCGAGAGAAGAACACGGTTTCTGGGTTATGTCTGACGTAAGTAGGAGTTCAGGATCACTTCTTGATCATTACTAGTTGACGACCGCTTGCTTTGCTTCTCTCCTCGCTCTTATTTGCGTAAGTTAGCCACCATACGTTGCTTAGCCGCTGCTGCAACCTCACCACTTTACCCCTTCCTTACCCATTAAGCTTTGCTAGTCTTGATACCCATGGTAATGGGATTGCTGAGTCCTCGTGGCTCACAGATTACTACACCAACAGTTGCAGGTACAGGTTTTGCGATGTTCATGACGCGAGAGCGATGTTACTTGTGTTGGAGTTCTTCTTCTTCTTCGTCGATCTTGGGTTAGGTTCCTGGTCGGCAGCCTGGGCTAGCAGGGTGGATATTGTTTGAGTTGCTGTTTATGTTTCATCCGTAGTCGGATGTTGATCTTGTATATGATGTATTGATGTATTTTTGCAGCATTGGTATGCCTTGTTCTCATCTATTATGTAATGTTGATGTAATGATATCCACCTTGCAAAAGCGTCTTCAAGATGCGCTTCTATCCTTGGTGGGACCTTCGAGTTCCTTTAGGATAGGGTCGCATCTTGGGCGTGACTAGTTGGTATCAGGGCCCTTGTAATTGTCCTTGTTTTTTTCATCCGCCCACCCTTTTTCTTCTCGGAACCGGAGTCTGTAATCGAGTATCCATTCGACTCGTGTGAAGCCTTTGCTTTCTCTCCTCAATTATTTCAACCGGTGTTTTCTCTTCAAGATACTCGTCGATTCCTCGTTCCAGTTGCCTGTGTTTTCCTGCCCTCCCACCCGTTTTATTCCCGGAGTCCGAGCCTTTATTTGAGCAATCAATTTCAGTCGTGCAGAGTATCTTCATTCTTTCCTCAGTTGTCACAACCGAGAAATTCTCGTCTAGTTAATCATCATTTTCCTCGTTTTCTTTCCGGTGGATCCAATTCAAGTTTTTCGTTGCCAATCGTATTCTTTCCCTCAGCTCAAATATTTCCATCTGATCGTTCGCCTCTCACCATTTAATCATTCCGGAGTGATGAAGACATCTCAGAAGAATCGTGTTATCTTCCTTTTAATTCGAGGTTGTCACCTCATTCAAGTCTTTCAGCTGTTACGGTGCATCATCTCTTCTACAATCCTTTCCAACAGTGTTTCTCTTCAGTGGGCCCTAACCCACAGGTATTTTCCAAGGATCTTACCTGACTCTTCTAATTTTCCGGAGTTATTCTCAAATTCTTTTCGAAGTTTGGCGTAAGTATGAATTTCATCAGTCAGATGCCTTCTCCAAGATCGCTTTCAAATTCCCGTATGTTCGGGTCAATCTTTCCTCTTTTTATTCTTTCGGAGTGTTTCATCAAATTCTTCAAGGTGTTGCTCGTCGTCATTCTCGACATTTGAAGACCGAAGTAGAGTTTATCTTAAATCTTGTCCGTTCTCCCGGAGATTCGCGGTGCTAGCTCGATATTATCCTCTCAAATTGTTTTCAAACGTGCAAATTCTTTTCAATCATTCGATGCATTTCGGTAGTTGCTTTCTCTATCGATTATCCGGAGGTCATCTTTTCAGAATATTTCTTCGTTCTAAGTTTTCGAATCCGTTCTCCAATTATTCTACATATGTGCCCCTTCGTTCGTCTCAATATTCTTCCGGTGCTCCTATCGGGATTTGTCGGCACATCCGGACGGCTTTGCTGGTCTTGTTTTACCATTGTCGAAATGTCTTGTAACCGGGATTCCGAGACTGATTGGGTCTTCCCGGCAGAAGGAATATCCTTCGTTGATCGCGAGAGCTTATCATGGGCTAAGTTGGGACACCCATGCAGGGTTTGAACTTTCGAAAGTCGTGCCCGTGGTTATGTGGCAGATGGGAATTTGTTGATATCCGGTTGTAGTAAACTTGAAGTAAACTCTTCTAAAATACACCAACCGTGTGCGTAACCGTGAGTGTCTCTTTTCGGGGTTGATCGAGAGAAGAACACGGTTTCTGGGTTATGTCTGACGTAAGTAGGAGTTCAGGATCACTTCTTGATCATTACTAGTTGACGAACACTTGCTTTGCTTCTCTCCTCGCTCTTATTTGCGTAAGTTAGCCACCATACATTGCTTAGCCGCTGCTGCAACCTCACCACTTTACCCCTTCCTTACCCATTAAGCTTTGCTAGTCTTGATACACATGGTAATGGGATTGCTGAGTCCTCGTGGCTCACAGATTGCTACACCAACAGTTGCAGGTACAGGTTTTGCGATATTCATGACGCGAGAGCGATGTTACTTGTGTTGGAGTTCTTCTTCTTCTTCGTTGATCTTGGGTTAGGTTCCTGGTCAGCAGCCTGGGCTAGCAGGGTGGATATTGTTTGAGTTTCTGTTTATGTTTCATCCGTAGTCGGATGTTGATCTTGTATATGATGTATTGATGTATTTTTGTGGCACTGGTATGCCTTGTATGTATCCCCATCTATTATGTAATGTTGATGTAATGATATCCACCTTGCAAAAGCGTCTTCAAGATGCGCTTCTATCCTTGGTGGGACCTTTGAGTTCCTTTAGGATAGGGTCGCATCTTGGGCGTGACACGGGATGAATAATTTTTTTCGCAAAACAAGGAGGCACTTCCTTCTGTGCGAAGATACAGCCAGTGGGTCCCAGCTATCAGGTGGAGGAAACATTTTTTTCAGCTTAATAAGGAGGAACTTTCCTTGTGTGCGACCATGGGCCTCGTGGGTCCCAGCCGTCAAGCTCTCCACGTACAGTCCTCTTCCGATGACTCTCGTTTGTTGACCATGCCGCACCGAATGCAGCGAGGCGGTGGACGACGGCGAGGCCCCGGACGGGAACGACTCGGAGATGGGAAAACGCGACAGTGGAGTCGCAGATTGAGAGGAGGAGAAGGGTTATAACTGGTTCTGTTGCGGCGTGGGGCTGTAGTCTATGGAGAATAACAGGAGGTGTCAAGGGGTGGAGGGATAGCCTAGCCGACGGTGGGATAGCGCTTCGCAGCGATGCGTGCTAAGCAGAGCCGCTAGCCGCCGGAGGCCGGACCAAGCGGTCCCGGCGACGCTGGAGGAAGAAGACGAGAGATTGAAGGTGCATGCCGGCCGTTGGATATAAATCCAATGGCTGTGGAGGACACAATCATTTGTTGACCAAGTTGACAATGCCCTGCGTAGGCTTCGACCTATTGGCCCACATGTCAGCCTGCAAAAATGTGGCATATATTAACCCATGTTTTCTAGAATGTACAGTCCATTTGCTGGGCTCGGTGAACAAATAATTTCGCGTCAATCAGGCCCATTTATATTTTCTAAGAAATCCCAGCCCATTTGCACTTCCTTGAAATGCACGTATTAGGTGGGCTCATTATATATATAATGTTATGTTAGAAGGAGCAATTAATATCAAAGAATAAACCGGAGAGGCATATTATATATATATATATATATAATTAAGAAATTAGCGAGTTATTGCTCAAAATAAAAATGAGCGCGTTATTATTAAATTGGTCCTTAAAATCTTCGCAAGCTTTTGTACGCAATCACCAGATTTTCCTTGCCTGCGAGTCAAAAACAACCAGGATTTTCGTTGCCAACTTCCGTTAAACATTTACTTTTATAAGTTAATAACACGTGGGATGTTTTTATAATGTATATATAAGTCTCTATAAAATATACGATAATAGTAATAATATTAATATATATAATGTGGTTAGAAGGGAAAACATAAATTGGACACAACATTACTTTTATAAGAGACCTGCGTTTTATACCCCATAGTAGGCATACTAACAAGTTCACCCACAAATACAACAGAAAAGGTAAACATTCATCTCAAACTCAGGTTCACAGGACACGTTCATATTCATAGCCAACATTCACTATCAACAACTCAAAAGATTCATATATACACAAGCTCAGCATATCTATGCATCCAAATGATTGATAGATCACACGACAATATTCATACATAATTCACAAAAAGATTCAGATATACACATGTTCAGTATGTTTATGCATCCAAATGATTGAGATCACAGCCAATATGATCCATGGACGAACTTTAATTACCTAGGATACAGACTGGTAAATGGTGTTCAATCGGTGGTACTTCTTGCTAAAATTAGTTCTTGTACGAGTAAACTTTCGAGTACATAAGAGGCAGCACAGACAATCTGAACTTTGCTTGTAGGTCTATCCTCAAATAGTGGCCTCATGCCGAGGGAGGTTTGAGCAACTTGGCCACTACTTTCTTCCAACTAGTTTACTGGCTCATCTTGGTCCTGTATCTCGCCAAAATTCTACATTGCAGACGAGAAAGGAGGCGGTTGAGAAAATGAACCACCCAAATTTTTTGTGCAGTTCAACTGAAATGGAGCATCCTTGGTGTGCAGACTGATTAAGTGCCAGATGAATATACACGTCAACCAACTTGTCTGGAATCTTTAGACTCCATGCCATATAGTTCGCTACCATATGTGCCGATAACCAAAAGGCTCAAGTTGGGACCAAAGACTGGACTGCGTTTCTCTGGGCTGTGCACCAAGCAATATTTTTGGCGTTCACTCTCCTAATACTTGGAATTTGACAATTGGTTGACGGCGGTTGATACTCGAATGAATATAGGCACTTATTGTCAACATCGATGCTTGTCTGAGTGACCTTTGGAGTACATAGCAGCAACATAAGTACCTGTCCATCTGATCATTTTGTGCAGTTCTACTGAAATCACCCGATGTAATGATTTGCCTGCGAGTTCAGGCTCCAAATTACTCCTTTATGAAATCGGCAAACAGTAGCACAATACCAAATTACCAATACATATGACAGGCACAATAATCAGGATAAAGACCAGTACCAACCTGTGTGAGGTAGCATATCAATTACTATTTCCTTTGACTAGAAGCCGAGATAAGCCAAGCGACTGACAGCAAAGGAAGAAAGCAAACGGAGATTAGCAACTGACAGGAAAGGACGGAAGTTGTTGAGGCAATGAAGCACCCAAAGTTTTTGTGCAGTTCCACCAAAATCGAGAATCCCTGTTGGCACATATATTGAGAGAGTGAGATTACTGTAATAGTGGGACTAGTTGATGAAACATACACTAACAAATAGAAGCACCCTCATTATCTTAATGGGTAAAGTTAGCAACATAGTAGTCTTGCTTAAAGAGACGTATTAGTTTATTTAATCAGTGACAATTAGCTCAACTCAACACTCAAAGCATTGCCATTTATCATAGGTTGCAAAACTTTAACGTGCAAAGATAAAGGAGTTTCTCATGACAGTAGCACGATACAAATAGAGATTACAACAAACTAATATGGATGAAGGCCTTAGGCCCGTAGCAACCTGAGAAAAAAAGATTATTCATGTAGTCCCATAAGAGATGATAAAGCACTCACTGGAATCACACAATAGTTTATATTTTTGTGCACTTCAAATGTATGGTTGAAATCACTCTTGTTTACCAGTGCTGAGATTATATCGAAAGATTATCAAGAACTTCCAACAGAGTTAAAGCACTGGTTGGGATACAGTTCATTGCATTGTCTTGTTTAGTTCCACTAAAATGTATGATTGGCACAACATGATCCCTGTTTGCACAAGTAGGAACAAGGTGAAACCTTCATTAGCTTAGTGAGAAAGGATAGGAAGACATTAGCATATTACTCAAACAGTAGCATCAAATTCTTGATGGAAAATACACAAAACATTGCCTCATTGAACCAATGGCAATAAATTGACATGCAAAACAATAGCACTATTATGTCATGACACTAATAATATTCCCTCCCTGCTCCACCACATGATTCACCTCCATAGACAAACATACACACGTACATGATTCAGCATAGGGTCCTACTAAAGATTTGTTTAACTCCAATAGGAAAATTAGGCAGTAACAAATTAGTGGTACTTAAGTACTCCTAATTAATTAAGTGAGACAGCAGAAGTGGAAGGGCTCCCTGGAGGATCGTCTCACATGTAAGGTAGTCGTTGCCAGAGCCCTTGAATGGCCTCGACTGAGGCCTCTGGCTTCAGCAAGATCGCCTTGGCACTGTTTATTCTTCTTCTTCTTCCTCTTCATGCTCTGTTTCTCTTTCTCCTCACCGGTTGGTGAAACCAAGTACATGATTCGCCTTCTAATTCAGAATTGGTTTTGTCAGTAAGGGAGTACAAGTGTACTAGTAAAAACAGCATTGTTTTCTCATGGCAGTCGGAAAATAGAGATGAACACATGCATTAAATATCATTCTTACCTAAAGGAAGGTTATGGTGCCAATATGGATGATGAGGATTGGAACACAGATCTCCGTTTGTGTAGTTCCACCAAAATGAACCAACTGTTCCATTCTGACATTCCAGTTAAATAGCACAAAAGTCACATCTTTTAAGAAGAGTTTTGTGCAGTGCACCAAAAGGTCACAACAGCAACTAGGTGAATTGGATATCCCTGTTTGCACAAAAAGGCACAGAGGAAACAGTCAGAGTCTCAAACAATTACAGGCAAAAACATTTGGCTAAACTTGTCATGGCTTATAACAGTGGCATGGTTTCATTTTTACCAGGGACATTAGATTAAGAACAGGATTTTCGTAGGTTTGGTGCAGGATTTTCGTAGGAACATAATTCCTACGGTATTCTTTCCCTTCCAACCGTTTGGAACACGGGAAAGGTGAATAGTGTTTCATAGGAAAGCTGGTCTGGTAGTACTGATTCCATAGGATTAGAAACATCCACGCGCTGCTCATTTTTTGGGCGGAAGCCCGAGGCAGGCGCTCGCTGCCATGCGTTAGACAGGTTGCTGTGTTGCCGGAATAAAAAAATCAACCTATGTGTGGTGCGTGAGGTGAGGACAAGAGTAGTCACTGTGCAGCTGAATAAACAAATAGCATCTCATACTGCCAAGCATGCTACTCTAAAAAAACAAATATGTACATTTCGTAGTCCATCCGAACACATTCTCTTGAGAGTTTCCTCCGGTTCGCTGTTCCATAGTTTTATACCTACATTCCTTTCCTATTCCTCTATTTTCATGAAGACCTATGTTTTCTGCCCCTTTATTCCGAACGGAGCCTCAATATTTGGTATAAGGGCATGGGACAGTGGGTGCACGAGCAGTCCAGCACCATGTACGTAAACATGGGCATAAAGTGGTGATTCATAGTTTGTTGCCCCGAGAAACAAACATCCAAGAAACGTATCTGGGTTGGTCCCATTTTTGTTCACTCTAGCCACCTACTCCTATGTGTGGATAGCAAATCTAGTCCTGGTCATACCACTGTGTACAGCATTACCCCTATATTTCCCTTTTCGACCAAGAGACCGGTTGGATGACCACTCTGTACTACTTTCACCCCCTTTCCTTCCTGTTTGTACCAAGTCCGATGTACATACTAAATTCCCCCACCCCCACTTTATTTCTTGTTTGAACCAAGTACTCCCTCGGTCCATAATTACTTGTCATCAAAACGGATGTGTCTAGAACTAAAATACATCTAGATACATCCATTTCAATGACAAGTATTTTCGGACGGAGGGAGTACAAGATTCGACTCCATGAAGTAGCTTTACCTCTAACAATAGAAGAAAAAAATATGTGACGTTGGACCATCCGACCGAGGGGGGCTGGGAGGTAGAAAATGATGCACATGCATCGACGTAGCGAGCTAGGGAAGTAGAGCTAAGGCGGTTTCAAACGAAGATATACCTGAAGGTCGTTGGGATGTGGATAGGTGGGCGGCGGGAGGCCGGATCCGCCCACATGCAACGACGAAGGGATCGGAGGACCTCCCGCGCCAGCGCTCGGCCAGAGATAATAGTGCGGCTGGCAGCGGGTCTCCTCCCTCGCTGTCGACGGTGGCCTAAACGCTGCCCCTCCTCCCCTTCACCAGCGGAGGGGGATACGCCCGGATCTGTAACCAGTGGTGAGGATTGAAAGACAGTGTTTTTTGAAGGGAGAAAGACAGTGTTACTACCCCTATCTTGTTTAGATCTGGAGAGGATGAGAGTGTGTGAATAGAGCAACCCTAGCAAGCAAGCGCGGAGGCTCCGACCTATATATACGTAGTGCGGTAGTTTTCCTTTTTCACTCCATCAAAACAATCGTTTAAAATTATGTACTACTACATGCCAGGTCGCGGTTTTTTTAGTTGTTGATTTTTTTTTGAGATAGCTACCCGCTTGTTCCAACTGGTGTTACGGTGTGCCAGGTCGCACTTTGTATCGTTCAAGTCCGGTACTACAAATCCCTCCATTAAATGAACAACCACCCCCTCGTAAAAATTGTGAACAAGCCCACGGCTAAAATTAGTGGAAACGTGGGTTGCCCCAACATGCATTATTATTTATATTTTCTACTCCCTCCGTTCCTAAATATAAATCTTTTTTATTAGCCACACCTAAGACAAGAATTTTTTATTAGCAGTGAACCCCACATGTCATAGACACAAAAATTGTGGCAAGATTCCCTTAGGCAAGGCAAAGTGTGTCTAACAATTTGAGCAACTCAGGTTAGGCAAGTGTGGCAAGTGTGGGAAAAATAATGTGGCAACATAAGACAAACATAGTCACAATCCAAACAGCCCCGTAATTTTGTGTGACATGCCTGAAAATTTGGTTAGTTAAACTTATAACAAAATTTGGCAAGGTGCATCAAATCAACACATGCAAGTATCAAAAGGAAAGTCACGGCATGCATGCATGCGTTGTACTCCCTCCGTTTCCAAATATAAGTCTTTTAAGAGATTGCAATAAGTGACTACATACGAAGCAGAATATGTCTAGTCCTACGTACGAAGTAGCCCATTTGAAATGTGTAAAAAGACTTATATCGAGTGCAGTGCTTTGATATGTCGCGTCAACTCGTACAAGACCGAGAAATTTGATTACTACAATGCCCTCTCCCTCGTGGACTGAGCTCCGGTGCCTTAACTGCACCTGTCTTTGGCTGCATGACAGGAGGGCCAACCACTTGTTGGGCCCACCTGTCATAGACGCAAAGGCAGGAGCAGTAAATAGAAGCTTTCACTAAACGCTATCCCTCCTGCACGAGGTGGACGGACATGCAACAGTGGATTCGATACTATAGAAGTAGGAGTAACATCATTGTTCGTCTTCTCGAAGAGGCGAAGAGCCAAGCGCAACCCAAACGTGGCAGTTGCGAACGCTCGCGTGGTGTGGTTCCTTGGAGTACTAGCCAGGCTCTTGCATGAGAAAAATTGCTATTGTTTAACAATTGAACTCCATTATCCATTGGTTGATACTCATTCTGCATAGGTCCACGCGCTTAGCACTGCTTCCTCCTAGGGTCACCAGTGTTTATTTGCTAATTAATAGCATTGTATGCAATGAACTAGCCATTGCAAGTCATTAAAAGCATGCACACCTCTCATCTCTTATTGGTTGATATGTCAAGAAACAAGAAACAAGGTAGAAGTTAATGCACCGCGCCTAAGTGTTTTGGGACTATTTGGTTTTCGTAAGATGACTTACACACCTAGACGGAGGGAGTAGTATAGCCCTGTAAACCGGAAAGGAGTATTTGCCTTTCTAGAGATTTCAACAAGTGACTAGACTACACCGTGTGCAGTACTCCCTCCCTTCCGGTTTATAGGGCTCAAATCTCAAATCTCATGAACCAAGGCATTTTGCGGTTGGAGGAATGTATCTCATACTTTACAAAACTACCCTAATTAAACTCATGCATTAATTATGTAGTTCTCTCGTTTTCCTCTCCGCCTTGGTCACGGTGCACAATATTGAGCACTCCTATATGACTAGCCGCTCTATCTACACGCGGGACATTTCAAAGCATCCGGGCCCGCGTGCCATCCACCAAATCACAGCGAGGTGCTACAGTCGAGACTGACATGTCACCCCGGTGTGGCCATCACGACCCGTCATATCACAAAACCCACACCTTTACCAGCAGCGGTAAGGTGGCCTCCAAGTTGGACTGGATGAAGCAACCATCATTTCACTGGAACGCTCGTTCAAGCCCTTTCTCCCCTTTCTTGAAGAAAACCTCACTCCAGGCTACTCACTTCTGCCATTTTTCTTCTGTACCGATGAAGGAAAGGTGGGAAAATCAGTTATGCTGCTATATTTTCATTCCAAGAATCTTCTTTTTGTGAAGCACCGACCGATTCTCACATCCTATTCTTTTCCCGTTTTCATTGCGATTGTGGTTTCCTTTCGATTGCTTTTTGTTTGCCAGTTCATTGATGGATCCTGGAGCACTAGGCAAAGAGTTGCCGGTGGACAACCCACTGGAGACAGCGATCTCCAGGAAGCGAGCACCGACCAACGAGTTGACCATGTTGGCGGGCCAACCCATGGAGACGAAGAACTCCAAGAAACAAGCACTAGACAAAGAGTTGAGGACGTTGGCGGACGAACTCCTCAAAGAAAGTTGGAAGAACAGCAAGGGCCCCATCGTGCCTACCCCAGGAACTATGATTGCCATCTATGTGAGGCTCAGGACCGAGTTTGAGGAGATAGTCGCCATTGAGAAGCAGTATTCCCCTGGCAAGGTGATGGCCCCCATCGAGGACGAGGAGATGGCCCCCGGAGGGATGAGATCCCCCGGTGAGCTGCACAAGGTAAAAAATAATGGCTTATTACCATAGTTGTGGTTTTTGATTATTTGCAATGTGCTTTCTAATATGTTAGGGTTATGAAGGTGCCGGTGGACGTCCTTGATGATTCCAATGTCGTGGCCTGTCCTGTTGGCATCGCCCCGGAGATCGATTCCGATGCCACTGTCCCCTGTGGACATCGCCCCAGAGATTGATTCCGATGTCGCAGTCAGTCCTGTGGACATCGCCCCAGAAATCGATTCCCATACCGATGTCCATGCTGTGGTCATTGCCCGAGAGATCGATGACAAGAAATAGTTGGTCGCGTTAATCCTTCAGGGTAGTTTGCGTTGCCCTGTGTTTGATTACCAGAACGATGCGTGTTATCAAACCATATTAGGGCTAGTGCATTGTCTTGTGTGGGAGGATCTTGCTACTTTTGTTTGATAGTGAATCATGCGATGAATCATGCGAACCCTATCCGAGTTATGGAAACAGATGTATCCTCACCAGCTTTTGATGTAATATATGGCATTCTTAGATGTAGGTTTGAGTTGTTTATCATATCAGCAGGGCTTGTTTGATGATTCTTGGTGTTAGTAGGCTAGCTACTGTGCGAGCTATAGTACTTGCAAAACACTCACCGAAGAGAAACGTTGGGGCTAATGAGCTCATGGTACGCTTATACTTATCCCTCGTCGACCGACCAATAGCCCTAGCTCCTAAAATTGTAGGCTTAGCGATCGATCAGACAATAGTCGACATACATTCAGGCCTCATTTGGTTCATAGGGTAGGAAAATCGTAGCAAAAGTACAGAGAACGTGCAACACAAAATTATAGAAGTGCAGAGACGTACTCCCTCCGTTCCAAAATAGATGACCTAGGCGGGCTAGTTTGGCAAAGTGGGTTTCAGTGATATGATGTGGTACAGTGCCGTCCAGTCTTCGCGTGTGGTAGCAGTATTGCGGGTACTGTCGTGGTTTTGTCACGGCAAATGTCCTCATGAAACGACTTAGTCGCGGAGCCATCGCTACGGGTTAGCTTGAAGGGGTTAAAGCGGACACAAGGACGCAAGGGAATTTATACTAGTTCGGCCCCTTCAATGAAGGTAAAAGCCTATGTCTAGTTGTGATGGAATTGATGGGGTTTCGATGACTAGGGAGCAAATAAGCTCCGCCTAAGTCTCGAGTTGTTGCCTGTTGTCCTTGAACCGCCGCCGGGTCGTCCCCTTATATACATGGATGACGCCCGTCGGTTTACAGAGTCCCGATACCGGCTCATAGATGTGTCTGGTTCGGTCTCCGCTATTCCTAACTTATAATACAAGTTACATATCGACACCGGTTTATGGTTACATGCCTTAAACTGAGTATGGGCCTTGAGACTTTATCTACCTTCATGGGCTTTAACATACTCATCTACTGATGAAGTTAACCCGACCTGTCTTGGCCGGTTTACGCCCAGTAGTAATATCCCCAACATTAGGCCCTAGATTGATTTGAACAGGTTCATGTCAATCTTTAGCAAAAAAACTTCATCTTCAACATCTTCTGTAATTTGGTGAACCGCTGTGACGTCATCTTCTCTGATCGTTGTAAACCGGCGTGACGTCATCTGTCATAAAGAAACTATCCGTGATACCTTCTTGTTTAATAGATCTGCGGCAATCGAGGCGACAACTCCGTTTCCAGAGTTGCGGCTCCTTGATTTTCGCGCCTGACACATGTCCCTTGCCTTATAAATAAGACCGACGGGTCATTTCTTTTCCCCTTCGTGCCCTTCTGCTTCGTCTTCCCTGCGCCGACCAACTTCGGACCTCCGCCGCCGCCGTCGACTTCTGCTCCAACCTTGGCCGCTGCATCACCCTGAGCGCACCATAGTTCTGCGGTGATCTTCCGCTTCTTCCTCAGCTCTGGTAAATCTTCTATCCTTTCCACCTCAGATCTGTTCTTAGGGTTTCACAGTTCTTCAGTGTTCATCGTCTGCTTCTTGTTTATACGATAGCTCTTAGATGAATCTGCGAATCTTTGCTTGGTGTAGTGGTAGTTGTTTAACCTCGGTCTTTACTTACGCATCTCAAGGCCATAGATCTACATGTACCTTTGCTCATTGGTTCAGTATTGCTCTATTTGGACCTTGAATATTCATCTCTTTTCTGGACATGTTCCAGATCCAAAATTGTAGTATAACTTTGTGAAATCTGTTTATGCATACTTACTCATCTGCAGTCTTGATTTTTCAATCTTGAACCTGGCGGTTTAACTTTGTAGAAAAATTGACCAACCGGTAAATACCATTAGTCCCCTTGTTGAACCGCCAGAATCCTTTAGCAGAGCACTGTAACTTATAAAAACTCCTGTTTATAAATGACTGCCTCTGGTTTAACAAAGCATGCATCAGTATATACCTTTCCGACATTTCCTTGAACCGGTAATTACTGCTTTGTAGATTTTGCCATGGCTAAACAAGCATATGAGTGCAACTGGGTTCCTTCTCGAGTGACCGAAACCGGTTTGAAAAATTTGGTCAGAACTGGCGCTTTGAGTAAGCAAGACATCATTCACTGGAGGGTCCCTGGCCCGGAATGTCCTCCAAAACCCCGAGAAGGGGAAGTTGTAGTTTTTGCTGATCACTTAGCCCGGGGCTTCAACCCCCCCGGTTCAAAGTTTTATCGAGACGTCTTAGCCAACTTCCAACTGCGTCCTCAAGACACTGGTCCAAACTCCGTGACCAACATTTGCCACTTTCAAGTGTTCTGTGAGGTGTACCTTCAAGAAGAACCTACCGTGGAGTTGTTCCGGGATTGCTTTCACCTGAATCGCCGCACTGAGTTCACAGACGGGCCCAATGCTGAACTGGGTGGTATGGCTATCCAGAAGAGGAAACAAGTTACCTTCCCTCACGCAAAACTTCACAGCCACCCCAAGGAGTGGAACCAAACATGGTTTTACTACAAAGACACTTCTCCTGAAGAAGAAAACCCCTTGCCGGGTTACCGTCCAGAACGTCTGAGAAATACACACCCCTTCCCATAGAGGCTGACTGCTAAGGAAAGACTCAAATATTCTCCTCAATTATCCAAGCTGAGGGCCTTCATGGCAAATGGTTTGACCGGGGTTGACTTCGCTCGCTGCTGGATATCTTGGAGCATACTACCCCTTAACCAGCACCCCGGTTTGATGTGCAATTATAACGGAGACGTAAAAGACCCTCAACGACACATTGATATCCAGCTCACAGATGACGAAGTTACTGAAGCTGTGAAAAAGATATTGAATGAACCGGAAGCTGTCTGTGCTCAAACTGGCCTTCCTCCTTTCTACACTTGTAACAAACCGCCAGCTGTAAGTCTCGTACCTTACATTTTTATTGAATCTTCCTTTGTTCAAAATACCCTCTGTTGACATTAACGTCTTTCCAACAGGGTGATGATCCATTTTGGAGCAAGAATCCTCCACAAGAGAAACCGGAGAAACCAACTCGGACTGAGAAGCCAACTCGGCCGAAAACCAGAGTTGTGAAGAAACCTGCCAATAGGAAAAGAACCACCGCATATTCCGATCCACCAGCTGACGATGATGTGGGTAACACGGATCTTAAGGTAGATCTTGACTCACTTGGTTTATATTTCATACATCTTATTGATGATGATTATTGTCAGGATGATGCTGAATTCAGTCATGCTGAAGCTGTAGAGGTAATCGTTCTTTCCTCCGATTCAAACCCTTTGCCTTCACTAAAAATCCGTCGGGCAAACCGGAAAGTTAGATTTTCTCATCCTCTTGCTTATTTGGACCCACACTTTCTTGTGAAGACACAACAACACGAAGCTCGCCGCACAACCCAGCACAGCGGCCAGGTAGTTACCTCCGCCGGTTTACCGAACAGTCCGGTTCGGAAACACCGTTCAGAGGTCTCTAACTCTCTTATCAATGCTTGCCCTAAAGCGGGTTGTTTTTGTCAGCCTCTTAATCCGTCTGACTCCGATTATCAGGGCACTTCTCATTCGTCATCTGGCGAGTCATCAGCCACCCAGCTTCCACCTCTTAAAACGGTGCTTGGGTAAGTTATATATCATCTTGTGTCTTTGATATATTATCTTTGGTAAAAAATTGTACTAATCTTTGTTAACTTCCTTTCTCAGGGCCAAGCCCAGACCAAGCAAGAAGGCTCGCCAGAACAATACGGCAGAGGAAAATGCCGCTGCTGAACCGGATAAAGTACCAGATCCTGAAGTAGCTAACCGTGAGGATGTGCTGAATGACCCACCACTGCAAGACCAAGACTTTGTCGCTGAAGAGGCAAATGTTGATACCACAGGCCCTACTGATCAACCAACAAGCCCTGTCCAAATTGACAAAACAGCTAGCCCGTCAAAGAATACTGACAAACCGGCGACCCCAAACCGAACTAGTGAAGAAGAAAAAGATGATGAGGTCCTTATCACTGGCATTGGTCGAACCGATCCAAGTAATCCAGTCGCTTTGTCCAGGCACACTGCCAAATATGAATTCACTACAGTTGGTAAAGGCATGTGGAATGCCGATTTGGCGACCTATGCCGCTCTGAACGCCCAAGATCTCCATTCCGGCTATCTGAACCGGCTATACACCAGCCGTGATTATGAAGCCGGTCTGGTTAATATGATGAAGGACAAGTATGAGGTAACTTCTTATATCTTTTCGCTGCTTGTAATATGTCAAGTCATAGCCCCCAAGTGACGGTTTTAAGATATCAACTTAAACTGGGACTTTCCAATGCAACTTTAACTCATCTGTACTTTGCTGATGTAGCCCCCAAGGGTCGGTTCAACTGCATGCAGTTAAACCGGGGCTTTTTAGATCATAAAAAATCCAGTATCAATAGTCATTGAGCAATTAGCCATTAGCCCCCAAGTGCCAAGTTGAATACTTGTATTGGGCTTGGGACTTTTTAGAATTTGAATGATGAAGAGAAAATATGCATTAGCCCCCAAGTACCAAGGGCATAACTTGTGATGTGGTTGGTACTTCTAATCTGTATCATTATTTTCATCGTATAATCATCTGTGTACACGCTGAGCTGAGCAAAAGAGAAAACCAAACCGCCGACCTGCAAGAAAATCTGAAGTCCCAACAAGCTAAAACCTCGAAGGCAAAAGAGGAATTAACTAGCGCTTTAAGCGTCATGGAAAAATTGAAGGAAATCTTCAACAAAGAGCGGGTGGATTAGGCCACTGAAAAAGCCGCTTTAACTCAAAGGGCAGAGAAAGCCGAGGCCGCTCTTAAACCGGTGGTTGACGAGCTAACTAGTGTGAAGCGCTAGGTTCATGCCATGACTGTTGCTATCTTTGGTAAGCCTCCTTATTCTTATGATTCGAGCAGTCCTTGATATGTATCTGCCGGTTTAATAACCCTTATGATGATGTAGGAACACGCATCGGCACTTGGGATCAGACGTGCGGAACAAGTTGAAAGCCGCCTATACCTTGATAGAACAACTATACACCGGTGCTCAATGGATCATCTTCACAGCTTCCCACAACAACCCGCCGCCCACTTTGATCCAGGACACTATTAAAAGGTTGTCTATGCTTCCTGTACGGGTTGAAGAGCTGAAGAAATCTGCTGCTAGAACCGGCGCTATAAATGCCTTAATCCGGGCAAAAGCGTGGGTGCCGGATTTTGATCCTGTTGAAGCGGCCCAAGGCTACCCTAGCTTGAAGGAAGACGGGAGCTTGTTCAGTGAAGAAGATCTCCGAGCTATAAACCGGGAAGTGTGCCCTCTGGCTTGTCAATTGGTTGAAGAGGCCAATTTGTCCCACTATCAAGCCCAATATGATGGTCAAAACAAACGAGTGGCTGCACCAATTCCTGAAGTGGAAAAACTTATACCTCCAATCCGTAAGCATACTTATGCCCTTGATATTGAACCGTCGTTGCTGATCAGTGATGAAGTTGTTTTTCAAGCGTTAACTGGAATCGACTGGGCAACTGTTGATTTCCAGCCACTAGGTAGGGAGGAAGAGGCTGAACCGGCGCGAGATGACCCGCAACCATCAGGTCAAGCTGGTGACCAAGCATGAACTGGAAGCCGGTTTAAGTTACTACACATAGTGTTATGTAGAAAACAATGATCTTTATTTGGGCACTGTTTCACCTTGTAATAGGCTAGCTGATACACTTCGGTCTTGATATGCCTTCGTGCCTATTTATCGCAACTGATGCTTCTTTGGAATTATTTTTCTCCAAACTGTTTTCTGTAGTTGAGAAACTAAAAAATGCCTTGGCGACTTATCATCAGGCGGGTCATGATATCTATGCATGTAAAAACCAAAGAAAATAGCTTTAGACTTAAGCATATGTTCAAATATGGAGATACATAATACCTGCCATCGTTGGGCATGAAGTTGGCTTGGCCAATCTTGAAGCGGAGTTAATAAACTCACACTATTGGAGGAGAAAACAACTCCTGTTTATATAAGGCAAGTTTACAATGTAAACCGTTCCGGGTTATGAAAAAATACCGGTTTTACTCCAGAATAGGATGGTAATAAAAAATCAAACCGGGCAGTTAGTCTCCGGATTAAGATTTGACCGTGTTCCGTCAATTTGTGTTTGACAGTTGAACCGGAGTAATAATGTTGGTAAAACACAACAGAGAAAAATATTATGCCAAAAGCAAAAAATAGAAGCAAAGGCAAAAATAAAACCATTGCAAATAAGGCTTTGAGCCGATCAAGTGGCATTACCATGGTCGGACAAGACCATGCCCCCAAAAAGGCGTAGCTATGGTTCAAGTCAACCCGGTCCCCAAATGATTCATTGGCATTACGCCGATCAGGAGGTGTAGCGATGGTTCAGGTTCGACCAAAGCCCCCAAGTGATGTTGTGGCACTAGGCCGATCAAGAGGCGTGACTATGGTTCAGACATGACCAAGTCCCCAAGTGATGCTGTGGCTTTCGCCTATCAAATGGCATTGCTATGGTTCAGACACGACCAAGCCCCCAAATGATATGATATAAAGCTGTAAGAAGCTAACTCAAGGGGTAAACCGGAGGCCGCTTTAAGACAAAAACTCCGTGTGACCACACATGATGTAAAAAGAACAGATACCCCGCTTTAGCTGAGGCTCCGGTTTATTATATTGAACATAATATATACATTGGCATAATATGTACATAAGTAGAGCCTATGGCTCAAGTGTAGTAAGGCCGAAGATGAGCAATATTCCATGGCCGGTTGGTCTCCTCCTCCGATTTACGTGAGTCTTTGTGCTCTCAAACATCAATGAGGTAGTATGACCCATTGTGTAGATTCTTGGTGACCACAAAAGGTCCCTCCCAAGGTGGGAATAACTTGTGCATGTCTATCTGATCTTGGATAAGCCGAAGTACCAAATCTCCTTCTTGAAAGGTTCTGGTTCCAACTCGGCGACTGTGATAGCGACGGAGATCTTGCTGATAAATCGCCGAACGGGCAGCCGCTATGTCATGTTCCTCGTCCAACAGGTCCAAAGCGTTTTGCCGTGCCACCTCGTTGTCCGCTTCAACATATGCTGCTACGCGAGGTGAATCTTGACGGATGTCACTAGGGAGAACCGCCTCTGCTCCATAAACCATGAGGAACGGTGTGTATCCGGTCGATCTATTGGGTGTGGTGTTGATGCTCCATAATACAGATGGTAACTCTTCAACCCAACATCCCGGCGTCCGTTGCAAAGGAACCATAATCTGGGGCTTGATGCCTCGTAAGATCTCCTGATTAGCTCTTTTTGCTTGGCCATTGGACTATGGGTGAGCCACTGATGAAACGTCAAGCCGGATGTGCTCACGTTGACATAACTCCTTCATAGCACCCTTGGATAGGTTGGTACCATTATCGGTGATGATGCTGTGTGGAAAGCCAAACCGGAAGATTACTTTCTTGATGAATTGAACCGCCGTGGCCGCGTCACACTTGCTAACAGGCTCTGCCTCCACCCACTTCGTAAACTTGTCAACCGCCACCAAGAGATGGGTTTTCTTGTCCTTAGACCTTTTGAAAGGTCCAACCATATCCATCCCCCAAGTTGCAAACGGCCAAGTAATTGGAATCATCCTCAATTCTTGAGCTGGCACATGAGCACGCCTTGAGAACTTGTGACAGCCATCACATCGTCTGACTAGGTCCTCCACATCAGCATGAGCAGTCAACCAATAAAAACCATGGCGAAATGCCTTGGCCACCAGAGATTTTGAACCGGCGTGGTGACCACAGTCTCCTTCGTGGATCTCCCGCAAAATTTCACAGCCTTCCTCAGGAGTGACACAGCGTTGAAACGCCCCAGACACACTGCAACGATGCAACTCGCCATTGACAATAGTCATGGACTTGGATCACCGGATTATCTGCCTGGCTAGGACCTCATCCTCTAGTAACTCACCCCGGTTGAAGTATGCGAGATAAGGAACCGTCCAGTCCGGGATGACATGAAGAGCTGCTACCAATTGAGCCTCCGGATCAGGAATAACCAAATCCTCTTCACCAGGGAGCTTGACAGACAGATTATGCAGGACGTCCAAAAAGACATTAGGTGGAACCGGTTTACGTTGAGAACCCAACCGGCTCAAGGCGTCCGTCGCTTCGTTCTTCCGCCGGTCCACGTGATCCACCTGATAACCTTTGAAGTGACCTGCCACAATGTCCACCTCACGATGATAAGATACCATGAGCGGATCTTTGGAATCCCAAGTACCAGATACTTGTTGAGCCACCAAATCCGAGTCACCGAAACATTTAACTTGGCTAAGATTCATCTCCTTAGCCATCCGAAGACCATGGAGTAAAGCTTCATACTCAGCTGCATTGTTAGTACAAGGGAACGTTAAGCGGAGAACGTCACAAAACTTATCACCTCGTGGGGAAGTTAAAACGACTCCATCCCCTGAGCCCTCCAAGTGCCTGGACCCATCCAAATGGATAGTCCAATAGGTGTGATCCGGCTTTTCTTCAGGCGCTTGCAATTTCGTCCAATCATTGATGAAATCCACAAGTGGTTGAGACTTGACCGCCGTCCGGGGTGCATATTTCAACCCATGAGGCCCAAGTTCTATAGCCCACTTGGCAATCCGGCCAGTTGCTTCCTTGTTCTGGATTATATCTCTCAAAGGAGCAGAGCTGACCACTGTGATGGGATGGCCTTGGAAATATTGCCTGAGCTTCCGACTTGCCATGAAAACTCCATATACCAGCTTCTGCCAATGCGGGTACCTTTGCTTGGATTCAATAAGCACCTCGCTGATATAGTAAACCGGACGCTGAACCGGATATTCCTTGCCTGCCTCTTTATGTTCCACCACAATAGCTACACTGATTGCGCGAGCATTAGCGGCCACATATAGTAGCAACGGTTCTTGTCAACTGGGGCAGCAAGAACAGGTGGATTGGCTAGCTGCCGCTTTAAATCCTCAAACGCTTCATCAGCAACAGAACTCCAGACGAATTGATCCGTCTTCTTCAGCATTTGATACAAAGGGATCGCCTTCTCACCGAGGCGGATGATAAACCAGCTCAACGCGGCAATCCAGCCTGCCAAGCATTGAAATGTTGGGGAACGTAGTAATTTCAAAAAAAATTCCTATGCACACGCAAGATCATGGTGATGCATAGCAACGAGAGGGGAGAGTGTTGTCTACGTACCCTCGTAGACCGAAGCGGAAGCGTTGACGCAACATAGAGGAAGTAGTCATACGTCTTCCCGGTTCAACCGATCCAAGCACCGTTACTCCGGCACCTCCGAGTTCTTGACACACGTACAGCTCGATGACGCACCCCGGGCTTCGATCCAGCAAAGCTTCGGGGAGGAGTTCCATCAGCACGACGGCGTGGTGACGATCTTGATGTTCAACTGTCGCAAGGCTTCGCCTAAGCACCGCTACAATATGACCGAGGTGTAATATCGTGGAGGGGGCCACCGCACACGGCTAAGGAACGATCATGAAGATCAACTTGTGTGTCTATGGGGTGCCCCCTGCCCCCGTATATAAAGGAGTGGAGGAGGGGAGGGCCGGCCCTCTCTATGGCGCGCCCTAGGGAGTCCTACTCCCATCGGGAGTAGGATTCCCATTTTCCTAGTCCAACTAGGAGTCCTTCCATGTAGTAGGAGTAGGAGACAAGGAAGGGGAAAGGAGAAGGGAAGGAAGGAGGGGGCGCAGCTCCTCCCCCTAGTCCAATTCGCACTAGGCCTTGGGGGGCGTGCGGCCTGCCCTAGGCAGCCCCTCTCTCTTTCCCGTATGGCCCAATAAGGCCCAATACTTCTCTCCCGTATTCCCGTAACTCCCCGGTACTTCGAAAAATACCGGAACCACTCAGAACCTTTCCGATGTCCGAATATAGTCGTCCAATATATCGATCTTTACGTCTCGACCATTTCGAGACTCCTCGTCATGTCCCCGATCTCATCCGGGACTCCGAACTCCTTCGGTACATCAAAACTCATAAACTCATAATATAACTGTCATCGAAACCTTAAGCGTGCGGACCCTACGGTTCGAGAACAATGTAGACATGACCGAGACATGTCTCCGGTCAATATTCTAGGAAGATCTTTATCGGTCAGACCGCATAACAACATACGTTGTTCCCTTTGTCATCGGTATGTTACTTGCCCGAGATTCGATCGTCGGTATCTCAATACCTAGTTCAATCTCGTTACCGGCAACTCTCTTTACTCGTTCCGTAATACATCATCTCGCAACTAACTCATTAGTTGCAATGCTTGCAAGGCTTATGTGATGTGCATTATCGAGAGGGGCCAGAGATACCTCTCCGACAATCGGAGTGACAAATCCTAATCTCAAAATACGCCAACCCAACATCTACCTTTGGAGACACCTGTAGAGCTCCTTTATAATCACCCAGTTACGTTGTGACGTTTGGTAGCACACAAAGTGTTCCTCCGGCAAACGGGAGTTGCATAATCTCAGTCATAGGAACATGTATAAGTCGTGAAGAAAGCAATAGCAACATACTAAACAATCGGGTGCTAAGCTAACGAATGGGTCATGTCAATGACATCATTCTCCTAATGATGTGATCCCGTTAATCAAATGACAACTCATGTCTATGGCTAGGAAACTTAACCATCTTTGATCAACGAGCTAGTCAAGTAGAGGCATACTAGTGACACTCTGTTTGTCTATGTATTCACACATGTATTATGTTTCCGGTTAATACAATTCTAGCATGAATAATAAACATTTATCATGAAATAAGGAAATAAATAATAACTTTATTATTGCCTCTAGGGCATATTTCCTTCATGAATGTCATTGATACACTTTGGTTTAGCCAGGGAGGTGATGGCTGTGATCTTCTCCGGATTAGCCTCAATTCCCCTGTTGGACACTAGAAAACCCAATAACTTGCCTGCCGGTACACCAAAAACACACTTGGCCGGGTTGAGCATCATCTTATATGTCCGCAGGTTATCAAAAGTTTCCTTCAAATCATCAACCAGAGTTTCCTTCTTCGTTGACTTAACCACAATATCATCCACATAGGCATGCACATTACGGCCGATTTGCTTGTGAAGGCAATTATGCACACACCGTTGATAAGTCGCATGGGCACTCTTGAGCCCAAAGGGCATAGACACATAGCAGAAGGCTCCAAAAGGAGTTATGAACGCCATCTTCTCCTGGTCCTTAACTGCCATCTTGATCTGATGATAACCAGAATATGCATCCAGAAAACTTAGACGCTCGCAACCCGTCATAGCATCAATAATTTGATCAATACGGGAGAGGGCAAAAGTATCTGCTGGACAAGCCTTGTTGAGGTCTGTGTAATCCACACACATACGCCAGGTGACATTTTTCTTAAGAACCAGCACCAGATTAGCTAATCATTCAGGATGGAAAACTTCAACGATGAATCTGGCAGCTAAGAGCCTGGCCACTTCCTCTCCAATAGCTTTGCATCTTTCTTCGTTGAACCAGCGGAGAAATTGCTTCACCGGTTTGTACTTAGGATCAATATTAAGAGTGTGCTCAGCGAGTTCCCTCGGTACACCAGGCATGTTAGAGGGCTTCCATGCAAAGATGTCCCGGTTCTCACGGATGAACTCGATGAGCGCGCTTTCCTATTTCGGATCCAAGTTTGCACTGATACTGAACTGCTTGGACGAATCGCTAGGTATGAAGTCAACAAGCTTAGTCTCAGCAGCCGATTTAAACTTCAGGGCCAGATCGTGCTCCGTGGTTGGCTTTTTCAACGGAGTCATGTCTGCCGGATCAACATTATCCTTGTAGAACTTCAACTCCTCCGTGGCACAACCCGACTCAGCATAGGCCGCGTCCCCTTCTTCACACTCCAAAGCAATCTTGCAGCTTCCATGAACAGTTATTGTTCCTTTGTGACCCGACATCTTGAGTTGTAAATAGACATAGCAAGGCCGTGCCATGAACTTAGCATAAGCCGGCCGTCCAAACAGGGCATGATATGGACTCTGAATTTTCACCACTTCAAAGGTCAATATTTCTGATCTGTAGTCATAATCATCTCCAATGGCCACCTCCAGAGCTATTTTACCAACAGGATATGCCGATTTACCAGGTACCATGTTGTGGAACACCGTATTAGATGGTTTAAGATTTTTATCTGTTAACCCCATACGGCGGAAGGTCTCATAATATAGGATGTTAATACTGCTCCCTCCATCCATGAGTACCTTGGTGAACTTATAGCCTCCCACCTGAGGCGCCACCACAAATGCCAGTTGACCCGGATTGTCAACCCGAGGAGGATGATCCTCTCTGCTCCACACAATTGGCTGCTCAGACCAGCGTAGGTATCGGGGCACCGCCGGTTCAACGGAGTTTACCGCCCGCCTTTGAACTTTTCGGTCACGCTTGTCCAAACTAGTGGTGAAAACGTGATATTGCCCACCATTTAGCTGCTTCGGGTGGCTCTGATAACCCGTCTGCTGCTGCTGGTTGTTTTGATTACATTGGTTGTTTTGTCCGCCCTGATTGCCATTGAATCCTGAACCAGAACTTCCTCCGCCGTTGCCCAGCCCATGAGATCCGGATGCTGAACCGCCACCTGATCCGTGATCATAACGGAAAGTATTAGAATTCTTGAACTCTTGCATGATGTAACAATCCTTCCAAAGGTGGTTGGCCGGCATCTCCTTCGTCCCATGTTTTGGACAGGGCTAACTTAACAGGTAATTCAGGCGGTCCGGGTTAGGATTGGGCAACCCGCTGCGATTCGGCGGTTTACCCTTTCGTCGCTGGCCTTTGTCCTGCGCATTCGTATTAGCCACAAAGTCCATGCTGCTATCTGCTTTACGCTTGCCTCTGTTTCCGTGACCCGTCGTGCTATGTTGCTGCCCTTTGGAGTTGCTGCTCTTCTTTCCCTTCCCTGTCTTGTCATTGTCAGACTCGGGATCCTTGGTACTATCAGAATCAGCATACTTCACTAGCGCAGCCATAAGGGTCCCCATATCGTTGCAATGGCGCTTTAGCCGTCCTAATTTCAACTTCAGGGGTTCAAACCGGCAGTTGCCTTCCAAAGTTATAACTGTTGTATCGGCATTGATACGGTCTGACGAATGCAAAATCTTCGAGACCCGGTGCACCCAACGGGTCATCGATTCTCCTTCCTCCTGGACACAGGCGGCCAAGTCCACTATCGACATAGGCTGCTTACATGTATCCTTGAAGTTCTGGATAAACCGGGCTCTCAACTCAGCCCCCATGAACTGATAGAGTTGGCCGGTAAGCTTTTCAACCAAGTACGGGCCGTCCCTTCGAGCATCATAGTGAAATACTTTGCACACGCCACCTCATCGACATCAAGCATCTCGATGGCCATCTCATAGCTCTCCACCCATATTTCTGGAAACAAATCGGCAGTGTAACTTGGTACCTTGTGCGGGCTCTTGAAATCCTTTGGTAGGCGCACGTTGCGTAAAGCGGGGACAAGGCACGGCACCCCTAAAGAACTAGAGGTAAACCCTGGCTCGACCGAGGTGGTTGGACGAACCGGCATAAGATGACGAGCCTCATACTGTGCTACTAACTCGGCCTCCCTGCGCGGTCGGGCCCGGTCTACCACTTCCTGAGCATCACCAATATCACCTGCCGGGTTGTTGCCGCGGGGCGCTTCACGGTTTCGCGCATTGCTTGACACGGCCGGTTCTTCCATACGTCTGCTTTAGCTCCGGCTTAGACGAGGGGTGGAGTGAATTCGGTCACGGCTGTATGAATATGCTTCCTGTTGAATCAAAGCTGTCCGAAGAAGCTCCTTAACCCGGCGCGTCTCCACCGCGTGCGGAGAATCTCCTTCAATCGGGATGGCCTCAAGTCGTGAAACGGCAGCCACGAGGTTGTCCATCGGATTGGAATAATGACCCGGAGGCGTTAGGACAGGCTGAGGCACAATATTATTCTGACGAGGTGGGTCCATCAAACGTGGCTGAACCGGCGCACCAGCTCCGGGAGCTTCCGCCCGGTTTAACACCGGCGGGTTACTGGCTCCTGCTCCTGGAGTGTTGAAGAGGCACCTCGCGTCGTAAACCAGAGGCAGGCGAGACCGGTGCTTTCTCTTCAGGACTTCATGTGATGCATTCTGATCCAGCATAAGCCGATAAGCCTGCGCATCCAAAGCGGCCCGCTCTGCGGCCATCCTGGTGTTCTCTGCTGCTAGGTCGGTCTTAGCCTGAGTAATCTGATCCTTCACCTTTGCGATCTCCGCATTGTGGGTGTTTTGATCCACCGGGTTAGCCTCCGCCATGAGCGTAGCCAACGCATCGAATAGATCAGATAGTACTTGAGCCGGCGGGTGCACGGGGCCTCCTGCCCCTGCCGCCGTCGTCGTTCCTGATCCGGAGATCATTGTTGTGGCGGTCGAAGAGTGGATCGCTGCTTGGGTACCGGCCATGAATATTCTGACCCGGTTTGGCAGATCTGAGGGGTCCGGAATACTGTCGCCATCGGAACAGCCCCCAATCCGCCGTCATGTAGCTGATACAACGATTCGGTTTCTCCGGTCAAGGACTTGTTGCCGGAATAAACGACGGTCTCGCCACCAGATTCCGATCCCTCCTCGTATTCTCCTCCATGGATGACTCCCACGAAGGCGCGCTTCACGGCCGATTTAACCTGGGCGGATCGTGCACGCTGAGCCGTCTCGACGAGGTCAGGGCAGACGTCCGGCTCAGGGCCCGGTTCACCGATCTTGCCGATGAAGACGTGTATGCCACCAAAGGGGACCCGGTACCCGTACTCAATTGAGCCGGCCTCGGGGCCCCATCCTGCATCGTAGATGTAGAGCTTGCCGCGACGACTCTTGGTCATCCGGCCCATGGTGTAACCCTTGAGTCCTTCGAAGTTGCCCTCCAAGAACTTGAAACCATCGTGCGATAGCCCCACGGTGGGCGCCAACTGTCATGGTTTTGTCACGGCAGATGTCCTCATGAAAGGACTTAGTCGCGGAGCCATCGCTACGGGTTAGCTTGAAGGGGTTAAAGCGGACACAGGGACGCAAGGGAATTTATACTAGTTCGGTGAAAGTGCAACTATCCCTAGGTGGTTTTGGTAATTCATAACAACATATAGCTCATTGAGCTAATGCTATTTCAAGACAATTATTTCAGGAAAGCTCAATGATTGGCATGGATGGTGAAAGTGGAACCCTCAAAATGCTAAGGACAAAGGATTGGCTCAAGCTCAAAAGCTCAAGACTCTTCATTTTACATTTTAGTGATCCAAGATCACATTGAGTCCATAGGAAAAGCCAATACTATCAAGGAGGGATGAGGTGTTGCTTAATGAGCCTTTTGCTTCATGTGCTTAATGATATGCTCCAAAATCCTCAGCTACTTTCCCATATCCACAAATGACCTAAAATCCAAGCCAAACTCGGTCCTACCGATTCTTTCCATCCGGCGCCACCGAGTTTCACATGTCATAAGCCACTGCCAAACCCTAGCAAATTGGTTCTACCGATAGGGATCTCGGTCTCACTGAGATGGGATTGCAATTTCTCTGTTTCCTTTTCGTAACTTTTCGGTCTCACCGAAAGAGCGGATCGGTCCCACCGAGATTGCAATGCAAACTCTCTGTTTCCTTTTTGTAACTTTTCGGTCTCACCGAAAGAGCAAATCGGTCCCACTGAGTTTGTCTGACCAACTCTCTGGTTAGCTTATTACCAAATCGGTCTCACCGAGTTTGTGTAATCGGTCTCACCGAGATTACGTTATGCCCTAACCCTAACCATATCGGTCCTACCGAGTTGCATGTCAGTCCCACCGAAAATCTCTAACGGTCACTAGGTTTACTATTTCGGTCCGACCGAGTTTGTTGATTCGGTCCCACCGAGATTGGTAAATTGTGTGTAACGGTTGGATTTTGTGTGGAGGCTATATATACCCCTCCACCTCCTCTTCATTCGTGGAGAGAGCCATCAGAACACATCTACACTTCCAACTCATATGTTCTGAGAAAGAACCACCTACCCTTGTGTTGAGGCCAAGATATTCCATTCCTACCATATGAATCTTGATCTCTAGCCTTCCCCAAGTTACTTTCCACTCAAATCCTCTTTCCACCAAATCCAAATCCTGTGCGAGAGAGTTGAGTGTTGGGAAGACTATCATTTGAAGCACAAGAGCAAGGAGTTCATCATCAACACACCATTTGTTACTTCTTGGAGAGTGGTGTCTCCTAGATTGGCTAGGTGTCACTTGGGAGCCTCCGACAAGATTGTGGAGTTGAACCAAGGAGTTTGTAAGGGCAAGGAGATCGCCTACTTCATGAAGATCTACCGCTAGTGAGGCAAGTCCTTCGTGGGCGATGGCCATGGTGGGATTGACAAGGTTGCTTCTTCATGGACACTTCGTGGGTGGAGCCCTCCATGGACTCGCGCAACCGTTACCCTTCATGGGTTGAAGTCTCCATCAACGTGGATGTAGGATAGCACCACCTATCCGAACCACGGGAAAAACATCCGCGTCTCCAATTGCGTTTGAATTCTCCAAACCCTTCCCTTTACATTCTTGCAAGTTGCATGCTTTACTTTCTGCTGCTTATATACTCTTTGCATGCTTGCTTGAATTGTGTGATGATTGCTTGACTTGTCCTAAAGTTGCTAAAATTTGCCAAGAACTAAAATTGGGAAAAGGTTAAGTTTTTATTTGGTCAAGTAGTCTAATCAGCCCCCCTCTAGACATACTTCCGATCCTACACCCTTCAATGAAGGTAAAAGCCTACGTCTAGTTGTGATGGAATTGATGGGGTTTCGATGACTAGGGAGCAAATAAGCTTCGCCTAAGTCTCGAGTTGTTGTCTGTTGTCCTTGAACCGCCGCCGGGTCGTCCCCTTATATACATGGGTGACGCCCGTCGGTTTACAGAGTCCCGATACCGGCTCATAGATGTGTCCGGTTCGGTCTCCGCTATTCCTAACTTATAATAAAAGTTACATATCGACACCGGTTTATGGTTACATGCCTTAAACCGACTATGGGCCTTGAGCCCTTATCTGCCTTCATGGGCTTTAACATACTCATCTACTGATGAAGTTAACCCGGCCTGTCTTGGCCGGTTTACGCCCAGTAGTAATATCCCCAACAGGTACAGTAAGTTTTCTTGAAGAAGCGGAATTCAATGAAGTCATGATGGTTCCTTCGTCCGAACAACTTACAGTGGGAAAGGTTGGGCCTGCGATACGACTGGGGTAGACTAGGATAATTTTGTGCATGGCAGGTGGACCAGGATGGTCGACGTCCCACATGTCGGTGAATGAAAGTATTCTTTCCGATATAGAGGACGAGCAACGAGTATTCATTGTTTATTTTTTATGAAAGCTATTGTCTCCACTGTTATGATGGAGGAGTGTGAAACACGGCAGCCCAGTGAACTTGGCATGTGCACCACTCCCTCCTTCCTCATGTAATGCCCAGGTTACAGCTTTTTCTTACTTTCTCTCTATCTATTTCCTCTCAAATGTTTTTTACCTTTCTTTTTTTAAGACACAATTGTTTTTTATGCCTTTTTTTAGAATTATTTTTTTATACCTAGGAGCACGTGTAGAGACGAGCTCTTGCAGAGCCCACTCCTTGACTTTGTCAATGCCTCTCTCTCCTCCACATAAGGAGTACTACTTGATATGAATGCATGCGGCGGGCAGCTGACGTCTTGAGGGGCCAGGGCGGTGAGAGCGGGCTCCGGAAGCGGTCCGGACTCCAGCCTGGCCCACCTCACATTATCACCATATATTTCTTGGAGTCCGTGCACGGCGGGCGGGCGATCTCTTCTCCCTCCCCCGCTTCTCTCTTCTCAGCCGACGCCCGCCGAGCAATTAGATTTCAGCTATCGACGGTTTATTCAATTACGGTCCCACATGTTAGTGAAATTGCAAGACAATGTGTGTCCCCTCTGGTGAGCGGCGTGCGAGCCGGACTGTCGGGGTTGCGATGCGTACGAGTCATAAGTGTGCCGCCTTTTCCTTTAGAACTTGTCAAGCATAACATTTTCGCGTGATCGAGTCATAAGTGTTTGTTCGAGAGACACCGAGGAAGACTACTATATATCGATGGTGCATGTAGGCGGGAATTAAACAAAGGGATGGTCTTATTGGTTTCGGGGATATAGGAGAAGAATGAGAGGCCGGGGTAGCTAGAAGGAGATTGTTAAGTGTGAGTGTGTGTTTTACCCATCCAGGCGGAAGTTATGTGCACAAAAGAGGAGAACAATTCGATGTGGCGTTAGGATTGAGGGTAATTAACTACGTATGGAGACATAGAGACCTTGAACGTGCATGTGTGAGAGGTATACATGTATACGCGGTATGTGTGTGTGCGCGCGCGCATGATCGAGATAAAAGAAAGAAGACATAAGTCATAGGATCAACGACACGGGAGAGACGGATCGGTATGACAAGATGCATGCAAGTGAGAATGCAGGGAAGAAGGCCCGACAATTGAGCATGTGTTTTTGTCTTTAAGAGATAGTGGCGTGGGCTGGAGCATGCATCTATGGCGAGCAAAGGGAGTGAGGCGCAACGGTTGTGCAAAAGAGACCAACCTATAAATGCATATGTATGGAGAGACATATATAGTGTGGGTGATAGGAAGAAAGACTCCCTGCGAGAAAGAAATGTTGACGGAGAAACTACAGATAGATACAGAGATGGAGATGCTAGCAAGAGGGACATCCGCTAGTTTGGGTGTTGGAGATGACCGTCGGGTGGTTCAAAGGGTGAAGTTATATATGTGTGTGAGAGGGCACTTGACTGCATGTAAAGAGAAACATATGTAGTGTGTGTGATAGGAATCAAGAGTGAGGGCGAGAAAGAAGGTTGATCGAGAAACAGCTAAATAGAAAGATAAAGATGCTAGCTAGTGTGCGTTAGAGATAGGAGTCGAGTGGATCAGAAGGCTGGGTTATGTGTGTGGGTGTGAGAGAGATAGAGAGAGGGTGCATGTGAGTCACATACAAACAGATATCAGAGAGAAATGAGATCCAGAGAGACGGAGTTTTGTGTCTACGAGAGAGAAAGATATTTCACAACGAGAGTGATAGCTAGAGAGACATACGATGGAACGCAAGATATCTCTAGGGAGAGAGGGTGTGTGTGAGCGACATACAAGAGAACAATGGAGAAATATGAGACCCTGGGAGACATAGTTTGTGTTTGTGTGTGAGAAAGAGATATTGAAGAGGAAGAGTCATAGGTTCTCATATCTAAGGAGCGAAAGACATCTCTATATGAGGGGTGTGTGAGTGCCACACATGGGAATAGTAGAGAGAAATGAGACCCCGGGAGACAAAGTTTTGTGTTTGTGTGAGAGAAGGAGATTCCACATGGAGAATCATAGTTAGAGACACATAGTAGGGAGCGAGATATACTTGGAGAGAGATAGAGTGATGAAGGTCGAGGGAGAGAGTACCGCCAGTGTGTTACGAAGATAAAAGATCATTGTCGACATACATGTAGCACGAGAGATACCTGAGAGACGATGAACGCGTATAGGTCCAGAGAGATAATCCTATATAAGCATGAGTGATAGCTATATGAGACGAATATCTGGATTAAAGGGGATTCAAATATTTAAACTGGAGATCACGACATCCATAATATCATAACGCAAATTGGTGTATCAAACATGCATATTCATTTGAATTTGGGCACACGTGTAATGTTATATAGTTTATCAATATTGGTGATCCATAGATTCTTCAATTAAAAACAATGCATGGTTTATATGCAATTAATGTATAAACGGGATTACACTATATGTTGTGTGTGTGAAACACATTATACATGTTTGAGAAGTAAAAAAAACCCGCATGAAACACACATTAATTGGAGACAGTTAGCGAGGAATGCATACATTGGATTTCAACATAAAGTGGTTTCAAATATTTGAAAATCCAAATTGATGGATACAACCTTATGAATCTGAGATCATGCCATTTGTAAACCATATTTATGTATAAATGGTGTTGTGCTTTTGAAAGTATATATAAAAAAATGATGTATATAGAATGTAATTCCAATTGAAAATGGATCCCGCCCGGAAAAAAATAGAATACAAACGGGATTCGAATTGAGTTGGCACGGTAAACGTGCACTCTGCAAAATCTGAACGAAGCAGGGAAAGTCGTAGTAACCGCCCGAAACAAAAATCTGCGAGATGGAAATCACTACTGCCTATCCCTGCCACGCAAAGCCTATCTGCTGGATTTCTATAGGTTTCGATAGGGGTAGGTTTGTAATTTCACACAAACGTGACGTAACCGCCTCTCACCCGGATTCATACACGCTGGGCGCCAAAACACAGTGTGTCCTCGGCCGAAATCGACTCCCTCCCCGATTCATATTCATACACGGTGGGCGCCAAAAACAAACTCTCGTCGGCAAATATTCGATGTATGCGAGATTACCGTCCTATCCCCAACCGACTAATATTGCTGTGATGTAGTAGAAATTTGAAACGGGGGCTAAGTTTGTAAATTTCCTCGCATTTGAGACAAGAGCGCCCTGAATACATGGTTCCCCCCTTCCTCTCTACCTCCCTTTTCCCCATTCGTACTTCGTGGGCGCCAAAACACCCTCTCCACCCCACCCTCCTTCGTCCGCCACCGTCCACCACCCCATGCACCGCCGTCCTCCTCCACCATGTCGGAGCTGATACCCCGACGCCGCCGTCCATTACAAGAGATCGACCTCTCTCATCCACGGCTTCGGACCGGGATCCTTGCATCCCGTCCTCTCGCTTCATCCCCGCCGTCGTCCACCTTGCCGGCGCCGCTCCTACGACCGTCTCGTCCACCGCGCCCCGCCGCCACCGTCTACCCCCCTAGATCTGCTTCCACGCCACCGACAGCCATCGCTACCGCAGCACCGTCAAATTCTCAGCAGATGCATACACGGCACCGCACCAGAGGCGGTACTCTTTCGTATCTGCTCAACTTATTTATCGCAGCAAGAAAATAGATCGCCACTGCTTTACTCTGATTTCTTGTCTTGGTTGCGAAGTTGCCTTTGTGCGGTTTGCACCTTCAGATCCGCCATGGCACGCTCAACACTATACTCCCCATGCTTATGGTTTTCCCCTTTTATATTCCACACTAGTTAAATCACAGTAGACTAAATTTCAAAATTGGGTCAGTCAATTTTTCAGAGCTCGCTGGAGTTCGCCGGTGCGATCAAAGGGGCTCGGGTGGTTTGTGGGGCCTCGCCGAACGAAGAAAACTTGACGCTGGTGGGGGTTGGGGCGGGGGTGGGGGTTGCGGAGGAACACAGGCGGTGGGGGCCGGTGGTCCGGCCGGCGGCCCATGCGGTGTTCTGTATGGGAAGAATCAGAGACGAGGAAGAAGAAGGCTTAGGAGACGTAGGATCTTCATCCAACCGCCTGAAATGGTCGAGAGACAGCTGGGAGTTGCATTCTTAATGCACTCTGGTTCATCATGTGTGGGCACTGCGCAACCAACATTTTATTATCCAAAATTTGCTTGCTCTTCTTTACCATGTTCCTCTTCCGTTCTTCTTTAATATGTACTCTCTCCATTCCTAAATACATGTCTTTGTATAGATTCCACCATGGACTACATATGGAGCAAAATGAGTGAATCTACACTCTAAATGTATCTGGATACATCTGTATGTGATCCATAGTGGAAATCTCTACCAAGACTTATATTTTGGAATGGAGGGAGTATGATAGTAGTACAGTATGTTCCTTGTACTGAAGATGAACAGGGACATTTACAGTGTAGAGGTCTATACGGTCGGTTGTGATGGACACTTTGAGCCTCGTTGATTCGTAGGATCTTGTAAACATAGGAATAGGATTTGTAGTGGCCTGCTGATGTCTACTACACAACCTTCTTCTTGTAGACGTTGTTGGGCCTCCAAGTGCAGAGGTTTGTAGGACAGTAGCAAATTTCCCTCAAGTGGATGACCTAAGGTTTATCAATCTGCGGGAGGCGTAGGATGAAGATGGTCTCTCTCAAGCAACCCTGCAACCAAATAACAAAGAGTCTCTTGTGTCCCCAACACACCCAATACAATGGTAAATTGTATAGGTGCACTAGTTCGGCGAAGAGATGGTGATACAAGTGCAATATGGATGGTAGATATAGGTTTTTGTAAACTGAAAATATAAAAACAGGAAGGTAGCAAGCGGTAAAAGTGAGCGTAACGGTATTGCAATGAGTTGAAACAAGGCCTAGGGTTCATACTTTCACTAGTGCAAGTCCTCTCAACAATAATAACATAGTTGGATCATATAACTATCCCTCAACATGCAACAAAGAGTCACTCCAAAGACACTAGTAGCGGAGAACAAACGAAGAGATTATGGTAGGGTACGAAACCACCTCAAAGTTATTCTTTCCAATCAATCCATTGGGCTATTCCTATAAGTGTCACAAACAGCCCTAGAGTTCGTACTAGAATAACACCTTAAGACACAAATCAACCAAAACCCTAATGTCACCTAGATACTCCAATGTCACCTCAAGTATCCGTGGGTATGATTATACGATATGCATCACACAATCTCAATTCATCTACTCAAACCAACACATAGAACCTCAAAGAGTGCCCAAAGTTTCTACCGAAGAATCACGACGAAAATGTGTGCCAACCCCTATGCATAGGTTCATGGGAGGAACCCGCAAGTTGGTCACCAAAACATACATCAAGTGGCACGTGATATCCCATTGTCACCACAGATACGCACGACAAGACATACATCAAGTGTTCTCAAATCTTTAAAGACTCAATCCGATAAGATTACTTCAAAGGGAAAACTACATCCATTACAAGAGAGAAGAGGGGGAGAAGAAACATAAGATCCAACTATAATAGCAAAGCTCGCGATACATCAAGATTGTGCCAAATCAAGAACAAGAGAGAGAGAGAGAGAGAGAGAGAGAGAGAGAGATCAAACACATAGCTACTGGTACATACCCTCAGCCCCGAGGGTGAACTACTCCATCCTCGTCATGGAGAGCACCGGGATGATGAAGATGGCCACTGGTGAGGGTTCCCCCCTCCGGCAGGGTGCCGGAACAGGGTCCCGAGAGGTTTTTGGTGGCTACAGAGGCTTGCGGCGGCGGAACTCCAGATCTAATCTTTGTTCTGGAAGTTTTGCGATACGTAGGTATATATGGGTGAAAGGAGTACGTCGGTGGACCTAAGGGGGGCACGAGGCAGGGGGGCACGAGGCAGGGGGGGCACGCCCTAGGGGGGTGGGCGCGCCCCCTACCCTCGTGAGCACCCCCTTCATCTTCTGACGTAGGGTCTAAGTCTATCCGGTAGGTTTCCTTCCAAAAATAACTTCTCTAGTTGATTTTGTTCCGTTTTGACTCCATCTGATATTCCTTTTCTTCGAAACACTGAAATAGGCATAAAACAGCAAATCTGGGCTGGGCCTCCGGTTAATAGGTTAGTCCCAAAAGTAATATAAAAGTGGATAATAAAGCCCAATATTGCCTAAAACAGTAGATAATATAGCATGGAGCAATCAAAAATTATAGATACGTTGGGGACGGATCACCTGCCCACTTGAATCCTATAAGAATAGCAAGGAAATGCGGGGAGCTGTGTCGCCTTTGAGAGTTACACTGATATTAACAGTACCGCACCTTCACTTGAAGAGAGCTGGTATCCGAAGCCTTTCCAGCCATACCGGCAATACTAGCACATATATTCCAGCAAGTTCCACTATGCTGATTTTACTCTGATGCTTAAGGTTTTCCTGTTATATCTACACTATGATCTGTGTAGCTGTTTTGCGTCGCACTAGCAGCAGTCCACTCTTGAAGCTAAACACTGCAATGACTTACAAAATTGGCACCAAGGCATTGAGTGCCATTCTGGATGCAATGAAACTCATACGCTCCCCACCTGTTGATTCTTGTTCAGAATATGATCCTAGTGACTATTCTAACCTCGAGGAGTCAAAGGCATATGGCCTGTCCTGTTCACCCATCAAGGGGCATGTTCTAATATGGCAATCTTTTATTGATTGCGGGTATCTTGCATATGTTGTCTTGCATTTCTCCTACTTTGTTGCACCGCCATCTGCTTAGTTTACTCATCATATATGTCGAGATGCCATGCCCATCCATTATCAATACATATTCCATCTGTCATCATACCATGTTTTTTCACTCAAATGTTGTTCTTGTGCATCAGACATCAAAAAGGAAGAGGGTGATTGCCGAACCTGAAGGAGCACCAGCAAAGTCCTTGAAAAACATGGTGGTGCCGGAGAAATCAGAAAGCACCCCACTTATATTGGTTGTACAACCAGTGACACAAAACATAGGACCGACTCCAGCAGACTGTACCCATACTTCACTGGCCACCACTAGCCCCACCACACAGGACCTGCACTCCAGCAAAAGGTATACCGATTTCATTTGCCATAGCACCAGCTGTACCACAGAAAAATCCCACTCCAACAAAAAGTACAACAAGTCCACCGGCCGAAGACCTATCCCAACTGTAGAGACGGCTAATTCCTGCAGATTGGAACCCCATTCCATTTATTCCCAGTTTAAAAGACAATGCTTTCAATGTTGTTAGGGACTACGTGCATATATTCCCATCATGGGAAGATTATTGTGAAGACAAACACCATTTTCACATCTTCCTGTCCAACTTACGTGTAAGTGCTATTATTCATGGTTGTTATTTTCCTGTTTTCTGCTGATTGAACACATCAATGATTTACATTACATTGTCATAACTAGGCGAGGGTCAATCTGGATAGTCATGACAAGCAAAGCTTTCTTGTGCTTTTCAAGGAAGCATTGTAGCAGTATTGGTGTTACATGAGGAAATCACACTTTGATGGCAAGTCTATAAACAAATTTCCGGTGAAGTCTCCTATGCTAAATTTAGAAGACATTGAATGGAAAAACCTTGTTATGCACTGGTCTCGTTCCCAGGATGAGGTACTGTCTATGAAATCACATGACAATTTGAAATTCTACTTTTCCGCATGTGCCTTACGGATCTTTTTTGCAGGAAATATGCTCGAAGAAGAATTCCAGTTTGACAAGAACGACAGGATATCGCAAATATGCTGCCCGCTGCTTTGCTCTTGTTAGTACCTGTTGTCCTGTATCACTGTACTTGCATACATACCTGGTTCATTATGTGACAGCGGTATGCATGATAGCTTGCTTATCAATTGTTTGCTCCAAATTATCTGATCTGTATGAATGGTTACATTAGTGTAGAATATATCCAATGCCAATGTTTTTTTAGCTCTGCATTGTTCTTGTAAGTACATGTTGTCCTTTATCAGTGTACTTATAATGACAGGTAGTTGTTAATGTACCATCACTCTGCAGCTTATTTTCCTTTGCCCTCCATTTTCTACACATCAGATCTATATTTACTCTTACCATAAGGTTGGTACTGAAGAAGTTTAGCTGTTCATTGCTCTTGGCTGTACCTTTTGCCTGTATCGCTGCACTTACATTTATAGCTACTTGGTTATGTAGCATCACTCTTCATCTTATCTTAAATAATTCTCCATTTTTTCGTATATTATCACATCTATATTTACTCTTAACAAAATGTAGAATAAAGGCAATGCTTTTGAAGAAGATTCTGTGGTAAACTTCTTGAATTGCCCCCCCCCCTCCCATCAGCATGGACAAGGCCTTTATAGAGCCTGTCTTCACCAATGATGTAAGTTTGTCCATCTCAAGCCTTCAAACTTTGTTGTATATATTTTGTTAGGCATGACTGCAACAACTGTTTATTTTGGTGTTTATATCAAATTGCTTGTTTAAAGTTTATTATGTAGTTCATAAACAAAAGTTTGTCCTTTCTCAATTTAAGTTTTCAGTTGTACAACCAAGTTCCTTCTTCATACCATGTAAAATAAACTATACAGAGCAAGTGATCTTCTTTTGCACTGCATGTATGCTTTTGTTCTTCATCCGTAATCCGGTGGTGTGGTGAACCTACCCACTACAGCACAATGTCATATTCTACAATGTCTTAACTATGAACAATGTCATATCATTCTACTATTATTTAAACCATCTCTTTATTTGCCAATCTGAAATGGTATAAATCGACAGCACACTAACCATTTATACTTATGAGTTCTTGATTTGTAATCCAGTGGTGTCGTGAAGCTGCCAACTCCTTCACAATGTCATTTCCTGCCATGTCTTGACCTGAACAATACCATATTGTGTTAATGCAATTTTAAATTGTGTCACTTTATTCGTCGGTAAGAAATGTGATGAATTGTCAGCACTGATACTTTTATGTGCAAAAGCTGTCATCTGTCTGCTTGTTTATCTTTCACAGTGAGGAGGATATAAGTGTTGAACAAGCGCAGTCTCATCATCTTGCTCAGCTGCTTGCGCTGCAGCTCCCCAACAGGGCTAACCTTTCTTGAACTCTATTGAAGTGATGTCAGTTTTGTATATTATTTTGTCGGCGTATTTATTTGCACTGGTGGCGATCTTTGATGCCCAGTGTATGTAATCTGTTGTCTGCTTGTGCTTTATTACCATAGTGGCGAACTTTGATGCCCAGTGGATGTAATATGTCGTAATTTCTTTATTGTATAGTCTAGGTTTTTTCTTATTCACGATGCTGCAGTTATTTTACTGTATATATATCCTGTCTTCGCAGTAAACCGGCCAAACCGTAAAATTATGGCACATAATCGGGCCGTCATGCTATCACGATGTAGGTTGGGCCTGAAACGTGCCAAACAGCTCACGGGCTGGCAGCAGCCCGAAATGAACCCCGGCCCATGATTGTGCGAATCAAATCACGGGCCTTTAACAGGCCAAAATTGTCTCGGTCCTTGTTTGGCCCAATCAGATATCGGCTACGAGCAGGCCGGATGCAAACCGGCCCGTAGTTAGGCCCAACTATATGACAGGCTTTTAACAGGCCGAAATTAATATAGGGCCGAAATGTTAAACGGACCCTTAACAGGCCAAAACTAATATCAGACCGAATTACTAAGTGGGCCTTTAGCAAGTGGGGCCAAAAGCATAGTGTCCAGTTGACGGGCCAAATCTGATATGGGCCATAATTGAGCCCAAAGCCTCTTAAAGGGCCGGACCTGATCTGGGCCGTAATTTGGCCCAGAACGTGGTAGGCTTTTAACGGGTCGGATCACATATGGGCCACTATTAGGCCCGGAACGTGGCAGGCCATTAATGGACCGGATCAAATATGGGCCGGCATTTGGCCCAAAACATGGCAGCCAGTTAATGGGCCAGCCTACTAGGGTCCTCAAAATCTTGTGGGCCTACAGCTGGGCCGGCCCATTAATGTCGGCGAAATCACGTGGGCCTTTAGCTGGGCCGGCCCATTATGATCCGCAAGAATCTTGTGGACCTTTACCTGGGCCGACCCATTATGGCACACAAAAATCTTGTGGGCCTTTACCTAGGCCGGCCCATTATGGCCCGCAAAATCTTGTGGGACTTTAGCTGGGCTAGCCCATTATGGTCCGCAAAATTTCGTGGGCCTTTAGCTGGGCCGCCCATTATGTTCCGCAAGAATCTTGTGGGCCTTTACCTGGGCCGGCCCATTATGGCACACAAAAAACTTGTGGGCCTTTACCTGGGCCGGCCCATTATGGCCCGCAAAATCTTGTGGGCCTTTAGCTGGGCCAGCCCATTATGGTCCGCAAAACCTTGTGGGCCTTCAGTTGGGCCGGCCCATTTAAACTTGATGGGCCGGTCCATGTGTCAACATATCATAGGCGCGTCTCGCCCATTGGATGAGTGACACCTGTGCCAACGCGGACCTGACACGTGTCTCCTCCAGCCAGTGATGATTTTACACGTGGAAAATCCCCATTGGTCGGGGCTGTTAACAGGTTATCGGATCCAAAACCCGACCCGGTAGCTTAACGGCGTTCTATTACGGTGGATGCCACGTGTCGGTCACCCTTGACGAAAGCACTTCTGTGACGCGCGATTTATCGTCATGGAAGTGGACACTTCCGTGATGATAATTTTGGTAATGACATGGAACACTTCTATGACAGCACAGGTATGACTATCTTGATTCTATCATAAATTTGTCATGGATGTACATGCATGACAAAAAACGCGACCTACTGTGACAAACACGTATCATCACGGAAGTGTTTTTTTGTAGTGAGTAGTGTAGCATGTTACTGCTTTCAGTTAATCCTATTCTGCTGCATAGCCTGTCATTGTTGCTACAGTTGTTACCCTTACCTGCAATCCTAAATGCTTAGTATAGGATGCTAGTATTCCATCAGTGGCCCTACATTCTTGTCCGTCTGCCATGCTATACTATCGGGCCATGATCACTCGGGAGGTGATCACGGGTATATACTTACATACATATTATATGATACATGTGGTAACTAAAGTCGGGTCAGCTCGTAGAGTACCCGCAAGTGATTCCAATCTGGGGGCTGAAAGGATAGGTGGCTCCATCCAGGTAGTGGTGGGCCTGAGTTCCCGATGGCCCCCGACTATTACTTTGTGGCGGAGCGACGGGGCAGGTTGGGACCACCTAGGAGAGAGGTGGGCCTCGCCCTGGTCGGCGTCTGCGGTTACATCAATTAACACACTTAACAAGATCTTGGTATTTGATCTGAGTCTGGCCACTAGCCTATACGCACTAACCAACTATGCGGGAACAGTTATGGGCACTCGACATCGTGGTATCAGCCGAAGCCTTCTTGACGTCAGCGACTTTGCGGCCCGCGCCGGATTGGACCGTAAGCCTGCGCTTGTATTAAGGGGGCTAGGTCTGCTTTCGGCCGCATTCGCAACGTGCAGGTGTGCAATGGGCGATCGGCCCAGACCCATGCGCCATAGGATTTAGACCGGCGTGCTGACCTCTCTGTTGTGCCTAGGTAGGGCTGCGACGTGTTGATCTTCCGAGGCCGGGCATGACCCAAGAAAGTGTGTCCGGCCAAAGGGGATAGAGCGTGTTGGGTAATGTGGTGCACCCCTGCAAGGAAGTTTATCTATTCGAATAGCCGTGATCCTCGGTAACAGGATGACCCGGAGTTGTACCTTGACCTTATGACTACTAGAACTGAATACTGAATAAAACACACCCTTCCAAGTGCTAGATATAACCCGGTGATCGCTCTCACACAGGACGATGAGGGGAGGATCGCCGGGTAGGATTATGCTATGTGATGATACTTGGTGAACTTACCATCTACTCTCTTCTACATGCTGCAAGATGGAGGCTGCCAGAAGCGTAGTCTTCGATAGGATTAGCTATCCCCCTCTTATTCTGGCATTCTGCAGTTCAGTCCATCGATATTGCCCCTTTTACACAGATACCCATGCATATGTAGTGTAGATCCTTGCTTGCGGGTACTTTGGATGAGTACTCATGGTTGCTTTTATCCCTCTTTTCCCCCTTTGCATTCTTCTCGGTTGTCACAACCAGATGCTGGAGTCCAGGATCTAGAGATTCCGATGATGATTCTACGTGGAGTTTGGCTTCGAGGAGTAGTTAGGAGGTTCCAGGTAGGAGGCCTTGCCTTTTCGATCGTTGCTACTTTTGTGCTAGCCTTCTTAAGTAAAACTTGTTTAACTTATGTCTGTACTAAGATATTATTGCTTCCGCTGACTCTTGTGTTTTTGAGCTGATGTATTCGAGCCCTCGAGGCCCCTGGCTTGTAATATAAAGCTTGTATTATTTTAATTTGTGTCTAGAGTTGTGTTGTGATATCTTCCCGTGAGTCCCTGATCTTGATTGTACATGTTTGCATGCATGATTAGTGTACGGTCAAATCGGGGGCGTCACAGACCCCAGGGCACTCAGCATTCTTGAAGACATTTTGGAGTTTATTTTGGTATGAAGATCGTGTACGCAGAGATCACTTAGGATCCAAGTCAGAATTTGTGTTGTAGAGGAGGAAGAATGTTGCTGCCACCATTTAGATTTGACGATATGTTCTTGAAAGATGTTGGCAGCCATTCATTTTTTACTACTACCTATGTACACTAATATAAGACATTTTTGTAGTTCAATTTGTATAGGAAAAACATCTTACATTAGTGTACAAAGGGAGTACTATTTTCTTAGTTTCATGTATAAAACTGAGTAATAGTTTACTAGGGTTTGAAAGAAGAAATTATATTTTATGTTCCCTTAAAAAATCGTCTTATTTTGTTGTACTTTATTATGCCTTCTGCTGCTGATAGTCGCCGTTTCTTTGCACATACATGTACTTATGCAACACACCTACAATCTCCGTTTCTTTGTCGCAATCATGGCCACACATGTGGGCTCTTTAGAAAATTTCAACTACATTCTGACTTCACAAGTGCTACACTTATCTGTACATAATTCTGCAACATTGTTGTGGTATTGTAATATTAATGATGTCTTGTACGAAAATATACTATGTCGATCTATCATCTAATATATTTTACTTTGCGACGGATTACTACAAGTTCTTCCTATACCAAGGGCTACTATATTGAATGGTTTACATCCTGATGTTGTTCCTTTTATATGGCATTTTGACAGTTTCAGAAGCAGTCGGTGCTAGAACTGGTCTAGCTATTGGGGCATATTGCTATGTTCACTCATATTGCAGGTTGTTTTTTCGAACATCTTATATATTTCAGCAACTGTAATCAACTTTTTTAAATCATCATGTTCATGTGTTCATGACCTGCTAATGGTAATGTAGTTCATAATGCTGGGAATACTTAGAGAGTGCCTTCTTTCAACAGATAATGAATGCACTACATTGTAGTTTAGTATCGCTAAGAACATTGTTCATGCTACCACCAATGACTACACATTTTATTGCATGTAAGTCAAATCCATCATTAATTGATTCCCATTGTTATATTTGCGACGTGGGTGTTACTCGGAAAATTTTCTACAAAGTCCTGTAGCAACACGCGGGGTGTCATCTAGTATTCATAATATTGAAGCCAAAATTTGCAAGGTTAATAATGATAGTACAACTTATTTGTGGCACTGTCGTTTAGGTCATATTGGTGTAAAGCGCATGAAGAAACTCTATGCTCATGGGCTTTTGGAATCACTTGATTATCAATCACTTGATGCTTGCGAACCATGCCTCATGGGCAAGATGACTAAGACTCCGTTCTCCGGAACAATGAAGCAAGCAACTGACTTGTTGGAAATAATAGATACTGATGTATGCGGTCCGATGAGTGTTGAGACTCACGGCGGGTATCGTTATTTTCTGACCTTCACAGATGATTTGAGCAGATATGGGTATATCTACTTGATGAAACATAAATCTGAAACATTTGAAAAGTTCAAAGAATTTCAGAGTGAAGTGGAAAATCATCGCAACAAGAAAATAAAGTTTTTGCGATCTGATCGTGGAGGTGAATATTTGAGTTATGAGTTTGGTCTTCATTTTAAACAATGTGGAATAGTTTCGCAACTCACGCCACCTGTAACACCACAGCGTAATGGTGTGTCTGAACATCGTAATCGTACTTTATTAGATATGGTGTGATCTATGATGTCTCTTACTGATTTACCGCTATCGTTTTGGGGTTATGCTTTAGAGACGGCTGCATTCATGTTAAACAGGGCACCATCTAAATCCGTTGAGACGACACCATATGAACTGTGGTTTGGCAAGAAACCCAAGTTGTCATTTCTTAAAGTTTGGGGCTGCGATGCTTATGTGAAAAATCTTCAACCTGATAAGCTCGAACCCAAATCGGAGAAATGTGTCTTCATAGGATAGCCAAAGGAAACTGTTGGGTACACCTTCTATCACAGATCCGAAGGCAAGATATTCGTTGCTAAGAATGGATCCTTTCTAGACAAGGATTTTCTCTCAAAAGAAGTGAGTGGGAGGAAAGTAGAACTTGCTGAGGTAATTGTACCTGCTCCCGAATTGGAAAGTAGTACATCACAGAAATCAGTTCCAGTGATTCCTACACCAATCAGTGAGGAAGCTAATGATGATGATCATGAAACTTTAGATCAACTTACTACTGAACCTCATAGGTCAACCAGAGTAAGATCCGCACCAGAGTGGTATGGTAATCCTTTTCTGGAAGTCATGTTACTTGACCATGATGAACCCACAATCTATGGGGAAATGATGATGAGCCCAGATTCCGCAAAATGGCTTGAGGCCATGAAATCTGAGATGGGATCCATGTATGTGAACAAAGTATGGACTTTGGTTGAGTTTCCCGATGATCGGCAAGCCATAGAAAATAAATGGAGCTTCAAGAAGAAGACTGACGCTGGCGGTAATGTTACTGTCTACAAAGCTCGACTTGTTGCAAAAGGTTTTCTACAAGTTCAAGGAGTTGACTACGATGAGACTTTCTCACCCATAGCGATGCTTAAGTCTGTCTGAACCATGTTAGCGCCGCATTTTAGCGATGCTTAAGTCTGTCTGAACCATGTTAGCAATTGCCGCATTTTATGATTATGAAATTTGGCAAATGGATGTCAAAACTGCATTCCTTAATGGGTATCTTAAAGAAGAGTTGTATATGATGCAACCAGAAGGTGTTGTTGATCCAAAAGATGCTACCAAAGTGTGCAAGCTCCAGCGATCCATTTATGGACTGATGCAAGCCTCTCGGAGTTGGAATATATGATTTGATAGTGTGATCAAGGCATATGGTTTTATACAGACTTTTGGAGAAGCCTGTATTTACAAGAAAGTGAGTGGGAGCTCTGTAGCATTTCTAATATTATATGTGGATGACATATTGTTGATTGGAAATAATACAGAATTTCTGGATAGCATAAAAGGATACTTGAATAAGAATTTTTCAATGAAGGGCCTCGGTGAAGATGCTTATATATTGGGCATCATGATCTATAGAGATAGATCAAGACGCTTAATTGGACTTTCACAAAGCACATACCTTGATAAAGTTTTGAAGAAGTTCAAAATGGATCATTCAAAGAAAGGGTTCTTGCCTGTGTTACAAGGTGTGAAGTTGAGTCAGACTCAATGCCCAACCACTACAGAAGATAGATAGAAAATGAAATTCATTCCCTATGCCTCAGCCATAGGTTCTATCATGTATGCAATCCTGTGTACTAGACCTGATGTGTGCCTTGCTATTAGTTTAGTAGGGAGGTACCAAAGTAATCCAGGAGTTGATCACTGGACAACAGTCAAGAACATCCTGAAATACCTGAAAGGGACTAAGGATATGTTTCTCGTTTATGGAGGTGACAAAGAGCTCGTCGTAGACGGTTACGTCAATGCAAGCTTTGACACTGATCCGGATGACTCTAAGTCAGAAACCAGATACGTTATTGTCGGGGAACGTAGTAATTTCTAAAAATTCCTACGCACACGCAAGATCATGGTGATGCATAGCAACGAGAGGGGAGAGTGTTGTCTACGTACCCTCGTAGACCGAAGCGGAAGCGTTGACTCAACGTAGAGGAAGTAGTCGTACGTTCTCCTCGCGATCCGACCGATCCAAGTACCGTTACTCCGGCACCTCCGAGTTCTTGGCACACGTTCAGCTCGATGATGATCCCCGGGCTCCGATCCAGCAAAGCGTCGGGGAAGAGTTCCTCAGCACGACGGCGTGGTGACGATCTTGATGTGTTACCGGCGCAGGGCTTCGCCTAAGCACTGCAACGATATGACCGAGGTGGAATTTGGTGGAAGGGGGCACCGCACACGGCTAAGGAACGATCCGTAGATCAACTTGTGTGTCTATGGGGTGCCCCCTGCCCCTGTATATAAAGGATGGAGGAGGAGGAGGCCGGCCAAGGCAAAGGTGCGGCCAGGATATGGATTCCTACTAGGACTCCAAGTCCTAGTAGGAGTCCACCAAAAGGGGAGGAAGGGAGAAGGAATAGGAGGAGAAGGAGAGGTGGCCGGCCCCCTTTTCCCTAGTCCAATTCGGACTAGAGGGGAGGGGGGCGCAGCAGCCTTTTTCCTCTTCCCACTAAAGCCCATCAAGGCCCATTACTTCTCCCGTAATCCTGTAACTCCCCGGTACCTCCAAAAATACCCGAACCACTCAGAACCCTTCCGATGTCCGAATATAGTCATCCAATATATCGATCTTTACGTCTTGACCATTTAGAGACTCCTCGTCATGTCCCCGATCTCATCCGAGACTCCGAACTCCTTCGGTACATCAAAACTCATAAACTCATAATATAACTGTCATCGAAACCTTAAGCGTGCGGACCCTACGGTTCGAGAACAATGTAGACATGACCGAGACACGTCTCCGGTCAATAACCAATAGCGGGACCTGGATGCCCATATTGGCTCCTACATATTCTACGAAGATCTTTATCGGTCAGACCGCATAACAACATACGTTGTTCCCTTTGTCATCGGTATGTTACTTACCCGAGATTCGATCGTCGGTATCCAATACCTAGTTCAATCTCGTTACCGGCAAGTCTCTTTACTCATTCCATAATACATCATCTTGCAACTAACTCATTAGTTGCAATGCTTGCAAGGCTTGAGTGATGTGCATTACCGAGAGGGCCCAGAGATACCTCTCCGACAATCGGAGTGACAAATCCTAATCTCGAAATACGCCAACCCAACATCTACCTTTGGTGACACCTGTAGTACTCCTTTATAATCACCGAATTACGTTGTGACGTTTGGTAGCACCCAAAGTGTTCCTCCGGCAAACGGGAGTTGCATAATCTCATAGTCATAGGAACATGTATAAGTCATGGATAAAAGCAATAGCAACATACTAAACGATCGGGTGCTAAGCTAATGGAATGGGTCATGTCAATCAGATCATTCAACTAATGATGTGACCTCATTAATCAAATAACAACTCCTTGTTCATGGTTAGGAAACATAACCATCTTTGATTAATGAGCTAGTCAAGTAGAGGCATACTAGTGACACTCTGTTTGTCTATGTATTCACACATGTATTATGTTTCCTGTTAATACAATTCTAGCATGAATAATAAACATTTATCATGAATTAAGGAAATAAATAATAACTTTATTATTGCCTCTAGGGCATATTTCCTTCAGTCTCCCACTTGCACTAGAGTCAATAATCTAGTTCACATCGCCATGTGATTTATCAGCAATAGTTCACATCACCATGTGATTAACACCCATAGTTCACATCGATATGTGACCAACACCCAAAGGGTTTACTAGATTCAGTAATCTAGTTCACATCGCCATGTGATTAACACCCAAAGAGTACTACGGTGTGATCATGTTTTGCTTGTGAGAGAAGTTTAGTCAACGGGTCTGCCACATTCAGATCCGTTATGTATTTTGCAATTTTCTATGTCTACAATGCTCTGCACGGAGCTACTTTAGCTAATTGCTCCCACTTTCAATATGTATCTAGATTGAGACTTAGAGTCATCTAGATTAGTGTCAAAACTTGCATCGACGTAACTTTTACGACGAACCTTTTTGTCACATCCATAATCGAGAAACATATCCTTATTTTACTAAGGATAATTTTGACCGATGTCCAGTGATCTACTTCTTAGATCACTATTGTACTCCCTTGCTTAACACAGTGTAGGGTATACAATAGATCTGGTACATAGCATGGCATACTTTATAGAATCTATGGCTGAGGCATAGGAAATGACTTTCATTCTCTTTCTATCATCTGCCGTGGTCGGGCTTTGAGTCTTACTCAATTTCACACCTTGTAATACAGGCAAGAACTCTTTCTTTGACTGTTCCATTTTGAACTACTTCAAAATCTTTTCAAGGTATGTACTTATTGAAAAACTTATCAAGCGTCTTGATCTATCTCTATAGATCTTGATGCTCAATATGTAAGCAGCTTCACCGAGGTCCTTCTTCGAAAAACTCCTTTCAAATACTCCTTTATGCTTCACAGAATAATTCTACATTATTTCCGATCAATAATATGTCATTTACATATACTTATCAAAATGCTGTAGTGCTCCCACTCACTTTCTTGTAAATACAGGCTTCACCGCAAGTCTGTATAAAACTATATGCTTTGATCAACTCATCAAAGCGTATATTCCAACTCCGAGATGCTTGCACCAGTCCATAGATGGATCGCTGGAGCTTGCATATTTTGTTAACACCTTCAGGATCGACAAAACCTTCTAGTTGCATCGTATACAACTCTTCTTTAATAAATCCATTAAGGAATGCAGTTTTGTTTATCCATTTGCCGGATTTCATAAAATGCGGCAATTGCTAACATGATTCGGACAGACTTAAGCATAGATATGAGTGAGAAACTCTCATCGTAGTCAACACCTTGAACTTGTCGAAAACCTTTTGCGACAATTCTAGCTTTGTAGATAGTAACACTACTATCAGTGTCCGTCTTCCTCTTCAAGATCCATTTATTTTCTTTGGCTTGCCGATCATCGGGCAAATCCATCAAAGTCCATACTTTGTTCTCATACATGGATCATATCTCAGATTTCATGGCCTCTAACCATTTCGCGGAATCTGGGCTCATCATCGCTTCCTCATAGTTCGCAAGTTCGTCATGGTCTAGTAACATGACTTCCAGAACAGGATTACCGTACCACTCTGGTGTGGATCTCACTCTAGTTTACTTACGAGATTCGGTAGTAACTTGATCTTGAAGTTACATGATCATCATCATTAGCTTCCTTACTAATTGGTGTAGTAGTCACAAGAACAGATTTCTGTGATGAACTACTCTCCAATAAGGGAGAAGGTACAATTACCTTATCAAGTTTTCTACTTTCCTCCCACTCACTTCTTTCGAGAGAATCTCCTTCTCTAGAAAGGATCCATTCTCAGCAACGAATATCTTGCCTTCGGATCTGTGATAGACGGTGTACCCAACAGTCTCCTTTGGGTACCTATGAAGACACATTTCTCCGATTTGGGTTTGAGCTTATCAGGATGAAACTTTTTCACATAAGCATCGTAACCCCAAACTTTAAGAAACGACAACTTTGGTTTCTTGCCAAACCACAGTTCATTTTGTGTCGTCTCAACAGACTTTAGATGGTGCCCCTTTTAACGTGAATGCAGCTGTCTCTAATGCATGATCCCAAAATGATATTGGTAAATCGGTAAGAAACATCATAGATTGTACTATATCCAATAAAGTACGGTTATGACGTTCGGACACACCATTATGCTGTGGTGTTCCAGGTGGCATGAATTTGTGAAACTATTCCACATTGTTTTAATTGAAGACCAAACTGATAACTCAAATATTTGTCTCCGCGATCAGATTGTAGAAACCTTATTTTCTTGTCACGATGATTTTCCACTTCACTCTAAAATTCTTTGAACTTTTCAAATGTTTTAGACTTATGTTTCATCAAGTAGATATACCCATATCTGCTCAAATCATCTGTGAAGGTCAGAAAATAATGATACTTGTCGCGAGCCTTAATATTCATCGGACCACATACATCAGTATGTATGATTTCCAACAAATCTTTTGCTTGCTTCATTGTTTCGGAGAACGGCGTTTTAGTCATCTTGCCCAAGAGGCATGGTTCGCAAGCATCAAGTGATTCATAATCAAGTGATTCCAAAAGTCCATCAGCATGGAGTTTCTTCATGCGCTTTACACCAATATGACCTAAACGGCAGTGCCACAAATAAGTTGCACTATCATTATTAACTTTGCATCTTTTTGGCTTCAATATTATGAATATGTGTATCACTACGATCGAGATCCAACAAACCAATTTCGTTGGTGTGTATGACCATAGAAGGTTTTATTCATGTAAACAGAACAACAATTGTTCTCTAACTTAAATGAATAACTGTACTGCAATTAACATGATCAAATCATATTCATGCTCAACGCAAACACCAAATAACACTTATTTAGTTTCAACACTAATCCCGAAAGTATAGGGAGTGTGTGATGATGATCATATCAATCTTGGAACCACTTCCGACACACATCGTCACCTTGCCCTTTAACTAGTCTTTGTTCATTCTGCAACTCCCGTTTCGAGTTACTAAATTTTAGCAACTGAACTAGTACCAAATACTGAGGGGTTGCTATGAACACTAGTAAAGTACACATCAATAACATGTATATCAAATATACTTATGTTCACTTTGCCATCCTTCTTATCCGCCAATCACTTGGGGTAGTTCCGCTTCCAGTGACCAGTCCCTTTAAGTAGAAGCACTTAGTCTCAGGCTTAGGACCAGACCTGGGCTTTTTCACTTGAGCAGCAACTTGCTTGCCGTTCTTCTTGAAGTTCCCCTTCTTTCCTTTTTGCCCTTTTCTTGAAACTAGTGATCTTGTCAACCATCAATACTTGATGTTTTTCTTTGATTTCTACCTTCGCCGATTTTAGCATCGCGAAGAGCTTGGGAATATTTTCCGTTATCCCTTGCATATTATAGTTCATCACGAAGTTCTACTAACTTGGTGATGGTGACTAGAGAATTCTGTCAATCACTCTTTTACCTGGAAGATTAACTCCCACTTGATTCAAGCGATTGTAGTACTCAGGCTATCTGAGCACATGCTCACTAGTTGAGCGATTCTCCTCCATCTTTTAGCTATAGAACTTGTTGGAGACTTCATATCTCTCAACTCGGGTATTTGCTTGAAATATTAACTTCAACTCCTGGAACATCTCGTATGGTCCATGACGTTCAAAACGTCTTTGAAGTCCCGATTCTAAGCCGTTAAGCATGGTGCACTAAACTATTAAGTAGTCATCATATTGAGCTAGCAAAACGTTCATAACATCTGCATCTGCTCCTGCAAAAGGTCCGTCACCTAGCGGTGCATCAAGGACAAAATTCTTCTGTGCAGCAATGAGGATAAACCTCAGATTACGGATCCAATCCGCATCATTGCTACTAACATTTTTCAACACAATTTTCTCTAGGAACATATCAAAATAAACACAGGGAAGCAACAATGCGAGCTATTGATCTACAACATAGATATGCTAATACTACCAGGACTAAGTTCATGATAAATTAAAGTTCAATTAATCATATTACTTAAGAACTCCCACTTAGATAGACATCCCCCTAATCTTCTAAGTGATCACGTGATCCAAATCAACTAAACCATAACCGATCATCACGTGAAATGGAGTAGCTTTCAATGGTGAACATCATTATGTTGATCATATCTACTATATGATTCACGCTCGACCTTTCGGTCTCCGTGTTCCGAGGTCATATCTTATATGCATAGCTCGTCAAGTATAACCTGAGTATTCCACGTGTGCAACTGTTTTGCACCCGTTGTATTTGAACGTAGAACCTATCACACCCGATCATCACGTGGTGTCTCAGCACGAAGAACTTTTGCAACGGTGCATACTCAGGGAGAACACTTCTTGATAATTTAGTGAGAGATCATCTTATAATGCTACCGTCAATCAAAGCAAGATAAGATGCATAAAAAGATAAACATCACATGCAATCAATATAAGTGATATGATATGGTCATCATCATCTTGTGCTTGTGATCTCCATCTCCGAAGCACCGTCATGATCACCATCGTCACCGGCGCGACACCTTGATCTCCATCGTAGCATCGTTGTCGTCTCGCCAATCTTATGCTTCCACGACTATCACTACCGCTTAGTAATAAAGTAAAGCATTACATCGCGATTGCATTGCATACAATAAAGCGACAACCATATGGCTCCTGCCAGTTGCCTATAACTCGGTTACAAAACATGATCATCTCATACAATAAAATTTAGCATCATGTCTTGACCATATCACATCACAACATGCCCTGCAAAAACAAGTTAGACGTCCTCTACTTTGTTGTTGCAAGTTTTACGTGGCTGCTACGGGCTTAAGCAAGAACTCATCTTACCTACGCATCAAAACCACAACGATAGTTTGTCAAATAGACTCCGTTTTAACCTTCTCAAGGACCGGGCGTAGCCACACTCGGTTCAACTAAAGTTGGAGAGACAGTCTTCCGCAAGCCATCTATGTGCAAAGCACGTCGAGGGAACCGGTCACGCATAAGCGTACGCGTCAGGTTGGTCCGGATCGTCTCATCCAACAATACCGCTGAACCAAAGTATGACATGCTGGTAGGCAGTATGACTTGTATCGTCCACAACTTACTTGTGTTCTACTCGTGCAAATAACATCAAACCATAAAAACCTAGGCTCTGATACCACTGTCGGGGAACGTAGTAATTTCAAAAATTTCCTACGCACACGCAAGATCATGGTGATGCATAGCAACAAGAGGGGAGAGTGTTGTCTACGTACCCTCGTAGACCAAAGCGGAAGCGTTGACTCAACATAGAGGAAGTAGTCGTACGTTCTCCTCACGATCCGACCGATCCAAGTACCGTTACTCCGGCACCTCCGAGTTCTTGGCACACGTTCAGCTCGATGACGATCCCCGGGCTCCGATCCAGCAAAGCGTCGGGGAAGAGTTCCGTCAGCACGACGGCGTGGTGACGATCTTGATGTGTTACCGGCGCAGGGCTTCGCCTAAGCACTGCAACGATATGAACGAGGTGGAATTTGGTGGAAGGGGGCACCGCACACGGCTAAGGAACGATCCGTAGATCAACTTGTGTGTCTATGGGGTGCCCCTTGCCCCTGTATATAAAGGATGGAGGAGGAGGAGGCCGGCCAAGGCAAAGGTGCGGCCAGGATATGGATTCCTACTAGGACTCCAAGTCCTAGTAGGAGTCCACCAAAAGGGGAGGAAGGGAGAAGGAATAGGAGGAGAAGGAGAGGTGGCCGGCCCCCTTTTCCCTAGTCCAATTCGGACTAGAGGGGAGGGGGGGCGCAGCAGCCTTTATCCTCTTCCCACTAAAGCCCATCAAGGCCCATTACTTCTCCCGTAATCCCGTAACTCCCCGGTACCTCCGAAAATACCCGAACCACTCAGAACCCTTCCGATGTCCGAATATAGTCGTCCAATATATTGATCTTTACGTCTTGACCATTTCGAGACTCCTCGTCATGTCCCCGATCTCATCCGAGACTCCGAACTCCTTCGGTACATCAAAACTCATAAACTCATAATATAACTGTCATCGAAACCTTAAGCGTGCGGACCCTACGGTTCGAGAACAATGTAGACATGACCGAGACACGTCTCCGGTCAATAACCAATAGCGGGACCTGGATGCCCATATTGGCTCCTACATATTCTACGAAGATCTTTATCGGTCAGACCGCATAACAACATACGTTGTTCCCTTTGTCATCGGTATGTTACTTACCCGAGATTCGATCGTCGGTATCCAATACCTAGTTCAATCTCGTTACCGGCAAGTCTCTTTACTCGTTCCATAATACATCATCTTGCAACTAACTCATTAGTTGCAATGCTTGCAAGGCTTGAGTGATGTGCATTACCGAGAGGGCCCAGAGATACCTCTCCGACAATCGGAGTGACAAATCCTAATCTCGAAATACGCCAACCCAACATCTACCTTTGGTGACACCTGTAGTACTCCTTTATAATCACCCAGTTACGTTGTGACGTTTGGTAGCACCCAAAGTGTTCCTCCGGCAAACGGGAGTTGCATAATCTCATAGTCATAGGAACATGTATAAGTCATGGATAAAAGCAATAGCAACATACTAAACGATCGGGTGCTAAGCTAATGGAATGGGTCATGTCAATCAGATCATTCAACTAATGATGTGACCTCATTAATCAAATAACAACTCCTTGTTCATGGTTAGGAAACATAACCATCTTTGATTAATGAGCTAGTCAAGTAGAGGCATACTAGTGACACTCTGTTTGTCTATGTATTCACACATGTATTATGTTTCCTGTTAATACAATTCTAGCATGAATAATAAACATTTATCATGAATTAAGGAAATAAATAATAACTTTATTATTGCCTCTAGGGCATATTTCCTTCAGTTATATTGAATGGTGGAGCTGTCAGCTGGTGCAGTTCTAAGCAGAGCGTCGTGGCAGGATTTATGTGTGAAGCGGAGTACATAGCTGCTTCGGAAGTAGCAAATGAAGGAGTCTGGATGAAGGAGTTCTTATCCTATCTAGGTGTAATACCTAGTGCATCGGGTCCAATGAAAATCTTTTGTGACAATACTCGTGCAATTGCCTTGGCAAAGGAATCCAGATTTCACAAGAGAACCAAGCACATCAAGAGACACTTCAATTCCATCCGCGATCAAGTCAAGGAGGGAGACATAGAGATTTGCAAGATACATACAAATCTGAATGTTGCAGACCCGTTGACTAAGCCTCTCTCACGAGCAAAACATGATCAGCACCAAGACTCCATGGGTGTTAGAATCATTACTATGTAATCTAGATTATTGACTCTAGTGCAAGTGGGAGACTAAAGGAAATATGCCCTAGAGGCAATAATAAAGTTGTTATTTATATTTCCTTATATCATGATAAATGTTTATTATTCTTGCTAGAATTGTATTAACCGGAAACTTAGTACATGTGTGAATACATAGACAATCAGAGTGTCCCTAATATGCCTCTACTTGACTAGCTCATTAATCACAGACGGTTATGTCTACTAGCCATAGACATGTGTTGTCATTTGATGAACGGGGTCACATCATTAGAGAATGACGTGATGGACAATACCCATCCATTAGCTTAGCATAATGATCGTTTAGTTTTTCTGCTATTGCTTTCTTCATGACTTATACATGTTCCTGAGACTATGAGATTATGCAACTCCCGAATACCGGAGGAACACCTTGTGTGCTATCAAACGTCACAACGTACCTGGGTGATTATAAAGATGCTCTACAGGTGTCTCTGATGGTGTTTGTTGAGTTGGCATAGATCGAGATTAGGATTTGTCACTCTGTGTATCGGAGAGGTATCTCTGGGCCCTCTCGATAATGCACATCACTATGAGCCTTGCAAGCAATGTGACTAATGAGTTAGTCACGGGATGATTCATTACGGAACGAGTAAAGAGACTTGCCGATGATGAGATTGAACTAGGTATGATGATACCGATGATCGAATCTCCGGCAAGTAACATACCGATGACAAAGGGAACAACGTATGTTGTTGTGCGATTTGACCGATTTAAAGTGCGTTATATCGACTAGAGGGGGGTGAATAGGCGATTTTTATGAAATTCTTCACTGAGGAATTTGCTCGTGAGGAAATTCCTTAGCGAAGAACTACTAGCAGCGGAATAAGTACTCAGAGGTAAACATAGCAGAATACATGCATGGTCATCATGATGAAATGAAGACAAACTCAGAGTACAGAATGCGTAAACACAAGATAGCACAAGATGAAGACAAACAGACTGAAGAAATTGAACTGAGGAAATTGAGAAAGTCTTCAGTCAAAGTCTTCAAACTCAGATATGATAAACAAGCAGCACAATACTGAGGAGATGAAAGAGTTGAGGAAATGGAACCAGCAAGCTTGGTGAAGACGATGATTTGGTAGACCAGTTCCAACTGCTGTCTCAGTTGTACATCTGGTTGGAGCGGCTGAGTATTTAAACTCGAGGACACACAGTCCCGGACACCCAGTCCTGAGCACGCAGCTCGGGACACCAAGTCCTCACCGTATTCTCCTTGAACTAAGGACACACAGTCCTCGCCCAATCACTTGTGGTAAGTCTTCAGGTGACTTCCAAACCTTCACAGACTTGGTCACTCGGCGATCCACAATTCCTCTCGGATGCTCTAGACCTTGACGCGTAACCGTCTGGAAGAAGCACAGTCTTTAAAGGTAACAAGCGTCGGATCCACGCAGGATCAATCTCTTCAGTGATGCTCAATCACTTTGGTTTGTAGGTGTTTGGGTTTGGGTTTGGATTTTCCTCACTTGATGATTTTCGCTCAAAGTCCTCGAAGGATGGGTTGCTCTCAAATGACAAGTGTCAAGTTCACGCGGAGCAGCCAACCAGCTAGTGGTTGTAGGGGGCGGCTATTTATAGCCTAGGGAGCAGCCCGACATGATAAGACATAAATGCCCTTCAATGATATGACCGTTAGGTGGACAAGATATTTTGGGACAGCTGGCGCGTAGCACAGCAACGGTCAGAAATTTGAGGTACAAATTCCTCAGGGCTATCATGTTCCTCACTATGTAGGCAATTTGCACTGGCAAATTCCTAACTCCTCAGTCAGAGCAAAGTCCTCAGTGACCAGAAGAACTGCGTCTCTGTCACTAAAGAAATTGACTGAACTGTATGAGATTTCCAATGGCTTCACTCGAAGGGATTGGTAGGTGTAGGATTTGAGATGAGCATCACATGGAAATTTTCTCTTTAGTATTTCCTCGACCCCCTTTAACAGTACGGTGTTTCCTATGACTCAAGAAAGAGAAAATGAAACTACGAAAACAAAAGTCTTCACGCTTCATGTTCCTCGAATGAACACCCAAGTCTTCAAGGTCACACCAATTTCTTCACTTTCAAAGTCTTCAGAATGTCAAAGTATTCACTTGAAGAACTTCATTTTTAGGGGTCGACTTTCTTTGTAACTATCAAACTCCTCATAGACTTATAGACCTGTGTACACTCATAAACGCATTAGATACTTAACCTATAAGTCTTCAATACACCAAAATCACTAAGGGGCACTAGATGCACTTACAATCTCCCCCTTTTTGGTGATTGATGACAACATAGGTTAAGTTTTCAACGGGAATAAATATGTGAAGTGTAAATACTGATATTGAGGAATTTGATTACAAGATATAGAAGAACTCCCCCTAAAGTTGTGCATAGTGAGGAATTTGCTTTCGAAGCAATGCACACTTGAAGAGATGAATCATGGAGATCTCCCCCTATATCTTGTCATTCATACACGCATTTGATATATAATATGAAGAATTTGAAATGCATGATGAAATATGGTGCCTGATGTAATTCAGCATGCGTGCAATAATATTAACGAGGAATAAGCATGCAGAATAGCGCATCAGAAGTATCAGAGCATAGTGCAACAAAAGTATCAGCGCACCATAGAGTTTAAGATTACAACTCGATCCAATAAAAGTTTCGGAAGAACGAGAGTTGTAACTTAGCAAAAACAAATATGCCCTTATTATAGATCCGCTTGAAGACTAACTCAGATTTCTCCCCCTTTGTCATCAAATGACCAAAAGGATCGAATCTGAGGACTAACGCCCCTGAAGATTTTCAAGTTGATGAAGGAGCGCCAGCGTTGTTGGGGTCGGTTGTTGAAGTAGGGCCTGCCGCAGTGTCGTCCAAGTCTTCATGTTCATCAGTATCGCGCGATGAAGAATAGGAGCTGGCCACCAAAGAAGGAACTGGGACCTTCTTGTATTTCTTCGGCGGAGGTGCAGACCAGGCAAATTCTTCGTTGAGACCCATTTTCTTCAAATCATCAGCGCTGTAAACTTGAGACAGAATAGCCCAGGTGCGGTTGAGGGTTTCATGGAGGTAGTAGTGGTTTTTCTTCACTGCATTATGTGTTGCAGTCATGTTGTGAAGAATTGAACCAAACTGACGCTTGACCCATTTGTGATTGCGATCAACCTTTTGATGAAGACTAAGGAGTAACTCACGGTCAGTCATCACCCTGGGTGTTGTGGCTTGAGGATTTTGCTTGGCAGTGTTGGCAGCAGAGTCATGTGTGGCAGAGTCATCATTGGTGGAATAAGAAGCAGCCTTGCGAAATTGACCATCCAATGGACGAATGCCTTGATCGATCACAGCAGTGGCCTTGCCCTTTTCTTCAGCTGAGGAAAATGTCCTTTTGAGGACCTCAATAGGAGGCAAGTAGCTGCAGTGGTTGAGAGTTTCAGCTTTGTAGTTGAGTGAAGACCTTGTCCTGATGAATCTCATAATCCAAGGTGCATAAGGCTTCAGCTCAAATGGCGACATAGCGATATTTGCCAAAGTCCTCATGAAGAAATCATGGAAGTTGACGGGAACGCCATGAATGATGTTGAAAAGCATGTTCTTCATGATGCCAACGACTTCTTCATCACTTGAGTCGTGGCCCTTGATGGGACTCATTGTCTTCGTCAGAATGCGATAGACAGTCCTTGGCACATATAACAATTCCTTGACGAGGAATTTGGTTCGAGGTGCTTGCCCTGGCTTCAAAGGCTTCATCAGCACTTGCATATAGTGATTTGAAAGCTCAGGTTCGTTGTAAACACAACGTGCATCTTCAGTGGGTGGACTCAAAGGAAGTACATGAAGCAATTCAGATGCTGGGGCCTTATGATGTGTGTTCTCAGTCATCCAGTCCAGAACCCATGAATTCACATCTTCAGAGTTGCCGGTGATGTGCAACGTTGCATAGAATTGAAGAATAAGTTCTTCATTCCAATCGCATATGTCTGTGCAGAAATTGAGCAGCCCAGCATCGTGAAGAACACTGAGGACTGGCGTGAAGGACGGCATAGACTCCATATCCACGTGAGGAATATGTGCATGGTCGAAGACTTTGTCTTTGTTGAAAAGCACTGAGGAATAGAAATTAGCTTGACTGGCAGTCCAGAAACGCCTCTTCCTTATGCGAGCAGAGTCATAAGGGTTGTATTCAGTGAAGAACACGTGCTCGCCAAAGAAGTCTTCGGCCTTGAACTTTTGTTTCCTTGAGAACAGATCCTTTGGCTTGGGCAGAGGAGTGTCAGTGAGTTGCATCACAACCTCAGGAATCACGATCTTAGGTTCTTCAGGCTGAGGAATTTCAGGTTCTTCCTCAGGTGCAGTCAACTTTTCAGCTTCAGCAGCAGTTTCTTCAGCACTAGTGGCTGGAATTTCTTCATTCACAGATGCAGTGGGATGAGTTTCTTCAGAGCCCATTTGAACAGTCTGTGCAGGGGAGTGAGGAATTTGATGCAGTGGGGTGAAGAGAGGGGAATTGGGGTGCTGACTTTCCCTAAAGTCATCATTCATCAACGGTGTTGTGCTGCCAATATCCACATCTTCATCATTAATTTCTTCAACACCAACCTCTTCAGCATCAAACTGAGGCATTGGTGATGAGACCTTTGGAGTTGAAGGGATTGAATCCACTTCAATTTCTTCATCAATCCGCTCTGAGGAAGCAGCAGATTGAGTTTCTTCATCTGATCCACTTGGGATCTCATAGTCTTCACCAAAAGGAACAAGGTCCTTTGATGGCATGGATGAAATAGGAACAACATCAATTGGATTAGCAAACGAGCTGGTCATGGGCTTCATCTTCTTGGGAGCTGAAGATTCTGAAGCTTGTGATGCTTTCCTCTTCTTCACTGCAGCTCGCTCTGCAGCCTTTGTCTTCTTCACATCCAATGCGGATGGAAGGATCGAAGTTGGTGTAGGCGCAGGTGGAGCTGAGGAATCTGGTTGATTTTCCTCAGGAGCAACTGATGCAGTTGTCCTTTCTTTTTCAGTTTCTTCAGGCGCACCACTAGTGGATGCCCTGGCAATGTCTTCAGTGGCTGGAGTTGAGTTATCAGCCCTGGAACTTGCATTTTCTTCAGCAGCCTGAAAGTCATCAGCGGTGCTGGCATGTTCTTCAGTGGGCTGTGCTGAAGGTTCAGCTTGAGGAATTCCTTGTTGCGATGGGGCTGCAACATTGGTGAATTTCTCAGTCAGTTGTACAAACCTGACTTTTGCTCCTTTCCAGTCAGCATAGTATGCATCAAATTCATCGCTGAGGGTTTTGATATCAGCCTGCATCTTGATGAGTTCTTCAGGCTTCATCGTGAGAACATTTTTCCTCAGCAGCTTCTCTTTTCTATACTGCGAATTCTTGATCTCTCTGGCCCTATCATATTTCCACTTCTCCTCTTGGATGAAGTGAGTCAACATGTGACTTTGTCCAGGTGTCAATTTGAAATCAGGCATAGGTGTGTTGGGATCCTTATGCCAGAGATCAATATAATCTAGGATCGCCCTTGGATCCAATAGCAGGGGCACAGGTGTGCCTTTGGCTTTAGCAGCCCTTTCTTGGCGGTCTCTGATGATTTCAGCAAGTGCTTCTTCATCAGCTTCATCATCATCAGATGGCACAGTGAAGACTACCTGCTTCTTCTAAGGACTTGGACGAGTGCCGCGTCCAGTAGTAGCCTTTTTCTTCAGCAGAGAGGGTCCAGCTGAGGAATTTGGTGCAGCTGAGGAACTAGCTGAGACACCAGAGGCAATTGAGGTGCCAGTAGTCCTTTGGCACGAGGCCAGATGCACAGGTGCTGAGGACTTTGTCGGGACAGCTGAGGACTGTGGAGGAGGTGCTGAGGACTTTGGTGGAGCAGGAGCAGCATGAGGAATTTGCTTTGAAGATTCTGGCCGTGAGGGCGTAGCTGAGGAACTTAGCCGTGAGGGCATTGATGTTGAAGCACTTGGCTTGCGAGCGGGCTTCTTGAGCATCGCTTTCTTCGGCTTGACAGAGGCCTCAGTGGCAGCAGCAGCAGCAGAGTCTTCATTGAATTTCCTCACTGCTTCTCTGGCTTGCCTTGCCAGTTTAGCTTGGCGCTTGGCCCATTCTTCAGGAAAATCCTCACCGCGTTTGATGCTAGTGGGATCGGCCACTTGGCCAGGTGCCAATGGGGCTCGTGGGCATGGAGGGTTAAGTGCGAATTTCTTCATGTACTTTGGAGTAACATATTTGTACTCCTTCCATTCACGTGCCCATCTCCGTTCAATCCTCTGGATTCGCACCTTGCGCTGATTTTTATCCTCTTTGCCAAACTTGGCTTCATCAGGCATGCAGTACTCTTTATAAATATCCTCTGGGATTTCAAAAGCAGTCATGACCTCAGGCTTCTTTCCTCCTTTCTGTGGCCTTTTACCTTCAGCCATTTTCTTCAGATGAGGAATTTGAACAATTGAATTCTCTGAAGAAGTATGCAACTTTTCTTCGAGGAATGCTGCAAATGAGTTAAGTTGATGAGAACCTAATGATTCAGCAGCGGACATGTGTACCTGTGAACAGAGTATAGTTGCGAGGAATTTGGAGAGGTCATATGTGTTCTCAGAGGATTTTTCATAAAGAACAAGTTTGAGGAATTTGACCAGATTCGTCTTGAGGAATTTCACTAAGCGCTTTATATCTTAGGTTCCAGAGTTGTATAGATCGAAGATCCACACAATTGAGGAATCTTTGAAGAAATTGATGCTTAGGGAAATGAATCAAGAACAGATAACTTGTGATGTATTTTGTGTGTGAGGATTTGAAGCATAAAACACCTTTGAAGATTTTGTAGAAAAGTTTCGAATCAAAGAGGGCAGTAAAATTAGCTTTTAATTACCCTGAACGAAGAACACGACGAACTGGGAGTTGAAACAGTGAAGTTCGTCGATGCAGATCTTCCACGCCCTAACTTGGCGGAGGAAGACGTCTATGGCGGCGGCGGAGGTGAAGATTTCCGCAGTCGGCGCGAGTACGACGGCGACGAGGTCGAGGCAGTGAAGCTCTTCCTCACCAGCGACGATGGAGTAGCGACGGCGCTAGGGTTTGGAAGCTCGAGCAGGAGAGTGAGATCGAGCGGGGTAAAAGAAGTGAGGACGGCGACAGGGGTATTTATAGCCGCGGTGAAAAACTGCTCGTCCGAAGATTTAGGACGAACGTGCCCCTGGCCGTTCTCCTTCTCGTGACATGTGTCACCCATGTACAGTGTAGTGGAGATCGTGTAAGATCGTGGGTGGATAAAATAATGCATCATGGGATGCGGAACGGTTTGAGCGGCAAAACTGAAAGTTTGGATAAGATTAGTTTTAACGTTCCGTTCGCAATTTCTTCAGCTGACAAGGACATAGTGAAGAATTTGAACGAGTTTCAAATAGAACGCACATGAAGAATTTGTGAATAGATTGGATTGAGTATAGCATAAAGGGGAAGGTTGTGACGCCCCAAGACCGGAGCTTCAGATGCCTTCCATGTTTTTCGGGTTTCGTCGTGTGTTTTGTTTTGCTTGTTGCATTCATCATTGCATCATGTGCATTGCATCATGTCTTCTTGCACCTCTTCTTAAAAACTCAACAAAATAAAATGCATAGATCTTTGATCTATTTAAATTGAGGGAACTCACCTGGTGATTTCTCTATATAACATATCCTCCCAATATATTGGGGAGCTATAAAAAAATATTCCATTCTTTTGGAATTAACCATAACACACGTGCAAAGATAATCCCATGCCTCTCTATCTAAATCCTTGACCTCAACTTTGCCCGTAAAATTCTTTCGACACTTTTCCAAGCTCCACCAATAAAATCAACATTTTTTTGGACTCTTCGGAAACCTAGTCCCAATTCAAAACCATTTGAATTATATTCAATTGAATTTGAATTTTTATCTTTTGATCATGCCACTTCTATTTTCTTGGATAAAACTCATTTTTGTGAGTCCGGGATAATTATCCGCATGTCCAACTTCTTCCCCTAACACCTCCTTCCTTTTTCTTCTCTCTCCTGTCTTTCTTTGTTTTTTTCCTGTTTTTGCAATAGTTTTAGATGAGAGAGAGAGAGAGAGCAGTCAGCCAAGCCGGCCCATCCTTCCCCGCAGCCTAAGTGGCCCAAGGCCCAGCAGGCGCCCTCCCCCTAGGCGCAGCCCCCCTCTATACTGGGCCAGCCTCCAAGGCCTACTCCCTCCCAAACCCTAGCGAGCATCTCTCCTCTCTCCCTCGTCTCCACCTCCCGCCGCCAGAAGCCATCTCTCTCTCGATCCCCACAGCGCCTGCGACCGAACCTCCCATCTCCCTCTCCAGCGCTCGTGCCGCCACCACAGGAAAGGAGAGGAGTGAGACCCCAGGACGACCACCCCGCGACCCCATGAGCTCGCCGCCCTCGACCCGGCTCGCCATCGACGTCCCTTCGCCGGAGCCCTTCCCTCGGCCTCCCACGACAGCCGCGCCGTGCCCTCAAGCGCCTCGCCTCCCGCAGCCATGCCAGGACCTCCTCGCCGCCTCCTCGTCTACCCGGAGCCACCGCGTCGTCAGCAAGCAGTCCCGCCGGAGCAGCTTTTCTCCCGCGCGCTTCTCCTCCTGTTTCTCCTTGTCGCCACCAAGTACCTCGCCGCCGGGAGCAGCAGCAGCTGCTACACCATCTCGACACGCCCCTGGCCCTGCTTCTCCTTCGCGCGCCATGGCCTTGGCCCCTCTGCTCCGCCCACCGCCTCTGCTGCCCTCCTCAACGTCCTGCTTGACCTCTCCGTGGGCCACAGATGTGTGTTGTATCCTGCCTTGCTGCTGTGCACCCGAGGCCTCCTTGGTCTTGCTTCAATTTGGTTTTGACCGTCAAGTTCCTCTTCACCGAACATCCACACGACTGCAACCGGGACCTTGTTCTGCTACGTTTTGGGACACGCCGAGTTCCTCGAAGGCCACCGATGCCTAGTATGTCTCCAGACCCGGACCAACAAGTACCACGACGTTCAGAGTCCTCGGATCCGTCAAGTCCGTCTACGAACCGTGAACAACTACCGTCGACGTGAAAACATGTACCACTACCGTCGCCCAAGACCCGTGTACCACTACTTCGATCAAGTTCGACTACCTTCGCCTGTACCACTACTTCCACTACCGTCGCGAGAACGACTACTTCCACTACTACCGTCGCGTAACAACTACTTCCTCTACTTCCCTCGACGACCCGTGAATGACTACTTCCTCTCTGAACCGGTCCGCTTTGAAAATGCACGCTTCGAAGGTATAACTGCTGAGAACGACGACCGTCGTGAACGAATGCATGTTGTATGAGATGCTCGTGTTTGCACCGTGTCCGAGTTGATCCTTGCGCGTTCCTCATTGCCTTGCCATCGACTCGTGGGAACCCGGTAACCGGGATCACCCCACCTTCTATCGCATGTCACGCTCTCGTCAATTTCCCTTTTGCACCGGCATCTCAATCGAGTACCGGAAACCGATATGTTGCCATGGCATCATTTTCGGATTCGTTGCCGTGGCACGCTTTCTTTCCACCACGGTGACAAATGCTTCAATATAATGCTCTTGTCAACATTTTCATAAAATTGCTTAAAACTTGCATATGTCATCCGCATCATGATAACAACATTTAAAATGCTTAAAAATGATGTTTGTTTAAACTTGCATAAATGCCATGTTAAAATGATTTATTTCATAACTAAATAACCATAGCTCGGATTTTAATAAACTTTATATGTAAATGGGGTGGGAAAATGCCTAGTTTAACATGGTGCACTTTATTTTGCTGTTTAACAACATTAAAATTATGAATAGGGCAGAACAGTACCAAATTTGAAATATGCATATGAGGGTTTTCCGGAATTGTTGTTTCTTATTTCTGGCCTCATTTAAACTTGCCTAAATAGCTAGGTTTCATATGATTCACCCCTTGCCATGTTTAACAACATTTAATATTGTTGGGTACATAACAAGAGAGAACTAAATAATCGTATGTGGTGTTTCCTCAATATGCAACTCGTTGCATATTGAGCTCCACTTAATTTGTAGTATTGTTTGTGCATTTTGCCATGCCCTACATATTTAAACGGACATGCATCATTATTGTTTGTGCATCATGCCATGTTTATGTGTTGGTTGTTTACTATGTTGTTTGTTTGTTTCTTTCCGGGTTGCTTCTCTCGTTAGCTTCGGTTTCGTTCCGGAGTTGTGAGGATTCGTTCGTCTTCGTCCGTTTGTCTTCTTCTTGGACTCGTTCTTCTTCCTTGCGGGATCTCAGGCAAGATGACCATACCCTCGAAATCACTTCTATCTTTGCTTGCTAGATTGTTCGCTCTTTTGCTATGCCTATGCTGCGATACCTACCACTTGTTTATCATGCCTCCCATATTGTTAAACCAAGCCTCTAACCCACCGTGTCCCAGCAAACCGTTGTTTGGCTATGTTACCGCTTTGCTCAGCCCCTCTTATAGCGTTGTTAGTTGCAGGTGAAGATGAAGTTTGTTCCTTGTTGGAACATGGAGATGTTGTTCCTTGTTGGAACTTGTTTACTTGTTGGGATATCACAATATATCTTGTTTAATTAATGCATCTATATACTTGGTAAAGGGTGGAAGGCTCGGCCTTATGCCTGGTGTTTTGTTCCACTCTTGCCGCCCTAGTTTCTGTCATATCGGTGTTATGTTCCCGGATTATGCGTCCCTAACGTGGTCGGGTGATTTATGGGACCCCCTTGACAGTTTGCTTTGAATAAGACTTTTCCAGCGAGGCCCAACCTTGGTTTTACCATTTGCCTCACCACCAACTACCCCTTTCCCTTGGGTCGGCCAACCCGAGGGTCATCTTTATTTTAGCCCCCCCCCCCCCCGGGGCCAGTGTTTCTCTAAGTGCTGGTCCAAACCGAGCGATGTCCGGCGCCCCCTGCGCAATCAGGGTCTATGCCAACCCGACGTCTTGCTCATCCGGTGTGCCCTGAGACCGAGATATGTGCAGCTCCTATCAGGATTTGTCGGCACATCCGGGCGGCTTTGCTGGACTTGTTTTATTACTGTCAAAATGTCTTGTAGCCGGGATTCCGAGACTGATCGGGTCTTCCCGGGGAGAAGGAATATCCTTCGTTGATCGCGAGAGCTTATCATGGGCTAAGTTGGGACACCCCTGCAGGGTTTGAACTTTCGAAAGCCGTGCCCGCGGTTATGTGGCAGATGGGAATTTGTTAATGTCCGGTTGTAGAAAACCCGAAGTCGATCTTAATTAAAATACATCAACCGCGTGTGTAACCGTGATGGTCTCTTCTCGGCGGGGTCCGGGAAGTGAACATGGTTGTTGGAGTTATGCTTGACGTAAGTAGTTTCAGGATCACTTCTTGATCATAGTTGTTCGACCGTGCTTTTGCCTTCTCTTCTCGCTCTCATTTGCGTATGTTAGCCACCATATATGCTAGTCGCTTGTTGCAGCTCCACCTCATACCTTTTACCCTACCTATAAGCTTAAATAGTCTTGATCTCGCGGGTGTGAGATTGCTGAGTCCCCGTGACTCACAGTTACTTCCAAAACCAGATTGCAGGTGCTGATGAATCCGTGCAGGTGACGCACCCGAGCTCAAGGAGGAGTTTGATGAAGATCTTATCCTTTATGTTGTTTCGTTCTAGTCGATCAGTAGTGGAGCCTAGTTGGGGTCGATCGGGGACCTTTGTCGCTTTTGGGGTTTCTTCTTTTATTTGGCTCCGTAGTCGGGCCCTGATTGTACTTGGTTGTTGTAATGCTTTACTCTTGTAATTGTGTGAAGTGGCGATTGTAAGCCAACTATGTATCTCTTTCCCTTATGTATTACATGGGTTGTGTGAAGATTACCTCACTTGCGACATTGCTTTCAATGCGGTTATGCCTCTAAGTCGTGCTTCGACATGTGGGAGATATAACCGCATCGAGGGCGTTACAAGTTGGTATCAGAGCCTTCCCCGACCTTAGGAGCCCCCACTGATTGATCGTTTTTAGCGGCCGAGTTGTGTCTAGAAAAAGGTTTTGAGTCATTTAGGAGTTATATATCGGAGAGTTTAGGAATTCTTTTTACTTCCCAGTCTCCTCATCGCTCTGGTAAGGCATCCTGACGTAGAGTTTTGACTCTTCTCTTCTCAAATTTCACTAAAAAAAAGTTTAGGATCACGCGGATATCTTAGAATCGTTCCGATGGTTTTATGATGACAACATTGTCTTGGTTGCCTCCTGTCAGCAGGGGTTTTAGTGGAGGTGTCCCGGGGAGTTGAGCTCCGAGGTGTTGTCGTCATAATTTTATCGTTACAGTTCTGGAATACCTGAGTTTAGTACGCCGACATCGAAAATCTCTTTTGTACAGTTGTTGGTGAGATAACCCTGATAGCCCAGTACTGAGGCGAGTGCGGGAGTATTGCCATGACTCGTATAACGGATGCTTTTCGAAGGTTGAGGTAGACGATTTCCGAAGGTTTCTTGGTTATGTGTTGAAGGATGGATACAGCTGGTTCTAGGTATTGTTAGTTTGGGTGATATATTTGTGTCCCCTGTATCCCCAACACCTGATTGCATAACCAGAAAGTTTCGGGAGTTTATAGGTGGGAATTCAAGTAGCTCCTAGAATATCTTTCCGACAGATGCATGATATGGGATTGGGTAAATCTCTATCATATGTATTTGTTCCGGCTTATTCTGCAAGCCAAACCCTTGTTTTTGTTTTGTTTTGTGGTATTCGAGTTGCTTCGAAGTCAAATGTTGAATCCATACCTTTCTTAAATGTTGTTCTCATATTTCTATGAGAATACTAAGCCTTCTTGATCATTAAGGTTGTCATGTCAACTCTTTTCCAACCGGCGTGCTTTCTTTTCAAGATGATCCTATCTTTTTTCCTAATCGCAAGATCCAATCCCAGTTTTCATCAACGGTGTTCGTTTCATTCGTCCCAAGTTGTCTTTGTTTTTCCCGCCCTCCCACCCTTATTTCTTCAAGGACGCAGATTTCTTGATCAAGTATCCATCTTATTGATGTGAAGCCTCTCCATTCTTCTCCTTCATGTTCTTACCCGGTGTTTCTCATGAAGATGCTAACGGAGCCTCAAGTTTATAATTATTTGCTCTTTTATCTCCTCGGTGTGTTCAATGCAATCTTTCGATTGTGATCACATCTTTTCCTTGTTTCAATACTTTCTCGTACCGGTGCATCTCTTAAGCATTCACCTCTCGCTATTCATTTGTTCCAGAGTGTTGAAGATATCTCAGAAGATTCAAGTTTCCATTCTCAATTCACTCAATTTCTTTTGAGGATGCTATCTCATTCAAGCCATTTAATTCTACCGGTGCAATCTCTTCTTCTAAATCGTTCAACGGTGTATCTTCTGAGTGGGCCCTAACCCACATGTCTTTTCCCAGGATCTTACCTGACTCTTCTAATTTTCCCGGAGCTATTCTCTAATTCTTTTCAAAGTTTGACGTAAGAATGAATTATCATCAGTCAAATGTCTTTCTCCAAGATCCTTCAATTCTTTCATCGTTGGTTCAACCTTTCTAATTTTCATTCCGGAGTGTCTCAACAATTTGGTGGTGTTTGTCCTCGTCTTTCTTAGCATTTGAAGACCGAAGAAGAGTTTCTCTTAAATCTTGCTCCATTCTCTTCAAGATTCATTGTTCTAGCTTGTTGCCATTTTCTCATAATTGTATCGATTGTGAGAATTCTTTTCACCCATCCGGAGCATTTCAGGAGTCTTTTCAGTTTGATTCTCCGAAGGCCATCATTTCAGAAGAATTATTCATTCTCAGCTTCGTCTATCGTTCTCCAAATCTTACCGGTGCATCTTTCAATATTCTCTAATCAGTTCATGATCTCTTCGTTCATTTGTATCTAAATCCTCTCAAGTATCTTCGTTCATTTTCCAATTCTTCCCGGTGATTTGTGCCTTTACTACTTTCATTTTCAATTCTTACGGCGGTTTGTTCAAGATTCCTCTTCCTATGTTCTCATATTAATTTATTCGTTGTTTCAATCCTACCGATGGTTCGTTGAAGACCTTCTCAAGCTTGGGCTATATCTCTCTCAATCCTTTCTACGAGAATAAGTAGTATGACAAATCCGTTGCTTGTCATCAATTTAAATTGGTGAAGGATACGCATAACATAATTCTTGTTCTGGTTTCATCCAAGTGATTAATTCCTTATTCCGGAGGTTCATCAAAATTCTTGATTTCATTTGTTCATCTTTCTTTCCGGAGTTCCAAGTTTTTCTCGGTTATATCATCACGAAGATCCATCTAAATCATTGCAAGGCTTCACCTTGTGTTTTCAACATCTCTTTCTTTTTATCATCTTTCTCTTACCGGAGTTTTTCATGGAGGCTCTACATGATGGTTCATCGAGGATTCCTTTCCTTCTCGTTTTCTTCTTCAAGATTTTTTCTCGAAGTTAAGATCCGCCAAGCTTCACTCTAAAATAAACAGGGTGCTTAACACATGTCTTGTTTTAAGGAGTTCAAGCATTCTTCATCTTGCATTCCGAAGTGCAATTCTTTCAACCGTATCATTCGAGGTGGTGTTATGTCATTCTTGACAATTTGAGTTCGTGTTGCATGATTCACATGTTGTCAAGAAGGAGGTATTTAAATCCATCAATCTCTTCATTGGAGTTATCTTGGGTTATATTTCACCTAAAGCTTTCCTTAAGGATTGTTGCTATTTATGGTGCTTATAAATGACCCAAGTTCTTCATTTGTCCTCCCGGTGAAATAAGTTTCTCGTCTCCTTGTTGATATCAATCCAATCATCTGTTTCCATTAGTGGCAGAATTTCAACCCATAATTTTGAGATGTTTCCATAAGTCCACATCAAGTTTAAGCTTTCGTTGTTAATAATCCAACAACTCCGTTCAACCTTTTCTTCGTAAGCTTTCTCTTTCAATTTTATTTGTGAGAGTTGTCATTTTCTTCTCCATTCCTTTATTCCAATGATCTATCTTCTATTTCTTCTTCCGGAGGCATTGTGATGTTGCTCTCTTCGACCCATCATCTTATTTTGTCAAGATCATGTCATTTAACTTGCTTATCGAATTAACCGGAGTGCGGTGTTCTCTTTTCAAGTTCTCCCCATCTTATCAAGTTTATTCTCTCTTTTCAACCGGAGTGCTGTTTGGAATCATTCTTACCCCTTGTGTCATTCTTATAATTGTTTTCGAGGCAGTATGTTGTTGATCTCATCAAGTATCCTCTCATCTTCTCAAGTTCATGTTCTATTCTTTCCTTGTTCAGCCAGAGTTCTGCCTAAATTCTTTCATTCTTATTCCGCTTCTATCTTGTTCTAACCGGAGTGGTTTCAAATTCATTTTCGTTTTGGAACTTTGATTCTCGTCATATTCGTCGTTTCCTTTTCCTACTCGAGTGTTCTTGACTTTGTTCATCCTCTCTCTTTTGTTCTTATTTCACCTCATCCCTTTTCCCTTCCGTCTCGGTCCTAAGATCTCGGGACGAGATCCTCTCGTAGTGGTGGAGTGTTGTGACGCCCCAAGACCGGAGCTTCAGATGCCTTCCATGTTTTTCGGGTTTCGTCGTGTGTTTTGTTTTGCTTGTTGCATTCATCATTGCATCATGTGCATTGCATCATGTCTTCTTGCACCTCTTCTTAAAAACTCAACTAAATAAAATGCATAGATCTTTGATCTATTTAAATTGAGGGAACTCACCTGGTGATTTCTCTATATAACATATCCTCCCAATATATTGGGGAGCTATAAACAAATATTCCATTCTTTTGGAATTAACCATAACACACGTGCAAAGATAATCCCATGCCTCTCTATCTAAATCCTTGACCTCAACTTTGCCCGTAAAATTCTTTCGACACTTTTCCAAGCTCCACCAATAAAATCAACATTTTTTTGGACTCTTCGGAAACCTAGTCCCAATTCAAAACCATTTGAATTATATTCAATTGAATTTGAATTTTTATCTTTTGATCATGCCACTTCTATTTTCTTGGATAAAACTCATTTTTGTGAGTCCGGGGTAATTATCCGCATGTCCAACTTCTTCCCCTAACACCTCCTTCCTTTTTCTTCTCTCTCCTTTCTTTCTTTGTTTTTTTCCTGTTTTTGCAATAGTTTTAGACGAGAGAGAGAGAGAGCAGTCAGCCAAGCCGGCCCATCCTTCCCCGCAGCCTAAGTGGCCCAAGGCCCAGCCGGCGCCCTCCCCCTAGGCGCAGCCCCCCTCTATATTGGGCCAGCCTCCAAGGCCTACTCCCTCCCAAACCCTAGCGAGCATCTCTCCTCTCTCCCTCGTCTCCACCTCCCGCTGCCAGAAGCCATCTCTCTCTCGATCCCCATAGCGCCTGCGACCGAACCTCCCATCTCCCTCTCCAGCGCTCGTGCCGCCACCACAGGAAAGGAGAGGAGTGAGACCCCAGGACGACCACCCCGCGACCCGATGAGCTCGCCGCCCTCGACCCGGCTCGCCATCGACGTCCCTTCGCCGGAGCCCTTTCTCCGGCCTCCCACGACAGCCGCGCCGTGCCCTCAAGCGCCTCGCCTCCCGTGGCCGTGCCAGGACCTCCTCGCCGCCTCCTCGTCTACCCGGAGCCACCGCGTCGTCAGCAAGCAGTCCCGCCGGAGCAGCTTTTCTCCCGCGCGCTTCTCCTCCTGTTTATCCTCGTCGCCACCAAGTACCTCGCCGCCGGCAGCAGCAGCAGCTGCTACACCATCTCGACGCACCCCTGGCCCTGCTTCTCCTTCGCGCGCCATGGCCTTGGCCCCTCTGCTCCGCCCGCCGCCTCTGCTGCCCTCCTCAATGTCCTGCTCGACCTCTCCGTGGGCCACAGATGTGTGTTGTATCCTGCCTTGCTGCTGTGCACCCGAGGCCTCCTTGGTCTTGCTTCAATTTGGTTTTGACCGGCAAGTTCCTCTTCACCGAACATCCACACGACTGCAACCGGGACCTTGTTCTACTACGTTTTGGGACACGCCGAGTTCCTCGAAGGCCACCGATGCCTAGTATGTCTCAAGACCCGGACCGACAAGTACCACGACGTTCGGAGTCCTCGGATCCGTCAAGTCCGTCTACGAACCGTGAACAACTACCGTCGACGTGAAAACGTGTACCACTACCGTCGCCCAAGACCCGTGTACCACTACTTCGATCAAGTTCGACTACCTTCGCCTGTACCACTACTTCCACTACCGTCGCGAGAACGACTACTTCCACTACTACCATCACGGAACAACTACTTCCTCTACTTCCCTCGACAACCCGTGCACGACTACTTCCTCTCCAAACCAGTCCGCTTTGAAAATGCACGCTTCGAAGGTATAACTGCTGAGAACGACGACCGCCGTGAACGAATGCATGTTGTATGAGATGCTCGTGTTTGCACCGTGTCCGAGTTGATCCTTGCGAGTTCCTCGTTGCCTTGCCATCGACTCGTGGGAACCCGGTAACCGGGATCACCCCACCTTCTATCGCATGTCACGCTCTCGTCAATTTCCCTTTTGCACCGGCATCTCAATCGAGTACCGGAAACCGATATGTTGCCGTGGCATCATTTTCGGATTCGTTGCCGTGGCACGCTTTCTTTCCACCACAGTGACAAATGCTTCAATATAATGCTCTTGTCAACATTTTCATAAAATTGCTTAAAACTTGCATATGTCATCCGCATCATGATAACAACATTTAAAATGCTTAAAAATGATGTTTGTTTAAACTTGCATAAATGCCATGTTAAATGATTTATTTCATAACTAAATAACCATAGCTCGGATTTTAATAAACTTTATATGTAAATGGGGTGGGAAAATGCCTAGTTTAACATGGTGCACTTTATTTTGCTGTTTAACAACATTAAAATTATGAATAGGGCAGAACAGTACCAAATTCGAAATATGCATATGAGGGTTTTCCGGAATTGTTGTTTCTTATTTTTGGCCTCATTTAAACTTGCCTAAATAGCTAGGTTTCATATGATTCACCCCTTGCCATGTTTAACAACATTTAATATTGTTCGGTACATAACAAGAGAGAACTAAATAATCGTATGTGGTGTTTCCTCAATATGCAACTCGTTGCATATTGAGCTCCACTTAATGTGTAGTATTGTTTGTGCATTTTGCCATGCCCTACATATTTAAACGGACATGCATCACTCTTGTTTGTGCATCATGCCATGTTTATGAGTTGGTTGTTTACTATGTTGTTTGTTTGTTTCTTTCCGGGTTGCTTCTCTCGTTAGCTTCGGTTTCGTTCCGGAGTTGTGAGGATTCGTTCGTCTTCGTCCGTTTGTCTTCTTCTTGGACTCGTTCTTCTTCCTTGCGGGATCTCAGGCAAGATGACCATACCCTCGAAATCACTTCTATCTTTGCTTGCTAGATTGCTCGCTCTTTTGCTATGCCTATGCTGCGATACCTACCACTTGTTTATCATGCCTCCCATATTGTTAAACCAAGCCTCTAACCCACCGTGTCCCAGCAAACCGTTGTTTGGCTATGTTACCGCTTTGCTCAGCCCCTCTTATAGCGTTGTTAGTTGCAGGTGAAGATGAAGTTTGTTCCTTGTTGGAACATGGAGATGTTGTTCCTTGTTGGAACTTGTTTACTTGTTGGGATATCACAATATATCTTGTTTAATTAATGCATCTATATACTTGGTAAAGGGTGGAAGGCTCGGCCTTATGCCTGGTGTTTTGTTCCACTCTTGCCGCCCTAGTTTCCGTCATATCGGTGTTATGTTCCCGGATTATGCGTCCCTAACGTGGTCGGGTGATTTATGGGACCCCCTTGATAGTTTGCTTTGAATAAGACTTTTCCAGCGAGGCCCAACCTTGGTTTTACCATTTGCCTCACCACCAACTACCCCTTTCCCTTGGGTCGGCCAACCCGAGGGTCATATTTATTTTAGCCCCCCCCCCCGGGGCCAGTGTTTCTCTAAGTGTTGGTCCAAACCGAGCGATGTCCGGCGCCCCCTGCGCAATCAGGGTCTATGCCAACCCGACGTCTTGCTCATCCGGTGTGCCCTGAGACCGAGATATGTGCAGCTCCTATCAGGATTTGTCGGCACATCCGAGCGGCTTTGCTGGACTTGTTTTATTACTGTCGAAATGTCTTGTAGCCGGGATTCCGAGACTGATCGGGTCTTCCCGGGGAGAAGGAATATCCTTCGTTGATCGCGAGAGCTTATCATGGGCTAAGTTGGGACACCCCTGCAGGGTTTGAACTTTCGAAAGCCGTGCCCGCGGTTATGTGGCAGATGGGAATTTGTTAATGTCCGGTTGTAGAAAACCCGAAGTCGATCTTAATTAAAATACATCAACCGCGTGTGTAACCGTGATGGTCTCTTCTCGGCGGGGTCCGGGAAGTGAACATGGTTGTTGGAGTTATGCTTGACGTAAGTAGTTTCAGGATCACTTCTTGATCATAGTTGTTCGACCGTGCTTTTGCCTTCTCTTCTCGCTCTCATTTGCGTATGTTAGCCACCATATATGCTAGTCGCTTGTTGCAGCTCCACCTCATACCTTTTACCCTACCTATAAGCTTAAATAGTCTTGATCTCGCGGGTGTGAGATTGCTGAGTCCCCGTGACTCACAGTTACTTCCAAAACCAGTTTGCAGGTGCCGATGAATCTGTGCAGGTGACGCACCCGAGCTCAAGGAGGAGTTCGATGAAGATCTTATCCTTTATGTTATTTCGTTCTAGTCGATCAGTTGTGGAGCCTAGTTGGGGTCGATCGGGGACCTTTGTCGCTTTTGGGGTTTCTTCTTTTATTTGGCTCCGTAGTCGGGCCCTGATTGTACTTGGTTGTTGTAATGCTTTACTCTTGTAATTGTGTGAAGTGGCGATTGTAAGCCAACTATGTATCTCTTTCCCTTATGTATTACATGGGTTGTGTGAAGATTACCTCACTTGCGACATTGCTTTCAATGCGGTTATGCCTCTAAGTCGTGCTTCGACATGTGGGAGATATAACCGCATCGAGGGCGTTACAAGTTGGTATCAGAGCCTTCCCCGACCTTAGGAGCCCCCACTGATTGATCGTTTTTAGCGGCCGAGTTGTGTCTAGAAAAAGGTTTTGAGTCATTTAGGAGTTATATATCGGAGAGTTTAGGAATTCTTTTTACTTCCCAGTCTACTCATCGCTCTGGTAAGGCATCCTGACGTAGAGTTTTGACTCTTCTCTTCTCAAATTTCACTAAAAAAATATTTAGGATCACGCGGATATCTTAGAATCGTTCCGATGGTTTTATGATGACAACATTGTCTTGGTTGCCTCCTGTCAGCAGGGGTTTTAGTGGAGGTGTCCCGGGGAGTTGAGCTCCGAGGTGTTGTCGTCATAATTTTATCGTTACAGTTCTGGAATACCTGAGTTTAGTACGCCGACATCGAAAATCTCTTTTGTACAGTTGTTGGTGAGATAACCCTGATAGCCCAGTACTGAGGCGAGTGCGGGAGTATTGCCATGACTCGTATAACGGATGCTTTTCGAAGGTTGAGGTAGACGATTTCCGAAGGTTTCTTGGTTATGTGTTGAAGGATGGATACAGCTGGTTCTAGGTATTGTTAGTTTGGGTGATATATTTGTGTCCCCTGTATCCCCAACACCTGATTGCATAACCAGAAAGTTTCGGGAGTTTATAGGTGGGAATTCAAGTAGCTCCTAGAATATCTTTCCGACAGATGCATGATATGGGATTGGGTAAATCTCTATCATATGTATTTGTTCCGGCTTATTCTGCAAGCCAAATCCTTGTTTTTGTTTTGTTTTGTGGTATTCGAGTTGCTTCGAAGTCAAATGTTGAATCCATACCTTTCTTAAACGTTGTTATCATATTTCTATGAGAATACTAAGCCTTCTTGATCATTAAGGTTGTCATGTCAACTCTTTTCCAACCGGCGTGCTTTCTTTTCAAGATGATCCTATCTTTTTTCCTAATCGCAAGATCCAATCCCAGTTTTCATCAACGGTGTTCGTTTCATTCATCCCAAGTTGTCTTTGTTTTTCCCGCCCTCCCACCCTTATTTCTTCAAGGACGCAGATTTCTTGATCAAGTATCCATCTTATTGATGTGAAGCCTCTCCATTCTTCTCCTTCATGTTCTTACCCGGTGTTTCTCATGAAGATGCTAACGGAGCCTCAAGTTTATAATTATTTGCTCTTTTATCTCCTCGGTGTGTTCAATGCAATCTTTCGATGGTGATCACATCTTTTCCTTGTTTCAATACTTTCTCGTACCGGTGCATCTCTTAAGCATTCACCTCTCGCTATTCATTTGTTCCAGAGTGTTGAAGATATCTCAGAAGATTCAAGTTTCCATTCTCAATTCACTCAATTTCTTTTGAGGATGCTATCTCATTCAAGCCATTTAATTCTACCGGTGCAATCTCTTCTTCTAAATCGTTCAACGGTGTATCTTCTGAGTGGGCCCTAACCCACAGGTCTTTTCCCAGGATCTTACCTGACTCTTCTAATTTTCCCGGAGCTATTCTCTAATTCTTTTCAAAGTTTGACGTAAGAATGAATTATCATCAGTCAAATGTCTTTCTCCAAGATCCTTCAATTCTTTCATCGTTGGTTCAACCTTTCTAATTTTCATTCCAGAGTGTCTCAACAATTTGGTGGTGTTTCTCCTCGTCTTTCTTAGCATTTGAAGACCGAAGAAGAGTTTCTCTTAAATCTTGCTCCATTCTCTTCAAGATTCATTGTTCTAGCTTGTTGCCATTTTCTCATAATTGTATCGATTGTGAGAATTCTTTTCACCCATCCGGAGCATTTCAGGAGTCTTTTCAGTTTGATTCTCCGAAGGCCATCATTTCAGAAGAATTATTCATTCTCAGCTTCGTCTATTGTTCTCCAAATCTTACCGGTGCATCTTTCAATATTCTCTAATCAGTTCATGATCTCTTCGTTCATTTGTATCTAAATCCTCTCAAGTATCTTCGTTCATTTTCCAATTCTTCCCGGTGATTTGTGCCTTTACTACTTTCATTTTCAATTCTTACGGCGGTTTGTTCAAGATTCCTCTTCCTATGTTCTCATATTAATTTATTCGTTGTTTCAATCCTACCGATGGTTCGTTGAAGACCTTCTCAAGCTTGGGCTATATCTCTCTCAATCCTTTCTACGAGAATAAGTAGTATGACAAATCCGTTGCTTGTCATCAGTTTAAATTGGTGAAGGATACGCATAACATAATTCTTGTTCTGGTTTCATCCAAGTGATTAATTCCTTATTCCGGAGGTTCATCAAAATTCTTGATTTCATTTGTTCATCTTTCTTTCCGGAGTTCCAAGTTTTTCTCGGTTATATCATCACGAAGATCCATCTAAATCATTGCAAGGCTTCACCTTGTGTTTTCAACTTCTCTTTCTTTTTATCATCTTTCTCTTACCGGAGTTTTTCATGGAGGCTCTACATGATGGTTCATCGAGGATTCCTTTCGTTCTCGTTTTCTTCTTCAAGATTTTTTCTCGAAGTTAAGATCCGCCAAGCTTCACTCTAAAATAAACAGGGTGCTTAACACATGTCTTGTTTTAAGGAGTTCAAGCATTGTTCATCTTGCATTCCGAAGTGCAATTCTTTCAACCGTATCATTCGAGGTGGTGTTATGTCATTCTTGACAATTTGAGTTCGTGTTCCATGATTCACATGTTGTCAAGAACGAGGTATTTAAATCCATCAATCTCTTCATTGGAGTTATCTTGGGTTATATTTCACCTAAAGCTTTCCTTAAGGATTGTTGCTATTTATGGTGCTTATAAATGACCCAAGTTCTTCATTTGTCCTCCCGGTGAAATAAGTTTCTCGTCTCCTTGTTGATATCAATCCAATCATCTGTTTCCATTAGTGGCAGAATTTCAACCCATAATTTTGAGATGTTTCCATAAGTCCACATCAAGTTTAAGCTTTCGTTGTTAATAATCCAACAACTCCGTTCAACCTTTTCTTCGTAAGCTTTCTCTTTCAATTTTATTTGTGAGAGTTGTCATTTTCTTCTCCATTCCTTTATTCCAATGATCTATCTTCTATTTCTTCTTCCGGAGGCATTGTGATGTTGCTCTCTTCGACCCATCATCTTATTTTGTCAAGATCATGTCATTTAACTTGATTATCGAATTAACCGGAGTGCGGTGTTCTCTTTTCAAGTTCTCCCCATCTTATCAAGTTTATTCTCTCTTTTCAACATTTTTTTGGACTCTTCGGAAACCTAGTCCCAATTCAATTTGAATTATATTCAATTGAATTTGAATTTTTATCTTTTGATCATGCCACTTCTATTTTCTTGGATAAAACTCATTTTTGTGAGTCCGGGGTAATTATCCGCATGTCCAACTTCTTCCCCTAACACCTCCTTCCTTTTTCTTCTCTCTCCTTTCTTTCTTTGTTTTTTTCCTGTTTTTGCAATAGTTTTAGACGAGAGAGAGAGAGAGAGAGCAGTCAGCCAAGCCGGCCCATCCTTCCCCGCAGCCTAAGTGGCCCAAGGCCCAGCCGGCGCCCTCCCCCTAGGCGCAGCCCCCCTCTATACTGGGCCAGCCTCCAAGGCCTACTCCCTCCCAAACCCTAGCGAGCATCTCTCCTCTCTCCCTCGTCTCCACCTCCCGCTGCCAGAAGCCATCTCTCTCGATCCCCACAGCGCCTGCGACCGAACCTCCCATCTCCCTCTCCAGCGCTCGTGCCGCCACCACAGGAAAGGAGAGGAGTGAGACCCCAGGACGACCACGCCGCGACCCCATGAGCTCGCCGCCCTCGACCCGGCTCGCCATCGACGTCCCTTCGCCGGAGCCCTTCCTCCGGCCTCCCACGACAGCCGCGCCGTGCCCTCAAGCGCCTCGCCTCTCGTAGCCGTGCCAGGACCTCCTCGCCGCCTCCTCGTCTACCCGGAGCCACCGCGTCGTCAACAAGCAGTCCCGCCGGAGCAGCTTTTCTCCCGCGCGCTTCTCCTCCTGTTTCTCCTCGTCGCCACCAAGTACTTCGCCGCATGCAGCAGCAGCATCTGCTACACCATCTCGACGCGCCCCTGGCCCTGCTTCTCCTTCGCGCGCCATGGCCTTGGCCCCTCTGCTCCGCCCGCCGCCTCTGCTGCCCTCCTCAACGTCCTGCTCGACCTCTCCGTGGGCCACAGATGTGTGTTGTATCCTGCCTTGCTGCTGTGCACCCGAGGCCTCCTTGGTCTTGCTTCAATTTGGTTTTGACCGGCAAGTTCCTCTTCACCGAACATCCACGCGACTGCAACCGGGACCTTGTTCTGCTACGTTTTGGGACACGCCGAGTTCCTCGAAGGCCACCGATGCCTAGTATGTCTCAAGACCCGGACCGACAAGTACCACGACGTTCGGAGTCCTCGGATCCGTCAAGTCCGTCTACGAACCGTGAACAACTACCGTCGACGTGAAAACGTGTACCACTACCGTCGCCCAAGACCCGTGTACCACTACTTCGATCAAGTTCGACTACCTTCGCCTGTACCACTACTTCCACTACCGTCGCGAGAACGACTACTTCCACTACTACCATCGTGGAACAACTACTTCCTCTACTTCCCTCGACGACCCGTGAACGACTACTTCCTCTCCGAACCGGTCCGCTTTGAAAATGCACGCTTCGAAGGTATAACTGCTGAGAACGACGACCGCCGTGAACGAATGCATGTTGTATGAGATGCTCGTGTTTGCACCGTGTCCGAGTTGATCCTTGCGCGTTCCTCGTTGCCTTGCCATCGACTCGTGGGAACCCGGTAACCGGGATCACCCCACCTTCTATCGCATGTCACGCTCTCGTCAATTTCCCTTTTGCACCGGCATCTCAATCGAGTACCGGAAACCGATATGTTGCCGTGGCATCATTTTCGGATTCGTTGCCGTAGCACGCTTTCTTTCCACCACGGTGACAAATGCTTCAATATAATGCTCTTGTCAACATTTTCATAAAATTGCTTAAAACTTGCATATGTCATCCGCATCATGATAACAACATTTAAAATGCTTTAAAATGATGTTTGTTTAAACTTGCATAAATGCCATGTTAAAATGATTTATTTCATAACTAAATAACCGTAGCTCGGATTTTGATAAACTTTATATGTAAATGGGGTGGAAAATGCCTAGTTTAACATGGTGCACTTTATTTTGCTGTTTAACAACATTAAAATTATGAATAGGGCAGAACAGTACCAAATTCGAAATATGCATATGAGGGTTTTCCGGGATTGTTGTTTCTTATTTCTGGCCTCATTTAAACTTGCCTAAATAGCTAGGTTTCATATGATTCACCCCTTGCCATGTTTAACAACATTTAATATTGTTGGGTACATAACAAGAGAGAACTAAATAATCGTATGTGGTGTTTCCTCAATATGCAACTCGTTGCATATTGAGCTCCACTTAATGTGTAGTATTGTTTGTGCATTTTGCCATGCCCTACATATTTAAACGGACATGCATCATTCTTGTTTGTGCATCATGCCATGTTTATGTGTTGGTTGTTTACTATGTTGTTTGTTTGTTTCTTTCCGGGTTGCTTCTCTCGTTAGCTTCGGTTTCGTTCCGGAGTTGTGAGGATTCGTTCGTCTTCGTCCATTTGTCTTCTTCTTGGACTCGTTCTTCTTCCTTGCGGGATCTCAGGCAAGATGACCATACCCTCGAAATCACTTCTATCTTTGCTTGCTAGATTGCTCGCTCTTTTGCTATGCCTATGCTGCGATACCTACCACTTGTTTATCATGCCTCCCATATTGTTAAACCAAGCCTCTAACCAACGTGTCCCAGCAAACCGTTGTTTGGCTATGTTACCGCTTTGCTCAGCCCCTCTTATAGCGTTGTTAGTTGCAGGTGAAGATGAAGTTTGTTCCTTGTTGGAACATGGAGATGTTGTTCCTTGTTGGAACTTGTTTACTTGTTGGGATATCACAATATATCTTGTTTAATTAATGCATCTATATACTTGGTAAAGGGTGGAAGGCTCGGCCTTATGCCTGGTGTTTTGTTCCACTCTTGCCGCCCTAGTTTCCGTCATATCGGTGTTATGTTCCCGGATTATGCGTCCCTAACGCGGTCGGGTGATTTATGGGACCCCCTTGACAGTTTGCTTTGAATAAGACTTTTCCAGCGAGGCCCAACCTTGGTTTTACCATTTGCCTCACCACCACCTACCCCTTTCCCTTGGGTCGGCCAACCCGAGGGTCATCTTTATTTTAGCCCCCCCCCCCCCCCGGGCCAGTGCTTCTCTAAGTGCTGGTCCAAACCGAGCGATGTCCGGCGCCCCCTGCGCAATCAGGGTCTATGCCAACCCGACGTCTTGCTCATCCGGTGTGCCCTGAGACCGAGATATGTGCAGCTCCTATCAGGATTTATCGGCACATCCGGGCGGCTTTGCTGGACTTGTTTTATTACTGTCGAAATGTCTTGTAGCCGGGATTCCGAGACTAATCGGGTCTTCCCGGGGAGAAGGAATATCCTTCGTTGATCGCGAGAGCTTATCATGGGCTAAGTTGGGACACCCCTGCAGGGTTTGAACTTTCGAAAGCCGTGCCCGCAGTTATGTAGCAGATGGGAATTTGTTAATGTCCGGTTGTAGAAAACCCGAAGTCGATCTTAATTAAAATACATCAACCGCGTGTGTAACCGTGATGGTCTCTTCTCGGCGGGGTCCGGGAAGTGAACATGGTTGTTGGAGTTATGCTTGACGTAAGTAGTTTCAGGATCACTTCTTGATCATAGTTGTTCGACCGTGCTTTTGCCTTCTCTTCTCGCTCTCATTTGCGTATGTTAGCCACCATATATGCTAGTCGCTTGCTGCAGCTCCACCTCATACCTTTTACCCTACCTATAAGCTTAAATAGTCTTGATCTCGCGGGTGTGAGATTGCTGAGTCCCCGTGACTCACAGTTACTTCCAAAACCAGTTTGCAGGTGCCGATGAATCCGTGCAGGTGACGCACCCGAGCTCAAGGAGGAGTTCGATGAAGATCCTATCCTTTATGTTGTTTCGTTCTAGTCGATCAGTAGTGGAGCCCAGTTGGGGTCGATCGGGGACCTTTGTCGCTTTTGGGGTTTCTTCTTTTATTTGGCTCCGTAGTCGGGCCCTGATTGTACTTGGTTGTTGTAATGCTTTACTCTTGTAATTGTGTGAAGTGGCGATTGTAAGCCAACTATGTATCTCTTTCCCTTATGTATTACATGGGTTGTGTGAAGATTACCTCACTTGCGACATTGCTTTCAATGCGGTTATGCCTCTAAGTCGTGCTTCGACACGTGGGAGATATAACCGCATCGAGGGCGTTACAAAGGGTCCGGTCACATTCACTTAGCAGAAAGACCAACTTGAAGAAATAGCTATAAGTGAATGATGTAGAGGACATAAACTCATACTAGAGATTTAGCCAATGAAGAAAAACAACGGCTCAAGTGAAGACTTTGCAAAGTTTGAAGAATTTGAAAAACTGAAGAATTTCAAAAGTTGAGGAAAAACTCAAACTGAAGATTTTCAACTTTTGTGGTGGCGTGACCCACCGTATAAGAATGATGATTTCAAACACCGCGTACAATTGTCGTAGGGTTCTGAGAATCAAATTCTTCATTAATTTCTTCACACTTAGAGTGTTATTCTTCATTGATTGAAGAAAAACGTTTCCTCATGTGTTGCACATCTAAGTCATCAATTTTGCATAAGTGTTAGGATGAGTGCCTTTTCAAAGTACATTCAAAGATTCTAAGATATTTAGTTCACACCGCAACTTGCTAAATCTCTTCTCATCCAAGGGCTTAGTGAAGATATCGGCTAGCTGTTCTTTAGTCTTCACATGCTCAATAGAAATGTCGCCCTTCAACACATGATCACGAAGAAAATGATGACGAATCTGAATGTGCTTTGTCTTCGAGTGCTGAACTGGGTTGTGAGCAATCTTGATGGCACTCTCATTGTCACAGAGGAGAGGCACATTCTTCACGTTGATGCCATAGTCCTTGAGTGTTTGCTTCATCCATAGCAGTTGAGCACAGCACGAACCAGCAGCAATGTACTCAGCTTCAGCAGTAGACAGTGATACGCAGTTCTGTTTCTTTGAGGACCAACAGATCAAGGATCGTCCGAGGAAATGACAAGTACCAGATGTTGACTTGCGGTCCACACGGTCACCAGCATAGTCAGAGTCTGAATATCCAATGAGATCAAAATCCGAGCCCTTGGGATACCATAATCCTAGTGTTGGTGTGTGAGCTAGATATCGAAGAATATGCTTCACAGCCTTATGGTGTGATTCCTTCGGTGCAGCTTGAAATCGTGCACACATGCAAACACTAAGCATTATATCTGGCCTAGATGCACATAAGTACAATAAAGAGCCAATCATGGAGCGGTATACCTTATGATCGAAGTCAGTACCGTTTTCATCAGTGCATAGATGACCATTTGTGGGCATAGGAATTTTGATGCCTTTGCAGTCTTGCATGCCGAATTTCTTCAGGACATCCTTGAGGTATTTCTCCTGAGATATGAATATGCCATTGCGCTGTTGACGAATTTGAAGACCTAAGAAGAATTTCAACTCTCCCATCATAGACATTTGATATTCTTCACTCATCATATAGGCAAATTCATCACTATAACGTTGGTCAGTAAAGATGATATCATCAACATATATTTGGCACACAAACAGTTCACCATCATAAGATTTAGTAAAGAGAGTGGGATCGAGTGAACCGGGTGTGAAGCCTTTCTTCATGAAGAATTCCTTCAATGTGTCATACCACGCCCGTGGGGCCTGCTTGAGGCCATAGAGGGCCTTGTTAAGTCTGAAGACTTTGTCAGGATGTTTTGGATCTTCAAAACCTGGTGGTTGAGCAACATATACTTCTTCCTCAAGCTTACCATTGAGGAATGCACTTTTCACATCCATTTGGTATAAGATGATATCATGATGGTTAGCATAAGCAAGCAATATGCAAATAGCCTCAAGTCTAGCAACAGGTGCAAAAGTTTCATCGAAATCAATTCCTTCAACCTGTGTTTAGCCTTGAGCTACTAGTCGTGCCTTATTCCTCACCACAACACCATTTTCATCTTGCTTGTTGCGGTAGATCCACTTTGTGCCAATGATGTTATGCTTGCGTGGATCGGGACGATTGACTAGTTCCCATACGTTGTTGAGCTTGAACTGATGTAATTCTTCTTGCATGGCCTGAATCCACTCAGGCTCTAGAAATGCTTCATCTACCTTAGTGGGCTCTGTGATAGAGACAAAAGCAAAGTGCCCACAAAAGTTAGATAGATGTGAAGCTTTTGAGCGTGTGAGAGGACCTGGTGCTCTAATGTCATCGATGATCTTCTCCACTTGCACTTCTTTTGCAACGTGAGGGTGAGCTAGTTGTCGTTGAGGAATTTGATCAGCATTTTCTTCAGCATCAATTTCCTCAGCATTTTCTTCAGGTGCATCAGCTCGACGTTCTTCACGTTCTGGAATGAATTCTTCAGCAGATTCTTCAGTCGGAATGACATCTTCAGTAGCCTTGTGCTTGATAGGATCCTCACGTGCTGGTTCGTCTAACACAGAAGGTAGGTGCTCTCTTTGCGAGCCATTAGTTTCATCGAACCGCACATCTACAGTTTCAACAATCTTGTGAAGAACATTGTTGAAGACTCTGTAGGTGTGCGAGTCCTTCCCGTAACCAAGCATAAAACCTACATGTGCTTTTGGTGCAAATTTAGAGTTGCGACGAGGATCTCTAATCCAGCATTTAGCACCGAAGACTTTGAAATAACTCACATTGGGTTTCTTGTCAGTGAGGAGTTCATAGGAAGTCTTCTTGAAGAATTTGTGAAGATATACTCTGTTGATGATGTGGCACGCAGTATCAATTGCATCAACCCAGAAATGGCGAGGGGTTTTGTACTCATCGAGCATAGTGCGAGCCATCTCAGCAAGAGTCCTATTTTTACGCTCCACGACGCCATTCTGTTGAGGAGTATAAGGAGCAGATAACTCATGAGTAATACCAAGTTCATCAAGATAGTCATCGAGACCCAAATTCTTGAACTCAGTGCCATTGTCACTTCTGATGTGCTTGATCTTCACACCAAAGTTGGTTGAAGCCCTCGAGGAAAATCGTTTGAAGACTTCCTGCACTTCAGTTTTGTAAGAGACAAGGTGTACCCATGTGTAACGAGAGTAATCATCAACAATAACAAAGCCATATTGAGATGCTTCATTCGAAATAGAGGAATAATGATTGGGACCAAAAAGATCCATGTGAAGCAATTCGAATGGACGAGTAGTGGTCATGATAGTCTTCGCTGGATGCTTGGCCTTTGTCATCTTTCCAGCTTCACAGGCACCGCACAGGTGATCCTTGAGGAATTTGACATTCTCAATGCCAATGACATGCTTCTTCTTTGCAAGCGTGTTCAAATTCCTCATGCCTGCATGACCAAGTCGTCGATGCCATAGACATCCTTCTGAAGCTTTTGCAAGTAGGCACGCGGCTGGATGTGAATCTGCAGAGAAATCAACAATATACAAGTCTCCTCTCCTAAAGCCTTTGAAGACTTTGGAATTGTCAGCTTCCATAATCACAACACACCGATACTTGCCAAAGACAACAACCATATCAAGATCACAAAGCATTGAGACAGACATAAGGTTGTATCCTAAGGACTCAACAAGCATGACTTTGTCCATGTGTCGATCCTTTGTGATAGCAACTTTACCTAGACCCAATACCTGACTTTTGCTTTTGTCAGCGAAGATGATATGCTTCATATGTGACGATGATAAGGGAGCATCCATTAAAAGATTCTTGTCACCAGTCATGTGATTTGTACATCCACTATCAAGTACCCATTCAGTGGCTTTGGGTTGATCATCCTGCAGATGAATTAGTGCAACTTACGATCTCATATACTTCAGCGGTGAAGAATATGATATCACAATTCATTAGATCAATTTCATCAAGCAGTAAGACAGATAAAACAGAGGGAGGACGTGTGAAATGAAAGTTCATTTCATCATGGTTAGCATGCGTCCTTTCAGGCAATTTGTCAGGTCCCCAGCAAATTCTTCAGACGTGACAATACGTCTGGAGACCTGACCCTGCATAAGAGATTAGTTCTTTTTCTTCAGCACCCACATCTGAAGGGGTGGCAAAGAGTTCATCACTCTGCGAGCTCCATATGAGAATGGTGGCATAGCGGCCAAACCATTTCGTTTCACATAAGAGGGGTTAGGGTAAGCATATGAATAAGCAGAGAAATTCTTCGAGGACTTATGAACATAATAATTTGAAGAATAATGCTCATATTCATAGCCCTTGGCTCTTCCCTGCGAAACAGAGTTGTTAGCACGATGATGTTCATATGAGGACTTTGATCCATGTGAGGAATTTGATCCCCTTGAGGAATTTGGTCCGTATGAGGACTTGGATCCATATGAAGAATTTGGTCCATATGAAGAATTTGATCTGGGGTTCCTTTTCCTCACAGGTGGTGTCATGAGGACATTCACCTGAAGACTTTCAAGGCATCTTTTGGGAACCCAGATTTTCTTCATAGGGGAACCGTTCCTGCAGTTAGTGCCAACATATCTAGCAAATACTTCACCATTCTGATTTTTGAACAGTTTATAGTTGGAGTCAAATGACTCATCAGAAGAATGAGAAGATTCACATGTATAACCAGATAAATTAGATGGATCAACTGGAGGTCCCTTTGCAGCAACCCATGAGGTTTTGGGGTACTGCTCAGGCTTCCAATATGTACCATCAGCATTGAGTTTCCTCTCAAAGGCAATACCCTCTTTCCTAGGGTTCCTGTTGAGGATCTGCTTTTTAAGCACATCACAAAGAGTCCGATGCCCTTTGAGGCTTTTGTACATGCCTGTCATGTACAATTCCTTCAGTCCTGCATCGTCAGTAATACTAGCAATGTCCTCAGATGAGGAATTAGTGATAGCAGAGACAGGTGAAGAATTTGTAACATTTGAAGCATTTGAACATTCAGGTGAGGAATTAGCAGATTCTCGTTCAATGCATTTCAAACATGGAGGAACAAATTCTTCCTGAGCAGCGCTGATTTCTTGAGCAAGTAATGAACCGCGCTCCTTCTGAAGATCTTCATAACTCACTCTGATCTTCTCAAAATCAGACAAGAGAGAGTTATGCTGATCTTGAAGAGAGTCATACTTAGAATGAAGTCTCTGAAGACTTTCAACCAAAGCTTGTGATTGATCCATTTCTTCATTCAACATATCATTGCTCTTACTAAGCATGTTGTTAGCCTTTTCCAAAGCTCTTTGTTGTTTAGCGACAAGGGAAGCAAGTTTGACATAACTGGGTCCTAATTCATCACCAGATTCTTCATCACTGGACTCAAATAGATTGCATTCAGTTACCTCAGCACTTTTTTCCATAAGGCACGAAGTAGAGGATGATGATTCTGGCTCGAATGTCATCGATTTGAGCGGTTCCTTGAAATCCTCAAACCAAGGATCATGACGGGTTCAATGACCTTCATAGACCTCAGAGAGCCGGTCCCAGATAAGCTTCGCATGGTCAAGATGCATGACGTTCCTGAACTGATTTTGAGACAGACAGGAGCAGATGACGTCCTTCGCCGTGAGGTTCAGAAGAGTGTACTTGCGAATGTCATCAGCTCCCGCCGTCTTGCATAGATCGGTAAGACCAATCTCAGTGACGGTCCACAGTTCGCTATTCATCGTAGGGATGGCAGTTTTGCCCATGGGTATGGGTACCCGCGGGTACCCTACCCGAAAACAATGGGTATGGGCAAGACTTTGAGAGATTTTGTACCCATGGGTAATGGGTATCCATACCCGCAAAATATATGGGTAGGATATGGGTATGAGATTGCGCCCATGGGTAACCCAATGGATACGAAAAAATAACTCCTATGACATGTGGGGTCATCTTCCAATTCCTATGCCCTACCCTAAGTCTCAATTCCTTAAATCGGCCATAGCTTATAGGCCCATAATCACCTGCTCACCACTCCTCATACATCCCATTGAAATGATGAAATATGGACTCTTCGCTACCAACCTCATGTTCAAAACTTGATCAAGAGATCGCCCATTCCGACCACCACCAACTGCCGCTCATACTCCCTTGATGTGTCCAAGAGGCCACCCACGTAGCAGCCTATGTCAGTGCTATACTAATCGCCCATGACCACTTCAAATTTAAACTCATTTCTCTACCTTTAAGTTTTTTTAAATGTTATATATTATACCCACTGGATACCCATTGGGTATAGGATACCCAATAGGTATGGGCATGGGTGCCAATTTATGCCCATGGGTATTGAAATGGGTGGGTATAGAAAGTTTCTATGGGTATGGGTTTGGGCAGAAGGATGTTGTACCCGCCCATACCCTACCCATTGCCATCCCTAGTTCATCGCCATCAGGCGCTTCTTCATCATGGCCTTCCACTTGGGATACTCGTGACCATCAAAGATAGGGCATGTCACTTTCTTCATACCTGCGGTCGACATAACTAAAACTCCAGGCGGTTAAACCAAAATCACACAGAACAAGGGAGTACCTTGCTCTGATACCAATTGAAAGTGCGTTATATCGACTAGAGGGGGGGTGAAAAGGCGATTTTTATGAAATTCTTCACTGAGGAATTTGCTCGTGAGGAAATTCCTTAGCGAAGAACTACTAGCAGCGGAATAAGTACTCAGAGGTAAACATAGCAGAATACATGCATGGTCATCATGATGAAATGAAGACAAACTCAGAGTACAGAAAGCGTAAACACAGGATAGCACAAGATGAAGACAAACAGACTGAAGAAATTGAACTGAGGAAATTGAGAAAGTCTTCAGTCAAAGTCTTCAAACACAGATATGATAAACAAGCAGCACAATACTGAGGAGATGAAAGAGTTGAGGAAATGGAACCAGTAAGCTTGGTGAAGAAAATGATTTGGTAGACCAGTTCCAACTGCTGTCTCAGTTGTACATCTGGTTGGAGCGGCTGAGTATTTAAACTCGAGGACACACAGTCCCGGACACCCAGTCCTGAGCACGCAGCTCGGGACACCAAGTCCTCACCGTATTCTCCTTGAACTAAGGACACACAGTCCTCGCCCAATCACTCGTGGTAATTCTTCAGGTGACTTCCAAACCTTCACAGACTTGGTCACTCGGCGATCCACAATTCCTCTTGGATGCTCTAGACCTTGACGCCTAACCGTCTGGAAGAAGCACAGTCTTCAAAGGTAACAAGCGTCGGATCCACGCAGGATCAATCTCTTCAGTGATGCTCAATCACTTTGGTTTGTAGGTGTTTGGGTTTGGGTTTGGATTTTCCTCACTTGATGATTTTCGCTCAAAGTCCTCGGAGGATGGGTTGCTCTCAAATGACAAGTGTCAAGTTCACGCGGAGCAGCCAACCAGCTAGTGGTTGTAGGGGGCGGCTATTTATAGCCTAGGGAGCAGCCCGACATGATAAGACATAAATGCCCTTCAATGATATGACCGTTAGGTGGACAAGATATTTTGGGACAGCTGGCGCGTAGCACAGCAACGGTCGGAAATTTGAGGTACAAATTCCTCAGGGCTATCATGTTCCTCACTATGTAGGCAATTTGCACTAGCAAATTCCTAACTCCTCAGTCAGAGCAAAGTCCTCAGTGACCAGAAGAACTGCGTCTCTGTCACTGAAGAAATTGACTGAACTGTATGAGATTTCCAATGGCTTCACTCGAAGGGATTGGTAGGTTTAGGATTTGAGATGAGCATCACATGGAAATTTTCTCCTTAGTATTTCCTCGACCCCCTTTAACAGTACGGTGTTTCCTATGACTCAAGAAAGAGAAAATGAAACTACGAAAACAAAAGTCTTCACACGCTTCATGTTCCTCGAATGAATACCAAGTCTTCAAGGTCACACCAATTTCTTCACTTTCAAAGTCTTCACAAAGTCTTCAGAATGTCAAAGTCTTCACTTGAAGAACTTCATTTTTAGGGGTCGACTTTCTTTGTAACTATCAAACTCCTCATAGACTTATAGACCTGTGTACACTCATAAACGCATTAGATACTTAACCTATAAGTCTTCAATACACCAAAATCACTAAGGGGCACTAGATGCACTTACACCGATAAAGTTCTTTGTAGAATATGTAGGAGCCAATATGAGCATCCAGGTTCCGCTACTGGTTATTGACCGGAGATGTGTCTCGGTCATGTCTACATAGTTGTCGAACCTGTAGGGTCCGCACACTTAACGTTCGATGATGATTTGTATTATGAGTTATGTGATTTGATGATCGAAGTTTGTTCGGAGTCCCGGATGAGACCATGGACATGACGAGGAGTCTCAAAATGGTCGAGAGGTAAAGATTCATATATCGGAAGGTTACATTCGGACACCGGAATGGTTCAGGTCATCTCAGGTAAGTTTCGAAGTATCGCTGGTTACCGGACCCCCCCCCCCGGGGGGGGGAGTTAATGGGCCTTCTTGGGCCCTAGTGGAGAGATGCGGCGGCGGCCAGGTGGAGGCGCCCCCCCCCCCCAAGCCCAAACCGAATTGGACTAGGGTTAGGGGGGCGGCCCCCCTTTCCTTCTTCTCCTCCACCTCTTTCCCCTTCCCCCCTTCTTCGGAAAGGAAAGGAGGGGGCTGAACCCTACTTGGACCGGGAGTCCAAGTAGGACTCCCCCCTTGGCGCGCCCCCCCTTGGGTCGGCCACCTCTCCTCCCCCCTTTATATACGTGGGAGGGGGGCACCCCAAAGGCACACCAATTCTTCTCTTAGTCGTGTGCGGTGCCCTCCTCCAGAGTTATACACCTCGGTCATATCGTCGTAGTGCTTAGGCGAAGCCCTGCGCCGATAACTTCATCATCACTGTCACCATGCCGTCGTGTTGACAGAACTCTCCTTCGGCCTCAACTAGATCAAGAGCTCGAGGGACGTCGTCGAGCTGAACGTAAGCTGAACATGGAGGTGCCGTACATTCGGTGCCAGGATCGGTTGAATCGCGAAGACGTTCGACTACATCAACCGTGTTTTACTAAACGGTTCCACTTTCGGTCTACGAGGGTACATGGACACACTCTCCCCGCTCGTTGCTATGCATCTCCTAGATAGATCTTGCGTGATCGTAGGTAAATTTTTTGAAATATTGCGTTCCCCAACAACTTCCACCTATACAAATATTTTCTAGCCTCTTTGGTACCATGCATTGCCCACTATTGCATCGAGACATGGTGCATAGTTCACTGGTGCATCCAAATCACGTGGGATGACTTCCTTCTCATTGCACATCCTGGTCACATTAATAGTAGCCATCATATTTATTTGAGTTGTAAGTAAATAAAATGTGATGTCATTTAGATTGTGCCCCTACACGTGAGAAAAAGAGAGGCCAAAAGCGCCCCCAAAAAAGAAAGAGGCCAAAAAGATCCCCCCCCCCCCAGAAAATGAAAGAAAAAGAGAAAGGGGCGCACTACTATCCTTTATACACACTTGTGCTTCAGAGTAGCACCATGCCTTTCATATATGGAGTTTTCATATGCTTCATGATTATGCTAGTGGGAATTTTACCTGATAGAACTTGGCATGTATGTTCCAAGGACGAGCTTCCCAAAATGCTTGAGCTCTTCATGAGCAAGCAAGTTGGATGCAGACCCAGTAGTTTTATTTGGAGAGCTTTCATATACTCACTCTGGTGCATCTGTTGCATGGATACTCCTACTCCTCTCACTAATATCGATTTTAAGGCTTCCCTATTGCCTAATGATCAACTCCTTTAGTGTGATACTTTCTTAGTTTTCGTTTTCTTATTAAAAAACCATCATCATTTTACTTTGCCATCTAAGTGCGAAGACTGAGGCTTGTGACCTGGGCACTAAGCCAAGTGCTAAGTAGTTGAAAACAGATCGTCATGGATTCGGTTAATTGACCGAAGCTATAGGTTGTGTTATGATAAGATGTTTTGGATATGATAAAGCCTTGAGCCATTGGGGACATGAATAGTAGAACCCTTGCATAATATTTTTTGGGGGCGGCGGGGTGAAGAATAGGGTCAAATAGACCCTGAAACCTTAGGGCTTGCCTCCGATCTACTCAAAATTCAACCTCCGTGTTCTCTAATCTACCGATTACAATGCGAAATGTCTGAATCAACGAGTTGTTGCGAGTGTTACAACCATACTTGTCGTCTACCTTCGCCGACACCGCCACAATCACCCCCCAAAACGCACATGCTTCGTCTGCCCTCTCCCTCTCTGCAAGTGAGCGCAACGGGATCTGGTGGAGAGCCAATCGAGTTGGTGGAAGCACCCTAGATGGGGCCCTTATGCAGTGGTGCATCAATCACTGACGAGCACCCAGGGCGGGGCCCTCATGCAGCGCCGCCTGAATCGCTGGTGAGCACCCCGGATAGGGCGCTCATGCAGCACCTGGCGATAGCAGCGCCGTGTGAATCACTGCCGACTTCCCAACACCGCACAATCGGGCACGTTCCGACGGTTGACGTCGAATCAATTTCTCTTAAATTTTGAGCATGGATTTTTGTTAATTTTTTGTGAGGGCTCCTGGATTGCTATTCGTGGACGAAATTTTTCAAGAAGCTAAAACTTTTGATTTTATTTGATGATAAAAAAAATCACAATTTTCTGAATTTATTATGCATCTTTTTTCTGAATTTACTGATCACACGGGTGCACCTGCACCCAGGAGCAGCTACACCTTTCTCTCCCCTTAAATATTGGACCTCGCGCTCTCCGCTCCAAGAGCCCTCGCCTGAACCCCAAGAAACCAAGAACCCATTCTCAACCTCCCTCCTCTGTCCACCGCGTCCACCGCCTCCGTCTCTCCCGACACCAGCCACCGCAGCTGACCGATGGTCCAGTTCCACGACGGGCAAGAGATGCGGCTCCGCAGCCAAGCGCACGCGGCGTCGCCCCACCCCGGCGAGGGCGGGGAGGGCGCCACGCCCGGATCGAGCGGCGTGCCTCCGGTGCGCATCTACCACGGCGACGGGCCCATCTGCATCACTTCCAGGACCTCGACCGCGCCGCCCGCAGAGCACCGCGTGCGGCTGCGGAGCCGCACGCACGCGGCCTCCCCCCACCCCCGCGAGGGCGCCACCCTCAGCGCGCGCGGCGCACCTCCGAACGGGCCGTTGCCTGCGGACATCTACCAGGGCAACCCCATGTGCGCCAGCGCTTCCGACGGCCGCTACCTTGCCGCTGCGCACGCGGAGGGGCGCGGCTACGACGAGCCACCGCAGGCGGCAACGGTGGACAACAACAGCACGCCGGTGAGTTGGCCATGCCCCCCTCTTCCGTTCTTTGTAGCAGTTGTCGGGCAATTTGGGGTGCGGTTCTTGCTCGCCGCAGTTTCTTGTCGGTCCCTCGTCACCCCGATTGCAATCTTTTCTTGCGAATTCTGTGCTTGGTTCTTGGGTGTTTAATTTGCATTCGCGTGTCCTCCGTCGGCTATAAATTTGGCCGGACCCGCAATCATGTTCTTGATAAGTTAGCTCTGTTTCTGGTTCAAGTTAGATCTTTGGGTCTCCTAAACATAACTATCCTCTTTGGAACTAAACTGCAGAGAACCGATGAGTACAGGCTCCGGCGCCGGCGGGCAGGCGACGACGGCAACTTCAGCTTCCGATGTGGGATGTACGAGTGGGTACTGGAGGGCCCACACATCCGGGAGCCAAGCACTAGCAGCGACATTCCAGGTGAGAGCCTTTTAGCCCGCCAGGCTTGTGGCAATGGCAACAGTTTGCTGAAAGTAGTATCTGAGTCTGACAAGAAACTAGTTTTCGGTTTTCTTTCGATACTGTGACAACTGACAAATTGAGTCTTTTGCCTAATCTGTTTAGAATGATGCATATTACTCTTATGTGTAAATCCTCTGTTGGAAAACGTGTGAACTGGTGCTGAACTGCTGTCTAGCATTGTACACACTGTTCCTAGGTACAATTGTTACAAAACACTTAGGTAATTGTTACAAAAACTGCCTACAACAGAAGTTGGAAGTGGCCGGCTCAAACTAAAGTACAGTATGTAAGACTTTTGTAGAACTTGCACATAAGAATAGCATTGCAGCTGGTTTCATACTAGCTAGTGTCCCTGATTCAGACAAAGTGTCCTGTTATAGATTTAGATAGTTTGCCTAATCTGTTGAGAATGATAAATATTATGCGTAAATTTGTTGAAAAAACGTGTGAAGGGGGTGCTGAACTGAACTAAACTGCTATACGTCTAGCATTGCAGATACTGAAATCACATTCCTAACGTACGTACTATGCATGTGTATTTCTGATCTGCAGCCGACGCAGAGCTTGGAGCAGCTGCAGACATCTTCGTGGCCGTGCCTAGGGGGTTGGATGGCGTCCCGCCGTTGCTGGTTCGCACAAGGTTTCTCTTCCGTTGGAGGCACTGGGTTCAGTCCATGCGTTTCTGGTGTGCGACGACGCTGGGCGTTGGTGGCGACCCACGTCAGTTTCTCCCGGCGGCGTGGTCGTGGGAGCACATTGCTCGTCCGGCGGTGGAGCAGGAGTACAACGGGCGCGGGGAGCCCGAGGGGTCATGCGCCCTGTGCTCCGTTGCGATGTGCATTCACGCACAGTATCGGCTACACTTCGAGCGCCGGCACGGCGCGGGCTCCTTCCCTTACCAGGTCAGCGACATTGGGTATCTGAAGAAGGCATGCGAGAGAGCGGGGATTTGGAAGCGGTGGAGGGGAGGCACTTCGCCTCACGACGTGCTCGGCGTCATGGATCGGCGAGGCATCAGCTTGCGCACAGAAACGGCCGGTGGACGGCGGGGGCCTCTTATTCGACACAGGAGCAGCGATCAGTTCAGCCCGCTGGATCACGAAGTGCTAGATATGGCCATGCTCATGCGGCTCGGCGGCACCATGATCGGCGCGCTATACATCGACGCAAGCTTTTACGCCGCCACCAGCCCGGAGTCGGTCTACACAGGTGATCCGACGAGACTGGCAGTACCCAACCACGCCACCTTGTGTGTTGGATACGAGGTGACGGCGCAAGGGAAGCTCGACATTCAGGTCCCGGATAACGCGAGGAACGGGGATCTCCTGTGGGCGCGCTACGAAGCTTTCGACAGATTTACCGTCATCGGCGTCGAGCTTGAGAACGATGGCAGCATCGAGGGTGGTGGCAGGATACGAGGTATACTGAGACTTATCATCAGCACCGTCCGCCGTCTCGTCAGAAGCTTCTTCTTCTGGCCCTGAGACTCAGTTGCAGATAGACAGACTTCTCAGACTTCTATTATGTCTAAAAATGATACAGTCTGAGACTTCTATTCTAATCGGCTCGTCGGGAGCTTGTTCGTTTGGATCTGAATTTTTGTAAGATATATATATACTCTAGCTGTACCTAGGCTGAGCACTTTATTACGGAGTACATACGAGTACATGCACAAACAGTGTGGCAGCGTATATGTCCTATTATGTCTGCCTGTAACTGAACAATTCTGTCATCTCTGAATGCAAACTCAATTCAAAATCCCCTGCCAGCTGCTTCAAGTCTTTCTATTTTTGTTGCATCTAAGAAGTATCAATTCATCCTTGTAGGTTAACATATATCTCAAAAACAAATATGTATATATGTACACCGAGTGTGGTGGCATTTATTGGTTGTCATAACAGATGTTATAAAGATTATCACGCTCCAACTTTTAGAAAAAGGTACTACGTAAACAAGTTCTTCCCTTGACAAGGCCACTCCAGGAGCACAAGTTCCCATGGGAGCGTGTCATTTGTCCCCCACTGTGTGACCTTGCAAACGCCATAAACTGTAAGAACGCAAAATAGATAAAGTCACAAACACTCTGCAATGCAATGAATCCGGGTAACTATACGGAGATTACACTACGACAAGCTGCACAATTACTACTAAATTATCTGAATGAGCAAATTCAGTTGATTGAACCCTGTTACTGCCTTATTAGTGCTTATTGATAAACTTTTTGCATCGCGTTTCTCAAGGACAACGGTATCATTTTTCATACAGTTCTTTATTTGCCTGTCAAGAAATGTAACATGCTATTTCCCTTAGGGTTCTACATTCTGCTCATTGTTTATATCCAACAAGCAGACCAGTCAAAGATTCATTTCATGACTACTGTATCTCTACTCTTATAAAAAGCAGAGTTGGTGATGATGGTGTGCCTGTCATTCTGCAATATAGGTCGTCCGATTTACATCTGACGGATAGAAAGGAAACTATGGCGATTTTACAAAAAGATACCCACACCCCTCTCCACATTTGCAAATAAGGCCTTCCCTCGTTCATCATTTTCTCCCACAAGATAAACTACTCATACAAATGCATCTTGATGTTCCGTGCAACGCATGGGCATCTTGCTAGCATAGTACTACAAGGCAAAAGGACAACAGTATACAGTAGGAGAACATCCATTCACAAGATTTTGGTAATATCATGAGCAGCATGTTTTAAGGCATGAAATATGTGATGACTTCAGTATATGGCCTAAAATTACAATCTAGAAACTCAACAAAGCAGCAGTAAAGTCATTGGTCATAATCTAGAAACTTAAACAAGTAGGAGTGACAGTATAATGCAACAGAAGAGGTCAATATAATATGGTACAGGTACAAAATACAATGACACCTCATTTTTCGGACAAACAAGATGCCAAAAGAATGGAGACGAAATATATTAGTACCAATCTTGAAGAACAAGGGGATGTTTCAGAGTTGTACTAATTACCGTGGAATTAACCTGATGAGCCATACAATGAAGCTATGGGGTTTTTTTATACGGCAACTTATGGAGAGATACAGGGAGCAAAAGAAGGACTTGCATATGATGTTCATTGACTTGGAGAGGACCTATGATAAGATACCGCGTAATGTCATGTTGTGGGCCTTGGAGAAACACAAAGTCCCAGCAAAGTACATTATCATTATCAAGGACATGTACGGTAATGTTGTGGCAAGTGTTCGGACAAGTGATGTCGATACTGATGACTTCCCGATTAAGATATGTTGGGGAACGTAGTAATTTCAAAAAAATTCCTACGCACACGCAAGATCATGGTGATGCATAGCAACGAGAGGGGAGAGTGTTGTCTACATACCCTCGTAGACCGAAGCGGAAGCGTTGACGCAACGTAGAGGAAGTAGTCGTACGTCTTCCCGGTCCAACCGATCCAAGCACCGTTACTCCGGCACCTCCGAGTTCTTAGCACACGTTCAGCTCGATGACGCTCCCCGGGCTCCGATCCAGCAAAGCTTCGGGGATGAGTTCTGTCAGCACGACGGCGTGATGACGATGATGATGTTCTACCGACGCAGGGCTTCGCCTAAGCACTGCAACGATATGACCGAGGTGGAATATGGTGGAGGGGGGCACCGCACACGGCTAAGGAACGATCACGAAGATCAACTTGTGTGTTCTAGGGTGCCCCCCTGCCCTCGTATATAAAGGAGGGGAGGGGAGGGCGCGGCCGGCCCCCATGGGGTGCGCCACCGGGAGTAGGACTCCTCTCCCTTGCCTTGTAGGAGAAGGAAGGACAGAGGGGGAAAGGAAAAAGGGGGGCGCCGCCCCCCCCCCCTTCCTTGTCCTATTCGGACTAGGGGTGAGGGGGCGCGCGGCCTGCCCTGGCCGCCCCTCCTCTTTTCCCTTAAGGCCCATATGGGCCCATTAACCCTCGGGGGGGTTCCGGTAACCCCCACCCCCCACCCCCCACCCCACCCCCCCGGTACTCCAGTAAAATGCCGATTTCACTCGGAACCATTCCGATGTCCAAATGTAGGCTTCCAATATATCGATCTTTATGTCTCGACCATTTCGAGACTCCTCGTCATGTCCATGATCACATCCGGGACTCCGGACTAACTTCGGTACATCAAAATGCATAAACTCATAATAACTGTCATCGTAACTTTAAGCGTGTGGACCCTACGGTTCGAGAACAATGTAGACATGACCGAGACACGTCTCCGGTCAATAACCAATAGCGGGACCTGGATGCCCATATTGGCTCCTACATATTCTACGAAGATCTTTATCGGTCAGACCGCATAACAATATACGTTGTTCCCTTTGTCATCGGTATGTTACTTGCCCGAGATTCGATCGTCAGTATCCAATACCTAGTTCAATCTCGTTGCCGGCAAGTCTCTTTACTCGTTTCGTAATACATCATCTCACAACTAACATATTAGTTGTAATGCTTGCAAGGCTTTATGTGATGTGCATTACCGAGAGGGAACATCTTTCATTTTCTCTCTATCTTCTGCAGTGGTCGGGCATTGAGTCTTACTCAACTTCACACCTTGTAGTACAGGCAAGAATCCTTTCTTTGCTTGATCCATTTTGAACTTCTTCAAAACTTTGTCAAGGTATGTGCTTTGTGAAAGTCCAATTAAGCGTCTTGATCTATCTCTATAGATCTTGATGCCCAATATGTAAGCAGCTTCACCGAGGTCTTTCATTGAAAAATTCTTATTCAAGTATCCCTTTATGCTATCCAGAAATTCTATATCATTTCCGATTAGTAATATGTCATCCACATATAATATCAGAAATGCTACAGAGCTCCCACTCACTTTCTTGTAAATACAGGCTTCTCCAAAAGTCTGTACAAACCCAAATGCTTTGATCACACTATCAAAGCATTTATTCCAACTCCGAGAGGCTTGCACCAGTCCATAAATGGATCGCTGGAGCTTGCACACTTTGTTAGCTCCCTTTGGATCGATAAAACCTTCTGGTTGCATCATATACAACTCTTCTTCCAGAAATCCATTCAGGAATGCAGTTTTTACATCCATCTCACAAATTTCATAATCATAAAATGCGGTAATTGCTAACATGATTCGGACAGACTTAAGCATCGCTACGGGTGAGAAGGTCTCATCGTAGTCAATCCCTTGAACTTGTCGAAAACCTTTTGCGACAAGTCGAGCTTTGTAGACAGTAACATTACCGTCAGCGTCAGTCTTCTTCTTGAAGATCCATTTATTCTCAATTGCTTGCCGACCATTGGGCAAGTCAACCAAAGTCCACACTTTGTTCTCATACATGGATCCCATCTCAGATTTCATGGCTTCAAGCCATTTTGCGGAATCTGGGCTCACCATCGCTTCTTCATAGTTCGTAGGTTCACCATGATCTAGTAGCATGATTTCCAGAACAGGATTGCCGTACCACTCTGGTGCGGATCTTACTCTGGTTGATCTACGAGGTTCTGTAGTAACTTGATCTGAGTTTGTATGATCATCATCATTAACTTCCTCACCAATTGGTTTAGACGTCACAGAAACCGGTTCCTGTGATGTGCTATTTTCCAATAAGGGAGCAGGTATAGTTACCTCATCAAGTTCTACTTTTCTCCCACTCACTTCTTTCGAGAGAAACTCCTTCTCTGGAAAGGATCCATTTTTAGCAACGAATGTCTTGCCTTCGGATCTGTGATAGAAGGTGTACCCAACAGTTTCTTTTGGGTATCCTATGAAGACACATTTCTCCGATTTGGGTTCGAGCTTACCAGGTTGAAGTTTTTTCACATAAGCATCGCAACCCCAAACTTTAAGAAACGACAACTTTGGTTTCTTGCCAAACCATAGTTCATAAGGTGTCGTCTCAACGGATTTTGATGGTGCTCTATTTAACGTGAATGCGGCCGTCTCTAAAGCATAACCCCAAAACGATAGCGGTAAATCTGTAAGAGACATCATAGATCGCACCATATCAAGTAAAGTACGATTACGATGTTCGGACACACCATTACGCTGTGGTGTTCCGGGTGGCATGAGTTGCGGAACTATTCCGCATTTTTTCAAATGTAGACCAAACTCATAACTCAAATATTCTCCTCCATGATCAGATCGTAGAAACTTTATTTTCTTGTTACGATGATTTTCAACTTCACTCTGAAATTCTTTGAACTTTCCAAATGTTTCAGACTTGTGTTTCATTAAGTAGATATACCCATATCTGCTTAAATCATCTGTGAAGGTGAGAAAATAACGATATCCGCCACGAGCTTCAATATTCATCGGACCACATACATCTGTATGTATGATTTCCAACAAATTTGTTGCTCTCTCCATAGTACCGGAGAACGGTGTTTTAGTCATCTTGCCCATGAGGCACGGTTCGCAAGTACCAAGTGATTCATAATCAAGTGATTCCAAAAGTCCATCAGTATGGAGTTTCTTCATGCGCTTTACACCGATATGACCCAAACGGCAGTGCCACAAATAAGTTGCACTATCATTATCAACTCTGCATCTTTTGGCTTCAACATTATGAATATGTGTATCACTACTATCGAGATTCATCAAAAATAGACCACTCTTCAAGGGTGCATGACCATAAAAGATATTACTCATATAAATAGAACAACCATTATTCTCTGATTTAAATGAATAACCGTCTCGCATCAAACAAGATCCAGATATAATGTTCATGCTCAACGCTGGCACCAAATAACAATTATTTAGGTCTAATACTAATCCCGAAGGTAGATGTAGAGGTAGCGTGCCGACCGCGATCACATCGACTTTGGAACCATTTCCCACGCGCATCGTCACCTTGTCCTTTGCCAGTGTTCGCTTAATCCGTAGTCCCTGTTTCGAGTTGCAAATATTAGCAACAGAACCAGTATCTAATACCCAGGTGCTACTGCGAGCTCTAGTAAGGTACACATCAATAACATGTATATCACATATACCTTTGTTCACCTTGCCATCCTTCTTATCCGCCAAATACTTGGGGTAGTTCCGCTTCCAGTGACCAGTCTGCTTGCAGTAGAAGCACTCAGTTTCAGGCTTAGGTCCAGACTTGGGTTTCTTCTCTTGAGCAGCAACTTGCTTGCTGTTCTTCTTGAAGTTCCCCTTCTTTTTCCCTTTGCCCTTTTTCTTGAAACTAGTGGTCTTGTTGACCATCAACACTTGATGCTCCTTCTTGATTTCTACCTCCGCAGCCTTTAGCATTGCGAAGAGCTTGGGAATCGTCTTATCCATCCCTTGCATATTATAGTTCATCACGAAGCCTTTGTAGCTTGGTGGAAGTGATTGGAGAATTCTGTCAATGACGCAATCATCCGGAAGATTAACTCCCAGTTGAATCAAGTGATTACAATACCCAGACATTTTGAGTATATGCTCACTGACATAACTATTCTCCTCCATCTTGCAGCTATAGAACTTATTGGAGACTTCATATCTCTCAATCCGGGCATTCTGTTGGAATATTAACTTCAACTCTTGGAACATCTCATATTCCCCATGACGTTCAAAACGTCGTTGAAGTCCCGGTTCTAAGCCGTAAAGCATGGCACATTGAACTATCGAGTAGTCATCAGCTTTGCTCTGCCAGACGTTCTTAATGTCGTCAGTTGCATCAGCAGCAGGCTTGGCACCCAGCGGTGCTTCCAGGACGTAACTCTTCTGTGCAGCAATGAGGATAATCCTCAAGTTACGGACCCAGTCCGTGTAATTGCTACCATCATCTTTCAACTTTGCTTTCTCAAGGAACGCATTAAAATTCAACGGAACAACAACACGAGCCATCTATCTACAATTAACATAAACAAGCAAGATACTATCAGGGACTAAGTTCATGATAAATTTAAGTTCAATTAATCATATTACTTAAGAACTCCCACTTAGATAGACATCCCTCTAATCTTCTAAGTGATCACGTGATCCAAATCAACTAAACCATAACCGATCATCACGTGAAATGGATTAGTCTTCAATGGTGAACATCATTATGTTGATCATATCTACTATATGATTCACGCTCGACCTTTCGGTCTCCGTGTTCCGAGGCCATATCTGCATATGATAGGCTCGTCAAGTATAACCCGAGTATTCTGCGTGTGCAAAACTGGCTTGCACCCGTTGTAGATGGACGTAGAGCTTATCACACCCGATCATCATGTGGTGTCTGGGCACGACGAACTTTGGCAACGGTGCATACTCAGGGAGAACACTTCTTGATAATTTAGTGAGAGATCATCTTATAATGCTACCGTCAATCAAAGCAAGATAAAATGCATAAAAAGATAAACATCACATGCAATCAATATAAGTGATATGATATGGCCATCATCATCTTGTGCTTGTGATCTCCATCTCCGAAGCACCGTCATGATCACCATCGTCACTGGCGCGACACCTTGATCTCCATCGTAGCATCGTTGTCGTCTCGCCTATCTTATGCTTCTACGACTATCGCTACCGCTTAGTGATAAAGTAAAGCATTACAGGGCGATTGCATTGCATACAATAAAGTGACAACCATATGGCTCCTGCCAGTTGCCGATAACTCGGTTACAAAACATGATCATCTCATACAATAAAATTTAGCATCATGTCTTGACCATATCACATCACAACATGCCCTGCAAAAACAAGTCAGACGTCCTCTACTTTGTTTATTGCAAGTTTTACGTGGCTGCTACGGGCTTAAGCAAGAACCAATCTTACCTACGCATCAAAACCGCAACGATAGTTTGTCAAATAGACTCCGTTTTAACATTCGCAAGGACCGGGCGTAGCCATACTCGGTTCAACTAAACTTGGAGAAACTGACACCCGCCAGCCACCTGTGTGCAAAGCACGTCAGTAGAACCAGTCTCGCGTAAGCGTACGCGTAATCTCGGTCTGGGCCGCTTCATCCAACAATACCGCCGAACCAAAGTATGACATGCTGGTAGGCAGTATGACTTATATCGTCCATAACTCACTTGTGTTCTACTCATGCATATAACATCAAACCATAAAAACCTAGGCTCGGATGCCACTGTTGGGGAACGTAGTAATTTCAAAAAAATTCCTACGCACACGCAAGATCATGGTGATGCATAGCAACGAGAGGGGAGAGTGTTGTCTACGTACCCTCGTAGACCGAAGCGGAAGCGTTGACGCAACGTAGAGGAAGTAGTTGTACGTCTTCCCGGTCCAACCGATCCAAGCACCGTTACTCCGGCACCTCCGAGTTCTTAGCACACGTTCAGCTCGATGACGCTCCCCGGGCTCCAATCCAGCAAAGCTTCGGGGATGAGTTCCGTTAGCACGACGTCGTGATGACGATGATGATGTTCTACCGACGCAGGGCTTCGCCTAAGCACTGCAACGATATGACCGAGGTGGAACATGGTGGAGGGGGGCACCGCACACGGCTAAGGAACGATCACGAAGATCAACTTGTGTGTTCTAGGGTGCCCCCCCCCGCCCCCGTATATAAAGGAGGGGAGGGGAGGGCGCGGCCGGCCCCCATGGGGTGCGCCAGGAGGAGTCCTACCCCCACCGGGAGTAGGACTCCTCTCCCTTGCCTTGTAGGAGAAGGAAGGAGAGAGGGAGGAAAGGAAAAAGGGGGGCGCCGCCCCCCCTTCCTTGTCCTATTCGGACTAGGGGGGGAGGGGGCGCGCGGCCTGCCCTGGCCGCCCCTCCTCTTTTCCCTTAAGGCCCATATGGGCCCATTAACCCCCGGGGGGGTTCCGGTAACCCCCCGGTACTCCAGTAAAATGCCGATTTCACTCAGAACCATTTCGATGTCCAAATGTAGGCTTCTAATATATCGATCTTTATGTCTCGACCATTTCGAGACTCCTCGTCATGTCCGTGATCACATCCGGGACTCCGGACTAACTTCGGTACATCAAAATGCATAAACTCATAATAACTGTCATCGTAACTTTAAGCGTGCGGACCCTACGGTTCAAGAACAATGTAGACATGACCGAGACACGTCTCCGGTAAATAACCAATAGCGGGACCTGGATGCCCATATTGGCTCCTACATATTCTACGAAGATGTTTATCGGTCAGACCGCATAACAATATACGTTGTTCCCTTTGTCATCGGTATGTTACTTGCCCGAGATTCGATCGTCAGTATCCAATACCTAGTTCAATCTCGTTGCCGGCAAGTCTCTTTACTCGTTTCGTAATACATCATCTCACAACTAACATATTAGTTGTAATGCTTGCAAGGCTTTATGTGATGTGCATTACCGAGAGGGCCCAGAGATACCTCTCCGACTATCGGAGTGACAAATCCTAATCTCGAGATACGCCAACCCAACAAGTACCTTTGGAGACACCTGTAGAGCATCTTTATAATCACCCAGTTACGTTGTGACGTTTGGTAGCACACAAAGTGTTCCTCCGATAAACGGGAGTTGCATAATCTCATAGTCATAGGAACATGTATAAGTCATGAAGAAAGCAATAGCAACATACTAAACGATCGGGTGCTAAGCTAATGGAATGGGTCATGTCAATCAGATCATTCAACTAATGATGTGACCTCGTTAATCAAATAACAACTCTTTGTTCATGGTTAGGAAACATAACCATCTTTGATTAACGAGCTAGTCAAGTAGAGGCATACTAGTGACATTCTATTTGTTTATATATTCACACATGTATTATGTTTCCGGCTAATACAATTCAAGCATGAATAATAAACATTTATCATGATATATGAGGAAATAAATAATAACTTTATTATTGCCTCTAGGGCATATTTCCTTCAAGATAGGGCTGCATCAAGGGTAAGTTTTGAGCTATTATCTTTTTGCCTTGGTGATGGATGAGGTCACAAGGAATATACAAGGAGATATCCCATGCTGTATTCTCTTTACGGATGATGTGGTCCTAGTTGACGATAGGCGGACAGGGTCAATAGGAAGTTAGAGTTATGGAGACAAATCTTGGAATCGAAAGGTTTTAGGCTTGTAGAACTAAAACCGAGTATACGAGGTGTGGTTTCAGTACTACTAGGCGCGAGGAGGAGGAGGAGGTTAGTCTTGATGGGCAAGTGGTGCCTTAGAAGGAAACCTTTCGATATTTGGGGTCAATGCTGTAGAAGGATGGGGGAATTGATAAAGATGTGAACCATCGCATCAAAGCCGGATTTGGTCAATCATGCATTTCTGGGCTTTTAGCATTGTCTTAATTTTCCAGCATGCTATCACTTTTATCTGACCAACAACCTATCATGTTAGTTTTCCTCGGTAAGCCTGCGAAGAAAAAAGAGTAGAAAGTTTTTTTCCCTCTGTTATTGGCATTAGCTTAGCAGTTGGCAGATCTCCTACTAGATCAACTATATAATAATAAAGAGATAAGGGCATTGCATAAAAAAATCTGTATATATGTACACCGAGTGTGGTGGCATTTACTGGTGGTCATAACAGATGTTACAAAGATTATCACGCTCCAACTTTTAGAAAAAGGTAGGTAAACAAGTTCTTCGCTTGACAAGTTCACTCCAGGAGCACAAGTTCCCAGGGAACGTGTCATTTGCCCCCCACTGTGTGACCTTCCAAACACCATAAACTGTAAGAACGCAAAATAGATAAAGTAACAAACACTCAATGCAATGAATCCGGGTAATTATACGGAGATTACACTACGACAAGCTGCACAATTACTACTAAATTATCTGAATGAGCAAATTCAGTTGATTGAACCCTGTTACTGCCTTATTAATTAGTGCTTATTGATAAACTTTTTGCATCGCATTTCTCAAGGACAACGGTATCATTTTTCATACAGTTCTTTATTTGCCTGTCAAGAAATGTAACATGCTATTTCCCTTAGGGTTCTACGTTCTGCTCATTGTTTATATCCAACGAGCTGACCAGTCAAAGATTCATTTCATGACGATTGTATCTCTACTCTTATAAAAAGCAGAGTTGGTGATGATGGTGTGTCTGTCATTCTGCAATATAGGTCGTCCGATTTATATCTGACGGATAGAAAGGAAACTATGGCGATTTTACAAAAACATACCCACACCCCTTTCCACATTTGCAAATAAGGCCTTCCCTCGTTCATCCTTTTCTCCCACAAGATAAACTACTCATACAAATGCATCTTGATGTTCCGTGCAACGCATGGGCATCTTGCTAGCATAGTACTACAAGGCAAAAGGACAACATTATACAGTAGGAGAAAATCCATTCACAAGATTTTGGTAATATCATGAGGTGCATGTTTTAAGGCATGAAATATGTGATGACTTCAGTATATGTCCTAAAATTACAATCTAGAAACTCAACAAAGCAGCAGTAAAGTCATTGGTCATAATCTAGAAACTTAAACAAGTAGGAGTGACAGTATAATGCAACAAAAGAGGTCAATATAATATGGTACAGGTACAAAATACAATGACACCTCATTTTTCGGACAAACAAGATGCCAAAAGAATGGAGACGGAGTATATTAGTACCAATCTTGAAGAACAAGGGGATGTTTCAGAGTTGTACCAATTATCGTGGAATTAACCTGATGAGCCGTACAATGAAGCTATGGGTTTTTTTTATACGGCAACTTATGGATAGATACACGGAGCAAAAGAAGGACTTGCATATGATGTTCATTGACTTGGAGATGTCCTATGATAGGATACCGCCGAATGTCATGTTGTGGGCCTTGGAGAAACACAAATTCCTAGCAAAGTACATTACCATTATCAAGGACATGTACGGTAATGTTGTGGCAAGTGTTCGGACAAGTGATGTCGATACTGATGACTTCCCGATTAAGATAGGGCTGCATCAAGGGTCAGTTTTGAGCTATTATCTTTTTGCCTTGGTGATGGATGAGGTCACAAGGAATAAACAAGGAGATATCCCATGGTGTATTCTCTTTGCGGATGATGTGGTCCTAGTTGACGATAGTCGGACAGGGGTCAATAGGAAGTTAGAGTTATGGAGACAAATCTTGGAATCGAAAGGTTTTAGGCTTGTAGAACTAAAACCGAGTATACGAAGTGTGGTTTCAGTACTACTAGGTGCGAGGAGGAGGAGGTTAGTCTTGATGGGCAGGTGGTGCCTTAGTCTTGATGGGCAGTTGGCAGATCTCCTACTAGTTCAACTATATAATAATAAAGAGATAAGGGCATTGCATAAAAAAATCCGTATATAAGTGCACCGAGTGTGGTGGCATTTATTGGTGGTCATAACAGATGTTACAAAGATTATCACGCTCCAACTTTTAGAAAAAAAGGTAGGTAAACAAGTTCTTCGCTTGATAAGTTCACTCCAGGAGCACAAGTTCCCAGGGATCGTGTCATTTGTCCCCCACTGTGTGACCTTGCAAACACCATAAACTGTAAGAGCGCAAAATAGATAAAGTAACAAACACTCAATGCAATGAATCCGGGTAATTATACGAAGATTACACTATGACAAGCTGCACAATTACTACTAAATTATCTGAATGAGCAAATTCAGTTGATTGAACCCTGTTACTGCCTTATTAATTAGTGCTGATTGATAAACTTTTTGCATCGCATTTCTCAAGGACAACAGTATCATTTTTCATACAGTTCTTTATTTGCCTGTCAAGAAATGTAACATGCTATTTCCCTTAGGGTTCTATGTTCTGCTCATTGTTTATATCCAACGAGCAGACCAGTCAAAGATTCATTTCACGACTACTGTATCTCTACTCTTTTAAAAAACAGAGTTGGTGATGATGGTATGCCTGTCATTCTGCAATATAGGTCGTCCGATTTATATCTGACGGATAGAAAGGAAACTATGGCGATTTTACAAAAACATACCCACACCCCTTTCCACATTTGCAAATAAGGCCTTCCCTCGTTCATCCTTTTCTCCCACAAGATAAACTACTCATACAAATGCATCTAGATGTTCCGTGCAACGCATGGGCATCTTGCTAGCATAGTACTACAAGGCAAAAGGACAACATTATACAGTAGGAGAAAATCCATTCACAAGATTTTGGTAATATCATGAGCAGCATGTTTTAAGGCATGAAATATGTGATGACTTCAGTATGTGGCCTAAAATTACAATCTAGAAACTCAACAAAGCAGCAGTAAAGTCATTGGTCATAATCTAGAAACTTAAACAAGTAGGAGTGACAGTATAATGCAACAGAAGAGGTCAATATAATATGGTACAGGTACAAAATACAATGACACCTCATTTTTCAGACAAACAAGATGCCAAAAGAATGGAGACGGAGTATATTAGTACCAATCTTAAAGAACAAGGGGATGTTTTAGAGTTGTACTAATTACTGTGGAATTAACCTGATGAGCCGTACAATGAAGCTATGGGGTTTTTTTATACGGCAACTTATGGAGAGATACAGGGAGCAAAAGAATGACTTGCATATGATGTTCATTGACTTGGAGAGGACCTATGCTAAGATACCGCCTAATGTCATGTTGTGGGCCTTGGAGAAACACAAATCCCAGCAAAGTACATTACCATTATCAAGGACATGTACGGTAATGTTGTGGCAAGTGTTCGGACAAGTGATGTCGATACTGATGACTTCCCGATTCATATAGGGCTGCATCAAGGGTCAGTTTTGAGCTATTATCTTTTTGCCTTGGTGATGGATGAGGTCACAAGGAATAAACAAGGAGATATCCCATGGTGTATTCTCTTTGCGGATGATGTGGTCCTAGTTGATGATAGTCGGACATGGGTCAGTAGGAAGTTAGAGTTACGGAGACAAATCTTGGAATAGAAAGGTTTTAGGCTTGTAGAACTAAAACCGAGTATACGAGGTGTGGTTTCAGTACTACTAGGCGCGAGGAGGAGGAGGTTAGTCTTGATGTGGAGGAGGTGCCTTAGAAGGACACCTTTCGACATTTGGGATCAATGTTGTAGAAGGATGGGGGTGTTGATAAAGATGTGAACCATCGCATCAAAGCCGGATGTGGTTAATCATGCATTTCTGGGCTTTTAGCATTGTCTTAATTTTCCAGCATGCTATCACTTTTATCTGACCAACAGCCTATCATGTTAGTTTTCCTCGGTAAGCCTGCGAACAAAAAAGAGTAGAAAGTTTTTTTCCCTCTGTTATTGGCATTAGCTTAGTAGTTGGCAGATCTCCTACTAGATCAACTATATTTAGAAACATTATAACCGAGCACTTTTCCGGTCATCTCAGGCTATCTGCGTTTGAAACCGTTGGATCATCACTTGTACGCATTTTTGGCCGTCCGTCTGGCCTTTAATCCCACGTGGACCGCTCTCCATACTGGGTCGCTGCTCTGGTGACAATTTTGGGCCCCTGACGTTATTTTGGGCCTACTTGGCTAACAGCAGTTTCCCATAGCGACTGGGAGCCAAACTAGGCGAAGTGATCACGCGACCTTGCCCGTCACGCAGCGAACCATGCGAACAAGCAGTTTCGAGCCTCCTACGCAGGTAGAAGCAATCAGGCGAAGCGGTGGCAGACTGTTCGTGAGCCATACCAGTGAAACGGATTTGCCTGGATTGAAGGAGGCAATGAATTGTCAGTTCCATGCAGAATTCATCGCGGGTGATGTGCGCCACTCGCCGGCGATAATTAAGGGAGGCGTGTGTCTCTTTTTCATAACCTGCTGATGCGCCTTTATATATACTTCGTCTCCTGACGCTCCCCCTTTCATGTATTATTTGATTGTAATTCAGTGTGCCGGCGGTCTGTTCCCTGGTCAAGTTCGATGGTGGTGCATCAATTAGTGGACTGATTCCCTACGTTCTCCTTACTTCATAAGCCCATTTATATTCTTCGGTTCATTATATGTAATTTCTCTACTTGGATCTTCAATTCCTGATTCCTCGTGCCTTTCCTGGTCCCGACGCTCGACGACTTTCCGAGCCTCCATGACTTTGCATGGATTCACTCCAAGGCTCCAAGGTGGCATCATCTGCTCCAGCATTGCTGTCTGCCGCCAGCACGCTCCTTTTTGCCTACTATATCGTAACGGACAGTGGTCCTGGTTGCATCCTCAAACAAGGTCAGTCTGTTGTTGCTTGATTTACTTGTGGATTGATTTAAAACTGGGATAATGAGTTTCTTGATTTGTCCCAGGACAACCTTTTTTTTCTGTCAAGTGAGAATCTCACATCACTTCTGAATTTCTGATGAATGATTGAGACTAACCTTAATTATGTTTGATATAGAAAGATATGAAGATTCTTACTTTTCATAATGTTTTGGCAGTCAAGGCATTATAATATTTCCTACTCTACATGGCATGTACATCAACTTCTTCTTGATACATAATTTTAAAGATGTGGAGTATAGTATCATGCACGAAGCTATATCTTGTCGTACTAATTCCGGTCGAGATTTGATTATATTACTGCAGGGTGTTGGATTCAATGGCTAAAAAGTTTTTACTGTTTTATTCGGATCCTCTTTTTGCCAATAGCCTGTCAGCCATGAGATCAACTGCAGGTGGTTTCAGTTTATGAATATTTCACGTCTGTGCGAAAAAGTGAGCATGGAAACCTCATTGCGGAGGTTTTCTAGAGATAATTGTAGGGCTCTAGAAGAATTGTTTCAGTGTGTTATATGAGCAGAAGGAAACTCAGCGACCTTCTTGATGGTAATTGTGAACAAACCTTATAAGGTATATTTCCTTTCTTAATTATTTATCCTGACTTTATATATACACAAAAAGTGTAATATCTTGTTGCATTTTTGTTTTTGCAGGAAGATATCTTGTTGCATAACTTGCATAAGCTTGGGACAAACTGAAAGTTGAGGTGCCTTTTCTACTTTCCTATCTATAACAGAACAAATCGCTGAAACTATAAGTAAAAAAAAGATTCCCACAACAGAAATCATTAACTATGTAGTGGCATAATTATATTTTTCTTCCAAATTTATAAAATTCTTTCCTCTCTGCCCCAGTGTTTTTTGTATAGACTTTCCAACTAATGTTTGATTAAAACTACTCGAAGGTATGGGGTAAGGAATCCCACTGCCAACAATTATATGTTTGTTCCATATCTTTTACCTCGTGAAAGGTTGAAAATCTGCAGGTAGCATTGGTTGATGAAACCGATTTGCACTCACCAACTGTGTTATCAAATGTCGTGCCATATACTCAAAATTTGTGTCGTGTGAATTATCTGAATATGTTGTAAAGTTATCTAAATATATAAGGAGTGAAGTGTTTGTGGTGAGTTACTCTGAACATACATGGTGTGAAGACTAAGAATCATCCTTCAATTTCGCTTTCATAATTTACGAATACACCCTAAACTGGTACATTGTTTCGATTGTTGATTCTTCAAGAGGTGTTCATCAGTGCTAAGACAATATAGTATAGCTCTGTAAATGCTTAAGTACAAGAAAAATTAGTAGGGAACTACTATAATGTTGTCTTCTTTTACAAATAGGGAAGTTGGAGCATGTTGCAAGGCCGAATGCACCTGGAGTTAAAGGCTAACAAGATGGCGGGTAGGATGCATAACAAAAATCGAACATTTATCCATAGACGGTCCTAACTAAATACCCACAAGGCTCGAACCGACTTACATATTTAATCACTCGCAAAAAAATAATTACCGAGATATTTATTGGTCTTAATGCAAATTTACTTTTATGGTTCATGTCTTCATATATTTATAGAAATTCCTATCATTTTATAGAAAAAATCGAAGGGCGCGGCAACGCGCGCCACGATGGTCTAGTAATAATAAAGAGATAAGGGCATTGCATGGAAAGAATGGATGAATCATGCATTGTTGCACCAATCTACTGGGGCCATTTAAAGATGGATCACTTGGGTTCCATGCTGCTGACCCTTAACACAAGACATTTTTAGCTACAATTCAAACGGCCAGGTTCAATCCAAACGACTCAGTTCACAAAGAAACGGTCAAAAAAGTCACCTAGCCAATTCGTCGAACACTTGCGATGGGGTGGCGGTGCACCGGTCGACTGGCGTCATTCTGACCAAACTGCCTGGCGGCGACGAGAGGGAATGACCTGCTGCCGTGTGCAATCAACTTGTGATGCGGCAGCCGACAATCAAAGAAGAAGGAAAGAAGCAATCCGATGAATCAACAAAAATGCGATGGCGGCGGCGGTTCACCTAATTCCGGCGACGAGGAGCGGGGCCGGCGGGGGGGGGGGGGGGGGTCATCGGGAGTCTCGCCAGCGAAAGTGCTAGGGCGGGGGCGACATGAGGGAGAGGCGCGGCTTTTACTCAACCGCCACAGGCTAGGTGCCGGTTAGAGGAGTAAAAATTGTTGCAGACGCGAGGAATCGATCCTAGGATCTTCATGTTTCTTTGACACGCGCTAGCCACTATGCCAGCTTCGACTTTGGGTTCAATAAGTAGGGTGCAACATACTAGAAGGAAAATGAGCTAGTTTACACACACGTTCATTCATTCTTTTTCATTTTTCTACTCCATTCTTTTGGTTTTCTTTTCTCTTCTCTATTTTTTCTTTGGTTTTCCTTTTCTTCTCAATTTATTTTCTTTTTCTTGTTTCTTATGTTTGTTTTCGTTTTTATTCTACATTTTTCTATATGTCAAAAAAAATCGAGTAAGTGATCAATATTTTTTGTTTATACGTCCAACATTGTCCGAACGCTTATTCAACATTTTTCTAATATTTTTTTCAACATTTTAATACTTATTCAACATTTCTCAAATACTTGTTCAACATTTTTCAAATACTCTTTCAACATTTTTTAATACTTATTCAACATTTTTTAGATACTTGTTCAACATTTTTGTTAATACTTATTTAACATTTTCAAATACTTGTTCAACATTTTTAATAGTTATTTGACATTTTTCAAATACTTGTTCAATATTTTTAATACTTATTCAAAAAATTTAAATACTTGTTCAACATTTTTCAAATACTTGTGCAACAATTTTTAATACTTATTCAACATTTTTCATATACCTTGTTCAACATTTTTCAAATGTGTTCTTGAATATAGATATGTAGAATATTTTAGAGTATAAAGAAAAGTACAAAAATAAAGCAAATAACGAGAACAGAAAACTGAAAAAAAAAACAAAAAGGGCACATCTGGCACTTAAAGCGAGACATATGGGCGACTCTGTGTTAACCCGCCAGGTGTTAATATTTTGTCTATAATGTTTATCAAAGTTTACAAAGTTTAACTTTAACCAAAGCTAATATACGGAGTAGATAAAAACAGGATTATTAACTATCGTTGATTCAGTAGTACAACTTTGTACCACATCAGCGGCAGTTAATCAGGATTGGAGGGAGTAGCATTTGGAGAACTGAATTGATTTATCCGTCTACAGTAAAATAAGAGCGAGGAGCTAGCCGAAAAGCCCTCTCTGTGTGCGAGTCACAGCTGGACACAGCATTCTCCATTTCTCCTGTTCCGCACCAATTGGCAGCCAACACGAGGCCAGAGCCACCCCAAAACCCCCGCGGCAAGCTCAGCGAGGATCCCCACCCCCCTACCTAAGCCCTAGACCCCTCACCGGCGACCATGCCCGCCGCCGCCGCCGCCGCGTCCGGGACGGTCGTGGCTTCCTACACCGACTACATCCCCGACTCCGTCAAGAGCTTCGTCTCCGACCTCTACCGCTCCATCCGCGGCGGCGACGTGGTCGGGACCGACAAGCTGTACGAGGGCGACTTCCGCCGCCTCTCCGCCCGCGTCTACCGCGACGCGCCCTGGCCGCCCGCCAAGGCCGTCGCGCCCTACTGCGACGACGACCACGTCTTCCTCCTCCTCTACAGCGAGCTCACGTCCCGCCACGCCCACGCGCGCCTCCCAGGCCTCACCCTCACGCGCCGCGCCGACTCCTGGGACACCTACTGCTCCCTCTTCACCGTCGTCCTCCAGAACGCCCTCACCATGCAGCTGCCCAACCAGTGGCTCTGGGACATGGTCGATGGGTTCGTGTCCCAGTTCCAGAGATTCTGCCAGTACCGCACCAAACTGGAGGACAAGACCAAGGAGGAGATCAGCCTACTCAAGCGGTTCGACCAGGTCCGCGCTTACTTATGTCCATTCAGTTTTGGGCTTAGACTGAATTGGGGTCCGTGCATGGTAAATAAATGGTGTCCTTTGGCGAATTTCAGTTTCTCCTGGCAGTATAGTTTACTGAATGGTAGGTTCGTTATTCTCGATGTTTCAGTAAGATTGTGATATTTAGGACGCTGTGGGTCTGGTTCGTGCTTACAGCCGGATATCAATGCCAGTCCCAATTTTATCCAGGAGTTACACTTGAGGTGTCAGATGTGGTTTGTGCTGTGGCAGTTTACTGCATTGCATTGTGTCCCAGTATTATTCGTGAGTTATGTATGTGGATTGTGGTGGCAGAGGTGGTTTTTGCTTGTTAAGGGTAGTCCCTAGTTCAGTGGATAGTACATACTACTTTGATTACTTATGTGGTGCCTGCACATTGTTTGTTCAATTGTACTCTCAGTTGGTTAAGCTAGTTTTCATGAGTTATTCTTATTCATAAGTGTGTTCTGCACAGGTGGTTCTTGCTTGATATTGAGTTGTGACTTGTGAGGGGATTCCTTACAATATATTATGTCTATCAGTTATACTTGGTTGGGTGTTTCTGAGGTTATTGTCGGTTAGTCTAGCTTGAATTTTGATGGTTCTTTTTGGTGGTAGTGTTTCCTAACTAATAGTCTTCTTTACAGGCATGGAGTGTGTATGGGGTTTTTAATTACTTGAAGGCACTGGTGGAGAATTCGATGATCAGAGAGATCCTGGAGAGGGAGAAGCAGGGGCTTGAGCAGTTCACGATGATGAACGGGTATGAGCACAAGCAGGGTGGGAGCAACGTGTTGAAGATGCTGGGGTACTACAGCATGATTGGGCTGCTTAGGGTGCATTGCCTGATAGGGGATTACCATACTGGGCTGAGGTGCTTGTTGCCTATAGATATTGGCCAGCAGGGTGTCTACACCACTCTGACTGGGAGCTACATTTCCACTATCTACTACTATGGTTTTGCCAACTTCATGATGCGCAGGTGTGTAATACACTAGCTTTAGCATTTTCACCATATATATTTATATTGCATTCTACTAAGACTGAAGTGCACCTGATAATTGTAGCTCGTCCACTTTGTACAAATAATGACTGGTTGTGTTGTTTCCCCATATGTGACCATTCCATAGACGGTCCTATTGTTGTGTACTTTAAGCTTGGAGTGAGTTAGCAAAAGTGTATAATTGTAGTTTGACATCATGTCGTCTTACGGGTAAAGCTTTTGCTGCTGTTTTTCTTTTTGTGCCTACCGTGTTTACGCTAGTCTATGTTAATTGATTGCCAGTAAATTATTCTTGTTTCCCATGCTTGACTCAAAGTGCTTGATTTTCGTGGGTTTCTGATGAGTGATATTATTACCTGATAAAGTATTTGGCTATCATGTTCTTCTAATGAGTGATATCACGCGATCAATAATTTGGAGCATGCTTTTCAGTTGTGCAAAGATGAGAATATGTTGCTATGTGACGTGCAAGTGGCACATGCTATTAGTTGCACTTCAGCATCTTGATATTGTCCAAGCTGGAACTGCTTTTCACTGATTCACCATGTTTCTGGGCTGATCTAGGTATGCTGACGTGATACATCAATTCAACAAAATTCTGCTGTATATCCTGAAGTATAAGCAATACCATGAGAAGTCCCCGCAGTATGACTTTGTACTGAAGAAGAATGAGCAGATGTATGCACTATTGGCAATCTGCCTCTCATTGTGCCCACAGAACAATCTAGTAGCTGAAGATGTTAGCACTGAGCTGAAGGGGAAGTATGGTACCGAAATGGAAAAGATGCTTAGAGGTGATGATCAGGCACATTATGATGAACTCTTTTCCCTTGCCTGCCCCAAGTTCATTGCTGCATGGCCTCCTGTTTTAAATGAGCCATTCACAAACTACAACCAGGTATTATCTAAAGCTAATATAGCACCGGTATTCTTCTTTTGTATATATATTTTGTTGTATCCCAGATTGGGTTAGGTACCAAGGCGTTTCTAGGCTGGGAACATAGAGTGTATCTTTGCTTGTTTATCATCTCCAGGAAGCTGCTAGTTCCATTTTTACTGCATCAGTATATGTTTGCACAACCTTTGTCATTGAAAGGCCAAAGTGATCAGCTGAAACCCCACAATTTTTGACACTGGCGCCGATAGCATACCGGGTAAAATAAGCATTAAGAAGTATCGAGGGCCTTGAGTTGCCATGGGCAATAATTCCATCAACAGTCCAGTTTGGTACAGTTTGAATGGGATAAGTTAAAGGGAATTGTAACTCCATAAGCTCCTGTCTTCCACAGCATGAGCTGTATTAGCCTGGTACCACACTGTGAAGTAACAAAACAAAAGGAACAACATGGTTTAGTAAGAGAAGTTTCTATGTAACTACCAGGGATTAGAAAAACGAATATAAACCTAGTAAAAATTCTCAGCAATATTAATCAGTTCACAGTTATATACTTAAGGAAATAAATAGAAAAATAAATTGGGCACATATATAGATGAAGTTACACTATTGCAGCCTGTGAACATCTGTTATGAACTTTTTTGTACAACGGAATGTTTTATGTTAATGTATATGTACTGATTCGACCTTAGTACTAAATTCTGACCAGGCGGTTTTTCAGTTTCAACACTATTTTCTGGTTTCTGGCATGACATGTACTCGTGGCTTATGAAATTATAGAGAAGTTGCTTCAATTGTACTTCTTTGGCTCAGTGGTTTATGGAATTATAGAGAAGTTGCTTTCTTTGGCTTAGTTTGCAATTTCACTTCTGTTAACAAAAGAAGCTCTAAATTGCTTACTTTCCAGGATGTATATCGTCTTCAGTTGAAGCTGTTTCTTGATGAAGTGAAGCAACAGCTATTTCTTGGGGATATCAGAAGCTTTCTAAAAGTGTTTTCAGTGATAACCATTGGCAGACTTGCGCAGCACATGAGATTGGATGAGAACGCTCTAAGGTCTGTACAGTTATTTATTTTTTATGTTTTACTGATTATGTTAAGAGTCTTTAGGGATTCTAACTTGTATATGGACAGGGCAATCCTTCTGGCGTACACCCGCAAAACTCATGCCGTTGACAATTACGGAAAGATCACATCCAGTGCAGACTTTGACTTCTATATTGATGAGGTAGCACAATGTTGTGTACCAACTATGACATTTTTCTGCCTTCTTATGGACTACCTGTATTCCTTTTTGTTTGTGCATTCACAGACAGAGTCTTTTGTTTAATATTTTTATCAACCTGCTTGGAGAAAAGGAATGTTTATTTTGCTATCTTCGGAAGTATCATCTCCATGCTTGATCTTGATCTGTTGAATTTATTAAGTTTTATGCTTTTAGATTCAGTATATAGGCTTGAAATTGAGCGTATTTTGCATTTAAGCATAAGAATTGTATGATCTTAAACCGAACAATTAGTGCAAAATTGTGTGCCTGCCTAAATGGGTTGTTTTTCATGTCTCCAATCGGTTTTATCTACATGAGGACAGCACTCTGGCTGTGTCCGTTTTTTGGGGAACATTTGTTTTGTCTGCTGTTTAAATGATCGTTGCAATGCAAGTATGATTCATCAGTATATTATTACCGCACGTGACCGACTACTCCATGTGATTTGTTAAATTCATTTGGTTAATGCAGGAAACAATTTACGCTACTGAATCCAAGTCAAGCAAGCTCCACCATGATTACTTTTTGACGCATATTTCGAAGGTACCCTAAGATCTGTAACCTTTTTTTTCCTCTGTCGATAGTCTACACTGTGTTTCCTTGGACACTTCCTGTGTTCCTTGTGTTTGGTGCTTAGCCCTAGAATAGTTGTCTAAGTGATATCCACAATCTAACTATCTTTATCATCATCTCCAACAGCTTGAGGAAGTGATGGGCGAGCTGAGTGAAGTACAGCTAGCCGAGCCTGCAATTTCGCCGGGTGAAGAAGCTTGCATGTTTCCTTCTTACGACGGGGCGCACTGGCACTGCTGATGGTTAATGCAAAAGATTTTGTTGCCGTACTGGGCGATCCTTTTTGTCTCCTGTGAACGAAATCCTCGCCAACTAGAAGGTTACGACTGCATTAACGACGCTAACCCTTTCAGCCATGCATCGGAATGGCAAGTTCTGCTCATGAACACTGTTTCTGGGTTGTGGAATCGACACATCCAAATGGTTATGATGATGTCAGTGTCTCCGTGTCACAACTGTCACGTTTGAATGGTTGTGATGTTGAGCGAAAGACATCTAAATGGTGGTGATGTAAATCTAAAGAATGGTTCCAGTGCATGCTTTATATGGCGTTGTCGCCTATGGATGTGTTGTGATTTTCTCTATTCCACTGATATTTTTCCTTTGGACGCCCTGTTCTAGCGTGTACCGGCCGGACGCAAATGTGCATCCGTGTCGAATACGAGAAGAGGAATAGGACACGTAGATCCCGTCTTGGATCTCTTTGATCGCCCTATCGTATCAGTTGGCTCCAGTTACTGCTTACTAGTAGAACTTTTTTTGAAATTTTTTGAGGGTATAGTCTGCTTCTTTTTATCTTGTCCAGCCGTCGGCCGTCGTTTTTGCGTACGCTAGTTTTTGGTGGGTGTGATGACTGTGATCTCAGTTTACATCTCCTGTTGCACGAGTAAGTTCGATAGCGGTACGGAAACTGTTCCAGTTTTCCATTTGGTCTCGTACCCACGTGTTCTCCTCTGTATAAATGCAAGTAAATAGTACGCCAAGCATCACTCGAAGAGATCGCAGTTACGCAAGACGGCAAGAAGAGCAGCCAAGGTTTCAGGCTCAATCTCGTCTTCCAGAACCAAATACTTGTGCCTTCGTAGCCTCGCATCGCAGTTAGTTCAGCGGCCAGCCACCATCGTGTTTTTTTTCCGAAGGAAAACCATCGTGCTTACATGGGCCACGGACCCTGAGGCCTGTAGAGGCTTGACGTGACCTCGGCCCGATGCGAGCCGTACGTGCTACTGTGCTCAGGTTACCGCTCAAAAAAAAAAAAAAATCTGTGCTCAGCTTTACTTTAGTCCCATACCGCTAGAGCACCTGCTTGACCCTAACCCAGTTTGTCTGTCTTTACCATACCATAGGACTTACAACCTGGAGTCGGTGCACGGAATGGGCACACTAGCACAAACTATTTGGAAATTTGATTGTGGATGGGATTGGAATGCTGATATGTTAGTGCGACATGCACTATCAAGCTTTTTGTTTTTTTAATTGAATTGAATGTTTATACACATTTTCGTGTGTTTGTTCATTCATTTTAGTCCGTAAGTCCAAAACATTTTAATTCGAAACAAAATAGTACTTAGGGCATCTTCAACGCTAGCCCATTTTAGTGTGTTTGTTCATCATTTTAGTCCGTAAGTCCAAAACATCTTAATTCGAAACAAAGTAGTACTTAGGGCATCTTCAACGCTCACTCGCAAACTAGACACCACATCCGTCCGCGAGCAGGGGGACCAGTCCGTGGACATGGATGCGAGAATCCGCTATCCAATGCTAGCCGCATACATTTCAAGCCGGGTTTGAACAAACCGGACGGAATTCATCAAACACGACCGATTTTCATTGAAGTTCAGACATAATTTTACATAAAAAGGTTGATATTTTGACCATTTACTAAAACCTAAAAACAATGATGCTAAACTCCGTACGGGACAACCACCTCGTACGTGTGGCTGCCCTGCCCTGCCGCACCATCATCGATGTCAGATGGGCCCGACGCTAGAGGAGATAACGATCTCCTCCTTACCGGAGGAGTCGGCTACCGTGGATGCCGAGGGGCCCGGAGAGTAAGGGCGGCGGCGCCAAGATCCGCCTCATGAAGAATTGCCACCGCCTCCGACTGCCGGTACGGAAAACCATGACTTCGGCATCAACACTGGAGTTGGAGAGGCTCTGATAGGAGGGAGGGCTCGGAGAGGACGAAGTGCGGATGTGCATCACCGGCGGACGACTTAAATAGCCGTGGCAAGCCGATGCGAAGGGCCGGTCAGCCCGCTTCAATACGGCACAGCGGCCGGATTTAGTTCTCGGGATGCAGCGTCTGCATAGAAGCGTGACGCCTAAGAGGCTGCGTCCCTCAGTGTCGCCCTCATGTCTGGTCACATCACGCGGCATCAATGCCTGCCACTCCATGCTTTGGGCCGACATGAATGCGATGCCTCAAGTGGTGCGAGTGTTCGACGAAAAACCCGGGAGAGGCGTGTGAGATTTTTGGGTGTGCCACGGTCGTTAGAAGCGGGCACTGCGGCGGTCCGGGTGCCTACAAAGCCCCCCTCCCCCTGTTTGTCTCAGGTTTACGGGAAAAAGTGTGTCCGGACCGATCGACGGATCGATGCAGCCTCGTCTTGGATGGCAAAACTTATTTGAACGGTTGCAGGCGGTTTAAAGGTCCGCGGTGGAGATGCCACTCCCTCCATTTCTATATATAAGCCCTTTTAAAGATTTCAATATGAACTACATACGGATGTATATAGACATATTTTAAAATGTAGATTCACTCATTTTTGTAGTCTATATTGAAATCTTTAAAAGGTCTTATATTTATTTAGGAACGGAGGAAGTATATAGTATTTCCGTATCAAATGATGAACTGAAGCCGACATTACCCAACAAGGTCTGGCAGGAAAAATAGGTCGGCAAACTTTGGCTGGTGCGTGGAGAGCGAGCACCTCCTTATTCGTACTACATACAACTATGTGCGTTAAGCAGCAGACGCGTCGAGGCAGACCCACTGGCCAAGAAAGATCTTTTCGCAGTTGATGTTGGGGTTGAAGCCCAGGAAATCCTCCTGGGCCAGACCGGCGCCGTCCGCGATGGAGGAGCAGGTGTCGCCCGTCTGCACCGCGTTCACCTTGTTGCACGCCAGCGCCGGCACCGCCTTCGCCGCATACCCTGCGAAACGCACATACACATTTGGCCACTGCTACACATGCAAATCAACTGGATGGTGCTGATCGGTTGACATGGACGTACCTCGGCTAACGCTGTGGCGCTGCACCTGCACGGTGATCCTGGCGTCGGCGAGGGTGACCGCCACCACGAAAAGGGACGCGATCAGGAGAGCGGCGACTCCGTGGTTGGCCATTGCAGCTGCAGATGCTGTCGACGCGAAGGAAGGTTTGAACTTTAGTTATTAGGCTCTGCTTGCGGTGGTGATGATGGGGAGATGCTTAGTCCTCTCCTTTTTATAGCGTGGGCATGATGAGAGAGGCAAAGTCGATAAGATGCATGCAACAAAAAGAAACATGCCGGGGGCCTTGGAAACTGCGTCCAGAGCGTGGATAGTATGGACATGTCGTTGAGGCCATTTGTAAGCCGGCCAATGGTTGGTTTTGTGATTTAGTCATCCATGACCAAGTGAACATAGAGAAAACGGTTTATGATTCCTATGCAACTAGATTGGCATGCTTATACGGCGTGATCAACTATTTGTTTTGTTATACTAGTGTGAGTACAACCGTTTGGAACGATTTTGGCTGAGGATTTTATCATCGTCGCTCCACGTTTGATACAAGTACATATCTCACGACTCATTCGTTTTACAATATTCTCAAATCATAGGAATAGGAAAAGTAAATGATTGAAATGTCATGTTCACTTCAATTAGGAATTTTTCATCAGGTCTCACCTAATACTAAGAATCCTCAGGAATTCATTTTTTTTAAATAGGAATCCTTAGGAATTAGGTCAATATGGACATAATCCTTAGGAATCTAGCACTTCTCTTCCTATGAAACGAACGCTCAACATAGGAAAAAAATCCTGTAGAAATACTCCAAAATTCCTCCAAACCGATAAGCTCTCGGTATCTCGAGACTAAGAGGCTTTGATGTTTGTGCTCTGCATTCAAGAATGTCCTAAGAGGACCTTCAAAATGAAAGCAAGTTGCCTAGAACCGTCACATGTGGCTAGGGTAACAAATTGCCACAGTTTTGCCAAAATTCCCACAAAACCACTATCTGTGCAGCAAGTGAGTAAAAAAAAACGCATCGCTCCGGAGATGACTAACAACAAACCTGACGATCGGGCCCACCTATCGAGGCCACGAGGTGAGGGAAAATGGGAGCGAGGAGGCGGACATTAGCAACGTCAGCCGTTTAAGATGGGCACGCCCGGCGCATTTCATTCCCGCCCACTCCCCAACTGTTTAAAGCTCCCGCCGACCCGTCGGGTTAGCACCATCGTGGATGCCATGGTTTCGTGGGACGATCTCGCCAGCTCGTTTGGTGACGACTCCATGAGCAGCAAGGCTCTCTCTCTCTCTCTCTCTCTCTCTCTCTCTCTCCTTGCGAGAAGCTTGTGGCCTGACAGTGGCATGAAGTTTCTGGCTTGTGCGGCGAAGGTTAGTGCCAAATTACTAGAATGAGATATTAATCAGTAATTAGTTATATGTGACATTAGACAATATAGTGGTTGTAAGATTAGGAAACGTAGTATTTATCTCCCGTGACATTCTGAATTGTATTGCTATGTGAACGAAACCATTTTTTGATTTAATAATAACTATCATTTTAGTTATTTGGGATGTGAATGCGACAATTTTTGTGTAACTTATTTAGTTATAACTGTAGTAGTGAAAATACAGTGCTCTGTTACAATTTGATATAATTTATTTAGTTATGATAGTAGTAATGTAATGTTAACTGGGCAATTTGTTATAACAGTACTAACAATAGTAAAGATGGAATTTATTTAGATATAAAATCATGGTTTTAATTATAACACTAGCAATAGTACTATCGAATGGCTTAAGTGTAATTTGGTTTCAAAGATCATAACCTTCTTGTATTTCTTCGGAGGAGGTGCAGACCAGTCAAACTCTTCTTTGAGACCCACGCTGTAAACTTGAGACAGAACAGCCCAGGTGCGGTTGAGGGTTTCATGAAGGTAGTAGTGGTTTTTCTTCACTGCATTATGTCTTGCAGTCATGTTGTGAAGAATTGAACCAAACTGACGCTTGACCCATTTGTGATTGCGATCAACCTTTTGATGAAGACTGAGGAGTAACTCACGATCAGTCATCACCCTAGGTGTTGTGGCTTGAGGATTTGGCTTGGCAGTGTCATGTGTGGCAGAGTCATCATTGGTGGAGTAAGATGCAGCCTTGCGAAATTGACCATCCAATGGACGAATGCCTTCATCTATCACAGCAGTAGCCTTGCCCTTTTCTTCAGCTGAGGAAAATGTCCTTTTGAGGACTTCAATAGGGGGCAAGTAGCTGCAGTGGTTCAGAGTTTCAGCTTTGTAATTGAGTGAAGACCTTGTCCTGATGAATCTCATAATCCATGGCGCATAAGGCTTCAGCTCAAATGGTGACATAGCAATGTTGGCCAGAGTCCTCATGAAGAAATCATGGAAGTTGACGGGAACGCCATGACAAATGTTGAAAAGCATATTCTTCATGATGCCAACGACTTCTTCATCATTTGAGTCGTGCCCTTTGATAGGACTCATAGGCTTCGTCAGAATGCGATAGACAGTCCGAGGCACATACAACAATTCCTTGACGAGGAATTTGGTTCGAGGGGCCTGCCCTGGCTTCAAAGGTTTCATCAGCACTTGCATATAGTGATTTGGAAGCTCAGGTTCGTTGTAAACACAACGTGCATCTTCAAGGGGAGGACTTAGAGGAAGGGCACGAAGCAATTCAGATGCTGGTGCCTTGTAATGTGTGTTCTCAGTCATCCAGCCCAGAACCCATGAATTCACATCTTTAGAGTTGCCGGTGATATGCAGTGTTGCATAGAACTGAAGAATGAGTTCTTCATTCCAATCACAGATGTCAGTGCAGAAATTGAGTAGCCCATCATCGTGAAGAACACTGAGGACTAGCGTGAAGCACGACATGGACTCCATATCCACGTGAGGAATATGTGCATGGTCGAAGACTTTGTCTTTGTTAAACAGCACTGAGGAATAGAAGTTAGCTTGACTTGCAGTCCAGAAACGCCTCTTCCTTATGCGAGCAGAGTCATATGGATTATACTCAGTGAAGAACACGTGCTCGCCAAAGAAGTCTTCAGCCTTGAACTTTTGCTTCCTTGAGAACGGATCCTTAGGCTTGGGCAGAGGAGTATCAGTGAGTTGCATCACAACCTCAGGAATCGCGATCTCAGGTTCTTCAGGCCGAGGAATTTCAGGTTCTTCCTCAGGTGCAGTCACATTTTCAGCAGCAGCAGCAGTTTCTTCAGCACTAGTGGCTGGAATTTCTTCATGCACAGATGTAGTGGGATGAGTTTCTTCAGAGCCCAATTGAACTGTTAGTGCAGGAGAGTGAGGGATTTGCTGCAGTGGGGTGAAGAGTGGAGAATTGGGATGCTGACTTTCCCAAAAGTCGTCATTCATCACTGGAGTTGTGCTTCCAATGTCCACATCTTCATCATCAATTTCTTCAACACCAGCCTCTTCAGCAGTAAACTGAGGCATTGGTGATGAGACCACTGGGGTTGAAGGGATTGTATCCACTTCAATTTCTTCATCAATCTGCTCTGACGAAGCAGCAGACTGAGTTTCTTCACCAGATCCGCTTGGGATCACATATTCTTCACCAAAAGGAACAAGGTCCTTCGATGGCATGGTTGAGATCGGAACAACATCAATTGGATTTTCAAACGAGCTGGTCATCGGCTTCATCTTCTTTAGAGCTGAAGATTCTGAAGCGCTTGATGCTTTCCTTTTCGTCACTGCAGCTCGCTCTGCAGCCTTGGTCTTCTTCACATCTAATGTAGATGGAAGGATAGGAGTTGGTGTAGGCGTAGGTGGAGCTGAGGAATCTGGTTGATTTTCCTCAGGCGCAACTGATGCAGTTGCCCTGACTTCTTCAGTTTCTTCAGGCGCACCACTAGTGGATGCCCTGGCAATTTCTTCAGCGACTGGAATGGAGTCATCATCCCTGGAACTAGCATTTTCTTCAGCAGCCTGAAAATCATCAGCGGTGCTGGCATGTTCTTCAGTTGGCTGAGCAAAAGCTTTAGCTTGAGGAACTTCTTGTTGCGTTCTAGCTGCAACATTGGTGAAAGTTTCAGTCAGTCTCAGAAACCTGACTTTGGCTCCTTGCCAATCAGCATAGTATGAGTTGAAGTTGTCGCTGAGGGCTTTGATTTCAGCCTGCATCTCGATAAGTTTTTTAGTTGTCATTTTGACAACATTTTTCTTCAGCAGTTTCTCTTTTCTGCACTGCGATTTCTTGATCTCTCTGGCGCTATCATATTTCCACTTCTCCTCTTGGATGAAGTGAGTCAGCATGTGACTTTGGCCGGGTGTCAGCTTGAAGTCAGGCATAGGTGTGTTGGGATCCTTATGCCAGAGATCAATGTAATCGAGGATCGCCCTTGGATCCAACAGCAGTGGCACAGGTGTGCCTTTGGCTCTAGCGGCCCTTTCTTGTCGGTCTCTGATGATTTCCGCAAGTTCATCATCATCAGCCTCATCTTCGTCAGATGGTACATTGAAGACTACCTGCTTCTTCTTAGGACTTGGGCGAGTACCTCGTCCAGCAGTAGCCTTTTTCTTCAGCAGAGAGGGTTCAGCTGAGGAACTTGGTGCAGCTGAGGAACTTGCTGAGACACCAGAGGCAATAGAGATGCCTACCGTCCTTTGACACGTGGCAAGATGCGCAGGTGTTGAGGACTTTGGCGGAACAGCTGAGGACTTTGGAGGAGGTGCTGAGGATTTTGGAGGAGTAGGGGCAGCTTGAGGAATTTGCCTTGAAGACTTTGAAATTTCTGGCCGTGCGGGCGCAACTGAGGAACTTGGCCGCGAGGGCATTGATGGTGAAGCACTTGGCTTTCGAGCGGGCTTCTTAAGCATTGCTTTCCTCAGCTTGACAGAGGCCTCAGTGGCAGCAATAGCAGAATCTTCATTGAATTTCCTCACTGCTTCTCTGGCTTGTCTTGCCAATTTGGCTTGGCGCTTGGCCCATTCTTCAGGAAAATCCTCAGTGTGTTTGACGCTAGTGGGATCAGCCACTTGGCCAGGTGCCAATGGGGCTCTTGGGCATGGAGGATTTAGTGCAAATTTCTTCATGTACTTTGGAGTGACGTATCTATACTCCCTCCATTCACGTGCCCATCTCCGTTCAATCCTCTGAATGCGCACCTTGCGCTGATTTTTATCTTCTTTGCCAAACTTGGCTTCATCAGGCGTGCAGTAATCTTTATAAATGTCCTCAGGGATTTCAAAAGCAGTCATGACCTCAGGCTTCTTTCCTCCTTTCTGTGGCCTTTTACCGTCAGCCATTTTCTTCAGTTGAGGAATTTGAACAATCGAATTCTCTGAAGAAGTATGAAGTTTTTCTTCGAGGAACGCCGCAAACGAGTTAAGTTGATGAGAACCTAATGATTCAGCAGCGGACATGTGTACCTGTGAACAGAGTATAGTTGCGTGGAATTTGGAGAGGTCATATGCGTTCTCAGAGGGTTTTTTCAAAAAGAACAAGTTTAAGGAATTTGACCAGATGCGTCTTGAAGAATTTCACTAAGCGCACTATATCTTAGGTTCCAGAGTTGTATAGATCGAAGATCCACACAATTGAGGAATCTTGAAGAAAATGATGCTTAGGAAATGAATCAAGAATAGATAACATGTGAGGTGTTTTGTGTGTGTGTGTGAGGATTTGAAGAATAAAACACCTTTGAAGATTTTGTAGAAAAAATTCGAATCAACGAGGGCAGTAAAAATGACTTTTAGTTACCCTGAATGAAGAACATGACGAACAGAGAGGTGAAACAGTGGAGTTCGTCGATGTAGATCTTCCACGCCCTAACTCGGCGGAGGAAGACGTTTACGGCAGCGGCGGAGGTGAAGATTTCTGCGGTCGGCGCGAGTACGACGGCGACGAGGTCGAGGCAGTGAAGCTCTTCCTCACCGGCGACGATGGAGGAGCGGCGGCGCTAGGGTTTGAGAAGCTCGAGCGGGAGAGAGAGATCGAGCGGAGTAAAAGAAGTGAGGAAGGGGAGGGGGTATTTATAGAGGCAGTGAAAAACTGTTCGCCCGAAGATTTAGGACGAACGTGCCCCTGACCATTCTCCTTCTCACGACATGTGTCACCCACGTACTGTGTAGTGGAGATCGTGTAAGATTGTGGGTGAGTAAAATAATGCATCGTGGGATGCGGAAAGGTTTGAGCGGCAAAACCGAAAATTTGGATAAGATCGGTTTTAACGTTCCATTCGCAATTTCTTCAGCTGACAAGGACACAGTGAAGATTTTGAACGAGTTTCAAATAGAACGCACATGAAGAATTTGTGAATAGATTGGATTGAGTATAGCATAGAGGGGAAGGGTCCGATCACATTCACTTAGCAGAAGATCCAACTTAAAGAAATAGCTATAAGTGAATGCTGTAGAGGACATAAACTCATATATATATATATATATATATATATATATATATATATATATATATATATATATATATATATATATATATATATATATATATATATATATATATATATAGCCAATGAAGAAAAACGACAGCACAAGTGAAAATTATGCAAGTTGAAGAACAACTGAGGTATTTCAAAAGTTGAGGAAAAACTCAAATTGAAGATTTTCAACTTTTGTGGTGGCGTGACCCACCGTATAAGAATGATGATTTCAGACACCGCGTACAATTGTCGTAGGGTTCTGAGAATCAAATTCTTCGTTAATTTCTTCACACTTAGAGAGTTATTCTTCATTGATTGAAGAAAAATGTGTCTTCATTTGTTGCACATCTAAGTCATCAATTTTGCATAAGTGTTAGGATGAGTGCCTTTTTCAAAGTACATTCGAAGACTTTAAGATATTTAGCTCACACCGCAACTTGCTAAATCTCTTCTCATCCAAGGGCTTAGTGAAGATATCAGCTAGTTGTTCTTCAGTCTTCACATGCTCAATAGAAATGTCTCCCTTCAACACATGATCACGAAGAAAATGATGACGAATCTGAATGTGCTTTGTCTTCGAGTGCTGAACTGGGTTGTGAGCAATCTTGATGGCGCTATCATTGTCACAGAGGAGAGGCACATTCTTCACGTTGACGCCATAGTCCTTGAGTGTTTGCTTCATCCATAGCAGTTGAGCACAGCAAGAACCAGCAGCAATGTACTCAGCTTCAGCAGTAGACAGTGATACGCAGTTCTGTTTCTTCGAGGACCAACAGACCAAAGATCGTCCGAGGAAATGACAAGTACCAGATGTTGACTTGTGGTCCACACGGTCACCAGCATAGTCAGAGTCAGAATATCCAATGAGATCAAAATCCGATCCCTTGGGATACCATAATCCTAGTGTTGGTGTGTGAGCTAGATATCGAAGAATATGCTTCATAGCCTTGTGGTGTGATTCCTTCGGTGCAGCTTGAAATCGGGCACACATGCAAACACTGAGCATTATATCTGGCCTAGATGCACATAAGTACAATAAAGAGCCAATCATGGAGCGGTATACCTTATGATCGAAGTCAATACCATTTTCATCAGTGCATAGATGACCATTTGTGGGCATAGGAATTTTGATGCCTTTGCAATCTTGCATGCCGAATTTCTTCAGGACGTCCTTGAGGTATTTCTCCTGAGATATGAATATGCCATTGCGCTGTTGACGAATTTGAAGACCTAAGAAGAATTTCAACTCTCCCATCATAGACATTTGATATTCTTCACTCATCATATAGGCAAATTCATCACTATAACGTTGGTCAGTACAACCAAAGATGATATCATCAACATATATTTGGCACACAAACAGTTCACCATCATAAGATTTAGTAAAGAGAGTGGGATCGAGTGAACCGGGTGTGAAACCTTTCTTCATGAAGAATTCCTTCAATGTATCATACCACGCCCGTGGGGCCTGCTTGAGGCCATAGAGGGCCTTGTTAAGTCTGAAGACTTTATCAGGATGTTTTGGATCTTCAAAACCTGGGGGTTGAGCAACATATACTTCTTCCTCAAGCTTACCATTGAGGAATGCACTTTTCACATCCATTTGATATAAGATGATATCATGATGGTTAGCATAAGCAAGCAATAGTAGGGGGCGGTGTGAGGCTGCCGTCGCCGCCGCAGGGCCTGGCCAGCGGTGGGAATAGTAGGGGGCGGTGAGGCCTCTGCGGCAGCACAGCCGGCCACGGGAGGCAGGAGCATGCGACACGACCGGCGCTGCTTTGGGCGGCTGGAGCAAGAAGACCAGAGGTTGAAGAAGCACTACGGCCGTTGGATGGACATCGTACGGTCACTAGAGCTAGAATCGTTCATATTGACTAAGTTGACAAAGCCCTTCGTCCCCGTCAACTTAGTAGGCCCACAAGTCAGCCTGCCACCAAGGTGGGTCCCAGCTAGCCGGGGGAGTATTCATTTTTTTGTGCGTAATAAGGAGGCACTTCCGGTGGGTCCGAGCTGATAGCGGGGGGAACGTTTTTTTTCATGAAATATGGTGGCCCGTCCGGTGGGTCCCAGCAGTCAGGTGGAAATGATTTTTTTTCGCAAAATACTGGTTGCCCGTCCGGTGGGTCCCCGCTGTCAGGTGGAGGAATAATTATTTTCCGCGTAATAAGGAGGCACTTCCTTGCGGCTGCAGTGGACCCAGCTGTCAGCCTCTCCACGTACAGTACTCTTCCGATGGAAGTCGGTCGTTGACCACATTGACCACGCCGCGTCGAGAGCACCACGGCGGTGGACGACGGCGAGGCCTAGGAAGGGGACGACGCGGAGCCGGGGAAGACGCGGCAGTGGATGCCCACGCGGAGAGGAGTACGAGCGTTCACCGATTCGACTGCGGTGTGAGGATGCTGTCGCCGCAGAATAACAGGGGGTGTGGGTGAGTAGAGGGATGCCCTGGCCAGCGGTGGGAGTAGCAGGGGGCGCTGAGGCCTGCGCGGCAGCATAGCCGGCCACGGGAGGCGGGAGTAGGCGGTCCCGCTGGCGCTGCTTTGGCGGCTGGAGCAAGAAGATCAGAGATTGAAGAAACACAACGGCCGTTGGATTGACATCCAACGGTTACGTCTGCTAGAATCATTTGTTGACGTATATAATAACTAAAAAAATCTTGCATACGCGTCAACTAAACAGGCCCACAAGTCAGACCACTCCCTCTTTTTTTAATAATTTATATATAGCTCATGGCAACTTCTTATGCAATTTATTGCAGTCGTTTTTTTGGTTGGCCAGGGCCAATTTCGCATATTTCTGTGGGTTCCAAACTATTTTTAATACCGAAATGTCGATCCAGATTTAAAGTACTTTCAAGATATATTTAAATTAGGTTAATGCCTAGTGAAATAGGAATCTGAAAATGTGAAAAAATTCAGAAATTATAAAGTAATTGCCAATTTGTCATCTGTTTTTATATTTACAAACCATTTCATATTATTTTCAGGATTTGCAGGCGTCTTGAAAGAGTTGCAGCCCATCAGGGCGTAGAAAAATAAGTAGGCCTGGATTGGGTATTCTTCAGAAAAAATAAACTGGGCTCATTTTCACAAAGGAAAAATAGCTGGGCTGGTCACATGGTGAACATAAAATATAAGCCTGGGCTAGACGGGCCACAACCCAGTTCAAACCCTGCTCCGTCTCAACAATACCAAACAGAAAAAATACTGCTCGAGTAGCTACGTCCCAGGTGTTAGCCGATCTTGTGCTTTTCTCTTGTCTATTGACTATATACGCTCACAATTTCGTGGGTCCCAGATGTCAGGAAAACATTTTATTTTTCCATACGCTGACGTGGTGGGTCCCTACTGTCATCCTCTCCACGTACTTCTGCCGATTCCTGTTGTTTGTTGACCATGTTGACAATGCGAGAGGGTGGCGCCGCGGCGAGTGTACCAAAGCGCGCGGAGGATGTCGGTGTTAACGATTTAGGAGACGGTGGGGTGGCGATGCATGCGCTGAGGCGCAGCCAGCCGTGGGAGGTGGAAGCAGGCGGCCCCGCCGGCGTTGGTTTGGTTTTGGCGGATGGAGGAAGACAAGACTGAAGAAACACGACAAACTGTAAAAGTAGTAGGAGTACTTAACAACCTTAACTAAAACCAGCAGGGGCACTTAACAACCAAAGCTGAAAGCAGTATGAGTACTTATACAGGTTCAACCGTACAAAGCTTGCCTCGAACAGTGCTACTTTGCCTACATTAACCAAGGGTGAGGCCGCCAAGCCCCAGGAGCCACCCCGCGCATCCACAACCTTCTGAAAGCGGCTTCATCTCGCAACATGGTCAATAAACAGGATATTCGCTTTAGAGCCATGGAAAAGCATGAACATAATCTTCTGTCCTATTCTCCAAGATGGACGGGCCTTCATTATTTGAGACCACCCATGAATAAGTATCTTTTCACCTCCAAGGGGAATTGAGTAGGTCAACATAAACATCATGTTGTGACCAAGCGCAAGTCTGACCCGACCATGGTCAGGCATCTGTATAGGAACAATAGAACTCGGCAGTTCCTGTTTCAAGAAGATCACAGCTGTAAAACTGTGTATAAGCAATAGTTTATGAACAACATATATAACAGAAAACAGCTTGTACCATAAGTTTCTTGATACAGTTGGACCTGTTCAACGAGTGCAGCAGTGGCACACATATCCCACGTGGCCTTCCACCATTGAAATGCCCCACAAGGACCTCAAGACGATCAATAAAGTGTAGGAACTTGTGGATGTCGATCCAGTCAACTTCAGTGCCATTAGTAACAGCCGAGTTATTACAGAGTAACAAACGAGCAGACTGCTTAACTCTGAAAAAACCTACACGTGCCACCAATTATAAGAAAATATTAGTTAGAAGTAGCATATTCGTGAGAGATTCGTTGCTACTTCTAAAGTTAAATTGTGATTAGTTAGACATAATAGGTGGATTAAGAAGTAATCGAGGCAACAAGCAAGAACCAGATACAAAACTAACATGGATGAACAATTGGAACGACGTCGGGGTGGAAGATCGTAGTGAAAATGAGACCAGGTTCTGCTATTTCCATCTACATTCGTGCGCCAACTTTCAGTCCATAACACTTGAGAAAGTTTATCCAAGTTCGGCCATAAAAAAAGCAGCGATCTTATTGGTTCATGAACCCAACTCGGAACTTATAAACATGGCTTGTCTTCACTGTGACCATTAAACTAGTGTATTCAGTTATGGCAAGGCCGAGCATCTTGAGTACATGTGTTCTGGCAGAGCAAATAATACACTGCAGGAAAAATAATATGAGAACACAACATGTTCAAAAGAAACCCACCCTCCCGGATAGAAAAGAGGATTCTAGGAACATACTGTGCGCGTTTCAAAATGCTGTGTTAGGATGAGAAGGAACAAGTGTGGCGTCTCGCCGAGGGCGCAGAAACCTGTAGGGTACTCGCACTTCGGGCACTGCAAATGAAACATACTAGATTCAGTAGGAAGAAAAATGCATCAACGGCTGCCATCCTAGGATTACCTGCGACCAAGGGACTTGGATTTATCGGGGATGGATGAAGAATTCGTACCTGGTTCTCCATGAGAAAACCCTATGCAATCGCCGAGAGGGGGTTTTCTCTGAACAAGCAGACGAGGGAGAAGGGGATTCAGGCCCAGTGAAATATTGCCGCTTCGTCCGTCCAGCTTACTGCTTAAGCTGGAAGGGGGGGGGTTGTGATTTGACGGCTCATTGCATTACTGCGGCGCTACGACCGGGGTGTGTCTACCGTGAAGTTGTGCACTCTAATTTGTGCATATGGCACGTGGACCCCGTTGCCGGTTGCCCCACATATCATCGAAAGGAAGTAGAAAGACAGGAGTAGCTAGTTACACATAAATATATTTTTTGACAGAGAGATACTCCCTCTGTAAAGAAATATACAAATCTTTTATATCACAGGCTCACCTTGCCGAGAAATATACTCCCTCTGCAAGGCACAGGCATTATGGGGTTCAGCTTTTTTTATGGGGGTTCAGCTGAGAATATAATACTCAGATAGGCTCACTGTAGGATCGGAAGTATGTCTAGAGGGGGGTGATTAGACTACTTGACCAAATAAAAACTTAACCTTTTCCCAATTTTAGTTCTTGGCAGATTTTAGCAACTTTAGGACAAGTCAAGCAATCATCACACAATTCAAGCAAGCATGCAAAGAGTATATAGCAGCGGAAAGTAAAGCATGCAACTTGCAAGAATGTAAAGGGAAGGGTTTGGAGAATTCAAACGCAATTGGAGACACGGATGTTTTTCTCGTGGTTCGGATAGGTGGTGCTATCCTACATCCACGTTGATGGAGACTTCAACCCACGAAGGGTAACGGTTGCGCGAGTCCACGGAGGGCTCCACCCACGAAGGGTCCACGAAGAAGCAACCTTGTCTATCCCACCATGGCCATCGCCCACGAAGGACTTGCCTCACTAGCGGTAGATCTTCACGAAGTAGGCGATCTCCTTGCCCTTAGAAACTCCTTGGATCAACTCCACAATCTTGTCGGAGGCTCCCAAGTGACACCTAGCCAATCTAGGAGACACCACTCTCCAAGAAGTAACAAATGGTGTGTTGATGATGAACTCCTTGCTCTTGTGCTTCAAATGATAGTCTCCCCAACACTCAACTCTCTCTCATAGGATTTGGATTTTGTGGAAAGAAGATTTGAGTAGAAAGCAACTTGGGAAAGGCTAGAGATCAAGATTCATATGGTAGGAATGGAATATCTTGGTCTCAACACATGAGTAGGTGGTTCTCTCTCAGAACATATGAGTTGGAAGTGTAGATGTGTTCTGATGGCTCTCTCCACGAATGAAGAGGAGGTGGAGGGGTATATATAGCCTCCACACAAAATTCAACCGTTACACACAATTTACCAATCTCGGTGGGACCGAATCAACAAACTCGGTCGGACCGAAAAGGTAAACCTAGTGACCGTTAGAGATTTTTGGTGGGACTGACATGCAACTCGGTAGGACCGATATGGTTAGGGTTAGGGCATAACGTAATCTCGGTGAGACCGATTACACAAACTCGGTGAGACCGATTTTAGTAATTAGCTAACCAGAGAGTTGGTCAGATAAACTCGATGGGACCGATTTGCTCTTTCGGTGAGACCGAAAAGTTACAAAGGAGAAAAAGAGAGTTTACATTGCAATCTCGGTGGGACCGATTTGCTCTTTCGGTGAGACCGAAAAGTTACAAAAGGGAAACAGAGAGATTGCAACCCCATCTCGGTGAGACCGAGATCCCTATCGGTAGAACCGATTTGCTAGGGTTTGGCAGTGGCTTATGACAAGTGAAACTCGGTGGCGCTGGATGGAAAGAATCGGTAGGACCGAGTTTGGTTTGGAGTTTAGGTCATTTGTGGATATGGAAAAGTAGCTGAGGATTTGGAGCATATCATTAAGCACATGAAGCAAAAGGCTCATTAAGCAACACCTCATCCCTCCTTGATAGTATTGGCTTTTCCTATGGACTCAATGTGATCTTGGATCACTAAAATGTAAAATGAAGAGTCTTGAGCTTGAAGCTTTAGCCAATCATTTGTCCTTAGCATTTTGAGGGTTCCACTTTCACCATCCATGCCATGCCAATCATTGAGCTTTCCTGAAATAATTATCTTGGAATAGCATTAGCTCAATGAGCTATATGTTGTTATGAATTACCAAAACCACCTAGGGATAGTTGCACTTTCAATCTCCTCCTTTTTGGTAATTGATGACAACATATAGATCAAAGCTTCAAGAAATGATAATAAGAATGAATTATATCGTCGCTTTGAGAAGTATGTGATAAGTAAGAGCTCCCCCTAAATTTGTGCATATTTAAGATTTGCTTTGGACTGCAAATGCACAAAGAGTTAGAATTATGGGTTACTCTTCCATGTCACATACATCTTGGTGGAGCGCTCAAAATGATAATAATGAAATACATGCACTCATCACCAAGGAAAAGTGAATGACCACATAAGATAGATAAGATATATCAAGCATGCATAAGTGTAGCTTATGATCAAACACATGATCATCAATGTCTCACAAGCATATCAAAGTATCTCGACCAAAAGCAAACAATGTTTGAAAAACCACCAAATAAAGCAAGAGAGAAGAAAACAACACTCTCTCTCTCTCGAAGCCTATGATCTATACATTTTTCTCCCCCTTTGGCAACAAGTTACCAAAAAGTTCCTAGAAAATGCATAGTGCTAGATCGACACTCAGGCTTGATCTTCTGGTGGTGGTGGAGTCCAAGGACGAAGGCTTTCGTAGACGTGGTTGGAGTTGGAGCTGAAGTAGATGCTGGAGCTGGTTGGGCTGGTGCTGTGGCTGGAGCTGAGGCGGTGGCTCTTGTGTCAGGAACTGGCACTGCAGACGACCTCGAACCTCGTGGCACTCTGGCAAATGCATCAGTGGTAGTCTTCCCTTTCCTCTCCTTCATGTCATCTTGAAGTTGCTCCACTGCAGTCTGAATCTCTGTCACCTTGATATCCAAGTCATAGAACTTATGTTCTATGATTCTCTCTAAGCTTGCCTGGTTCTGAGTTAGGGTGGCCAGTCCTTTCTCAATCCTCAGGGTGGATGCAATCAGGTAACTGAGCTGCTCTTGCTTGTTCTTCAAGAAGTACTCAGATGCCTCTTCTTGAGTTGGCATCTTGGCAGCTTTCTCCTTCCTTGCCTTCTCCTTCTTAGCTTGTGCCTGGACTGATGATGGTTCATTTTCATGCATCACAACTTGGTTGTCCTTGAAATCTGGATGGATAGGCAAATGTTCCTTGTCCAACAAGTATGTGTCTGTGCCCATTCTTGAGTTGATCAACATCTGGATCTGAGGGGCATATCCACAGCTCCTCTTTTGATCTGCTGCAGTCCTCTTGATAGTTTCTACTATGAGGCTCATGACCTTAAACTTTTGAGGCACATCAAAGATATGTAGCAGGTTGATGGCATGACCTCTGATCATCCTGTGATCTCCAGACTTGGGAAAAAGTGTGTGCCTAAGGATCCAGTTGATCGTAGGCAATCCTGACAACAGGTGTTTCACAGACCCAAACTGGTGAGTGTCAAGATCTTCTGCTGGAATCTCTTTGTACATATTTGCCATAGTGTTATGATCCATCTTTTTCTTGGCATAGACATCCAAGTCATCTTCATTTTCTTCTGGGGCATTGATCAACCTTGCCCATTCCTCAATAGTTGAGTGGTACCTTGTACCTTCAGACATCCATGTGATCCTTCTATCTGGGTAGAAGTGTGCTGTGGAATAGAATTGCATAATCAGCTCCTCATTCCACTTTGTGAGCTTCTGCCCAACAAAGTCAGCTACTCCACAAGCTCTGAAGCTATCTTGCACTCCAGGGTAGTGCTCTTCATTTTCCTTGATATATTCCCAATCAACCCATCTCATATCACACACAACTGGCTTCTTGTCTAACAAGACTGTCTCATAGAAGTCCTGCTGTTCCTTAGTGTGGAAACTGTAGTCAACAGCAATCCTTCTCCTGGTAGCATATGGATCCTCTGCTCTCCATTTTCTTAGCCCAGAGTCTCTTCTGTTCTTCATGTCCTCAGCCACATGATGAGCATCATTGTGGTCTGGGATCTTGGGCTTCAACTTTCTCAGCACTTGGCCTTCCTCTTCTTCAACAACAGCTTCAGGCACTGGGGCCTTGTTCTTCTCAGCAGCTGGTATGCTCCTTGTATTTCTCTTTGGTTTTGGCTTTGGAGCTGGCTTGGCTTTGGATGCAGCCTTGGGGGCTTCCTTGGGCTTAGATGCAGCTGCCCCTGTTCTTATAGCATCACCCATCAGCTTGGGTGCCTTAGGTGCTGGTGCAGCAACTTCTTCTGAAGAATCTTTCCTCATGGAAGGCTTGCCAACAACTCTAGTAGTGGTTGTTCTAGCTCTCTTCTTTTTCTTGTCCTAGCCAATTTCTTCCTCTTCAGATTCCATAGTGAATTTTATAGTTTCCTCACGAACAGCCTTCCTTGGCTTGGAGGTAGGAACTCTCCTAGCAGGTGATTTCTTGTTCATTCATGGCTTGATGGCTGCAGCCGAGCCATACTCCTTTTTGAGCACAACTCTCTTGGAAGTTGCTTCCTCCTCTACCACATAGTCCTCATCCTCTGATTCTGAGGTTCTCTTCTTCCTTTGTCTTGTGGCAGCTTTTGGCAGGTTGCTGGGGGTGCTCCTGCTGCCTTCATCTGAAGAGCTGGAGGGGCTAGTGCCCTCACTCATCTGCACTGGCTGCTCTGAAATGTTCTGGCTATCACTCTGGTCTGACATGATGAACAAGCTGACTGCTGACCCTGTGAATAGTTTATAGATGAGGTAGAGTGGATGAGCATCACAATATGCAGAGATTTTTGCAAAAGAATGATTCAAAAACTTAGTTTTAGTTTCCCACAGAAAGCATTTCGGATCTACCGTTTTTTAAACTCGGTGATACCGAAGCAGTTTTTGGAACCTAAACCAGTGAAATCGGTGGGACCGAGTCACAGTTCGGTGGCACCGAGACTGCTAGGGTTTCACAAAGTTCCAAAATCGGTCACACCGATTAGCAATACTCGGTCAGACCGAGTTTTACTTGTGCAATGGTATAAGCCAAATCGGTGGGACCGAGTTTTTCAACTCGGTGGGTCCGAGATGGTTTCGGCGGAAACCTAACCCTAAAATTTTCGAATCAAACCTATTCTACGAGTTCATTGACTGGATAGGAGTTTATCAAACATGGCAAGAATCCATCTGATCACAATGTGCTAGGAATCGGATTGGGGAAAATAGCACAAAGATCGAGTCCATACCCTAGTTTGGCGGAGACTCGCTACAACGGCAACGACGGGGTTGATTCCCGTTGACGGCGACGGAGACCAGCGACTGGAGGCGGCTGGCGGCGAGAAGACGATCCAGAGACCACGTAGGCAGAGCGAGCTATCGCGCGGGCGAAGGGGTTCGGAGAACTTTCCAAATTTTTGCCCGTGTCTATATATAGCCCGACCCTGTCGGTGTGACCGAGTGGAACAACTCGGTAGCACCGAGATGCAAAACTGTGTACAGTTATTGCAACTCGGTGTGACTGAAAGGTTCAAATCGGTTGCACCGAGATTGAAAACATAGATCAACTTAATGATCTCGGTAAGACCGAAAGTGGGGTATCGGTCAGACCGAGAATCACAAAGAGGTTTTGGAAGTTTAAGTCTATGACGAATCGGGGACTCCGAGTGCTCCTCACACAGAGTGGTTCGAATTTGACTTGATCAAATTTCTGATGTAGCATGAATAGAGTTTGAGACGAGAAAAGCATAGATAGCTAGAGAAGGTTCTTAGGCATTCTTTTCCATCCACTTGGCAAAAGAAAAATAAAGCCAAACAATCAAAACAACAAGTGGATGTCCTCGAATTAGTAAAATATGCAACCAACATGCTCACACAATAAAATGGCAATTGAAATATGTGACAAAGCATGCACAACCAATTCTAGCATCTATCAAGCAATTGGCGATGACTAGGTCATCTATATATGAGTATATTGACATAGGAGTCAAATGAAAACATTTGATCATAGGTCATACTCATCGTTTAAGCTCAAGTGGGGTTACCACTTTTACATAAAGCATTGTTGTGTTCACATCACTAGAGTTGCTTTAATTCAAGTCTTAGAGTAATGCTCCCCCTAGATGTGATATCCCCCCTAAGAGGGATGAACTAACCTTGGGTTTTGTCGATGATGACTTCATGTAGATGTTGAAGATGTGGATGCTCAATGTAGATCACTTGGAGCTATCCTTTTGAGTGAATTGCACTTTCAATACCTACATGGGTTAGTCCCACAAGGAACAAACAAGGATATCCATAGACATAGAGTGATGCACACACAAGATGATGTCTATGAAGGCTTTTAGGTTACCTTGTCCCTTGTCTTACCAACAAGAGGGTTTGTGACTCCTTGAACTAGTGCAAGATGTGGAAGTTGATTGCACTTGTTCTTGCCAAAATGATAAGAGTGAAGTATGTTGGCGGAGTCACCCTCAAGAACTCTCTAGTTCTTCTTCTTTTGGATCCACACCATCTTGATAGGAATCCTTGGAGTTGTAGTCGTACTTGATGAAGTGGAACTTGAAGTAGTCTTGGGAATCCACTTGACTAAGGTCTTAGGAGCTTCTTCAAATGCATCAATTTCCTCTTGAAGCTTGTCCTTCCCTTTTTGCTTGTAGTCTTGTGGTGGAAGATCATCTTGAGTTTGTGTCCCCTTGAAATAAGTAGGATCATACTTCTCTTGTTGAGGAACAAACTTTGTCTTGGGGTATTGATCTTCTTCCCACTCAAATACATTGGCATTGAACTTTCGTTCAAAACCAACACCTTGATTCTTCCGGTGCCTTCCTTGCTTGCGTACAATCTCCTCAAATTGCTTACTTCCGGCAAGGCTTTTGTACACTCCTTTCTCTATGATTCCCTTCAATAAGCTATTTTCTTTCTCAAGAGTAACTTGGCTAAGAGAATCTTTAGTGGAATCAAGAGAACCACTAGAAGCAACAATATTGGATTTAACATGATCATTGTTACTACTAGAGGAAGAATCTTTCTTGTTCTTGTTATTAGACTTGACTTGAGGCATGTAAGTGGATAAGAGTAAACGCTTGGCAATGTAAGAAGAACTTTTCTTGCGGAGATCATCATTGATTGCCTTTAAAAACTCATGCTCTTGCTCAAGATTTAGCTTTTCAAAGCGTAGCTTCTCATGAGCTCTTAAAAGTTCTGGATGATCTTCGAAGATAGTTTCATGAGCTAACTTAAGAGTGTTTAGTTCTTTAGTTAGAACCTCAATTTTCTCCTTATCATTGTCATTCGTTTTATCTTGATTAGCATGATTAATTGACGTTTCATCATAGTATTCATCACTAGAGTTGTCAACAAGTAAATCATCATCACCTAACAAGTCATCCTCATCACTATTGAAATCAACATACTCAGGGTGAGTTACCTTAGGACCTTTGGCCAGAAGCATCTTCCAATTCCTTCATTTGGTGAGTCAAATATGTCGAAGGAGTTGGTTGACACAAGTGCTAGACCGGCAACACCTTCATCTTGAGTATATTCGGAATCGGAGTGATAACTTCTCTCGGAGTGGTTGTTGGAGTCGGAGCCGGATACCCATTCACCAACATGAGCTTGATGTCTTCGTTTTGTGTAGCTCCTTGATGATTTTTCCTTTCTTTCCGAATCCTTGCTCCTCCGTGAGTATCTTGGTTCATAACGATCATCTCTACTCCTTCTCTCTCTTGATGGTGATTCTTCTCTTTTGCCTCTTCTTTTTGGAGAATCTTCTCTTCTTTTGTAGGGAGCCGTACACTCATTGGAATAGTGTCCGGGTCTTCCACAATTGTAGCAGTTTCGCTCTCGACTAGAAGATCTTTTGTCATTGTAGGACCTTGACTTGGAGCTTCTATCTTTGCTTCTACTCTTGTAGAACTTGTTGAAGTTCTTCACCATTAGGCTCAATTCTTCGTTGAAGTTTTGTTTCTCACTTGATGATGTGGGTACTTCACATGAGGCTTTGTAGGCACCACTTGATTTGTTGTGAAGTTCCTCTTTATCCTTGAGCGACATCTCATGAGCAACAATTCTTCCAATGACCTCCGTTGGCTTGAGATCTTTGTAATTGGGCATCATTTGGATCAATGTGCACACGGTATCATATTTTCCATCCAAGGCTCTTAGGATCTTCTTGATGATGAGTCTGTTGGTCATCTCTTCACTCCCTAAGCCGCCAATCTCGTTTGTGATGAGAGCAAGCCTAGAGTACATTTCAGCGACACCTTCACCATCCTTCATTTTGAACTTGTCAAGTTGACTTTGAAGCACATCCAATTTGGATTCCTTGACGGAGTCGGTACCTTCGTGCATATCAATCAAAGTATCCCAAATTTCCTTTGCATTCTCAAGACGGCTGATTTTGTTGAATTCTTCGGGGCACAATCCGTTGAAGAGAATATCACAAGCTTGAGCGTTGTATTGTAGCATCTTCAACTCATCCGCGGTAGCTTCACGGTTTGGTTCCTTCCCGTTGAAGAAGTCACCTTGCAAACCAACACACACAATAGCCCAAACGGCGGGGTTATGTCCAAGAATATGCATTTTCATTTTATGCTTCCAACTAGCAAAATTAGTACCATCAAAGTAAGGACCTCTACGGTGATAATTTCCCTCGCTAGACGCCATACTCTCCTAGGTTGTGAAACCAAGGCTATGACCACCAAAAGCTATGGAAATCAAAGCAAATGGAGACCAAAGCTCCGGTACCACTTGTAGGATCGGAAGTATGTCTAGAGGGGGGTGATTAGACTACTTGACCAAATAAAAACTTAACCTTTTCCCAATTTTAGTTCTTGGCAGATTTTAGCAACTTTAGGACAAGTCAAGCAATCATCACACAATTCAAGCAAGCATGCAAAGAGTATATAGCAGCGGAAAGTAAAGCATGCAACTTGCAAGAATGTAAAGGGAAGGGTTTGGAGAATTCAAACGCAATTGGAGACACGGATGTTTTTCTTGTGGTTCGTTTAGGTGGTGCTATCCTACATCCACGTTGATGGAGACTTCAACCCACGAAGGGTAACGGTTGCGCGAGTCCACGGAGGGCTCCACCCACGAAGGGTCCACAAAGAACCAACCTTGTCTATCCCACCATGGCCATCGCCCACGAAGGACTTGCCTCACTAGCGGTAGATCTTCACGAAGTAGGCGATCTCCTTGCCCTTACAAACTCCTTGGTTCAACTCCACAATCTTGTCGGAGCCTCCCAAGTGACACCTAGCCAATCTAGGAGACACCACTCTCCAAGAAGTAACAAATGGTGTGTTGATGATGAACTCCTTGCTCTTGTGCTTCAAATGATAGTCTCCCCAACACTCAACTCTCTCTCATAGGATTTGGATTTTGTGGAAAGAAGATTTGAGTGGAAAGGAACTTGGGAAAGGCTAGAGATCAAGATTCATATGGTAGGAATGGAATATCTTGGTCTCAACACATGAGTAGGTGGTTCTCTCTCAGAACATATGAGTTGAAAGTGTAGATGTGTTCTGATGGCTCTCTCCACGAATGAAGAGGAGGTGGAGGGGTATATATAGCCTCCACACAATATCCAACCGTTACACACAATTTACCAATCTCGGTGGGACCGAATCAACAAACTCGGTCGGACCGAAAAGGTAAACCTAGTGACCGTTAGAGATTTTCGGTGGGACTGACATGCAACTCGGTAGGACTGATATGGTTAGGGTTAGGGCATAACGTAATCTCGGTGAGACCGATTACACAAACTCGGTGAGACCGATTTTGGTAATTAGCTAACCAGAGAGTTGGTCAGGTAAACTCGGTGGGACCGATTTGCTCTTTCGGTGAGACCGAAAAGTTACAAAGGGGAACAAAGAGTTTACATTGCAATCTCAGTGGGACCGATTTGCTCTTTCGGTGAGACCGAAAAGTTACAAAAGGGAAACAGAGAGATTGCAACCCCATCTCGGTGAGACCGAGATCCCTATCGGTAGAACCAATTTGCTAGGGTTTGGCAGTGGCTTATGACAAGTGAAACTCGGTGGCGCCGGATAGAAAGAATCGGTAGGACCGAGTTTGGCTTGGAGTTTAGGTCATTTGTGGATATGGAAAAGTAGCTGAGGATTTTGGAGCATATCATTAAGCACATGAAGCAAAAGGCTCATTAAGCAACACCTCATCCCTCCTTGATAGTATTGGCTTTTCCTATGGACTCAATGTGATATTGGATCACTAAAATGTAAAATGAAGAGTCTTGAGCTTGAAGCTTTAGCCAATCCTTTGTCCTTAGCATTTTGAGGGTTCCACTTTCACCATCCATGCCATGCCAATCATTGAGCTTTCCTGAAATAATTATCTTGGAATAGCATTAGCTCAATGAGCTATATGTTGTTATGAATTACCAAAACCACCTAGGGATAGTTGCACTTTCACTCACGGTTTTGGACTTTGGGCCGCAGGCCGACCCTGCTTGTTTGGGGGCCCATGTGTTCTACCTCAACGCTTTTCATATTGCGAGCAATCGGTACGGCGCTGGTTTTAGATGCTGTCGCAAGGCGAATACACAAAATTGAATAATGCACGACATCTGTTGGAATGAAATCGAATGACAGTTCCTAACCAGCAATCAGAGTTGCAATTCTATCAATGATATACCATGTGATAAATAATACTGTCGTACTACTTATACACACAGGACACTTGTTTTACCATGCCAGATTATTACATCAAAATCTCTCGAAGGATAGATCAGTTCGGCAGTTGCGTGCTGCTAATTTCAAAGTTGATTTGGACCAGCTCTCCTTGCCGAGAAAGTTCGATTTTGACATCATCCCCTACCACAAGATATGATTTAGATTTGAACCTTGACCATCCTTTAGCATCAATCATCATGCGACCATCCTTTGTACTTACGGTATATTGAGCAGGTTTATTCACACCAAGGCTGCGCATGGTAAGAGAAACTTGGCCGTGGTCACCCGGATTGTTGAACGACTCCCTTGGTGCTCTAGGAATTCTCTGTTTGCAAACAAGAAGACATACCCAAACAGTTAGATCAACACAGTGAATCATGTGAAACAACATGGAAAGAAAAAAGAATGAAGCACTTGGGCGGCCAATGCTTACCAAGAAGGTGGACATGTCAGTTTTAGTAAGGATTTTGGTATATGAAGTGCGAACTACAGCCCAGTCTGTTGCCGGTGCAACTGCACGGGCTGGAGCAGATGCAAGTGCAAGTGTTGGTGCAGGTGCCGAAGCCGCCGCTACGGCTGGAGATGGTGCTCCTTGTAGAGCTGGTGCGATGTCGGAGCAGGTGCCGGTGTCGATGCCCGATCCTCCAGTAGATCAGACTAATCCACTGACGTGGTCGGTGCCCAATCCTCAACTGGATCAGACTGAGCTGCTGCCGCTGTCAGTGCTAGAGCAACTGCCGGTGCTCGATCTGTGCGAGACAGCGGCGATCGCGTCTAGTCTGCTATGATCAGCTTTCTAACTTGACTAGGATCCGTGACCGTGATCTAGTTTTTTCTTCATTTCTTTTAAACGCGAGAAGGACTAATTGTGGCGTTTTTGTTAAACCAAACTACAGTTCATCATAGGGATTTAGCTTGTACTCAGACAATAGACTGATCCAATTTTTTCCTGTAATATAAGTGATGGACAGTGCCTTCGTTACTGACACGACATAAGAAGTGAAACCTGCAAAAATAGCCATCATAGAGCAAACCAAACGGTTTATTCTGTGATGAATGTCACATGGCAAAACCTGCATCGTAAAATTGCAGGAAAAGAAACAAAACATGACATTAAATCAATAAGATTTAGACAGTAAATCAATAAGATTTACTTGATGTGACACGAGTGAATCCTTACCAGGAAATCACTATGTTGAAGTAGTAAACAGAAGATTGATCGTCCAACTACGCATGGCATGCAGGGGCCCTGCCTACTCCCACAAGCAGGACAGTCCAAAGTTCGTGACAAATCGTATGGACCGAACATCCATGGGACTGGAAATCCTGGTGGGTTCGATAAACCCTGCAATGCATACAGATATTGGAGTGTAACCATAATTGATAAACCTTCCTCACAAAAAATATGATCTGGATACTTCAAAATATACAGACTGAATTGAGTGGACAGACATTAACATAGACCGTTCTCATGACTGACCACACACCAAAAGCGGCAGCACTAATAAACAATACAGGGTTCACAAACACAAATCAAGTACTGAACAATTGTACTTACTACAGACAAGCAAAGTTGCACTAACTAAACTCTGCAGACTATTTCTTGCCACCGACCTACGGGATGAACCCCGCATAACTGACTAGGCCATGGACTTCGTGTGAGATGTCTACATGCACCATCACTATCTTGTCAACCTTAGAGAACCTAACAGAGTGGTCTTTCCACTCATAAACATGATGATGAAGATAGGCCGCATCAGATTTGTTGGGAAGATTTACAAGAACCACACCCTTCGTAATCGAAGGCACAACCAGGAAATTGTTGAGGTCAAGTACAACCTCGAGAACACGCCTGACAACAATGCTACAGGAAAACACTAGTTCAGGACACGTGGCGACAAGGACACAATAGCTGGATAGTTCAGCAGTAGAACTCATCATCAGGTCTTCCAGTTCACACGGCATGACTTTGAGAACTTCATCTCCACCACGGACCTGGTTCTAATTCAAACAGAAACCATATTTTATTACTACCTCCGTTCAGAAATATAAGATGATTTTCGATATTATACTCCATATATGCATAGAAATGAGTGAACAAAGACACTAGAACATGTCTTCAAAGGCATGAGATCAGAGGGATTACATGCAAAATCCATAACACAAGTTACTGAGGCAAATATACCCTCTTAAAAGGTAGCATTGATGTTCATAAAGTACTCCCTTCGTCCCAAAATTCTTGTCTTAGATTTGTCTAGATACGGATGTATCAAGTCACATTTTAGTATTAGATACATCCGTATCTAGACAAATCTAAGACAAGAAATTTGGGACAGAGGGAGTAGTTGAAAGTAATCTATAAGAAATCAGTGTCAACCTCTCGCATGTTTTGGTCAAAAGAGGAATTTAGAACCGTCATTTGGCACACAAAAATCACATGCAAGATCACCCAGAAAGTTGTACTACTAGTACTAGTACTGCGTGTTAGATGAAAAAACACGATCAAGATCGAGAAAAAGATCATCAAGAAGAGATATTACCTGGACTTGCTTAATGAGGGATCCCGGAGAGGGGGGCTTGGACAGGGCGATGGCTTTGAGCTTGTCTGCGGTAGTCTCGGCGGGCTGCTTGCGCTTCTTCGTACCATGAGCCTCGACGATTTTGGCCGGAGCCATAGACATCACTTCGGCCGGTGCTCCAGGTCCATCTAGAAACTGTCAAGTAGAAATAAAAGAAAAGAAACCATAATCACAAACCCAAAAGAAGAAAAGAGAGGGAGTTATATGATCAGTCTCGGGGTTGCAAGATTGGGCCTTGGCCAGAATCAACACCATTGATGCGCTCACCTTTCCTTCTTTGGGAGAGAAGAACAATGGCAGAAGCAGGTCGGGGTTTTCTTGAAGAAATGAGGAACAAGATGAGGCAGAAGCGAGGGTTGGGTAGAGAGGAAGCTGAGAGAGAAGAGTGAAATGATGGTTGCTTCGTCCGTCCAACTTACTGCTGGAAAGGAGGGGGTTTTGTGATTTGACGGCTCATTGGGCATTAATGCGGCACTTCGATCGGGGTAGTCTACCATCACTCTACTACAGAGTAATTTAGTGCATGGCTGGTGGACCCCGATGCTGGCTGTCCCACACGTCGGCGAAAGTGAGTAATTTAGTGCATGGATGGAGGAGGATCCGCACAGTAGAGCGTGTCCATTGTTTTTCAGCAGAAAAAAATGATTACAGCAAGCGTTTCCACTCTTACGACGGAGGAGTGCGAAACACGGCAGCCACTTGAACATACACAGTGCTCCTACTACTAGGCATGTGCAGTGGTTCATACGTCAGTACTATACAATCTTGTTGCTAGTGTAGTAAGATATGACGATAACAAATGATGTTGTGCGCATGTCAACTACTCCTATATGTAACATAGTACCGCTTTTTCGACTGTCCAGTCAAGAATGAACGATGAGATCAATGTTAACAGAACTAGGTCCACAGCGCACGGAGAGTACGGTGCTACAGTACTCCATGAAACATGAACCATATGAAGCACAACATTTTTGGGTAGGGTGTATGAAGGGTGCATGGGATGGGAGCAAAAATTCCCTTCTCGACCCATTTTTGGGTGTTTGGCAGAGTGCATGAAGGGTGCATGAGTCCACACTAGTAGGTTGACAAAAATACACGAACAGGAAACAACTATATTGAGATGAGAATGCAACCAAACACACCCACACGCTTTGTGCTACAGTGACTGATCGGCACCGTCTGAGTTTGATCCAACGGTCATGTTGCGCCGAGACATGGACATGCCCATGCAGAGGGCGCCTAAACACCACCGAAGTCCCTCTGCTTCTCGAGGCGCACGACGTTGGTGATGCAGGGTGCAACCGCCCGCAGAGCCCGCTCCCGGTCGACGGGAGCCAGCTCGTCAAAGACGGCATCCAATGGCACGAATGGATTCTGGTGACGGAGCTCTGAAAGGATTCGCCCGGCAACGGCGACGGTAGCCCGCAACCCCTCCTTGTCCAGCTCAGCCCCCACCATCACGCGGAGACGGCTCAGCTCCTCAGAGATATAGGTGAAGAAGGAGACCAGGTCAGGAAGCCGCAGCTCGTTGAAGTCGACCGGGTGGTCGAACGGGTTTAGCCCGACGGCCGGCATCGTCGCGCTGGCACGATGATAGGCATCGTGCAGCCGCAACACGTGCGTGGCAACTTGGTTCACCAAGTGGCTGAGGCGATCCTGGACCTCGTCATGATCGGCCCGCTCGCGCTCCAGCCGGCTCCCCTGACGGCTTATCATATCTCCTGCTTTCTGCATCAACGCCGCCGACGCCTCGAGCATATTTGTGGTGGACGCCTGCTGCTTTTGAAGCTCCGTGAACTCCCGCACATAATGGAGGAGCATGTCACTCCTCTCCTCCTTGAGCTCACGGAGCTCCACGTCCTTGGCCCTGAGCTCCGCATCCTTGGCATGGAGCTCCTATGTCAGGCGCCTCACCTCGGACTCCGTGATCTGCTGCGCAGCCATGGCACCAGGTAGAAGCAATGGGGGGGAGGAAGCAAAGCGGGCAAAACGGCTGAAAGGCAATGCAATCTACGGGAAGGCAGAGGGAGCGGGGAATCTTTTGGTTTTCACCACGGTAAAACACCAGTCGACGACTTCTCACATCAGGGAGCAGTGGGTTTTTACAGGCGGAGTCATCGTGACTAATTGCTGCCATGCCTGCTCCCGTCAATCAAAAAATTAAAAATCCTACCATGCCTGCTCCCGTCAATCAAAAAATTAAAAATCCTGCCGCACCCAAACACTAGAGCAACGCCACGGTGGATATTTAAATTTACCTGCCGGCAAGTAGATAAAAAAGGGGTGAAAAAAATGTGGCGGCGGCCTAGCTAATCGTTCAAACTAGCCCAACCAGCTAGCCACCGTGCTTCACTCATGTACTCGGCGGGAAAGGTGGTCTTTCGTGATTTGACGACTCATTTACTTGCTTCAGCAGTACGACCGAGGAGGACCCAGAAAACGCGCGGTAGGGTGTCCCACGTCAGGAAGAATATATGCGTGCACCACCCGGGAGGACCCCAAAACCGCGCGGTAGGGTGTGCCACGTCTCGACATGGAGGAAAAATGTGCGTGTAAAAATATACTGTATCAGACGTAGTACCTATGGTTCGACCTCGGGACCCAGCCAGTCGGTCGAAAACACCCCACTAGGCACACAGCTTCATCATGCAAACATGGCACAGAGGATAGATGTGGTTAGCTCCGTCTCGACGAGCCACAACGTCTCTTGTTCTAGGCGATTCTTCTATTTTCCAAGCTTTTTTTAGTTGTAATAACACCACGGCAAGCTAGCGCCACTCTTCGTGTGTGCCCGTGCAAAGGTTAGACGATGGAGAGAAGAGAGATTGAGATCGCAGACCTGGGACCCACCAGTAAGTGAGAGAACGGTCATGCACGTGTTGACGAGGCACTCCCTCTACGCTACTCAACGAAAGTACTGTATAAATAAAATCAAGTTATGGGACAAAGCCAACAATCGTTTGTTTTTTCAGGCTATCGACTTATGCTTTGTAGTCCAGGTTGCCAGTTCGAATCTCGTCTTTCAGATGTGTTAGTTTTAGGTCCAAATTTGATTAATGACAAGTGGGACCCCCGTGTGTTGTTCCGATATTTCAGTGTAGGATGGTTTTTTTGAACAAACACTTTGCGTGGTTAGACAAGTAACGGCACGAGTTACACGTATTTTGCAAGCTTACAAACAAAAATGACAGCGGCATAGAATATCACATCCACCCCGCAGCTTAGATACTATGGTGATATGAGTTTTTACACCGTTGGAAGTGAGATCCAATGGCTTGGGAGTAGTCTTTGTAATTATGCGCAATTTCCAAACTCTCCAAAGGTTTTTTTGCAAATAAAACATTCAGGCCTCGTGTGTGCCGCTGCATCTTCGATCCAACGGCTCCCCGGTGCACATATTAGGTGCTCCCCATAGCTTAATTACCCGCTACGGTGATATGAGCATCTAGGTCATATGATCAGTGATCAGATGGCACATGCGTAGTACTTCTACTTTCTGCGCATTTCCCAAACTCTATCAGCCGTATATTGCAAAAACATTCAAACCTCCTATTGTGGGACGTTAGATCTCAGTGAACTCGTATCACCATAGAATCTACGATGCGGGAGCACCTCATACTCTCCCGTGCGAGAAAACATAAGGTGCTATTGCAGCTTGGATGCTACGGTGATACGAGCTTGGATGTCATTTGATCTGAGATCCAATGGCATCTGAGCAGTCTTTGTGCTTGTAAGCAGTGGCCGAACTCTTTTGGGGCTTTTCTGCAAAAAACCATTCGAACCACCGAGGAGGTGTTGGGTCACAAATCCAACGCCTCCGAAGAGCTTGTATCACCAAAGCATCTAAGGTGTGGTAGCACATGATATTCTTACATACAGGAGAATACGATGTCCTCCTTCATCTTAGATGCTACGGTGATACGAGCTTCGAGGTCGTTGGATATGGGATCAAAGGGCATCTAAGTAGTTTTTGTACAAATTGTGTGCAATTCTCAAACTCATCATGGTTTCCTGCAGAAATATTAAGACACATCATGTGAGCTGCTATATCTCAGATCTACAAGCTCCAAGCAACTCGTATTGGCATATAGCATCTAAGGTATGGGGGCACATGATATTCTCCCGGGGAGGAGGGGAGGGGGTGCACAACCAGTCGGTGGCTGGGAGGGTGGGGACAAATATAATCTAAACAACCCTAAGCAGAGCTCCACAATTTTATCTAAGGTCGAGGGGTTGACCCCCGACAATCATAGCTCCGCCTAAGCACAACATTTGCATGTACTGTAGTACTAGACTTAATATTCATGTTTCAGTTTCATGTTCATTTTAAATACTGAACTGAGGACCATGGATGTCTTACATTTTACTCCCTTCGTTCCTAAATATTAGTCTTTTTAGAGGCTTCAAATGGACTGGCACATACGGATGTATATAGACATATTTTAGAGTCTAGATTCACTCATTTTGTTCCGTATGTAGTCACTTGTTGAACTCTCTAAAAGACTAATATTTAGGAATAGAAGGAGTATTTTTGAATTCGTGTCATACATGCATGGTTTGGAAAAATAGATGCACTATACTTATTGGATTGTTGTTGTGTTCGTGCGTGTGTGTGTCTCTCTCTCTCTGTGTGTGTGGTCATATGCTTGATACATACAAAGTTTTCTCACCTCCATATTGTTCATCTTTTAAATTTGAATTTGCATTGAAAAACTTACTAGGGATACCATGAAATGTGAAATCCACGTTGAGATCACTATATCACAAACTCACTCTAATTCAACAACTTGTCATAAATCAATTACCACGTTGAGATTAGTATTTGCAAGGAAAATACGGGTATTGTAATACACATAGATTCGTTCGACAATTTAAAAGGTTCCTTTCGTATTCCCGAATGGTAGGACCCAACGGCGTACCAGCCAGACCTTGGCTCGTGTTGGTCCTAAAAAAACCGGGCTCGTGTCCTTCGGTGGCGTGCGTGGTACGCACATTAGGCAACCCCAACCAGTCGAGCCTCAACATTTCAAGTCGAAATATCTGGCGGCCAGAATTCCGGCCCTAGGAAATTCCCCTCATGTCCCCGGTCCATAATGACTACCGATGAACAACGGAGGGATGCTTTAGTAACTAGACAACGTTACCTACCGTGCCGAGCACGGCTCAATTCCCTCGGTCACCGCTCGTCAAGGTCACCTGTCAACTGCATTGCCTAGTACTACTACTACTACACCAGGATGAGCACAGAATTGAGCCTGTTTGTTCGTGCCTGGTACTTGAGTTAATATATCAGGCAATGCACTGGTACAGAGGGATTATCCTTTTACTCTGCATATATAACTTGTCTGAAGTCTAACTAAGCAAAATGTTTGACCAAATCCTTTCTTAAGAAATACAACAGGACAGATGTACGGCTTGAAAATTTATTGCATGATGCAGGTTATGATATTGTTTCGAATCCTGGATCTTAAATTTCAGAAAATCCAAAAGTGAGCATAAATTCTTGAAACTAAGCATGGTCACGTGATATGGCACAAATATTACTTCGTAAGTTTTTTCTTCAATTTGAGTCAAGCTGCTTATGACAAGTTGCACAAATGAAGAGCCAAGGTATTTTGGAACAAAGACCTGTCACGTTAAGGCGAACGCTTTCACTATTGAAACCGTGGGCGTTTACGTGCTGCCACGAGTCCCCGCTTCTCATCGGCAGGTGCCGTCTGAGCAAGCGTGTGAGTCGACGGGAGGCGTGCGAGCAGACCGTTGCGCCGGCTGTTAGGGAGGCGTGTGAGCAGACCGCTATGCAGGCTCACCGGGAGGCGAGCCCTTTGACTAGGCTCCGCCGTCCACCGTCATCCCAACTGCTCCCACTTTTAATGTCGCCGGCGCCGCAGTTTAAAATCAACCCCGCACTACCAGGTATCACTACAATCCTCTCTCTTCCTCTCCGATTCTCCTGTCGTCTACCTCCAACTAGCCTGACCTAAACGTACGCCATGCCGCATCACGATGGTCTGCCCTTAGTGTTCCAGTTTCCTGAGGAAGACACCCAGCCGGAGTCTCAAGAACATAAGGCGCTTTGGGACGAGCTTGAACTAGCCTTGCGGGAAGACGCCGCGCCTGTCCCCACTCCCGTTCCGGCTCCCGTTGCCCCGACTGCGCCAGCGCGCATCCCCGTGGCATTGATGGGATGGGAGCCGCACATTGTCGCCGAGCTTGATCCCACGGGGTTCCACGAGGTCCCCGCCGACTTTCACGCGCCCGTGCACCTGCCAGCGCATGCGCCTGCGTGTGCACTGACGCGCACGCCCGTGCCGGTGCCCGTGCACCTGCCAGCGCATGCGCCTGCGCGTGCACTGACGTGCGCGCCCGTGCCGGTGCCCGTGCACATGAATGTCTCCGCCGCCCCGTTGATAGCGCCTGTCCCCGCGTGGGTGCCAGTGCCCCCCTCAGCGGCATGGATGGCCGCCGCTGACCGCTTCCTTGCACCAACGCCGCGGGTGTTAGTGCCCCCATCAGCGGCATGGATGGCCGCCGTCGACCGCTTCCTTGCACCAACGCCGCGGGTGTCAGTGCCCCCCTCAGCGGCATGGATGGCCGCCGTCGACCGCTTCCTTGAAGCTAGGCCAACGTCCAGGAGTACGCCAACAACGGCGCAAGACGCCACCGTCACCGTCGGTCAGTGGCCCGACGACACACAGAGCACGGCAGAGGAGCCGCTTCCCACCATGAGACGCCCCCGTCACCGCCACGTAATCTGAATTTGCCATGAAAAACGTTCGGATTGCCATGCTTAAAATCCGAACGTTTATCATTTCCGTTTATTTTATATCGATCGTCGTATAATTTAAAGTCGGAGTCAGACTAAACGAAATGTATGGTTTGATCGATTGAATGTTCTGCTAGAGCCGTATCAAATTAAATATAAAATGTCATCAAGCCACATGTATTCCTTGTCATCCAACAACCTAGACTGCTTCAATGTCGAGCGCTCAACACGTTTAGCGTGCAGTTAATTTCATGCCAAAAATAGTGCTAATCACATGACAACACACAAATAATACATCCTAGTAGTTAATATCCGCATGCACTTAATATACTTCCAAATTAATGTGCATTGCACATACACACTGACTAGTGTTGCTAGTACGTGAAACTGGTGCCGTGACTTGTGAACGCGTGCATATATGGTCAACGGCAACAGCGCCCGCGAGTTCTTCCTATTTGCCCGTGCGTCTAAACGCAGAAGGGGAGGAGAGAGAGAGCACACATGGAATCCACCAGTAAGTGAAGGCGAATAGTACTAAAAATAATATTACATGTTATCCATTAATCAGGCTGTGGTAATATAAAAACATTATGTGAACAAAGGGGGTACAACAAACATTGCTATTCTACGTATGTTGCCTATTGACGTGCGGTTTGAAGGCCCGGTCGCATGTTCGATCCTCGTCCTTTATTTTTTAATTTTGTATATGGGTCCAAATTTGTTTCATGACATGTGGGCCCCTCGGTGTGTAGTTTGTAGCACTTTAATTTGTGGGTCGAAATTTGTTCCATTCCAAGTGGACTATCGGTGTGTAGTTTTGTAGCTTATTTATAATAATTAAAGAGAATAACATAGTTTTTTCAATAATACCATGGTACGACGTTGATGGCGAGAAAGGACGTGCGAGAGAGCGATGACCGAGCCATAGGGAAATCAACTAGGGGAGTTGCATGGGTTGCAACGGTGTTTGGAGTAGTTGTGGGCCGAATGCTACGAAAATATAATCTAAACCGACCGGAATAAATGCCTACACAAATAAATCGAGGGTTAGAGTGCCCCTCGCAATGTAAATAGCTCCGGCTTTGCGAGGGATGGAGAGGTAGTATCTTCAATGCGTGGAAGATACGGTGTGAGAAAGCGAGGTCAATCGAGAGACATATAGATCGAGAGACAAAGTGAGTGTGGTCCGACATTCATTGAACAAATATATATGCTCTGGAGAGATATTGTCGGGGAAATTGATCCACGAACACCTATGGGGACCGGCAGATCGCACGAAGAGCAGATCGAGGCGAAGCACACGAGCAGTTTACCCAGGTTCGGGCCGCATGGATGCGTAATACCCTACTCCTGCATTTGTGGTTTGTATTGAGTTCTTGCTCGGGAGCGCTGAGTGCTACAGTACACACCAGCAGCTAACGAGACCGAGCGTGAGTGTTTTTCTGTTCGTCCCTCTTCTACGTTGCGCATGGGCCTCCTTTTATATGCTCAAGGGGTCACCGACAGGTGGCAACGTAGACAAGGGTAAAAATGGAAAGGTGTTGCAGTTGGTACAACTACCTGTACAGTGTATCATACCTAACCCTGACGGCAGGGGACAAGGGCATTAAATGCCCATCTGCGTCGCCCAAACAGTGCAAAAAGGGACCATCAGGGACGCCACCGTTCGCCACGATGGCAATCTTGTCAGCGCCGCTTGCCACCGCGTACCGCTGGCTGCACAGCCTCCCGCCACGTATGCCTGGAAGGGTCCCGGAGCGACACGTTGATGGATGTGCTGGAGCGTGGGTACGGAGTGGTAGCTTACCGCGGCAAACGCCTTGCCGCGGTCGTTGTCTTGTCGCGTCAGGGAGCTTGTCGCTCACCGGGCCCTGCCGGGACGCGTGGCGCGTCGCGGCAAGTTCCTTGAGATGCCTTGGTTGGCCTTCCCGGCAAGCTCCTCTTGCTGGGGTCTTGTGCCTTGAGTGGCCTTCCCGGCAAGCTCCTCTTGCCGGGGCCTTGTCTCCTTGGCTTGAATACTTTGTTCTTGAATGGCTCCAAGGGAACCACGGAGGACCTTGGCGGTCACCCGACAAGCCTTGCAGCGGGGTGCTGCGACTGCCCGTGCACAAGTTCGGGATACTAGGGTACCCCTACTCTAGTACACCGATAGGAGCCCCCGGGCCTGGGCCATACACGATGCCGAGCGCTGTTGGGCCAGGCCCAAAACAGGGCACGGGCACGCGCGGCCTGGGTTACGCCGTATCTTTCTCCGTATCCACCACGCCCTCCCTGAACGGCACGCGTCGATTGCGGCGTCGTGGGAGAGATCGTGGGTGGTTTCTTAATTCGGAAAGGCGGAACGTCCGCCCCCTCCCTCCTTATAAGCAGGGGAAACAGGGGCAGTTCGCCCATCCGCCCGTTGCTATTCCAGCCTCGAAAATCTACGCCACTCCCCTTCTTCCCAAAGCCGAAAGAGAGCAGCGCTCCGCTCCCCATCGCCACCAGCACCACCAACACCGTCGTCCTCCCTCACCACTTCCGCCATGGCTCCGAAAGCCGATAAGGGGAAGGTCTTGAAGTCGGCCGAGGCGCAGCGGTTCGCGGCGCTGCGAAAGGAGCGGGCAATCTTCCCCCCCAAGCTTGCCGCGGGGGATTTGAGGGAGTACTACTACCTCTTCTGGTCGACGGAGACGCGGGCTCACCCGCGTACGAAGGTACTTCCAGCCGTCGCCTGGAAAATGGCTCCAACTGGATACCCTTTTTTCGCCTTGTTCTTCTACTGCGGGCTCTGCCCGCCTTTTTCTGAATTCTTCTGTGATATTATGAACACCTACGGGCTCCGCCTCCTTGACTTCACCCCCAATGCTGTCCTAACCATGGCAGTTTTCGCACATCTCTGCGAAAACTTTGTCGGAGTCCATCCAAATGTAGCTCTTTTTCGCCACTTCTTTACGCCCCGAGTTGAGAAAGGAGAGCCTTTATCCGGCGGAATCGCCTGGATCTCAAAAGCTGCCAAGAAGGAAGCTTATCTGGAGGGAGAGCTCCGCAGCAAGTGGGATGAATGGAGAGCAGACTGGTGCTGGATTGTCGAGGAGAACCCGTAGCCATTTACCGCCCGACGCCAAACTCCAGTAGTGCGCGGCAGCGATTGGAGCAACGTGGCCCCGGAAGACGACAGGCTGAAGATTGCCGTCGCCCGGATCCAACGCCTCAGGATTGCCGGGCTCACTGTAGGCACCGTTGGCGCAGATTTCCTTCACTGCCGCATCGCCCCCCTGCAGGAGAGGAGGAGACCCGCCTGGGAGTTCAAGAATGCGGCGGATATAATGAGGTTGCGTCCGGGCCTCAACTTTAACTTCACTGTTCTGGAGCTTAACGCGCTGCTCCAGGAGCTGTTCAAGTACGACCCTCAGCATCCCGAAGTGTTCAGGTTGCCGAGGGGCGTCGTTTCGTTGTGCAACAACTCCGCGCTCAGCCGCATCCGTGCAATGATGCCGCTGTGCGACTCGCACAGAATTGACCCAACTTGGCAAGAGCCTGCAGACGACGTCGTGCAGGCGTTCTTCGATGGCTTGGTAGAAATGCCGATCCGCTCCGACGAGCAGAAGGGCCTCACCCGGGACACCACCGACGAGGAGGTGAAGCGCATCGCCACTAGGCTGGAAGAGGCAGCGGCAGCCGCAGCCGCGGGCGAGTTTGGATTCACCGTGGAGGAGGCAGAGGCAGCAGAGGCGGCAAGCCTTGCCGAGCGAGAGGGTCTTGCCGACGAGGAAGAGCCTGCCGGGCATGACGTCGGGCCGAGCGAGCCCGCCGAGGATACGAGCGGCTCGTTGTAGATCGGCTCCTCTTCCTCCTCATCCTCGGGCAGCTTGCCGCAAGCAGAGCCCCTGGCTCCACCAAGAAAGCGTCTCCGCAAGGCCGGGGACGTAGCGGAGCGGCAGACGAGTCAACAGCCGCCGCGCCGCGCGACACGCTCCACCGCGGCAAGTTCTGTTGCCGCGGGAGCACCTCACGCTGCTGTGGCAACTGGAGCGGGGTCTTCTCAGGCCACCGCCACTGCTCCCGCCAAGCGGCCAAGGGAATCTACTCCTCCGCCTCCTCGCGCCGGAGGTGAGCCAGGCTTTGACTTCTCCGCGCTCAGCTCCGACGAGGAAGAAGAAGAGTAAGATTCTTGTTGTACTTGTATTTCTTCAATTCTTGCTGTTTTGTCTTGTATATCATTTGCTTTACTCTGAACTTATTCCTTTTTAGGACCCTGGCCCAGAGAGCGGCAAAGAGAGCCAAGTCCTGCCGATTATCATCGAGGACAAACCCACCGCGACATCAGGGGGTGCGTCCGAGACAACCTTGCCGGACCTGGCAACTGATCTTCAGAGCAGCCCCCAGCGCAGCCCCCAGCGTAAGTATATGGTTTGCTTCCCACTGTTAGGCGTGCATGGATACTCTTTGTTTGCTGATATCTGACTGTTGGTTTGTGTAGGAGCAGAGCAGCCCCACCAGGAGCGTCCGGAGACCTCCCCTGATATGCCATCTGCTTCGACTACACCGCCAAGGGAGATTTCTCCGGCAAGGGAGAATCCTCCGACAAGGGAGAGCTCTCCGGCAAGGGGGAGCTCTCCGGCAAGGGACAACACCAGTGGCCCCCCGGCGGCGGAGACCTCAACCGCAGAGCCCGGTATAGGTAATCCTCTTGCTTCGAAACTTCCCTTGGGTTCTTCTTCGTTTGATCTTCTTTTTGGATATTTGCTTGACTTTTCTTCCTTTTCCGGCCGTCAGACCCATTTGCTGCGGAGCTGATGGAGACCGAGGTTGCTGTCGACGACGCCGCTGCCACCGAAGAAGCGGCCGGCGCTAATGATCCCGCCGGCGAAGAGGCCGCCAAGGCTGCCGCCGCAGCAGCTGACGAGGGGTCTGGCGATCGCACTGACGGCCCTGAGGCCGCAGGAGCGCCAGGCGCTACGCCGACCGCCGACCCTTCCGCCGCTGCCGCAGCGTCAGGCTCCAAAGAGCCCCAGCCAGGCGTCTACTTGAAGGCCGGCGATGGCGTCTTCATCAACCTCCCCTGGGCGTCGATGTCCAGGGCGCCGGTCGAAGGAGAAAGCTTTGACGGAGAGGTGCTCGCCTCCGCTGGGTTGACGCTGGTTGATGCGCCGAGCAGCAGCAGTGACGAGCCCGAGGAGGAGCGGCTGCTGCGGAAGCTGTTGTCGCTCTACCGCGCTCTGCAAGCCAAGCTGGAATCCTGCGAGGCGCTTGCCGCGAAGGCAGGAGCAGACATCGAGAAGCGCGCGGAGGAGCTCCGAGGTCTTAACCAGGCAGCTCTCCGGTCCCTGGCGGAGGAGCGGGAGCAACTCGATGAGGCGCAGAAGGCCTTCCTCCTCGAGAAGGCTGACGTCGAAGAGCAGCAGCGGCTTGCCGCTGAGAAGCTGTCTGCGCAGGAGGGCGAGCTGGCGCAGCGGAAGATCAACCTCGATAGCCACGAGGAGGAGCTTGCCGCGCGCGAGCAAACACTCGGCGGAGCTCTCAAGCAAGCAGAGGACGCTGCCGCAGCTGCCGAGGCCGCCAAGAAGGAGCTGGAGACGAAGGTGGTGCAGCTGGAGGCCGATCTCAAGGCGAGCGGCGAGGAGCTTGCCGTGCTCAAGCGTGAGCGCGAGAAGGAACCCTATAGCCATGCAGAGCTGCAGGTCCGTCTCGCCGAGAAGGGCAAGGAGCTCAGCGCCGCCAAGGACTCCAACGCAAATCTTGAGTTGAAGCTGACCACTTTGACCAAGACGCTGGACGGCGCCAGGGAGCAGGAGGTGGCCTTGAAGAAGGAAATCAAGGCCGACAAGGCGCTGCTGGAGAGTGTTGCCGCCACCCAGAACGCTTTTAGGGAGAATGTGGAGCACTGGACGGAGGGTCTTGTGAATGCTGCCGCAGATATTGACAGGGAGCTGGCGCAGCTGGGGATGGTGGATCTCGGGTATCCCTCCAATGAGAACCTCCAATCCAGCGCCAAGCTCACCTTGTTCTTCAAAGGCGTGGCGACGGCCCTCCAGCGACTCCGGGAGAGGATCCCAAAGGAGCTGGCCGACGAGTCACGCAAGATCTGCGCGGGAGCTCTTCAAAAGGTGTTGGTGAAGGTCGCCTACCGTAACCCGGGCCTCAACCTCACCAACGTCCTCAAGACCCTGCCGCCGGATGCCGATCTGGAGGCGCTCAAGGCCCTTGTCGCACCCATTGTGGACAAGGTGAGCGGGATCAAGAGGGTTGAGGGCGATTGTGTAGACTAGGCCGCCCGTTTTCTTCTTTTCTTGTCGCTGCTGGTCATGTTATGAAAACAATCTATTAGAGCCGCGACAAGCTATCTTGTAATATAACTCTATTTTGGGTAGTGATTGCGATGTTATTTCCTTTACTTGATTCCTTCCTTTGTATGTTTTTGCCCTACGCTTTTAGGGAACTTGCCGGCGCAGGCACCTTAGCCGCGAGCGCTGAGTGCGGAACGTCAGCAGCCTGCTGGCGGTACCGTTACCGACAAGAAACCTTGTCGCAACTAGTCGCAGCTCACTTAAGTTGTTGAGCGGACTCGAAACAAAGTAAGGGCGCAACTTAGCCACGAGCTGGTTCCTCCGCGCACAGGTTTTCCATACAAAGCATGGTCGTTCAAGGAAGATAACTTAAAATTTTAAAAAATCTGATTGCTCAAACTTTGGCAACTTAGCTTTTCTGTTGTTTGCTTTCCGGCAAGGCGAAACTTTCTGGAACGACGCCTGGTCCACACCATTATCTTCTCCTTCCCCCCGGCAAACTTGTGGGTGAGGGGAACCTTCCTTTCCTTGAGAAAAGAAAGAAGAGAAAATAAAGATATGGAGCCTTATGGCTCGTTATTGCTTACTGGGGGTTGGCGCTGCACAAAGTGTCAGATAACTCATGCAAAAAATAAAAAGCATGAAATTGACAAGATGTGCGGAGCACATGAGCTTTATTTATGCACAGGGTTTGCGCATGGCTTTGTACAAAGGATTACATGCAACAGCGGCAGGACTTGTACAAAAGGTGGTTGCCGGAACAGGATCCGGCAACCGCGCCTTACGGGTAAAACTTACGAAGATGCTCAATGTTCCAGGAGTTGCTCACCGGAATGCCATCTTCAGTCTCAAGGCGGACAGCGCCAGGCCTAGTGACTCGTTTCACCCGGTAAGGGCCTTCCCACTTCGGCGTCAACTTGTTGGAATTCTTGGCGGACTGAACGCGCCGAAGAACAAGGTCGCCTTCCTCAAGACTTCTGGCGTTAACTTTGCGGCTATGGTAGTGGCGCAAAGCTTGCTGGTAGCGAGCAGCTCATACAGCAGCCTGAAGACGGTCTTCCTCAAGGAGCAGCGCGTCATCTTCTCGCAGCTGCTCTTGCTCAACCTCATCATAAGCGAGCACTCGAGGTGAACCGTATACGAGTTCCATGGGGAGAACTGCCTCTGCTCCATAGACTAGAGCGAAAGGTGTCTGTCCAGTGGCTCGATTTGGCGTCGTCCTGATCGACCAAAGAACCACCGGCAGCTCCTCAATCCAGTTTCTTCCGCACTTGTGCAGCCTGTCGAAAGTCCTGGTCTTGAGCCCACGCAACACTTCAGCATTTGCCCTCTCCGCTTGACCGTTGCTTCTGGGGTGAGCAACAGAAGCGAAGCAGACCTTGACGCCAAGATCTTGGACGTACTGCATGAAGGTGCGGCTCGTGAATTGCGTACCGTTGTCGGTGATGATCCTGTTAGGGATCCCGAAGCGACAAACAATCGACCTGAAGAACTTGACTGCTGACTGTGCTGTCACCTTCCTCACTGCTTCCACTTCCGGCCACTTTGTGAACTTGTCGATTGCAACGTGCAAGTACTCAAAGCCCCCGACTGCTCGGGGGAAGGGGCCGAGGGTGTCGAGCCCCCAGACCGAAAATGGCCAGGATAAAGGGATCGTCTAGAGAGCTTGAGCTGGCTGGTGTATCTGCTTGGAATGGAACTGGCACGCTTCACACTTGGTTACTTGTGCAGTTGCATCCTGGAGGGCTGTCGGCCAAAAGAAACCTTGCCGGAATGTTTTGCCGGCAAGTGCTCTTGCGCCAATGTGGTGACCACATATGCCTCCATGTATCTCTGCCAACAGCTTTTGTCCGTCTTCCCGATGAATACACTTCAATTTCACACCGTTGAGTCTTCTTCTGTACAGTGTGTTGTCGACAAACTGGTACATACTTGACTGCCGGGCTACTCTTTCCGCTTCTTCTTGCTCTTCGGGAAGTTCTCCTGTCTGAAGGAAACGAACAATCTGCTGTGCCCATGCTGGAGCTTGCGGCTCGACAACAAGGACTAAAGGCACATCTGCTGCTGCGGGAACATCTGCTTCTACGGCGAGAACCTGCGGCTCAGCCAGAGCTTGACGTTCCCCGGCAAGCTTGCCGGAGCAAAACTTGTCGGGAGCGTCTGCTTCAACGGAACAAACCCTGGGGTTTGCCGGAGCAGACTGCTCCCCAGCACTCTTGGTGTAGATCTTGGGGACCTTCTTGGCGGCGGCTTCGGGAAGCTCTGCCGGAAAATAGTCACCAGAAATCAACTTCCTCTTCTTGCTCTGTCCAGTTGATGGCGTTACAGACGGTTGAGTCAGCTTGAGCACAAAGATCCCTGGTTCCACAGGTAACTTAAGTGCTGCGCACTTTGACAGGCCATCGGCAATGTCGTTCTGAGCTCTTGGAACGTGTTCCATCTGTAGGCCGACAAAGTGCTCTTATAGATTTCTCACTTCATCAACGTAGGCTTCCATCAACGGACTCTGATAACTCTTATTCACTTGGCGGACGACAAGCTGCGAGTCACCCCTGACAATGAGCTTCTTGATCCCAAGGTCTGCCGCGATCCTGAGACCGGCAAGCAAACCTTCATACTCTGCAGTATTGTTTGTTGCTTGCTCCTTGGGAAAGTGCATCTGGACTATGTACTTGAGGTGCTCTCCAGTGGGTGCGACAAGCAGCACGCCAGCACCGGCGCCTTCCAGCGAGAAGGCACCATCAAAGTACATCAGCCACTCTTTGCTTGCTTCCTTGACGGGGATGCTCGTTTCTGGAATTTCTTCATCTGGTGTTGGCGTCCACTCTGCTATGAATTCTGCCAAGGCTCTGCTTTGGATAGTCGAAGTGCTCTCAAACTTGAGGCCAAAGCTTGACAGTTCCAGTGCCCACTCAACAATCCTGCCTGTTGCTTCTGGATTCTGCAGTATCCTCTTCAGCGGAAAACGAGTGACAACTGTGATCTCATGTGCTTGGAAGTAATGGCGCAGCTTTCTCGAGGCCATGAGAAGGCCGAAAAGCAATTTCTGCACACCAGAGTACCTTGACCTAGCCCCCTGCAGAAGGGAACTGACAAAGTAAATCGGGGCTGCACCATTCTCTTATGTATCTCTTCACGCGCCTGCGCAGATCTATCTTTGTCGGGACCAGAGCTTGTCGGGGAAGCCCCCTGCTTTTCGCTGGATGCGCCTGCCGTGGTTGCTAGCTCATCATCTGCCTCCCTCTCCGCTACTAACGCAGCACTAACCACTTGATTGGTTGCCGCCAGATACAGCAGCAACTTCTCTTGTGGCTTAGGTGCGACAAGTATTGGAGTGGAGGACAGGTATCTCTTCAAGTTCTGCAGCGCAGCCTCCGCTTCTGGAGTCCATTTCATTGGACCTGCCTTTTTCAATATTTTGAAAAATGGCAGGGCGCGCTCAGCAGACTTAGAGATAAACCTGCTGAGAGCTGCCACGCAACCGGCAAGTCTTCGTACATCCTTGACGCGCTTTGGTGCTTCAATCTGCTCAATGGCCTTGATCTTGTCGGGATTAGCTTCGATTCCCCACTGAGACACGAAGAACCCGAGAAGCTTGCCGGAAGGGACTCCAAACACACACTTCTCGGGGTTGAGCTTGAGGCTGATCTTGCGCAGATTTGCAAAAGTCTCGTCTAAATCTTGAATCAGAGTTGCTTTGTCCTTGCTCTTGACCACTATGTCATCCATGTAGGCTTCCACATTTCTGTGTATTTGTGGCTCAAAAGCGGCATGGACTACCCTTGCGAATGTTGAACCAACATTCTTTAAACCAAAAGGCATCCGTATGAAACAGTACGTGCCACATGGAGTGATGAATGCGGTCTTCTCCTCATCCTCTTCTGCCATGAAGATCTGATGGTATCCTGAGTATGCGTCAAGAAATGAAAGCAAGTCACATCCGGCCGTGGAGTCAACAATCTGGTCAATGCGCAGCAAGGGAAATGGATCTTTGGGACAAGCTTTGTTAACATCGGTAAAGTCGATACAAAGCCTCCATTTCCCGTTTGCCTTGCGCACGACTACAGGATTGGGCAACCACGTAGGATGGAGCACTCCTCTGACAAGGCCTGCTGCTTCCAACTTCTTGATCTCTTCTGCAATGAATTCTTGGCGCTCCACTGCTTGCTTCCTGACTTTCTGCTTGACGGGCCGCGCATGAGGACAGACGGCAAGGTGGTGCTCAATTACTTTCCTGGGAACACCGGGGATGTCAGACGGTTGCCACGCAAACACATCGACGTTCGCCCGCAGGAAAGCAATGAGCGCGCTTTCCTATTTAGGGTCGAGAGTGGCACTGATGGTGAAGGTACCACCAGTGCCGTCCTCCTTGGCGGACACCTTCTTGGTCTCTGGCGGAGCTGCCATTGTCTTCTTACACTTGCCGGTGGAGCTCGATGGTGCGTCCTCGACGGTAGCGCAGCACTCCGAATAGGTGCGCTTGCCGGAGTGGGCATCAAAACTCTTGCCGTACTTGGTCTTCTTCTTCCCCCCGGGAGCTTCAGCGGCAAGTGTCTTGCGATCAGTTGCGGCTGCTGCTTCCCGGTAGATCTTGTCGGCACAGATAAGAGCATCCTTCTTGTCGCCAGGGACAGAGATGACACTTATCGGGCCTGGCATCTTTAGCATGTTATACGCATAGTGAGAGGCCGCCATGAACTTGGCGAGCGCTGGACGGCCGAGAATCCCATTGTAAGGCAATGAAAAATCGGCAACGTCAAAAGTGACCCTCTTAGTTCTGAAGTTCAACTCGCTGCCAAATGTCACCGGCAACGTGATCTTCCCCTTCGGCTTGCTCCTTCCCGGGTTGATTCCTTGGAATGTGCCGGTCTCTTCGAGCTCGCTGTCAGGGACCTGGAGTTTCTGGAGCACAGCGGAGGAGATCAGGTTCAAGCCGGCCCCGCCGTCAACTAGCATCTTAGTGACCTTGAGGTTGCGGATAGTTGGTGAAACCAACATCGGCAAGCACCCGATCGCAGTTGTGCGATCAGGGTGGTCCTCAATATCAAAGATGATAGGCATGCTAGACCATTTCAGAAGCTTGCGTGACTCGACGGGTGGTTCTGACGCATTGACTTCCCGCACCCACTGCTTGAGTTGGCGGTGTGAAGTATGCAGAGAGGCACCGCCGTCAACGCACAAGACTTCTGTGGCTTTCTGGAACTCCTGCTCACTGGTCTCGACATCATCCATGTCTTCGTCGTCGTCGTCATCTCCATCCTTGTCGCGGCCGCGGGGAGGTCTGTCTCCTTGCCGCTGCTTGGCCTTGCCGCGGCATCCTCCCCGGCCGGGGCGCTTCATGCCGGATCCTCCAGCACCTCCTTGGGCTTTCTCCTTGTCGCGTCGCTCGTATTCGGCCTTTTGCAGCTCGACAAGCTGCTCGACCTTCTTGCAGCTCTGGAGGTCATGGCCCTTGGTGCGGTGAATCTTGCAGTACTGTTTGTTGGTGCCGTCCTGCTTGTCGGCAGCCGCCACAGCCTGGCAATTGGTGCATGCGGCAACCTCCTTGCCGGAGCTACCAGTTTTGGCTTTCTTGGCGCCACCTTCGTTGCCGGACTGCTCAACAACTAGCACATCTTTGCCTTTCTTCTTCCTGTTGTTCCGCCGCCGGTTTTTCTTTGCCGGGGCAGCATCCTCGCTGTCAGATCCTCCTGCTCCTATATTCTCTCCGGGGAGTTTCCTCCCTTCCTCAGCATGTGCACACTTGTCGGCCAGGGCATACAGCTCGCTGACGTCTCTGATCTTGCACATCGCCATCTCCTCCCGCATCCTGCGGTTACGCACGTTCTGATGGAACATGCTGATTACCGCGGCAGGGTGGACATCCGGGATGTCGCGTTGTACACGGCTGAATCTCTGGATGTACTTGCGTAGGGGCTCTCCTTCCTTCTGGGCAAGCATATGAAGGTCACTCTCCTGGCCAGGAGGTTTGTGGCCGCCTGTAAAGGCGCCGACAAACTGATGGCACAGGTCTGCCTAGGAAGATATGGAGTTGTCCGGCAAGTGCATGAGCCAGGACCTAACGTTGGGTTTGAGCACCAGCGGGAAGTAGTTGGCAAGGATCTTGTCGTCCCGCCCCCTGGCACCTTGCACCGCGATGGTGTAGATGCTGAGGAACTCCGACGGATGCGACTTGCCGTCGTACTTCTCTGGTACGTCTGGCTTGAAATTCTTCGTGCTGGGCCACTGGACTTGCCGCAGCTCACGGGTAAACGCAGGGCAACCTACCGTGTACGACAGGTCGCTTGGTTCCCCTAGCGCATGCATGTCGACAGTGGGCCCAACGCGCTGGTCTGACTGACGCCGTGCTTCTCTTCGGTGCTCGATGCGAGTACGAGCGTCTTCTTGCTGTCGTTCGTGAAGAACTTGGCGCTGATCGCGACGAGCTCGCGGATCTGATGACGCAGTGGAGTCGTTGTCGAGGTGGATCCGGCGAGTCGGCGATCTTGGCCTTCGGGGCGGAGAGTGCACGGTGGTCGCACCCCCACCGGTCTTGTCGCCATCGGCTCGTGCCTGGCTGACTCGCCGCGGCTGCGATGTAGTTGGCTGCTGTGGAGTGTCGCCGTTGGCGAAGCCGATGAGACTCTGAATGGTGGCCCTCCAGTCGTCGATCTTGTCCGTCGTTGGAGGGTAGTCTAGGAGCAGTTGAGCTCACGCCAAAGCTTCCGCTGGAGTGGCGGGTAGCGGTGGCGAACGGTTTGAGGAGCGTGATATGCTCGGACTTCTAACTACGTTAGAAGGAGCAATATCCCGTCCAGGCGACCGTGCCTCGCTCGCGCCAGCATGTTGGCGTGCATGCTGGTCTTGAGCATTCCGAGATCCGCCAGCTCGATCTGGGTCCAGCAAGCGTATGGTACTGTGAGTACCATGACTCTGCCGGTCCCGCGCCTCCTGAGATGGGCGCGGTGCATCTACGGACGCCCGTTCGTCGTGGGAGCCGGCTACGCCGCCGATGGGCAGCGCAGCCTTGTCCTTGGACCTGGCGGCACCGTGGGCTCCCTCGTCGACGCCCGTTCTTCCGCCGGCGTCTTCCCCACCAGCCGTTTGCTCCGGCGGTGGTGTGTCTGTCGCGGACGGAGCAGCCGCCTCCGAAGCCTTCTTCTTCGGCGGCATGTCGATGAAGATGATGAAGATCTGGCTCGTGTGAACGCCGGATCAGGTTCACACAACCTCGACGCCCCCTACTTGGCGGGCCAAAGATGTCGGGGAAACTGATCCACGAACACCTATGGGGACCGGCGGACCGAGCCCCTTTCGGTTCGGCGGGGGCGGAGATCGCAGAAGAGCAGATCGAGGCGAAGGACACGAGCAGTTTACCCAGGTTCGGGCCGCATGGATGTGTAATACCCTACTCCTGCATTTGTGGTTTGTATTGAGTTCTTGCTCGGGAGCGCTGAGTGCTACAGTACACACCAGCAGCTAACGAGACCGAGCGTGAGTGTTATTCTGTACGTCCCTCTTCTATGTTGCGCATGGGCCTCCTTTTATATGCTCAAGGGGTCACCGACAGGTGGCAACGTAGACAAGGGTAAAAATGGAAAGGTGTTGCAGTTGGTACAGCTACCTGTACAGTGTATCATACCTAACCCTGACGGCAGGGGACAAGGGCATTAAATGCCCATCTGCGTCGCCCAAACAGTGCAAAAAGGGACCGTCAGGGACGCCACCGTTCGCCACGATGGCAATCTTGTCAGCGCCGCTTGCCACCGCGTACTGCTGCCTGCACAACCTCCCGCCACGTACGCTTGGAAGGGTCCTGGAGTGACACGTTGATGGATGTGCTGGAGCGTGGGTACAGAGTGGTAGCTTACCGCGGCAAACGCCTTGCCGCGGTCGTTGTCTTGTCGCGTCAGGGAGCTTGTCGCTCACCGGGCCCTGCCGGGACGCGTGGCGCGTCGCGGCAAGTTCCTTGAGATGCCTTGGTTGGCCTTCACGGCAAGCTCCTCTTGCCGGGGTCTTGTGCCTTGAGTGGCCTTCCCGGCAAGCTCCTCTTGCCGGGGCCTTGTCTCCTTGGCTTGAATACTTTGTTCTTGAATGGCTCCAAGGGAACCACGGAGGACCTTGGCGGTCACCCGGCAAGCCTTGCCGCGGGGTGCTGCGACTGCCCGTGCACATGTTCGGGATACTAGGGTACCCCTACTCTAGTACACCGACAGATATTGTCCGATTGAGCTTTTTGGCAAGGGTGAGGGCTGTAAGATAGAGCTTGAGAGATGATCCAGTCACAGACGTGTAGATATATTTTGTGCGTGGGAGGAAGCAAGGTCAACCGATCACATAGGGTCGCCGTGCGATCGAAAGAGTGAGACGGGTTGGAGAGAGTGACCTAGATAGACGATGTGCGTGAGAGAGTATACAACGTGAATAGGTCGAATTGGGCTCAAACATGGTGATATATCGTTTTGTCCGAGAAAGAGCAAGGTCAATCGAGACATACGGAGAGAGAGAGAGAGAGAGATTTAGTGAGCGTGGCCCACCATGAGGTCGAAAGAGTGGCGGCGGCTTGGATGGACTGACCTAGATAGACAATCTGCGTGAGAGAGTATAGATTGTGTCGATCGAGGCCCGAACAGGGAGATATATCTTTTGTGTGTGAAAGAAAACGAGGTTAAACGAGACTTAGATAAAGAGAGCGAGATTGAGCGAGTGTGGCCCACCGTGCGGAAGAAAGAGTGAGACAGTCTCGAGGGAGTGACCTAGATATACAACGTGCGTTTGTGCGCATGAGAGGTTGGAGGGGCTAGATAGGCAATGCATGTATTTAGCGCGAGAGGGTGAGAGGGAGAGGGGGAGGGGGAGAGAGAGAGAGCTCGGCATGGGGTGCAATGGCAGGTGTGTGAGGTAAATACATTTGGTAACAGAGTGGAAAAAGGGGTTGTGTAGTTGAGAGACTTAGAGATCGAAACATGGAGAGAAAGAATGAACGTGTGTTGGAAACCGATATCTTCCTAAGGTGGTTAGGAGATGAAGATTAACCGATACAGGAAGTATGTAGCGTTTGTGCGGGGGGGGGGGGGGGCTAAAAACAACATTTGAATGTACATAGTACGAGACATAATATCGATGTTTCAATTCGGTGTACATTGTAAGATTTGAACCGAGGACCAGGCATACGAGCAATTATTTCGAATTCGTGCCATACTAAGTTTCAAAAAGTTGACACTGACTCAGTTTGTTGTCCTATTTTGTAGGTCATATGTTTGAATCGATCCAAAAGTTTTCTCACTACCATGGTGTTCATCATATACATATGAATTTGTATTAAAAAGTAGCATGGATACAGTGAAATGTGAAATCCATGTTAGAATTGGAGATCGCTACGTGACACACACTCTAATTCAAATAACTAACTACGTGACACACACTCTAATTCAAATAACTAATTATGTGACACACACTCTAATCCACGTTAGAGTGGGTACCGTTTTGATTTTTTTCAAATAACTCCTCATTAATTAATTTATAGTACTCCCTCTATTCACTTTTATAAGACCTTGAAGACATTTCAGACAATGTGCAAAACATTTCATTTTAAGTTCTCTGAAACGACTTACAAAAGTGAACGGATGGAGTATCTCGTCTCGAATGACTAATTATTGCAAGGAAAACACGGGCATGGTAATACATACAAATTCGTTTGCAAATGAAAGAAGATTCGTTTGCATTCTCAAATGTAGGCGCACCAGGCAGACCAGGGTCGTGTCGGGGCGGACGCTGCTTCGGTGCCTTAAAGTCAACTGCCTTTGGGTCACTGACATGTGGGCCAGCCACCTGTTAGGCCCACATGTCATGGACACAAAGGCAGGTGCCTTAAGGCACCGAAGCATAGTCCTGTCGGGGTGGTCGCGTGTGTCGGACGGACGCGTAGCACCCAGCCACCCCCCTCCCCCCCAAAAAGGACGACGACAATATAAGTTTGCGCTTCCATGTTTCGGATTGAAATATCTGGCGGCCCCAATTCCAGCCCTGCAAACTCTCTCTTCTCCACCGCCCCCTTCCGCGCCCAGATTGCTCAAATCCCTAATTCGCCGCCAGCCCTCGAATCGCCCCTCGTCTCGTCTCTTTCCCCACCGTTCCCCACCTCCGTGCCGGACGACGACGAAGAAGACGACGGTCGCGCTTCACCACCGCACCGGAGCTACCTCATCTACGCCCTCATCCACCGCACCGGGTGGTCCACCGACAACGTCGGCCGCCGCAACCGACGTGCCTCACAGACACCAAGTTCCACCGCATCAGGTGCGCTTCACCGACGCTGTCTCCTAGCTCACTGGGGCTACTTCACCGAGCACATCGTCGCACCTCCGCCCCCCCGAGGTCGTTGGGGCTTCACTAACGGTCTCGTCCACCGCATCGTAGCGCTCCGCTGCCACTCAAGATCTGCATCCGTGCGCGGCCAGCCAACGCCAGCGCATCGCCCTCAACGGCTCTGAAGTGACCCGCACTCTAGCTAGACGAGCATGCCCAAACGCCGGCCCGAACTAGGTATCCACACATCACTCCCTTGTGCACTGTTCCGACGATGTTTGGATATCCTTTCACTACTCTCTTAGCTTACACGCATACGCAACTCTGACTTTAACTCTTATTTCTTCTGGAGATATCATCTGAAACAAGCAAATCCATATTTTAGCGAAGCATGACGGTGCTACGGGATCTGGTACACATCCTGCACACCCGTATAACCTTGTAAGTATCTGTCCTCCGGTACAACATCAAGGTCGATTCCTCTTATTTGATCAACCATTCGCCATGTCAAAAATGCATAGGGGGATGCAAGGAGCACAAGGCCTGCACATCCAAGCAAGTGGTAACATGGACTTGTACATGGAACCTCCCAAGCGCAAGCAAAGCTGCAGTGAGCCTGTACAACGAGCTAGCGTAAGTCCCTGCATTTCATTTAATTTGTACAGGCATTCGTGTATGATTTGTGTGAAGTGGCTGATCCACGAATTCAAGTTACCAGGGGCGAACATTTAACTTAAAAAATACGAAGGCACTTGCACTCTGGAAATCAACGTAACTTGAGAAATGTGAAGCTACATGCACTTTGAAAACCAGCCAATGATCCAAAGTAGTTCAGATTATAAACACTAAATGATGCAAGCACCAAAAAACACAAAATGCAACATGGTGTACAAGGACTACAGACATAGTCTGTACCTGCTTGAATTATTCGTTCTCTGGCTGAAAATATCGAAGTGTAATTGCACGTATAACCAGTGCGCAAACTGCATATCAATATATCTATCCTGCACAAGTATGCCAATAGTTTCAAACAACAGATTAGAACAGTATTTATGCTATCTTGTCATGATACGGGGACTTTCTGGTAGATGGCCTCAACGTTTCCTCAAGCTATGAAAATGCACTATAATTTGCTTGTCATCAATGCCTGCAAATCTCTGTCTCTCTCAACATAGTAAATCATCATTAGACACTAAATCCTTCAATGAGCTTGCAAAATGCTTGCATTAGATACCTCATTAGACACTATATGTTCATCACCAGGAGCATGTAAAATGTTTGCATCAAATCCTTCATTAGCAGTCTGTTCATTAGACACTTCAGGCTCAAGAACAACATGAGCTTGTATGTTTGCACCGGAAACTTGATTAGATACATCAGATTCAGTCAGTTCAGTATTGATTGGGGGAGTTATAAAATAAGTAGAAATTGATTTCATTTTCTCATAGATTCCCTACATACAAGTAGTTTTACAACACCGTCAGGTTTAACTATTGGCAAGAAATTAAAGAGTTGAATTAGATATAATCAGGGATGTGATGTACCTGCTCGTTGTGCATGCTACTCTTGCAAGCTGCGACTGTCCGTTTGCACAAGCTCGATGCCATGCCCGTGCTTCCGCCGCTGCCTCCCACACAGGCTACACCCAGGGTTGGATCTTCATCTTCTTGTACTTCCGTTCGCTTGAAGCCTGGCGACCGCCCTCCAACGAGGGTGCGAGGAAGTGCTGTGTCGGTCTGTCCAGCGGCGGCTAGGTTAGGAGCGAACCAGACTGGAGGCTAGAGCGAATGAATTGGGATTTTTCCTGCTGTCGATCGATATGGGAGGCGCTCATTTGGGCCGCGAGCCTGCTATAGGGCCTGCCTTGCACTTATGCTATTGGCCCATCCAAATTGAAACATTTTTCTTCATTTTTTACATTGCCTGCTCGTGCGTTGGGACGAACAAAACTAGCGTGGGCCAACCTAGACGACTCAAACTAGGTGCACACTTTCCAGCCACCTGAGGCGGCCGCCCATACCAGCCCCTATGGTGGCATCGCCCCTTTTTGCGTCTATGATTGGATAGTGAAAAATATTCCAGTGGCGCTTTTGATTTACCCATAGAATAGTTGAATTGCTTGTTTCTATGAACTAAGTTCGCCAATAATGTGAAGGATGCCAGTCTTTTCATCCTTTTGTAGATTGCTTAGATCTCGATATGCCAAAAGTAATCGCATGAAATATACAGTAAAATCCAGTGTGATGTGTTTGGCTACAACTAGTCTGACTACACGTCCTCATATAACATATCAAGGACGCACCATTTTACCAGATTAACCATTCGACTTAGCCATGCAGTGTGGGAAGAAAGAAGTATTGGGACTGCGTATCCAAGCAATTGATGCCATGGACTCCTTCGTACAACCTTGTAAGCGAAAAAGAAGTTGCAGTGTGCCTGTACAAAGAACTAGCGTAAGTTCAGCTACCTGCTTCTCGGAATTTTAGTTAGCCACTTATTGCAAAATTGTTCAATTACGTTGCTTGGCTTAATTTAGTTTGCTACTGATTACATAATGGCACAGCCTGTTAATCATATTGTAGGCTGCGCCTATCTATGTGTTTGATACTTACTGTTAAGAATTACATGTTTGCCTTAACTTAAATATCTACTTGTTTGTTTAACTGCTTTGCTGCTACAACAGCGGGTTACAATGATGTTAATAACTACTTTTCAGCATCCAATTGAAACTCTTTAATTCCTTGTTTGTTTAACTGGTTTGCTGTTATAACTCCCAGTTGAGATGTTTTGCTAACTTGAACTTTTCTGAATCCAATCAGAACTTTAATGGCAAAACAGGTTAGCCCAAGATCAAAGAGCGAGGTCCCCATGGACGTTGCATCATCCCACACCAGTGGCACCGGCCCAATCATGCATTATGAATTGCCAACTGCTGATGCTCTAGAGGCTAAACTAGTGGTAGAAAGAGATTCTGCTTCTGCACTTAGAGATGAAGTTGACATGTTGAGGAAGCAAACAGCAGAATCACAAGTAGTACTCAAGACAACCATTAAATATTTGGTGGATTACAAAAGGAAGCAAGCTGAGACTGACCAGATTGTTAAGGTCCTGAAGGAAAAAAGGAAATTAAATTCCTACTTGGTAAATCATAGGTGAAATGTTCTATCCATAGTTGAATAACCTTTGTGTTGTGTGTTCATGTAATCAATCAAACCATTTGTTTTAGAGATCATGTAATAATTGTTTTTTTTGTTTTTCGGTTTGTAATTTTATTTGAGCACAAGTCTGTATTAATTGATAAGACTCGGAGACATTTCATTTGGATTGCTGTGCCAGACCTACAAATATGCCAATCGGGCTGAATGTGCATTCAGCAACAGTAGAATAGATGGACCATAAGTGGCACGCATCGGAAAGGGCCAAGATGCTGGCTAAAAAAAGGATGCTGTTGTAGCCAAAAAGTACAGCGGCCTGGCTTATGTATGTTAGTTGATATTATTGATCCATATACTCTATAAGTGTTTATATCTCTGTTAGTTCCGTACATTCTTGGTTGATTGACTCGGTATTTGAATCTTGATACATCGCTTGTGTACATATCTAAATGGGAGTACACATTATGCTGCGTGTGACATTTGAGTTGGACATGAAGTGTTCCAAATATTTGAATTCACCTTAAACTGGATTCTAGTTTCTGAATTTGAGTATCGGCATTTGCAAACCATATTCATATATGACAGTGCAATACATCTTTGTCGTCCTTTTGAAGATATATAAAAACACATAGAATGATTTATAAAGATTCATATAGGAATACAAAATGGATTCGAATTTAGTTGCCAGGGTAAAGGTGGATGCTTATTGTCCCAAAATTTGAAAGAAACATCAAAATGTCCACTCCCACGTCGGATGCCCGAAGCCAAGTGTTTGGGAGATGGAAATTACTGTCTACCCATTACACGGACAATCCATCGACCCGATTTCCACTGCTCTAAATATGGGTAGGTTAGTAACTTCAATTAGACGTCACACGACCGCCTCTGAGCCCATTCCGACACGGTGGGCGTCAAACATGGGCGGCAAAATTCATTTGATTCAAGCTCGTCCGAAAGACCTCTGTTTCTCCCTCCATTCCCCATTCATACACGGTGGGTGGCAAAACAAACTCTCCTCGTCCGAAATCGATGTAGGCTAATATTTTAAATAGGGGCAGATGTGTAACTTCCATCAGACGTGACACAATCGCCCTACCTGTCAGCCCCGTTCATACACCATGGGCGCCAACCGTGGGCGGCAAAACACCCTCTCCTCGCCCGAAATAGTTACCGGCAAATATTTGGGAGATGCAAGATTACCGTCCTATCCCCAACCGACGAGACATCCACATTTTAAACGGGGGCTAACCTCTTAACTTTCCCATATTTCAGACAGGCGCGTCCCAAAAACATGGCTCCCCGTACCTCTCCCTCCATTTTGCCATTCATACACCGTCCGCGCTAGAACACCCCATCCCCGCACCAGCCTCCGTCCGCCACCCCATCCATCGCTGCCGTCCTCCACCACATCCATCGCCATCGTCCTCCACCATGCCGGAGCGCCTACCAAGACCGCGTCGTCCACTGCTAGAGATGGACGTTTCTCATCCACGACGACGGACCAATAGCCTTGCATCACGTCCTCTCGCTTCATCGGCGCCGTTGTCCTCTTTGCCGGGGCCGCTCACACGACCTTCTCTTCCACCGCAACGGGACTTATCCCCCGATGCACCCATCTACCGTCGCAGATCTGCTTCAACGCCACCGACAGCCATCGCACCCCCGATGCCTACACGGTGCCGCAAGAGAGGTGGTACTTCATATCTCCTCAACTTTTTGATCTCAACCAGAAAATAGATCTTAACTTGGTTACTCTACTTTCTTTTCAGCTCTTAGAATTTAGTTCTTAGTTCGAAGCAAACAATGGATGCGAAATATCATTTCTCTGGTTTGCAGCTTCAAATCTGCCATGGCACAACCATAATACGGTTTAATTGATCATGCTTAGGGTTTAATTGACCATGTTGGTTCCGTGGTGGTTTCTTTAATAGAAATCGGAGGGGAAACCCTCTTTTGCTAAAAAAAATATGCTTAGAGTTTCCCCCTTTTATGATCACTATACGATCAGAATACGTACTTCGTGTCATAATAACACTGCTCCACCCGTCAAGCTAAACAAGCTTAGTTGTTCCAATACGAATCTGATATTATTAAAACAAAGTTTTTTAATTGGTCAGCTAAATGTTCCTAAATTAGTTTCAAAAATGCATGTTCACCGCTCGGGTGTGTATCTCTGTATGTGGTCTGGTCAGCACGGTTGGGGAGGTGAACTTTGCATATGCAGGGGTTTATAGGGAGACACTCTCCGAGTTGAATCCGCAATGCATTCCATAGATAATCTGACTACTTTTTATGTTTTCATGAATCTCAGATTCTGAACAATATCATAATGATTATGAGCTTGCGCACATGAAAAGAATAAAGCAGAACAATGCCATGGCTGTCAAACTTGGCATTAAGGGACTGAAATCAAGTCTGGATGCAATGCAATGCAAACGCTCTCCACCTACAGATTCATGCTCAGAATATGATCCTAACAGTGATTCTGACTAGAGGGAGACCTAAGTCAATGTAGCTCCCTAGTGGAGGAGTCAGAGGAAGATGCCCTATCTTATTCACCCATCAAGGTACTTGCTCTAACTTTCCAAGGTTACATTGCTCGCACATATCTTGCAACTGATGCTTTGCATTGCTTCTATTTTGTTGAACTGCCATTAGCTTAGTTTACACATCGTGTATGTGAATACGCCCTGGCTATCCATTTTCAGTACATATTCCATCTGTCATCATACCATATTTATCCATTCAAATGTTGTTCTTGTGTATCAGACGTTCAAAAGGAAGAGGGCGATTGCTGATCGTGGAGGAGCACAAGCAAAGTATTTGGAAAAGGTAGTGGCACCTGATAAATCAAATAGCCCATTAGGTGTAGTTGCAATATCACCTAACCCACAAAATACCCCAACTCTAGCAGACTCCAGCCCTACTACACTGGTCATTTCTGATGCCCCAACTCAGCAGACCCCAACTGCAGCAAACAGTATGATTATGCCAGTTGACATAGCACCAACTGTACGACGCAAAACCCCCATTCCAGCAAAGAGTACACCCAATCCAGTTGCCAAATCCCTTTTCGAACCAGAGAGAGCCCCAATTTCAGCAAATAGGACCCCTGTTCCATTTCTTGCCAGTTTAGAAGACGAAGCTTATGTTGTTGTCAGGAACTTTGTGTGCATCTATCCCTCATGGAAAGATTATACCGCAGACACAGAACAATTTCCAGTCTTCCTCCGCAACTTATGCGTAAGTAATGTACTAATGTTATTCATGGTCATTACTGCATATGTTTCTGATGACAGAAGACACAAGATTTCATTTTTTAAATAGGCGAGGAGCAAACTGGATTGTCATGACGAGCAAGGGTTGGTTGCACTTTTCAAGCACTCGTTGATGAAGTATCGTTCCTACCTGAGGCAAGCGCACTTCGATGGCAAGCCTCTGAATAAAATTTCTGTAAAGTCTCCGGTACTACATTTATCCGACGGTGACTGGAATAATCTTGTTACACATTGGTCTTGGCTGCAGCGTAAGGTACTGTCTATGATATCACATAACAATTTGAACTACATTTCTGCATTTGCCTTAATATCTCACTTGTACGAAAACTGTTAGCAGAAGAACATTCGTTCTCAAGGGACCACAGAATCTTGCAACTATACTGCACACTGCATTGCTCTTGTGAGTACCTCTTGCCCTGTATGACCATACTTACTTTCATAGTGGTTTGATTATGTAGCATCACTGCACATGTTAGCCTTGTAATCGTCCATTTGGTGGACATTATAAGATCCGTATGGACTCTTACATAAATTTAGAATCAAGCCAATGCTTTTGAAGAGGTTTAGCTCTACAGTCCTCTTGTAAGGACTGAACGTGGTCTATCACTGTACTTACATTAACAACTACTCCCTCCGTCCCATAATATAAGAACGTTTTGTACAGTACACCAGTGTTCAAAACACTCTTGTATTATGGGAAGAGGGATTGGTTCATTTTGTAGCATTCTGCATCTTATCTCCCTCGCCCACCATTTACTAAAAAAGATCAGATCTATATTTAATCTTACCAACAAGTAGAATACACAGACAATGCCAGTGCAGAAGTGTAGCCCATTGCTCTTGTCAGTACATTTTGTCCTGTAACGCTTGTACTTCCAGGGATTGGTAGTTGATTATGTAGCATCAATCTGCATCTTATCTTCATTATCCTCTATCCCTTCCAGTATTATCATATCCATAATTACTCTCTACAAAATGTAGAGTACAGGCAATGCTTATGAAGAGATTCTGTGCTGAAATTCTTGAGTTATCCTTCCCTTGACATGGAGAAGGGCATTATAAAGCCGGTGTTAACTATTAATGTAAGTCAGTACTTCTAAAGCCTTTATCCTCAACTGTTGTTTAATTTTCTCATACTCCCTATCGTTCACTGCTGTTTAGTTTGCTGTTTCTACCAAAATGCATGTTCGTAAGAACCGTAAGTTCTAAGTTTAACTTGTAAAACCAAATTCCTTATTCATACCATGCACATTACTTAATACTCCCTATATGTATGCTTGTTTTTGTGGATCTATAATCCAGTGTGTGGTGAAGCAGCCCACGTTTGCACCTTGTCATCTCCTGTTTTATCTTACTGATGTGGCTGATGATATGAACAACATCCATGCACATTATCCAAAATAGATACAATGATATTCTTTGCCCTTCATCTATGCTTGTTATGTTGACATGGTAATCCAGTAGTGTGGTGAAGCTCCCCACATTATGAACAATGCCAAATTATGCTATTGATATTTTGAACATACTCTTTATTTTCTAATTTAAAATTGGATAGAATTGACAGAACAGTTATCATCTTTGTTTATACACATGCAAAACCTGTCATCTCTCTGCTTTGTTTCAGGGTGATATGCCTGATGGCATGCACAAGTCTGCTGAAGGCTGTGAGACAAACCCAACATATATTGCAGCAAAGAAGGCAAAACATCTTGAAGATAGCGAGACAACCCCGAAGTCTTGTCTTGATGCAGTGTTCAAGTTACTTGAGACTAACAGTGAGACAAGCTCACAGAATTCGTTGTCTGAATCAGTTCGACTTCTTCAGTCCCAAGTTCTAGCAGAAAGGCATTCTGCAACTCAACTTCGACTTGAAGTCCTATCTCTAAGAAAGATTGCGGAGAACACCAATGAGAACCTCATCGCTAAACAGCTACACCTGGAAGCTATGACCGACATGCTAGGCCGGTCTCACAGCCTTGCTCTGCAGCTTGCGCAGCAGTTCCCCCGCAAGGCTAACCTTTCTTGAACTGTCTTGGAAGTGGTCTCGGTTCAGTATTATTTTGGTACGCTGCAATGGTGCCCAGTTTTTGTAATCTGCTTCTTCGTTGCGCTTTATGATCACTGGTGGCGAACTTCGATGCCCAGTGGATGTAATATACCTTAAATCCTATATTGTATAGTGTAGGTTTATTCTTAGTTAATATGCCTTAATTTCTTTATTGTATAGAGTAGGTTTGTTCTTAATTCCTACTAGTTATGCAGCAGCCCGAAATGAACCCCGGCCCATGATTGTGCGAATAAAATCATGGGCTTTTAACAGGCCAAAATTGTCTTGGTCCTTGTTTGGCCCAATCAGATATCGGCTGCGAGCAGGCCAAATGCAAACCGGGCCGTAGTTAGGCTCAACTATATGACAGGCTTTTAACAGGCCGAAATTAATATAGGGCCGAAATGTTAAACGGGGCCTTAACAGGCCAAAACTAATATCAGACCGAATTACTAAGTGGGCCTTTAGCAAGTGGGCTCAAAAGCATAGTGTCCAGTTGACGAGCCGAATCTGATATGGGCCATAATTGAGCCCAAAGCCTCTTAAAGGGTCGGACCTGATCTGGGCCGTAATTTGGCCCAGAACGTGGTAGGCTTTTAACGGGCCGGATCTCATATGGGCCACTATTAGGCCCGGAGCGTGGCAGGCCATTAATGGACCGAATCAAATATACGCCGGCATTTGGCCCAAAACATGGCAGCCAGTTAATGGGCCGGCCTACTAGGGTCCTCAAAATCTTGTGGGCCTACAGCTGGGCCGGCCCATTAATGTCGGCGAAATCTCGTGGGCCTTTAGCTGTGCCGGCCCATTATGACCCACAAGAATCTTGTGGGCCTTTACCTGGGCCAGCCCATTATGGAACACAAAAATCTTGTGGGTCTTTACCTGGGCCGGCTCATTATGGCCGGCAAAATCTTGTGGGCCTTTAGCTGGGCCAGCCCATTATGGTCCGCAAAATCTCGTGGGCCTTTAGCTGGGCCAGCCCATTCTGGTCCGCAAAATCTTGTGGGACTTCAGTTGGGCTGGCCCATTTAAACTTGATGGGCCGGTCCACATGTCAACATATCATAGGCGCGTCTCGTCCATTGGATGAGTGACACCTGTGCCAACGCGGACCTGACACGTGTCTCCTCCAGCCAATGATGATTTTACACATGGAAAATCCCCATTGGTCGGGGCTGTTAACGGGTTATCGGATCCAAAACCCGACCCAATAGCTTAACGGCGTTCCGTTACGGTGGATGCCACGTGTCGGTCACCCATGACGAAAGCACTTCTGTGACGCGCGATTTATCGTCATGGAAGTGGACACTTCCGTGATGATAATTTTGGTAATGTCATGGAACACTTCTATGATAGCACAGGTATGACTATCTTGATTCTGTCATAAATTTGTCATAGATGTACATGCATGACAAAAAACGCGACCTACTGTGACAAACACGTATCATCACGGAAGTGTATTTTTTTTGTAGTGATAGTGATGTTCACAATTGAAAACTACTCCATATCACGTGATGATCGGACATGGTTTAGTTGATTTGGATCACGTGATCACTTAGATGATTAGAGGGATGTCTATCTAAGTGGGAATCTTAAGTAATATGATTAATTGAACTTAAATTTATCATGAACTTAGTACCTGATAGTATTTTGTTTGTCTATGTTGATTGTAGATAGATGGCCCGTGCTGTTGTTCCGTTGAATTTTAATGCGGTCCTTGAGAAAGCAAAGTTGAAAGATGATGGTAGCAATTACACGGACTGGGTTCGTAACTTGAGGATTATCCTCATTACTGCATAGAAGAATTACGTCCTGGAAGCACCGCTGGGTGCCAGGCCTGCTGCAAATGCAACTGACGACGTTAAGAACGTCTGGTAGAGCAAAGTTGATGACTACTCGATAGTTCAGTATGCCATGCTTTATGGCTTAGAACCGGGACTTCAACGACGTTTTGAACGTCATGGAGCATATGAGATGTTCCAGGAGTTGAAGTTAATATTTCAAGCAAATGCCCGGATTGAGAGATATGAAGTCTCCAATAAGTTCTATAGCTGTAAGATGGAGGAGAATAGTTCTGTCAGTGAACATATACTCAAAATGTCTGGGTATAACAATCACTTGATTCAACTGGGAGTTAATCTTCCGGATGATAGTGTCATTGACAGAATTCTTCAATCACTGCCACCAAGCTACAAGAGCTTCGTGATGAACTGTAATATGCAAGGGATGGATAAGACAATTCCCGAGCTCTTTGCAATGCTAAAGGCTGCGGAGGTAGAAATCAAGAAGGAGCGTCAAGTGTTGATAGTCAACAAGACCACCAGTTTTAAGAAAAAGGGCAAAGGTAAGAAGAAGGGAACTTCAAGAAGAACAGTAAACAAGTTGCTGCTCAAGAGAAGAAACCCAAGTCTGGACCTAAACCTGATTCTGAGTGCTTCTACTGCAAGCATACTGGTCACTGGAAGCGGAACTGCCCCATGTATTTGGCGGATAAGAAGGATGGCAAGGTGAACAAAGGTATATGTGATATACATGTTATTGATGTGTACCTTACTAGAGCTCGCAGTAGCACCTGGGTATTTGATACTGGTTCTATTGCTAATATTTGCAACTCGAAACAGGGACTACAGATTAAGCGAAGACTGGCTAAGGACGAGGTGACTTTTCGCGTGGGAAATGGTTCCAAAGTCGATGTGATCACCGTCGGCACGCTACCTCTACATCTACCTTTGGGATTAGTTTTAGACCTAAATAATTGTTATTTGGTGCCAACGTTAAGCATGAACACTATATCTGGATCTTGTTTGATGCGAGACGGTTATTCATTTAAATCTGAGAATAATGGTTGTTCTATTTATATGAGTAATATCTTTTATGGTCATGCACCCTTGAAGAGTGGTATATTTTTGTTGAATCTCGATAGTAGTGATACACATATTCATAATGTTGAAGCCAAAAGATGCAGAGTTGATAATGATAGTGTAACTTATTTGTGGCACTGCCGTTTGGGTCATATTGGTGTAAAGCGTGTGAAGAAACTCCATACTGATGGACTTTTGGAATCACTTGATTATGAATCACTTGGTACTTGCGAACCATGCCTTATGGGCAAGATGACTAAAACGCCGTTCTCTGGAACAATGGAGCGAGCAACAAATTTGTTGGAGATCATACATACTGATGTATGTGGTCCGATGAATATTGAGGTTCGCGGCGGGTATCGTTATTTTCTCACCTTCACAGATGATTAGAGCAGATATGGGTATATCTACTTAATGAAACATAAGTCTGAAACATTTGAAAAGTTTAAAGAATTTCAGAGTGAAGTGGAAAATCATCGTAACAAGAAAATAAAGTTTCTACAATCTGATCGTGGAGGAGAATATTTGAGTTACGAGTTTGGTCTACATTTTGAAATAATGCGGAATAGTTTCGCAACTCATGCCACCCGGAACACCACAACGTAATGGTGTGTCCGAACGTCGTAACCGTACTTTACTAGATATGGTGTGATCTATGATGTCTCTTACTGATTTACCGCTATCATTTTGGGGTTATGCTTTAGAGACGGCTGCATTCACGTTAAATAGGGCACCATCAAAATCCGTTGAGACGAAGCCTTATGAACTGTGGTTTGGCAAGAACCCAAAGTTGTCGTTTCTTAAAGTTTGGGGTTGCGATGCTTACGTGAAAAAGCTTCAACCTGATAAGCTCGAACCCAAATCGGAGAAATGTGTCTTCATAGGATACCCAAAGGAAACTGTTGGGTACACCTTCTATCACAGATCCGAAGGCAAGACATTCGTTGCTAAAAATGGATCCTTTCTAGAGAAGGAGTTTCTCTTGAAAGAAGTGAGTGGGAGGAAAGTAGAACTTGATGAGGTAACTGTACCTGCTCCCTTATTGGAAAGTAGTTCATCACAGAAACCGGTTCCTGTGACATCTACACCAATTAGTGAGGAAGCTAATGATATTGATCATGAACTACAGATCAAGTTGCTACTGAACCTCGTAGGTCAACCAGAGTAAGATCCACACCAGAGTGGTACGGTAATCCTATTCTGGAGGTCATGTTACTTGACCAAGGCGAACCTACGAACTATGAAGAAGCGATGGTGAGCCCAGATTCCACAAAATGGCTTGAGGCCATGAAATCTGAGATGGGATCCATGTATGAGAACAAAGTGTGGACTTTGGTTGACTTGCCCGATGATCGGCAAGCCATTGAGAATAAATGGATCTTCAAGAAGAAGACTGACGCTAAAGGTAATGTTACTGTTTACAAAGCTTGACTTGTTGCGAAAGGTTTTCGACAAGTTCAAGGGGTTGACTATGATGAGACTTTCTCACCCGTAGCGATGCTTAAGTCTGTCCGAATCATGTTAGCAACTGCCGCATTTTATGATTATGATATTTGGCAAATTGATGTCAAAACTGCATTCCTGAATGGATTTCTGGAAGAAGAGTTGTATATGATGCAACCAGAATGTTTTGTCGATCCAAAAGGAGCTAACAAAGTGTGCAAACTCCAACGATCCATTTATGGACTGGTACAAGCCTCTCGGAGTTAGAATAAATGTTTTGATAGTGTGATCAAAGCATATGGTTTTATATAAACTTTTGGAGAAGCCTGTATTTACAAGAAAGTGAGTGGGAGCTCTCTAGCATTTCTAATTTTATATGTGGATGACATATTGCTGATTGGAAATGATATAGAATTTCTGGATAGCATAAAAGGATACTTGAATAAGAGTTTTTCAATGAAAGACCTTGGTGAAGCTTCTTACATATTGGGCATCAAGATCTATAGAGATAGATCAAGATGCTTGATAGGACTTTCACAAAGCATATACCTTGACAAAGTTTTGAAAAAGTTCAAAATGGATCAAGCAAAGAAAGGGTTCTTGCCTGTGTTACAAGGTGTGAAGTTGAGTCAGACTCAATGCCCGACCACTACAGAAGATAGAGAGAAAATGAAATATGTTCCCTATGCTTCAGCCATAGGCTCTATCATGTATGCAATGCTGTGTACCAGACCTGATGTGTGTCTTGCTATTAGCCTAGCAAGGAGGTACCAAAGTAATCCAAGAGTGGATCACTGGACAGCGGTCAAGAACATCCTGAAATACCTGAAAAGGACTAAGGATATGTTTCTTGTTTATCGAGGTGACAAAAAGCTCATCGTAAATGGTTACGTCGATGCAAGCTTTGACACTGCTCCGTATGATTCTAAATCACAAACCGGATACGTGTTTATATTGAACGGTGGTGTTGTCAGTTGGTGCAGTTCTAAACAAAGCGTCGTGGTGGGATCTACGTGTGAAGCGGAGTACATAGCTGCTTCATAAGCAGCAAATGAAGGAGTCTGGATGAAGGAGTTCATATCCGATCTAGGTGTCATACCTAGTGCATCGGGTCCAATGAAAATCTTTTGTGACAATACTGGTGCAATTGCCTTGGCAAAGGAATCCAGATTTCACAAGAGAACCAAGCACATCAAGAGACGCTTCAATTCCATCCGGGATCAAGTCTAGGTGGGAGACATAGAGATTTGCAAGATACATACGGATCTGAATGTTGCAGACCCATTGACTAAGCCTCTTCCACGAGCGAAACATGATCGACACAAAGACTCCATGGGTGTTAGAATCATTACTGTGTAACTAGATTATTGACTCTAGTGCAAGTGGGAGACTTAAGGAAATATGCCCAAGAGGCAATAATAAAGTTATTATTTATTTCCGCATATAATGATAAATGTTTATTATTCATGCTAGAATTGTATTAACCGGAAACATAATACATGTGTGAATACATGGACAAACATAGTGTCACTAGTATGCCTCTACTTGACTAGCTCGTTAATCGAAGATGGTTGAGTTTCCTAGCCATGGACATGGGTCGTCATTTGATTAACGGGATTACATTATTAGGAAAATGATGTGATTGACTTGATCCATTCCGTTAGCTTAGCACTTGATCATTTAGTATGTTGTTATTGCTTTCTTCATGACTTATACATGTTCCTATGACTATGAGATTATGCAACTCCCGTTTACCGGAGGAACACTTTGTGTGCTACCAAACGTCACAACGTAACTGGGTGATTATAAAGGTGCTCTACAGGTGTCTCCAGAGGTACTTGTTGAGTTGGCGTATTTTGAGATTAGGATTTGTCACTCTGATTGTCGGAGAGGTATCTCTGGTCCCTCTCGGTAATGCACATCACTATAAGCCTTCCAAGAATTGTAACTAATGAGTTAGTTGCGAGGTGATGTATTACGGAACGAGTAAAGAGACTTGCCGGTAACGAGATTGAGCTAGGTATTGAGATACCTACGGTCGAATCTCGGGCAAGTAACATACTGATGACAAAGGGAACAACATATGTTGTTATGCGGTTTGATCAATAAAGATCTTCATAGAATATGCGGGAGCCAATATGAGCATCCAGGTTCCGCTATTGGTTATTGACCGGAGATGTGTCTCGGTCATGTCTACATAGTTCTTGAACCCGTAGGGTCTGCACGCTTAAAGTTTGGTGACGATCAGTATTATGAGTTTTTGTGTTTTGATGTACCGAAGGTAGTTCGGAGTCCCTGATATGATCACAGAAATAACGAGGAGTCTCGAAATGGTCGAGACGTAAAGACTGATATATTGGACGACTATGTTCGGACACCAGAAAGGTTCCGGGAGGTTTCAGACATTTACCGAAGTACCGTGGGGGTTGCCGGAACCCCCCGGGGAGTTAATTGGGCCTCATGGGCCTTAGTGGGAGAAGAGGAGGGGCGGCCAGGGCAGCCGCGCGCCCCCTCCCCCTCTAGTCCGAATTGGAAAAGGAGGGGCGGCCAGGGCAGCCGCGCGCCCCCCTTTTTCCTTCTCCTTCTCTCTCCCTCACTTCCCTCTCCTACTCCAACAAGGAAAAGGAGGAGTCCTACTCCCGGTGGGAGTAGGACTCCCCCTTGGCGCGCCCTCCTCCTGGCCGGCCGCCTCCCCCCTTGCTCCTTTATATACGGGGGCAGGGGGCACCTCTAGACACAACAATTGATCTCTTGATCTCTTAGCCGTGTGCGGTGCCCCCTCCACCATATTCCATCTCAATCATATCGTAGTGGTGCTTAGGCGAAGCCCTACGTCGGTAGCAACATCATCACCGTCATCACGCCGTCGTGCTGACGGAACTCTCCCGTGAAGTTCTGCTGGATCAGAGTTCGCGGGACGTCATCGAGCTGAACGTGTGCTAAACTCGGAGGTGCCGTACGTTCGGTACTTGGATCGGTCGGATCATGACGACGTACGACTACATCAACCGCGTTGTGCTAACGCTTCCGCTTTCGATTTACGAGGGTACGTGGACAACACTCTCCCCTCTTGTTGCTATGCATCACCATGATCTTGTGTGTGCGTAGGATTTTTTTTGAAATTACTACGTTCCCCAACACACTGATGGATCACTAACCAACCTATACTAAGCAGTTTAGGATAAGCAGGTAAGGTACAACAGCAGATACAAAAGCAGGCTATGCATCGGAATAGGAGCAAACAATTACAGTAGAAAAATGTAATGCAAGCATGAGAGAATGGAATGGGCGATATCGGGATGATCAAAGGGGGGGCTTGCCTGGAAGCTCTGCTGAAAAGGAAGAAGTGTCGTCGTCGACGTAGTCGATCACAAGGGCGGCATCGGTCTCGGGGTCAACCAGAGAGAAGAGGGGGAAGAAACAATAAATATAAAGCAAGCATAGCATCACAAAGCATAACATGGCAATATGCTGTGTCGGGTGTGATCTAGCGTATGGCTACACGATAAAGGTGAAGGGGGAATCCAACCGGGAATGTTTTCCCGGTTCCGGACCTGTGTCAAACAGATGACCGGAGGGGGAAAGTTCCATGTTTAGATAGTTAGAGGCATCTAACAGGTAAACGGACCCCGATTTCGGATTCGTCTTGTCGTTTTGAGCAACTTTCATGTAGAAAACATTTTCATTTGAGCTGCGGTTTATTATCTACGATTTTACAAAGATTTTAGCATTTTCAGAAACTACTTAAAATAACATAAATGGAATTATGATGTCAGCAGAATGTCAGCATAACATCAGCAGGCCAACAGACCCGCTGGCTGGTCAAACTGACCAGTGGGTCCCACCTGTCATAGATAGTAGGGCTAACAGAGGTTAACCTAAACTAACTAAGTTAATTAGTTAGAAGGGGTCCACCTGTTAGTGTATAAATAGTTAGCGGATTAATTTTAATTCAAATTATTTCGATTAAACGTGGGGGCCTACACGTCAGTGGCACAACGCTGCCAAGTCATCATGGTTGACCCGGTCAACTTGGTCAGTGGGCCCCTGGGACCCACTTGTCAGTGGCCCAGGGTGGCCCCATGGCCGCGCCACATTGGACCGGCGCCGGAGAGAGCTCCGGTAGCCCTTCCCGCGGCGGAGCGGCTCAGGCCCTCGCCGGGATTCATCTACATTGGGTCTCCGTGCCCAATTGGCTTGCTCGAGCGAGCACGCGACGGCGCACTGAACGGTGGCGGTGGCGTGGCTGGACCTGGCCGGAAACAGCGGCGGCATTGAGCCGAAGCGGCGGCAGCGTTCGGGCCTTGTTTGAAACATGGGAGGAGCGGCCTAGGGGTGCGGTTGGGGCCGCGACTGGGTGCTGTGCGCGTCCTGGAGCACGCCAGTGACTTGCGCTGGGGCTCGGGAGCGCGTACGGCGCGCAGGCGGCGGCCATGGCGGGCGGCGTAGCTCACCTCCGCGGGGATGGCGACAGAGTGAAAGTGCTAGTTATCGACTAGAGGGGGGGTGAATAGGCGATTTTTATGGAAGTCTTCAAAACATGGAAGTTTCAAAAACAAACAATAGAAATGAACCTATTGAGATGCAGCGGAAGGTAGACTACACTAAGCAAGCCATAGTCAAATACGTAATGAAGCGAAATCACAAGGACTAATAGCATCTAGGTAGTAAAGATCAGGATGGACGATAGTATGAAGCCAAACAACAATAGTAGTCAAGCAATGAAGTCAAACAGATATAGCAAACAGACAATGACTTCATGAAGACAAACTCTAAGTAAAGAGAGGGAGAGGATAGAACCAGTCACTTGTTGAAGACACAGGATTTGTTGGACCAGTTCCAGTTGCTGTGACAACTGTACGTCTGGTTAGGGAGGCTAAGATTCAACTCAGAAGACCTCATCTTCACCTTATTCCCCTTGAGCTAAGGACACACAGTCCTCGCCCAATCACTCTGGTAAGTCTTCAAGGTAGACTTCCGAACCTTCACAGACTTCGTTCACTGGCGATCCACAATGACTCTTGGATGCTCAGAACGCGATGCCTAACCGGCTGGAGGATTCACAGTCCTCAAGTGTAATAAGTCTTCAGGTCACACAGACAGAAAGACTTCACTGATGCCTAACACTCTTTGGCTCTGGGTGTTTGGGCTTTGTCCTCGCAAGGATTTCTCTCTCTCAAAGGCTTCGAGGTGGGTTGCTCTCAAACGACAAAAGCCGTGTACTAACTCTGAGCAGCCAACAATTTATAGTGTAGGGGGTTGGCTATTTATAGCCACTAGGCAACCCGACCTGATATGTCCAAAATGACCCTGGGTCACTAAGGAACTGACGCGTGTTCCAACGGTCAGATTTCAAACACACATGGCAACTTTACTTGGGCTACAAGCAAAGCTGACTCATCCAGCTCTGGATAAGATTTGGTCTCATAGTCTTCGATCGAAGACATAGGATTTGGGTTGAGCATCACTTCAGTCATCCTGACTATGTTCACTTGGACCCCACTTAACAGTACAGTGGTTCCTATGACTCAACTAAGAAGAAAAGGAAACAACGAAATGACTAAGTCTTCGCGCTCCATACTCTTCAATCAATGTCTTCTCATGTCATATTCTTCAATATGAATATCTTCTCATACCACCATTGTCGTCAATGTCTTCATACATTTTTAGGGGTCATCTCCGGTAGGTAAACCGAATTAATGAGGGACTACTACCTGTGTTATCCTGCAATTCTCACAAACACATTAGTCCCTCAACCAACTTTGTCGTCAATACTCCAAAACCAACTAGGGGTGGCACTAGATGCACTTACAATCTCCCCCTTTTTGGTGATTGATGACAAACTGGTTGAAGTTTTCAACGGGGATAAAGTATGTGAAATGTAAAGGATAGGGTATTGTCTTCATAAGTCGCAAAGGCTCCCCCTGAAGATGTGCATATAAGTAATTTGCTTTTGGAATGCAAATGCACATGGCAGGTTGTACTTGTGGAGATACTCTTCAACTTATGACGGAAATTCATCATGCATGATAAGATATAATGAAGATAATGAAATGCATAATGAAAAATGGACGTCTGCAAGATGACCTAAGTGCAGAAGTTATCATCGCACATGCGGAATTTATCATCGCATCACAGAATAGCAAATAAGTAGCGGACGACCATCAAGTTTAAGTGTTACAACTCAAAGAACCAAATGTTTCAAAAACGAGAGTTGTAAACACTAGGAAAAATATAAAGCAACCGCCCATATGAACCCACTTGAAGACTATCAAACTCATATGCTTCTCCCCCTTTTATCAGTAATGACCGAAAAGGTTTGAAGACATAGAGTATCTACTCGTTCCCATGAGGAGTAGGTGAAGCAGCAGGGTCGTTGGTGTTGTTTGGCGGTGCAGACGAACTTGGTGCAGTGTCGATGCGTGAAGAAGTAGGGGGCGGTGAAGTAGCATCGTCTTCATCATCGATCACTCTGGCGTTCACAGTTGCCGCGGAGGAAGAATAGTCAGAGTCTTCAAGGGATGGAGTTCGACGTAAGACAGCATTCCGTGGAGGAGTGGAGTCAAACTTGAATTTTTCAGTGAAGCCATCGTCTTGAAGATCTGCTTCAGCACTAAGCAGGGTCAAACTCTTCCATGATCGCCGACAAGTTTCATGAGCGACAAAGGCATTTTTGGTGGCAAGGTTGCGAATTTTGTTGACGTCCACCAAGAGGCTTTGCATTTGGCGCTTCAGCCAGTCATGATGCTTATCTTGTTTTTGATGAAGGGCAACCAGAAGCTCTCGGTCATTGAGAACGCGAGAGCGCTTCTTAGGCCTTTGGGCAATTGTGCTCTCAGTAGCTTCAGTTTGCGCACGGTGAGGCAAGCGAGTAATCCCAGCCAATGGATAGACGCGAGCGACAGCTTGAACTCCTTCAATTTTTTGCGTGAAGCTTTGGTGATCAGCATTCTGAAGACTAAGGGGCTCCTTGGCAGGCTCTGGGTATATGGCTTCAACAGACAAATCAACTTCTGGCAAAAAGATGATATGATTGCGTGCAGAAGGTTGATAGTTGAAGGCAGAGTGGACCTTGATCAGACGCATGATCCAGGGAGCATAGAATTTCAGACCAAATACGTCAGATCCTGAAGCAGCAAGTTGGCGGATAAAGAAGTCTTGTGCATTGAAGCTTTTGCCATTAAGAATATAAAAGACCAAAGTCTTCATTGCGCCTTCCAGTTTGGCATGTGGAGAATGTCCTTTGATGGCCCAGAGAGTTCGCCTTATAATATGATAGATGGTGTGAGGCAAATACTCAAGGTCTTCAACAAAGAACTCCTTGGGGTATTCAACATCTGGAGGCAAAGGCTTCATCATGCTAAGCATCTGACTCATATTGGGCTCAGGCTTGTAGAAGATGCTCTCCATAGCATCATTGTGAAGCTGACAACCAGGTTCATAGAGATCACCTGGAGTGGGCAGGCCAGTACGCTCAATGACATCAAAGGCATTGGCTTCATGATGAACATTGCCTGTCATCCACTCAAGGACCGAAGTCTTCGGATCCCTGTTGTAGCCACGAATATGCAGAGTGGCATAGAATTGGAGCAGTAATTCCTCATACCAGTGCTCCTTGTCTGTGACGAACTGCAGCAAGCCAGACTCTCTGAAGCAGTCTAGAGCTTCTTCCAAACAGGGCAGACCAGTTATGGCTTCAGTGTCAAGACGCATATGTGGGAAAATGCGACCTTGATTGTACAGAATGCATGAGTAATAACTTCGCTGCTGATAACTCCAGAACCGATCAGAAGATATTCTTGCCTTAGAGTAGGGGTTCTTGGCGCTATCAAAGAAGGTGTTGTGTGCCTTGAAGCCATTGATATTAAAAGATCCTGGTGCTGATGCAGTACCGGGAAACCTGGGCAACCTTGGCTTCGGTTTCTGGACCAGAGGCCTATGCTCAGCATGATAATCAAATTGAGGACCAAAGGCATTAGGCGGAGGAACCAGAGTGGGCCATTTGACAGTAACAAGCTGGTCGTAGTTGAATGCTTGCTCGATAGTGTGTGGCCTTGGTGGCGGAACAGGAGCAGTGGCATCAACAGAGGCGTCAGGCTGCACAACAGAGGCTTCAGGTGCAGATGCATCATTGGCTTCATTAACTTCTGGCACATTGGTTGGTGCAGGCTCCACATTTGCTTCAGCCATGACTACGTCATTGGCTTCATAGGTGTTGGTGGTGGTAGCCTCAAGATTCTCAACCTCCACTTGATGAGCTGGAGGGTCGGACACAGACACATTCAAAGGAGGAGCAACTTCTTCGGTAATGGGGGAGTAGGGACACGTTCATCTTCTTGTTTGTCATCGGTTGACGCAGCTGAATTGTCTTCGGCACCTTTGGCTTCAGACTCGGAGACATTCACAGTCCGAGTGGCATCTGGAAACACTTGAGTGAAACAGATTGGTGAGGCACTTCTCCTTCTGGAACGCTCGGAAGAGGGACTTGAGGCCTTGGTCCTTTGCGAAGCCTGTGGAATGCTGGGGACGCCTTTGGAGATGGAGTTGGCTGAGCCTCAAAGTCATCATCTTCTTCTTCTTGCACAAGTGGTGTGACTTGTTGTTGTTGTGGGGTACTTGGAGTTTCTTGTTGTTGTGGGTGATCAGCCCACGAAGCATCCTGAGCAGTTGGCGTCAGAGGACGACCAATGCTGATGAGTTCGCTGTTCGCGAGAACAGGCGATGATACCAAGTTGTGTTCGATCTGAGGAAGAACTTCATCATCTTCAACATTGTCATGGTGACCAATGTCTTCAGCAGCGGTGGAGTCAACTGCTGGAATGTCTTCAGCTTCATGAGCCTCTGTGGAAGCAGGCTCATGAACTATCATCTGTCGTTCTTGGTGTTCAGATGCAGGGCGAACCATTGAGATGGGTTCAACAACTAAGGGCTCTGTGGGAGCAGCCCGATCCTTCTTGGTTCTGTGCTTCTTTTTGGAGGGAGTTGCATCAGAAGCATCAGGATTTTTCCTTTTTCTGGCTTCAGCCTCGGCAGCCCTTGTCTTCTTCAATTCTGAAGATGTTGACTTGACTTTTGGCTTCGAGCCAGTCATGCTGCGTGGGAAGACTATGCATGGCTCTTCCCGCCTTGAAGGTGCAGATTGGTCAGTCGATGGCTTCTTCTTCTTTGCAGCCATTCTTGGGTCGATGCCAGGACGACCAAGAGCCTTGCGCTTCTCAGCCTCATTGTAGGCTTGCACACACTTGTCAGCCAGGCTCTTCATGCGCTCACGAGAACCTTTAGCTTCTTCGCACTTCTTGAGAAAGGCTTCTTTGAGCTTGTGCAGCATAATCTTGAAGTTTCTGACATCTTGCACGCTGAGCTTTGCCACATGCTTCTTGAACTGAGCTTTCTCATAGTTGATCTTGTGCTTCAGTTCAACGATGCGCTGAGCAAGAGCTAGCTCAGAAGCAATGGCGCCATTGAAGGAGACGCTGAGACCAATGAGAAGTTGCAGATCTTCAAAGCCGAGATTTGGGGTGTCAAACCACTCATCAATGAAGTTATGGATGATTGCCACATCAATGAGAGGCAAATCATTGAAGATCTCTGCTTCTTCCTTGCTCTTGATCAGTTGCTCAAGAGCGTCATCTGCAAGATCATCATCGCTAGACAGATCAATGGGCTCTTCTCGCCTAATGGCAGCAGGAGTCAAGGTCTGATCAGTGTTCTTGACGATTTTCTTTTTCTTCTCCGTCTTCTTGGAGATACGTGATAGATCTTCAGACTGCACACTGTCTTCAGGAGGTGCAGTGGCCAGTGGCTTCGCTCGTGAAACTTTAGGAGGAGCAGCTGACCTTGAAGCTTTAGACTTCTTCCGCTTCTGCAGTTTTGGAGCAGGGGCTTCATCTGTGTCAGCATCATCATCAGAGTGATCCACTTTGGCACCTTGAACAGAGATGTGGGTGATGAGGCCATCAAGGTTGTAGAAGGGTCCGATGATGTTTGGTTCTGCATCGCGTGTGCCATCAGCACGGGGAGCAGGAGGACCAGGATTGAAGTCTAACCCCAAAGAATTTTTGTTCTTCTTTGCTGAGGCTTTTGCAAACTGATAATTGCGTTTGAACAGATTGTCTTCGCGACACCATAGTAAAGATGATGGGTCGGCATTAGCTGGTTGTGGCCCATGGACCATGCAAGGATAGAAACCTTGCTCAATGGCTTCAGCTCTGGACCTGGGTGGAAGATTTCTGTACAAAATATCTCCCCATGGTCGCTTGATGGCATTTTTCTCTGCGTATTCCTGGGTCACGAACATGTACTTATACCACTGTTCTGCCCAATATCTTCGAATCCATTGGATTCGGGTCTTGCGCTGATTGTAATCCTCTGCTGGATCTGTCTTGTAAAGCTCTGAGATGTCATCAGGCAAATCTCTTGACGTTCCCCCACGATGCTGTCTGCCACCCTTACTTATTGATTTCTCTGCAGCCATGTACTTTAAACTGAATGGCTTCAACACGTTCAAAGGCTTCAAAGGCTTTCGCTTGCTGGACAAACAGGAACTGGCTTCGGGAGAGTTAATGTGATGCTATAAGAATTCTGCAAACGAATGCAGACTATGAGAACCAAGGGATTCTCCCACGGACATGTACCTGTGACAGCATTAGAGATGCGAGGGAAAGGGAAGAGGTCATATGCATTCTCAGAAGATTTTGAAGATAAATCAGTTTGAAGACATTGACCTCATGATGCGAAGACATTCGCTTAGATTTGTACAAATCCGCGAATAAGTACAAGTGAGGAATCTAGCTAGATGTGAAGCTTAAGTGAATATACTAGGCAGTATGAGATGCAGACAGGATAGATCTAACATTGTATAGGCAGAAACCTATTTTGGCAAACATGATGAATCTTTGAGGATCAAAAAGACGGTAAAAATAGAGTTATATTTACCACGCGAGGAACTACCAGATGGGAAGAGGAGGAGACCGAGCAGTTCAATCCACCGTGCCCTAACTTGGCGACAGAGGACACCTACGGCGGCGGCGGAGAAGACGATGTCCGCGGCCCGCGTGAGGACGGCGTCGGAGAAGTCGCGGCAGCTAAGCGCTTCGTCGCCGGCGTCGTTGAGAGCTAGCGGTGGCGCTAGGGTTTTGACGAGGTGGAGAGGTGGAAGAAGGTTTTCTTTACCACAGGGGACATGTATTTATAAGGAAGTGTGCGGCACAGCGCAATTACGCAGGTGCCCCTGGTGGTTCACATCTGAGGGGCACGTGGCAAACATGCAACATACTCAGAGTTGTCCCACGTTCCCACGCCTGCCAGGTTTGTCGGATGGTCGTTCCGGCTTCTCCGGATTTTAGGAAATAAGGAAAGAGCATTTAAAATTGACTTAATGTTTGTCTCTGTGTCTTCTGCTGACAAGGACGCAGAGAAGACATTCGATAGTTTTCAATAGAATGCATATGATTTGGACAGATAGGGTTTGAGATAGGAAGCATAGAGAGATTAGGGTCCGATCACATTCACTTAGTTCAGAAGATTCAACAAGAAAGACATAGCTATAAGTGAATGATGTAGAGGACAGAACACTAGTATATATATCAGAAAGCAATCAAATCAACATAGTGAAGATAATCATGAAGATAAATTGAACTTGAAGACAAACCAAATGCGAAGACATGTCAAATGTAACGCCATGAGTGAAACACTTCAAACAGAAAAATTTGGTGGTGGCGTTACCCACCGTATAGGAAGTATTAGATCCAGACACGGCGCACAATTATCGTGGCGCTCCGAAGTCAAATTCCATGTTAATGTATTCACACTCAGAATGTAAGTCTTCATTGATTGAAGATATACTTTACTTCGTGTGTTGCACATCTAAGTTATCAACATGCATAAGTGTTAGGATGTGTGCCTGATCACAGGACATTTGAGGATTCCAAGATATTTAGCTCACACCGTAACTTGCAAAACCTTTTCTCATCCAAGGGCTTTGTGAAGATATCTGCCAATTGCTCTTCAGTGTTGATGTGAATGATATCAATATCTTTCTTCATGACATGATCTCTGAGAAAGTGATGACGAATTTCAATGTGCTTTGTCTTCGAGTGCTGAACTGGGTTGTTGGCAATCTTGATGGCGCTTTTGTTGTCGCAGAAGAGAGGTACTTGTTTCAGATTGATGCCATAGTCCTTGAGAGTTTGCTTCATCCATAGAAGTTGAGCGCAGCAAGATCCAACAGCAATGTATTCAGATTCAACAGTTGAGAGTGATACACAGTTCTGCTTCTTTGAAGACCAACAGACAAGTGATCATCCCAGAAAGTGACATGTGCCTGATGTAGACTTGCGATCCACCTTGGCACCAGCATAATCAGCATCCGAGAATCCAACCAGATCAAACTCTGAGCCCTTTGGATACCATAATCCTAGTGTTGGGGTGTAAGCCAAATATCGAAGAATTCGCTTCACAGCTAAGTGATGCGATTCCTTTGGTGCCGCTTGGAATCGAGCACACATGCAAACACTAAGCATAATATCTGGCCTAGATGCACATAGGTAAAGTAAAGAACCAATCATGGAGTGGTATACCTTTTGATCGAACTCTTTACCATTGTCGTCGGGACCCAGATGATGTTTGGCTGGCATTGGCGTCGTGTAACCTTTGCAATCTTGCATTCCAAACTTCTTCAGACAATCTTTGAGGTATTTTTCTTGAGATATGAAGATGTCGTTTCTTTGCTGACGAATTTGAAGACCAAGGAAGAACTTAAGCTCTCCCATCATGGACATCTGATATTGTTCTTGCATCATGTACCCAAACTCATCACTATACTTCTGGTTCGTGCAGCCGAAGATAATGTCGTCCACATAGATTTGGCACACAAACAGTTCACCATCATATGTCTTCGTGAAGAGTGTGGGATCGAGGGATCCAGGTTTGAAGCCTCTGCTCTTCAGGAAGTCTTTGATCGTATCATACCAGGCGCGAGGAGCTTGTTTGAGGCCATATAGTGCTTTGTTTAGCTTGTACACCATATCAGGATGTTTTGGATCTTCAAAGCGAGGTGGTTGAGCGACGTATACTTCTTCTTCAATCTTGCCGTTGAGAAATGCACTTATCACATCCATTTGATATAGCAAGATGTTGTGGTGGTTCGCATAGGCTAGCAGTATGCGAATAGCTTCAAGCCTAGCCACAGGAGCAAACGTTTCATCGAATTCAATCCCTTCAACTTGAGTATATCCTTGAGCCACAAGACGTGCTTTGTTTCTGATGACTTGTCCGTGCTCATCTTGCTTGTTTCAATATATCCATTTTGTGCCAATAATGTTATGCTTGCGAGGGTCAGGACGCTTGACAAGTTCCCAAACATTGTCCAGCTTGAACTGTTGAAGCTCTTCTTGCATAGCTTGAATCCATTCAGGTTCCATAAAGGCTTTAGCAACTTTCTTGGGTTCTGATATTGACACAAAAGAAAAGTGTCCACAGAAATTTGCTAACTGTGTTGCTCTTGAGCGAGTAAGTGGACCAGGTGCATTAATACTATCAATTATCTTCTCAATCTATACTTCATTTGCAACACGAGGATGAACTGGATGAAGATTTTGCTCTTGCTGATCATTGTCATCATTGGGAGGATTGTCTTCAGGCTGAGCATTGTCTTCAGGTTGGTTAGGTGCAGAGATGATAAGTTCCTCTTCAGGTTGTGCTTCAGAAGGCATGATTTCACCAGTTCCCATTAGCTTGATAGATTCACTGGGTGAAGCTTTGTCTAGTGTACTTGGCAGGAGCTCTCTTTGTGAACCATTGGTTTCATCAAACCGCACATCCACAGTTTTGACGATTTTGTAGAGATAGAGGTTGAAGATTCTGTAAGAGTGCGAGTCCTTTCTGTAACCGAGCATGAAGCCTTCATGAGCTTTAGGTGCAAATTTTGACTTGTGATGGGGATCCTTGATCCAGCACCTAGCTCCAAATACTCTGAAGTAACTGACATTTGGCTTCTTTCCAGTGAGGAGCTCATAGAATGTTTTATTCAGAAGCTTATGGATGTAAACACGGTTGATGACGTGACATGCTGTATCAATAGCTTTAGGCCAGAACTTTCTTGGTGTCTTGTATTCGTCGAGCATCGTTCGAGCCATCTCAATGAGGGTTCTGTTCTTGCGCTCTACGATGCCATTTTGCTGAGGTGTGTAGGGAGCGGAGAACTCATGAGTGATTCCCATTGTATCCAGATAGAGATCAAGTCCGGTTTCTTGAATTCAGTGCCGTTGTCACTTCTGATATGCTTGATCTTCACGCCATAATTGTTCATGGCTCGGTTGGCGAAGCGTCTGAAGACATCTTGCACTTCAGTCTTGAAGAGAATTATGTGCACCCATGTATATCTTGAATAATCATCAACAATGACGAAGCCATAGAGACAAGCAGTTGTTGTGAGGGTAGAGTAGTGAGTAGGGCCAAATAAGTCCATGTGTAGCAACTCGAAGGGTTGAGATGTCGTCATGATTGTCTTCGAGGGATGCTTAGCCCTAGTCATCTTTCCGGCTTCGAAGGCACCGCACAGATGATCCTTCTTGAACTTTACGTCCTCGATGCCTATGACATGCTTCTTCTTGGCGAGAGTATGTAAGTTCCTCATGCCAGCATGCCCCAGCCTCCGATGCCATAGCCAGCACTCTGAAGCTTTTGTGAGAAGACATACGGCAAGCTGTGGTCCTGCTGAGAAATCTACCATGTACAAATCATCTTTCCGGTACCCTTCAAAGACTAGATATTTGTCAGGTTCCATAAGTACAAGGCAACGATATTTTCCAAATATCACAATCATGTTAAAGTCACAAAGCATTGAGAGAGACATTAAGTTGAAGCCAAGGGATTCAACAAGCATCACTTTATCCATGTGCTGATCCCTTGAGATTGCAACTCTACCTAGACCCAATACCTTGCTTTTACCAGTGTCAGCAAATGTGATGTGACTCTTATCAGATGGACATAAAGTTGAGTCCATGAGAAGACTTCGATCACCAGTCATGTGATTAGTGCATCCACTGTCCATAATCCATTCTGAAGCACGAGGTGTCATACCCTACAGTACAATTAGGGGGATAGGCTTCACCAAGAGCATTGTGAAGCATAAACATTTGACGGGCAAGAGGATTATTGAAGATCAGATCAAGATTAGGACTGATAGGATGAATGGCAAACGATTCAGGAACAAAATACATAGTAAAACCATTTGGGCATTTGATCTTGCGCCCTACAAGATGTTTTAGGTCCCCAGCAATAGCATCAGACGCCTTTGGTTTTTGGCTGGAGACCTTTCCCTGCATGAGAAAGTTAATTCTTCTTAACCACCCACATCTTCAGGGGTGGCTTAGAAGCTATGAGTCTAAGTGCAGCATCTGAGAATTTGGGCTTTGGAGCCCTAGCAAATAGCCTTGAAGGAGATGAATGATACTCATATGAATAGGCAGAAAAATTCTTAGTTCTATGAACACAGCGGTTTGAAGACACACGCTCATATTCATAAGTCTGAGTATGGTTTCCCTGCAAAACATTGGCGTTAGGGTGACTCAGGTGAGTCCACTGTCTGTATGAAGCCTTTGGACCATACGAAGCCTTAGATCTGGGGTTTGTCTTCTTCCCAGGTGGTGTCATGATGACATTCACTGGAAGATTCTCAAGATAGCTTTTGGGAACCCAGATCTTCTTCATAGGTGGCCCATTCCTGCAGTTAGTACCAACATATCTGGCAAACACTTCACGATTCTGATTCTTGAACAATTTATAGTTTGCATCAAAGGATTCATCAATGATAATAGGGTTAGCACAGGTAAAGCCAGATAAGGTAGATGGATCCACTGAAGGTCCCTTTGCAGCAACCCATGTGGTTTTGGGATACTGCTCAGGCTTCCAGTAGGAACCGTCAACATTCATTTTCCTCTCGAACCCAACACCCTCTTTCCTAGGGTTTCAGTTCAGAATCTGCTTTTTGAGGACATCGCAAAGTGTGTGATGCCCTTTCAGACTTTTATACATCCCTGTTTCAAGCAATGTCTTCAACCTAGCATTTTCATCAGCAATAGTTGTGGTATCCTCCGCAGAGGGGTTAGTTACCACATTAGTAGTTGAAGACAATGCAACAGTAGCAGAAGTGGAACATTCAGCAACAGAGGTAGCGTTATCACGCTCAAGACATTTTAGACATGGTGGTTCAAATCCATCCTGAGCGGGACTGGTCTGTTGAGCGCGAAGTGACTTATTTTCTTTTTGAAGATCTTCATGAGCCGCTCTCAATTTCTCAAGCTCTTGCTTCCTTTGAAGATAATCATAGGAGAGCTTTTCATGAGTGGTTGAGAGCGTTTCATGACGACTTTCAAGTTCTTGGTACTTAGCATGAAGATTTTTTATGTCTTCAACTAAGGACTGTGAACGAGTCATTTCCGCGTCCAACAGGTCATCGCTTTTGTCTAACAGTCTTTTAGTATATTCCATAGCCTTTTGTTGTTCAGTTTCAATTTTAGCAACTATTTTGTAGCTGGGTTTGGATTCACAATCAGAGTCATCTTCACTAGATGTTTGAAAGTAAGCATCGCGTGATTTTACCTTGGCACCACGTGCCATGAAGCAGTAGGTGGGAGCAGGGTCGTCCTTGTCATCAGCTTCAGCATTGGTGTGGAAGTCATTGTCTTCAGTGTTGAAGATGGACTTGGCAACATAGGTTGTGGCTAGAGCCAGACTTGCGACACCATGGTCGGACTCCTCCTCGGACTCCACCTCTGCCTCCTCAGAAGCAGACTCCTCCTCTGAATCCATTTCCTTGCCAACAAAAGCACGAGCCATGCCAGATGAGCTCTTCTTATGAGATGAAGACTTGGATGAGGACTTGGAAGAAGACTTTGAAGATCTCTTCTTCTTGTTGTTATCAGAATCATATTCCTTGCTCTTCTTCTTCTTCTTCTCATTGTCCCACAGTGGACACTCAGAGATATAGTGGCCAGGTTTCTTGCACTTGTGACATGTTCTCTTCTTGTAGTCGTGAGTGGGAGCTTCATCATTTCTTGAGCTGGATCGTGAAGACTTTCTGTAGCCCTTCTTCTTAGTGAACTTATGGAACTTCTTCACAAACATAGCAAGTTCCTTTTCAATGTCTTCAGGATCATCAGAACTGCAGTCAGATTCTTCTTCAGATGAGGAAACAACTTTTGACTTCAAAGCGCGAGTTCGGCCATAGTTGGGACCATAGATATCTCTTTTCTCAGACAGCTGGAACTCATGTGTGTTGAGCCTCTCAAGTATATCAGATGGATCGAGTGTCTTGAAGTCAGGACGTTCTTGTATCATGAGGGCAAGGGCGTCAAAGGAGTTGTCAAGTGATCTCAGTAGTGTCTTGACGATTTCATGCTTGGTAATCTCAGTGGCGCCGAGAGCACGAAGCTCATTTGTGATGTCAGTGAGGCGATCAAATGTGAGCTGGACATTTTCATTGTCGTTTATCTTGAAGCGATTGAAGAGGTTGCGAAGAACACTGATCCTTTGATCTCTCTGGGTTGAGACGCCTTCATTGACCTTGGATAGCCAGTCCCAGACTAGCTTCGACGTTTCCAGAGCACTCACGCGGCCATGCTGTCCTTTGGTCAGATGACCACAGATGATGTTCTTGGCAGTAGAGTCCAGTTGAATGAACTTCTTGACATCAGCAGGCTAACACCTTCACCAGTCTTGGGAACGCCATTCTTGACAACATACCAGAGGTCGACATCAATGGCTTCAAGATGCATGCGCATCTTATTCTTCCAGTAGGGATAATCAGTTCCATCGAACAAGGGGCAAGAAGCGGAGACTTTGATTATCCCTGCAGTCGACATAGCTAGAACTCCAGGTGGTTAAACCGAATCACACAGAACAAGGGAGTAACTTGCTCTGATACCAATTGAAAGTGCTAGTTATCGACTAGAGGGGGGTGAATAGGTGATTTTTATGAAAGTCTTCAAAACATGGAAGTTTCAAAGACAAACAATAGAAATGAACCTATTGAGATGCAGGGGAAGGTAGACTACACTAAGCAAGCCATAGTCAAATACGTAATGAAGTGAAATCACAAGGACTAATAGCAGCTAGGTAGTAAAGATCAGGATGGAAGATAGTATGAAGCCAAACAACAATAGTAGTCAAGCAATGAAGTCAAACAAATATAGCAAACAGGCAATGACTTCACGAAGACAAACTCTAAGTAAAGAGAGGGAGAGGATAGAACCAGCCACTTGTTGAAGACACATGATTTGTTGGACCAGTTCCAGTTGCTATGACAACTGTACGTCTGGTTAGGGAGGCTGAGATTCAACTCAGAAGACCTCGTCTTCACCTTATTCCCCTTGAGCTAAGGACACCAGTCCTCGCCCAATCACTCTGGTAAGTCTTCATGGTAGACTTCCGAACCTTCACAGACTTCGTTCACTGGCGATCCACAATGACTCTTGGATGCTCAGAACGCGACACCTAACCGGCTAGAGGATTCACAGTCCTCAAGTGTAATAAGTCTTCAGGTCACACAGACAGAAAGACTTCAGTGATTCCTAACACTCTTTGGCTCTGGGTGTTTGGGCTTTGTCCTCGCAAGGATTTCTCTCTCTCAAAGGCTTCGAGGTGGGTTGCTCTCAAACGACAAAAGCCGTGTACTAACTCTGAGCAGCCACCAATTTATGGTGTAGGGGGTTGGCTATTTATAGCCACTAGGCAACCCGACCTGATATGTCCGAAATGACCCTGGGTCACTAAGGAACTGACACGTGTTCCAACGGTCAGATTTCAAACACACACGGCAACATTACTTGGGCTACAAGCAAAGCTGACTCATCCAGCTCTGGATAAGATTTGCTCTCATAGTCTTCGATCGAAGACATAGGATTTGGGTTGAGCATCACTTCAGTCATCCTGACTTTGTTCACTTGGACCCCACTTAACAGTACGGTGGTTCCTATGACTCAACTAAGAAGAAAAGGAAACAACGAAACGACTAAGTCTTCGCGCTCCATAGTCTTCAATCAATGTCTACTCATGTCATAGTCTTCAATATGAATATCTTCTCATACCACCATTGTCGTCAATGTCTTCATACATTTTTAGGGGTCATCTCCGGTAGGTAAACCGAATCAATGAGGAACTACTACCTGTGTTATCCTGCAATTCTCACAAACACATTAGTCCCTCAACCAACTTTGTCGTCAATACTCCAAAACCAACTAGGGGTGGCACTAGATGCACTTACACGGAGCACGCTAGAGCATGAAAGAGAGGGAAGGGAGCAACGCGGAGGCTCACCAAGCAGGCACACGGTGGCCCCGTGAATGCTTAGGAGCAGCAGAACATCTTCAGGGAAGAAGGGGATCACCGGTGACCCGAGGAAGACGACGACGTGGTCGGCGATGCAGAGCTCCTCGGCTCCTTCCAGCGGCTCCAGAGGACACGGCAGTCCACGCCGATGCCAACATGCATGGCCAGGCCGCGTTGAAGGCACGGTGGCCGCGGAGATGACCAAGACGCGGCGGTGATGGAGCTCGGAGGTGGATGGGAAACGAGGGGAGAGGCAATGAGCAGGCGGAGAGGGCAAGGGGAATCTAGGATTGGGTCGAGGTAGGTGGGGTGCTCTTATCCACCCGCGGCGTTGCCGGCGAGGTGGTTGGGCAACGACGGGCCTCTGTAGCTGCGCGCACCGGGGGAAAAAGAGGGAGGGAAGAGCGACCGAGGAGGGGGTGTGGGCCGACCTAGCTGGGGTGGGATAAAGCCCAGGGGGCAGGGGCTGAGGCCCTTCTTCCTTTTTTTATAAACAGTTTTTCTTTTCTTTTAAAACTTCTATTTCAAATAGTTTAGGCCAATTAAACACTTTGCAAAATGTTGGTTCACCACCAATATTAATTGTGCATTATTTTCCACAAGATGGACATTTTAGTTTTTATGTTTGAGCAATTTGAATTTCACTTAGAATTTGAAATTGAATTCAACTAGAATTTGAAAGAGACGAGAGACAACGATGAACAAACACTTGCTTAGCAAAAGGATTAACCTAACCCCAGGGATTACTGTAGCATCATTACACCAGGGTGTTACAACTCTCCTCCTCTAAAAGAAATTCTCGTCTCGAGAATTAAGAGGTAGAAGGGAACAGGTCTGGGTATTCAGCCCGGAGGTTATCTTCCCGTTCCCAAGTGGCTTCTTCTTTAGTATGATTCGACCATTGCACCTTGAGGAACTTGGTAACCTTCTGGCGGGTTCGACGTTCAGCTTCTTCAAGAATGCGGATCAGATGCTCTTTGTATGTGAGATCATCTTGAACTTCAATCAATTCAGGATCCACTTCACGTTCCGGATCCTTGAAGCATCGACGAAGTTGCGACATGTGGAAGACGTCATGGGAGTGAGAGAACCGAGGTGGCATCTCTAGTTGATAAGCCACTAGTCCACGAGGGCGAGAATGCGGAAGGGACCAATGTAACGAGGAGCTAGCTTGCCCTTGACTCCTAACCGATGAGTGCCTCTCAAAGGAGTGACACGCAAATAAGCTTGTTCACCAGGTTGATAAGTTGAACCCCAGTGTTTACGATCATAATTGCTCTTCTGGCAGGACTGAGCCGCCTGAGATTATCCCAGACAATGCGAACCTGCTCTTCAACTTGTTGAATAATGTCTGGACCAATGAGCATCCGTTCCCCAGTTTCTGACCAGTTTAGAGGGGTTCGACACTTACGTCCATAGAGCACTTCAAAGGGTGCCATCTTCAAGCTGGCTTGATAGCTGTTGTTATAAGAGAACTCCGCATAAGGGAGAGATTCTTCCCACTTCTTGCCGAAAGAAATAACGCAAGCCCGAAGCATGTCTTCAAGAATTTGGTTGACTCGCTCGACTTGGCCTTGGGATTGGGGATGATAAGCAGTGCTCCAGGTAATATGTGTTTCCATTGCCTCTTGGAAACTATCCCAGAATTTGAAGTGAAAATACTGTCGCGGTCTAAACTGATCTCCTTTGGAATGCCGTGGAGTGACACAATTTTGGAGATATAGAAGTTTGCTAATTGACTAGCAGTGATTGTCTCCTTGACTGGCAGAAAGTGAGCAACCTTCGAGAATTGGTCGATGATGACAAAGATAGCATCGTTACCTTTCTGAGACTTGCGAAGGCCAGTGACAAAGTCCATTTGGATCTTATCCCACTTCCATTCAGGAATCGGAAGTGGTTGTAGAAGTCCAACCAGTTTCTGATGTTCTACTTTGACGCGACGACAAACGTCACATTCTTCGATATATCGAGCGATGCCTTGCTTCATTTTTGACCACCAGTACTTCTGACGGATGTCTAGATACATCTTGGTACTTCCCGGATGAATAGAGAGAGGGGTGTCATGCGCTTCTTTCATCACCTTATCTGTCATAAGCTCGAACCGGGGTACTACAATACAATCTCTGAAGTATAATGTTCCATCTTCACCAAGTGAGAAATCTCTGGATTTCTCTAAGGCAAGATCCTTTTTCATCATATCAACGTGAGCATCTTTGGCTTGTGCAGACTTAATAGCTTTGAGAAGAGTTGGTTCTAGGACAAGGTTATTCAGAGAACCCTGTGGACCTAGTTGAAGGTTCAGCTTGCATAGTTCTTCATAAAGGAGAGGCTGAGCTTTATGAACCACGTGGTTATTGCAATAAGACATGCGGCTCAGGGCATCGGCCATTACATTAGCCTTACTAGGGGTATAGGATATACCGCAGTTGTAGTCAGCAATAGCTTCCATCCATTGCTGCTGACGGAGGTTCAAATCTGGCTAAGTAAACAGATACTTCAGACTCTGATGATCGGTGAATATCTCGCAACGATTACCGAGAAGGTACTGTCACCATAGCTTCAGTGCATAGATAACCGTGGCAAGCTCGAGGTCATGAACTGGGTAGTTCTCTTTGTGAGGACGCACTTGACGGGAGGCATAAGCAATCACCCTGCGCTCTTGCATTAGGACACAACCTAGTCCTTGACGTGAAGCGTCACAATAGATGACGAAGTCCTTGCGAGAATCAGGGGGAGCAAGCACTGGGCCAGATGTCAGCTTGTCCTTGAGTGCCTGGAAACTTTCCTGACACTTTTCAGTCCAATCAAACTTAACACCTTTGTGTAGTAGATTGGTTAGTGGCTTGGCAATCTTGGAGAAGTTCTTGATAAAGCGGTGACAATAGCTGGCTAGTCCGAGAAAGCTTCTGACTTGCTTGACAGTCTTTGGAGGGGTCCAGTCAAGAATAGCCTGAACGCGCTCTCGGTTGACGGCAATACCATCCTTGGAGATGGCATGACCAAGGTAGGTGATTTCAGGTAACCAGAATTCGCACTTGGAATACTTTGCATAAAGTTGATGGTCTCTAAGCTTCTCTAGAACAAGTCGAAGATGTTCAGCATGTTCTTCTTTGTTCTTCGAATATACCAGGATATCATCTAGATAGACTACGATGAACTTGTCGAGGTAATCCATGAATATGTAGTTCATCAGACGGGAGAATGTGGTTGCGGCATTGGTCAAGCCAAAAGACATGACGATGTACTCGTAAGAACCATAACAAGTGACAAATGCGGTCTTTGGAATATCCTCTTCACGAACACGGATCTGGTGGTAACCCAACCTCAAGTCGAGTTTAGAGAATATCAATGAACCAGCCAGTTGATCATACAAATCATTGATCCGAGGAAGGGGATATTTGTTCTGAATTGTAGCTTGGTTGATAGGACGGTAGTCTTGGACCATACGGTTCGTTCCGTCCTTCTTCTTGACAAAGAGAGAAGGTTCTCCCCAAGCAGAGGAACTTGGACAAATGAAACCATTGCAAATACATTTGTCGATTTCATCCTTAAGTTCAAGGAGCTCATGAGGCGGCATCTTGTAGGGTCGTTTGGCAATCGGAATGGTGCCTGGTTTCAAGTCGATGACGAACTCGACAGCCCGAGTAGGAGGTATTCCTAGAAGTTCTTCCGGAAAGACGTCTAGGAAGCCGCGAACAACTGGAATCTTTTCAATTCCCTCAAGAGGTGCTGCGTTCAACGCATTCAAGACATAAAGTCATGCTTCGGCGTTTTGAACAATCTGAGCATGGTAGCTTACTATCTCATCGGAAGGATGTAGGAGGTGAATGACCTTGGTGGCTCAAACAATAGAGGCAGTATGTGATTTCAACCATTCCATTCCCAGAATGAGGTCAATATTGGAAGACTCCAGAATAATGGGAGAAACAAGGAATTCTAACCCTTCAATCTCAACGGGAACGTCATGACCAATCATGGTAGTTTGACATCGGCCAGTAGGGTTGCGTACCACCATCGGAGTGTTCATGGGCTCGCATCGAACGTTGTGTGCGTATGCAAAACTTTCTGACATGAATGAATGTGATGCTCCTGAATCGAATAAAACAGAAGCCGATACTGAATTAACGAGAAGAGTACCCATCACAGTGGCAGGCTGGTCTTGAGCTTCATTCGGATCAACATGATTAGCCTGACCACGACCATAAGGTCTGGCATTGTTGTTGTGGGGCTGATTGTTACAACCAGATGAAGGCAGAGCAAGCTGGTTCTTTTTCTGATTGCACTCTTTGGCAAGGTGACCTGGGCGGCCACATCTGAAGCACAAACCATCATTAGGATTGGGAGCAGGAGCTCGGGGTGGTGCAGTCCAAAGATGTTGCCTCGTTGGTGGAGGAGGCAGACGCGGAGTAGCATAGGACTATCTTGGAGTAGGTGAAGTTTGGCGGTACATGATGTGGGGAATCCATATCCGACGCTTCTGCGCTGACGGGCCCGAAGATGAGCCAGCGTCACGGCTGCGCCTGAGGGATCCCTGATGTTCCTGAAGACCAGTCTCAACCTGAATAGCCTTGTTCACTATGGTGGCGAAATCAGCAAAGTCATGCACCAGGATCGCTAGCTTGATATCAGGGTGAAGTCCATCACGGAACTTCTCTTGCTTATGAGCATCAGTAGCAATTTCTTATTCAACGTAACGGGACAAGTCCAAGAATTCCTGCTGATAAGCATCTACAGACTTGTTGCCTTGGGTGAGGTTGCGAAACTCTCACTTCTTCATGTCCATGATTCCTTGAGGAATGAAGCGGGCACGAAAAGCAGCTTGGAAATCCGGCCAAGTGATGACCGTTCCAGCAAGTAGGGTACGCCTGTGGCTGTCCCACCATTGAGGAGCGGGACCCTTCAGAAAGAAAGATGCAAAGGTGACATAGCTAGCAGGGGCCACACTAGCAGACTCCATTTCATACATGATGTCGCGGAGCCATTCATCAGCATCAAGGGGTTGAGTTGAGCTGCGGTAGATAGTTGGGTTGAGGTGCATGAAGTCCTGCAGAGATACTAGGGTTGGCTGTTGATTCATATTCGGACGAGGAAACTGAGCCATCATTCCTTCCATGAACTGGCGGTTCAGCTCAAATTGCTGCATCATTCCGGCAATGAATTCGGGCGGTGGTGGATCGTTGGCACCACGGCCACGACCAGCAGGTCTAACCATCATGCTAACATGTAACAGGGGGTAGTTCAGCATTGATCATTTGCAAAGACAAGGATCACTCATGATGAAACATACGTAATGAAAGAGGTACGATGGATACCACTTAGTACTCAACACTACACTGTGTGTACTATTCAAAAATACTATTCTAAGGAATAACTATGGCTTATCCAACTTTGGGGTGAATGTGGTCATGGGATCCTAATGTTAGAGTTAGTAAATTCATTTAACCCAAATGGAAGAGAGATCAGAGTCCCAGAGTATAGATGAGGAGTAAAAGATCCTAATACCACCCAATGGTGACGTGGGCCCATAAGACACACAACCATGTTAGTAAAAGTTTTTCAGTGACTAGACTCAAACTTCGGCCAAGGAGTTAGAAAGGGGGCTACCTATAGGTAGTCGGCTCTGATACCAACTTGTGACACCCTCGATTCATTCGTACACTAATCATACACGCAAATGTGTACGATCAAGATCAAGGACTCACGGAAAGATATCACAACACAACTCTAAACACAAATTAAAATAATACAAGCTTTATATTACAAGCCAGGGGCCTCGAGGGCTCGAATACATAAGCTCGAAAACACAAGAGTCAGCGGAAGCAACAATATCTGAGTACAGACATAAGTTGAACAAGTTTGCCTTAAGAAGGCCAGCACAAAAGCATCTACGATCGAAAAGGCAAGGCCTCCTGCCTGGGAGCCTCCAAACTACTCCTGGTCGTCGGCGGCCTCCATGTAGTAGTAAGCACCCTCATGGTGGTAGTAGTCGTTGTCGACGGTGGCGTCTGGTTCCTGGGATCCACCATCTGGTTGCGACATCCGGAAAGAAAGGAAAAAGGGGAAATGAGGGAGCAAAGCAATCATGAGTACTCATCCAAAGTACTCGCAAGCAAGGATCTACACTACATGTGCATCGGTGTCAATGAAAAGGGTAGTATCTGTGGACTGTACTGTAGAATGCCAGAATAGAGTGAAGGCCTAGTCCTATCGAAGACTAGCATCTTCAAGGATCTTGCAGCATTTAGAAGAGTACAGATCAACATAATGTAAAGTGGTAGTAGTGTTATCAACCTCACCCAGAGATCCTTCCTCAACCCCCCTGCGAGAAACCAATCCCAGAGCCATACTATCCAGTTATCACCTCAAGTATCTAGTTCTAGTTGTATCGATCGAGATACAACTCCGAGTGTCCGTTACCGTAGGACAGGCTATCGATAGTTGTTTTCTTCCCTGCAGGGGTGCACCAACTTACCCACCACGCTCAATTAACTCCGGACGGACACAGTTTACTAGGTCATGCCCGGCCTCGGCCAAACAATACGCGGCAACCCGACCTAGGCTTAATAGAGAGGTCAGCACGCCGGACTAAACCTATGCCTTCAGGGGTCTTGGGCCATCGCCCCGGGAACTCCTGCACGTTGTGTACGCGGCCGGTGAGGAGACCTAGCTACCTCCTTAAAAATGGAGGTGCTTACCAGTCCAACCCGGCGCGCGCCGCTCAGTCGCATGACGTCTATTAAACTACGGCTGATGCATACGACGCAGAACGCCCATACTATGCCCACGTTATGGTTAGTGCTATCAGGCCAGAGGCCCCTCGGATCAAATATCCAAATCGTAGCCGATTAGGAACACGCGGTAACAGGCAGAGACTCACAAAAGATGTGACCCCGTCGCCCCGTCTCGAGGACTTGCGGCAAGGGTTAAGAATGCCCGGCCACGCCTCGTAGATATCTCGCGGGCACCTTCCAGGTCAAACTGACTCCACATCACTCGCAATTAAGCTCGCGCGGATACCCCTTGGGGCCGACCCGTCTTTGGTAACATGGTTCAGTGTAAAGTCATAGTAACCATAGTAATTGTGTGTCTAACACCAAGGGGAACCCTGAGGAACCACCCTCGATGGATTCCACTCGATGTAATCATCAAGGTGAACGCAAGAGGAACCACCCTCGAGGTTCACACTTGAGGGGTTGCATGACAGAGTCGTATCAGAAGTGGTAAGGCGGAATCACCCTCGATGACCACGACCAAATAGCTACACTACAGGGTTAACATCAGAAGTGCTGATGAGGTCTCACCCTCAGCACTCGATAGTAACCCAGTAGTGTTGAGCAACTAATGGAAAAGTGATATGCGGTGCCGGGGCCTGGTCTTTGATCTCGTTGATCGGGTCTTCGATGATGAAGCAGGGGCAACAAGTACAAGGTGGGGGTCACTGATGGATCACTAACCAACCTATACTAAGCAGTTTAGGATAAGCAGGTAAGGTACAACAGCAGATACAAAAGCAGGCTATGCATCAGAATAGGAGCAAACAATTACAGTAGCAAAATCTAATGCAAGCATGAGAGAATGGAATGGGCAATATCGGGATGATCAAAGGGGGGCTTGCCTGGAAGCTCTGCTGAAAAGCAAGAAGTGTCGTCACCGACGTAGTCGATCACAAGGGCGGCATCAGTGTCGGGGTCTACCAGAGAGAAGAGGGGGAAGAAACAATAAATATAAAGCAAGCCTAGCATCACAAAGCATAACATGGCAATATGCTGTGCCGGGTGTGATCTAACGTATGGCTACACGATAAAGGTGAAGGGGGAATCCAACCGGGAATGTCTTCCCGGTTCCGGACCTATGTCAAACAGATGACCGGAGGGGGGAAAGTTCCATGTTCGGATAGTTAGAGGCATCTAACAGGTAAACGGACTGTGTGTTCAGTTTTGTCTCATCATTCTGAGCAACTTTCATGTAGAAAACATTTTCATCTCAGCTATGGTTTATTATCTATGATTTTACAAAGATTTTAGCATTTTCAGAAACTACTGAAAATAACAGAAATGGAATTATGACGTCAGCAGAGTGTCAGCATAACATCAGCACGTCAACAGACCCGCTGACTAGTCAAACTGACCAGTGGGTCCCACCTGTCATAGACAGTAGGGCTAACAGAGCTTGACCTAAACTAACTAAGTTAATTAGTTAGAAGGAGCCCACCTGTCAGTGTCTAAATAGTTAGCAGATTAATTTTAATTCAAATTTTTTCGATTAAACGTGGGGGCCTACATGTCAGTGGCACATCGCTGCCAAGTCATCATGGTTGACTCGGTCAACTTGGTCAGCGGGCCCCTCGGACCCACTGGTCAGTGGCCCAGGGTGGCCCCATGGCTGCACCATTTTGGACCAGCGCTGGAGAGAGCTTCGGTAGCCCTTCCCGCGGCAGAGCGCCTCGGGCCCTTGCCGGGATTCATCTACATGGGGTCTCCGGGTCCGTGACTTGGCTTGCTCGAGCGAGCACGCGACGGCGCATCGAATGGTGGCGGTGGCGTGGCCGGACCTGGCCGGAAACAGCGCCGACATTGAGTCGAGGCGGCGGCAGCGCTCGGGCCTCGTTCAAAATGTGGTAGGAGCGGCCTAGGGGTGCGGTTGGGGCTGCGACTGGGTGCTGCACGCGTCCTGGAGCACACTAGTGACTTGTGCTCGGGCTCGGGAGCGCGTACGGCGCGTGGGCGGTGGAGCTCACCTCCGCGGGGATGACGACGGAGCGTGCTAGAGCATGAAAGATAGGGAAGGGAGTGACGCGGAGGCTCACCTAGCGGGCACACGGTGGCCCCGTGAATGCTCAGGAGCAGCATTATGTCATCGGGGAATAAGGGGATTGCCGACGACCCGAGGAAGACGACGACGTGGTCGGCGATGCGGAGCTCCTCGGCATCTTCCAGCAGCTCCAAAGGACGTAGCAGTCCACAGCGATGCCGACGAGCACGGCCAGGCCGCATCAAAGGCACGGCGGCCGCTGAGATGACGAAGACACGGCGGTGATGGCGCTCGGAGGTGGATGGGGAACGAGGGGGAGAGGCGACAAGCAGGCAGAGAGGGCAAGGGTAATCTATGAGTGGATGGAGGTAGGTGGAGGAGGACTCGAGGAGCCGGAGGGGGGTGCTCTTATCCATCCGTGGCGTTGCCGGCGAGGTGGTTGGGCGGCGACGAGCCTCTGTAGCAGCGTGCACCGGGGGACCAGGAGCGAGGGAAGAGTGACCAGGGAGGGGGTGTGGGCCGGCCTAGCTGGGGTGGGCTAAAGCCCAGGGGGTAGTGGCTGAGGCCCTTGTTCCCTTTTTTTAAACAGTTTTTCTTTTCTTTTAAAACTTATGTTTCTAATAGTTTAGGCCAGTTAAACACTTTGCAAAAATGTTGGTTCACCACCAATACTAATTGTGCATTATTTTCCACAAGATGAACATTTTATTTTTCATGTTTGAGCAATTGAATTTCACTCAGAATTTGAAATTGTATTCAACTAGAATTTGAAAGAGATGAGAGACAATGATGAAAAAACACTTGCTTAGCAAAAGGATTAACTTAACCCTAGGGATTACTGTAGCATCATTACACCAGGGTGTTACATGATAGTGCAACATATTTTTGGCACTGTCGTTTAGGTCATATTGGTGTAAAACGCATGAAGAAGCTCCATGCAGATGGACTTTTGGAATCACTTCATTATGAATCATTTGATGCTTGGGAACCATGCCTCATGGGCAAGATGACTAAGGCTCCGTTCTCCGGAACAATGGAGCGAGCTACTAACTTATTGGAAATAATACATACCGATTTATGCGGTCCGATGAGTATTGAGGCTCGCGACGGGTATCGTTATTTTCTGACCTTCACAGATGTTTGAGCAGCATTAAGGCTCGCGGCAGGTATCGTTATTTTCTGACCTTCGCGGTTCCTAGAACTAAGGATATGTTTCTCGTTTAGGGAGGTGACAAAGAGCTGTCGTAAATGGTTACGTCGATGCTAGCTTTGAAGGAAATATGCCCTAGAGACAATAATAAAGTTGTTATTTATATTTCCTTATATCCTGATAAATGTTTATTATTTATGCTAGAATTGTATTAACCGGAAACTTAGTACATGTATGAATACATAGACAAACAGAGTGTTCCTAGTCTGCCTCTACTAGACTAGCTCGTTAATCAAAGATGGTTAAGTTTCCTGACCATAGACATGTGTTGTCATTTGATGAACGGGATCACATCATTAGAGAATGATGTGATGGACAAGACCCACCCATTAGCTTTGCATAATGATGTTATTTTTATTGCTATTGCTTTCTTCATGACTTATACATGTTCCTCTGTCTATTAGATTATGCAACTCCCGAATACCAGAGGAACACCTTGTGTGCTATCAAACATCACAACATAACTGGGTGATTATAAAGATGCTCTACATGTGTCTCCGATGGTGTTTGTTGAGTTGGCATAGATCGAGATTAGGATTTGTCACTCCGAGTATCAGAGAGGTATCTCTGGGCTCGCTCGGTAATGCACATCACTATAAGCCTTGCAAGCAATGTGACTAATGAGTTAGTTGCGGGATGATGCATTACGGAACGAGTAAAGAGACTTGCCGGTAACGAGATTGAACTAGGTATGATGATACCGACGATCGAATCTCGGGCAAGTAACATACCGATGACAAAGGGAACAACGTATGTTGTTATGCGGTTTGACCGATAAAGATCTTTGTAGAATATGTAGGAGCCAATATGAGCATCCAGGTTCCGCTATTGGTTATTGACCAGAGATGTGTCTCGGTCATGTCTCCATAGTTCTCGAACCCGTAGGGTCCACATGCTTAACATTCGATGACGATTTGTATTATGAGTTATGTGATTTGATGACCGAAGTTTGTTCGGAGCCCCGGATGACATCACGGACATGACGAGGAGTCTCGACGCCATCGTACTGAGTCATACTGACGGAAATCTCCCTCGTCCTCAATTGGATCAAGAGCTCGAGGGACGTCATCGAGTGGAACTTGTGCTGAACGCGGAGGTGTCGTACGTTCGGTGCTTGGGTTGGTTGGATTGCGAAGACGTTTGACTACATCAACTGCGTTATTAAACGTTTCCGCTTTCGGTCTACGAGGGTACATGGACACACTCTCCCCTCTCGTTGCTATGCATCACCTAGATAGATATTGCGTGATCGTAGGATTGTTTTTGAAATACTACGTTCCCCAACAAGCTTTGACACAGATCCGGATGACTCTAAGTCACAGACCAGATATATATTTATATTGAATGGTTGAACTGTCAGTTGGTGCAGTTCCAAGCAAAGCGTCGTGGCGGGATCTACGTGTGAAGCGGAGTACATAGCTGCTTCGGAAGCAGCAAATGAAGGAGTCTGGATGAAGGAGTTTATATCTGATCTAGGTGTAATACCTAGTGCATCGGGTCCAATGAAAATCTTGTGTGACAATACTGGAGCAATTGCCTTGCGAAGGAATCCAGATTTCACAAGAGAACCAAACACATCAAGAGACGCTTCAACTCCATCCGTGATCAAGTCAAGGAGGGAGACATAGAGATTTGCAAAATACATACGGATCTGAATGTTGCAGACCCGTTGACCAAGCCTCTTCCATGAGCAAAACATGATCAGCACCAAGACTCCATGGGTGTTAGAAATCATTACAATATAATCTAGATTATTCACTCTAGTGCAAGTGGGAGACAGAAGGAAATATGCCCTAGAGGCAATAAGAAAGTTGTTATTTATATTTCCTTATTTCATGATAAATGTTTATTATTCATGCTAGAATTGTATTAATCGAAAACTTGATACATGTGTGGATACATAGACAAAACTCAGTGTCCCTAGTATGCCTCTACTAGACTGGCTTGTTAATCAAAGATGGTTAAGTTTCCTAACCATAGACATGTGTTGTCATTTGAGGAACGGGATCACATCATTAGGAGAATGATGTGATGGACAAGACCCATCCTTTAGCTTAGCATAATGATCGTTAAGTTTTATTTATATATCTTTCTTCATGACTTATACATATTCCTTCGATTACGAGATTATGCAACTCCCGGATACCGGAGGAACACCTTGTGTGCTATCAAACGTCACAACGTAACTGGGTGATTATAAAGATGCTCTACAGGTGTCTCAGAAGGTGTTTGTTGGGTTGGCATAGATCGAGATTACGATTTGTCACTCCGAGTATCGGAGAGGTATCTCTGGGCCCTCTCGCTAATACACATCATGATAAGCCTTTCAAGCAATGTGACTAATGAGACTTGCTAGTAATGAGATTGAACTAGGTATGAAGATACCGACGGTCGAATCTCGGGCAAGTAACATACCGATGACAAAGGGAATGATGTGTGTTGTCATTACGGTTTGACCGATAAAGATCTTCATAAAATATGTAGGAACCAATATGAGCATCCAAGTTCCGCTGTTGGTTATTGACCGGAGATGTGTCTCGGACATGTCTACATAGTTCTCAAACCCGTAGGGTCCGCACGCTTAACGTTCGATGACGATTTGTATTATGAGTTATGTGTTTTGGTGACTGAAGATTGTTCGGAGTCCCAGATGAGATCACGGACATGATGAGGAGTCTCGAAATGGTCGAGAGGTAAAGATTGATATATTGGACAATAGTATTCGGACACCGGAATGGTTCCGGAGTGTTTCTGGTATTTATTGGAGTACCGGGAGGTTACCGGAACCCCATAGGGGAAATAATGGGCCACATGGGACATAGGGGAGAGGCAAGGCAGCCCACAAGGGGGTGGCGCCCCCCCATGGGGTCCGAATTGGACAAGGGGAGGGGGCGCGCCCCCCTTTCCTTTTCCTTCTCCTTCCCCTCCCCTTTCCCCTTTCCCTCTCCGGTAAAAGGAAGGGGTCCGAATTGGACTTGGAGTCCTAGTAGGACTCCTCCCCACTTGGGTGCGTGCCTAGGCTGGCCTCCTCCCCTCTCCTGCTTTATATACGGGGGCGGGGGCACCTCTAAGCACATCAATTGTTTCTTAGCCGTGTGTGGTACCCCCTCCACCGTTTACTCCTCCGGTCATATTGTCATAGTGCTTAGGCGAGGCCCTGCACGGATCACTTCACCATCACCATCATCACGCCGTCGTGCTGACGAAACTCTCCCGCGACACTTTGCTGGATCAAGAGTTCGAGGGACGTCATTGAGCTAAACTTGTGCTGAACTCGGAGGTGACGTACGTTCGGTACTTGATCGGCTGCATCATGAAGACGTTTGACTACATCAACCGCGTTAAACTAACACTTTCGCTTTCGGTCTACGAGGGTACGTGGACACACTCTCCCCCTCTCGTTGCTATGCATCTCCTAGATAGATCTTGCGTGATCGTAGGGTTTTTTTGAGATTGCATGCTACGTTCCCAACATGGAGAGGTGTCTCGGTCATGTCTACATAGTTCTCGAACCCGTAGGGTCCGCACGCTTAACGTTCGATGACGATATAGTATTATTTGAGTTATGTGATTTGGTGACTGAATATTGTTCGGAGTCCCGGATGAGATCACGGACATGATGAGGAGTCTCGAAATGGTCGAGAGGTAAAGGTTGATATATAGGACGATAGTATTCAGACATCACAAGTGTTTCGGGGGTACCGGGTACTTATCGGGTCACCGGAAGGGGTTCCAGGCACCCCCGGCAAAAGGTATCACTACAAAAAACACTTCCCTGATGATATGTGTTTGTCATAGTAGGTCACGTTTTCTGTCATGCATGTACATCCATGACAATTTTATGACAGAATCAAGATAGTCATACCTGTCCTGTCGTAGAAGTGTTCCATCAGATTACCAAAATTATCATCACGGAAGTGTCCACTTCCATGACGATAAATCGCGCGTCACAGTAGTGCTTTCGTCAAGGGTGATCGACACGTGGCATCCACCATAACGGATCGCCGTTAAGCTATCGGGTCCGATTTTGGATCCGATAACCCGTTAATAGCCCGGACCAATGGGAAATTTCCACGTGTAAAATTCTTATTTGCCGGAGGAAACACGTGAAAGCTCGTCAGTGGGTCAGATAGGCGCCTATGATATGTCGACACGTGCGACAGCCCACCATCGGCCCATTTAGCTTACAAAGGCCGGCCCGTTTGACTTGGTCAAAAGTTAGTGGGTTGGCCCATAAAAAGCCTATTAACGATCTCTTCGCAAATAGCCCATTTTATGGCCCGGTACTCACGGCTCGTTAGGGCCTACCCGAAATCGGCCCAACAACATCATGTGGACCGTCGAATATAACACCAGCCCGTTTCAATTTCGGCCCATGTATGGCCCACGACATCTTTCGTCCCATATGAGGCCTACGTAGCTTTAGGCCCTTTAAAGGCCCACGGTGACTCTAGCCCAAAATGAACGGTAAATTTCTTTGTACCCATTAATGGCCCATGATTCACATGGGTTGTTTCCAGCCCGTGTTAGCTTTCGGGCTACTGACGGCCCATACGTTCTTGGGCTCCTTTCCGGCCCTAGATTACTTCCGGCCCGTTACTAGCCTGTTCCCCTAATGGGTCAAATTTGGCCCGTGGCAAGAGTCGGCCCGTTCCTGGCTTGTTAACCCGTTGCGCCGTTTCCATCCCATCCTATATTCTGTCCCATTAATGACCTGGTATGCCTGTGACAGAATTAAGCCTTTGCTGTCGTCCGGCCTGTTAACGGCCCGTTACCGTGCTGGGCCGATACCAATTATGCCCGTTTACGGCCCATGCAGACCCATTTATCCGACGGCCCGAGGCCCACCGATTCTACGGCCGTGTTGGAGGCCCATTTAAAGACGGCCCGTAGGAGGCCCATGGATCCTATGGCCCGTAGCAGGGTCATGGTTACCACGGTCCATATATGGCCCATGGTTGTTGCTGCCAATAGCAAACCAGGGAAAAAGAAGACTAGGAAATAAATAAGCCCGAAACTAACGCTAGGCTATTAATGTGATTGCACAGATTACATCCACTAGGCATCAAAGATCACCACCAGTGCAAATATAGGGAACACCCTACACTAGACAAAAATGGCTTGCTATTTTCTTCAGCCGGTGGCTACACGTTAAGAACAAATTTTGTATCGCAACAAAACAAATTACAACTATAAGACAAAAGGAAGGTTGGCATAAAAGTTAACAGTCTAGCAGATAAATGCACCACCAAAAGTTCAGAAGCTCAGTTCATTTGACCTGACTGTTATGTTTTCATGTTGTATTGTCTGATGGAGCACCATAACCTTCGCCTTCATTTCTCCTAGGCTCCTGAACAACATAGCAAATGTCTGATAGTCTAGTTTCAAAACCATTCATATCTTGACGACATTGAACAATGTGTGTCCTTGTTTCACAAAGGGTCTCTGTTAGGGAACGGACTTGTGTTTGGAGCGCAGATATAACATTTTTTTGAGCTTGCATATCTTGCTCATGAGGCAGTTTGGACGAGATTGCCTTAACAACCAACCCAGTATTACGCAGGAACGTGCTTTTGGCACTGTTAGTGGATAGGTACTGACCAACTGCAGCAAGAGCTGACATTGCGGTTATAGTTGCCTCGCCACCTTTAGAAGGTGCCGGTTCCACCATTTTTTCCATAGCTTGCTAAAAAGTTGAGTCTTTACATTAGTACCAGAACAGAAGATATTAAGGAGGCAGCAAAACCAAACAAAATAGCTTTGATCTATATATAGAGCTTATTCTGGTGAACCCATGTAAAATATTAGTTGTATTTTACTGCAAAGTACATAATAAAACCAGGTTCCAAACATATGACCATGGCTAATGTATTATCTATTTCTTCACATTGTATTGACAACTAATGATAAAGAGACAAAGTTTATAATACGGTAAGCATAATATGACATCATTCATATCACAAAACAACTGAGAACAGACAAACAAGCAATTGTAACATTGTGTGGGCAAGTCCATCACAAAACTAGATTACATGTCAAGATCAAAGGAACGTCACTCCTCTCTTTTAAACCTTGTAAGGTGCAATGATACGCTAAGACAATTGTGTATAAAATTGAAAAGAGTAATAGTTATTTTCTGCAAACCATGCAGTTCAAGGCACGAGTCAGAGTAAATAGTAGTTCAAAAGGCATGAGGATTAAGTACTTACATCAGCGGCTTTGACTGGTGTAGTCATGCCCTTCGTCTTGCTGGTGTGACAGTCCTTGAAGATTTCCACATCATTTGGGTCAGGTACTTTTTGGTCCTTGCGGGCTTTCCTATGCATTCGGAACAAGTCAATATAGATCTGATAATATGGTACAGCAAAAGGAGTGACACAACAGCTAATTACAAGAGCCTCGCAGTGTGCAGTATAGCTATGAGATCCTGTCGTCTGTTGGAATTTCACTTTCGTATGGTTGGCCTTGTTCTTTGAACAGTTCACCTACAAGAAGATAGATTTGTGTGGCACATGCGTAAATAGGACTTCAACATGTGATCTGATCACATATATATATAATGTACCTGATACTTCAGATCAGACCAGTGTTTAACGAGGCCTTTCCAGTCTTCATCCGATATATTTTCCATTAGAGATGTTTGGGCAAGTTCACTGTTAGCCTTGCCTTCAAAGTGAGTTTTCCTCAAGTTATACAGACACTGTGGTAGAGCAGACTTGAAAACATGGGTGCAAGCTTGTCTGGTTGCATCATCTTGGCTATCCAACTTGAACCTCATCTGTTGAAAATTATGGGAGTCTCATTATCAACAACCTAGAAAGTATTGGACAGAGCAAGACGATATTACTAGTTTCCATACATAACCATACTTACAGATAAATGGTCAAGGAAGGTGTTGAACTGGGTTTCATCTTTGTCATTCCTGTACTGAATCCATGTTGGGAGGATACGTACATGACACCTAACAGCAACCGCTGCCTCTGATACTAACTTGGCTGACTCTGTAGCATCACGTGGCCTTTTTAAACCTGCCTCAAAATGGATCTCCATTCTTACTCCTCTAGATTTAGTTAACCTATCGAGCATTATCCCTGATGTTTGTTTCCTCTTGCGCCTAGGTGCTAGTCCAACAACAAACATAGGAAGTGTTAGTGTACATCAAGATGTGAGACTACATATAAAGAAGCATGCAACTGTAACTTGACTCCAGCAACTACCTTCTTGCTGTTGAATCTCACAAAGTTCATCTGATCTTGCCAAATCATGTTGTGTCAAGAGTGCTTCAGAAGTAGTGTCATGTGGCGAGGGAGCTTGGGAACATGCTGCTAGCTGAGTTGACCAACGAGTAAATCGTGTAGTTGGTGGTACTATGGAAGGTGTTGTAACAACTAGGGTTGTCTCTGCTTGTTTGGTGGCAGCTCTTTGTTTCTGTTTGGCTTGTTCTGCAGCTTGTGTAGCACGGGATACCCTGTCGGTACAATTTTCCGCTGGACTTTGACCTTCTATTGCACCATCAGTACCAGCAGAATCTGCAGGATTCTTCCGCTTCCCTTTCAGTGTCATTTTGTGTTGCTTCCTCTTTCTCTGTGCCATGTTAAGTCAAGCCGACAAGAAAAACGAATAACAATTTAGTTCTTCAGAACAAATTTATGCGTGATACAGATGAACTGAACTTTGATGTTAGACAACCACATGATAGGAGGATGTAATATGTACGAAAAACAGGACGGCATGAGATAACCAGAACTATGATGTGTAAACTAAGCAGAAGACATTTCACTAAATTAGAAGCAATGCAATGGAAGGTAGACACCATATGAAAGATGCTACTTGTATCGCTCTACCAAGTTAACAGTGTCTCATCATAAATGCCGTTTAAACAAATGTGAAGCAGTACAAGAAATAAATCATATGCAAGATGCAAACAACATCACACTACCAAGTTAAAGGTCTCTCGTCATTAGTGCCATTGCATATTCACAGAATTGCATACTCACAGCTTATGATGTGTAAACTAAGGAGAAGGCATTAAAACCAATTAGAAGCAATGAAAGCTAGACACCATATGAAAGATGCAGCGAATATCACTCTACCAAATTAAAACTGTCTCGTCATAAGTGCCATTTCAACAAATTAGAAGTAGTACAAGCTAGAAAAGAATGCGAGATGTAACCTATATCACACTCCCAAGTCAAACGTGTCTTATGATAAGTGATTGTTGCAGGTTACACAACATTAGTACTTTGATGTAAGAACATGGTGTGATAGACGGATATTGTATGTTCTAGAAACAGGAACACGTGTCTTATTCACAAGTATAATGTGTAAAGTAAGCAGATGAAATTCAACAAAATTAGAAGCAATACAAGCTAGACATCATACATAACATACAACCACATATAACAGTGCCAAGTTAGAGGGAGCACCTCTGATGGTGCACTAGGGGAGACGTGCTCATCATCAACACAGCTACGTTGAGTGTCTATGCATGTGTTGTCTTGGAAATCATCTTGGGGGATGGAGGAGTAGAATCTGTAGAGGCCCTCCGTTTGGAAGGATCACCATCATCCGCTGCCTTGATAACTTCCATCCGCTTTATTGATTTTGAATTCTCAAGTAAAACCGACAAGAAAAAGCAATAAAATTCACTCTTCAGAATTCATTCGTGCATGATACTGACAATCACTACTTTGATGTAAGGCAAACACATGATTCCAGGATGGAATAATACGAAAAATAGGACGGCGTGGCATATTCACAACTGTTTGTGTAAACTAAGCAGAAACCATTTCAACAAATAAGAAGCAATGTAAGCTAGACACCACATGAAAGATGCAACCAATATGACTCTGCCAAGTTAAAAGCGTCCCATCATAAATGGCATTTCAACAAATTAGAAGCAGTGCATGCAATAAATCATATGAAAGATGCAACTAATATCACACTGCATATACTAAAGGTGTCTCGTCATATTGATTTATGCGGGATACAAAAAACAATAGTTTTATGTAAGGACATGCTTAATAGACAGATGTACTATGTACTAAAAACAGGAAGGCATGTTACATTAACAGGTATGATGTATAAACTAAGCAGAATAGCACATGCAATTTAACCAGATTGGAAGAATTACAATCTAAACACCATATGCAACATGCAACCACATATCATGCTGCCAAGTTAGAGCAAGCACATGAGATGCTAGTGTAGGGGAAATGCGGTAATCAACTATAGAGCTACGTTCACTATTTTCATCTAGCCTTGCTGTTTCTTGAGAATCATGTGGGAAGGCTGACGCTGCAATCTTTAAATGAGGATATTTTCTCACAGTAGTCCACTTTTCTGACTGCCTCATCATAAGTGATTGATGAGGATACACAAGAACATTAGTTTGATGTAAGAACATGGTTAATAGACAGATGTACTAGTTTGTACCAAAATCAGGAAGGCGTGTCATATTCAAAGGTATAGTGTGTAAGCTAAGAAGATGCAGTTTAACCAAATTGGAAGCAATACAAGCTAGACATCCGGCTGGAGTGGTGAGCATGATCATCTAGGACCTGAGAGCCTGGTGGGAGGTGGGCTGCTTCGCCACCATTGTGGCTTTTTAGTTGGCTTCCAGGTGATGTCTGTCTGTGTTGGGCTTGTCACTGGCTCGACCAGTGCCCTGACTAGCCATTTGACTTATGGTGCTCCTGGGATGGTGGTTCATGTAAAAAATATCTTTCCTTACCTTAATAAAGACCGACTTCGGCCTTTCGAATACAAGCTAGACACCATATGCAACATGCAACCACATATGACACCGCGAAGTTAAAGCAGACACCTGGGATGGTGGTTCATTGGGAGCGAGGTCATCAACTCCACAGCTGCGTTTACCGTCTCCATCTGCTGACACTTCAACCTTTAAATGGCTGAAACATGTCTGGCCTAGACGCGTCCCACACTGGAGCAACTTCTCTCTTTTATTTTCTACTTCTGTGAAGGCAGTAGAGTCTGAAATACCCTTGCATACAAACACAATAGTGAGAGTATGGGTGAAGTGTGTGCAGAACTAGTGCACTCTAAAAGTAGCAGATAGCAGGTGGCTGCAAAATAAATGACATGAGACATATGATAGCTCTACAACATTGCATGGCAAACAAAATTAGATTCTACTCCATATGATTTTGTAATATATGAGCACAGGAAATGCAGGTACTCCTCCAGCACACCAGCACATGTGGTCCTATCAAGATAACAGTCGACTGAAAATAAATAGTTCAGTCGATTTTTTTATGAACCGTCCAATCTATAAGGAACGGGAAGATGGCCTTCGTCTACCTCCCGCCAATCACTGTTGACGATCTTTCTCGAACCGCCAGCGACCACTGGCCCAGACCCCTGCCTCCGCCGCCTCGCCCTCCCCTCGACCTCACACCACTGCCGTGCTTGGTAGCGCCCGCAGGCCATCCCTTTAATCCCGGCCAACCTCCAGATCGGGTGCCAGCAGCTCTAGGCCCCACACGCCCCTAAGATAAACACCGAGGTGCTGCTTCCCTGGTGTAATAGGCGGACTAGCGCCTGTTATGTTGGGGAACGCTTCCGTTAATTGGGAATCAACTGACCAAGAATTGAAATCCAAGGGGCGACGGACCTCTAGCTAAGGTGAAATAGAATATGAGGAGAAACCTTGTGCATCGCGAGTAACTAGGAACATCTAGTATCAAGAAGAAGCAGTCAACTAGTGTCTTCTGTCGGATGAATACCATACAAGCAGACACGTAAGATTTGCATGAATAAGGGAAGAGGAGTACCATTTTTGGTTGCCAGTGTGGTCGCCTCCACATGTCGCGCCGATCTTCTTCTTTTTGCGAGGGAAACCGATGTTTTGGAGGAGTGTGCAGGCTTGGACGAACCCATGGCCAAATTGTTGACTGTGTTGCCGTGGCCGTATGTCGGCGGAGGGGAAGTAGATCCGAGGCGGCGAAGGACGGCGTAGCAGGAATAGCTCTGGTGCGGTGGACCGTGGTGAAGTTCGAGCGGCAGCGGTGAGGTGCAGGACGGCGTGGTTGAACTGGTCGGGTACGGACGGCTCGGCCTCGGCTTCCTACTAGCCTTGGAAGGCGTTGCGGTTGAGGTTGCGGTGGACGGTGAAGTCGGGGTATCGGCTCCGGCGTGATGGAGGAGGGCGGCGGTTGATGGGTGGGATGGGGTGGTGGACGGAGGACGCTGGGGTTTCGCGGCTCGTGGAGAGGTAGTTTTGGCGCCCACGGAGTACGAATGGGGAATCGGGCGGGGGGTGGCGGGGGCGGGGGGAGCTAAGGGAGAACCATGTTTCGGTCTAGGACGCGCTTGTTTTTGGCTTTTTGAACAGATGGGACGCGCTTGTTTGAAATTTGGGGAAAGTACAAATTTTGCCCCCCTCTTAAATTTCAGACCTACTACGGGTCGGGTGTAGGATGGTAATCCCTGGTGTCCCAAATAGTGGGCGGGAGTGATTTCGGCCGCGCGTATGTGTGCTTAGGCGGCCATTGTGTATGAATGTTTTTCGGAGGCGGTTGCGTGGCGTCTAGATGAAGCTACAAACCTACCCCAGTTTAGACCTTTGGACGTCGGGCCGGAAGGTTTCACGAGGCGGAGTTAGAAAAGTAATTTCCTTCTACTACCAAACATTGGTCTAATGCGGTTTCGGGCGAGTAGAGGCTCTTTTGGCGCTTCATTCGAAATTTTGAAACAGAAGCATTCACGTTTAGAGTACTCTTGAACTTTGAGGATTGACCTAAATAGACAACGTTAAATTTGACCTTGTATGTTTGAAAACCGCATTAAATTATCCGCTTCTTTTTGAAATTTTGACACTTGAAAATCCTATAACTATGATTATTTTGGAATGGAGGAGCTAAATTTGAATCTATTTTGTACACGACTATATATGATATTATGTACAAAATCAGAGCAAAGATTGGTGCCCCTATAATTTAGGTATGATTTACAAATGCCATGATATCGAATTCAAATAATTGAATGGACTTCGTGTTGAATTCGATTTTTTAAACCACCTTAAGTTGAATTCAAATGTATACTAGTTCATAGCTAGCTATTTATAATGTTCATTGTGTAACTTTCATATGTATAATGTGCTTTACACACACAACATGAACTATACTCACGCTTATATTCGATTGCTAAAGCAATGCATTGTCTAGAGTTCAAAATACTAACTATGTGGATCAATTATGTCGAATAGTAACATAGACATGCTCAAATTCGATAAAATCTAGATGTCTGATGGATCAATGACCGTTCCTTACGTGAATTGCAAATATCATGATCTCATCCTAATATTTGGATACAATTTATATCTTTAATCCCTGTGTACATCAGTCTTTTACATGTAGTTTCACTCTCTATCGGTGGTCTCTCACACATGCTCACACACTCTCTCCCGAGGTGTATTTCTCGCATACATGCTCTCGATATAACCCTCCCTCCCTCTCGTAACCATTTACGACTGTTTTCACTAACCTTTATCACAAGCACTCTTCCTCTCACAAGCATACACACGCACAATCCCCATTGAACCTTTCTATATACATAGACTTGCCTACGTGTTTCCTGTACGCACATTATATTTAGGTTTGTCTCTCACGCATTGTCTCACACCTCTCTTCCTAATCGAGTAGTATGATTCTAGCAGAGCATTCTGTAGGATGCCCCTTAAAGTTAGGTTGGATGAATAGTAATATCAGAGATAAGGGGTTACCTTAGTCCGAGAACCCAGGGTTACAAATCCTAGCCGGCTTTGTCAGTGGACACAAAGTCCTTCACAATTCTTCTATCGTTGTCTTGTACGACAAGTCATCCATGGGTCTCCCTAAATGCGTCACGGGCCGACGAATACGGCGCAGGAACCGAACCAAGGGCCTCACCTCGACCCACCGGACCTCACGCGGTGACACACCCTCTACCCCCAGGTCTCGTTATCTTCTCACACCCACACATCCAACACAGACACCACACACACAAAAAATATCCTCGTGCCTCTATCCCCTCCCCCCTTGCATATACACACTCAAGGGAATCTCTCGTCGTGACATCATATTAGTCTCTCTCTCTAGACCTCTCTCATTTCTCGTGCTATCTCTCCCACGCCCCCCTCCCCCCCGTCGGCCCCTCTATCCATGCCTCTCTCGAATACATAATACACACACATACCTCTCTAGGCCCTACCAAATACATCAACTACACATTCACACATGTTACATCACGTACCCCATTGATCTAAAAATCCCTCTCTTCATGTTTATTTCGCATACAACATTCCTTTCGAATAAAGTGTGGCCACAAAATTGTTTTAGAATTTCCACATATATACAACATTACAAACTTATATGGAGGAGTATGAACGTTAATTTGTTGCATGGTCCCACAATGATATTTATTCCGCACTGTGAATTTTTATATTTTTATACAATATATAAAGTTAGTCATAATAAAGAGAAACGAAGAGCATCTCTCTCCCCATCGCATACACCCCCTCTACGCCCCTTTCACGTACGCACACAAACTATCTCCAGGTCCTCTAAAATTAAGCCCCCAGCACATTCACGCATGTTTCATCTTTCTCTCGCGATATATACAGTGACGATCATTGTATTTGGAGCGAAAGCACGATACGTACATTGGACTTCAGAATCCACTCATTACGGTCACCATTTACGTTTTGTGGTTATTATACAGTCACGGGCTCACCGTACAGCTCTGTATTTGCTCAAGACACGACTAGTTGACCAGTTAGACGCTCCACGTGGCACCTCTAGTGTTGCATCACATTATCTCACTACCATTGGGCCCATCTGTCGACTTGTATCTACTCTTCTACACTCTTATAAAAAAACAGAGTTGGTGATGATGGTGTGCCTGCCATCCTGCAATATAGGTCATCCAATTTATATCTGACGGATAGGAAGGAAACAATGGCAATTTTGCAAAAAGGTACCCACGTACCTCTCCACATTTGCAAATAAGGCCTTCCCTCATTCATCCTTTTCTCTCACAAGATAAACTAGTCATACAAATGCATCTTGATGTTACGTGCAACGCACGTGCAACACGCCGCGACCTCCGCCATGAACATTGGATTGGCTTCCTCCTCCTTGGAGCATGGCTCCAGAGAACTCGGGGATTGGCCCGCCGCAAAGCGAGCTTGGGAACGGAGGTCTGTGGCGCCGACTGCCGCCGTGATTTATGCGTGGCGCTCCGGCGTCAGCATCTTGTAGTACGTGATCTTGCGGCGCACCATGGCTTTCCGGCGAACTAGGGGATGCTTGATGCGGTCTTGGGGATCAAAAGGTGGGGGAATGGACTGGAGAGGAGGTGTGGTTTTGGGGCAGTAGCTGGCGTAGGCCGAGCAGCGAAGGTTCTGGTGTGAATAGTGGTTCTGGCCGAGCAGTGAAGATCAATTGGTTTTCACTGTACATCGCTCTTGTCGCGTTCCGTTGCACCCCGGCACGCTGGACACTCCACGTCGTTCACCGAATGGAACGCGCTTCGTCTTGCGTTTTTGCTCGCTTGTGGGACCGCAGTTGAGAGCAAACTGACGTCCCTCCCCCTCCCCCGCCCACGTTATTTATACTACCACTCCCTTTGTTTTATGCAAAGTAAACAAAAACAGAGGGAGTATACTACGGATGAGGATCCCCTGACGTGGTCGAACCCATTGAGTAACTGACATGCGGGGCCTAGCAAATATGGGTCCGCCAGTAAGTGATCGAAAGGGAGGGTAAGGCAGGGATCCTACGTCATAGGATCCACTTCCATTACTACTCCCTCCTTCCATCTAGAGGGCCTAATGCATTTTTCGAGGCTAACTTTGACCAAATGTTAGAGTAATAATATATGACATGCAAGTTACACAAAGCATACGGTCAAATTTGTATGTGAAAGGAGCTTCCAATGATATAATTTTCACATTTTACATCTCATGTACTATTAATCTTGTCAATAGTCAAAGGCGGTTTTGAAAAACGCATTAGAGCATGGTTAATAATATAGCCAGCCGATGGCTATAAGGAACTGCCATGTCATCTATAGCCATCATCTATATGCACTCATACAATAGTGTGGGCTATAAGGTTGGCTATTTCCCGCAAAAAATAATATAAAAGTTTGGCTATTGTATTAGTACTTTTTCCCATCTCCTCTCTACTATCTCTTTCTTCATATTTATTGTATTTACCTAGGAATGCGTATATAGCTAGGCTCTTGCATCAGAGCTCACTCCCCTTACTTTTTCACATCTCTCTCCTTCACATCGACAAAAGTGCCATGTAAGTTGGCTCTTAATGGCTATTAGGTTGGCTCTAAGCATTTAATATTTGCATGAGCAAGGTATAAGATTGGAAGAGAGTTGCATGCATTCTTTTTTTCTTGATCCATGTGTTATGGCCGGGCTGTAGAATATAAGAGCCCGCTTCAGTCTCTCTCCTCTCTTTTCACTCCTCCAAGTAGGACTTTAATGACATGACAAGTCTTATAGCCTGCTAACTAGGCCTTATTAGACTTGCTCTTAGGCCCTATATAAATGGAAGGAGGGAGTACTATGAGCACTGCATACTCGACTACAGATGTTGTCAGTACTCCACTAGTACTATTGGACAGGGAGCTTAAAAAAAGTTACTATTGGACAGGCTATACGTGGTGAAATCCTAGTAGGAAGAGCATGCGCGAGAACAAGCACATTCACGTGGTTGAAAACAAATTGGAAACCATCTCTGTTTGAATACAAATCTAGGAGTACATACGAATCTAACAATATTGATTGGGCATTGTTGAATGTTGATACTTTTTTCTGTAAGTTTGATCAAAGTAGAGATACTTTGACTACACATAAAACTTATATGTAAACTAGAAAGGACCGGAGGGAGTATATTGTACATTCAAAAGCGAAACGAACATTTAATACCCTTTATATATGATTTGCGGATTCTATGATCACCGGTTCAAAATTTTGAATCCGCCTTAGGTATCACACATGCACCCACTCGTTTTCTCTCGATTTCATCTCGGGGTCCGGAGATCGATTGAAAGAGGACTAGGGTGGGTACAATACGTTCGTTTCGCTTATGAACGTACAATATACTCCCTCTGATCCCCACAGACCCCCCCCCCCGCGGGTCATTTCTATCATTCTATCATAGAAACAGACCAAACCCCTTGCACGACACACAATTGTTCTCTCAAACATTAATCGATCTCGTCAAGATGTGTCAGGGCATGAACCGAATGGGATGTCAAAACTAAGATGGGAAGCAACACGTAGTGGAGGCAAAGTGAAACTTCAAACGAACCGTTTGTTTGTATACATGTCGTACAAATCACAACATTGGAAATACAAGCGAATGATACTCGGCGGAATGTTCAAATGACGCGTGCGGGAGGATGGACTCGACCGAAAGGCGGCATGATCGATGGAGAATAGGGTTGGAGAGGAATGAGAAATAAGAAACGCTGCATGATTATACTTGAACGGCTCAAATAAACAATAAGTTGTCTCGTTTTCCCTTCCTTCTTGGTCACGGAGTAAGATACTCCCTCTGTTTTTATTTACTCTATATATTATGTTTGATTGAAGTCAAACGTCATAAAATTTGACCAAGTTTATAGAAAACTAGCAAGATGCCCGTGCCTTGCATAGAACATCAAGATCTTGTGGGAGAAAAGGATGAACGAGGGAAGGCCTTATCTGCAAATGTGGAGAGGAGTGCGGGTAAATTGTCATAGTTTCTATCCTATCCGTTAGATATAGATTGGACGGCCTATATTGCAGGATGGCAAGCACACCATCATCACCAACTCTACTTTTTATGTACACTAGCAAGATGCCTGTGCGTTGCACAGAACATCAAGATGCATTTGTATGAGTAGTTTATCTTGTGGGAGAAAAGGATGAATGAGGGAATGCCTTATTTGCAAATGTCGAGAGGGGTGTGGGTATCTTTTTGCAAAATTGCCATAGTTTCCTTCCTATCCGTTAGATATAAATCGGCTGGACTCTTATTAAAAATAGAGTTGGTGATGATGGTGTGCCTGCCATCCTGCAATATAGGCCGTCAGATTTATATCTGACGGATAGGAAGGAAACTATGGAAATTTTGCAAAAAGGTACCCACACACCTCTCCATAATTGCAAATATGGCCTTCCCTCGTTCATCCTTTTGTCTCACAAGATAAACTAGTCATACAAATGCATCTTGATGTTACGTGCAACGCACGGGCATCTTGCTAGTAAGAGTAGAAATATGAACATTTACAATAGCAAATATATATGATGTGAAAGTATATTCAATAATGAATCTAATGGTATTGATTTGTTATTGTATATGTTATTATTTCTGTCTATGAACTTTGTCAAAGTTTACAAAGTTTGACTTTGAGAAAAGCTAAAATGCGGAGTAAATAAAAACAGAGGGAGTACGCAGGGACTAGTATAGTTACTACTGCCGGAACATGGTAAGTTGGACCCCTAAATGCGGGCATGGACTGGGCACACCTCAATTATTCTTTCAAACAGTCGGACACCTACATTTAGCGCACCATCCGGCTACTTAATCAAGTGTTACGCTTCACTACTTGAAAAGGAAAAGGGTGGCACCGTACCCAAAACCACCACACTTGGGGCTAGGGTAACAACTTGGTATTGTACCACATTTGAACCAGGGCACAAAAACCACCTATTCTGCGCCTAATGCGCAACATGGAGCACTAACGCTCGAATATGGCCGGGAAAAGAGGGAAACTGACATGTGGGGCACACCTGTCGGGACGACGTGGCGTAGACTAGTCTAATGGAGGAGCTGGCCCACGACCTCCTCGCTACCGGCAACCGTTCATGTGGGTCGTGGGGGCCAGCAACGTGGCGCAGCTCCAGCACTGCCTCTGCACAGTGCGACCGCGGTGAGCGACACGCTCATCGTTGCTGGAGACGGTCGGTTTCAGTGTGCCGAGGGTGGCGTTAGCGCTGTGGCACGACCAGCAGATCAACACCCGGCTCGTCGAGGATGCACAGGGCGCCCAAGTACGCACGTGCTGCGACGCGTTCGCGGAGTGGTGTAGCGCGGCCAGCTAATTCCCCAGGACCTGAGACCATGCCGGGTCATCTTGCTTTTTCAGTGACATGTGGGGTCACATGTGAGCAAAGGGCATCTCCAACGTTGCCATGACCGCAGCTGACTACCCTGGCACACCAAAAACCCTCGTCCCTCACGCCATCACGCGGTCCATTCCCAGCCGGCGCCAGCTACCCGCATTCATGTCGTCCGCCCGTATGCCGTCGTTAAGAGGCTCGGTGCCCGAGGAACAAACTCTGGCGACTTAATGACGCACCCAGACGCTTTGGCCTCCCCGGAATGCGCTACTTAAAGAGGCAATGCCCAGCTAACCTCCACACCATAGCGCATTGTCCTGCTACCTGGCACCACATACGCCATGACCGCGAGCGCGAACGCTCTGCGGGAGAGCTTGAAGGCTCGAGGTCGCCGCCCTCGCTCAAGTCGTCGCTCACGACGCAATAGCGGCGTAGCCGGACGCAGACGCGGCCGCACAAGTGGTGGCCATGATGGCGGCTGACGACGGTAGCACCATCAGCCATGCGTCCTATTTGCCGCAGTCCAACGTCCGGCACCGCTGAGGTCGGGGACTCCTCCGAGGATGAGTAGGGCATGGGAGGCGGCAGGGCATGGTGTGCCAACTAGCCGGTCCGTCTCCCATGTTCTACTCTTCCTCGCCGGAGACCGCACCTTCGTCTTGAACCCCGCCCCCGTACATGGAGATCGCAGATGGAGGACGTCGGTCGCCGCCATAGAATAGGTTTAGGGTCTGGTTTCTTTTATTTTTCTGTCCTATAAAAGTTTGAAATGTAATGAAAATCTGCCGTGTTTGCATTAATCTCGGCCGGTGTATATGAACTTTCACAATAATATAGTATATATTGTAGGAGTACTAGCAAGATGCATGTGCGTTGCACGGAACATCAAGATCTTGTGGGAGAAAAGGATGAACGAGGGAAGGCCTTATCTGCAAATGTGGAGAGGAGTGCGGATAAATTGTCATAGTTTCCTTCCTATCCGTTAGATATAGATTGGACGGCCTATATTGTAGGATGGCAGGCACACCATCATCACCAACTCTGCTTTTTATTGAATCGAGACAAAGCTAACATGCGAAGTAAATAAACATATAGGGTCTACATACACAATTTATCTTAGGCACTCCAACAGTACGTCCACTACACATTCACGCATTTCACATCTTTCTACATCTACGGGAACCTACGAAAGGGTTAACGTAAATTGCCTCTCTCTCTTCTCCCTAATTTTCATGGTGGTGGGCCCCTCCCTCCCCCCAATCTACAATCAACAGCTCACACGTTTTACATTACGTTAATTACGTAACTGGGATTACGTAGGTGTAGCATTACTCGTCCAAAAAAACCATCTAAGCCAACCTCCCAGCATATCGCACGGGAAAAGACCCGGCCGCGCCGTTTTAGTCGGGATTATTGGATTACTAGTAGTAGTATCGATGGATCGCGTGAAGCACCAATTATTTTTTTGAGGGGGCGAAGCACCTAGTTTAAAAGGAAAAAGGGGGTACACTCACAACACCCCAGTCGCGGTTGTTGGAGATATGCCCTAGAAGCAATCATGTATGATGATATTTCCTATCTGTTTATGAATAAAGATAGTCCTTGGACATTATCAATGATGTGTATCAGCAAGTACGTGACTTGTTTATGGGACTATGCATTGTATGATGACTATCCTCAAAGGTCCCTGGTCGAAAGGGTTGTGTGGACACGCAGCCGACTAGACTAGCATATGACACGGTCGACGGTTGCGTGTCCACACAACCCTTTTGACCAGGGACCTTTTAGGACAGTCATCATACAATGCATAGTGATCCGAACTGCGACCAAGCCAGCTTGAACCTAGGGGGTCGCGCGCTTAAAGGAAGGACCCTACGAGGTCGGATCCGAGGACACTGGTCGGATTTGATCCGAGCTGTATTCGGATTGTGGCCGAGTAGACTTATGGGCTTTAGGGTCCGTGCGAGGCCCAAGTGTTGAGCCCGCGACGGACGCCTATATAAAGTGGAGGTGCAACACACTCACGCAGTTGATCGCTTCGGTGCTGTCACTAGGGTTTGCATGTGTTGCGAATAGACACCTCCACTCGCCGCCGGTTGTGTGATCGAACCTAGCAGTCCTCCGCACGATGTTCCTCCTGCACGCGCGGATACAGTTAGAGGCGGTGCACTTGCGCCGCTCCGGCGAACCTGTACGCGGGAACCGACGACCGGCTGCTCGAGGGAGATCGGACAACAAGGAGACGATCCACGTGGACGCGCTGCCCCAACTCTTCTTCCGCTGCACGGCACTGCACGTCCAGTGGTAACGAACTGTGATCCATCTCCCATAGCATGTTCTTGGCTGTTTTGTGCGTAGGATTTTTTAATTTGCAGTCGACGCACCCTACCGTAGAACCCAACAGTGGTATCAGAGCCTCTGTTATAGGATCTGGATTCAAATCGTATGCATATTAGATATGTGGAGGCGGCATATGAGATCTATTGTCATTGTTGAGATCGGCTGTGTGCACGGTTGATGAGATGAACTGCACATGGGGATCGATGAGGCTATGTTTTCTATCAATCGGGATCGATGAGGTCATGACACGATCTACCCCTACCGGCCGGCTATCCGCCATCGAGGTTAACAATGAAACGTGAATCCAAATCGGATTCGCAATGATCGATGAGATCGGTCAGATCAGAAAATTCAGCGTGATCGGAGTTCAGATGTGATCTATGATTTCTGAAAACGTCGGGCACTGCCCGCACTCGCGAGGGACCGCCGTGTGCGTAGCGCCTTGTATTTCGTACCCGACACGCAAACCGGTAGAATGCGATTCTATGCATAACTTTATTTTGCAGGGTTTGATGTGAATAGTATGGCTCATATGTATGTGATGCATGTGTGTAAATTATACATGGCCTGCGTGTCATGTTTGTCAGCCGGCAGGAGCCAAAGTGCTGTCATTATATTGTATAACGACCTGCGTGTCGACTTGTGACTCTATGTAAAATTCATTACTAGTTGTAGTAGTTGGATAATAGAGATCAGGTTGGTGGCTTGGCGTCCCAACGTGACAAACAAGATGGAGTTCCTAGATGGTCATCGGAGTCAGAGCCGACCTAGAAGAACGTCCATGAAGGAGCCATACTATTTCACAATATATGTTTATTTGTGATTGTTATGCTTCTTGTTTTCTATGCATGTTAGAATGGTAGAATGATCCCTCATGAATATCAAGCGAATTGCCATCCCCGATGTTGCACCTTCGCACGTCAAGTACGTCTAGTAGTGGGCTCATAAAATTGACGTGCTGCTGGGTGTCCTTGAACTGAAGGGTTCGTGTCAGACATGGACATGCACTGCATCAGGTTAACTTGACAAGGCTATCAAAATGGTTTTGGGCCTTGTGGCAAAGAAGGTTGGGGTCGGGTATGAGATACCTTCCCGACCGACAGGAGTCGTATAGAGATACGATTAGCAAGGAGTTGCTTACCGGATAGGCATGTTGTCTAGCAGTGATGCTAAAGCTCACTAGTCGCATGTGCTAGTCGGATCCTGACTCACTGAGAGTTTGCGGAGGGATGCTGACTTCAGTGGGAGTATTTCTGTTTAAGGCTTGAATCACTCTACATAAATACATTGCTTAGTGATTGCATATTTTATGTTGTAGATCAATGGCACCACCTGCTCAACCCAACTTTGCATTGAAATCAATTCTAGAAAAGGATAAACTAAATGGAACAAACTTTACCACCTGGTATAGAAATCTGAGAATTGTTCTCAAGCATGATAAAAAGGAACATGTTCTAGAGGATCCACTTCCAGAGGAACCTGCCGATAATGCTAGTGCCACAGCCAAGAATGCCTACCAGAAACTCGTTGATGAATCAACAGAGATCAGCTGTCTGATGCTGGCTTGTATGGAGCTCGATTTGCAACAGCATTTCGAAAATGTTGAGGCTTACGATATGATCGAGAGTCTCAAGAGCATGCTTCAAACACAGGCTAGGACCGAAAGGTTCAACGTCTGGCGATCCTTGATGGATTGCAAGCTGAAGGAAGGTGATCCACTGAGCCCACATGTGATCAAGATGATCGGATATGTGCAAGCTTTGGATAGGTTGGGCTTCCCGCTCTTGGATGAGCTGGCTACTGATGCAGTTCTGGGTTATCTTCCACCCAGCTATGGGACGTTCATCTCGAACTATCATATGCATGGCATGGATAAGAAGCTCACTGAATTGCATGGGATGCTCAAAGTGGCAGAGTAGGATATTAACAAAGGCACGCATCAAGTGTTGATGGTGCAGAAATTGGCTAAGTTCAAGAAGAGTTGGTCCAAGAAGAAGGCTAAGGCAAAGGGCACGGAGACGGTAACCTCCGCCGCTGCGGCGAAGTCTGGACCGGACTCGAAGACCATTTGCTATCATTGCAAGGAGACCGGTCACTGGAAGAGGAACTGTAGCAAGTGGCTTGCAGAGCATGGCAAGCAGGCCGGGAATGCTGCTTCAGGAAAAGGTACACTTGTTGCATATGTTATAGACATTTACCTTGCTGACATACCTAGTAGCTCTTGGGTATTTGATACTGGATCGGTTGTTCATATTTGCAACTCGATGCAGGGGCTGGTAAGAACTAGGCGTGTGGCACAAGGGGAGATTGACATCAGGGTCGGCAACAAAGCAAGAGTTGCTGCGTTGGAGGTCGGCACGATGCAGCTCCAACTTCCTTCTGTATTTATTTTGGAATTGAATAATTGTTATTACATTCCTGCACTTAGTCGGAACAATATTTCTGCCTCATGTTTGATGAGTCAGGGTTATGAATTCAATTTAAAGGACAATGGTTGTTCGTTTTATTTGAATGGTATGTTCCACGGCTATGCACCCATTGTTGATGGGCTATTTATATTGAATCTGGAACAGGAACCGGTCTATAACGTGAATGTCAAGAGGCATAATCCTAATGAGATAAATCTGACATACTTCTGGCATTGCCGGCTTGGACACATTAGTCTGAAACGCATGAAGAAGCTCCATGATGATGGGCTCCTAACTTCGTCCGACTTTGGGTCGTTCGAGACATGTGAATCATGCTTGCTCGGCAAGATGACTAAGTCTCCTTTCGAAAAGAGTTGCGAGAGGGCGTCCGAGCTGTTGGAACTTATACATAGTGATGTGTGTGGTCCAATGAGCACAACTGCCAGAGGTGGCTATTAGTACTTCGTGACTTTCACCGATTACTTGAGTAGATATGGATATATCTATTTGATGAGGCACAAGTCGGAAACTTTTGAAAAGTTCAAAGAGTTTCAGAACGAAGTTGAGAATCAGCTTGGCAAGACTATAAAGCTTCTACGATCTAATCGTGGAGGTGAGTACATGAGCCAGGAGTTTGATGATCATCTAAAAAGCCTAGGTATAGTACCTCAGCTCACACCTCCGGGTACGCCACAGAGAAATGGCGTGTCGGAATGAAGGAATCGTACCTTGTTGGACATGGTTCGGTCTATGATGAGCAAATCGGATTTACCCTTGTCATTCTGGGGATACTCTCTAGAAACTGTAGCTTTCACACTTAACAGGGTACCATCAAAATCCGTAGACAAGACACCACATGAGATGTGGACCGGGAAGAGTCCCAGTTTGTCTTTTCTAAAGATTTGGGGCTGTGAAGCATTTTTCAAGCGACTTATGTCAGACAAGCTTACACCTAAGTCGGATAAATGCATATTCGTGGGATATCCGAGGGAAACCTTGGGATATAGCTTCTACAACCGGGAAGAGAACAAAGTGTTTGTTGATCGGAACGGGGTTTTCCTTGAGAAAGAGTTTCTCAGTCGGGAAGCCAGTGGGAGGACGGTCTGACTCGAAGAAATTCGAGGACCACTCGGGGACGGCTCAGCTGGTGATGAGATCATACTTGAGTCAGTCAGGGAACCCGTAGTGGAAGCGGCACCGGAACCACGGAGGTCAGAGAGATTGCGCAGAGTGCATGATGTATTGTTGCTCGAAAGCGACGAGACGGCCACATATGCAGAAGCGATGGTGAGCCTAGATTCTGAGGCATGGCTGGAGGCCATGAGATCCGAGTTAAAGTCCATGGATGAGAATCAAGTCTGGGACTTGGTTGATCCGCCGCCTGGCATAATGGCCATTGGTTGCAAATGGGTCTTTAAGAATAAAACCGATGTGGATGGAAATTTTCAGATCCACAAAGCTCGGCTTGTCGCTAAGGGTTATGGACAAGTTCAAGGAATTGACTACGACGAGACTTACTCGCCGGTAGTGATGCTGAAGTCGGTGAGGATCGTACTAGCTATAGCTGCGTATTTTGGTTACGAGATATGGCAGATGGATGTCAAGACGGCTTTCCTCCATGGAAATTTAACCGAGGACGTGTATATGATACAGCCTGAGTGTTTTGTCGACCCGACTAGCACTAGTAAGGTATGCAAGCTCAAGAGATCCATTTATGGGTTGAGGGAAGCATCTTGGAGCTGGAATATTTGTTTTGATGAGGTCGTCACTGGTCTCGGTTTCATCAAAAGCGAAGAGGGCGCTTTTTTATACAAGAAGTTAAGTGGGAGCTCGATAGTGTTTTTGATCTTGTATGTGGATTACATACTACTGATTGGAAATGATGTTTCGATGCTGAACTCCGTCAAGGATTCATTGAATGGAAAGTTTTCGATGAAGGACCTTGGTGAGGCAATGTACATTTTAGGCATTAAGATCTATAGAGATAGATCGAGGAGGCTGCTCGGCTTAAGCCAAAGCACGTACGTAGATAAAGTGTTGAAGCGGTTCAACATGAGTGAGGCAAAGAAAGGTTTCTTGCCACTCTCACATGGTATAAGGCTAAGTGAGACTCAGAGTCCTTCGACATCTGATGAGCGAAGCAGGATGAGTAGGATTCTGTATGCCTCGGCAATCGGATCCATCATGTATGCCATGATATGTACAAGGCCAGATGTTGCTTTTGCAATAAGCTTAACCAGCAGATACGAAGCCAACCTAGGTGAGAGTCACTGGGCAGCGGTAAAGACTATTTTGAAGTACCTGAAAAGGACTAAAGAGATGTTCCTAGTTTATGGAGGTGAGGAAGAGCTCGTTGTAAGGGGTTACGCCGATGCTAGTTTCCAAACCGACAGAGATGATTGTCGATCACAGTCCTGATTCATGTACGTCATGAACGGAGGAGCAGTGAGCTGGATGAGTTCCAAGCAAGATGCGATAGCCGATTCTACCACAGAAGACGAATACATTGCGGCTTGTGAAGCTGCGAAGGAAGGTGTTTGGATCCGGAACTTTCTGGATGATCTTGGTATTTTCCCAGCCTCGGTAAAACCGTTGGACCTTTATTGTGATAATTCTGGTGCCATCGCACAAGCCAAGGAGCCGAGGAATCACCACAAGGTCAGACACATAGATCGGAAATATCATCTAATACGAAAGATCGTAAAGAATGGTGATGTAGAGTTATGCAAAATTCACACGGATGCAAATGTTGCAGATCCGTTGACTAAGCCGCTTCCACAACCCAAGCATGAGGGGCACGTTAGAGCTATGGGCATTCGATGTCTATTTGATTGACTCTAGTGCAAGTGGGAGACTGTTGGAGATATTCCCTAGAGGCAATCATGTATGATGATATTTCCTATGTGTTTATGAATAAAGATAGTCCTTGGACATTATCAATGATGTGTATCAGCAAGTACGTGACTTGTTTGTGGGACTATGCATTGTATGCTGACTGTCCTAAAAGGTCCCTGGTCGAAAGGGTTGTGTGGACGCGCCGCCGACTAGACTAGCATATGACATGGTCGATGGCTTGGTCTCACTAGCCATGGAGCATTCGATGCTGACCAGATAATATGGACTTGGACGGATCTGGTCGGACTCACGTAGTCGGATCCGAGTCGAGATAAGGTCCAAGTCGGACAGACCCAACTATGAGACACAGCGATATGTCATATGTGAGTCTCTAGTACAACATACATTCTATGTCCTAAGACCTGAGCTGACACATGTACTCGGGATGGTGACAGACTTGCTTTCAGCCGACCAAACACTACTCCATAACTGGGTAGCTACAACGGTAGGTTTCAGGCTTGTCCATACCCATGCTGCGTAACGTGGTCGAGCAAGATGGGATTTGCCCCTCCGACCAGGAGAGATATACTCTGGGCCCCTCATGTGATCCGACCAGGATAAGCATGGCCATCCGACAAGGATTATGAGATAATCCGGATAGTGGTCGCATCACTAGAACGAGAAAGAGGTCAGGCTAGCACAAGGATGACAGACTCGCCTTGAGCTCGACAACATATATCGTGTGGCAAAAGGAATGGAAGTGTGATGTACAGGTTCGCCTAACCAGCTTCATCGTCTGCTTGGTGGTCGGCACGCCTTGCTAGAGGCCGCTACCAGCCATGTAGTTTGGAGGTGATCCAAACTGCGACCAAGCCGGCTTGAACCTAAGGGGTCGCGTGCTTAAGAGAAGGAACCTACGAGGTCGGATCCGAGGACACTGGTCGGATGTGATCCGAGCTGTATTCGGATTGTGGCCGAGTAGAATTATGGGCTTTAAGGTCCGTGCAAGGCCCAAGTGTTGAGCCCACGATGGACGCCTATATAAAGTGGAGGTGTGGCACACTCACGTGGTTGATCGTTTCGGCGTTGTCACTAGGGTTTGCATGTGTTGCGAACAGACACCTCCACTTGCCACCGGTTGTGTGATCGGACCTAGCAGTCCGCCGCACGACGCTCCTCCTGCACGCGCGGATACTGTTAGAGGCGGTGCACTTGCGCCACTCCGGCGAACCTGTATGGGGGAACCGACGACCGGCTGCTCGAGGGAGATCGGACGAGAAGGAGACGATCCACGCGGACGCGCTGCCCCAACTCTTCTTCCGCTGCACGGCACTGCGCGTCTAGTGGTAACGAACTATGATCCATCTCCCATAGCATGTTCTTGGCTGTTCTGTGATTAGGATTTTTTAATTTGCAGTCGACGCACCCTACCGTAGAACCCAACAGCAGTCGCATTGCACCCCACAGACGTTCGGTCCTGCACACGGCTCATGCAAACGGAACGCGCTTCGGCTTGCCTCTTCACTGACACATGGGACTGCACTTGGAGAAACCGACCATGCGCCAAACTCCCCTGGCCCACCGCGCGAACCCCCCCCCCCCCAAAATTCCCCCCAAATCCCAAATTCAACCGCCGTTCGGCTAACTAGAAAATAATATTCCCCAAACCCCCCTCCCCGTACGTCCCCCTCCACTCCATTCGCTCCACCAAAGCGGCCCTACCCGCCGCGCCGATACATCGGCGCCGTGGTTCGTCAAGGGGACGCATGGCGATCCTCTTGCTCCCACAATACACTCTCGTAGACTGCCGTCCTTGAGCCGCGCCGCCACCGCTGGCGATGTTTTTGTGAAGGCGCGCGGCGGTCAGCGCCGCCACCGCTGGCGACGTTCGTGTGGAGACGCACGGTGGTCAGCTTCTCCCATGGTACGCGCATTCTAGACTGAGGCCCCGTGCATGTTGGTGTAGCGTTGAATGTTAGCTGATAGACACTGTTAATCTCACTGTTTGTCGAAGTAGTTTATAGTCAATATGCTCTGCTTAAGAAGCTTCCTTGCCCTATTCTGCACTCAATCTGCTTAGCTGAGATGGCATGCCAAGCCTGATTAGTTGCTAAAATATCCTGCCATATATTTATTGTGACGTAGATTGCCATGGTCTAGTAGCCAATCTGTTAGGTGAAATAGCTTACACCGTTCTATACTCGATCTTTGTTGCTGCGATGGCCTTCGATAGTTCGATGGTTGTGTGCTCAGCCTCATTGACTGCTGAAATAGCCTGCCATAATTTAGCACTCAAATCTGTTTGCTGAATTAGCTTTAAATATATTTTGTTACTTAGATTTGCTCGTCCAAATATCTTGCCATAGCTTTAGACATCGACCTAGATATTTTTTCTGGACTTCATAAAAAGCATATATGTTTTTCCTGTAATATCTAGTAGAAGAACTGGTTTGTATGTCTAACAGATGGACAGGACTTGGATAACTTCTGCTCGAAGATTCTCCGCTGCATATGCCGAGGGGGTTGAAAACTTCATGAACTTTATCAGAGCTAAGTACGGTGGTCCGAAATCAGATGTGCTCTGCCCGTGTAGCAGTTGTATGAATTCAGTTACAAGACCCCAGTCAACTGTGCAAAATCATCTACACTTGTATGTGATGTCGTTCACATATACTAGGTAGGTTCATCATGGTGAAGCTATGAACGTCAATGTTACTGACTACGTGGAAGCAGCAGATCACCATCTTGATCTGCCTGATGCTCAGGTGGAAGAGGAGGAAGAGGTGGTGGTGGCGGAGCCAGTGAGTTTGACCAACATTGAAACAATTCTACGAAATGCTCGTGCATTTCGTGAACTTTCACCTGCAGAAGAAAAACGGTGGGCCCACATGTTGGAACAATGCAACGTGGCTGTCACCCCAGGAAATAAGCTGTTAGTATTCTCAGCTATGGTCACCTTTCTTCAGGTGAAGACATCTGAGTGGATGACCAACAAATCATTGGATGCGATGTTGGCTGCTTTCCGCAAAGCTTTCCCAGATGCGTCTGAGCTGCCACACAGCTACAGTAAAATGAAGAATTTCCTTCGTGCAGTTGGAATTGGATATGATATGATCCATGTTTGTAAGATTAATTGTGTTCTATTCCGGAAGGATTATGCCAACTTAAGTGAATGCCCGAAATGCAAATCATCAAGATGGAAAGATGGCGATGCTGTGAAGAGGATTCCTCATAATGTTCTGAGACATTTTCCAATTACACCAAGATTGCAGAGGTTGTTTCATTATGCTGAAACAAGAGAGGATGTATTGTCATAGGAACCAGGAGTACATAGATCAGAATGTAATGAGCCATCCATCACATGGTAGTGAGTGGAAAATCTTCAATCAGAAACACAAAAAGTTTGCTGCTAACCCGAGAAACATTAGACTTGGCTTAGCTTCAGATGGATTTAACCCATTTGGCCACCAGAGCGCCACATATAGCATGTGGCCAGTGCTTGTTATCCCTTACAACATGCCTCCAAATGTCTGCACCAAAGAATCAAACTACATGATGGCCTTGCTCATCCCAGGTCCAAAAAGTCCTGGAAAGGATTTTGATTTATTCATGGAGCCTCTTGTGGAGGAACTTCAACAGCTATGGAGGGGTGTTCTCACTCGAGACCTGTATCGCAGCCCACCAGCTGATTTCTTTCTGCATGCTGTTATAATTTGGTGCATCCATGATTATCCGGCTTTGGGCACTATGTTAGGGCGAACGACACATGGTTACAATGCATGTGTTCGCTGTGACAGGAATCCGTTGTCATACGCAATACTTAGCAAGATCTGTTACATTGGATACCGCCGTTTCCTTGCCAAGGACAAGCCGCATCCTACAAAATACCGAAGACATGTGTTCAATGCAAAGCATGAAAACCGCGATGCACCAAAGAGGCTCACCACCGATGAGTTGCAAGTGGAATTAGAGAAGGTCATGCATATTACACCAGGAAACCATCCTGGTAATTGTAGCGAGAAAAGGAAGCGTGGCAGGGCAGAAGAAAGATTATTGTTTACCCGCAGGTCCACTTTGTGGGACTTGGAGTATTGGAAAGATTTGGATCTGCGTCATAATCTTGATGCGATGCACATCGAGAAAAATATGTGTGGCAGCATTATCGGCACACTTCTTAATATTGAAGGCAAGACAAAAGATACCTTAAAATCTACGAATGATTTCACACACCTGGGTATCAGAAAGGATTTGCAGGTGCAAGATAAAGGTAAACCACGGGATATGGCACCAGCTGTGTACATCTTGGACAAGGCAAAAAGAAAAGAATCTTGTGAGGTCCTGTCACGTGTGAGATTCCCACACGGATTTGCTTCCAACCCTGAAAGGAGAGTTAGTGCAGATGGAAACAAGGTACAAGGGTTGAAAACTCATGACTGCCACGTCCTACTTCAAAGGGTTTTACCTGTTATCCTTAGAGGATTGGGCCGCCCTGACTTATATAGAGCAGCTGCAGAGTTGGGACAATTCTTCAGGGAACTCTGCAGTAGAAATATCAGGGTAGATGCTTTGGAGCGTCTTAGAGGCAAGATACCAGCTATCCTATGCGACCTTGAGAAGATATATCCTCCAGCCTTCTTTGATGTGATGGTGCATTTGCCTGTTCATCTACCTGATGAGGCACTACTTAGAGGTCCAGTACAGTATGGCTGGATGTATCCTATTGAAAGGCGGCTCGGCACTTTCAAGGGCTATGTTAGGAACAGAGATAGACCCGAGGGTTCCATTGCAGAGGCCTACATTGCTACAAAAGCGTTGACATTCTGCTCAAAATACATTGAAACATTTTTCAGCTTAGCAAAGAGGTGGGTGAAGACAATCCCGAGCTCAATGTTTTCTATTATTCTGTTCGAGTTACAGGGAAGAGTCGACAAGAGGACAAACCTAAAGATTTGGACAAAATGGTTTGGTATGTGTTGAATAGCTATCCTTAGATACTACCTTATATCAAGTAAGTACTAAGTACTGCAGCTTATACATCATAATCTACTAAACTTGCAACACGTTCTTATATATTTAGAAGTTTGATGTGGTCACTGTGTTGTGCAGCATCTACAAAAAGGAGTTACTGCCAAAAACTCCAAGAAACATTGACAAACTGGTTATGGCAGGATTTGTGAAATGGTTCAAGAGCCATGTAAGTTTTTGAATTGCACTGTCAGTTTTTTTTAATATATTGAGTACATAAGATGATCAGCTTGTCTATTTTCTAACCATAGGTTAAGAAGATGCGGGAGGATGGGCAGGCAGTTGACAATGCCCTTTACGCACTAGCAATGGGTCCTGATACTCGGGTAAGACATTATGAATCTTGCGTTGGTGGAGATGTGCGCTACAATACCCTTGCACGCGACGAAGGCAGGAAGACACAAAACAGCGCCATCATGAGCACGGATACATACGGCAGAGAGACAACTGAAATGTATGCTAACATAACAGACATTGTTCAATTGCAGTATATCTCCAGTTTCGAGGATCATCGGTGTGTGGTTCTGTTGTGCTGTTGTTGGTATAACCTGTTTTCCAGGATCGCAAAACCCAGAGCTGATGATTATTTCAAATCCATCAATGTCAAGGCAGCGTACCAGACCAACGAGCCTTTTATTTTGTCAAATCAAGCAACACTGATATTTTTCTTGGAAGACACATTTGCACGTAGCGATGACTGGAGAGTACTACAAAGGTTTGAGCAGAGGAATTCGTTTAATGAAGTTGCACAACAAGATGATGCTTACACTGCTCCTGATGTAAAAGATTCCACAGATGTTCCTAATATCTTTGAGAACCATCACATCAATGACACTGGCGAAAAGATTGCCTATCGTGCTGTGGACATACAAGAGTTGATCAAGAAGAAGCCAATCTTCGAGGACATTGAGGATGAAGAAGAAGATGACACTCTGGGGAATTATGATTCAGACTGATACACATGGCGAAGATGTTGACGTTGCTGCTGCGGATGATGATTAGATTGCTTTTGTCGTATTTGCCTGTCAGAAGACGTTTTTTATCTACTATGTGAAATTGTGTTTGCTATGACAACTGAAACCTGATGAACGCGTTGTTTAGTATTTTGCTGTGAGAACATCACTTGTTATGTATGTTCATTTGTGTTTGGTGATTGTATGACGACTAAAACATGATGACATTGTTGTTTAGTTATACTCATATTTGGCTGTGGAACTTGAATTTGACGACATAGTTTGCTGTTGGACTGCAATTTTCTCGACGTCTTCGAATAGGAACAAAGCTAACCCGACAGGGCCTCTGCTAATTTATTTATTTATTACCGAAAGGGCATGTCGGTGTCAAAACCGGCGGGTCTCGGGTAGGGGGTCCCGAACTGTGCGTCTAGGCGGATGGTAATAGGAGACAAGGGACACAATGTTTTACCCAGGTTCGGGCCCTCTTGATGGAGGTAAAACCCTACGTCCTGCTTGATTAATATTGATGATATGGGTAGTACAAGAGTAGATCTACCACGAGATCAAGGAGGCTAAACCCTAGAAGCTAGCCTATGGTATGATTGTTGTATGTTGAGGTTCTTGTCCTACGGACTAAAACCCTCCGGTTTATATAGACACCGGAGAGGGTTAGGGTTACACAAAGTCGGTTACAATGGTAGGAGATCTGAATATCCGCATCGCCAAGCTTGCCTTCCACTCCAAGGAAAGTCCCATCCGGACACGGGACGAAGTCTTCAATCTTGTATCTTCATAGTCCAGGAGTCCGGCTGAAGGTATAGTCCGGCTATCCGAACAGCCCCTAATCCAGGACTCCCTCAGTAGCCCCTGAACCAGGCTTCAATGACGACGAGTCCGGCGTGCAGATTGTCTTCGGCATTGCAAGGCGGGTTCCTCCTCCAAGTTCTTCATAAAAGTTTGTAAACACCAAGAGTAGTGTCCGGCTCTGCAAAACAAGTTTCCACATATTGCCGTAGAGAGAATAATATTAACACAAATCTAATCTGCTGACGTATTCCGCAGCGTGATATCACACTGCGGCCAAGTCCTTTACTCGAATCGTTTTCACTTCCCACCTCAGCGCATTTTGTGAGGCGATTTCCTTGGCACGTCTTGTCAAAGCAGAGATCGTGTCCCCCATTTACGGGATTCTCATCAATACGGACGTGGGTAACCCAACCGCGCCATTTATCATGGCGCTTGGGAGGCAAGCGAGTTTTACCAGGCTGGTGGGGACGCATAGCCGCATCCGCCCATATAAGGGGATAAGGATCCACCTTTTTACCTACGCCTTCTTCCTCCTTTGCCTATCCATCTTCTGCGCACCCGAGCTCCAGCGCCCAAGCCCGCACTTCCCACCTCAACCTTCTCTAGCAATGTCCGGAGCGGGAGGCAAGTGGATGGTCCCCTCCGTCATGGAGGGCCATGTCAAAAAGCTAAGGAAGGCCGGATACTTGTCCAAAGACATCGCGCACCGGCTTCCTGAGGAGGGGCAGCTCCTCCCCACCCCAAGGCCCCATGAGAGGGTTGTATTCCTTCCCCACTTCCTCCGCGGACTGGGTTTTCCTCTCCACCCATTTGTCCGGGGGCTCATGTTCTACTACGGCCTGGATTTCCACGATTTGGCCCCGAACTTTGTCCTCAACATCTCGGCGTTTATCGTCGTGTGCGAGGCTTTCCTCCGCATCCGCCCCCATTTCGGCCTTTGGCTCAAGACTTTCAATGTCAAGCCGAAGGTGGTGTGCGGCAGCCAGGCGGAGTGCGGAGGCGCCATGGCGGGCAAGATGGCCAACGTCCTATGGCTCGAGGGCTCCTTTGTGGAGACCCTGAAGGGGTGGCAGTCAGGGTGGTTTTACATCACCGAGCCACGCGACCTTGATTGGGTCGCAGCCCCCGAGTTCCGGTCCGAACCCGCTATGTGGCTCACGTCCTGGAAAGAGACGGGCCTGTCATGGGGCGACGAGGGAGAGGTGACCGGACTGCAAACATGCATCCAGTCCCTGGTGAACAAGCAGCTCAAGCTTGTTAATGTAGTCCAGGTTATGCTCGTCCGCCGGATCCTACCGTGTCAACAACGGGATTTTAATCTGTGGGAGTTTGACCCGGCGCAGCACCAAACCCTTAGCAGGCTCTTCGAAACGACGTATGAAGACGTCTGGAGGGTGCTAACCAAAGGCGCCGAGGCTCCCGCATCCGCTTCCGAGGACCGCGGATACAGCTCGCAGCGTCACGCTAGCGAGGTAAGCTATTTTCATCTTTTACAGGATGTTAGTTTTTTCATAGTTTGACTCTATGCGGGATCTAAACTCCCTCACCTTTGACAGGCTTGGCAGATGAAGTCCGGATCGATTAACTGTCCGGCTCCCTTACCCGAAGATCCAGCCCCTGCTCTCCTAGTGAAGCTGTTGGTTCCGGCACCTTATGTGGTGCCGGAGAAGAAGGCCAAGAAAAAGAAGACCACTCGTCGTCCGACGGATCCGAGACGCTCTCCTCCCGTGAAGACGAGGAGGAGGAAGAAGAAACCTCTCCCCCTCCAGCGGGGGGAGGTAAGAAGAGCAAGGCCACCCCAGCAGGGGAGGGCGGAGGGTCCAAGAAGAGGAAGACCCCTCCGCCGGACTACTCCCCCGACACCAACGAGGACGAGGAGGAGTGGCCGGACAGGGCCAAGCGTCCGGCGAAATCGTAAGTATTCGGATACCAGAGTAACTCATGATATTCCTTTGTTGCACAGCTTTCCCTAATGTCGAATATAATCATGCAGCCCGCCCAAGGACGGGCTCGACGAGTCGTCGAGTGGCTCCCTGGATTCATCGGACGTGAATTCAGTTCCGCCCGCTGCCTCCCCCTGCACTACGGACGATGCCGAAGTGGCGTCGCGACAAGCTCCAGGGCAAGAGGAGGTGGTCCTGGAGGAGCCGCGAGGCGACCTCCCGGACTCCAGGAGTAAAGGGGACAAGACCCCCCAGGGCTCCAAGTCCGGCTTTGAGCCGGACACCGCGCCGGAATCTTCAACGGTTCCGGACCGCGGTAGGCGAACTCCTTCCAAGAGGAGCAAGCCTTCTGAGCCGGCAACCTCCATCCAACCGGAGGTGCCGGACAATCTGCTGGAGGGGCTTAACGGCGCCTCCATCGACGAGGAGCACCGTACTAGCATGAGTATGGTGATCCAGAAGGTTCAGTCCGCCAAGAGCGGACTAACTGAAGCTTGTACTAGCCTTCTAACAGGCTTCGAGGTAAGTAAAAATATGTAAAAATATTACCGTATAGGCAGTAGCCCCTGATGCTCTGTTTGGCGTTCGGAAAGAAAAGCCGAATAGAGGATCTATTAAATATCACAGGAGTCTAACAAAAAGGAGTCAATATACGTATGCAGGCTTCGCTGCTAGCCACCGCCGCACTGACTGCAGAGGTGGGTGCCCTGAAGCAGGGCCTCGAGCGGACCGAGCAAGAGCTCGGCCTTGCCAAGCGGCAGCTCGAGGAGAAAGAAGGTAAAAGATACCTTATAGAAAAAAATATAAAAAAGATGCAATTGCAAAAAATGACAGGATTGATACTGCTTGTTGTAGGGGCCACAACTGAGGTGGCGACCCTCAAGCAGGCGTTGTCCGAGGCCAAAAAGAGAGCAGCCACGGAGCGCACCGAGCGAGAGAAATTTGAGGCCCAGATCGGCGAGGTGCAGCAAGAGCTTCAGGCTCTCATGAAAAAACATGAGAGTTTGGAGCTTGACTCGAAGACGCGAGCGTCCAAGCTCGCGGCGTCCCTTGAAACTGCCAAGTCTGCCAAGGCCGAATCCCAGAAGGCCCTCCAAGAGTTGGAGGCGGTGAAAAATATAGCGGAGGGTAAGGCATTCTTTATGCAAAGCATACATATAAAAGTAAACTACTTGTTACTTACCCGAATCCAGAGTTCTCCAGGGGCATTCGCAGATCTTCCCCGCAGCGTATCCGATGCCGCCGCATTCTACCGAGCCGAGAAAGGCAGCTCGACGGAGAAGGTGTTCTGGTCTCAGTATGCTGAGGCCGGACACCCTATGCCCTTGAGCGACCAGCTGAAGCAGCTGGTCGAGCTCCACAAGGCGGCCGAACAGGCCATGAAGGGCTTCATAGTTCGGCTGTGGCCTGGAGAGGCCCTGCCTGGGAGCTACTTCGGACTGGTGCGGCGGCTGGTGGAGGCCTGTCCATGGCTCGAGGTCATCAAGCGCTCCGTCTGCATCGAAGGTGCCCGTAGGGCCCTTGCCCGTGCAAAGGTGCACTGGGGTAAGCTGGACGGTGAGAAGCTTGTGAGGGACGGGCCGCCGCCGGGGAAGGAGCATCGCAAGCCCGAGAACTATTACAAGGATGTTCTCGCAGGTGCCCGCCTTATGGCGGATGAATGTACCAAGGATGTAATTTTTGAATGAACTCGCTCGTGTTATCCTGTTCGCTGAAAACTTGTTCAAATGCGCTAAGCAATGCTTTGTTGAATTTAAAATATTACTTTCTGTGCGGCCGTTTATCAAAAATTGAGAGATGGCCAGTCGTCGGCTTCTGCCCCCATGCCACTAGTGCTGGGGTGTTCGGGATAAACCTGAGTGCTCTTTTTCCCATGATTGGGTCCGTCGAGGGAGGCGCTCAGCACAACGAACAAGGCAATCGGACTATAATGCTTGAACACTCTCACTTAGCCATAGAACTCTATAATTTTAAATTTCGACGAAGCCCCTAGTATACGGAAGACCGAGTTCGAGGCGCTATCCACGCCTTGGCCGGACAAAGCCGGTTCCTCGCTCGAAGCGGCATAAGTCTTTAAGGACTTGAAAAACCTCTCGAACAGTGACCGGTCTCTCGCCTCATCATGACAGTCAGTTTTAGCTTTCTCTACTGAGGTGCTCAGCCCAGCTCAACTGGGGCTCAATCGTAGTAGTTCTCCTAGTGCTACCTTAGCCGATATAGTGGAACGTAAGGCACCAAAACATAGGAGCCGGGCAAACCCAACTATTGACCCAAATCATGATTCGAAGCCGATGCATATAGTGCTATAAGTTCGGGGTGCCGCACTTGTGAAAGTGTTCGGACTTCTCACACCAAATTGAGGGGTACTGAAGCCCCTGGCGTATTTTGTCGTACCACAATGTACGGGTGCAACATGTCAAAACATATATATAAAAAGAGGATAATGCAAAAAAATAGACGAAAGCTATGCATTGTTTATAGAAAGGCTACTATCAAAGCAGAACGATACAAATAGTGCGATAAGCAAAAGAAATTGGACTATTTAACATGTCCTGGCCAGGGGCAGGCCGCGGAATTGTATTCAAAAACAGGTATATTGCTCGTAATAGAGACCACCTGGGAGTTCCATAATGCGGCACGGCTTGTCTGCTTTCCTGGATCTTGCATCGTTTGTGCGGCAGTTGAATTGCCGAACAGGTCGTCCGAAGTATGGAGTCCTGAAAGTAAGAGAAAATTTAAAAAAGTATTCGGCAGCCCCTAGTACGGTTTAAGCCGTGTTTTGGTCATGCCGTGATTGTGCCCCTCCCCCTATGCCCATGGTATTTCAAGAGCGTAGTTATGTACGCGAAGCACTGGTTTCGCTATATTGCGAGGGCTAGGGCTGGGGCCGCATTGCTACGCCATCTCGGAACGTGCCAGGCGGTCTTTTTGTAGGTTACTCCGGGCGCGCTTGACAGTGTCCAGCCTTTTGATGGCTGGACTGGAGAATTGCCTGGAGAGGCTGCTTTGTACTTCTGCTGCTAGCGCTGCGTGTGCTCCTCCGTTCGGAGGGAGCGTTCGGTGTTTCCGTTGACCGTGATTACTCCTCGAGGGCCTGACATCTTGAGCTTGAGATATGCGTAGTGCGGTACCGCATTGAACTTTGCAAAAGCGGTTCTCCCGAGCAGTGTGTGATAGCCACTGCGGAACGGGACTATGTCGAAGATTAACTCCTCGCTTCGGAAATTATCCGGAGATCCGAAGGCCACTTCAAGTGTGACCGAGCCTGTACAGTTGGCCTCTACACCTGGTATGACGCCTTTAAAGGTCGTTTTGGTGGGCTTGATCCTCGAGGGATCTATGCCCATTTTCCGCACTGTATCCTGGTAAAGCAGGTTCAGGCTGCTGCCGCCGTCCATGAGGACTCTTGTGAGATGAAATCCGTCAATAATTGGGTCAAAAACCAATGCGGCGAACCTGCCATGACGGATGCTAGTGGGGTGGTCCCTTCGATCAAAAGTGATCGGGCAGGAGGACCATGGGTTGAACTTTGGGGTGACTGGCTCCATCGCGTATACGTCCCGTAGCGCACGCTTCCGCTCCCTCTTGGGAATGTGGGTTGCGTATATCATGTTCACCGTCCGCACTTGTTGGGGAAAACCCTTCTGTCCACTGTTGTTCGGCGGCCTGGGCTCCTCCTCGTCATCGCTATGCAGCCCCTTGTCTCTGTTTTCGGCATTTAACTTGCCTGCCTGCTTGAACACCCAACAATCCCTGTTGGTGTGATTGGCTAGCTTTTCGGGGATGCCATGTATCTGGCATAAGCGGTCGAGTATTCGGTCCAAACTGGACGGGCCCTGAGTATTTCTTTTGAATGGCTTTTTCCGTTGACCGGATTTGTAGCCTCAGAATCCGGCATTGACTGCCGTATCCTCGTTGTTGTCGCTGCCAACGCGGCGTTTTTGCTTGTTCCGGCATGACCTGCCACTTTTGTCCTTGGTATCCGAATTACCAGGGTTCTTGGTCAAGTTGTTGCTGCGAGCTAGCCAGCTGTTTTCTCCCGCACAAAAACGGGTCATGAGTGTCGTGAGGGCTACCATAGATTTCGGCTTTTCCTGTCCCAGGTGCCGGGCAAGCCACTCGTCGTGGATATTATGCTTGAAGGCCGCTAGGGCCTCTGCGTCCGGATAGTCGACTATCTGGTTTTTCTTTGTTAGGAACCATGTCCAGAATTGCCTGGCTGATTCCTCTGGCTGCTGAATTATGTGGCTTAGGTCATCAGCGTCCGGTGGTCGCACATAAGTGCCCTAGAAGTTGTCAAGGAATGCGGCTTCCAGGTCCTCCCAAGAACCGATTGAGTCTGCTGGCAAGCTATTAAGCCAATGCCGGGCCGGTCCCTTAAGTTTGAGTGGGAGGTATTTGATGGCATGTAGATCATCACCGCCGGCCATGTGGATATGAAGGAGATAATCCTAGATCCATACCGCAGGATCTGTTGTGCCATCGTATGATTCGATGTTTACAGGTTTGAAGCCCTCAGGGATTTTATGATCCATTACTTCATCTGTGAAGCATAGTGGGTGTGCGGCGCCTCTGTACTGGGCTATATCACGACGCAGCTCAAAGGAGCTTTGTCTATTGTGTTCGGCCCGACCGGATTTATTGTATCCGGAGTGACGATCACCGTCACGTACCATGGGGCGCCCGCGTGATCCGTAGATCGATCTTGTTTGCCTTGCCTTGTCCTCCAGTATATCTCGCAGGTATGGCACGTTTTCCCGTGCCTTAGCGTGTTTTGAGCGGCGTCGGGGCATGGCTTGAGTGGAGGGCCTAGAGGCCTCTCTGTCATGGCCACGAGGTGGCCGGTCGGCCATGTCATGAGCTGGTGATGTAGGTGCTTCCTCCTCTAATCGGGGTAGCAGCCTGCGTTTTGGGTAACGCTTGGAGGGGCGTTCGAGTTCATACTCTTCGGCCACAAGGACTTCAGTCCATCTGTCAGCTAGCAAATCTTGATCAGCTTTAAGCTGTTGCTGCTTTTTCTTGAGGCTGCTTGCCGTGGCTAAAAGCCTGCGTTTAAAACGCTCTTGTTCAGCGGGATCTGATGGCATGATGAATTCATCGTCGTCGAGGCTTGCCTCGTCTTCGGAGGGAGGCATATAATTTTCATCCTCAACCTCTCGGTCTGCCGCTCTCTCATGAGGGTTGGCTTCTCCATCCTCCTGTGCCGAATCTTGCTGGAGGGGGTGTTCTTCGGCGTTATCTAGAGTACTATTATCTCCCGTGCCGGAATCACCATTTTTGCTTTGGCGGGATTTAGAGCGGCGCCGCTGACGCCGGCGCTTGGGATGTTTCTTAGAGGTGTCATCCCCCGCTGCTTCATCGCCTTCTCCATCTTTTGGAGTGTCCACCATATATATGTCATATGACGAGGTGGCCTTCCAGCGCCCTACAGGTGCTGGGTCCTGGTCAACTCCTCCATCGTCGTCCATACCGTCGATGTCTTCGGAGTCAAAGTCGAGCATGTCGGTTAAGTCGTCGACAGTGGCTACGAAGTGGGTGGTGGGTGGGCTTTGAATTTCTTCATCGTCCGTATCCCAACCTTGCTGACCGTAATCCGGCCAGGGCTCTCCTGATAAAGAGAGAGATTTTAGCGAATTCAAGATGTCGCCGAAGGGCGAGTGCTGAAAGATGTCTGCGGCGGTGAACTCCATTATCGGCGCCCAATCGGATTCGATCGGCAGGGGCGCGGGGGGCTCGGAGTCCGCAAAGGAATCCGGCTCCTCAGAGTCACGGGCCATGCAGAGTGCGGGGCTGGTGTTCGGCTCGGTCGCCTTTGAGATCGTAGCCCCCGAGGTGGCGTCCAACCGCTCATCCCCGATCGGCGCAGCAGGCTCCGAATTAAGGGTCGGAACCGGTGCGCGTGCGGCCTCCAGGACACTGTTCAGCGATAGAGCTAGATCATGCCCATCGAGATAGTGCGACGCGCTTGGCTGTGGCTCGAATTCGTCGAAGATCAAGTCCCCGCGGATGTCAGCCGTGTAGTTCAAACTTCCAAACCTGACCTGATGGCCAGGGGCGTAGCTTTCAATCTGCTCCAGGTGGCCAAGCGAATTGGCCCGCAGTGCGAAGCCGCCGAAGACGAAGATCTGTCCGGGGAGAAAAGTCTCACCCTGGACTGCATCGTTGTTGATGATCAAAGGAGCCATCGGGCCTAAAAGCGACGACAAAGAGGAACTCTCAATGAAAGCACCAATGTCGGTGTCAATACCGGCGGATCTCGGGTAGGGGGAACCGAACTGTGCGTCTAGGCGGATGGTAACAGGAGACAAGGGACACAATGTTTTACCCAGGTTCGGGCCCTCTAGATGGAGGTAAAACCCTACGTCCTGCTCGATTAATATTGATGATATGGGTAGTACAAGAGTAGATCTACCACGAGATCAAGGAGGCTAAACCCTAGAAGCTAGCCTATGGTATGATTTTTGTATGTTGAGGTTCTTGTCCTACGGACTAAAACCCTCCGGTTTATATAGACACCAGAGAGGGTTAGGGTTACACAAAGTCGGTTACAATGGTAGGAGATCTGAATATCCGCATCGCCAAGCTTGCCTTCCACGCCAAGGAAAGTCCCATCCGGACACGGGACAAAGTCTTCAATCTTGTATCTTCATAGTCCAGGAGTCCGACTGAAGGTATAGTCCGGCTATCCAAACACCCCCTAATCCAGGACTCCCTCAGGGCCTATGCTATTTATTTATTTATGAGCAAAAGGGGATACCCCCTGATTTCTGTTAATAGAAATCATTAGATGTTCACAATGAAGGAAATATGCCCTAGAGGCAATAATAAAGTTATTATTTATTTCCTCATATATCATGATAAATGTTTATTATTCATGCTAGAATTGTATTAGCCGGAAACATAACACATGTGTGAATATATAAACAAACAGAGTGTCACTACTATGCCTCTACTTGACTAGCTCGTTAATCAAAGATGGTTATGTTTCCTAACCATGAACAAAGAGTTGTTATTTGATTAACGAGGTCACATCATTAGTTGAATGATCTGATTGACATGACCCATTCCATTAGCTTAGCACCCGATCGTTTAGTATGTTGCTATTGCTTTCTTCATGACTTATACATGTTCCTATGACTATGAGATTATGCAACTCCTGTTTACCGGAGGAACACTTTGTGTGCTACCAAACGTCACAACGTAACTGGGTGATTATAAAGGTGCTCTACAGGTGTCTCCAAAGGTACTTGTTGGGTTGGCGTATTTCGAGATTAGGATTTGTCACTCCGATAGTCAGAGAGGTATCTCTGGGCCCTCTCGGTAATGCACATCACATAAGCCTTGCAAGCATTGCAACTAATGTGTTAGTTGTGAGATGATGTATTACAGAACGAGTAAAGAGACTTGCCGGCAACGAGATTGAAATAGGTATTGGATACCGACGATCGAATCTCGGGCAAGTAACATACCGATGACAAAGGGAACAACGTATGTTGTTATGCGGTCTGACCGATAAAGATCTTCGTAGAATATGTAGGAGCCAATATGGGCATCCAGGTCCCGCTGTTGGTTATTGACCAGAGATTTGTCTCAGTCATGTCTACATTGTTCTCGAACCGTAGGGTCCGCACGCTTAAAGTTACGATGACAGTTATTATGAGTTTATGCATTTTGATGTACCGAAGTTAGTCCGGAGTTCCGGATGTGATCACGGACATGACGAGGAGTCTCGAAATGGTCGAGACATAAATATCGATATATTGGAAGCCTATATTTGGACATCGGAATGGTTCCGAGTGAAATCGGCATTTTACCGGAGTACCGGGGGGTTACCGGACCCCCCCCCCCCCCCCGGGGGTTAATGGGCCATATGGGCCTTAAGGGAAAAGAGGAGGCGCGGCCAGGGCAGGCCGCGCGCCCCCTCCCCCCTTAGTCCGAATAGGACAAGGAAGGGGGGCGGCGCCCCCCTTTTTCCTTTCCCCCTCTCTCCTTCCTTCTCCTACAAGGCAAGGGAGAGGAGTCCTACTCCCGATGGGAGTAGGACTCCTCCTGGCGCACCCCTTGGAGGCCGGCCGCGCCTCCGCCTCCCCTCCTTTATATACGGGGGCAGGGGGCACCCTAGAACACACAAGTTGATCTTCGTGATCGTTCCTTAGCCGTGTGCGGTGCCCCCCTCCACCATATTCCACCTCGGTCATATCGTTGCAGTGCTTAGGCGAAGCCCTGTGTCGGTAGAACATCATCATCGTCATCACGCCGTCATGCTGACGGAACTCATCCCTGAAGCTTTGCTGGATCGGAGCCCGGGGAGCGTCATCGAGCTGGACGTGTGCTAAGAACTCGGAGGTGCCGGAGTAACGGTGCTTGGATCGGTCGGATCGAGAAGACGTACGAGTACTTCCTCTACGTTGCGTCAACGCTTCCGCTTCCGTCTACGAGGGTACGTAGACAACACTCTCCCCTCTCGTTGCTATGCATCACCATGATCTTGCCTGTGCGTAGGAAATTTTTTGAAATTACTACATTCCCCAACAGTGGCATCCGAGCCTAGGTTTTTATGGTTTGATGTTATATGCACGAGTAGAACACAAGTGAGTTGTGGGCGATATAAGTCATACTGCCTACCAGCATGCCATACTTTGGTTCGGCGGTATTGTTGGATGAAGCGGCCTGGACCGACATTACGTGTACGCTTACGCGAGACTGGTTCTACCGCCATGCTTTGCACACAGGTGGCTGGCGGGTGTCAGTTTCTCCAACTTTAGTTGAACCGAGTGTGGCTACGCCCGGTCCTTGCGAAGGTTAAAACGGCATCAACTTGACAAACTATCGTTGTGGTTTTGATGCGTAGGTGAGATTGGTTCTTGCTTAAGCCCGTAGCAGCCACGTAAAACTTGCAACAAACAAAGTAGGGGACATCTAACTTGTTTTTGCAGGGCATGTTGTGATGTGATATGGTCAAGGCATGATGCTAAATTTTATTGTATGAGATGATCATGTTTTGTAACTGAGTTATCGGCAACTGGCAGGAGCCATATGGTTGTCGCTTTATTGTATGCAATGCAATCGCCCTGTAATGCTTTACTTTATCACTAAGCGGTAGCGATAGTCGTAGAAGCATAAGATTGGCGAGACGACAACGATGCTACGATGGAGATCAAGGTGTCGCGCCGGTGACGATGGTGATCATGACGGTGCTTCGGAGATGGAGATCACAAGCACAAGATGATGATGGCCATATCATATCACTTATATTGATTGCATGTGATGTTTATCTTTTTTATGCATCTTATCTTGCTTTGATTGACGGTAGCATTATAAGATGATCTCTCATTAAATTATCAAGAAGTGTTCTCCCTAAGTATGCACCGTTGCCAAAGTTCATCGTGCCCAGACACCACGTGATGATCGGGTGTGATAAGCTCTACGTCCATCTACAATGGGTGCAAGCCAGTTTTGCACACGCAGAATACTCGGGTTATACTTGACGAGCCTAGCATATGCAGATATGGCCTCGGAACACGGAGACCGAAAGGTCGAGTGTGAATCATATAGTAGATATGATCAACATAATGATGTTCACCATTGAAGACTAATCCATTTCACGTGATGATCGGTTATGGTTTAGTTGATTTGGATCACGTGATCACTTAGAAGATTAGAGGGATGTCTATCTAAGTGGGAGTTCTTAAGTAATATGATTAATTGAACTTAAATTTATCATGAACTTAGTCCCTGATAGTATCTTGCTTGTTTATGTTAATTGTAGATAGATGACCCATGCTGTTGTTCCGTTGAATTTTAATGCATTCCTTGAGAAAGCAAAGTTGAAAGATAATGGTAGCAATTACACGGACTGGGTCCATAACTTGAGGATTATCCTCATTGCTGCACAGAAGAGTTACGTCCTGGAAGCACCGCTGGGTGCCAAGCCTGCTGCTGATGCAACTGACGACGTTAAGAACGTCTGGCAGAGCAAAGCTGATGACTACTCGATAGTTCAATGTGCCATGCTTTACGGCTTAGAACCGGGACTTCAACGACGTTTTGAACATCATGGGGCATATGAGATGTTCCAAGAGTTGAAGTTAATATTCCAACAGAATGCCTGGATTGAGAGATATGAAGTCTCCAATAAGTTCTATAGCTGCAAGATGGAGGAGAATAGTTCTGTCAGTGAGCATATACTCAAAATGTCTGGATATTATAATCACTTGATTCAACTGGGGGTTAATCTTCCGGATGATTGCGTCATTGACAGAATTCTCCAATCACTTCCACCAAGCTACAAAGGCTTTGTGATGAACTATAATATGCAAGGGATGGATAAGACGATTCCCGAGCTCTTCGCAATGCTAAAGGCTGCGGAAGTAGAAATCAAGAAGGAGCATCAAGTGTTGATGGTCAACAAGACCACTAGTTTCAAGAAAAAGGGCAAAGGGAAAAAGAAGGAGAACTTCAAGAAGAATAGCAAGCAAGTTGCTGCTCAAGAGAAGAAACCCAAGTCTGGACCTAAGCCTGAAACTGAGTGCTTCTACTGCAAGCAGACTGGTCACTGGAAGCGGAACTGCCCCAAGTATTTGGCGGATAAGAAGGATGGCAAGGTGAACAAAGGTATATGTGATATACATGTTATTGATGTGTACCTTACTAGAGCTCGCGGTAGCACCTGGGTATTTGATACTGGTTCTGTTGCTAATATTTGCAACTCAAAACAGGGACTACGGATTAAGCGAACACTGGCAAAGGACGAGGTGACGATGCGCGTGGGAAATGGTTCCAAAGTCGATGTGATCGCGGTCGGCACGCTACCTCTACATCTACCTTCGGGATTAGTATTAGACCTAAATAATTGTTATTTGGTGCCAGCGTTGAGCATGAACATTATATCTGGATCTTGTTTGATGCGAGACGGTTATTCATTTAAATCAGAGAATAATGGTTGTTCTATTTATATGAGTAATATCTTTTATGGTCATGCACCCTTGAAAAGTGGTCTATTTTGATGAATCTCGATAGTAGTGATACACATATTCATAATGTTGAAGCCAAAAGATGCAGAGTTGATAATGATAGTGCAACTTATTTGTGGCACTACCGTTTAGGTCATATCGGTGTAAAGTGCATGAAGAAACTCCATACTGATGGACTTTTGGAACCACTTGATTATGAATCACTTGGTACTTGCGAATCGTGCCTCATGGGCAAGATGACTAAAACACCGTTCTCCGGTACTATGGAGAGAGCAACAGATTTGTTGGAAATCATACATACAGATGTATGTGGTCCGATGAATATTGAAGCTCGTGGCGGATATCGTTATTTTCTCACCTTCACAGATGATTTAAGCAGATATGGGTATATCTACTTAATGAAACACGAGTCTGAAACATTTGAAAAGTTCAAAGAATTTCAGAGTGAAGTTGAAAATCATCGTAACAAGAAAATAAAATTCCTACGATCTGATCGTGGAGGAGAATATTTGAGTTACGAGTTTGGTCTACATTTGAAACAATGCGGAATAGTTTCACAACTCACGCCACCCAGAACACCACAACGTATTGGTGTGTCCGAACGTCGTAATCGTACTTTACTTGATATGGTGCGATCTATGATGTCTCTTATAGATTTACCGCTATGTTTTGGGGTTATGCTTTAGAGACGGCCGCATTCACGTTAAATAGAGCACCATCAAAATCCGTTGAGACGACGCCTTATGAACTATGGTTTGGCAAGAAACCAAAGTTGTCGTTTCTTAAAGTTTGGGGCTGCGATGCTTATGTGAATAACTTCAACCTGATAAGCTCGAACCCGAATCGGAGAAATGTGTCTTCATAGGATACCCAAAAGAAACTGTTGGGTACACCTTATATCACAGATCCGAAGGCAAGACATTCGTTGCTAAAAATGGATCCTTTCTAGAGAAGGAGTTTCTCTCAAAAGAAGTGAGTGGGAGGAAAGTAGAACTTGATGAGGTAACTATACCAGCTCCCTTATTGGGAAATAGCACATCACAGGAAACGGTTTCTGTGACGTCTAAACCAATTGGTGAGGAAGTTAATGATGATGATCATGCAACTTCAGATCAAGTTACTACAGAACCTCGTAGATCAACCAGAGTAAGATCCGCACCAGAGTGGTACGGCAATCCTGTTCTGGAAATCATGCTACTAGATCATGGTGAACCTACGAACTATGAAGAAGCAATGGTGAGCCCAGATTCCGCAAAATGGCTTGAAGCCATGAAATCTGAGATGGGATCCATGTATGAGAACAAAGTGTGGACTTTGGTTGACTTGCCCGATGGTCGGCAAGCAATTGAGAATAAATGGATCTTCAAGAAGAAGACTGACGCTGACGGTAATGTTACTGTCTACAAAGCTCGACTTGTCGCAAAAGGTTTTCGACAAGTTCAAGGGATTGACTACGATGAGACCTTCTCACCCGTAGCGATGCTTAAGTCTGTCCGAATCATGTTAGCAATTGCCGCATTTTATGATTATGAAATTTGGCAGATGGATGTAAAAACTGCATTCCTGAATGGATTTCTGGAAGAAGAGTTGTATATGATGCAACCAGAAGGTTTTATCGATCCAAAGGGAGCTAACAAAGTGTGCAAGCTCCAGCGATCCATTTATGGACTGGTGCAAGCATCTCGGAGTTGGAATAAACGCTTTGATAGTGTGATCAAAACATTTGGGTTTGTACAGACTTTTGGAGAAGCCTGTATTTACAAGAAAGTGAGTGGGAGCTCTGTAGCATTTCTGATATTATATGTGGATGACATATTACTAATCAGAAATGATATAGAATTTCTGGATAGCATAAAGGGATACTTGAATAAGAATTTTTCAATGAAAGACCTCGGTGAAGCTGCTTACATATTGGGCATCAAGATCTATAGAGATAGATCAAGACGCTTAATTGGACTTTCACAAAGCACATACCTTGACAAAGTTTTGAAGAAGTTCAAAATGGATCAAGCAAAGAAAGGATTCTTGCCTGTACTACAAGGTGTGAAGTTGAGTAAGACTCAATGCCCGACCACTGCAGAAGATAGAGAGAAAATGAAAGATGTTCCCTATGCTTTAGCCATAGGCTCTATCATGTATGCAATGCTGTGTACCAGACCTGATGTGTGTCTTGCAATAAGTCTAGCAGGGAGGTACCAAAGTAATCCAGGAGTGGATCACTGGACAGCGGTCAAGAACATCCTGAAGTACCTGAAAAGGACTAAGGATATGTTTCTCATATATGGAGGTGACAAAGAGCTCATCGTAAACGGTTACGTTGATGCAAGCTTTGACGCTGATCCGGACGATTCTAAATCGCAAACCGGATACGTGTTTACATTAAACGGTGGAGCTGTCAGTTGGTGCAGTTCTAAACAAAGCGTCGTGGCGGGATCTACATGTGAAGCGGAGTACATAGCTGCTTCGGAAGCAGCAAATGAAGGAATCTGGATGAAGGAGTTCATATCCGATCTAGGTGTCATACCTAGTGCATCGGGTCCAATGAAAATATTTTGTGACAATACTGGTGCAATTGCCTTGGCAAAGGAATCCAGATTTCACAAGAGAACCAAGCACATCAAGAGACGCTTCAATTCCATCCGGGATCTAGTCCAGGTGGGAGACATAGAGATTTGCAAGATACATACAGATCTGAATGTTGCAGACCCGTTCACTAAGCCTCTTCCACGAGCAAAACATGATCAGCACCAAAACTCCATGGGTGTTAGAATCATTACTGTGTAATCTAGATTATTGACTCTAGTGCAAGTGGGAGACTGAAGGAAATATGCCCTAGAGGCAATAATAAATTTATTATTTATTTCCTCATATATCATGATAAATGTTTATTATTCATGCTAGAATTGTATTAGCCGGAAACATAATACATGTGTGAATATATAAACAAACAGAGTGTCACTAGTATGCCTCTACTTGACTAGCTCGTTAATCAAAGATGGTTATGTTTCCTAACCATGAACAAAGAGTTGTTATTTGATTAACGAGGTCACATCATTAGTTGAATGATCTGATTGACATGACCCATTCCATTAGCTTAGCACCCGATCGTTTAGTATGTTGCTATTGCTTTCTTCATGACTTATACATGTTCCTATGACTATGAGATTATGCAACTCCCGTTTACCGGAGGAACACTTTGTGTGCTACCAAACGTCACAACGTAACTGGGTGATTATAAAGGTGCTCTACAGGTGTCTCCAAAGGTACTTGTTGGGTTGGCGTATTTCGAGATTAGGATTTGTCACTCCGATAGTCGGAGAGGTATCTCTGGGACCTCTCGGTAATGCACATCACATAAGCCTTGCAAGCATTGCAACTAATGTGTTAGTTGTGAGATGATGTATTACAGAACGAGTAAAGAGACTTGCCGGCAACGAGATTGAACTAGGTATTGGATACCGATGATCGAATCTCGGGCAAGTAACATACCGATGACAAAGGGAACAACGTATGTTGTTATGCGGTCTGACCGATAAAGATCTTCGTAGAATATGTAGGAGCCAATATGGGCATCCAGGTCCCGTTGTTGGTTATTGACCAGAGATTTGTCTCAGTCATGTCTACATTGTTCTCGAACCGTAGGGTCCGCATGCTTAAAGTTACGATGACAGTTATTATGAGTTTATGCATTTTGATGTACCGAAGTTAGTTCGTAGTCCCGGATGTGATCACGGACATGACGAGGAGTCTCGAAATGGTCGAGACATAAAGATCGATATATTGGAAGCCTATATTTGGACATCGGAATGGTTCCGAGTGAAATCGGCATTTTACCGGAGTACCGGGGGGTTACCGGAACCCCCCCCCCCCCCGGGGGTTAATGGGCCCATATGGGCCTTAAGGGAAAAGAGGAGGGGCGGCCAGGGCAGGCCGCGGGCCCCCTCCCCCCTTAGTCCGAATAGGACAAGGAAGGGGGGGCGCCCCCCTTTTTCCTTTCCCCCTCTCTCCTTCCTTCTCCTACAAGGCAAGGGAGAGGAGTCCTACTCCCGATGGGAGTAGGACTCCTCCTGGCGCACCCCTTGCGGGCCGGCCGCGCCTCCCCCTCCCCTCCTTTATATACGGGGGCAGGGGGCGCCCTAGAACACACAAGTTGATCTTCGTGATCGTTCCTTAGCCGTGTGCGGTGCCCCCCTCCACCATATTCCACCTCGGTCATATCGTTGCAGTGCTTAGGCGAAGCCCTGTGTCGGTAGAACATCATCATCGTCATCACGCCGTCGTGCTGACGGAACTCATCCCCGAACCTTTGCTGGATCGGAGCCCGGGGAGCGTCATCGAGCTGGACGTGTGCTAAGAACTCGGAGGTGCCGGAGTAACGGTGCTTGGATCGGTCGGATCGGGAAGACGTACGACTACTTCCACTACGTTGCGTCAACGCTTCCGCTTCGGTCTATTAGGGTACGTAGAAAACACTCTCCCCTCTCGTTGCTATGCATCATCATGATCTTGCGTGTGCGTAGGAAATTTTTTGAAATTACTACGTTCCCCAACACACAACACTACGCCCAGCCTACTACACAGGTTTCGTTCATTACTAGTTTCAGGAAAGTGCTCATGTCATAGCCACGGAATACATCACGAGTGCTACATACACTGCAAATAAAGAGACAATCATCCTACAGAGCACATCGATTTTGCCCATTATCTTCACAAGCTCTTTCATCTCCTCATTGCTATCATGGTCGTTCAGCAGCTATTGCTTGGCCATGATCAGAGGAACTGCATCTTTAACCTTCTGCTCTGCATCTTCCTCTTCTGCCATTCCTTCAGTTACTTGTCCAACACCCCAACCTGCTGGTATTGGGATTCCTCGGCTAACCAAATAATCAGCGTAGTTGCATTCCCCCACATCAGCAACTTCCCAGAAATACAAATCATACGAATCTTCCCTTTTCTGCACGAATCAAATTGGAAGATCATCAACCAAACTATTAAAAATATCAGCATCTGAAAGCAGCAGAACAACACTTAAACATATTATTACCCCATGATTCGGGAATTTTTAGAAGACTCGGCCAGGGTTGATGATTGTGGTTGAGACGCGATGGATGAGCAACCAGCTGCGGTGCGTGTGCCGACAAGGGTGTGATGAGACCCATAGGCGGTGGTACGGGTGGCGACTTGGTGCATATCTGGTTGTTGCCTGCTGAAGAGCAGGTGGACGAGCAGCCATCGGACATGGTTGCTGCGGTTAGAGCTTCTGATGCTAGGCAGAGTAAGTATAGAAGAGGAGAAGCGAACGCTGGATATGTCAGTTTCATTACTTGCAGAGTAGCATAGCACCATATATAGTCATAGTCTAGGTTTGGATTCGAACCAACTACAGGAGCACGTCTCTCTTTTTTCTAAAACTCTGTAACGTCTCTTTACTGGTACACTAGCTTGTTCTGTACGCCTTCTCAAGTCTTTGATTTCTTTTTTTTTGCGAGGAAGGAAGGATGACAAAATTGAGATTTCCTGGAACTCGAACCCAAACCTCTCGGTTGAAAACCAAGGGTGCTAGTCACTTATGTGGCGAACGTTCCCTGGGAGGAGGACGGCAGACGAACGCATTTTCCTCGCAGTACGCAAGATCGAACAGTCGCAGTTTCAGGAATGTTATCAGGTGAACAAGCCCAGTTTTTCTTTTCTTCCTATATATAAGAAAGTATGCTACTTGGTGTCAGCTTAGTCAACAAACGATTGTGCCAACCTTGACCGTTTAATTTACATTCAACGTCTGTCGTGTTTCTTCAGTCTCTTCTTCCTCCAGCCGCCAAAGCCAAACCAGCACCGGTGGAACCGCCTGCTCCCGCCTCCCACGGCTGGCTGTGCTGCCACGCATGCATCGTGGCCACATCGCACCCTAAAAGTCTGCGCATCTTCCCCCGGCTCCTGTTCGTTCCCGTCCGAGGCCTCACCATCGTCCTCCACCTTGGTTCGCTCGCCGCGGTGCCGCCCTCCGGTGTTGTCAACATGGTCAACAACTGAGAGGAATAAGGAGATGACTGTACATGGTGAGGATGACAGTAGGGACCCAGCAGCGCACGCAGTAATTTTGTTTTTTCACGACAGAGAAGGGTATCAATTGGGTTGTTCAGGAGGTGTGGCCCGTCTAGCACATGACCAGCCCAGTTTGTCTTTTTTTCTTTTTGAAAATGGCTAGCCCAGCTTTTTTTGCAGAATAACCAACGTAGGCCTACTTGTTTTTCTATGCCCTGCTGGGCCAGAAATCTTTCAAGACGAGGAGGGATGCATTTTGCCCAGAAAATGGGCTATAAGTAATAAAAAATGGGCTATAAGTAATATTAAATGGGCTGTAAAATGAAAAAAATACAGCAAACATGCAATTAGTTCCCAAATACATTTTCTTTCGGATTTTGATATTTTAAATTTCATTGTTTTTGTGCAGGTAAAACTTCATTAGATTTAAATTAAGGTATGTTTAGTTTTTAAATTAATTTGAATCTGGCTAGAAATTTTGGGCTGTATGCTGTTTGGGACAGATTTGGAGGCTGACTTGTGGGTCTACTAGGTTGACATGTACGAAAGGCTTTGTCAACTTAGTCCACAAACGATTCTAGCAGCAGTGACCGTTGGATGTTAATCCAACGGCTGTGCTGCTTCTTCAATATCTGATCTTCTTGCTCCAGCCGCCCAAACCAGCACCGGTGGGACTGCCTACTCCCGCCTCCCGTGGCCGGTTGTGCTGCCGCATAGGCCGCACGGCCCCACCCTACTCCATTGATGGCCAGGCCATTCCTCTACTCACCCACACCTCTTGTTATTTTCCGGCGACGGCAGCCGGACAAGTAAACCCTCGTACTCCCCACCGCATGGGCAACCACTGTCGAGTCTTCCCCGGCTCCATGCAGTTCCCTTCCTAGGCCTCGCTGTCATCCATCGCCCTGGTGCTCTCGGCACGCCGTGGTCAATGTGGTCAATGAACGACATCCATCGGACGTGGACTGTATGTGGAGAGGCTGACAGCTGGGTCCACGGCCGCACACAAGGAAATGCCTCCTTATTACGCGCAAAATAATGATTCCTCCACGTGACATCTGGGAGCCACTGGAAGGGCCTCTGTATTTCAAGAAAAAACATTCCCCCCGCTGACAGGTCGGACCCACCAGTTATATCTTCCACGCAAGGAAGTGCCTCCTTATTACACACAAAAAATGAATACTCTCCCTGCTAGCTGGGACCCAGCATAGAGGGAGGCTGACATGTGGGCCTACTAAGTTGACGGGGACGGAGGGCTTTGTCAACTTAGTCAATATGAACGATTCTAGCTCCAGTGACCGTACAATGTCCATCCAACGGCCGTAATGCTTCTTCAACCTCTGGTCTTCTTGCTCCAGCCATCGAAAGCAGTGCCAGTCATGCCGCCTGCTCCTACCTCCCAAGGCCGGTTGTGCTGCCGCGGAGGACTCACTGCCCCCTACTACTCCCATCGCTGGCCAGGCCCTGCGGTGACAGCAGCCTCACACTGCAGCCGAACCAGTGAACCCTCGTACTCCTCTCTGCGTGGGCATCCACTGCTGCGTCTTCCCCGGCTCCGCGTCATACGCTTCCTAGGCCTCGCCATCGTCCACCGCCTTGGTGCTCTCGGCGTGGCGTGGTCAATGTGGTCAACGAACGACTTTCATCGGAAGAGTACTGTACGTGGAGAGGCTGACAGCTGGGTCCACGACCGCAGCAAGGAAGTGCCTCCTTATTACGCGCAAAATAATGATTCCTCCACCTGACAGCAGGGATCCACCAGACGGGCCACCGTATTTCACAAAAAAAACATTTCCCCCTGACTGCTGGGACCCACCAGCTACATCTTCGCACGCAAGGAAGTGCCAGACAGTCAGGACCCAACCGGTCGAAGCGTACGTAGCGTTGTCATTCTGATCGCGAACGTGTACGTACATACGATCGGTCTGTCTGCAGGCTGCAGCGATGAACCGTGGCCGTGCAAGGAAGGGCACGTGTCGTAGTAGAGGCGCGCACGTAGCATGTACACGTACGTACAGCAGTCAGGGTGCAAGAAAGTAAATACGGCCACGTACGTACATACGGGCGGGGTCTCGAACGCCTACTCACGCATACGTACGGCCAGGGCTCGTGTACATGGCTATGTCAGAACGGAGAAACTGCGTCGTTGTCGTGTTCATGGGGAGGCAACGGAATGCGTCGTGTTCATCGGGAGGCAACGGAACGCGTGCTATTCATTGGGAGCCAACCGGCTTGGACGGCACAGCCGATGGAAATGAGACCTGGCGTACCACAGAACAGAGGAAACGACCTTGTGTTCGACCGGCCATGGTGGAAATGGGATCTTGTTCATCGGGAGGGGTCTGGCGTACCACAAAACGGAGGAAACGGACCTCCTACGGTCGAAACGGGGTCCTGTTGACCGGGAGGGGTGTGGTGTACCGCAAAATGGAGGAAACGGACTTGTGTTGGAGCGCTACGGTCGAAATGGGGGTCCTGTTCATCGGGTGGGGTGTGGCGTACCGCAAAACGGGACTCCACGGGATACTGTTCATCTCCACCGTCGACCTCCTCCAGCCTCCACGGGCTACTGTTCATCCACCGTCGACCTCCTCCAGCCTCCACCGTCGACTGTTCATCCACAGGCTCCTGTTCATCCAGCCTCCACCGCTCCTCCACCAGCTACTGTTCAACCAGCCCTCTCCACGGGGTCATGTTCAACCACCCCTCCACGGGCTACTGTTCAACCAGCCCTCCACCGGCTACTGTTCAACCTTCCCTCGACAGGGTCCTGTTCATCCAACCCTCCACCGGCTCGATCGATCGGGGTGTTGTTCATCCAGCGGCAACGGCCTCTACTACCACGGGTTCCTATTCATCCAACCCCCACCGGGAACTGTTCATCCAAACCCCCCAACAAATCTCACTGTTCATCCAGAGGCAGCATCGATCGGCTTCAGTTAGCAGCAGTAGCGAAGGAATCACTCGGTTTCAGTTAACAGCAAAGGATCGATCGATCGCTCGGGTTCAATAACGCGTAGCCTGCAGTGGAATCGCTCGGGTTCAGTTAGAGCCCAACGCCTCGCTCGGGTTCAGTTAGAGCCCAACGCCTCGCACACACGAGCGTACGTACGAGAGAAACGTGCATCGCTCGGCCCCCGACCACCCACCGTAACCGGAAACTCCCCGATATTTTCCTCGCCCTTGCTTCTACCACGGTTTTTTCCGTCATGGACGGCCCAAAGAATGTCATGCAGCTGCGTCTCCGGCCTGCCCAGGACGAAAAGCCCATTTTACTGTCATGATTTTTTGTCATAGAAGTAGGACCCTACCACATCTATGATGATACCGGGTTTTGTCACAATTATCGTCATAGAAGTGTCATAAGTATGACATAAATTTTTTTCGTTCGGCCCAAAATGTCATGGATGTGTCTTTTTTTAGTGTATGGGCCTTATGGGCCGGCCTAAGAGGAGAAGGAGAGAGGGGAAAGGGAAAGGAAAGAGTGGAATAGGTTTCCCCCTTCCTTCCCTCTCCCCCTTCTTTCCTTCCCCCTCCGACAATTAAGGCAGGGGGAGCGCGCGGCTTGGGAGGAGCCCAAGTAGGATTCGGTCCTACTTGGGGCGCCCCTTGGCCTCTCCCCTCGCCCTCCCACCTATATATATGTGGGAGGGGGCGCCTAGCACACCCCAGACAATTGTTAGCCGTGTGCGGCGCCCCCCTCCACCGTTTACACCCCGGTCATATTTTTGTAGTGCTTAGGCAAAGCCCAACGGAGATCACTTCACCATCACCGTCACCACGGCGTCATGCTGACGGAACTCATCTACTACCTCGACGTCTTGCTGGATCAAGAAGGCGAGGGACGTCACCGGGCTCAACGTGTGCAGAACGCGGAGGTGTGGTGCGTTCGTTACTTGATCGGTTGAAGCGCGAAGAAGTTTGACTACATCAACCGCGTTGTGAAACGCTTCCGCTTACGGCCTACGAGGGTACGCAGACACACTCTCCCCCTCGTTGCTATGCATTTCCATGGACAGATCATTGCGTGTGCGTAATTTTTTTTTTGTTTTCCATGCAACGATTCCCAACAACTCCCTCCGCCCGAAAATACTTGTCATCAAAATGGATAAAAAGGGGTGTATCTAGAGCTAATATATGTCTAGATACATCCCCTTTTATTCATTTTAATGACAAGTATTTCCGGACGGAGGGAGTACAACAGAAGAAGGACGTAGGATTTTACCTCTTCGAGAGGGCCCGAACTTGGGTAAAACATCGTGTCCATCATTGTCCTGTTACCATCAAGTTAAGATCACCAATTCGGGACCCCCTACCCAAGAACCGCCGAATTCAACCCCGGTGCCTGGCTGACAGTTCAGCCACTAGAATACACCAGGTGCCCAAAACAAAGGCAGAGAAAGAGAGGTGGGACAAGTTGAAGGAAGATAAAAGGAAGCTATAGTTTATGATTGCATGTATGCTTAGAGAGAAGGAGGCCACCAAGGGGAATATCAAGAAGCTTAAGGGGATCTGTGATGAGGGATGCTTTGTTGTTCTACCATTAAATAATATGTTGTTCTGATGAGGAGCGAACCTCGAGACGAGGGTCGTTCCTTTGTTGGCCCGATCTTTCACAGCACAAACCTCCATCGCAGCAAGAACAAATCGCGGGTTTACGAAGATATTCGCAAATCCCACAGAAACAACACGCCAACCCCTTAATTCGAAGGAATAACATGGACGAACCGTATATGCTCAGCTTGTAATCCCCTACGCGTAGCGTCGCAGGAACTCACACGCCAGTAAAGATTTTGGACAAGAATTCTCTAAACTCGATAATGGCCGACGGCCGGAACACACATGATGTCTAATTCATCTCAAAATAACCTAACCTTGTACATGGGCGCACCTTGGCTTTTATATCAGCCGGATCATCTAAAGAAACTTGAGAAACAAGGAAAATCCTATCTCTACTATCACGGCTAAAGATTAAAGAAAACAACTCCAAGACTTGTCTAAAGATAACTATAGGACTCTTAAGAAATTTGCCTTTTACATCTCGACTGCTTTTATTTTCTAGATAAAATATTAGACGATATAGGTGCACCATCTTCACAAAATCAGCTACTGGTGGACCCCATCCGCAGGCTCGTAATGAGAGCACGTCGTGTGGTGAAAGACGCCTGGACTTGAAACTGTTGAGTATATTGTGTACGTGTATATTTGTGTGTAGGGTCCACCTCCTGTTTCCTTTGTATAGTTGAGGTTGTGGCCCACCTCTGTACTTATATATACGTGCCTGGTGCACCTATCAATACATCGAGATTGCACAGCCCATATCTTGTCCTTCTACATGGTATCTATCGCAGCATGATCCTAAACCCTAAGCCGCCGCCGCCGCCACCAGCCACCAGCCGCCGCCGCCACCACCTCCCCGGTAGTCGTCGCCGCCGCTGGTCGCCGCCGCCTCTCCCCACCTCCTCGCACGCCGCCGCCGCCTCTTCCCGAGGCCGCCATCGCCGCGAACCCCGCTTTCGCCCGCGCCCCATCTCTCCCTCCTACCCGCGCCGCACCCGCGCCTTCCCCCGCGCCGCCGCACCTCCCAAACCCTAACCCTCGCCATGAGTTCCTCCTCATCCACCGTCTCCAACCCGTTCGCCGGTCCCAATGTCACCCTCGTCCGCGACCTCAACATCCATGAGCGTGTCCCGGTCAAGCTTGATCACACCACCGCGTCCTACTCTGCTTGGAAGCGGTATTTTTCGCTTGTGTTCCGTGAGTACCTCCTGCACGGCCACGTGGACGGCACCGTCGACTCGACGCTCATGATCAACGACGAGGAGTGGATGATCCTTGACGCCACCATCATCCGCTGGTTCTACCTCACCATCTCCAGTGACCTCTTTCACACCGTGGTGAACGACGAGGACGACGCCTATGCGGTCTGGACCAAGCTCAACGGCCTCTTCACCGACAATCGGCTGCAGCGCAAGGTCCTGCTCTATGGTGAGTTTTACGGGTGCCGGCAACTTGACTCATCCATCGATGATTTTTGCATGCGCCTCAAGAAGCTCGCCGATGAGCTCCGTGATCTCGGGTAAAAGATCGGCGACGAGCTCCTCATCAGCACCCTCTCCGGCGGCCTCAACGAGGACTTCGGGAACGCCGCCTCCAACCTCACCCTCATCTCGGAGCCCACCTTCGCCAAGGTGGTCGCGTACCTCAAGTTGGAGGAGCGCCGGATGCGGGTGGCCCGGACTCGCGCGACCCACACCGCCCTCGTCGCAGGCACCCGCGGGGGTTCGGCCCCGCCACCGCCACGCCCGACGCCGCCCCAGCCAGCGGCGCCCGCCTTCCCGCCCGGGTTCCCGCCCGCACCAGCCGCCCCCTTCCCGCCGCCCCAGCCGGCGGCCAATGGGGGGGTCGTCGCGGCGGCCGTCGTGGAGGCCGCAAGCAGGGCGGCGGCAGTGCTCAAGGAGGAGCGCCCCGCCCGCCACAGCAGGCTTCTCAGTCGGCCCCGTGGTACGCCGGCCAGTACCCATGGACCGGCGTTGTACACGCCTACTCCATGCCGGTTCCTCGGGCCCCTGCCCTGGGCATTCTCGGCACCCGGCCACAGCCGCACCAGGCGTACTACGCCACGCCGCAGCCTTACGCGGCGCCCTATGGTCAGCAGCCGCCGCCAGGTGGGCCGCCGCTGCTGCCCCTGACGGCGGCGCCACCTCTCCCGCCGGCACCGTGGGACCCGACCCTGTTGGCGGCTCTCCACAATGCTCCTTCCCCGTCCATCTACACCGGCGGCGGCGACTGGTACATGGATAGCGGCGCCACCGCTCACATGGCGGCGTACCCCGGTAACCTCCATACCGCCCATCCTGTCCACACCTCCAACCGCATCACCGTCGATGACGGCTCTTCCCTTCCTATCACTCATATTGGTCATACATATTTTCCGTCTAACTCCACTCCTATATCCATGTCCAATATTCTCGTTTCTCCTGAACTTATTAAAAAATCTTGTTTCCATTCGTTCTCTTACACGTGAAAATCCGGTTACCGTTGAATTTGACGAATGTGGTTTTTCTGTTAAGGACGCTCGCATGCGGATGGTGCTCCACCGATGTGACAGCCCTGACGAGCTCTACCCGGTTCACTCCGCCACCTCCACCACTTTCGCCGCCCCCGTCGCCCTCGCCACCGGAGTGGATCTTTGGCATGCTCGCTTGGGTCATCCTAATCCTGCCACCCTTCGCCACATACTTCGGAGTTTTTCTTTCACGTGTAATAAGAACAAGGATCACTCGTGTCATGCATGTCGCCTCGGCAAACATGCTCGTCTTCCGTTTAGGGCTTCTTCTTTTGTTGCATCGTACCCGTTTGAGTTAATTCATAGTGATGTTTGGACCTCTCGTGTTGCCAGTAATACGGGCTTTCTTTATTATCTTGTCATACTTGATGATTTTTCGCATTATGTGTGGACCTTCCCGTTGCGCCGCAAGTCGAATGTTATATCCACTCTCGCCGCATTCTACTCCTATGTTCTCACGCAGTTTGGTCGTCCCATTCTCGCGTTGCAGACAGACAATGGGAAGGAGTTTGACAACCTCGCCGTTTGTAATCTTCTTACCACAAATGGCACGATTTTTCGTCTCACTTGCCCGTACACCTCGCAACAGAACGGTCGTGCTGAGCGCATCCTTCGCACTCTCAATGACTGCGTTAGGACTCTTCTCTTTCATGCCAATGTGCCTCCACGCTTTTGGCCTGACGCTCTCGCCACCGCTTCTCTCCTCATCAACATCCGCCCATGTCGTACTCGCGGGAACTTTACAACTCATCATCTTCTCTTTGGTGCACCCCCCTCTTATGATGGGCTTCGCATCTTCGACTGCCTTTGCTACCCTAGCATCGCCGCTACTGCACCTCATAAGCTTGCACCTCGCTCCGTCGCCTGCATCTTTCTCGTCTACCCACCCAACACTAAGGGCTATCGCTGCTATGATCCCGTCTCCCATCGTGTTTTCACCTCCCGACACGTTTACTTTGATGAGATGGTGTTTCCGTTTCAACAGCAGGTGCCCCTGGTCGTCTCGTCACCGCCGGCCACCGGCGGCCCCTCGACGACTCCGTCAGGCGGACGGTCCCGTTCGGCCCGCGGACCGCCCCCAGGCTTTGGCGGTCCTCGCGCCCTCACGCCGGCGCCCGCCCCCTCGGCCTCCCCGGCCGGCTCTGACGGTGCCCCTTCCTCACCCTCCGCGGGATCGGGTGCGGCCAGCTCGGCCGCTTCCTCCGCCGCCTCGACGCCCGCCGCCTCGCTGGCCCCGACGTCGGGTCCTTCGCCGGCCCTGACGCCGGCCGCCTCGCTAGCTCACTCGCCGGCCCCGACGCCGGTCGCCTCGCCGGCCGCCGGTGGCTCCGCTGGTGCCCTCTAGCCCCGTCACCCGCGCTCGTACCGGCGTTCATCGTCCGAGCCTCCGGTACACGAGTGACGAGTACGTCCTCGTCGCCTCCACTGCGAAGCCGTCGCCTCTCCCCATGTCCGCCCGCGCCGTCCTACGTGATCCTCACTAGCTTGCGGCGATGCAGGAAGAGTTCGATGCGCTCCAACGGAACCGTACTTGGACACTGGTTCCCCGGCCTCCTCGCGCCAACGTCATCACCGGCAAGTAGGTCTTTCGCCATAAGACCCGCTCGGATGGCACTCTCGAGCGCTACAAGGCTCGCTGGGTGGTCCGTGGTTTCCGCCAGCGTGCTGGAGTGGACTTCACCGAGACGTTCGCCCCGGTTGTAAAACCGGGCACGATCCGCACCGTCCTCTAGCTCGCCGTATCCCGAGGCTGGCCCGTTCATCAGATAGATGTCTCCAACGCCTTTCTCCATGGCCATCTTGAGGAGCAGGTGTATTGTGAGCAACCCACCGGTTTTGTCGACGCCTCACTTCCCGGCCATGTGTGTCTGTTGTCCCTCTCTCTTTACGGGCTCAAGCAGGCACCCCGCGCCTGGTACCAGCGGATCGCCGGGTTTCTTCAGACACTGGGCTTCAGCGTTACTCGCTCAGACGCCTCACTGTTTGTCTATCGCCACGGTGACACGACTGCATATTTGCTGCTTTACGTCGACGACATCATCCTGACGGCCTCCTCCGCAGCTGTTCTTCAGCAGATTACTCTCCGGCTGCGTGACGAGTTTGCTATTAAGGACCTGGGTGCTCTACATTATTTCCTTGGCATTGAGGTCGTTCGGCGCCCGGACGGTTTCTTTCTTCATCAGCAGAAGTATGCACATGAGCTTCTTGAGCGTGCTGGTATGCTCAACTGTCATCCTGTTGCTACTCCTGTTGACACGAAGGCCAAGGTCTCTGCTCTTGAGGGCTCGCCTGCGTCGGATGCTCCTTTCTACCGGTCTATTGTCGGCGCTCTTCAGTACTTGACTCTCACTCGACCGGATCTTCAGTATGTTGTTCAGCAGGTGTGTCTCCACATGCACGCCCCTCGTGACTCTCATTGGACTCTCGTGAAGCGGATCCTTCGCTACATCCGCGGCACGATGACCCTCGGGCTGACACTCACGGCGTCTACTTCTCTGGAGATGGTGGCCTACTCCGATGCTGACTGGGCTGGCTGCCCTGACACTCGTCGGTCCACCTCTGACTACTGCGTCTACCTCGGTCCTTCACTCGTCTCGTGGTCGTCTAAGCGACAACCCACAGTTTCGCGCTCCAGCGCAGAGGCTGAGTACCGAGCTGTGGCCAACGCCGTTGCCGAGTGCACCTGGCTACGACAGTTACTGCAGGAGCTGCATCACGACGTGTCCCAGGCTACGGTTGCCTACTGTGACAACGTCTCTGCGGTGTACCTCTCTGCCAACCCTGTTCATCATCGCCGGACTAAACACATCGAGCTGGACATTCACTTTGTGCGCGAGCAGGTGGCTCTTGGACGCATGCGGGTTCTCCATGTGCCGACCGCTCAGCAGTTCGCTGATGTGATAACGAAGGGACTGCCGACTTCTACTTTCGAGGAGTTTCGTTCCAGTCTTTGCGTCACTGGCGCCGCTTCGACTGCGGGGGGTGTTGAGTATATTGTGTACGTGTATATTTGTGTGTAGGGCCCACCTCCTGTTTTCTTTGTATAATTAAGGTTGTGGCCCACCTCTGTACTTATATATACGTGCCTGGTGCACCGATCAATACATCGAGATTGCACAGCCCATATCTTCTCCTTCTACAGGAACGATCTGGTGGGCGAACTCTGCCGAAATTATACTCCATCTTTGTTCTCCGTCTGCTCAACACGCCTCCTTGCTGTTGATGCTGATGCACACGCACGCTGCATGCATCTAGCAATCCACCATGGGCAAGAGAATCCCGATGTGGCAATCTTGTGGCTGCATGCAATTCAAAAGGACCCAGGCAGTCACGTGCATGTATGATTGCATGCAATTCTTTTCCTGGTACTAATTCTATTTTATTTTTCTCTTGATAATATTCTTTCATCTGAATAGAATCCATCTCACGTACTGTAACTTCATCTCTAGCATTAGATATGGCCGTATCATGTTCTAATGTTGAATGAATTTGTAGCACTTGTGCTGTGCTATTTCGGCTGTTGGAACACATGATCACTAACCTGTCGTTTGTTGGACCTGTCTGTGGTAAGTATCCAGCCGAGCCCAAAAGCCATATCACCAATGCGTCTCGGGTGGCCGATCATTCTGATATGCAGTAGTGGTTCACATTAACAATCTTAAACAGTTCACAGCAATTCAAACCAAGTCATCCAACAGAACACGCGTTTTATCCCAAAAGTTTCAAACGTTTCCATACATGATTTCTCAGTAGTTTTCACCGGCTGTGAAATATTCCACCATTCTTAAACCTTTCACAGCTCTCGTGTCCCTGTTGCAGTTGTTCTTTTAGGCATAGCTTCTACGATCTGCAACATTTGCTCCTAGTCACGCCAAAAAAAGACATTTGCTCTTAGTTTCAAAATTTGCTACTCCCTCAGATCCATATTAATTGTCATTGATTTAGTACAACTATCTTTTGGGAGTATGCATGCTTCATGTTCTTATATTGCTACTAGCTGGTAATCCAGCATTTTAATTTATTTTGCTCTTGAAACTTTGTGACACTATCATGGTCCCATGTTGGGCGTCGTTCGAAAACAAAAATAAGTAGTGATGGAGGTGCACGGAAGATCGACTAGCCTCCTTTATTTATAAGTAGCAGGAACCAACGATGCGTAAGCAGATCATCCACTGCTCAAGGGCATCGGTTGATGCTGGGGGTCAAAATACAAGTGGTTAAGCAGCAGATGCGTCAAGGCAGACCCACTGGCCAAGGAAGATCTTGACGCAGTTGATATTGGGGTTGAAGCCGAGGAAATCCTCCTGGGCCAGGCCAGCGCCCTCCGCGATGGAGGAGCAGGTGTCGCCCGACTGAACCGCGTTCACCTTGTTGCAGGTCAGTGCCGGCACCGCCTTCGCCGCATAGCCTGCAAAACGCACAGACACGTAAGCGTCCAAAGGGTCAGAGCCATGCGTGCAGCACAGCATGCGGCCGTGCGTGTGCATGGGTGGACAAGCCGGTTGACGTGGGCGTACCTCCGTTAACGCTATCGCGCTGCAGCTGCACGGTGATCCTGGCGTCAGCGAGGGTGACCGCCGCTACGAGAAGGGACGCGATCAGGAGAGCGACGACTCCGTGGTTCTTCGCCATTGCAGATGCAGATGCTGCCGGCGCGAAGGAAGTACAAACTGTATTAGGCTCTGCTTTGCGGTGGTGATGAGAGAGGCTTACTCCTTGCCTTTTTATAGCATGATGGAAAAGCTAGGCAAAGTTGATAAGATGCATGCAACAAAAAGATACTTACGCGGGGCCTTTGGAAACTGCGTCCAGAGCTTGGATAGTGTGGACATGGCGTTGAGGCCAAGCCGGCCAGTGGTCTGGTGATTTGGTCATCCATGACCAAGTGAACAGAGGAAGGGCTTATGATTTCTAGGAACTAGATTGGCATGTTTATACAGCACGATCAATTATTTGTTCGGATTTACTGGTTGGCAACTGAATTTTTTTTCAAGCGCCAGTCACCTTCTTCGCACAGCCCTGAGGCTAGTGGCGATTCTACTAGGAGTGACTTTATAAGCAAGTCCTCCAAAAAATGCTATTATTACTTAGTCAGCTAAACATATTGCTTGATAATTATACTGAGGTGCTTTTACATGCAACCATTTCAATGCATTTAGCTCTAAAATTGTGTTTAGTCCATACCAAATTCAAAATTTGCATATGAGGATTTTTCGAAATTGTTGTTTGTTGTTTCCGGTCTCATTTAAACTTGCCTAGACAGGTAGTTTGCTCATGCTTCATCTCTTGCCATGTTTACCAACATTTAATATTGTCGAGTGCATAAACGGGAGCGAACTAAATATTTGAACGTGGAGTTTCGTCAATATGCAACCCGTTGCATATTGAGCTTCACTTAATGTGCCTCGGATGTTGCAAAAAAAAGGGTTGTGCTCGACGGACATGCCTCGTCACATTGTCCGGCCGCTTCACTTCTTCTACGTCGACAAGATCCCGAGCACGCGCGGTCTTGAAGCAATCGGTAGCCACCTTCCCCTCCTTTCCATGCAAAAATGGCGACATGGCCCTGGACTTGAGCATCAGCAGGTCGGTGGGCTCCAGAGGGGAGCAGTGCGCCGTTCCTTTGTTGCGGCGGCTACAACTAACATATCATATGACGACGAGATGTGAGAGACAAACAAGGCAGAAAGACGGAGGAGAGAGAGAGAGTGGAAGAGAAAGAGAGGATAAGTTAGGAGACGTGTGACACGAGATATTTCTTGAAATAATGGAAGTGTTGTGTGGGTCCACGGGTGGCGCGTGCCACACAACTGAGGCGGTGACGCTGGCCGTTTTCAGTGCCACGTTATTTGCAACTAGGCCCATGTTGCGATTGCAACATGGGCCATGTTGCAATCCCGGCTGAGCTCCCACATGAGACACACGTCACGCGTGCAAGGCGTGGACAACACGGTGAAAAATTAGTCGAGTGGACGATAGCGTTTTCAAGTAAATATTTGACGTATATAGGTCTGAGGGAAGGGTTAGCTGAACTTAATTCGTCAATTGATTTTTTTTAGAATTTAAAGGATTTTAGGAAAAGGGCAAGAAATGCTCTTAGGGCATCTACATCTGGGCTCCCCAACCCCCCTATACGCGGCCCAAACCCCCCTATACGCCCGAGCGGGCGATCCGCTCACTGAATGGTCAAAAAGCCCGACCCAAACGGACGCCTCACACTGGCCCTATACGTCCGGGCTGAATAATACCCCTCATATTCAGCCCAAATCCGGGTCGCGTATGGGGAGGGCCGGACGCGTCTGCCATGTCAGACCAGAAAGGCCGTACCCACCGCAAATTGGACCAAAATGACCTTATCCACCAAACCCACCTCCCTTCTCCCTTGTTCGTCCATCATTTTCCACGTTCGAGCCATCGTCGCCGTCCACCTTCTCCCCCATCTGCACCGCCAGCCCCCATCCGCCTCCCTATAAGTCCTCTACCACGTCCCCAACCGCCGCCACGAATGTTGCCTCGGCCTCGTCTGTGGGGCTCCCGTCCTTGCTTCCGGCCTGCAAGCCGGAGAACGTCGCTTGGAGGGATCAACGAAGCAGGCAGCGCGAGAGGGAAGGGTGTCGTAGGGAGTTCCAGTTGTGGACCTCGAGGAGGACCTCTGCCGCGCCCGGCCCCGCAAACCCCGTCCATCCAGCCGCCGACAAGGAAGGCGTCGTCCAGCCCACCCACGACAGAGACCGACCGACGACCGATTGGACCAACGCGTGTCGGGTGGCCGTTCAATGCTAATGCACATCACTTACCTTTCAAATGAACCATCTTAAACAGTTCACAACAATTCCAACCAAGTCATCCAACGGGACACACGTTTTATCCCAAAAGTTTCGAACATTCCCATGCATGATTTCTCAGTAGTTTTCACTGGCTGTGAAATATTCCATCATTTTTAAACCTTCACAGCTCTCTTGTCCATGCTAGTTGTTCTTTTAGGCATAGCTTCTACGATCCGCAACATTTGCTCTTAGTCACGCCAAAAGAAAACATTTCCTCTTAGTTTTAAACTTTGCCACTCTCTCCGATCCATATTAATTGTCGCTGATTTAGTCCAACTATCTTTTGGGAGTCTGTATGCTTCATGTTCTTATATTGCTACTAGCTGGTAATCCTGGCGTTTTAATTTATTTTGCTCTTGAAACTTTGTCTCACACTATCATGGTCCCATGTTGGGGGTCATTTAAAAACAAAAATAAGCAGTGATGGAGGTGCACGGAAGGTCGACTAGCCTCCTTTATTCATAAAGTAGCAGCAACCAATGATGCGTTAAGCAGACCCACTGCTCAACGGCACCGGTGGATGTTGAGGGTCAACAAAATACAAGTGGTTAAGCAGCAGATGCGTCGAGGCAGACCCACTGGCCAAGGAAGATCTTGACGCAGTTGATGTTGGGGTTGAAGCCAAGGAAATCCTCCTGGGCCAGGCCGGCGCCCTCCGCGATGGACGAGCAGGTGTCGCCCGACTGCACCGCGTTCACCTTGTTGCACGTCAGTGCCGGCACCGCCTTCGCCGCATATCCTACAAAACGCACAGACGCGCGTCATGCGTGTGCAAACTGGGTGCATGGATGGACACAAGCCGGTTGACATGGACATACCTCCGTTAATGCTGTGGCGCTGCACGTTCACGGTGGCCTTCACGGTGATCCTGGCGTCGGCGAGGGTGACCGCCACCACGAGAAGGGACGCGATCAGGAGAGCGGCGACTCCGTGGTTGGCCATTGCAGATGCAGATGCTGCCGACGCGGAGGAAGTATAAAGTGTATTAGGCTCTGATTGCGGTGGTGATGACTGATGAGATGTACTCCTTGCCTTTTTATAGCAGATGGCAAAGTTGGTAATAAGATGCATGCAACAAAAAAGAAACATGCCGGGGGCCTTGGAAACTGCGTCCAGAGCGTGGATGGTATGGACATGTCGTTGAGGCCATTTGTAAGCCGGCCAATGGTTGGTTTTGTGATTTGGTCATCCATGACCAAGTGAACGGAGGAAGGGCTTTATGATTCCTATGAAACTAGATTGGCGTGTTTAAACAGCGTGATCAAGTATTTGTTCGCTTTTACGACTCATCTCCCACCCACGTCGCTTCCGTGGGCGACATGGAGGGGCGTTCTGCTCCTGCCGCCACCGTCAGCACCCTCCTCCCCCGCCGCCGCTAGAAGACGCGGACGGGCATAGCCTGGCCGGCATCGGCGGCGGTGGGGCGTTTCGCCTTCTCACGGAGGGTCTCCACCATGGGGCGGCGCGGCTGGGCCGGGACACCCTGATAGCGAGGGTCATGGTGGTGCGGGGGCGGATCCCTACGGCGGCGGCGCTCAAGACCAGCGGTGCTCGACGAGCTTCGAGGTGGTGGATAGTGCAGGCGAGAGGGTGGCAGTAGAATGGGATCCACCCCGATCTGGCGTCTTTCTTCAGCCGGCGGCGCGGGCTGTGGGCAGCGGAGCTTGTGTCCTCTGCCGTGACGGTGATAGCGTCGGCGTGGTGGAGGCAGCGGTGTGGTAGCTGTCCTAGTGCTCTTCTCGTATCACGGCAACGACCTACATGATCAATTCTCCTCGATCTGGTTGTCGACGTGTTCCGGAACTATGGCCGGAGATCTTGCCCAAGGATATTTGGATCAGATAGAATCCGGTCGTGCGCGTCCATATCAGCCTACACGGCTTCGACCATGAGGGCGCGGTGCGAAGCTCTGTTGTTTGTTGACACCATGGGGCATATGTCGGTATCTCGATTTCCATGACGTAGACAGTGGTGGAGAAAGTCATGGTGGTTGAGATTAGAGGATCAGTAAGGCATAGGGGGCCTTGGAGGCGATGAATCAGCTAGGTGTTTGATAACTTTCAGAAGTAGCAATGACAAGTGGGGGCGGCAGCACTGCTGGATTTCATTTTTTGGTGGTGCTCCTCGGGTGCCCAGTCGTGCCTTTCGGGGTGAAATCCTAATGTCTGACCTTCGTTGGTTGTGTCTGGCAATTGTCTTGCTGAAGGTATTGTTTTGAGAGCTCGGACTTTCTCCAAACCTAATATCTTAAATCGGGCAACGAAGGTGCTTGTGCATTGTTTTCTTCTTAAAGGCGCCATTTTTGGAGACCTTTTATGTTTTTCGGATGTTATCTTTGGTGGTGGTTTGTGTGCTGCTGTTGCTGCTGAGAGGAGTTAATCACTGTAGCGAGGCCTTTGTTTTTTCTTTCTTTTTTTCTCTTTCGAGTTGTGTGCATTCTGGATGTCTTTGAGAAATCTTTTGGTGCAGAGGTGGTGTAATTAATATCTTCATGATTTTAATATATTCCTTTCTCAAAAATAATAATTCGATTTTACTGTTTGGCAGCTGATGTTTTCTAAGCCCCAGTGACCTTCTTCACACAGCCCTCTACTAGGAGGAACTTTAGCAGGCTTAAGTCGGTCCTACAAAAATGCTGTTACTCCTTAAGCCCCGCTCGGTACAAACCCCCCTTCCCCTCTAAACATATGAAGGGTAATGTGGAATTTTGACAAATTGTATCCACTTCTGTATGTATGGTGGGTCATCTGTCGGAATGTATACACGTGTATTTGGGAAGAAGTGTTAAATAGATGGCGCCACGCACAGAAGGACGCGCGACTAGGCCGGCCCATTGCCGCGCGCGAAAACCGAGGAAAATTCACCAAAAATGAATGGCAATGTGACGGATCGAACCATGTAACTCCCGCTGCTGATCGCTCGTCTCTAGCTACACGAGCTGATAAGATTCAGTGTCGAACTAGAAAACGCGGACTACAAGAACAATCCCACAACGACCGGTTTACTATAGCGAAGCGGTCTTTTTCCCACTATTTTTTTCTTTTTTATTGTTTGTTTTTTTGTTTCTTTTTCATTTTTATGTTATTCCCTTTTCTTTTCTTCTTCAAAAAATGCTCGTGCTTCAAAAATTAAAATTTGTTCCAAATTTTTTAAAATGTTTGGATTTTCAAATTTTGTTCATAAAATACGAATATTCATATTTCCAAAAAATATAGAAATTTCAAAAAATGTTTGTGTCTTTCAAAATTGCTCAGAATGTCAAAAAACAAACATTTTTTTAAAAGAGCAAACAAAATTTCGAACACAAACACTTTTTAAATTTTTTTAACTTTTTTTAAAAATAGTAAAAATGTGCAGTTTAAAAAAACAACTAAAAAATAAGAACAGAAAATTGAAACCATTTTTTAATTTCCCTGAATATTTTTGTATTTGTGTAGGAAAATTTGAAAACTGGGACGTTTTTAAAGTTCCGAACAAATTTTCAATGCATGAACATATTCAAAACTCCCCAAACATTTTTCAAATTTGTGAACAAAAATTACAAAAGGGAACATCTTTTGAATTAGTGAACTAATTTTGAAAATGGAGACATTGTGAAGAAAATTTTCAAAAGCGGACATTTTTTGGATCTGTGATTTTTTTTAATGGGAACACTTTTTGAACTCTGAACAAAATTTGAGAACTCAAACATTTTTTTCAAATTTACAAACATTTTTCAAAGCAACATATGTGTCCAGGTAGGCCAGAAGGCTCCGTTTGAGAGCACTTTATTTCTTGACATTCATCAAATGACCCTATGCTTTTTTTATTGGCTTGTATGACCAATTCAAGGCACCATACTAAGTTTTTTTGGTTTTCGACATTTTGCATTCTCTAGAGTTTTCTCGGTCAAAAAAACCCTGATAAATGGCCGGACGTATCGCAACTTGCAAACACTGTCGGAAATCATTCAAACCTGTCATGGATGCCTAACATGGAGCATTGCCACTTGCTTGCAAAAGTTGGGGTCATTTCAAAAATGTCTAAAAATAAACCATGTTCAGTGAAAAGTGTCCGGGTAAGCAAGAAGGCTCCGTGTGGGAGCAAGTTGTTTTCTCGGCATCCTTGAAATGGACCCATTTTTTTTCATGGCCGTATATGACCAATTCAAGGCACCAAACTAAGTTGTTTGGGTTTTCCACAAGGTTTGCATTTTCTGGAGTTTTCCCGGTGAAGAAACACCGATAAATGGCGATCCACCAGGTATTGCAGCTGCGCGGCCGATTGCTTCCGTAGTCTTAGCGGCAACCCAAGGTATTTACAAGGGAAACTCCCCATCGAACAGCCAAGTGCCTGGCCTACCACACTCATATGGTCTTGCGAGCATCGAATAGGGACGACAACGCTCGTCCTCATATTCGCTTGAGACCCGATGCCATTCCAAATGTCTCTAGCATCATTCCACATCCTGTGATGTCTGTTAAGTGCGGATTCAGAAAGATCATCACATCATTAGCAAATATGGACATCCTTTGCTCAATTCCACGTGTGGCCGGTGGTGCAAGGATGCCGTTCTTCCCCGCCTTCTCAAATAGCTTTTGAAGTGGCTCCATGATGAGGATGACAAGCATCAAGATAGGGGGGGGGGGGGCTTGGCGAAACCCACGGCAGCTCATAATTGGTTTGACGCCATTCACCATAATGTGTGTCGATGAAGTCCTTATTTGGTAATCCACCAACTCCCAAAATCTGCGGAGCGAGGAAATTGCAGCTCCTTCATTTTCAACTGTAGCTCCGCCAGCTCCGGGAGCGGGGTTGTGGAGCGGAGTGACAGCGAACAGGGCCAAAGTTACCAGCAGCCGATTGATCCAAGAGATCCATCAATGGCCAAACCCCGTATATTGCAAAACCTCAACTAGGAAAGGCCATTGCACCGAATCGAAAGCTCTTGAGATATCGAGCTTGAGCATTACTGTGGGTTTCTTCAACGCGTGCAGTCTCTGAGCCATGCATTGCACGAACATAAAATTATCATGTAGTGAGCGTCCTCTCACAAACATGCTTTGGTGCTTGCCCTCTAAAAGAGGCAGGTCCTCCGCAAGCCTAACTGCCATTGCTTTGTCAAAGATCTTCACGTCCCCATGAAAAAGACTGATCGGGCGAAAATCCCGCAGCTCTTGTGCTCCATTCACGGCTCCATGTTCTTATATTGCTACTACTAACGTTTTAATTTATTTTGCTCTTGAAACTTTGTCTGACACTATCTCTTTTTTTTTCAACGAACTTTGTCTGACACTATCATGGTCCCATGTTGGGCGTCGTTCAAAAACAAAAATAAGTTGTGATGAAGGTGCATGGAAGATCGACTAGCCCCCTTTATTCATAGTAGCAGCAACCAACGATGCGTTAAGCAGAACCATTGCTCATCGGCATCGGTTGATGTTGGGGGTCAAAATACAATTGTGTGTGTTAAGCAGCAGATGCGTCAAGGCAGACCCACTGGCCAAGGAAGATCTTGACGCAGTTGATGTTGGGGTTGAAGCCGAGGAAATCCTCCTGGGCCAGGCCGGCGCCCCCCGCGATGGAGGAGCAGGTGTCGCCCGACTGCACCGCGTTCACCTTGTTGCAGGTCAGCGCCGGCACTGCCTTCGCCGCATATCCTACAAAACGCACAGACGCGCGTCCAAAGCATGAGAGTCATGCGTGCAACACAGCATGCGGCCGTGCGTCTGCATGGGTGGACAAGCCGGTTGACATGGACGTACCTCCCTTAATGCTGCCGCGCTGCAGCTGCACAGTGATCCTGGCGTCGGCGAGGGTGACCGCCACCATGAGAAGGGACGCGATCAGGAGAGCGGCGGCTCCGTGGTTCTTCGCCATTGCAGCTGCAGATGCTGTCGACGCGAAGGAAGTATAACCTGTATATTAGGCTTTGCTTGCGGTGGTGATGATGGGGAGATGCTTAGTCCTCTCCTTTTTATAGCGTGGGCATGATGAGAGAGGCAAAGTCGATAAGATGCATGCAACAAAAAGGAAACATGCCGGGGGCCTTGGAAACTGCGTCCAGAGCGTGGATGGTATGGACATGTCGTTGAGGCCATTTGTAAGCCGGCCAATGGTTTCGTGATTTGGTCATCCATGACCGAGTGAACGGAGGAAGGGTTTATGATTCCTATGAAACCTGATTGGCATGTTTATACAGCTTGATCAATTATTCGTTCGCTATTACTGTTTGGCAACTGATTTATTTTTCAAGCGCCAGTGTCCTTCTTCACACTCACACAGCCCTAGGAACTCTAGCAGGCTTAAGTCAGCCCCACAAAAATGCCATTACTAACTGATGCCTGCTTCGGTACAAACTCCCAACCCCTCTAGACGTATAAAAGGCAATATAGAACTTTGATAAATTATAGCTACTTTCTATGTATGATGGGTCGTCCGCCAGAATGTATATGTCGTAGGTTTGGGGAGAAGCGTCAAATAGGAGGCCGCACGACTAGGCCGGCCCATTGTCGCACGCGGAAACAAAGAAAAGTTCACCAAAAATGAATGGCAGTGTGAGGGATCAAACAATGTAACTCCCGCTGCTGATCGCTCGTCGCTAGCTACATGAGCTAATAAGATTCAGTGTCGAACTAGGAAACACAGACTACAAGAATTACCCTCAACGACCTGTTTACTATAGCGAACCGGTCTTTTCTCACTATTTCTTTTTATTTTTCCTGTTTTTGTTTCTTTTTCATTTTTTGTTTTTCCTTTCACCTCTTCTTAAAAAAATGCTCGCGCTTTTAATTTCTTTTCTTCAGATTTAAAAAAAGTTCGCCTTTTCAAATTTTCTTCATAAAATACAAATATTTATAAATTCAAAAAACATGTTTGTATCTTTCAAAATTGCTCGAAATGTCAAACACAAACATTTTTTTAAAAAGAGCAAAAAGTCAAACACAAACACTTTTTGAATTTTTTCAACTGTTTTTGAAAAACACTAACAAATGTGCAATTTCAAAATAAAACTGAAAAATAAGAACCAAAAAAATTAATCCATTTTTTAATTTCCCCTAATTGTTTTTGTATTCGTGCAGAAAAAATAAAAAACTGGAAAGTTTCCGAAATTCCAAAAAAAATTCGAAAGCACGGAAATTATTTGAAACTCCCCCAAAAAAAATAAAAATTTTGGATTTTTTTAGAAAGGTACATCTTTTGAATAGTGAAGAAATTTTGAAAATAGAGACATTTTTAAAATGTTGAACAAAATTTGCAAAAGCAAACATTTTTTTGGATTTGTGAACAATTGTTGATTTCTGAACAGAGTTTAACAACTCGAACATTTTTTTCAAATTTACGAACATATTTCAGGCAAGATTTGTGTCCGGGTAGGCCAGAAGGCTCTGCTTGAGAGCACGCTATTTCTCGACATCCGTCAATTGATACCAATTTTTTTCATAGGCTTGTATGACCAATTCAAGGCACCATATCAAGTTGTTTTGGTTTTTGACATTTTGCATTTTTCAGAGTATTCTCGGTTAAAAAAGGTGAATAAATGGGCGAGCGTGTCGCAACTTGCAAACGGTCTCGGAAATCGTTCAAACCTGTCATGGATGCCTATCATGGGGCATATGCCCACTTGCTTGCAAAAGTTGGGGTCATTTCAAAAACAGTGTCGGAAGTCGTTCAAACCAGGCATGGATGTCTAAAACGGAGAGTGTTCCAGTCCTGAGATTGCAAAAGTTGAGATCAGTCCTGAGACTTCCAGAAAAAAAATATCATGTTCAACAGAGAGTGTTCAGGTACGTTAGAAGGGTCAGTTCGGGAGCACCTCGTTTCTCGACATCCCGTAAATGGCCCGAATGTTTTTCATGGCCTTGCATGACCAATTTAAGGCACGATACCGCTTGTTTGGGTTTTCGACAAGCTTTGCGTTTTCTGGAGTTTTTTTGGTTAAAAAAGATCAATAAATGATCACACGTGTCGCAACTTATATACGATGTCGAAAGTATATCAAAAGGCATGGATACCTACCATGGGCAAAAAGTTGGGGTCATTTAAATAATGTCCAGAAATATACCATATTCAACGAAGGATGTTCGCGTACGCTAGAAGGGTAAGTTTGAAAGCACGTTGTTTTCTGGCATCCGTCAAATGGCCCCAATTTTTCCCACCAGTTTCTATGACCAATTCAAGGCATCATGTCAAGTTGTTTGAATTTTTTTTACAAATTTTGCATTTTCTGACGTCTTCTCGCTGAAAAGGGGCCAATAAATGGTCGGACGTGTCGCAAAGTACAAACGGTGTCAGAAGTCATTCAAACCTGGCATGGATGCCTCATATATCCGTGCCAGGCTGCTGCAAGAAGTTAGAGCCATTTATCCATAGTCCAAAAACAACAGTTAAAAGGAGTGTGACAAACTAGGCCAAACCGGTGCATCCATGAGCATTTAGTTTTTTCTAATTTGAATGCTTCTGTTACTATAATTTCTGTCATTATCAATCAACATGAACATTTTTTTATGGCCTTGAAGCGGCCGATAGCCACCTTACCCCCCTGTGGCAGCAGCGTCGTGGTCCTGGACTTGCAGCATTGGTAGGTTGGCGGGCTATAACGGCGTACGGTGTGTCGTTCCTTTGTTGCTGTGACAGTTAGCATATCATATCAGCGATAATATGTGAGAGAGACGAGGAAGAAAGACGAGAAAGGGTCAGAGACATGTGAGATGAGATATTTCTAAAAATAATCAAAATGATGTATGGGTCCACGAATGACGCATGATACACAACCGAGGTGGTTGAGGTCGACGCTGACAGTTTCCAACACCACGTCCTTTGCAACAAGGCCCATATTGCACAATCAAGGTTGTCAGAATCGCAATTTTGAATCGGATCGGAGCTCTGATGGCAGGATCACAAATCGTAGAATGTTCACTACCAGAATCGTAGAAACGTAAATTTCATGAACTAAAATCATAGAATCAGAGGGTTTAGTATGGATTGTAAAGTCGTAGAATCGTATAACACAATCGCGATTCTGACAACCTTGGTTGCAATACCGGCTGAGCTCCCACAAAGACAGACGTCACGTGTGCGAGACGGCAGATAACACAAGAAAAATCAATCAGGCGGATTTCGGTTAAATATTTGAGAGATTATAGGTTCCGGGGAAGGGTTAGCTGAACTTAATTCTTCAAACGATTTTGTTTTAGAAAGTATAAAGGATATTTTTTAGGATAAATTAAAGGATTTTAGGAATAGGGCTGGAGATGGTCTTAGACCACCGGTGCACGACTTGTGAGTTCCAGGACTGAGTCATCACCAACGACCATAGACAAAATCGGATCGAGCCAACGGGTGAGGCGTGACCGCGTGAGCATGAGTCAACGGGTGAAGTACTTCCTCTGTTTTTATTTAGTACGTATATTAGCTTTGGTCAAAGTTAAGCTTTATAAACTTTGACCAAGTTTATAAACAAAAATATTAACATATACAATAGCAAATCAATACTATTAGATTTATTATTGAATGTACTTTCACATCATATAGATTAGTTAAGGTAAATATTTATATATTTTTTTATAAAATTGGTCAAACTTTATAAAATTTGACTTCAATCAACTTTAATATGCAGAGTAAATAAAAACGGAGGAAGTACGTAGATTTACCGCTCCAATCGTATCGGACGGCAGGCGTTAATCTATCTCATTCTCATCTCATCCGGTCCCGCCCAATCTCCCTCCCACCCCGAACTCCGATCGAGGCAATGCCCCCCACACCACACGTCCGCGACCGCGACGCCGCGACGCTACCGCCACCGCCACCGCCACTACCCGGCCATGGCCACGCTGCTCCCCTCGTTTCCGCACGCCCTCTCCAAGCCCCGCCACCTCCACCACCACTCCCACGTCGCCGCCGCCTCCGCCAGGCCCGAGGCCCCCAGCCCCGCCTCCGCCTCCGCCTCCGCGGCGCCCGCCAGCTCCCGCCTCCGCCGCCTCATCGCGCGCGACGACCTCGCCGAGGCCGCGCGCCTCGTCGAGGCCTCCACCTCCCGCGGCGAGGCGCCCGACGTCTACCTCTGCACCAAGCTCATCCGCAACCTCTGCCGCCGCGGCCGCACCTCCGACGCCGCGCGCGTCCTCCGCACCGCCGAGGCCTCCGCCGCCCCCGTCGACGTCTTCGCCTACAACACCCTCGTCGCCGGCTACTGCCGCTACGGCCGCCTCGACGCCGCGCGCCGCCTCATCGCCGAAATGCCCGTCCCGCCCGACGCCTACACCTACACGCCCATCATCCGGGGCCTCTGCGACCGCGGCAGGGTCGGCGACGCTCTCGCCCTGCTCGACGATATGCTCCAGCGCGGCTGCCAGCCCAGCGTCGTCACCTACACCGTCCTCCTCGAGGCCGTCTGCAAGAGCAGCGGCTTCGGGGAGGCCATGAACGTCCTCGACGAGATGCGCGCCAAGGGCTGCACCCCCAACATTGTCACCTACAACGTCATCATCAACGGCATGTGCAGGGAGGGCCGCGTCGACGATGCCAGGGAGATCCTGAACCGGCTGTCATCCTATGGGTTCCAGCCCGACATCGTCAGTTACACCACCGTGCTCAAGGGCCTGTGTGCCGCTAGGCGGTGGGACGACGTCAAGGTGCTCTTTGCTGACATGGTGGAGAAGAACTGTGTGCCGAATGAGGTTACCTTTGACATGCTAGTCAGATTCTTCTGTCGCGGGGGTATGGTGGAGAGGGCGATCGAAGTTCTTCAGCAAATGTCACAGCATGGATGCACACCCAACACTACCTTGTGCAACATTGTCATAAACGCTATGTGTAAACAAGGTCGTGTGGATGATGCCTATGACTTCTTGAACAACATGGGCATATATGGGTGCAATCCTGATACCATTAGCTATACTACTGTGCTAAGGGGCTTGTGTCGCTCCGGACGATGGGAGCATGCCAAGGAGCTATTGCCCGAGATGGTCCGAAAGAACTGTTCCCCAAATGAGGTTACATTCAATACATTCATCTGTATCTTGTGCCAGAAAGGATTGATTGAGCAAGCTATCAAGCTTATTGAACTGATGCCAGAGTATGGATGTTCAGTGGGTATTGTCACATACAACGCTCTTGTCCATGGCTTCTGTGTGCAAGGGCGTGTTGATAGTGCTCTTGAGTTGTTTAACAATCTTCCATGTGAGCCCAACACCATTACATACACTACGTTGTTGACAGGCTTGTGCCATACCGAGCAGCTGGATGCTGCTGCAGAGCTCTTGGCTGAGATGATTCAGAAGGATTGCCCTCTAAATGCGGTGACTTTCAACGTACTTGTGAGTTTCTTCTGTCAAAAAGGGTTTGTCGAGGAAGCAATCGAACTTGTGTATCAAATGATGGAGCATGGTTGCACCCCTAACCTGATCACATTTAATACTTTACTCGATGGGATCACCAAGGATTGCAACTCAGAAGAAGCGCTGGAGCTATTGCATGGTTTGGTCAGTAAGGGAGTATCCCTAGATACGATAACCTACTCTTCAGTCGTTGATGTCCTCTCAAGAGAAGATAGAACTGAAGAAGCCATTCAGATGTTTCATGCCGTGCAAGATATGGGGATGAGACCAAAAGCTGGGATGTATAACAAGATACTGTTCGCCCTCTGTAAAAGATGTGAAACAGATCAGGCTATTGAATTTTTTGCTTATATGGTGTCTAACGGTTGCATGCCTAACGAGTCGACCTACATTATACTCATTGAAGGCCTTGCCCATGAGGGTCTGTTGAAGGAAGCACAATATGTACTGAGTGAGTTGTACGCGAAAGGAGTTCTAAGCAAGAGTTTAATTGAAGACCATCAGTAAGGTTGTGGTTCACACTGTGCATATGCCTTATTACTGAAGAGTGAGAAAGAAAATTGTGCATATGCTTTGAGTCATGAGGCTTTCGTGCTTATTAAATTCTGCTGAGTCTCCATGGGCCTCATTTACAGCAAGGTGGAATCGGGTGGCATGCTTTATGTGTGTGCTTCAAGCTACAATGATCCATAAAGATGGGATAGGTGAGCAGTACAAACACAGAAATCATGAGGATGTAACTTTCTTCCAGGTGTCTTAGTTTTGACTTTCAACCGCGGGATTGCAGAACAGAGATATATTATGTTCTTGAAACTTTCTCTTTCCTACTCCCTCCGTCCCATAATAAGAGCGTTTTTTACACTAGTGTAGTGTCAAAAACGCTCTTATATTATGGGACGGAAGGAGTAGTTCACTAGATGTGTTACCTTATTTCCCTCGTTATATATTTGAGCTGCCTTTCAAAAATAAGAACTCAGCATATTTTGTGCGTAATTAGTTGTACACCTTTGAACTACCCTGGTAGCATGTAGATTTATTTTAGATATCAAAACTTTCCATTTTACACTATCATATGCTTTGTTACTCCAAATATTTTATATTTGAGTAGTCTTCGGTTACAGAAATCTCACTAACAGAAGTTATCTTGTTCAGGTCTTTGAAGTGTGAAGACCAAGGAAATCAAAAGGACGGTCTGGAGGATAACACAAGCAAATAAGATAAAAAACATGTTCTTACTTATAAAGGCCGAATAAAAGATACAGGCCAATAAAGTTTCTTAGAAACACTTCTCAGTTTCAGCAGTTTGAGACTAAATTGTTGAATTATTTGACTATACTTCTCCGTGTTTATAAACATTTTGGTTTGTCTTCCATGAGCAATGGTATGTGCACAATTGCTTTCCTTCCAGGGCCTTGTTAACTATTCTTTTCTTGTACATTCACTATTTTTATCTAGTTTTAATTATGGACTAAGTGGTCCTCGATGAATCATGTTTCTGCCTAGGTTTCCCTGACTGAATATTCACATGTCAAAAGTGTACTGCAAGTGAGGAAAATATAATGTCAGCTGGATCTATTTTTAATCTATAAACAGGCTATCTATGGGTACCAATTTCATCATCAAGAATTTGCATATTGGTAAGCACGTTAGCTCTTTTCACTGGATGTATGTTTACAGCATCTCATTTGATCCTTTGAGATTAGAAATTCAGAATCTATCACGTGCTTTATCCTCAGGTTTGGTGTTAGGTTCTCATGTTGTTTTCTACATCTGCAGGGTATGACGTGAGATACCATTTACAGGTTGGCTGTTGTTCGAACACCTATACCCTTCGTTGTCTGCAGCAAAGGGCAAAGGTTCAGAGTGAACCTCATGTTCTTTTTTGGGCTACAAAGTTGGAACCGCAGTTCGATGGCTCATAAGTCATATGATGGTTCATCACTTACCAGTTATACCTATACTGCTCTAGTGTCTACGGTGACATGAGTGCATTGCAGGGCTAAACTAAAACTACCGTGTATATCCTACAAGATTTGGTTCAGTTTGTTGCATATTGATTGGTTCTAATTCATCTGTTCAAAGCATCATATGTAAGTTCACTGGCCTCTGTTTTAAAATTAGTTCCGCAAAACCATTTAAATGAAGGAAAAACAAGATGCAAGCAAGCTGGTAATAGGAAATCAGGATAGACTTAAATCACATTACATTTTGCTGAGCTTCTACCTCGTGTTTATTGGATTATTATGTAGCTTGTCTGCAACGGTTCAGAGCTGGGCAATGACAAAATGTATTTCTAGTCAGTAACTTGCACATAAACAAGCAACTCTTCCGTGTGATCCTCAGGCATCTTTGAATTCAAGACCTTTACAGAATTCTGTAGTAGTTCTATTAAGAATATATTTTCTCTATGGAGGCTCCTTGGACCAAATGAATGATACCACCAAAATTCCTATGGACTGTTCTTTTTACAAACCCAATCCTTCATTAGGAATCATAGCAAGAGGTTAGATTTCATGCTTTGTGTTTTCTCTCTCCGGATTCATGTATAGCATCCGAAAGGCCATGTAGGTCAATATTGTAGGATTCAGGGAGCCATGACAACCATTTTTCTATAATTGGGAGCCATCTCCTGCAGTTTTAGAATCTTGCGTATGCTGGCAATGCGATGATCAAACTTGTTGGCTTACTGGCATGACAAATTACGGTTTATATAAGGTTAAATACATTTATGAGTTATGACTGTTGTTTCTTAGTTTATGTGTTGCCACCTTACTGGAGACTGCAGAGGAGCAGCGAAATTGGGTCGGTTAGTGCTTATGATGACTGTCAGTAAGTAAACCCACTGCACCATACGCCACAACAACTTTGCCATACACAAACAGCCTTGCCAGCAAGAGGATCTTTACAGGGGCAACGTCCACTGCTCCACAAAATCAGTGCAACGATCTATCTCCTACGCAGGACAAACTGTACAGGGGGCAGTTAGAGATTCAAGCTTCTACTGTTTTTTTCACATCATTCATGTACCGGAACGACAAGGCGGCGCCGAAGTTCCTCCGCTCCTCTGTGAAGTCATCGTCCGAGTCATCGCTGGAGCTGGAATCTGTGCAGGTTGTTGACATAGGGGAGTCGTTGATGCCTTTGGCTATACAGTCCTTGGTTGCGAGCATCTTGACCTGCCCAGCGTGGGATATCTCCACGACAACCTTGCCGTCATCCTCCTGTGGAAGAGGCTGCTTCCAGGGCTCACCGTCGATTCTCATGTAGGCATGGTCAGTTGCACCCCGGTGAAATTTGAATCGGACACGATGGGCCTGGGAAGGAATGGGATTTCAGTATCCATCAAGTAGTTTAATTTAAACTGAACACATAAACATTTGACTGATGACAAGTCCATAGCTTTACATTTTAGGACCGAGGTATATATAACACAACCTAGGTTTTATTATTTACCTGAGCAAGACGAGTGCCATGGCCTTTTGGAGATAACAAAACAAGGCCATGCCAAGCATCTTTGAAACCCACAATCTCCAGAAGGCCATCATCCACAAGTGGAGGCAGTACCAAGTCTCTCTGCAATAGTATAGTTTAAGATTTTAAGTATTTTTAAGAGAAAAATGTTTAAGGTACAATAGTACCACAAATCGTTGTTATACTAGTGCCACAAAAATATTTAAAGCACAGCATGTCTTATACTTACTTTTCTTTGCTTCCTCTTACTTGGTGTTCCCCAGGGATTCAGTCCACCAGAGAAGCTGGGTAAATTGAGACAGACAATGGACCGGATACTGCATTTGCATAAAAACTTGTTCAGAACATCACGAAGTAGTCCCATACTTTGAAGAAGAATTCTGACATTATAATGCTAAGAGCCAATCAACTCATCCATTTCCAAATATTTAGCCCTGCCTTTTGACTTTTGCAGTCTTTCAAGTTAAACTTTGACACCTGTTTTGTATTAATGCATTTATGGAAAAATACCATTAGTCAATTTCTAGGTTTGACTATTCAAAGTCAAAAAAGACGAGTATTTAGGACATAACAACAAATTAGGGGAAGATTCTACAATAGATGATGATCTGTCGACCTTATTAGTGAAATCCTCCTTCCTATTAAGCTTGATAGTGTTTGTATGTGCACATAAAAAGAATATACTCAGAATATATAATATAAATGTTTCCATTCTTTTCCCGTGAACTACTTCAAGAAAAAATATACGGATTGAGCATAGCTAAATCATGACCCAGAAAACTTATAATCAAGAAGTAACTAATGATGTTGATTTGGAGTTAACTATACCCTAAGTTTGTACTCCCTCCGTCCCAAAATAAGTGACTCAACTTTGTACTAGCTTTAGTACAAAGTCGAATCACTTATTTTGGGACGGAGGGAGTACTAGTTAAGTAACTTGGAACATCCTAGTACATTGTGAGCTGTTGACGAGAGATTTGATGGTTTAGATCAAGAGTATTCGCAACTTTTGCAAGTAGCATAGACAGGTGGCCTCGTTTATGCTGCACCTTTTTTGACGGAAACAGTTATGCTATAACTGAAACTTCAAAGTTCCATCCATGATCAAAGATGAGAGCATACTCTCCTAGACACTGACATGGGAAAACAATTTCGATAAGAAAAAGGGAAGCACATTAGAATTACCTCTGTGGAATTTCCAAGGTTTCCCATTTTCCAGATTTCTTCATTATCTTTACCTTTGCAAGGTGAGCAATATTCCTGTTATCCAGTGGAAGGCATCCAAGAATGATGTGAGCCGAATGCAATGTTATTAAGAAACCTTGGCTATTAGCCAAATGGAATATTAATAAGAAACCTTGACTATTTGTTCAAATGTAAAAATATTGAGTTTGTGACGAACATTTAAAAAAAAAGTCCCATATCCTAGTTAGTGCCAAACAAGTAATTACCGTGACATTGGGTGGCTTAAAGAGGCACAGAACCATCCTTGTGTGCATGCCAGCTTCAAATACTGTTTCTGCACAACAGATCCAAAAGAGGTTGGTTTCAAGAGAGAAACCAAAAGCAAGCAATGAATGCATAAATAAAATGAAAGAAATTGCACAGATGCCTAGTTGACCTGATTAGACAACTGATTCTTGAATTTCTCTGGGTGCAATTTCCTCTGAGAATGAAATGCATAAGACACTTGTGCATCCATTCCTGTGACAGTATGAAAGTTTCTTTCAGCTTTTGGCCATCTTCTAAAAAAAGAACGATCCTCCTCATCGATTTCCTTTAAAGAAACCGGTACAGAACAAGATTCTTACAGGAATTAAGCAAATAAGAAAGGCAAAAGCAGTTCAACTTGATGCTACTTATTATACAAAAAGCAGCCAAAAGCATGATCCCTCAAGGGTCTACAGAAAACAGCAAGTAAACATAAGCCTTTGGCTATTTAGCTAAACAAACTTTTGTTCTTCTCTTTCTGCTCAATTTCGTAAAAGAACAAGAATCAATTAAAAACTCAATCACCAACATATAAAATACACTTAGAAAAAGAAAACTCACCCATACTGAAATAATTCCAAAACCCTCCACGATATGTGTAAGAATATTCCTGGAACAAATAAAAAAAAAGGGTTATACAAATACTATGGGACTCGCATGATTTATCTCTTCTTCAATAGTTGACATTCCCAATTCAATTTACAGATGGGGAAACATATAGAGCAAGTAAACTGAGGTTTTTTAACATCCGTGAAAGAAACATTATAACTAAGTAACATTTATGGATTTAAAATGTATAGATTATTTTGAAAACTTAGAGACTATTATAGGAAAGTATCAGACCGCAAGCAAGAAGTTATACTTTCATCAGGAACGCTCTGGTCATCTTTGTTAGATAACAACTATTTCAGATATTTGTCTAAACTCTAAACTATCACGCCCACACAACAAATATGTATAATGAAGGTTATGATGGTGTTCTTTTCCGAAAATACATAACAGCCTACCAGAAAACAAACTCATTTGAAAAGAACACAACAACTAAGTTGACACAAAAATATGAATATGTGAGTTATACATAAAACTAATCCACATAAACAGTAGTTACCATATCTTCTGGATCTGTCTTTGGCACACGGTGAAATGCATGCAGAGAATGCGGCAAATCAGAAGGAGCAATTGGGTCGCAAGGAGAACGTTTTGGGCATTTCATTCTCATGACAGTATGCCAGCTGAAACAGCGTAGTAATAACAATGTTAGATAACACCCAGATGAAGATCACATACAGAAGTATCGTGAAAACTGTAGAGAAGAAACCGACCTATCAATGTTTATCTCTCTTGCTTCTTTTACCAACTTTAGGAAGGACATGACAGACTCACGATCTGTGCCAGGATTTCTCTTGCCCTGCAATTCAAGTTTGCGCTACTATTGAGTTGACAGCGCATCATATATAAAGTATTGTACTGTATATAGCAACTAACACATATAGATGACATCACAAAAGGCAAGTTTTTACCAAAGATGGTAAATTTCGTTTACGCACAGCAAAAAGGATAAATATTTGAATCAAACGTTTTAGGTCATAAGTACTGTCGAGTAAAAGCAGGTCTAACAGAAAAGGCTCATGCAAGTATAACACGCTGCGGTAGTATAAGAAGATCAATCAGGAACAAGATTGTTTCAATTAACTACATCCGAAGTACATACCCATCCAAAAGAATATGGCAGGTTATTTCCAGTTCCCAGGGGAACTGTAGCGACAGGAGGTGGATGAACTAGCTTGAGATCAGATACAACTCCAAGCAACCAACCGGCTGTTCCATCGCCTCCAGCAACCTAATTAAATTTCCATGATAATAATATGTAAGTTCAGCCTGTTCAAACAACGAACACGAAAATGATGGTCAAAACATTAGCAGGATATTTGGAGAGCAATGCCTATCTGCACTCACTATTAGCCTCAATCTCTTATGGATTTCAGAAGCAAGAATATCTCCATCACGCTTGAGCCTTTCCACGTTGCTGTAGAGTTTGTGCAAGACTTTGTCTGGAGTTTCATCAAGTAGATCAAACACCTGCAATTCAGAAATTTAGAACTTGCCCTAAATCAATATATTTATCTCTGGCAGTAAAAATGCATGGGTACTGTAATAATGAACAAGTACATCTTGTAACCTTGAAAATCTGTACCTGAGCATGATTGAGAAGCTTGCGATATGTGACAAGTAAATTATGTCCAAGTTGGCCACCACTTCGGGTGTTGATAAAAACAATCACTGGACAACTGGGTATGTGAGAAACTTGCTCCACCGAGGACTCTGGCATGAAAATATAGGTCGGAATGTAGAATTCTTTCAGCATGTTATTTTTCTCGAAACTGTTCTCCATTTGAGTTTGCTACCTGCAATGTTAATGCATCATCATTACAACAGTATATAGGACCACGCATCATTTGTATGGCAATTAATGTAATAACTAGCCCCCTGCCCCACTTGTGGTTCTGCGGGTCAAATTTGATAACTAACTTTCAGATTTAAATTGGGCGTACATTTTGCTGAAACAGCCGTTATACTGCGTTAATTTGCTCGGCATAACTAAAAATCAACTTTAAAAATCATGGGTGCAGTACTGTCTTGGTAAGGTCATGCACGTACTCATTCTATTCAAATAAATGGTTTGAAGGTGATAATATCGTATAACTACTGTATGATGACAGAGATTCGGCAAAACTTGCGTAATTTCTGCTGGTTGGATGTCGCTTATATCAGGTAAGCACTTCAGTCTCTGCATGACAAGGACATAGCCCTTCCAGTGAAGGAGATCAGATGAGGGGTCACTGTCATCCTTGGAACGAATCATTGCAGTGTTAATTACGTATCAATTAATGTCACCGTACAATTGACGATCTGGAATAATCGAAGCAAACGAGCCATCAATGGTCCCAAATCATGATTCGTATAATGCCTGAATGGAAAACTGTAAAGCTGACGCAAGTTTTACGCAGCGATCTGAAGTTACAAAACAGAGTGGTGCTAACTATTAGTACTGGTAAATTTGGACAGTAAAAACAAATCAAAGATCTTGATACGTTGAAAAACTGTGAAGATCCAGAGTTAAAGCACAAGTATAACCCATGATTCAATCCCTATTGTCTCAGCAAACAAAGAAACCTATGAACTGAAGGGATGCATAATTTGCCTGAACTGTCTAAAAAACTGGGATTTGTGCTTGTGCGTGCGTGCGTGTGTGTTATCAGTATCATGGACAGAAGAAACAAGAAACGCTGGTTGTTGTTTTTTTTTTTTTTGCGCGGGCAAGAAACGCTGGTTGTTAGCAAGGGGAGAAAAAAATAGCGTGCTACGACAAAATAGCGCAACCCTTAAAATCCGCTATAGCGATGGTACACTAATTTCATTTAGAAGACATTGCTCATGCTAATTAAATCAGTGGATACTGGTAAGATACAACATGAAGAAGAAGAAATTGACCCGAATCACACACAGGATACGGGAAAAGATACGGTAATCGCGGAGCACCGAGCCAATAACGAAGCAACAAAAAATGCATGCAAATGAAGGAACAGGACTACATTCCGATTTTGGTAATAACAAGGCATTAAAAGACCCTTCCCAAAAAAAGAGAGGCGCGTTTACTCGGCCGAATCCTGGGAACCCCGGAATTCCCGCTTGGTATCATATCAGGAAAGCAAACCAAGCAAGCAATTCTACATCAACACAACGGCGCAAGATCAATTAATAACCGTATAGGAGCCCCTCTCACTCTGTCTCTCACCTGCGCGAAGGCGAATCGCTTGGAGGAGTTGCAGTGGACGGCACCGACAGAAAGAAGGGGCGTGGCGTGGCAGTGCGGAACGTCGGAGGCGAGCGAGCCACCAGGAGCGTCGGCCGGAGGAGGAATATATGATTCCTCCCCTCCCCTGCCCTCGCCTCCCCTGCCCTCCCAGCAGCAGCGAGGAGGAGGAGCGGCGGTGCGGCGAGCTCCCGAGGAGGGAGGGAGGGTGGAAGGAAGGGGGGGAATTGATTTGGTTGAAATTGGGATTCCGCGGGGGGCTGGGCGCGTGTTATAAAGCGGCACGCGAGGGGCCCCGACGCGTGGCTTCTATTTACGGGACCCCCGCCGCGGCCGCGGGCGGGTCCAGCCAAAGGGGTGGGGCCAAATCAAAGGGAAGCTAGTCGGTAGCTCCCGGCCTCAGGCAGGCTCACTCCCACGGTGACACAACACAACACGCTCGGTCGCCTCTACGCGTGTTGCACTTCCATGCGTGCCTGCCTGCCTGGCCCAATGGGAGTTGGTTCGGTACTTTCGTCGGGGGCGGGGGTGGGTGATTAGTGGATGGAATCTCTCTTTCTCTTTCTCTTTCTCTGCCTGCCCATCTCATCTCATCTTATCTGGTGCTCGGATTAGTTTGTTTGAGCTCTGATGGTGGTGCCCATGGCGTCTTCCCGGGGAAGCCGTGGCCGGAGCTGGAAGGGATCCCGTTCCCGTTCCGTGTGTGGGAGGAAAGGGAATCCCGCTCCCGTTCCAACGCGGGCAGCGGTCTCGCTCGGCCGCTCGGATTCTTGAGGGGAGGGGCTGCGGTCCGGCACGGGCACGCGCGGCCGTGTGCACCCTGCTGGGTCCTCGTGCTTTTCATGCATTTCTCCGCGAGCGGCGGCGGCGGCGTGGGTGCGTCGTTGATCGGGCCGGCCAGGTCAGAGCAGCGGGGCAATGTCGCCTCGGCCGCATGCCTCGATGGGCATCAGAATCTTGGCATGGCAGCCTAGCAGGTCTTTGCCGGCAGCTCCAGCTTCCGCCACCACGTGATCAGTCAGGATCCTATCTATATTCTCTCCACATACGCCGCCGGTAGCTCCATTCCACCACGTGACCAGGGTGAGGTGAGGTGAGGGTAGTCCGTCCTACATTCACCCCGCTTGCCGCTGCGTGCGGGCCTGTGGTCGACGTTCAACATTCTTGCCCATCCGGGCGTACGGTGGGTATTCTTCGACGTCTCAACATTCCAAGGGTGCGCTCTCGGTTTCCCTCCAATAAGCTAGCCCGTGCGCACCCGTACCAAACTTGCATGCTCAAAACCAGGTCCAGATTCCAAGCGACGAAGTCTTGTATCACGAAGTGACGAATATCAAACCTGCAAAAGGTGAGCATTAGGAAACTGTCACAGCGCAGGCTGCTATCCATCCATCTTATTGTGAAATGAAATCGCAAGGGAGAACGGAGCAGCTCGGAGCACCGCAATCGGCTTGGAAAAGAAGCCTCAGGGGACATGCAGCGACGACGTGACGACGCTTGGGTCCAGGAAGAAAGGACCTGAGCGCCGACGAGCGACCGACCGACCGACGTCTGATCGCGGGGGCGAGCTTTGGGGGACGCTTTCGACGTCGGGCAGTTGCATCTGCGCATCACCACACCACACCACCGGACAGAGATCACACTGCAACTGCTCAAACGCCATCCAACGGACAGCAGCCATCCAAAGGACAAGCACCCCACACTTGATGCACGGTCCATCAAGCGCAGCACAGCACAGCCGAAACAAACATCAGTTTTTCAAAGTCATTAGGAAATACAAATCCTACCGCAGCATTTTTAAGTCAATTAACACTACGAACAGTTAGTTAAGAATACAAAAAAAAACATTTTTTAAAGCCTGTTTGCTTTATACGAATAGCATTGTGTACTGAATGCAAGTGATTAGCATTTTTCGGTCACTTAGGGCATATCCAATATGGACTCTCAAATCGCCCGCATCTATCCTGACAGCATGGTTCAAACTTGTTTTGCCATCCAACACAATCCCACATCCATCCGTCGACTGGTCACACCGCAACACCTGTCTACAATGCGTGAGGAAACGAAGAACAACGCATCTCTACGATGCATGTCTACAATACTTTCTCTTTACAGTAGAAGATCTGGGTTGTTTGCCGGCAACTACGGCTCAGGCTCCACAGATCAGCACATTTCTAACCGATCCCTTATCCGGACGTAAGGGAGTAAATTTAAGTTTTTTATCCTCTAAACCGCACATAGCCCATCCCTTATAATGGTTACTGAAGTAAAATATTTACTCCGTCCCTATTCATCTCCTTATATTTACTCCGGTTCACGCGACCGAGTAAAAGTTTGCCCCGCCGCCGGCACATCCCTCGCCTCCTCTCCTCCTGATGGCCGGACACGGTGGCCGCCGGTCCCCTACGTCGATCCGCAGCGCAGATCCGCGCTGCCACGTCTGCGGCTGCTTCCTCGAGCCACCGCTGCTCGGGAGATCCACCCGCCGTTGCACCCCTCCTCTGTTTTGAGGATTTGCCGGATCTCCCTCTGTCGCGGCCACCGAAGAAGACCTTCCTCGGCATCCAACGGCGGTCCTGGACATGGGTGGCGGAAATCACCGACCGCGAGACCCACAAGAGGAAATGGGTCGGCTCGTTCCACACGGCCGAGCTCGCGGCCATGGAATACGACCGGTGGGAGTTACAGTTCCACTCCTGCGAGGTGAGGCTCAACTTCCCCTTCGACACGGCTCCGGTCCACCTCGTCCCGCCAGAGCGGGGGTGGTGAGCACTCGGATGGAGTGGGAGGACCGGGAGGCGAGGAAGTGCCTGGACACAGAGGCCGCCGCGGCCTACATGGATAAGCTCCGTCGGCAGTACCCGGAGCTCGTGGAGGCGGAGCGGGCGATATTCACCGTCATTGACGGTGAAGTTATCATCATCTCCAACGACGAGGGCGGCGAGGAGGACATCGACGTTGAGGAGTGGCGGAGCGTCTTCCCCAACGATGGGGGCACCGGCCCGGACCCAGCTCACACCTAGATGGCCTCACCCTAAAGGACTAGCCCGACCTCCACCGCAGCCGAATTTAGTTTAAATTTAGTTCTAGTCTAATTTATGTTTATCGGTTGCGAGGACTTTCTATGTTCAACTTTATGTTTAAATGCATCAACTTTCGGTTAAAAATCGATTGAATTTGTGCAAATTTAGGTTTTTCTTTGCGGGTTGTGCAAATTTAGTTTTACTTCGCTAATTTTAAGGGATCGGCTAGTTCCGATGAAATTTTAGTGGCTTTTAGAGCAACTCCAATGCAGCGACCCATTTCATCTGCCGCCGTCTCTTTGGGTCGGCGCGGACACAAAAGGCGGCCCAACGCGCCGACCCAAATGGACGCTCGTCCTCATGCTGACCCATTCCCGGCCCATTTTTGAGCCAAATTTGCATCAGCGTGGACACGAGACAGACGCGCGCCTACTCCTCCCCCCGGGCCTGCTGGTCGGTGGCAGCCGCCACCATCCCCCCCCATTTTCCCCAAAACCCTCCCGCCCGCGCGCGCTCCCGCCCCACACCCGCCATGGACGACGACCTCGACCTCACCGCCGCCGCCGTCCTCGCCTCCCTTGCCTCGTCCGGCATGATGACCGCCCCCTCCGGCAAAGGCAAGCCTCGTGCCCCGCGCAAAACCGCCGCCGCGCCCAAGCCAAAGAAGGCGCTGGCACCCGAACAGCGGGCAAGGAAGTCGGCCAAGAGGAAGGGCCGGAGGCACGCCGCGTGAAGGAAATATGCCCTAGAGGCAATAATAAAGTTGTTATTTATATTTCCTTATATCATGATAGATGTTTATTATTCATGCTAGAATTGTATTAACCGAAAACTTAGTACATGTGTGAATACATAGACAAATAAAGTGTCCCTAGTATGCCTCTACTAGACTAGCTCGTTAATCAAAGATGGTTAATTTTCCTAGCCGTAGACATGAGTTGTCATTTGATGAATGGGATCACATCATTAGAGAATGATGTGATGGACAAGACCCATCGGTTAGCTTAGCTCTATGATCGTTTAGTTTATTGCTATTACTTTCTTCATGACTTATACATGTTCCTATGACTGAGATTATGCAACTCCCGAATACCGGAGGAACACTTAGTGTGCTATCAAACGTCACAATGTAACTTGATTATAAAGATGCTCTACAGGTGTCTCCAATGGTGTTTGTTGAGTTGGCATAGATCGAGATTAGGATTTGTCACTCCGATTGTCGGAGAGGTATCTCTGGGCCCTCTCGGTAATGCACATCACTATAAGCCTTGCAAGCAATGTGACTAACGAGTTAGTTACGGGATGATGCACTGCGGAACGAGTAAAGAGACTTGCCGGTAACGAGATTGAGCTAGGTATTGAGATACCGAAGATCGAATCTCGGGCAAGTAACATACCGATGGCAAAGGGACAACGTATGTTGTTATGCGGTTTGACCGATAAAGATCTTCGTACAATATGTAGGAACAAATATGAGCATCCAGGTTCCGCTATTGGTTATTGACCGAAGACATGTCTCGGTCATGTCTACATAGTTCTCGAACCCATAGGGTCCGCACGCTTAACGTTCGGTGACGATCGATATTATGAGTTTATATGTTTTGATGTACCGAATGTAGTTCGGAGTCCCGGATATGATCACGAACATGACGAGGAGTATCGAAATGGTCGAGACGTAAAGATCGATATATTGGACCATGTTATTCGGACACCGGAAGTGTCCAGGATAGTTTCGGATAAAACCGGAGTGCCGGAGAGTTACCGGACCCCCCCTGGGGGAAGTTAATGGGCCACCATGGGCCTTAGAGGAGAGAGGGTCGGCCAGGAGGTGGCACGCTTCCTCGGTCTGAATTGGACAAGGGGTGGGGGTGGCGCCCCCCTCCTTCCTTCTCTCCCCTTCCTCCTTCCTTCCCCTCCTTGTTGGACTAGGAAAGGGGGGAACCTACTCCTAGTAGGAGTAGGATTCACCCGCCCCCTTGGGCGCACCCCTTGTGGCCGGCCAGCCCCCTCCTCCCTGTTGGGGAACGTAGTAATTTAAAAAAAAATCCTACGCACACGCAAGATCATGGTGACGCATAGCAACGAGAGGGGAGAGTGTCGCCTACGTACCCTCATAGACCGTAAGTGGAAGCATTATGACAACGCGGTTGATGTAGTCGTACGTCTTCACGATCGACCGATCCTCAGTACCGAACGTACGACACCTCCGCGTCCAGCACACGTTCAGCTCGGTGACGTCCCGCGAACTCACGATCTAGTAGAGCTCGAGGGAGAGTTTCGTCAGCACGACTGCGTGGTGACGATGTTGATGAAGCTACCGTCGCAGGGCTTCGCCTAAGCACCGCTACGATATGATCGAGGTGGATTATGGTGGAGGGGGGCACCGCCACACGGCTGGGAGAGATCAATGATCAACTTGTGTGTTCTAGGGTGCCCCCTGCCCCCGTATATAAAGGAGCTAGGGGGGAGGCGACCGACCAAGGAGGAGGGCGCGCCAAGGGGGGAGTCCTACTCCCACTGGGAGTAGGACTCCTCCTTTCCTAGTGGGAGTAGGAGAGGGGGAAGGAGGAGAGAGAGGGGAAGGAAAGGGGGGCGCCGCCCCCCTCCTTGTCCAATTCGGACTAGAGGGGGAGGGGGCGCGCGGCCTGCCCTGGGCGCCCCTCCTCTTCTCCACTAAGGCCCATTAGGCCCAATATACTCCCCTGGGGGTTCCGGTAACCCCCGGGCACTCCGGTATTTGCCCGAAACACTTCCGGTGTTCGAACATAGTCATCCAATATATCGATCTTTATGTCTCGACCATTTGGAGACTCCTCGTCATGTCCGTGATCATATCCGGGACTCCGAACTACCTTCGGTACATCAAAACATATAAACTCATAATACTGATCGTCACCGAACATTAAGCGTGCGGACCCTACGGTTCAAGAACTATGTAGACATGACCGAGACACATCTCCGGTCAATAACCAATAGCGGAACCCGGATGCTCATATTGGTTCCTACATATTCTACGAAGATCTTTATCAGTCAAACCGCATAACAACATACGTTGTTCCCTTTGTCATCGGTATGTTACTTGACCGAGATTCGATCATCAGTATCTCAATACCTAGCTCAGTCTCGTTACCGGCAAATCTATTTACTTGTTCCGTAGTGCATCGTCCCGTAACTAACTCACTAGTCACATTGCTTGCAAGGCTTATAGTGATGTGCATTACCGAGAGGGCCCAGAGATACCTCTCCGACAATCGTAGTGACAAATCCTATTCTCGATCTATGCCAACTCAACAAACACCATCGGAGACACCTGTAGAGCACCTTTATAATCACCCAGTTATGTTGTGACGTTTGGTAGCACACAAAGTGTTCCTCCGGTATTCGGGAGTTGCATAATCTCATAGTCATAGGAACATGTATAAGTCATGGAGTAAGCAATATCAGTAAACTAAACGATCAAGTGCTAAGCTAACGAAATGGGTCAAGTCAATCACATCATTCTCCTAATGATGTGATCCTGTTAATCAAATGACAACTCATGTCTATGGCTCGAAAAATTAACCATCTTTGATCAACGAGCTAGTCAAGTAGAGGCATACTAGTGACACTATGTTTGTCTATGTATTCACACATGTATTATGTTTCCGGTTAATACAATTCTAGCATGAATAATAAACATTTATCATGATATAAGGAAATATAAATAACAACTTTATTATTGCCTCTAGGGCATATTTCCTTCAGTCTCCCACTTGCACTAGAGTCAGTAATCTAGTTCACATCGCCATGTGATTTAACACCAATAGTTCACATCACCATGTGATTAATATCCATAGTCCACATCGCAATGTGGCCAATACTCAAAAGGTTTACTAGCGTCAGTAATCTAGTTCACATCGCCATGTGATTAACATCCAAAGAGTACTAAGGTGTGATCATGTTTTTCTTGTGAGAGAAGTTTAGTCAACGAGTCCCAGTTCAGATGCGTATGTATTTTGCAAATTTCTATGTCTACAATGCTCTGCACGGAGCTACTTTAGCTAATTTCTCCCACTTTCAATATGTATCGAGATTGAGACTTAGAGTCATCTGGATCAGTGTCAAAACTTGCATCGACGTAACCCTTTACGATTAACCTTTTGTCACCTCCATAATCGAGAAACATATCCTTATTCCACTAAGGATAATTTTGACCGTTGTTCAGTGATCTACTCCTATATCATTATTGTACTCTCTTGCCAAACTCAGTGTAGGGTATACAATAGATATGGTACACAACATGGCATACTTTATAGAATATATGGCTGAGGCATAGGGAATGCCTTTCATTCTCTTTCTATCTTCTGCCGTGGTCGGGCTTTGAGTCTTACTCAATTTCACACCTTGTAACACATGCAAGAAATCTTTCTTTGACTGTTCCATTTTGAACTACTTCAAAATCTTGTCAAGGTATGTACGCATTGAAAAAACTTATCAAGCGTCTTGATCCATCTTTATAGATCCTGATGCCCAATATGTAAGCAGCTTCACCGAGGTCTTTCTTTGAAAAACTCCTTTTATGCTTTCTAGAAAATTCTACATCATTTCCAATCAACAATATGTCATTCACATATACTTATCAGAAAGGTTGTAGTGCTCCCACTCACTTTCTTGTAAATACAGGCTTCACCACAAGTATGTACAAAACTATATGCTTTGATTAACTCATCAAAGCGTATATTCCAACTCCGAGATGCTTGCACCAGTCCATAGATGGATCGCTGGAGCTTGCACATTTTGTTAGCACCTTTAGGATCGACAAAACCTTTTGGTTGCATCATATACAACTCTTCTTTAAGAAATCCATTAAGGAATGTAGTTTTGACATCCATTTGCCAGATTTCATAAAATGTGGCAATTTGCTAACATGATTCGGACAGACTTAAGCATCACTAGGAGTGAGAAAATCTCGTCGTAGTCAACACCTTGAACTTTTTCAAAAACCTTTTTCGACAAGTCTAGCTTTGTAGATAGTAACGCTACTATCAGCGTCCGTCTTCCTCTTGAAGATCCATTTATTTTCTATGGCTTGTCGATCATCGAGCAAGTCAACCAAAGTCCACACTTTATTCTCATACATGGATCCCATCTCAGATTTCATGGCCTCAAGCCATTTCGCAGAATCTGGGATCATCATCGCTTCCTCATAGTTCGTAGGTTCGTCATGGTCAAGTAACATGACCTCCAGAACAGATTACCGTACCACTCTGGTGCAGATCTCACTCTGGTTGACCTACGAGGTTCGGTAGTAACTTGATATGAAGTTACATGATCATCATCATTAGCTTCCTCACTAATTGGTGTAGGAGTCAAGGGAACAAATTTCTGTGATGAACTACTTTCCAATAAGGGAGCAGGTACAGTTACCTCATCAAGTTCTACTTTGCTCCCACTCACTTCTTTCGAGAGAAACTCCTTCTCTGGAAAGGATTCATTCTTAGCAACGAATGTTTTGCCTTCGGATCTGTGATAGAAGGTGTACCCAACTATCTCCTTTGGGTATCCTATGAAGACACATTTCTCCGATTTGGGTTTGAGCTTATCAGGATGAAATTTTTTCACATAAGCATCGCAACCTCAAACTTTAAGAAACGACAACTTTGGTTTCTTACCAAATCACAGGTCATATGGTGTCGTCTCAACGGATTTAGATGGTGCCCCATTTAACGTGAATGCAGCTGTCTCTAAAGCATAACCCCAAAATGATAGCGGTAAATCAGTAAGAGACATCATAGATCGCACCATATCTAATAAAGTGCGGTTAAGATGTTCAGACACACCATTTAAGGTGAGAAAGTCTCATTGTAGTCAAGTCCTTGAACTTGTCGAAAACCTTTCGCAACAAGTCGAGCTTTGTAGACAGTAACATTACTGTCAGCGTCAGTCTTCTTCTTGAAGATCCATTTATTCTCTATGGCTTGCCGATCATCGGACAAGTCAACCAAAGTCCACACTTTGTTCTCATACATGGATCCCATCTCAGATTTCATGGCCTCAAGCCATTTCGCGGAATCTGGGCTCATCATCGCTTCCTCATGATTCGTAGGTTCGTCATGATCAACTAACATGACTTCCAGAACAGGATTACTGTACCACTCTGGTGCGGATCTTACTCTGGTTGACCTACGAGGTTTGGTAGTAACTTGGTCAGAAGTTTCGTGATCATCATCATTAGCTTCCTCACTAATTGGTGTAGGAATCATTGGAACTAATTTCTGTGATGAACTACTTTCCAATAAGGGAGCAGGTACAATTACCTCATCAAGTTCTACATTCCTCCCACTCACTTCTTTCGAGAGAAACTCCTTCTCTAGAAAGGATCCATTCTTAGCAACGAATATCTTGCCTTCGGATCTGTGATAGAAGGTGTATCCAACAGTCTCCTTTGGGTATCCTATGAAGACACATTTCTCCGATTTGGGTTCAAGCTTATTAGGTTGAAGCTTTTTAACATAAGCATTGCAGCCCCAAACTTTAAGAAACGACAACTTGGGTTTCTTGCCAAACAACGGTTCATATGGTGTCGTCTCAACGGATTTAGATGGTGCCCTATTTAACGTGAATGCAGCTGTCTCTAAAGCATAACCCCAAAATGATAGCGGTAAATCAGTAAGAGACATCATAGATCGCACCATATCTAATAAAGTGCGGTTAAGATGTTCAGACACACCATTACGCTATGGTGTTCCAGGTGGCGTGAGTTGCGAAACTATTACGCATTATTTCAACTGAAGACCAAACTCATAACTCAAATATTCTCCTCGACGATCAGATCGTAGAAACTTTATTTTCTTGTTATGATGATTTTCCACTTCACTTTGAAATTATATGAACTTTTCAAATATTTCAGACTTACGTTTCATCAAGTAGATATACCAATATCTGCTCAAATCATCTGTGAAGGTCAGAAAATAACGATACCCGCCGCGAGCCTCAACACTCATCGGACCGCATACATCAGTATGTATTATTTCCAATAAGTCAGTTGCTCGCTTCATTGTTCTGGAGAACGGAGTCCTAGTCATCTTGCCCATGAGGCATGGTTCGCAAGCATCAAGTGGTTCCAAAATTCCATCGGCATGGAGTTTCTTCATGCGCTTTACACCAATATGACCTAAACGGCAGTGCCACAAATAAGTTGCACTATCATTATTAACTTTGCATATTTTGGCTTCAATATTATGAATATGTGTATCACTACGATCGAGATCCAACAAACCATTTTCATTGGGTGTATGACCATAGAAGGTTTTACTCATGTAAACAGAACAACATTTATTCTCTAACTTAAATGAATTACCGTATTGGAATAAACATGACCGAATCATATTCATGCTTAACGCAAACAACAAATAACATTTATTTAGGTTCAATACTAATCCTGAAAGTATAGGGAGTGTGCGATGATGATCTTATCAATCTTGGAACCACTTCCAACACACATCATCACTTCACCCTTAACTAGTCTCTGTTCATTCTGCAACTCCCGTTTTGAGTTACCAATTTTAGCAACTGAACTAGTATCAAATACTGAGGGGTTGCTATAAACACTAGTAAAGTACACATCAATAACATGTATATCAAATATACCTTTGTTCACTTTGCCATCCTTCTTATCCACCAAACACTTGGGGCAGTTCCGCTTCCAGTGGCCAGTCCCTTTGCAGTAGAAGCACTCAGTCTCAGGCTTAGGTCCAGACTTGGGTTTCTTCTCCCAAGCAGCAACTTGTTTGTCGTTCTTCTTGAAGTTCCCCTTCTTCTTCTCTTTACCCTTTTTCTTGAAACTGGTGGTCTTGTTGACCATCAACACTTGATGCTCCTTCTTGATTTCTACCTCCGCAGCCTTTAGCATCGCGAAGAGCTCGGGAATCGTTTCCGTTATCCCTTGCATATTATAGTTCATCACAAAGTTCTAGTAACTTGGTGATAGTGACTAGAGAACTCTATCAATCACTATCTTATCTGGAAGATTAACTCCCACTTGATTCAAGTGATTGTAGTACTCAGACATTCTGAGCACATGTTCACTAGCTGAGTAATTCTCCTCCATCTTGTAGGCAAAGTACTTGTCAAAGGTATCATACCTTTCAACATGGGCATGAGTCTGAAATACTAATTTCAACTCTTGAAACATCTCATATGCTCCGTGGCATTTCAAAAACGTCTTTGAAGCCCCGATTCTAAGCCGTAAAGCATGGTGCACTAAACTATCAAGTAGTCATCATATCGAGCCTGGCAAACATTCATAACGTCTGCATTTACTCCTGCAATTAGTCTGTCACCTAGCGGTGCATCAAGGACATAATTCTCCTGTGCAGCAATGTGGATAATCCTCAGATCACGGATCCAATCCGCATCGTTGCTACTAACATCTATCAACTTAGTTTTCTCTAGGAACATATCAAAAAATAAAACAAGGGAGCTATACGCGAGCTATTGATCTACAACATAGATATGCTAATACTCCCAAGACTAAGTTCATGATAAATTAAAGTTCAATTAATCACATTACTTAAGAACTCCCACTTAGATAGACATCCCTCGAGTCATCTAAATGATCACGTGATCCAAATCAACTAAACCATGTCCGATCATCACGTGAGATGGAGTAGTTTTCAATGGTGAACATCACTATGTTGATCATATCTACTATATGATTCATGTTCGACCTTTCGGTCTCCAGTGTTCCGAGGCCATATCTGCATATGTTAGTCTCGTCAAGTTTAACCCAAGTATTCAGCGTGTGCAAAACTGGCTTACACCCGATGTATTTGAACGTAGAGCTTATCACACCCAATCATCACGTGGTGTCTCGGCACTACAAACTTTCGCAATGGTGCATACTCAGGGAGAACACTTATACCTTGAAATTTAGTGAGAGATCATCTTATAATGCTACGTCAATCAAAGCAGAATAAGATGCATAAAGGATAAACATACATGCAATCAATATAAGTGATATGATATGGCCATCATCATCTTGTGCCTTTGATCTCCATCTCCAAAACACCGTCATGATCACCATCGTCACCGGCGCGACACCTTGATCTCCATCGTAGCATCGTTGTCATCTCGCCAACAATTGCTTCTACGACTATCGCTACCGCTTAGTGATAATGTAAAGCAATTACAGGGCGATTGCATTGCATACAATAAAGAGACAACCATATGGCTCCTGCCAGTTGTCGATAACTCTGTCACAAAACATGATCATCTCATACAATAAAATATAGCATCATGTATTGACCATATCACATCACAACATGCCCTGCAAAAACAAGTTAGACGTCCTCTACTTTGTTGTTGCAAGTTTTACGTGGCTGCTACAGGCTGAGCAAGAACCGTTCTTACCTACGCGTAAAAACTACAACGATAGTTCGTCAAGTTAGTGCTGTTTTAACCTTCTCAAGGACCGGGCGTAGCCACACTCGATTCAACTAAAGTTGGAGAAACTAACACCCGCCAGCCACCTGTGTGCAAAGCACGTCGGTAGAACCAGTCTCGCGTAAGAGTACGCGTAATGTCGGTTCGGGCGGCTTCATCCAACAATACCGCCGAATCAAAGTATAACATGCTGGTAAGCAGTATGACTTGTATCACCCACAACTCACTTGTGTTCTACTCGTGCATATAACATCTACGCATAAACCTGGCTCGGATGCCACTGTTGGGGAATGTAGTAATTTCAAAAAAAAAATCCAACGCACACGCAAGATCATGGTGATGCATAGCAACTAGAGGGGAGAGTGTCGTCTACGTACCCTCGTAGACCGTAAGAAGAAGCGTTATGATAACGCGGTTGATGTAGGCGTACGTCTTCACGATCGACCGATCCTCAGTACCGAATGTACGGCACCTCCGCGTTCAGTACACGTTCAGCTCGGTGACGTCCCGCAAACTCACGATCTAGTAGAGCTCGAGGGAGAGTTTCGTCAGCACGACTGCGTGGTGACGATGTTGATGAAGCTACCGTCGCAGGGCTTCGCCTAAGCACCGCTACGATATGATCGAGGTGGATTATGGTGGAGGGGGGCACCGCCACACGGCTGGGAGAGATCAATGATCAACTTGTGTGTTCTAGGGTGCCCCCTGCCCCCGTATATAAAGGAGCTAGGGGGGAGGCGACCGACCAAGGAGGAGGGCGCGCCAAGGGGGGAGTCCTACTCCCACTGGGAGTAGGACTCCTCCTTTCCTAGTGGGAGTAGGAGAGGGGGAAGGAGGAGAGAGAGGGGAAGGAAAGGGGGGCGCCGCCCCCCTCCTTGTCCAATTCGGACTAGAGGGGGAGGGGGCGCGCGGCCTGCCCTGGCCGCCCCTCCTCTTCTCCACTAAGGCCCATTAGGCCCAATATACTCCCCCGGTACTCCGGTATTTGCCCAAAACCTTCCAAAACTCTTCCGGTGTCCGAACATAGTCATCCAATATATCGATCTTTATGTCTCGACCATTTCGAGACTCCTCGTCATGTTCGTGATCATATCCGGGACTCCGAACTACCTTCGGTACATCAAAACATATAAACTCATAATACCGATCGTCACCGAACGTTAAGAGTGCGGACCCTATGGGTTCGAGAACTATGTAGACATGACCGAGACACGTCTCCGCTCAATAACCAATAGCGGAACCTGGATGCTCATATTTGTTCCTACATATTCTACGAAGATCTTTATCGGTCAAACCGCATAACAACATACGTTGTCCCTTTGTCATCGGTATGTTATTTGCCCGAGATTCGATCTTCGGTATCTCAATACCTAGCTCAATCTCGTTACCGGCAAGTATCTTTACTCGTTCCGCAGTGCATCATCCCGTAACTAACTCGTTAGTCACATTGCTTGCAAGGCTTATAGTGATGTGCATTACCCGAGAGAGCCCAGAGATACCTCTCCGACAATCGGAGTGACAAATCCTATTCTCGATCTATGCCAACTCAACGAACACCATCGGAGACACCTGAAGAGCACCTTTATAATCACCCAGTTACGTTGTGACGTTTGGTAGCACACAAAGTGTTCCTCCGTATTCGGGAGTTGCATAATCTCATAGTCATAGGAACATGTATAAGTCATGGAGAAAGCAATAGCAATAAACTAAACGATCAAGTGCTAAGCTAACGAAATGGGTCAAGTCAATCACATCATTCTCCTAATGATGTGATCCCGTTAATCAAATGACAACTCATGTCTATGGCTCGGAAACTTCACCATATTTGATTCAACGAACTAGTCAAGTAGAGGCATACTAGTGACACTCTGTTTATCTATGTATTCACACATGTACTAAGTTTCCGGTTAATACAATTCTAGCATGAAAAATAAACATTTATCATGATATAAGGAAATATAAATAACAACTTTATTATTGCCTCTAGGGCATATTTCCTTCACGAATAACATGGTCCAATGTATCAATCTTTATGTCTCGACCATTTCAAGACTCCTCGTCATGTACATGATCTCATCCGGGACTCCGAACAACCTTCGGTACATCAAATCACATAAACTCATAATACGAATCGTCATCGAACGTTAAGCGTGCGGACCCTACGGGTTCGAGAACTATGTAGATATGACCGAGACACATCTCCGGTTAATAACGAATAGCGGAACCTCGATGCTCATATTGGCTCCTACATATTCTACGAAGGTCTTTATCGGTCAAACCACATAACAACATACATTGTTCCCTTTGTCATTGGTATGTTACTTGCCCGAGACTCGATCATCGGTATCTCAATACCTAGTTCGATCTCGTTACCGGCTAGTCTCTTTACTCGTTCCGTAATGCATCATCCCGCAACTAACTCATTAGTTACATTGCTTGCAAGCCTTATAGTGATGTGCATTACCGAGACGGCCCAGAGATACCTCTCCGATACTCGGAGAGACAAATCCTAATCTCGATCTATGCCAACCCAACAAACACCTTCGGAGACACCTGTAGAGCATGTTTATAATCACCCAGTTACATTCTGACGTTTGATAGCACACAAGGTGTTCCTTCGGTATTCGGGAGTTGCATAATCTCATAGTCATAGGAACATGTATAAGTCATGAAGAAAGAAATAGCAACATACTAAACGATCAAGTGCTAAGCTAACGGAATGGGTCAAGTCAATCACATTATTCTCTAATTATGTGATCCCGTTAATCAAATGACAGCTCATGTCTATGGCTAGGAAACTTAACCATCTTTGATTCAACGAACTAGTCAAGTAGAGGCATACTAGCGACACTTGGTTTGTCTATGTATTCACACTGTACTAAGTTGACGGTTAATACAATTCTAGCATGAATAATAAACATTTATCATGATATAAGGAAATATAAATAACAACTTTATTATTGCCTCTAGGGCATATTTCCTTCACGAATAACATGGTCCAATATATCAATCTTTATGTCTCGACCATTTCAAGACTCCTCGTCATGTACGTGATCACATCCGGGACTCCGAACAACCTTCGGTACATCAAATCACATAAACTCATAATACGAATCGTCATCGAACGTTAAGCGTGCGGACCCTACGGGTTCGAGAACTATGTAGACATGATCGAGACACATCTCCGGTTAATAACCAATAGCGGAACCTGGATGCTCATATTGGCCCCTACATATTCTACGAAGATCTTTATCGGTCAAACCGCATAACAACATACGTTGTTCCCTTTGTCATCGGTATATTACTTGCCCGAGATTCGACCGTCGGTATCATCATACCTAGTTCAATCTCGTTACAGGCAAGTCTCTTTACTCGTTCCGTAGTGCATCATCCCACAACTAAATCATTAGTCACATTGCTTGCAAGGCTTAAAGTGATGTGCATTACCGAGAGGGCCCAGAGATACCTCTCCGACAATCGGAGTGACAAATCCTAATCTCGATCTATGCCAACTCAACAAACACCATCGGAGACACCTGTAGAGCATCTTTATAATCAACCAGTTACGTTGTGACGTTTGATAGCACACTAAGTGTTCCTCCGGTATTCAGGAGTTGCATAATCTCATAGTCATAGGAACATGTATAGGTCATGAAGAAAGCAATAGCAATAAACTAAACGATCATAGAGCTAAGCTAACGGATGGGTCTTTTCCATCACATCATTCTTTAATGATGTGATCCCGTTCATCAAATGACAACTCATGTCTATCGCTAGGAAACTTGACCATCTTTGATTAACGAGCTAGTGTAGTAGAGGCATACTAGGGATACTCTGTTTGTCTATGTATTCACACATGTACTAAGTTTCCGGTTAATACAATTCTAGATGAATAATAAACATCTATCATGATATAAGGAAATATAAATAACAACTTTATTATTGCCTCTAGGGCATATTTCCTTCAGTCTCCCACTTGCACTAGAGTCAATAATCTAGATTACATAGTAAAGATTCTAACACCCATGGAGCCTTGGTGCTGATCATGTTTAACTTGTGAGAGAGGCTCAGTCAACGGGTCTGCAACATTAAGATCCATATGTATCTTGCAAATCTCTATGTCTCCATCCTTGACTTGATCACGGATGGAATTGAAGCGTCTCTTGATGTGCATGGTTCTTTTGTGAAATCTGGATTCCTTTGCCAAGGCAATTGCACCAGTATTGTCAAAAAATATTTTCATTGGACCCGATGCACTAGGTATGACACCTAGATCAGATATGAACTCCTTCATCCAGACTCCTCCATTTGCTGCTTCCGAAGCAGCTATGTACTCCGCTTCACACGTAGATCCCGCCACGAGGCTCTGCTTGGAACTGCACCAACTTACAGCTCCTCCATTCAATATAAATACGTATCCGGTTTGTGACTTAGAGTCATGTGGATCAGTGTCAAAGCTTGCATCGACGTAACCATTTACTATGAGCTCTTAGTCACCTCCATAAAGGAGAAACATATCTTTAGTCCTTTTCGGGTATTTCAGGATGTTCTTGACCGTTGTCTAGTTTAGCAGGGAGCTCTTTCCAATTAGTTTAGCAGGGAGGTAGCAAAGTAATCCGGGAGCGGATCACTGGAGAGCGGTCAAGAACATCCTGAAATACCTGAAAAGGACTAAGGATATGTTTCTCGTTTATGAAGGTGAAAAAAAGCTCGTAGTAAATGGTTACGTCGATGCAAGCTTTGACACTAATCTGGATGACTCTAATTCACAAACCGGATACGTATTTATATTGAATGGAGGAGCTGTAAGTTGATGCAGTTCCAAGCAGAGCGTTGTGGCGGGATCTACGTGTGAAGTGGAGTACATAGCTGCTTCAGAAGCAGCAAATGAAGGAGTCTGGATGAAGGAGTTCATATCCGATCTAGGTGTCATACCAAGTGCATCGGGTCCAATGAAAATCTTTTGTGACAATACTGGTGCAATTGCCTTGGCAAAGGAATCCAGATTTCACAAGAGAACCAAGCACATCAAGAGACGCTTCAATTCCATCCGTGATCAAGTCAAGGATGGAGACATAGAGATTGGCAAGATACATATGGATCTGAATGTTGCAGACCCGTTGACTAAGCCTCTCTCACGAGCAAAACATGATCAACACCAAGACTCCATGGGTGTTAGAATCTTTACTATGTAATCTAGATTATTGACTCTAGTGCAAGTGGGAGACTGAAGGAAATATGCCCTAGAGGCAATATTAAAGTTGTTATTTGTATTTCCTTTTATCATGATAGATGTTTATTATTTATGCTAGAATTTTATTAACCGGAAATTTAGTACATGTGTGAACACATAGACTAACAGAGTGTCCCTAGTATGTCTCTACTAGACTAGCTCGTTAATCAAAGATGGTTAAGTTTCCTAGCCATAGACATGAGTTGTCATTTGATGAACGGGATCACATCATTAGAGAATGATGTGATGGACAAGACCCATCCGTTAGCTTAGCTCTGTGATCGTTTAGTTTATTGCTCTTGCTTTCTTCATGACTTATACTTGTTCCTATGACTATGAGATTATGCAACTCTCGAATACTATAGGAACACTTAGTGTGCTATCAAACGTCACAACGTAACTGGGTGATTATAAAGATGCTCTACAGGTGTCTCCGATGGTGTTTGTTTAGTTGGCATAGATCGAGATTAGGATTTGTCACTCCGATTGTCGGAGAGGTATCTCTAGGCCCTCTCGGTAATGCACATCACTATAAGCCTTGCAAGCAATGTGACTAATGAGTTAGTTGCGGCATGATGCACTACGGAATGAGTAAAGAGACTAGCCGGTAACGAGATCGAACTAGGTATGATGATGCCGACGATCGAATCTCGGGCAAGTAACATATCGATGACAAAGGAAACAACGTATGTTGTTATGCAGTTTGACCGATAAAGATCTTCGTAGAATATGTAGGATCCAATATGAGCATCCAAGTTTCGCTATTGGTTATTGACCGGAGATGTGTCTCGGTCATGTCTACATAGTTCTCAAACCCGTAGGGTCCGCACGCTTAACGTTCGATGACGATTCGTATTATGAGTTTATGTGATTTGATGTACCGAAGGTTGTTTGGAGTCCCGGATGTGATCACGGACATGACGAGGAGTCTTGAAATGGTCGGGACATAAATATTGATACATTTGACCATGTTATTCGGACACCAGAAGTGTTCAGGGTAGTTTCGGCTAAAACCATAGTGCTGGAGGGTTACCGGACCCCCCCCCCCGGATGTTAGTGGGTCACCATGGGCCTTAGAGGAGAGAGGGCCGGCCAGGAGGTGGAGCCCCCCCCTGTCTGAATTTGACAAGGGGTGGGGGCGGCGCCCCCTTATTCCTTCTCTCCCCTTCCTCCTTCCTTCCCCTCCTTGTTGGACTAGGAAAGGGGGGAACCTACTCCTAGTAGGAGTAGGTTTCCCCCCTTGGGTGCGCCCCTTGTGGCCGGCCGGCCTCCTCCTCCCCTCTTTTATATACGGGGGAGGGGGGCACCCCATAGACACACAAGTTGATCTCTTAGCCGTGTGCGGTGCCCCCTCCACAGTTTTCCACCTCGGTCATATTGTCGTAGTGCTTAGGCGAAGCTCTGTGTTGGTAACATCATCATCACCGTCACCATGCCGTCGTGCTGACGAAGCTCTCCCTCGGCCTCAGCTAGATCTAGAGTTCGAGGGAAGTCATCAAGTTGAACGTGTACAGATCACGGAGGTGTTGTGCGTTCGATACTTGATCGGTTGGAACGTGAAGACGTTCGACTACATCAACCGCGTTACTAAACGCTTCCGCTTTCAGCCTACAAGGGTACATGGACACACTCTCCCCGCTCGTTTCTATGCTTCTCCTAGATAGATCTTGCGTGATCGTAGGATTTTTTTTTAAAATACTACATTCCCCAACATATATAAGTAGCTTCACCGAGGTCTTTCATTGAGAAATTCTTATTCAAGTATCCTTTTATGCCATTCAGAAATTCAGTATCATTTCCGGTCAACAATATGTCATCCACATATAATATCAGAAATGCTATAGAGCTCCCACTCACTTTCTTGTAAATACAGGCTTCTCCAAAAGTCTGTATAAAACCATATGCTTTGATCACACTATGAAAGCGTATATTCCAACTCCGAGAGGCTTGCACCAGTCCATAAATGGATCGCTGGAGCTTGCACACTTTGTTAGCACCTTTTGGATCGACAAAACCTTTTGGCCCATCATATACAACTCTTCTTTAAGATATCCATTAAGGAATGTAGTTTTGATAGCCAATTGCCAAATTTCATAATCATAAAATGCGGCAATTACTAACATGATTCGGACGGACTTAAGCATCGCTACAGGTGAGAAAGTCTCATTGTAGTCAAGTCCTTGAACTTGTCGAAAACCTTTCGCAACAAGTCGAGCTTTGTAGACAGTAACATTACTGTCAGCGTCAGTCTTCTTCTTGAAGATCCATTTATTCTCTATGGCTTGCCGATCATCGGACAAGTCAACCAAAGTCCACACTTTGTTCTCATACATGGATCCCATCTCAGATTTCATGGCCTCAAGCCATTTCGCGGAATCTGGGCTCATCATCGCTTCCTCATGATTCGTAGGTTCGTCATGATCAACTAACATGACTTCCAGAACAGGATTACCGTACCACTCTGGTGCGGATCTTACTCTGGTTGACCTACGAGGTTTGGTAGTAACTTGGTCAGAAGTTTCGTGATCATCATCATTAGCTTCCTCACTAATTGGTGTAGGAATCATTGGAACTAATTTCTGTGATGAACTACTTTCCAATAAGGGAGCAGGTACAATTACCTCATCAAGTTCTACATTCCTCCCACTCACTTCTTTCGAGAGAAACTCCTTCTCTAGAAAGGATCCATTCTTAGCAACGAATATCTTGCCTTCGGATCTGTGATAGAAGGTGTATCCAACAGTCTCCTTTGGGTATCCTATGAAGACACATTTCTCCGATTTGGGTTCAAGCTTATTAGGTTGAAGCTTTTTAACATAAGCATTGCAGCCCCAAACTTTAAGAAACGACAACTTGGGTTTCTTGCCAAACAACGGTTCATATGGTGTCGTCTCAACGGATTTAGATGGTGCCCTATTTAACGTGAATGCAGCTGTCTCTAAAGCATAACCCCAAAATGATAGCGGTAAATCAGTAAGAGACATCATAGATCGCACCATATCTAATAAAGTGCGGTTAAGATGTTCAGACACACCATTACGCTATGGTGTTCCAGGTGGCTTGAGTTGCGAGACTATTCCGCATTGTTTCAAATGAATACCAAACTCGTAACTCAAAAATTCTCCTCCACGATCAGATCGTAGAAATTTTATTTTCTTGTTACGATGATTTTCCTCTTCATTCTGAAATTCTTCGAACTTTTCAAATGTTTCAGACTTATGTTTCATCAACTAGATATACCCATATCTGCTTGATACGTTTCCGTCGTATATATAATTTTTTATTATTCCATGCCAATATTCTACAACTTTCATATACTTTTGGCAACTTTTTATACTATTTTTTGGGACTAACATATTGATCCAGTGCCCAGTGTCAGTTCCTGTTTGTTGCATGTTTTTTGTTTCGCAGAAAACCCATACCAAACGGAGTCCAAACGGAATAAAAACTGACGGAGATTTTTTTTGGAATATTTATGAATTTTGGGAAGTGGAATCATCGTGAGACGATGCCCGAGGGGGGCACGAGGCAGGGGGCGCGCCCCTGACCCTCGTGGCCACCCCGTAAGGCGGTTGGTGCCCTTCTTTCTTCGCAAGAAAGCTAATATCTGGATAGATATCGTGTCCCAAATTCAGCCCAATCGGAGTTACAGATCTCCGAGAATTTAAGAAACGGTGAAGGGCCAGAAAACAGAACGCAGAAACAGAGAGAGACAGAGAGACATATCCAATCTCGGAGGGGCTCTCGCCCCTCCCACGCCATGGAGGCCAAGGACCAGAGGGGAAACCCTTCTCCCATCTAGGGAGGAGGTCAAGGAAGAAGAAGACGAAGGGGCCCCCTCTCCCCTTCTATTCCGGTGGCGCCGGAACGCTGCCGTGGCCATCATCATCACCGCAATCTTCACCAACAACTTCACCGCCATCATCACCAACTCTTCCCCCCCTCTATGCAGCGGTGTAACCTCTCTCTTACCCACTGTAATCTCTACTTAAACATGGTGCTCAACGCTATATATTATTTCCCAATGATGTATGGCTATCCTATGATGTTTGAGTAGATCTGTTTTGTCCTATGGGTTATTTGATGATCAAGATTGGTTTGAATTGCATGTTTTATTATTGGTGTTTTCCTATGGTGCTCTCCGTGTCGCGCAAGCGTGAGGGATTCCCGCTGTAGGGTTTGCAATATGTTCATGATTTGCTTATGGTGGGTGGCGTGAGTGACAGAAGCACAGACCCGAGTAAGTAGGTTGTTTGCGTATGGGATAAAGGGGACTTGATGCTTTAATGCTATGGTTGGGTTTTACCTTAATGATCTTTAGTAGTTGCGGATGCTTGCTAGAGTTCCAATCATAAGTGCATATGATCCAAGTAGAGAAAGTATGTTAGCTTATGCCTCTCCCTCAAATAAAATTGCAATAATGATTACCGGTCTAGTTATCGATTGCCTAGGGACAAATAACTTTCTCGTGACAAAAAGCTCTCTACTAAAACTAATTTAGTTGTGTCTTTATCTAAACAGCCCCTAGCTTTTATTTACTCGCTCTTTACTTTCTTGAAAACCTATCCAAAAACACCTACAAAGTACTTCTAGTTTTATTCTTGTTCTAGGTAAAGTGAACGTCAAGCGTGCGTAGAGTTGTATCGGTGGTCGATAGAACTTGAGGGAATATTTGTTCTACCTTTAGATCCTCGTTGGGTTCGACACTCTTACTTATCGAAAGAGGCTACAATTGATCCCCTATATTTGTGGGTTATCACTGCTCAAATCAACTATGAAGGTCAGAAAATAACGATACCCGTCGCGTAAAGGAAATATGCCCTAGAGGCAATAATAAAGTTATTTCCTTATATCATGATAAATGTTTATTATTCATGCTAGAATTTAATTAATCGGAAACATAATACATGTGTGAATACATAGACAAACAGAGTGTCACTAGTATGCCTCTACTTGACTAGCTTGTTAATCGAAGATGGTTATGTTTCCTAACCATGGACAAAGAGTTGTTATTTGATTAACGGGATCACATCATTAGATGAATGATCTGATTGACATGACACATTCTGTTAGCTTAGCACCCGATCGTTTAGTATGTTGCTATTGCTTTCTTCATGACTTATACATGTTCCTAAGACTATGAGATTATGCAACTCCCGTTTACCGGAGGAACACTTTCTGTGCTACCAAACGTCACAACATAACTGGGTGATTATAAAGGTGCTCTACAGGTGTCTCCAAAGGTACTTGTTGGGTTGGCGTATTTCGAGATTAGGATTTGTCACTCCGAATGTCGGAGAGGTATCTCTGGGCCCTCTCGGTAATGCACATCACTTAAGCCTTGCAAGCATTGCAACTAATAAGTTAGTTGCGGGATGATGTATTACGGAACGAGTAAAGAGACTTGCCGGTAACGAGATTGAACTAGGTATTGGATACCGACGATCGAATCTCGGGCAAGTAACATACTGATGACAAAGGGAACAACGTATGTTGTTATGCGGTCTGACCGATAAAGATCTTCGTAGAATATGTAGGAACCAATATGGGCATCCAGGTCCCGCTATTGGTTATTGACCGGAGACGTGTCTCGGTCATGTCTACATTGTTCTCGAACCGTAGGGTCCGCACGCTTAATGTTACGATGACAGTTATTATGAGTTTATGTATTTTGATGTACCGAAGGTTGTTCGGAGTCCCGGATGTGATCATGGACATGACGAGGAGTCTCGAAATGGTCGAGACATAAAGATCGATATATTGGAAGCCTATATTTGGACATCAGAATCGTTCCGGGTGAAATCGGCATTTTACCGGAGTACCGGGGGGTTACCGGAACCCCCCCGGGGGTTATTGGGCCTTCATGGGCCATAAGGGAGAAGAGGAGGGCAGGCCGCGCGCCCCCTCCCCCCCTTGTCCAAATAGGACAAGGAAGGGGGGGCGGCGCCCCCCTTTCCTCTTCCCCTTCCCCTTTTCCTTCTCCAACAAGGCAAGATGGGGGGAGTCCTACTCCCGGTGGGAGTAGGACTCCTCCAGGCGCACCCGAAGGGGGCCGGCCGCACCTCCCCCTCCCTCCTTTATATACGGGGGTAGGGGGGCACCCTAGGACACACAAGTTGATCTTCGCGACCGTTCCTTAGCCGTGTGCGGTGCCCCCTCCACGATATTACACCTCGGTCATATTGTAGCGGTGCTTAGGCGAAGCCCTGCGACGGTTGAACATCAAGATCGTCACCACGCCGTCGTGCTGACGGAACTCCTCTCCGAAGCTTTGCTGGATCGAAGCCCGGGGAGCGTCATCGAGCTGAACGTGTGCCAAGAACTCGGAGGTGCCGGAGTAACGGTGCTTGGATCGGTTGGACCAGGAAGACGTACGACTACTTCCTCTACGTTGTGTCAATGCTTCCGCTTTGGTCTACGAGGGTACGTAGACAACACTCTCCCCTCTCGTTGCTATGCATCACCATGATCTTGCGTGTGCGTAGGAAAATTTTGAAATTACTACGTTCCCCAATAGTGGTATCAGAGCCTAGGTTTTATGGTTTGATGTTATATGCACGAGTAGAACACAAGTGAGTTGTGGGCGATATAAGTCATACTGCTTACCAGCAATGTCATACTTTGGTTCGGCGGTATTGTTGGATGAAGCGGCCTGGACCGACATTACGCGTACGCTTACGCGAGACTGGTTCTACCGCCGTGCTTTGCACACAGGTGGCTAGCGGGTGTCACTTTCTCCAACTTTAGTTGAACCGAGTGTGGCTACGCCCGGTCCTTGCGAAGGTTAAAATAGCACCAACTTGACAAACTATCGTTGTGGTTTTGATGCGTAGGTGAGATTGGTTCTTTCTTAAGCCCGTAGCAGCCACGTAAAATTTGCAACAACAAAGTAGAGGACGTCTAACTTGTTTTTGCAGGGCATGTTGTGATGTGATATGGTCAAGACATGATGCTAAATTTTATTGTATGAGATGATCATGTTTTGTAACCGAGTTATCGGCAACTGGCAGGAGCCATATGGTTGTCGCTTTATTGTATGCAATGCAATCGCCCTGTAATGCTTTACTTTATCACTAAGCGGTAGCGATAGTCGTAGAAGCATAAGATTGGCGAGACGACAACGATGCTACGATGGAGATCAAGGTGTCGCGCCGGTGACGATGGTGATCATGACGGTGCTTCGGAGATGGAGATCACAAGCACAAGATGATGATGGCCATATCATATAACTTATATTGATTGCATGTGATGTTTATCTTTTATGCATCTTATCTTGCTTTGATTGACGGTAGCATTTTAAGATGATCTCTCACTAATTATCAAGAAGTGTTCTCCCTGAGTATGCACCGTTGCCAAAGTTCGTCGTGCCCAGACACCACGTGATGATCGGGTGTGATAAGCTCTACGTCCATCTACAACGGGTGCAAGCCAGTTTTGCACACGCAGTATACTCGGGTTAAACTTGACGAGCCTAGCATATGCAAATATGGCCTCGGAACACGGAGACCGAAAGGTCGAGCGTGAATCATATAGTAGATATGATCAACATAATGATGTTCACCATTGAAAACTAATCCATTTCACGTGATGATCGGTTATGGTTTAGTTGATTTGGATCACGTGATCACTTAGAGGATTAGAGGGATGTCTATCTAAGTGGGAGTTCTTAAGTAATATGATTAATTGAACTTAAATTTATCATGAACTTAGTACCTGATAGTATCTTTCTTGTCTATGTTGATTGTAGATAGATGGCCCGTGCTGTTGTTCCGTTGAATTTTAATGCGTCCCTTGAGAAAGCAAAGTTGAAAGATGATGGTAGCAACTACGCGGACTCGGTCCGTAACTTGAGGATTATCCTCATTGCTGCACAGAAAAGTTACGTCCTGGAAGCACCGCTGGGCGCCAGGCCTGCTGCTGATGCAACTGACGACGTTAAGAACGTCTGGCAGAGCAAAGCTGATGACTACTCGATAGTTCAATGTGCCATGCTTTACGGCTTAGAACCGGGACTTCAACGACGTTTTGAACGTCATGGAGCATATGAGATGTTCCAGGAGTTGAAGTTAATATGTCAAAAGAATGCCCGGATTGAGAGATATGAAGTCTCCAATAAGTTCTATAGCTGCAAGATGGAGGAGAATAGTTCTATCAGTGAGCATATACTCAAGATGTCTGGGTATTGTAATCACTTGATTCAACTGGGAGTTACTCTTCCGGATGATAGCGTCATTGACAGAATTCTCCAATCAATTCCACCAAGCTACAAGAGCTTCATGATGAACTATAATATGCAAGGGATGGATAAGACAATTCCCGAGCTCTTTGCAATGCTAAAGGCTGCGGAGGTAGAAATCAAGAAGGAGCATCAAGTGTTGATGGTCAATAAGACCACTAGTTTCAAGAAAAAGGGCAAAGGGAAGAGAAAGGGGAACTTCAAGAAGAACAGCAAGCAAGTTGCTGCTTAGGAGAAGAAACCCAAGTCTGGGCCTAAGCCTGAAACTGACTGCTTCTACTGCAAGCAGACTGGTCACTGGAAGCGGAACTGCCCCAATTTGGCGGATAAGAAGGATGGCAAGGTGAACAAAGGTATATGTGATATACATGTTATTGATGTGTACCTTACTAGAGCTCGCAGTAGCACCTGGGTATTTGATACTGGTTCTGTTGCTAATATTTGCAACTCGAAACAGGGACTACGGATTAAGCGAACACTGGCAAAGGACGAGGTGACGATGCGCGTGGGAAATGGTTCCAAAGTCGATGTGATCGCGGTCGGCACGCTACCTCTACATCTACCTTCGGGATTAGTATTAGACCTAAATAATTGTTATTTGGTGCCAGCGTTGAGCATGAACATTATATCTGGATCTTGTTTGATGTGAGACGGTTATTCATTTAAATCAGAGAATGATGGTTGTTCTATTTATATGAGTAATATCTTTTATGGTCATGCACCCTTGAAGAGTGGTTTATTTTTGACGAATCTCGATAGTAGTGATACACATGTTCATAGTGTTGAAGCCAGAAGATGCAGAGTTGATAATGATAGTGCAACTTATTTGTGGCACTGCCGTTTAGGTCATATCGGTGTGAGGCGCATGAAGAAACTCCATACTGATGGACTTTTGGAACCACTTGATTATGAACCACTTGGTACTTGCGAACCGTGCCTCATGGGCAAGATGACTAAAACGCCGTTCTCCGGTACTATGGAGAGAGCAACAGATTTGTTGGAAATCATACATACGGATGTATGTGGTCCGATGAATGTTGAGGCTCGTGGCGGATATCGTTATTTTCTCACCTTCACAGATGATTTAAGCAGATATGGGTATATCTACTTAATGAAGCATAAGTCTGAAACATTTGAAAAGTTCAAAGAATTTCAGAGTGAAGTTGAAAATCATCATAACAAGAAAATCAAGTTTCTACGATCTGATAGTAGAGGAGAATATTTGGGTTACGAGTATGGTCTACATTTGAAACAATGCGGAATAGTTTCGCAACTCACGCCACCCGGAACACCACAGCGTAATGGTGTGTCCGAACGTCGTAATCGTACTTTACTTGATATGGTGCGATCTATGATGTCTCTTACAGATTTACCGCTATTGTTTTGGGGTTATGCTTTAGAGACGGCCGCATTCACATTAAATAGGGCACCATCGAAATCCGTTGAGACGATGCCTTATGAACTATGGTTTGGCAAGAAACCAAAGTTGTCGTTTCTTAAAGTTTGGGGCTGCGATGCTTATGTGAAAAAGCTTCAACCTGATAAGCTCGAACCCAAATCGGAGAAATGTGTCTTCATAGGATACCCAAAGGAGACTGTTGGGTACACCTTCTATCACAGATCCGAAGGCAAGACATTCGTTGCTAAAAATGGATCCTTTCTAGAGAAGGAGTTTCTCTTGAAAGAAGTGAGTGGGAGGAAAGTAGAACTTGATGAGGTAACTGTACCTGCTCCCTTGTTGGAAAATAGTACATCACAGGAACCAGTTTCTGTGACGTCAAAACCAACTAGTGAGGAAGTTGATGATGATGATCATAGAATTTCAGATCAAGTTGCTACAGAACCTCGTAGGTCAAACAGAGTAAGATCCGCACCAGAGTGGTACGGTAATCCTATTCTGGAAGTCATGCTACTAGATCATGATGAACCTACAAACTATGAAGAAGCGATGGTGAGCCCAGATTCCGCAAAATGGCTTGAAGCCATGAAATCTGAGATGGGATCCATGTATGAGAACAAAGTGTGGACTTTGGTTGACTTGCCTGATGGTCGGCAAGCAATTGAGAATAAATGGATCTTCAAGAAGAAGACTGACGCTGATGGTAATGTTACTGTCTACAAAGCTCGACTTGTTGCAAAAGGTTTTCGACAAGTTCAAGGGATTGACTACGATGAGACCTTCTCACCCGTAGCGATGCTTAAGTCTGTCCGAGTCATGTTAGCAATTGCCGCATTTTATGATTATGAAATTTGGCAAATGGATGTAAAAACTGCATTCCTGAATGGGTTTTTGGAGGAAGAGTTGTATATGATGCAACCAGAAGGTTTTATCGATCCAAAGGGAGCTAACAAAGTATGCAAGCTCCAGGGATCCATTTATGGACTGGTGCAAGCCTCTCAGAGTTGGAATAAACGCTTTGATAGTGTGATCAAAGCATTTGGGTTTATACAGACTTTTGGAGAAGCCTGTATTTACAAGAAAGTGAGTGGGAGCTCTGTAGCATTTCTAATATTATATGTGGATGACATATTATTGATTGGAAATGATATAGAATTTCTGGATAGCATAAAGGGATACTTGACCTCGGTGAAGCTGCTTACATATTGGGCATTAAGATCTATAGAGATAGATCAAAACGCTTAATTGGACTTTCACAAAGCACATACCTTCACAAAGTTTTGAGGAAGTTCAAAATGGATCAAGCAAAGAAAGGGTTCTTGCCTGTATTGCAAGGTATGAAGTTGAGTAAGACTCAATGCCCGACCACTGCAGAAGATAGAGAGAAAATGAAAGATGTTCCCTATGCTTCAGCCATAGGCTCTATCATGTATGCAATGTTGTGTACCAGACCTGATGTGTGCCTTGCTATAAGTCTAGCAGGGAGGTACCAAAGTAATCCAGGAGTGGATCACTGGACAGCGGTCAAGAACATCCTGAAGTACCTGAAAAGGACTAAGGATATGTTTCTCGTATATGGAGGTGACAAAGAGCTCATCGTAAATGGTTACGTTGATGCAAGCTTTGACACTGATCCGGACGATTCTAAATCGCAAACCGGATACGTGTTTACATTAAACGGTGGAGCTGTCAGTTGGTGCAGTTCTAAACAAAGCGTCGTGGCGGGATCTACGTGTGAAGCGGAATACATAGCTGCTTCGGAAGCAGCAAATGAAGGAGTCTGGATGAAGGAGATCATATCCGATCTAGGTGTTATACCTAGTGCATCGGGTCCAATGAAAATCTTTTGTGACAATACTGGAGCAATTGCCTTAGCAAAGGAATCCAGATTTCACAAAAGAACCAAGCACATCAAGAGACGCTTCAATTCCATCCGGGATCTAGTCCAGGTGGGAGACATAGAAATTTGCAAGATACATACGGATCTGAATATTGCAGACCCGTTGACTAAGCCTCTTCCATGAGCAAAACATGATCAGCACCAAGACTCCATGGGTGTTAGAATCATTACTGTGTAATCTAGATTATTGACTCTAGTGCAAGTGGGAGACTGAAGGAAATATGCCCTAGAGGCAATAATAAAGTTATTATTTATTTCCTTATATCATGATAGATGTTTATTATTCATGCTAGAATTGTATTAACCGGAAACATAATACATGTGTGAATACATAGACAAACAGAGTGTCACTAGTATGCCTCTACTTGTCTAGCTTGTTAATCAAAGATGGTTATGTTTCCTAACCATGGACAAAGAGTTGTTATTTGATTAACGGGATCACATCATTAGTTGAATGATCTAATTGACATGACCCATTCCGTTAGCTTAGCACCCGATCGTTTAGTATGTTGCTATTGCTTTCTTCATGACTTATACATGTTCCTAAGACTATGAGATTATGCAACTCCCGTTTACCGGAGGAACACTTTGTGTGCTACCAAACGTCACAACGTAACTGGGTGATTATAAAGGTGCTCTACAGGTGTCTCCAAAGGTACTTGTTGGGTTGGCGTATTTCGAGATTAGGATTTGTCACTCCGAATGTCGGAGAGGTATCTCTGGGCCCTCTCGGTAATGCACATCACTTAAGCCTTGCAAGCATTGCAACTAATGAGTTAGTTGCGGGATGATGTATTACGGAACGAGTAAAGAGACTTGCCGGTAACGAGATTGAACTAGGTATTGGATACCGACGATCGAATCTCGGGCAAGTAACATACCGATGACAAAGGGAACAACGTATGTTGTTATGCGGTCTGACCGATAAAGATCTTCGTAGAATATGTAGGAACCAATATGGGCATCCAGGTCCCGCTATTGGTTATTGACCGGAGACGTGTCTCGGTCATGTCTACATTGTTCTCGAACCGTAGGGTCCGCACGCTTAATGTTACGATGACAGTTATTATGAGTTTATGTATTTTGATGTACCGAAGGTTGTTCGGAGTCCCGGATGTGATCATGGACATGACGAGGAGTCTCGAAATGGTCGAGACATAAAGATCAATATATTGGAAGCCTATATTTGGACGTCGGAATCGTTCCGGGTGAAATCGGCATTTTACCGGAGTACCGGGGGGTTACCGGAACCCCCCCGGGGGTTATTGGGCCTTCATGGGCCATAAGGGAGAAGAGGAGGGCCGGCCAGGGCAGGACGCGCGCCCCCTCCCCCCCTAGTCCGAATAGGACAAGGAAGGGGGGGCGGCGCCCCCCTTTCCTCTTCCCCTTCCCCCTTTCCTTCTCCAACAAGGCAAGAGGGGGGAGTCCTACTCCCGGTGGGAGTAGGACTCCTCCAGGCGCACCCCAAGGGGGCCGGCCGCACCTCCCCCTCCCTCCTTTATATACGGGGGCAGGGGCACCCTAGGACACACAAGTTGTTCTTCGTGATCGTTCCTTAGCCGTGTGCAGTGCCCCCCTCCACGATATTACACCTCGGTCATATTGTAGCGGTGCTTAGGCGAAGCCCTGCGACGGTTGAACATCAAGATCGTCACCACGCCGTCATGCTGACGGAACTCCTCTCCGAAGCTTTGCTGGATCGAAGCCCGGGGAGCATCATCGAGCTGAACGTGTGCCAAGAACTCGGAGGTGCCGGAGTAACGGTGCTTGGATCGGTTGGACCGGGAAGACGTACGACTACTTCCTCTACGTTATGTCAACTCTTCCGCTTCGGTCTATGAGGGTACGTAGACAACACTCTCCCCTCTCGTTGCTATGCATCACCATGATCTTGCGTGTGCGTAGGAAAATTTTGAAATTACTACGTTCCCCAACACCGCGAGCATCAACACTCATTGGACCGCATACATCAGTATGTATTATTTCCATCAAGTCTGTTGCTCGCTCCATTATTCCGGAGAACGGAGTCTTAGTCATCTTGCCCATGAGGCATGGTTCAGAAGCATCAAGTGATTCATAATCAAGTGATTCCAAAAGCCCATCATCATGGGGTTTCTTCATGTGGTTTACACCAATATGACCTAAACGGCAGTGCCACCAATAAGTTGCACTATCATTATTAAACTTATATCTTTTGGCTTCAATACTATGAATATGTGCATCACTACTATCGAGATTTAACAAAAATAGACCACTCATCAAGGGTGCATGACCATAAAGGATATTACTAATATAAATAGAACAACCATTATTCTCTGATTTAAATGAATAACTGTCTCGCATCAAACAAGATCCAGATATACTGTTCATGCTTAACGCTGGCACCAAATAACAATTATTCAGGTCCAAAACTAATCCCGAAGGTAGATGTAGAGGTAGCGTGCCGACGGCGATCACATCGACTTTGGAACCATTTCCCACGAGCATTGTCACCTCGTCCTTAGCCAATCTTTGCTTAATTCGTAGCCCCTGTTTTGAGTTGCAAATATGAGCAACAGAACCAGTATCAAATACACAGGCGCTACTATGAGCATTAGTGAGGTACACGTCAATAACATGTATATCAAATATACCTTTCACTTTGCCATCCTTCTTATCCACCAAATACTTGGGGCAGTTCCGCTTTCAGTGACCAGTCCCTTTGCAGTATAAGCACTCAGTCTCAGGCTTAGGTCCAGACTTGGGATTCTTCACTTGAGCAGCAACTTGCTTGCCGTTTTTCTTGAAGTTCCCCTTCTTCCCTTTACCCTTCTTCTTGAAACTAGTGGTCTTGTTGACCATCAATACTTGATGCTCCTTCTTTATTTCTACCTTCGCAGCCTTTAGCATCGCGAAGAGCTCGGGAATTGTCTTATCCAGCCCTTGCATATTATAGTTCATCGCGAAGGTTTTGTAGCCTGGTGGCAGTGATTGAAGAACTCTGTCAATGACACTATCAACCGGAAGATTAACTCCCAGCTGAGTCAAGTGATTGTGGTACTCAGACATTCTGAGTATATGCTCACTGACAGAACTATTCTCCTCCATTTTGCAGCTGTAGAACTTATTGGAGACTTCATATCTCTCAATCCGGGCATTTGCTTGAAATATTAACTTCAACTCCTGGAACATCTCATATGCTCCATGACGTTCAAAACATCGTTGAAGTCCCGGTTCTAAGCCGTAAAGCATGGCATACTAAACTATCGAGTTGTCATTAGCTTTGCTCTGCCAGGCGTTCATAACGTCCGGCGTTGCTCCTACAACGGGTTTGGCACTCAGCGGTGCTTCCAGGACGTAATTCTTTTGTGCAGCAATGAGGATAATCCTAAAGTTACGAACCCAGTCCGTGTAGTTGCTACCATCATCTTTCAACTTAACTTTCTCTAGGAACGCATTAAAATTCAAAGGAACAGTAGCACGGGCCATTTATCTACAACAACATAGACATGCAAAATACTATAAGGTACTAAGTTCATGATAAACTAAAGTTCAATTAATCATATTACTTAAGAACTCCCACTTAGATAGACATCCCTCTAATCATCTAAGTGATCACGTGATCCATATCAACTAAACCATGTCCGATCATCACGTGAGATGGAGTAGTTTCAATGGTGAACATCACTATGTTGATCATATCTACTATATGATTCACGCTCGACCTTTCGGACTCAGTGTTCCGAGGCCATATCTGCATATGCTAGGCTCGTCAAGTTTAACCCGAGTATTCTGCGTGTGCAAAACTGGCTTGCCCCTGTTGTATGTGAACGTACAGCTTATCACACCCGATCATCACGTGGTGTCTTGGCACGATGAACTGTAGCAACGGTGCATACTCAGGAAGAACACTTATACCTTGAAATTTGGTGAGATATCATCTTATAATGCTACCGCCGTACTAAGAAAAATAAGATGCATAAAGGATAAACATCACATGCAATCAATATAAGTGATATGATATGGCCATCATCATCTTGTGCCTTTGATCTCCATCTCCAAAGCACCGTCATGATCACCATCGTCACCGGCTTGACACCTTGATCTCCATCGAAGCATCGTTGTCGTCTCGCCAACTATTGCTTCTACGACTATCGCTACCGCTTAGTGATAAAGTAAAGCAATTACATGGCGGTTGCATTTCATACAATAAAGCGACAACCATATGGCTCCTGCCAGTTGCCGATAACTGTTACAAAACATGATCATCTCATACAACAATTTATATATCATCACGTCTTGACCATATCACATCGCAGCAAGCCCTGCAAAAACAAGTTAGACGTCCTCTACTTTGTTTTTGCAAATTTTACGTGGCTGCTACGGGCTTAGCAAGAACCGTTCTTACCTACGCATGAAAACCATAACGATTTTTCGACAAGTGTGTTGTTTTAACCTTCAACAAGGACCGGGCGTAGTCACACTCGATTCAACTAAAGCTGGAGAAACAGACACCCACTAGCCACCTGTGTGCAAAGCACGGCGGTAGAACAAGTCTCATGAACGCGGTCATGTAATGTCGGTCTGGGCCGCTTCATCCAACAATACCGCCGAATCAAAGTATGACATGCTGGTAAGCAGTATGACTATTACCGCCCACAACTCTTTGTGTTCTACTCGTGCTTATAACATCTACGCATAGACCTGGCTCGGATGCCACTGTTGGGGAACGTAGTATTTCAAAAAAATTCCTACGATCACGCAAGATCTATCTAGGAGAAGCATAGCAACTATCGAGGAGAGTGTGTCCACGTACCCTCGTAAACCGAAAGCGGAAGCGTTAGTAACGCAGTTGATGTAGTCGAACGTCTTCGCGATCCAACCGATCAAGTACCGAACGCACGACACCTCCATGATCTGCACACATTCAGCTCAGTGACGTCCCTCGAACTCTAGATCCAGCTGAGGCCGAGGAAGAGTTTCGTTAGCACGACGGCGTGGTGACGGTGATGATGAAGTTACCGACGCAGGGCTTCGCCTAAGCACTACGACAATATGACCGAGGTGGAAAATTGTGGAGGGCGGCACCGCACACGGCAAAGAGATCAACTTGTGTGTCTATGGGGTGCCTCCCTCCCCCGCATATAAAGGAGGGGAGGAGGGGGCCGGCCGGCCACAAGGGGCGCGCCCAAGGGGGGGTCCTACTCCTACTAGGAGTAGGTTCCCCCCTTTCCTAGTCCAACAAGGAGGGGAAGGAAGGAGGAAGGGGAGAGATGGAAGGAGGGGGGCGCCGCCCCCACCCCTTGTCCAATTCAGACTGGGCGGGCGCGTGCCACCTCCTGGCCGGCCCTTTCTCCTCTAAGGCCCATGGTGTCCCACTAACTTCCCGGGGGGCGGGGGGGGGGGGGTCCGGTAACCCTCCGGCACTTCGGTTTTATCCAAAACTATCCTGAACACTCCCGGTGTCCGAATAACATGGTCCAATATATCAATCTTTATGTCTCGACCATTTTGAGACTCCTCATCATGTCCGTGATCACATCCGGGACTCCGAACAACCTTCGGTACATCAAATGACATAAACTCATAATACGGATTCTCATCGAACGTTAAGCGTGCGGACCCTACGGGTTCGAGAACTATGTAGACATGACCGAGACACATCTCTAGTCAATAACCAATAGCGGAACCTAGATGCTCATATTGGCTCCTACATATTCTATGAAGATCTTTATCGGTCAAACCGCATAACAACATACGTTGTTCCCTTTGTCATCGGTATGTTACTTGCCTGAGATTCGATCGTCGGTATCATCATACCTAGTTCAATCTCGTTACTGGCAAGTCCCTTTACTCATTTCATAGTGCATCATCTCGCAACTAACTCATTAGTCACATTGCTTGCAAGGCTTATAGTGATGTGCATTACCGAGAGGGCCCAGAGATACCTCTCCAACAATTGGAGTGACAAATCCTAATCTCGATCTATGCCAACTCAACAAACACCATCGGAGACACACCTATAGAGCATCTTTATAATCACCCAGTTACGTTGTGACGTTTGATAGCACACTAAGTGTTCATCTGGTATTCGGGAGTTGCATAATCTCATAGTCATAGGAACATGTACAAGTCATGAAGAAAGCAATAGCAATAAACTAAATGATCATAGAGCTAAGCTAATGGATGGGTCTTGTCCGTCACATCATTCTCTAATGATGTGATCCGTTCATCAAATGACAACTCATGTACATGGCTAGGAAACTTAACCATCTTTGATTAACAAGCTAGCCTAGTAGAGGCATACCAGGGACACTGAGTTTGTCTATGTATTCACACATGTACTAAGTTTCCGGTTAATACAATTCTAGCATGAATAATAAATATCTATCATGATATAAGGAAATATAAATAGCAACTTTATTATTGCCTCTATGGCATAATTCCTTCAATATATTGGGCATCAAGATCTATAGAGATAGATCAAGACGCTTGATTGGACTTTCACAAAGCACATACCTTGATAAAGTTTTGAAGAAGTTCAAAATGGATCAAGCAAAGAAAGGGTTCTTGCCTATGTTACAAGGTGTGAAGTTGAGTAAGACTCAATGCCCTACCGCTACAGAAGATAGAGAGAAAATAAAAGTCATTCCCTATGCTTCAGCCATAGGTTCTATCATGTATGCAATGTTGTGTACCAGACCTGATGTGTGCCTTGCTATTAGTTTAGCAGTGAGGTACCAAAGTAATCCAGGAGTGGATCGCTAGAGAGCGGTCAAGAACATCCTGAAATACCTGAAAAGGACTAAGGATATGTTTCTCATTTATGGAGGTGACAAAGAGCTCAGTAAACGGTTACATCGATGCAATCTTTGACACTGATCCGGATGACTCTAAATCACAAATCGGATACATATTTATATTGAATGGAGGAGCTATAAGTTGGTGCAGTTCCAAGCAGAGCGTCGTGGCAGGATCTACGTATGAAGCGGAGTACATAGCTGCTTCGGAAGCAGCAAATGACGGAGTTCATATCTGATCTAGGTGTCATACCTAGTGCATCGGGTCCAATAAAAATCTTTTGTGACAATACTGGTGCAATTGCCTTGGTAAAGGAATCCAGATTTCACAAGAGAACCAAGCACATCAAGAGACGCTTCAATTCCATCCGCGATCAAGTCAAGGAGGGAGACATAGAGATTTGCAAGATACATATGGATCTGAATGTTGCAGACCCATTGAGTAAGCCTCTCCCACGAGCAAAACATGATCAGCACCAGGACTCCATGGGTGTTAGAATCGTTACTATGTAATCTAGATTATTGACTCTAGTGCAAGTGGGAGACTGAAGGAAATATGCCCTAGAGGCAATAATAAAGTTTTTATTTATATTTTCTTATATCATGATAGGTGTTTATTATTCATGCTAGAATTGTATTAACCTGAAACTTAGTACATGTGTGAATACATAGACTAACAGAGTGTCCCTAGTATGCCTCTACTAGACTAGCTCATTAATCAAAGATGGTTAATTTTCCTAGCCATAGACATGAGTTGTCATTTGATGAACGGGATCACATCATTAGGGAATGATGTGATGGACAAGACCCATCCGTTAGCTTAGCTCTATGATCGTTTAGTTTATTGCTATTGCTTTCTTCATGACTTATAGATGTTCCTATGACTATGAGATTACGCAACTCCCGAATACCGGAGGAACACTTAGTGTGCTATCAAACGTCACAACGTAACTGGGTGATTATAAAGATGCTCTACAGGTGTCTTCGATGGTGTTTGTTGAGTTGTCATAGATCGAGATTAGGATTTGTCACTTCGATTGTCGGAGAGGTTTCTCTGGGCCTTCTCGGTGATGCACATCACTATAAGCCTTGCAAGCAATGTGACTAATGAGTTAGTTGTGGGATGATGCACTACGGAACGAGTAAAGAGACTTGCTGGTAACGAGATTGAACTAGGTATGATGATACCGACGATCAAATCTCAGCAAGTAACATACCGATGACAAAGGGAACAACGTATGTTGTTATGCGGTTTGACCGATAAAGATCTTCGTAGAATATGTAGGAGCCAATATGAGCATCTAGGTTCCGTTATTGGTTATTGATCGGAGATGTGTCTCGGTCATGTCTATATAGTTCTCGAACCCGTAGGGTCCGCACGCTTAACATTCGATGACGATTTGTTTTATGAGTTTACGTCATTTGATGTACCACAGGTTGTCCTAGATGTGATCACGGACATGACGAGGAGTCTCGAAATGGTCGAGACATAAAGATTGATATATCGGACCATGTTATTCGTACACCGGAAGTGTTCAGGATAGTTTTGGATAAAACCGGAGTGCCGGAGGGTTACCGACCCCCCCCCCCCCCGAGAAGTTAGTGGCCACCATGGGCCCTAGAGGAGAGAGGGTCGGCCAGGAGGTGGCGCGTGCCCCCCAGTCCGATTTGGACAAGGGGTGGGGGCGGCGCCCCCTCCTTCCTTCTCTCCCCTTCCTCTTTCCTTCCCCTCCTTGTTGGACTAGGAAAGGGGGGAACCTACTCCTAGTAGGAGTAGGATTCCCCCCCCCTAGGCGCGCCCCTTGTGGCCGGCCGGCCCCCTCATCCCCTCCTTTATAAACGGGGGAGGGGGGCACCCCATAGACACACAAGTTGATCTCTTAGCCGTGTGCGGTGCCCCCCTCCATAGTTTTCCACCTCGGTCATATTGTCGTAGTGCTTAGGCGAAGCCCTGCGTTGGTAACTTCATCATCACCGTCACCACGCCGTCGTGCTAATGAAGCTCTCCTTCGGCCTCAGCTGGATCTAGAGTTTGAGGGACGTCACCGAGCTGAACGTGTGCAGATCGCGGAGGTGTCGTGCGTTCGGTACTTGATCGGTTGGATCACGAAGACGTTCGACTACATCAACCGCGTTACTAAACGCTTCCGCTTTCGGTCTACGAGGGTACGTGGACACACTCTCCCCGCTCGTTGCTATGCTTCTCCTAGATAGATCTTGCGTGATCATAGGAATTTTTTTGAAATACTACGTTCCACAACATCGCGGACGCGAGGGATGAAGCCGTCGCGGCTGCCGCCGTCGCTGCCGCCGCGCAGTAGGAGGTCACCAACGCCCGCGTTGCGGCGGCAACGAGGGAGGCGCTCTATATGCTAGGGTTAAACCCTAGCCAGCACGGCCTCATTAACGCCGCCGTGGCCAGCACCGGCTCATCCGCGTTCCCTCGGATGGTGCTGCCTGACTCGCCCCGCGCGTCGGCTTGCAACCCGATGCCCGGCTTCCACGTGTACCCGCATGCCTCCCGCCTCTCCGGGGAGTGCTTGCCTGACGTGAGTGTGGTGGCGCCTTCCACGCCCGCGCCCGCGCCCATCGACCTCAACGCCACACCGGTGGCCGGTGGCTCGTCATCGGGAGGCGCGAGGAAACGCGCGAGGCAGATGCCAGCCTACGTGCTACCGGATGCCCGCAACCTGTTCGAGGGAATGTCGGCCGCCGACGACGAGGACTACATGAAGAACCTCATGTTCGAGGGCGGTGCGCCGACCGCTGGCTACGATCCGGATGAGACACAAAGCCAAGACGGTCGCGGGGCGTTCACACCGGCCGCTGGCTATGATCATGATCAGACGACTTTCATGTGTGATCAGGTCGGCATGGACCTGGACGGCTTCCCACTTGACCACAAGTTTCCGAACGACTACGGGCAAGAGGAAGAGGACGAGTGCGACATCGAAGTGGAGCCTTTGTTCGAGGACGAGCTCGCCAACCAAGTCACCGGGCCAAAGCCGAAGCGCAAGAGCAAGCGGACGAAGGCATACATGGCGGCCGAGGACAAGCTTCTTTGTGAGTGTTGGTGAGACATTGGACAAGACCCCAAGACCGGCGCCGAACAAAAGCATTCAACTTTTTGGATTCGTGTCCACCGGGAGTTTCATGAGCGCAAGAAGTTTCTGCCTTACCAAATTGTGAGCACGCGCGGGTGGGTGTCCATTTCAAAGCGTTGGAGGGTGATCCAACAAAAGTGCAACGAGTTTTATGCCACCCTTGAGAGCGTCAAGGCCCGACTCGTGAGCGGCATCGGCATGCAAGACATGGTATGCTAGCAAGCCACCCTCTTTTGTGTCATCAAGTTTATGCTTGCATGTTCATTTGCCTACCATTTGTCAATATGCTTGCATGAAAACGTTTGTAGGCATTTCAAGCTTTGGAGGCATTTTCAAGGTCCAACACAATGGCAAGTGCTTCAACCTCTCCCATTGTTTTAGGGTCATCAAAGACGAGGAGAAGTTCAAGGAGCAATATGCCGCCCTCAAGTCGCGTGGGAGGAAGCAAGCCGTGGAGGAGGTCGGGGACGGCGAGTCGGCACGGCCGCAGGGGAAGACCAACTCCAAGGAGGAGGACAAGTGAGATGCGGCATCGAACGCCTTGATCGCAAGCGTGGAGGGCATGATGAACAAGGACTCAAGGGAGGAGGAGCGCCGGCGTTTCAAAGAAGAGCAAATGAACGCGTTCATGGAGATCCAAAAGAGAAGGCTTGAGATGGACGCGGAGAAGCAAGTCAAGATGCTTGAGAAGGAGCCGGAGAAGCAAGCCAAGATGCTAGAGATCGAGGCCGCCAACGCCAAGACCAGGGCGAAAGAAGTGGCTCTCGCGAGCATGATGACCGGGGTGGAGATCATGAAGGTGGATCTCAACACCGTGTCACCAAGGAAGAGGCCGTGGTTCGAGAAGATGCAGGCCGACATGCTAAGTTCACCAACGAGTGATCTCGTGGCTGCAAGCGCCTTCCTTTTTTGTATGCCAGCTTATGTGCTAGCATGACCACGGGGCCGCGATGGCGTGGTCGAACTCAATCGCCCCGTCCCAAATACAAACCTAGGCGGACGCCGGGCAAGCGGCCGATCCAAACGGACAAAAAACAGACAAATGCGCCGTTCATATATGTTGACCCCGTTAGAGTTGCTCTTAGGGTCGGTTAGAAATGTCGTCGGGATCCTATCTATATTCTCTCCTCATATGTCGCACCACGTGACCATGGTCACCCCTATATTCAGCCCTGGCTGCTGCGTGCGTGTGTGTGGTCAACGTTCAACATTCTTGCCCATGGGGAATTGGGGATGTATGGAGTATGGTAGGTATTCCTCGACGTCCCAACATTCCAAGTGTGCGCTCTCGGTTTCCCTCGACAAAGCCCGTGCGTTGTGTACCGTACCAAAACTTGCACGCTGAAAACGCGGTGGAGATTCGAGAAAGCTTCCGTCCGTGTCCTGCTAGGACGAACGAAATGACGAGCAACAAACTTGTAAGGTGGGCGTCAGGAAACTGTCCTATCGATTTTATTGTGAGAAATGAAATCGCATGGGAGAAAGGAGCACCGCATCGGTTTGGAAAAGAAACCTCAGGGAACATGCAACGACGACGTGACGACGCTTCGGCCCAGCCGCCCAGGGAAAGGACCTGAGCGCCGACGAGCGACCGACCGACGTCTAATCCTGGGTGCAAACTTTGGGCGCTTTCGACGTCGGACAGTTGCATCGGCGCATCACACCACACCACGGAATTCTGATCCCGGAGGATGCGCTCGTGTCGCATCGCATCGCAAGCAAGACGGGATTCCCTGCCCGCCTCGACGGAAACGTCTCCGCCCTTTTGCCCCCCTGCTGACCTGGGCGCATGAGGCTTTATATCTTTCGGAATGTCCAAAGCATCCGCCATGTTAGCTGCAAGTCGGTGCCGAAAGCTCACGCCGTGCCGACAGTGGTGGCGCCATCGCCCATCGCCGTATCGCCTTCCGGCCCCGCCCGGACCCCCGGTGTGTCCACCCCAGCAGCAGCCACGTCCGTGCGGTTGGCGTTCAAAGCAGGGGAGATTTTCTTCTGCGCACGGATGCGATCCAAGCCCAACTACCTCGCTCCATCTGCCCCAGTTTTTTGGAGGTGTCCGCTTTGAGTTTTCTCCTCGGATGGTAGTACTACTGTGCTGCCTGAAAGTTGCTTTACTGTCTAGAAACTTTTGCTGCGTCCAACAAGTGCTCAAGAAAGTGCAGGGCAGGGCTTTCTATGTTGCAAACTAATATAAGAGCGTTTAGAATATCTAAACGCTCTTATATTAGTTTACAGAGTGAGTACTAGTACTAATAAACTGCATCAGGAAGACAGTAGCTGAAATGCATCTTCTTGCTGCCTGAAAGTTGCTTTACTGCCTAGAAACTTTTGTTACATCCAATCCAAGTACTCAAGTAGGTCCCAGGACTTTCTATGTTGCAAAGTACTAGTACTAATAAACTGCATCAGGAAGACAGTAACTGAAACGCATCTTGCTGACAGAACAGGGTTAAAAGAAACAGATGGCGCCGGTAGCACCCAGACCAGCAAGCTGGTTAAACAGTATCAGAACACTTCCTATCCCACCATCCATCTGTTAATTACACGAGCTAAACAAATTTTACTTGTGAAAATAACTCAAGGGAGCTAGGTCGCACAGCCTGTTCCTATCCAGTTGTTAATCTTTACAGGAGCACAATAAAATTTACTTGGAGAAATAACTAAAGGGACGATGACAGGTTCATCCAGATCAAGCTTTGCAGGACCAAGATAAAATTTACTCGGGGAGATAGCTCAAGGGACGATGACAGGTTTTTCATCCAGCTGCTGTCAATCTTTGCAGGAGCAACATAAGAGATAACTCAAGAGACAGGGATGGGTTCTTCGGGTTCTACAATCTTTGCACCACAGGAATACCTCCTTTTCATCATTATAGCTCTGCTTCTGTACAGTGTTGGACTGGAGATCTTGACCATCCTTCTCCTCGGGGCCTTCGAAGCACTCGGTCTTCTCTTAGGTGTCGAGTTTCCAGCATGCCTGCCGTTCTTCACAGGCGTCGAGTTTCCAGCATGCCCGCCATTCTTCACGGGCGTCTTGTCAGAGCACGCTTCGTCTCCACAGAGATGGCCGAAGTGACCGCGAGGATTCATGTAACAGTATGATGAGCTGACAATCCCTACGACCGTTGACGGGCGCACTGTTTGCATAAAATCCTCTAACTCTGCGAAACAAGCATGGTCGGTGTATGGCAGAGTGTAGGAATCCTTCTCAAATAGCTTTGGTGGTGACGAGGGATCATAGTCCATTTCTATTGTGCCTGCGCCCCTCACTCGCCCTTTGCATCTGCTAGACTTTGCTGGTCCTTTGCCACTGAACTTGCTCTTTCCCTCGCTGTTTCTCCATAGCCAAGTGTTGCCTGAAGGCATGATTCCTATAGTTGGACATACTGTGTTCAAAGCTTCAAGACTCTCGATGCTCAGGCCGTATCTTGGAACAGCCCGGACCCTCGTCAAGCTGGTCTGGGTGGTGAAGATCTCTCGATTGTCATCAATGCCTAGAAGGTGCATTGTCAGTAGGCGCTGGGGCCAGACCCAAATCTGACGAGGAAAGTGAGAAAAGAATATTTTAGCCTTCAGAAGAAGAAGATCAATGTGTAGTGTTTATGAAGCAAATACAATAGCAGCGTGCGTATCAAAGTTCTGATGGCTAAACAGAATTTTAGACTAGATGACTGAGCAGTGGTGAGAACTTAACACCAATACTGAAGCATGTTTATGTTGAATAAAAGAATGGAAATGGGAAATTAAGAAGCATATCAGATTATGTCCAGGAGTAGAACATTGAGTATGTCAAGGAAAGGAGGCTTAGCACCTTCGTTTGTAGTGCTCTGGCAATATAAAGCAAGAGGTCTTCTTTGCCAAGAGTGTCAATGCCAAGAATAACTTCATGATCAGGATGAGCACGAATAAGGTCAACTATCTGCACCCAACACTAAGAAAATATTAGTATAGAACATCCAACATAGCATGATGGACAACTTAATGGTCACATACGCAGAAACTTATGTGTAGGCAACTTACAAGTTGGGAATGACATCTTATTGCAGGTAAATTAATTAGCACTAGAACTCTAGACTATATCAGAGCATCCACCCCATTAGTAAAATAGGATGTGGGGCAGCTAATGCTGAACATGAGGAAGTACAACAGCTGTCCAACCAAATCCATGCCCAGTTAGTCTCTGGCCCCTTCAAGATGCAACTATAGAAAACAATATGCCAACCTTTGACAAACATTTTGGCTTGAGTGGTATCAACGGGCTAACCAAATTTCTTACTGAAATTCTATGAGTTCCATGTGAAATGCCAAAACTATTGATGTATAAGCAGCATATTGTGTACATGAACTAGGTTGTCACTGACAGTTGCAATTGACACCTACCTAAGAGCATCTCCAACAGACGCGCGAAACGACGCACGCGCGCGGTAAACGCGGCTTTTAGCACGCGCGGGCCGTTTTGCCGCGCTCCAACGGCCGCGGGAAAATCACGCGCGCGGGAACCGTCTGCGCGCGCGCGCGAAAAGGCGCCAGCTCGCGCGCCATTTTTTGCGCACCGCTTCCGGCGCGCGCCGCGCCTCTCCACGCCTCCTCTTCTCTTCTTCCTCTCCCTCTCTGCCACGCGCCGCTCCAGCGCCCCGCCACCGACGCGCCTCCATCGGCCCAGCTCCCCGCCACCGACGCACCGCCATGCCGCCGCGCCGCCGAGGAGCGTCCGGCTACCGCGGCGTCCGCCAGCGCCCCAACGGCGGCTACTACGCGGAGATACGCTCCGGCGATCTCCGGCTCGGCCTCGGCACGTACGGGACGGCGCGCGAGGCCGGCCGCGCGTACGACGCGGCGGCGTGGCGCCTAGGCCGGCCGCGCGGCCAGATGAACTTCCAGGACGTGTACACGCTCCAGCAAGCGCTCGACCGTGCCCCGGCGCCGCGTCTGAACACGGTACAAGACCATGCGGAGCACGCCGAGCGGCAGCGCCGCCTCCTCGTCGCTCAGGAGGACGAGCGGGTCATGGCGGAGTGGCGCGCCCGCCACCCGGAGGACGTCGCCTACGAGCAGGCCTACTGGGCACGGCGTCGCGAGGAGGACACGCTAAGGCGTCGCGAGGCGCAGTTGGACAGGCGTAGGCGCAAGGCATTGGCGAATGCGCAGTCCGATATCGTTGCAGCAGGTGGGAGGTCGATCTTCACGTCAGAAGATGAACGTTGGTTCGACATGTGGCTCGATACCTCGGACGACACCGCCGAGGAGGATGATGATAGTGATGATAGCGACTTAGATTAGTTTTTTTTATGCAATCTATCTCGTTTTTTATCGTTTGTCGTTTTTATTTATTATGCAATCTATGTTTCGGATGTAATAAAATATCTATGTATCATTTTAAAAATCTATGCAATCTATCTATTCCTACATCCTAGAATGAGCGCGCGCACTGTTTTCTAGCGCGGCTGCTGGAGCGGCGCGCGCGCGCTGTATTTTAGCGTGGCTGCTGGAGCGGGCGTAGCGCGCCGCGCCAAACCAGCCGATGCGCGCGCGGCATATGTGTTTTTTGCGCGCGGCGCGACCGGCGCCTGTTGGAGATGCTCTAAGGATGGACACGGCAAATTGCATATCAAAGTGCATCTGCTCATTCCAGAGACTTGACTGCAAGAATGGGATCAGGCCTCCAAGGCATTCTAAGAATTGTTTTCCTTAGGGATCCACAACACAACGTATAATCTTCCTAGTAATTTAAATCGTCACAGAAGGCAAGTGCACTTCTCTGAAGAAAATTTCAGACTAGCATGGACTACGGTTGGCTGAAGTGACAGCGTCGCATACACAGGGCAGAAATTGGCAGAATGGACCGAAGCAAATCTGACCTGCTGAGCGACGACGCGGCGCGGGGGGAAGTTGAGCGACGGGTGGCAGTAGGTGTTGTCCAAGTAGAGCACGTCGACGCTCTCCCCGGCGAGCGCGTCGAGGAGCGCCTTCTTCGCTGCCCGCGCCTTGTCGCACCCCAGCTCCCACCGGAAATCCCCGGTGTAGAGCCTGCACCCGAGGTCGCCGCGGAAGAGGAACATGAGCGAGCCTGCACACACGGCGCGCGGCCGCGGATTGGTCAGCGGGTTTACCGAGCGGCGGCGAGCGAGCGCATCAGGGGAGGAGGGATTTGGGGAGGGAGGCGTACCGGGGCAGTGGATGGCGGGGAGGGCGGTGACGTGGAGGGAGACGGTGCGCCCGGAGATCGGGGAGGTGAGGGTGAGCGAGGCGGAGGCTCCGGCGGCGATGGGCCGGAGGAGGGAGGCGTCGACCCCCGGGAAGCGGGTGGGGAGGAGGCGCGCCGTGACGGGGGAGCAGTAGAGCGGGCCGTGGCGCCAGCCGGCCGCCGCGCCGAGGCCCCGGGTGTGGTCCTGGTGGAGGTGCGTGAGGAAGTAGGCCTGGCTGACGCCGCTGAACTTGTCCACGGACACCAGCCCCTCGTCCATGGCCGCCGCTGAACTTGCCGCCAGTGCGCCGCCGCCTCCTCCGCGGATTTTTGAGGATGTTTTCGCCTTTCTGAGGAAGAGGGAAGGGGAGGGACGGGGCGAAGAGGCGCGCCAAAATGAAAACGCTAACCGCGTGTGATGTGGTAATCGTCACAGAGAAGCATGTCAACATTTTCGAAACCACCGTCGGACAGGTTCCAGATTTTAGATTAGTCGTTTTTCCATTTCATCAAGAATAAACGTTAGTACTCACTTGTGTAATATTGTTGGATATTACTAGATTTTTTTTAGGGATGTTGGTATAAGGTTAGTCATCTTTTCTCTTCCTTTTTCCTCCGTGTCTACTCCTTTCGCTCAAGCATTTCTGAACGGAAACACCAAGTCCTTCTACAATAATGTGCTTAGAAAAATAAATCAGTTTTTTAAGTATTGATGATTGATGCTTATTTGTAGAGGATACCCCCTCCTATAGAAATAAGCATCCGTGCTTAAGAAAAACTCAATTTATTCTTTAAGAAACACCTTGCATTGTACAAAGCCTTAACAACATGTAGCATGCGGAAAATACCAGAAAGAAGCATGCCAACATTGCATTTATTTGGACACAAACATGTACATACAGAAAACTAGACAGCGTCCATTACCCAAGTATCCAATGCAGAGAACTACGGAAGAATACAACAGGTACACATATTACATCGGGAAGCCTGGACTTGCAAAACAAGAGAGGTTCATAAAAATACAGCGCATGCACACACCAATAGTTCAGTCTACTTGCAGTCGACAACATAAAACATCACACCACGCAAACCAACAAAGACCCGCCCCACCTGAGAGGCCGGCAGTAAAGCCTGCCGGCAAAGCCAGTTTATGATATGCGCGGTGCTCGTGCAGTGGATGCTGGATACAGAGTTGCTTCGCTCAGGTACACAGGGATCGCCTAGGTACACAAGCCTCATGGTTTCCTTGCGCTCCGGTTTGGATGCCATTGCCTCAGTTTTCTGCAGTGAAGTAACAGACGAGTAAGATCAACATACACACACGGGCCAACTTAGCAATCAAGTCAAAGTACTGAGTTTCAAATGAAACAGCATCAGGCAGCAACCGAAATAAATATGTGCGCGAAATAGGTGCGCTTGGCATGCAAGGGAGTTCAGAGCTCTTGAATGTGAGTGTCAAACACAAGAAATGCCAAGAAGACAACATATTTAAAGGACCTTATTAAAGGGACCCATTGTAAACTACTGCGACAAGGAAAACGAGTAAGCTTGGTTTGTTCCGGTAGATAATTGCATATAACAAATGAATAACAGGCTAATGTTCACAAGGACCAGATCATCTTCTGAATGTGAAACCATTACCCTCCCAAGTATGTTGCCAACACTCTGAACTTGTGAAGACCTTAGGCAGATTCTAGTTGAAATTTACTACTCCCTCCGTACCACAATGTAAGACGCTTTTGCAAGCTATGTTAGCTTGCAAAAACATCTTACATTTTGGGACGGAGGGAGTACTTCGCACATCCTACTAATCTTGCTGTTTACAGGGATAATTTACTTATATAGGGCTTAATTGGTTTACCAAACTCAGCCCTTGGGGCAAGAAACCCGAAGGCCCGGAACACAGCTCCACCAACAACAGCGGGGAAGCAGATCCTCTAACTTAAGTCACCTAACTTTGTGTGTCTGACATGTGGGCCAGCTCGGTGCAAATGGCCATTGTGACAGGCATGGGGAACAATACACAGCGAGTGGTCTTTTTTCTTGTAAGAACCTGGGTTCGAGCCCATGTCAGTAGCCCCACTCCCAGAGGTCTCACCGCAGCACTAAACACATGTTATCTATTGGTTTACGAAACTAGCATATAACATACAAATAATAGACCAATATTCACAAAGACCAGTCATCTTCAGAATGTGAAACCTTTACCCTCCCAAGTTGGAAACACTCTGAACTTCCAAAGACCCAAAGGCAGATTCCAGTCGAAACTTAGTACTTAGCACATCCTACAACTTTTGCTGATTATAGGGAGAATTCTGATATAGGGCCTTATTGCTGGACGAGGATTTGTAGCTCTCAGGTGCTCCGCACCCCTATACGAACAATTCGTTCAAAAAAATACCGAGAAATTGGAAAAAAAATCTGGGATTTGGGGGTGCTCCTGTGTATTTTCCCTTATTGCTTTACTAGACAAGATTTTTTTTGCTGCAACCAAGTATGGCATCCTAGATGCTACACACCCGTGGCTGATGTCACAGCTTGTCCCACTTGCCAGCCCACAACGATAAGTGGGAAATTTTGGCAACTGCTGCAAACTGTAATTACCAAGAAGTGTGATCCTGAACTAATGAGACCGGGTGTGTACATAGAAAACTGACACGTGCATAAGGCTATGAACTGGATACGTGGCTAACTATAAGGGTTAACCTAGACATGAGGTATGATGGTATTCCACTACAATGACCCAATCAAGAAACTGCAGACGATGAAGTGTTGTGTGAAGCAATAAAGAAAGAAAGAACAGTAATTAGAGAAAATTGATATGCAATGCAGCAAGGGGAAACCCGGGGAAGTAAAATGAGATATGGGTAAAAGTAACAGATGACCTAAAGGCAGTCAAATAAAGGGTGATCCTATCCATTTGTAACATAAGGGAAAAGAAGAGGGGCCTTCAGACTTTCAAAAGAACGAGTTGATTCTAACTATTGTGGTCCTGCAAGAAATCTTCTATGAAACGTGTTCCACGGAGCTGATAAGCTGACAACAAAATTTTAATGTGAGGCGGATTAAACCTATCAAAAGAGATATTAATGTTACACGCATTTTTGCACTAGTTAAACTAAATTGCAAAGAATTTTCATGTTAACCACGGATAAACAATATAGGAAGTTACAAATGTCCCAAGATGTGATTCTCCTTGATATTAAGTATTGATTTAGGTAAATAACTAAATATAGCCTATCTTTTGAATTTAACACAAATAAGATAGCATAGAATATAATGTTAACATTTTGCTGTATAACTATGATATTATTAAAAAAACAGCTTCCACAGAAACTCCCGTATTAAATAGGAGAAAAAGAGAAATGCAACTAATTCCATATACAACTCTCTTTTTAATCAGGTAGTAAAATTATTACGGTTGCATAAGAGATACTCCCTCCGTCCGGAATTATTTGTCGCAGAAATGGATAAAAATGGATGTATCTCAAACTAAAAATACGTCTACATACATCCATTTCTCCAACAAGTATTTCTTGACGGAGGGAGTACTACTGAAACTTGATTACATATACATCGACAATTGTTTCAATTCAGCTACGTGGTAGAAACATATAACCAGCAGACAATCGTTTTGGACATTGACACGGTCTCTAACATTGACATTTTGACCACCGATTTCTTTGAAAATATGCTGTTTTAAATGATAGTTCGCTCTGGTACCATTAATTTGATGTTGCCAATTTCATTAACTATTTCAACATTGATCATTAAACCTAAACAAAAAAATTACAAGCCAAGATCCTAAGTAACATCTATTTTGACAAGGAGGTGAAAAGAAACAACTACAGATGGCATCAACAACAACAGATGCAGTGTGCAGCAGCAGAGAATTTGATTCATTTTCATTTATCTTTTGACAGCTGAAGAATCAGATTCACAGTTCAATATTTTTGTATACCTATGTGCCTTTCTCAAATCTCAATACAGTTTATTTTTCATCCACAACTTTAAGAGCATGGGGAAACCTTTATGAGAAGAGAATATCATAGTATTACCACTTCCTCCAATAATCCAGTCCACGGCAGTATTGTGCAAGATAGGATCAACAGTTTTATTCGCCGAGTGACTGAAACCGCTTAGTACTGAACTAGTTACCAAGGAATGTCTGTACTAGTTTTGTTCCATACCATACACTAGTGTAGTAAATCACTTCATCCAGCACCTCATGAACAAAAAATCAATCAACACAAAACAATCAAAAACCATGGAGTTCAGGAAAGCAGGAGGGCAGACCTTTGTGTGCGTCAGGCGCATCATGATACACGGGCTCATCCTCAGGCACGGTGTGCAGCTCATCTGTTGCTGCTGCTGCCTCCCCGGGGATACCTGCAGCGTCATCTGGGTAGCGAACAACCACAACCGGGCAGACACAGTGATGCACACAGTAATCACTAACACTCCCGAGCCTCCCCTTGCCGCCCTTGCGCGAGGCCCCAAATCCGCGGCTCCCCATGATCATGGCGGACAGGCCCAGGCGCTCGGCCTCGAGGCAGAGGCGCTCCTTCATGTCGTGGTCCTTGACGACGTGGATCTTAAAGGGGATCTGCGCGGCGACGAGCGGCTGCGCCAGGTCCTGCGACTTGGTGGAGGTGAAGGCGTCGAAGTCCTCCTCCCGCTTCTTCTGCAGCTCCTCCGCGGAGGCGGCGCCGGGGTCGGAGCCCTCGGCGGCGGCGGCGACGGCGGCGTCGTCCGCGTCGTCGTCGGAGACGGAGACGGGGATGGAGCCCCAGTCGGCGCCGTAGAGGACGGAGGTGGGGCGCACGTGGAGGAGCACTACGGCGTCGCCGGGGCGCAGGTAGTTCTGCACGGCCCACCGCACGGCGAAGGCGGACTCGTCGGAGAGGTCGACGGCGATGGCGATGCGGCGGTGGGAGGAGGCGTCCTTGCCGGCCAGCGAGGAGAAGAAGTAGCGCGGCGAGGAGGGCTGGATCGTGGCCGCCTGCCCCGCCGCGAGCCGCACCGGCGGCAGCGCCGGGGCCGGCGCGTCGCCTCCGGCCAACGGGGAGGAGGAGTTGGCCGCCATGGGGAGCTGGCTAGGCTAGGGTTTTTGCGCTGACCCTTCTCGCCGAGCTTATTCCGGGATTTCTCGGTGGCTGTGGCGGATCGAACCGAGGTGAGGTGAGGTGGGGTGATGCTGATTGGGGGTTTTGGTTTGAAATGGAGGAATCGAGAGAGGAGAGAATGCAACTGAGCTGCGTGATTTGGGGTTGGGGACTGGGGGGCTGGATTTGCGATTTGCCTTGCCTTGTCGTACACGCAGCGCTGCCCGACGGTGTCGCTTTCTGCTTCGCTTTTCTCTAATCTTTGTCGAGCTTCTCCTAATCTTCCACCTGTTGTGTACGGAGTAGTGTTTGACTAATCCTTCCAAAACCGTTTGCTCATTTTCCACAGCAGCTGGAAAACTCCTACTAGTACTATCAGAATTTAGAAGATTGCAACTGGTACTAGTACTAGCAGCATTATTTGCTTATTAGTACAAGTGGACTATAGCAGATTACAGCTTCTAAAAAAATAGATTATTTACAGCTCATGTGCATGATAATCATCGCAGAGTTAGTGGGGTGTCAGTCCGATCGAGTATATACTCCTACTACGCTGGTTTTGGTCCAGGAACGCAGAACGCACTGACCGTTTCCCCTCATTTCTGGTTGCTGCCAGTGCATGAACCTACATATACATCCATTCCATGTACGCGTTCGCTGAACGGGATAGCACTGGATGGGGCCGTTGACTGCCACCTCTCCGCACAAGAGCTACCGGGGCCTCCATCTGGAAAGTCACATCAGCGTCGGTTGCCCGCCGTTTGTTGTGTTGCGCGAGCTGTGCGCTTTACCAAAAACCCACGCGAACGGTTTTTGGTTCCGGGCAGCTTCCTGCAAGGTTCAGACCTTTTTTTCATAATAAAATACTAGAAATAAAAACTTGTATAAAATGTGATGTCATGTATCTCGAATTGTATGACAAATCCTATGAATAGAAATAGAAGAAAAAAAGTCCTTTGGTTTAGATCGTAGAAATATTTTCCTTCAATCTAGACAAACGTTTAGTTTCCTCCGAAAATATGAAAGATACGAATAATTCATGTGTAGGAATAAGGCTCAATTATTCCTACAAACCAAAGGACTTTATAGAATTTTTTTCCTATAGGAATCATATCCTATAAATTTTCTACAAAATTCTTACAAATGAAAGGAGGCCACGGTGGGATACTCTTTGGAAGTCAAAAGAGTAATTCCCACTTAGGAATTAGCATGCGAAGTTAAAAGAGCAATCTTCACTTAGGAATTGACATGAGATGACGGTCTCTTTGACTCAGGGCCTTGGATTCAAAGGATTTTCGTGGAGAATTGGAATTCTTGATAATGTTTTCTACATTGGAATTGGAATCCTATACGTTTTTTTTGTTCGGTCGGACGGTCTGACATGTCAGAGTATATGCAAAGGATCTGCATTGATACGTCTCCAACGTATCTATAATTTTTTATTGTTCCATGCTATTTTTTTAATGTTTTATATACATTAATATGCTATTTTATATTATTTCTGGGACTAACCTATTAACCCAAAGCTCCGTGCCAGTTTCTGTTTTTCCTTGTTTTTGAGTTTCGCAGAAAAGGAATATCAAACGGAGTCCAAACGAGCTAAAAATTTACGGTGATTTTTTATGGACCAGAAGAAACCTATGGAGCATCGGAGTTGGGCCAGAAGAGTCCAGAGGCAACCACAAGGGTAGAGCCCCCCCCCCCACACACACACCCAAGGGCGTGCCCCCTGGCTAGTGGGCTCCTCGGGAACCCCCCCTATGTGAAACCGACGCCAAAAATTCTTATAAATCACGAAACCCCCCAGAAAGAAACCTAGATCGAAAGTTCCGCCGCCGCAAGCCTCTGTAGCCACGAAAAAGCAATCGGGAGCCCGTTCCGGCACCCTGCCGAAGGGGGAAACCATCACCGGAGGCCATCTTCATCATCCCGGCGGTCTCCATGGCGAGGAGGGAGTAGTTCACCCTCAGGGCTGAGGGTATGTACCAGTAGCTATGTGTTTGATCTCTCTCTCATGTTCTTAATTTGGCACGATCTTGATGTACCGCGAGCTTTTTTTATTATAGTTGGATCATATGGTGTTTCTCCCCCTCTACCTTCTTGTGATGAGTTGAGTTTTACCTTTGAGGTTTCACTATTATCGGATTGAATACTATTATGGATTTGAGAACACTTGATGTATGTCTTGCGTGGGATACCCATGGTGACAATGGGGTGTTCTATTGATTCACTTGATGTATGTTTTGGCACTCAACTCACGGATTCCCGATGTGACATTGGGGTAATCTATGCATAGGGGTTGATGCACGTTTTCGTCCTTGTTTCTCCGGTAGGAATCTTGGGGCACTCTTTGAGGTTATTTATGTTGGATTGAATATTATGAATCTGAAGTTGTTTGATGCATATCGTATAATTGACGCACGGATATACTTGTGGTGACATTGGAGTATCTAGGTGACATTAGGGTTGATTGATGTGTGTCATATGGTGTTATTTTACTACGAACTCTAGAGCTGTTTGTGACACTTATAGGAATAGCTCAATGTATTGATCGGAAAGAATAACTTTGAGGTGGTTTCGTACCCTACAAGCAATTTCATCTTATATTCTCCGCGATAGGAACTTTGGAGTGACTCTTTGTCACACGTTGAGGGATTGCCATATGATTTAATTATGTTATCATTGTTGAGAGGATTTGCACTAGTGAAAGTATGAACCCTAGGCCTTGTTTTCAAGCATTGCAATACCGGTTCTGTGTTTTACTACTTGCTACCTTTCTGTTGTTATATTTTCATATTACAAAAACTTATATCTGCTATCCATATTACACTTGTATCACCATCTCTTCGTCGAACTAGTGCACCTATACAGTTTACCATTGTACTGGGAGCGTTGGGGACACAAGAGACTCTGCTATTTGGTTGCAGGGTTGTTTGAGAGAGACCATCTTCATCCTACGCCTCCTATGGACTGATAAACCTTAGGTCATCCACTTGAGGGAAACTTGCTACTGTCCTATAAAACTCTGCGCTTGGAGGCCCAACACGAGTCTACAAGAAGAAGGTTGCGTAGTAGACATTAAGCTCTTTTCTGGCGCCGTTGCCGGGAAGGTGAGTGCTTGAAGGTATACCTTTATATCTTGCAATTGAATCTTTTAGTTTCTTGTTTTATCACTAGTTTAGTCTATAAAAGAAAACTACAAACAATGGAATTGAGGTTGCCTCATATGCTTCATCTTTTTAATGTCTTTCGTGAAAATGATGGAAAGGAAAATTGTGCTCAACTGTTAGAAGAAGAAGTCAATAAAATATTTTGCACTAAATATTTGAATGATGAGTATGATTGCAATGTTGTTAGTATGAATTCCTTGAATATCCATGATGCTAATGATATGCAAAGCCACAAGCTTGGGGATGCTATATTTGATGAAGATGATATTTTTAGTCCCCCAAGTTTTTATAAGAATATTTACTATGATGAAAGTATGCCTCCTATTTATGATGATTATATTGATGAAAGTGGGTTTGGAAGAGTGTCAACTCTAGGTAATGACCCCACTATTTTGGAGGGTGTTGAATCTTATTACAATATTGATAAAAGTGGATTTAGAGAGGTCATGACTTTATTTAATGATGATTCCACTATTTTGGAAGCGTTTCCAATTGATTATGAGAACAAAGTTGCTACATATGATGATTATTGTGATGACATGTTGATGTCTACTACGTAACCTTATCCTTGTAGACATTGTTGGGCCTCCAAGTGCAGAGGTTTGTAGGACAGTAGCAAATTTCCCTCAAGTGGATGACCTAAGGTTTATCAATCCGTGGGAGGCGTAGGATGAAGATGGTCTCTCTCAAGCAACCCTGCAACCAAATAACAAAGAGTCTCTTGTGTCCCCAACACACCCAATACAATGGTAAATTGTATAGGTGCACTAGTTCGGCGAAGAGATGGTGATACAAGTGCAATATGGATGGTAGATATAGGTTTTCGTAATCTGAAAATATAAAAACAGCAAGGTAACTAATGATAAAAGTGAGTGTAAACGGTATTGCAATGATAGGAAACAAGGCCTAGGGTTCATACTTTCACTAGTGCAAGTTCTCTCAACAATAATAACATAATTGGATCACATAACTATCCCTCAACATGCAACAAAGAGTCACTCCAAAGACACTAATAGCGGAGAACGAACGAAGAGATTATGGTAGGGTACAAAACCACCTCAAAGTTATTGTTTCCAATCAATCCATTGGGCTATTCCTATAAGTGTCACAAACAGCCCTAGAGTTCGTACTAGAATAACACCTTAAGACACACATCAACCAAAACCCTAATGTCACCTAGATACTCCAATGTCACCTCAAGTATCCATGGGCATGATTATACGACATGCATCACACAATCTCAGATTCATCTATTCAATCCAACACAAAGTACTTCAAAGAGTGCCCCAAAGTTTTTAGCGGAGAATCAAGACGAAAACGTGTGCCAACCCCTATGCATAGGTTCATGGGCGGAACCCGCAAGTTGATCACCAAAACATACATCAAGTGAATCACGTGATATCCCATTGTCACCACAGATACGACGGCAAGACATACATCAAGTGTTCTCAAATCATTAAAGACTCAATCCGATAAGATTACTTCAAAGGGAAAAATCAATCCATTACAAGAGAGTAGAGGGGGAGAAGAAACATAAGATCCAACTATAATAGCAAAGCTCGCGATACATCAAGATCGTGCCAAATCAAGAACACGAGAGAGAGAGAGAGAGAGAGAGAGAGAGAGAGAGAGATCAAACACATAGCTACTGGTACATACCCTCAGCCCCGAGGGTGAACTACTCCCTCCTCATCATGGAGAGCGCCGGGATGATGAAGATGGCCACCGGTGAGGGTTCCCCCCTCTGGCAGGGTGCCGGAACAGGGTCCCGATTGGTTTTTGGTGGCTACAGAGGCTTGCGGCGGCGGAACTCCCGATCTATTTTGTCCCCGGAAGTTTTAGGGTATATATATATATATATATATATATATATATATATATATATATATATATATATATATATATATATATATATATATATATAGGCGGAAGAAGTACGTCGCTGGACCTCCAGGCTGTCCACGAGGCAGGGGGAGCGCCCTAGGGGGGTGGGCGCGCCCCCACCATCGTGGGCAGCCCGGGACTCCCCTGGTGCGGCTCCGGTACTCCGTGGGCTTCTTTTGGTCCAAAAATAGGTTCCGTGAAGTTTCAGGTCAATTGGACTCTGTTTGATATTCCTTTTCTTCGAACACTGAAATAGGCACAAAAACAGCAATTCTGGGCTGGGCCTCTGGTTAATAGGTTAGTCCCAGAAATAATATAAAAGTGGATAATAAAGCCCAATATTGTCCAAAACAGTAGATAATATAGCATGGAGCAATAAAAAATTATAGATACGTTGGAGACGTATCAAGCATCCCCAAGCTTAATTCCTGCTCGTCCTCGAGTAGGTAAATGATAAAAAAGATAATTTTTGATGTGGAATGCTAGTTGGCATAATTTCAATCTAATTCTTCTTAATTGTGGTATGAATATTCAGATCCGAAAGATTCAAGACAAAAGTTCATATTGACATAAAAAATAATAATACTTCAAGCATACTAACTAAGCAATTATGTCTTCTCAAAATAACATGGCCAAAGAAAGTTCATCCCTACAAAATCATATAGTTTAGTCATGTTCCATTTTCGTCACACAAGAATGCTCTCATCATGCACAACCCCGATGACAAGCCAAGCAATTGTTTCATACTTTAGTAATCTCAAACTTTATAAACCTTCACGCAATACATGAGTGTGAGCCATGGATATAGCACTATGGGTGGAATAGAATATGATGATGGGGGTTATGTGGAGAAGACATAAAGGAGAAGATCTCACATCAACAAGGATAATCAATGGGCTATGGAGATGCCCATCGATTGATGTTAATGCAAGGAGTAGGGATTGCCATGCAACGGATGCACTAGAGCTATAAATGTATGAAAGCTCAACAAAAGAAACTAAGTGGGTGTGCATCCAACTTGCTTGCTCAGGAAGACCTAGGGCACTTGAGGAGACCCATTGTTGGAATATACAAGCCAAGTTCTATAATGAAAAATTCCCACTAGTATATGAAAGTGTCAAAACAAGAGACTCTCTATCATGAAGATTATGGTGCTACTTTGAAGCACAAGTGTGGAAAAGAAAGGATAGTAGCATTGCCCCTTTTTATTTTTATTTTTATTTTTTTGGGGCCTTCTTTTTTTTTCTTTTGGTGTTTCTATTTTTTGGGGGACAATGCTCTATTAAATGATGATCATCACACTTCTATTTATTTACAACTCAATGATTACAACTCGATACTAGAACATAGTATGACTCTATATGAATGCCTCCGGCGGTGTACCGGGATATGCAATGAATCAAGAGTGACATGTATGAAAGAATTATGAATGGTGGCTTTGCCACAAATACTATGTCAACTACATAATGATGCTAAGCAATATGACAATGATGAATGTGTCATGATGAACGGTATGGTGGAAAGTTGCATGGCAATATATCTCGAAATGGCTATGGAAATGCCATAATAGGTAGGTATGGTGGCTGTTTTGAGGAAGATATAAGGAGGTTTATGTGTGAAAGAGCGTATCATATCACGGGGTTTGGATGCACCAGCGAAGTTTGCACCAACTCTCAATGTGAGAAAGGGCAATGCACGGTACCGAAGAGGCTAGCAATGATGGAAGTTTGAGAGTGCGTATAATCCATGGACTCAACATTAGTCATAAAGAACTCACATACTTATTGCAAAAGTCTACAAGTCATCAAAAACCAAGCACTACGCGCATGCTCCTAGGGGGACAGATTGGTAGGAAAAGACCATCGCTCGTCCCCGACCGCCACTCATAAGGAGGACAATTAAAGAACACCTCATGTTTCAAATTTGTTACATAACGTTTACCATAGGTGCATGCTACGGGACTTGCAAACTTCAACACAAGTATTTCTCAAATTCACAACTACTCAACTAGCACAACTTTAATATCACTACCTCCATATCTCAAAACAATCATCAAGCATCAAACTTCTCTTAGTATTCAAAACACTCATAAGAAAGTTTTTACTAATCTTGAATACCTAGCATATTAGGATTATTTAAGCAAATTACCATACTATTTAAGACTCTCAAAATAATATAAGTGAAGCATGAGAGTTCATCTATTTCTACAAAATAAAACCACCGCCGTGCTCTAAAAGATATAAGTGAAGCACTAGAGCAACAACAAACTACTCTGAAAGATATAAGTGAAGATCAATGAGTAGTCGAATAATTATGTAACTATGTGAAGACTCTCTAACATTTAAGAATTTCAGATCTTGGTACTTTATTCAAAAAGCAAGCAAAGCAAAATAAAATGACATGACGCTCCAAGCAAACACATATCATGTGGTGAATAAAAATATAGCTCCAAGTAAAGTTACCGATGAACGAATACGAAAGAGGGGATGCCATCCGGGGCATCCCCAAGCTTAGATGCTTGGTTGTACTTGAATATTACCTTGGGGTGCCTTGGGCATCCCCAAGCTTAGGCTCTTGCCACTCCTTATCCATCGAATCTTTACCCAAAACTTGAAAACTTCACAACACAAAACTTAACAGAAAACTCGTGAGCTCCGTTAGCGAAAGAAAACAAAACAACACTTCATGGTACTGTAATGAACTCATTCTTTATTATATTGGTGTTAAACCTATTGTATTCCAACTTCTCTATGGTTTGTAAACTCTTTTACTAGCCATAGATTCATCAAAATAAGCAAGCAACACAATGAATACATAATCTGTCAAAAACAGAACAGTCTATAGTAATCTGTAACTAACGCAAAGTTCTGTAACTCCAAAAATTCTAAAATAAATTGGTGGACCTGAGGAATTTGTCTAGTAATCATTTAAAAAATAATCAACTAAATAACACTCTCCAGTAAAAAGTTGAAGCCAATCTCGTGAGCGCTAAAGTTTCTGTTTTTTACAGCATGATCGTAAAGACTTCACCCAAGTCTTCCCAAAGGTTCTACTTGGCACAAACACTAATTAAAACACAAAACCACATCTAAACAGAAGCTAGATGGATTATTTATTACTAAACAGAACCAAAAAGCAAGAAACTAAAATAAAATTAGGTTGCCTCCCAACAAGCGCTAACGTTTAACGCCCCTAGCTAGGCATGATGATTTCAATGATGCTCACATAAAAGATAAGAATTGGAACATAAAGAGAGCATCATGAAGAATATGACTAGCACATTAAGTCTAACCCACTTCCTATGCATAGGGATTTTGTGAGCAAACAACTTATGGGAACAATAATCAACTAGCATAGGAAGGCAAAGCAAGCATAACTTCAAAACTTTAAGCACATAGAGAGGAAACTTGATATTATTGCAATTTCTACAAGAATATATTCCTCCCTCATAATAATTTTCAGTAGCATCATGAATGAATTCAACAATATAACCATCACATAAAGCATTCTTTTCATGATCTACAAGCATAGAGTTTTTATTACTCTCCACATAAGCAAATTTATTCTCATGAATAGTAGTGACTCAACAAAATAACTATCATATGATTGAGAATTAAGATCAAGATGACAAGTTTCATGGTTATCATTATTCTTTAAAGCATACATGTCATCACAATAATTATCATAGATAGGAGGCATGCTTTCATCATAGTAAATTTTCTCATCAAAGCTTGGGGTACAAAAAATATCATCTTCATCAAACATAGCTTCCCCAAGCTTGTGGCTTTGCATATCATTAGCATCATGGATATTCAAGGAATTCATACTAACAACATTGCAATCATGCTCATAATTCAAAGATTTAGTGCCAAACATTTTAATGCATTCTTCTTCTAACACTTTGGCACAAATTTCTTTTCCATCATACTCACGAAAGATATTAAAAATATGAAGCGTATGAGGTAAACTCAACTCCATTTTATTGTAGTTTTATTTTATAAACTAACCTAGTGATAAAACAAGAAACAAAAATATTCGATTGCAAGATCTAAAGATATACCTTCAAGCACTCACCTCCCCGGCAACGGCGCCAGAAACTGCTTGATGTCTACTACGCAACCATCTCCTTGTAGACATTGTTGGGCCTCCAAGTGCAGAGGTTTGTAGGACAGTAGCAAATTTCCCTCAAGTGGATGACCTAAGGTTTATCAATCTGTGGGAGGCGTAGGATGAAGATGGTCTCTCTCAAGCAACCCTGCAACCAAATAACAAAGAGTCTCTTGTGTCCCCAACACACCCAATACAATGGTAAATTGTATAGGTGCACTAGTTCGGCGAAGAGATGGTGATACAAGTGCAATATGGATGGTAGATATAGGTTTTTGTAATCTGAAAATGTAAAAACAGCAAGGTAACTAATGATAAAAGTGAGCGTAAACGGTATTGCAATGATAGGAAACAAGGCCTAGGGTTCATACTTTCACTAGTGCAAGTTCTCTCAACAATAATAACATAATTGGATCACATAACTATCCCTCAACATGCAACAAAGAGTCACTCCAAAGACACTAATAGCGGAGAACGAACGAAGAGATTATGGTAGGGTATGAAACCACCTCAAAGTTATTCTTTCCAATCAATCCATTGGGCTATTCCTATAAGTGTCACAAATAGCCCTAGAGTTCGTACTAGAATAACACCTTAAGACACACATCAACCAAAACACTAATGTCACCTAGATACTCCTGTGTCACCTCAAGTATCCGTGGGCATGATTATACGATATGCATCACACAATCTCAGATTCATCTATTCAATCCAACACAAAGTACTTCAAAGAGTGCCCCAAAGTTTTTACCGGAGAATCAAGACGAAAATGTGTGCCAACCCCTATGCATAGGTTCATGGGCGGAACCCGCAAGTTGATCACCAAAACATACATCAAGTGAATCACGTGATATCCCATTGTCACCACAGATACGACGGCAAGACATACATCAAGTGTTCTCAAATCATTAAAGACTCAATCCGATAAGATTACTTCAAAGGGAAAAATCAATCCATTGCAAGAGAGTAGAGGGGGAGAAGAAACATAAGATCCAACTATAATAGCAAAGCTCGCGATACATCAAGATCGTGCCAAATCAAGAACACGAGAGAGAGAGAGAGAGAGAGAGAGAGAGAGAGCAAACACATAGCTACTGGTACATACCCTCAGCCGCGAGGGTGAACTACTCCCTCCTCGTCATGGAGAGCACCGGGATGATGAAGATGGCCACCGGCGAGGGTTCCCCCTTCGGTAGGGTGCCGGAACAGGGCCCCGATTGGTTTTTGGTGGCTACACAGGCTTGCGGCGGCGGAACTCCCGATCTATTTTGTCCCCGGAAGTTTTAGGGTATATGGATATATATAGGCGGAAGAAGTACGTCGATGGACCTCCGGGCTGTCCACGAGGCAGGGGGGCGCGCCCTAGGGGGGTGGGCGCGCCCCCACCCTCGTGGGCAGCCCGGAACTCCCCTGGTGCAGCTCCGGTACTCTGTGGGCTTCTTCTGGTCCAAAAATAGGTTCCGTGAAGTTTCAGGTCAATTGGACTCCGTTTGATATTCCTTTTCTTCGAAACACTGAAATAGGCAAAAAAACAACAATTCTGGGCTGGGCCTCTGGTTAATAGGTTAGTCCCAAAAATAATATAAAAGTGAATAATAAAGCCCATTATTGTCCAAAACAGTAGATAATATAGCATGGAGCAATAAAAAATTATAGATACATTGGAGACGTATCACATGTATGCTATAAAGAATAATGATAACCATGAAACTTGTCATCATAATTTTAATTTTCAATTGGATTATGTCTCACATGATAGTTATTTTGTTGAGTTTGCTCCTACTAATATCTATGAGAATAAATTTGCTTACGTGGAGAGTAATAAAATTTCTATGCTTGTGGATCATGAAAATAATGTAGATGGGGTCGTTGATTGCCACCTCTCTGCACGAGATAGCTACCGGGGGGCCTTGATCTGGAACGTCACATCAGCGTCAGTTGCCCGCCGTTTGTTGTGTTGCGCGAGCTGTGCACTTCACCAAAACCCACGCGAACGATTTTTGGTGCCTGCTGGCTTCTCTGGTCGTCCTCTTGGTTCCAGGCAGCTTCCTGCAAGGTTCAGCTCTTTTTGTTCATAAAATCCTAGAAAAAAACTTGTATAAAATGTGATGTCATGTATCTTAAATAGTGTAACAAATCCTATGAATAGAAATAGAAAGAAAAGACCTTTGGTTCACATCATAGAAAATTTTTCCTTCAATCCAGATAAATGTTTATTTTCCTCCGAAAATATGAAAGATACGAATAGTTCATGTGTAGGAATAAAGCTCTATTCCTACAAACCGAAGGACTTTATAGAATTTTTTTCCTATAGGAATCATATCCTATAAAATTTCTACAAAATTCTTACAAATGAAAGGAGACCTCAGTGGGATACTCTCTTGAAGTCAAAAGAGTAATTCCCACTTAGGAATTAGCATGCGAAGTTAAAAGAGCAATTGTCACTTAGGAATTGACATGAGATGAGGGTCTCTTTGAGGGAGTCCTGGATTAGGGGGTGTTCGGATAGCCGGACTATACCTTCAGCCGGACTCGAGGACTATGAAGATACAAGATTGAAGACTTCGTCCCGTGTCCGGAAGGATCTTTTCTTGGCGTGGAAGGCAAGCTAGGCGTGCGGATATTCAAGATCTCCTACCATTGTAACCGACTCTGTGTAACCCTAACCCTATCCGGTGTCTATATAAACCGGAGGGTTGTAGTCCGTAGGACAACCATCATCATACACAATCATACCATAGGCTAGCTTCCAGGGTTTAGCCTCCTTGATCTCGTGGTAGATCCACTCTTGTACTACCCATATCATCAATGTTAATCTAGCAGGAGTAGGGTTTTACCTCCATCGAGAGGGCCCGAACCTGGGTAAAATAAAGTGTCCCTTGTCTCCTGTTACCATCCGACCTTGACGCACAGTTCGGGACCCCCTACCCGAGATCCGCCGGTTTTGACATCGACATTGGTGCTTTCATTGAGAGTTCCTCTGTGTCGTCGCTTTTAGGCCCGATGGCTCCTTGATCATCAACAACAATGAGGTCCAGGATGAGACTTTCCTCCCTGGACAAATCTTCGTCTTCGGCGGCTTCGCTCTGCGGGCCAATTTGCTTGGTCATCTGGAGCAGATCGAAAGCTACGCCCCTGGCCATCAAGTCAGGTTTGGAAGCTTAAATTACACGGCTGATTTCCGCGGAGACTTGATCTTCGACGGGTTCGAGCCACAGCCAAGCGCGCCGCACTATTTCGAGGGGCATGATATAGCTCTACCTCCGAATAGTACCCTGGAGGCCGCACACGCTCCGGCCCCGATCCTTGACTCGGAGCCCGCTGCGTTCTCCGAGGATGAACGGTTGGACGTCACCCCGGGGGCTGCGATCTCAAAGGCGATCGAGCCGAACGCCAGCCCCGTACTCCGCATGGCCTAGGACTCCAAGGAGCCGGACTCTTCTCCGAACTCCGGGCCTTCCATGCCCCTGCCGATCGAATCTGATTGGGCGCCTGTAATGGAGTTCACCGCCGCAGACATCTTTCAGTGCTCACCTTTCAATGATATCCTGAATTCTCTCAAGTCTCTCTCTTTATCAGGAGAGCCCAGGCCGGACTATGGTCTGCGAGGTTGGGATTCGGACAACGAAGAAATTCAAAGCCCACCCACCACCCACTTAATAGCCACTGTCGAAGATTTAACCGACATGCTTGACTTCGGATCCGAAGACTTCGACGGTATGGACGATGAAGGAGGAGACGAACAAGAACCAGCACCTGTAGGGCGCTGGACCGCCACCTCGTCATATGACATATATATGGTGGATGCTCCAAAGGATGCGGATGGTGATGGAACAGCGGAAGACGACAACTCTAATAAACCGCCAAAATGCCGGCGCCAACGGCGCCGCTCTAAATCCCGCCACAGCAGAAACGGTGATTCCGGCACGGGAGATAATACTACCCCGGACAGCGCCGAAGAACACCAGAACCAGCAAGATTCGGCGCAGGAAGACGGAAAAGCCAGCCCTCAGGAGAGTGCGGCAGAGCAAGAGGTTGAGGATGATAACTACATGCCTCCCTCCGAAGACGAGGCAAGCCTCGACGACGACGAATTCGTCGTACCATCAGACCCCGCCGAACAAAAGCGTTTTCAACGCAGGCTTCTAGCCACGGCCAACAGCCTAAAGAAAAAGCAGCAACAGCTTAGAGCTGATCAAGATTTGCTAGCTGATAGATGGACTGAAGTCCTTGCGGCCGAAGAGTATGAACTCGGGCGCCCCTCCAAAAATTATCCTAAGCGCAGGCCGCTACCCCAATCAGAGGGGGAGCATATGACATGGCAGACCGGCCACCCCGTGGCCGCGACATAGAGGCCTGTCGAACTCTAAAGCAAGCCATGCCCCGGTGCTGTTCAAATAAGGCACGGGAAAACGAGCCAGACCTGCGAGACGTACTGGAGGATAAAGCAAAGCATACAAGATCAATCTATGGATCGCGCGGACGCCCAACGACATGTGATGATCTTCACTCCGGACACAATAAATCCGGCCGGGCCGAACACAGCAGGCACAGCTCTTCCGAGCTGCGTCGTGACATAGCCCAGTACAGGGGCGCCGCACACCCACTATGCTTCACAGACGAAGTAATGGATCATAAAATCCCAGAGGGTTTTAAACCCGTCAATATCGAGTTGTACGATGGTACGACAGATCCGGCAGTATGGATTGAGGATTGTCTCCTTCACATCCACATGGCACGTGGCGATGACCTGCACGCCATCAAATACCTACCCCTTAAGCTTAAAGGACCAGCCCGGCACTGGCTTAACAGCCTACCAGCGGACTCAATCGGTTCTTGGGAAGACCTGGAAGCCGCATTCCTCGACAACTTTCAGGGGACCTATGTGCGGCCACCGGATGCCGACGACCTAAGCCACATAATTCAGCAGCCAGAAGAATCGGCCAGGCAATTCTGGACACGGTTCCTAACAAAGAAAAATCAGATAGCCGATTGTCCGGACACAGAGGCCCTAGCAGCCTTCAAACATAACATCCGCGACGAGTGGCTTGCCCGGCACCTGGGACAGGAAAAGCCGAAAACCATGGCAGCCCTCACGACACTCATGACCCGCTTTTGCGCGGGCGAGGATAGCTGGCTAGCTCGCAGCAACAACTTATCGAAGAAGCCCGGTAATTCGGATACCAAGGACAAAAGTGGCAGGTCACGTCGAAATAATCAAAAGCGCCGCGTTAGCAGCGACAGCAATGAGGATACAGCAGTTAATGCCGGATTCAGAGGCTATAAATCCGGTCAGCGGAAAAAGCCATTTAAAAAGAATACCCAGGGCCCGTCCAGTCTGGACCGGATACTCGACCGCTCGCGCCAGATTCATGGCACCCCCAAAAGGCCAGCCAATCACACCAACAGGGATTGTTGGGTGTTCAAGCAGGCAGGCAAGTTAAGAGCCGAACACAAGGACAAGGGGCTGAACAGCGACGACGAGGAGGAGCCCAGGCCGCCGAACAACAATGGACAGAAAGGGTTTCCCCCACAAGTGCGGACGGTGAACATGATATACGTGACCCACATTCCCAAGCGGGAGAGGAAGCGTGCACTACGGGACGTATACGCGATGGAGCCAGTCGCCCCAAAGTTCAACCCATGGTCCTCCTGCCCGATCACTTTCGATCGAAGGGACCACCCCACTAGCATCCACCACAGCGGTTTTGCCGCACTAGTCCTCGACCCAATCGTGGATGGATTTCATCTCACAAGAGTCCTCATGGACGGCAGCAGTAGCCTGAACCTGCTTTATCAGGATACAGTGCGGAAAATGGGCATAGATTCATCAGGGATCAAGCTCACAAGGACGACCTTTAAAGGCGTCATACCAGGTGTAGAGGCCAATTGCACAGGCTCGATAACACTTGATGTGGTCTTCGGATCTCCGGATAACTTCCGAAGCGAAGAGTTAATCTTTGATATAGTGCCGTTCCGCAGTGGCTATCACGCCCTTCTTGGACGAACCGCATTCGCTAAATTCAATGCGGTGCCGCACTACGCATATCTCAAGCTCAAGATGCCAGGCCCTCGAGGAGTAATTACGGTCAGCGGAAACACAGAACGCTCCATCCGTACGGAGGAGCACACGGCGGCCCTCGCAGCGGAAGTACAAAGCAGCCTTTCAAGGCAACTCTCCAGTCCGGCCGTTAAAAAACCGGACAATGCAAAGCGCGCCCGGAGTAACCTACAACAAGACCACCTGGCACGATTAGAGCAAGCGTAGCAATACGGCCCCGACCCCATCCATCACAACATAGCGGAGCAAGTACCTCGAGTACACAATTACGCCCTTAAAATTCCATGGGCACAGGGGGAGGGGCACATCAACGGCATGCCTACAACACGACGTCAAACATACTAGGGGCTGCCGGATTTTTCTTTTTTACTTTTTTTACTTTCAGGACTCCATACTCTGGATAACCTGTTCGACATTGTTGCCGCACAGACGATGCAAGATCCAGGAAAGCAGACAAAACTACGCCGCATTCCGGAACTCTCAGGTGGTCTCTATTTCGAGCGATATATCTGTTTCTAAATTCCGCGGCCTGTGCCTGGTCAGGACATGTTAAATAGTCTAATATCTTCTTTGCTCATCGCAATACTTGTATCGTTCGGCTTTGACAGATAGCCTCTTTATAAAACAATGCATAGTTTTTTGTCTATTTTTTGCATTATCCTCTTTTGAATATATATATATATTTATTACATAACATGATAGCACCCGTACACCATGGTACGGCAAACCACGCCAGGGGCTTCATTACCCTTTTATCTGGTGTGAGAAGTCCATACACTTTCACAAGTACGGCACCCCGAACTTATAGCACTATATGCATCGGCTCCGAGTCATGATTTTGGTCACATGTTGGGTTTGCACGGCTCCTATGTTTTGGTGCCTTACGTTCCGCTTTATCGGCTAAGGTAGCACTAGGAGAACCACTGCGATTGTGCCCCAGATCAGGTGGGTTGAGCACCTCAGTGGAGAAAACTAAAACAGACTGTCATGATAAGGCGTGAGACCGGTCACTGTTCGAGAGGTTTTTCGAGTCCTTAAAGGCTTATGCCGCTTTGAGCGAGGAGCTGGCTATGTCCGGCCAAAGGCGTGGATAGCGCCCCGAATTCGGCCTTCCGAACTAGGGGCTTCGCCGAAATTTAAAATTATAACGTTCTATGGCTAAGTGAGAGTGTTCAAGCATTATAGTCCGATTGCCTGGTTCGTTGTGCTGAGCGCCTCCCTCGAAGGACCCAACTATGGGAACAAGAGCCCTCAGGTTTATCCCGAACACCCCAACACTAGTGGCATGGGGGCAGAAGCCGACGACTGGCCATCTCTCAATTTTTTGATAAACGACCGCACAGAAAATAATATTTTAAATTAAATAAGCATTGCTTTGCGCATATGAACAAGTTTTCAGCGCACAGGATACAAACGAGCGAGTTCATTCAAATACTACATCTTTAGTACATTCATCCGCGACAAGGCGGGCTCCGGCAAGAACTTCCTTGTAGTAGTTCTCGGGCTTGCGATGCTCCTTCCCCGGCGGCGACCCGTCCTTCACCAGCTTCTCTCCGTCCAGCTTACCCCAGTGTACCCTTACACGGGCAAGGGCCCTCCGGGCACCTTCAATGCAGACGGAGCGCTTGATGACCTCAAGTCGTGGACAGGCCTCCACCAGCCGCCGCACCAGCCTGAAATAGCTCCCAGGCAGGGCCTCTCCAGGCCACAGCCGAACTAGTAAACCCTTCATGGCCTGTTCGGCCGCCTTGTGGAGCTCGACCAGCTGTTTCAGCTGATCGCTTAAGGGCACAGGGTGTCCGGCCTCAGAATACTGAGACCAGAACACACTCTCTGTTGAGCTGCCCTCTTCAGCTCGGTAGAACGCGGAGGCGTCGGATACGCTGCGGGGAAGATCGGCGAACGCCCCTGGAGAACTCCGGATTCGGGTAAGTAATAGGTAGTTTACTTTTATATTCCTACTTTGCATTGAGAATGCCTTACCCGTTGCTATCTTTTTCACCTCCTCCAACTCTTGGAGGGCCTTTTGGGCTTCGGCCTTGGCACTCTTGGCGGTCTCGAGGGCCGACGCGAGCTCGGATGCTTGCGCTTTTGACTCAAGCTCCAAACCCTCATGTTTTGTCATGAGAGCTTGCAGCTCTTGCTGCACCTCGTCGACCTGAACCCCAAGCCTTTCTCGCTCGGCGCGCTCCTCGGCCGTTTTCTTTTCGGCATCTGCGAGCGCCTACTTCAGGGTTGCCACCTCGGTTGTGGCCCCTACAATAAGCAGTACAATCCTGCTATTTCTTTCTGCAATCAAGCCTCTCTATAGGCACCTTTTTCTTTTTTCTTTTCTTAGGTATTTCTTACCTTCCTTCTCCTCGAGCTGCCGTTTGGCAAGGACGAGCTCTTGCTCGGTCCGCCCGAGGTCCTTTTTAAGGACATCCACCTGCGCAGTCAGTGCGGCGGTGGACATCAGTGAAGCCTGCATACGCATATTTGACCTTTTTTGTTAGACTCCTGCGAAAATTACTAGATCCTCTATCCGGCTTTTCTTTCCGAACACCGAACAGAGCATCAGGGGCTACTGTCTATGCGGTAAATAATTCGACATATTTTTACTTACCTCGAAGCCTGTTAGAAGGCTAGCACAAGCTTCATTCAGTCCGCTCTTGACGGACTGAACCCTTTGGATTACCGTACTCATAACAGTACGGTGCTCCTCATCGATGGCGGCGCCCTTAAGCGCCTCCAGCAGATTGTCCGGCGCCTCCGGTTGGACGGAGGCCGCCGGCTCAGACGGCTTACTCCTCTTAGAAGGAGTTCGCCCACCGCGGACCGGGACTGTCGAGTCTGGCGCGGTGTCCGGCACAAAGCCGGACTCGGAGCCCTGGGGGGTTTTATCCCCTTTACTCCTGGGGTCTGGAGGATTGCCTTGTGGCTCCTCCAGGACCATCTCCTCCTGCCCCGAAGCTTGGCGGGGCGCCACTTCGGCGTCGTCCGCCCGGCAGGGGGAGACCGCGGGCGGAACAGAGTTCACGTCCGACGAATCCAGGGAGCCGCTCGACGAATCGTCGAGTTCGGCCCGGGGCGGGCTGCATAAATTACGTTCGATATTAGGGAAAGCCGCGCATTAAAAGAATATCATGAGTCACTCTGGTGTGTAAACACTTACGATGTCGCCGGACGCTTGGTTCGGTCCAGCCACTCCTCTCCGCCCTCTTCGGCGTCGTGGGAGCAGTCCGGCGGAGGGGTTTTCCTTTTCCTCGACCCCTCGGCCTCCCCTGTTGGGGCGGCCTTCTTCCTCTTTGCTCCCCTCACTGGTGGGGGAGAGCTTCCTTGTTCCTCCTCCTTGTTTTCACGAGAGGAGAGCGTTGCGGACTCGTCAGATGACGAGTCCGACACCACCATGTTGCGGGAACTTTTTCGAGTCCCGGTGGTTTTCTTCTTCTTGGCCTTCCTCTCCGGCACCACATAAGGTGCCGGAGCCATTAGCTTCACCAAGAGAGCTGGGGCCAGGTCTTCGGGCAGAGGAGCCGTACAGTTAATTGGTCCGGATACCTCCTGCCAAGCCTGTCAAAGGTAAAGGGAGTTTAGATCCCGCATAGAGTTAATCTATGGAGAAGAGCTTAATGAACTTGTCAAAGGTATAGATAGCTTACCTCGCTAGCGTTACGCTGCGAGCTGTATCCGCGATCCTCGGAGGCGGATGTGGGGGACTCGGCGCCTTTGGTCAGCACCTTCCAGACGTCTTCATACGTCGTGTCGAAGAGCCTACTGAGGGTTTGGTGCTGCGCCGGGTCGAATTCCCACAAAGTAAAATCCCGTTCTTGGCACGGGAGGATCAGGCGAACGAGCATGACGTGGACTATATTGACAAGCCGGATTGGCTTGTTCACCAGGGACTGGATGCACGTTTGCAGCCCAGTCACTTCTTCCTCGTTGCCCCACGACAGGCCCGTCTCTTTCCAGGACATGAGCCGCGTGGGGGGTCCGGATCTGAACTCGGGGGCCGCGACCCATTTCGGATCGCGGGGCTCGGTGATGTAAAACCACCCGGCCTGCCACCCCTTTAGGGACTCCATGAAGGAGCCATCGAACCAGAGGACGTTGGCTATCTTGCCAACCATAGCGCCTCCGCACTCCGCCTGGGTGCCGGACACCACCTTGGGCTTGACGTTGAAGGTCTTGAGCCAGAGGCTGAAGTGGGGGCGGACGCGGAGAAAGGCCTCACACACGGCGATAAACGCCGAGATGTTGAGGACAAAGTTCGGGGCCAGATCGTGGAAATCCAGGCCGTAGTAGAACATGAGCCCCCGGACAAATGGGTGAAGTGGAAAGCCCAGTCCGCGGAGGAAGTGTGGAAGAAAAACTACCCTCTCATGGGGCCTTGGGGTAGGAAGAAGCTTCCCCTTCTCAGGAAGCCGATGCGGGATGTCCTTGGACAAGTATCCAGCTTTCCTTAACTTTTTTACTTGAGTCTCCGTAACGGAGGAGACCATCCACTTGCCTCCCGCTCCGGACATTGTTGGAGAAGGTTGAGGAAGGAAGAGCGGACTTGGGCGCTGGAGCTTGAGTTCGCGAGAGATGGATTGGCAAAGGAGGAAGAAGGCGTAGGTTAAAAAGGTGAATCGTTATCCCTTTATATAAGCAGGTACGGTTAGGCGTCCCCATCTACCTAATAAAACTCACTTGCCTCCCAGACGCCGTGGTAAATGGCGTGGTTGGGTTACCCACGTCCGTATTGATGAGAATCCCGTTAAAGGGGGCACATGATCTCTGCTTTGACAAGACGTGCCAAGGAAACCGCCTCGCTAAACGCGCGGAGGTAGAACAATGAAAGCAATTTATATAGAAGGCTTGGTCACCTTGTTATGACGCACTGCGGAATACGTCAGCAGATTTGATTTGTGTTAATATTATTCTCTATATGGCAATATGTGGAGACTTATTTTGCAGAGTCGGACACTATTTTTGGTGTTTATAATCTTCTTGAAGGACTTGGAGGAGGAACCCGCCTTGCAATGCCGAAGACAATCTGCGCGCCGGACTCGTCGTCATTGAAGCCTGGTTCAGGGGCTACTGAGGGAGTCCTGGATTACGGGGTGTTCGGATAGCCGGACTATACCTTCAGCCGGACTCCAGTACTATGAAGATACAAGATTGAAGACTTCGTCCCGTGTCCGGAAGGATCTTTTCTTGGCGTGGAAGGCAAGCTAGGCATGCGGATATTCAAGATCTCCTACCATTGTAACCGACTCTGTGTAACCCTAACCCTATCCGGTGTCTATATAAACCGGAGGGTTGTAGTCCGTAGGACAACCATCATCATACACAATCATACCATAGGCTAGCTTCTAGGGTTTAGCCTCCTTGATCTCGTGGTAGATCCACTCTTGTACTACCCATATCATCAATATTAATCTAGCAGGAGTAGGGTTTTACCTCCATCGAGAGGGCCCGAACCTGGGTAAAATAAAGTGTCCCTTGTCTCCTGTTACCATCCGACCTTGACGCACAGTTCGGGAGCCCCTACCCGGGATCCGCCGGTTTTGACACCGACACTCTTTGACTCAGGGCCTTGGATTCAAAGGATTTTGTTGGAGAATTGGAATTCTTGGTAATATTTTCTACATCGTTTGTTTGATTTATATGATTGAATCCTATAAGTTTTTTCTTGTTCGGTCGGACGGTCTGACATGTTAGAGTATATGCAAAGGCTTCTACATCATGTCAGACATTCTGACATGTCCATGGTTTCAACACATGTCAGAATATACGACCTGTTCCAGAGAGCAAAACATTAAGTCGACTCGTGTCTGATAGTCCAACTTGCCTTGGAATATCCAACCAATAACAAAGATCTTGCAACACAAAACAAAACACATGCATAATTTCACATACGAACGCCGTTTTCGATGGTCTTGGGCTTGTTTTGAAGTTAAAAACAAACTCAAGATCCTCAATGGAGAACAACCTAAGACCAGACAAAATGGAGGATGTAAGAGCATCTTTGAGAAAATACCCATAAAATCTTTTCGTATATGTGGTAAACGAGGTATCCGAATAATTTAGAGGAGGTTTGCATGTGCTTTAGCAGAATCTCTATACATATCCCCCTTATATTTTTTATTTCTCTTTGAACTAGCATACAAAGTAAATGAATAATTACATTTGGGCCCATCAAAATCAAAACTATAATTGCAACCAGGTCCCTAGGCAACCTTAACTGTCACACAAGGGGGCTGCCGGAGATCCAGTCGCCGATGAGGTGGGCTCAGTTGGATGTCCCTCGAGGTCAGGGCGATGCAATGAGCCAACGGCGGCTCGAGGTGGGCAGGGTGAGGCGACTGAACCGCGGGATGATGTGGCAGTGGGGTGAGGTAGCCATTCCGAGTGGGTGAGATGGGTGTGGCGGCGGGGAGGCAAGCCGCCTCTGGCGATGGCGTGGGTTGTTGTTGGGGCCGCAGCTCGCCAACAGGTGTGAAAGTTCAATGGTTGCCTCCGCCAGTTTTAGGGGAAAGCTGATGAGAAAACCTTTTCCTGTAGATAGAGGGGAGGTTGGGATCCCCTAAAAAATTCGCGTTTATGAGATCTGCTGGAGCAGTAATTGACCAACTCCACTTATACCAGGTTTTTTCATACGGTGAAGGTGACTTGTTTGAGATGCTCTAACTAATGCAAACATTTGAGCACTCTATGTATGATGTGATCAAGTGATACGTCCCAATGTTCTATAATTTATAAAGTATTCATGCTATATTTACATCATTTATTTATGTTTTTGGCACAATATTTATTTGGACTAACCTATCCAGTGCCAGAGGCCACTTCCTGTTTTGTATAGTTTTGGGATTTTCATGTAAAAAGATCATGGAGCCAGAACGAACATGATTTTTTCTGATTTTTTTAATGAAAAATATCAGATTTTTGGGCAAATAAATCATCATAAGGCGGTGCACGAGGGCTCCACACGGCCTCATGGCGCGACCAGGGCCATGTGGGCCACTCTTGTGGAGTCTCCTTAAGTCAGTTGACGCCCTTCTTTCGTAGCAAGAAAAATAATTTTATAGAAAAAAAAGCTCTCTTGAAATTTCAGCCTGATCAGAGTTATGGATATTTAAGAAACAATGTTTGCCCAGAAAAGAAAAGCGAAAACGGGAGACAGAAAAGAGAGATCCAATCTAGGGAGTGCTCCTCCTCTCAGGGGGGGGTGTGCAAGGAAGAAGAAGAAAGAGGGGTACCTTCCCCTCACCTTTGGTGGCGCGGGGACGCCATCGGGGATATCTCCATCATCACCATCACCAACAAATGTATCTCTGTTCTCATGGTGACGTGTGAGTAGTTCATCCTTGGGGCTGAGGGTATGTGCTAGTAGTCATGTGTTTGATCTCTCTCTCCCATCTCCTCGAAGGATTCCGATCTTGATTGTATCATGAGCTTTATTAATATAGTTGGATCTTATGATGTTCATCTATCAGATTTCGGGTTCCGGCAAAACCCTTGAGGTTCGAACACTGGGGTGTGCACGAAGATCTCTCCCTACCTAATAACACCCTCACTCTTGCCGCGATCTCAAAGCTTAGCGCGTCGAATCCACAGAAAGAGAGACACAAGAGTTTATACTGGTTCGGGCCACCGATGTGGTGTAATACCGTATTCCAGTGTGGTGTGGTAGATTGCCTCTTGGGCTGAGGATGAAAAGTTATAAGGGAAGAACAGCCTCCTGAGGAGAGGTGTTCTTGTGCTTGGTGAACTCGTGTGGAATGGCTCTGATCCAAGATGGGATCAAGATGCCTCCTATGGTGGTGGCTAGTCCTATTTATAGAGGCCCTGGTCCTCTCCCCAAATATTGAGCGGGAAGGGATCCAACAACGACCAAATTTGAAGGGAGACAACTAGTACAAGTTATCCTGACTAAAGGTGGTCTTCGCCTGCCAAAGGCTCTGGTGGTGACGCCGTATTGGGCTCCACGGTGACCTCCGTCCTGTCGTCCTGCTGGTCTTGGTCTTGTTGCACCGATATGGAAACCTTTGCCTGATGCCTCGGGACTCCTTGCCTGCGCTTGCCTCTTTAGCACCAATGAGGAAACGAGGACACTGCGCGCGCTATCACCCGCCTGGCACCCGCCTGGCTCGAGTCTTCATGGCTTGCATCACGGAAACCTCGCGAGGTGTCCCTTGCCTTGATCTCTCCGCCCCTCGCGAGCTGGCCTGGTGAGGCCGTCTCGAGGAGGTCTTGTGTCGTCCGCCTCGCGAGGCTTGGCCCCTCGCGAGGATCTTGAGTGTTTGCTAGTGAAGATGGGTCATACAGGGCCACTGGTAGAGCCATGCTGTGGGCCGCAGGTAGGCAAGTCTGGGGACCCCCGTTCCCAGGACGCCGATAGTAGCCCCCGGGCCCAAGGCGCGCTCGGACTTGGCTTCGAGGCGTAGCCAAAGGGCAAGTGCAGAGCACCGTGGGCCCCAACAGTCTACGGCCCCGCTCGATGCGTGGCAATTGATTGGACGTGGGCGTCTCCGCTTCCCCACGCTGCCTCGGCAACTACCCGACTTGACGAGTCCCTGCTGCATGTAGAGAAAAATCATCATTACCTGTGATCATGGGGATCGCCGGTTGGCCTTCTCCTGCTATAAATGAGGAGGGGGCGGAGCCCCTGTCGCTCATCTCTTCCTGCTCCGCTCGCTTCTTCTTCCTCGCTTCATTGCTAGTAGTGACCCCCATGGCGCCTACGAAGAGGTTCTCGGCCGCGGAGAAGGGGAAGGCCTGCCAAGAGGGGCCCGGCTCTCCGCCACCCAAGCGTGGGCGCGGCCGTCCCCATAAGCATGCCGCCACCCCCGCCGCAGCCCCTCGCGGCCACGACGACGCCTCTTCTCGTGGTGGGACTCACCCAGATCGTGGCAGCCCCGTCGATGAAGGGAGGCGCGCCATGGTCGCACGGCCTCCCCGGTCATGCTTCCGCTTGGCGAAGGTGCTGCCAGAGTTCGTCGTGTGGTCGGAGAACCCGGCCGGCACCTGGCTTCAGCTCCCGCGCTTCTTTGCTGGCGAGCTGCCGGCCACAGGTCCAGGCGGGCTCTGGCTGTAGGCGGACGGCGACTGTAGCAAAGCTTTGTGGGTCGCGGTCGAGGTCTCCGTTGCAGGCAACACAACCATGGCCCGTGGCTGGCAGACATTTGCCCGCGCGCGCGGCCTTGGCAGGCGGTGCACCCTCCACTTTAAATATGACGGCAACGCGACCCTCTACGTGAGGGTGTTCGGAGAAGACAGCCCCCGCGTTGGGTGCTGCCCCTAAGACAACGACGGCGACGAGGTGCTTGGCCTTGGCGACGGTCGAGATGAGGGTGAGGATGGTCTTGCCTTCGGTGCTGGCTACCGCTTGCCCAGCTACGACAATTCTCCCTCTGGCAGCAGCTCCAGCAGCGGCGGCTACGACCAGCATCCATGCCGCCGCGCCTGCTTCGAGGGCGGTAGGGGTCATCTCGTCGTCGCGCCCCAGTGAAGCGCGAGGAGGGGTCCGGGTGAGCTCAGGAGGGCGCCGTCGGTCCATCCTCGGGAGCTGCTGCAGGGGCATGCGCCGCTTTTGTTTCGTTCTTCCTTTTCTTCCTGCATTAAGAGAGAGACAAGTATGGGGCCCCGTAGGGGCGTGCAACGAACTATGGTTTCCAAGTTGCTATCCTATGTTTATTGTTCATGTGTCGCGTTGCAGCATTAACTTTTATGTAGGCGCGTAAAAATAACTTAGCTTGACATGCTCGAAGTAGTCTTCGCTTCGCGAAGCACGCACTTCCCAGTACCTGGCGAGACCTCCTTGGCCTGGGAGGCATCTAGGAACTGCAAAAATTTGTTAGGAAACTTTTATTCTTCCGAGCCCTAGTCATAGGTGCCACTGGCCACGATCCAGCGCTTTGCATCACGGTACCCGAGGGGCACGGATTGAGAGAAGTGCGCCAGCCTATGAGCTCGAATGAGGGTGCCTCGCGAAAAACAGGAAAAAACCCTCACGAGGGTACCTGTCCAGCCCCCTCGCGAGGCATGCGAGAGAGAGTACAGGTCGAAACAAGGAATCGAAAGCGGAAAGGAGGCAAAAAGGCGATGGAACCAAACTGGAAAGGAACACCAGAAAGAAAATTTCATTAAAGAGAGGCAAGCCAACTACGGAAAGCAAATGAAAAGCCGCGTCCGACACCTAGTCTAGTCTTCTTGTCTTCTCACCAGTGCAGAGCTAAGTGCTGTCACTAGGACGTGGGAGGGAGCCCCCGAGGCCCGAGGGCGGCACTCCCGAGACTCCGGGGCATGTACAGCCCCACTCATTATTACGTGAGAGTGTCACGAGCGGAGACCTTCATAGGCACTGGGCGTTCTTCACAGGCACTGGGCCTTTCTTCATGGGTAGAACTTCCGGAGGTGCTGGATGTTCCAGGCGTTCTCGATGGGTACCCCGTCCTGCATCTCCAGGCGCACGGCGCCAGGCCTGGAGACATGGGCGACCCTAAATGGGCCCTCCCACATGGCCGAGAGTTTGTGCAGCCCTTCCCTGGAGAGCACCCGCCTTAGGACGAGGTCTCCCACCTCGAGCGTCCTGGAGCGGACGCTGCGACAGTGATACCGCCACAGCGCCTGCTGATATCTTGCCGGCTGGAGCGTGGCTTCACAGTGGCGTTCCTCCCCCAGCACAAGGTCCATCCCCCGCATGGCGTCCTGCTGCGTCTCATCAAACGACAGGACCCACGCGGAGCGATGCCTGACCTCGTGAGGGAGAACCACTTCTACTCCATAGACGAGGAAGAACGGGGTCTCGCCCGTTGGCTTGGTGGCGGTGGTGCGGATGGACCATAGCACAGACTGGAGCTCGTCGTGCCAGCCCCTGCCACAGGCCTCGAGCTTCTTCTTGAAGGTCCTAGTCTTGAGGGCTCTCAAGACCTCCGCGTTGGCGCGTTCGGCCTGACCATTGCTCCTGAGGTGTGCCACCGAGGCATAGCAGATCTACGTTCCAAGGTTAGCACAATATGCCTTGATGAAAGCACAAGTGCTCCCTAGGTGGTTTTGGTAATTAATATCAACATATCTCTGGTTGGACTAACACTTTTACCTAGTATGTTTTAGATAAGTTCGATAATGAAGTGGCATGGACTAGAGGATGTGGAACCCCTTCAAGATGCTAAGGACAAAGGATTGGCTCAAGCTCCAAGCTCAAGACTCTACATTTTCTATTTTAGTGATCCAAGATCACATTGAGTCTATAGGAAAAGCCAATACTATCAAGGAGGGATGAGGTGTTGCTTAATGAGGCTCTTGCTCAAAATGCTTAGTGATATGCTCAAAAGCCCTCAACTACTTTCTCACATCCACATATGACCTAAACCAAAAGTCAAACTCGGCCCCACCAATTCTTTCTATCCGGTGCCATGCAGTTCACATGTCATAGCCACTACCACAAACCCTAGGCAAATCGGTCTCACCGATAGGGATCTCGGTCTCACCGAGATGGGACTGCAATCTCTCTGTATGGATCTATTAACAAAATTGGTCTCACCGAGTTTTTGTAATCGGTCCTACCGGGATTGCAATGTAAACTCTCTGTTTCCTTTTCGTAACATTTCGGTCTCACCGAAATGAGCGAATCGGTCCCACCGAGTTTACCTGACCAACTCTCTGGTTAGCTTATTACCAAAATCGGTCTCACCGAGTTTGTGTAATCGGTCTCATCGAGATTTTGTTATGCCCTAACCCTAACCATATCGGTCCTAGCGAGTTGCATGTCGGTCCCACCGAAAATCCTAAAGGTCACTAGATTTGCTAAATCGGTCCGACCGAGTTTATCAATTTGGTCCCACCGAGATTGGCAAGTTGTGTGTAACGGTTAGATTTTGTGTGGAGGCTATATATACCCCTCCACTTCCTCTTCATTCATGGAGAGAGCCATCAGAACGAACCTACACTTCCAACTTACCTTTTCTGAGAGAGAACCACCTACACTTGTGTTGAGGCCAAGATATTCCATTCCTACCATATGAATCTTGATCTCTAGCCTTCCCCAAGTTGCTTTCCACTCAAATCTTCTTTCCACCAAATCCAAATTATTTGAGAGAGAGTTGAGTGTTGGGGAGACTATCATTTGAAGCACAAGAGCAAGGAGTTCATCATCAACACACCATTTGTTACTTCTTGGAGAGTGGTGTCTCCTAGATTGGCTAGGTGTCACTTGGGAGCCTCCGACAAGATTGTGGAGTTGAACCAAGGAGTTTGTAAGGGCAAGGAGATCGCCTACTTCGTGAAGATCTACCGCTAGTGAGGCAAGTACTTCGTGGGCGACGGCCATGGTGGGATAGACAAGGTTGCTTTTTCGTGGACCCTTCGTGGGTGGAGCCCTCCGTGGACTCGCCCAGCCGTTACCCTTCGTGGGTTGAAGTCTCCATCAACGTGGATGTACGATAGCACCACCTATCGGAACCACGTCTCAAAAATCTCCATGTCTCCAAATTGCGTTTGCACACTCCAATCCCATCCTTTTACATTCTTGCAAGTTGCATGCTTTACTTTCCACTGCTCATATACTCTTTGCATGCTTTCTTGATATGTATTGTGTTTGTTAAACTTGTGCCAAAACTCCACTTCAACTTAAAGAAATTAAAAACTGCAACTTTTGGTACTTAGTGTGTAATCACCCCCCTTCTAGACACCTCTTCTCGATCCTTTCAATTGGTATTAGAGCATTGGTCTCCATTGCTTTGGTTTAAACACCATTGGAGGAAGATGGATGAGTCTACTTTGGGGAGTCTTAGACATAAAGTGCCTATACTTGATGGAGAGTATTTTCATGAGTGGAAAAATGAGATGCTTGTGATTTTCAATGAATATCATTTGAATAAGTATATTGCTAGCCCTTGTGCACCTCATGTTGATCCCATGCATCCTACCCTTGATGAGTCAATTGACATGATTCGCGATCTTAGAATTGTTAATCTTATCACTAGAGGCTTGCCTAGAAACTTGATTGGATGTTTGCCTACTCTTAAGTGTGCATATACCATATGGAAATTTCTTGAGGAACGCTTTCCAAATTATTCCTTGAAAAATCTAGATGAAATTCTCCATAAGTCTATTGCCTTGAGTAAGATGAATTCCAATGATCCTATGTTTGGTGATTGTCTATTTGAGCTTACAAACCTTATGCGTGCCAAAGGAGATGTTGGAATTATTAGTGATATTATTTCCGAAGCTATTAAAATTCATAAAGGAGATCATTGTCAAACTCACTCTAATGAATCACCCTCTCTAGGATTTGATCCACCACATGACGATGTTGAACATGGATACTATGACGAGGATGATGATAGTGATTTTGATCTTGATGATGCAATGAGACACTTTGGTCTTATGGCAAATCTTCGGGGATATATGGCAGGAGGAAAGGAATGGGTTCTTGATAGTGGATGTACCGATCACATGACCGGAGATAAAGACATGTTTCGTGAGCTTGCTGAAAATGATGGTCCTCGAAAGTATGTCACTTTCGATGACAACTCAAAGGGTAAGGTGGTTGGCCTCGGTAAGGTGGCCATATCACATGATAGCTCCATACAAAATGTCACGCTCGTTGAATCTCTTGGCTACAATTTACTTTCAGTATCTAGACTTGCTGATTTCGGTTTCAGTGTCCTATTTACTGAAGTAGATTGCCTAGTGTTTCGTAGAGATAATCATAAAATAGTCTTTACCGGTATACGCAGAGTGATCTTTACATTGTTGATTTCACTAAAAAGGCTCAACCTAGAACTTGCTTAATTGCTAAATCCTCTAAAGGTTGGTTATGGCATAGACGATTAGGTCATGTTGGTATGCGAAACCTTGACAAGCTTATTAAAGGAAATCATATCCTTGGCGTTAACGATGTCATATTTGATAAGGATAGACTTTGCAGCGCTTGTCAAGCAGGTAAACAGGTTGGAGGAAGGCATCCCGTGAAGAACATCATGACCACAAGGAGGCCACTCGAGCTACTTCACATGGATCTTTTTGGTCATAACGCTTACAAAAGTCTCGGTGGAAATTTTTTTGGTCTAGTTATAGTTGATGATTTTTCAAGATTTACGTGGGTGTTCTTTCTCAATGATAAATCGCAGGTCCAAAAGATCTTCAAAAACTTCGCTAGGAAGGCCCAAAATCAATTTGAAGTGAAAATCAAGAAGGTTCGCAGTGACAACGGAACGGAGTTCAAGAACGCAAATGTGGACACCTTTCTTGACGAAGAAGGGATTTCACATGATTTCTCAGCTACGTACACACCTCAACAGAATGGAGTTGTTGAGAGGAAGAACCGGACACTCATCGAAATGGCGAGAACGATGCTTGATGAGTATAAGACGCCAAAGCACTTTTGGGAGGAAGCGGTTGAGACAGCTTGTCATGCAACAAATCGCTTGTATCTTCACAAGCTACTCGGCAAGACGGCATACGAGCTCCTCACCGGTAACAAACCACAAGTTGGATACTTTCGAGTATTCGACTCAAAGTGCTACATTCTTGATAAGCATCATCGTTCTAAATTTTCTCCTAAGTCTCATGAAGGTTTCCTACTTGGTTATGGCTCAAACTCTCACACATACCGTGTCTACAATAATTTCACCTGAAAGGTTGAAGAGACGGTAGATGTGAAGTTTTATGAATCTAACGGCTCGCAAGTAGAGCAATTGCCAATTGATGTAGGAGAAAAATACCCTTCGGAAGCAATCCAAGACTTGTCTATTGGCAAGATTCGTCCAACGGAGGTAAAGGAGAGTACCTCGTCCGTCCAAGTGGAAGCTTCTACCTCACGACAAGGTGAACCAAGAGTTGATATGGAAGCATCCACAAGTGGGACACACCAAGATGAAGAAAACGAGGAAGTGCACCAAGATGAACGCCAACAACCTCTTTCTCCACCATGACAAGAGAACGACAACATCAACAACGAAGAAGGCCAAGAAGAAGAACAATATGAAGAAGATGTTCAACCAAGATCTAAGCAAAAGCTTTCACGAGTTTGAGCAAGAATTGCTAAAGACCATCCCGTCGAGCAAATCTACAATGATATCCAAACCGGGAGAATCACTCGCTCAAAAACTCGTTTAGCTAACTTTTGTGGACACTATTCATTCATCTCTAGAATTGAACCTATGAAGGTTGAAGAAGCTTTGGAAGATCTGGATTGGGTAAATGCCATGCATGAAGAGCTACACAACTTTGAGAGAAATCAAGTTTGGACATTAGTTGAGAAGCCCGACAACAACCACAACATCATCGGTACCAAATGGGTGTTTCGCAACAAGCAAGATGAAGATGGACAAGTAGTTCGCAACAAAGCACGTCTTGTCGCCCAAGGCTACACTCAAGTCGAAGGTATGGACTATGGTGAGACATATGCCCCCGTTGCTAGACTTGAGTCCATTCGCATCTTACTTGCCTATGCTAATCATCATGATATCACCTTGTACCAAATGGACATTAAAAGTGCTTTTCTAAATGGTGAAATAGAGGAAGAAGTTTATGTTAAGCAACCTCCCGGATTTGTCAATCCTAAGAAACTTAATCATGTTTACAAACTTCAGAAAGCTCTTTATGGTCTTAAACAAGCTCCTAGAGCATGGTATAAATGCTTGACCAAGTTCCTTATTGAAAAAGGCTTTGAAATTGGAAAAATAGATTCTACTCTTTTTACTAAAAGGGTTAATGGAGAACTATTTGTGTGCCAAATTTATGTCGATGATATTATATTTGGATCAACTAACCCTCATTTTAGTGAAAAGTTTGGAAAACTAATGTCGAAGAAGTTTGAGATGTCGATGATGAGTGAACTCAAATTCTTTCTTGGTTTGAAAATCAAGCAAACTAAGGAAGGTACCTTTGTCTCTCAAAGGAAGTACACCAAGGACTTATTCAAGAAGTTCGATATGCAAGAATGCAAAGGTATGACTACACCCATGCCTACTAGTGGACATCTTGATTTAACAAAAGATGGTGAACTGGTTGATCAAAAGGTTTATCGCTCTATGATTGGTTCATTGTTATATCTATGTTCTTCACGTCCCAATATTATGCTAAGTGTGTGCATGTGTGCACGATATCAAGCCGCTCCTAAAGAATGTCATCTTAAGGCTGTGAAAAGGATAGTGAGATACTTAATCCATACACCAAATTTTGGCATTTGGTATCCAAAGAGGGCCTCCTTTAATCTTGTTGGCTACTCCGACTCGGACTATGCCGGTGACAAGGTTGATAGAAAGTCCACTTCGGGTACTTGTCAATTTCTTGGTAGATCTCTTGTGTCTTGGTCTTCCAAGAAACAAAACTCGGTATCCTTATCCACCGCCGAAGCGGAATACATTGCCGCTGGATCATGTTGTGCTCAATTACTTTGGATGAACCAAACTCTAAAGATTATGGGATATCTGTGAAACATGTTTCATCACTTTGTGACAATGAAAGTGCTATTAAGATTGCTCACAATCCCATGCAACATTCTCGAAATAAGCATATTGAAGTTCGTCATCATTTCATTCGAGATCATGTTGCCAAAGGGGATATTAATCTTAAGCATGTCCGCACCAAAAAGCAATTAGCTGATATATTCACGGAACCACTTGATGAGAAAGTGTTTTGCAGGTTAAGAGGTGAATTTAACATCATTGATGCTTCAAACTTGGAGTAGGAACTCCATTTGATACATGCAAGGCATGAGCCTATGACTAATCCTTGATATTTCTCTTATGTTGACTATCTTATGTCTTGGATATATTTGCACCTTGCATGTTATCTAACCCGTGTAGGTACTTGGATGAATCTAAATCTATGAGATTGCAACTCACTCACATCTTGAGCAATTACTATATCACCATGTCTCTACACAATGGTGGATGAAGACAAGGAAGCACGCAACCATTCAAACATATCCTTTGACAAATTTTATGTTGAGTTTCATGATTGTCATTTTGGATACACAAGTGCTCTTCCTTGAAAAAACTAACCCATGTAGGTAGATGAACTCAAACTCCAAATGGTGCTCCCAACTCTTGATGAGCTATATCAACCTTGAGCAACCCACACAAATTCAACTACATGATCATGATCAACACCACCACCCAACGTATGTTATTCCATCTTAGAGAAGCTTTACTCCAAGTCATGAATCAAAGCAACTCGACAAGATGTGAATACATCAAAAAGCTTAAACGAAAAATGGTAACCCCATTTTGAGCTTAAACGATGAGTATGGCCTATGATCAAGTGATCTCACTTGACTCCTAAGTCAATATACTCTAACATGGATGACTTTGTCGTCGACCAATCCTAGATGAAGTTCTCTTGTGTTCTTTTCTGTGCTCTTGCATTTGTCTCATGCATATTTGTTTCCCTCTTAAAAAAACTTCATCTAGACTCCTTTTTAGTTTCTTCTCTTTTATTTTCTGTTCTGCATTCCTTGCATCCAATTCATTGCAAATCTTTCAGTTAATTCCTTGCAAATCCTTGTGAGATCTTACTTGTCTAGTGAGCTGAGGTGACAAGTGTTTTCTCTGCGATGAACTCGGTCTCACCGGTCTGATGCTTTCGGTCCAACCGAACCATACAACTCGGTGTCACCGATTTCACCACAGGAAATACATCTTGCCACTTGTTTCTGCATTCTTTTTGATCCAACTCCACTCAATGAATCTTGTCCTCGACCAGCATCCCATTCAACTTGCTGCTTTGTTCTATGACTCAAGGACCAAACCCATCATGACAAAAATCCAGAAGAACCCTTCTTGGAAATTGATGTCAAAGGGGGGGAGAGAGATCACATCAAAGCTTAATCATATCTACAGGGGGAGAGAATACTCAAGGGAAGAAAGATTAATCATCAAGGACCTCGGATGCTTGGTGTTCAAGAGGAGAGAAGTCACATATCTTCAAGAGGGAAAGACATGTTCATATTTGCTCATTTGCATTAGCTCTGTTTATATTTTATGTTCCCTATCTTCTCCCAGTATCCCATGCTAGATTCAGGGGGAGCAAGACATCTAAGGGAAGGAAATCCTTGAATTTATTGCACATCTTTACATTTGGGGACATGTCTATATCCAATGTGGTACTTAGTACTCACTCTACATGTCATCCCAGTCTTGGTACTCTTGTGGTTTCTTTTGTTTGCTATGGCCAGTAGGTGTATCTATGTTATGTAACCTTGTTTACGCAGGTTCATCCCATCCTAAGCCAACTCAAGACCACAAGGTAAGTATATGCATCACAGTCATGTGTATGAGAAATTCTTGCTGATGTACATATTGTTTGCAAGAAGGACTCATGAGCATGAAGGTACATTTCTCATATTCACATCATTTGCTCTAATGCATATAGCCAAGATACATGTAACACATTGATTACTATGTCATGTTTATGCATTCACATGCTCCTATATTCCATATTCACATGATTTCATACATGTAGGGGGAGCCTATGCATGTTACATGTCTTTCCAAAGCTTTACTTACTATTCTCTATATCTTTATCTAAAGCTTTGATGTATGTTATCATCAATTACCAAAAAGGGGGAGACTGAAAGCACAAGTGCTCCCTAGGTGGTTTTGGTAATTAATGTCAACATATCTCTTGTTGGACTAACACTTTTACCTAGTATGTTTCAGATAAGTTCAACAATGAAGTGGCATGGACTAGAGGATGTGGAACCCCTTCAAGATGCTAAGGACAAAGGATTGTCTCAAGCTCCAAGCTCAAGACTCTACATTTTCTATTTTAGTGAACCAAGATCACATTGAGTCTATAGGAAAAGCCAATACTATCAAGGAGGGATGAGGTGTTGCTTAATGAGGCTCTTGCTCAAAATGCTTAGTGATATGCTCCAAAGCCCGCAACTACTTTCTCACATCCACATATGACCTAAACCAAAATTCAAACTCGGCCCCACCGATTCTTGCTATCCGACGCCACCGAGTTTAGATGTTATAGCCACTACCACAAACCCTAGGCAAATCGGTCTCACCGATAGGGATCTCGGTCTCACCGAGATGGGATTGCAATCTCTCTGTATGGATCTATTACCAAAATCGGTCTCACCGAGTTTTCGTAATCGGTCCTACCGAGATTGCAATGTAAACTCTCTGTTTCCTTTTCGTAACATTTCGGTCTCACCGAAATGAGCGAATTGGTCCCACCAAGTTTACCTGACCAACTCTCTGGTTAGCTTATTACCAAAATCGGTCTCAGCGAGTTTGTGTAATCGGTCTCACCGAGATTACGTTATGCCCTAACACTAACCATATCGGTCCTACCGAGTTGCATGTCGGTCCCACCAAAAATCCTAACGGTCACTAGATTTGCTGAATTGGTCCGACCGAGTTTATCAATTCGGTCCCACCGAGATTGGCAAGTTGTGTGTGACGGTTAGATTTTGTGTGGAGGCTATATATACCCCTCCACCTCCTCTTCATTCGTGGAGAGAGCCATCAGAACGAACCTACACTTCCAACTTACCTTTTCTGAGAGAGAACCACCTACACTTGTGTTGAGGCCAAGATATTCCATTCCTACCATATGAATCTTGATCTCTAGCCTTCCCCAAGTTGCTTTCCGCTCAAATCTTCTTTCCACCAAATCCAAATTCTGTGTGAGAGAGTTGAGTGTTGGGGAGACTATTATTTGAAGCACAAGAGCAAGGAGTTCATCATCAACACACCATTTGTTACTTCTTGGAGAGTGGTGTCTCCTAGATTGTCTAGGTGTCACTTGGGAGCCTCCGACAAGATTGTGGAGTTGAACCAAGGAGTTTGTAAGGGCAAGGAGATCGCCTACTTCATGAAGATCTACCGCTAGTGAGGCAAGTCCTTCGTGGGCGACGGCCATGGTGGGATAGACAAGGTTGCTTCTTCGTGGACCCTTCGTGGGTGGAGCCCTTCGTGGACTTGCGCAGCCATTACCCTTCGTGGGTTGAAGTCTCCATCAACGTGGATGTACGATAGCACCACCTATCGGAACCACGTCTCAAAAATCTCCGTGTCTCCAAATTGTGTTTGCACACTCCAATCCCATCCTTTTACATTCTTGCAAGTTGCATGCTCTACTTTCCGCTGCTCATATACTCTTTGCATGCTTGCTTGATATGTATTGTGTTTGTTAAACTTGTGCCAAAACTCCACTTCAACTTAAAGAAATTAAAAACTGCAAGTTTTGGTACTTAGTGTCTAATCACCCACCCTCTAGACACCTCTTCTCGATCCTTTCACTTGAAGAGATTGCTAGTAAACTGCGAGCCGTTGTCGGTGATGATGCGGTTGGGTACCCCAAACTGGCTCACGAGGCCCGTGATGAACTTGATCGCGGATCCGGCCGGGATGGTGTGGACGGCTTCTACCTCCGCCCACTTGGTGAACTTGTCGATGGCGACGTAGAGGTAGCGGTAGCCCCCAGGTGCTCGAGGGAACGGGCCCAAGATATCCAGCCCCCAGACCGCGAATGGCCACGATAGTGAGATGGTCTGGAGGCCCTGAGCTGGCTGATGGATCTGCTTGGCATGGAACTGACAGGCTTCACAGGACTTCACCAGCTCAGTCGCGTCGTTGAGTGCCGTAGGCCAGTAGAACCCGCTGCGGAACGCCTTGCCGATGAGGGTTAGTGACGACGAGTGGTGTCTGCAGTCCCCGTCGTGTATGTCAGCTAGCAGCTCTTTCCCCTGTTCCCTGGAGATACAATGCAGGGAAACGTCATTCGGCCGCTTTCTGTATAACTCACCATCTTGGATGCAGTATGCCGTGGCCTACCGAGCCACGCGCTCCGCGTCCTCCTCCTTCTCTGGAAATGCCCCTTGCGTCAGGTATTCCTTGAACTCCTGGGTCCAGCACCCCTCTTGAGGCTCGAGCGCCAAGAGTAGGCGCGCTCCCAAGGTCGGGCCGCAGGCCGGGGCTCCCGAGGCTGGTGGTTGGGGGAGCTCCGCCTGAGGCAGCGCCGGCCTTGAAAGTGGTGGTGTTGCCGATGGATTGAAGAGCTGCTCCTCGAAGATGCCAGGCTCTTGGGGTAGCCGCTTGTATGCTCTCTTGGCGATGTCGCCGGCTTCCTTGTTGGTGTCGCGGGGCACGTGCTGCAATTCCAGGCCTAAGAACTGCTTTTCCATTTTGTGTACCTCCGCGAGGTATGCCTCCATGTTCTCGTCTCTCGGCTCGTACACCTTGTTGGAGAAGTTGACAAGGAGCCGCGAGTCACCCTTGATGGTGAGGCACTTCACTCCCAGGGCCACCACAGCCTTAAGACCAGGTATGAGGCCTTCGTACTCTGCTATGTTATTGGAGACCTTCTCACCATGCTGGAAGCAGAGCTGCACGGCGTAGTAGAGCTTGTCCTGAGTGGGCGAGACAAGCACTGCTCCAGCCCCCGCGCCCTGGCGCGCAAATGCGCCATCGAAATACATCACCCAACCATCCGACGCTCCAATTCCTGGCAACAGGGACCGATCCTTGCCTGCTTCAAGCTCGGGGGCGTCCGTCCATTTTGCCACAAAGTCAGCGAGCGCGGCTCCCTTGATGACCCTTGTTGTGCTGAACTCCAGCTGGAACGCCTGCAGCTCGATATTCCACTCGGCGACTCTTCCAGTTGTGTTAGGGCTCCTGAGTACCCTCTCCAATGGGTAGGCCGAGACGACCTTGATTGGGTGATCTTGAAAGTAGTGTCATAGCTTACGCGAGGCCACTAGGAGCGCGAGCAGGAGCTTCTGAGGCATGGGGTACCGTGCCCTTGCATCCCGCAGTACCGTGCTGACGAAATACACTGGATGCTCGACAAGGGCGGGCGCATCAACGGGAGCCGCGTCTGTCGGAGGTTGGGGCGCCTCTTGAGGCGATTGGATTTCCGAAGCCTGGTCGCCCATTGGGGCCTCGGCAGGCCTAAGCTCGCCATCCTGCTAAGCTGGGTCATCCGTTGGCGTTGCTGCAGCCCCCACGGTCTCCTTCAGGTCTTGTGTCGTCCCGGCTGGGGGCGCAGTTCGGCGCGACGTGTCCTTGGCCTGGGGCTCCTCCCGAACCGCCACCAGAGCTGCACTGGCTGAGTGAGGGGTGGCGGCAAGGTAAAGCACCAGGGCCTCACGAGGGCGAGGTGCCACCATCACCGGAGGGCTGGTCTGATATCTCTTGAGGTCTTGAAACGCTTGGTCAGCCTCCGGAGTCCACTCGAATGGACCCTTCTTCTTCATCAGCTTGAAGAACGGTAGGGTGGCTCTCCCAGCTTGGAGATGAAGCGTCCCAGCGAAGTTACGCAGCCGGCAAGCTTCTGCATCTCCTTGAGGGTTTGTGGTGGGTTCATGTCTTCAATTGCCTTGACCTTTTCTGGGTTGGCTTCTATCCCCCTATGAGACACGAGGAAGCCCAGCAGATTTCCGGAAGGGACACCAAATACGCACTTTTCCGGGTTGAGCCGCAAGTCCACCTGGCGCAGGCTCGCGAAGGTCTCCTCCAGGTCCTGAATCAGAGTTCTCGTCTCCCAAGACTTCACCACAATGTTGTCGACGTAGGCTTCTGCGTTCCTCCCGAGCTGCTGGCCCAAGGCGTTGTGCATCAGCCGTTGGAAGGTTGCGCTTGCATTGCACAGCCCGAATGACAAGCAAGTGTAGCAGTACACCCCGCACGGGGTCAGGAAGGCTGTATTCTCCACATCTTCTACTGCCATCTTGATCTGGTGATAGCCTGAAAACGCATCCAGGAAGCACAGCAGGTCGCACTCGGCGGTGGAATCAATGATCTGGTTGATGCGCGGAAGCGGGAACGGATCTTGGGGAGATGCCTCGTTGAGGTTGGTGAATTCGACACACATGCGTTCCTTCCCGCCTTTCTTTGGCACTACGACGGGGTTCGCCAGCCATTCCGGGTACCGAACCTCGCGAATGACACCTGCCGCCTCCACCTTCCAGGTTTCTTGGATGATGAAGGACTGCTTCTCCGTGGACTGTCGCCGTGCCTTCTGCTTCACAGGGCGCACATTGGGGCACACCCTCAAGTGATGCTCGATCACCCCTCTTGGGACCCCTACCAGCTGATCGGGCTCCCAGGCGAATACTTCCTTGTTTGCGCGCAAGAACTTTACCAATGCTTCCTCTTGATCTGAGTCGAGGTTGGCACCTATGGTGAAGGTGGCTCGAGAAGACCCATCTTCCTCGACCAGAACCTGCTTGGTTTCCGCTCGATCTTGAGTGAACAACTGCTTCTTCTTGGCCGGGGCGGCCTCCTTAACTCCAGAGGGGGCCTCGTCGGCCGATTGTGCTGCCGCGGCGGTCTTGAGGGCAAGCTTGAGTGCCACCAGTGCTTCCTTGGTATCTCCGACTATGGTGAGGACGTCCTTGCTCCCGGGCATCTTCATGAAGTTGTAGGCTGGATGGGTCGCTGCCATAAACTGAGCTAGAGCCGGATATCCGAGGATGGCGTTGTATGGAAGGCCAATGCAGCGATGTCGAAGTCGATCAGCTCAGTGCGGTAGTTGTCGCGGGTGCCGAAGGTCACGGGAAGATGGATCTGCCCCAGGGGGCTGGAGGAGCCGCCACCGACTCCGGAGAAGGGCTTGCTAGGGCAGAGCCGCTCGAGTGGTACGCGAAAAGGATGAAGGCCTCCACCGAGAGCATGTTGAGGCCAGCGCCACCGTCGGTGAGGGTCTTAGTGACGGCTACGTTGCATATGGTGGGCGTGCAAAGCATTGGGAGCACGCCCGAGCCGACGGTGGTGATGGGGTGATCTCCCGAGTCGAAGGTTAGGTCAGCCTTGGGCGCCACCCAACCCGGGGGAGCCCCCTGCCGCATGGAAGTGGCGCTAATCTGGAGAAAGAATAGCTTGGCGTGATGGTCCGAGGGCGGCGCTTGCGAGCCGCCGAGGAGGGCCGCGACAACGAGAGGCGCCGGTGCCACGAAGCGCGCGACGAAGAGGTTGTGCAGCTCCTCCCAAGACACCACCGTGGATCTGGGGAGGTTGAGAAGCCAGGCGCGGGTGCGCTAGTGAGGGCCATGGGAAGACAGTTGGCCATGACCTTGTCGTCGCCCCCAGCCTTAAGGACGGCCTCCTCGTACGCCAGCAAGAAAGCCGACGGTTCCGCCGCGCCGTCATAGCGTGGCGACATCTTGGGCCTGAACTTGGGTGGCCACTGCACCTGCTGTAAGGCTGGGGCCAGGGATCGGAGCCCTTGGCCCCACCATGGGCGTCGGTCGCCGCAGCCGGAAGAGCAGCGCCGACCATGAGGGTGAGGTGCGGTGATGGAGAAGTGTAGATCGACGGAAGGAAAGCTTCAGCGCACCCTAGCGCGCCAAATGTCAAATTTTGGGTTCCGGCAAAACCCTTGAGGTTCAAACACTTGGGTGCGCATGAAGATCTCTCCCTACCTAATCACACCCTCACTCTCGCCGCGATCTCAAAGCTTAGCACGTCAAACCCACAGAAAGAGAGACACAAGAGTTTATACTGGTTCGGGCCACTGATGTGGTGTAATACCCTATTCCAGTGTGGTGTGGTGGATTGTCTCTTGGGCTGAGGATGAACAGTTACAAGGGAAGAACAGCCTCCTGAGGAGAGGTGTTCTTGTGCTTGGTGAACTCATGTGGAATGGCTCTGATCCAAGATGAGATCAAGATGCCTCCTATGGTGGTGGCTAGTCCTATTTATAGAGGCCCTGGTCCTCTCCCCAAATATTGAGCGGGAAGGGATCCAACAACGACCAAATTCGAAGGGAGACAACTAGTACAAGTTATCCTGACTAAAGGTGGTCTTCGCCTGCCAAAGGCTCTGGTGGTGACACCGTCTTGGGCTCCACGGTGACCTCCGTCATGTCATCCTGCTGGTCTTGGTCTCGTTGCACCGATATGGAAACCTTTGCCTGATGCCTCGGGACTCCTCGCCTGCGCTTGCCTCTTTAGCACCAAAGAGGAAACGAGGACACTGCGCGCGCTGTCGCCCGCCTGGCTCCAGTCGTCATGGCTTGCGTCACAGAAACCTCGTGAGGTGTCCCTTGCCTTGATCTGTCCACCCTTCGCAAGCCGGCCTGGTGAGGCCGTCTCGAGGAGGTCTTGTGTCGTCCGCCTCGCGAGGATCTTGAGTGCTTGCTGGTGAGGATGGGCCGTACAGGGCTGCTGGTAGAGCCACACTGTGGGCCAGCAGGCAGGCAAGTCTGGGGACCCCCATTCCCAGGATGCCGACATCATCCCCCTTTATTTATTCCTGTGGTGAATTGATTCTTGTTCTTTGAAGTTTATTTATGTTGGATAAAATACTTTGAATTTGAGACCACATGATGCATGTCTAGCAATTAAATTGCAGATACACGTGGTGACAATGGGGGTACTCTATGCATAAATGTTGAATGGCAGGTTGTCGCAGGAGGATTTCTGGAACTATCCATGGCACATTAAGGTTGTTCGATATATGATCAAGATTGCACAACTACGTGATTTCATCCTAGTTTCTTCAATAAAAATATAGACTTTGGAGTGGTTCTTTGCTGCACTTTTTGAGGGCATATCATGTTGTTTAACTATGTTAATGATGTTGAGAGTTTGCCACCAGTGAAAGTATGAAACCTAGGCCTAGTCTTCAAGCATTGGGATACTGATTTTATTCACTTGCTATGTTGGACATTCTAGGTGATGGATGTGCTATCACATGATGACTTCGTCCAGGTACTTGTCACCCTTTGGGCGATCTGATGTGCTCGCAGGCAAGCGCTCCATGAGCAGATATTCCAAAGTCCACATGCCACTCATAGCTTCATATTGAGATACATTAGAGAGTTGAATGATTGCAAACCAAAGAAGGCTATTGTAGCAAGGCGGATGATACGTCTCCAACGTATTTATAATTTTTGATTGTTCCATGCTATTATATTATCTGTTATGGATGTTTAATGGGCTTTATTATGCACTTTTATATTATTTTTGGGACTAACCTATTAACCTAAGGCCCAGTGCAAATTGCTGTTTCTTTGCCTATTTCAGTGTTTCGCGGAAAAGGAATATCAAACGGAATCCAAATGGAATGAAACCTTCACGAGGATTGTTTTTGGAACAAACGCAATCCAGGAGACTTGGAGTGGACGTCAAGGAAGCAACAAGGCGGCCACGAGGTAGGGAGGTGCGCCCAGGGGGGTTGGCGCGTCCCCACCCTCGTGGGCTCCTCGTGGCTCCACCGACCTACTTCTTTCGCCTATATATACTAATATACCCTGAAAACATCCAGGAGCACCACGAAACCCTATTTCCACCACTGCAACCTTCTGTACCCGTGAGATCCCATCTTGGGGACTTTTCCGACGCTCCGCCCGAGGGGGATCGATCATGGAGGGCTTCTACATCAACACCATAGCCTCTCCGATGATGTGTGAGTAGTTTACCACAGACCTTCGGGTCCATAGTTATTAGCTAGATGGCTTCTTCTCTCTCTTTGGATATCAATACAAAGTTCTCCTCGATTCTCTTGGAGATCTATTCAATGTAATTCTTTTTGCGGCATGTTTTTCCAGATCCGATGAATTGCGGGTTTATGATCAAGATTATCTATGAACAATATTTGATCCTTCTCTGAATTCTTATATGCATGATTTGATATCTTTGCAAGTCTCTCCGAATTATCAGTTTGGTTTGGCCTACTAGATTGATCTTTCTTGCAATGGGAGAAGTGCTTAGCTTTGGTTCAATCTTGCGGTGTCCTTTCCCAGTGACAGTAGGGGCAGCAAGGCACGTATTGTATTGTTGCCATCGAGGATAAAAAGATGGGGTTTATATCATATTGCTTGTGTTTATCCCTCTACATCATGTCATCTTGCTTAATGCGTTACTCTATTCTTATGAACTTAATACTCTAGATGCATGTGGATAGCGGTCGATGTGTGGAGTAATAGTAGTAGATGCAGAATCATTTTGATCTACTTGTCACGGACGTGATGCCTATATACATGATCATGCCTAGATATCTTGACAGTAATTATGCGCTTTTCTACCAATTTCTCGACAGTAATTTGTTCACCCACCGCAAAGTATGATATCTTGAGAGAAGCCACTAGTGAAACCTATGGCCCCCGGGTCTATTTTTCATCACATTAATCTCCCGCCAACGTGCTATTTTTGTCGCCATTTATTTTGCAATCTTTACATTCCAATCTTACAACAAAAATACCAAAAATATTTATCTTATTATCTCTATCAGATCTCACTTTTGCAAGTGGTCGTGAAGGGATTGACAACCCCTTTATCCCGTTGGTTGCAAAGTTCTTGATTGTTTGTGCAGGTACGAGGGACTTGCGTGTAGTCTCCTACTTGATTGATACCTTGGTTCTCAAAAACTGAGGGAAATACTTACGCTACTTTGCTGCATCACCCTTTCCTCTTCAAGGGAAAACCAACGCATGCTCAAGAGGTAGCAAGAAGGATTTCTGGCACCGTTGCCTGGGAGATCTACGCACAAGTCAAGACATACCAAGTACCCATAACAAACTCTTCTCCCTCGCAATACATTATTTGCCATTTGCCTATTGTTTTCCTCTCCCTCACTTCACCTTTGCCTTTTCTTCGGCCTCCTTCCGTTCGATCTTGTGTTACCGTGTGCCTTCTTTTTGCTTACATCTTCGCTTGATAAAAGTTTATTGATCCTCATCCACTTGCTAATCTTTTTAAGAGATCCAATTATGATGAACCAATTTCTAGTGATTTGAGTGCACTAGATTATCTTTATGAGGTTTTGCTTGAAATTCGTGAATCTGAAAATTGTGATGAAGAAATTTATGAAGAGATTCACGATAGCTCCTTGAATAAAAAGCATGATTGCAATGATTTTACTATAAATTCCCTTGATGTCAATTGTGCTAATAATATGCAAAACCCTAAGCTTGAGGATGCTAGTTTTGCTATGTCTACTACTTGTTGCAATGATCATGATTGGGCTGATTCTTCTTATGATCTTGAAAATTTATTTAAACCCCATAATGAATATGAGATTGATAATAGTGTTTGCAATAATATTGAAAGTGGTTTTGGAAGAGTGTTAACTTTAGATCCCACATATTTGGATAATGTTCAATCTTATGGTATTTTTGATGAAAGTGGGTTTGGAGAAGTCATGACTTTAGTTAATGATGATCCCACTATTTTGGAAGAGTGTCAACTTTGCATACATGTGGTCGTGTAGAGAATATGTTTTGTGATAGCTATATTGTTGAATTTGCTTATGATCCTACATGTAATTATTATGAGAGAGGAAAATATGGTTGTAGAAATTTTCATGTTACTAAATTACCTCTCGTTATGTTGAGATTGCTATTGTTTCTTTCCGCTTCCTTGCATATGCTAGTTTTTGCTTGCCTTGATAAGTTGTTTACCTATAATATTACTATGCATAGGAAGTACGTTAGACTTAGATGTGTTTGTCACGTATTTCATGATGCTCTCTTTGCGCTTCAATTATTGGCTTTCATGTGAGCATCATCATCTTTATGCCTAGCTAGGGGCTTTAAACGATAGCGCTTGTTGGGAGGCAACCCAATTTATTTTTGTTTCTGTTTAGTAATAAATAGTTCATCTAGCTTCTGTTTGGATGTGTTTTTATGTTTTAGTTAGTGTTTGTGCCAAGTAGAACCAATAGGATCTTCTTGGGTGATAGTTGTCTGATCTTGCTGAAAAAGACAGAAACTTTTCGCTCACGAAAATAATTGTTAAGTTTCACCAGAACGTGATAAAATACCAATTATTTTTGCAGTAGATCAATATACAAATTATACAGGTTTTCCTAGTTTTTCAGAAAATTTGAAGTTCTAGAAGTATTCGAACAAATCAGATTTCTACAAACTGTTCTGTTTTTGACAGATTTTGTTTTTCGTGTGTTGTTTGCTTATTTTAATGAATCTATGGATAGTATCGGGGGGTATGAACCACATAGAAGTTGGAATAAAGTAGGTTTAACACCAATATAAATAAAGAACGAGTTCATTAAAGTACCTTAAAGGTGTGGTTTGTTTTCTTATACTAAAGAAGCTCATGAGATTTTCTGTTGAGCTTTGTGTTGTGAAGTTTTCAAGTTTTTGGGTAAAGATTTGATGGATTTTGGAATAAGGAGTGGCAAGAGAGTAAGCTTGGGAATGCCCAACGCACCCCAAGGTAAAATTCAAGGACAACCAAAAGCCTAAGCTTGGGGATGCCCTGGAAGGCATCCCCTCTTTCGTCTTCGTCCATCAGTAACTTTACTTGAGGCTATATTTTTATTCACCACATGATATGTGTTTTGCTTGGAGCGTCTTGTATGATTTGAGTCTTTGCTTGTTAGTTTACCACAATCATCCTTGCTGTACACACCTTTTGGAGAGACAGACATGAATCGGAATTTATTATAATACTCTATGTGCTTCACTTATATCTTTTGAGCTAGATAATTTTGCTCTAGTGCTTCACTTATATCTTTTAGAGCACGGTGGTGGTTTTATTTTATAGAAATTATTGATCTCTCATGATTCACTTATATTATTTTGAGAGTCCTTTAGAACAGCATGGTAATTTTCTTTGGCTATAAATTTAGTCCTAATATGATAGACATCCAAGATGGGTATAATAAAAATAGCATTACAGTTCCGTTTGTTATGTCATGCTTCATCATTGTCATATTGCTTTGCATGATCATGTAGTTGACATCGTATTTGTGGCAAGGCCACCATTCATCATTCATACATGTCACTCTTGATTCATTGCATATCCCGGTACACCGCCGGAGGCATTCACATAGAGTCATATTTGTTCTAAGTATCGAGTTGTAATTCTTGAGTTGTAAGTAAATAAAAGTGTGATGATCTTCATTATTAGAGCATTGTCCCATGTGAGGAAAGGATGATGGAGACTATGATTCCCCCACAAGTCGGTATGAGACTCCGGAAAAAAAAAGAGGCCATAAAAAAAGAGAAGGCCCCAAAAAAAGGGAAAAAAAACAAAAAAAATGAGAGAAAAAGAGAGAAGGGGCAATGCTACTATCCTTTTACCACACTTGTGCTTCAAAGTAGCACCATGATCTTCATGATAGAGAGTCTCCTATGTTGTCACTTTCATATACTAGTGGGAATCTTTCATTATAGAACTTGACTTGTATATTCCAATGATGGGCTTCCTCAAATTGCCCTAGGTATTCGTGAGCAAGCGAGTTGGATGCACACCCACTTAGTTTCTTTTGTTGAGATTTCATACACTTATAGCTCTAGTGCATCCGTTGCATGGCAATCCCTACTCACTCACATTGATATCTATTGATGGGCATCTCCATAGCCTGTTGATACGCCTAGTTGATGTGAGACTATCTTCTCCTTTTTGTCTTCTCCACAATCACCATTCTATTCCACCTATAGTGCTATGTCCATGGCTCACGCTCATGTATTGCGTGAAGATTGAAAAAGTTTGAGAACATCAAAAGTATGAAAATAATTGCTTGGCTTGTCATCGGGGTTGTGCACGATTTAAATATTTTGTGTGACAAAGATAGAGCATAGCCAGACTATATGATTTTGTAGGGATAGCTTGCTTTGGCCATGTTATTTTAAGAAGACATGATTGCTTTATTAGTATGCTTGAAGTATTATTGTTTTCATGTCAATATTAAACTTTTGTTTTGAATCTTATTGATCTGAATATTCTTGTCACAATAGAGAAGATTACATTGATAAATATGTTAGGTAGCATTCCACATCAAAAATTCTATTTTTATCATTTACCTACTTGAGGACGAGCAGGAATTAAGCTTGGGGATGCTTGATACGTGTCCAACGTATCTATAATTTTTGATTGTTCCATGCTATTATATTATCCATCTAGGATGTTTTATATGCATTTATATGATTTTTGGGACTAACCTATTAACCTAGAGCCCAGTGCCAGTTTCTGCTTTTTTCCTTGTTTTTGTGTATCGTAGAAAAGGAAAACCAAACGGAGTCCAGTTGACCTGAAAATTGACGGAGATTATTTTTGGACCAGAAGAAGCCTACGGAGCACCGGAGATGGGCTAGAGGAGTCCCGAGGCACCCACAAGGGTGGGGGCGCGCCCTACCCCCCTGGGCGCGCCCCCTACCTCGTGGCTGCCTCGGAGACCCCCTGACTTGTTCCCGACGCCAAAACCTCTTATATATACCCAAAGTTCTAGAAAGAAACCTAGATCTGGAGTTCCGCCGCCGCAAGCCTCTGTAGCCACCAAAACCCAATCGGGACCCTGTTCCGGCACCCTGCCGGAGGGGGCACTACAAAAAAAATACACTTCTGTGATGATACGTGTTTGTCACAGTAGGTCACGTTTTTTGTCATGCATGTACATCCATGACGATTTTATGACAGAATCAAGATAGTCATACCTGTGCTGTCGTAGAAGTGTTCCATGACATTACCAAAATTATCATCACGGAAGTGTCCACTTCCATGACGATAAATCACGCGTCACATAAGTGCTTTCGTCAAGGGTGAGTGACACGTGGCATCCATCGTAATGGAACACGGTTAAGCTATCGGGTCCGGTTGTGGATCCGATAACCCGTTAACAGCCCCGACCAATGGGAATTTTCCACATGTAAAATCATCATTGGCTGGAGGAAACACGTGTCTGCTCACCGTTGGGACAGATGTCATCCACTCATTGAACCCAAGGTGCCTATGATACGTCGACATGTGGCACGGCCCAAGAGAGGCCCATTCCTGTGAAAAGGCCGGCCCCTTTGACTTGGTCAAAAGGTGGCGGGTCGGCCCACGGAAAGCCTGTTAACGGTCTGTTCACATATAGCCCATTTACAGCCCGCTAACCCAGGGCCTGTTACGACCTCTCCAAATTAGGCCCAGTACCGTCATCCAGGACGTCCAATATGATTCCAGCCCGTTTTAACTTCCGGCCCATGTATGGCCCATGACGTGTTTCGGCCCATATGAGGCCCTTTGTAACTCTTGGCCCATTAGCGGCCCGTGGTGAAACTGGCCCGTAATGAACAGTGTATCACTTCATACCCGTTAACGGCCCATTATTCCATTGGGTCGTTTCTAGCCCATGTTATCTTTCGGCGTTCTCAGGGCCCATTTATTCTTGGGCTCATTTCCAGCATTCGGTTACTTACGGCCCGTTACTGTCATTTTCTTCTTGTGGGACAAATTCAGCCCATGGTTACAATCGGCCCGTTTGTGGCCCGTTAATATGTTGGGCCGTTTCCATGTAAAAAAACCCGTTGGGCTGTTTTCATAGAGTTATCAAATACGGCCTATTAACAACCGTTATGATCCACTAATAGTACGACCCATGATTGGCGAAATGATGATACGCCCCGTAGAAGGCCCATGGATCCTATGGCCCGTAAAAGGCCCATGGATCGTACGGCCCATAGAAGGCCCATGGATCCTGCGGCCCGTATAGAAGGCCAATGGATCCTATGGCCCTTAGAAGGCCATGGATCATACGGCCCGCAGGAGGCCCATGGTTACAACAATCCGTGTGTTGCCATGATTATTTTGGCCTAGTTTCCAAAAATAGGTTATTGTGGCCACTAGAAAAACACAGAAAAAGAACTGCAATGACTACAAGCAAACAACTAAACAAGATAATAAGGAAATAAATAAGCAAGCAATTAACGCTAGCCTATTACCGCTATTACACATATTACATCCACTGGGCATCAAAGTTCGCCACCAGTGCAAATATAGGGAACAAAGCAGCATATTACATACACTGGCCGTCAAAATTGGCCACCAATGCAAATAAACGCGGTAGCAAAACAAGAGCATAACTGAAACAACTTCAGAAGAGCTCAAGAAACGTTATCCTGGGTATCCACCATGCTGGCAATAAGCTTAGCAAGCTTATTAGCTTTGTCCTGTTTGGCACTAAAATCCTCCAACGCTTGCTGTTGCACCAGAAAGTATGCATCTGAATGCTCCAGGGACTTCCGCAGTCTTTCCGCTTCTTGTCGCAGCACAGCTGATTGATGTCTTTCAGCTTGTAGTTGAGACTCAAGAAACCAAACTGATTCAGACAGTGATTTTGAATAGCTTGTGCAAGCGGTAGTGGCCAGTAACTCAAACACTAAACCAAGACAGGACTTTGGGGTTGTCTCACTGTCTTTGAGATAGTCTTCCTTAGCTATTTTATCAGCTTTGTTGGAGACAAACAAGGATATGTCACTATCCTGAACCTTATCTGCATTACTTCCTTTACCATTGCTTAATAAGGCACTCTTCCCCAATATTATGTCAGCATTCTAAAAGAAGAAACAAGCAGACACATAACAGGTTTAGCATGTACTAGTATATGAAACTCATTTCGGTGAACCGGTTCATTAGTAAGGTGGACAGGATTAAACTATCAAGTCTTCTATTGCCAAGTACTAGTACATAATAAAAGCATCAAACAAACATATATCTATGTCCTATGGTCACTGCATTGTCTTGCCAAACCAAAATAGAGACACGGTTCAAATCATATCAGTTCAAGACAAATCAGCAGTGAAAGAATACAAAGTGTGGGAAACTACATGGCACAACAAGATTTCAGATGGGTACCATGGGTCTACATGTACAACAATACTATTGGCTCTGTTGTGATGCTAGTAATGTGCATGATATGAGAAGTCAACTGTATACAGAATTGAAATTGAAATCAATAGAGCTATTGATAAGAGCAAACCTGTTAAAGACACATGCGTGAACATACCTGCTGTCCCATTGGAGTTTCGACTGGACCCTTCAATTTAAAAATAAGTTTGTATGAGTAAATACAATGATACAAGAGCAAAGCAGTATGCACGATAGCAATCATAGTTAAAAAAGGCGAGCCTAAGCGAGCGCTTAAGTGCACCTAGGCTCTAGGCGTTGGCAATACGCATTGCGCATAACTACGTTTAATCTCTGCATAACTGCGCATAAGCATGCGCTTTGGTCAGTAAAGCGCAAGGTGGTGGCAAAACGCACAATTAACGCCTAGAGCTTTTTTGAACTATGATAGCAATGGAATCTTAAATTAGAACAATTGTTCTTCAGGTTTAGGCACTTGTTCTACATTAACAGAGTACAGTAAGACACAAGAATATAGTACTTAAAAATAGAAAATGAGCAGATAGACCTTACCACGTTCTTGGTTCGGGACCAGTACAGAACAAGGTGTTCCCAGTCATTGTCCAGTAAATGTATCTCAGGAGAACGTACGGGAATTTGATGAGTTTCTTTGCCGGTGAAGTAAGTTTTCTTCAGGTAATTTTGATACCGCCACCAAGCATTCTTGAAGATAGCAGAGGTATTAGCACAGGTTACCTCATCCTGAGTTTCCAAATCGGTCCTTATCTATAGAGAAAATGGGAAAATTTGCTGTATTATAACCATCATGGAGGTAGGATGTATGGGACAAAGCAAAGTAATTGCCATGAATAACATTAATTACACATAACTCCTGGACAAACACCTGCAACTAGCATTTTCCTTCATCTTCAGTATAATATTTCCAAGATAGGAAGATACGCACATACGATTTAACAACATCAAATGCGATAGATGCTAAACTACGACTAGCTGGTTGTGCTTCCTCCACAGGAATAGGCGTACTAACTGGTGGAGTTGGGGTTCGCCGTGGTAGTACTGGCCCTTTGGGCACTGGAGCTGCCTTACTAACTGCTCTTGTTTGGGAGCTCTCTGGTGGAGATGGTGTGTGTCAACAGGAACTGGGTTACTATCTGCTGGGGTTGGGGTTAGATTGGGTGAAGCTGGTTCTCTGTCCATCGCGGTAGGGGTACAATCTGCGAGTGTTTGGGTTATGTGTGGTAGGGCTGGTTCTCGTGCATGTACAACCAGGGTGCTATCTCCACCAAGAGGTAGCACTGTTTTATTTGAAGACCGTGTTTTTAGCCCGTTAAATACTGGCATCACCCGCTCCAATTCAAATGGCTGATAAACATGAAACATAGTTGAATGTACAGACATTGTATGAGAGACAGATGCAATAGATAGTGTGGAAAAAAGAGGGCATGAAATAGTTGACATGTATATTGTTTAACTTAAACAGATAGCATGGCATAATTTCACATATATGATGTCTATCTAAACTGGATAGCATAGCATAACATAATTCAAAGATATGATGAATAACTAAACAGGATCGCATGACATAATTCACCTACATGTTATCTAAGTAATCAGGATCGCATCATTTAATTCACATATGTGATTTATATGCTAAACAGAGGGCATTCGATATGATGTCTGAACTAAGAACATGGTGTTGAATATTGTGTATATGATGTCTAAACTATGCAATGCAAGACACCATATGCATGATATGAGCAGTATAACCATGCCAAGTTAGAGCATACACCTTGGTGGGGGAATAGGACTGGTCATCTGTCTCTGAATCCATCTCTGAGGAGCTATCGGGACCCAACAAGAGATCTGCTTCGACAGGTAGCACTGTCTGCTCTGAAGGCCTTGTTTTCACTCCAGATTTTTCAATCTCCACCCAAATGGCTGATTCACAGGAAGAGTAGTTTAATGTACAAACATTATCGACAAATGGAAATGTAATGAAGAAAAGGATGGGCAAGATATCATTCAAATATATGATGCCTGGTTAAACAGGATCGCATTGCACATTTCACATATATTATGGCTGTCTAAAAGACATGAGACTACATAATTCCCATATATGATATAGAAACTAAACATGTGGCATTACAGAACATGTCTAAACTAAGCAGATGACATATATGATGTCAAAAGCAGCATTGCAAGGCAACATATGCATGATATGACTAACATCATCATGCCAAGGTAGAGCAAACACCTTGGGGGGTAAATAGGAGTGGTCAGCGGCGTCTGAATCCGCCTCAGAACAGATATCTTCCTCTAGATTACAATCTGGAGAGGGGTGGGGAGGGTTTGCCATTGAACCCACCATGGAGCGATGTCTGCATGACATTGTATTGCCATGCAAAACTCTTCTCTTTTTCTCTACATGTTCAGCATGAATGTGTACAATATCTGACATGCATACGAAAAAAATATGGTGGGATTATGTAGGGAGAGCATGCAGAAATTTAGAGTGATGGTAACAACCAGTGGATGGATCCAAAAATAATGCTAGCAGGTTGATGATTGCTTTAATTTAATAAAAAGACAGATGATGAATTCTTTACTATTTGTTTCCCACCCAAGATGAACAACATAGGCATACCCTAGGTGAACCAAATATTAGACGGAGATACTACTCATTGCTTCCTCGATATGTGCCCCACAACTAATTTAGAACTCAAGTTTGAACATCAATTTGGACCTGACTTGGAGTCCAAGAGGTGAACAGGACGATAAAGTAGAAGGTAATTTTAAGCAATGCATAACATAAGCAGAAACAAAAGAGTGCGACCTCTCTTGTGGACCCATGTACTCCTCAGGTTCATCTGCTGAGTCGATGATGGTGATGCCATTGCGGTGGGTTCCGGCGGCAGGGAAGGAGATCTGAGGCGGCAAAAGACGGTCAGGAGTCGTGATATCTGGTTTGGTGGATGTTTCTGTCGATGGAGCAGCTCAGGTGAGGTGGACGACGTCGCGGAAGGAGCAGGACAAACCATACAAAGTTCCCTTCGACACCTATTTGTAACTGAAGTAATTCTGTAAGGGCTCATTTGGATTGCATGATTCTAAAAACGCAGGGATAGGAAAAACACCGGAATAGGATAGGAATGCACATGGTAAACAAAGCATTTGTAAACACATGATTTCTGTCAACTTGGGTGTTTGGTTTACATGAATTGGAAGAGCAGAGGAATGCAAAGAAACATGGCCAAAATAAAGTGAAACCATATGAAAGCGTGTACAGTTAAAATGTTATTATGCCACTAATGCACTTGGTCTTGTTTTCATGCATAGGATTTTGAAAAGTAGGTCCAGGTGGATGTTTTGCTTCATTCCTTTCAACAAAATGCATGAATACTTGAATAGTAGAGTGCCATTGGAAAATTCCCTATTGCTATGTTTTTCCGTTGAACCAAAATAGCCCTAATGGATCGACATGAATGTATAGTAATAAGTGATGCAACAAGTGTAAAACCTCTTTGCCGTAGCCGTGTCGACCTCAGCATCATTGGGTTGGTCGCTGAAGCAGTTGAGGTAGAGGTGGCTGTCGGAGGTGTGGAGGAAGATATGAGGAATCTGTAGACGGCGTCTAGGGCACTGCTCTGTTGTGATGGATCGTTCTGTCGTTGGAGCAGCTCCGGTGAGCCGTAAGACGACAAGGCTGAAGCAGCACAAGACATACATCGTCAATCTCAAGTGGGATTCTAATAGCATCTCTAATAGATGATGTAAAATAGATGTAAAATTCACATCACCAAAAACCACCCGACTACAACAGATGAGGTAAAAACTGTTGACTCTGAACTTAACTGTCAAAACTGAAATTTACTGTGGAATCTGAATGTTACTGTCGAAACTGAACGCAATGGTAGTAGAGAGGCACTTGACATTTAGTTTAGGGAGGGCCTGTAGTTCATCTTCAACCTGAACCCCCCTGAGCCGCTAGCCACCACCAGCCGAACCGCCGGCCCCAGCGCTGGCTCGCTGCCCCGAAACAACTCCCCACTGCCGGTCTGCCGCCGCCCCGGCCAGCCCTCTAGGCCCCCCGCCCCCACCCTGAACCCTAAGATAGATAGTGGGGTACCTCTCCGGCGAGCCCCCGTCCCCGCTGTGGGTGGTTCTTCCTTAACTCCGGCGAGCGCCCCCACCCCTGAAAATCGACTGACCCAAAGGTCGATTCAGTCGACTGAAGTGTAGCAAAATCGGAGCAAAGCAGCAGCACGAGCGAGGGGGAGAGCAGCAGCAGCGCGAGCGAGTGAGCGAGAGCCGGAGCAGCAGCAGCAGATCCGGCTGGTATGGACGCCGTCGCCGAAGGGGCCTTGCACTCGGGGAGAGCCGCCGTGGAGATGTCGCCCGCGGCGCCGGCTTCAAGGTAGCCACTCCATGGGGGTGAGGGATGGAGCACCGTCAGCGCCGGGAGGTCGAGTTAAGGAGAAGGTGCGATGCGATGAGTGTACAACCTCTTTGGTGGCGCCGAGTAGGCCTCGGCTTCGTCAGAGGAGTCGGTGAGGATGCTGCGGTTCTGGTGGAGCAGGTTAAGGCGGCGCTGTGGGGATGGAGCAGCCGCGATAGACGAGGCGATCGTCGGAGCAGCTCCTTGGAGGTGGAGGACGGGGCGGCTGAACCGGCAGGACGACGAGATGGACGACGAATCCTCATCCGGGGAGGTGGACGAGGGACATCGAGCTGTTGCGGTGGACGATGTCATCGGGGAAGAGGCTCCGGCTGGGCAGCGGTGAGGTGGCGGACGGAGGAGGGTGGGGTTTCGCGGCTGGAGCAAAGAGGTTATGGCGGCCTGGGATTTTGAATGGCAAAAAGGAGGCGATGGGAGGGGTGAACCATGACTTAGGAACGCGCTTGTCCAACTGTAGGGTGTGTTACAAAAGTACCCCCCACCAATTTGAACTAGCGGCCCTTTCGGCTCAGGGTTAGAAGGGGGATTTCGTGTGTCAGGATTTGGCAGCGGGAGGGAGTTTTTGCGCGCATTGTAATCCGGGATAGCAAGGCGTGGGTTGTGAAGGCGCCAGTTTTGGGAGCACGATATCTGAATTTTCGGGATATAATAAGGTGCGGGTTGAATTTTAGGGACAAGCCTAGCGTGTAATATTGTACTTGTACGTACCAAATCAATTCGCACTTCCCTTAACCAAAAAGAAAACAAAAAAATAAAACTATTCACACCACACAAAGAGAGAGTCTTGCCCCGTTTTACTATCAAAATGCTATTCAAAGCTACTCCCTCCTTCCATCTATATAGGGCCTAATGCGTTTTTTGATGCTAACTTTGACCAAATATTAGAGCAATAATATATGACATGCAACTTACACAAAGCACACCGTTAAATTCGTCTATGAAAGGTTCTTTCAATGATATAATTTTCACATTGTGCATGTCATGTACTATTAATCTTGTCAATAGTCAAAGGCGGTCTTAAAAAACGCATTACGCCCTATATAGATGGAAGGAGGGAGTATGAATGCATGTTATGTCCAACTAAATTTTTTCGCTTGCTGTATAATGCATGTAACCTACTCATACCAACATTTTAGTGCATTCCAAATGTCTATACTACCGTTGCAATTCAAACTGTATTTGAATTCATTTCTCTATTTCAATAAGAATCTACAACCATGATCATTGCCAACTTCAACCATCATTCGTGTATTACCTTAATAACACACCACATGATTACTATAGAGATAGATATGAATTATTTGTACTACTTGAACTCGAATTCTATTTTTTTGAATACACTTGATGTTGATTCCAAATAATAGTACATTTGATGTACTAACTATATATTCATAATCTAAACCATGTTCCATACGTACACCATGTTTATCACACATAGTATAGTGCCCCGCCCCCTACATTATGACAAGTATTTAGACCTGAGCCGCAAAAGCCACACATTAGCCCAAATTATGATCAATGTTCTATATATTATACGTAGTACTAGCAAGATGCCCATGCGTTCCACAGAACATCAACATGATCAAGGGGAGGCCTAATTTGCAAATATGGAGACGGGTGTGGGTATCTTTTTTCAAAATTGCCATAGTTTCCTTCATATCCGTCAGATATAAATCGGACGGCCTATATTGCAGGATGGCAGGCATACCATCATCAACAACTCCGTTTTTTATAAGAGTAGAGATAAAATATAGTATATGTAGTATAACATGTTCATAACCACACCATGTGTATCACCATTGTATATATTCACACATGCATCAGTTTAAAACACTATGATAAATTCTTCAAATATCCTAATTCGCTTTTTATAATTAAGTATGATCTCTATTCGTCTTTTACACCCACACAATCCTCTTATCTTTATAGCTAGCGCTAACTTTCTCTCGTGCATGCACACGCCCACATCCCTCTCACCCTCCCTCAGCATTCTCTAGCTCCATCACGCAAATTCGTCTTTTCACTTTAGGTCGTTCACCCACGGTGTGTGTAGCCCCCCAGCTCCTTCTTTACGGCACACATCGATCGATATGCCTCTCTAGCCAGGTGTGCCTAGCACAAACACAAGCTTCCCCTCTTCTCTTATCACCGTCCATGCCTCACTCCCACCACTCTTTTCATCGATCTCGTACTCGCACACTCCTTCCCCCTCGATGTAGTATGACTCTCGCACCACCTCCTAGATGCATCCCTCTCTCTCTATCCTTCTCCTCGTGCCTCATTTGCTTCTAACACACACATGCATGTATACCGATCAATCTCCCAACATATACCTAGGTCGACTTTAACTATTCCCCCCATCGATCGACGTACCTCACAAGTTATGTCTCTCATTTATCTGACAAAGGATGATTGATCTTCCTATGTAGTTATGTCTGCTTACCACAGCCATATCGTCCCACCTCATCATTCGTGCATGCCTCCTGACTCGTCTCTCACACGCACGTGCACAGACATGCAGCCATCCCCTCTCTTATTGATATTGCAGACGTGCCCTCCGGTTGTCTAGCAATCCTATCCCACCATTTGTTAGAAGCAACTCCACTACCACCCCCTCCAACACTCTAGCTCTGTCTCTCTCCCAACCTTATTCTTCTCCTACACAAATACATGGATGCCGATCGATCTCCCTTAATACGTGAGGTAGCACTACAAAAAAAGACACATCCGTGACATTTTGGGCCGAATGAATTTTTTTTCTGTCATACATATGACACTTCTATGACGATAATTGTGAAAAAACCTGGTATCATCATAAATGTGGTGGGCTCCTACTTCTATGACAAAAAATCATGACAGAAAATGGGCTTTTCATCCTGGGCGGGCCGGAGACGCAGCTGCATGACATTCTTTGGGTCGTCCATGACAGAAAAAACCGTGGTAGAAGCGAGGGGGAGGAAAATTTCGGGGAGTTCCCGGTTACAGTGGGAGGTCGGGGGCCGAGCGATGCGTGTTTCTCTTGTACACGTACATGCGTGTGTGCGAGGCGTTGGCTCTAACTGAACCCGAGCGAGGTATTGGTCTCTAACTGAACCCGAGCGATTTCACTGCAGGCTACGCGTTACTGAACCCGAGCGATCGATCAATGGCTGTTAAGTGAACCCGGTCGAGCGATTCCTTCGCTACTGCTGCTAACTGAAGCCGATCGATGGGATGAACAGTGAGCGTTGCGGGGGGGGGGGGGGTTGGATGAACATTGAGCGGTGGCGTTGCCTCTGGATGAACAGGACCCCGTGGTGTGGTGGAGGGCTGGATGAACAGTAGACGGTGGAGGGGTGCCCGTGGAGGGGTGGTTGAACAGGACCCCGTGGTGTGGAGGGCTGGATGAACAATAGACGGTGGAGGGGTGCCCATGGAGGGGTGGTTGAACAGGACCCCGTGGTGTGGAGGGCTGGATGAACAGTAGACGGTGGAGGGGTGCCCGTGGAGGGGTGGTTGAACAGGACCCCATGGTGTGGAGGGCTGGATGAACAGTAGACGGTGGAGGGGTGCCCGTGGAGGGGTGGTTGAACAGGACCCTGTGGTGTGGAGGGCTGGATGAACAGTAGACGATGGAGGGATGCCCGTGGAGGGGTGGTTGAACAGTAGACGGTGGAGGGGTGGTTGAACAGTAGCCAGTGGAGTAGCGCGCGGTGGAGGCTGGATGAACAGGAGCCCGTGGAGGCTGGAGGAGGTCGACGGTGGAGATGAACAGTATCTCGTGGAGTCCCGTTTTGTGGTACGCCACACCCCTCCCGATGAACAGGACCCTCGTTTCGACCGTAGGAGGTCCGTTTCGTCCATTTTGCGGTACGCCACACCCCTCCTAATCAACAGGACCCTCGTTTCGACCGTAGGAGGTCTGTTTCGTCCGTTTTGCGGTACGCCAGACCCCTCCCGATGAACAGGATCCCTTTTCGAACGTGGCCGGTCGAACACAAAGGCCGTTTCCTCCGTTCTGCGGTACGCCAAGCCTCGTTTCCATCGCCTGTTCTGTCCAAGCCCTCCCGATGAACAGGACCACGCATTCCGTTTTGACCCAGCTGGTTGGCTCCCACGCGTTCCGTTGCCTCCCGATGAACACGACGCATTCCGTTGCCTCCCCATGAACACGACGCATTCTGTTGCCTCCCCATGAACATGACGACGACGTTGTTTCTCTGTTCCGACCCAGCCATGTCAACGAGCCCTCGCCGTATGTATGCGCGAGTAGGCGTTCGAGACCCCGCCCGCATGTACACATACGTGGCCGTATTTTCTTTCTTGCACCCTGGCCGCTGTACGTACGTGTACATGCTACGTGCGCGCCTCTACTACGACATGTACGCGCCTCTACTACGACACGTGCGCGCCTCTAAATCCACCAGTATATATGTATGTACACGTTCGCGACCAGAATGACAACGCTACGTATGCTTCGACCAGGTGGGTCCCGACTGTCAGGCACTTCCTTGCCTGTGAAGATGTAGCTGGTGGGTCCCAGCAGTCAGGGGGGCAAATTGTTTTTTTGCCCAGACGCACTTCCTTGCGTGCGAAGATGTAGCTGGTGGGTCCCAGCAGTCAGGGGCAAACGTTTTTAATGTGAAATATGGTGGCCCGTCTGGTGGGTCCGTGGTGTCAGGTGGAGGAATAATTATTTTGCACGTAATAAGGAGGCACTTCCTTGCTGCGGCCGTTGACCCAGCTGTCAGCCTCTCCACGTACAGTCCACGTCTGATGGAAGCCGTTCCTTGACCACGTTGACCACGCCGCACTGAGAGCACCAGGGTGGTGGACGACGGCGAGGCCTAGGAAGGGGACAACGCGGAGACGGGGAAGACGCGGCAGTGGATGCCCATGCGTAGAGGAGTACGAGGGTTCACTGGTTCGCTGCGGTGTGAGGCTGCCGTCGCCGCAAAATAACAGGGGGTGTGGGTGAGTAGAGGGATGGCCTGGCCAACAGTGGGAGTTGTAGGGGGCGGTGAGGCCTCCGCCGCATCGCAGCCGGCCACGGGAGGCAGGAGCACGAGGCACGACCGGCGCTGGTTTGGGCGGCTGGAGCAAGAAGACCAGAGGTTGAAGAAGCACTACGGCCGTTGGATGGACATCGTACAGTCACTGGAGCTAGAATCGTGCATATTGACTAAGTTGACAAAGCCCTCTGTCCCCGTCAACTTAGTAGGCCCACAAGTCAGCCTGCCACTATACTGGGTCGCAGCTAACAGGGGGAGTATTCATTTTTTTTGTGCGTAATAAGGAGGCACTTCCTTGCGTTCGAATAGCTGGTGGGTCCGAGCTGTCAGTGGCAGCAATGTTTTTTTCGCGAATTACAGAGGCCCTTTTGGTGGGTGAGGGAGTCCTGGATTAGGGGGTGTTCGGATAGCCGGACTATACCTTCAGCCGGACTCCAGGACTATGAAGATACAAGATTGAAGACTTCGTCCCGTGTCCGAAAGGATCTTTTCTTGGCGTGGAAGGCAAGCTAGGCGTGCGGATATTCAATATCTCCTACCATTGTAACCGACTCTGTGTAACCCTAACCCTATCCGATGTCTATATAAACCGGAGGGTTGTAGTCCGTAGGACAACCATCATCATACACAATCATACCATAGGCTAGCTTCTAGGGTTTAGCCTCCTTGATCTCGTGGTAGATCTACTCTTGTACTACCCATATCATCAATATTAATCTAGCAGGAGTAGGGTTTTACCTCCATCGAGAGGGCCCGAACCTGGGTAAAATAAAGTGTCCCTTGTCTTCTGTTACCATCCGACCTTGACGCACAGTTCGGGACCCCCTACCCGAGATCCGCCGGTTTTGACACCGACATTGGTGCTTTCATTGAGAGTTCCTCTGTGTCGTCGCTTTTAGGCCCGATGGCTCCTTTGATCATCAACAACGATGAGGTCCAGGGTGAGACTTTCCTCCCGGGACAAATCTTCGTCTTCGGCGGCTTCGCTCTGCGGGCCAATTCGCTTGGTCATCTGGAGCAGATCGAAAGCTACGCTCCTGGCCATCAAGTCAGGTTTGGAAGCTTAAACTACACGGCAGATATCTGCGGAGACTTGATCTTCGACGGGTTCGAGCCACAACCAAGCGCGCCGCACTACCCGAGGGGCATGATATAGCTCTGCCTCTGAATAGTGCCCTGGAGGCCGCACACGCACCGACCCCGATCCTCGACTCGGAGCCCGCTGTGTTCTTTGAGGATGAACGGTTGGACGTCACCTCGGGGGCTGCGATCTTGAAGGCGACCGAGCCGAACGCCAGCCCCGTACTCCGCACGGCCCATGACTCCAAGGAGTCGGATTCTTCTCCGAACTCCGGGCCTCCCGTGCCCCTACCGATCGAATTCGATTGGGCGCCTATAATGGAGTTCACCGCCGCGGACATCTTTCAGCACTCACCTTTCATTGATATCCTGAATTCTCTCAAGTCTCTCTCTATCCGGAGAGCCCAGGCCGGACTATGGTCTGCGAGGTTGGGATTCGGACGACGAAGAAATTCAAAGCCCACCCACCACCCACTTAATAGCCACTATCGATGATTTAACCGACATACTTGACTTCGGCTCCGAAGACTTTGACGGTATGGACGACGAAGGAGGAGACGAACAAGAACCAACACCTGTAGGGCGCTGGACCGCCACCTCGTCATATGACATATATATGGTGGACGCTCCAAAAGATGGAGATGGCGATGGAACAGCGGAGGATGGCACCTCGAAAAAACACCCAAAACGCCGGCGTCAACGGCGCCACTCTAAATCCCGCCACAGCAGAAACGGTGATTCCGGCACGGGAGATAATACTACCCCGGATAGCACCGAAGAACACCAAATCCAGCAAGATTCGGTGCAGGAAGATGGAGAAGCCAGCCCTCATGAGAGAGCGGCAGAGCGAGAGGTTGAGGATGATAACTACATACCTCCCTCTGAAGACGAGGCAAGCCTCGACGACGACGAATTCATCGTACCATCAGACCCCGCCGAACAAGAGCGTTTTAAACGCAGGCTTCTAGCCACGGCGAATAGCCTAAAGAAAAAGCAGCAACAACTTAGAGCTGATCAAGATTTGCTAGCTGACAGATGGACTGAAGTCCTTGCGGCCGAAGAGTATGAACTCGATCGCCCCTCCAAAAATTATCCTAAGCGCAGGCCGCTACCCCAATTAGAGGGGGAGACACCTACATTACCAATGCATGACATGGCAGACCGGCCACCTCGCGGCCATGACAGAGAGGCCTGTCGAACCTCTAAACAAGCCATGCCCCGGTGCCGCTCAACTAAGGCACGGGAAAATGAGCCAGACCTGCAAGACTTACTGGAGGATAAAGCAAGGCAAACAAGATCGATCTATGGATCGCGCAGACGCCCGACGACACGTGATGATCTTCACTCCGGACACAATAAATCCGGCCGGGCCGAACACAACAGGCATAGCTCTTCCGAGCTGCGTCGTGACATAGCCCAGTACAGGGGCGCCACACACCCACTACGCTTTACAGATGAAGTAATGGATCATAAAATCCCAGAGGGTTTCAAACCCGTCAACATCGAGTCGTACGATGGTACGACAGATCCGGCAGTATGGATTGAGGATTATCTCCTTCACATCCACATGGCACGTGGCGACGATCTACACGCCATCAAATATCTCCCCCTTAAGCTCAAAGGACCAGCCCGGCACTGGCTTAACAGCCTACCAGCGGACTCAATCGGTTCTTGGGAAGACCTGTAAGCCGCATTCCTCGACAACTTCCAGGGGACCTATGTGCGGCCACCGGACGCCGACGACCTAAGCCACATAATTCAGCAGCCAGAAGAATCGGCCAGGCAATTCTGGACACGGTTCCTAACAAAGAAAAATCAGACAGTCGATTGTCCGGACGCAGAGGCCCTAGCAGCCTTCAAACATAACATCCGCGACGAGTGGCTTGCCCGGCACCTGGGACAGGAAAAGCCAAAATCTATGGCAGCCCTCACGACACTCATGACCCGCTTTTGCGCGGGCGAAGATAGCTGGCTAGATCGCAGCAACAACTTATCGAAGAACCCTGGTAATTCGGATACCAAGGACAAAAGTGGCAGGACACGTCGAAATAAGCAAAAGCGCCGCGTTAGTAGCGACATCAATGAGGATACGACAGTAAATGCCGGATTCAGAGGCTATAAATCCGGTCAGCAGAAAAAGCCATTTAAAAAGAATACCCAGGGCCCGTCCAGTTTGGACCGGATACTTGACCGCTCGTGCCAGATTCATGGCACCCTCGAAAGGCCAGCCAATCACACCAACATGGATTGTTGGGTGTTCAAGCAGGCAGGCAAGTTAAGAGCCGAACACAAAGACAAGGGGCTGCATAGCGACGACGAGGAGGAGCCCAGGCCGCCAAACAACAATGGACAGAAGGGGTTCCCCCCACAAGTGCGGACGGTGAACATGAAATACGCGACCCACATTCCCAAGAGGGAGCAGAAGCGTGCGCTACGGGACGTATACGCGATGGAGCTAGTCACCCCAAAGTTCAACCCATGGTCCTCCTGCCCGATCACTTTTGATCGAAGGGACCACCCCACTAGCATCCATCACGGCGGTTTTGCCGCATTGGTTCTTGACCCAATCATTGACGGTTTTCATCTCACAAGAGTCCTCATGACGGTGGCAGTAGCCTGAACCTGCTTTATCAGGATACAGTGCGGAAAATGGGCATAGATCCATCAAGGATCAAGCCCACAAGGACGACCTTTAAAGGCGTCATACCAGGTGTAGAGGCCAATTGCACAGGCTCGATAACACTTGATGTGGTCTTCGGATCTCCGGATAACTTCCGAAGCGAAGAGTTAATCTTCGATATGGTCCCGTTCCGCAGTGGCTATCACGCCCTGCTCGGACGAACCGCATTCGCTAAATTCAATGCGGTGCCGCACTACGCATATCTCAAGCTCAAGATGCCAGGCCCTCGAGGAGTAATTACGGTCAACGGAAACACAGAACGCTCCATCCGTACGGAGGAGCACACGGCGGCCCTCGCAGCGGAAGTACAAAGTAGCCTTTCAAGGCAACTCTCTAGTCCGGCCGTTAAAAAGCCGGACAATGCAAAGCGCGCCCGGAGTAACCTGCAACAAGACCGCCTGGCACGTTCGGAGCAAGCGTAGCAATACGGCCCCAACCCCAGCCATCGCAACATAGCGGAGCTAGTACCTCGAGTACACAATTACGCCCTCGAAATTCCATGGGCACAGGGGCAGGGCACATTAACGGCATGCTTACAATACGGAGTCAAATGTACTAGGGGCTGCCGGATTTTTTTTTTACTTTCAGGACTCTCCACTCTGGATAACCTGTTCGGCTTTGCTGCCGCACAGACGATGCAAGACCCAGGAAAGCAGACAAAGCTTCGCCGCATTACGGAACTCTCAGGTGGTCTCTATTTCGAGCGATATATCTATTTCTAAATTCCGCGGCCTGCGCCTGGTCAGGACATGTTAAATAGTCTAATATCTTTTTTGCTTATCGCACTACTTGTATCGTTCGGCGTTGATAAATAGTCTCTCTATAAACAATGCATAGCTTTTCGCCTATTTTTTGCGTTGTCCTCTTTTAATATATATGTTCATTAAAAAAACATGATCGCAACCGTACACCATGGTACGGCAAAACACGCTAGGGGCTTCATTACCCTTCTATCTGGTGTGAGAAGTCCGTACACTTTCACAAGTGCGGCACCCCGAACTTATAGCACTATATGCATCGGCTCCGAATCATGATTTTGGTCACATGTTGGGTTTGCCCGGCTCCTATGTTTTGGTGCCTTACGTTCCGCTATATCGACTAAGGTAGCACTAGGAGAACCACTGCGATTGTGCCCCAGTTCAGGTGGGTTAAGCACCTCAGTGGAGAAAGCTAAAACAGACTGTCATGATAAGGCGCGAGACCGGTCGCTGTTCGCGAGGTTTTTCGAGTCCTTAAAGACTTATGCTGCTTCGAGCAAGGAGCTGGCTATGTCCGGCCAAAGGTGTGGATAGCGCCCCGAATTCGGCCTTCCGAACTAGGGGCTTCGCCGAAATTTAAAATTATAACGTTCTATGGCTAAGTGAGAGTGTTCAAGCATTATAGTCCGATTGCCTGGTTCATTGTGCTGAGCGCCTCCCTCGAAGGACCCAACTATGGGAAAAAGAGCCCTCAGGTTTATCCCAAACACCCCAGCACTAGTGGCATGGGGGCAGAAGCCGAGGACTGGCCATCTCTCAATTTTTGATAAACGGTCGCACAGAAAATAATATTTTAAACTCAATAAGCATTGCTTAGCGCATATGAACAAGTTTTCAGCGCACAGGATACAAACGAGCGAGTTCATTCAAATACTACATCTTTAGTACATTCATCCGCGACAAGACGGGCTCCGGCAAGAACTTCCTTGTAGTAGTTCTCGGGCTTGCGATGCTCCTTCCCCGATGGCGGCCCGTCCTTCACCAGCTTCTCTTCGTCCAGCTTACCCCAATGTAGCCTTACACGGGCAAGGGCCCTTCGGGCACCCTCAATGCAGGCGGAGCGCTTGATGACCTCAAGCCGTGGACAGGCCTCCACCAGCCGCCGCACTAGCCCGAAATAGCTCCCAGGCAGGGCCTCTCCAGTCCACAGCCGAACTAGTAAGCCCTTCATGGCCTGTTCGGCCGCCTTGTGGAGCTCGACCAGCTGTTTCAGCTGATCGCTCAAAGGCACAGGGTGTTCGGCCTCAGAATACTGAGACCAGAACACACTCTCCGTCGAGCTGCCCTCTTCAGCTCGGTAGAACGCGGCGGCGTCAGATACGCTGCGGGGAAGATCGACGAACGCCCATGGAGAACTCCGGATTCGGGTAAGTAACAGGTAGTTTACTTTTATATTCCTACTTTGCATTAAGAATGCGTTACCCGTTGCTATCTTTTTCACCTCCTCCAACTCTTGGAGTGCCTTTTGGGCTTCGGCCTTGGCACTCTTGGCGGTCTCAAGGGCTGACGCGAGCTCGGATGCTTGCGCTTTTGACTCAAGCTCCAAACTCTCATGTTTTTTCATGAGAGCTTGCAGCTCTTGCTGCACCTCGCCGACCTGAACCCCAAGCATTTCTCGCTCGGCGCGCTCCTCGGCCGTTTTCTTTCCGGCCTCATCCAGCGCCTGCTTCAGGGTTGCCACCTCGGTTGTGGCCCCTACAATAAGCAGTACAATCCTGTTATTTCTTTCTGCAATCAAGCCTCTCTATAGGCACCTTTTTTCTTTTTTAGGGTATTTCTTACCTTCTTTCTCCTCGAGCTGCCGTTTGGCAAGGCCGAGCTCTTGCTCGGTCCGCCCGAGGTCCTTTTTAAGGACATCCACCTGCGCAGTCAGTGCGGCGGTGGACAACAGCGAAGCCTGCATACGCATATTTGACTTTTTGTTGTTAGACTCCTGCGAAAATTACTAGATCCTCTATTCGGCTTTTCTTTTCGAACAGCGAACATAGCATCAGGGGCTACTATCTATGCGGTAAATAATTTAACATATTTTTACTTACCTCGAAGACTGTTAGAAGGCTAGCGCAAGCTTTAGTCAGTCCGCTCTTGGCGGACTGAACCCTTTGGATCACCGTATTCATAAGAGTACGGTGCTCCTCGCCGCTGGCGGCGCCCTCAAGCACCTCCAACAGATTGTCCGACGCCTCTGGTTGGACGGAGGTCGCCGGCTCAGACGGCTTACTCGTCTTGGAAGGAGTTCGCCCACCGCAGACCAGGACTGTCGAGTCCGGCGCGGTGTCCGGCACAAAGCCGGACTCGGAGCCCTGGGGGGTTTTATCCCCTTTACTCCTGGGGTCCGGAGGATTGCCTTGTGGCTCCTCCAGGACCATCTCCTCCTGCCCCAAAGCTTGGCGGGGCGCCACTTCGGCGTCGTCCGCCCTGCAGGGGGAGACAGCGGGCGGAACAGAGTTCACGTCCGACGAATCCAGGGAGCCGCTCGACGAATCGTCGAGTTCGGCCCGGGGCGGGCTGCATAAATTACAAGCGATATTAGGGAAAGCCGTGCATTAAAAGAACATCATGAGTCACTCTGGTATATAAATACTTACAATTTCGCCGGACGCTTGGTTCTGTCCGGCCACTCCTTTCCGCCCTCTTTGGTGTCGTGGGAGTAGTCCGGTGGAGGGGTCTTCCTTTTCCTCGACCCCTCGGACTCCCCCGTTGGGGTGGCCTTCTTCTTCTTTTCTCCCCTCGCTGGGGGGAGAGCTTTCTTGTTTCTCCTCCTCGTTTTCACGAGAGGAGAGCGACGCGGACTCGTCAGACGACGAGTCCGACACCACCATGTTGCGGGAACTTTTTCGAGTCCTGGTGGTTTTCTTCTTCTTGGCCTTCCTCTCCGGCACCACGTAAGGTGCCGGAGCCATTAGCTTCACCAAGAGAGCTGGGGCCGGGTCTTCGGGCAGAGGAGCCGGACAGTTAATTGGTCCGGATACCTCCTGCCAAGCCTGTCAAAGGTAAAGGGAGTTTAGATCCTGCATAGAGTTAATTTATGGAGAAGAGCTTAACGAACCTGTCAAAGGTATAGATAGCTTACCTCGCTAGCGTTACGATGCGAGCTGTAGCCGCGATCCTCGGAGGCGGATGTGGGGGACTCGACGCCTTTGGTCAACACCTTCCAGACGTCTTCATACGTCGTGTCGAAGAGCCTACTGAGGGTTTGGTGCTGCGCCGGGTCGAATTCCCACAAAGTAAAATCCCGTTGTTGGCACGGGAGGATCCGGCGAACGAGCATGACCTGGATCACATTGATCAGCCGGATTGGCTTGTTCACCAGGGACTGGATGCACGTTTGCAACCCAGTCACTTCTTCCTCGTTGCCCCACGACAGGCCCGTCTCTTTCCAGGACATGAGCCGCGTGGGGGGTCCGGATATGAACTCGTGGGCTGCGACCCATTTCGGATCGCGTGGCTCGGTGATGTAAAACCACCCGGCCTGCCACCCCTTTAGGGACTCCACATAGGAGCCATCGAACCAGAGGACGTTGGCCATCTTGCCGGCCATAGCGCCTCCGCACTCCGCCTGGGTGTCGGACACCACCTTGGGCTTGATGTTGAAGGTCTTGAGTCAGAGGCCGAAGTGGGGGCGGACGCGGAGAAAGGCCTCACACACGACGATAAGCGCCGAGATGTTGAGGACAAAGTTCGGGGCCAGATTGTGGAAATCCAGGCCATAGTAGAACATGAGCCCCCCGGACAAATGGGTGAAGTGGAAAGCCCAGTCCGCGGAGGAAATGGGGAAGAAAAACTACCCTCTCATGGGGCCCTGGGGTAGGAAGAAGCTGCCCCTTCTCAGGAAGCCGATGCGGGATGTCCTTGGACAAGTATCCGGCTTTCCTTAGCTTTTTTGCTTGGGCCTCCGTAACGGAGGAGGCCATCCACTTGCCTCCCGCTCCGGACATTGTTGGAGAAGGTTGAGGAAGGAAGAGCGGACTTGGGCGCTGGAGCTTGAGTGCGCGAGAGATGGATTGGCATAGGAGGAAGAAGGCGTAGGTTAAAAAGGCGAATCCTTATCCCTTTATACAAGCGGGTGCGGTTAGGCATCCCCACCTACCTAATAAAACTCACTTGCCTCTCGAGCGCCGTGGTAAATGGCGCGGTTGGGTTACCCACGTCCGTATTGATGAGAATCCCGTTAAAAGGGTCACACGATCTCTGCTTTGACAAAACGTGCCAAGGAAACCGCCTCGCTAAACACGCTGAGGTGGAACAATGAAAACAATTTATATAAAGAGCTTGGCCGCAGTGTTATGACGCACCGCGGAATACGTCAGCAGATTTGATTTGTGTTAATATTATTCTCTATATGGCAATATGTGGAAACTTATTTTGCAGAGCCGGACACTGTTTTTGGTGGTTGTAATCTTCTTGAAGAACTTGGAGGAGGAACCCGCCTTGCAATGCCGAAGACAATCTGCGCGCCGGACTCGTCGTCATTGAAGCCTGGTTCAGGGGCTACTGAGGGAGTCCTGGATTAGGGGGCGTTCGGATAGCCGGACTATACCTTCAGCCGGACTCGAGGACTATGAAGATACAAGATTGAAGACTTCGTCCCGTGTCCGGAAGGATCTTTTCTTGGCGTGGAAGGCAAGCTAGGCGTGCGGATATTCAAGATCTCCTACCATTGTAACCGACTCTGTGTAACCCTAACCCTACCCGGTGTCTATATAAACCGGAGGGTTGTAGTCCGTAGGACAACCATCATCATACACAATCATACCATAGGCTAGCTTCTAGGGTTCAGCCTCCTTGATCTCGTGGTAGATCTACTCTTGTACTACCCATATCATCAATATTAATCTAGCAGGAGTAGGGTTTTACCTCCATCGAGAGGGCCCGAACCTGGGTAAAATAAAGTGTCCCTTGTCTCCTGTTACCGTCCGACCTTGACGCACAGTTCGGGACCCCCTACCCGAGATCCGCTGGTTTTGACATCGACAGTGGGTCCCTGATGTCAGGTGGAGGAATCATTATTTTGCGTGTAATAAGGAGGCATTTCCTTGCGTGCGGCCATGGACCCAGCTGTTGGCCTCTCCACGTACAGTCCACTTCAGATGCATGTCGGTCGTTGACCACGTTGACCAGGCCGCGCCGAGAGCACCAAGGCGGTGGACAACGGCGAGGCCTAGGAAGGGAACGACACGAAGGCAGGGAAGACTCGGCAGTTGTTTTTGTTTCCCACGCGGAGGGGAGTACGACTGTACGAGGGTTTACTGGTTCGTCTGCCGTCGCCGGAGAATAACAACAGGTGTGGGTGAGTAGAGGGATGGCTAGGCCAGCGATGGGAGTATGGTGGGGCGATGAGGCCTGCGCGGCAGAAGAGCCGGCCGCGGGGAGGAGGGAGTAGGTAGTCCCGCCGGTGCTTGTTTGAGCGGCTGGAGCAGGAAGAGCAGAGATTGAAGAAGCACGACGGCCGTTGGATAGCCATCCAATAGTCACTGCTTGTGCGTCAACCTTTTTTTAGGAAAGCCTCAAATCCGTGGAAAACAACATATAACCCATCTGCCATTATTTCTAATAATTTATATCCCATTTGCTAATTATTAAGTTTTTTAGCCCATATTCTTTTTGTTAGCATTACAGACCATATTGTGGCCACGGTTAAAAAATTATACGAAATTTCGCATATTTCGGTGCGGTCCGAACTGCTTTTAATCCGGAAATTTCGACTCACATTCAAACTGATTTTAAAAATAAATATATATCAATATAGAATCCAACAAATTCTCCACGCAAAAAAATTAATGTAATTTAAAATCTTGAAATAAAAAAAGATATTTGAAACTAATTGTCAGTTTGATGTGTTTTAAAAATGTACAACCCATTTCTCATTACTGATGGGCCATTTTCTCGGCCAGCCGAATGAAAGCTCTCCTCGTCTTGAAAGATTTGCTGCCCAACAGGCGTGACAAAGTGACTTACTTGGCAAATCACAAAAAAACTGGGCTGTGGCCGTGGACCCAGCTGTCAGCCTCTCCACGTACAGTACTCTTCCGATTGAAGTCGGTCGTTGACCACATTGACCACACCGCGCCGAGAGCACCACGGCGGTGGACGACGGCGAGGCCTAGGAAGGGGACGACGTGGAGCCGGGGAAGACGCGGCAGTAGATGCCCATGCGGAGAGGAGTACGAGGGTTCACTGGTTCAGCTGCGGTGTGAGGCTGCCGTCGCCGCAGAATAACAGGGGGAGTGGGTGAGTGGAGGGATGGCTTGGCCAGCGGTGGGAGTAGTATGGGGACGGTGAGGCCTCCGCGGCAGCACAGCCGGCCACAGGAGGCAGGAGCATGCGGCACGACCGACGCTGCTTTGGGCGGCTGGGGCAAGAAGACCAGAGGTTGAAGAAGCACTACGGCCGTTGGATGGACATCTTTGACCACGCCGCGCCAAGAGCACCAGGGCGGTGGACGACGGTGAGGCCTATGAAGGGAACGACATGAAGCCGGGGAAGACACGTCAGTGGCTACCCACGCGGCGGAGAGTACGAGGGTTGACTGGTTCGGCTGTCGGCGCCGGAAAATAACAGGAGGTGTGGATGAGTAGAGGGATAGACAGGCCAGGGATGCGAGTATGATGGGGCCATGAGGCCTGCCCGGTAGCACTACCGGCCACGGGAGGCAGGAGCAGGCGGTTCCGACGGTGCTGGTTTGGGCGGCTGGGGCAGGAAGATCAGAGACTGAAGAAGCACGATTGCTGTTAGATTGACATCTAACGGTCTGACGCTGGTAGAGTCGATTGTTGACTAAGTTTCTTTTTTGAGAAACCTTGTGTACGCATGAACTTAGTAGGCCCACAAGTCAGCCTCCAAATCTGTGGCAGACAACATAAAGCCCATTTGCTATTTTTTATAATTTGTAGCCCATTTGCTAATTCTTAAGTAATTTATTACAGCCCATTTTCTGCCCAGGACCACGGTCAAAAAGTTCAACCTTATTTTGCATATTTCGGTGGAGTCCGAATTGTTGTAATCCCGAAATGTTAAACTTTTTTTAAGAACTTATTGATTTGCCAAAAAAATCGTTTTGTTTTTGTAAGCAAATAAGATGTGGGACAATTGAGTTGGTTTAAGGGAAAACCAGTGGTAAAAAAATCAGCGCTGGGTGGGAAAAAACAACAAAGATAAGGATGTAAATATGAAAAGGGAATTTTATGTGTTTTCAATGTAATGTTACGTGTATATGAACTAGTAAAACTATAGGTAGAGATTAGAAAACGGATGTAGGACATGCTTTCCAAGAGGAAAATAGAACTGGGCTGTGTGTTTGATTCAGTAAAAAAACTGCCTGCGGATGTTGTAAGACAAAATATAACTAATGCTGGCGGGCCAAAGGCCAGTAGTTACCTGCTAGATCTTTGTGCCCCGTTGTCGTCATGGGCTGGGCCTGTTAAAAACAAAACCAACCCTGGGCAGTCTACAGCCTAGTTGAAACTTGCTCGACCTAAAAAAACAATATACATGCTCAATGAACGAGAGAATTTTGCAAGTACAGACTGATAACTGGGATGCAGCACAGATATTGTTTCCTTATCATGATAATAAGTGCATGCACTTGTTTCGAAAAAATTGGAGAACTGGGAATTCGAACGACGGGTGCGTATGCTACCCATCAAATAAAAATCAGGTGCCTGAAAATTCATTTCGAAACAAATGATTCAGCTTTATATCCACGTCGACCCTCGGCATGATGGTTGGAAGCAAATGCAAGTTCATACCAAAAGATCCTTAACAATAATACCAACTTGCGGACGACAAGGTAGTACAACTACCAATACCAAACTAACTTATAATCTTTTTACTCTTGGCCCTAGTGTTCGTCTGGTAGAAAATCTTGTAGAGGACCAGCTCCCGCTCCTTCTCTTGCTCCAGGTCCCCGAGGTGGTACTGGTGCATCACCCAGTTGGTCCTCTGCTGGTCGAAGTTCTTGTTGGTGTGTAGCACCAGAACCTTTTTTGCTGCCCGTCTGCCGGCTGTTGACCATCACCGGCAAGGTATTGCCGGTCTTGTGCCACATCGCGTGCATGCCGCACTCCGACTGTATCTTGCGACGCATCCACGTGCCTCTTTTGAACGCCCTGGAATTGCGCTGGAAGAAATGCTTCCTTAGGCCACTTAGTGTGATACCTGCAGTATTGTGGAATACAGGTTTTAGTGTACCTAGTTGGCATTTTCATAACATCTTTGGCATGTTGCAGTCACTTGTTTCACTTTTTATTAACTGTCAAATTGTAATTGCTTCACCAGGTCTGCGTCTAAAAAGAAAAATAGAGCTATAAACAAAGGAATATGTTTGTGCAAGTAGACGGCCGATCGGTGTCTTACCTGGAAGTTTCTCAGGTTGGGTGTAGCATATGTCGTGCTCTCTGTCGATGGTTGGTATGAACAAATCAATGAGAGACTGAAATCTCGCGCTGTCAGCAATCACTTTGGCCTCAAGGTGCTCGATCAGCTCCTGATCCGTGGGATCGAACTTGACGCCAGCCGGCAGCACCGGCCAATCCTTCTTCGACTTGCATTGGTAATTCCAGTTATATGGTACTCAATGTATGATCAATCGACTGTTTTAAGTGAATGATGAAAGATTTCGACAGATAAGTGGTACTCCAAATCTGAAGTCCAGAATACCCGAACACGCCGCCGGGATTCTTGTGTCACCTCACGCGCAGCGTGTTGTCACGTTAATTCAATGTGTGGACATGATGAATAATTTGACCGACGTATACTAGTACTGCTACTGTACTACTTACTAGTCGTATTTAGTGTCACAATTTCTACATAGGTTTAACTAACAAGTACGCACTTGAAGCCTAACTGATATATATGGCTTCTGCACAACATCTCCATCATCATTATCAATACATCCTACGTAGGTGAGTTAGGATGCACTTGATCCCAGGAAGGTATCTATCCTTCAAACCAGAGGAGTGCTTCAAACTAACAACAGTACATAATATCCAACAAAAGAGGGTCGTGCTACAGCAGCAGAATACATGGCTCAGTCTAGATATCGGCACGAATCAAGTTGTGCATATTTGCGGTTGGCATGAACCACATCGTCGCATGTCGGGTTTGCAAAAGCCATCCATCGCATGGAAGCTTGATGCCTTTCACACACTGAAGATTATTTGGCAACAAGCTGTGCCGACGAATCTCTAGATATGGTTATTCATGAAACCCATGGTATGATGTGTAAACACAGCCCCCCTCACGAATGGAAGTTGCATAGCACAATAATCATCACCGGTGATATGATCGATGATTGGTTGGATGATCGGATAATTGAGCCCGAGGAACAAGGAGTGGTTGCCGAGGCTGTAAACCCACCTCCAATTGAATACGCTTGGCCCAACGGAGCTGGGATCTTTCTCGAACATGAAGCAGCCATACCCATCAATGTCACGAACGCCCCACGCATTGTATTTCATGTGGTTTGATGTAATGGTTTGGTCAATTTGGTACGTGCGAATGAGCATCAAATGACCGTCGTCAGCTGAACGAGCGATAAACCACCACCCATTGGCTGGTATGATTCCAGGTCTTGGAATCATGAAGGCCAGCGCATTTGCGTCTGCTGCAACAATTCAAATTGGAGACCAAAAGGACAAAAATAAACAATCATGTTCAGAGTATGTGTGGAATTAAGATTATTATAACAGTGACACATATCATAGACAGAGAATTGCAATGCCGTGGTCATAATCATACCCCAAGTTAAAAAAATAAGCCAATGGCTTTCATATTCTAGCAATATGTCATGGTTCAAACATCATGTAACAATGAGAGGAAAACAGCTATGATAGCGCCTACTCATATTCTACCATAGCACTTACTACTACTGTTCTCATATCAACTCTAAGCAATAACATGCGTTGTTATAAAAATCTTGTAAACGAGAGTAACATATAGCAATCATGATGTTATGCTAATAATATGTATTCTAACAATCATTAGATGCCAATTGTTCTCATATCAACTCTAACAATAACTTGTGTGGTCATAAAAATCTAGGAAATGAGAGGAACATATAACAATGATGTGGTTATAGACATGCTATGCATTCTAAATTTGTAACAAATGAACATGCAGTCGTATTCATAAGGTAAAGATGAGTTGAGATAGAACAATTACACGACGATAGATTCCACCAGTATAGGCAGCCAATCTGTGCATCGACCGCGTAAACGATGCCATCGTGCACTATAACATCAGACAGAAATGTTGCCTCAACAGGATTGATGATGAGCCATAACCATGTATGGCGACCGGATTCCAGATAGACTAATCCCATGTTGAACAAGGCAATGAGCTTATAATCCATGTAGTCTTCTGATGGTGTGGGCACTTCACAGATTACAACTTTCTGCAAGCAGAGGTCGAGCCAAAAGCTTGACGCGTCTCGTGCATAGTAGGCAGGAGTGTCCGGCGGGCCGCAAGGCTCGATGGCGGCGGTATCCAACGATGGAAGGGTGATCTCTCGCTGGGTGTAGATATCCACGAGACGCCACGGACTACCGGTGTGGTGGATGAGGACGATCCAGTTGGCCTTCATGCCCGGCCAGTAGTGGCCGCGCATGAAGGACAGGTGGACGGGTAGTGGTAGCATGTCGAGGGGCACCACGGCAACCTCCGTAGGATCGTCAAGTCAGTGTCTGGGCCACCTGCGAGGATCGGGCATCAGCAAGCAGGGTGTCTTGAAAAGAGCCGGCCGGTTGCAGACGAGTAGATGGTACAAAGACACTGAGCATGCGGCTAGACGGACGGTGCTGAGTAGGTCCATACGACTATAGATCTGCTCCAAGAGAACATCGGGGAGGGAATTCCAATCACGGCTCTGCGTGTCAGTCGGTTCCGCCATTGGGGTTTTCGGTGCCTGCGAGTCGACGGGGAAGTGGATTCGGGCGGGCGAGTGAAGAAGCTTCTCCTCGTGTGGCCGAGCAGTGAGCGGGGGGATATGGTACGCGCGAGCTACCAATGAAGATGGCGCGGGCGGGCGAGTAGTGAGCGGGGGTAAATGGTGTGCGACCGACGATGGGGAAGAGAGGAGGAAGAAGAAGAGAGGAGGAAGAAGAGTGGAAGACAGGGAAGAAAGTGCATTCAATCTGAATTCTACTAGTACTACTACCAGGATATACCGTCCTTTGGAGTGTAAATAGTTACACCGATGACATGTGGGTCTACCACAACAGGGCCCATATGTTAGTTAATGGAGGTCAGAGGTGCGTAGGCATATTTGCGGAAGCGTGCTCTACTGGCAAACATGATGACAGTACTGGGTAAGGCTGATTTAATAAGACCAACACGCTGGTTCAGCTTATTAATTACGTGTCCCATCTGCTGTAGTGTGTATTGTCACTTCACTGCGAAGACTAGTTGAATAGTTCTCTCTGGCCGATATGGGGAATAATGGACCGCGAGGACTTCCTTTCTACAGTATCCCTATGCCTCTACGCTCACTTCACTCATTTTGCTCCGTACCTAGTCACTTGTTGAAATCTGTAGAAAGACAAATACTCCGTATTTGGGAACAGATGGAGGCTTTTACTCCGTACTATTTGGGAACAGAGGGAGTATCACCATATGGAGGGAACAGAGGAAGCTTGAAATATGAACATGTCAATGGGAGGGAGTAAGCCCCATGCATGCATGCATGCATGCAACATGCAACACTCACACGTACACATGGACGCATGCAACACTCACGCACCCATGTGGCACACAGCACACGACGCAACACACACGCTCACGCTCAAGTGCTCAACCTACTCCCTACGTCTGTGAAAGACTGTACATTTAGAGATTTACACATTGATCAGGGCATAATTAACGCCCAAAAGTAGCAGACTTATGTGTGCATGCGACCATTGAGATAAGAAGATTAAATGAAGGCCGTCACATGCTGTAATTAAGGACAGACATGTAGCCTATACCTACAGCACAAGTTGGTGCATTAGTCAATCAATATCGATTTATATTAAAGGCTAAATGCGTTGGAAGTGTAGATGTACATCATGTACTACACTCTTTGTTTTATAGCCGATGTACACTCTTTGTTGGAAGACCGAGGGAGGACACGTGCATGCACTCACATACACAGCCAGGGCGGTTCGCGCACTAGGGTTGGACTCGTGTCGCGCCTGCATAAAGTTTTGTTTAACTGATTTCTTTGCTCTACCAACTGACAGGTGGGACCTAGAAACCAGGTGACAATTTAACCAGTCAACAAAGTGCCACGTCGACTATGTGGCCGGTCAGTAGGGTGCAATACGGTGCTCTACGATGAGCTAGTGATCGTATAATCGCCGCAAAACTATATATAGTGACCGTAAAGAGCGTATTGTTACATACGTTGACCGCCAATGTATTTTCTCATTTCAAATTAAGCCATATTAATCGGAAAGGATGTAGTATGGACTACTACTAGTACTAGTACTGCTTTGATGTGTCCCGTTAACTCGCCGAACGAGGAGAAGCTTGCTTACTACGCCTCTCCCTCGCCCATGCGCGTGGTGGTTCGCAGGACGAGGAGAGGGTTTTGACTATAGCGCCCTCTCCCTCTCCCTCTCCCTCGCCCTCGCCCTCGCGGTGGACGTGCAGCAGTTTAATCGGTGTTAGATTGCCAGAAGCATATTGTACTGTAGTATCATCATTGTTGGACCTTCCGAAGAGGCGAAGAGCCAAGTGCAAGGTTCACACGAGTACGAACTGTTGAACCTCCCGAAGAGGCAAAGAGCCAAGCGCAAGGTTTTATAGGAGTTGTCGTCCTAGTAGGAGTGTACTACAACTATAGCGAATGATGCTACTGTATGATGCCGCCACGTCACGTGTATCCAAAGCTGTGCCACCTTTTTTTCTTAAAGAGTGTGTTGGAGCCCGTGCAACAACCACACAAGTTGCACGTACACATAACACATTTACGAGTAATAAATTCTAAAGGACAAATGCCAGTATGCCACACAAGTTCATCTCCAATTCATGTGATCAATTTGTGCATGACTAGTCTACATATATTCACAGCGCTACCGTTCACAATTACCGTACTCCACTTACACGTTATAGATGGGCTACATGTCCTCCTCCAGGTTCCAGTCCCAGGTGTTCTTCATGGATGGCACGATCCATAGCGGTGCGCAACGGGAATCATTGTCGCAGCTTTCTAGTCCGGTTCCACACGATGGAGACTCATCCAAGCTGAAGCGGCATAAATCAGGGATAGCGTGTCCCAGCATGTCGTTCATCCGGCGGTGCGCACTGAAGACACAACCATGCTTCATGAACGGCAGGCCTTCCGTGTTGTGCACGGAAGGTGGCATCCGCTTCACAATGGGTAGCTGTCCCCGATGAAAAGCGAGTACTCTCCAAGAGTGTTCCTCAGCACCCACGTAGCATCACGGGGGTCGAACTCGGCGCCGTTCATCTGGTACACGCAGCATCCCAGATCTGGACACATGGTGACGTACATAGTCAAGGTCCATGCATAATAATGTTGTGCTCAAATATGGCGGTCTAATACTATGCAGCAAATAGTACTACTCCGGTATAGAGGAAGTAAAATAACTGGCAATTATATATAGCCACTGTTGGCTACATGGATGAGATAGTAAGACATGGAAAAACAAAAATGGTGGCAGCTAGTGGGTTCAAGTCTTCAAGGGCCTAGCTAGCTATACGCGTCCTCCAAGGTAAAAAGTACTCCTACTAGTACTACAAAGTATACTACTAGTACAACAATGAAAGAGAAGGCGAGGGGGTTAAAAAATGGAATACCTGGGTAGATGCTGACGGTCCGATCGTGGTAGATTGTGTGACCATGTTGCACATCAGTGGTACCATGGGTAACGACTGCCAAGATAGTTGATCCCAATATGCCAAAGTCAGCTACAAGGTTCCATGTTAGACCGAATCGCGGATGCAAATGCACATCCAGGATCGGCGATCTTATTTTGATCGGGGGATGACTGGTCCCTGCAAAATAATGGAGTACCGTTAGGGATGCAAATGATGGTTTGTGCATTCCGTTTGTAATCTCCCATACCGTAGGATGGCAACCAGATGAAACAAGTCCCCTGGCTTGTCACCGCGAAGATGCAGCCTACATGGCGCACGACATCTTCGAACATGTAGGGGTACAAATCTGACGCCGCCAACATGCGCCAGCCACTGCTGTTACTGGCTCTTGCATTGATGGCAATCCTTATGTCGAACACCGCGATGAAATAGTAATCTTCGTAGCCACGCCGCTTTGTTGGCGGGTCCACAATTGCTATCTTCTTCAATCTCATGTATGCATCATCATACGTATTCTTGCCGAGCCAGTCCGGAAGGCCGATCCCAATGGTGGAGAAGGGGTCTACCGGAACGGCCACACTGCTGTGGATGTTGTGAAAAATTATGGTCGTATCCGGCCAGAGGTATGCAAGCCAATCTTCGTTGGCACCGACCCAGACCTATATATAAGACGGTGGGTAGCGGAGAAATTACGGGATGGAAATGGAATAACTAAGTACTACATGATCAAACTCCATTACTGACCTGCTCATCGGACAAAATCCAACTACCTCTCAACGTCGGCAACTCTAGCGGAGTCAACATGCAACCATGGCCAGGGAGCGGTGGACTGTTCAAAGGATCGTCCCATAGAAGAACCTTCTCCTCGAGGACGCATAGAAGACCAACAAGCATGGCCTTTTCCCAAGCCTGTTTAAGCAGCGTCTTGAAAAAGTTGGTGCTGGAAGCAACGAGTCTTGCGGCGGTGAGGACGTCGGAGCGGCGTGCGATTTCTCCCAGAGGATCGTCGTCCAAGGTCTCCCAGCCCCGACGAGGAGGAGAACCGCCTGGCGAATCCATGGGAGCAGCGACGAACTGCCTTCTCTTCGGGGGGAGGGGAAGTGGCGAGGAGGAGATAAGAGCGTAGTAACCGCAAGGCCTCGTCCCTTCCAACTGTAGATCGTTCCTCAGCGAAGGGGTGAGGCTATTATTTACTACTAGTACTAGCATTATGGAACGTTATGGGATTGCATTATACTATAAATAATAGCACTAGTAAGAAATTTTTGGCACTAGGTAGTAGTTTTTGGCGTGGATTAAGAAATTTTGGGTATATTTTTGCCATTTTTTGTACACGCCAACTAGTGTCAAAAAACGTCTTACATTATGTGACGGAGGAGTACGTACTCGTACTGTAGCAGTACTAGTACTACTTTTCTCAACTAGTAGTGCGATGTACTATACTTCTAGTCTAGTCTAGTATAGTGCACCAGTTTTGAACTCTTGAATCTCAGGGCCAAGGAGCTACAGTTGGAACTGGAGGGTACTACTGTTCTCTAGAACCATCGCTATACTATCAATGTAGGGGAAGTACACCTGCGTAGTGGCCTAGTGGGTACTCTCGGTGCTCTATTCAGCCGCTCCTCTCACGTAGCTGGCCTACTCAGCCGCTCCTCTCACGCACACACTAGCAGCCTGTTTATCAGCGATGGTTACTGCGGGGGCAGAACATTTGAGTTATTTGATACTCAGCAAGACTAGGCTTTTCGCTTCCATTTGTGGAGGTGTAATGGATCTCGTCGAACTTTGTTAGTAGTTCCTTCTTTATGAATGAGATGAAGCAAAGCTTTTGCCTCCGTTTAAAAAACACGTCAAGAGGAATTTCTTTTATAGTAGAGCCGATAATGGAGTGAAGTCCATGCGTGCAACGCCACAAGCTACAGAGTAGTAGTAGAGCACTTTACGTACAGAGCCATATTGCATAGTTCCCAATGCCCCGCCTGGCTTTTTCGGCTCCTCGGGCTTAATTGGGAGGCGCTAGTTTAAATATGCTACTAGCTGATGAGGAAGCTGCAAGCGAGGTGCGGCTAGGGCGAGCACGCGAGCCACGGGATGCTGGGAAGGAAAACCCGTTCACGTGGCTAGGCTGTCCAGTGCACCCAGATTGTGGGGCCGCGCGTTCATTTGACTTCAAAACTCAAACTACCTGTGTAAAATATTGGCTCGCAGCATAGTGTAGTAGTACTATTTAAAAAAAGGCCGCCATGCGTTCGGCCGGGATCGAACCCACAAAACGAGGTATACACTCCCGCGACCACTAGTAGTACTCGTTGGAGTACAACGCAACCTAGAATCACCTTTTGTCGCTAGTAGTACGTACATTGTTCCTTACAAGAAACCCCTAAGAGCATGGTTAATAGTATAGCCAGGTGCTGGCTATAAGCCATTGCCATGTCATCTACAGCCCATCTTATGGCCAACATGTACAATAATAGATCAAAAGAGTGTACTACTTTTTTATTATGTGGCCCACTTCTCATTCTCACAAAGTGCCTAGGAGCACGTGCTAGAGCTGGCTCTTCACGAAGAGCCCGCTTACCTTCTCTATCCTCTTCTCTTTCCTCCAACTAAGCAGAAATATACTAGTTTATTTCTTATAGCCCGCTGACTCAGCAAGAAACCACTAAAATGCCAAGAAACTACTACCACTTGCATACGTGGCAGACTTAAGATAAGACTACCTTATCAACCATTGTACATGCTCTTACCAACAAAAATCCTCGAGTGACTCCTACCTCTGGCCCGTCCACCTAGTCATCCTCGGCCATGGGATGCAGCTACCGCCGCCGGCAGAAGGCGAGGTCAAAACCGCCGGCAGTGCGGAGCCCATGTTGCGGCAGCCCGGATGCCAGCTCCGTCCGATGCTCGCGGCCGCTAGCTAGCCAAGATAGCTCCGTCCAGCTGCTTGTCTGCAAGGTTTGCTAGCTAGATTGGCACGGCAGCGCGGCGGCTTGCTCGCGCGCGCCGCGCTAAGGCCAGCCATCTGGCTCGAGAGAAGGCCAGCGCGGCGGCTTGCTCGCTCGTGAGTCACGCTCGGGCCAGCCTGCCAACCCGTGCGGCGGCCAGCGCGGCGTCCGGCCCGTCCGGCGGAGCGGCGGCCAAGTCGCTCATTACCGGCGCTACCGACGAACACGCATCCGTACTGTTTGAAGTAATGTTCAGGAAAAATAATGATTTGAGGGGGAATAACAGGATAGAAGGTCAGATGTGGGTCCCTCGTGTCAACCGTCAAACAAAATGTGTTGGTTTAAGTTGCCTCGTCAGCACGGACATGTGGGCCAACCCTGTCATAAATGGGTTTAAATGAACCTAATCGGTAGGAGTACTAGGTAGTAGTTTTTGGCGTGAATTAAGAAATTTTGGGTATGTTTTTGCTATTTTTTGTACAATAGATTCTTCCTAGGCTGGTTGAAAGTGGTAGTTTTTTGTTAAATACTCTACATATTGTAAGTAGGGGTGAAAGTTAAGCTTTGGAAGCCAATAAGCAAGGCTAGTTACATAGTGCATATGTGTACATGATTGAAAGTAAATATCAACCAAGAGTGACTAATATCTTGATGGAAAACTCAAAACTATGGAATACTAGGAAAAAAATGCATGGTTGGAAATACTAGCAATGTTCATGTCCATTGCAACGAATCATAATTAGAATAATACTTATTCACAAACTTGGTACAAAACACTCTAATTTTGATATACATATGTCACTAGAGATATATTATGTTTCAATTAGAATATATTCCTTGGGCTGTTTTGGTGAGGTCAGGGAGGGATGTGGTTGGTTTTAAGATACTAATTATGGGTTTTTCTGCAAATAGGTAGACAAGTGGGATGTTGATGAGAAAAGGCAACAAATTACCTCACAATCGTTAGATGTAGATCTAATGGTCAGAAACGACGGATGACAGACACACCAGTATCACCAAATTAGTCTTGTGTAGGAGTACTAGCAAGATCCGTGCATTGCACGGAACATCAAGATGCATTTTTTTATAAAACACTTGTTGTGATTGACCCTTGCGGGAGTAATCCCATGTGTAAAAACTAATGATATCTTGAGAAATATGAGATAAGGTGAAGAGGAGTGGGGTGTGGTGGTGGTTGGTGGTCGGACTGAGCGGAGGCATGGGGGTTGACGACGCCGGCAGCGGCCACCAGGCCAGTTTGTTCCAGAGGCTTCCTTTCTTAATTGCTCAACAATGAGGTTTGTTGGAGATAATGATGAACGGGGGAAGGCCTTGTATGCAAATGTGGAGAGGGGTGCGGGTATCTTTTAGTTTAATTTCCATCCGTCATATATAGATCGGACGGTATATATTGCAAGATGGCACACGTACCATCATCACCAACTCGGTTTTTTATAAGAGAAGAAATATAAGTATGGAGATACAAACGTATTATCGATACTTGCTTCCGTAAACTAGCATCTACATTCTATTCAATGCCTCGGCATGTGGGGCCTTAGCATAATGACTTCTTGACTGTGTAAAACAAAGATTTTCCCGTCGCCGACAAGGAGGGGGTGACGGCTGCGCGCTTTTTGGCTTGCTCTAGTCCTAGTAGTCATACTAGCTGGTGTAAGCACATGTAGATTTATTCTTTTTCAGGTCTCGTGTTCGCTATACTGCCACGACTGTTGATGAATAGACGGTAAGTTATTCACGGGGAAACCCTTGTTGAGCGTGTTTGCGAGAGAGAGAGAGAGAGAGAGAGAGAGAGAGAGAGAGAGAGAGAGAGAGAGTGCGTGTGTGATATGTTAGAGACTGAGGCAATGATAACAGATTCTTTGTGTCTATGTGTGTCGAGGATAGAGAGAGACATGTACACGGGGCTTTGTGTTGTGTAACGTGGAGACACATATACATAATTAGAGAGTGAGTGTGTGAGATACACATGCGGACATGAGGAGAGATGAGGATCCAGATAAATGGGTGTTTGTGCGTGTCTGTGTGTGTTTGTGCACGCGTTTGTGTGTGAGAGGGAGAGATTGTATGTGGATTAGAGAGACCACTGATGATGTAAACCTAGTATAAGGGGAGGGGGAATGGTGTGACATGTGTAGTAGCGAGATAGCACGGGTGCGGGCGGGGGGAGCAGACTATTTGGAAGAGACATCGAGTGTGTGTGTGGGAGAGGGGTGTGAGAGCGAGAGAAAGAGAGAGATAGCGACAGGGAGAGAGAGAGAGGAGAGAGAGAGAGAGAGAGGAAGAGAGGGGGCGAGAGGGGTCGTTTGTGTCCATAAATGGCGTATAGATAGGGAGACAATGTTGATGTTGTCCAAAATTGGCCTATGAACGGAGACGCAAGGGAAGCGAGTCATCTTGTGTGTGATAGGGACTTCATGAGAGATCTAGAATAGATGGTGTAGAGAACAATGTGCGAAATCGAGAACGATTATACATTAGGGAGCTATGCAAGGAGTCACGACATATATGTATACAGGGAAGGAGCTGGGGCGGGTCCGCATGTGGGAGAGATAGAAAGAGGAGAGTGGTGCACAATGAGACAAAGTGTGCTTGTTTGTAGTGGGGGTGGTGTGTGAGGTGAGTGCGCGAGAACCACATAACTAGGGAGATAGACATTTGGGGGCGACGTTTTGTGTGTATGGGAAATATACACTCTACATAGTGCGTGTGCTTGGGTAAGAGAAATAGCCGGAGACCTGGAGAGTGAGGGAAGAGATGTGTGCATGCCTGAGAGACAAAGTGATAGAGACCTATGTTGGGGTCCGGACATTACAAGAGAGAGGGGTGTTAATGTGCTCGTGTGTTGGTGTTTGGGGGAGAGAACGACTTCTCTATGTGTGTGTGTGGTGGTGGGGGGGGGGGTTGACTTCAGATAAAGAGTGAGGTGTCTATATTTGAGGGACTTTAGTGTAATTGAGATATTGTGCACTCATGGTTGATCAATTTGTTTCACAGTTTGTTCTATGAGATAAAGATACTTTTGAACATGCGTGATATACCTTGGTGTACCAGAATTACAAATCTAAGATTGGAATTTTGGAATTCGACTCCATCATTAGCTTTTGTAATTCCTTTAAACGGAGGTTCATTTTTTAAGCCGGGTGTCGGGGGAAATCGGCCTCCACGAGCACCTATGGGGACGGAGCCCCTTTTCGGTTCAGCGGGGGCGGAGGTTGCACAAAGAGCAGATCGAGGCGACACACACACACAACGATTTTACCCAGCTTCGGGCCGCACGGATGCGTAAAACCCTACTGCTGCTTGTCTGGTTGATTCGAGTTCTTGCTCTGGAGCGCAAGAAGCTACAGTAAGTTGGAGCTGGACGTAGACGAGGGTCTACTGGGCGTCCTCTTGGGTTTTCTCTCCCTGGGCTTCCCCCCTCTCCCCCCTACGTGCGCATGGGCCTCCTTTTATATGCTAAGGGGTTTCCCACAGGTAGCGATGCAGGTGAGGGCAAAAATGGCAAGGAACTGTGCGAACAGGGGTCGCACAGTGCTATCGCACCTAACTCTGATGGCGGGGGACAAAGGCATTAAATGCCCGTCTGGATCGCCTGAACAGTGCCGAGGCGGACCGTTAGGGGCGCCTCCGCTTGCCACGGGGGCGACTCTGCCAACGTCGCATGCCATGCGCGCGCCCTAGGTTGCGCGGCACCCCGCCACGTGTCTCCGGGGAAGCTCCAGAGTGACGCGTGGGCAGGTGAGCTGGAGCGCATGCCTGAGGTGGTGGTTCGCCGTGGCAAGTGGCTTGCCGCGGTGGTTGTCTTGCCGCACCTGAGAGCTTGCCGCTTGTCAGGCCTTGCCGGGGCGCGCGGAGCGCCGCGGCGGGCTTCTCTTGGTGTGCCTTGGCTCGGCCGTCCCGGCGAGCTCCTCCCGCCGGGGCCTTGGTGCTTCGGCTTAGTCGTCCCGGCAAGCTCCTCTTGCCGGGGCCTTGTCGCCTTGGCCCGGCAAGCTCCTCTTGCCGGACCTCGCCTTCTCGGCCCGGCAAGCTCCTCTTGCCGGGGCTTGGTCTTCTAGGCTCGATCATTTGGCCTTCGTCCGGCCCAGAAAGGGCCGTGGAGACTCTTGTCGCTCCCCTGGCAAGCCTTGCCGCGGGACGCTACTACTGCCCGTGCACAAGTTCGGGGTACTAAGGTACCCCTACTTTAGTACACCGACAGGAGCCCCCGGGTCTGGGCCATACACGGTGCCGAGCGTTGTTGGGCCAGGCCCTAACAGTGCACGGGCACGCGTGGCCTGGGTTGCGCTGCTCCTTAACTCCGTGCTCGTCGCGCCCTCCCAAGTGGTGCGCGCTGTTCGCGGCGTCGTGGGGGGCGAGGCGTGCGAGACGTGCGTGACGTGGGTGGCGTGCGCGGGGCTTGAGGCCCGCGGGCATGCGTCACGTCGGGCACGATTCCTTCATTTGGAAAGGCGAAACGTCCGCCCCCACTTTCGAGTGGGAGGGGGGGGGGAAGAGAGGTCGCCTCATCTGTCGCCTCGGCCCTGCTCGCCCGCCACGCGTCCTCCATGCGCTGGGGGTTGCGGTGGTGGAGGCAGGAAGCCGGGCCGACGCGGGTCGAAGTAGAGGGTCGGCCCCGTCGCCTGCCCTTCCTCTGCTTTGATTGGTTGGGCGGGGCGGTCGAGCCCCCACTCCGCCCCTTTATAAGTAGCGGAATGGGATGACGAGGGTCCGCACTCCTTCCTTCTTCCTTCTCTTAGATCCCTGGTCCCCTCTCCCCAACTGTCATGGAGGAAGGGAACCCTGGTCCTTCTTCGGTGGCGGCAAGGGTTGCCGCCAGGCAGCGCGCCCCTCCTCCCCTTGCTCCCGCGGCGGCGGAGCCAACCTTAAGGGTAAGGGGGAGGGGGCGAGGTCGTGGACGAGGCCGTGGACGGGGCCGAGGCGCTCGAGGCGGGCGGGGCGGCGCGCCGGCCTCGCCTCCGCCGGCGGCTCCGTCTCCCGCGGCGGTTCATCTCGGGGACGACCCCTGCGAGTTCATCATCAGGCTGCGCCGGGCGCCTCGCTGTCGCCTCCGCCTCCCGGCTCCCTTCGCGGACGTCTTGGAGGCGGAACAACATGAGACGCTGAGACGGCGCATGAGGGGCTGCGGGATCAGTGGTACGCGAGTCCACGTCGAATCCCGAGCCCCGGCATGATGTGTCTTGGCCGCGGGTGGAAGACGTTCGCCTGGATCCACAGCTTGATGGAGGGGTTCACCCTCCATTTTAAGCTGATGGAGGGCGATCTCCTCTCCGTCATGGCCTTCGGGGACCTCGGTACCCGGGCCCGGTGCTGCGTGGATAGCTCCTCCGACAGCGAAGGCTCCTCCTCGAGCGAGAGTGACGAGGAGGGGAGCGACAGCGACGATGAGGGGAGCGGTCGCCGGGATGACGGGTCACTAGGTGCCGGTCGCAGCTCCGCGTGGCACCGGCGGCCCCCATCATCCGCGTCGCTGGCGCCGTGAACTCCCCGGGGTCGTCTCCTTGGGCGGCTGGCGTAGGGAGGCTGCGGAAGAGGAAGAGGGCGGGCGGCAAGTCTGCCTCGTCTTCCAACTTCGCCCCAGACGCCGTCACCACCCCCGCGCGCGGCGACGACCACCGGGGTCTTCTCTCCGGCCCGGCAAGCTCCTCTTGCCGGGGGGGGGGGGCTTCGTCTTCTCGGGCGGCCGGAGTGGCGAGGCTGCGGAAGAGGCCGGCGGCAAGGCCATCAATTCGGAGTACGAGGGCTAGATGCCCTCGACAGCGTGTTGACGTCCCGCAGCCTCCTTCTCGAGCTCCGCTTCCGGCGTCGCCGTCTCCATCCAGCCTCCGGAGCTCCGGGGCGGAGCCTCGGACGCTCTCTTGGCGTCTTCTGCCACCCGTAGCTCGTCTAGGCGCCCCTTTTGCCCTTCTTGCCTCCTTGTCCTACCTCCTGAGGAGAGAGACAAGAAAGGGATTACGGGCACCTTATCTTTTTTTTATCTTGTAAGCCCTCGGGCCTTAGTTGTGTTTAAATCTTGTAATCCCATCTTTCATGTTTTTCATTCTCTCTGAGCTGTACCTGAGTGGAATGTTTTTAATGAAAAGGGAGTGTTTGCCGGACCATTTGTCTCGCGGGTACATCCCGCGGCAAGGAGCGAACCCTTTGCATCGTTAAGATAGACACTTCCCCGCCCGGCAACGGACCCTGCCGTCCCCCCGCGCCCCTTGACCCTCCTCACGCTCTTGGCGGAGGCAGGGAGAAGTCGGGTTCTGGCCCCTCACTTCCTCCCCTTGCCGCCGCGGCTACTATCCGAAGCAGGCCCCGGGAACGCGCTCCGGGGTTTGCCGCTTAAGAGAGCACGGCAGCTTTTTAGGAGGAAGCAAGGTTTTCACATTCCGCAGCTCACGAGAGAATGCATGATAAGGGATGTAAAGACTTATCTGAGGTTGCAGCCCCCGGCAACTCTGGCTTGCCGGGAGGCGGGTGCTGGCTCGTCCTTCTCCCCTTCTTCGTCCTTGAGAGGCTCGGCAAGGGTAGGCAATTCCCGCGAGCCAAAGGGAAAGGACGGGAAAAAGACGCAGACTCGACCTCTAAGTTAGGGGTTAGCGACTGTTAGGCACTATCAACCCCAACCAAGGACGAGACTCGACTCAGCATGCATGCTAAAACTTGGGGGGCCCCAGCGCGTCATTGCTGCCAGGGTCTGCGCCTGGATTTGTACAAAGGATTACATGCGTCTGCGGCAAGACTTTTGTACAAAGAGTTGGTTGCCGGACGGGGTCCGACAACCGCGCCTTACGGGTAAAACTTGCGAAGATGCTCAATGTTCCAGGAATTGCTCACCGGAGTACCATCTTCGGTCTCGAGGCGGACGGCGCCAGGCCTCGTGACTCGTTTCACCCGGTAAGGGCCTTCCCACTTCGGCGTCAACTTGTTATGTATCTTGGCCGACTGAACGCGCCGAAGAACAAGGTCGCCTTCCTCGAGGCTCCTGGCTTTAACTTTGCGGCTATGATAGCGACGCAGAGCTTGCTGGTAGCGAGCGGATCGCACAGCGGCCTGGAGACGATCTTCCTCGAGGAGCAGTGCGTCATCTTCACGCGACCACTCTTGTTCAAGCTCATCATAAGCGAGCACTCGAGGTGACCCGTATACGAGTTCCGTGGGGGTAACTGCTTCTGCTCCATAGACTAGAGCAAATGGTGTCTGGCCGGTGGCTCGATTTGGTGTCGTTCTGACCGACCAAAGAACCGCCGGCAGCTCCTCAATCCAGTTCCGTCCGCGCTTGAGCAGCTTGTCAAAACTTCTGGTCTTGAGCCCACGCAGTACCTCGGCGTTGGCCCTTTCCGCTTGACCGTTGCTCCGGGGATGAGCAACAGAAGCGAAGCAGACCTTGGTGCCGAGGTTTTGGGTGTACTGCATGAAAGCGAGGCTTGTGAACTGCGTACCGTTGTCGGTGATGATCCTGTCGGGGATCCCGAAGCGGCAAACAATCGACCTGAAGAATTTGATCGCGGACTGGGCGGTCACCTTCCTCACTGGTTCAACTTCTGGCCACTTTGTGAACTTGTCGATGGCAACGAACAAGTACTCAAAGCCCCCGACGGATCGGGGGAAGGGGCCGAGGATATCGAGCCCCCAGACCGAGAAGGGCCAGGACAAAGGGATCGTCTGGAGAGCTTGAGCTGGCTGGTGTATCTTCTTGGAATGGAACTGGCACGCTTCACACTTGGTTACTTGTGCAATTGCATCCTGGAGGGCTGGTGGCCAGAAGAAACCTTGCCGGAACGCTTTGCCGGCAAGTGCTCTGGCGCCAATGTGGTGTCCACATATGCCTCCGTGTATCTCCGCCAACAGCTTCTGTCCGTCTTCCCGGTGAATGCACTTCAATTTCACCCCATTGCGTCCTCTTCTGTACAGTGCGTCGTCGACGAACTGGTACATACTGGACTGCCGGGCTACTCTTTCCGCTTCTTCTTGTTCTTCGGGAAGTTCTCCTATCTGGAGGAAACGGACGATCTGCTGTGCCCACGTCGGAGCCTGTGGCTCGACGACGAGGACTAAAGGCATGTCGGCGGCTGCGGGAACATCAGCTTCTACGGCGAGGACTTGGGGCTCAGCCGGAACTTGACGTTCCCCGGCAAGCTTGCCGGGGCATGACTTGCCGGGAGCGCCTGCTTCGTCGGGACAAACCCTGGGGCCTGCCGGAGCGGGCAGCTCCTCAGCACTCTTGGCGTCGATCTTGGGGACTCTCTTGGCGGCGGCTTCGGGAAGCTCTGCCGGGAGATAGTCACCAGAGACCGATTTTCTCTTCTTGCTTGGCCCAGTCGATGGTGTCACGGATGGCTGAGTCAGCTTGAGCACAAAAGTCCCTGGTTCCACAGGTAGCTTTAGTGCGGCGCATTTTGACAGGCCGTCGGCGATGTCGTTCTCTGCTCTTGGAACGTATTCCATTTGCAGGCCATCAAAGCGCTCTTCCAGCTTCCTCACTTCATCAACGTAAGCTTCCATCAACGGGCACTGGTAATCCTTGTTCACTTGGCGGACAACGAGCTGCGAGTCACCCCTGACAATGAGCTTCTTGATCCCAAGTTCCGCCGCGATCCTGAGACCGGCGAGCAAACCTTCATACTCTGCCGTATTGTTGGTTGCTTGCTCCTTGGGAAAGTGCATCTGGACGACGTACTTGAGGTGTTCTCCGGTGGGCGCGATGAGCAGCACGCCGGCACCGGCGCCTTCCAACGAAAAGGCACCATCAAAGTACATCAGCCACTCTTTGGTTGCTTCCTTGCCGGGGATGCTCGTCTCTGGAATTTCTTCGTCCGGTGTCGGCGTCCACTCTGCTATGAACTCTGCCAATGCTCTGCTCTGGATGGTCGATGTGCTTTCGAACTTGAGGCCAAAGCTTGACAGTTCTAGTGCCCACTCGACAATCCTGCCTGTTGCTTCGGGATTCTGCAGTATCCTCTTAAGCGGAAAGCGAGTGACCACTGTGATCTCGTGTGCTTGGAAGTAATGGCGCAGCTTCCTCGAGGCCATGAGGAGGCCAAAGAGCAATTTCTGCACACCAGAGTACCTCGACCTAGCCCCCTGCAGGAGGGAACTGACGAAGTAAACTGGGCGCTGCACCATCCTCTTCCTCTGCACTTCCCCTTGCGCTTGCGCGGATCCGCCTTTGCCGGGGCCAGAGCTTGTCGGGGAAGCCCCCTGCTTGCCGTCGGACGCGCTTGCCGTGGTTGCTGGCTCGTCATCAGCTTCCCTCTCCGCAACCAACGCAGCACTAGCCACTTGATTGGTTGCCGCTAGGTAGAGCAGCAACTTCTCTTGCGGTCTAGGCGCGACAAGTATAGGAGCGGAGGACAGGTATTTCTTCAAGTCTTGCAGCGCAGCCTCCGCTTCCGGAGTCCATTTTACTGGACCTGCCTTTTTCAAGATTTTGAAAAACGGCAGGGCACGTTCCGCAGACCTGGAAATAAACCTGCTGAGAGCCGCCACGCAGCCGGCAAGTCTTCGCACGTCCTTGACATGAGTTGGTGCTTCAATCTGCTTGATGGCCTTGATCTTGTCGGGGTTGGCTTCGATCCCACGCTGAGACACGAAGAACCCGAGAAGCTTGCCGGAGGGAACTCCGAACACGCACTTCTCGGGGTTGAGCTTGAGGCTGATCTTACGCAAGTTCGCAAAGGTCTCTTCCAAGTCTTGAACCAAGGTTGCCTTGTCTCTGCTCTTGACCACAATGTCGTCCATGTAGGCCTCCACATTTCTGTGGATCTGTGGCTCGAAAGCAGTGTGGACAACCCTCGCAAACGTCGAGCCTGCGTTCTTCAGTCCAAAAGGCATCCGCACAAAACAGTACGTGCCGCATGGAGTGATGAACGCAGTCTTCTCTTCGTCTTCTTCAGCCATGAAGATCTGGTGGTACCCAGAGTAGGCGTCAAGGAATGAAAGCAGGTCGCATCCGGCCGTGGAGTCAACAATCTGGTCGATGCGCAGCAAGGGAAATGGATCTTTAGGGCAAGCTCTGTTGACATCGGTGAAATCGATGCAAAGCCTCCACTTCCCGTTTGGCTTGCGCACGACAACAGGATTGGCCAACCACGTCGGATGGAGCATGCCTCTGACAAGGCCTGCCACTTCCAACTTCCTGATCTCCTCCGCGATAAACTCTTGGCGCTCCACCGCTTGTTTCCTGACCTTTTGCTTGATGGGCCGCGCATGAGGACAGACGGCGAGGTGGTGCTCAATCACTTCCCTGGGAACGCCGGGGATGTCAGATGGTTGCCAGGAAAACACATCGACATTCGCCCGCAGGAAAGCAACGAGCGCGCCTTCCTATTTGGGGTCGAGAGTGGCACTGATGGTGAAGGTACCACCAGTGTCGTCCTCCTTGGCGGGCACCTTCTTGGTCGCTGGTGGAGCAGCCGTCGTCTTCTTGTGTTTACCGGCGGGGCTCGATGGTGCGTCCTCAACGGCAGCGCAGCGCTCCGAAGAGGCGCGCTTGCCGGAGTGGGCACCAGAGCATTTGCCGGGCTTGGCCTTCTTGCCGGCGGGGCTCGATGGCACGTCCTCGACGGCAGCGCAGCACTCCGAAGAGGCGCGCTTGCCGGAGTGGGCGCCAGAGCATTCGCCGGACTTGGTCTTCATGCCGGTGGGGCTCGATGGCACGTCCTCGACGGCAGCATAGCACTCCGAAGAGGCGCGCTTGCCGGAGTGGGCGCCAGAGCACTTGCCGGACTTGGTCTTCATGCCGGCGGGGCTCGATGGCACGTCCTCGATGGCAGCGCAGCACTCCGAAGAGGCGCGCTTGCCGGAGTGGGCGCCAGAGCACTTGCCGGACTTGGTCTTCATGCCGGCGGGGCTCGATGGCACGTCCTCGACGGCAGCGCAGCACTCCGAAGAGGCGCGCTTGCCGGAGTGGGCGCCAGAGCACTTGCCGGACTTCTTCTTTCCCCCAGAAGCTCCAGCGGCAAGCGGGCCGCGGGCCGTTGCTGCTGTTGCGTCCCGGTATATTTGGTCGGCGCAGATAAGGGCATCCTTCTTGTCGCCAGGGACAGAAATGACGCTTATCGGGCCAGGCATCTTGAGCATGTTATACGCGTAGTGGGAGGCTGCCATGAACTTGGCGAGCGCTGGTCGGCCGAGGATCCCGTTGTAAGGCAACGGAAAGTCGGCGACGTCAAAGGTGACCTTCTCAGTCCTGAAATTCAGCTCGCTGCCAAATGTCACCGGTAGCGTGATCTTTCCCTTCGGCTTGCTCCTTCCCGGGTTGATTCCTTGGAATGTGCCGGTTTCTTCGAGCTCGCTGTCGGGAACTTGGAGTCTCCGGAGGACAGCAGAGGAGATCAGATTCAAGCCGGCCCCGCCATCAACTATCATCTTGGTGACCTTGAGGTTGCGGATCGTTGGGGAAACCAACATCGGCAAGCACCCGACCGCGGTTGTGCGATCAGGGTGGTCCTCAATGTCGAAGATGATAGGCGTGCTGGACCATCTCAGGGGTCTGCGTGACTCGACGGGTGGCTCCGCTGCATTGACCTCCCGCACCCACCGTTTAAGCTGGTGGTGGGAAGCGTGCAGGGAGGCACCGCCGTCCACACACAAGACCTCAGTGGCTTTCTGAAACTCCTGCTCGCTGGTCTCGGGGTCTTCCACGTCTTCGTCGTCGTCATCGTCTTCGCCCTTGTCGCGCCCCCGGGGAGGTCTGTCTGCTTGCCGCTGCTTGTCCTTGCCGCGGCGCTCCCCCGGGCCGGGGCGCTTCGTGCCGGATCCCCCGCTACCTGCTTGGGCTCTCTCCTTGTCGCGTCGTGCGTACTCGGCCTTCTGCAGGTCGACGAGTCGCTCGACTTGCTTGCAACTCTGGAGGTCGTGGCCCCTGGTACGGTGGATCTTGCAGTACTTCTTGTCGGTACCGTCTCGTTTATTGGCAGCGGCCACCGCCCGGCAGTTGGCGCACCCGACAACCTCCTTGCCGGGGCCTCCCGCCTGGGCTTTCTTGGCGGAGCCCTCGCTGCCGGACTTCTCGACAACCAGTACCTCTGGGTTTTTCTTCTTTTTGCCGTTCCGCCGCCGGCCTCTCCTTGTCGGGGCGGTACCTTCACTGTCGGATTCTCCTTCTCCAACACTTTCTCCGGGGAGCTTCCTCCCCTCCTCAGCGCGTGCACACTTGTCGGCCAGGGCATAAAGCTCGCTGACCTCCTTGATTTTGCACATCGCCATCTCCTCCCGCATCCTGCGGTTACGCACGTTCTGGTGGAACGCGCTGATCACCGCGGTGGGGTGGACGTTTGGGATGTTGTAGTGCACACGGCTGAACCTCTGGATGAACTTGCGCAAAGGCTCCCCCTCCTTCTGAACAAGCAGATGAAGGTCGCTCGCCTGGCCATGGGGTTTGTGGCCACCCGTGAAGGCGCCAACGAACTGATGGCATAGATCTGGCCAGGAGGAGATGGAGCCGTCCGGCAAGTGCATGAGCCAGGATCTGATGTTGGGCTTGAGTACCAGCGGGAAGTAGTTGGCAAGGATCTTATCGTCCCGTCCCCCGGCAGCCTGCACCGCAATGGTGTAGATGCTGAGGAACTCAGACGGATGCGACTTGCCGTCGTACTTCTCGGGCACGTCGGGCTTGAAGTTCTTCGTGCTGGGCCATTAGACTTGCCGCAGCTCGCGGGTGAACGCGGGGCAGCCTACCGAATACGGCAGTTCGCCTGGTTCCCCCGGTGCGGGCATGTTTCCAGAGGGCTCAATGCGCTGGTCTGATTGACGCCACGCCTCTCTTCTGCGCTCGATGCGGGTTCGAGCGTCTTCTTCCCTTCGTTCGTGAAGGACTTGGCGTTGGTCGCGGCGAGTTCGCGGGTTCGACGACGCGGTGGAGTCGTCGTCGAGGTGGGCCCGGCGAGTCGGCGACCGCGGCTTCTGGGGCGGGGAGTGCACGGTGGTCGCACCCCCGCCATTCTTGGCGCAATCGGTTCTCGCCTGGGTGACTGGCCGCGGCTGCGACGCGCTGTGCTGCCGCGGAGTGTCGCCGTTGGCGAAACCGATGAGGCTCTGGATGGTTGCCCTCCAGTCGTCGAGCTTGTCCGCTGTCGGAGGGTAGTCTAGGAGTAGCTGAGCTCGCGCGAGAGCTTTCGCTGGGGTGGCGGGCAGAGGCGGCGAACGGCGCGAGGAGCGGGATGTGCTAGAACTCCTAACCATGTTAGAAGGAGCAGCACCCGGCCTAGGCAGCCGCGCGACGCTCGTTCCGGCACGCTGGATCACATGCTGGTCCTGAGCGCCTTGGGACCCACCAGCACGGTCTGGGTCCAACGAGCGTATGGTACCATGGGTACCATGACGCCGCTGGTTTCGCGCCTCCTGAGAGGGGCGCGGGGCGAGCTCGGACGTCGCGGGACCAAGAACTGGTTCGACGGCGCCCGTTCCTCCGCCGGCGTCCTCCCCACCACCCGTCTGCTCCATGGGCGGTGGGTTCGACGCTGACGGACCGGTCGCCTCCGGAGCTTTCTTCTTCGGCGCCATGCCGGCGCAAACAATGAGAGTCTGGCTCGCGCGGACGCCGGATCTGGTTCACACAACCTCGACGCACCCCCTACCTGGCGCGCCAAAGATGTCGGGGGAAATCGGCCTCCACGAGCACCTATGGGGACAGAGCCCCTTTTCGGTTCGGCGGGGGCGGAGGTTGCACAAAGAGCAGATCGAGGCGACACACACACACAACGATTTTACCCAGCTTCGGGCCGCACGGATGCGTAAAACCCTACTGCTGCTTGTCTGGTTGATTCGAGTTCTTGCTCTGGAGCACAAGAAGCTACAGTAAGTTGGAGCTGGACGTAGACGAGGGTCTACTGGGCGTCCTCTTGGGTTTTCTCTCCCTGGGCTTCCCCCCTCTCCCCCCTACGTGCGCATGGGCCTCCTTTTATATGCTAAGGGGTTTCCCACAGGTAGCGACGCAGGTGAGGGCAAAAATGGCAAGGAACTGTGCGAACAGGGGTCGCACAGTGCCATCGCACCTAACTCTGACGGCGGGGGACAAAGGCATTAAATGCCCGTCTGGATCGCCTGAACAGTGCCGAGACGGACCGTTAGGGGCGCCTCCGCTTGCCACGGGGGCGACTCTGCCAACGTCGCATGCCATGCGCGCGCCCCAGGTTGCGCGGCGCCCCGCCACGTGTCTCCGGGGAAGCTCCAGAGTGACACGTGGGCAGGTGAGCTGGAGCGCATGCCTGAGGTGGTGGTTCGCCGCGGCAAGTGGCTTGCCGCGGTGGTTGTCTTGCCGCACCTGAGAGCTTGCCGCTCGTCAGGCCTTGCCGGGGCGCGCGGAGCGCCGCAGGGGGCTTCTCTTGGTGTGCCTTGGCTCGGTCGTCCCGGCGAGCTCCTCCCGCCGGGGCCTTGGTGCTTCGGCTTAGTCGTCCCGGCAAGCTCCTCTTGCCGGGGCCTTGTCGCCTTGGCCCGGCAAGCTCCTCTTGCCGGACCTCGCCTTCTCGGCCCGGCAAGCTCCTCTTGCCGGGGCTTGGTCTTCTAGGCTCGATCATTTGGCCTTCGTCCGGCCCAGAAAAGGCCGTGGAGACTCTTGTCGCTCCCCTGGCAAGCCTTGCCACGGGACGCTACTACTGCCCGTGCACAAGTTCGGGGTACTAAGGTACCCCTACTTTAGTACACCGACACCGGGATTTCGTGATTTCAAATTCATATATCAAACCTAGATATATACACATACGAGCATGTTCAAACTTTATAATCATCCACTTTATTCATACACATACACACTTTTGCTTTTGTCATCATATTTAGGATAAACACATTTGGAATTTCATTTGAATTGGACCATATGATGGTATTTGCTTGTAGTAGCTCAATGATCCATATTTGAATTGAATGGACAATCTAAGTTTCGAGTTGGAGACATTGATTTTCAAAACTTGCACTTTTTTTGCGTGCAAAACAAACAAATTGTCGACCATGATATCATAGTCGGCCATACGAGAGCAGAATACTTATAATTTTAGACGCCAAAAGCTTTCAAACTTCCCGCTCACATCGAAATATCACGCGCCCGAAAGTTTAGTCGTGCGATATTCTTGTTTTACCCCTGCCACATGAACGGAAAAGGGTTGCTTTGGTAACTCCATTGTTTTCCCCTCTTTGCCCCCAACATTCTTCCCCAGAGCCCCTCCCCTTCCCCTCCCCGACCCCCAACCACGGCAAGCCGCCGAATCTAGTCCTCCGCCGCAGCGGTGGACCTCACACCCCACCGGATCTACCTTCCACACCTTGGAACCCCCAACAGCCAACTCACCACTTCACCGGAACCGCTTCAACGACTGGCTTGTCCACCGCTCCAGATCTCCTTGACCGCCATCATGGTCCACCGCACCGGATCTGCTTAACCGGCGCCCTCGTCCACCACAGCGTAGGCCCTTCACCGACTCCCTGGTCCGCCCCTTCGCTGGCCCTTCATACAAGCCCTCGTCCACCGCAACAGATCCGCCTCACCGAAAGCACTGTACAACGCGCCCGCCGAAGCCTTCGTCCACTGCACCGGACCCGCTCCACGTACGCCATATTCAACTCCACCGGCCCTGCTTTACCGATGCCGCAACCTCATCAGGTTATTTCGATTTGTACTCCTTCAATTTTTCTCTTTATCGTGCAACTGTTCACTTACCACAGATGAGCTTTCTTGTATGTCGACAGGCGCCGCAACCATAGCACCGGAGCCGCTTCAGCGACGGCGACAGCCGGCCCAAACTCAACCGCAACACGAGCACCATCGACGATCCTTAGCTATCAAGTATGACAACAATACCCATATGCCGCCGAGAATCAGGTACTATTATCCAACGGCCGGCGCCTACGTTCACTTTCCTAGCATAAGCACCGCACCTTTGAATTTCTTCAGGGCATCATTCAGTTTTTCATGAGACACGTTATTCTGCTTGCACCTATAGGGCCATACTTCTGGCAGTGAACATGTTACATGTGCTAAATTACATACCAGTGCACATATAGTTAATATTCTTTAGTTTTGTTCTGATGCCACCTGTTGGTTCCATCAGACTGCTTAGTGTTCTCTATGCTTAATTACACATCAGCAAACTAGCATGTGGTTCCGCTGCTTTTTGTTTGTTTTACCCTACATTTTCTGATGCTAGCTATTACATCACTGCTCCGAGCCTCTGTTCATTACTTGTTTGTGTGTTCTTGATCTTCCCATGTTGCATGACTAATTTGATGCTTCTATTAATTATGGAGCTGCCAACCCCATCAAGCAAAATATTTGTTCTTTTGGGGCTGGCACCTCGAACAAGCATAAAAATAGAGGGAAGCAGATATATTGTCGTGTATGCACACACCCTTCTTTCATTAGTTTAGATGAACCATTGATGATCAATTCGGACCAGTGCATGCGATTAAAATTAATTTTACCTAAATAGATGGTGCAGAATAAACTACAACAACTAGATTTGCAACCACGGGATGCTGCCGATATCTTCAAAGAACATTGCAACAACAGCGAGGCTTCACAACAACATATGGTAAGCCAGTGTGTTTTAGTACATGTGAAATGTAATGCGAGTGGGCTACTTTCTTGGCTTGTTCCCTCAACGTGTAATCCTACCGAATTACAAATAGTTCAGTTGTCTGCTTTGTTGTATTGCTTGATTCGAATGCTTATTTGTTGTTACGCTATACCTGAGTTGGCCAATATGTCAGCAGTGTCTGCTATACTATCGTAAAGAAATGCATGCCTATTTCATTTGAGTCCTTAACTTTTCCTCTCAACTTCATCACAAGACTGTCTTCGTAGTTTATATGAGGCCACACTATTAAGTGCTTTCTTAGATTATTTCAACTGCTTAGATGCCTTGGCAACTTAAATATAGCGGTTGTACACTCCCTTTCAACTAGGGATGTCAACTGGGTCCCGTTTAATCCCGATTAAAGTCCACTAGTGGTATGATAGTTCAAATGAGTTTTTGTTTTTTGAGGAAAATGAACTAGGGAGGTAGCAAAAACTAACTAATGGGACTGGCGAATGTCGTTTATTTGCCACTTACATCCCTAGTTTCATCTTACCATTTTAATTTCTTTTCGGCTGATGCTGCTTCGAACCATTTAAATATAGTTTGCCATGCTCGGCAATAATTCGTCCGTCGTTTACCATGTAAGCTTACTGCCAGGATCATAGGATAACTATCTCTTACTTATGTCCAGCGGAAACCTTTCAGGATGCCGTTCACATTAGGACACAATGTACAACCCCAGAATCTATTTGTGGAAGCAGTGCGCTATCCATGTTACCAGATGGTAGCAGTTCAGAGGCAACACTGTCGGAGAGCAGTCTGAGCACATATATTATAGTGCTTGAGGCGCTACTAGAGGTAGAAAGAGATGGTGTGGCTGCCATGAATGAGGTAATCTTTATCTTGAGGCTGGAAATTACGGAATTAGCGGAACGCATTATGCAAGCAACCCAAGAATTGGAGGAAGTAAGAATGTTGCATTTGAAGACGGAGGAGGTCCTGCTGTTTCTGCTATCCGAAGCCCAAGGTAATCCCGGTTCTTCTTTAGATACCAGTTGAAATTGTCATTAGATTATTGTACTTGCATGTTGTGTCATGTCTCTGAATGGATTATGTTGCAATACCCCCTATGTTGTCCATGTGTTGTAATGATCCGAATTTTTAGGCGAGGTAATCCTTAGTACTTGTATGATTGACATAAGGTGAACTGTTTTTCGTGTGAGCATATTGTATTGGATGAAATAACTGTTTGACTCAGAGTGTATCCAACCTACTGAATTTGAAGATCACGACATTTCTAAATCATAATCATATATAAAGGTGGAATAAATCTTTGTTGTGGTTTTGAAGAAATAAATAACGAAACGTATAATTATCTGTGGATATTCGTAATCGAATACAAATTGGATTTGAATTTAGTTTGCCAGGTCCCAGGGCAAACGTGAATGCTAATTCTCCCAAGTTTTGAACGAAGCGGCTAAACAACCACTATAATTTGTGGGCTGCCCGAAGCAAGTGTTTGCGAGATGGAAATTACTGTCTACCCCTGACACTTGACATCCTTATCGATCGGATTTACACTGCTGTCGATAGGGGTAGACTAGTAACTTCAATCAGACATGACACGACGGCCTCTGAGCTCATTCAGACACAATGGGCGCCAAACGTGGGTGGCAAAACACATTTGATTCAAGATCGTCTGAAAGACATGTGTCTCTTCCTCCATTTCCCCATTCATACATGGTGGGCGGAAAAACAAACTCTCCTCGTCCGAAATCGATGTAGGCTAATATTTTAAATAGGGGCAGATGTGTAATTTTCATCAGACGTGACACAACCGCCCTACCTGTCAGCCCCGTTCATACACTGTGGGCGCCAACCGTGGGCGGCAAAACACCCTCTCCTCGCCCGAAATAGTTACCAGCAAATATTTGGGAGATGCGAGATTACCGTCCTATCCCCAACCGACGAGATGTCCGAAAGTTTAAACGAGGGATAAGTTTGTAACTTTCCCCCATTTCAGAGAAGCGCGTCCCAAAGTTTGAGATCCCCATCCCCTCCATTTCCCCATTCGTACACCGCCGGCAGCACAACAACCTCCGCATTGCGGCCAGCCTCCTCCGTCCGCCACCCCATCCTCCACCTTGCCGGTGCTGCTACTCCTACCCCGTCGTCCACTGCAAGAGATGGACGTATCTCATCCACGGCACTGGACCAAGATCCTTTCATCGCCTCCTCTCGCTTCATCGGCGCCGTCGTCCACCTTGCCGTTGCCGCTCCTACGACCGCCTCGTCCACGACAACAGGATATATCCCCCGACCTGGCCGTGTGCCGTCTAAAGTCTTCTTCCCTGCCACCGACAGCCATCGCACCCGCAGCACCCTCAACGTATCAGCATAGGCCTACACGGCGTCGCAAGAGAGGTGGTACTCTTCCATATGTGCTTAAGTTATTGATCTCACCCGGAAAATAGATCGTAATTTGTTTATTGTACTTTTCTTGTCCGCACCAAATCGTAGTGGCTAGTTGAAAGCAAATATTGGTTGCGAAGTAGCTTTGTCTGGTTTGCACCTTCAGATCCGCCATGGCACGGGGACTATACTCGTAAAGCTTATGGTTTCCCCCCTTTATATTCACTACCATCATCGTAGGTGCTTCGTGTCGTGCTAGCACTGCTCCTCAAGACCTCAACCCGAAGCTTACGTGTTGAAATATGAATCTGATATGATGCTCATATCACTAAGACAAAGAACGTTTAATTGGTCACCTAATGTTCCTATATTCGTTTTGAAAAGCATGTGCGCCACCCACTGGTCCAGCTAGTTCCACTTTCCTGATTTTTCTCTTATGCTTAGGGTTTTCCCCTTTTATCTACTCTACTATGATCTGCGTAGGTGCTTTCTGTCATACTAGCATTACTCCACCCTTCAAGCTAAACAACACAACACTCAGAATTAGAAAGCTTAGTTGTTCAAATATGATTGTGATATGATACTGATATTAGTTAACCGACACATTTAATTGGTTAGCTAAAGGTCCCACTTGAGTTTCCAAATGCATGTCGCGACATATAGAGAGACAACATAATTGCATTTGTTTGTCACTTGTTGACCATACTTTCTTGTCCATACCAAATCTTAGTTGTTATTTCAAAGCAAACATCAGTTGCTAACTACCCTTTGTGCGGTTTGCAGCTTCAGATCTGCCATCCCACTGCCACGGTCAACACTGTACTCATCATGCTTATGGTACCCCCATTTTATGATGACCACAATCAGCCTACGTGGTTCGTGTCGTAATAGCACTGCTCCACCCATCGAGCTAAACAAGCTTAGTTGTACAAATTCATATCTGATATTATTGCTGATATTAGTAAAACTGAGAGATGTTTAATTGGTTAGCTAAATGTTCCTACTTTAGTTTCAAAATGCATGTGAGCCACATATGAAGAGACCGGAAAGAATAGTATTTCTCTGTGCGCTCTGGTTCATCATGGGTGGCCAACCGACATTGTATTGAAAGACTTGGAATATCTTCAATCTGCTTGCTCTTCTGCTCTTCTTTAAGATGATACTCTTCTCTTGTGGTCGACTGGTCAGGTTGAGTTGTTCTCCCTTAGTATATTTTGAATCTGTCAGGTCAGGTCGACTTGTTCTTCTTTACTATATGTTGAAGCTATCATCTGGGAAGTGTCATCACTTCTGGAGCTCTGACATTTTGAGTAGTAGGCCACATTATATTAATGCACACAACAAATTACAACATTCATGGCATCTTTTAAAAGAATTGTAGAGATAACATAAAGGGGTTTACAGGGAGGCAGTATTGGATTAGAATCACTTCTGCATTACAAAGAAAATCTCACTTGTTTTTATGTTTTCATGCATGTCAGATATTGAACATTATCAAAATGAATATGAGAATGGGCGCACGAGAGGAATATTGCGGAACGATCCACTGGCTAACAAACTTGGCATGGTGGAGGATGGCCTATCTTATTCACCCATCAAGGTGCTTGCAAAGTTGTATTGGTCGCACATATTTTGCATCTGACCTCTTGCATTACTTCTACTTTGTTACACCATCTGCTTAGTTTAAGCATCATATATGAGTATATGCCATACCTATCCATTTTCTGTACCTATTCCATGTGTCGTCACACTATGTTTTTCCAGTCAAATGTTGTTCTTTCGTAATAGATGTCCAAAAGGAAGAGGGTGAGTGCAGATCCTCAAGGAGTACAAACTAGGTATTTGGAAAAGGTAGTGATACCTGTTAAATCAGATAGATCAGAAGCCAGAGAAAACATAGGCCCAACTGTACCACACTTTACCCCTACTCCAGTGGCCAAACCCCTATTAGATTTGTTGGGAGCCCAGCGTCAGGTACTGTCTATGATATCAATTCAAAATTTGAACTCCTAAATTTCTGCTTGTGCCTTACCTTCTCTCTTGTATGAAAACTAATTTCAGATGAATCTCCTTGCTCAAAGGATCATACGATCTCAAAACAATAATGGGCTCTGTATTGCTCTGGTCAGTACCTCTCTCCCTTTTGCCTTGTAACGCGGTACTTAATTAATTGCTATTTGATTATGTATTATCAGTCTGCACCTAAGCTTCATTATCCTCTGTTTCTTCGAATATTATTTGATCGATATTTACTCTTTGCAAAATGTAGAATAATGGCAACGCTTATAAAGATTTTTCTTTGGGGAATTTATTAAATTATCCTTCCATCAACATGGAGAAGGGCTTTGTCCAGCCCGTGTTAACATGTAATGTAAGTTCATCCTTGTCAAGCCTTCAAACTTTGTTCAAGTATAGATTTGGATAGGCATCATTTCCTCCACTGTTGTTTGCTTTGCTGTTTACATCTGATTGGATGTTGGCAACAACTACTAGTTTCAAATTGTAGGTGTAAAAACATGTTCCTTATGCAGAATAGATCCATTTATTTGCTTATATAATTGTGAAACCTGTTACGTGTCTCCTTGTTTCTCTTTCAGACTCGTATCTCTTACACCAGGTAGAACTTTAGGGAAGATAGTGAGCCAAACCATCTTGAGGACAACGAGATGACCCCAAGGTCCTGTCTTCATGAAGACAGTGAGTTGAAGCTACTCACCAGCAGGTGTGAGACAACCTCTGTGCAGTCGCTGCCTCAAACAGTTCGACTTCTTTAGTCTCAACTTAAAGCGGAAAGGCTTGCTTCAGCTCAGCTCTGTCTTGAAGTCAAACATGAAATGAAGATGTCAGAGGACTGCCGTGCGCACCATCATGCCTTAAATCTAGTGTTGATGCATCTATCATTGACACAACTGAGGTCTACTCAGCTTCTTCAGCTGTTTGGGGGCCCGACCTGGCCAGGCCTAGTGCCTTCTGAAGTGCTCTCAGTTTTGTATATTCTTTTGTCGGCACGTTTATTTGCACTGGTGGCGAACTTTGATGCCCAGTGGATGTAATATGTGTGATAGCCGTGATAGCCTAGCGTAAGTTGCTTGCTTATTTATTTCAATGTTGTCTTGTTTATTTGTTTGCTTGTAGTCATTGCAGTTCTTTTTCCGCGGTTTGCTAGTTGCTGCAATAACCTATTTTTTAAAACTAGGCCATAATAACCATGGGCTAATATTTACTGTAGTGACACTGGGCCTCATACGGGCCATAGAAACAGTGGGCCTTCTACGGGCCATAGAAACAATGGGCCTTCTATGGGCCATAGAAACAATGGGCCTTCTACGGGCCGTATCATCAGTGGGCCTTATACGGGCAGTATGATCGATTGGCCAAACATGGGCCAATAACAGGCCGCATTATGGCCGTAAACGGGCTAGAGTTGGAATCGTCCGTTCATGGGCTGACCATAACGGGCCATCGTTAAAAGGCCGTATTTGATGACGCTATGAAAACGGCCCAATGTATTAACGGACCACAAATGGGCCAACTATAACCACGGGCTGAATTTGGCCCACAAGCAGAAAATGACAGTAACGGGCCGTAAGTAAACGAATGCTGGAAATGAGCCCAAGAATAAATGGGCTCTGAGAAGGCCGAAAGATAACATGAGCTGGAAACAGCCCAACGGAATAACGGGCCGTTAATGGGTACAAAGTGATACATTGTTCATTAAGTGCCAGTTTCACCACAGGCCGTTAATGGGTGTAAAGTGATACACTGTTCATTACGGGCCAGTTTCACCACGGGTCGTTAATAGGCCAAGAGTTACATAGGGCCTCATATGGGCCGAAAGACGTCATGGGCCATACATGGGCCAGAAGTGAAAGCGAGCTGGAATCATATTGGGTGGCCCAGATGACGCTACTGGGCCTAATTCGGATAGGGCATAACGGGCCTTGGGTTAGCGGGCTGTAAATGGGCTATATGCGAACATGCCGTTAACAGGCTTTACATGGGACGGCCCGCCACCTTTTGACCAAGTCAAACGGGCCGACCTTTTCACAGGAATGGGCCTCTGTTGGGCCGTGCCACGTGTCGACGTATCATAGGCGCCTTCTGTCCAATGAGTGGATGACATCTGTCCCAACGATGAGCCGACACCTGTTTCCTCCAGCCAATGATGATTTTACACGTGGAAAATCCCCATTGGTCGGGGCTGTTAACGGGTTATCGGATCCAAAACCCGACCCGATAGCTTAACGACGTTCCGTTACGGTGGATGCCACATGATGGTTAGCCTTGACGAAAGCACTTCTGTGACGCGCGATTTATCGTCATGGAAGTGGACACTTCCGCGATGATAATTTTGGTAATGTCATGGAACACTTCTACGACAGCACAGGTATGAGTTTCTTGATTCTGTCATAATTTTTTCATGGATGTACATGCATGACAAAAAACGCGACCTATTGTGACGAACACGTATCATCACGGAAGTGTATTTTTTTGTAGTGCAGATCGATCTCCCTTAATACATGAGGTAGGCCTCTCTCCTCCTCCACACATATATCAGCCATTGTACCTCTATAGTTAATTAGGCCTCCCTCCCCCCATCACACACTGATAGTTGAGCGCTGTAGGTAGTTATCCATGCCACAGAGACAAACTGCACATGTCCCCTCTCATGTTCTAGTAGGCCAGCCACTCTATATCTTTGACGTGGGCACACACAAATTCGATGGCACTCTTTATCGATCGCGCGCGCGCACGCACACATCATCCCTCTCTTTGATTCTATGGACACCTCAAGCCGATGATACCTCCACTCTCTTCTCGTGGATTGCTCCCTCTATATATATGATATATCCAAGACTCTATTTCACACACATTGCATATGTTACATATTTTGATTGACCCCCCCCCAAAAAAAACTCTCACGAACCCACACACTATATCTCTCTACGTTTGTATCTCTCTCACACAACCCCATGTAGGTGGTGTACGTATACAAGAAGAGAATAGGTGCACCATGCACGTACTCACGCTTCGTGCCCAGCCACACCCGCGCGGGTACACGGTGGAGCTCATTTCTTTACGAAATGGCAGCCCATGTGCTAATTGAACGCGTGTAGCGGTTGTTTACCTACAGAGATCGTGTACCACGCATGCACGAAACAAAGTTCGACTTGATGCGTTGGCGTGTTATTTTCAAATAAAGTTATATCGCTCAATGGCACGTACACAGAATATAAAACAATTTTTATGGAGAAAAAGGTAGTCCTCTGCACTATATACAATGCAGCCTACCTGCCTGGTTTGTCTCTCTTCAGAGTATCTCACACAAGGCTGCGGTGGCCTCTCTCTCTCTCACCGTTGGTCACTGATCCGGCCGCATCCCGTCCGCCGGCGGAAAGGGAGGACGTGCATTGTTTCTCCGTTCGACGGCGCCGAGGCAGCATGTCCCGATCTGCTGTACACGTCGTTCTCTCTGACCAAGCTTCGGCGCGGTAGGGCCTATGCCACCTGCTCGCTGCCGCAGTATGGGCAGATTCCGCCTACCGCCGCTCACCTAGTTACATCCCGACGACCTCCAGGTATCCCCTCCAGCCTTGCTCCACTGACCGTCTTCCCACGTCGCTGCAGGTGGATCTTCCATAGTTCTTTGCCCAAAATGTAGCTCGTTCAGTGTACTTTCCATATGGGAATCTCGTCCTCACACCGTTTTAGACAAACACGACCGTGTTGTTATCTTCCCTTAGGACAAGGATTATGCTTCTTTTTTGTCTTCGCATGTGTCATCAACTGTTATTGGCCAGTAATTGTTTCCTTTCTACCTCTTTTTTGCAAACAGGGCTATCCACTTCACCTCGTTGCTATTGCGACCTTTTGGTGAACTGCCCCAATCACTTTTTTCTTAAGAGTGTTTTGTGCAGTTGTACTAAAATGTCACACGGGCAACGTCTCTACATTTCAGTGCGACTACACAAAGGGAGATGGGTTTTGCTCTATCCTCCTCATCCAACTCCGAGCCTAATCTTCTCCAACTAGTTAGTCTTAAGAGAGACTGCAAAGGTGACCGGCTTCTATTTGTGTGTTTATTGTTTCATCAGCACTCCTCTATTATCGCAATCACACTTAATATCTTTGGAACAGGGACGCTTAGCTCTATTTTAGTGGAACTAGACATAATGATCAGAATGTTGCATGCTCCAGACAACTACTTTTTTCCCAACATGCCTTGTTGATTTAGACAGAGCTGGGGGGACGTTGCTGCCAATGAAAGCATGGATCAATTTTAATTTTACACCTTCTCACAACTTTGTATTCAGTTGTGATGTAAATATTATCTCTGATCTGCTAATAATTGAGATGCATTAGCAAGGAAGTTAGTTTTTTATTGTTTCCGAAAGAGCATCGATGGCAAGACACACGAAACAAAAGCTGAAAGCTCACACCATTGTACAATTTCATGTCGCTGGAAAATTATTTGTATAGTACATCAATTATGTAAACAAATGCTAGAAGCTTGATAGCATTGCCAGAAGCCTCTTCGACATCCGGGTCCATGTGCCATGCACAAAGTTATACTCCTTCGTTCCTAAATATTTGTCTTTTTACAAATTTGAAATAGGCATATTTTAGAGTGTAGATTCACTTGAATCTCTAAAAAGATAAATATTTGAGTAGTCACTCATTGAAATCTCTAGAAAGACAAATACTCCGGAGTATATTTAAGAACCGAGGGGGTAGTACAGCCGCATGGGAGACTCAACCCGGTCGTTGCGCCGCATTAATAGTGAGTAATGAGCAGTCAAATCATAAGCCCCACCTTTCCCATTGTAAGTTGCTTGGAAGAAGCAACCATCAATACACTCTTCTTTGAATCCGCTCATACTACTCCATCCGTCACTATTTGTAGAGCGCGCTTCAGAAAAAGAAAAGATCTCTGGGACCAAGGCGACTAGCAATCGGACTGAAAAATAGCATTGGTAGTTATAGAACGACGTCTATTACTAGAGGAAATAATGCGTACACACATGCATGCACTTACTCCACTCCGTAGTACATCGAGAGAAAATTGCGGACATGATTGCGATTACCACGCCCTAATTAATTGAGCATTAAACCAAACACATCTAAAGTCTCTCTGGTGGTGGAAATGCATTGAGAGAAATGCATCATAATGAAGCACGCCCTGTAAATTGTGACAGAGGGAGGAGTAGTATGAAGGTGCAAAACCAAGTACGCATATGGCCTGTCGGTGAACGCACCTCCTCTTGGCATATCACTGACATGTGGGACCGGAGCAAACCGATCTCAATTGACGGCAAAATGGCCAACCCGCCGTTCCTTGAGAGAGACGAGGAGCGAGAACACACAGACGGGCTCGCACGGAGGCCAAGATATATTCGAGCATGGTTGATCGATATCATCATTACATGTTGGGCTGCCGTTTTCCGCCCTTCTCCGGAATAAATGTGTACTTTATCAGAGATTAAAAAAATAATAGTACAGACGCTCCACCATGCGGTTCTAGTAGTAGTACTACTCGTACTACTAAACCTTGCGCTTGGCTCTTCGCCTCTTCGTGAAGTCGAACAATGATGGTACTCCGCATGTTCGGTACTACAGTGTATGCCTCTAGCAATCTGACACCGAATGAACTGATGCATGTCCACCGCCTGGGCGAGGGTAGGTTGCATTAGTCAAAAGGCATAAGCGAGCTTCACCTTGTCCTGCAAGCTTCTCCTTGTTCTGCGAGTTGACGAGACACACCAAAAAGTAGTGCTAGTCCATACTCCCTCCTTTCCGGTTAATATGGCTTAATCTTTTTTGCGGGCAAATGAGAGAGCTTTATTCATATATAAGCATTCTTAGGACTATCAGCCAAGACACTGGTCACTAGGAAGCGAGGTACCCTGCAAAAAATGAAGTAGGAAGCGAGGTGTTTCATCAAGCCAGCTCTCGGCCACATTCAAAGTGCAGCAAGCACGGTTTGCACAAAGATGCGCCACAAGGTTTGCTGACCTGTTTACATGCTGAATAACAAAAAAAGAGGAAATATTACCGAGCGCTCCTATTTTTAACAGGATATGAGCCAAATGTAAGCGAGAATTGTGGCGAGTGTTCCATGCAATCAACTTTCATTATCACATGCGAGAACCCTCGAAGAGAACCAAATGTGTTGAAGATTTCTTTATCACATTTTAAAAATATAATAAGAGTGCAGACGCTCCTCCATCCGGGGGGCGGGTCAGATCAGACACTGCAGCAGAAAACACTATAGATGATGTATTGTAGATCAGTTACTGTATACGTGGTACTGTAGACCGAACACTCTAGATCTTGTACTGTTCACGCACATCTGTCCGTTGATTTTAGATCAGACGATGTGAAGAGGGGGGGGGGCAAGTTACTGTACTGTTCACTGGTGACTCGTGACTAGCAAGTCACTGGATCTCAGTCCGTATAGTACATACCTCTATAGACTATAGTAGTAGTACTAGTACTAGTAAACTTTGCGCTTGGCTGTTCGCCTCTTCGGGAAGTCGAATAATAATAGTACTAGTATAGTGTATGCTTCTGGCAATCTGACACCAAATTAACTGTTGCACGTCCATCGCCTGAGCGAGGGAGATCTTTCATTAGTCAAAAGTTTCTCCTTGTCCTGCGAGCCACTGCGCTCAAGCTTCTCCCATCCTGCAAGCTTCTCTTTGTTCGGCAAGTTGATGGGACACAACAAAGTAATGCTAGTCCATACTGCCTCCTCTCCGGTTAATATGGCTTAATTTCAAACGAGATAAATACACTGTCTGTCACTGTATATTTGTAAAAATACGGTTAGTGGGCTTCATAATACGCTCATTGCGCTCAATATATACATTTTCCGGTGTTTATATGGTCACTAGCTCACCCTGGCTGAGTATGTGTGTGCATGCACGTGTAGGTTGAGCACTTGAGCGTGACCGTGTGTGTTCGTGTGCTCGGACATGCATGTATTAGGGCATCGTGCGCGTTTTTGCGTCCATGTGTACGTGTGACTGTTGCATACACGTAGGGGGAGTACGTGTAGGGGCCACTAAAGGAGCAGTCAAATCACACAGTAAGTTAGTCAGAAGAAGCAACCATCATTTCACTCTTTAATGACACGTACGCAATATAAAATGGTTGATATGGAGAGAAAAAGAAAACCACTATATATACACTAGCAGGAGCCTAAGCTACAAGCCTACTTGCTTTGGTTGCTCTCTTCACAAGCATAGAACGACGGTGGCCACACCGCTGGTCACATATCCGGCATGATCCCGCAGCTGGGGGAAGGGAACAATGTTCTGCATAGATGCGGTCGACATCGGCGAGGGAGAAAATCCACAGTCGGTGCGTCCCAATCGGGGGTCACCACGGTATGGGCCGATGCCGTGTCCCAACCGCCCTTCTAGCTACAACCCGATGTCCCAGGTAGTCCATCTTCCTTTTGGAACCGGCTTTCTCCACTGTCGCAGCTCCCCACGTAGCTCCATCTCCATGTCGATCTTTCTCTACTTCTACCGGCTTCTACTTGTGATAAGTTTATGTCTCATGAACTAGTGCTAGTACTATTATTCTAATCACACATCTTCAATATCTTTGCCATCAGGGATGTGTCGGTGTCAAAACCGGCGGATCTCGGGTAGGGGGTCCTGAACTGTGCGTCTAGGGTCGATGGTAATAGGAGGCGGGGAACACGATGTTTACCCAGGTTCGGGCCCTCTCTATGGAGATAATACCCTACTTCCTGCTTGATTGATCTTGATGAATATGAGTATTACAAGAGTTGATCTACCACGAGATCGTTATGGCTAAACCCTAGAAGTCTAACCTATATGACTATGGTAATGTGTATCTCTCTTTCCAGACTAACCCCTCCGGTTTATATAGACACCGGGGGAATCTAGGGTTTACATAGAGTCGGTTACATAAGAAGGAATCTTCATACTCGGTCGCCAAGCTTGCCTTCCACGCCAAGTAGAGTCCAATCCGGACACGGGTACAGTCTTCGGCCTTCATGTCTTCTCGGCCCATCAGTCCGGCCCATGGATAATAGGCCGAACGCCCAAGGACCCCTTAGTCCAGGACTCCCTCAGTAGCCCCTGAACCTGGCTTCAATGACTAGGAGTCTGACGCGCAGATTGTCTTCGGCATTGCAAGGCGGGTTCCCTTTTTCCGAACTCCAAGATAGTCTTCGGATGCGATGATAGTATCCGGACCTGTCACACACCATACACAACCGCAGATAGAATATATTTTTACACGAGTTCCATCCGCTGACAACCTTTTTTTGCAGCATGACATCACGCATGACTGGTCACAATTTCGAACCTTTTTCGTCTGCCGCTCCATGTTTGGAGACACGGTTGCCATTGGCACGTCCTGTCGATGCAGAGATCGTGTCCCCTTATTGCGAGATTCTCATCAATGCGGGCGTGGGTGACCTAACCGTGCCACTCGCACGACCCTTGGGAATAGGCGAGTTTAAGGCGAGTGAGGAGGCTCTTGATATTCATGGCCTTTATAAGGGGATGAGAATTCCCTTCCTTCACCCACGCCTCAGTTCCTCCTCAGTCCTTCCATCCCTGAGCTCCAGCGCCCAAGTCTTTAGCTTTTCCCTCGTCCGAGAAAGTACCCCCAAGATGTCCGGATGTGGAGTTGGAGGCAAGTGGATGGCCTCCTCCATCAAGAAGAGCGATATCAAAGAGCTCCGGGAGGACGGATATCTGGCCAAGGAGATAGCTCACAGACTCCCGGCCAAGGGACATATCGTCCCTACTCTAGAGCCCCATGAGAGGGTTGTGTGTCTTACACATTTTGTTTGCGGGCTGGGCTTCCGTCTTCACCCCTTCGTCCGTGGACTGATGTTTTACTACGGGCTAGATTTTCATGACCTAGCCCCGAACTTCATTCTCAATATCATGACATTCATTGTCGTGTGCGAGGCCTTTCTCCGCATCCCACCTCATTTTGGCCTATGGCTGAAGACCTCCAATGTGAAGCCAAAGGTGGTGAGCGCCAACAAGCAGAGTGCGGAGGCGCCATGTTGGGCAAGATGCCCAACGTTACCTGGCCCAAAGGCACATTCATAGAGACGGTGAAGGGGTGGCAACCGGGGTGGTTCTATATCACCGAGCCACGCGACGCCAACTGGGCGGCGGCCCCTGAATTCCGATCCGGAATCCCGATGCGGCTCACCTCCTGGCAAGAGAGGGGCCTAACCTGGGGTCCCTCAGACGAGCTGTCTGGGCTCCAGACGTGTGTCCAAAATATGATAGACAGGAAGATCAAGCTCGTCAACATGATCCAGGTCATGCTCATTCGTCGGGTCCTTCCGTGCCAACGCCGAACTTGCTATCTGTGGGAATACGATCCGGCCAAGCACCATACGCTGCTAGAGCTCTTCGTCACGAAGCACGAAGAAATCTGGAAAGTGCTCTTCAAGGACGGCGAGACGCCACCGCCCATGACCAAAGATCGCGGGGTACCTCACGAAGAGGGTTAAAGGCTCCCTCACGAATAACCTTGCATGGGATGTTGATAGCAGTCTGGAGCGACCTCGCCGGACCAAGCCTCGGGCCGCCTCGTAAGTACCAGAATCCGAAAATGTGTGGCTTTCCCGGTTTTGTAATATTGATATATCTCAAACCTTGTCATTGCAGTGCAGCACACGATGGCTCCCCGCGATCCTCAACAGAGGGATCGCTGGACTCAAAGGAGATGGCTAGCATGTCGCCGCCACCTGCGCATTCGGTCTCTCCCAAGTGTGACGATGAGGTGGTGTCGCAAAAGACCTTCCCCGACTAGGGGGAGCTTCCGTAGATCGTCAGGGTGACGACCCAGGGCGATTCCTCAGTCGCCGGACACGTGGGGGAAAAAGCCCCTATGGGGACTGGTGACGGGGGCCGAGCTCTCTTCGGACCTGAGCCGGATACCATTCTGAAGATATATGCGGCTCCGGAGTCCAGCGAATGGCATTCCCAAAAAGGAGGGACGCGCCTGTTCCGCCGGTGACCTCTGTCCAACCAGAGGCACCGGATAATCTACTGGAGGCGATACGAGGCGCCTCTATTGTGGATGAACACCGCGCCCTTATGGGCACGGTGATAGAGAAGGTTCAGTTTGTCAAAAACGGACTGACCGAAGCCTGCACTAGCCTTCTATCGGGCTTTGAGGTAAGCAATGTGGTTGTAAGAAGAGTATCACAGTATAGACAGTAGCCCCTGATGCTCTGTTTGGTGTTCGGAGAGAGAAAAGCCGAACAGAGGATCAAGAAGAAATATCGCAGGAGTCTAACATAAGTTGTCTATGTGAATGAGTAGGTATCGCTGCAAGCTGCCATCTCTAATGCTGCGGAGGTCTCCGGACTGAAGCGGAAGCTGGAGCGGGCCGAGGAGGAGCTCGGCCTCATGAAGAAGCAGCTGGAGGATAGCCAAGGTATGCAGTAACATGCGGGTACATTTTAAGAAGAAATAAAAGAATAGTCCGTCCGGACTAAGGTGTCATAAACGTTATTAGGGGCCACGACCGAGGTGGCAGCCCTCAAGAAGGCGTTAGTCGAGGCGGAGGATAAGGCGGCCAAGGAACGCGCCGCACACGAGAAGCACGAGGACCAGGTTGGCGAGGCGCATCAACAGCTCCAGCGCGCGATCGAGAGATTTGAGTCCTTGGAGCGCAACTGTAAAGCGCAAGAATCGAACTGGCGAAAGCCCGCCAGAGCGCACAGGATGCACGAGCCGAAGCTCAGAATGCCCTCTAGGAAATTTAGGCGGCCAAGAAGATTGCGGCGGGTAAGTCTTTCACCATGCAAAGCAAGTATGTAGAAGAAACGTTCCTTGTACTTATCCAAATTTGGGTTTTCCAGGGGCGTTTATGGATCTGCCGCACAGTATATCAGATGTTGGCGAATACTATAGAGCCAAAGAAGGGATGTCTACGGAGAAGCTATTCTGGTCCCAATATCTTGGACCCGAGCATCCAGTGCCCTTCAGCGACCAGTTGAAGTAGTTGGTCGAGCTGCACATGTCGGCGGAGCTAGCCATGAAGGACCTGATAGTCCGACTGTGTCCTGCCGAGCCTGTACCTAGCAGCTACTTTGGGCTTGTTAATCGGCTTTAAGTGCCTGTCCGCGGCTCGAAGCCGTGAAGCGGTCGGTCTGTATTGAAGGTGCGCATATGGTGTTTGCCCGCGTCAAGACGCATTGGGCAAAGCTAGATGCCAAGAAGCTGATGACCGAGGGGCCGCCGGAGGGCAAGGAGCATCGTCGACCCGAGCTCTATTTTGATGGTGTCCTGGAGGGGTCCCGCCTTGTGGCGGAGCAATGTTCGAAGGATGTCATGTTCCCATGAGAACATTTGTATTATCTTCCCCTGTAATATGGAACAATGATGTTATGTAATATAATGCTTTTGATTTACGTTTTACCTCCTGTGCGGCCTTTTATGAAATTTGAGGGTTGACCAGTCGTCGCTTCTCCCCCCACATAGGTAGTACGGGGGTGTTCAGGATAAATCTAAACACTCTTTAATCCACATTATGGTCCTTAAAGGAGGTGTTTAGCGCAACGAACAAGGCAATCAAACTACGCGGCCTTTACCGCCCTCACTGAGCCATAGGAGCTTGACAATTAAGAAAGTCGGCGAAGCCCCCGGTATTCGGATGGCCGAACTAGGGGCGTTGTACTTGCCTGAGAACCGATTCTTCGCAAGAAGTGGAAAAAATCTCTAACGATTTTGGACCTCTCGAACAGCTGACCAGCTCTCGCCGCATCATGACAGTCATTTTTCGGATTTCTCTACTAAGGTGCTCATCCGGAAGAATCGGGACACAATCGCAGTAGTTCTCCCTTTACTACCCTAGCCAATACAGCGGAACGTAAGGTAGTAAGCACGGGAGCCGGGCAACCCAACTATTGACCAAAGACATGATTCGGAGCCGATGCATATAATGCTATAAGTTCGGGGTGCTGAACTGTACTGTAAAAGTGTTCGAACTTTTATTGCCGTAATGTGGGGCGTAGTGAAGCCCCTGGCGTGGCAATACGTACCATGATGTACGTGTGCAATGAGTGATAAATACAAAGGTGAGTAAACAGAAAAAAATTAAGTAATAAGATGACGCTACTATTTATTCACCATTGTTATGTAATTAGTACGTCGAGGCGTACTTTGTGCAAGTAATGCGATAAGCAAGTAAGGCTAGTTAATATGCCGCAACCAAGGACGAGCTGCGTGCGGGCAAGTAAAACAAGTATGGCAATCGTTTAGTAGAGACCACCTAGGGATTCCCTTGTATGTCAGAGCTTCTTGCCTCCTTGGCGTGTTCTACAAGCGGGCCATCCGCATAGACCTTGAAAAGGGAAAAACCTGAAATGAAAAGCAAAAGTAAAGACATGCATATCCCAGGGTCGGTCAAGCTGCACTATGGGTCGCGAGCGAGTTATGCCTCCGTCAGTACCCATGGGGTTTTGAGTGCGTAGTTATGTACGTGATGTACGAATGCCATTTCCTCATCGGGGATGGGTCGAAGGACGAATTACTAATTCAGCTCTTAACGAACCAAGATGCCCTACTGCAGTGTAGTCCGGATCTTCTTGACGACGTCCGGGGGCTCGGCGGCCGGATTATTGTGCCGCTTGAGAAGGCCGCTCAGTGCTTCTGCTGCTAGGGCTGCGGTGTGCTCCTCTATGCGGAGGGAACGTTCCGTGTTTCCATTTACTGTAATGATGCCGTGTGGGCCGGGCATCTTGAGCTTGACATAAGCATAATGTGGCACCGCGTTGAATCTAGCAAACACGGTTCGCCCGAGCAGTGCATGGTAGCCGCTACGGAAGGGGGCGATATCGAAGATTAACTCTTCGCTTCGGAAGTTGTCCGGGGAACCGAAGACCACCTCCAGCGTGATTGAGCCCGTACAACGGGCCTCTATGCCTGGTATGACTCCTTTAAAGGTAGTCTTTGTGGGTTTGATTCGTGAGGGATTAATGCCCATCTTCCGTAATGTGTCCTGATAGAGCAGGTTGAGGCTGCTACCACCATCCATTAGGACTCACGTTAGGTGAAATCTGTCGATGATCGGATCGAGGACCAGTGCGGCTGAACCGCCATGCCGGATACTAGTTGGATGATCTCGACGATCGAAGGTGATCGGGAATGACGGCCATGGATTGAATTTCGGGGCGACTGGCTCTACCGCGTCGATGTCCCTGAGTGCTCGCTTGCGCTCCCTTTGGGGATGTGTGTAGCGTATATCATGTTCACCGTTTTGACTTGAGGGGGAAATTTCTTCTGCCCCCCAGTGTTCGGCTGCCAGAGATCCTCATCATCTTCCTTGCTCTGTGATTCCCCTTCCTTGTTTCCGCTATTTATCTTGCTGGCTTGCTTGAAGACCCGATAATCTCTGTTAGTATGGCTTGTCGGTTTGTCTGGGGTGCCATGTATCTGGCACGGACGATCGAGTATGCGGTCCAAGCTGGATGTTCCTCTGCCATTCTATTTATAGGGCTTCTTTCGCTGGCCGGACTTGGAGCCACTGAATCTGACGTGAACTGTAGTGTCATCGGTGTTATCGCCATTGCTTCGGCGTTTGTGTCTGTTGTGCAAGGGCGTGCTGGTGCTGCTTTTGGCCTCGGAGGGGCCTGCTTTGTTGGCAGTGTTTGTACTACGAGCCAGCCAACTATCCTCTCCCGCGCAGAAGCAGTTCATAAGTGCCGTAAGTGCTGCCATGGACCTCGGCCTTTCTTGGCTGAGGTGGCGGGCAAGCCATTCGTCAGGGATGCTATGTTTAAAGGCCACTAGGGCTTCGGCATCCGGACAGTCGACGATCTAATTCTTTTTGGTTAAGAACCTAGTCCAGAATTTTCTGGTGGACTCTCCAGGTTGTTGAACTATGTGACTTAAGTCATCGGCGTCAGGTGGCTGGACATAAGTGCCTTGGAAGTTGTCAAGAAAAGCTTCTTCCAAGTCCTCCCAGCTGCCAATGGAATTTTCAGGCAGGCTGTTTAGCCAGTGTCGAGCTGGTCCTTTGAGCTTTAATGGGAGGTATTTGATAGCATGGAGGTCATCTCCTCGGGCCATGTGGATGTGGAGAATAAAATCTTCGATCCACACTGCGGGATCGGTTGTTCTGTCGTATGATTCAATATTGACGGGCTTGAACCCCTCGGGGAATTCGTGGTCCAGCACCTCATATGTGAAGCAGAGAGGGTGTGCAGCGCCTCTATAGTCGGCCGCGTTACGGGGCACCTCCAATGAAGTCCGTCTGTGGTTATCGGCCCGGGTGTGATTAAGTTTGTCACGTCCGAATAGGTGGCTGTCATCCTGAGTGGGGAAGCGTCCTCATGATCCGTAGATTGATCTGGTGTGTCCTGCTCTACTGTCCAGGTCCCATCAAAGGTCGTATGTATGGTCCCGAGCTGTTTTGTCCCTGTTTTTGCGAGACGGTTGGGCGGGCTGTTGTTCGGCCTGAGTTGTCGTTTTATCCCGACTGCGGGGTGGTCGGTCCGCCGCACTATCCCGACCGCGAGGTGGTCGTTCCGCATTACGCGAGGGAGGTATGGTATTTAGTGCCTCCTCATCGAACTGAGGTAGCAGGCTGCGCTTTGGGTAACTCTTGGCTAGGCGCTTGAGGCCGTTTTCTTCGGCTGCCAGGACGTCGGTCCATCTGTTAATGAGTAGGTCTTGATTGACTTGGAGCTGCTGCTGCTTTTTCTTTAGGCTTCTTGCAGTAGCTATTAGCTGGCGCTTGAAGCGCTCCTGCTCGAGGGGTGCCTCAGGCACGATGAAATCCTCTCTGTCGAGGCTTTCCTCATCCTCGGAGGCTGGATGATAACTATCGTCATCCGGGTCGTTGGGCACGGCCTGTTTATTAGGGTTATTTTGCCTGTTGTCTTGTTCCTCCTGTTCGGATGCAGCTCCCACAGGGTCTTTATTGTTTTCAGCGTTGCCCGGAGTACTATTTTCTCCGGTGCCAGTGTTGCCGTCTTTTGAGCGACGAGGCTTAGAACAGCGTTTAGGACGCCGGCGTTTGGACTGCGTCTCCGAAGGTTTATTCGCGATTGGGTCTTCTTTGTCATCGTCGCTAGCTTTTTTAGGTGTGTCAACCATGTACACATCGTACGAAGAGGTGGCCGTCCAGCATCCAGTGAATGGCGGGTCTTGGCCTTGCTCCTTGTCGGCATCGTCGTCCATACCGTCAATGTCTTCGGAGCCATAATCAAGCACGTCGGTTAAGTCATCGAAAGTGGCTATGAAGTGGGTGGTGGGTGGGAAGCAAAATTCCCCATTATCAGCCTCTAACTCGAACCGAACATAGCTCGGTTGTGAGTCCTTCTCCAAGGACAAATTCTTTAAAGAGTTCAGCACATCGCCCAAAGGTGAGTGCTCGAAGATGTCTGCAGCGCTAAATTCGGAAATCAATAACCGATCCAGCTCGGTGTCCGGAGGCGCACCCGGTCCGGAACTTATAGCCGGAGACGAGTCTGGAGTTTCATGGAAGAAAATATGGCGGGATGTCGAGTTAGTGTGCGGCTCCAATGCCCGGGACTCTGTGGCCTCGGATGGTACGATCTGCTTCAGTTCTAAGGCCGTTGCAGCAACAGGAACCATATCCTGGACGTGATCCGATGACAAATTTAAGTCATGTTCATCGGGGCGAATGGGAGCGATCGCTGCGGTCTCAAATCCGTTGAAGATCAAGTCTCCACGGATGTCCGCGACGTAGTTCAGGCTTCCAAATCTGACCTGATGGCCAGGGGCGTAGCTATCGACCTGCTCTAGATGGCCAAGTGATTTGGCCCGCAGTACGAAGCCACCGAACACGAGAATCTGTCCGGGGAGGAAAGTTCCTCCTTGGACAGAGTCACTATATACGATTGAAGGGGCCATCGAACCTTTCGTCGACGGCACAGTGGGACTCTCAATGAAAGCACCAATGTCGGTGTCAAAACCGGCGGATCTCGGGTAGGGCATCCCGAACTATGCGTCTAGGGTCGATGGTAACAGGAGGCGGGGGACACGATGTTTACCCAGGTTCGGGCCCTCTCTATGGAGGTAATACCCTACTTCCTGCTTGATTGATCTTGATGAATATGAGTATTACAAGAGTTGATCTACCACGAGATCGTTATGGCTAAACCCTAGAAGTCTAACCTATATGACTATGGTAATGTGTATTTGTCTTTCCAGACTAACCCCTCCAGTTTATATACACATCGGGGAATCTAGGGTTTAGATAAAGTCGGTTACATAAGAAGGAATCTTCATAGTCGGTCGCCAAGCTTGCCTTCCATGCTAAGTAGAGTCCAATCTGGACACGGGTACAGTCTTCGGCCTTCATGTCTTCTCGGCCCATCAGTCCGGCCCATGGATAATAGGTCGGATGCCCGAGGACCCCTTAGTCCAGGACTCCCTCAGGATGCTCAGCTCGATTTTAGTGGAACTGCACAAAAGCATTGTATGATCCGAGGGTGCCAGCCATCTTTCCTTCGACAGGTTCTACCTGGCCAAGAAATTAAATCATGTTTAGGGTTTAGGGTTTAAGTCGTAGTGACCCCATCAGTAGTTTTTCTTTCGTACACGGTCTCACAACTTTTGTCTTTATTTGTGAAGTAAATATTGGCTATGATCTGTGAATTATTGAGATGCATCAGCATGCGTGTTAGTTTTCCTTTGTATTTGATGGAATGTTGTAACGGGGCAACCTTGGAGTAGGAATGAAAATGGAGTGGAAAGTTTCCGTTTTTCCGGAGAGAAAATGGAAACGGAGAGAAACCAACGTTTCGTTTCGTTGGATCGCGCCATCGAGAAAAACCAACGTTTAAATCACGTCTGCCGCGTTCGTGTCTCACCCTCCTCCACGGCTCGACCCCACACGGTCGCTCGGCATGCCACTCACCGCAAACCAAGTATACAATAACTTTCCCTCCTGCTTGTTGATGGATCACGCCATGGAGTACTAGTACTATTGGAAGAGATTGACGAGTTGGGGGAGGACAGCTAGCTGTAGCACGGACTCCCAAGTACTTTTTACATGCATGTTGTGGCCGACGATTGCAACCTTTGAACACGGAGCAGTCACGTGCACCAGGAAGCGGCGCGGGCGATGCTCTCTGGGCCGGTGCGCCGCTTCAATGCTGGCACCAGTGAGAGGTCGTGTCCGCTCTGGCCGGGCATGAGTGCGGCACTGACCATTTCGGGCGGGAAGCACGCGCGGGTGATGAAGAGGGTTCGGGTTGGTCAGGAGCGGCCGTGGCAGCGGTCCGGACGCCCGCAAACAGGAGATGTTGTATGTTAATATTGTCGCGTATATAATTAACAACGTAAATAATGTGCCAGTTGGACAAATATGATTGGAGATGGATATGGAAATGGAATTTTACGTAAACACGGATATGCATGTCTATGTCTATGTGTGTGTGCGTGACGACTCTCACGACCTGGAAGCGGGGGCGTGTTTTTGATTGAGTTTTCTTTCTTGGTACATTCAAAAATTGTCCGCCAGTTTTCGTTTCTTTTTTCCGGGAACGCGCATATTCTATTTAAAACCAATGCTATGGGGAGATTTTTTTACTCCATTATAGCCTCTTGTTTGATAGAGTTTCTCGATTCTCGCTCTCTCGCCCTCTCCATATCAAAACAAGATGACAGCGTCCACACTATCTCTCTCCTCACCGATGGTCACAGATCCGGCCGAATCTCGTCCGCTGCGGGAGGTGAGGAGGTGCAGGTTTGACGCTGTCGCCGTCGGTGATGGAGGAAGCTGATGCGCACCGTCCTCTCGGAGCCGGTGCTGGCGCGGACGAAGGTCCTCCGCGCCCTTGTTCGCTGCCGTCGTGTGGGCAGATCCCGCCCGCCCGCCTAAGCGACATCTCGGCCACCTGAGGTATAACTTCTTGTACTGGTCCAGCTCCCCAGGTCGCTGCATGCGGGTTTTCTTCTATGCGACTACTCCCCAGCTCCCCATGTATAGTAGCTAGGGTTCGTCGGCTGGTCCAACATCACCTACTATTATAGAGGAAATGCCACTTGAAAAGTTGTCCTGATTTATGCCTCGGTGGAGGTATACATGTTGTTTCGACAAAAATTACGTGGTGGTTGTGCGGTCATTGTCCATATGCTCCTATTGCTGCTGCTAATCTAATACTATCACTGGTTAAATGAACAAATGCTTTTTTTCTCGGGTATCCTGGTTTAGTTCCCATCAAGATAATCATGATGCTTCTATTTGTTGGTGTACTTTTCATAATTCTTCTTGACAATTGAGATGTCGTTGTTAATCTTGTAAAATAAAGTAACAATACTATATCCCTTTTTTATATTTTTGGAAACAGCGATGCGTATCTCCATACCCGGGCATGTCTTCCTCAATTTTAGTGGAACTGCACAAAATTGGATGGCCATTGTTGTGCCGCCTCACTGTCCTCTGCCACGTGGTTCTTCCTTCCTCGAGCTTGATTACTGAGAAGAAATAGACCATAGTGAGGATTTGTCGAACTTCATAGGTGCCTAACCCAAACTTGATGCCAAATGGATGATGCATCACCACGATGACCTATCGATGCTCATAGTTGCGCCTCATGGTTGCATCGGTTGGTGAAGCTGATCGATTTTCAATGAAAAACAAGCTATCTTCCATCAGTGCTCTTTGCTTGTTACCCACAAAGATGATATCCTTCGTCAGTTCACCTTGGTTGCGTTGGAGACGCAGTCATCTTTCACGTTGGTGCAATTTTATCACACAATTGGGTATGAACCAAATGTTTCCTCGAAGAAGGATCGACGTTGGTACTAAGAGCATATGTTTTGTATTGATTTCTAAGCCTTCTCCCAACTTTGTCTCCAGTTCCCCTGTAATTTTATTTGTCCACCTATTAACTTTGATTAAAAAAATGGTGTGGACTAAAAACCCGGATGGACGAAGTAGCCCTCCATTTTTATTTACTCCGCATATTAGATTTGACTGAAGTCAAACTTTGTAAAGTTTGACCAAGTTTAGGTCGAACACAACAAACCATAATTATTAGAGAGGGCAAACTGTACATACTCTCAAACCTTTCCGATAATTGAAATTGAAATTCTTTATTTGTACACACTCTCACACGTTTCCGATAATTTGGCGCATGTGTGGTTGTTCACTTAAGGGAGGGTAGTGTACCGCACATGAAGAACAGGAAGTGCGACCAAGACGCGTGGATCATTAGTTCATCGGAAGTACTCCCTCCATTCCTAAATATTTGTCTTTCAGGTGGTTTCAAATGGACTACCACATACGGATGTATATAGACATTTTTTACAGTGTAGATTCACTTATTTTGCTCCGTATGTAGTCATTTGTTGAAATCTCTAGAAAGACAAATATTTAGGAACAGAGGGAGTAGTAGTTCTCTTCACTGGTACGTTAAATAAAGAGTTTCGTTTCGTACTTACACAATTTAAAACGATTGTTATGGAGAGAATAAGAAAACCACTCCACTATATATTAGTCGTATACACTAGTAGTATATGGACGAAACTTCATTGACTTTAGTGCACCTGCCTTTGGATTTATGATAGGTGGGCCCAAAATGTGGTTGGCCCACTTGTCATATAGCCAAAAACAGGTGCAGTTAAGGCAACGAAGCTCAGTTCGTACTACAGTATATATATAAGATGGAGCCTCAGCGCTTGTTCGCTAGGGTTTTCACTCTCCACACTCTCGCCGCACTACATATGTATATACACGCTGGAGACTCAGCGTTCCTTTGCTAGGGGCTTCTATATTCACAGTCTCTCACCCTCTTCACCAGATCTAAACAAGACTGCGTTGTGGCCTCTGTCTCTCTCACCCCCCTCACAGCTGGCGAAGGAGGCGTCCGGATCTCGTCGCACAGGGAAGGGGAGGAGGTGCAGCATTCACTCTATCGCCTTCGGCGAGGGAGGCAATCCACTGTCGGCTGCGCTTTTCTCTTTCACCCAGCGCCTGTGCGGGAGGGCCACCGGCCCCTTCTTCCTCGCTTCCATACATAGTGTGGGCAGATCCAAACTCCCGCCGCACGCCTTGCCACATCCCGACAACCCTAAGGTATAAGTTTCTTTGAAACCGTCATTGGTCTAGCTGCATGCGGATCTTTTTTGATTCTGTAGTCGAATCTAAGTCTTGGTTCAAATAGGAAAGAAGGGTGCAGTGGGGTGGAGCATGAATCTAGGACGTGGTTCAATGTGGAAAGGAGGGAGGGAAAGTAGTATCGACTAGCTATCCAGCCGCTTTGTTGGTCGAAAAGGGAAAAGGGGGGTAACCCAGTACACACATATGTAAGGAATTGAACTCTTTGTTGAAAAGGGAAAGAAACTGGGGGGTCGGGTAGTTTGTGCAGGACTAGATTTGATGCCCTCACATAGGAAAAAGTTTCAAAGAGAACAAATATGGGACCAACGCAGATATGCTGCTTGGTTGCATACTCTTCATCACCCATTGATACATGTGGACGCACATGGTGCTGGCATGTCCCATGTCCCATCCACATGATCGTGCAGTGTGTTTTTGAGATGTTGTGCTACTTGTATTGGTACTATTTTAAATAAATGTTGAATTGAAGCTATTGTATTGCTCTCTTTTCCCATTAAGTAGTGAACAAAAATGGTACCAACCCAGACATGATGCTTGTTGCTTTGTTACAGCAAACTCTGCATCACCCCCTTTATAAGTAGATGGAAGCACATGGTGTTGTTGCGTTCACTCACCCCTGGAACTGTTTATGCTTTTTCTTAATCTAATGCTGATGGTAAAATTAAGCAATGCCACTCTCAGAATTAACTACTAAACTATTTTAAGAGAATTTCTCTGTTAATATGAATCAATGCAACCATTTTAGAAATGCTAATGTCCTATACTTTGTTTTCCATCAAGATAAGGTAGATGCTTCTTTTTGTGGCCACATGTTTCATCCTAATTTATTTGCAGTAATTGTTTCCTTTTTTGCCTCTGTTAAATCAGGGATATCTATTAAACTTGTTGCTATAGCAAACGTAAATGTCACACTGGCGACTTTACTTGATTTCAGTGCAACTGCACAAAATGCGATTGGATTTCCTATTCGTGTTGGCAGATTCGTACCTGATCTTGTGTGCGTCATGACAGGTTGGTACTTGCCTTCATCCACATGATCGCGCAGTGTGTTTTGAGATGCTTTGCTACTTGTATTGGTACTGTTTTAAATAAATGTTGAATTGAAGCTATTGTATTGATGTCTTTTCCCATTAAGTAGTGAACAAAAATGGGACCAACCCAGACATTATGCTTGTTGCTTTGTTACAATAAACTCTGCATCATGCCCTTTATAAGTAGATGGAAGCACATGTCGTTGTTGTGCCCACTCTCCCATGGAACTGTTTATGCTTTTTGTTAATCTAATGCCGCTGGTAAAATTAAGCAATGCCACTCTCAGAATTAACTACTGAATCTTATTTCAAAACTGCAACACTTGTTATGGATTGGCGGGATTACCATTTTTGTGGCCGCATGTTTCATCCTCCTTTTATTGGCCAGTAACTGATTCCTTTTTTTCCTCTGTTAAAACAGGAAGATCTATTCAACTTGTTGCTATTGCGACATTTTGCTTCGCTTAATTTTAGTGGAACTGCACAAAATGAGACCGGATTTCCATATATGTGTTGAGACCTCTTTTAGATCTTCCTCAGGAGTTGTTTCAAATCTTGGTATTTAAAGGTCAGTACCTACTTTCCTCAGAATTAACACTGAATCTTAGTTCAAAACTGCAACACTTGTTAGGGATCGGCGGGAGTACCATTTCTGTTAGGGATCGGCCGGAGTACATGTTTAAGAAATGTATTGTTCAGATAATGTCTTTGTTATTATATATCAGTTACAGTGTTTTAATGGTACTATCCTGTTTTGTAGTTCTTTCTACATGTTTAACCAAGGTATTGTTAAGATAATGTCTCTGTTAAAATGAATCAGTCGCATTGTTTAAGGAATGATACTTTTCGGCTTTGTCGTGCTTTATACATGTTGAAACAAGGCATTGTTAAGATAATGTCTCAGTTAATATGAATGAATCACACTGATTGAGAATTGCTACTCTCCTGCTTTGTTTCCCATTAAGATAAGGTAGATCAGTAGATGTTTTTCGTCTGGGAGTACAAGTCAACAACCGTTATTTCTCAGTAATTGTTTCCCTTATACCTATTGTTGCTTACAGGGATATCAAAATTAAAGCTCGGTTTTATTCTGACTATGATTTTAGTTGAATTGCACAAAAGGAGCCAATGTGTCTAAGGCAAACTGTTGCATTAGTGGGTCCAGTTGGTCTTACCACTTTGCAGAAAGAAGCAGTCGTTGTTTGCGCTACATTACACAAGGAATGATCGAGAAGCTTTACAGAGTGTTAGTAGACGCTGGTGACATGACTAGTCTGCAGAGAGCATAGGAAACTCTACAACACGTGGAGTGCACTGGGCAAAAAGTGCCCAAACAAGTACAGGAAGACAGGACAGGACTCCAAATCTGTCAATGTCATTCTAAGCAACAATGATGGGGCATCTGGGTATGGTAATCTATTTACCGTACTTTCAGTTTGTTAGTCCACCGATTGGTGGGTTGACACTGGGCCAATATTCATGTGTGTGCTGTTGTGTCTTTGTTTTCTTGCAACATATAAATACGATATCCACATGGATGCTCAACTTGATTTTAGTGGAACTGCACAAAATGTCCAGATGGTTTGTGTCCTCCATAATACTTCATCATGCACAATACATCGAATGGTTCTCTAATCATTCATCGTCACCTTGAGCCACCAGACTATATGCTTGAATGGCGCTGCCAGCGTCGACCATTAAGAAGGGTACACTACTAGGGAAAACCTTATACACAGAATCTTAGCAGCAGCGTGGTTCAAAAACAAGCGCTACTGCTAATTAGCTGAGTAGTAGTAGCGCTCTAGGTGAAACGAGCGCTACTGCTATAATTGCCACGGTGTTGCCTCCAGACTAGATATAGTAGCAGCGCCCTTATCCTGAACGCGCTACTGCTAAAGTACTTAGTAGCACCGTTTTTCTTCAAAACTCGTTGCTGCTAAGTATCACCGCAACTAATTAAGTTTAGTCCCATACTGCTAAGCGAACAAGGTGTTTACCACCTTAAATATGTTACTTCTCAAACTATCTCGAGCACTTGGTCTTCATTGAACTATATGTGTAGGATTTGTGGCTGCAATATGAATCCTCGCCTGTACCTATATAGTTACAGTGAGGATTCATGTTGACTATTTAGATTCTACACAAAAAGATCAATGATGACCAATGTATATATTTGATGTTTTTACATTGCTTAGAACTATAGCGTAACTGCTTCCGTTAGCAGTAGTGTTTTTCTTTAAAACGCGCTATAGCTAAATTAGCTATAGCGCGTTTCCTAATGAGCGCTACTGCTAGTTCGGCTTAACCACCCGCGCGGGCACAAAATTTTGCTAAGTCCCTCCTTTCTCCCCCTGTTCCCCTACTCCTCTGTCGCCGCCGCCCGAGCCTGCCCTCGTCACCGCCGCCCGAGGCCGCCCTCAACCTCACCGCCGCCGCCCGCAGCTCGCCGCCGCTCTCGACCTCACCGTCACCGCCCCTCGACCTCACCGCCGCCGCCCTCGACCTCACTGCCGCCGCCCGAGCCTGCCCAGGACCGCCGCCTCCTGATCCCGAGCCCGCTCTCGCCGCCCTACCTCCGTCACCGAGCACCTCCCCGCCACCATCTCTCCCCTCTCTGTAAGCCCCCACCCTCCCCCACCCCCTCTCTTTGCTTAGTTAGTTGATGTTTTTTAGTAGTAGTAGATGTTAATTTAGGGTTCATAGATAATGAATTTTAGTAGTAGTTGAACTAGTTTAGTTTTAGTTGAACTAGTTTAGTAAGTAAGTTAATAAACTAGTTGAATTAATAGAACTAATGTATTTTTAGTAAGGAAATTAATATAACTAGTTGAACTACTTTATTTTTAGAAAGAACTAGTTTTTTTCTATTTATAGTAAGTTTATATTTAGTAAGAACTAGTTGAATTAATAGAACTAGTTGAACATGTCATATTTGTAGTTATTTTTTTAGTTTAAGGAATTATTCGGGATGTATTAGTGATAACTGTTGGGGAACGTAGTAAATTCAAAAATTTTCCTACGCACACGCAAGATCATGGTGATGCATAGCAACGAGAGGGGAGAGTGTTGTCTACGTACCCTCGTAGACCGAAGCGGAAGCGTTGACACAACGTAGAGGAAGTAGTCGTACGTTCTCCTCGCGATCCAACCGATCACAGCACCGTTACTCCGGCACCTCCGAGTTCTTGGCACACGTTCAGCTCGATGACGATCCCCGGGCTCCGATCCAGCAAAGCGTCGGGGAAGAGTTCCGTCAGCACGACGGCGTGGTGACGATCTTGATGTGTTACCGGCGCAGGGCTTCGCCTAAGCACTGCAACGATATAATCGAGGTGGAATTTGGTGGAAGGGGGCACCGCACACGGCTAAGGAACGATCCGTAGATCCACTTGTGTGTCTTTGGGGTGCCCCCTGCCCCTGTATATAAAGGATGGAGGAGGAGGAGGCCGGCCAAGGCAATAGGTGCGGCCAGCATATGGAGTCCTACTAGGACTCCAAGTCCTAGTAGGAGTCCACCAAAAGGGGAGGAAGGGAGAAGGAATAGGAGGAGAAGGAGAGGTGGCCGGCCCCCTTTTCCCTAGTCCAATTCGGACCAAAGGGGAGGGGGGGCGCAGCAGCCTTTTCCTCTTCCCACTAAAGCCCATCAAGGCCCATTACTTCTCCCGTAATCCCGTAACTCCCCGATACTCCCGAAAATACCCGAACCACTCAGAACCCTTCCGATGTCCGAATATAGTCGTCCAATATATCGATCTTTACGTCTCGACCATTTCGAGACTCCTCGTCATGTCCCCGATCTCATCTGGGACTCCGAACTCCTTCGGTACATCAAAACTCATAAACTCATAATAACTGTCATCGTAACCTTAAGCGTGCGGACCCTACGGTTCGAGAACAATGTAGACATGACCGAGACACGTCTCCAGTCAATAACCAACAGCGGGACCTGGATGCCCATATTGGCTCCTACATATTCTACGAAGATCTTTATCGGTCAGACCGCATAACAACATACGTTGTTCCCTTTGTCATTGGTATGTTACTTGCCCGAGATTCGATCGTCGGTATCCAATACCTAGTTCAATCTCGTTACCGGCAAGTCTCTTTACTCGTTCCGTAATACATCATCTCACAACTAACACATTAGTTGCAGTGCTTGCAAGGCTTATGTGATGTGCATTACCGAGAGGGCCCAGAGATACCTCTCCGACAATCGGAGTGACAAATCCTAATCTCGAAATACGCCAACCCAACATGTACCTTCGGAGACACCTGTAATGTACCTTTATAATCACCCAGTTACGTTGTGACGTTTGGTAGCACCCAAAGTGTTCCTCAGGCAAACGGGAGTTGCATAATCTCATAGTTAAAGGAACATGTATAAGTCATGGATAAAAGCAATAGCAACATACTAAACGATCGGGTGCTATGCTAATGGAATGGGTCATGTCAATCAGATCATTCAACTAATGATGTGATCTCGTTAATCAAATAACAACTCTTTGTTCATGGCTAGGAAACATAACCATCTTTGATTAATGAGCTAGTCAAGTAGAGGCATACTAGTGACACTCTGTTTGTCTATGTATTCACACATGTATTATGTTTCCAGTTAATACAATTCTAGCATGAATAATAAACATTTATCATGATATAAGGAAATAAATAATAACTTTATTATTGCCTCTAGGGCATATTTCCTTCAGTCTCCCACTTGCACTAGAGTCAATAATCTAGTTCACATCGCCATGTGATTTAATAGCAATAGTTCACATCACCATGTGATTAACACCCATAGTTCACATCGATATGTGACCAACACCCAAAGGGTTTACTAGTATTCAGTAATCTAGTTCACATCGCTATGTGATTAACACCCAAAGAGTACTACGGTGTGATCATGTTTTGCTTGTGAGAGAAGTTTAGTCAACGGGTCTGCCACATTCAGATCCGTTATGTATTTTGCAAATTTCTATGTCTACAATGCTCTGCATGGAGCTACTTTAGCTAATTGCTCCCACTTTCAATATGTATCTAGATTGAGACTTAGAGTCATCTAGATTAGTGTCAAAACTTGCATCGACGTAACCTTTTACGACGAACCTTTTTGTCACCTCCATAATCGAGAAACATATCCTTATTCCACTAAGGATAATTTTGACCGCCGTCCAGTGATCTACTCCTAGATCACTATTGTACTCCCGTGCCAATCTCAGGGTAGGGTATACAATAGGTCTGGTACACAGCATGGCATACTTTATAGAACCTATGGCCAAAGCATAGGGAATGACTTTCATTCTCTTTCTATCTTCTGCCGTGGTCGGGCTTTGAGTCTTACTCAATTTCACACCTTGTAATACAGGCAAGAACTCTTTCTTTGACTGTTCCATTTTGAACTACTTCAAAATCTTTTCAAGGTATGTACTTATTGAAAAACTTATCAAGCGTCTTGATCTATCTCTATAGATCTTGATGCTCAATATGTAAGCAGCTTCACCGAGGTCCTTCTTCGAAAAACTCCTTTCAAATACTCCTTTATGCTTTACAGAATAATTCTACATTATTTCCGATCAATAATATGTCATTTACATATACTTATCAGAAATGTTGTAGTGCTCCCACTCACTTTCTTGTAAATACAGGCTTCACCGTAAGTCTGTATAAAACTATATGCTTTGATCAACTTATCAAAGCGTATATTCCAACTCCGAGATGCTTGCACCAGTCCATAGATGGATCGCTGGAGCTTGCATATTTTGTTAACACCTTCAGGATCGACAAAACCTTCTAGTTGCATCGTATACAACTCTTCTTTAATAAATCCATTAAGGAATGTAGTTTTGTTTATCCATTTGCCGGATTTCATAAAATGCGGCAATTGCTAACATGATTTGGACAGACTTAAGCATAGATACGAGTGAGAAACTCTCATCGTAGTCAACACCTTGAACTTGTCGAAAACCTTTTGCGACAATTCTAGCTTTGTAGATAGTAACACTACTATCAGTGTCCGTCTTCCTCTTGAAGATCCATTTATACTCTATGGCTTGCCGATCACCGGGCAAATCCATCAAAGTCCATACTTTGTTCTCATACATGGATCATATCTCAGATTTCATGGCCTCTAACCATTTCACGGAATCTGGGCTCATCATCGCTTCCTCATAGTTCGCAAGTTCGTCATGGTCTAGTAACATGACTTCCAGAACAGGATTACCGTACCACTCTGGTGCGGATCTCACTCTGGTTTACTTACGAGATTTGGTAGTAACTTGATCTGAAGTTACATGATCATCATCATTAGCTTCCTCACTAATTGGTGTAGTAGTCACAAGAACAGATTTTTGTGATGAACTACTTTCCAATAAGGGAGAAGGTACAATTACCTTATCAAGTTTTCTACTTTCCTCCCACTCACTTCTTTCGAAAGAAACTTCTTCTCTAGAAAGGATCCATTCTTAAGCAACTATTTTGCCTTTGGATCTGTGATAGAAGGTGTACCCAACATTTTCCTTTGGGTATTCTATGAAGACGCATTTCTCCGATTTGGGTTCGAGCTTATCAAGATGAAACTTTTTCACATAAGCATCGCAACTCCAAACTTTAAGAAACGACAGCTTAGGTTTATTGCTAAACCATAGTTCATACGGTGTCATCTCAAACGGATTTAGATGGTGCCCTATTAAACGTGAATGCAGCTGTCTCTAATGCATGATCCCAAAACGATATTGGTAAATCGGTAAGAAACATCATAGATTGTACGATATCCAATGAAGTACGGTTATGACGTTCGGACACACCATTATTCTGTGGTGTTCCAGGTGGCGTGAGTAGTGAAACTATTTCACATTGTTTTAACTGAAGACCAAACTCGTAACTCAAATATTCGTCTCTGCGATCAGATCGTAGAAACCTTATTTTCTTGTCACGATGATTTTTCACTTCACTCTGAAATTCTTTGAACTTTTCAAACGTTTCAGACTTATGTTTCATTAAGTAGATATACCCATATCTGCTTAAATCATCTGTGAAGTTCTGAAAATAATGATACTTGTCGCGAGCCTTAATATTCATCGGACCACATACATCAGTATGTATGATTTCCAACAAATCTGTTGCTTGCTCCATTGTTCCGGAGAACGGCGTTTTAGTCATCTTGCCCAAGAGGCATGGTTCGCAAGCATCAAGTGATTCATAATCAAGTGATTCCAAAATCCCATCAGCATGGAGTTTCTTCATGCGCTTTACACCAATATGACCTAAACGGCAGTGCCACAAATAGGTTGCACTATCATTATTAACTTCGCATCTTTTTGGTTTCAATATTATGAATATGTGTATCACTACGATCGAGATCCAATGAACTATTTCGTTGGTGTGTATAACCATAGAAGGTTTTATTCATGTAAACAGAACAACAATTTATTCTCTTACTTAAATGAATAGCCGTATTGCAATAAACATGATCAAATCATATTCATGCTCAACGCAAACACCAAATAACACTTATTTAGTTTCAACACTAATCCCGAAAGTATAGGGAGTGTGTGATGATGATCATATCAATCTTGGAACCACTTCCAACACACATCGTCACCTTGCCCTTTAACTAGTCTTTGTTCATTCTGCAACTCCCGTTTCGAGTTACTAATCTTAGCAATTTGAACTAGTATCATATACTGAGGGGTTGCTATGAACACTAGTAAAGTACACATCAATAACATGTATATCAAATATACTTATGTTCACTTTGCCATCCTTCTTATCCGCCAATCACTTGGGGTAGTTCCGCTTCCAGTGACCAGTCCATTTGCAGTAGAAGCACTTAGTCTCAGGCTTAGGACCAGACTTGGGCTTTTTCACTTGAGCAGCAACTTGCTTGCCGTTCTTCTTGAAGTTCCCCTTCTTTCCTTTTGCCCTTTTGAAACTAGTGATCTTGTCAACCATCAACACTTGATGTTTTTCTTTGATTTCTACCTTCGCCGATTTTAGCATCGCGAAGAGCTTGGGAATATTTTCCGTTATCCCTTGCATATTATAGTTCATCACGAAGTTCTACTAACTTGGTGATGGTGACTAGAGAATTCTGTCAATCACTATCTTATCTGGAAGATTAACTCCCACTTGATTCAAGCGATTGTAGTACTCAGACTATCTGAGCACATGCTCACTAGTTGAGCGATTCTCCTCCATCTTTTAGCTATAGAACTTGTTGGAGACTTCATATCTCTCAACTCGGGTATTTGCTTGAAATATTAACTTCAACTCCTGGAACATCTCATATGCTCCATGACGTTCAAAACGTCTTTGAAGTCCCGATTCTAAGCAGTTAAGCATGGTGCACTAAACTATTAAGTAGTCATCATATTGAGCTAGCAAAACGTTCATAACGTCTGCATCTGCTCCTGCAAAAGGTCCGTCACCTAGCGGTGCATCAAGGACAAAATTCTTCTGTGCAGCAATGAGGATAAACCTCAGATTACGGATCCAATCCGCATCATTGCTACTAACATTTTGCAACACAGTTTTCTCTAGGAACATATCAAAATAAACACAGGGAAGCAACAATGTGAGCTATTGATTTACAACATAGATATGCTAATACTACCAGGACTAAGTTCATGATAAATTAAAGTTCAATTAATCATATTACTTAAGAACTCCCACTTAGATAGACATCCCTCTAATCCTCTAAGTGATCACGTGATCCAAATCAACTAAACCATGTCCGATCATCACGTGAGATGGAGTAGTTTCAATGGTGAACATCACTATGTTGATCATATCTACTATATGATTCACGCTCGACCTTTCGGTCTCTGTGTTCCGAGGCCATATCTTATATGCATAGCTCGTCAAGTATAACCTGAGTATTCTGCGTGTGCAACTGTTTTGCACCCGTTGTATTTGAACGTAGAGCCTATCACACCCGATCAACACGTGGTGTCTCAGCACGAAGAACTTTCGCAACGGTGCATACTCAGGGAGAACACTTCTTGATAATTTAGTAAGGGATCATCTTATAATGCTACCGTCAATCAAAGCAAGATAAGATGCATAAAGGATTAACATCACATGCAATCAATATAAGTGATATGATATGGCCATCATCATCTTGTGCTTGTGATCTCCATCTCCGAAGCACCGTCATGATCACCATCGTCACCGGCGCGACACCTTGATCTTCATCGCAGCATCGTTGTCGTCTCGCCAATCTTATGCTTCCTCGACTATCACTACCGCTTAGCAATAAAGTAAAGCATTACATCGCGATTGCATTGCATACAATAAAGCGACAACCATATGGCTCCTGCCAGTTGCCGATAACTTGGTTACAAAACATGATCATCTCATACAATAAAATTTAGCATCACGTCTTGACCATATCACATCACAACATGCCCTGCAAAAACAAGTTAGACGTCCTCTACTTTGTTTGTTGCAAGTTTTACGTGGCTGCTACGGGCTTTAAGCAAGAACTCATCTTACCTACGCATCAAAACCACAACGATAGTTCGTCAAATAGACTCCGTTTTAACCTTCTCAAGGACCGGGCGTAGCCACACTTGGTTCAACTAAAGTTGGTGAGATGTCTCCCGCAAGCCATCTATGTGCAAAGCACGTCGAGGGAACCGGTCTCGCGTAAGCGTACGCGTAAGGTTGGTCCGGGTCATCTCATCCAACAATACCGCCGAACCAAAGTATGACATGCTGGTAGGAAGTATGACTTGTATCGCCCACAACTCACTTGTGTTCTACTCGTGCATATAACATCATACCATAAAAACCTAGGCTCGGATGCCACTGTTGGGGAACGTAGTAAATTCAAAAATTTTCCTACGCACACGCAAGATCATGGTGATGCATAGCAACGAGAGGGGAGAGTGTTGTCTACGTACCCTCGTAGACCGAAGCGGAAGCGTTGACACAACGTAGAGGAAGTAGTCGTACGTTCTCCTCGCGATCCAACCGATCACAGCACCGTTACTCCGGCACCTCCGAGTTCTTGGCACACGTTCAGCTCGATGACGATCCCCGGGCTCCGATCCAGCAAAGCGTCGGGGAAGAGTTCCGTCAGCACGACGGCGTGGTGACGATCTTGATGTGTTACCGGCGCAGGGCTTCGCCTAAGCACTGCAACGATATAATCGAGGTGGAATTTGGTGGAAGGGGGCACCGCACACGGCTAAGGAACGATCCGTAGATCCACTTGTGTGTCTTTGGGGTGCCCCCTGCCCCTGTATATAAAGGATGGAGGAGGAGGAGGCCGGCCAAGGCAATAGGTGCGGCCAGCATATGGAGTCCTACTAGGACTCCAAGTCCTAGTAGGAGTCCACCAAAAGGGGAGGAAGGGAGAAGGAATAGGAGGAGAAGGAGAGGTGGCCGGCCCCCTTTTCCCTAGTCCAATTCGGACCAAAGGGGAGGGGGGGCGCAGCAGCCTTTTCCTCTTCCCACTAAAGCCCATCAAGGCCCATTACTTCTCCCGTAATCCCGTAACTCCCCGATACTCCCGAAAATACCCGAACCACTCAGAACCCTTCCGATGTCCGAATATAGTCGTCCAATATATCGATCTTTACGTCTCGACCATTTCGAGACTCCTCGTCATGTCCCCGATCTCATCTGGGACTCCGAACTCCTTCGGTACATCAAAACTCATAAACTCATAATAACTGTCATCGTAACCTTAAGCGTGCGGACCCTACGGTTCGAGAACAATGTAGACATGACCGAGACACGTCTCCAGTCAATAACCAACAGCGGGACCTGGATGCCCATATTGGCTCCTACATATTCTACGAAGATCTTTATCGGTCAGACCGCATAACAACATACGTTGTTCCCTTTGTCATTGGTATGTTACTTGCCCGAGATTCGATCGTCGGTATCCAATACCTAGTTCAATCTCGTTACCGGCAAGTCTCTTTACTCGTTCCGTAATACATCATCTCACAACTAACACATTAGTTGCAGTGCTTGCAAGGCTTATGTGATGTGCATTACCGAGAGGGCCCAGAGATACCTCTCCGACAATCGGAGTGACAAATCCTAATCTCGAAATACGCCAACCCAACATGTACCTTCGGAGACACCTGTAATGTACCTTTATAATCACCCAGTTACGTTGTGACGTTTGGTAGCACCCAAAGTGTTCCTCAGGCAAACGGGAGTTGCATAATCTCATAGTTAAAGGAACATGTATAAGTCATGGATAAAAGCAATAGCAACATACTAAACGATCGGGTGCTATGCTAATGGAATGGGTCATGTCAATCAGATCATTCAACTAATGATGTGATCTCGTTAATCAAATAACAACTCTTTGTTCATGGCTAGGAAACATAACCATCTTTGATTAATGAGCTAGTCAAGTAGAGGCATACTAGTGACACTCTGTTTGTCTATGTATTCACACATGTATTATGTTTCCAGTTAATACAATTCTAGCATGAATAATAAACATTTATCATGATATAAGGAAATAAATAATAACTTTATTATTGCCTCTAGGGCATATTTCCTTCAATAACTTATAGGGTTTTTGTTTTTTTGCAGAAATCAAGGAGCCCCTCCATCATCCCCGCCGTCGTCCCCGTCACCGACCCCCTCCGACCTCGAGGTGAGACCAACCAAATCTCCATGTCAATCTGAGTCCTATAAGATATGATGTAGATAAAAACATGTATATCTTGTGTTGCTCAAATAGGATATGTGGTTGCCCAAGTGGCCGGTCATGTTCAGGTTACACCTCCGAGTGGCCTATGTTTTGCCGGAGTGTTGATTAATTTCCGTTCCGGCAAATTTCAGGCGCTCGATATGTCCCTTTTTAGCAAAGGTCATGCCGGAATTTTCCGTGAATTTTGGCATGACTTGTGCTAGAATATGTAGGAAATATCGAGTGGCCTGGATTTTCTCGAAAAATAATTAAACGACATTTCAGGTTGACTTTAAGTCTGTCGAGGCCGAAGAATACCGACTATTGTCGTGGGGGTCATTTCTCCTTCTTCTCCTTATGCTAGACCTTTGTTATGCACTAGGGGAAGGGGGAGTAACGACCATCACTGACGGTTGCAAATGTCGGAGAGGAATCAGTGAGGGAGAGTCTCCACCATATATGAGAGGACGAAGAATCCCGACTGTTGTCGTGGGGGTCGCTTCTCCTTCGTTCTCGTGTGCTAGACATTTTGGTGTAATGCACTCGGGAAGGAAAGGAGGAGCGACCATCACCAACGGTCGAATGTATACACCACGTGAGCTGAGAGTTTTCAAGAAAAGACTCGACAGACCGATAGTCAACCCGTGATGAATAATAATGATGTAATTTAGGTTTTTTAGTACATATATTTAATTGTACAAGTTTAATCTTTGAATTATGAACGTAGGAAATGTCATACTCGGACGACGAAAGTCTCCCGGGGGAGTGCAGCTAGTGCCACGATGATCGAGGTCTGTGCGACAGGCCTCACCTGGACGAAGATCGGCGCTTCAGCATTAAGCTCGAGGAGACCTTCGATGTTGAAATGGTACGCAACGACAACAAGTGTTTTTTTGTAATTAAGCACGACTTCAACTAATTCAACGTCTAATTTTCATATTTTACAATTCGACTAGCTTATCCCATGCCATGCAAGACGCTATGTCTTGGAGAGGATGGGTTTTTAAGACCATGAAAATTTTGAAACAAAGAAAATACACCTAAGGACCCATCATGATATGGATTTTGAAGTAAATCTGTACAATTCTCAGAGCATAACCCATTTTGGTTGCCAAAATTGGGAAGCACTTTGGAAGATGTATGGTTTTTATGAGGATATGATTGTCACAATGGATCTTGGTGATCCTGACATCGAGCAAGACAATATGGACATTTGGGTCCTTGTTGATACGCTTCCGATTCTACCGCTCTGTGAGTTTCACAAACATAGTTATTAAATAATTTATATTGTTTATTTCAAAATAGTTGACAGCTTATTTCCATTGATAGCTTATTTTGATTCTTCAAACAATGTGCGGAAGATGGTAGACAAGACCCACTACACTGATGGCTCCGAATTAACTTATAAGGAGAAAAATCATCTGATCGCATTTTGTACATATTTTGAGAATTATAATACCTATTATCGAACTCCTCCAAATTAAGGTGAATACGTGCCACTAGTGCACGTGTTGAACCACGGTAACTTCTATGGAGATACCCTGGTAAGATTTTTTACTATTACGACATCCGTTCATCTTTTGCATACTTCTAAAACTAGTGCATAATTGCTAACTACGAAGTTATTACTATGTTTTTCAACAAAAAATCCCAATGGATTGTGTGCCTCATCTGATGTATCAGAATGGTCGCCTTGAAGTTCTGAACATATAGCCAGGTCATCCTACGGATCTCACCTGTGCATATCGGATTTCTAAATCCGATGAACACGCGCTAATCATAGAATGTAAAAAATGTTTGGACACTCGTAAGGAGGTTCTTGGAAGCAACATTAAGCAAAAGGCAAGAATTGGAGATAGGATAATCACCATTCTCCATAATGGAGAGTCATGGGCTATCTTGTTTTATGCTATTTCACCTTAGAGAATATAGTAGGTCCTAAGAGAATGTAGTAGGTCCTATGAGGTACAATATGTTTATTATGTGGTATAATGTGTTAGAGTTGATGATGAGGAGTAGTTGTGATCATGACTAGTGACCAATTTGCTATGTGATGTCTCATTGATGAAAACGATGATCACGAGGAGGTGTTATATGACAATGATGTATTATGATGATAAGTTGTTAATGATATGATGATGATGATGATATTTATTATATCATTGGGTGAAAGAACCATGGATTAGTTTCAAGTGGATGTCCATCCACTTGAAACTAGTCCACAACTCTTTCACCCCATGATGTAATAACTCATTATGATGTAAAAACAATCTCTAAATCCCTGTTGTATGAAAACTTGTATAAAGGTGTATGAATACAACATGAAATAAAAAATACGAAATAATAGTAGTAGCGCGGGCAGGGAGAAGTGCTACTAGTAATTACTAGTAGCGCTCTTTGGATAAAGCGCTACTACTAAGTCGATATAGCAGCAGCGCTGGTTAACGCACGCTACTGCTAACCTTTAGCTGTAGCGCTGTACCAGTAGCGCTCCTGCCCGCGCTACTGATAGGCCTAAAACCCGCGCTGCTGCTAGGCTTTTCCCTAGTAGTGGTAAGAAGAAAGACAAAAAGAGAGATGGCTGCTTTACTTGTGGTTCGGAGGAACACTGGGCAAACAAGTGCCCAAACAAGTACCAAGAAGCCAGGACAGGACACCAAGTCTGTCAATGTCACTCTAAGCAACAATGATGGGGCATCTGGGTATGGTAATCTGTTTACCGTACTTTCAGTTTGTTAGTCCACCGATTGGTGGGTTGACACTGGGGCCAATATTCATGTGTGTGCTGATGTGTCTTTGTTTTCTGGCAGCATATAAATACGAAATCCACAGGGATGCTCAACTTGATTTTGGTGGAGCTGCACAAAATGTTCAGATGGTTCGTGTCCTCCATAATACTTCATCATGCACAATACATCGAATGGTTCTTTAATCATTCATTGTCACCTTGAGCCACCGGACTATCAGATGACAAACCCTGCCCGTTCCACAATCATAGGCATTACATATTTTGAATGGGAAAAGCTTGTCAAAGTTGACATTAGTTTAATATATTGGAATTGGAAAACCTTGTCAACTTTTTCTCATTGATGTTAGCCAGAAGACATGCATTTGATATTTTTGAGTGGGACGCCCTTTGCTGTGAGCAACGTCGATCGTTTTTTCCTATTCCCGTCTTCAGTTCATAAGTAAATATTTACTCTGCTGAGATGCATAGTCACATGAATGTTGACTTATGTAAGATATTTAAGAGTTTGTTCTGAATATTGTCTATGTAATGCCAGGCCTTGTGTTTGATTGCAAAGTTGAGCTTGGAATGTTGTGGCATGCGGCATCACGAGTTGTTCACCGTGGCTCCTGAGAATAATGCTTCGTATTGTTTTGCATGTCGATCTAATGCCAGTGATTTGCTTGTTAAGAAGATCACCCTCTTCTGTTGTTTCCATGCTTAAGAAGTTCATCGTCTTATGTTTCATTCATAGCCTATACGACAAGTCGGGTAGGTTAGACGTGAAACCATATGATCTTTTGACCAACTCATCATCTTAGGCCGTGATTGGATCGTCGTTTTCCAACCAAAACCGCTTGTAAAACTGACGCTGGTAAATAAAAGAAGATGGTCTCGGGCGAAGCGCTTGGTTGGTCGATTTCGACTAGTAAAATATACACTGGTCTCTCAAATTACACGCGTAACCCGCCGGTTTACTTACAGACCTTGGGCCCTCGGTTTCATTACGCCTGTATTTTACGCGTTGTTTCCGGTGACGAGTAAATTGCACTTGTATCTTAATACATGTGTGAAATAAACCAGAGCTCCCAACCGCGTCCTTACCGTTTCATGCCGTCTCATTCTCTCAAAGGTTCTCATAGATGTCTGATGATCCTGGCTTCCTGAATGAGTAGCGGGCGCTGTATCAGACCATCCGTAGGGCCCGCGAGGCCCTCTCCTTCGTCCTTTGAGTTGTTGCGCTCGCCGTGGCGCTGAGCATTGTTAACATGGTCAATGAACATGAGGATTCAGGAGATGACTTTATTTTGACTGGATGACAGTAGGGACCCACTAGGGCCATAGCCATACGTACGCAAGTGCCTCCTTATTATGTACAACTATTTTTTTTGCTTCCTCTTTGTTTCCTGACATCACGGTTCCACACCATTGTCAACCTATGTCTACTCTTATAGAAAACAGAGTTGGTGATGATGGTGTGCCTGCCATCCTGCAATATAGGCCATTCGATTTATATCCGACGGATAGGAAGGAAACTATGGCAATTTTGCAAAAAGAGACCCACCCCCTCTCCACATTTGCAAATAAGGTCTTCCCTCATTTATCATTTTCTCGCACAAGATAAACTACTCATACAAATCCATCTTGATGTTCCGTGCAACACATGGGCATCTTGCTAGTAGTCAATATAAACGAGAGAATTGCACAAGGTGCGGCCGACAACTGGGACCAAGCAACTCGAGCAGTATTTGTGTTTTTGAGGCATGAGCACTGCAGAGTTTCTTTTGGTGATGTTTTCATTGTTGTTCAGAGGAGAGCAGGGTATTAACTGGGCGGGCTGTGGCCCGTCTAGCACAGGACAGATATCCAACCCAGATATTAAGTTTTTTCAAGATAAAAATGGCTAGCCCAGCTATACGTTTTTTTGAGGAATACCCAGGCAAGGTCAACTTGTTATTCTTCGCCCCGCTGGGCTGCAAATCTTTCCTAGGAGGGATGCATTAGGTTTAACAGGAAAATGGGCTTTAAAAATAATAAATGGGATGTAATTATAAAAACTGGGAAATAACTATAAAAAATGCACCAAACAAGAAATTAGTTTATAAAAAAATATTTATGGATTTTGATAATCTTAAATTTTAGTTGTTGCGCGCGCAATGTTTCGTTGGATTTTTATGTAATACAAATTTATATTTAATCTGACTAGAAATTTAGAGATAAAAATATTTCGGATCCCATCAAAATGTGGGAAATTTTATTGAATTCTGTCTTGAACGGTTGGTTGAAATTATTAATCATTGTCCTAGCTAGAAAATGGGATGTACTTTTAATAAACTGTAAATGGGCTGTAGTAAATTCCATTAGAATTCAAAAATGGGTTGTATATTCTTACAAATCGCAAATTGGCTATAAGTTCTCTGCCACACACTTGTAGGCCTACTAAGTTGACGCGTCTCCTAAAAAAACAAGTTGACACATATGCAAGGCTTTGTCAACTTATTATAGTCAACACACGGTTCTAGCAGCAGTGGCTGTTGGATGATGTATCCAACGGATGTCGTGCTTCTTCTTCAATCTCGGATATTCTAGCTGCGGCCACCCAAAAAATGATTCCTCCCCTTGACATCTAGGGCGCACCATTTTGGAGGATGACCTGTGGGCCTACTAAGTTAACGCGTACCAAGGGCTTTGTCAACTTAGTCAATATAAATGATTTTAGCTGCAGTGACCGTACGATGTCCATCCAACGGCCGTAGTGCTTCTTCAACCTCTGGTCTTCTTGCTCCAGCCGCCCAAACCAGCGCTGGTCGTGCCTCGTGCTCCTGCCTCCCGTGGCCGGCTGCGATGTCGTGGAGGCCTCACGCCCCCTACTACTCCCACCGCTGGCCAGTCCATCCCTGTACTCACCCACACCCCTGTTATTCTATGGCGACGGCAGCCTCACACCGCAGCCGAACCAGTGAACCCTCGTACTCCTCTCCGCGTGGGCATCCACTGCCGCGTCTTCCCCGGCTCCGCGTATTCCCCTTCCTAGGCCTCGCCGTCGTCCACCGCCTTGGTGCTCTCGGTGCGGCGTGGTCAATGTGGTCGACGACCGACTTCCATCTGAAGAGTACTGTACATGGAGAGGATGACAGCTGGGTCCACAGCAACCACAAGGAAGTGCCTCCTTATTACGCGCAAAATAATTATTCTTGCACCTGACAGCAGGGACCCACCGGACGGACCACCGTATTTCGCGAAAAAGTGTTCCCCCCTGACTGCTGGGATCCACCAGCTACATCTTCGCACGCAAGGAAGTGCGTCCGGGCAAAAAAAAGATTTGCCCCCTGACTGCTGGGACCCACCAGCTATATCTTCGCATGCAAGGAAGTGCCTTAGAGTTGGGACCCACCTGGTCGAAGCGTACGTAGCGTTGTCATTCTGGTCGCGAACGTGTACGTACATACTGGTCGATGTAGAGCACACACGTGTCGTAGTAGAGGCGCGCATGTAGCATGTACACGTACGTACAGCGGGCAGTGTGCAAGAAAGAAAATACGGCCACGTACGTACATACGGGCGGGGTCTCGAACGCCTACTCGCGCATGCGTACGGCTAGGGCTCGTGTACATGGCTGGGTCGGAACGGAGAAACAACATCGTCGTCGTGTTCATGGGGAGCCAACCGGCTAGGTCGGAACAGAATGTGTCGTCATGTTCATCGGGAGGGCTTGGATGGAACAACCGATGGAAACGAGGCTTGGCGTACCGCAGAACGGAGGAAACGGCCTTGTGTTCGACTGGCCACGGTCGAAATGGGATCCTGTTCATCAAGAGGGGTCTGGCGTACCGCAAAACGGAGGAAATGGCCTTGTGTTCGACCGGCCACGTTCGAAACGGGATCCTGTTCATCGGGAGGGGTCTGGCATATCGCAAAACAGAGGAAGCGGACTTGTGTTGGAGCGCTACGGTCGAAACGGGGGTCCTATTCATCGGGAAGGGTGTGGCGTACCGCAAAACGGGACTCCACGGGATACTGTTCATCTCCACCGTCGACCCCCTCCAGCCTCCATGGGCTACTATTCATCCACCGTCGACCTCCTCCAGCCTCCACCTGCGACTGTTCATCCACGGGCTCCTGTTCGTCCAGCCCCCACCGCACGCTACTCCACCGGCTACTGTTCAAACATCCCTCTTCATGGGCTCCTGTTCAACCACCCCTCCACGAGCTACTGTTCATCTAGCCCTCCACCATCTACTGTTCATCCAGCCCTCCACGGGGTGGTCCTGTTCATCCAGCCCTCCACGGGGTCCTGTTCATCCAGAGGCAACACCACGGGGTCATGTTCATCCACCCCACCGGGAACTGTTCATCCACCCCCCAACAACGCTCACTGTTCATCTAGAGGCAGCATCGATCGGCTTCAGTTAGCAGCAGTAGCAAAGGAATCGCTCGATCGGGTTCAGTTAACAGCCATCGATCGATCGGTCGGGTTCAGTAATGCATAGCCTGCAGTGCAATCGCCCGGGTTCAGTAGGCGAATGCCTTGCTCGGGTTCAGTTAGGGCCCAATGCCTCGCACCCACGCGCGTGCATGTAAGAGAGAAACGCGCAAACCTGTGTGTATCGCTCGGCCCCGACCACCCATCAAAGAATGTCATGCAGCTGCGTCTCCGGCCCGCCCAGGACGAAAAGCCCATTTTCTGTCATGATTTTTTGTCATAGAAGTAGGAGCCCACCACATCTATGATGATACCGGGTTTTGTCACAATTATCGTCATAGAAGTGTCATAAGTATGATAGAACAAATTTCGTTTGGCCAAAAATGTCACGGATGTGTCTTTTTTTTGTAGTGAGGGAACCCTCACCGGTGGCCATCTTCATCATCCAGGCGCTCTCCATGACGAGGAGGGAGTAGTTCACCCTCGGAGCTGAGGGTATGTACCAGTAGCTATGTGTTTGATCTCTCTCTCTCTCTCTCTCTCTCTCTCTCTCTCTCTCACTCTCTCTCGTGTTCTTGAGGTGTTACGATCTTGATTGTCGGGGAAACTGATCCACGAGCACCTATGGGGACCGAGCCCCTTTCGGTTCGGCGGGGGGCGAAGGTCGCACGAAGAGCAGATCGAGGCGGAGCACACGAGCATTTTACCCAGCTTCGGAGCTCTCGGGAGAGATAATACTCCTACTGCTGCTTTGTGGTTTGTATTGAGTTCTTGCTCGGGAGTGCTGAGTGCTACAGTACGCACCAGCAGCTAACGAGGCCGAGCGTGAGTGTTCCCCCCTTTCCTACGTTGTGCATGGGCCTCCTTTTATATGCTCAAGGGGTCTCCAACAGGTGGCAACGTAGACCAGGGTAAAAATGGAAAGGTGCTGCGGTTGGTACAACAACTTGTACAGTGTATCCTACCTAACCCTGACGGCAGGGGACAAGGGCATTAAATGCCCGTCTACGTCGTCCAAACAGTGCAGAAAGGGACCGTCAGGGACGCCACCGTTCGCCACGATGGCGATCTTGTCAGCGCCGTTTGCCACCGCGTACCCCTGGCTGCACAGCCTCTCGCCACGTACGCTTGGGATAGTCCCTGAGCGACACATTGGTGGATGTGCTGGAGCGTGGGTACGGAGTGGTAGCCTGCCGCGGCAAAGTGACTTGCCGCGGTCGTTGTCTTGTCGCGTCCGGAAGCTTGCCGCTCGCCGGGCCTTGCCGGGACGCGTGGTGCATCGCGGTAAGTACCTTGAGATGCCTTGGTTGGCCTTCCCGGCAAGCTCCTCTTGCCGGGGTCTTGTGCCTTGAGTGGCCTTCCCGGCAAGCTCCTCTTGTCAGGGCCTTGTCTTCTTGGCTTGAATACTTTGTTCTTGAATGGCTCAAAAGGAGCCACAGAGGGCCTTGGCGGTCGCTCGGCAAGCCTTGCCGCGGGGTGCTGCGACTGCCCGTGCACAAGTTCGGGGCACTAGGGTACCCCTACTCTAGTACACCGACAGGAGCCCCCGGGCCTGGGCCATACACGGTGCCAAGCGCTGTTGGGCCAGGCCCAAAACAGGGCACGGGCACACGCGGCCTGGGTCACGCTGTATCTTATTCCGTATCCACCGCGCCCTCCTTGAGCGGCACGCGTAGATTGTGGCGTCGTGGGAGAGATCGTGGGTGGCTTCTTTATTCGGGAAAACGGAACGTCCGCCCCCTCCCCCCTTATAAGCAGGGGAAACAGGGGTAGTTCGTCCATCCGTCCGTTGCTATTCCGTCCTTGACAATCTTCGCCACTCCCCTTCTTCCCAAAGCTGAAAGAGAGCAGTGCTCCGCCCCCTATCGCCACCAACACCACCAACGCCGTCGACCTCCCTCACGACTTCCGCCATGGCTCCGAAAGCCGATAAGGGGAAGGTCGTGAAGTCGGCCGAAGCGCAGCGGCTCGCGGCGCTGCGAAAGGAGCGGGCCGTCTTCCCCCCCCCCCCCAAGCTCGCCGCGGGGGATCTGAGGGATTACTACTACCTCTTCTGGTCGACGGAGACGCGGGCGCACCCGCGCACGAAGGTACTCCCAGCCGCCGCTTGGGAAAAGGCTCCCACTGGGTACCCTTTCTTCGCCTTGTTCTTCTACTGTGGGCTCTGCCCGCCCTTTTCTGAATTCTTCTGTGACGTCATGAACACCTATGGGCTCCGCCTCCTTGACTTCACCACCAATGCTGTCCTGACCATGGCAGTTTTTGCACATCTCTGCGAAAACTTTGTTGGAATCCATCCAAACGTAGCCCTTTTCTGCCACTTCTTTTCGCCTCGAGTTGAGAAAGGAGAGCCTTTATCCGGCAGAATCGCCTGGATCTCAAAAGCCGGCAAGAAGGATGCTTATCTGGATGGAGAGTTCCGCAGCAAGTGGGAGGAGTGGAGGGCGGACTGGTGCCTGATTGTCGAGGAGAACCCACAGCCGTTTACCACCCAACGCCAAACTCCGGTAGTGCGCGGCAGTGATTGGAGTAGCTTGGCCCCGGAAGACGATAGACTGAAGATTGCCGTCGCCTGGATCCAACGCCTCAGGCTTGTCGGGCTTACTGTGGGAGCGGTTGGCGCAGATTTCCTTCGCCGCCGCATTGCCCCCTGCAGGAGAGGAGGAGACCCGCCTGGGAGTTCCAGAATGCGGCGGATATCATGAGGCTGCGGCCGGGCCTCAACTTCAACTTCACTGTCCTGGAGCTCAACGCGATGCTCCAGGAGCTGTTTAAGTACGACCCACAGCATCCCGAAGTGTTCAGGTTGCCGAGGGGCGTCGTTCCGCTGTGCAACAACTCCTCGCTCGACCGCATCTGTGCAATGATGCCGCTGTGCGACTCGCATGGAATTGACCCAGCCTGGATAGAGCCTACAGATGACGTCGTGCAGGCGTTCTTCGATGGCTTGGTAGAAGTGCCGATCTGCGCTGATAAGCAGAGGGGCCTCACCCGGGACACCACCGACGAGGAGATCAAGCGCATCGCCACCAGGCTGGAAGAGGCAGCGGCAGCCGCAGCTGCGGGCGAGTTTGGGTTCACAGTGGAGGAGGCAGAGGCAGCAGAGGCGGCAAGCCTTGCCGAGCGAGAGGATCTTGCCGGCGAGGAGAAGTACGCCGGGCATGACGTCGGGCCGAGCTGGCCCGCCGAGGATACGAGCGGCTCATTGGAGATCAGCTCCTCTTCCTCTTCGTCTTCAGGCAGCTTCTCGCAAGCAGAGCCCCGGCTCCACAAGCAGAGCCCCCGGCTCCACCAAGAAGGCGTCTTCGCAAGCCCGGGGACGTAGCGGAGCGGCGGACGAGTCATCCCCCACCGCGCCGCACGACACGCTCCACCGCGGCAAGTTCTGTTGCCGCGGAAGCACCTCACGCTGCAGCGGCAACTGGAGCGGGGTCCTCCCGGTCCGCCGCTCCAGCTCCCGCCAAGCGGCCAAGGGATCCTACTCCTCCGCCTCCTCGCGCCGGAGGTGGGCCAGGCTTTGACTTCTCCGCGCTCAGCTCCGACGAGGAAGAAGAAGAGTAAGATTCTTGTTGTACCTGTATGTCTTCAATACTTGCTGCCTTGTCTTGTATCTCATTTGCTTTACTCTGAACTTATTCCTTTTTAGGACTCTGGCCCAGAGAGCGGCAAAGAGAGCAAGGTCCCGATGATTGTCATCGAGGATGATCCCACCGTGTCAGCAGGGGGTGCGCCCGAGACAAACTTGCCAGAGCCGGCAGCTGTTCTTCAGAGCAGCCCCCAGCGCAGCCCCCAGCGTAAGTATATGGTTTGCTTCCCGCTGTTAGGCGCGCATGGATACTCTTTGTTTGCTGATATCTGACTGTTGGCTTGTGTAGGAGCAGAGCAGCCCCACCAGGAACGTCCGGAGGCCGCCCCTGACATGCCATCTGCTTCGACTACGCCGTCAAGGGAGAGTTCTCCGGCAAGGGAGAAGTCTCCGGCAAGGGACAGTACCAGTGACCCCCCGGCAGCGGAGATCCCAACTGCCGAGCCTGGTACAGGTACTTCTTGCTCCTAAACTTCCCTTGGGTTCTTCTTTGTTTGATCTTCTTTTTGGATATCTGCTTGACTTTTCTTCCTTTTTCGGCCGTCAGATCCATTTACTGCGGAGCCGATGGAGACCGAGGTTGCTGTTGATGATGCCGCCGCCATCGAAGAAGCGGCCGACGCTGATGATCCCGCCGGCGAAGAGGCCGCCAAGGCTGCAGACGTAGCAGCCGACGAGGGGTCTGGCGATCGCACTGACGGCCCTGAGGCCGCAGGAGCGTCAGGCGCTACGCCGACCGCCGACCCTTCCGCCGCTGCCGCAGCGTCGGGCTCCGAAGGGCCCCAGCCGGGCGTCTACTTGAAGGCCGGCGATGGCGTCTTCATCAACCTCCCCTGGGCGTCAACGTCCAGGGCGCCGGTCGAAGGAGAATGCTTTGACATGGAGGTGCTCGCCTCCGCTGGGCTGACGCTGGTCGACGCGCCAAGCAGCAGCAGCGACGAGCCTGAGGAGGAACGAGTGCTGTGGAAGCTGTTGTCGCTCTACCGCGCTCGGCAAGCCAAGCTGGAATCCCGCGGAGCGCTTGCCGCGAAGGCGGGAGCCGACATTGAGAAGCGCGCAGCGGAGCTCCGCGGCATCAACTAGGCAGCTCTCCGGTCCCTGGTGGAGGAGCGGGAGCAGCTCGAGGAGGCGCAGAAGGCCTTCCTCCTCGAGAAGGCTGACGTCGAGGAGCAACAGCGGCTTGCCGCTGAGAAGCTGTCGGCGCAGGAGGGTGAACTGGCGCAGCGGAAGGTCAACCTCGATAGCCACGAGGAGGAGCTTGCCGCGCGCGAGCAAACACTTGGCGGAGCTATCAAGCAAGCGGAGGATGCTGCCGCAGCCGCCGAGGCCGCCAAGAAGGAGCTGGAGATGAAGGTGGCGCAGCTAGAGGCCGACCTCAAGGCGAGCGGCGAGGAGCTCGTCGCGCTCAAGCTGAGCGGGAGAAAGACGTCTACAGCTTCGCAGAGCTGCAGGTCCATCTCTCCGAGAAGGGCAAGGAGCTCAGCGCCGCCAAGGACTCCAACGCAGATCTTGAGTTGAAGCTGACCACTTTGACCAAGACGCTGGATGGCGCCAGGGAGCAGGAGGCGGCCTTGAAGAAGGAGATCCAGGCCGACAAGGCGCTGCTGGAGAGTGTTGCCGCCACCCAGAACACTTTTAGAGAAACCATGGAGCAGTGGACGGAAGGTCTTGTGAATGCTGCCGCCGACATTGACAGGGAGCTGGCGCAGCTGGGGATGGAGGATCTCGGGTATCCCTCCGATGAGAACCTCCAATCCAGCGCCAAGCTCACCTTGTTCTTCAAAGGCGTGGCGACGGCCCTTCAGCGACTCCGGGAGAGGATCCCAAAGCAGTTGGCCGACGAGTCACGCAAGATCTGCACGGGAGCTCTTCAAAAAGTGTTGGTGAAGGTAGCCTTCCGCAACCCAGGCCTCAACCTCACCAACGTCCTCAGATCCCTGCCGGCGGAAGCTGATCTGGAGGCGCTCAAGGACCTTGTCGCACCCATTGTGGACAAGGTGAGCGGGATCAAGAGGGTTGAGGGCGATCGCGTGGACTAGGCCGCCCGTTTCCTTCTTTTCTTGTCGCTGCTGATCGTGTTATGAAAACAGTCTATTAGAGCCGCGACAAGCTATTTTGTAATATAACTCTTATTTTGGGTAGTGATTGCAATGTTATTTCCTTTACTTGACTCCTTCCTTTGTATGTTTTTGCCCTACGCTTTTAGGGAACTTGCCGGTGCAGGAACCCTTGCTGAGAGCGCTGAGTGCGGGACGTCAGCAGCCTGCTGGCAGTGCCATTGCCGACAAGAAACCTTGTCGTAACTAGTCGCAGCTCGCTTAAGTTGTTGAGCGAACTCGAAACAAAGTAAGGGCGCGACTCTAGTCGCAACACACTTAAACTGTTGAGCGAACTTGAAACAAAGTAAGGGCACAACTAGCCACGAGCCGGTTCCTTCGCGCACAGTTTTTCCATACAAAGCATGGTCGTTTAAGGAAGATAACTTAAAAATTTAAAAACATCTGATTGCTCAAACTTTGGCAACTTAGCTTTTCTGTCTTTTGCTTCCCGGCAAGGCGAAACTTTCTTGAACGACGCCTGGTCCATACCATTATCTTCCCCTTCCCCCCGGCAAATTTGTGGGCGAAGGAATCTTCATTTCCTTGAGAAAAAAGGAAGTAGAGAAAATAATGATATGGAGCCTGATGGCTCGTTATTGCTTACCGGGGGTGTTCGCTGCACAAAGTGTCAGATAACTCATGCAAAAAAATAAAAAGCATTGACAAGATGTGCGGAGCACATGAGCTTTATTTATGCACAGGGTCTGCGCATGGTTTTGTACAAAGGATTACATGCAACAGCGGCAAGACTTGTACAAAAGATGGTTGCCGGAGCAGGGTCCGGCAACCGCGCCTTACGTGTAAAACTTACGAAGATGCTCAATGTTCCAGGAGTTGCTCACCGGAATGCCATCTTCGGTCTCAAGGCGGACAGCGCCAGGCCTAGTGACTCGTTTCACCCGGTAAGGGCCTTCCCACTTTGGCGTCAACTTGTTGGAATTCTTGGCGGACTGAACGCGCCGAAGAACAAGGTCACCTTCCTCGAGACTTGTGGCGTTAACTTTGCGGCTATGGTAGCGGTGCAAAGCTTGCTGGTAGCGAGCAGCTCGTACAGCAGCCTGAAGACGGTCTTCCTCAAGGAGCAGCGCGTCATCATGTCGCAGCTGCTCTTGCTCAAGCTCATCATAAGCGAGCACTCGAGGCGACCCGTATACGAGTTCCGTGGGGAGAACTGCCTCTGCTACATAGACTAGAGCGAAAGGTGTCTGGCCAGTGGCTCGATTTGGCGTCATCCTGATCGACCAAAGAACCACCGGCAGCTCCTCAATCCAGTTTCTTCCGCACCCGTGCAGCTTGTCGAAAGTCCTGGTCTTGAGTCCACGCAGCACTTCAGCATTTGCCCTCTCCGCTTGACCGTTGCTCCTGGGGTGAGCAACAGAAGCGAAGCAGACCTTGGCGCCAAGATCTTGGACGTACTGCATGAAGGTGCGGCTCGTGAATTGCGTACCGTTGTCGGTGATGATCCTGTTAGAGATCCCGAAGCGGCAAACAATCGACCTGAAGAACTTGACTGCTGACTGTGCTATCACCTTCCTGACTGCTTCCACTTCCGGCCACTTTGTGAACTTGTCGATTGCGACGTACAAGTACTCAAAGCCCCCGACTGCTCGGGGGAAGGGGCCGAGGATGTCGAGCCCCCAGACCGAAAATGGCCAGGATAAAGGGATCGTCTGGAGAGCTTGAGCTGGCTGGTGTATCTGCTTGGAATGGAACTGGCACGCTTCACACTTGGTTACTTGTGCAGTTGCATCCTAGAAGGCTGTCGGCCAAAAGAAACCTTGCCGGAATGCTTTGCCGGCAAGTGCTCTTGCGCCAATGTGGTGACCACAAATGCCTCCATGTATCTCGGCCAACAGCTTCTGTCCATCTTCTCGGTGAATACACTTCAATTTCACACCGTTGAGTCTTCTTCTGTACAGTGCGTTGTCGACAAACTGGTACATACTTGACTGTCGGGCTACTCTTTCCGCATCTTCTTGCTCTTCGGGAAGTTCTCCTGTCTGGAGGAAACGGACGATCTGCTGTGCCCATGCTGGAGCTTGTGGCTCGACAACAAGGACTAAAGGCACATCTGCTGCTGTGGGAACATCCGCTTCTACGGCGAGAAACTGCGGCTCAGCCGGAGCTTGACGTTCCCCGGCAAGCTTGCTGGAGCAAAACTTGTCGAGAGCGTCTGCTTCAACGGAACAAACCCTGGGGTTTGCCGGAGCAGACTGCTCCCCAGCACTCTTGGTGTTGATCTTGGCGACCTTTTTGGCAGCGGCTTCGGGAAGCTCTGCCGGAAAATAGTCAACAGAAATTAACTTCCTCTTCTTGATCTGTCCAGTTGATGGCGTCACAGACGGTTGAGTCAGCTTGAGCACAAAGATCCCTGGTTCCACAGGTAACTTAAGTGCTGCGCATTTTGACAGGCCATCGGCAATGTCGTTCTGAGCTCTTGGAACATGTTCCATCTGTAGGCCGACAAAGTGCTCTTCTAGCTTCCTCACTTCATCAACGTAAGCTTCCATCAACGGACTCTGATAACTCTTATTCACTTGGCGGACGACAAGCTGCGAGTCACCCCTGACAATGAGCTTCTTGATCCCAAGGTTTGCCGCGATCCTGAGACCGGCAAGCAATCCTTCATACTCTGCAGTATTGTTTGTTGCTTGCTCCTTGGGAAAGTGCATATGGACTACGTACTTAAGGTGCTCTCCGGTGGGTGCGACAAGCAGTACGCCAGCACCGGCGCCTTGCAACGATAAAGCACCATCAAAGTACATTAGCCACTCTTTGCTTGCCTCCTTGACGGGGATGCTCGTTTCTGGAATTTCTTCATTGGGCGTTGGCGTCCACTCTGCTATGAATCCTGCCAATGCTCTGCTTTGGATAGTTGAAGTGCTTTCAAACTTGAGGCCAAAGCTTGACAGTTCCAGTACCCACTCAACAATCCTGCTTGTTGCTTCTGGATTATGCAGTATCCTCTTCAGCGGAAAACGAGTGACAACTGTTATCTCATGTGCTTGGAAGTAATGGCGCAGCTTTCCCGAGGCCATGAGAAGGCCGAAAACCAAATTCTGCACACCAGAGTACCTTGACCTAGCCCCCTGCAGAAGGGAACTGACAAAGTAGACTGGGCGCTGCACCATTTTCTTCTGTATCTCGTCGGGCGCCGGCGCAGATCCATCTTTGCCGGGACCAGAGCTTGTCGGGGAAGCCCCCTGCTTGTCGCTGGATGCGCTCGCCGTGGTTGCTGGCTCATCATCTGCCTCCCTCTTTGCTACTAACGCAGCACTAACCACTTGATTGGTTGCCGCCTGATACAGCAGCAACTTCTCTTGTGGCTTAGGTGCGACAAGCATTGGAGTGGAGGACAGGTATCTCTTCAAGTCCTGCAGCGCAGCCTCCGCTTCCGGAGTCCATTTCATTGGACCTGCCTTTTTCAAAATTTTGAAAAACGGCAGGGCGCGCTCAGCAGACTTAGAGATAAACCTGCTGAGAGCCACCACGCAGCCGGCAAGTCTCCGTACATCCTTGACGTGCTTCGGTGCTTCAATCTGCTCAATGGCCTCGATCTTGTCGGGATTGGCTTCAATTCCCCGCTGAGACACGAAGAACCCGAGAAGCTTGCCGGAAGGGACTCCAAACACGCACTTCTCGGGGTTGAGCTTGAGGCTGATCTTGCGCAGATTTGCGAAAGTCTCGTCTAAATCTTGAATCAGAGTTGCCTTATCCTTGCTCTTGACCACTATGTCGTCCATGTAGGCTTCCACATTTTTGTGTATTTGCGGTTCAAAAGCAGTATGGACTACCCTTGCAAATGTTGAACCAGCATTCTTTAAACCGAAAGGCATCCGTATGAAACAGTACGTGCCACAGGGAGTGATGAATGCGGTTTTCTCCTCATCCTCTTCTGCCATGAAGATCTGATGGTATCCTGAGTATGCGTCAAGAAATGAAAGCAAGTCACATCCGGCCGTGGAGTCAACAATCTGGTCGATGCGCGGCAAGGGAAATGGGTCTTTGGGACAAGCTTTATTGACATCGGTAAAGTCGATACAAAGCCTCCATTTCCCGTTTGCCTTGCGCACGACTACAGGATTGGCCAACCACGTAGGATGGAGCACTCCTCTGACGAGGCCCGCAACTTCCAACTTCTTGATCTCTTCTGCGATGAATTCTTGGCACTCCACTGCTTGCTTTCTGACTTTCTGCTTGACGGGCCGCGCATGAGGACAGACGGCAAGGTGGTGCTCAATTACTTTCCTGGGAACACCGGGGATGTCAGACGGTTGCCACGCAAACACATCGACATTCGCCCGCAGGAAAGCAATGAGCGCGCTTTCCTATTTAGGGTCGAGAGTGGCACTGATGGTGAAAGTACCACCAGTGCCGTCCTCCTTGGCGGACACCTTCTTGGTCTCTGGCAGAGCTACCATTGTCTTCTTACACTTGCCGGTGGAGCTCGATGGTGCGTCCTCGACGGTAGCGCAGCACTCCGAAGAGGTGCGCTTGCCAGAGTGGGCATCAGAACTCTTGCCGGACTTGGTCTTCTTCTCCCCCCGGGAGCTTCGGCGGCAAGTGGCTTGCGATCTGTTGCGGCTGCTGCTTCCCGGTAGATTTTGTCGGCGCAGATAAGAGCATCCTTCTTGTCGCCAGGGACAGAGATGACACTTATCGGGCCTGGCATCTTCAACATGTTATACGCATAGTGAGAGGCCGCCATGAACTTGGCGAGTGCTGGACGGCCGAGAATCCCATTGTAAGGCAATGGAAAATCAGCGACGTCAAAAGTGACCCTCTCAGTTCTGAAGTTCAACTCGCTGCCAAATGTCACCAGCAACGAGATCTTCCCCTTCGGCTTGCTCCTTCCCGGGTTGATTCCTTGGAATGTGCCGGTCTCTTCGAGCTCGCTGTCAGGGACCTGGAGTTTCCTGAGCACAGCGGAGGAGATCAGGTTCAAGCTGGCCCCGCCGTCAACTAGCATCTTAGTGACCTTGAGGTTGCGGATAGTTGGTGAAACCAACATCGGCAAGCACCCGACAGCAGTTGTGCGATCAGGGCGGTCCTCAATATCAAAGATGATAGGCGTGCTGGACCATTTCAGAAGCTTGCGTGCCTCGACGGGTGGTTCTGCCGCATTGACTTCCCGCACCCACTGCTTGAGTTGGCGGTGTGAAGTATGCAGAGAAGCACCGCCGTCAACGCACAAGGCCTCTGTGGCTTTCTGGAACTCCTGCTCACTGGTCTCGGCATCGTCCATGTCTTCGTCGTCGTCGTCATCTTCATCCTAGTCGCAGCCGCGGGGAGGTCTGTCTCCTTGCCGGTGCTTGGCCTTGCCGCGGCGTCCTCCCCGGCCAGGGCGCTTCATGCCGGATCCTCCAGCACCTCCTTGGGCTTTCTCCTTGTCGCGTCGCTCCTACTCGGCCTTTTGCAGCTCGACAAGCTGCTCGACCTTCTTGTAGCTCTGGAGGTCATGGCCCTTGGTGCGGTGGATCTTGCAGTACTGTTTGTTGGTGCCATCCTGCTTGTCGGCGATCGCCACAGCCTGGCAGTTGGCGCATGCGGCAACCTCCTTGCCGGAGCTACCAGCTTTGGCTTTCTTGGCGCCACCTTCGTTGCCGGACTGCTCAACAACTAGCACATCTTTGCCTTTCCTCTTCCTGTTGTTCCGCCGCCGGTTTTTCTTTGCCGGGGCTGCATCCTCGCTGTCAGATCCTCCTGTTCCTGTATTCTCTCCGGGGAGTTTCCTTCCTTCCTCAGCACGTGCACACCTGTCGGCCAGGGCATACAGCTCACTGACGTCTCTGATCTTGCACATTGCCATCTCCTCCCGCATCCTGCGGTTACGCACGTTCTAATGGGATGCGCTGATGACTGCGGCAGGGTGGACATCTGGGATGTTGCATTGCACATGGCTGAATCTCTGGATGTACTTGCGCAGGGGCTCTCCTTCCTTCTGGGCAAGAAGATGAAGATCACTCTCCTGGCCATGAGGTTTGTGGCCGCCTGTAAAGGCACCGACAAACTGATGGCATAGGTCTGCCCAGGAAGATATGGAGTTGTCCGGCAAGTGCATGAGCCAGGACCTGACGTTGGGCTTGAGCACCAGCGGGAAGTAGTTGGCAAGGATCTTGTCATCCCGCCCCCCAGCAGCTTGCACCGTGATGGTGTAGATGGTGAGGAACTCCGACGAATGCAACTTGCCGTTGTACTTCTCGGGTACGTCTGGCTTGAAATTCTTCGTGCTGGGCCACTGGACTTGCCGTAGCTCACGGGTAAACGCAGGGCAACCTACCGCGTACGGCAGGTCGCCTGGTTCCCCTGGCGCACGCATGTCGACAGTGGGCCCAGTGCGCTGGTCTGACTGACGCCGCGCTTCTCTTCGGCGCTCGATGCGAGTACGAGTGTCTTCTTGCTGTCGTTCGTGAAGAACTTGGCGTTGATCGCGACGAGCTCGTGGATCCGATGACGCGGTGGAGTCACTGTCGAGGTGGATCCGGTGAGGTGGTGATCTTGGCCTTCGCGGCGGAGAGTGCACGGTGGTTGCACCCCCACCGGTTTTGTCGCCATCGGCCCGCGCCTGGCTGACTCGCCGCGGCTGCGATGTACTCGGCTGCCGCGGAGTGTCGCCGTTGGCAAAGCCGATGAGACTCTGAATGGTGGCCCTCCAGTCGTCGATCTTGTCCGCCGTTGGAGGGTAATCTAGGAGCAGTTGGGCTCACGCCAAAGCTTCTGCTGGAGTGGCGGGTAGCGGTGGCGAACGGTGTGTGGAGCGGGATATGCTCGAACTTCTAACTATGTTAGAAGGAGCAGTATCCCGTCTGGGCGACCGTGCCTCGCTCGTGCCAGCATGTTGGCGTGCATGCTGGCCTTGAGCATCCCGAGATCCGCCAGCTCGATCTGGGTCCAACGAGCGTATGGTACCGTGAGTACCATGACGCTGCCGGTTCCGCGCCTCCTGAGATGAGCGCGATGGATGTGTGGGCGCCGAGGTCTGCGCAGCCTTGTCCTTGGACCTGGCGGCACCTTGAGCTCCCTCGTCGACGCCCGTTCTTCCGCCGGCGTCTTCCCCACCATCCGTTTGCTCCGGCGGTGGTGGGTTTGTTGCGGACGGAGCAACCGCCTCCTAAGCCTTCTTCTTCGGCGGCATGTCGATGAAGATGATGAAGATCTAGCTCGTGTGAACGCCGGATCAGGTTCACACAACCTCGACGCCCCCTACCTGGCGCGCCAAAGATGTCGGGGAAACTGATCCACGAGCACCTATGGGGACCGAGCCCCTTTCGGTTCGGCGGGGGGCGGAGGTCGCACGAAGAGCAGATTGAGGCGGAGCACACGAGCAGTTTACCCAGCTTCGAAGCTCTTCGGAGAGATAATACTCCTACTGCTACTTTGTGGTTTGTATTGAGTTCTTGCTCGGGAGCGCTAAGTGCTATAGTACGCACCAGCAGCTAACGAGACCGAGCGTGAGTGTTCTATTCTCCCCCCTTTCCTACGTTGTGCATGGGCCTCCGTTTATATGCTCAAGGGGTCTCCAACAGGTGGCAACGTAGACCAGGGTAAAAATGGAAAGGTGCTGCGGTTGGTACAGCTACTTGTATAGTGTATCCTACCTAACCCTGACGGCAGGGGACAAGGGCATTAAATGCCCGTTTGCGTCGTCCAAACAATGCAGAAAGGGACCGTCAGGGACGCCACCATTCGCCACGATGGCGATCTTGTCAGCGCCGTTTGCCACCGCGTACCCCTGGCTGCACAGCCTCTCGCCACGTACGCTTGGGATAGTCCCTGAGCGACACGTTGGTGGATGTGCTGGAGCGTGGGTATGGAGTGGTAGCCTGCCGCGGCAAAGTGCCTTGCCGCGATCGTTGTCTTGTCGCGTCCGGAAGCTTGCCGCTCGCCGGGCCTTGTCGGGACGCGTGGTGCGTCGCGGTAAGTACCTTGAGATGCCTTGGTTGGCCTTCCCGGCAAGCTCCTCTTGCCGGGGTCTTGTGCCTTGAGTGGCCTTCCCGGCAAGCTCCTCTTGCCGGGGCCTTGTCTTCTTGGCTTGAATACTTTGTTCTTGAATGGCTCAAAAGGAGCCACAGAGGGCCTTGGCGGTCGCTCAACAAGCCTTGCTGCGGGGTGCTGCGACTGCCCGTGCACAAGTTCAGGGTACTAGGGTACCCCTACTCTAGTACACCGACATTGATGTATCGCGAGCTTTGCTATTATAGTTGAATCTTATGATGTTTCTCCCCCTCTACTCTCTTATAATGGATTGAGTTTTCCCTTTAAAGTTATCTTATCGGGTTGAGTCTTTAAGGATTTGAGAACACTTGATGTATGTCTTGCATGTGTTTATCTCTGGTGACAATGGGATATTCACGTGATCTACTTGATGTGTGTTTTGGTGATCAACTTGCGGGTTCCGTAACATTTTGAACTTATGCATAGGGGTTGGCACACATTTTCGTCTTGACTCTCTGGTAGAAACTTTGGGGCACTCTTTGAAGTTCTTTGTGTTGGTTGAATAGATGAATCTGAGATTGTGTGATGCATATCGTATAATCATACCCATGGATACTTGAGGTGACGTTGGAGTATCTAGGTGACATTAGGGTTTTGGTTTATTTGTGTCTTAAGGTGTTATTCTAGTATGAACTCTATGAGAGATCGAACGGAAAGAATAGCTTTGTGTTATTTTACTACCGACTCTTGAATAGATCGATCAGAAAGGATAACTTTGAAGTGGTTTCGTACCCAACCATAATCTCTTCGTTTGTTCTCCGCTATTAGTGAATTTGGAGTGACTCTTTGTTGCATGTTGAGGGATAGTTATATGATCCAATTATGTTATTACTGTTGAGATAACTTGCACTAGCGAAAGTATGAATCCTAGGCCTTGTTTCCTAGCGTTGCAATACCGTTTACGCTCACTTTTATTGCTTGTTACCTTGCTGTTTTATATTTTCATATTACAAAACCTATATCTACCATCCATATTGCACTTGTATCACCATCTCTTCGCCGAACTAGTGCACCTATACAATTTACCATTGTATTGGGTGTATTGGGGACACAAGAGACTCTTTGTTATTTGGTTGCAGGGTTGTTTGAGAGAGACCATCTTCATCCTACACCTCCCACGGATTGATAAACCTTAGGTCATCCACAAGCTTGGGGATGATATGTTTGATGAAGATGATGTGTTTTGTCCCCAAAGTTTTGATGAGCAAATTTATTATGATGATAGCATGCCTCCTATTTATGATGATTTTATTGATGAAAGTGGGTTTGGAAAAGTGTCAACTTTAGGAATTAATGATCCCACTGTTTTGGAGGATGTTGAATCTTATTGTGATAATTATGAAAGTGGATTTGGAGAGGTCATGTCTTTATTTAGTGATGATTCCACTATTTCGGAAGCGGTTCCAATTGATTATGAGAATAAAGTTGCTATCTATGATTATTATTGTGATGACGTGTATGCTATAAATATTATTGATAACCATGAAACTTGCCATCATGATTTTAGTTTTCAATTGGATTATGCCTCACATGATAATTATTTTGTTGAGTTTGCTCCCACTACTATTCATGAGAAGAAATTTGCTTATGTGGAGAGTAATAAAAAATCTATGCTTGCAGATCATGAAAAGAATGCTTTATGTGACGGTTATATTGTTGAATTTATTCATGATGCTACTGAAAATTATTATGAGGGAGGAACATATGCTTGTAGGAATTGCAATAATATCAAGTTTCCTCTCTATGTGCTTAAAGTTTTGAAGTTATGCTTGTTTTGCCTTCCTATGCTAGTTGATTATTGTTCCCATAAGTTGTTTGCTCACAAAATCCCTATGCATAGGAAGTGGGTTAGACTTAAATGCGCTAGTCATATTCTTCATGATGCTCTCTTTATATTTCAATTCTTATCTTTTTTGTGAGCATCATTGAAATCATCATGCCTAGCTAGGGGCGTTAAACGTTAGCGCTTGTTGGGAGGCAACCCAATTTTATTTTTGTTCTTTCCTTTTGCTCTTGTTTAGTAATAAATAATTCATATAGCCTCTGGTTAGATGTGGTTTTATGTTTTAATTAGTGTTTGTGCCAAGTATAACCTTTGGGAAGACTTGGGTGAAGTCTTTATGATCTTGCTGTAAAAAGCAGAAACTTGAGCGCTCACGAGATTAGCTGCCAATTTTTACTGGAGAGTGATTTTAGGTTGATTCTTTTTGCAGAAGATTAATATACAATTCCTCAGGTCCACCAATTTATTTCAGAATTTTTGGAGTTACAGAAGTATACGTTTGATACAGATTACTACAGACTGTTCTGTTTTTGACAGATTCTGTTTCCATTGTGTTGTTTGCTTATTTTGATGAATCTATGAGTAGTATCGGAGGGTATGAACCATAGAGAAGTTGGAATACAGTAGATATTACACCAATATGAATTTAGAATGAGTTCACAACAGTACCTAAGTGGTGGTTTTATTTTCTTATACTAACGGAGCTTACGAGTTTTCTTTTGAGTTTTGTGTTGTGAAGTTTTCAAGTTTTGGGTAAAGATTCGATGGACTATGGAATAAGGAGTGGCAAGAGCCTAAGCTTGGGGACGCCCAAGGCGCCCCAAGGTAATATTCAAGGACAACCAAGATCCTAAGCTTGGGGATGCCCCGGATGGCATCCCCTGTTTCGTCTTCGTTCATCGGTAACTTTGCTTGGAGCTATATTTTTGTTCACCACATGATATGTGTTTTCCTTGGAGCGTCATTTTATTTTATTTTGTTTTGATTGTTGTTTGAATAATATACCAAGATCTGAAATTCTTAAATGTTAGAGAGTCTTCACATAGTTACATAATTATTCAACTACTCATTGATCTTCACTTATATCTTTTGGAGTAGTTTGTCATTTCTCTAGTGCTTCACTTATATCTTCTTAGAGCATGGTGGTGGTTTTATTTTACAGAAATTATTGAACTCTCATGCTTCACTTATATTATTTTGAGAGTCTTTTAAAACAACATGATAATTTTCTTTGGTTATGAATTTAGTCCTAATATGATGGGCATCCAAGAGGGATATAATAAAAACTTTCATATAAAGTGCATTGAATACTATGTGAAGTTTGATTCCTTATGATTGTTTTGAGATATGCGGATGGTAATATTAGAGTCATGCTAGTGAGTAGTTGTGAATTTGAGAGATGCTTGTGTTAAAGTTTGTGATTCCCATTGAGGGAGTCCTGGACTAAGGGGTCCTCGGGTGTCCGGCTTGTTAGCTATGGGCCAGACTGATGGGTTGTGAAGATGCGAAGACCGGACACTCCACCCGCGTCCGGATGGGACTCTCCTTGGCGTGGAGGGCAAGCTTGGCGACCAAATATGTAGATTCCTTTCTTTGTAACCGACCTTGTGTAACCCTAGATCCTCCCGATGTCTATATAAACCGGAGGACTTAGTCCGGAGAGGGGAGATATTCATTACCATAGTCATACATGCTAGGCTTTTAGGGTTTAGCCATTACGACCTCGTGGTAGATCAACTCTTGTAATACTCATATTCATCAAGATCAATCAAGCATGAAGTAGGGTATTACCTCCATAGAGAGGGCCCAAACCTGGGTAAACATTGTGTCCCCCATCTCCTGTTACCATCGACCTTAGACGCACAGTTCGGGACCCCCTACTCGAGATCCGCCGATTTTGACACTGACATTGGTGCTTTCATTGAGAGTTCCACTGTGACGTCGACGACGGGATCGATGGATCGCCTTGTTCTCAAGGACGATATCACTGTCGGAGGAGCACTTGCCGAGGCCAAACCCTCCAGCTGGGCAGCCTTACCATGACCGCCCGTTCAGTCATTGAGCCGACGATGACCTCCTGGGTCATCGAAAATCCCATTCGTATGGACTCCGAACACTCCAAGCAGATGGATCCAGTGGAGCTTTCGTCTTTAAACGAGCTCCTAGATCGCATCGCTTCCCTGGGGTCGCTACAGACTATGATCGAATTGGGCTTCAACCTAATCAGAGAGAAATCAAATATCCGCCGATCACCCACCAGATAGCGGTAGTCAAGGAGCAAGACGACGACTCTTCCTCCATACTAAGGATAGACTATGTCTGGATCTCCAGTTTTGAAGAGACAGACACCCACCTGCGAGGACATGTACCCTACCCTCCGAACATAGAATCGGACGACGAGCCTAAGAAATCGGTGGATATCCCGGAGCTCGATCTGTTAAGTTTGATAGACCTTCAGACTCTGGATCCAAAATTGGGTCAGGGTTCGGATTCAAAACCACCCACCCACCCAAATATAAGCGCTCTCATGAGCATACAGCAGCAGTCTCAGGAAACGGCCCACCACTTCTGGGCCAGATTCTGTCGGATTTCGGGTTCTGGCAGACCCTTAAGGTTCGAACTCTGGGGTGCGTGCGGAGATCTCTCCCCTACCGATCTACGTCTGATCTCCTCGTGTGATCTGAGATGGAAACGACGAACAACACAAGGGACACGAGATTTATACTGGTTCGGGCCACCGTTGTGGTGTAATACCCTACTCCAGCGTGTGGTGTGTGGATTGCCTCAGGGACTGACGATGAACAGTACAGGGGAAGAACAGCCTCGCGAGAGGTGTTCTTGAGCTGGTGCGGAGTGTTCTACTTGGTCTGGGTTTTCCCTCCGATCTGGCTCAATCTGATCCGATCTCTACTCTGTGGTGGCTAGCTCTATTTATAGAGGCCCTGGGCCTCTCCCCAAATAATGAGCGGGAAGGGCGCCAAAAATTGGCCATTTTGAAGGGGAACATCTAGTACAAGTTATCCTGACCAAAGGTGGTCTTCGGCTGCCAAAAGCACTGGCGATGACACTGTCTTGGGCTCCACGGTGACCTCCGTCCTGCCGCTCTGCTGGTCTTGGTCTCGTTGCACCGGAATGGTAACCTTTGCCCGATGCCTTGGCATGTGCTTGCCCCCTTTGCACCGAAGGGGAAACAAGGACACTGCATAGGCCGGCGCCCGCCTGGTCTCGATCGTCATGGCTTGCGTCACGGGCTCCTCGTGAGGTACCCTTGCCTTGATCTCTCCGCCTCCTCGCGAGCCTGCCTGATGAGGCTGCCTCTAAGGATGCTTCCCGTCGTCCGCCCCGCGAGGCTTGGCCCGTCACAAGGGTCTTGAGCTTGAGCTAATGAAGATGGGCCGCGCTGGGCCCCCACTTGAGCCACACCGCAGGCAGGCAAGTCTGGGGACCCCCGTTCCCAGAACGCCGACAGTAGCCCCCGGGCCCGAGGCGCGCCCGGGCTTGGCCTACCAGGGAAGCGAAGGGGTAAGCGCGAAGCGCCGCAGGCCCCAATAGCCTGCGGCCTAGGGCGCCGCGGGGCGATCGATTGGACGTGGGCGTCTGCGCTTCCCCACGATGCCTCGACAACTGTCCATCTGACAAAAGAGGTGCCCGGGCCAGACTTACTTGCTTTGTTCTCGTTCATCTCGCCCCAGATCCCCTTTCTTGCTCTCTTCCTTCTTGCTCCCGAAATCCTCTAGATCTGTCTCAAACTTTCTCATCCGGCACGCCATGGCGCCTCGCAAGTCCCCGACCGAAGCCTGGTACTCGTCGGCTTTGGATTCCCCGAACCTTTCGGAGAAGAACCTCGCCCTCACGCGCCTAATGATGGTGGCGCAGGGCAGCACCGGGGCGACCGTGCTCAAGGCCGGCCCCGACCAGCCTGAGGGCAAGGGGAGCACCTTCTATCCGCTCTTTGTGAGCGCCATCATCGCCGGTCTGGTCCCTCCTTTCTCTGAGTTCTTCTTTGTTGTTCTCCGCCAATACAACTTGCAAGCTCTGCATCTCCACCCCAACTCCGTTCTTCTCCTGGCGATTTTTGCTTACTACTGTGAGGCTCATGTTGGGGTGAAGCCCTCGGTGGCCTTGTTGCGCCACTATTTCTCCCTTCCGGGTTTCTCGTGGCCATATCTCCGCATGCGCGAGCTTTATCGCGTACTCCAACTCCAATGCTATCTCGAAACCTGGGAAGAGAATTGAAGGCTTCCGGAGCAAGTGGATCATGGTGGATGTCGGGCGCATCCACTCCCGTCTGGTGTTGCCTACGGGGCAGCCCAAGGCTGTTGACGCGTGGTCCTGCGCGGAGCTCGTCGACTCCCATGCGAAGGCGGTGCTGAAGAGGATGAAAGCGGACCTGAGGCCAAGCAACCTAGCAGCGGCGAAGCTGACCGGGGCCACGCTCTTGAGGGAGTTCTTGGAGCACAGGGTGGCTCCACTCCAGGAGCACTCGCTCCCATTGTGGAGGCTTGGGGAAGCGGACGCCGCCTTGCGCCTGAGCTCTGAGGCCCTAACCGACGAGAATCTGGTTGCGGCCCTCCATTCCTTTGTCGGGGGAGACGTGGCAAGCCCAGTGGGCGCCCCCGTCCCCCTGTTCCTTCGCGACCACTAGGAGCAGGTGGTGAACACCATGCCCACCTTCAATTGTGAGGGTCTGGTGCCTGCTGAGGCTCCCGAGGATCTGGCGGCGCTGGCGATGGTGAACGTGTCCTCGGGCAACTCCAGTGGGAGTGAGGGAGAAGAAGAGGCGAAGGAGGAAGAGTCTGACTTTGAGGCGACTAGCGAGGAGTTGGGGGAGTCCTTCCCTCGGGGCAGGTCCCGGGCCCTCCGCTCCATGCCGGACGACGACGAGGCCGGCGCCAGGCGAGGAGGGGAGGACTCTCCCTTGGTCACAAGGAAGGGCAGGTCCGGGATGGTTCCCCCAGGGTCTGCCCTGGTCCCTGGGCGGTTTGAGGCCAGCTCCAGCCCTCCTGACGTGCCATCTGCTTCTAGGCCTCCCGAGGCTGACCCCAGCTGCAGTCTCTCGGGCTTCAAGTTTGGCTGGAAGCTGCTTGAGTCCGCGAGCGACGACCAGTAAGTGCTCGATTCGTGCTTTGCTTGGTTTCTGCCGCCGAGGCTTGACGTCTGCATTTTTGCCAGGCCGGCACCTGCAGCAAAGAGGTTGAGAGGGGCTTCTACGGCCCTGCTTGGGGCGAGTCCATCTGCCGGGGTGGCGCCTTCATCTGCTGGGGAAGAAGACGGCGAGGCTCGCGCCTCTCCTGCCTGATCGTCTTCACGAGGCCGACTGGGACGCCTCGGCGAGGAGTCAGACCCCGTGGCCCCGCTGACCCTGGAGTCGACTGCGCCCGATGCTGCGACCGGGGCAGCTAAAGCCCAGGGGGTTCCTTCCTGCCAAGCCGTGATCACGCTGCCGTCCTCTTCGCCCGATCCACTGGTTCCTGTTTCTTCTGTTCCCTATGCCGCCGTCCTGGACCAAGTCGCCAACGAACTGAGCTAGCTGCAGGAGGATCTTCTAAGCACGGACCCTCGCCTAGTGGCCAGGCGCCTGGAGCTAGCCTCTGGATGGGACCGCTCTGCCGCCTCCGTCTGAGCAGCGCTGGGCCAGGCCGTGTCGGCCTCCGATGGGGAGAAGCAGGCTGCCAGCCAAGCCAAGGCCGCTCGCAACGCTGCCCTCGGCGATGCTGTGGCTGCCCAGAGCCGCTGCAAGGCGCTGGAGGTCGAGCTGCAAGGCCTGCGCGACGAGCTTGCCAAGGAGATCCACGGCCGCCAGGAGAAGGAGAAGGAGATTAAGGCTCGGGAGGCTGCCGTCAAGGACCGGGACGCCAAGCTTGATGACCGCCTCGGCCGATTGGAGACGTTGGAGCGGTCGCTGAAGGCGGAGAGGACCAAGCTAGACGCCAAGGTGAAGGTCCTGGCGGAGGATCGGGTGGCCTTCGCGAAGATGGAGAAGAAGGCTCGCGCGACGCTGAAGACGCTTTACGAAAGCGGCTTGGAGGAGCCGTTGGCTGGTGCGGAGGATGGCCCCGCCAAGCTGCTTCCCTTCCTGGTCCGTGCGCTTGAGGATGTCGTGGATGGCCTTGGCCCCACGGTCGAGGCCGAGGCGCATGCCCTGTCTTCTGCGGCGCTGACACATGTCCTCAGCCACGTCTACGTGCGCGACCCCAACGTTTACTTCGACAGCTTGCTGGAACTCGTGAGCGGTGACCTTGCGGCCGCTTCCGCCGAGGCCGTGAAAGGTCGAGCCGAGGCTTTGCTGGGGAGGTTCCATGCCTTCAGCATCTTGCCCGGGCGCGGTGCCGCCAGCTCCGCGGCCCCAGGAGGCGGAGTCGCCTAGCGTGACTCCACCATAGGCGGCGGCGCCACTGGAGAGTGATCCCTTCGCGGCTTCCGTCCTGTTTTTATTCCTGCAACATGCACCATGCCTCGCGGAGGCGTTTAAACTTGTCTTTGGCATCGTGAAACAATCTATGGCTTGTAATATTTGCTTTGGATTTCCTGGAATTTGCGTTTTCCTCTCCTACTTGCTTGCGCTCTATGTCGGCAGGGCCTGGCCCCGCGCTTACCTCAGCCACCGTTAGCCCCGACCGGAAACCAGGACGGGACTAAGGAGTGAGGGGCTATGTGGCAAGTTAGGCTCCTGAGTTGCGATGCTCAGGAGTCCCCCTTGACGCGCGAGCAACAATTAGGGAAGGGGGGAGCAAAGGGGTGGATTTGTCGTTCTGCGTCGGCAGGGCCCGGCCCCGCGCATACCTCAACCGCCGTTAGCCCCGACGAGAAACCAGGATGGGACTAAGGAGTGAGGGGCTACGTGGAAAGTTAGGCTCCTGAGTTGCGATGCTCAGGAGTCCCCCTTGACGTTCGAACGGGTTTTCATACCTTGGCTCCGCTCGGGGAGGGGCGCGTGATGACCAGGTCCAAGGGACCTAGCTGGGTGGCGTGCGCTCGGGCAAGGCCCGGGCGTAGGCCCCGTGTCCAGCCCCCTCGTGTGGCGCTCCCGAGGGGAGGCGTTGTGATGGTGCCGGACACTGAGCTCTGGGCTCCCTGAGGTTGGTACGGCCGTGGCCGCCCTCAAATGTTTATCACCAGCGCGGAGCATAGCGCTTCCGTATGTGTACGGGCATAGCCGCTCCTTGGCAGTGTCGCTAGCCAGCGCAGAGCATGGTGCTTCCACTGGTACGTGGGAGGGGGCTCCCCTCCGGGAGGAGCCCCCGGGGCGTGTACAACCCTGCCCTGACGCGTGGCCGGCACGGTAGGGCTAGGAGAGGTGTATTTGGGCACTCGTGAGCCAGCGCAGGACTCATGAGGCCCTACCTCGAGGCGGGTTGCACCTGGCTCTGGGCCTTTATTAATGGTGTGTTCCTGCAGGGTGGTTAAAATGCAAATGCTCTACGTCCTCAGGTCCCGGCCCTCGAGCGAGCTCAGCCGCCGCTGGTATGAGAGGTCACGATGCCGTGGGTCAAGGCCAGGGGGTGAGGGCTAGAGAGCCAGTAGGAGCCCGTGAGTCGCGATGCTCAGGTACCCCCTTTTAACGTGCAAGCGCTTTGCATGAGAGCGGGGAAGTCCGTGATAAGCAGCAGGTGACAATCATGGTAACCAGATTAAGCGCGAAAGAGTAAATTCATTTCAGGTAGATGCAGGAAAAGCAAACACCGCTGGGTCAGGCCCGAGCAGCTTGGGGATGATGCAGCCCGAGGGGCGCCCCCAACAAGGTAGGTAAAGAGCATAAGCAAAACGGATACATGCCGCGGGGACGGACCCACGCGGCCTGGGAATGATGCGGCCCTATGGGCGCTCCCAGCTAAAAATGGAACTTGGAAAGATGTCACCCGATGCCGTTGAAGACGAAGTGATGCTGAAGAAGTGGGCGACGCGCGGTGAAGGCGTCGGTCCTCACAAGCCCCTAGGCCCAGGAGCCTCGGGAGGCTCCGGGGGCACAGGTGGGTCTTCGAGGGCCATCTGCATATCCACCAGGACCGCACAATGCCTGACATCCTGAGCCTCCAGAACGCTCCTCAGCAGGCGCTGATGAGCGGCGACCGCGTTCGGCAGGCCGAAAGGCATGCAAATGTAGCTGTGAGGTGGTCCCTCGCAGCACCCCACACGCGAAGGCCAGAGGCGCTCCTGGGACGCGGCTCGGTTGAGCCCTGGCACATCGATGCAGACGCGCAGCCCACCATCCTTGCCTGGATGTGGGGCTACGGCAGGCGAGCGGCGGCTGCCGCGCATGATTCTCGACTCCTGTAACTCCTGGGTGTTTCTTGCGATGAACTCCTGAGGGTTTGGTCTTTCTTGCCTTGTACCTTCCTGAGGGAAATGTGCTTGGAAGCACCCCTCCAAGTGGTGCCCGAGTGCCTCCCTCGCGACCTTGGCAAAGTCGGTGGCTCTCCAAGAAAGAGCCCCCGAGCCCTGCCTGAGGAGGGCGCCGGGCGCGCCTTCCTATGCGAGAGAGGGTGGCGCTCCCTGATCGGGAGCAAATCCTGACGCAACACCTTCGGAGGCACCTGCCTCCTTATGGCTTGGGCCAGGCGAAGTCTTCTTCTTCTTAAGGGTCGCCTCGGGAAGTCTTCCGCTCCTGTGATCTGGGTCTTCGATTGCTGCGGCTTGGAACGCGCGCTCAAGTGAACAAACTGTGTCCCTTTCTTCACAGGGTACGGTGATGACCCCACCGCTTCCTGGCATCTTGAGGACATTGTAGCCATGGTGAGTCACTGCCATGAACTTGGCTAGGGCCGGGTACCCGAGGATGGCGTTGTACTGCAGGCGAATGTGGGCGACGTCGAAGTCGATGAGCTCGCTGCGGTAGTTGTTGCGCTGCCCGAAGGTGACTGGGAGGCGAACCTGCCCTATTGGGACAGTGGAACCATCAGTGACTCTTGAGAAAGGCTTGGTCGGCTGAAGCTGATCGTACGGCACTTGGAGATTGTCGAATGTCTCTACGGACATGACGTTGAGTCCTGCTCCGCCATCAATGAGGGTCCTGGTGACCTGCACATTGCTGATGACTGGGGAGCAAAGCATCGAGAGGACTTCGGCCGTTGCCACGCACTTGAGCTGATCCGCCGAGCTGAACGTGATAGCGCACGCAGACCACCTGAGAGGGCGCGTGGCCTCAAGCTTGGGGAGAACTGCATTCACCTCGTGAGCAAACTGCTTGAAGATGCACTGTGATGCTGGGGCTTGGGCGCCACCCAGGGTGCAAGCGATTGCGCGTGGCTCCTGGAAGCCCCCAGCCACCTCGTCCTGATGTTGGTCTTCGTTCATCCTTGGCGGTGGCGGCAGAGGAGGAAGGCCTGCATTGCTGTGTGGGCGATCCTCACGAGGCTGATCTCTCCAACCTCCCTCGTGAGGCTGGTCCTGCCAGCGATCCTCGCGAGGTCGGTCACGCCACCCTTGGCGAGGGCCACGGTCTTCCCATCGTCCTCCACCTCTCCCTCCTCCTCGGCCATAGCCCCTGTCGTTGCGTTTGGGGCATCGGCCGATTCGCCCATCTTGCACGGCCCTGAGCTCTTGACATTCGTTGGTGTTGTGGGTGTGGAGGTCGTGGTACACGTAGTATCAGCTGCCCTTGGATGACTCAGGCTGATCCCTGCGTCGCTTGGTGTCTGGTTCCGCTGCAAGCATAGCAGCCCCCTTGCGCTTCACGTCCTTGGCCTTGAGCTTCTTCTCTTCTGGGTCGGCTGCCAGGAGCTCGAGGAGGGAGAGGCGCCCTTCCTTAGCCCTAGCGCACTTGGTCGCCAAGTTGAACAACTCCAGGGATGTGCACAGGTGTCGGTGTCAAAACCGGCGGATCTCGGGTAGGGGGTCCCGAACTATGCGTAAAGGTCGGATGGTAACAGGAGACAAGGGACACTTTGTTTTACCCAGGTTCGGGCCCTCTCGATGGAGGTAAAACCCTACTCCTGCTAGATTAATATTGATGATATGGGTAGTACAAGAGTAGATCTACCACGAGATCAAGGAGGCTAAACCCTAGAAGCTAGCCTATGGTATGATTGTGTATGATGATGGTTGTCCTACGGACTACAACCCTCCAGTTTATATAGACACCAGATAGGGTTAGGGTTACACAGAGTCGGTTATAATGGTAGGAGATCTTGAATATCCGCACGCCTAGCTTGCCTTCTACGCCAAGAAAAGATCCTTCCGGACACGGGACGAAGTCTTCAATCTTGTATCTTCATAGTCCTGGAGTCCGGCTGAAGGTATAGTCCGGCTATCTGAACACCCCCTAATCTAGGACTCCCTGAGTAGCCCCTGAACCAGGCTTCCATGACGACGAGTCCACGCGCAGATTGTCTTCGGCATTGCAAGGCGGGTTCCTCCTCCAAGTTCTTCAAGAAGATTACAAACACCAAAAATAGTGTCCGGCTCTGCAAAATAAGTTTCCACATATTGCTATATAGAGAATAATATTAACACCAATCAAATCTGCTGACGTATTCCGCAGTGCATCATAACACTGCGGCCAAGCTCTTCGTGTAAATTGTTTTCATTGTTCCACCTCAGCGTGTTTAGCGAGGCGGTTTCCTTGGCACGTCTTGTCAATGCAGAGATCGTGTGCCCCTTTTAACGGTATTCTCATCAATACGGATGTGGGTAACCCAACCGCGCCATTTACCACGGTGCTTGGGAGGCAAGTGAGTTTTATTAGGTAGGTGGGGATGCCTACCCGCACCCGCTTGTATAAAGGGATAAGGATTCGCCTTTTTTAACCTACGCCTTCTTCCTCCTTTGCCAATCCATCTCTCGCGCACTCAAGCTCCAATGCCCAAGTCCGCTCTTCCTTCCTCAACCTTCTCCAACAATGTCCGGAGCGGGAGGCAAGTGGATGGCCTCCTCTGTTACGGAGGCCCAAGTAAAAAAGCTAAGGAAAGCCGGATACTTGTCCAATGACATCCCGCATCGGCTTCCTGAGAAGGGGAAGCTTCTTCCTACCCCAGGGGCCCATGAGAGGGTAGTTTTTCTTCCCCACTTCCTCCGCGGACTGGGCTTTCCACTTCACCCATTCGTCCGGGGGCTCATGTTCTACTACGGCCTGGATTTCCACGATCTGGCCCCGAACTTTGTCCTCAACATCTCGGCGTTTATCGCCGTGTGTGAGGCCTTTCTCCGTGTCCGCCCCCACTTCGGCCTCTGGCTCAAGACCTTCAATGTCAAGCCCAAGGTGGTGTCCGGCACCCAGGCGGAGCGCGGAGGCGCTATGGTCGGCAAGATGGCCAACGTCCTCTGGTTCGATGGCTCCTGTGTGGAGTCCCTAAAGGGGTGGCAGGCCGGGTGGTTTTACATCACCGAGCCACGCGATCCGAAATGGGTCGCAGCCCCCGAGTTCAGATCCGGACCCCCCACGCGGCTCATGTCCTGGAAAGAGACGGGTCTGTCGTGGGGCAACGAGGAAGAAGTGACTGGGTTGCAAATGTGCATCCAGTACCTGGTGAACAAGCCAATCCGGCTGATCAATGTGATCCAGGTCATGCTCGTTCGCCGGATCCTCCCGTGCCAACAACGGGGTTTTACTTTGTGGGAATTCGACCTGGCGCAGCACCAAACCCTCAGTAGGCTCTTCGACACGACGTATGAAGACGTCTGGAAGGTGCTGACCAAAGGCGCCGAGTCCCCCTCATCCGCTTCCGAGGACCGCGGATACAGCTCGCAAAGTCATGCCAACGAGGTGAGCTATCTATACCTTTGACAGGTTTGTTAAGCTCTTCTTCATATATTAATTCTATGCGGGATCTAATACTCCCTTTACCTTTGATAGGCTTGGCAGGCTGTATCTGGACCAATTAACTGTCCGGCTCCCCTGCCCGAAGACCAGCCCCAGCTCTCTTGGTGAAGCTGATGGCTCCGGCACCTTATGTGGTGCCGGAGAAGAAGGCCAAGAAGAAGAAAACCACCGGGACTCAAAAAAGTTCCTGCAACATGGTTGTGTCGGACTCGTCATCAAACGAGTCCGCGTCGCTCTCCTCTCGTGAAAACGAGGAGGAGGAACAAGAAAGCTCTCCCCCCCCCCAGCGAGGGGAGCAAAGAAGAAGAAGACCACCCCAACGGGGGAGGCCGAGGGGTCGAGGAAAAGGAAGAACCCTCCGCCAGACTACTCCCACGACGCCGAAGAGGGCGGAGAGGAGTGGACGGACAGAACCAAGCGTCCGGCAAAATCATAAGTATTCATATACCAGAGTGACTCATGATATTCTTTTAATGCGCGGCTTTCCCTAATATCGCTCGTAATTTATGCAGCCCGCCCCGGGCCGATCTCGATGATTCGTCGAGCGGTTCCCTGGATTCGTCGGACGTGAACTCTGTTCCGCCCGCTGTCTCCCCCCGCAGGGCGGACGACGCTGAAGTGGCGTCCCGCCAAGCAGGGCAAGAGGAGATAGTCCTGGAGGAGCCGCAAGGCAATCCTCCGGACCCCAGGAGTAAAGGGGATGAAACCCCCCAGGGCTCCAAGTCCGGCTTTGTGCCGGACACCGCGCCGGACTCGACAGTCCTGGTCCGCGGTGGGCGAACTCCTTCCAAGAGGAGTAAGCCGTCTGAGCCGGCGGCCTCCGTCCAACCGGAGGCGCCGGACAATCTGCTGGAGGTGCTTAAGGGCGCTTCCATCGATGAGGAGCACTGTACTGTTATGAGTACGGTGATCCAAAAGGTTCAGTCCGCCAAGAGCGGACTGACTGAAGCTTGCGCTAGCCTTCTAACAGGCTTTGAGGTAAGTAAAAATATGTCAAATTATTTACCGCATAGACAGTAGCCCCTGATGCTCCGTTCGGTGTTCGGAAAGAAAAGCCGAATAGAGGATCTAGTAATTTTCGCAGGAGTCTAACAACAAAAATTCAAATATGCGTATGCAGGCTTCACTGTTGTCCACCGCTTCACTGACTGCGCAGGTGGATGTCCTTAAAAAGGACCTCGGGCGGACCGAGTAAGAATTCGGCCTTGCCAAACGGCAGCTCGAGGAGAAATAAGGTAAGAAATACCCTAAAAAAAGAAAAAGGTGCCTATAGAGAGGCTTGATTGCATAAAGAAATAACTAGATTGTACTGCTTATTGTAGGGGCCACAAGAGAGGTGGCAACCCTGAAGCAGGCGCTGGATGAAGCCGGAAAGAAAACGGCCGAGGAGCGCGTCGAGCGAGAAAGGCTTGGGGTTCAGGTCGGCGAGGTGCAGCAAGAGCTGCAAGCTCTCATGAAAAAACATGAGAGTTTGGAGCTTGAGTCAAGAGCGCAAGCATCTGAGCTCGCGTCGGCCCTTGAGACCGCCAAGAGTGCCAAGGCCGAAGCCCAAAAGGCCCTCCAAGAATTGGAGGAGGTGAAAAAGATAGCAATGGGTAAGGCATTCTTAATGCAAAGTAGGAATATAAAAGTAAACTACCTGTTACTTACCCGGATCCGGAGTTCTCCAGGGGCGTTCGCCGATCTTCCCCGCAGTGTATCCGCCGCCGCCGCGTTCTACCGAGCTGAAGAGGGCAGCTCAATGGAGAGTGTGTTTTGGTCTCAGTATTCTGAGGCTGGACACCCTATGCCTTTGAGCGATCAGCTGAAACAGCTGGTCGAGCTCCACAAGGCGGCCGAACAGGCCATGAAGGGCTTACTAGTTCGGCTGTGGCCTGGAGAGGCCCTGCCTGGGAGCTATTTCGGGCTAGTGCGGCGGCTGGTGGAGGCCTGTCCATGGCTTGAGGTCATCAAGCGCTCCGCCTGCATTGAAGGTGCCCGGAGGGCCCTTGCCCGTGTAAGGGTACACTGGGGTAAGCTGGACGGAGAGAAGCTGGTGAAGGACGGGCCGCCGCCGGGGAAGGAGCATCGCAAGCCTGAGAACTACTACAAGGAAGTTCTTGCCGGAGCCCGCCTTGTTGCGGATGAATGTACTAAAGATGTAGTATTTGAATGAACTCGCTCGTTTGTATCCTGTGCGCTGAAAACTTGTTCATGTGCGCTAAGCAATGCTTATTGAATTTAAAATATTGTTTTCGGTGCGGCCGTTTATCAAAAATTGAGAGATGGCTAGTCGTCGGCTTCTGCCCCCATGCGACTAGTGTTGGGGTGTTCGGGATAAACCTGATGGCTCTTTTTCCCATAGTTGGGTCCTTCGAGGGAGGCGCTCAGCACAACGAACCAGGCAATCGGACTATAATGCTTGAACACTCTCACTTAGCCATAGAACATTATAATTTTAAATTTCGGCGAAGCCCCTAGTTCGGAAGGCCGAATTCGGGGCACTATCCACGCCTTTGGCCGGACATAGCCACCTCCTCGCTCGAAGCGGCATAAGTCTTTAAGGACTCGAAAAACCTCTCGAACAGCGACCGGTCTCACGCCTTATCATGACAGTCTATTTTAGCTTTCTCCACTGAGGTGCTTAACCCACCTGAACTGGGGCACAATCGTAGTGGTTCTCCTAGTGCTACCTTAGCCGATATAGCGGAACGTAAGGCACCAAAACATAGGATCCGGGCAAACCCAACATGTGACCAAAATCATGATTCGGAGCCGATGCATATAGTGCTATAAGTTTGGGGTGCCGCACTTGTGAAAGTGTACGGACTTCTCACACCAGATAGAAGGGTAATGAAGCCCCTGGCGTGTTTTGCCGTACCATGGTGTACGGTTGCGATCATGTTTTTTTAATGACCATATATATTAAAAGAGGACAACGCAAAAAATAGGCGAAAAGCTATGCATTGTTTATAGAGAGGCTATTTATCAAAGCCGAACGATACACGTAGTGCGATAAGCAAAAAAAAGAGATATTAGACTATTTAATATGTCCTGACCAGGCGCAGGCCGCGGAATTTAGAAACAGATATATCGCTCGAAATAGAGACCACCTGAGAGTTCCGTAATGCGGCGTAGCTTTGTCTGCTTTCCTGGGTCTTGCATCATCTGTGCGGCAGCAAAGACGAACAGGTTATCCAGAGTGTGGAGTCCTGAAAGTAAAAAAAATCTGGCAGCCCCTAGTACGTTTGACGCCGTACTGTAAGCATGCCGTTAATGTGCCCCTCCCCCTGTGCCCATGGAATTTCGAGTGCGTAATTGTGTACTCGAGGTACTAGCTCCGCTATGTTGCGATGGCTGGGGTTGGGGCCGTATTGCTATGCTTGCTCCGAACGTGCCAGGCGGTCTTGTTGCAGGTTACCCCGGGCGCGCTTTGCATTGTCCGGCTTTTTAACGGCCCGACTGGAGAGTTGCCTTGAAAGGCTGCTTTGTACTTCCGCTGCGAGGGCTGCCGTGTGCTCCTCCGTACGGATGGAGCGTTCTATGTTTCCGTTGACCGTAATTACTCCTCGAGGTCCTGGCATCTTGAGCTTGATATATGCGTAGTGCGGCACCGCATTGAATTTAGCGAATGCGGTTCATCCGAGCAGGGCATGATAGCCACTGTGGAACGGGACTATATCGAAGATTAACTCTTCGCTTCAGAAGTTATCCGGAGATCCGAAGACCACATCAAGTGTTACCGAGCTTGTGCAATTGGCCTCTACACCTGGTATGACGCCTTTAAAGGTCGTCCTTGTGGGCTTGATCCTTGATGGATCTATGCCCATTTTCCGCATTGTATCCTGATAAAGCAGGTTCAGGCTACTGCCGCCGTCCATGAGGACTCTTGTGAGATGAAATCCGTCAATGATTGGGTCAAGAACCAATGCGGCAAAACCACCGTGACGGATGCTAGTGGGGTGGTCCCTTCGATCAAAAGTGATCAGGCAGGAGGACCATGGGTTGAACTTTGGGGCGACTGGCTCCATCGCGTATACGTCTCGTAGCGCACGCTTCCGCTCCCTCTTGGGAATGTGGGTCGCGTATATCATGTTCACCGTCCGCACTTGTGGGGGAAACCCCTTCTGTCCATTGTTGTTCGGCGGCCTGGGCTCCTCCTCGTCGTCGCTATGCAGCCCCTTGTCTTTGTGTTCGGCTCTTAACTTGCCTACCTGCTTGAACACCCAACAATCCTTGTTGGTGTGATTAGCTGGCCTTTCGGGGGTGCCATGAATCTGACACAAGCGGTCGAGTATCCGGTCCAAACTGGACGGGCCCTGGGTATTCTTTTTAAATGCCTTTTTCCGCTGACCAGATTTATAGCCTCTGAATCCGGCATTTACTGCTGTATCCTCATTGATGTCGCTGCTAACGCGGCGCTTTTGCTTATTTCGACGTGTCCTCCCACTTTTGTCCTTGGTGTCCGAATTACCAGGGTTCTTCGATAAGTTGTTGCTGCGAGCTAGCCAGCTATCTTCGCCCGTGCAAAAGCGGGTCATGAGTGTCGTGAGGTCTGCCATAGATTTCGGCTTTTCCTGTCCCAGGTGTCGGGCAAGCCACTCGTCGCGGATGTTATGTTTGAAGGCTGCTAGAGCCTCTGCGTCTGGACAATCGACTATCTGATTTTTCTTTGTTAGGAACCGTGTCCAGAATTGCCTGGCCGATTCTTCTAGCTGCTGAATTATGTGGCTTAGGTCGTCGGCGTCCGGTGGCCGTACATATGTCCCCTGGAAGTTGTCAAGGAATGCGGCTTCCAGGTCTTCCCAAGAACCAATTGAGTCCGCTGGTAGGCTGTTAAGCCAGTGCCGGGCTGGTCCCTTGAGCTTAAGGGGTAGATATTTGATGGCGTGTAGATCGTCGCCACGTGCCATGTGGATGTGAAGGAGATAATCCTCAATCCATACTGCCAGATCTGTCGTACCATCATATGACTCGATGTTGACGGGTTTGAAACCCTCTGGGATTTTATGATCCATTACTTCCTCTATGAAGCATAGTGGGTGTGCGGCGCCCCTGTACTGGGCTATGTCACGACGCAGCTCGGAAGAGCTATGCCTGTTGTGTTCGGCCCGGTCGGATTTATTGTGTCCGGAGTGAAGATCATCACGTGTCGTCGGGCGTCTGCGCGATCCATAGATCGATCTTGTTTGCCTTGCTTTATCCTCCAGTACGTCTCGCAGGTTTGGCTCATTTTCCCACGCCTTAGTTGAGCGGCACCGGGGCATGGCTTGTTTAGAGGTTCGACAGGCCTCTCTGTCGCGGCCGCGAGGTGGTCGGTCTGCCATGTCATGCCTTGGTGATGTAGGTATTTCCCCCTCTGATTGGGGTAGCGGCCTGTGCTTAGGATAATTTTTGGAGGGGCGCTCGAGTTCATACTCTTCGGCCGCAAGGACTTCAGTCCATCTGTCAGCTAGCAAATCTTGATCAGCTCTAAGTTGTTGCTGCTTTTTCTTTAGGCTATTCGCCGTGGCTAGAAGCCTGCGTTTAAAACGCTCTTGTTCGGCGGGGTCTGATGGTACGACGAATTCATCGTCGTCGAGGCTTGCCTCGTCTTTGGAGGAAGGCATGTAGTTATCATGCTCAACCTCTTGCTCTGCCGCTCTCTCATGAGGGATGGCTTCTCCATCTTCCTGTGCCGAATCTTGCTGGATTTGGTGTTCTTCGGCGCTATCCGGGGTAGTATTATCTCCCGTGCCAGAATCACCGTTTCTGCTGTGGCGGGATTTAGAGCGGCGCCGTTGACGCCGGCGTTTTGGCTGTTTTTTCGAGGTGTCATCCTCCGCTGTTCCATCGCCATCTCCATCCTTTGGAGCGTCCACCATATATATGTCATATGACGAGGTGGCGGTCCAGCGCCCTACAGGTGCTGGTTCTTGTTCGTATCCTCCTTCGTCGTCCATACCGTCGAAGTCTTCGGAGCCGAAGTCAAGTATGTCGGTTAAATCATCAACAATGGCTATTAAGTGGGTGGTGGGTGGGCTTTGAATTTCTTCGTCGTCCGAATTCCAACCTCGCAGACCATAGTCCGGCCTGGGCTCTCCTGATAGAGAGAGAGACTTGAGAGAATTCAGGATATCACCGAAAGGTGAGTGCTGAAAGATGTCCGCGGCGGTGAACTCCATTATAGGCGCCCAATCGGATTCGATCGGCAGGGGCACGGGAGACCCGGAGTTCGGAGAAGAATCCGGCTCCTTGGAGTCATGGGCCGTGCGGAGTACGGGGCTGGCGTTCGGCTCGATCGCCTTCAAGATCGCAGACCCCGAGGTGACATCCAACCGTTCATCCTCAAAGATCGCAGCGGGCTCTGAGTCGAGGATCGGCGCTGGTGCGTGTGCGGCCTCCAGGACACTATTCAGAGGCAGAGCTATATCCTGCCCCTCGAGGTAGTGCGGCGCGCTTGGCTGTGGCTCGAACCCGTCGAAAATCAAGTCTCCGCGGATATCTGCCGTGTAGTTTAAGCTTCCAAACCTGACTTGATGGCCAGGGGCGTAGCTTTCGATCTGCTCCAGACGACCAAGCGAATTGGCCCGCAGAGCGAAGCCGCCAAAGACGAAGATTTTTCCGGGGAGAAAAGTCTCACCCTGGACCTCATCGTTGTTGATGATCAAAGGAGCCATCGGGCCTAAAAGCGACGACACAGAGGAACTCTCAATGAAAGCACCAATGTCGGTGTCAAAACCGGCGGATCTCGGGTAGGGGGTCCCGAACTGTGCGTCAAGGTCGGATGGTAATAGGAGACAAGGGACACTTTGTTTTACCCAGGTTCGGGCCCTCTTGATGGAGGTAAAACCCTACTCCTGCTAGATTAATATTGATGATATGGGTAGTACAAGAGTAGATCTACCACGAGATCAAGGAGGCTAAACCCTAGAAGCTAGCCTATGGTATGATTGTGTATGATGATGGTTGTCCTACGGACTACAACCCTCCGGTTTATATAGACACCGGATAGGGTTAGGGTTACATAGAGTCGGTTATAATGGTAGGAGATCTTGAATATCCGCACGCCTAGCTTGCCTTCTACGCCAAGAAAAGATCCTTCCGGACACGGGACGAAGTCTTCAATCTTGTATCTTCATAGTCCTGGAGTCCGGCTGAAGGTATAGCCCGGCTATCCGAACACCCCCTAATCCAGGACTCCCTCAACAGGTCTTCATGGATTGCTAGCTCCCCCTTCATCTTGATGTCGCGCACTCCATCGGAGAAGGCCGAGATGATGGCTTCTTCAGTCACCCTGGGGATCTTGAGGCGAGCGTTGTTGAAGCGCTGGATGTATTTCTGCATGGTTTCCCTTGGCTGCTGCTTGATGCGGCCAGGTCGCTCACGGCCGGGGGCCGGTCGTGAGTGCCCTCGAAGTTGGCGATGAAGCGGGTGCGCATCTCGTCCCAGGAGGAGATCGTGCTGGGAGCCAGGTGCGGGCGCCATCCTTGAGCGCCATGGGAAACCAGTTCGCCATGATCCTTTCGTCTCTGTTGGCGGCTTCGATGCCCAGCTCGTAGAGCTGTGGGGACTCCGCAGGGTCCGCCGTGCCGTCGTAGCGAGGGGGGAGGTCAGGCTTAAACTTGCCTGGCCATGTGACGCCGCGTAGCTCGGGGGTGAAGGCGCGGCAGCCTGCTGTGGCCACCGGCGCCCTCTGCTGGTGCTGGGCCTGCTCCTGGGGATTACCACGCGCCACCGCTTGGAGCAGTGCTGGGCCTTGGCGCGGAAGCGCAGGGATGCGATCTTGGCGCGCCGGCGCGGGGAGCGCGTGAGCACCTTCTTAGGGACGAGGGATCTCCTGGCAGCTCCTTTCTTGCTGCGCTGGCGCCTGACGCGGAGGGTCTCGCCCTGGGGCTGCGCGCCTTGGAGCCAGGGCGCCTTCTTGGGGAGGAGGTGGCGGAGGCGCCTCCTTATCCTCACCCCCCCCCCCGCGCGGAACGGAGGGGGAGGCAGTGAGAGAGACGGCAAGGGGGAGCCCCCTGCCATGCTGACGAGCTCGGTGATGTGGGCGAGCCAATCCTCGTACAGGTCATTGACGGAGCGGTAGTGCAGGAGCCCTCTTGCCAGGAGCAGCGCGGCGTGCACGTCTGTGAGGGTGCGACGGGCGTGAGACGACAAACCAGCCGGAGCCGGTGACGGGGTGGCGGTGCGGCCATCCCGCCGCACCGAAGGATGCTGGGATGAGGCCTGCTGCTCGTTCCCTGCCGGGCCGGTGGCGGCGTTGGCGGCAGGCGACGGGGAACAACGGGGGCGTCCGCCGACGGGCGCCGTCTGGGCGACGCGGGTGGCGAGAGCAGCCCGGCGCTCGGCGCGAGCCCGACGAGCGTCAGCCATGGACATGACGGAAGATCACACGCGAACATCGGAAGAAAGATTCCGGCGCACCCCTACCTAGCGCGCCAAATGTCGGATTTCGGGTTCCGGCAGACCCTTAAGGTTCGAACTCTGGGGTGCACGCGGAGATCTCTCCCCTACCGATCTACGTCCGATCTCCTCGTGTGATCTGAGCTGGAAACGATGAACAACACAAGGGACACGAGATTTATACTGGTTCGGGCAACCGTTGTGGTGTAATACCCTACTCCAGTGTGTGGTGTGTGGATTGCCTCAGGGGCTGATGATGAACAGTACAGGGGAAGAACAGCCTCGCGAGAGGTGTTCTTGAGCTGGTGTGGAGTGTTCTACTTGGCCTGGGTTTTCCCTCCGATCTGGCTCGATCTGATTCGATCTCTACTCTGTGGTGGCTAGCTCTATTTATAGAGGCCCTGAGCCTCTCCCCAAATAATGAGCGGGAAGGGCGCCAACAATTGGCCATTTTGAAGGGGAACATCTAGTACAAGTTATCCAGACCAAAGGTGTTCTTCGGCTGCCAAAAGCACTGGTGATGACGCTGTCTTGGGCTCCACTGTGACCTCCGTCCTGCCGATCTGCTGGTCTTGGTCTCGTTGCACCGTGGTAACCTTTGCCCGATGCCTTGGCCTGTGCTTGCCCCCTTTGCACCAAAGGGGAAACAAGGACACTGCGCAGGCCGACGCCCGCCTGGCGCCCGCCTGGTCTCGATCGTCATGGCTTGCGTCATGGGCTCCTTGCGAGGTACCCCTGCCTTGATCTCTCCGCCTCCTCGCAAGCCTGCCTGATGAGGCTGCCTCTGAGGAAGCTTCCCATCGTCCGCCCCGCGAGGCTTGGCCCCTCGCGAGGGTCTTGAGCTTGAGCTAATGAAGATGGGCCGTGCTGGGCCCCCACTTGAGCCACGCCGCAGGCCGCAGGCAGGCAAGTCTGGGGACCCCCGTTCCCAGAACACCGACAGATTCCTTCTTGTCAAAGACAAGATTAAAGATTGCCGCGACAAGGAAGCGATCTTAGCGTTCCGCAATAATTGCATGGACGAAGGAATCCTCAACGCCATCAACCGCCGTCGCATATTACGCTTCGCTGACTTGGCAACTATCCTACAGAAGTACATCGCAATGGAAAGCGCCTGGAAAACTCAGGCAGCCCATTGGGAACCATCGGTCCCCACTTAACCCCTCATTCAGGCGAAAAGGGCGCACCCTTGTAACACGCCGGGTCGAATAGTAAAGAAATATAAGTCCATTACGGTGCACGGAACCATTCTGGAAGGATGGCTCGATGGGCCATGCAAAATACGTACAACAGTGGACAACATACCAACACATAGCCTTAGAGCATGTTGGATACTCCGACAAGTGGCCAATAGCGGCGAGGATATCCTCACCAAGAATACCCTAGAGCAACACCCCCTAGAAGACGACGACCCCAAAGTACTGACGGTCTTCGAGACATTCACCTCAAACAATAGACGCGAAAGGGCACTCCGCGGACTCACCGAAGTCTCTCAAATAGCTGCAATAAACCCTTGGAATGACACGGCTATAACTTTTAATGCCGGTGAAGAACCAAAATACAGGACAGTCCAAGCACCAGCCGCCTTGGTCCTCAGTCCAATCATGGATGGCTTTCGGCTCACCAAGGTTCTCATGGACGGCGCAGCGGACTAAATCTCATCTATGAGGACACACACCACAAAATGGAAATAGACAGGAGCCGCATCGAGCAAAGCAGTACGACCTTCCGAGGAATTATTCCCAGTCGGGAGGCGCGGTGTGCGGGAAAAATAACACTCGACGTGGTATTCGGCACACCGGAGAATTATCGGTCTGAAGAAATAACCATCCAAGTGGCCCCTTTCAACAGCGGATATCATGCCCTCTTGGGGTGAGGGGTGTTTACATGCTTTCAAGTTGTACCTCATTATGGGTACATGAAGCTTAAGATGCCCGGGCCCAACGGCATAATCACTCTCGCCAGTGATCCGGACATAGCACTGCACGCCGAAAATAGAACCGCATCCCTGGCCCTTGAGGCATTTTCTGAAGCCCTCGCGGCCGAAGAATTAACCGCACTGTGCTCCACGGCGGATAGGGACGACGTGATCTTAGACAAACGCCCCAAATCCACCTCCTTCAAGACAGCGAAAGAAATAGTCAAATTCCAGGTCCATCCAACGGACCCCAAGAAGACAGCATCTATTGGGGCATAACTAGACCCAACGGTCGACGCCGCGCTACGGGATTTTCTTCGCGAAAACTGGGATATATTTGCTTGGCACCCTTCTGACATGCCAGGAATCCTGCGCAAGCTAGCCGAACACAGCCTCAACATATTAAAGGGACATAAACTGGTCAAACAGACATTGCGGCGCTTTTCCGAACCCAAACGCCAAGCCATGGGAGAAAATCTAGCCAAGCTAATCGAGGCCAGATTCATTAGAGAAATAAAACACCCGGACTGGCTGGCAAACCCGATGATGGTACCAAAGAAGGATAAATCCTGGCGCATGTGCGCCGATTTTAAAGACCTCAGTAAGGCTTGCCCTAAGGATCCCTTCACCCTTCCCCGCATTGATCAAATCATTGATGCTACCACAGGACACGACTCACTGTGTTTCCTCGACGCATATTCCGGATATCATCAAATCAAAATGAAGGAGTCCGATCAAGCTGCAACAGCATTCATCACCCAATATGTGCCATTCTGCTTCAACACCATGCCCGTCGGGCTCAAGTACACCGGCGCCACGTACCAACTCATGATCCAAACATGCCTCGAGAAACAGATCGGAAAGACAGTCGAAGCCTATGTGGACGGCGTCGTAATCAAAACAAGGCATGTCGAAACACTAATAGACGACCTACGTCTCACATTCGACAACCTCCGCGCATATGACATTAAGCTCAATCCGGAAAAGTGTGTTTTCGGTGTCCCCGCGGGAAAGCTGCTGGGCTTCATCGTTTCCAATAGAGGAATTGAAGCAAATCTAGCCAAAATCTGAGCTCTGTCACAATTGGCTACGCCAACAGACCTTAAACAAGTCCAAAAACTCACGGGTTGCGTGGCAACTCTAAGCCGCTTTATCTCCAGATTGGGAGAAAAGGCACTGCCACTCTATCGCCTTCTACGGTGAACCGATCACTTCGAGTGGACAGACACGTTAACAGCGGACTGGAAGAAATAAAAACCCTTCTAGCGAGCAACCCAATCCTGGCCGCGTCAAACGTCGGCGAACCCATGTTACTATACATATCGGCAACATATCAGGTGGTGAGCGCCGTGCTTGTCGTTGAACGAGAATAGGACGAACACAAATTCCCGCTTCAGAAGCCAGTATACTACGTATCCACTGTCCTGACACCATGCAAATCCCGGTATCCGCATTATCAAAAGATAGCATACGCGGTCTTCATGGCATCCTGAAAGCTACAATATTACTTCCAGGAGTGTTCGACACGGTGGCTTCCGAAGTACCACTCAACAACATAATAAACAACCGCGATGCCACGGGCCGAATTGCCAAATGGTCCATTGAGCTCCTTCCATTTGATATTACATACAAACCACATCGAGCCATAAAATCCCAAGTACTGGCTGACTTCGTCGCCGAATGGACAGAGGCCGAACTCCCTAAAGAGTACGACACATATTCCAATTGGGTTATGTATTTGGATGGCTCCAAAATGCTGGTAGGGCTAGGAGTGGGTGTCATTTTAGTGTCCCCCACTGGAGACGTTGTTCAGTACGTACTCCAAATACTATACACAGACTCCAATAACGCAGCCGAATACGAGGCCTTATTGCATGGTCTCTGGATGGCTGTCTCCATGGGCATACATCGCCTAGAGGTACGCGGGGACTCAAACCTCGCAATATCTCAAATCAATGGAGACTTCGATGCCAAAGATCTGAAAATGGCAGCTTATCGTAATGTCGTTGTAAAAATGTCTGCTCGGTTCGAGGGGCTCAAGTTCCAACACGTGGCCCGAGAAAGTAATCAAGCGGCGGACGTTCTCGCTCGTATCGGCGCCAAGCGCGACCCCGTCCCACCTAATATCTTTCTGGAAAGGCTTTTTAAGCCATCCGTGGTGTGGCAGGGGGAAAGCGGTAACACTAGTCCTGATCCAAACACAACCCCAGATTCCGAACACAACGATATCATCGGAGGCTCAACCACTGAAATAACACTGTCGGCCCATCTCATTATGGCAGTCATTGCCCCATGGACCAAACCCTTCCTGGCCTACCGTAATAGGAAGGAACGTCCTGAGGATCAGAATGAGGCCCGCCGCATTGTCCGGCGTTCGAAGGCCTACAAGGTTCAAGATGGAGAGCTCTATAAGAAAAGCACTACCGGAGTCCTTCAAAGGTGTATCTCCGAGGTGGAGGGGCGACAGCTTCTGGCTGAGATTCATGTCGGCCTCAGCGGGCACCACGCCGCAGCTCGGGCCCTTGTTAGCAAGGCCTTCCGTACAGGGTTTTATTGGCCGACGGCCCGAGCGGATGCACAGGACCTTGTCCAACGTTGCGTCGGATGACAACTCTTCGCCAACCAAAGCCATATGCCCCCCACTGCCCTACAAACAATCCCCATCACTTGGCCTTTTGTGGTCTGGGGACTGGATATGGTAGGACCCCTTAAATGAGGAAGCCATAAGAAAAAATATCTGCTGATCATGGTGGATAAATTCACTAAGTGGATAGAGGCCAAACCAGTTAAAACGGCCGAGTCCGGGCCGGTGATAGAATTCATATCCGGCGTCATACACCGTTATGGTGTTCCACACAGAATCATCACTGATAACGGCTCCAACTTCACAGCCGACGAAGTGAAAACCTGGTGCGCTAATATGGGCATCAAGCTCGATTACACCTCTGTCTATCATTCGCAGACAAATGGTCAAGTCGAATGAGCCAATGGTCTTATTATGAGCGGCATCAAGCCTAGACTAGTGCGGTCCTTGAAAGAATCAGACAAGCACTGGGTTGAGGAGCTCGACTCCGTACTCTGGGGGCTGCGGACCATGCCCAATCGCACAACCGGATACACACCTTTCTTCATAGTGTACGGCGCAGAAGCAGTGTTACCCTGTGACATTATTCATGACTCACCTCGAGTGCGCATGTATGAAGAGAGATAGGCCGAGCTTGATCGGCAGGACATCTTAGATATCCTAGAGGATGAGCGCGACATCGCAAAAGCCCGTTCCGCATTTTATGAACAGCAAGCCCAAGAGGGAGGGTCCCTTCATCATAGACGAAGTTCTCACCGGAGGTGCATACCGCCTGCGTAATGCGTCAGACAATCGCCTGTAGCTGAACCCCTGGAACGCGGCCAGACTCCGAAGATTCTACGCCTAGAGCCGAACTCTTTGTTCGTCCCCTTCCCCCTGTTGTCTCCTCCACTTTTCTCTCTTTTCATTTTTTTCTCTTTAGCCCTAAAGCTTTCGTGCGGTTAAACCGCACACCCCTGACGCACACATCTTCAAATATGTACGCCCATTATACTTGGGGGCTTCTTGTACAGAAGTTTGTTATTATTATTTTCCGAGCATTAAGCTCATTACATATGCGTTTTTTCCCATATGTACCTTTTGTTCGCCATTATATGCATCGATATGACTTAAGTTTTGGCCAAGCTGGGTTGCCTGGCTCCTGTGCTTATGTCCTACGTTCCTGTTAGTTCGGCTAGGGCATAAAGGGAGCACCTCTACGATTGTTACTACCGGGTCATCCGGATGTGTACCTCAGACTGGGTGAAGTGGAAAGCTAGCGTTCTTAAGGGAATATTTGGTCAATGGATTAAAGATGCTTTTTCGCATTCACTCCATTATGAACCCCCAAAAGTTACATATACTGCGATTTTACAATCACGGTTCGGACATGCACATTAACGCATGCACACCCAGGGAAAGGAACCCTTAACGGAACTATTCTCTCTGGAAGAAGTTTCTTACAACTTTAATGTAATATAACATAACTAGCTTGATACAACTTGTCTGTTCAAGCAACTATGACCCCTACGCCTGGTTTCCACGCATACCCTAGTCTATTCGGCCACACTGGTATTCGGAAACACTCTGCACCTTCGGGTCCCGAGGTTGAAGCGAAAAGGTCTACCATGGCAATCGTTTTACAATTCAGCTAGGAGTTACATATATCAAGGAAAGTACATAGTCACTTGGACTCATAAATTTCCTCCTCTATACCATCCAACAGGCTGTCTAACTTACAATCATGTTGGGAATACTTGGCAGCTACTGCTACATGGTCATACACCAAATTAACGGGAACTTCCTTTCCATCTGACCCTAGCGGTCCAACCCGGGCCATGCCATTTGGATCAAGCTTGGTATACTGTGTCTTCACCATGGCCCATGCCTCTCGCGCACCCTCCCGACAGGCCGATATTTCCATAATGGGATACGCTGCCATGCTCCCCTGAATAGCTCTAAAAGCTCCTCCATGCTTCCTGGAGGAGAGCCGGATGCCCATAACGCCTTGGTAACATTCCGCATTGCCTGCCAGGCTTGCTCGTGCACTTGCGACAGCCTTTGCAGTAGATCGCCCGACAATCCGGACGTCTCCTTTTTGGGACGACCTATCAGTATACCTGCAAACATACATCTATCAGTTCCTTTAGTCTCCGAACTATCGTAAGGTAAGTTCGGCCACATACTGAATATGCCGCCTCACAGCATTTTATTCTCCTTCACGGAGTCGGCCAGTTGGGCCCGCACATCTTTCAGTTCCTCGCCCAGCTGGATGTTTTGATCCTGGAGCTTGTTTTTTCCTCTCTGACTTGGGTCAGAACGCGCTCGCCTGCGGCGTGTAGCTTTTTCGCCTCTTTCTCGCCCGTTTGGGCTGCTTTCAGCTCATCTTCCAATTGGTCGGAGGATCCTGTTAGGATAAAGAAAAGTATTAGCACAAGCTGGCATATAATTATTGTTTCTCGATGGAGGGAAAAATTACCAGAGGACGCCTTCTTGGACTTTTCCAGTTCAGCAGTAACAGCAGTTAGCTGTGTCCGACACTCTTCCAGCTCTTGGGCTAGCAGGTCGTTCTTCTCCGTAAGAACCTGGTTATACAATGATCCTTAAATCATTTGTACCAACTGCTTCAAGTCTTGGGGGCTATGGGCACATGGTTATCAAATGCGAACAAGGTAAACTTACCTGCACATCTTTTAAATGCTGCTTTGTGGCTCTGTTAAGCCCATCTCGAGCAGCCCGGATGTATGCATCAGCCGAGCTGAAGGCACCGAACGCCTCTTTTGAGAAGCAGGGATTTCGTAAAACGGCCCTCCGGCGCTGGTGATTCATGGCGCTCTCCACTTCCGAATTGGTGACGGACATATTTTCCGAGCCCTCGGCAGAGGGACAGTCCGACGCCACTCCCATATCGGCCCCCGTCTCCTCGGCTGGAACCGACTCCTGGCTATTGGGAGTACGACTGGCTGGGTCCCTGGACACAATCCGTCGAACCTTTTTTCTGATACAAGACGAACATAGGAGTCATAGTTGGACGCGACTGCTAAAAAAACATAGTTGCGAACCCATACCTCTTCAAGGAAGGCCCGGCCGTATCTCTGTTTGCCTTCCTCTTTGAAGGCCTGCCCGGCGTGGGGGCCGCTCTCTTTGGAGATGCCCCTAGGGCAGCACGACGCACCGAACGCCTCCCCTTCTGAGCACAGGATGGTGCGGTGGGTTAGGAAGAATGAGAAAACCCTCTTGGACAAAGTGTCTCCTGATTACTTACGTGTGAATCGGGGAGAAGACCGGGATAGTCGGCGATGATGGCCACTTCTGTGCCGTCATAGCTCGTTTGGTAAAACACCCCATTCTCGAGCACCACAAATATATCCGGATCCTCTTCGAATCTGGGGTCAAGGTCCCAATTGTGGCCCTCGGGCTGCGGGGCGGGGCTATGAAGCCCCTTGTAAATCTTTTGCCAGTGCTGTTATAAATGGACGGGTTAATATTCATCGAATGAAGCTCGGGGAGTAGAATGAGTAGAGCAGAATAGCTGGGGGCTTACCCAGCTAGGAGGACTGAACATGGAATATCCTTCTCTGTGCTTGATGCGCAGGAACTCCTCTTCCTCAACCTTGAACAGTTCGGCCAATATTTTTTCTAGGGCGGCAGGGGTGTCCGGACCTTTCCTGCCGCAGCGGGAGGCGTCATCTTCCCCATTGTAGTTCCACAAGGGAAGTCCACTGTATTGGAGTGGCTGGACCCCCCGCACTATGGAGGTCGCCATTACTTCGACTATCGTATATCCGGACTGGGCAAGCATCCTGATCTTGCTCAGGAGTTGGCGAACTTCCGCACTATCTTCCTCCTCGAGGCTCCAAGGGCACCAGCGGTGGCGTTTCTTCAAAGAAACACTTGTGAACTTGGGGAGACCTCTCCAGACTGGGTCGGGAAGTACGACATCCTCGATGTAGAACCATTCGGAAGGCCACTCTTCGGACGCCTTCTTTGGTGTACGGGATAGGTATCTGGTCTCGGCAATGCGCCATATTTCAGCTCCGCCCACTTCAAATATTGATCCTTCATGATTATGTGGGACAAGGCAGAATAGCCTTCTCTACAGTTCGAAGTGGGCCTCGCAACCCAGGAATAACTCATAGAGGGCCACATAGCCCGCGATATGCAGAATGGAGGCCGGCGTGAAGTTGTGCAATTGGAGGCCATAGTACTCCAGAAGCCCCTTGAGGAACGGGTGAATTGGGAACCCGATGCCTCTTAGCAGATAGGGGACGAGACACACTCATTCCCCCTCAGATGGATTGGGGAAATCCTCCGCCCAGGCCTCACCATTAAAGGAGGTCAACCCTGCTCGAACAGGGACCAGATCCTCCATCTGCAGCTTCTATAGCTGATTATAAGGAACGGAGCACCTCTCCCACTCGCCTTTTTCTAGGCGGCGGGAATGGGAGGAGGAGCTAGGAGCGCTAGCCATGTTGCAGTGGTCTTTCCTAGTAGTCTCTGGGGATTTTTTCGCGTGGTACCGAATGGATCTGAGATCCAATCTCTTTATAGGCGCTCCTTCTTGCATGGTTGGGGTGTTATGTGCCAAAAACACCCTGACCTCTCGCATTCGCTTGACACGTGGAAGCCAAAGTTGTTGATACACAGAAGCCGAGGGGTATGATATTAAATGGAAGGCAGAATACACCACTTTGAAGTCATCAGGAGAGGAACCCGCCTAGCAATGCCGAAGACAATCTATACGCCGAACACCTCGTCATTGAAGACTGGTTCGGGGGCTACTGAGGGAGTCCTGGACTAAGGGGTCCTCGGGTGTCCGGCCTGCTAGCTATGGGCCGGACTGATGGGTTGTGAAGATGCGAAGACCGGAGACTCCACCCGTGTCCGGATGGGACTCTCCTTGGCGTGGAGGGCAAGCTTGGCGACCAAATATGTAGATTCCTTTCTTTGTAACCGACCTTGTGTAACCCTAGATCCTCCCGGTGTCTATATAAACCGGAGGACTTAGTCCGGAGAGGGGAGATATTCATTACCATAGTCATACAGGCTAGGCTTTTAGGGTTTAACCATTACGATCTCGTGGTAGATCAACTCTTGTAATACTCATTATCATCAAGGTCAATCAAGCAGGAAGTAGGGTATTACCTCCATAGAGAGGGCCCGAACCTGGGTAAACATTGTGTCCCCTGTCTCTTGTTACCATCGACCTTAGACGCACAGCTCGGGACCCCCTACCCGAGATCCGCCGATTTTGACACCGACACCCGTAGCATGCACGTATGGTGAACCGTTATGTGATGATGTCGGAGCATGATTTATTTATTGATTGTCTTCCTTATAAGTGGCGGCCGGGGACAAGCGATGGTCTTTTCCTACCAATCTATCCCCCTAGGAGCATGCGCGTAGTACTTCGTTTCGATAACTAATAGATTTTTACAATAAGTATATGAGTTCATTATGACTAATGTTGAGTCCATGGATTATATGCACTCTCACCCTTCCACCATTCCTAGCCTCTCTTGTGCCGCGCAACTTTCGCCGGTACCATACACCCACCATCACCTTCCTCAAAACAGCCACCATACCTACCTATTATGGCATTTCCATAGCCATTCCGAGATATATTGCCATGCAACTTACCATAGTTCCGTTTGTTATGACACGCTTCATCATTGTCATATTGCTTTTCATGATCATGTAGTTGACATTGTATTTGTGACAAGGCCACCATTCATCATTCATACATGTCACTCTTGATTCATTGCATATCCCGGTACACCGCCGGAGGCATTCACATAGAGTCATATTTGTTCTAAGTCTCGAGTGTCAGTGTACAAAAGTAGGGGCACTCCTTTTTACTCCTTTACTTATGCATGGGCAGTCGGAGCCGCGCCCACGGCCATGCTAAGCAGGGCAGATGAGAGAAGCGGAAGGCACAAGGCGACCGAAGGCAACGCCAAGGCCAGAAACACAAAGGGCAGATGGGCGAGGTAGAATCCCCCGGTAAGGCCCTTGCCGGGGCGGCCTCCGCGGCCTCGGCAAGAGCCTTGCCGGGGCAACTTGCCCAACACCAACAGAGCGAGCCACCCTTGAGCCCATGGGTTCCAACCCAACCAACTACATTGGACCCAAGGCTCGGGAGGCGCCTCTGAGATGGCCTGCAAATCTTTGTCAAGATCATGAACATGTGAGATCAGATGCGGACCAGAAGACGGTGACCCTCGGCGGGATCCCGGCCGAGGGAATCCACAAGACCCCTGGCAAGTGCCTGGCCGGGGACGACTGCAACGCCACGGCAAGACCCTTGCCGGGCCCCCGGCAATACCCTTGCCGAAGGCGTCAACAGGGCCACCACCAGGCCCGCGCCAGCCAAGACTCCGCCGCCGTTCGCATGCAGCTGCCAGCCCAACCAGCCGGGCATGCACCTGCATGGAAACATGCGGCCTCCAGGACAACTCAGCGAACACCTATGTGGTGGCATGCAGATCTTCGTGAAGGCCCTGCCATCGCGCCACCTCAGCAGCCTGCCTGCCTACATGGCGCTACATGCACCACTGGCTGGGGCGTGTGTCAAGGCAAGGCGGAGCGGCGACGGACGGGACGGGCCTCGTCCCCGTCCCTGATAAAGCTAATGGACACCTAAGCATTGCATTTAATGCACTTTGTCCCATAATGCCAGGCGATAAGCTCGCGCACTGTAGGCCTTTCCACCTCCTGTGTGCCACTGTGGCAACCCCTTTTCCTATAAAAGGAGGCCTGAGGCGACCAGGGGAGGGATTCGGCTTATTGGAACTACACAGCCACCATAGCTAGTTCGAAAGCTCAAGAACACTCAATACATCCACTAAAGCAAGACTAGGGTATTACGCATCCTCACGGCCCGAACCTAGGTAAACAATCTTTGTGATAGCTCCTGGACCTACTCTTCTCACAACCCCACTCCTAGCAACCGTAGAAGGGATTCCAGTGATCCCATAGTTGTCGTTCTCACCGACATCTTTGGCGCACCAGGTAGGGGGGCGCAATTGTGAGAATCTGGTCTAGCAGTTCTTCGTCGCCATGGCTCCCAAGAAGAAGGCGGCTACAAAGGTCGGTTCATTGGGAGCCAGACGGCCCGTACCAGTGCGGGCGAGTAGCGGACCGGTCACGGACAGGACCCGAGGCACAGCCCGCGAGCACCAACATCGCTCTGGCAGTCAGAGCCTGGCGAGCGTCATTGTTCGTGCGCAAGACGGCGGGCCGCACGCCGCAAAATCCAGAGACAGAGCTGAGCCCCCCTTAGGCAGCGCGGGGCCCTCCGGGGTTGCCGCCGCACCACCCACGGGCGGCGCGGCGACCTCGAGGACGCCCACCCCGGCGCCCACAACGCGGTCTTCCCATGGTGTGCGCGACGAGCAACGTCACCACGTCGGTGACCCTGGGCACCACCGTGGGAAGAGCTCTGTGCATCATCTGCGGGACGAAGGAGGCCAACATGCCCACCGAAGTGCTGGCAAAAATGGCATGCAACCGCTGGGCCGTGATAGAGCTCCTTCTAACATGGTTAGAAGTCGAAGCGCGCCATGGTCCATGCAGCTTTCGCCACCACCCACGCCAGCAGAGGCTTTGGTGCGCGCGCAGCTGCTCCTCGACTTCCCTCCTGCTGCGGAGAAGCTCGATGAGTGGAGAGCCACCATTCGTAGCCTCGTCGCCGTCGCCAATAAAGACGATCCGTGACTGACAGGGCCCTTAGGCCAGCGCTCCATCGAGCCACCACATGCCAGCGGTGGGAGGACCGGGGGAGCTGCAGCCATAGTACACTCTCCTCCCCGCGCCAGTTGCCACCGATGCCGGTCCATCGTGACGACGCATGTCATAACATTTCCGTAGCGTCGTTCGACCCACTGACCCACCGTAACCAGCGCCAAGTTCTTCGAGAACGAGCCCATCATGACGCTCGAACCACCATCGAGCGCCGGCGCGATACACGCCACCAGTCGGATCAGCGGGTGGGACCCACTATGGACCACCCAGCACCGGGGGGCTCCGGCGGCCTACCTTACGAGGTGGGTTGCCCAGCCTTTATGCGTGAGCTGCGGCAGTTCCAGTGGCTGTCCCACCGCATGTTCAAGCCCGAGGTCGGCGAGAAGTACAACGGCAAGACCCATCCGTCAGAGTTCCTCAACATCTACACCATCGCGATGCAAGCTGCCGGAGCTCGCGACACAAGGTGCTTGCCAATTACTTCCCGTTGGCACTGAAGCCCAACGTCATGTCTTGGTTGATGCACTTACCGGTGGATTCCATTTCTTCTTGGTCGGATCTGTGCCATGAGTTCGCTGGTGCCTCCACCGGAGGCCACCAAGCTCATGGCCAGGCCAGTGATTTGCATATCATTCCCCAAAAGGAAGGGGAAACCCTGCGCAAGTACATCCAGAGGTTCAGCCGGGTGTAGTACAACATCCCCGATGTTCATCCCGCCGCCGTGATTAGCGCGTTCCATCAGAACATGCGCAATAGCAAGATATGCGAAGAGTTGGCGATGAACAAGGTTAAGGATGTGGCTGAACTTTATGTTCTGGCCGATAGGTGCGCCCAGGCTGAAGAGGGAAGGAAGTACCCCGGCGAGGACGCCAGCATGGAAACCGACTCTATTGATGAAGACACCGCCACCCCGATGAATAAGGGCCGGCGTCGCAACAGGAAACGCAAGGGCAGGACCGTGCTTGTCGTCGAGGGATCCGACGACACCGGCGCTGCCAAGAAGGCCAAGGCAGACGACCCTGGCAAGGAGATTGCCGGGTGCGCCACTTGCCGGGCCTTGGCGGCTGCCGACAAGCCAGGGGGCTCCGACAAGCAGTATTGCAAGATCCACCGCACCAAGGGCCACGACCTCCAGAATTGCCGACAGGTCGAGCTGCATGCCGAAAAGCAAAAGGCCGAGTATGAGAGGCGGGACAAGGAGAAGGGTCAAGACCGTGCCAAAGGATCCGGCAAGAAGCGTGGCTGCCAAGGAGGCCGCTGCAGCAAGGATAGCAGCAAGAGAGGCCTGCTCGGGGCCTTGCAAGAAGCAAGAAGACGATGATCATGACGAGGACGACGAGCCCGGCGAGCAAGAGTTTCAGAAGGCTACGGAGGCCATGTGCGTCGATGGTGGCGCCTCACTTCACACTTCTCGCCGCCAGCTCAAGCAGTGGGTGTGCGAGATCACAGCAGCAGAGCCATCGTTCGACGCTCAGAAGCCGCTGAAGTGGTCCAGCACGCCCATCATCTTTGACGCCGAGGACCACCCTGATCGCACCACTGCGGTCAGGTGTTTGCCGTTGTTGGTCTCACCAACGATACCCAACCTCAAGGTGAACAAGATGCTGGTTGACGGCGGGGCCGGTCTGAATTAGTCTCGCCCGTTGTGATCAAGAGGCTGCAAATTCCCACGGAGACCTCAAGGATACGGGCACGTTTCAAGGGGTCAACTCGGGAAGAAGCCAGCCAAAGGGGAAGGTCACATTGGCTATGACGTTTGGAGGCGAGTTGAACTACAGGACGGAGAGGATTGTCTTTGATGTAGCTGAGATCCCCTTGCCCTACAATGGGATCCTCGGCCGCCCGACACTGGCCAAGTTCATGGCGGTGTCGCATTACGCCTACAACACGCTGAAGACGCCTGGGCCAATGACCATCATCATCGTCCCCTGCGACAAGAAGGATGCACTGATCTGCACCGACCTACTCTACCGGGAAGCAGTTGCAGCAGCTGCCCAAGGCACTTGCTCCTGCCGCTGAAGCCCCGGAAGGGAAGAAGAAGCGCGGCAAGACCTCTCGCACCCACTCCGGCAAGCGCACCTCTTTGGAGTGTTGTGCTACTGTCGAGGATGTGCCGGAGAGCTCCACCGGCAAGAGCAAGAAATCTAGAGTTGCTCCACCACAGACCAAGAAGGTGTCCGTTAGGGAGGATGGCACGGGAGGGGCTTTCACCATAAGCTCCACCCTTGACAGCAAATAGGAAGGCGCGCTCGTCACCTTCGTGCGGGCGAATGTCGATGTGTTTGCATGGCAAGCATCCGACATCCCCGGTGTTGCCAGGGAGGTGATTGAGCACCACCTAGCTGTATGTCCTCATGCACGGCCCGTCAAGCAGAAGGTCAGGAAGCAGGCTCTGGAAAGGCAAGAGTTTATCACAGAAGAGATCAGGAAGTTGGAAGTAGCAGGCTTGGTGAGGGGAGTGCTCCATCCAACGTGGTTGGCCAATCCGGTGGTGGTGCGCAAGGCAAACAGGAAGTGGAGGTTGTGTATTAACTACACAGATATCAATAAGGCTTATCCTAAGGGCCCCTTCCCGTTGTCGCGCATCGACCAGATTGTTGACTCCACGGCCAGGTGTGATATGTTATCATTCCTCGACGCCTACTCGGGCTACCACTAGATCTTCATGACAAGAGAAGATGAAGAGAAGACAGCATTCATCACGCCATGTGGTATGCATTGCTTTTTACGGATGCCTTTCGGGTTGAAGAGTGCTGGCTCAACGTTTGCAAGAGCGGTCCAAATTGGTTTTGAACCCCAGCTACATAGAAATATGGAAGCATACATGGATGACATAGTGGTCAAAACCAAGGGCAAGGCAACTCTTGTACAAGACTTAGAAGAGAAGTTTGCCAACCTGTGCAAGATCAACCTAAAGCTGAACCCTGAGAAGTGTGTCTTCGGCGTTCCGTCCGGCAAACTTCTCAGGTTCTTTGTGTCGCAGCATGGGATCGAGGCAAACCCAGACAAGATCAAGGCTACCAAGAAGATTGAGGCGCTCAAGCGGATCAAGGATGCGCGTCGGCTCACTGGCTGCGTTGCCGCCATGAGCCGATTCATCTCCAAGTCTACCCGAGCACGCCCTTCCCTTTTTCAAAATTTTGAAAAAGGCGGGCCCTATGGAGTGGACCCCGGAGGCCGAAGTAGCATTGCAGGATCTGAAGAAATACCTCTCTTCTACACCAGTACTGGTGGCGCCTAAACCACAAGAGTCGTTGTTGCTGTATCTGGCAACAACAAATCAAGTGGTCAGTGCCACGCTAGTGGCACAGAGGGAGGTCGACGAAGAGGCAGTGGCAATGGCAGGACCGGCGGATGGAACGTCAGAAATTCCCCTAGCAGGGCCTGGTGCTGGCAAGGCAAGGCCCCCGGCAGAATCCGACGCCATCGGGACAGGGCCCGCGCAGCCAAATGAAGTGGTATAGAAGAAGAACATGATGCATCACCCGGTTTACTTTGTCAGCTCCCTCCTGTAGGGGGCTAGGTCAAGGTACTCCGGTGTGCTGAAATTGCTCTTCGGCCTCCTTATTGGCTCGAGGAAGCTGCGTCATTACTTCCAAGCCCACGAGATCACTGTCGTCACCCGCCTCCCATTGCAACGGATACTACACAACCCAGATGCAACCAGAAGAATTGTGGAGTGGGCCTTGGAGTTGTCAAGCTTTGGGTTAAAGTTTGAAAGTACTTCGACAATCCAGAGCAGAGTCTTGGCGGAGTTCATTGTAGAGTGGACCTCAACGCTCGACGAAGAAATCCAGGAGACCGCTCTCCCCGGCAAGGAAGCAAGTCGCGACTGGATCATGTACTTTGATGGGGCTTTCTCACTGCAAGGCGCCGGTGCCGGTGTGCTGCTTGCCGCACCCACCGGAGAGCACCTCAAGTACGTGATCCAGATGCACTTTCCTAGGGAGATGTCCACAAATAACACTGCTGAGTACGAGGGGTTGCTTGCCGGTCTTAGGATCGCGACAGACCTCAGGGTTAAGAAGCTCATCGTCAGGGGTGATTCACAGCTTGTTGTCTGATAAGTCAACAAAGATTATCAGAGCCCGTTGATGGAGGCCTACGTAGATGAGGTGAGGAAGCTGGAGGAGCGCTTCGACGGTATACAAGCAGAGCATGTTACCCGGGCGGAGAACGACATCGCTGATTACCTATCAAAGTGTGCTGCATTCAAGCTACCTGTGGAACCAGGTACCTTTCTGCTTTGGTTAACTCAACCATTCGTCGAACCATCAGTGGAACCGAACGAGCGGAGGAAATCAAGCCCCGGCAAGTACTTTCCCGCTGAGCCCCCAGGGGCCGCCGGCAAGGGTGTTGCCACGGATTCTGAGCCTGACGAGGGGTAGCTGGCTCCGGTAGGGCGCCAAGCCCTGGTCGTAGAGACGGCCGCCCCCATGGCAGAAGAGATGCCTTTGGTCCTTGCCGTCGAGCCTCGGGCTCCGGCATGGGCACAACATACCGTCCGTTTCCTCCAGACAGGGGAACTTCCTGAGAAGCAGGAAGAAGCGGAAAAAGTAGCCCGTCGGTCTGCCTAGTACCAGTTCGTCGATGACGTCCTGTATAGAAAAAGACCGAACTATGTGAAATTGAAGTGCATCCCCCGGGAGGAAGGACTGGAGCTATTGGCAGAGATACATGGAGGCATATGTGGCTCCCACATAGGGTCGAGGGCCCTTGCCGGCAAGGCATTCTGGCAAGGCTTCTTCTAGCCCACCGCCCTCCAGGGTGCGACGACACTAGTAACCAGGTGTGAAGCGTGCCAGTTCCATTCGAAGAAGCTTCATCAACCAGCTCAAGCCCTTCAAACAATCCCTCTCTCCTAGCCGTTTTCGGTCTGGGGGCTCGACATACTGGGCCCTTTCCCTCGCGTTGTTGGGCGCTTTGAGTACTTGTACGTTGCAATCGACAAGTTCACAGTGGCCGGAGGTGGAGGCAGCGAGGAAGGTTACAACACAGTCAGCCGTCAAGTTCTTCAAGGGGCTAGTTTGTCGTTTTGGTGTACCAAACAGAGTCATCACCGACAACGGCATGCAGTTCACAAGCCACACCTTCATGCAATACATCCAAGACCTTGGCAGCAAGGTCTATTTTGCTTCTGTGGCACACCCACGAAACAATGGCCAAGCGGAGAGGGAAAATGCTGAAGTGTTGCGAGGCCTGAGGATGAAGACTTTTGAGAGGCTACACAAGAACGGAAGGCGCTGGATTGATGAGTTGTCGGCGGTTCTTTGGTCGACCAGGACGACGCCAAATCGAGCCACCGGCCAGACACGCTTTGCCCTAGTATATGGGCCAGAAGCAGTTCTACCCACAGAACTCATATATGGGTCACCTCGAGTGCTTGCTTATGACGAGCTTGAGCAAGAGCAACTGCGGCAAGATGACGCAATGCTCCTTGAGGAAGATCGTCTTTGGGCGGCTGTGAGAGCAGCATGCTACCAACAAGCCTTGCGCCGCTACCATAGCCGCAAGGTTCATGCCCGAAGCTTTGAGGAAGGAGACCTTGTTCTTCGGCGCGTTCCGCCGGCCAAGAATTCCAACAAGTTGACGCATAAGTGGGAAGGCCCTTATCGGGTAATACGAGTCACCAGGCCCGGCGCAGTCCGCCTGGAGACTGAAGATGCTGTCCCAGTGAGCAATTCCTAGAACATCGAACATCTTTGCAAGTTTTACCCATAAGGCGCGGTTGTTGGGCCTCCCGCCAAACCACCTTTTCTACAAGCCTTGTCGGCTAGGCATGTAACCCTCTGTACAAAGCCAGGCGCAGACCCTGAGCATAAATAAAAGAAGCGCTGGCGCCCTAAGTTTTAGCATGCATGCTAGGTTAAGTCTCTCCCTCGGTTAGGGTTGATAGTGCTTAGCGGTGACTAACCCCTAGCCTAGAGGTCGAGTGTGTGTCTTTCTGTTCTCTTTGGTTCGCAGGACACGTGGACGCTTCTGCCGAGCCGCTTGGGAGAAAGAGGACGGACCGGTGTTCCGGCCCCGGCAAGCCAAGACTGCCGGGGGCTGCAGACACAAGGATCCAACCACGGCAAGCCAAGGTTGCCAGGGGCTGCGGATTCAGATAAGTCTTTCATCCCCCTGTCATGCATTAATTTCCGTATAGAATTGGGACATGTGAAACCTCGTTTATATTTTTAAACCACCCTGCTCCCTTTTTCCTGTACCCAAGAGCTATCTCCTGGGTCGGAACTTGGTCGTAGTCGTGGTGGCGAGGAAATGAACGCGGGACCTAACTCTACTTCGCCCCTGCCTCCACCAAGAGCGCGAGAATGGTCGACTGAAGTGGGGGGACGGCAAGGCCTGTTGCCGGGCAACAATGTTTATCTTAAAAATAACAAGGATTCGTCCTTGGCATGGGCCTTGCTCATGCACAAAGAACCCGGCAAGCACCCTTTTTCATTAAAAACATCCCATACAGGTACAGTTCATACGATATTAAAAACATGGGCAAGGGGATTACAAGTCTTAAAATTAACAAGTGCCCGCAGGCTTATAAACTAAAAAGAGATAAGGTGCCCATAATCCCTTTCTTGTCCCTCTCCTCAGAAGGTGGAACAAGGCAGCAGGAGGGCAAAAAGAGCGCCTAGGCAAGGTACGAGGAGCAGAAGGCACCAAGAGAACATCTTGGTGCTGAGAAAGGAGCTGGAAGACGAGGCAGCGGGCCGGCAATACGCGACGAAGGTGTCGGTGCCCGCGTACTCTGACTTTACGGCCGCCACCCGCCTTCTTTGCCTTCTACGGCCCTCCTACGTCAGCCGCCCAAGGAGATGACGGCGAGCGCCCCGATGGAGAGCTTGGCGAGGATGGCCCTCGGCAGGGTGCGTGGCCGAGGGAGGGGCGGCGCAGTCAGTCGGAGTCGGGGTCGGCATCCCAACGCTCGACTCCCTCGTCGTTGCTGTCGCTGTCCTCCTCGTCACTCCCGCTCGAGGAGGAATCTTCATCGTCAGAGGAGCTCTCCACGCAGCACTTTAGGTGAGTTCCAAGATCCCCAAAGACCTTGACGGGGAGAAGGCCACCCTCCATTAACCTGAAGTAGAGGACGAGCCCCACCGTTAGGCTGTAGATGCGAGCAAACGTCTTCCATCCGCGATAGAGGTACATGACGCGAGGAGCGGGGAAGTCGACGCCGACCCGTGTGCTGCCGTTCCAGCAACCCCTCATGTGCAGCCTGAGGGTCTGGGGCGGATCAAGCTCCATCTCCCGAGCAAATGGGGTGGGGAGGCGGAGACGACAATGCGGTGGCCGGCGCAGCCTGACGAAGAACTCGCAGGGCTGGTCCCCGACGTGGCCCTCCATCGCGGGAGGCATTGCTGGCGGAGGCACGGCCATCGCACTGCCTTGTCCCCCTCTCCACCGACCGCCGCGGAGACCTCGACCTCGCCCCTCCCCCTTCCTCTCATGGCCGGCTCCGACGCCGCGAGCTCGTGGGAAGGAGGAACGTGCTGTCGAGCGGCGACCCTCGCCCCCATTGTTGAAGGACCTGCGCCCCCTCTCGCCATGACGATTGGAAGGAAGGAGCGAAAGTGGAAGAAGATGGATGCTGGGAGAACGTGGGGTGACATCCCCTCCCCCTCCTTATAAAGGGGCGGGGTCGAGGCTCGGCCGCCCCACTCGACCAATCCGGCCAATGGAGGTGCAGGGAATCAGGACCGACCCACTGCCCCAATCAGCGACGGCCCGGTTTCCCGCCTCCACCGCGTGCCACCTGCATGGAGGACGCGTGGCGAGCGAGCAGAATCGAGGGGACGGGTGAGGCGACCGTTTCCCGCCCCGTGATTGTGGGGCGTGGGTGCCCTGAAGACTGCGGCCTGAGTCCACTCAGTAAATGAGCCGCGCCTCCACGCCTCCCTCTTTTCATGGGGAAGGCGCGAGCCACCTCTTTACCATGATGTGATGCATGCATGCGGGTACTGCCCCACGCATGACCCCCATGTCACGCATGACCCTCCATGGCGCGCGTTCAATGCGGGTCGTGGGGAAACGCAGCGGACAAAAAATTATTGCGGTAAAATCCTGCCTCGACTACCCGCGCACCGTTTTGGGCCTGGCCCAACAACGTGTCGCGCTTATGTGTGGCCCAGGCCCGGGGGCTCCTGTCGGTGTAAAAAAGTAGGGGCACTCCTTTTTACCCCTTTACTTGTGCACGAGCAGTCGGAGCCGTGCCCACAGCCACGCTAAGCAGGGCAGAGGAGAGAAGCCGAAGGCACAAGGCGACCGAAGGCAACACCAGGGCCAGAAACAGAAAGGGTAGAGGGGCGAAGTAGACTCCCCCGGCAAGGCCCTTGCCGGGGCGGCCTCCGTGGACTGGCAAGAGCCTTGCCAGGGCAACTTTCCCAACACCAACAGAGCAAGCCACCCTTGAGCCCCCGGGTTCCAACCCAACCAACTACATTGGACCCAAGGCTCGGGAGTCGCCTCTGAGATGGCATGCAGATCTTTGTCAAGATCATGAACATGTGAGATCAGATGAGGACCAGTAGACGGCGAACCTCGGCGGGATCCCTGCCGAGGGAATCCACAATAGCCCCGGCAAGCGCCTTGCTGGGGACGACTGAAACGCCACGGCGATACCCTTGCCGGGCCCCCGACAAGACCCTTGCCGAAGGCGTCAACAGGGCCACCACCAGGCCCGCGCCAGCCAAGACTCCGCCGCCGTTCGCCAGCTGCCAGGCCAACTCAGCGAACACCTATGTGGTGGCATGCAGATCTTCGTGAAGGCCCTGCCATCGTGCCACCTTAGCAACCTGCCTACCTACATGGCGCTGCATGCACCGCTGGCCGAGGCGCGTGTCATGGCGAGGCGGAGCGGCGAAGGACGGGACGGGCCTCGTCCCCGTCCCCGAAAAAGCTAATGGACACCTAAGCAGTGTCACACCCTGCATTTTGTAACATACCATTTGCATTAATAAAGCATGAAGATTTGGACCAACAAAAACTTTTGCATTATTTGGCTTTTATTTTGAAGTTGGTTTTCTCTGAGTGGTTTTTCAAGTGCTCTTTATAGTCAACTACTCCACCTTATATACTTCATCTCCTTGTCCCAAACTTCTGCCCAATGATCATGCCATGTGTATAGAGCAATATAGTATTTTCTTACAAAAATAATTTGGCCAAAAAGTATTTTTTTAAGAATTAGTTTTCCAAAAACCCCCTGATTGAGGTTTGCACTGCAAATACTTAATTAAGGGCAGTAAAAATATTTCCAAAGATATATTGGCACCTATTAGATATAGGATACCCATAAACCACAAAAATATAATTTTGAAAGTTATTTTCCTATTTTATTTAAAGGGTTTTTCTTAAGGCCAGAAATGGTCTTAAATAGGTTAAAATTATTTAAAAGCTTTAAAAATATTTGAGAAAAATTAGGGAGACTCAATGGACATATATTTTCCATATATATGAGTTTCAACACATGGTTATGATCAAAATATTGGACAAAACCTTCCAAAACCATTTCTGCCCATTTCAAGGATTTGAGATATTTCTACAGGAAATACTTTCATAAAAATCCAAGGAAAATCCAGCAAGTCACAAATGCATATTGTGATCACCTTGCAAAGCCCCATGTCAACTAGAGTCATTTTGTTTCACCAAAATGCCCCAAAACCCTCTCTGGCCAGAATCAAGTTTGATCAAGTTTGTACTACCAACTTTCTCTCCTTGACCCCAACTTTTGTGAGCATGATCACATGACCAAATGAGGCCACTACACCAAGTGGTGCATCAAGGAGAAGTGATTTGCTCAACTAGATCTACACAAGTCCATTTCTGCTCATTTCTAGGGTTTACAAAAGTTGCATTGGCAACTTTGCCCAATTAAGCTCCAAATTGGTGGAAGGCCCTAATTATATGTGTCATTTCACCCTGTGGAGTGTCATGGCAATTGGAGATCATTTTCTTGCCCAAACCAACATCAAACACCTTCTGTCATTTTGCAAAAACCACTGTTTGGACCCCTTCCACTATTCTTGGTGAGCTCCACTTTTTACCACAGCTCCCCTTAGACCCCTTTCACCTCCAGTAACAATGGTAAGTCCCCAGCTCAATAATTGAGGGGTGAAACCCCCCTCTTTCTCTCTTTGGACAGCCAGTTTCCCCCTCTTCCTCACCTCCCTCCTCACTCCAGTGGCCATCCAAGGCATCCAATGCCCCTCTCCTCTTCTTTACTCCCCCTAGACCTGCTAGACACTAGTGGGCACACCCCTGCCCTTTAAACAATGCCATGGCAGCCAAAGGCGCACTTTGGAGCACGCTACAGTGCGCTCCCGCACTGTAGCCGCCCTCTGCCCGACGCCCCCGACCACCTCGAGCCTCCCCCGCGCGCCTGCTGTTGTGCCTCGACGTCCGCGACACGCTACGCGGTCGGCCCCCTCCTCTCTCCTCCTCCCCGCGCCTCCGCGCTAACGGACACCGGCCGCCCGAGTGCGCCAATGGCGCGGCTCACACGCGCGCTGCCCTGCCGCTTCCCCGCTCTCTCTCTCTTCTTTCCCCTGGGCGTAGTCGACCACCACAAGCACCCTAGACACGGCGCAGCACCCTCCCGAGGCCCGTAGCAATGAGCACGAGCCCGCCGGCGCACGAGCCCATGGTGGACCGCCGTTCGCCGATATAAGGGCCTCCCCGAGCCCTTCTCTCCTTGCCACTCGCCCACTGCACCACCAAACCCCTCCCCTGCACCCCCAGTTCGCCTCCAGAGCCACCCGAGCTCGAGATCAAGCTCGAGCTCCGCCGCTTCGGCTCGCCGGAGATCGCGAGGTACAGGCCGTCCCCGGCCCCCTTTTCTCTCGATCTGGAACCCCTGCATCCCACTGATCGTTTCCCCTCTCTTTCCCGCCTCGTTTGTAGCTGGAAACGGCAGGAGCCACCGCCGCCCGAAGCTCCTTCGCCGCGGACCTCGTCGTCGGCGAACCAGACACCCCCGTCGGCCAAGTCCACCACCCCTCGACGTGCGGCAGTCCCCTGAAGCCATCCCCGCACTCGCCGGAGCTCACCGTGGCCTGCATCGTCGCCGATGAGCGCCGCAACCCCCTGTCCACGGGTTAGTGATGACAGGCGGGCCCCGCTTGTCATCCTCTCCCTCTTTCCCGCGCCCCGTCCGACCTGCGGGCCCCGCCCGTCAGGTTTTAAACGGGTGGACGGGCGCGCGCGCTGTGCGCTGGCTCGGCTGGGCCGGCCCGCTGGCTGGGCCTGCTGCCCTGCGGCTGCTCTGGCCCAGTGGCACAGTGCCATTGCTCTTTTTCCTTTTTCTTTCTGTCTTGTAAAAATTCCACAGGGAAAAATATTTGTCCAAATGGAATAATTCCAATTCCTAAATTCCTAGAATAATGCAATCTATTTAATGGTGCAATTTCCATTCAAATCCAACCAACTTTTCTGCACTGTTCAAATTTAAATTCAAATTTGGGCATTTGAATTTCCCTCTAGAAATCCATTTCTCCTATTCCACAACTCCAAATCCAAAACTAAGAATTTTCCCCTTCTTAGTTTTCAACCTAGTATTTTACAAAAATGAGTTGACATTTTTTTGAGCACTTTGGTTTTTCTGTTTTATTATTGCCTTATTTTCTCGTTATTATTTTGCGACGATAGATTGCGTTGCTGACGAAGGAGTTGGACCAGAAGACTTTGAAGACCTAGAAGACTTTGCTGAGCCAAGCAAGCAGCCCTTTGACCATGTCTATGAAACCTTTTTATGCATGTCATATAGCACTTTATTGTTGTTGAAATGGAATCATGTTGAGGTGGTAGCCACTTGGTGGGTTACCTCCGTTACTTCCTCGTTGAAACCTACATTATGCATGACCCTACCTCCTTATGAGGGTTATGCCGGTGGGAGTAGATAGGATGCAAAGGTAGTGCTACGCAAAAAGGGACGGGAATATGCATGGAGATGGAGGCAAAGTACTTTCAAAGGACTTTTCGAAAACCCCATCGGGTGCCACTTATGCCCGAGGGAGATGATGAGTTGGGTAGCCACTTGATGACGAAGTTGTGTACCAAGACAAGTGTGTGTGTTGTTTTCAGAAACGGATTAGATTTAAGATTTGTTGACTGTCCCAACCTTACATGCACAACCACTCTACCCTTATATGGGAAAGGGCATTATTGATTACTTAGGTCGATACTAGCTTGGAGCCCGCATTACTAGTGACGGGGGAGAGTTGGTGCTCTCTCTCGGGACAGGGTCGTGCCAGGTAGGGCGGCCATGACTGTTTTCACAGGGCACCGAATACACCGTTGTGTCCCCTCTCGGATGTTACGCTCTCGAGCGAGTCTCGTATGATGTACATCGTGAGGATACGGAACAACGAGTGGACTCCTTGTTAGTGTCGTCTAGGGAAAGATAGTGATCGGGTGCTTACCCCGGGTACTTGAGGTGTCGCGGGTCGTGGATGACACGGAAGCTCCCCGGATCTTGTGGGTAAAGTGTGCAACTCTGCAGAGTGTTAAACTATTCGAATAGCCGTGTCCACGGTCAAGGACAGTTGGGCGGTGCTGCTTAAACTACGTCCATGTGTTTACAAACTAGTGTGTGTGTTTGGATAATGGGAAGAATTACTTGGGTCAAGTCAAGGACTTGACATGATTGAGTTGGGTTGGTGCCCACTCTAACTATGTTGATATCTGTAACCTATCCTCGTGCTTACTTAAATTCTCCTGATGCATGTCTTACAAGTTGTTGAACATGTCATTGCACTCAAAACTAGCTTTCCGCAAAAATTTACCTATGTCATGCATTATTGTACCTTGAACCAAAACATGGGTTGCTTGCGAGTACATTCAAAGTACTCATTGGCTTGCCACTGGTTATTTAATTGAGCAGGCATGGAAGAACAGGAGTTCGAGGAAGAATCCTTTGGAGACGAACATGCGAACTAGGACGCTTCCCAGTCAGAATGCTTGTAGGGTTAAGGCAGATGGCATGGGTTCTACTTACTAACGAAGATTTCCGCTGCTTGTGCTTCATTTGTTGTTCAGCCCTAAGGCTTTATCTATGTAAGACTTGACCATAATGGTCATAATTTGTGTAAGACGGTATGTATGGATGTAAGACTCTTGTTATTCAGCTTCTGTGTGTTCAGTGAGCATTGATCTCTGGGATCACTGTACACGTGCATTCGGTGATCACGACTTATGAGTCGGGGTCCCCACAGAGCTGGTATCAGAGCCATCCTGACTGTAGGAAGCCTTAGTTAGCATGGACGTTAGTTAGCTTGAGACCATCTGAACCTCTCTCCTTTTCTAAGCTTACCCACCCAAGATATATTTTCCTTATTGACCTCTCCCATTCAACCTTTGTAGATGGCTGCCGTACCCGAAGACTTCCTGACCACCGGATTTCCCGTGCTTCTCGAGGATAGCCTCAAGAAGTGCCAGTTCCACCGAACCCCCATTTTCACCTACCATCAGCACTGGATCAATGACACTGAGACGGAGTATCACGTGGAAGTGATCGTGAAGGCCAATGACTCTCCAACAAGCTGGTTCTTTGAGGGACCCCAGATGGCAACACTAGTTCTTGCCGTCGAGACGGTAACCCTCAAAGCACTCACCCGCCTTCGAGACCTTCTTCCCGAGATGGCAGACGAGATGGCAACCCGCTTCTTGCCTTATCGGAAGGAAGGTGAGGATGAGAGCAGTGCACCAGCTCCACCACTAGAGGAAGGACTTCCACTCCGATTCCAGACCTACTTCAGCCTTTGTGTCGATAGTTTGGCACAACACTTGGCCTCGGAATCGATGGAACTCCGAAAGGAACTCCATGAGACCAAGGCACTTCTTCGCCAAGCACAAGATAAGGCAGATAGGATCAAGAAGGAAGGTGCTCCCCCTGGTCAGCCCACAATCGCATACCGAGGCGGAAGACCCCCAAAGGATGGAGAACCACCACGACAGCACCGCATGAGCGCAAAGGAATACCGCAAGCTCTTCGCACCACCGACAAAGCAACGCCGTGTTGAGATCCTCCACTCTCCCACCCCTTCAAGTGAAGAGGAAAGTCAGGCCACCGATGAGGAGGAGGAAGACCCAGAAGAGCCAGACTACGCGGCCGAGCATTCCGCCACTTAGGCATCATTCGCAACCCGGATGTGCCCATGAGCAACCCCTATGGTAGGATAGGTCGTGTACCCCTATGCGAAGTCGAGTCCTTGTAATGGTTCATATGAAACCATGTAGTGTTGCGTTTGCTTTTGGTGTGTTTGATGGATGTCGTGCTTTCCTACGGGAACTTGTAAGCGACTACATCACCCATTTGGATTTTAATGAATGTGTTTGGCCTTTTGGCCCTTGCATGAAAACAATTAGTGTCATACCAACCCCCTTACTAGGCATCCCATCTACATTGCTTTCCCCATCTTTCCCAATCATGAGACCTTGATCGCTCCAACAGGATGCCTGTTGTAACCCGTACTGGTACTTCTACCCAGCAGCAAGGAGCCGGAGAAGGAGCCAGTCAGGACCAAACCCAAGGACAAGCTCCGCCACCACCACCACCTCCAAGCATGGATGTGGCTCAGCTTCTCCAAGCCTTCCGAGAGGAACGCCAAGCCAACACTGCAGCCCTCCAGATGATTGCTCAAGCTGTCAACCGCCAGCTGGCGGGAAACGGCAATGGACGTTCCACATTGGTGGAATTCAAGAAGCATGCACCACCCACCTTCATCGAGACTGCTGAACCCCTGGATGCAGATAAATGGGTCCGCACCATTGAGGATCTGCTGGAACTTGTCGGATGCACTGAGGACCGTGAAAGGGTGGCATATGCTGCTCACTGTCTCGGGGGAACTGCCAGAGCTTGGTGGGATGGATTCAAGGCCATGCATGCTGAGCGAAACATCACTTGGAATGACTTCAAGGCAGAATTCCGCAAGGCCCACATTCCTTCCGGAATCATGGCCATCAAGAAGCGTGAGTTCCGAGGCCTGAAGCAAGGTAGTAGCACTGTCAAGGAGTACATGCAGAAGTTCAGTGTTCTCTCAAGGTATGCCCCTGAAGATGTCAGCACTGATGCTGCCAAAAAGGAGCGCTTCATGGAAGGCCTTAACCAGACTCTGCAGTACTCGCTTGTTGTGTGTGACTGCCCGACCTTTCCTGATCTGGTGAACAAGGCACTCATGCTTGAAGACAAGCGACGTGCTTTGGATGATAACCGTAAGCGCAAGATGATCAGCAAGGGTAGCTCCAGCAACCAGAAGCCTCGCCCATGGCAGTCTGCCCCGGTCAGGCCAACCTATCAACAGCCAAGAGCTCCTGCACCCCGCACCAACTATCCACCTCAGCAGTATGCCAACCCCAGGCCAGCTTACAACAACCCCAATAACAATGTCGGCAAGAACAGCAACCCCAATCAAGTCACTTGCTTTGGATGTGGTCAGCCAGGGCACTACTCCAAAAATTGCCCCAACAAGAAGCCCTACGCCCCGCGCCCCAATGCGCAGAACACAGGACAAGGCCGTGGAATGCCACTAAGGAACCAAGCTCCCCGCAACCCGCCCAACAACGGCAAGGGTCGTGTGAATCATGTCACTACAGAAGAAGCCTAGGAAGACCCGGACGTCGTGCGGGGTACGTTCCTTGTCAACTCAACCCCTGCAACTGTCTTGTTTGATTCTGGAGCCACGCATTCATTTGTCACCCAAAAGTTTGCATTAAATAGTGGCATGACCCCTACACCCCTGAGTAACCCTATGGTGGTACAAACCCCCGGAGCCGAGATGAGAGCCAAGATAGGGTGTAAAGGAGTCGGGATTATCATCAATGGGGTAGACTTCCAAGCAGACCTTATCATCTTAAGATCACAAGGCTTGGATGTGATCTTAGGAATGGATTGGCTCATCAAGCACCAAGGCTTGTTAGATTGTGCCAACCGGACTGTCTCAGTGACCAATGACCAAGGAGTCGAAGTTAAGCTTGCTCCCAACCCCTCCTCTGCTCAAGGCACCCAAGTCAACTGTCTGTCAGAAGTTGGGTTGGAACAAGTGCCGGTAGTATGCGAGTACCCCGATGTTTTTCCTGATGAGCTACCGGGAATGCCTCCTGACCGAGACATCGAGTTCGTCATCGAGCTCATGCCCGGAGCAGGACCCATCTATAAGAAGCCTTATAGAATGGGTTCGGAAGAGTTGGCAGAGTTGAAGAAGCAACTGGAAGAGCAGTTGAGGAAAGGATTTATCCGCCCTAGTGCCTCCCCTTGGGGATCGCCAGTTCTGTTTGTGGCAAAGAAGGACGGTACTATCCGCTTATGCATTGACTACCGCTCCCTCAATGAAGTTACAATCAAGAACAAGTATCCACTTCCCAAAATTGAAGATCTGTTTGATCAACTCACTGGGGCCAAGGTGTTCTCCAAGATCGACCTCAGATCTGGGTACTACCAGCTGAAAATCAGACCCCAAGATATTCCGAAGACGGCATTTGTAACCAGATATGGCCTGTATGAGTGCACGGTCATGTCCTTTGGGTTGACCAATGCCCTAGCGTACTTCATGTATCTCATGAATAAGGTCTTCATGGGATATTTGGACAAGTTTTTTGTTGTCTTCATTGATGACATTCGTGTCTTCTCGAAGACGGAAGAAGAGCACGAGCAACACTTGAGGATGGTCCTAGACAAGCTTCGAGAGCACCAACTGTATGCCAAGTTCAGCAAGTGTGAATTTTGGCTGCATGAGGTTGGATTCTTGGGTCATGTTTTGAATGAAGAAGGATTGTCGGTCGATCCCGCTAAGATTGAAGCCGTGACTAAATGGCAATCCCCAAGCAATGTGAAAGAAGTCAGAAGCTTCCTCGGACTCGCGGGATATTACCGCAAGTTCGTTGAAGGGTTCTCAAGCATCACCCGACCCATGACTCAGCTCTTGAAGAAGGACAAGAAGTTTGAATGGACGCCAAAGTGTGAAGAGAGCTTCCAGGAGCTGAAGAAGAGATTGACCACCACCCCAGTTTTGGCCACACCAGATATACACAAGGAGTTTGTGATATATTGTGATGCGTCAAAGACCGGACTGGGAGGTGTTCTGATGCAAGAGAGCAGAGTCGTAGCTTACCTTTCAAGGCAACTACGGCCTCATGAAGAGAACTATGCTACTCATGACCTCGAGTTGGCAGCTGTAGTTCATGCCCTGAAAACATGGCGACATTACCTCCTAGGGAAGCGGTGTGAGATATACACAGATCACAAAAGTCTGAAGTATATTTTCACTCAAAAGGAATTGAACATGAGGCAAAGGAGATGGCTAGAATTGATCAAGGATTATGATCTCAGTGTTCAATACCACCCTGGAAAGGCTAATGTGGTAGCAGATGCATTAAGCAGAAAGGCTTGTTCCTTGAATGCTATGCTTAAGGAAGGGCTACCCGCCTTGTATGAAGAACTTGAGAGCTTCGGGTTGGAACTGGTTGCACCAGGATTCTTAGCCAACCTTGAAGTCAAGCCTACCCTGATGGATGATATTAAGGAAGCTCAGAAGGGACACAAGAGTATTGAAGGCATTAAGAAGAAGATCAGGGCAGGCAAGGCCCCAGGATTCTCAGAGGATGAGCAAGGAATTGTGTGGTTTTGGAATCGCATTTGCGTACCCAACAAGATTGAGCTCAAGAATTTGATCTTGCAAGAAGCTCATGACGCCCCGTATTCCATCCACCCCGGAGGAACCAAGATGTATCAAGACCTAAAGGAAAGATTCTGGTGGCATGGCATGAAGAGAGAGATAGCCACTTTCGTCGCTAAGTGTGACATATGCCAAAGGGTCAAAGCTGAACAACAGCGGCCCGCTGGATTGTTACAACCTCTCAAGGTGCCCGAGTGGAAATGGGATAAAATCGGGATGGATTTCATCACTGGACTACCTAGGTCAAACAAGGGACATGATTCCATCTGGGTCATAGTCGATCATTTGAATAAAGTAGCACACTTCATTCCTGTGAAGACTACCTATGATGGCAACCAGCTAGCCAGCCTCTACATCAACAGAATCGTAAGCCTTCATGGTGTTCCCAAGGAGATTGTGTCAGATTGAGGAACCCAGTTTACCTCAAGGTTCTGGAAGAAGTTCCAAGAGGCCATGGGGACCAAGTTGTCCTTCAGCACTGCTTTCCGCCCACAGACCGGAGGTCAGACAGAACGGGTGAATCAGATACTCGAAGACATGCTCCGAGCCTGTGTCTTAGCATATGGAGCTAGGTGGGAAGATTGCCTCCTTTTGCCGAGTTCTCCTACAACAACAGTTATCAGTCTAGCCTCCAGATGGCACCATTTGAGGTGTTGTACGGACGCAAGTGTCGCACGCCCCTCAATTTGTCAGAGACCGAAGAAGGGCTAGTCTTTGGGCCCGATATTCTCCGTGAAGCAGAAGAGCAAGTCCATCTTGTCAGAGAGCGTTTGAAGACCGCCAAGTCAAGGCAGAAGAGCTATGCTGACACTCGTCGCCGACGAGTAGACTTCCAAGTCAGAGACCATGTATACCTGCGAGTAACTCCTCTTAAGGGAACCAAGCGTTTCCATGTTAAGGGAAAGCTCGCACCAAGATTTATCGGCCCCTTCGAGATCACCGCACGACGAGGAGAAGTGGCCTACCAGTTGGATCTGCCACCTGAACTATCCGATGTGCACAACGTATTCCACGTGTCACAACTCCGGAAGTGTCTCCAAGTTCCAGACAAGCCTGATCTTTACAAGGACGTCAATCATCAAGCCATTGACCTCCGGCCTGATTTGACTTACCGTGAGAGGCCCATCTGCATTTTGGATGAGGCTGAGCGATGCACTCGAAGCCGCACGATCAAGTACTTCAAGGTCCAGTGGAGCAACCACACTGAAGCAGAAGCAACCTGGGAACGTGAAGACTACCTCAGATCCGAGTTTCCATATCTCTTTAAGGCCTAGTTTAGGAATCTCGGGGACGAGATTCTTGTAAGGGGAGTAGGTCTGTCACACCCTGCATTTTGTAACATACCATTTGCATTAATAAAGCATGAAGATTTGGACCAACAAAAACTTTTGCATTATTTGGCTTTTATTTTGAAGTTGGTTTTCTCTGAGTGGTTTTTCAAGTGCTCTTTATAGTCAACTACTCCACCTTCTATACATCATCTCCTTGTCCCAAACTTCTGCCCAATGATCATGCCATGTGTATAGAGCAATATAGTATTTTCTTACAAAAATAATTTGGCCAAAAAGTTTTTTTTTTAAGAATTAGTTTTCCAAAAACCCCTGGATTGAGGTTTGCACTGCAAATACTTAATTAAGGGCAGTAAAAATATTTCCAAAGATATATTGGACACCTATTAGATATAGGATACCCATAAACCACAAAAATATAATTTTGAAAGTTACTTTCCTATTTTATTTAAAGGGTTTTTCTTAAGGCCAGAAATGGTCTTAAATAGGTTAAAATTATTTAAAAGCTTTAAAAATATTTGAGAAAAATTAGGGAGACTCAATGGACATATATTTTCCATATATATGAGTTTCAACACATGGTTATGATCAAAATATTGGACAAAACCTTCCAAAACCATTTCTGCCCATTTCAAGGATTTGAGATATTTCTACAGGAAATACTTTCATAAAAATCCAAGGAAAATCCAGCAAGTCACAAATGCATATTGTGATCACCTTGCAAAGCCCCATGTCAACTAGAGTCATTTTGGTTCACCAAAATGCCCCAAAACCCTCTCTGACCAGAATCAAGTTTGATCAAGTTTGTACTACCAACTTTCTCTCCTTGACCCCAACTTTTGTGAGCATGATCACATGACCAAATGAGGCCACTAAACCAAGTGGTGCATCAAGGAGAATTGATTTGCTCAACTAGATCTACACAAGTCCATTTCTGCTCATTTCTAGGGTTTACAAAAGTTGCATTGGCAACTTTGCCCAATTAAGCTCCAAATTGGTGGAAGGCCCTAATTATATGTGTCATTTCACCCTGTGGAGTGTCATGGCAATTGGAGATCATTTTCTTGCCCAAACCAACATCAAACACCTTCTGTCATTTTGCAAAAACCACTGTTTGGACCCCTTCCACTATTCTTGGTGAGCTCCACTTTTTACCACAGCTCCCCCTAGACCCCTTTCACCTTTAGTAACAATGGTAAGTCCCCAGCTCAATAATTGAGGGGTGAAACCCCCCCTCTTTCTCTCTCTGGACAGCCACTTTCCCCCTCTTCCTCACCTCCCTCCTCACTCCAGTGGCCATCCAAGGCATCCAATGCCCCTCTCCTCTTCTTTACTCCCCCCTAGACCCGCTAGACACTAGTGGGCACACCCCTGCCCTTTAAACAATGCCATGGCAGCCAAAGGCACGCTCTGGAGCACGCTACAGTGCGCTCCCGCACTATAGCCGCCCTCTGCCCGACGCCCCCGACCACCTCGAGCCTCCCCCGCGCGCCTGCTGTTGTGCCTCGACGTCCGCGACACGCTACGCGGTCGGCCCCCTCCTCTCTCCTCCTCCCCGCGCCTCCGCGCTAACGGACACCGGCCGCCCGAGCGCGCCAATGGCGCGGCTCACACGCGCGCTGCCCTGCCGCTTCCCCGCTCTCTCTCTTCTTTCCCCTGGGCGTAGTCGACCACCACAAGCACCCTAGACACAGCGCAGCACCCTCCCGAGGCCCGTAGCAACGAGCATGAGCCCGCCGGCGCACGAGCCCACGGTGGACCGCCGTTCGCCTATATAAGGGCCTCCCCGACCCCTTCTCTCCTAGCCACTCGCCCACTGCACCACCAAACCCCTCCCCTGCACCCCCAGTTCGCCTCCAGCGCCGCCCGAGCTCGAGATCGAGCTCGAGCTCCGCCGCTTCGGCTCGCCGGAGTTCGTGAGGTACAGGTCGTCCCCGGCCCCCTTTTCTCTCGATCTGGAACCCCTGCATCCCACTGATCGTTTCCCTTCTCTTTCCCGCCTCGTTTGCAGCCGGAAACGGCCTGAGCCACCGCCGCCCGAAGCTCCTCCGCCACGGACCTCGTCGCCGGCGAACCAGACACCCCCGCCGGTCAAGTCCACCACCCCCCGACGTGTGGCAGTCCCCTGAAGCCATCCCCGCACTCGCCGGAGCTCGCCGTGGCCTGCATCCTCGCCGGTGAGCGCCGCGACCCCCCTGTCCACGGGTTAGTAATGACAGGCGGGCCCCGCTTGTCATCCTCTCCCTCTTTCCCGCGCCCCGTCCGACCTGCGGACCCCGCCCGTCAGGTTTGAAACGGGTGAACGGGCGCGCGCGCGCTGTGCGCTGGCTCGGCTGGGTCGGCCCGCTGGCTGGGCCTGCTGCCCTGCGGCTGCTCTGGCCCAGTGGCACAGTGCCATTTCTCTTTTTCCTTTTTCTTTCTGTCTTGTAAAAATTCCACAGGGAAAAATATTTGTCCAAATGGAATAATTCCAATTCCTAAATTCCTAGAATAATGCAATCTATTTAATGGTGCAATTTCCATTCAAATCCAACCAACTTTTCTGCACTGTTCAAATTTAAATTCAAATTTGGGCATTTAAATTTCCCTCTAGAAATCCATTTCTCCTATTCCACAACTCCAAATCCAAAACTAAGAATTTTCCCCTTCTTAGTTTTCAACCTAGTATTTTACAAAAATGAGTTGACATTTTTTTGAGCACTTTGGTTTTTCTGTTTTATTATTGCCTTATTTTCTCGTTATTATTTTGCGACAATAGATTGCGTTGCTGACGAAGGAGTTGAACCAGAAGACTTTGAAGACCTAGAAGACTTTGCTGAGCCAGGCAAGCAGCCCTTTGACCATGTCTATGAAACCTTTTTATGCATGTCATATAGCACTTTATTGTTGTTGAAATGGAATCATGTTGAGGTGGTAGCCACTTGGTGGGTTACCTCCGTTACTTCCTCGTTGAAACCTACATTATGCATGACCCTACCTCCTTATGAGGGTTATGCCGGTGGGAGTAGATAGGATGCAAAGGTAGTGCTACGCAAAAAGGGACGGGAATATGCATGGAGATGGAGGCAAAGTACTTTCAAAGGACTTTTCGAAAAGCCCATCGGGTGCCACTTATGCCCAAGGGAGATGATGAGTTGGGTAGCCACTTGATGACGAAGTGGTGTACCAAGACAAGTGTGTGTGTTGTTTTCAGAAACGGATTAGAATTAAGATTTGTTGACTGTCCCAACCTTACATGCGCAACCACTCTACCCTTATATGGGAAAGGGCATTATTGATTACTTAGGTCGATACTAGCTTGGAGCCCACATTACTAGTGACGGGGGAGAGTTGGTGCTCTCTCTCGGGACGGGGTCGTGCCAGGTAGGGCGGCCATGACTGTTTTCACAGGGCACCGGATACACCGTTGTGTCCCCTCTCGGATGTTACGATCTCGAGCGAGTCTCGTATGATGTACATCGTGAGACGGAACAACGAGTGGACTCCTTGTTAGTGTCGTCTAGGGAAATATAGTGATCGGGTGCTTACCCCGGGTACTTGAGGTGCCGCGGGTCGTGGATGACACGGAAGCTCCCCGGATCTTATGGGTAAAGTGTGCAACCTCTGTAGAGTGTTAAACTATTCGAATAGCCGTGTCCACGGTCAAGGACAGTTGGGCGGTGCTGCTTAAACTACGTCCATGTGTTTACAAACCAGTGTGTGTTTGGATAATGGGAAGAATTACTTGGGTCAAGTCAAGGACTTGACATGATTGAGTTGGGTTGGTGCCCACTCTAACTATGTTGATATTTGTAACCTATCCTCATGCTTACTTAAATTCTCCTGATGCATGTCTTACAAGTTGTTGAACATGTCATTGCACTCAAAACTAGCTTTCCGCAAAAATTTACCTATGTCATGCATTATTGTACCTTGAACCAAAACATGGGTTGCTTGCGAGTACATTCAAAGTACTCATTGGCTTGCCACTGGTTATTTAATTGACTAGGCATGGAAGAACAGGAGTTCGAGGAAGAATCCTTTGGAGACGAACATGCGAACTAGGACGCTTCCCAGTCAGAATGCCTGTAGGGTTAAGGCAGATGGCATGGGTTCTACTTACCAATGAAGATTTCCGCTGCTTGTGTTTCATTTGTTGTTCAGCCCTAAGGCTTTATCTATGTAAGACTTGACCATAATGGTCATAATTTGTGTAAGACGGTATGTATGGATGTAAGACTCTTGTTATTCAGCTTCTGTGTGTTCAGTGAGCATTGATCTCTGGGATCACTGTACACGTGCATTCGGTGATTACGACTTATGAGTCGGGGTCCCCACAAGCAGCCCATTTAATGCACTTTGTCCCGTAATGCCAGGCTATAAGCTCGCGCACTGTAGACCTTTCCACCTCCTGTGTGCCACTGTGGCAACCCCTTTTCCTATAAAATGAGGACCGAGGCGACCAGGCGATGGATTCGGCTTTTTGGAACTACGCAGCCACCATAGCTAGTTCGAAAGCTCAAGAACACTCAATACATCCACTAAAGCAGGACTAGGGTATTACGCATCCTCGCGGCCCGAACCAGGGTAAACGATCTTTGTGCTAGCTCCTGGACCTGCTCTTCTCACAACCCCGCGCTCGCCAACCGTAGAAGGGATTCCAATGATCCTATAGGTGTCATTCTCACCGACATCGAGTTGTAATTCTCGAGTTGTAAGTAAATAAAAGTGTGATGATCTTCATTATTGGAGCACTGTCCCATGTGAGGAAAGGATGATGGAGACTATGATTCCCCCACAAGTCGGGATGAGACTCTGGACGAAAAAAAGAGGCCATAAAAAAAGAGAAGGCCCAAAAAAAGGAGAAACAAAAAAAACAAAAAATGAGAGAAAAAGAGAGAAGGGGCAATTCTACTATCCTTTACCACACTTGTGCTTGAAAGTAGCACCATGATATTCATGATAGAGAGTCTCCTATGTTGTCACTTTCATATACTAGTGGGAATCTTTCATTATAGAACTTGGCTTGTATATTCCAATGATGGGCTTCCTCAAATTGCCCTAGGTCTTCATGAGCAAGCGAGTTGGATGCACACCTACTTAGTTTCTTTTGTTGAGCTTTCATACACTTATAGCTCTAGTGCATCCGTTGCATGGCAATCCCTACTCACTCACATTGATATCTATTGATGGGCATCTCCATAGCCTGTTGATACACCTATTTGATGTGAGACTATCTTCTCATTTTTGTCTTCTCCACAACCACCATTCTATTCCACCTATAGTGCTATGTCCATGGCTCACGCTCATGTATTGCGTGAAGATTGAAAAAGTTTGAGAACATCAGAAGTTTGAAACAATTGCTTGGCTTGTCATCGGGGTTGTGCATGATTTAAATATTTTTTGTGATGAAGATAGAGCATAGCCAGACTATATGATTTTGTAGGGATAGCTTGCTTTGGCCATGTTATTTTGAGAAGACATGGTTGCTTTATTAGTATGCTTGAAGTATTATTGTTTTCTTGTCAATATTAAACTTTTGTTTTGAATCTTATGGATATGAATATTCATGTCACAATAGAGAAGATTACATTGATAAATATGTTAGGTAGCATTCCACATCAAAAATCTTGTTTTTATCATTTACCTACTCGAGGACGAGCAGGAATTAAGCTTGGGGATGCTTGATACGTCTCCAACGTATCTATAATTTTTGATTGTTCCATGCTATTATATTATCCATCTAGGATGTTTTATATGCATTTATATGATTTTTGGGTCTAACCTATTAACCTAGAGCCCAGTGCCAGTTTCTACTTTTCCTTGTTTTTGAGTATCGCAGAAAAGGAAAACCAAACGGACTCCAATTGACCTGAAAATTGACGGAGATTATTTTTGGACTAGAAGAAGCCCACAGAGCACCGGAGATGGGCCAAAGGAGGCCCGAGGCACCCACGAGGGTGGGGGCGCACCCCCCTACCTCGTGGCCGCCTCGGAGACCCCCCTGACTTGTTCCCGATGCCAAAACCTATTATATATAACCAAACTTCTAGAAAGAAACCTAGATCGGTAGTTCCGCCGCCGCAAGCCTCTAAAGCCACCAAAAACCAATCGGGACCCTGTTCCGGCACCCTACCGGAGGGGGGAACCCTCACCAGTGGCCATCTTCATATCATCCCGACACTCTCCATGACGAGGAGGGAGTAGTTCACCCTCGGGGCTGAGGGTATGTACCCGTAGCTATGTGTTTGATCTCTCTCTCTCTCTCTCTACTGTTCTTGAGGTGTTACGATCTATTATAGTTGAATCTTATGATGTTTCTCCCCCTATACTCTCTTGTAATGGATTGAGTTTTCCCTTTGAAGTTATCTTATCGGATTGAGTCTTTAAGGATTTGAGAACACTTGATGTATGTCTTGCATGTGCTTATCTATGGTGACAATGGGATATTCACGTGATCTACTAGATGTATGTTTTGGTGATCAACTTGCGGGTTCCGTAACATTGTGAACTTATGCATAGGGGTTGGCACACGTTTTCGTCTTGACTCTCCGGTAGAAACTTTGGGGCACTCTTTGAAGTTCTTTGTGTTGGTTGAATAGAGGAATCTGAGATTGTGTGATGCATATCGTATAATCATACACACGGATACTTGAGATGACATTGGAGTATCTAGGTGACATTAGGGTTTTGGTTAATTTGTGCCTTAAGGTGTTATTCTAGTACGAACTCTATGATAGATCGAACGGAAAGAATAGCTTCGCGTTAATTTACTACGGACTCTTGAATAGATCGATCAGAAAGGATAACTTTGAGGTGGTTTCGTACCCTACCACAATCTCTTCGTTTGTTCTCCGCTATTAGTGACTTTGAAGTGACTCTTTGTTGCATGTTGAGGGAAAGTTATATGATCCAATTATGTTATTATTGTTGAGATAACTTGCACTAGCGAAAGTATGAACCCTAGGCCTTGTTTCCTAGCATTGCAATACCATTTACGCTCACTTTTATTGCTTGTTACCTTGCTGTTTTTATATTTTCAGATTACAAAAACCTATATCTACCATCCATGTTGCACTTGTATCACCATCTCTTCGCCGAACTAGTGCACCTATACAATTTACCATTGTATTGGCTGTGTTGGGGACACAAGAGACTCTTTGTTATTCGGTTGCAGGGTTGTTTGAGAGAGACCATCTTCATCCTACGCCTCCCATGGATTGATAAACCTTAGGTCATCCACTTGAGGGAAATTTGCTACTGTCCTACAAACCTCTGCACTTGGAGGCCCAACAACGTCTACAAGAAGAAGGTTGTGTAGTAGACATCAATACCTACCTCTTATGGCATTTCCATAGCCATTGCGAGATATATTGCCATGCAACTTTCCACTGTTTCGTTTATTATGACACGCGTCATCATTGTCATATTGCCTTTCATGATCATGTAGTTGAAATAGTATTTGTGGAAAATCCACCATACATAATTTATCATACATGTCACTCTTGATTCATTGCCCATCCCGGTACACCACCGGAGGCACTCATGTAGAGTCATATTTTTGTTCTAGTATCGAGTTGTAATCATTGAGTTGTAAATAAATAGAAGTGTGATGATCATCATTAAAAGAGCATTGTTCCAAATAAAAAAAGAGAAAATAAAGAGAAAGGCCAAATAAAAAAAGCCAAAAAAGGACAATGCTACTATCCCTTTTTTCCACACTTGTGCTTCAATGTGGCATCATGATCTTCATGATAGAGAGTCTCTTATTTTGTCACATTCATATTCTAGTGGGAATTTTTCATTCTAGAACTTGGTTTGTATATTCCAACAATGGGCTTCCTCAAATGCCCTAGGTCTTCGTGAGCAAGCAAGTTGGATGCACACCCACTTAGTTTTTTGTTGAGCTTTCATACATTTATAGCTCTAGTGCATCCGTTGCATGGCAATCCCTACTCCTTGCATTGACATCAATTGATGGGCATCTCCCTAGCCCGTTGATTAGCTGCGTCAATGTGAGACTTTCTCTTTTTCTGTCTTCTCCACACAACCCCCATCATTATATTCTATTCCACCCATAGTGCTATGTCCGTGGCTCACGCTCATGTATTGCGTGAAAGTTGAAAAAAGTTTGAGAATACTAAAGTATGAAACAATTGCTTAGCTTGTCATCGGGGTTGTGCATGATGAGAGCATTTTTGTCTGACGAAAATGAAGCATAGCCAAACTATATGATTTTGTAGGGATAAGCTTTCTTTGGCCATGTTATTTTGAGAATTCATAATTGCTTAGTTAGTATGCTTGAAGTACTATTATTTTTATGTCAATATTAAACTTTTATCTTGAATGTTTCAGATCTGAACATTCGTGCCACAATAAAGAAAATTACATTGAAAATTATGTAGGTAGCATTCCACATCAAAAATTCTGTTTTTATCATTTACCTACTCGAGGATGAGCAGGAATTAAGCTGTTGAGGATGCTTGATACGTCTCCAACGTATCTATAATTTTTTTATTGTTCCATGCTATTATATTATGTGTTTTGGATGTTTAATGGGCTTTATTATGCACTTTTATATTATTTTTGGGAATAACCTATTAACCGAAGGCCTAGTGCAAATTGCTGTTTTTTTGCCTATTTCAATGTTTCGCAGAAAAGGAATATCAAACGGAATCCAAACGGAATGAAACCTTCGTAAGGATCATTTTTGGAACAAACACAATACAGGAGACTTGGAGTGGACGTCAAGGAAGCAACAAGGCGGCCATGAGGTAGGGAGGCGCGCCCAAGGGGGTAGGTGCGCCCCCACCCTCGTGGGCCCCTCGTGGCTCCACTGACCTACTTCTTTCGCCTATACATACTCATATACCCTGAAAACATCCAGGAGCACCACGAAACCCTATTTCCACTGCCGCAACCTTCTGTACCCGTGAGATCCCATCTTGGGGCCTTTTCCGGTGCTCCGCCGGAGGGGGAATCGATCATGGAGGGCTTCTACATCAACACCATAGCCTCTCCGATGATGTGTGAGTAGTTTACCACAGACCTTCGGGTCCATAGTTATTAGCTAGATGGCTTCTTCTCTCTCTTTGGATGTCAATACAAAGATCTCCTCGATTCTCTTGGAGATCTATTCGATGTAATTCTTTTTGCGGTGTGTTTGTCGAGATCCGATGAATTGTGGGTTTATGATCAAGATTATCTATGAACAATATTTGATTCTTCTTTGAATTCTTATATGCATTGAAATATCTTTGCAAGTCTCTCCGAATTATCAGTTTGGTTTGGCCTACTAGATTGATCTTTCTTGCAATAGGAGAAGTGCTTAGCTTTGGGTTCAATCTTGCGGTGTCCTTTCCCAGTGACAGCAGGGGCAGCAAGGCACATATTGTATTGTTGCCATCGAGGATAAAAAGATGGAGTTTACATCATATTGCTTGAGTTCATCCATCTACATCATGTCATCTTGCTTAATGTGGTACTCTGTTCTTATGAACTTAATACTCTAGATGCATGCTGGATAGCAGTCGATGTGTGGAGTAATAGTAGTAGATGCAAAATCGTTTCGGTCTACTTGTCACGGACATGATGCCTATATACATGATCATGCATATATATTCTCATAATTACGCGCTTTTCTATCAATTACTCGACAGTAATTTGTTCACCCACCGTAGATTATGCTATCTTGAGAGAAGCCACTAGTGAAACCTATGGCCCCCGGGTCTATTTTTCATCATATTAATCTCCTGCCAACATGCTACTTCTATCGCAGTTTATTTTGCAATCTTTACTTTCCAATCTTACAACAAAAATACCAAAAATATTTATCTTATTATCTCTATCAGATCTCACTTTTGCAAGTGGTCGTGAAGGGATTGACAACCCCTTTATCGCGTTGGTTGCAAGGTTCTTGATTTTTTGTGCAGGTACAAGGGACTTGCGTGTAGTCTCCTACTGGAATGATACCTTGGTTCTCAAAAACTGAGGGAAATACTTAGGATAATTTGCTGCATCACCCTTTCCTCTTCAAGGGAAAACCAGCGCATGCTTAAGAGGTAGCAGCCGACTGTAGCAAGACAACCTTGTCCAAGGTGGATCCCAACGGAGCAAGGTATAGCCAAGATTGGAGTGTACGGCACGGTCTCGCATGCGTCCAATGATGGAGCCTAAATCGCTGCGTGTCGCGATTCTACCGGTACCTACTTGGGTGCTTCAGCGGTACGATCCTCAAGTATCACAGACCCGACGACCCTGGTGGCATTAGCGTGTGATGTCGCTTGAAGCTATGTCGGTATTTCCCCAAAGAGGAAGGGATGATGCAGCACAGCGGCGGTAGGTATTTTCCCTCAGATATGAAACCAAGGTTATCGAACTAGTAGGAGAACCAAGCAACACAACATAAACAACCCCTGCACACAAATAACAACCACTCGCAACCCGACGTGTTGAAGGGGTTGTCAATCCCTTTCGGGTAACAGCGCCAGAAATTGGTGCGTCAACGGGAGAAAGTTGTAATAGATAGAATAAATAGATCACAAATAAAGTAAAGTGCAGCAAAGTATTTTAGTATCTTTGGTTTAATAGATCTGAAAATAAATACAAAGGAAAAGTAGATCGCAAAGGCAAATATATGAGAAAGAGACCCGGGGGCCGTAGGTTTCACTAGTGGCTTCTCTCGAGAAAAATAGCAAACGATGGGTGAACAAATTACTGTTGGGCAATTGATAGAACTTCAAATAATCATGACAATATCCACGCAATGATCATTATATAGGCATCACGTCCAAGATTAGTAGACCGACTCCTGCCTGCATCTACTACTATTACTCCACACATCGATCGTTACCCAGTATGCATCTAGTGTACTAAGTTCATGGAAAAATGTAGTAATGCAATAAGAACGATGACATGAGGTAGACAAGATCTATCTATGTACAGATAGACCCCATCATCTTATGCTTAGTAGCAACGATACATACGTGTCGGTTCCCCTTCTGTCACTGGGATCAAGCACCGTAAAACAAACCCACTACAAAGCACCTCTTCCCATTGCAAGATAAATAGATCAAGTTGGCCAAACAAAAGCCAAATATCGGAAAAGAAATACGACGCTATAAGAGATCATGCATAAAATAGATCAAAGAAACTCAAATACTTTCATGCATATAAAAAGACATAACTGATCATAAACTCAAAGTTCATCAGCCCCAACAAGCACAACGCAAAAAGAGTTACATTACATGGATCTCCAAGAGACCATTGTATTGAGAATTCAAAGAGAGATAGGAAGCCATCTAGCTACTAACTACGGACCCGAAGGTCTACAAATAACTACTCACGCATCATCGGATAGGCACCAATGGAGGTGGTGAACCCCATCCGAGATGGTGTCTAGATTGGATCTGGTGGTTCTGGACTTTGCGGCGGCTGGATCAATATTTCTTCGACTCCCCTAGGGTTTCGGGAATATTGGGGTATTTATTGAGCAAAGAGGTGGTCCGGGGGGCACCCGAGGTGGGCACAACCCACCAGGGCGTGCCTGGGCCTCCTGACGCGCCGTAGTGGGTTGTGATCTCATCGGATAACCCCCTAGGCGCAGCCAGGGCCCATTAGGTGTCTCCTGGTCCAAAAAAAATCTCCGTGAAGTTTCATTGCATTTGGACTCCATTTGGTATTGATTTCCTGCGATGTAAAAGACATGTATAAAACAACAACTCGCACTTGGCACTATGTCAATAGGTTAGTACCAAAAATGATATAAAATGACTATAAAATGATTATAAAACATCGAAAATTGATAATACAACAACATGGAACAATCAAAAATTATAGATACGTTGGAGACGTATCAGCATCCTACTCGTCATCGAGTAGGTAAGTGATAAAAACATAATTTTTGATGTGGAATGCTGCCTATCATGTCATATCATAATCTTTTCTTTATAGCATGGACATTTGGACTTTTATGTGATTCAAAGCAATAGTCTAGTTTTGACATGATAATTTAAATACTCAAACATATCAACAAGCAACCATGTCTTTCAAAATATCAATGCTAAAATAAGTTATCCCCAGACCATCATGCTCAACCATTAATCCATTCATGAAACACACTCGCATATTAGCTACACCCAATACTCAAGTACAATCACATTGCCTCCTAGTTGGTGCTTTTATAAGAGAAGATGGAGACTCAAATTCAAAATGAAAATTGCATAAAGTAAAAGAAAGGCCCTTCGCAGAGGGAAGTAGGGATTTGTAGATGTGCCAGAGCTCAAAGCGAAAAACTTAGAGATAAAAACATTTTGGGAGGTGTATCCTTCCCACCAACGAAAATGACTTAGAGGTCTCAACACTTTCCATGCTAGATATATGATAGGCGGTTCCCAAACAGAAAATAAAGTTTATTCCTTTTTCAACCATACTTTCACTTTCCATGGCTAACCGTATCCACGGGTGCCCTCCATACCAACACTTCCCAAGTAATTTATTATTTGACAACATAAAGTAAATTCATTTTTCATTTTGGGACTAGGCATCCCTAATACCTTTGCCTTACTCTCATGCAATGACAAGTGAATAAACACTCATCATGAGAATAACACATCTAGCATGGAAAATATTATCCACCCCTCACCGCTCCGCGAGCGGAACGAACACACAAAAGAGAAGTTTATTTTGAAATTTAGAGATGGCACATACAAATTTGCTTAGAACGGCAAAAGAATACCGCATATAGGTAGATATAGTGGACTCATATGGCAAACTGGTTTAGATGTTTTGATGCACAAGTAGAGATCATACTTAGTGCAAAATGAAGGCTAGCAAACGATTGAGAAGCGGCCAACCAAGAAATGAATAATTCTAATAATCGAGCATTAAGCATAATTAACACCGAGTAATGCACCACAAGTAGGATATAATTTCATTGCATAATTATTGACTTTCGTGCTTGCATAGGGAATCACAAACCTTAACACCAATATTCTTACTAAATCATAATTACTCATCAACATAACTCACATATCACATCATCATATCTCAAAACTATTACTAAGAATCAAGTTTATTTTGTCCAATGATGTTCATGAAAGTTTTTATTATATCCTTCTTGCATATCTATCACTTTGGAACTAATTTTCATATGTTGCTTTTGATAAGCTCAAACAAATATAAGTGAAGATCATGAGCATAATTTTTTTCTTCCTCTAAAATTAATTTAAGTGAAGCAAGAGAGAATTTCTTAAAAAATTTACTAACTCTCGAATAAATCTAAGTGAAGCAAGAGAGCATTTCTTCAAAAATATTAAAGCATGCCGTGCTCAAAAAGATATAAGTGAAGCACTAGAGCAAGTCCATAGCTCATAAAAGATTTAAGTGAAGCATAGAGAGCAATTCTAACAAGTCATGGCATAAATTTGGCTCTCTCAAATAGGTGTGTCCAGCAAGGAATCAAGACTTAAAACATAAAATAAAACAAGCAAAGACTCATATCATACAAGATGCTCCAAACAAAACACATAGTATGTGATGAATAAAAATATAGCTTCGAGTAAAATACCGATGGTCGTTAGAAGAAAGAGGGGATGCCACTCGGGGGGCATCCCCAAGCTTAGTTGTTTGCTCATTTTTGGATAATAGCTTGGGATGCTGGGGCATCCCCAAGCTTAGGCTCTTCTTACTGCTTATTCCTTCATCCATCATAAGATAACACAAAACTTGAAAACTTCAATCACACAAAACTCAACAAAACCTTCACGAGATCCGTTAGTGTAAGAAAAATAAATCACTACTCTAAGTACTCTATCAAACCAATTCATATTTTATTTTTGCATTATATCTACTGTATTCCAACTTTTCTATGGCAAAAACTCATCAAAGAAAACCATAGAGCCATCAAAATAAGCACACAACACAAAGAAAACAGAATCTGTCAAAACAGAACAGTCTGTAGCAATCTGATTTGTTCGAATACTTGTGGAACTCCAAAAATTCTGAAAAATCATGATAGCCTGGGTAATTTTATATCAATCTACTGCAAAAGATTGTATTTTATCACGCTCTCGTTAAAAATAAGAATTGTTTTCGTGAGCGCAAAAGTTTCTGCTTTCAGCAAGATCAACCAACTATCACCCAAGAAGATCCTAAAGGATTTACTTGGCACAAACACTAATTAAAACACAAAAAACACGATCATAACAGTAGCATAATTGTGTAAACACTCAATAACAGAAAGCAAAAGGCAAAAATAAATTTTATTCATTGGGTTGCCTCCCAACAAGCGTTATAGTTTTACGCCCTTAGCTAGGCATAAAGCAAGGATCTAAGTTTTGTCATCTTTGTTTCGAGATCCATAAGATGCTCTCATGATTGATTCATATGGTGGCCTAATTTTTGTTCTAGGGAAGTGTTCCATACCCATCCTCAAAGCAAATTGGAACTTAATATTTCCTTCTTTCATATCGATCATGGCACCGATAGTGCGTAGAAACAGTCTGCCAAGAATAATAGGACAAGACAGATTGCAATCAATATCAAGAATAATAAAATATATGGGCAAATAATTCCTATTTGCAAGAATAAGAACATCATTAATTCTTCCCATAGGCTTTTTAATAGTAGAATCCGCCAAGTGCAAATAGAAAGAGCATTCTTCAAGATCGTAAGACCAAGCACATCACATAAAGATTTCGGAATTGTAGAAACACCAGCACCCAAGACACACAAAGAAAAACACTCATAATTTTTAATCTTGAGTTTGATAGTAGGTTCCCACTCATCATGCAATTTTCTAGGAATTGAAACTTCTAATTCCAATTTTTCTTCAAAAGCTTTCATCATAGCATCAACAATATGTTTAGCAAAAGCTTTATTTTGTTCATAGGCGTGGGGTGAATTTACCATGGATTGCAACAAAGAAATACAATCAATCAAAGAACAACTATCATAATTAAAGTTTTTGTAATCCAAAAGAGTGGGCACATCACTAGCTAAAGTTTTGACCTCTTCAAACCGACTTTCATCAATTTTCTCAACAAGATTTTCACCCTCTGAATTATCGGGAATCCTTCTAGCTAAAGTTGAATCTTCTCCAGTCCCATTTTCATCAATATTAACTTTATTAAACAAGGAATCAATAGAAGAAACACCAATCATTTTAAGATCATCATCACTTTTGCGAATGTAATCACTAGAAAACGCTTTTTCTAAAAATTCTATTTTAGCTCTAAGCATAGCGGTTCTTTTCTTACTTTCATCCATAGAAACGTAAAGAGCTTTAATTGATTCATCAACCTTAGGCACAAAAATTTTCATCTTGAGATTTCCACTTCATGAGAAATTCTATCAACACTTCTAGACAAATCATCAATCTTACTAAACTTTTCTTCTATGGAAGTGTTGAAAACTTTTATTGTGTTGATAAATTCTTTAATATTATTATCAAGATCAGAGGTGTTCCTATTATTATTATTATAAGATTGATTTCCATAGGAACTACCGTAATTATTAGAGAAAGTACTAGGAAAAGGCCTAGGATTAAAATTACCTCTATAAGCATTGTTGTTGAAATTATTTCGAGAAATAAAATTCACATCTATGGCATCACTATTTTGCTCAATCAAAGTAGACAAAGGCATATCATTAAAATCAATACTAGCAACGAATTTCATAAGAGCATCAAATTTTTCACTCAAAGGAGAAATTTCTTCAACCGAATGAACTTTTTTACTAGTAGGAGCTCCTTCGGTATGCCACTGCGAATAATTTTCCATAATATTATCAAGAAATTTGGTGGCTTCACCCAAAGTAATTTCCATAAACGTACCCACGGCGGAATCTAAAAGATTATGAGAAACAAAATTCAATCCTGCATAAAAAAATTGTATGATCATCCAAAGATTTAACCCATGAGTTGGGCAATTCCTTAGCATCATTTTCATCCTTTCCCAAGATTGTGCGACATGCTCATGTTCAAGTTGCTTGAAATTCATGATCTGGGTTCTACGGGAAATAATTTTTGCGGGCGGAAAATACTTAGTGATAAAAGCATCTTTGCATTTATTCCAAGAAGCAATACTATTGCGAGGTAAAGAAGAGAACCAATTTTTTGCACAATCACGCAAAGAAAACGGGAATAATTTCATCTTCACCACATCATTGTCCACATATTTTTTCTTTTGCATATCGCATAATTCCACGAAGGTATTACGATGGGACGCGACATCCTCATTAGGAGTACCATACAATTTATCTTTCATAACAAGATTCAGCAAAGCAGTATTTATATCACAAGACTCCGCACTAGTGGCAGGAGGAGTAATCGAAGTGCTGATAAAATCAATGTTGTTGGTATTTGAGAAATCACATAACTTGGTGTTCTCTTGAGTCATGATGACCACACAACAACATTGCACTTAAAAACAGATCCGGCAAGGAAACGACAAACGGAAAAGTAGGGGCGAATAAAACGGAAAATTTTTGTGAAGTGGGGGAGAGGAAAACGAGAGGCAAATGGCAAATAATGTAAATTGTGAGGAGATGAGATTTGTGATTAGGAACCTGGTATATGTTGAAGATCCTCCCCGGCAACAGCGCCAAAAATTCCTTTTGATGTCGCTTGAAGCTACGTCGGTATTTCCCCAAAGAGGAACTGATGATGCATCACAGCGGCGGTAGGTATTTCCCTCAGATATGACCAAGGTTATCGAACCAGTAGGAGAACCAAGCAACACAACGTAAACAACCCCTGCACACAAATAACAACCACTCGCAACCCGACGTGTTAAAGGGGTTGTCAATCCCTTTCAGGTAACAGCGCTAGAAATTGGTGCGCGGACGGGAGAAAGTTGTAATAGATTGAATAAATAGATCATGAATAAAATAAAGTGCAGAAAAGTATGTTTGTATTTTTGGTTTACTAGATCTGAAAATAAATGCAAAGGAAAAGTAAATCGCAAAGGCAAATATATGAGAAAGAGACCCGGGGGCCATAGGTTTCACTAGTGGCTTCTCTCGAGAAAAATAGCAAACGGTGGGTGAACAAATTACTGCTGGGTAATTTATAGAACTTCAAATAATCATGACGATATCCAAGCAATGATCATTATATAGGCATCATGTCCAAGATTAGTAGACCGACTCCTGCCTGCATCTACTACTATTACTCCACATATCGACCGCTATCCCGCATGCATCTAGTGTATTAAGTTCATGGAAAAATGGAGTAATGCAATAAGAACGATGACATGATGTAGACAAGATATATCTATGTAGAGATAGACCCCATCGTTTTATCCTTACAACAATACATACGTATCGGTTCCCCTTCTATCACTGGGATCAAGCATTGGTGCGCGTTGGTGCTATATAAACGGTTTTTAACCCCTTTCCGCGACGGCATTTGGAACCGTCACCAAGTGAGTGTGGGTGATAGGGGGGTCCTTCCCACACGACCCAGAAATCATCGGGGATAGGCCCTTCTGGGACACACGCTGGGGCCGTGTGCGATCGGGCGAGACATCGAAACCCAATCATTTCCGTAGGTATGTAGGCTGTTTCCCACTCGATGATGAAGCTTATCCCCCATCGTCTCACTGGCCGACCTTGACCCCTGTTATTTTTGGGTCATATCTAGTATTCAGAGTTTGCCTCGATTTGGTACCGCTCGCGCAGCCCACACCGAAATAGTGCTTTACCCCTAGATGTCCAGTCAACTACTGCGCCTCAACGCATTTCGGGGAGAACCAGCTAGCTCTGGGCCCACACGGTAATCCGAGAAAATCATTTCCGTAGGTATGTACATCCCACATGGTGAATCCCAGAAAAACATTTCTATTCGTATGTATATCACACACAGTCAATCCAAGGAATACGTTTCCGTTCTTATGCACATCCCACACAGTCCATCCAGGGAAAACATTTCCGTTCGTATGTACATCCCACACAGTTTTATGTGTAGGCTCGTGTGTGAAAGGTGTAACTATCACACACGGTCTGCCTTGATTAACTGTTTGCTTTTATCAACTATATCACACACGATTTGATGAAGAAAACTGTGTGCCATTGGGTGATCTATCGCAAGCGCTTTTACTGCTAGAACCGTTTGCAAAGGTCCATGACACATTTAGCAGGTTTATTAGTTTACAATTAATAATTCCAGAATTACGCAAATTCGCATTTCATATCAAATAGCTGTTTGCCAATTTCATATCAGGAACATAAATATATTATAACATCACAGTACAGTAGCTACATGAAAATAGCACAGTACAACATATAGCTAGTTCAACTTCATAATAACAATATATTTATTTCCCTAATCGAGATCATCCAAGCTCGTCTTATCCACCTCTGCTTTCAGTTTAGTAAGAACCTGTTTTGCATGGGCCAACTGGCAAAGTGCCTCCTCCTTCGCCAGCACCATCTTAGCAAAGTCTGATTTAAAAAATCTAAGCTCATTCTCCACCTTCAACTTTTTATCCCGCATCTTCAAATATTCTTCAGCATTGACAATAGTTTCTCTAAGCCTACGTCTGTTCTCTTCCTCATAGATGCTCCAGAGCTTCGCTAGGCACATCTTTAAAGACTGTGGCCACTCTTGATCAACCCACTCCAGGTAAGAACACTTCCGTTCATCCTATAATATTTAAAACTAGATCAGTAACAATTGTAGGGGAAATGGGTTTATAGCAACATAGAAAATCACCAATGCTTATTTTGAAAAAGTGAAGAAACATGTTAATTATGACATATCTTCTCAAAAAGATCAATGTGCAAATGAATTAATTGCTACTGAGACAACAACCAAATTCTGGAACATCAGAAGCTATAATTAACTACAACGATGCTACAAGCTCTTACACATGTACAATAAATAACAAATTGAACATTTTATGAGGAAGGTAAATATAACTGCAACAGCATAGTGCTACCTCTTGAGCATGCGTTGGTTTTCCCTTGAAGAGGAAAGGGTGATGCAGCAAAGTAGCTTAAGTATTTCCCTCAGTTTTTGAGAACCAAGGTATCAGTCCAGTAGGAGACTACACGCAAGTCCCTCGTACCTGCACAAACAATCAAGAACCTTGCAACCAAAGCGATAAAGGGGTTGTCAATCCCTTCACGGCCACTTGCAAAAGTGAGACCTGATAGAGATAATAAGATAAATATTTTTGGTATTTTTGTTGTAAGATTGGAAAGTAAAGATTGGAAAATAAACGAGATATAAATAGCACGTTGGTGGGAGATTAATATGATGAAAAATAGACCCGGGGGCCATAGGTTTCACTAGTGGCTTCTCTCAAGATAGCATAATCTACGGTGGGTGAACAAATTACTGTCGAGCAATTGATAGAAAAGCGCATAATTATGAGAATATCTAGGCATGATCATGTATATAGGCATCACGTCCATCACAAGTAAACCGAAATGATTCTGCATCTACTACAATTACTCCACACATCGACCGCTATCCAGCATGCATCTAGAGTATTAAGTTCATAAGAACAGAGTAACACATTAAGCAAGATGACATGATGTAGAGGGATAAACTCAAGCAATATGATACAAACCCCGTCTTTTTATCCTCGATGGAAACAATACAATACGTGCCTTGCTGCCCCTGCTATCGCTGGGAAAGGACACCGCAAGATTGAACCCAAAGCTAAGCACTTCTCCTATTGCAAGAAAGATCAATCTAGTAGGCCAAACTAAACTGATAATTCGAAGAGACTTGCAAAGATATCAACATGCATATAAGAATTCAGAGAAGAATCATTGTTCATAGATAATCTTGATCATAAACCCACAACTCATCGGATCTCGACAAACACACCTCAAAAAGAATTACATCGGATAGATATCCAAGAGAATCGAGGAGAACTTTGTATTGAGATCCAAAGAGAGAGAATCAGCCATCTAGCTAATAACTATGGACCCGAAGGTCTGCGGTAAACAACTCACACATCATCGGAGAGGCTATGGTGTTGATGTAGAAAGCCTCCATGATCGATTCCCCCTCCGGCGGTGATGAGGACATCAATACCATTGTTACACCCACAGCCCCTACTGTTACATATACTGGACCAATTACTAGAGCTCGCGCACGCTAATTAAATTACCAGTACTTTCATTTCTTGGTAATGTTTCTAATGTTCATGAGAATATGATGTTGCCTAAATTGGATACATTTGTTTTGCTTACAAATGAAGGCCTAGCTTGGAGATGGATGAACATTGGAGCAAGGGGAACAAGAACGGAGTTACAAGTTATGATTTCAGGACTTTGAAGCCACCATAAGGAGTGCATGAAGCCTTGGACGAAATATACAAGATGACACTTCATAAATTTCGTCCAGAGGCTATTCTAGGTGCTGCGTCACCTTATTATTGGGCCAGGCCCATGTAATTTCGAAATACATAAGTATAGGCTGTTTTTAGAGTCCGTATGTGTGGGGAAACAAGAGATAGGGTTGGTTTCGGACCCCTTCTCCAAGGGCCACAAAATCCCCCCCCCCTCTTCCTCCATATATACAGCCCTTAGGGCACCGTTTAGACTTTGGGTTTTGTTTAGATTAAAAGTTCGCCATAGCTTCAACTTTGTGTACTTCGTTTGTGTTCAACGACCAGACAAAGGCGTCACAGAACCCCACCTTGATCAATAAAGTTTCCTATTATATTCGCAATATCCAGATTGCAATCTTAGTTTCTTGCTTGTTCTTCGTTTGCCTGCAGGAAACATACCTTCGTGGTCAGGTTGATCGTGCTACGGCGTGGTCAATAACCTCTCGGAGTTGGTTTAGCGATTGCTAAGGCGCGACGTCCTCGCATGTTCGTAGTCGGATCATCAAAGTCGACTTCCTCCAAAACGATAGGCACCATCTCATCGAAAGACGTGACACCTTTGCCTCTATCAAGTCCCCCCCCTTCTTGAAATGAAGTCGTCCTCGACAGAAGCTCATCCTCCTCACCCAAATAAGGCTTCAATCTGCAATGTTAAAAGTGGGACTAACCCCAAAATCTACAGGTAGCTCAAGTTTATATGCATTATCATTTATTTTTCTCTAACACCTTAAAAGGACCATCAACACATGGCATTAGCTTTGATTATGGAAAATCGGGAAATCTATCTTTACGCAAATGTAACCAAACAAGATCTCCAGGTGCAAACACAACATGTTTTCTACCCTTATCTCCAGCAAGTTTATATTTAGCATTCATACGCTCAATGTTTTCCTTAGTTAACTCATGCATTTTTAAAATCAATTCAGCACGTTGTTTAGCATCAAAATTAACCTTCTCCGAAGATGGAAGAGGCAACAAATCAATAGGTGCACGAGGTAGGAAACCATATACAATTTCAAAAGGGCACATCTTAGTAGTATAATGCAATGAACGATTATAAGCAAATTCAATATGAGGCAAGCATTCTTCCCACATTTTCTTGTTATTCTTCAAAATAGCCCTAAGCATAGTAGACAAAGTTCTATTGACTACTTCAGTTTGTCCATCAGTTTGGGGGTGACAAGTAGTACTAAAAAGTATTTTAGTCCCCAACTTAGCCCGTAAACATCTCCAAAAGTGGCTAAGAAATTTAGTATCACGATCTGAAACAATAGTATTTGGCACACCATGCAAGCGAGCAATTTCACGAAAGAACAAATCAACAACATTAACAACATTATCACTTTTATGACATGGTATAAAGTGTGCCATTTTCGAGAACCTATCCTCGACAATAAAGATGCTATCCCTCCCCTTCTTTGTTCGATGTAAACCTAAAACAAAGTCCATAGATATATCCTCCCAAGGAACACTAGGTACAGGCAAAGGCATATATAAACCATGAGGATTGAGTCGTGACTTAGCTTTATGACATGTAATGCAGCGAGCAACAAAACGCTCAACATCCCATCTCATCTTTGGCCAAAAGAAATGTGTAGCAAGTATATCCTCCATCTTATTCACGCCAAAGTGTCCCATTAATCCTCCTCCATGTGCCTCCTGCAACAACAAAAGACGAACGGAGCTAGCTAGAATGCATAGCTTGTTAGCACGGAACACAAATCCATCATTAATGATGAACTTGTTCCATGTTCTTCCTTCTTTACAATTCTGCATTACATCTTTAAAATCAGCATCATGCACATATTGATCTTTGATGGTCTCCAAACCAAATATTTTGAAGTCAAGTTGTGAAAGCATAGTATAGCGATGAGACAATGCATCAGCAATAACATTTTCTTTACCCTTCTTGTGTTTAATGACATAAGGGAAAGTCTCAATGAATTCAACCCATTTAGCATGTCTACGATTCAGTTTACCTTGACTTTTAATATGTTTCAAAGATTCATGATCAGAATGTATAACAAATTCTTTGGGCCATAAACAATGTTGCCATGTTTCTAAAGTCCGTACAAGAGCATATAATTCTTTATCATAAGTAGAATAATTCAGACTAGGGCCACTCAATTTTTTAGAAAAGTATGCAACAGGTTTGCCATCTTGTAATAACACACCTCCTAATCCAATCCCACTAGCATCACACTCAAGCTCAAAAGTCTTATTAAAATCAGGAAGTTGGAGTAAAGGAGCATGTGTCAACTTATCTTTCAATACCGTGAAGGCTTCTTCCTATGTGGTACCCCAAACAAAAGGCACATCCTTCTTGGTAAGCTCATTGAGAGGTGCAGGAATGGTGCTAAAATCTCTCACAAAACGCATATAGAAACCAGCGAGTTCAAGAAAACTCCTCACTTGTGTGACCGTTTTGGGCTGCGGCCAACTCTCAATACCTTCGATCTTGGCTTTATCAACTTCAATTCCCTGTGGAGTAACAACATAGCCAAGAAAAGATACTCGGTCGGTGCAAAAGGTGCACTTCCCAAGGTTAGCAAACAAACGTGCATCACGTAGAGCAATAAAAACAACACGTAAATGTTCCAAATGTTCTTCCAAAGATTTGCTATAAATCAGTATATCATCAAAATAGACTACCACAAATCGTCCAATGAAAGCACGTAAAACTTTGTTCATTAGTCTCATGAAAGTAATAGGTGCATTAGTTAACCCAAAAGGCATGACTAACCACTCATATAAACCAAACTCAGTTTTAAATGTTGTTTTCCATTCATCTCCCAATTTCATACGAATTTGATGATATCCACTACGCAAATCAACTTTGGAGAATATTGTAGAGCCACTCAATTCATCAAGCATATCATCTAGCCTAGGAATAGGATGACGATAACGAATAGTAATATTATTAATGCCTCTACAATCAACACACATACGCGACGTACCATCCTTTTTAGGCACTAGTATAATAGGAACAACACAAGGACTAAGAGATTCGCGTATATAACCTTTGTCGAGCAGCTCCTGTACTTGACGCATAATCTCCTTCGTCTCCTCTGGATTGGTACGGTATGGTGCACGGTTGGGTAGCGATGCACCGGGAATTAAGTCTATTTGATGCTCAATCCCTCGAATAGGTGGTAATCCCGGTGGCACGTCTTGTGGAAAGACGTCAGCGAACTCCTGCAAAATGTTAGTGAGAGCAGGGGGCAAAGAGGAAGGCACATCCTCGAATGAAAATAATGCCTCTTTGCACACAAAAGCATAGCAAACAGATTTGCTAAAATCTAGCTCATCAATATCAGATTTGGTGGCAAGTAAACATGCACTTTTCAATTTAATTTCAGAAGCAACACTAGATGGTTTATTATTAGGCTTCATTTGTTGCTCAAATTCTTTTGCCACAATTTGATTTTCACTTTTATTTTTCTCCTGTTTTGCTTTATTAGCTCTATTAATATCATCTTTCAAAATGGAATCAGGAGTCATAGGAAGCAAAGTAATATTTTTATCCTTATGAACAAGAGTATACTGATTGTTTCTACCATGGTGTACAAATTTTTTATCAAATTGCCATGGTCTACCAAGTAATAAGGAACATGCTTGCATAGGTACCACATCACAATCAACATAATCAGCATATGTAGAGATACTAAAATGCACACGAACAGTACGTGTTACCTTAACCTTGCCGCTGTTGTTGAACCATTGGATGTAGTAAGGATGTGGATGTGGTCTTGTGGTGAGAGATAGCTTCTCCACCATCTCCATGATAGCCAAGTTGTTGCAGCTCCCTCCATCTATGATGACGCGAATAGAACGTTCCTTCACAACTCCCTTTGTATGGAACAAATTATGCCTCTGATTTTGCTCTGCTTGTGTAACCCGCACACTCAAAACACGTTGAGCAACTAAACATTCATACCTGTCAGCATCTTCAGGAGCCATATATTGCGTCTCATGATCAGAATCATCTCCACCATGTTCTTCATGTGTAATAAGAGCCAAAGTCTCCTCATCATAGTCACTAGTGGACTCATACCCACCATCCTCAGTAGCAATCATCACATGCTGAGATTTGCATTCTCTCGCATAATGACCTCTTCCCTTACAACGACGACAAATAATATCACTTGTGTGCCCTGTTGATGCCATGGAAGAAGAAGAGCTTTGTGCAGGCCCGACAAGTGTGCTCTTGGCAGATAGTGGTGGTTGTGCCTGCTTTCTTGTATCACGGTTGGAGGTGGCACTTGATGGAGGTGATGGTGCAGTGGAAGTAGAGGATGCACATGGTGTCGATGATGAAGTTCGACCTGCAGAAAAGTTAGTTCGCGCCAATGCCTGTCGATCCTGCACTTCACGTTCAGCTTTACAAGCAAGATGGAATAAACGAGTGACATTATTATACTCCTTATACTCTAGAATGGTCTGAATCTCTCTATTTAATCCACCCATAAGACGTGCAAGCATAGCTTCATTATCCTCAACAATACCACATCTAATCATGCCAGTTTGTAATTCTTGATAATGTTCCTCTACAGAATTTTTTCCTTGTCTTAAACGCTTCAATTTTTGAAGCAATTCACGTTGATAATATGGTGGAACCCAACGAGTACGCATAGCAGTTTTCAAAGCAGCCCAAGTAGTTGGAATATTATTCGAATATAATCTACGATGTTCAGACCACCACACACAAGCAAAACTAGTGAAAGCACAAAGTGCAGCAGCAACACGTCTCTCCTTGGGATATTCTAAACATGTAAAACGTTGTTCGATTTCTAACTCCCAAGTAAGATATATATCAGGAACATATCTACCCTCAAATGGTGGAATATTCAATTTCAGTTTAGGAAGATGGCCATGATCTCGTACCTGAGGAAGAGCCCTACCATTGTGATTATTTGCATGTGGACGACCAGATGGTTGTGGTGCTGGTGGTTGCACGTAGTTCTGATTTTGATTAACCTCATCCTCGTAATCTCCCGCATAATCCTCCTCTGCATCAGTAGCAGGAGCCACAGAAGTATCAACAGCAGCACCAACAGTTTGGCCAGGCTGAAGAAGGACACGGCTCGCTCAGCCGAGGGCTGTTTCGTGACATGGAGGTAGTCGTTGTTGTTGTTGTTGTTGCAGAGGTGCGGCAGGTGCAGCCGGTGGTGGAAGACGCGCAAGTAGTTCATTAAATCTATTATCGAGCTTTGTTTCAAACGTCTTCTCAAGGCCAGTGACCTTCTCCATGGCCTCTTCAAAATTGTTCAGCACATCTTGCACCTGTTCAGTCATCATTTGTTGAAACTTATCATGAAGCTCCTTGTTCGTTAAGTTCTCCCAGTCAATCTCGTTGGCTTGTGAACCTGGCATGGTTAGCAGCAATAGAAACACACAAGAATATGATCCTACAGACTACTAACAAGTGGTGGTGGTGGTGGGTGTCACAAATCCGTCAAGCAAATCTCAAATTCTTACCAGTTCTTACCCAGCAGCAGGCGGTGATCGGCAACCGATGTAGTCAAAACTCTCAAAGCTTGGATAGAGCGATTACCAGGAAGAGTCAAACGCACGATGTAGATGTATGTGGAGCTAGGAAGGATTATAATATGGTAGCAAAAAGGGTCAGCAATAATCAATTCAGAGATGCAAAGTTGAATAAACGCTCAACGACGGTACTGTGCTGGTCCTAGGCTAGACCGTGCTAGAGACGCGAGCCTAGAACACTAACGAAATCATGGCGCTGTACGTAAACAAGATAGGAGCACACTCTGAATTTTTTTCCTTTTTCACTTTTTTTTGCACTTTTTTCCTCTCTTTTTTTGCTCCGCAACAAATTTTTTTTCGAAAAAGTCTACAAATGGCCTAAAAACTGCCTAGCCAGAATTTTCCAGACTTAGTTTTTTTAAACTAGAACTATTTTTCTTCTACGGGTAGCACAGAAGTTCAGGAGTCCTACTCTGTCACGACTTGGAGTATGGTGTGATATGGAAATCCAAAACAGAGTAACAAAATAATGGACTTGGACTAGGACTGGTGGCGGAGATGAATCTGGTGGAACGCGGACTGGTGGCGGCGAAGAATCCGGTGGAACTCGGATTGGTGGCGGATATATGTTGTAGGTGGACTCGGATTGGCATGATGGCGGTGGATATGTGGTGGCGTATATGGACTCGGATTGGCGGTGAATATGCGGTGGTGGTATATGGCAGCGGCGATGAAGTTGGTGCGGTGGTGGTATATGGCAGCAACGATGATGATGATGCGGTGGTGACATATGACGCGGCGACGTGACAACCTGTGAACAGAACTCCAAACTCTAAAGGACACTAAAAAGATTATGCAAAGGCTCAGATTGGTTTGGATATGATGAACTAACCCTATATTTTTTTTGGCTTTTTCGTGGACTGTAGGTATGAAGAACAGACTCGATCTAACTATGAAAAACTAAAAAATCTCACCGAGCAACCTGGAAATCTGATACCACTTGATAGAGGCAAAGGTGTCCCGTCTTTCGATGAGATGGTGGCTATCGTTTTGGAGGAAGTCGACTTTGACGATCCGACTACGAACGTGTGAGGATGTCGCGCCTTAGCAATCGCTAAACCAACTCCGAGAGGTTATTGACCACGCCAGAGCACGATCAACCTGACCACGAAGGTCTGTTTCCTGCAGGCAAACAAAGAACAAGCAAGAAACTAAGATTGCAATCTGGATATTGCGAATATAAGAGGAAAGCTTTATTGATCAAGGTGGGGTTCTGTGACGCCTTTGTCTGGTCGTTGAACACAAAATAAGTACGCGAAGTTGCAGCTATGGCAAACTTTTAATCTAAACAAAACCCAATGTCTAAATGGTGCCCTAAGGGCTGTATATATGGAGGAAGAGGGGGGATTTTGTGGCCCTTGGGGAAGGGGTCCGAAACCAACCCTATCTCTTGTTTCCCCACACATACGGACTCTAAAAATAGCCTATACTTATGTATTTCGAAATTACATGGGCCTGGCCCAATAATAAGGTGACGCAGCACCTAGAATAGCCTCTGGACGAAATTTATGAAGTGGCATCTTGTATATTTCATCCAAGGCTTCATGAACTCCTTATGGTGGCTTCAAAGTCCTGAAATCATCACTTGTAACTCCGTTCTTGTTCCCCTTGCTCCAATGTTCATCCTTCTCCAAGCTAGGCCCTTCATTTGTAAGCAAAACAAATGTATCCAATTTAGGCAGCATCATATTCCCAAGAACATTAGAAACATTACCAAGAAACAAAAGTACCTGGTAATTTAATTGGCGTGCGCGAGCTCTAATAATTGGTCCAGTATATGTAACAGTAAGGGGTTGTGGGTGTAACAATGGTATTGATGTCCTCATCAGGCGGAGCGTCGAAAAAGGCCCCAAGATGGGATCTCATGGGTACAGAAGGTTGCGGCAGTGGAAATAGGGTTTCGTGGTGCTCCTGGATTTTTTCAGGGTATATGAGTATATATAGACGAAAGAAGTAGGTCGGTGGAGCCACGAGGGGCCCACGAGGGTGGGGGCGCGCCTACCCCCTGGGCGCGCCTCCCTGCCTCGTGGCCACCTCGTTGCTTCCTTGACAACCACTCCAAGTCTCCTGGATTGCGTTTGTTCCAAAAACGATCCTCGCGAAGGTTTCATTCCGTTTGGATTCTGTTTGATATTCCTTTTCCGTGAAACACTGAAATAGGCAAAAAAACAGCAATTTGCACTAGGCCTTCGGTTAATAGGTTAGTCCCAAAACTAATATAAAAGTGCATAATAAATCCCATTAAACATCCAAAACAGATAATATAATAGCATGGAACAATAAAAAATTATAGATACATTGGAGACGTATCAAGCATCCCCAAGCTTAATTCCTGCTCGTCCTCGAGTAGGTAAATGATAAAAAAAGAATTTTTGATGTGGAATGCTACCTAACATAATTTTCTAAGTAATTCTCTTTATTGTGGCATGAATGTTTATATCTGAAAGATTAAAGATAAAATTTTAATATTGACATAAAAATAATAATACTTCAAGCATACTAACTAAGCAATTATGTATTCTCAAAATAACATGGCCAAAGAAAGCTTATCCCTACAAGATCATATAGTTTGGCTATGCTCATTTTCATCACACAAGAATGCTCTCATCATGCACAACCCAGATGACAAGCCAAGCAACTGTTTCATACTTTAGTGATCTCAAACTTTTTTCAACTTTCACGCAATACATGAGCGTGAGCCATGGACATAACACTATGGGTGGAATAGAATATAATGATGGGGGTTGTGTGGAGAAGACAAAAAAATAGAAAGTCTCACATTGACATGGCTAATCAATGGGCTAGGGAGATGCCCATCAATTGATGCCAATGCAAGGAGTAGGGATTGCCATGCAACAGATGCACTAGAGTCATAAATGTATGAAAGCTCAACAAAAGAAACTAAGTGGGTGTGCATCCAACTTGCTTGCTCACGAAGACCTAGGGCATTTGAGGAAGCCCATTGTTGGAATATACAAGCCAAGTTCTATAATGAAAATTTTCCACTAGTACATGAAAGTGACAAAATAAGAGACTCTCTATCATGAAGATCATGGTGCTACTTTGAAGCACAAGTGTGGAAAAAGGCTAGTATAGCATTATCCCTTCTATTTCTTCTCTTTTTTTGGGCCTTCCCTTTTTTTATTTGGCCTTTCTCTTTTCTTTTATTTGGTACAATGCTCTATTAATGATGATCATCACACTTCTATTTATTTACAACTCAATGATTACAACTTGATACTAGAACAAAAATATGACTCTATATGAGTGCCTCCGGCGGTGTACCAGTATGGCAATGAATCAAGAGTGAAATGTATGATAAATTATGCATGGTGGCTTTGCCACAAATACGATGTCAACTACATGATCATGCAAGGCTATATGACAATGATGAAGCATGTCATAATAAACGAAACGGTGGAAAGTTGCATGGCAATATATCTCCGAATGGCTATGGAAATGCCATAATAGGTAGGTATGGTGACTGTTTTGAGGAAAATATAAGGAGGTTTAAGTGTGATAGAGCGTATCATATCATGGGGGTTGGATGCACCGGCGAAATTTGCACCAACTCTCAAGGTGAGAAAGGGCAATGCACGATACCGAAGAGGCTAGCAATGATGGAAAGGTGAGAGTGCGTATAATCCATGGACTCAACATTAGTCATAAAGAACTCACATACTTATCATCAAAAGCCAAGCACTACGCGCATGCTCCTAGGGGGATAGATTGGTAGGGAAAGACCATCGCTCATCCCTGATTGCCACTCATAAGGATGGCAATCAAAGAACACCTCATGTTTCAAATTTTTCACACAACGTTTACCATACGTGCATGCTACGGGACTTGCAAACTTTGAGACAAGTATTTCTAAAATTCACAACTACTCAACTAGCACGACTCTAATATTACCACCTTCATACTCAAAACAATCATCAAGTATCAAACTTCTCATAGTATTCACTGCACTTTTTATGGAAGTTTTTATTATACCCGTCTTGGATGCCTATCATATTAGGACTAATTTTATAGCCAAAACAAATTACCATGATGTTCTAAAAGACACTCAAAATAATATAAGTGAAGCATGAGAGATCAATAATTTTTATAAAATAAAACCACCGCCGTGCTCTAAAAGATATAAGTGAAGCACTAGAGCAAAATTATCTAGCTCAAAAGATATAAGTGAAGCACATAGAGTATTCTAATAAATTCCGATTCATGTGTATCTCTACCAAAAGGTGTGTACAGCAAGGATGATTGTGGTGAACTAAAAATCAAAGAGTCAAATCATAGAAGACGCTCCAAGCAAAACACATATCATGTGGTGAATAAAAATATAGCCTCAAGTAAAGTTACCGATAGACGAAGACGAAAGAGGGGATGCCTTCCGGGGCATCCCCAAGCTTAGGCTTTTGGTTGTCCTTGAATTTTACCTTGGGGTGCCTTGGGCATCCCCAATCTTAGGCTCTTGCCACTCCTTATTCCAAAATCCATCAAATCTTGACCAAAAACTTGAAAACTACACAACACAAAACTTAACAGAAAATCTCATGAGCTCCGTTAGTATAAGAAAACAAACCACCACCTTAAGGTACTGTAATGAACTCATTATTTATTTATATTGGTGTTAAACCTACTGTATTACAACTTATCAATGGTTCATAACCCCCGATACTAGCCATAGATTCATCAAAATAAGCAAACAACACACGAAAAATAGAATCTGTAAAAAAACAGAATAGTCTTTAGCAATCTGATTTGTTCGAATACTTATGGAACTCCACAATTTCTGAAAAACTAGGATAACCTGGATAATTTGTATATTGATCTACCGCAAAAAGAATTGGTATTTTATCACGTTCTCGTGAATTTTAACAATTGGTTTCGTGATCGCAAAGTTTGTGTCTTTTTCAGCAAGATCAAACAACTATCACACAAGAAGATCCTATTGGTTCTACTTGGCACAAACACTAATTCAAACATAAAAACACATCCAAACATAAGCTAGATGAATTATTTATTACTAAACAGGGGCAAAAAGAAAAGAAGAAAAATAAAATTGGGCTGCCTCCCAACAAGCGCTGTTGTTTAACGCCCCTAGCTAGGCAAAGAGATTTCAATGATGCTCACATGAAAGACAAGAATTGAAGCACAAAGAGAGCATCATAAAACACATGACAAACACATCTAAGTCTAACATACTTCATATGCATAGGCATCTTATAGGCAAACAAATTATCAAGTCAAGCAAAAACTAGCATATGCAAGGAAGAAGAAAGAGACGATAGCAATCTCAACATGATAAGAGGTAATTTGGTAAGATAAAAATTTATACAACCATATTTTCCTCTCTCATAATAATTACATGTAGGATCATAGGCAAATTCAACAAAATAGCTATCACATAACATATTCTCAACACGATCCACATGCATGCGAAGTTGACACTTTTCCAAAATAGTGGGATTATCATTAACTAAAGTCATGACCTCTCCAAACCCACTTTTAATATTATTGCAAACACTATTATCAATCTCATATTCATCATGGGGCTTAAATAAATTTTCAAGATCATAAGAAGAATAACCCCAATCATGATCATTGCAACAAGTAGTATACATAGCAAAACTAGCATCCCCAAGCTTAGGGTTTTGCATATTATTAGCACAATTGACATCAAGAGAATTTATAGTAAAATCACTGCAATCATGCTTTTTATTCAAGGAGCTATCGTGAATCTCTTCATAAATTTCTTCATCACAATTTCAGATTCACGAATTTCAAGCAAAACCTCATAAAGGTAATCTAGTGCACAATACTCACTAGCAACTGGTTCATCATAATTGGATCTCTTAAAAAGATTCGTAAGCGGATGAGGATCCATAAACTTTTAGCTAGCGAAGATGCAAGCAAAAAGAAGGCACATGGTAACACAAGATCGAACGGAAGAAAGGCAAAGAAAACGGCAAAGGTGAAGTGGGGGAGAGGAAAACGAGAGGCAAATGGCAAATAATGTAATGCGAGGGAGAAGAGTTTGTTATGGGTACTTGGTATGTCTTGACTTGTGCATAGATCTCCCCGGCAACGGCGCCAGAAATCCTTCTTGCTACCTCTTGAGCATGCGTTGGTTTTCCCTTGAAGAGGAAAGGGTGATGCAGCAAAGTAGCGTAAGTATTTCCCTTAGTTTTTGAGAACCGAGGTATCAATCCAGTAGGAGACTACACGCAAGTCCCTCGTACCTGCACAAACAATCAAGAACCTTGCAACCAACGCGATAAAGGGGTTGTCAATCCCTTCACAGCCACTTGCAAAAGTGAGATCTGATAGAGATAATAAGATAAATATTTTTGATATTTTTGTTGTAAGATTGGAAAGTAAAGATTGCAAAATAAACGGCGACAGAAATAGCACGTTGGCGGGAGATTAATACGATGAAAAATAGACCCGGGGGGCATAGGTTTCACTAGTGGCTTCTCTCAAGATAACATAATCTACGGTGGGTGAACAAATTACTGTCGAGCAATTGATAGAAAAGCGCATAATTATGAGAATATCTAGGCATGATCATGTATATAGGCATCACGTCCATGACAAGTAAACCGAAACGATTCTGCATCTACTACTATTACTCCACACATCGACCACTATCCAGCATGCATCTAGAGTATCAAGTTCATAGGAACAGAGTAATGCATTAGGCAATATGACATGATGTAGAGGGATAAACTCAAGCAATATGATATAAACCCCATCTTTTTATCCTCGATGGAAACAATACAATACGTGCCTTGCTGCCCCTACTATCACTGGGAAAGGACACCGCAAGATTGAACCCAAAGCTAAGCACTTCTCCCATTGCAAGAAAGATCAATCTAGTAGGCCGAACTAAACCGATAATTCGAAGAGACTTGCAAAGATATCAAATCATTCATAGAAGAATTCAGATAAGAACCAAATATTGTTCATAGATAATCTTGATCATAAACCCACAATTCATGGGATCTTGGCAAACACACAACAAAAAAGTATTACATCAAATAAATCTCGAAGAACATCGAGGAGAACTTTGTATTGAGAACCAAAGAGAGAGAAGAAGCCATCTAGCTAATAACTATGGACCCGAAGGTCTGTGGTAAACTACTCACACATCATCGGAGAGGCTATGGTGTTGATGTAGAAGCCCTCCGTGATCGAATCCCCCTCCGGCAGATCGCCAGAAAAGGCCCCAAGATGGGATCTCACGGGTACAGAAGGTTGCGGTGGTGGAAAAGTGGTTTCGTTGCTCCCCTGGATGTTTACAGGGTACAAGGGTATATATATAGGAGAAAGAAGTACGTCGGTGGAGCTATGAGGGGCCCACGAGGGTGGGGGCGCGCCTGCACCCCCTGGGCGCGCCCTCCTGCCTCGTGGCCGCCTCATTGCGTCTCTGACTTCCACTCCAAGTCTCCCGGATTGCGTTTGTTCCAAGAAAGATCCTCGCGAAGGTTTCGTTCCGTTTGATATTCCTTTTCTGCGAAACACTGAAATAGGCAAAAAAAAACAGCAACTGACACTGGCCTCCGGTTAATAGGTTAGACCCAAAATAATATAAACTTTGGCAGTAGGCCAAAATTTTGGAAATGTGGAGGGAAACTTTGCGTGCGGTGCCGCTGGACCATTCACTTTGAACGATTGTGTGCATCGCAAACGATTCTTCTGCTTTACGCGCATGGGATGAGTTTGATAATTCAAATTTTGGTGGAAATTTCCCCGGGTACGTCATTGCATAATTAACGTCGCTTGCTAATTTGGGCACACAAAAGAGCGTACATCAGACAGACCACACTTACTGAATCGAGCAATTTTAGTAATTAAACAGAGCCAGTTGACCTAAACATTGCTCTAACAAAAGACCAGCATTAAAAACAAAGCCTAAGTACGCATAATTTGAACAAATCCGCCGCCGCGCCGGCCTATGCATCGCCGGTGTGAGATGAGACGTCGATGACTTTTCCTGGGGACATGCCGCCATGGGTGGACTCCGCGTCCCCCGTGCTGAAGTCGACCGCGTCCTCGTCCTCGGCGCCGCCCTCAAGGTTGTAGTACTCATAGTAGTGGTTGCGCCAGAGCTCGCGTTGGTACTCCACCGCCGATTCCTCGACGGACAGACTCTTCTCTACCTTGACTTCGGCCACGCGCAACTCCTCCTCCTGGTGCTCCTCGATCTCCGCCGCCTCCTGCATCTCCAGCTCCCACTCGGCGACCTCGTGAGGAAGCAGGTGCTCCATGGCCACCGTCGCCTTTTCAGACGTGGGTTGCATGCTGGAGTCCGAGGTGGCCTGGAATATCTTGGCGTGTGCATCCTTGATCTTGGCGTGGATGGCCTCGACCCGGGCCAGGGCGACATTGGCGGCACGGATGGCAGCTCGAGCGCTCTCGGCGTTTGCAGCCGCCATCGCAGCAGTAGCTGCAGCCGTCTCGGCTGCTGCAGCTGCCCTGTCGGCTGCCACAGACGCCCTCTCAGTGAAAGCGAAAGCACTCAATGCGGATGCGGCGGCACTCTCGGTGTAGGCGGGCGCCCTCTCGGCGCAGGCGGCGGGGGGGGACGCGGCCATCCTACGGTCCTTCACGAAGTGTTTCCACGTCGTCATCTTTGCAAGAAGGGGGTGTGGGAATGGGGATCGGGATTCGTGGATTCAGGGGCTGCCTGCACTGGAGCAGACGAGCCGGCGAAGCTTAAGGAGGGATACTTAAATAGACCCAGATATTTTCATCGCAAACGGTTCCTAGAAAACAACTGTGTGATGTTGTAGATATTTTTTATTAGCTGTGAAAGATGAATTTGGAGTAAACTGGCAACGGATGGTGTTTTAAATGTACGAGAAATTTTGTGGTACTAATACAATTGTCATGTCAAATTTTGGAAAATTTCAGGGGTCATTTGACCTTTTAAGACATTTAAGTGATTTTCTAGCCATTTAATGACCGTGCTTCAATTTTGAACTACATCTACATGCAACGGCTAACCAAAACGGTTTGAAAAATCATATTTGTGTACTTGCGTGTGAGTTAATTCCATGTGCAGTAAATTAGAAGGAATTTTCAAACATATTTGTCTCGCGACATGGACACATGCATATGTACGCATGGAGTGACATGGCATTTTAATTCCAAAAAATAAAAAATTATCAGAAACACATGAAACCTTGGTTGATGCAATGTCATGCCACCAAGATGATGTGGTAAAGAAATTGGCATGTTTGACGAAAGTTTGGACACACACCCCTCACAAACCGGAGCAACTCACTAGAAGGCCCGTGGTTCCGAGAGGGAACAATGCATGTTTGATAACGAATGGGAGATAGCTTCCTCTTACGGCCTTCAATTTTTTTCTACGTCTAACATGCACTACTACAACTGTAATATGAAAATTTGGAAAATTCTAGGGGTCATTTGACCTTTTAAAGACATTTAAGTGATTTTCTAGCCATTTAATGATCGTAATTCAAATTTGAACTACATCTACATGCAACGCCTAACCAAAACGGTTTGAAAAATCATATTTGTGTACTTGTGTGCATGTTAATTCCATCCGCAGTAAATTAGAAGGAATTTTCAAACATAATTGTCTCACGACATGGACACATGCATACGTATGCATGGAGTGACATGGCATTTTAATTCCAAAAAATAAAAAAAATTAGAAACACATGAAACCTTGGTTGATGTAATGTCATGCCACCAAGATGATGTGGTAAACAAATTGGCATGTTTGATGAAAGTTTGGACACACACCCCTCACAAACCGGAGCAACTCACTAGAAGGCTCGTGGTTCCGAGAGGGAACAATGCGTGTTTGATGACGAATGGGAGATAGCTTCCTCTTATGGCCTTCAATTTTTGTCTAAGTCTAACGTGCACTACTACAACTGTAATGTGAAATTTTGGAAAATTCTAGGGGTCATTTGACCTTTTAAAGACATTTAAATGATGTTCTAGCCATTTAATGACCATAATTCAAATTTGAACTACATCTACATGCAACGCCTAACCAAAACGGTTTGAAAAATCATATCTGTGTACTTGTGTGCGAGTTAATTCCATGTGCAGTAAATTAAAAGGAATTTTCAAACATATTGGTCTCAAGGCATGGGCACATGCATATGTATGCATGGAGTGCCATGGCATTTTAATTCCAAAAAATTAATAAATGATCTAGAAAACATGAAATCTTGGTTGATGTAATGTCATGCCACCAAGATGATGTGGTAAAGAAATTGGCATGTTTGACGAAAGTTTGGACACACACCCCTCACAAACCGGAGCAACTCACTAGAAGGTTTGTGGTTCCGAGAGGGAAAGATGCATGTTTGATGACGAACGGGAGATAGCTTCCTCTTACGGCCTTCAATTTTTTTCTATGTTTAACGTGCACTAATACAACTGTCATGTGAAATTTTGGAAAATTTCAGGGGTCATTTGACCTTTTCAAAACATTTAAGTGATTTTCTAACCATTTAATGACCATAATTCAAATTTGAACTACATCTACATGCAACGCCTAACCAAAACGGTTTGAAAAATCATATTTTTGTGTACTTGTGTGCGAGTTAATTCCATGTGCAGTAAATTAGAAGAAATTTTCAAACATACTGGTCTCAAGGCATGGGCACATGCATGGAGTGCCATGGTATTTTAATTCCAAAAAATAAAAAATGATCAGAAAAACATGAAACTTCGCTTGATTTAATGTCATGCCACCAAGATGATATGGTAAAGAAATCGGGCTGTTTGACGAAAGTTTGGACACACGCCCCTCTCAAACCGGAGCAACTCACTAGAAGGTTCGTGGTTCCGAGAGAGAACAATGCATGTTTGATGATGAACGGGAGATAGCTTCCTCTAACGGCCTTCAATTTTTTTTTATGTTTAACGTGCACTAATACAACTGTCATGTGAAAATTTGAAAAATTTCAGGGGTCATTTGACCTTTTAAAGACATTTAAGTGATTTTCTAACAATTTAATGATCGTAGTTCAACTTTGAACTACATCTACATGCAACGCCTAACCAAAATGGTTCGAAAAATCATATTTTTGTGTACTTGTGTGCGAGTTAATTCCATGTGCAGTAAATTAGAAGGAATTTTCAAACATATTGCTCTCAAGGCATGGGCACATGCATGGAGTGCCATGACATTTTATTTCCAAATAATTAAAAAATGATCAGAAAAAATGAAACCTTGCTTGATTTACTATCATGCCACCAAGATGATGTGGTAAAAAAATTGTCCTGTTTGACGAAAGTTTGGACACACCCTCACAAACTGGAGCAACTCACTAGAAGGTTCGTGGTTCCAAGAGGGAACAATGCATGTTTGATGACGAACGGGAGATAGCTTCCTCTTACGACCTTCAGTTTTTTTTCTACGTTTAACTTGCACTAATACAATTGTCATGTGAAAATTGGGAAAATTTCAGGGGTCATTTGACCTTTTAAATACATTTAAGTGATTTTCTAACCATTTAATGACCGTAATTCAAATTTGAACTACACCTACATGCAACGCCTAACCATAACGGTTTGAAAAATCATATTTTTGTGTACTTGTGTGCGAGTTAAAAAATCATCAGACAATGTAAATATTTGGTGTTCAAAAAAGAAAATGTAAAGATCTGGCAAGACAACCGGCCCCCACACTATTGGCACTCTATCTCGTGGCTCGAGATTTGGTAGGTGAGTGGCAGGGACGTGTACCCAGCTGTGATGTTGTGCCGACAGCAGGCAAGCACCGATGGATCCGCTCTTGTCGTGCGGCGCGCCACGCCTCTCGCTTTGCGGCGCTCCAACGGTCTCGCCGTGCGGCGAGCCGCAACCTATCAGCGTGGACGCGCCTAACTTGCTCTGCGGTGCGCCATCGATCATGTTGTGCGGGGAGCTGCAGCCTCTCGGCGCTGACATGCCTATCTTAATCCACGGCGCTCAAGCGCCATGCGCCAAAGGTCTGCTCAACCCTGGCGATGACGCGCATCACGGCGTCGTCCATCGCGTTGCCGGGGAGCGCCTCGGTCTCGACGGACCGTGGCGCCTACTTGTTTTCCTCGTCGACAAGGTTGATGGCAGTGGTGGCGCTTTGGTGGGTTGGCATGCTTGGAAAAGGTGGATGTGCTACAGGCTGCGCTTCTCGCCTTTGTGTGTCGTGCGCCGCCTATGCACAATATCGCTGGGTGGTGGGAAACAGGTGAGGAAATGGCCGGAAACGATGGCGTGTTCATAAAACGCCATCAATTAATGAAAACTTAGCATAGAAGGAACATCGAGCTAGCACAAGAAGTAGATGATGATCAGATGAACACGGACCACACTAGGGAACCTGTCGGTGATGAATTCATCAATCACAAACGGTTGAATACTAGCAAGCATTTTCCCACAACACACACGACCTATTCCATCACAAACAGGTCGGATGGATCAAGTGTATGCCACGTATCGCACATTGTTAAAAAGTAATGCGGTAGACCTTCTTTAACATGTGTTAAAAAATAAAAAATAAAATAAAAAACAAGGACCTCGGTGTAAAAAAGTAATGCGGTAGACCTTCTTTAACATGTGTTAAAAAATAAAAAAATAAAAAAGGACCTCGAGGTTAAATTAACTCATGGTATGGGTCGTATCAGTCATTTAATTTGACAAATATAACCCATCCTATCAGTTAATTTAACATCAACACAACTCCCCATCCAGTCACCCATCTGATGGCTACTCCAGCCTGAGCACACTTAACTTGAGAGTTCTCTTACATGAGCTATTGGTGGAACAGCTAGTCCTTGCTGATAGGATGCCTCTTCGCATCCTTATGGCATATCCGGATGACTGCCCGTCCCCCAATGGCCAATAGATGTTGTGTAGACAGAGCATATCGCATACGTCTTATTAGAAGCAATCGTCTGTGTTATTATCGGTCTTCGCACACATTTCTGATTACATACCTTTTTGCCGTGTATCACACACATCTTGTTATATTGAACTGTTTCTATTCTGTCGTGTCAACACAAACAGTTCATCTGAGTGAACCGCATGCCGTATATCGCACACACCTTCATCTGTCTGCCCGTTTCTTTTGTGTCGCCTAATCACAAACAGTTCATCTGATTGAATTGTATGTTGTATATCGCACACACCTTCATCTGGCCGCCTGTTTCATTTGTTCCTCCTCATCGCAAACAATTAATTAACCTGAACCCCATGCCTTGCATCGCACACGCAACTAAAATCTGAACTGTGTTTGATTCATCCTCCATCGCAAACATTTTGCACCTTTTTTGAAGGGTTTTTACACCACCGTTTGCGATTATGGCATCGCACACAGTTTCGTCGAAGGGTCTCTGATCGTAGTGTCGCGTTAGCAACAACTGCAGTAGTGAAGCACCGTAAGATCGAACCCACTATAAAGCACCTCTTCCCATTGCAAGATAAATAAATTAAGTTGGCCAAACAAAACTGAAATATTAGAGAAGAAATATGAGGCTATAAGAGATCATGCATAAAAGAGATCAAAGAAACTCAAATACTTTCATGGATATAAAAAGATATAACTAATCATAAACTCAAAGTTCATCAGATCCCAACAAACACACCGCAAAAAGATTTACATCATATGGATCTCCAAGAGACCACTGTATTGCGAATTCAGCGAGAGAGAGGAAGCCATCTAGCTACTAACTACGGACCCGAAGGTCTACAAAGAACTACTCATGCATCATCGGAGAGGCACCAATGGAGGTGGTGAACCCCATCCGAGATGGTGTCTGTATTGGATCTGGTGGTTCTAGACTCTACGGCGGCTCGATTAATATTTCGTCGACTCCCCTAGGGTTTTGGGAACATTGGGGTATTTATAGAGCACAGAGGCGGTCTAGGGGGCACCCGAGGTGGGCACAACCCACCAGGGCGCGCCTGGGCCTCCTGGCACGCCCTGGTGGGTTGTGCTCTCCTCAGAGCACCACCCAGGTGCAGCCAGGGCCCATTAGGTGTCTTTTGGTCCAAAAAATTCTCCGTGAAGTTTTGTTGCATTTGGACTCCATTTGGTGATTTCCTGCGATGTAAAAAACATACAGAAAACAGCAACTGGCACTTGGCACTATGCCAATAGGTTATGATATAAAATGACTATAAAATGATTATAAAACATCCAAGATTGATAATATAACATCATGGAACAATAAAAAATTATAGATACGTTGGAGACGTATCAGCATCCCCAAGCTTAACTCCTACTTATCCTCGAGTAGGTAAGTGATAAAAACAGAATTTTTGATGTGGAATGCTGCCTATCATGTCATATCATAATCTTTTCTTTATAGCATGGACATTTGGAATTTTATGTGATCCAAAGCAATGGTCTAGTCTTGACATGATAATTTAAATACTCAAGCATATTGAGGGAGTCCTGGATTAGGGGGTGTTCGGATAGCCGGACTATACCTTCAGCCGGACTCCAGGACTATGAAGATACAAGATTGAAGACTTCATCCCGTGTCTGGAAGGATCTTTTCTTGGCGTGGAAGGCAAGCTAGGCGTGCGGATATTCAAGATCTCCTACCATTGTAACCGACTCTGTGTAACCCTAACCCTATCCGGTGTCTATACAAACCGGAGGGTTGTAGTCCGTAGGACAACCATCATCATCATACACAATCATACCATAGGCTAGCTTCTAGGGTTTAGCCTCCTTGATCTCGTGGTAGATCTACTCTTGTACTACCCATATCATCAATATTAATCTAGCAGGAGTAGGGTTTTACCTCCATCGAGAGGGCCCGAACCTGGGTAAAATAAAGTGTCCCTTGTCTCCTGTCACCATCCGACCTTGATGCACAGTTCGGGACCCCCTACCCGAGATCCACCGGTTTTGACACCGACATTGGTGCTTTCATTGAGAGTTCCTCTGTGTCGTCGCTTTTAGGCCCGATGGCTCCTTTGATCATCAACAATGATGAGGTCCAGGGTGAGACTTTCCTCCCTGGACAAATCTTCGTCTTCGGCGGCTTCGCTCTGCGGGCCAATTCGCTTGGTCGTCTGGAGCAGATCGAAAGCTACGCCCCTGGCCATCAAGTCAGGTTTGGAAGCTTAAACTACATGGCAGATGTCCGCGGAGACTTGATCTTTGATGGGTTCGAGCCACAACCAAGCGCGCCGCACTACCTCGAGGGGCATGATATAGCTCTGCCTCCGAAAAGAGCCCTGGAGGCCGCACACGCACCGGCCCCGATCCTCGACTCGGAGCCCGCTGCGTTCTTTGAGCATGAACGGTTGGACGCCACCTCAGGGGCTAAGATCTTGAAGGCGATCGAGCCGAACGCCAGCCTCGCACTCCGCACGGCCCATGACTCCAAGGAGTCGGATTCTTCTCCGAACTCCGGGCCTCCCGTGCCCCTGCCGATCGAATCCGATCGGGCGCCTATAATGGAGTTCACCGCCGCGGACATCTTTCAGTACTCACCTTTCGGTGATATCCTGAATTCTCTCAAGTCTCTCTCTCTATCAGGAGAGCCCAGGCCGGACTATGGTCTGCGAGGTTGGGATTCAGACGACGAAGAAATTCAAAGCCCACCCACCACCCACTTAATAGCCACTGTCGATGATTTAACCGACATACTTGACTTCGGATCCGAAGACTTCGACGGTATGGACGACGAAGATGGAGATGAACAGGAACCAACACCTATAGGGCGCTGGACCGCCACCCCACCTAACGATGTATTCATGGTGGATACCCCTAAAGGAAACGACAACGAGGAAAAAGGGGACGAAAAAAGGGATAAACCCTCCGAAAAGCAATCAAAGCGGCGATGAAAACGCCGAGCCAAGCCCCGCCTCGATCAAGACCCAGCCATAGAGCAGGATGAGCCGGTAGACGACGAGCAGGCCACAGAGCAACCGTCCGAACAGGGCAACGCGTATAGAGAGGACAGACGGCCCTCCCCCGGCCATAACAAAACTCCGGACGATCTCACGCCGGATAAAACCACGAAGCAGAAAAATCTCCACGAAAGGCTCGTTGCCACAGCACGCAGCCTGAAAAAGCAGAAGCGGAAGCTAAAGACGGCGGAAGATGCACTCAGAATAAGATGGAGCAAGGTAATCAAGACCGCAGACAAATACGGCGGCAGCCGCCGCACTAAAAGCTATCCGAAGAGAAAACTACTGCCCGAATTCGACCAAGAGGCCCTAGAGCCCTCGCATTCAAAAAATAAAAAAGCCACACGGTCGGATAGACGACCCCACGGCCACCATAAAACGGCAAGCGGCGCTGCACTCAATGCGTCATGCGACCCAATTAAAGACTCGCATCATGGCCCAGCCAGGTCCATTTACGGGCCAAGAAAGCAAGCTCTCACAAGCAATGCAAAAAAGCCATCATCAGAATCCGGCACACCCAAATACAGGGGCGCCACACACCCCCTATGTTTCACCGATGAGGTCCTGGAATATGAATTTCCAGAGGGATTCAAACCCGTCAACATAGAGGCGTACGATGGAACAACAGACCCCGGAGTCTGGATCGAGGATTATATCCTCCACATACATATGCTAGAGGAGATGATCTCCACGCCATTAAATATTTACCCCTTAAGCTTAAAGGGCCAGCCCGGCACTGGCTTAAAAGCCTTCCCGAAAACACAATTGGAATTTGGGAAGAGCTCGAGGATGCTTTCCAAGCAAATTTTCAAGGGACCTATGTCCGCCCCCCGGACGCAGACGATCTCAGTCACATAACTCAACAGCCCGGAGAATCAGCTCGGCAGTTCTGGAACAGATTCCTTACTAAAAAGAATCAGATAGTGGATTGTCCGGACGCCAAAGCCTTAGCATCTTTCAGGCATAATGTCCGAGACGAATGGCTCGCCAGACACCTCGGCCAGGAAAATCCAAGAACAATGGCCGCACTCACAAGCCTCATGACCCGCTTTTGCGCAGGAGAGGACAGCTGGTTGGCATGATGCAGCCCCAGCGACCCAAGTACATCCGAAATCAGGGATGGAAATGGAAAACCGCGACGAAATAAGGACCGTCGCCGAACAAAAGAAAAAAGTCCGAAGAGCACGGCAGTCAATGCCGGATTCAAAAGCTCATGGCAAAATCAGACAAAACCACCCCTTCAGGATAATAGGGACGATCCGTCCAGCTTAAACAGAATCCTGGAAAGAATATGTCAGATACACGGTGTTGGAAATATGCCCTAGAGGCAATAATAAAGGCATTATTATTATATTTCCTTATTCATGATAATTGTCTTTATTCGTGCTATAATTGTGTTATCCGGAAATCGTAATACATGTGTGAATAACAGACAACAACGTGTCCCTAGTAAGCCTCTAATTGACTAGCTCGTTGATCAACAGATAGTCATGGTTTCCTGACTATGGGCATTGGATGTCAATGATAACGAGATCACATCATTAGGAGAATGATGTGATGGACGAGACCCAATCCTAAACATAGCATAAGATCGCATAGTTCGTTTGCTAGAGTTTTCCAATGTCAAGTATCCTTTCCTTAGACCATGAGATCGTGTAACTCCCGGATACCGTAGGAGTGCTTTGGGTGTGCCAAACGTCACAACGTAACTGGGTGACTATAAAGGTATACTACAGGTATCTCCGAAAGTATCTGTTGGGTTGACACGGATCGAGACTGGGATTTGTCACTCCGCTTGACGGAGAGGTATCACCGGGCCCTCTCGGTAATGCATCATCATAATGAGCTCAACGTGATCAAAGTGTTTGATCACGGGATCATACATTACGGTACGAGTAAAGTGACTTGCCGGTAACAAGATTGAACGAGGTATTGGGATACCAACGATCGAATCTCGGGCAAGTAAAATACCGATTGACAAAGGGAATCGTATACGGGATTAATTGAATCCTCGACATCATGGTTCATCCGATGACATCATCGAGGAGCATGTGGGAGCCAACATGGGTATCCAGATCCCGCTGTTGGTTATTGCCCGAGAGCCGTCTCGGTCATGTCTGCATGTCTCCCGAACCCGTAGGGTCTACACACTTAAGGTTCGGTGACGCTAGGGTTGTTAGGAAGACTTGTATGTGATTACTGAATGTTGTTCGGAGTCCCGGATGAGATCCCGGACGTCACGAGGAGTTCCGGAATGGTCCGGAGGTGAAGATTTATATATGGGAAGTTGTCATACGGACACCGGGAAGTTTCGGGGGCATATCGGTATTGTACCGGGGCCACCGGAGGGGTTCTGGGGGTCCACCGGGAGGGGCCACCTCTCCCGGAGGGCCTTATGGGCTGTATGAGGAAGGGAACCAGCCCAAAGTGGGCTGGTGCGCCTTCCCCCCCCCCCAAGGGCCCATGCGCCTAGGGTTTGGGGAAACCCTAAAGGGGGCGCCCCCCTTGCTTGGGGGGCAAGTCCCCCCTTCCCTGGTCACCGCCCCCCTCTAGATCCCATCTAGAGGGGCCGCCCCCCCCCCCCCCCTTGCCCCTTCCCCTATAAATAGAGGGGTGAGGGGAGGGCTGCGGAAGTCAACTCAAGGCGCAGCCCCTCCCCTCCCCAACACCTCCTCCTCCGTACGTGCTTGGCGAAGCCCTGTCGGAGTACTGCTGCACCAACAACACCACGCCGTCGTGCTGCCGTTGGAGTCTTCTTCCTCAACCTCTCCTTCCCCTTGCTGGATCAAGAAGGAGGAGACGTCGATCGTCCCGTACGTGTGTTGAACGCGGAGGTGCTGTCCGTTCGGCACTTGGTCATCGGTGATCTGAATCACGGCGAGTACGACTACGTCATCACCGTTCCCTGAACGCTTCCGTGCGCGATCTACAAAGTGGTATGTAGATGCAATCTCTCTCCCATGACTCGTTGCTTAGATGAACTCATAGATGGATCTTGGTGAAACCGTAGGAAAATTTTTAATTTTCTGCAACGTTTCCCAACAATGGCATCATGAGCTAGGTCTATGCGTAGTTCTCTATTGCACGAGTAGAACACAATTTGTTGTGGGCGTAGATGTTGTCAACTTTCTTGCCGCTACTAGTCTTATCTTGCTTCAGCGGTATTGTGGGATGAAGCGGCCCGGACCAACCTTACATGTACGCTTACGTGAGACCGGTTCCACCGACTAACATGCACTAGTTGCATAAGGTGGCTGGCGGGTGTCTGTCTCTCCTACTTTACTTGGAGCGGATTCGATGAAAAGGGTCCTTATGAAGGGTAAATAGAAGTTGACAAATCACGTTGTGGCTTTCACGTAGGTAAGAAAACGTTCTTGCTAGAACCCTAATTCAGCCACGTAAAACTTGCAACAACAATTAGAGGACGTCTAACTTGTTTTTGCAGCAAGTGCTTTGTGATATGATATGGCCAAAGTTGTGATGAATGATGAATGATCTATATGTGATGTATGAGATGTTCATGCTATTGTAATAGGAATCACGACTTGCATGTCGATGAGTATGACAACCGGCAGGAGCCATAGGAGTTGTCTTTATTTTTTGTATGACCTGCATGTCATTGAGAAACGCCATGTAATTACTTTACTTTATTGCTAAACGCGTTAGCCATAGTAGTAGAAGTAATAGTTGGCAAGCAACTTCATGGAGACACGATGATGGAGATCATGATGATGGAGATCATGGTGTCAAGCCGGTGACAAAGATGATCATGGAGCCCCAAGATGGAGATCAAAGGAGCTGTGTGATATTGGCCATATCATGTCACGTTTATTATTTGATTGCATGTGATGTTTATCATGTTTTGCATCTTGTTTACTTAGAACGACGGTAGTAAATAAGATGATCCCTCATAATAATTTCAAGAAGTGTTCCCCCTAACTGTGCACCGTTGCGACAGTTCGTTGTTTCGAAGCACCACGTGATGATCGGGTGTGGTAGATTATAATGTTCACATACAACGGGTGTAAGACAGATTTACACATGCAAACACTTAGGTTGACTTGACGAGCCTAGCATGTACAGACATGGCCTCGGAACACAGAAGACCGAAAGGTCGAGCATGAGTCATATAGAAGATACGATCAACATGAAGATGTTCACCAATGTTGACTAGTCCGTCTCACGTGATGATCGGACACGGCCTAGTTGACTTGGATCATGTAATACTTAGATGACTAGAAGAGGGATGTCTATCTAAGTGGGAGTTCATTAAATAATTTGATTAAATGAACTTTATTATCATGAACTTAGTCTAAAATATTTACAATATGTCTTGTAGATCAAATGGCCAACGTAGTCCTCAACTTCAACGCGTTCCTAGAGAAAACCAAGCTAAAAGACGATGGCAGCAACTATACGGACTGGGTCCGGAACCTGAGGATCATCCTCATAGCTACCAAGAAAGATTATGTCCTACAAGCACCGCTGGGTGACGCACCTGTTCTCCCTGCAGAACAAGACGTTATGAACGCTTGGCAGTCACGTTCCGATGATTACTCCCTCGTTCAGTGCGGCATGCTTTACAGCTTAGAGCCGGGGCTCCAAAAGCGTTTTGAGAGACATGGAGCATATGAGATGTTCGAAGAGCTGAAAATGGTTTTCCAAGCTCATGCCCGGGTCGAGAGATATGAAGTCTCCGACAAATTCTTTAGCTGTAAGATGGAGGAAAATAGCTTTGTCAGTGAACACATACTCAAGATGTCTGGGTTGCACAACCGCTTGACTCAACTGGAAGTTAATCTCCCGGATGAAGCGGTCATTGACAGAATCCTCCAGTCGCTTCCACCTAGCTACAAGAGCTTTGTGATAAACTACAACATGCAGGGGATGGTAAAGACCATTCCTGAGGTATATGCTATGCTGAAATCAGCAGAGGTAGAAATCAAGAAGGAGCATCAAGTGTTGATGGTGAATAAAACCACTAAGTTCAAGAAGGGCAAGGGTAAAAAGAACTTCAAGAAGGACGGCAAGGAAGTCGCCGCGCCTGGTAAGCAAGTTACTGGGAAGAAGCCAAAGAATGGACCCAAGCCCGAGACTGAGTGCTTTTATTGCAAGGGAAGTGGTCACTGGAAGCGGAACTGCCCCAAATACTTAGCGGACAAGAAGGCCGGCAAAACAAAAGGTATATGTGATATACATGTAATTGATGTGTACCTTACCAGTACTCGTAGTAGCTCTTGGGTATTTGATACCGGTGCAGTTGCTCACATTTGTAACTCAAAACAGGAGCTGCGGAATAAACGGAGACTGGCGAAGGACGAGGTGACGATGCGCGTCGGGAATGGTTCCTAGGTCGATGTGATCGCCATCGGCACGCTGCCTCTACATTTACCTACGGGATTAGTTTTAAACCTCAATAATTGTTATTTAGTGCCAAGTTTGAGCATGAACATTGTGTCTGGATCTCGTTTAATTCGAGATGGCTACTCATTTAAATCCGAGAATAATGGTTGTTCTATTTATATGAGAGATATGTTTTATGGTCATGCTCCGATGGTTAATGGTTTATTCTTAATGAATCTCGTACGTGATGATACACATATTCATAGTGTGAATACCAAAAGAGTTAAAATTGATAACAATAGTCCCACATATTTGTGGCACTGCCGCCTTGGTCACATAGGTGTCAAACGCATGAAGAAGCTCCATGCAGATGGACTTTTAGAGTCTCTTGATTATGAATCATTTGACACGTGCGAACCATGCCTCATGGGTAAAATGACCAAGACTCCGTTCTCAGGAACAATGGAGCGAGCAACCAACTTATTGGAAATCATACATACCGATGTGTGCGGTCCAATGAGTGTTGAGGCTCGCGGTGGCTATCGTTATGTTCTCACCCTCACTGATGACTTGAGTAGATATGGGTATGTCTACTTAATGAAACACAAGTCTGAGACCTTTGAAAAGTTCAAGGAATTTCAGAGTGAGGTTGAAAATCAACGTGATAGAAAGATCAAGTTTCTACGATCAGATCGTGGAGGAGAATACTTGAGTCACGAATTTGGCACGCACTTAAGAAAATGTGGAATAGTTTCACAACTCACGCCGCCTGGAACACCTCAGCGTAATGGTGTGTCCGAATGTCGTAATCGCACTCTATTAGATATGGTACGATCTATGATGTCTCTTACCGATTTACCGCTATCTTTTTGGGGCTATGCTTTAGAGACTGCCGCATTCACTTTAAATAGGGCTCCGTCAAAATCCGTTGAGATGACACCGTATGAATTATGGTTTGGGAAGAAACCTAAGCTGTCGTTTCTAAAAGTTTGGGGATGCGATGCTTATGTCAAGAAACTTCAACCTGAAAAGCTCGAACCCAAGTCGGAAAAATGCGTCTTCATAGGATACCCTAAAGAAACTATTGGGTATACCTTCTACCTCAGATCCGAAGGCAAGATCTTTGTTGCCAAGAATGGATCCTTTCTAGAGAAAGAGTTTCTCTTGAAAGAAGTAAGTGGGAGGAAAGTAGAACTTGATGAAGTGTTACCTCTTGCACCGGAAAATGGCGAAACTCAAGAAAACGTTCCTGAGGTGCCTGCACCGACTAGAGAGGAAATTAATGATGATGATCAAGATACTTCTAATCAAGCTCCTACTGAAATTCGAAGGTCCACAAGGACACGTTCTGCACCAGAGTGGTACGGCAACCCAGTCTTGGAAATCATGTTGTTAGACAACGGTGAACCTTCGAACTATGAGGAAGCAATGGCGGGCCCGGATTCCGACAAATGGCTGGAAGCCATGAAATCCGAGATAGGATCCATGTATGAAAACAAAGTATGGACTTTGACTGACTTGCCCGTAGAGCGGCGAGCCATAGAAAATAAGTGGATCTTTAAGAAGAAGACAGACGCGGATGGTAATGTGACCATCTATAAAGCTCGGCTTGTCGCTAAGGGTTATCGACAAGTTCAAGGAATTGACTACAATGAGACTTTCTCACCGGTAGCGAAGCTGAAGTCCGTCCGAATCATGTTAGCAATTGCCGCATTCTACGATTATGAAATATGGCAAATGGACGTCAAAACGGCATTCCTTAATGGTTTCCTTAAGGAAGAATTGTATATGATGCAACCGGAAGGTTTTGTCGATCCTAAGAATGCTGACAAGGTGTGCAAGCTCCAACGCTCGATTTATGGGCTGGTGCAAGCATCTCGGAGTTGGAACATTCGCTTTGATGAGATGATCAAAGCGTTTGGATTTACACAGACTTATGGAGAAGCCTGCGTTTACAAGAAAGTGAGTGGGAGCTCTGTAGCATTTCTCATACTATATGTAGATGACATACTTTTGATGGGAAATGATGAAGAACTCTTGGACAGCATTAAGGCCTACTTGAATAAAAGTTTTTCAATGAAGCACCTTGGAGAAGCTGCTTATATATTAGGCATCAAGATCTATAGAGATAGATCAAGACGCCTCATAGGTCTTTCACAAAGCACATACCTTGATAAGATATTGAAGAAGTTCAATATGGATCAATCTAAGAAGGGGTTCTTACCTGTGTTACAAGGTGTGAAATTGAGCTCAGCACAATGTCCGACCACGGCAGAAGATATAGAAGAGATGAGTGTCATCCCCTATGCCTTAGCCATAGGTTCTATTATGTATGCCATGTTGTGTACCAGACCTGATGTAAACCTTGCTATAAGTTTGGTAGGAAGGTACCAAAGTAATCCCGGCAAGGAACACTGGACAGCGGTCAAGAATATCCTGAAGTACCTGAAAAGGACTAAGGAAATGTTTCTCATTTATGGAGGTGACGAAGAGCTCGTCGTAAAGGGCTACGTTGACGCTAGCTTCGACACAGATCTGGATGACTCTAAGTCACAAACCGGATACGTGTATATTTTGAATGGTGGGGCAGTAAGCTGGTGCAGTTGCAAGCAGAGCGTCGTGGTGGGATCTACATGTGAAGCGGAATACATGGCAGCCTCGGAAGCAGCACATGAAGCAATTTGGGTGAAGGAGTTCATCACCGACCTCGGAGTCATACCCAATGCGTCGGGGCCAATCAAACTCTTCTGTGACAACACTGGAGCTATTGCACTTGCAAAGGAGCCCAGGTTTCACAAGAAGACCAGGCACATCAAGCGTCGCTTCAACTCCATTCGTGAAAATGTTCAAGATGGAGACATAGAAATTTGTAAAGTGCACACGGATCTGAATGTCGCAGATCCGTTGACTAAACCTCTCCCTAAGGCAAAACATGATCAGCACCAGAACTCTATGGGTGTTCGATTCATCACAATGTAACTAGATTATTGACTCTAGTGCAAGTGGGAGACTGTTGGAAATATGCCCTAGAGGCAATAATAAAGGCATTATTATTATATTTCCTTATTCATGATAATTGTCTTTATTCATGCTATAATTGTGTTATCCGGAAATCATAATACATGTGTGAATAACAGACAACAACGTGTCCCTAGTAAGCCTCTAATTGACTAGCTCGTTGATCAACAGATAGTCATGGTTTCCTGACTATGGGCATTGGATGTCAATGATAACGAGATCACATCATTAGGAGAATGATGTGATGGACGAGACCCAATCCTAAACATAGCATAAGATCGCATAGTTCGTTTGCTAGAGTTTTCCAATGTCAAGTATCCTTTCCTTAGACCATGAGATCGTGTAACTCCCGGATACCGTAGGAGTGCTTTGGGTGTGCCAAACGTCACAACGTAACTGGGTGACTATAAAGGTATACTACAGGTATCTCCGAAAGTATCTGTTGGGTTGACACGGATCGAGACTGGGATTTGTCACTCCGCTTGACGGAGAGGTATCACCGGGCCCTCTCGGTAATGCATCATCATAATGAGCTCAACGTGATCAAAGTGTTTGATCACGGGATCATGCATTACGGTACGAGTAAAGTGACTTGCCGGTAACAAGATTGAACGAGGTATTGGGATACCAACGATCGAATCTCGGGCAAGTAAAATATCGATTGACAAAGGGAATCGTATACAGGATTAATTGAATCCTCGACATCGTGGTTCATCCGATGACATCATCGAGGAGCATGTGGGAGCCAACATGGGTATCCAGATCCCGCTGTTGGTTATTGCCCGAGAGCCGTCTCGGTCATGTCTGCATGTCTCCCGAACCCGTAGGGTCTACACACTTAAGGTTCGGTGACGCTAGGGTTGTTAGGAAGACTTGTATGTGATTACCGAATGTTGTTCGGAGTCCCGGATGAGATCCCGGACATCACGAGGAGTTCCGGAATGGTCCGGAGGTGAAGATTTATATATGGGAAGTTGTCATACGGACACCGGGAAGTTTCGGGGGCATATCGGTATTGTACCGGGGCCACCGGAGGGGTTCTGGGGGTCCACCGGGAGGGGCCACCTGTGACGCCCCGAGACCGATGTGCCAGTTGTCCTCCCGTTATTCGTCGTCGTTGCCATGTCATGTGCTTGTTTGTCACTCTTTGCCATGTCATCATCTGCATTTCATATCATGTCATCATGTGCATCGCATTCGCATACGTGTTCGTTTCATGCATCTGAGCATTTTCCCCGTTGTCCGTTTTGCAATCCGGCGCTCCGTTGTTCCCCGGCGTCCTCTTTTACCTTTTTCCGTGAGCGGGTATTAAACATTCTCAGAATGGACCGAGGTTTGTCAAGCGGCCTTGGTATAGCACCGGTAGACCGCCTGTCAAGTTCCGGGTCAATCGGAGTTCGTTTGGTACTCCAACGGTTAACCGGATAGCCGTAAAGGCCTCTTTGGTGTGCAGCCCAACACCCCTTTCAAAGTGGCCCAAAACCCACCTAAGTCATCTCCATCATCTCGGTCGTTCGATCACGATCGCGTGGCCGAAAACCGCACTCCATTTGGAGCTTCCTAGCCCCCTCTACCTATAAATATGTGCACCCCTCCGTCAAATCCGGGTCTGAAACCCTAGCCCGCTCCTCTCCGCGCGGACGGACACGTCCGCCGCCGCCGGACGCTTCGCGCCGCCGCCCCGGACCAGTGGCCGCCCGCCACGTGTCCTCCCGGCCGTCCCCGCCGCCGAGGCCTGGAGAGCCCGGATCGGGCCCTCCCGGCCCATTCGGCCGCGCCGCCGCCCCGCGGCCCGGGCGCCACCCGCCGCCCGCGCGCCCCGTCGCCGCACCCGGCGCCCGACGCCGCCACCCGTCGGCCGCGCCTCGCTCCCGCCGGCACCGCGTTCCTCCCGCTGGCGAGCTCCGGCCGCGCCTCGCGCCGCCCCGCCGCCTTGCGCCATGCGCCGCCGCCTCGCTCCGCGACCGCAGCGCACCCGCGCCGCCCTGCTCCGCCGCGCCCGGCGCCGTTCCCCCGCCGGCTCGCCGGAGATCGCCCGTCGCCGGCCCCGTCCTCCCTCGCGCCGGATCCGGCCGGGCTGGACCAGATCCACCAGCCCGCCGATCCAAACAGCGCATCCCCGTCCCGGATCTCCTCGTCCCGCACGTGCTCGTCCCGTTGACTTTCGGAGGGTATATTTTCACTAAGTCCCTGACATTTGGACATTATCATGCCATGTTCATCGCATCATAACTCTCTGTATGTAGCTCCGTTTTGGGCGTATAATATGTCAAATTGTTCGCCTCGAAGAGTAAATCATTTCATTCCATTGCATAATCTTCATTTAAGGTCATCTTAATGCCCGAAATGCTGTTAGAAGAGGGCTAGTTGATGTTAGTTGCTGGATCTTGTCTGAACATGCACTTTTGTCATTTTTGCCATGATTGATGTGTACCTCCTATGAAGTTGAGTCCTACATGAGTTTTGTAATATGCCATGTTACCTATCCATATAATTTTGCCATGTATTTTTGTGATCTATGTGGTGACTAGCACAAGCATGCAAACTAGGTCACTTGATGTTGCTGATTTCAGAGACTTAGTGATTTCACCAAGTCCCTGACTGCTGTTATTATCATGCCATGTTTTCATGTTGTTTCAGAGAGATCTATGCATATTTTGAGCATGATCAGTAAGGGAGTTTCGAACTTGAGGTTTTTCTCTACCCATCCATGCCTTTGTTGGTATTTATGGAGTGCCATAGCTTGAGTCAATCGAGCTCTACTTTTGCTTCAACATGTTGCTGGCAGATTGTTTACATGTTATTCGATTTTGCCAAGCTTGGTGTAGTTTCTCCTTGCATTATATGATGTTGTTCTTGCCATGTCTAGTGACTATGCCATGTCTTCTTGATGTATGTATGCTTATTTTATCATGCAATGCTCTGTAGTGAGTGCATCGAGCTCACGAACATGCCTAGTCGCTATCTGTTTTTGACATGTCCAGTTTTCTGCTAAGTCTGAAACCTGTAACGAAACTTGCTTAATTGACATGGGTGTAATCATATTTCCATATCCTTTTTGGCTTATGGTCAGTAAGGGACTTTTGTCAAGTGCTTTGAGTAGATTCATTTCATGCCTTACTTTGCTATGTCCTGATCCTGTAGCATGTTGTTTAATTGCTCTAAACATGTCATCCCGATGTTAGTTTCTGCTATGTTGTTATTTTCACTGTCTTTGAACCTGTTATCTTTTGCACTTTTGCCATGCTTGTTTGAACCTGTTGTGATGTGATTTAGCCGTAGCTCAGTGTTCATCTTTTGTCAATCATCTTGAATAGATTACTGTCATATGCTTTGTTGATATGTTTGAGTGCAGTAGCTTAGTTTCTTGTTGCTTGCTAAGTAGCATCATGCTGTTAATGGCAGATTCTTGTCATTCTTGTTTTGCTTGCCATTTGCAAACCGTGCATCCGATTCCGGTGATCTTTACATCGATTTCAACCGAAATCACCTCACCTTTCCAGTGGATACTTGGTTTGCCAAGATTATGCCTTGTTCATCTTCTCCCTTCCGTGCATGCATATGCATTGCATACCACATCTCGCATATCATGCCTTGTTTATGTGGTGGTTGTTTACTATGTTGTTTGTTTGTTTCCGGGTTGCTTCTCTTGTTAGCTTCGGTTTCGTTCCGGAGTTGTGAGGATCCGTTCGTCTACGTCCGTTTCTCTTCTTCATGGACTCGTTCTTCTTCCTTGCGGGATCTCAGGCAAGATGACCATACCCTCGAAATCACTTCTATCTTTGCTCGCTAGATTGCTCGCTCTTTTGCTATGCCTATGCTACGATACCTACCACTTGCTATATCATGCCACCCATATTGCCATGTCAGCCTCTAACCATCCATGTCCTAGCAAACCGTTGATTGGCTATGTTACCGCTTTGCTCAGCCCCTCTTATAGTGTTGTTAGTTGCAGGTGAAGATGAAGTTTGTTCCTTGTTGGAACATGGAGATGTTGTTCCTTGTTGGAACATGTTTACTTGTTGGGATATCACAATATATCTTATTTAATTAATTCATCTATATACTTGGTAAAGGGTGGAAGGCTCGGCCTTATGCCTGGTGTTTTGTTCCACTCTTGCCGCCCTAGTTTCCGTCATATCGGTGTTATGTTCCCGGATTTTGCGTCCCTAACGCGGTCGGGTGATTTATGGGACCCCCTTGACAGTTCGCGTTGAATAAGACTTTTCCAGCGAGGCCCAACATTGGTTTTACCATTTGCCTCACCACCACCTACTTTTCCCTTGGGAGTAATTAACCCAAGGGTCATCTTTATTTAGCCCCCCGGGCCAATGCTTGTCTAAGTGTTGGTCCAAACTAGAGCACCGTGCGGGACCGTCCCTTGGCAACTTGGGTTATGTTGGTACCTGTACGCTTAGCTTATCCGGTGTTGCCCTGAGAACGAGATATGTGCAGCTCCTATCAGGATGTCGGCGCATCGGGCGGCTTTGCTGGACTTGTTTTATTACTGTCGAAATGTCTTGTAGCCGGGATTCCGAGACTGATCGGGTCTTCCCGGGGAGAAGGAATATCCTTCGTTGATCGCGAGAGCTTATAATGGGCTAAGTTGGGACACCCCTGCAGGGTTTGAACTTTCGAAAGCCGTGCCCGCGGTTATGGGCAGATGGGAATTTGTTAATGTCCGGTTGTAGAAAACCCGAAGTTGATCTTAACTAAAATACACCAACCGCGTGTGTAACCGTGATGGCCTCTTCTCGGCGGGGTCCGGGAAGTGAACACGGTTGTTGGAGTTATGCTTGACGTAAGTAGTTTCAGGATCACTTATTGATCATAGTTGTTCGACCGTGCTTTTGCCTTCTCTTCTCGCTCTCAATTGCGTATGTTTAGCCACCATATATGCTAGTCGCTTGCTGCAGCTCCACCTCATACCTTTTACCCTACCTATAAGCTTAAATAGTCTTGATCTCGCGGGTGTGAGATTGCTGAGTCCTCGTGACTCACCAGATACTTCCTAAACCAGTTTGCAGGTGTCGCTGAGACCGTGCAGGTGTCGTACCCGAGCTCAAGGAGGAGCTTGATGAAGATCTTGTTCATTGTGTTGTTTCGTTTCAGTTGATCAGTAGTGGAGCCCAGTCGGGGTCGATCGGGGATCTGTGTAGCATTTGGGGTAGTCTTCTTTTATTTTGGTTCCGTAGTCGGACCCTGATTGTAACTGTATGATGTAATGTTTTATTCATGTATTTGTGTGAAGTGGCGATTGTAAGCCAACTATGTATCTTTTCCCCTTATGTATTACATGGGATGTGTGAAGATTACCTCACTTGCGACATTGCTTTCAATGCGGTTATGCCTCCAAGTCGTGCTTCGACACGTGGGAGATATAGCCGCATCGAGGGCGTTATACCACCTCTCCCGGAGGGCCTTATGGGCTGTATGAGGAAGGGAACCAGCCCAAAGTGGGCTGGTGCGCCTTCCCCCCCCCCCCCCAAGGGCCCATGCGCCTAGGGTTTGGGGAAACCCTAAAGGGGGCGCCCCCCTTGCTTGGGGGGCAAGTCCCCCCTTCCCTGGTCGCCGCCCCCCTCTAGATCCCATCTAGAGGGGCCGCCCCCCCCCCTTGCCCCTTCCCCTATAAATAGAGGGGTGAGGGGAGGGCTGCGGAAGTCAACTCAAGGCGCAGCCCCTCCCCTCCCCAACACCTCCTCCTCCGTACGTGCTTGGCGAAGCCCTGTCGGAGTACTGCTGCACCAACAACACCACGCCGTCGTGCTGCCGTTGGAGTCTTCTTCCTCAACCTCTCCTTCCCCTTGCTGGATCAAGAAGGAGGAGACGTCGATCGTCCCGTACGTGTGTTGAACGCGGAGGTGCTGTCCGTTCGACACTTGGTCATCGGTGATCTGAATCACGGCGAGTACGACTACGTCATCACCGTTCCCTGAACGCTTCCGTGCGCGATCTACAAAGTGGTATGTAGATGCAATCTCTCTCCCATGACTCGTTGCTTAGATGAACTCATAGATGGATCTTGGTGAAACCGTAGGAAAAATTTTAATTTTCTGCAACGTTCCCCAACACACGGTACTCCTGGGAAGCCTGCCAATCACACCCACAAAGACTGTTGGGTTTTTAAACCATCCGGAAGGCTTAATGCCGAACACAAGGGGCTCGATACACCAAGCGAAGACGAGGACGAACCCCAGAAGCAGAACACCAGGAAACAAAAGAACTTCCCACAAGAAGTTAAAATAGTGAACTCACTTCACGTAACAAAATGTGTGGCACCCATAAAGGTACGCACAATAAAACCTATCCCTCTGGGGTCCCGCCACTGGTTATTAAAACCAATCATTTTTTATCAGCTAGATTATTCTAGAAATATCAAAAACGCAGGCTGGACTGCCCTGATACTCGACCCAATAATTGATGGATTCCAGTTTACCAATGTCCTTATGGACGACGGCAGTGGACTAAACCTGATATATCAGGATACAATCCACCGCATGGGCATAAACCCAACAAGAATCCGCCACAGCAAAACCTCCTTTTAAGGGGTATCACCGGGCCCGGACACCCATTGTATGGGTTTCCTCCGGCTTGCAGTCATATTTGGCTCTGCCAATAACTTCCGTCGCGAAAGGCTGACCTTCCATGTCATCCCGTTTTCAAGTCGCTATCAAGCACTATTGGGACGCGGAGCTTTCGCTCGCTTTAATGCAATACCGCACTATGCATCTCTCACGCTTAAGATGCCCGGTCCACGAGGCATCATCTCTTTAAAGGGAGCGCACTAAAATACGCCTCCTCCAAACGGAGGATTGCGCGGCCGCTTAAACAGCCGCACAATAAAGTGGCCTCGCCAGCCAAAAGACTTTTTCGATATAAGTCATTAAAGGCCACGGACCCGGACTAAATGAGTTCGGCACAAGTCCATCATCAATGCAGGCTTAAAACACCATATACCCCTGTACCGGGGGCTATACGCAGAGACAATAAAGCTCAACTTTATATATTTTTTACTTTATATTTTGTTTATTATCTTTTTGTTCCGCACGACCCATTTTCAATTCAGTTCCTCTCTTTTACAGATGAACGTCGTGCGGCGCCCGTCCAGGACACGGCACAGCGGAGACACAGGCGCAGACGTGCAGTAGGGACCCGTCCTAAGGATTCTTTTTAGATTAAGACCTTGCGTAAACCTTTTTTACTGTCTCTTGCTGCTATACATCCCCTGGTTTTTTCTACTATAACCAAGGAGGAGGCTGGCGTTTTGGCATGTGGCCACGCCAGAATTTTTGCTCGTACCTGGACACTAGGGGATCTTTTTTTTAAGGGTGTTGTTTCACCCGCACTCATAAAGACCGAACACCTTAGGGAGTGTTCGGCGTCGCGAGTTTTGGCACTATATGCATTAGCTCTGAATCATGTCTTTGGTCAAATGTTGGGTTGCCCGGCTCCTGAGTTCGGCTACCTTACGTTCCGCTCTATCGGCTAAGGTAGCACCAGGAGAACTACTGCGATTGTGCGCCGGTTCGGCCAGGTGAGCACCTCAGTAGAGAAAGCCGAAAACTGACTGTGATGATGTAGCGCGAGACTGGTCGCCACTCGATGACTTATAGGAATTTATCGGATTCCTTCGCTTTGATGAAGGGTCGTTTCCCGGCAGGCACATATGCGCCCCGAATTCGGGCAAGCGTAGTCGCCACTAAGGGGCTACCTAAAGAGTCCCACTGTCAAGCTCCCATGGCTAAGTGAAAGTGTTAAAGCATTATAGTCCGTTTGCCTAGCCCGCTGCGCTATCACCTCCTTTGTAGGACCAAGACGTTGGGTTAAGTGTGAAAATGTGTCTTCTGCGCGCACCCCCGCACTATGTGCGTGGGGGCTGAAGCCAATGACTGCAATCTTTCAGAATTTATATATTAAAACGGCCGCACAGGAGGTGTTCTTAATACTTGAAGGCACAAGTCTAAAAAATGCCACTACAATTTATCAAAATATTGTTTTATGATTACATATGCTATCATAATATAGCATCCTTCGAGCACTGCATCTCTATTACGTGAGCGCCTTCGAGGACTTCCTTAAATAGTTCTCGGAAGGTATTCGGCTTTTATCCGAATCCCGGGACGCAACAATGGTGGGCTCCATATCTGCCCAGTATGTCTTGACACGGGCAAGAGTCAGCCGAGCGCCCTCTATGCACACTGACCTCTTCATAGCATCGACACGTGGCACCACGTCTAGAAATTGCTGCACCAAGCTGAAATAACTCTTCGGCTTCGATCTCCCTGGACACAGACGATCCATGACGTACTTCATGGCGAGTCCGGACAACCTATTCATTTCGGCCCATTGGGCCAGGCGATCGTCCACTGCCGGTGGGCGCTCTGGATTGATGAATTGCGACCAAAAGAGCTTCTCCACTTCATGATCCTTTTTATCTCGAAAGTGTTCGGTCGCATCAGCAGCACTAGCCGCCAAATCCAGATAGGTATCCTCTACACTCCACATCCGGTCTAACGGGGCAAACTTCGGATCACAAAATTTTCTCCGCAGCGAGAAGGGCTTTCCATCCGCAATTTGTCCGGCTTGACGCAACTCTTCCCTTGCCGCTCTCATTATAGAGCGGGCGTCCTTGGCGTCAGCAACAGCCTTCTCTAAGCTCGTTTGCCTCGCCCGACCCTCTTCTTCAAGAAGCTTGCAACGGTCAGTAGCACTCTTTAACTTTACGGCCATATTAGCCATCTCCTCCTTGCTTCGACAATGGGCAGCCTGTTCGGCTTTCAGCTCTTCAAGGGCTTTCACGGCAGCCGCATCGCTTTTCCTGGCTTGTTCCTTCGCTCGGGCGAGTTCGGCCCTAAGACCCTCCACGGTGGTTGCACCATCTGCGTCAATCATACACACGGTAAGATATTGACATAAAGCTCCTCTTACTAACCATCGCCCGATGATTTGAATACCTTGAGCATCATCAAGCCGCTTGTTAACAAGCGCGATGTCGGCTTCTGCCTCATCAAGTTGTCGCTTCAGTTCGGCAAATTCACGAGTCCGGCTTGACTCCAGACAATCTGCCACCTACATATAAAGGTGCCACTTAAAGGACCTGGGATTAAGATCCTCTGTGCGCCGTCAATTTTAACGACGCACAGAGTCTTAGGGGCTACTATCTACACAGGGCGCACTTTATTTATGCGCAACTAACACAAGTGTACATTATTTAAAATGTACCTCAAGGCCTGCCAGTAAACTTTTGGCGGCCTCGTGCAATCCGCTTTCTGCGGATGAATTCTTTTCAATCAGCGTGTTCATCAACGCACGATGCTCCTCTGAGACAGAGGCTCGCCCTAGCAGAATCTTTAGCTCCTCCGGCCGAACACCAAATGGTGTCGGACTCATCCCATGGCCTCCCTCAAAGGCCGGACACGGAGAACCTCGGGGGGCCACATGGCCACCTTCCGCCTCTGTCGGATCCAGAGAAATCCTCCGCGACGACACTTCAGCGTCGCCCGCCTTGCTAGGCGATACAGAAGGAGGAGGCGTTCCGCTCTCCATCATCTCCGGAAGAAGATCCCCCGAGGACGAGTTCTGCTGAGAAGGGCTGAGGTCTGAACTACAAAGTAAGGTTTCGGTTAAAACTTCTCAGATATAAATCAAGGATTTCTCTTAAAAGAAAAACTCTTCTTCTACTTACGGCTCGCTGGAGAGCTGGTCCCTTTGAGGGTTTAGTTTGGCCGAGGGGCTCCCCGGCGTCGGGCCCTCTGACAAGGATTCTTTCCCCCGCTTCGAGGCTCCGGTCTCCGGGTCATCAGAGGCGGCCCTTTTCTTTCCCTTAGGAGAGGAATTATCGATTCCCCCCTTCAGAATGGCCTCTTTCGAGGAGGCCATGGTTTCCTTGTCCTCCCCCTTATTTCCCTCCAAAGGCACTACCTCCAGCATCCTGACTAGCACGGGATCCAGCCTGGTTTCGGGAAGGGGAGCCGGACACTTGATCAGCTTCACCTTCGCTATCCACTCCTGCTTAAAAGGAGAAGCGCTGTTAAAAGCAAGTCAATTATGCGGATAGAAGGTCCAGTCACAAGGTCACTTACTTGAGTATCCGGGCGATTGCGGCTTAAACCCACATCCTCGGTCAAATCTGGACTCACTACTTGTGATCCGAAGAACAGTTTATACATCTCCGCGGGCGTCACGCCCATAAAATCCCGGAGAACTCGCGGTCCCTCTGGATTGAACTCCCACAGGCGAAGGGGGCGACGTTGGCTGGGCAGTGTCTGGTGAATCAACATGACTTGTGTCACCTTGACCAGGTTGAGGTCTCCTTCCAAGAGATCCTTAATGCGGCCCTGCAGCAGAGGTACGTCTTTGGGCAAGCCCCGATCTAACCCTGTGTTGATCCACGACGCTAACCGCGGTGGGGGACCCGAGCGAAAGGTAGGAGGCGCCACCCATGCGGTGCCCCGGGGAGCGGTGATATAGAACCACTCCTGTTGCCATAAGCCAAGCTCCTCTTAAAAAGCGCCCTCGGGCCATGGAGCTTCGACATTTGTTTTTATAGCAGCGCCTCCGCACTCTGCGTGGCACCCCTCGATCATCTTCGGTTCTACTTTGAAGGTCTTGATCCATAATCCGAAGTGAGGGGTAACACGGAGGAACGCTTCGCACACAACAACGAACGAGGAGATATGGAGGATGGAATCTGGAGCTAAGTCATGGAATTCTAGCCCATAATAAAACATCAGCCCCCTTACAAAGGGATCCATTGGGAAGCCTAATCCCCGAAGGAAGTGGGATATGAATACCACACTCTCACCGGGCTGAGGGCTAGGGATCACCTGTCCTTGAACAGGCAACCTGTGCGAAATCTCGCCGGTCAGGAATTTAGCTTCCCTCAACATTAATACGTCCTCCTCCGTAACGGAGGAGGGCATCCATCGGCCTTGGAGATCGGAGCCGGACATTGTCGAAGGTCCGGTGCACCTGGAATCTGGAAGCCTAGGGTGTTGGAACTCGAGGCGACGGGCGAGCTCGTTTTGAGAATAGAAGAGGGGAATAGGGTCTTGGTCTCTTTATAAGAGGCAGCATACCAAGAGCCCTCCCCGTAACCGTCTTGGACTAGCCTTTAATTAAGGCAAAACGTGCTAACGGGCACGAATGGGTTACCCACGTCCGTATTGATGAGAATCCCGTTAAAAGGGGCACACGATCTCTGCTTTGACAAGACGTGCCAAGGAAACCGCCTCGCTAAACACGCTGAGGTGGAACAATGAAAACAATTTATATAAAGAGCTTGGCCGCAGTGTTATGACGCACTGCGGAATACGTGAGCAGATTTGATTTGTGTTAATATTATTCTCTATATGGCAATGCCTTCTTTCATATCAATCACGGCACCAATAGTGCGTAAAAATGGTCTACCAAGAATAATTGGACAAGACGGATTGCAATCAATATAAAAAACAATACAATATATGGGCACATAATTCCTATTTACAAGAATAAGAACATCATTAATTCTTCCCATAGGCTTTTTAATAGTAGAAGCCGCCAAGTGCAAATTTAAAGAGCATTCTTCAAGATCGGTAAGACCAAGCACATCACATAAAGATTTCGGAATTGTACAAACACTAGCACCCAAGTCACACAAAGCAAACCACTCATAATTTTTAATCTTGACTTTGATTGTAGGTTCCCACTCATCATGCAATTTTCTAGGAATTGAAACTTCTAATTCCAATTTTTCTTCAAAAGCTTTCATCATAGCATCAACAATATGTTTAGTAAAAGCTTTATTTTGTTCATATGCATGGGGAAACTTTATCATGGATTGCAACAAAGAAATATTATCAATCAAAGAGCAACTATCATAATTAAAGTCTTTGTAATCCAAAAGAGTGGGCACATCACTAGCTAAAGTTTTGACCTCTTCAAACCCACTTTCATCAATTTTCTCGACAATATTTTCACCCTCCGAATTATCGAGACGCCTTCTAGCTAAAGTTGACTCTTCTCCAGCCCCTTTTATCATCAATCTTAACTTTACTAAACAAGGAATCAATAGAAGAAACACCAATCATTTTAAGATCTTCATCACTTTTGCGAAAGTAATCACTAGAAAACGCTTTTTCTAAAAATTCTATTTTAGCTTTAAGCATCGAGGTTCTTTTCTTACTTTCATCATAGAAACATAAAGTGCTTTAGTTGATTCATCAACCTTAGGCACAAAATTTTTCGTCTTGAGATTTTCCACTTCATGAGAAATTCTGTCAACACTTCTAGACAAATCATCAATCTTACTCAACTTTTCTTCTATGGAAGTGTTGAAAACTTTTTGCGTGTTGATAAATTCTTCAATATTACTCTCAAGATCAGAGGTGTTCCTATTATTATTATAAGATTGATTTCCATAGGAATTACCATAATTATTAGAGGAATTACTAGGAAAAGGCCTAGGATTAAAATTACCTCTATAAGCATTGTTGTTGAAATTATTTTGAGAAATAAAATTCACATCTATGGCATCACTATTGCTCAATCAAAGTAGACAAAGGCATATCATTAAAATCAATACTAGCAACCAATTTCATAAGAGCATCAACTTTTTCACTCAAAGAAGAAATTTCTTCAACCGAATTAACTTTTTTACTAGTAGGAGCTCTTTCGGTATGCCATTGCGAATAATTTGCCATAATATTATCAAGAAATTTGGTGGACTCACCCAAAGTAATTTCCATAAACGTACCACCCACGGCGGAATCTAAAAGAATACGAGAAACAAAATTCAATCTCGCATAAAAATTTTGTATGATCATCCAAAGATTTAACCCATTAGTTGGGCAATTCCTTAGCATAATTTGCATCATTTCCCAAGATTGTGCGACATGCTCATGTTCAAGTTGCTTGAAATTCATGATCTGGGTTCTAAGGGAAATAATTTTTGCGGGCGGAAAAATACTTAGTGATAAAAGCATCTTTGCATTTATTCCAAGAATCGATACTATTGTGAGGCAAAGAAGAGAACCAAATTTTTGCAGAATCAAACAAAGAAAACGGTAATAATTTCATCTTCACCACATCATTGTCCACATCTTTTTTTCCTTTGCATATTGCATAATTCCACGAATGTATTAAGATGGGGCGCGTCATCCTCATTATGAGTACTGGAAAATTGATCTTTAATAACAAGATTCAGCAAAGCAGTATTAGTAACACAAGACTCCGCACTAGTGGCGGGAGGAGCAATCGGAGTGCCGATAAAATCATTGTTGTTGGTATTTGAGAAATTACATAACTTGGTGTTCTCTTGAGTCATGATGAACACACAACAACATTGCACTTAAAAACAGATCCGGCAAGAAAACGGCGAACGGAAAAAGAGGGGCAAATAAAACGGCAAATTTTTGTGAAGTGGGGGTGAGGAAAATGAGAGGCAAATGGAAAATAATGTAAATTGCGAGGAGATGAGATTTGTGATTAGGAACCTGGTATATGTTGAAGATCCTCCCCGACAACGGCGCCAGAAATTGCTTTTGATGTCGCTTGAAGCTACGTTGGTATTTCCCCAAAGAGGAAGTGATGATGCAGCACATCGGCGGTAGGTATTTCCCTCAGATATGAAACCAAGGTTATCGAACCAGTAGGAGAACCAAGCAACACAACGTAAACAACCCCTACACACAAATAACAACCACTCACAACCCGAGGTGTTAAAGGGGTTGTCAAAACAATCCCTTTCGGGTAACAGCGCCAGAAATTGGTGCGTGGACGGGAGAAAGTTGTAATAGATTGAATAAATAGATTGCAAATAAAATAAAGTGCAGCAAAGTATGTTTGTATTTTTGGTTTAATAGATTTGAAAATAAATGCAAAGGAAAAGTAGATCGCAAAGGCAAATATATGAGAAAGAGACAAGGGGGCCGTAGGTTTCACTAGTGGCTTCTCTCGAGAAAATAGCAAACGGTGGGTGAACAAATTACTGTTGGGCAATTGATAGAACTTCAAATAATCATGACTATGTCCAGGCAATGATCATTATATAGGCATCACGTCCAAGATTAGTAGACCAACTCCTGCCTGCATCTACTACTATTACTCCACACATCGACCGCTATCCAGCATTCATCTAGTGTATCAAGTTCATGAAAAAACAGAGTAATGCAATAAGAACGATGACATGATGTAGACAAGATCTATCTATCTAGAGATAGACCCCATCGTTTTATCCTTAGTAGCAACGATACATACGTGTCGGTTCCCCTTCTGTCACTATGATCAAGCATCGTAAGATGGAACCCACTACAAAGTACATCTTCCCATTGCAAGATAAATAGATCAAGTTGGCCAAGCAAAACCCAAATATCGGAGAAGAAATATGAGGCTATAAGAGATCATGCATAAAAGAGATCAAAGAAACTAAAATAGTTTCATGGATATAAAAATATATAACTGATCATAAACTCAAAGTTCATCAGATCTGAACAAACACACCTCAAAAAGAGGTACATCATATGGATCTCCAAGAGACCATTGTATTGAGAATTCAGCGAGAGAGAGAGAGAGAGAGAGAGAGAGAGATAGAGAGAGAGAGAGAGAGAGAGAGAGAGGAAGCCATCTAGCTACTAACTACGGACCCGGAGGTCTACAAAGAACTACTCACGCATCATCGGAGAGGCACCAATGGAGGTGGTGAACCCCATCCGAGATGGTGTCTAGATTGGATCTGGTGGTTTTGGACTCTGCGCGGCTGGATCAATATTTCGTTGACTCCCCTAGGGTTTTGGGAATATTGGGGTATTTATAGAGCAAAGAGGCGGTCCGGGGGCACCTGAGGTGGACACAACGCACCAGGGCGCGCCTGGGCGCGCCTGGGCCTCATGGCGCGCCCTGGTGGGTTGTGCTCTCCTCGGAGCATCCGCCAGGCGCAGCCAGGGCCCATTGGGTGTCTTCTGGTCCAAAAATATTATCCGTGAAGTTCCGTTGCATTTGGACTCCGTTTGGTATTGATTTCCTGCGATGTAAAAAACATGCAGAAAACAACAACTGGCACTTGGCACTATGTCAATAGGTTAGTACCAAACAATGATATAAAATGACTATAAAAAGATTATAAAACATCCAAGATTGATAATATAACCGTATGAAACAATAAAAAATATAGATACATTGGAGACGTATCAGCGTGCCGGGAAGCTTTGGCCCTTTTCTTGACCTCTCATTATCGCATGTGCAAATTGCATCAGATTGTCACGAGGTGGTCAATGATATAAAGCAAGGTACAGGTGGGACGTATGGAGCAATTATCAAGGAAATTATAGACACTACATAGTTTCAGAGTTGCTCGTTCATCTTCGAAGGGTGAGACACCAATTTCGAGGCTCATTGCCTCGCTAGACATGCTTTTGGCGTGGGGATGGGTCGCCATTTGTGGCATCTAAATCTTCCATATTTATCTTGTATTCCCATGAACATTATTGTGTAATCAATAAAGTGTGTTTAGACTCAAAATAAATAAATAAAATAAGCCAAAAGCCAAAACCAAGCCAAAAGCCCCTATTTAAATGATTTTTTTGACTTTTAAGCCAAAATGAAAAGGGCAATGCTACGCGTCGGCCGGTGGATCTTTTTAAAAGATCCGCCGCCTCGACAGTCGTTTGATCCGGCGTATCCAGCGGCACGGATATTTCCTCATCATCACAACAAAGGCACGATTGCAAAATCCTTCTTTGCAGCACACCATATGTTGCAGAAACATTTGTAACGAGGTTCTATTATAGAGTTATTATTTTTTGGTCGCAATTTTTTATAACATGGGTGTTGTTGTGGAATGACTTCTAGAACACATATGATGTTGCAGAATTTTTTTTGTCTTAACTTTTTTGCAACATGGATGTTGTTGCAGAACGACTTCTGCAACACACATGATGTTGCAACAAAGATGATGTTGCAGAATTTATTTTTCCATCTTAACTTTTTTACAAAATGGTTATTGTTGCGAAAGGACTTCTGCAACACAGATGATGTTGCAGAATTTTTTTGTCTTAACCTTTTTGCAACATGGATGTTTTTGCAAAACGACTTCTGCAACACAGATGATGTTGCATAATTTATTTTTTCGTCTTAACTTTTTTACAAAATGATTATTGTTGCGAAAGGACTTTTGCAACACAGATGATATTGCAGAAAATTGTTAAGGTGGCAAAGGCACGCGTCCCGTGTGAATTGAGTCGGATGGTGCCACGAAGATGTACGCTGTGCACCATCCGATGGAACTTGGATCTGACGGCTGGACGAGTGGCGGAACGCTTGGCTTGATCGACTGACTGATTCTAATCATTCCCCAAATGAAAAAGTTGCAAAAGCCGAAGCATAGGACGGGCTTATTCTGGGGGGGGGACTAGTATAGGATCATCCCTTTATATGAGATCATAGAATCAATCCAAAAATTTGATAGTTAGACAATCCAAAAAATTCTGAAAATTTTTTACAACATACATGTGGAGTATGTCTACAACTCCAAAAAAATCAGGTCAAAACATGAACTATCGTTACAGATTGAAAAAAGACAAATTCGGCTATAAATAGTGTCAGCTTTGGGTGAATAGTATTTGACACTATTCACATCAGATTTTGTCTTCTTTGGTTCTCTAATTGTAGTTCAGATTAGGAGCTGAAATTTTTTTGAGCTTGTACATCTAACATGAATGTGTGTCTCCAAATATTTTCAGAATTTTTGAATATGTTTTGCATCTTCAAAAAGATTGATCTCACCTAAGGATTGATCCTATACTAATCTTCCCCGCTTGTTCTCCTCCCACTCCAAACTTCACCAATAATCGGCCCGAAGCCCGCCCGAACGCGATAACTCCAGGAAGCTGAATTCACGAAGCATCGTGAGCTCTAGTTCATTTTTCTGGAGCGAGGGATTCCCAGCTCGACATTTTTCAGAATCTGGAGTTCGAGTTTTTTACGGCTATTATGCCACCGCAAGAAAAACGCTTCGATCACGTCCTCGCTCGATCCCGCACGCACCCGCTCGCCCGCATCTCCCTTTTCCCTCGTCTTCTCCTCTCAAACCCTAAGGGTGTGTTTGGTTCCAGTTTGAAACAGTAGTCGCATTGCATGCCCTTCTCAACCCAACCTGGTTGAGGAAAAACAGGCCCTAATACGCCATATGCAACTTGATTGGTTGCCTGTATACCTAGTCCCTGCATTAGGTAATACGCAAGTGCACTTTGTTTGGTTGCCTGCATTGGCCCTAGCGGCACATGAACATGGTGTTTGGTTGCATACCGCGTACATGTTGTGCTTACCTTGTACCCTAGTTGGTGAGCTTACCCACAATGATCACACCTAGTACACCAACGCCACAACACAACAATGGTGACGAACTGGGCGAAGATGATGAAGTTCTTCAGCTTCAGGACGAACTGACGATCCACCTTAGCAGCTTCCACTTTGACAACTCCAACCTTGGCACTGTCGACACTGCTGCCTCCATGCTTTCGCACCCAGGTGGAGTAAGCTTGTTCTGCTGCCTGCTTAGTCTTGAACCCTCTATAGTTGTTGTTGCTATACGATGCCACTTGTGCATTGGCTTCCTCCCATGAACTATAAACCCCTGGAACCTCACCAATGAACACGGCATACCACTTGCCCTAGCAAAGCACAAGAGCAAGAGTTGAAGCAGCAAATCGATGGAGCACAAGTAGCAAGCAAAGTAGCACACAAACAACAATGGAGCAGAAGAGAAGTAAAGCATGCATGATCATATGGCATAGCAAGTTCTTCCTACCACTACCTTGGTGTTAACCTACCACCACATCCAAAAGAGGGTGTCGTCCTACCACCGCAAGTTCACTGTCACCGTGAGGGGTTAGTATATACCACCTCAACAAAATATACAGACCATCAAATAGTTTTTGAGCCCTAGCTACACAAAATGTATGTCGTCATTGTCATCGTCGTCGTCGTCGCCACCACCATCGCCGTCGGGGATCATGCACGCTCACAGGCAACACTACTCTAGTAGTAGTGCTTGCCCAGCCAGCTCCTCAGCCACAACACCCTATGAGCGTCGGCCATGGCAATGAACCCAACACCCTGGGCCTTGTTGTCAAGCAGGTGGCTGAGAGATGCCATGAGAGCCTCGTCGCTGAAGCCACCCTTGGTCATGACAGCGTCATACAGGTCAGGGTGGACGTCGAGGGGCTTGCACTCCCTGATGGCTGTTGCCACCTCCTCTCTTCCTCTTCCTATCAACGAGGTCAAATGGCTTGTCGAAGGGCTTCACAGCTGGCTTGTCAGGGCCATCAAGGATCTCGACGTCCGGGGTCCCAGGGAAGTCAGGCACGGGAGAACCAAGAGGTTCCCCCGAGCCCATGGCATGCTTCCCAGTTGCCAGCCCGAAAGAGAAGATGTGCTGCATCTAGTTGTAGTTTTGGATGTGTGTGTTGAGGAACTCAGCGTCCCTTGGGTGGTCCTAAGAATGAAACACAAGTGTTGTTAGTTGCGATTAGGAATAGGCAATGGTGGACAGTAAGAAAAGGAAGAGGGATGTGAGCTAACCGCGACATGGCCGGCATAGTGCTCTGCCTCCAGAACTATGGAGCAAGTGTTCTCATCCCATGAGGCGCCGCTAAGGTCTCTCAGCTTGGACACTTGGATCCATCGACTTCTCCACTTCCTCAGGTGGTTGTACACCTGGGTGGCAAACACCTCTTGCCCACAGAACTCGAACACCTGCTTCACAACGGTGTTCAAGTGCACCTCCTTGAAGCCCTTGTCCGTCCTAACTCCACTAGAGATGTGCTCACACATCTTGTTCAGCACGAACGTGGACATGAACGGCTGCCACTTCATGTTGTTCGACCTACTATCCTTCTTTGCCTTTGCTGCTGCTAGCTTGAGTGCAGCGGCAGCAACAACAGCAACAGTAGTTGGCTCAACGAGCACTACTTGCACATAGAGGGAATCAGACTCGAACACCTCTGAATCAGGTGCCATCTCGGACATAGGTTGCGAGTCCTCGACAAACGATGGAGCAAACTGGCTGTCGGACACGACAAGGGCCTGACTAAAATCTTGCGTCTGCGTGGTCATGTCCTACAATCGTAGCACGCACTGACAGTGAGCATAGCACACAACATACCGGATAATCCATGAAAGCAGGAGCTTACATGTACATGGTTCATCACTATCATAGCAAGCACATGCTTCATCACTATCATACTAAGCATACCAGACAATCTATGAGCAGGAACATACATCTAGAACAAACAGCATGCTACAAATGGATCACCAATAGCTACAAATCACAGATCTGAGCATGATTCAACACAATTTAACTTCAAACTCTACTACTAATCTAGCCTACCACATGCTTGAACATCTAGCCCTACCACAATTATAACCGCAGCATAGCAACCAACCATATCATCTCATAGACCAGACCACTAATCAATCATGCATCTAGATCAAACCCTAGCTGCAACTCAGATCTAGCTAGAAGGAATAGAGAGAAAGGGGGATTGAACTCACAGAGGCCATGGCTGCAGCTTGAGGACGAGGGGGGACGGTGGTGGAAGATGAACGCCGACCGGTGAAGGAGCTCCGACGCCGTGGACAGCCGGCCAATGAAGATGCGCCGCTTACCTGCTCGTCGGTGCCGATGCGCGTCAGCGGAACAGCGCGAACGGAGGAAGAATGGTGGCGGGAGTTGGGGCGGTGAGGGAGGGGCTAAATAGGGGGTGGAGCGGCAGGAGGTGAGCCGAAATCCTCCCGCCAATTTTTCGGCGACGCGGGCGCTCGCGCCATCTCCCCTGCTCGCACGAGGGGAGAAGCGTGTCGCCCTCCCCTGCCTCGCCCTGGCCAGGCTCGTGAGCTACTGCCGATTCGTGCGTTGCCCCTAGGCCTGGCCTGAACGTGCTTTAAGCTTCATGCGATGCGGTTACAGTGAATACAGGAAACCAAACAGGCCAAATTCTTTCCGCCCGGGCCAGGCTGGGCCTCATGCGGGCAACCAAACACGTCCTCCGCTTCCGCCTCCACGGCCGGCTGCCCCGTCGCCGGCCGGAACCCGTCCTCCGCCTACCGATCCGGCCATCCCAGGCTGATTCCCGCCGGATCCCATCCTCGGCGCCGCTAGCCGCGCGGGGTGCAAGGAGCTGCGACCCCATGCCCCGGAGGAGCTAGCCCTGACACCATTGACCTGTGTGCAATTCGGCCCGGTATCTTCTGGTTTGGTGGAGTACCTGGCCTGTTGGAGTCGCAAATACGGCCCATCTTACTTCTAGATCCAACCCAAAAGCGCAGCGCCTTCGACCAGGCCGAGTTGGGACGGTCCACGACACACTCACGCATCTTCTCCATCGACGGCGCGCCGGCGGCGATGGCGGCGCGGAAGCTCATCCTCGGCCTCACAGCAGCAAGGCGAGCCAGTTCTCGGGCCTCTGTACTCCTCCGGGCTTCACCCCTCCTGGAAGTCTCCACTTCTGCCTCCCACGCCACCGCCGCCGCGACGAAGCCGCCAGGTGGATCGCCGTGGGCGCTGCTCTTCTCCTCTAGGGTCTTCTCGTCGACCCCTCCGGCTCGACAGTCCGCCGGAGATGTGCCCGCCCCATCCGCGGTGGACCACAAGTTTGTCTCTCCTTCTTTAAAGCTCCTTGTCGCGTTTGTATCTTCAGCATTTGCGTTTCTATAGTTTCTGCTAATTGTAGCATCACATCCAATTGATCGTCAAGTTCAAGCATGGTTGTTCATGAGGCGCTACTCCGGCCCCGAAATAGGACTAGTCAAATTGGCATGTCTGTGATTGCCGGCGCATGATCTGATGTTCTCTCTGATACCTTTTTTATGTTCTTGCCAACATGCTTATCTGTCAAAACGCAGAGTTCGAATTATCGAACAACATATATGAAGCTCATCCATTGAAGCGTGAAATCCGAACAGGACATGTTGTTCCATTCCAAATCTATTTACAATCCCGCCAAGGCGCCAACTCCACTGGGTTGATAAGTTAATTAATCAGCACACACCTTATAAATCCGTAGCTTGACCATGCTCCCCTCTAGAATTGAGGAATTTTTTTGGCAAGGTGACGCCGGATGCTCTTTATGGTGTGACAGAAGTTATCTGTTACAACGATACACGAGGCATGAGCTATCACCGTCGTGTTGAACGTCGGTCTGTATGTCCATATATTGACGGAGCCAGTGATCCGAGTGGAGGCGGAGCTGTGCCGGGGCTGCCTCACATGGCCGTGTCTGTGATCATGGGATTGAGGAAGGCATCCTTGTTCATGCTCGGCGGAGAGAACATAGCATCAAGCTTGACCATGCTGGCAATGTCATGGGCCATGTCCTTGTATGTGAGCGTCTTGATGACGAACTGACAGGGAACTGGAGGAGGCTGTGAGTCAATTAGGTGCTCAATATATGGGCAAACTATATGTGTATACGATTACGAAATAACTTTGGTCCTAAAATTTGTGTTGGACATGAGTACTGATTTCCATATCTGAGTTGGTTATATGCGTTACAGAATCTATGCCGAGAAACACGATTCATGTATGGCGAGCAAAGAGACCAAATCTAGTACATTATTCTATTCCATTTCACGTATTGATCTGATTAAATCTTAACCATTATTTGTGACTTTTTGTTAGATTAAATCTTGACCCCATGTTAATTTCACAAAATCTCCAACATAACATTTCTATTGCTTTAATATTGTACAATAGATAGATAGACTTGGGCCATGGAAAAATGAGGAAACCATATATCTTATATCCAGGGAAGATTTTGTACAATAATTCTTGTGATTTTGTGCCATTGCCTTTCATTGCAGCGAACCCCAGAACAGATTCTCGAGGGCTCAAACACTACGTATTTCGTCATTACGGTTGCATGGGCTTAGCTATAGTCAGTATTTATATTTTAGAAGCGATTGCAGTGGCTGAAGTAAATAAATGTGCATGAAAATAGTGTAGTATGAAAAGCTGTACTAAAAAATGACTACAGAGTTTAGAGCAGAAAATCCACTTCTCTTTGTGATTCATACTATCATATAGTATATGATTTGTAATGCCACATTGTATAACTGGCTATCACATTTGTGTACATGAAACAGGTTGATAATGCAAGAGGATAAGTTCCATAAATTAGCAGATGATACAATACATGATTTGCTTGAAAAACTTGAGGTAATGGACTCCCTTGATAAGTTCTTGATATCTTAGTACTTCACAGGAAACTTCACCAATGAATACATCAGTTCATCCTATATTTGGCTAACACTTTTCTGTGTGCCTGTTTCAGGAATATGGTGATTCTCAGCAGATGGATGGCTTCGACATAGATTACGGGGTTAGTTATAATGAAATATCATGCACTCATGTTAGTTTCACTATTTTGAACTGTTTTTGTGCATTGAATCACTGATATTGTTTTCTCCATTTCGCTGAAATTTAAGAATCAAGTTCTAACATTGAGGCTAGGCGATTTGGGGACCTATGTTATAAACAAGCAAACGCCAAACAGACAAATCTGGCTATCTTCACCTGTGAGGTATGGTTGTCTTGTCTTATTTGCTGCTCATTTGATGTGTATACTACCTGAACTTAAGCATATTATTATCTTATTTGACATGCTGTATAACTTTGAAGTTGGGCTTGCTATTCTGTTACACTGATACTTGTCTAGGACAGTTTACTGGCATCAGTACCTTTTCAGTTTAAGAGTATATTTGCATTCTACAGCATTATTTTGATACTTATCCCATATGGGCTATGGCTTTGTGCTTTTCAGCATGGCTTTAAATTTTCCCCAACGCTTGATTTCCTTAAAAGATCCCACTCTTAAAAGATCCTGCTCAGATATCCAAGTGTTTGTTTAAATTGAACTGCCCATTACCCATAAGCTGTTCAACCGTGGTCTGTTACGTGTTGATTCTTGTCTGAAAGGGGTGTCTATATCATGTCTGCAGTGGGCCTGCTAGGTTTGACTGGGATGCAGCAACAGACAGTTGGGTTTATAGGCGGACTGGAGTAAATCTCATGCGACTTCTAGAGAAGGAGATTGGTGAGCTCTGTGGAACTCCAGTAGATCTTTCATAAAGGGATAGGAAAATGCTACATAGATAAGTCCAATGGGGCATACAACATTTCGAGGGAGTAAGCGAGATGGCATCTTTCAATATGTTGATCCTGCCAAGTGAACCAAAAGAGTTGTTGTACCGCACATTTTTGCACCATATGCTCGTATGGGTTGCCTAATAAGTGGTCTGGCTTTCATCGATGGCGGGACATAGGCCTGCGATACTCCATGTTATATAATCAACCGTTTGCGTGCTGTGATCTGTTTTTTTATAAGCCTGCTGTCCAAAAATCGTGTGTTGGTATTTCAATAGCATGATCAGCCAGATTAGTATTATGTTTCAGTAGGAAGGGAGTGCACAAACACTGGATTGGATCTCTGTATCAGTGGCAATCAGTATGTTCTATTGTACGCAAGTAACAAAAGTCAAGTTACATCAACATTCAAACATCCTATGCGACTCTTGCTCCATGAGCTCAGGGCTCAGCCTGACCATGAGAACGCAGAACTCGGTCTGATCCAGGGCGCCGTCCCCGTCCATGTCCCCCTCCCTCATCATCTCCTGGAGCTCGTCGTCCTGGAGCTCGCCGAGCCCCAGCCTGGCCGCGTTCCTCTTGAGGCTCTGGAAGGTGATCCTGCCGGCCCTGGGGTCCATGAGCAGCTGGAACCCCTTGCAGAGCTCCTGGATCAGCCCCTCCGCGCCGAGCTTCCTCGCCATCGACGGCAGGAAGTCGTCAAACTGCACCGAGGTGCTCCCCTTGTCGGCACCCATATCGCGCCGGATCCACGTCGACGGTGAAGAACAGAGGATCAGGGACAGCCGGCCCGGCTTGCAATGCAACAGTGGTGAATGGAGGATGAGAATGAGAGGAGAATGGTGGGTGGGTGCTTAAATAAGGGGGTGGTGACGGGGGAGGAAGGAGTCCATGAGGTTCTTGGAAGGAAGCAGCCTCTCCATGGATGCCAACCAAAGTACAGGTAATTGCAGGCGTCGTGGCTGGCTTAGCTATGTCTAGGACGTTGCTGCGTCCGGCGGTTTTCGGTTGGTTTCTGCGAAGTAGCCAGCACGTTGTACGACGGAAGGAGGCTTGGCTTGCTTCTCCGGTACCGGATTGCTTGCAGGGGTCTCATGTGATGTGATGATGTATGCCTCTTTTTCTTTATGAGCCTCTTTTTCTTTATGAGTCATTAAGAAAATCGGTAGAGTCAGGTCAATGTGTGTGGCTGATCATAACTAAGTATAAACTGAGGTGATCTCGAGGAAGGTGTGGCGTATTTATTTCCGATTTGTGTAGCTGTTGGACGGCATTTTGACGTGGTCATCTTAAATGACTCGACTCGCGGGAAATTTCCGTTCAGTTGATGTGTGCTCGAGCCCTACGCGCTAACGCCGTTGCTCGTCGGTTGTGATCACACTTGATGGTTTGCGATGAAGATTAAGGAGAATTTTACCGGCCTAGGTTTCGGATTCCGGTATGTTTTGATGCAGAACCGATACTATTCACCTGATTATTTCTTGGTTGAGCTATAGTAGGTGACAGGAAGCATCGTAGACATGGGAGGGCTTCTTCTTTTGGGAAGAAGATAACTTGTACTCCCTCCGTTCCAAAATAGATGACCCAACTTCGTATAAAATTGAGTCATCTATTTTGGAACGAAGGAAGATTTGCCTACGTCCTCTCAACCGTTCTCACTTTCCACACTACTGTAAGCCACAAGTCGATCCGACTGCATGTGAATTCATCAATAGATACAAAAAAGGACTGTGCTAACTTCCAAACAGTCGGAAGTTAAGTTACAGATCCGAACGATCAAAGGAGCGGTATAAAGATCGAATTGTACGCATTGCTCCTTCCTTTCACGTAAACCCCCCTCCTTTTAATACATATATGCATGCATGCAGAAAAAGACAAGAGTGATGATGTCAGTCTAGATTCTTTCTAATTTCGAAATTCAAAATGTTTTATAGATCAAACCGTTGGTCCGATTGAAAAATCGTTTTCATATAAAAGATTCATCGCGACGAGACCTTCAAAACTAGATTTCATGTTGATATGTTTCAACAAAAAAAATTCCGGGTAAAAAGTTACTAGTCTTGTGCTACGTAAGTTATCACGACCGCGACACATAAGTTATCAAGTTGTTTTCATAGTAATTATCGGGCATGAAAAGATGGTCTTTCAACTTTTCTTTCCACATGCACATGCATATATGCACTAGATGACAAAACTATGATGCCATTATAGATTCTCCTTATTTCGAAATTTTAAAATGTTTTCTAGCTCAAATCGTCGCTTTGATCAAAAAACTATTTTCACATAAAATATTCCCCGCAACGAGATCTTTGAAACTCCCACGTTGGTATGTTTCAATGACTTTTTCTAGATAAAAAATTACCACACATGTGCAATACAAGTTATCATGCCAGTTGAGCGTAAGTGATCGTGTTGTTTACACAGAAATTACCGGAGCATAAAAAATGATTTCTTCAACATTCTCCAGACATGCACATTCGCGTGCCCCAGGGAAAGAAAAATGCTAATGTAAGGGAGGATTCCACCGAAACTCAAAAAGAAAAAAAATGTTTTGTAACTCAAACAGCCACTCCGATACAAAAATCATTTTCACATAAAAAATTCGTTGCGACGAGGCCTCCAAAACTAGATCTCATGTTGGTATGTTTTGACAACTTCGTTTGATCAAAAAGTTATCAAGCCTGGATTAACTAAGTTATCATCTCTATTGTGTGTATTACCATGCTATTCACACACGAGTTATCGAAGGGTGTTTTTCAACTAATCCCCCCTCCCCCCGATACAAAATTATCACACCTAGATTAAGTAAGTTATCAAGTTAGTTGTGCATATATTATAATGTTATTTAATCATGAGTTATCAGGTCAAAGTTATCACCGTGGTTGTACGTAAGTTATCAGGTTTGCGGTATGTAAATTACCATGTAATTCGCACAAAATTTACACAGAAACAACTCCGACATGTTTTCAACAACTTTTTCTCGTGCACGACCCCTCTCGCATGGGAATACAATTACAACAATCGGGTTGTACCTCAAGAGACGTTGTGCGACGAAGACATCAGGGTATCACCTACCACTCTAACCGCATACCTCAATGGGCGCGCCATTGACCACATCGCTAACGCCATTCTAACCACTGATGAAGGGTCCATGAAGACATCATGGTATCATGCTACTTACAAAAGAAGATATCAAGGTACATTTCAATAATTTTTCCCAAGTCAAATATACCACGGACCAACATACACAGGCTAAAGATATTAAAATTCATAGCATAAACGGTTTGATAATTATATCTTTGGCACACTGATAACTATATCTAACAGCCTGATAACTACGTAAAAGTCGTGTTGGTCACTAGAGCAGGATTCAACTAAGAAACAATAGTCACAAAGATAGTTTTTTTGCCGGGTTCATCCAATTGATAGTTGGATCCAACTAAGGAACAAAAAGTCATGATGTCAAAGGTTTCAATTTCCCACCTCTAGCATGTTTTATCTTAAAAAAGATAAGACCCTTTTGACCTAGCCAGCCGCCCCTCCAAAAAGCTAGGGTACTCTGCCTCCCGCCGGCGCCGGCGCCGGTCCGTCCCATCTTCGGTGGCCTTAGGGCCATGGAGGCGGAGTGGATCTCGCCCCTTGCCGGTGGGAGGGCTCCGTTTTTAGATCTTTTTTCGATCTTTGTTAGGGTTTGCGTCCTGCTCAGAAAGGCGAGACGGCGGCGGCTCCCTGAAGATGGAATAAAGGTCTCCCCGCCTAGCCCTCGTTCCGGTGATGTGTTCAGCATTATCGGTGGGCGTGTGGAGTTGTGTCTCCGGCTGATCTGTCCTTGGTGGATTTGCTTGGATCTGTTTGTCGTTCGTCTTCGTTCGTGTGTCTTCAGGTTGGATCCTTTTAATCCACACTCTTCATCTGCGGCGGTTGCTATTCTGGTGCGTTGGTTCTATGGTGCCTTAGCACGACGACTTCCCGACTGTCTACTACAACAAAGTTTGCCCGGCTCCGATGAGGGAGGGGCGATGGCAGCGGCGCGCCTTCGGCTCGCTTCAATGCTTGTAGTCGTCGCTAGGTGGTCTACGGATCTGGATGTAATTTTTATTATTTCTAGTATTCGTTGTACTACCATGATTGAAGATGAATAGATTGGAAGTTTTTCCGAAAAAAAAAAGATAAGACAGAAAATCTACAGGTACGTCAGTCCCTGGCTCTATGAAGAAAAGAAAAGAGAGAGAGAGAAAAGAGAAGGTTCATTCAGTGGAAAAACAGAGCAGATGGAATAGTTAAATACGTTGATGTTGTATACTTCCTTTGTTTTAAAATAGATGACCCAACTTTGTACCAAAATTAGTACATCTATTTTGATACGGAGGGAGTATAACACAACAATGTGCTAGCAGAAATTTGGTTACCAGGCTGGCTTGATAAGCTATCCACCACGGATCGATTCCTCTTATTTTTTTTTAGTTTTTCTATCGCAAGATCCGGCACGCGTGGGAATCAGTTTCCGCCGCAAAGGGCGGATCTGCATGAATCAGTTGCCACACTAATCGGACGCGCGCACGACGTGGGATCAAAATCGGACGGCTGCGAGGTCGTTCGGATCTGAAGCTAATGTCCTGCCGACTGGATTTTAGCTTTCTCGTACAAGAAAATGGGTTAAAAAAACATACAGAGTCCTGAGACGACCGAAGCACGTACTTGAAGAATAGTACAGAGACACACAAAGCATTCTCGAGGAACCTAGACTACTGTTAGTATAAGCCGAAGACAAGGAGATACAGCAACGATCAACAGAAGACAGCTAAATCTTCTCCAACCAGAAGCTTAAATCCTCCTTTAGCTGATCCACGGCCTGGATGATTGGAATAATGAAGTTGCTAAACAGACGACATAGACTGTCCACTTTCTTCCTCTTCTGTTGATAAGGTTTCATTAGTCACAACCAACATGTACAACAAAGTTCCCAAATGCAAAGAGTTTGCTTCCTTAGAGCATCTCCAACAGCCGCACAAAAAATCCGCGCCCAATAAACGTTATAGCGCGCCATCATAGCACTTTTAAAGCGCCGGGACCAACTTTGCTTTAGCAGTTGACCAAAAACGCGCGCCCAAAAAGCAGACAGTGCAAATTATGAAGCGCGCGCAATCCGACGCCCAAAATATGCTGCGCGCCATTGCGTTTTTCAGCGCGCGCCCAAAAACTTTTAGCGCTACAGCTTCTGCTGGAGCTGACCGGCGCCCAAAAAACAAACTTTTAGCGCGCGGAGCTCTTTTTGGGCGCCTGTTGGAGATGCTCTTAAAGGAGAACATTTTGCCATTTTTACCATGATACTGCCCAAACGTCTTATATTTAGGAATGGAGGTGGTGCAAACTACTGCTTTAGAGATGCTGAGGTGCTAAGTATGTTGAGGGGGTTTGAGTTGTTTTATTTACCCATACATGTACAGACCAAACGAAATCATTTCGGTCATTTAGGTCTGGTCTTCTGTTTTCCAATAACAATTTCAGGTGCTGTTTTGGCAAAACCTAAATAAATATAACCAGGGTAAATCGGGGAAAAGAATTAGTGCCCAACCCTTGCTTAGACTCATAGTCAATTATGAGCAGCACACTTAACTGTCAATTGTCAATTTGTCATGCACAATGTTCACAGCTGCAAAAGGGAGACCAATTTTGACAAAAAGTATCATGGGTCCTCGATACCAACTTGTTTCGAATCCTACATAGGGTCCAGCACATCACTGCAAAACCCGAGTGAACAATTCTATCTTTAGCACTTGTTCCATACTTCCATCTCACCAACCCCACATGAAGTTAGATGTACAAACTAGTCTTTGATCCCAGCAATCACACAAAGGCAGCCAATGAGCGATGAAACATGATGTGATCTTTTCGAAAACCCGAAACAACTCTTGCTGCATGGTCCTTCACGTTCAGAAATCTGCTCCGCATATTTGTATTCAATCTTGAACCATTAATCACATGCATACCTTGATTTTCAAAAGGAAATTTTGCTTTCCACAAACTAGCACCAACAAAAGTTCAGCTGTGACAGTGAATAATATCCCTAAAACTCCGCTGACTGTACATAGATATAGTAGATCACATTCATCCCTCAGAACCACTGGCTTCACTAAATCTGACCATGCGAGCATTCTTCCTAATCCATACTAACTTGGATCATTACTGCTAGCGCTTGTCCCAACGGAGAATAGTAGAATGTCTAATCAGTCTATCAACTACTAGGAACTGAAGAGGAGGAAGTGCTACGACATGGAATGCACTGATTCTCTAAGACATAAATGTTCAGCAATCAGCACATCAACTTGTAGGACTGTAACCTGAAGAATCAGCCTCTGTTAAATTGTTAGGTGTGCTCTCACATGTCAATATGTCACCCTGCACACGAACGATGTCCAGTGCTGCTTTTGTGTTCATCTTGCTGCTCTGCTGGTGCTCCATGTAGTCCCTGTACCTGATTCCACGGAACTTCATGCCCTGGGGGTCATTCTGTGCCAGCTCCAGGACTGGCTCTACGACAGCATCTAGGCACGGCCCGACCAGGCTCACGAACGACATCCTCGTCTGCCCACCGTGGACCAGTGCGCGATGGAGCACGGCCTTGTACCTTCCATTGCTCACAATCTGCACCCACATACATAGGACATGTGTGTGCATCATTAAGATAAAGTACAGGTACTAAGAGCTTTTGTTTTCATAACCATTTATTGTCAAGTTAAGAACACTGTAAATCATTTGTATACCTCCAACTGATCGCCAGTGAGAATGAACAGTGAGCCTGGAAGGGGCTTTGCGGTGACCCACTGGCCGTTGTGCTTGACTTGGAGACCATCCACACCATTTTGGAAGAGCAGAGTGAGAAGGCCGTGGTCAGAGTGGGCTGAAATTCCCATTACCCCATCCGAGCCAGCATATGGCGGGTAATTGTTCCCGACAAGGATCTGGAAGCAGGACTCAAGGTTTAGGACTTCAGAAATGCGGCCAGGGTCAAGTCCCAGGCTCTCGGAGACCGCCTTCGCAAGCTCCAGCAACAGCTGCCTCGTTCGAGCAGAGTACTCCACAGCAATATCTCTAACAATGACAGTGTAGTCAATATAGCTTTTGCAACATCCAAACAATAATGTGAAAGTAAATATGGTGTTAATTAGCAGTTTGTGCTACCTCAGCTTTGCAGGCTTTGCAGGGCAGTGAAACTCTGGGTGAGCAATCATCTTCACATAGTCCCTCCGACATATGGCATCATCAACGTCAGAGTAGAAGAGACCTGTTCCAATACGTATAGGATCCTTTGGGCCAGCAGCAATGTATTCTGCCTTCTCCTCCCTCGGTAAGCTGTATAGTTCCTTACACGCCTCCATCACTTCTTCTTGGAGCTCCTCAGGCACCCCATGGTTAATCACCTTCATGCCAGATCAGAAAAAATAAAATTAATGGCGCCTCTAGCGAATTGTTTCCTTGTACTTATCCAGGTTTATTCCCCTTTGTATTTTGGGTCAATTTTTTACCGTAAATTTAACTAACAAAATATGTGTTTTATGTAGCAAAATACCGTTGGAATTTTCTTTCAAATATGAATTCATACAACTTATATTTTGCTAATCAAATACAGTATATGGTAAAAATTTGAACAAAATATGAGCGGGAATAATTAATAATCCCAAACGAAGAGCATGTAACATTGGGACAAAAATCGAATATTCTGATGTTCATCGGTGGTAGTGCCGTACCATGAAGAAGCCCCAGTCTTCGCAGGCCTGGCCGAGCTCGCGTGTCGCCTGAGATCGTTGCTCGGCGTTGCCGTTGAGGAGGACGCCGAGGTCGATGACGGAGATGCCGTCCCCGCCGCATGCTCCAGCACAGTCACCGTGATCCCCCTTTGGATGGTTAGGGCAATGGCGATGAGACGGCGTCGGCATGTTGTGTGGTGGGGAAAAGGGGAGGGTTCCAGAAGACCTGCCGCGAGGTCCAGGTGGATGGCTCGTGTTCCCTCCGTCCACGACAAAGACAGTCGTACACGATCCGACGGGGCGGCGCCTAGGAATCCGGCGACGAGGAGGAGAGCTCCGCTGCCGGAGGCGAGGACCACGCGCGAGGGTTCGCTGCCGCCGACGACCGCGGCGTGGAAGGCGACGAGCTCGACCACGGAGCCCCCCTTTGAGGGAGGAATGGAGGAGGCAGAAGCGAGCGGCGAGCTCGGCGATAGGCGCAAACGGGCGGCAGGGTCGTCAGATCGGGGAGATTTTGAGGAACTGAGGAACAGAGGAAGTGAAGGGGAATTTTGCCAGGAGTTTTTTTTGGACGAGGGATTTTTCCTTTGTTTTAGAACACCTACTCCCATCGGTTCCATAATATAAAAGCGTTTCTTACATACTATGTACACTAATATCAAAAACGCTTCTATATTATGGGACAGAGAGAGTATAATTTTATTCATCGACATAACAATTATAGATATATTGACTTTGATCTAAAATTCAAGAAAATATAAAATAACTCATGTGACTAAGAATTACAATGAAACTCTTGAAAACACTTTATTCACGGTATCAATTGGTGATTCAACATACCACTCTTCCTGTTGTCGGATTTGTCTGTAGCCTTGTCAAGTTTATCAAACAACTCTTTGGTTCGGTCGGCCTAAGGCCAGTTAGTTCTTGAGATTAAGGACCTCGTTGGTAGTAGGGAGTTTGTGCCTCAGAAAATTAGTCGGTGTCAAAATAGAGTTGACGATCGTTGGTCAATTATAGCCGTTATGAGCGAGCTACGGCTGTGTGGCCTGGCTCAGTTCCACCTTGTATTGAGCATTTGTTGCCTCTTGACTGTGACTCTATGAATTTGCAATAAAACTCCCTTTACCCCTGCAAAAAGAAAGACTTCAATAAATAAGCTGTAATTGGACTAGAGCAACGATGTTGAAAGCGCCTTGAGTCGCCCATCAAAGATAGGGAAGTCTTGATCTATGAACGTATTTGGGCTGAGGATAATCCCCTAGGGCCTCATTCGGTTTGGAGGATTTTTATAGGAAAAACATAGGAACAAGGATTCCGAAGAAAAATTTCCTATATATGCATTCGGTTTGTAGGAAATGCGTACATGCATTTCGTAGGAATACTACTCATTTTCTGTGTTTTTGGAGAAAACTACACATCCACTCAAAGCTCATTTTATGCATAGGAACGAGGCAAGTCAATTCCTTAGAATGGTAAGTGTCATCCTATCAAATTCCTATGTTTTGATTTCCTTCAAACCAAATGAGCCCTAAAAGTGCAGGTTGTCGGATCACAATATCTTCACCATGGTGTCGATGAATGATTTCAACTCCGTAAAGAATCAAACCAACAAAAAAAGTTTGACTGACCAATATAAGCTCTTCAGATCCTGTGAGGACAGAAAAATCTCTAACCTCACGGCACCACGAAAAGAACAAGAGTAAAATTATTTTCATGACAAACAATGATCACTAGGTGTTGATGAAGAAAGCAGAACTCTCGATGATGACGAAAGGATTTTGCTAGGAGTGAAGAGCCCGCTTGGTTCTGGCAAAAAAAAACTTTTGCATTCGGGATTAGATTTTGTTGTAAACTTGGCATTGGCTGAGAAGTCTCCGTGAGTAATGAGAATCTCCTTTTCTCCTGCAAAAAAAAAAGAAGAGCCCGCTTGGTTCTGGCAAAAAAACTTGACCTGGAGCATATCGATCTGGCCATATGGGCCGGCACAGACCATACCAGCCTTTCATAGAAGGGTTGTGCTATGCCGGCCCAAAGGCCTCGGCTTGAGGACCGGCTTGGCACACGAGCTGTGGGTCGACACGTGTCAAAAAGGGCCAAATAGCCCTAAAAAGGCCCTAAAATGTTAAAAGAGCTCTAAATTTAGAATTTCAGGTTAAAAAGAACCAGACAATCCTAATGAAACGGTGTTAAAAGGGGCGTGCCGCATAAGCTTGTAGGCCTGGCTTTGAGGACCAGCCTTGTTTCGTGGCAGGGCGAAGGCCGACACAACTCTTTTATTTGTGTGTCATGCCGAGCCCATACTGGACCAAAAATCTGTGCATGCGGGCCGGCCTTAAAAGCACGACCCTGGAGCGACAAATGCTCACCTCGTGGAAGGGCTACGAGGAGAGGACCCATCAACATGAAGATATTATTTTGTTCCAACATGAAGTTCCCTTGTTTTCGATGCATACCATTCGCTACCAAATGAAAATATTTTTTGTGTTGTCTCCCTCAAGCAGGTTTTGTCACTGGCTATTTGATACAATTTTGTTCCTTTTCATGTCGGAGACGAGCTAAGCACTTATGCCATCATGCCATCATGCATAAGGCGTTCATCCGACAAAACCGCGGCCTCTGATGTTCTTTTGTCATGGATTAGTTGTCAATAATTTTCAACGGTTCTTGTTTTCCTTCATCTGCTAAGTGCTCATCGACATCATGGTTAAGGGTTAAGGTCTACATCGTCGTCATGTGACAAGACGGTGACCTCTGATTTGTTTTCCGTGTGAAATTCTGGCTTGCCATTTTGCCACTGGGAAGTCCCATGTTGCTCCTGGACACAGCATTGGGGCACCATGTAAGTGTTCACCTGCCATGTCTCCGGCGTCCGGCCCCGCTGCGTTTGTTCGCCAGCTTTGACCTCGGAGTCGTTCCACAAACAAATTATGCCCATAGCACAGCCAGATTTGGTGTTATCCTCAACATAAGTACTATCACCATTACGTTGCAGGCAGTCTCCAAGGTCTTGGCCTGCAGGTCGTCACAACTTTTGACTTTCGAGTTTTCATGAGCTCACCACGCTATAAAAAGGCTCAAGGGCTAATAAGCTTCTCTTCACCGCAGCACCACCAAAGCAAAACCCTAACAAGCAACTATTCACTAATCCGCTTATCATTCCTCCCTTCGCGCAGAACGCCAACGTCTGCAATGGCGAAGAACCACGGAGCCGCCGCTCTCCTGATCGCGTCCCTTCTCGTCGCGGTCACCCTCGCCGACGCCAGGGTCGCCGTGCAGGTGCGCCACGACCTGAACGAAGGTACGTGTCCATCGGCTCTACCCAATCCATGGCAGCGTCTGTGTTCCACGAACCAGTGGCAGTGAGCCGTGATATCTGTACTCCATATAACTATACCTTGACTCCTGGAACGTACGTGCGTGCGATCGAGCTGCAGCAGGTCACGTGGTGCCGGCGAGCGACGCGAAGGCGGCGGCGGGCGCTGACGTGCAGCAAGGTGCAGGGGCTGAAGGCGGGCGAGACGTGCTTCTCCGTCGCGCTGCTCGGAGGATTGACCCTGGAGTCGTTCCTCGTCTTCAACCCCAACATCGACTGCGGCAAGACCTTCGTCGGCCAGTGGGTCTGCCTCCACGCCTCCACTGCTTGACCAGTTGCTGCACGTACGCACCCGTGCACGGTGCACCGATCACCGCTAGCGCTATGAATCGAGGACGAGGCCCCGGGTGCTCTCCTGCTTGTAGTACTTCCCTTGCAAAGTGTGCTTGCTGCTTGCTCCTTTTTGTTTGTCTGAGAGATGTTGCTTGGTGTTTACCTGGGGTGGACTAGCCCGTCGGTGTGTGTCTGTTGTACCAGCTGGTCGTGCTTGATTATCAGTGTATTTCCATTTCCCTTGCTTCTTTTCCTCGATTCGGCTGTGTGGTGTAGTAGTGTGGCAATCGATCTCAAAATTACCATCGTTGCATCTAGGTTTTATCGCAACCGAACTGTTGACTCATTAACGACTAGCTGCAAACAAGAAATTTGGCATAGCTGGGCAAAGAATTTAAACAGGAGGGTTATTCGAAAATTGTGGAAGCTTGGTTTGATCAAGCTGGCCGAGTATTTGAAACAGGCCATGTCACCTAGTCGTTAATAACTGGCTGAAGATTACACGCTTTGAATTTGAATAGGACTATGCTCCTTCCTTTTCATAAAATGCATGCTTTGGTTGTTGATTCTTAATCAAATAAATTATGTCGCAAGATCGAACCAATAATTTCATTATATCCATTTCTTGTACCTTTTATTTTATAAATATGATACTACTTCATAAGAATAAACCCGGGGAGACTATAATAGAATCTGTTCACATATTTCATCCGGGGGAAGAATTACGCGACTAACCGATGCAGGTTGTTTCTCTGGCTGGCGCACAGAGGGCGCTTGTTCACCAACGAGCGTCGATTCCGAAGAAGTCTGTCAGACTCTGACTCCTGCCCATTCTGCTCGGAAACAGAATCAACTTCTCACATGCTACTACACTACCCAACGGTCTCAAAGACCTGGACAGTTGTCGACTCCCTAAACATCGATCCTGCTGATTGCGCAACCATCCAAGAACTACGAAATCCACAACTTACATGCAAGATCTGCAACACCCTTAATCATGGCTATCCTCTAGAGTATCTGGAAAAGAAGGAGCGCCAAAATTTTCAACGAGGTGGAATCATTGGGAACTTCTCCGTCGTGCACAACAAATCTTCTTTTGGCCAAGCAGATGTCAAGGCCCGGAAACAAACTCTAATTGACTGGGGGATTATGTTGTCCCGACGAGATGTAGTTTAGTCCCTAGCGTTTTATTTTTCTGTTTACCCCTCTCGTCTTCTCTGTAAATACTCTGTAAAACAAAAATCAATAAAATGAGTTCGGGCTGGCCTTGCCCGCCGTAGTTCCCTAAAAAAACTATAATAGAATCTGCCCTTTAGTTGAGCTCATAGGATCAGCCCAAAATATTTCTATTTAAACAATCTGAAAAATTCTGAAATTATTTGACAACATAGCTATAACTATGTATACAACTCCAAAAGAACCAGCTGAAAACTCGACCTACAATTAGAGATTAAAAAATAAGTGAAAGTGGATCTAATCGTCAAGGTGGATTTTGGTAATTTTATGTCAACATATCTCAAAGAACTAATACTACTTCAAAGTATATTTCAGGACAAGTTTTCTTAGGTACAACCGGAATGGAAGATGACCCCTAAGAATGCTTAAAAACAAGTGTCAAACAAGTCTATTCACCCCCCCCCCCCTTTCAGACATACTTATCGATCCTACAATAAAAAAAGTATTAGTTCTTTGAGATATTTGAATGGTATTTGAAATTAGTCACATTCAATTTTGTATTTATTATGTTTCTATAAGTGTAGATTGAATTAGAAGCTTTGAGATTGTACATCAAACATGGATGTATGTCTGCAAATATTTTTGGAACTTTTGAATACACAATATTTTTTATCACTCTGATCTCACCTACAACCAGATCCTATACTAGCCCCCCCCCCCGACATACTTATCGATCCTACAATAAAAAAATCGACTGTGGACAGTGTCAAATTCGGGTGAATGGTATTTGAAATTATTCACATTCACATTCGATTTTGTATTTTTTTTGTTTCTATAAGTGTAGCTTGAATTAGGAGCTTTAAGATTGTACGTCAAACATGGATGTATGTCTGCAAATATTTTTGGATTTTCCGAATACATAATATTTTTATCTCTCTAATCTCACCTATAACCAGATCCTATACTAGCCGCCCCCACCGACATACTTATCGATCCTACAATAAAAATAATTTGATTGTGAATAGTGTCAAATTTGGGTGAATGATATTTGAAATTATTCAAATTCGATTTTGTATTTTTTTGTTTTCTATAAAGTGTAGCTTGAATTAGGAGCTTTAGGATTGTACATCAAACATGGATCTATGTTTGCAAATATTTTAAAAAAAATCGAATACATAATACTTTTTATCTCTCTGATCTCACCTACAACCAGATCCTATACTAGCCGCACCCCCGCCCCCCGGGAAAAAAGGAGAGGCAATCTAAATATTGCTTGCTAATTTATTAGGATCATCTTATTAATCTATACCTAATAATAAAGGAATGTGGTATTCTTGGTTTGGTTCGTCATGATAATTTTCAGAAAACCCTGACATTTTGTATAATCAACCTCCTGTCTGAAGGTAACGTTTTTGTTACTGAGGGAGTCCTGGATTAGGGGGTGTTCGGATAGCCGGACTATACCTTCAGCCGGACTCCAGGACTATGAAGATACAAGATTGAAGACTTCGTCCCGTGTCCGGAGGGATCTTTTCTTGGCGTGGAAGGCAAGCTAGGCGTGCGGATATTCAAGATCTCCTACCATTGTAACCGACTCTGTGTAACCCTAACCCTATCCGGTGTCTATATAAATCGGAGGGTTGTAGTCCGTAGGACAATCATCATCATACACAATCATACCATAGGCTAGCTTCTATGGTTTAGCCTCCTTGATCTCGTGGTAGACCCACTCTTGTACTACCCATATCATCAATATTAATCTAGCAGGAGTAGAGTTTTACCTCCATCGAGAGGGCCCGAACCTAGGTAAAATAAAGTGTCCCTCGTCTCCCTTTACCATCCGACCTTGACGCACAGTTCGGGACCCCCTACCCGAGATCCGCCGGTTTTTACACCGACATTGGTGCTTTCATTGAGAGTTCCTCTGTGTCGTCGCTTTTAGGCCCGATGGCCCCTTTGATCATCAACAACAATGAGGTCCAGGGTGAGACTTTCCTCCCCGGACAAATCTTCGTCTTCGGCGGCTTCGCTCTGCGGGCCAATTCGCTTGGTCATCTGGAGCAGATCGAAAGCTACACCCCTGGCCATCAAGTCAGGTTTGGAAGCCTAAACTACACGGCAGATATCCGCGGAGACTTGATCTTCGACGGGTTCGAGCCACAGCCAAGCGCGCCGCACTATTTCGAGGGGCATGATATAGCTCTGCCTCCGAATAGTACCCTGGAGGCCGCACACGCTCTGGCCCCGATTATTGACTCGGAGTCCGATGCGTTTTCCGAGGATGAACGGTTGGGCGTCGCCTCGGGGGCTGCGATCTCAAAGGCGATCGAGCCGAACGCCAGCCCCGTACTCCGCACGGCCCATGACTCCAAGGAGTCGGATTCTTCTCCGAACTACGGGCCTTCCGTGCCCCTCCGATCGAATCTGATTGGGCGCCTGTAATGGAGTTCACCGCCGCGGACATCTTTCAGTGCTCACCTTTCGATGATATCCTGAATTCTCTCAAGTCTCTCTCTTTATCAGGAGAGCCCAGGCCGGACTATGGTCTGCGAGGTTGGGATTCGGACAACGAAGAAATTCAAAGCCCACCCACCACCCACTTAATAGCCAATGTCGATGATTTAACCGACATACTTGACTTCGGCTCCGAAGACTTCGACGGTATGGACGACGAAGGAGGAGACGAACAAGTACCAGCACCTGTAGGGCGCTGGACCGCCACCTCGTCATACGACATATATATGGTGGATGCTCCAAAGGATGCGGATGGCGATGGAACAGCAGAGGACGACAACTCGAAAAAACCGCCAAAACGCCGGCGCCAACGGCGCCGCTCTAAATCCCGCCACAGCAGAAACGGTGATTCCGGCACGGGAGATAATACTACCCCGGACAGCGTCGAAGAACGCCAGAACCAGCAAGATTCGGCGCAGGAAGATGGAAAAGCCAGCCCTCATGAGAGAGCGGCAGAGCGAGAGGTTGAGGATGATAACTACATGCCTCCCTCCGAAGACGAGGCAAGCCTCGACGACGACGAATTCGTCGTACCATCAGACCCCGCCGAACAAGAGCGTTTTCAACGCAGGCTTCTAGCCACGGCGAACAGCCTAAAGAAAAAGCAGCAACAGCTTAGAGCTGATCAAGATTTGCTAGCTGACAGATGGATTGAAGTCCTCGCGGCCGAAGAGTATGAACTCGGGCGCCCCTCCAAAAGTTATCCTAAGCGCAGGCCGCTACCCCAATCAGAGGGGGAAATATATGACATGGCAGAACGGCCGCCCCGCGGCCGCGACAGAGAAGCCTGTCGAACCCTTAAACAAGCCATGCCCCGGTGCCGTTCAACTAAGGCACAGGAAAACGAGCCAGACCTGCGAGACGTACTGGAGGATAAAGCAAGGCAAACAAGATCGATCTATGGATCGCGCGGACGCCCGACGACACGTGATGACCTTCACTCCGGACACAATAAATCCGGTCGGGCCGAACACAACAGGCACAGCTCTTCCGAGCTGCGTCGTGACATAGCCCAGTACAGGGGCGCCGCACACCCACTATGCTTCACAGACGAAGTAATGGATCATAAAATCCCAGAGGGTTTCAAACCCGTCAATATCGAGTCGTACGATGGTACGACAGATCCGGCAGTATGGATTGAGGATTATCTCCTTCACATCCACATGGCATGTGGCGACGATCTACACGCCATCAAATATCTACCCCTTAAGCTTAAAGGTCCAGCCCGACATTGGCTTAACAGCCTACCAGCGGACTCAATCGGTTCTTGGGAGGACCTGGAAGCCGCATTCCTCGACAACTTCCAGGGGACCTATGTGCGGCCACCGGACGCCGACGACCTAAGCCACATAATTCAGCAGCTAGAAGAATCGGCCAGGCAATTCTGGACACGGTTCCTAACAAAGAAAAATCAGATAGTCGATTGTCCGGACGCAGAGGCCCTAGCAGCCTTCAGACATAACATCCGCGACGAGTGGCTTGCCCGGCACCTGGGACAGGAAAAGCCGAAAAACATGGCAGCCCTCACGACACTCATGACCCGCTTTTGCGCGGGCGAAGATAGCTGGCTAGCTCGCAGCAACAACTTATCAAAGAAGCCTGGTAATTCGGATACCAAGGACAAAGGTAGCAGGTCATGTCAAAATAATCAAAAGCGCCGCGTTAGCAGTGACAGCAATGAGGATGCGGCAGTTAATGCCGGATTCAGAGGCTATAAATCCGGTCAGCGGAAAAAGCCATTTAAAAAGAATACCCAGGGCCCGTCCAGTTTGGACCGGATACTCGACCGCTCGTGCCAGATTCATGGCACCCCCGAAAGGCCAGCCAATCACACCAACAGGGATTGTTGGGTGTTCAAGCAGGCAGGCAAGTTAAGAGCCGAACACAAAGACAAGGGGCTGCATAGCGACGACGAGGAGGAGCCCAGGCCGCCGAACAACAATGGACAGAAGGGGTTTCCCCCACAAGTGCGGACGGTGAACATGATATACGCGACCCACATTCCCAAGCGGGAGGGGAAGCGTGCGCTACGGGACGTATACGCGATGGAGCCAGTCGCCCCAAAGTTCAACCTATGGTCCTCCTGCCCGATCACTTTCGATCGAAGGGACCACCCCACTAGCATCCGTCACGGCGGTTTTGCCGCACTGATCCTTGACCCAATCGTGGACGGATTTCATCTCACAAGAGTCCACATGGACGGCGGCAGTAGCCTGAACTTGCTTTATCAGGATACAGTGCGGAAAATGGGCATAGATCCATCAAGGATCAAGCCCACAAGGACGACCTTTAAAGGCGTCATACCGGGTGTAGAGGCCAATTGCACAGGCTCGATAACACTTGATGTGGTCTTCGGATCTCCGGATAACTTCCGAAGCGAAGAGTTAATCTTCGATATAGTCCCGTTCCGCAGTGGCTATCATGCCCTGCTCGGACGAACCGCATTCGCTAAATTCAATGCGATGCCGCACTACGCATATCTCAAGCTCAAGATGCCAGGCCCTCGAGGAGTAATTACGGTCAGCGGAAACACAGAACGCTCCATCCGTACGGAGGAGCACACGGCGGCCCTCGCAGCGGAAGTACAAAGCAGCCTTTCAAGGCAACTCTCTAGTCCAGCCGTTAAAAAGCCGGACAATGCAAAGCCCGCCCGGAGTAACCTGCAACAAGACCACCTGGCACGATCAGAGCAAGCGTAGCAATACGGCCCCGACCCCAGCCATCACAACATAGCGGAGCAAGTACCTCGAGTACACAATTACGCCCTTAAAATTCCGTGGGCACAGGGGAAGGGGCACATTAACGGCATGCCTACAATACGGCGTCAAACGTACTAGGGGCTGTCGGATTTTTCTTTTTTTTACTTTCAGGACTCCATACTCTGGATAACCTGTTCGGCCTTATTGCCGCACAGACGATGCAAGATCCAGGAAAGCATACAAAGCTACGCCGCATTAACGGAACTCTCAGGTGGTCTCTATTTCGAGCGATATATCTGTTTTTAAATTCCGCGGCCTGCGCCTGGTCAGGACATGTTAAATAGTCTAATATCTTTTTTGCTCATCGCACTACTTGTATCGTTCGGATTTGATAAATAGCCTCGTTATAAACAATGCATGGCTTTTTTCTATTTTTTGCATTATCCTCTTTGAATATATATGTTTATTACATAACATGATCGCACCCGTACACCATGGTACGGCAAACCACGCCAGGGGCTTCATTACCCTTTTATCTGGCGTGAGAAGTCCGTACACTTTCACAAGTACGGCACCCCGAACTTATAGCACTATATGCATCGGCTCCGAGTCATGATTTTGGTCACATGTTGGGTTTGTCCGGCTCCTATGTTTTGGTGCCTTACGTTCCGCTATATCGGCTAAGGTAGCACTAGGAGAACCACTGCGATTGTGCCCCAGTTCAGGTGGGTCGAGCACCTCAGTGGAGAAAGCTAAAACAGACTGTCATGATAAGGCGTGAGACCGGTCGCTGTTCGAGAGGTTTTTTGAGTCCTTAAAGGCTTATGCCGCTTTGAGCGAGGAGCTGGCTATGTCCGGCCAAAGGCGTGGATAGCGCCCCGAATTCGGCCTTCCGAACTAGGGGCTTCGCCGAAATTTAAAATTATAACGTTCTATGACTAAGTGAGAGTGTTCAAGCATTATAGTCCGATTGCCTGGTTCGTTGTGCTGAGCGCCTCCCTCGAAGGACCCAACTATGGGAATAAGAGCCCTCAGGTTTATCCCGAACACCCCAGCACTAGTGGCATGGGGGCAGACGCCGACGACTGGCCATCTCTCAATTTTTGATAAACGTCCGCACAAAAAATAATATTTTAAATTCAATAAGCATTGCTTAGCGCATATGAACAAGTTTTCAGCGCACAAGATACAAACGAGCGAGTTCATTCAAATATTACATCTTTAGTACATTCATCCGTGACAAGGCGGGCTCCGGCAAGAACTTCCTTGTAGTAGTTCTCGGGCTTGCGATGCTCCTTCCCCTGCGGCGGCCCGTCCTTCACCAGCTTCTCTCCGTCCAGCTTGCCCCAGTGTACCCTTACACGGGCAAGGGCCCTCCGGGCACCTTCAATGCAGACGGAGCGCTTGACGACCTCAAGCCGGGGACAGACCTCCACCAGCCGCCGCACTAGCCCGAAATAGCTCCCAGGCAGGGCCTCTCCAGGCCACAGCCAAACTAGTAAGCCCTTCATGGCCTGTTCACCCGCCTTGTGAAGCTCGACCAGCTGTTTCAGCTGATCGCTTAAGGGCACAGGGTGTCCGGCCTCAGAATACTGAGACTAGAACACACTCTCCGTCGAGCTGCCCTCTTCAGCTTGGTAGAACGCGGCGGCGGCGGATACGTTGCGGGGAAGATCGGCGAACGCCCCTGGAGAACTCCGGATTCGGGTAAGTAATAGGTAGTTTACTTTTATATTCCTACTTTGCATTGAGAATGCCTTACCCGTTGCAATCTTTTTCACCTCCTCCAACTCTTGGAGGGCCTTTTGGGCTTCGGCCTTGGCACTCTTGGTGGTCTCGATGGCCGACGCGAGCTCGGATGCTTGCGCTTTTGACTCAAACTCCAAACCCTCATGTTTTTTCATGAGAGCTTGCAGCTCTTGCTGCACCTCGCCGACCTGAGCCCCAAGCCTTTCTCGCTCGGCGCGCTCCTCGGCCGTTTTCTGTTCGGCCTCAGCCAGCGCCTGCTTCAGGGTTGCCACCTCGGTTGTGGCCCCTACAATAAGCAGTACAACCCTGTTATTTCTTTCTGCAATCAAGCCTCTCTATAGGCACCTTTTTTAGGGTATTTCTTACCTTCTTTCTTCTCGAGCTGTCGTCTGGCAAGGCCGAGCTCTTGCTCGGTCCGCCCGAGGTCCTTTTTAAGGACATCCACCTGCGCAGTCAGTGCGGCGGTGGACAACAGCGAAGCCTGCATACGCATATTTGACTTTTTTTGTTAGACTCCTGCGAAAATTACTAGATCCTCTATCCGGCTTTTCTTTCCGAACACCGAACAGAGCATCAGGGGCTACTGTCTATGCGGTAAATAATTTGACATATTTCTATTTACCTCAAAGCCTGTTAGAAGGCTAGTGCAAGCTTCAGTCAGTCCGCTTTTGGCGGACTGAACCCTTTGGTTCACCGTACTCATAACAGTACGGTGCTCCTCATCGATGGCGGCGCCTTCAAGCACCTCCAGCAGATTGTCCGGCGCCTCCGGTTGGACGGAGGCCGCCGGCTCAGACGGCTTACTCCTCTTGGAAGGAGTTCGCCCACCACGGACCAGGACTGTCGAGTCCGGCGCGGTGTCCGGCACAAAACCGGACTTGGAGCCCTGGGGGGTTTCATCCCCTTCATTCCTGGGGTCCGGGAGGTCGCCTTCCGGCTCCTCCAGGACCACCTCCTCCTGCCCTGGAGCTTGTCGCGATGCCACTTCGGCGTCGTTTGCAGTGCGGGGGGAGACAGCGGGCGGAATTGAGTTCACGTCCGACGTATCCAGGGAGCCGCTCGACGAATCGTCGAGTTCGGCCCGGGGCGGGCTGCATAAAGCACGAGCGATATTAGGGAAAGCCGCGCATTAAAAGAATATCATGAGTCACTCTGGTATATAAATACTTATGATTTCGCCGGACGTTTGGTCCTGTCCGTCCACTCCTCTCCACCCTCTTCGGCGTCGTGGGAGTAGTCCGGCGGAGGGGTCTTCCTTTTCCTCGACCCCTCGGCCTCCCCCGTCGGGGTGGCCTTCTTCTTCTTTGCTCCCCTCGCTGGGGGGGAGAGCTTTCTTGTTCCTCCTCCTCGTTTTCACGAGAGGAGAGCATCGCGGACTCGTCAGATGACGAGTCCGACACCACCATATTGCGGGAACTTTTTCGAGTCCCGGTGGTTTTCTTCTTCTTGGCCTTCCTCTCCGGCACCACGTAAGGTGCCGGAGCCATCAGCTTCACCAAGAGAGTTGGGGCCGGGTCTTCGGGCAGAGGAGCCGGACAGTTAATTGGTCCGGATACCTTCTGCCAAGCCTGTCAAAGGTAAAGGGAGTTTAGATCCTGCATAGAGTTAATCTATGAACAAAGAGCTTAACGAACCTGTCAAAGGTATAGATAGCTTACCTCGCTAGCGTTGCGCTGCGAGCTGTATCCGCGATCCTCGGAGGCGGATGCGGGGGACTCGACGCCTTTGGTCAGCACCTTCCAGACGTCTTCATACGTCGTGTCGAGGAGCCTGCTAAGGGTTTGGTGTTGCGCCGGGTCGAATTCCCACAAAGTAAAATCCCGTTGTTGGCACGGGAGGATCCGGCGAACGAGCATAACCTGGACTATATTAACAAGCCGGATTGGCTTGTTCACCAGGGACTGGATGCACGTTTGCAACCCAGTCACTTCCTCCTCGTTGCCCCACGACAGGCCCGTCTCTTTGCAGGACATGAGCCGCGTGGGGGGTCCGGATCTGAACTGGGGGCTGCGACCCAGTTCGGATCGCGTGGCTCGGTGATGTAAAACCACCCGGCCTGCCACCCCTTTAGGGACTCCACAAAGGAGCCATCGAACCAGAGGACGTTGGCTATCTTGCCGACCATAGCGCCTCCGCACTCTGCCTGGGTGCCGGACACCACGTTAGGCTTGACGTTGAAGGTCTTGAGCCAGAGTCCGAAGTGGGGGCGGACGCGGAGAAAGGCCTCACACACGACGATAAACGCCGAGATGTTGAGAACAAAGTTCGGGGCCAGATTGTGGAAGTCCAGGTCGTAGTAGAACATGAGCCCCCGGACAAATGGGTGAAGTGGAAAGCCCAGTCCATGGAGGAAGTGGGGAAGAAAAACTACCCTCTCATGGGGCCTTGGGGTAGGAAGAAGCTGCCCCTTCTCAGGAAGCCGGTGCGGGATGTCCTTGGACAAGTATCCGGCTTTCCTCAACCTTTTTACTTGAGCCTCCATGACGGAGGAAACCATCCACCTGCCTCCCGCTCCGGACATTGTTGGAGAAGGTTGAGGAAGGAAGAGCGGACTTGGGCGCTGGAGCTTGATTGCGCGAGAGATGGATCGGCAGAGGAGGAAGAAGGCGTAGGTTAAAAAGGTGAATCCTTATCCCTTTTATAAGCGGGTGCGGTTGTGCGTCCCCACCTACCTAATGAAACTCACTTGCCTCCCAAGCGCCGTGGTAAATGGCGCGGTTGGGTTACCCACGTCCGTATTAATGAGAATCCCGTTAAAGGGGGGCACATGATCTCTGCTTTGACAAGACGTGCCAAGGAAACCGCCTCGCTAAACGCGCTAAGGTGGAACGATGAAAGCAATTTATATAGAAGGCTTGGTCGCAGTGTTATGACGCACTGCAGAATACGTCAGCAGATTTGATTTGTGTTAATGTTATTCTCTATATGGCAATATGTGGAAACTTGTTTTGCAGAGCCGGACACTATTTTTGGTGTTTGTAATCTTCTTGAAGAACTTGGAGGAGGAACCCGCCTTGCAATGCCGAAGACAATCTGCGCGCCGGACTCATCGTCATTGAAGCCTGGTTCAGGGGCTACTGAGGGAGTCCTGGATTAGGGGGTGTTCGGATAGCCGGACTATACCTTCAGCCGGACTCCAGGACTATGAAGATACAAGATTGAAGACTTCGTCCCGTGTCCGGAGGGATCTTTTCTTGGCGTGGAAGGCAAGCTAGGCGTGCGGATATTCAAGATCTCCTACCATTGTAACCGACTCTGTGTAACCCTAACCCTATCCGGTGTCTATATAAACCGGAGGGTTGTAGTACGTAGGACAATCATCATCATACACAATCATACCATAGGCCAGCTTCTAGGGTTTAGCCTCCTTGATCTCGTGGTAGATCCACTCTTGTACTACCCATATCATCAATATTAATCTAGCAGGAGTAGGGTTTTACCTCCATCGAGAGGGCCCGAACCTGGGTAAAATAAAGTGTCCCTCGTCTCCTGTTACCATCTGACCTTGACGCACAGTTCGGGACCCCCTACCCGAGATCCGCCGGTTTTGACACCGACAGTTATGTTGGAAATATGCCCTAGAGGCAATAATAAAAGCATTATTATTATATTTCCTTATTCATGATAATTGTCTTTATTCGTGCTATAATTGTGTTATCCGGAAATCGTAATACATGTGTGAATAACGGACAACAATATGTCCCTAGTGAGCCTCTAGTTGACTAGCTCGTTGATCGACAGATAGTCATGGTTTCCTGACTATGGACATTGGATGTCATTGATAACGAGATCACATCATTAGGAGAATGATGTGATGGACAAGACCCAATCCTAAACATAGCATAAGATCGCATAGTTCGTTTGCTAGAGTTTTCCAATGTCAAGTATCCTTTCCTTAGACCATGAGATCGTGTAACTCCCGGATACCGTAGGAGTGCTTTGGGTGTGCCAAACGTCACAACGTAACTGGGTGACTATAAAGGTATACTGCGGGTATCTCTGAAAGTGTCTGTTGGGTTGACATGGATCGAGACTGGGATTTGTCACTCCGCTTGACGGAGAGGTATCACCGGGCCCTCTCGGTAATGCATCATCATAATGAGCTCAATGTGATCAAAGTGTTTGATCACGGGATCATGCATTACGGTAACGATAAAAGTGACTTTCCGGTAACGAGATTGAACGAGGTATTGGGATACCGACGATCGAATCTCGGGCAAGTAAAATACCGATTGACAAAGGGAATCGTATACGGGATTAATTGAATCCTCGACATCTTGGTTCATCCAATGAGATCATCGTGGAGCATGTGGGAGCCAACATGGGTATCCAGATCCCGCTGTTGGTTATTGCCCGAGAGCCGTCTCGGTCATGTCTGCATGTCTCCCGAACCCGTAGGGTCTACACACTTAAGGTTCGGTGACTCTAGGGTTGTGAAGATATGTATATGCAGTAACCCGAATGTTGTTCGGAGTCCCGGATGAGATCCCGGACGTCACGAGGAGTTTTGGAATGGTCCGGAGGTAAAGAATTATATATAGAAAGTGCTGTTTTGGCCATCGGGACAAGTTCCGGGGTTATCGGTATTGTACCGGGACCACCGGAGGGTCCCGGGGGTCCACCGGGTGGGGCCACCTGCCTCGGAGGGGCCCCATGGGCTGGATGAGGAAGGGAACCAGCCCAAAGTGGGCTGGTGCGCCTCCCCCCCAAGGGCCCATGCGCCTAGGGTTGGGGGGGAACCCTAAAGGGGGCGCCCCCCTTGCTTGGGGGGCAAGTTCCCCTCCCTGGCCGCCGCCCCCCCTAGGAGATTCCATCTCCTAGGGCCGGCGCCCCCCAAGGGGCTATATAAAGGGGGGGGGAGGGGGGCTGTACACCCTTTGCCCTGGCGCCTCCCTCTCCCTCTCCAACACCTCCTCCTCCTCCGTAGAGCTCGGCGAAGCCCTATCGGAATACTGCGGCTCCACCATCACCACGCCGTCGTGCTGCTGCTGGAGTCTTCTTCCCCAACCTCTCCTTTGCCTTGCTGGATCAAGAAGAAGGAGACGTTACGCTGACCGTACGTGTGTTGAACGCGGAGGTGCCGTGCTTTCGGTGCTAGGATCTCCGGTGATTTGGATCACGGTGTGTACGACTACTTCATCCCCGTTCATTGAACGCTTCCGCTCGCGATCTACAAAGTGGTATGTAGATGCAATCTCTCTCTCCCATGACTCGTTGCTAGATGAACTCATAGATGGATCTTGGTGAAACCGTAGGAATTTTTTTGTTTTCTGCAACGTTCCCCAACAGTGGCATCATGAGCTAGGTTTATGCGTAGTTCTCTATTGCACGAGTAGAACACAATTTGTTGTGGGCGTAGATGTTGTCAACTTTCTTTCCGCTACTAGTCTTATCTTGCTTCAGCGGTATTGTGGGATGAAGCGGCCCGGACCAACCTTACACGTACTCTTACGTGAGACCGGTTCCACCGACTAACATGCACTAGTTGCATAAGGTGGCTGGCGGGTGTCTGTCTCTCCCACTTTAGTTGGAGCGGATTCGATGAAAAGGGTCCTTATGAAGGGTAAATAGAAGTTGACAAATCACGTTGTGGTTTTCACGTAGGTAAGAAAACGTTCTTGCTAGAACCCTAATTCAGCCACGTAAAAACTTGCAACAACAATTAGAGGACGTCTAACTTGTTTTTGTAGCAAGTGCTTTGTGATATGATATGGCCAAAGTTGTGATGAATGATGAATGATCTATATGTGATGTATGAGATGTTCATGCTATTGTAATAGGAATCACGACTTGCACGTCGATGAGTATGACAACCGGCAGGAGCCATAGGAGTTGTCTTTATTTTTGTATGACCTGCGTGTCATTGAGAAACGCCATGTAAATTACTTTACTTTAGTGCTAAACGCGTTAGCCATAGTAGTAGAAGTAATAGTTGGCGAGCAACTTCATGGAGACACGATGATGAAGATCATGGTGTCAAGCCGGTGACAAGATGATCATGGAGCCCCAAGATGGAGATCGAAGGAGCTATGTGATATTGGCCATATCATGTCACGTTTATTATTTGATTGCATGTGATGTTTATCATGTTTTGCATCTTGTTTACTTAGAACGACGGTAGTAAATAAGATGATCCCTCATAATAATTTCAAGAAAGTGTTCCCCCTAACTGTGCACCGTTGCGACAGTTCGTTGTTTCGAAGCACCACGTGATGATCGGGTGTGATAGATTCTAACGTTCACATACAACGGGTGTAAGACAGATTTACACACGCAAAACACTTAGGTTGACTTGACGAGCCTAGCATGTACAGACATGGCCTCGGAACACAGAAGACCGAAAGGTCGAGCATGAGTCGTATAGAAGATACGATCAACATGAAGATGTTCACCGATGTTGACTAGTCCGTCTCACGTGATGATCGGACACGGCCTAGTTGACTCGGATCATGTAATACTTAGATGACTAGAAGAGGGATGTCTATCTAAGTGGGAGTTCATTAAATAATTTGATTAAATGAACTTTATTATCATGAACTTAGTCTAATTTTTTTACAATATGTCTTGTAGATCAAATGGCCAACGTAGTCCTCAACTTCAACGCGTTCCTAGAGAAAACCAAGCTGAAAGACGATGGTAGCAACTATACGGACTGGGTCCGGAACCTGAGGATCATCCTCATAGCTGCCAAGAAAGATTATGTCCTACGAGCACCGCTGGGTGACGCACCTATTCTCCCTGCAGAACAAGACGTTATGAACGCTTGGCAGTCACGCTGCGATGATTACTCCCTCGTTCAGTGCGGCATGCTTTACAGCTTAGAGCCGGGGCTCCAAAAGCGTTTTGAGAGACATGGAGCATATGAGATGTTCGAAGAGCTGAAAATGGTTTTCCAAGCTCATGCCCGGGTCGAGAGATATGAAGTCTCCGACAAATTCTTTAGCTGTAAGATGGAGGAAAATAGCTCTGTCAGTGAACACATACTCAAAATGTCTGGGTTGCACAACCGCTTGACTCAACTGGAAGTTAATCTCCCGGATGAAGCGGTCATTGACAGAATCCTCCAGTCGCTTCCACCTAGCTACAAGAGCTTTGTGATGAACTACAATATGCAGGGGATGGTAAAGACCATTCCTGAGGTATATGCTATGCTGAAATCAGCAGAGGTAGAAATCAAGAAGGAGCATCAAGTGTTGATGGTGAATAAAACCACTAAGTTCAAGAAGGGCAAGGGTAAAAAGAACTTCAAGAAGGACGGCAAGGAAGTTGCCGCGCCCGGTAAGCAAGTTGCCGGGAAGAAGCCAAAGAATGGACCCAAGCCCGAGACTGAGTGCTTTTATTGCAAGGGAAGTGGTCACTGGAAGCGGAACTGCCCCAAATACTTAGCGGACAAGAAGGCCGGCAAAACAAAAGGTATATGTGATATACATGTAATTGATGTGTACCTTACCAGTACTCGTAGTAGCTCTTGGGTATTTGATACCGGTGCAGTTGCTCACATTTGTAACTCAAAACAGGAGCTGCGGAATAAACGGAGACTGGCGAAGGACGAGGTGACGATGCGCGTCGGGAATGGTTCCAAGGTCGATGTGATCGCCGTCGGCACGCTGCCTCTACATTTACCTACGGGATTAGTTTTAAACCTCAATAATTGTTATTTAGTGCCAAGTTTGAGCATGAACATTGTGTCTGGATCTCGTTTAATTCGAGATGGCTACTCATTTAAATTCGAGAATAATGGTTGTTCTATTTATATGAGAGATATGTTTTATGGTCATGCTCCGATGGTTAATGGTTTATTCTTAATGAATCTCGTACGTGATGATACACATATTCATAGTGTGAATACCAAAAGAGTTAAAGTTGATAACAATAGTCCCACATATTTGTGGCACTGCCGCCTTGGTCACATAGGTGTCAAATGCATGAAGAAGCTCCATGCAGATGGACTTTTAGAGTCTCTTGATTATGAATCATTTGACACGTGCGAACCATGCCTCATGGGTAAAATGACCAAGACTCCGTTCTCAGGAACAATGGAGCGAGCAACCAACTTATTGGAAATCATACATACCGATGTGTGCGGTCCAATGAGTGTTGAGGCTCGCGGTGGCTATCGTTATGTTCTCACCCTCACTGATGACTTGAGTAGATATGGGTATGTCTACTTAATGAAATACAAGTCTGAGACCTTTGAAAAGTTCAAGGAATTTCAGAGTGAGGTTGAAAATCAACGTGAGAGAAAGATCAAGTTTCTATGATCAGATCGTGGAGGAGAATACTTGAGTCACGAATTTGGCACACACTTAAGAAAATGTGGAATAGTTTCACAACTCACGCCGCCTGGAACACCTCAGCGTAATGGTGTGTCCGAACGTCGTAATTACACTCTATTAGATATGGTGCGATCTATGATGTCTCTTACCGACTTACCGCTATCTTTTTGGGGCTATGCTTTAGAGACTGCCGCATTCACTTTAAATAGGGCTCCGTCGAAATCCGTTGAGACGACACCGTATGAATTATGGTTTGGGAAGAAACCTAAGCTGTCGTTTCTAAAAGTTTGGGGATGCGATGCTTATGTCAAGAAACTTCAACCTGAAAAGCTCGAACCCAAGTCGGAAAAATGCGTCTTCATAGGATACCCTAAAGAAACTATTGGGTATACCTTCTACCTCAGATCCGAAGGCAAGATCTTTGTTGACAAGAATGGATCCTTTCTAGAGAAAGAGATTCTCTCGAAAGAAGTAAGTGGGAGGAAAGTAGAACTTGATGAAGTGTTACCTCTTGAACCGGAAAATGGCGAAACTCAAGAAAACGTTTCTGAGGTGCCTGCACCGACTAGAGAGGAAATTAATGATGATGATCAAGATACTTCTAATCAAGCTCCTACTAAAATTCGAAGGTCCACAAGGACACGTTCCGCACCAGAGTGGTACGGCAACCCTGTCTTGGAAATCATGTTGTTAGACAACGGTGAACCTTCGAACTATGAGGAAGCAATGGCGGGCCCGGATTCCGACAAATGGCTGGAAGCCATGAAATCCGAGATAGGATCCATGTATGAAAACGAAGTATGGACTTTGACTGACTTGCCCGTTGAGCGGCGAGCCATAGAAAATAAATGGATCTTTAAGAAGAAGACAGACGCGGATGGTAATGTGACCATCTATAAAGCTCAACTTGTCGCTAAGGGTTATCGACAAGTTCAAGGGGTTGACTACGATGAGACTTTCTCACCGGTAGCGAAGCTGAAGTCCGTCCGAATCATGTTAGCAATTGCCGCATTCTACGATTATGAAATATGGCAAATGGACGTCAAAACGGCATTTCTTAATGGTTTCCTTAAGGAAGAATTGTATATGATGCAGCCGGAAGGTTTTGTCGATCCTAAGAATGCTGACAAGGTGTGCAAGCTCCAACGCTCGATTTATGGGCTGGTGCAAGCATCTCGGAGTTGGAACATTCGCTTTGATGAGATGATCAAAGCGTTTGGGTTTACACAGACTTATGGAGAAGCCTGTGTTTACAAGAAAGTGAGTGGGAGCTCTGTAGCATTTCTCATATTATATGTAGACGACATGCTTTTGATGGGAAATGATATAGAACTCTTGGACAGCATTAAGGCCTACTTGAATAAAAGTTTTTCAATGAAGGACCTTGGAGAAGCTGCTTATATATTAGGCATCAAGATCTATAGAGATAGATCGAGACGCCTCATAGGTCTTTCACAAAGCACATACCTTGATAAGATATTGAAGAAATTCAATATGGATCAATCTAAGAAAGGGTTCTTACCTGTGTTACAAGGTGTGAAATTGAGCTCAGCTCAATGTCCGACCACGACAGAAGATATAAAAGAGATGAGTGTCATCCCCTATGCCTCAGCCATAGGTTCTATTATGTATGCCATGCTGTGTACCAGACCTGATGTAAACCTTGCCGTAAGTTTGGTAGGAAGGTACCAAAGTAATCCCGGCAAGGAACACTGGACAGCGGTCAAGAATATCCTGAAGTACCTGAAAAGGACCAAGGAAATGTTTCTCGTTTATGGAGGTGACGAAGAGCTCGTCGTAAAAGGTTACGTCGACGCTAGCTTCGACACAGATCTGGATGACTCTAAGTCACAAACCGGATACGTGTATATTTTGAATGGTGGGGCAGTAAGCTGGTGCAGTTGCAAGCAAAGCGTCGTGGCGGGATCTACATGTGAAGCGGAGTACATGGCAGCCTCGGAGGCAGCACATGAAGCAATTTGGGTGAAGGAGTTCATCACCGACCTCGGAGTCATACCCAATGCGTCGGGGCCAATCAAACTCTTCTGTGACAACACTGGAGCTATTGCACTTGCCAAGGAGCCCAGGTTTCACAAGAAGACCAGGCACATCAAGCGTCGCTTCAACTCCATTCGTGAAAATGTTCAAGATGGAGACATAGAAATTTGTAAAGTGCACACGGATCTGAATGTTGCAGATCCGTTGACTAAACCTCTCCCTAAGGCAAAACATGATCAGCACCAGAACTCTATGGGTGTTTGATTCATCACAATGTAACTAGATTATTGACTCTAGTGCAAGTGGGAGACTGTTGGAAATATGCCCTAGAGGCAATAATAAAAGCATTATTATTATATTTCCTTATTCATGATAATTGTCTTTATTCGTGCTATAATTGTGTTATCCGGAAATCGTAATACATGTGTGAATAACAGACAACAATATGTCCCTAGTGAGCCTCTAGTTGACTAGCTCGTTGATCGACAGATAGTCATGGTTTCCTGACTATGGACATTGGATGTCATTGATAACGAGATCACATCATTAGGAGAATGATGTGATGGACAAGACCCAATCCTAAACATAGCATAAGATCGCATAGTTCGTTTGCTAGAGTTTTCCAATGTCAAGTATCCTTTCCTTAGACCATGAGATCGTGTAACTCCCGGATACCGTAGGAGTGCTTTGGGTGTGCCAAACGTCACAACGTAACTGGGTGACTATAAAGGTATACTACGGGTATCTCTGAAAGTGTCTGTTGGGTTGACATGGATCGAGACTGGGATTTGTCACTCCGCTTGACGGAGAGGTATCACCGGGCCCTCTCGGTAATGCATCATCATAATGAGCTCAATGTGATCAAAGTGTTTGATCACGGGATCATGCACTACGGTAACGAGAAAAGTGACTTGCCGGTAACGAGATTGAACGAGGTATTGGGATACCGACGATCGAATCTCGGACAAGTAAAATACCGATTGACAAAGGGAATCGTATACGGGATTAATTGAATCCTCGACATCGTGGTTCATCCGATGAGATCATCGTGGAGCATGTGGGAGCCAACATGGGTATCCAGATCCCGCTGTTGGTTATTGCCCGAGAGCCGTCTCGGTCATGTCTGCATGTCTCCCGAACCCGTAGGGTCTACACACTTAAGGTTCGGTGACGCTAGGGTTGTGAAGATATGTATATGCAGTAACCCGAATGTTGTTCGGAGTCTCGGATGAGATCCCGGACGTCACGAGGAGTTTCGGAATGGTCCGGAGGTAAAGAATTATATATAGAAAGTGCTGTTTTGGCCATTGGGACAAGTTCCGGGGTTATCGGTATTGTACCGGGACCACCGGAGGGTCCCGGGGGTCCACCGGGTGGGGCCACCTGCCTCGAAGGGGCCCCATGGGCTGTATGAGGAAGGGAACCAGCCCAAAGTGGGCTGGTGCGCCTCCCACCCAAGGGCCCATGCGCCTAGGGTTGGGGGGGAACCCTAAAGGGGGCGCCCCCCTTGCTTGGGGGGCAAGTTCCCCTCCCTGGCCGCCGCCCTCCCTAGGAGATTCCATCTCCTAGGGCCGGCGCCCCCCCAAGGGGCTATATAAAGGGGGAGGGGAGGGGGGGCTATACACCCTTTGCCCTGGCGCCTCCCTCTCCCTCTCCAACACCTCCTCCTCCTCCGTAGAGCTCGGCGAAGCCCTGTCGGAGTACTGCGGCTCCACCATCACCACGCCGTCGTGCTGCTGCTGGAGTCTTCTTCCCCAACCTCTCATTTGCCTTGCTGGATCAAGAAGAAGGAGACGTTACACTGACCGTACGTGTGTTGAACGCGGAGGTGCCGTGCTTTCGGTGCTAGGATCTCCGGTGATTTGGATCACGGTGTGTACGACTACTTCATCCCCGTTCGTTGAACGCTTCCGCTCGCGATCTACAAAGTGGTATGTAGATGCAATCTCTCTCTCCCATGACTCGTTGCTAGATGAACTCATAGATGGATCTTGGTGAAACCGTAGGAAAATTTTTGTTTTCTGCAACGTTCCCCAACAAGTTACGCTATGCATTTCGTATGTCCGGCTGCTGTACGTCAGATGCTGGTTTTTTGGTCTGTTGTCATTCATGTGATCCGCAGGCCCCCACGAATCAAGAGTCTATTGCGAGAGCGCATGATTGCTCGACATGAGCGTAAGATTCAACCAAACGGCCTTAGGGCATCTCCAGCCGTTGGCCCCCCAGGGGGCGTCTAAAAGCGCCGCCTGGGGGTGAGCCGGCGCAAAAAATGGCCCTGGGGGCGAGTCGGCCCCCAGCCGCGTATAAAAAACAAAAAAAAGAATGTTCGCCGAAGTTATGATAAAAAACAGTTTAAATTTCGGCCAAACATTACAAATTTCGGCGAAATTCGTCCAAACATTACATTAACCTAATCTAAAAAAAAGAAAGGGGGAAGTCGTCGCCGCCGTCATCGCCATCGTCGTCGTCGGCCTTCTCCTCCTTGACGCGGGCGCCCCTGCTGGACCCCTGCCCGGCGTCGCCATGGCGAACAGGCGGCGGCGCGTCGTCGTCGTCGCTGCTGTCGCATAGGACGACGACCCCGCCTTCCTCGCGGCCGCGTCGGCGCTCCTCGAAGCGGCGTAGGGCGGCGAACAGACGCTCCTTCTCCTTCTCGCGGCGCGCCTTCTCCATCGCAATGGAGTCCTGGCGCGCCCATTCGAGGGCGGCGTCGTCGTCGGCGGCGAGCTCGGCCTTCACCGGCGCCAGCGGCTCCGTCTTCACCGGCGCCAGCCCCGGCTCCATCTTTGGCTTGACGAAGCGCGAAGGAGCCGATGAGGGGGCGCGCCGGCCGCCCTCGTTGATGACGATGCCGACGCTGCGAGTGCGCCGGCCGAGCGGCGTCTCCGCCGCGGGCTCGGCCTTGACGCCGAGCAGCGCCGGAGAGCCGGAGGAGTGCGAAGAAGAAAGGGATGATGAGGAGGAAGAAGAGGAGGCGCCGAACCTTCTGGGAGCCCATGGCCCGGCGCGGCGGTGCTGCGCCGGGGCAGCCGCCCTCGCCGGGGGGTACGCCAAGGGCGGGTTGTTGCCGCCCTCGAGGTGCGTGAGCACGCCCTCGAGTGTGCGGCCGGGGACGCCCCACCAGAGGTAGCGTCCCTCGCTGTTCTGCCGGCCGCCGACCACCGGCGCGCCGTTGGTGGACGCCAAGCGCTGCTGTTGGCGGCACTCGAAATACGCCGCCCAGGCCGCGTGGTTGTCGGCGGCGTACTGGGGGAGGGAGAGCTCGGCGTCGGTGAGGGACGCACGCACGATGTCGACCTCCTCGGCGAAGTACCTCGGGTCCGCCGCGGCGTCGGGCACCGGGGGAATGGGCACTCCCCCGACGCTGAGCCTCCACCCCGTCGGCCCGGCGCGCATGTCCGGCGGCGCCGGGATGTTCGCCTAGAACAGGAGCCACGACTCCTGTTTGCGCAGCGAACGGCGGCCGAAGCCGTTGGCCGCCGCCGTATCTCCGGGGAAGCGCTCTGCCATGGCGAAGGCGGGGCTGGCCGGGCTCGGAAGAGGTGGAGGGAGGGGCTGGGCGGCGGCGCGGAAGAGGTAGAGGGCGGGGCTGGTGTGGGCGCAGGTGAGCGGAGGCCGCCGGCTTTTATAGCCGGGCTGCGCCCTGTGTACGCGTGTGAGGGAGTGGATGCGTCGGCGTGCCGTCCCTTGAACACGCCGCCCGTGAGGAATCAATGGCAAGGCTGACCGGCGGCAGCCTTGCCATTGATTCCCCGCGGGAACCGAGGCCGTTGGGGGAAGACGAGGCACCGAGTCGCTGACGCGGCTGGCCCGCGTCTTTTTCGCGCCAAAACAGCTCGCCCCGGTGCCCCTGGGCGCCCCCAGCGCGCCGGGTTCGGCCTGGGTCCGCCGGCGCTGTTTTCGGCTCAAGCCGGCGAAAATCGGACTCCTGGAGGCGTGACTGGGCCGTTTTTTCGGCGCCGGCGCGAAAAAATCGCCTGGGGAGGCCTTTCTGGGGCGCGGCTGGAGATGCCCTTACACAGAGAAGCTATTTATGATATACACACATGACGCCCGTCTCTCCCATCATGAGAACGCATAGTTGCACGATGCTAGACTCTGACACAACATGAACATGATGCGGTACTGCACGCGGGAGTCACAGGTAATGGCGATGAGTTGTTCGGCTGCACGCCGGCCTTAACCTTGGTCGGGCATGTTGTATGTGCACTGCAAGGCCCAGATCACAAGTTGCCTGGGGAAGCTATTTTTTTTTACCCGAAGCTTCTTAATTGAAGATGGTATATCATAATTAGGTTTGATATAGAAACACATCTGATACTAGCATTTTTCATGTGAAAATTAGGGACAAGTGCAAGCTAAAAGGATTCTAATATGAAAAACACCTCCGATTGTTTGCACACAATCGTCCACAGCCATAAGGTGGGTGATGAATGGGTGTGCAATATTATTTTCTTCCCTTACAATGCACATGCATGTTTGCTAGTAATTCTAGTGACTTATCTTTGAATTTAGGATCAAATAAAAAACCATACATTATGCTCAACGATAGTAAATATAGATAGGAGCTTATGTCCTAAAAAGATACACCAGTTTCTTAAATTTGAAAAAGATTTTTTTTGTTGGGTCGTGTGCAATGAAGAGAGTAAGCACAATTTCGAGGAGGTTTTTTTCTTTATTGTAGCAAGTAAGCATTGTCTACTGCATCTGACTAGTTCTGAGTTCGAGTCTCGGAGTGGGGAATAATTGGCCCCAAAAACTTCATGCTGTTACACATATGTGACGCACACACATATCAAAATGCAAGCTTAACCATTAATTAAATCTATTAAGTGTGAGTTATATTTTGCAGAAAATATATTGTTGGACTCATATATTTTTTTGCGGGTGTTTTATTTGCGGGAGATTGTTGGATTCATATTGAAGCTGTCAGGACCCCGATCCTAAGTCACACCGATCCAGCATGTAACACATCATATCACTTTGTGGCCTCACGCACGGTGTTCCCACGGGTGCCACCTTACCTGGCCCGGGACCGTTTGCGCCTTTTGGCTTACGTATATGATAGTGTCGCTAGCATCCATATGACAGAGAACCCGGGCCGACATGGCTAGTCGTGAACCCAAAGCGGCGCTAACCTATGAGGACAGGCATACATGAATCACATCGAGCATGTCGGTCATCAACGTGTGAATCCGGGCTGTAGCACTGGGCTAACAGGACTCCGGTAACCCGGGCTGTAGCAGGCTAGGCAGGACTCCGGATGTCACCGCGTGACATTTCCCCGAAGGGACAGACACAGGAACGAAGTGAAACACATGCCGGCCAGTCAAGTGTTCCGAGCAGTAGTGCTGGGCTAGCAGGACTCCGGTGGTCCGGGCTGTAGCGGACTACTATCGCTCAGAAGCACTAGACCTACATTTCCCCATATGCTAGGCTGCCAAGGATAAACAACTAGATAGTCGGATCCCACCCATACCAAGCATTTCAACCATACACACAATATGCCCGATATGAGTAGATACAACATGGCATCACAACAAGACTCTACGACTCCAATTATTTATTCATTAGGCTCCGAAGAGCGAGATATTACAAACATGGGTCTCATGATCCAACAATCAGAGCATACAATTCAAACACATGCGGAAGCTTAATATGTCTGAGTACAGACATCTACAAATGAAAAAGGCTGAGAAGCCTGACTATCTACCAGATCCTGCCGAGGGCACAAGATCGTAGCTGAGGTATCAAGCTAAACGTCGAAGTCCAAGCGGTACTACTAGCGAGACTGAAGTCTCTCTGCAAAAACATAAAATAGGCAAACGTGAGTACAATTGTACTCAGCAAGACTTACATCAGAACTAACTACATATGCATCAGTATCAATAAAGGGGGTGGTGGAGTTTGACTGCAGCAAGCCAGCTATGACTCGGTGGCTATCCTGAACTACGACTGCAAGCAACTCTTTGAGGTGGCGCACACGAGTCCACATATTCACCATCCAATACACCACTATGGATCCACTTCCGTCTCCCTACGAGAAGGCCATCCATAGCACTCACGCTTATCTTGCGTATTTTAGAGTATCCACTTTCACTTGTCTATGAACTATGCAAGGGGTCCAAGTTTCCATATCCGAGGAATCCGGCTATTCGAATAGATAATGATAACCCTGCAGGGGTGTACTTCTTCACACACGCTCTCGCCACTTACCGCCCTGTACACGTCATGTACCTCGGCAACCTTCAAGCGGAAGCCGGGCGAGGGTGTCGGCCACAGCCTACCTAAACACTCAAGTCTCTAGTCCAGGTTTATCGCCTATTCGGGTTCCATCCATGAGGAGATCCGGCCGGAGTTTCGCTCACAGCCCCAAACGATGTGTACAGGGTTCCCGGAACACCAAACGGGCGCCCGGTACACCGTGCCACGTGCCTACCGCAACACAGCCCACCCCTACGGTCAGCACTGCGTGCGGCCCCCAGCATACTACAAACACCAGAAACTACTTGCAACTCCTGGACAGAGGACAAGGGTGATCAAGAAGCCGAGAGAGTCAATTAAGGATCCCAATGTGTGGTAGTAACTGTTCATGGATCACAAACATAGAACTCAGTTCCTGAGGACGGCTACAATGAGACAACCCACCATGTACTCCTACATGGCCTCTCACCGCTACCTTTACCAAATCGTGTTCACACACTTAGCTCTCACAAGTAGGACATGTTCATCACTATTCCAATTCATTCCCGATGAATCAGACCCGACTCAACTCTAAGCAGTAGCAGGCATGACAAACAAGCATGAATGAGTAGGCACAACAGGGCTCAAACAACTCCTACTCATACTAGTGGGTTTCATCTATTTACTGTGGAATGACAGGTCATGCAGAGGATAAAGGGGTTCAGCTACCGCAGCATGTAACAGTTGAATCGTTGTTGTCCTAATGCAGTAAAAGAGAGCAGGAGCGAGAGAGTGGGATTGTATCGGAATGAACAAGGTGGTTTTGCTTGCCTGGCACTTCTGAAGATAACATTGAGTCTTCATCAGTGTCAACGATCTCATCGTCGGAACATACGTCTACCGAGGGGGAACAACCACCGGCAACTGAGGAGGAAACACAATCAATGCAATGCACAATATGATGCATGATCATGACATGGCAATATGTTGTGGTTGAGCTAGTGCAACTAGCAACATGTTAAATGGAGTGGGTTTGAACCTTAGGTTCAAATTCAAACTCCATATGTGAGAGTTTAAATGCCATTTATGCAAATTGCCTTAACCAGCAACTTTAAGTTGTTCAAACATGCATGAAAATGGTACAGATGGATTCCTTGAATTTTTCTGATAATTTTTCATATATAAATTATTTCCATTGGAGTTATAGATTAATTTCTACGATTTTTCAAAGTTTTGGATATTTTCTGAATTAAACAAATCATTTAAGATTTATTTAAATTCAGAAAAGGATTACTGCGTCAGCCTGACATCATCACGACGTCAGCAGGTCAACGGGGCGCGGTCCAGGTCAAATCTGACCTGTGGAGTCCACTGGTCAGTGACACAGCGTCAACAACAGAGGCTGACGTGTGGGTCCGGTCAACATGTGACGTGGCTAAGTCAAAATGACAGGTGGGGCCCAGTGGATTAGTCTAAGTTAAACAGGGAAATTAATCTAACCTAAACAGGCGCATGGGCCCATGTGGCAGTGGCTTAATGGGTTGATTAGAGGGGTCATTAGCAGCTAATGACGGCCACGTCATCATCACCGGCGTCTTAACGCCGGCGACCAAATCCGCGGCGGTGCGCACCGGAGTGGCTCGGGGTTCACCTCCCTGGCGCCCAAACGAGCAGCCGAGGACAGCTACGGGGAGCTGGAGCTCACCCGCATCTAGCGTGGCAAGTGGTGGCAGCGGGGACGACCGGAGTTGAGCGCGGCGTCGACCTCGGCGGTGGCCGGAGTTCGGGCGGGGTCGGGGTTGGCACTAGTGGGCACAGCAGGTCGAACGGGTGGGTGCGCCCGGCTCCTGGGAGAGTGCTGAGCACGGGGCAAAGCTCGGGCGTGGTTGGCGGCAGCTGTGGCCGTGGCGGCGATGAAGCATGGCGGCGGCGAGCTTCGGACGCGGTGGTTAGTGAGGCTAGAGGAGGAAATAGACGGCGGGGAGAGAGGGGTTTGGTAGGGGAGCTCACGGCGAGTACAGGGAGCGTCGAAGCGGGCTCGGGGACGGGTTGAAGACGGCGAATCGAGCGATAGCATCCGGCAGCCGTGGACGGGGAAGAAAGGCTGCGGCGTCGTCTTGGGTCGTCCGAGCTTGAGCGGTCGTCGTAGAGGTTCTTAGGGCCTGGGCGTAGCTCAGGGTCACGGCCACGGGGCAAGGGGACGGAGGTGGGCGCGGTGTTTCTTGGCGGTGGCCATGGCGGCTTCGGCCATGAGGGGGAGAGCGAGGAAGCAAGAGGGAGAGAGAGGGCGAGGGGGTCAGCGGGTTCCAGACGGCCACGGGGTGGCGATCCCCAGCGTCACGCTGGCGAGGGAGGGCCAGGCAGGCAGCTGCGTGCCAGCCCGCGCGGGCGCCGTGCTCGGCCTCGCCTCTGCCAGTAGGCAGAGGTTGAAGACAGGTATGCCCCTGGTGGGCTGGGCCGGTTGGCTGGGCCGCCAGCTGGCCAGGTAAGTTCTTCTCTCTCTCTGCTTTTCTCTATTTTGTTTTCTCTTTTCTAATTTCTGACATTTGTTTTTGACTTAAAATAAATACTAGCACAATTATAAAAATGTTGAGATTCCTTGTGGCCACTGGTTATAATATACCAAAGGCCCTCACCAATTTCCAACATTTTTGGAGCCTTCAAAATATTTATATTATTTTAAACAGCTCCAATTCAAATACATATGGGTTCATTCAAAAATCCAAAATGTATAGCAAAAATGTGCATCACCTCTGGTTGTTGTTTGCAACATTTTCCAAAGGCCATGAACATTTTTGAAAAGCATTTTGGGTTAGTTGAAATTCCATTTTTAATTTGCATCTATTTAAATTAGCTTTAGTGCTAGGGTTTGAAACATTCCCCATTTCAAATTTAATAGAATTTAATCATGATGCAACACTCTAATGCAAGCACTAAGCATCACCAGAACTAGGGATGTGACAGAAGCAAACTTTTAAATGGTATAACTTTTATGACATATAACACATATATTATTATTAAAAATTAAAATAAAAATGCAATAAGTTTTAGCCGAGCATCAAAATTATAAATTGTTCATATAGATGTACTTCGTCTTGTCAGACTTTTTTAGAGACCCTTTTTTGATATGTGAAGCCTCTTGACGTCATTTTCCAGTGAATGTACTTGTATGTTCTCTTTTTTTCCCACTTGAGTTAAGCAGGCTGCGGCATTCGTTGGGCTGAATGGGTTTCATACGACCAGCTGCAGCAGAAGTCCATAGCCCAACTCGAGCCCTTCACCTTTGTCGTCACCGGCACCGATTCCGCCATGGCCCATGAGGCAACGAGTGGTCACCGGCGGCGGCAGCGGCGGCTGCGAGGCGATTTCCGCTGTACTGCCCTTTATCGCTGTCATTTTACCTGGACGCGAAGCTCACTCACCCAACTCCGGAGCGTCGTCTTTGGTCTACAGTTAGAACCTGGTGCGCCATTTCTTCTGCAATTAAAATTTCCGTTAGAGATTCTTGGCTTATTATGTTTGGTTTTCCGTAATTTCGTGTGCTGTGTGTGGTAGTGGTAGGGAAAGACGGATCGTGCAAAAATGGGGTCGATGGAAGAGAAAGGAGCGAGATCACGACACCCCTCCCCTCCCCCCTCCAGTCCTCCACTCATTTTCTTCTGGAAGTGCTGGAAGTCCTGTAGACGCGCTGTAGATCAGTACACGATATTTGAGCATGGTAATTTCTGACCACGCCCTTGTGATGCAGATTACACCAGTTTCACAATTGTGGAAAACGAATGAAGATTGCGGTCTTTATTGCACAGGCGCAGCTGGTTCATTCGTCTTGTGGAAATATGTTGGGGGTTGATAAGTCAACAGTCAGTCCCCGGTCAAAACTCACTACTCAGGTGGAACCGTGGAAAGGATGTCCCTAATTATTTGTGGTCAGTGTGTAGTATGATTATTCTTCTACAGACATAAGAGTCACATCCCAGCATTGACTGCAGCCATCTTCCATGCTTTACTGGCAATTGGAAAATTGCTTTCATGGAATCTTCAAAGCTGGCAACCCTGTATGTTCATGGTCTGTGGAGCCATTTGCTGGACAAAAAGTTCATACCATCTTGCCACGATTACAACAAGTATTCTGCTTACCCTGCTCACCCCTTGATTCATTACTTCGAGAAACTCACAGAGGTATTGAAATTGGAGATTTGCTTATGTTATGCCCTCCTTTTAGGGTAACTCTCTTTCTCTCCCTCTTAATTGTTTTGGTTTGCAATTTTCCCAGTTTATGCTTGTAGAAAGCCATGTTGGTGGAAATAAGCTACTTGAAGAAGTGCACAGTTGTTGTTCTGCTGATTCCATCTGTGTTAGCAATAAGATGTTTCTCAGCTACCACGCCAAGAGACACCATCGCGTTCAATGAATCTATTTCTGATGGGCAGAACCTTGTTTCTAGTGACAAGAAATTTGTGCTTGGATTCTTTAGCCCTGGAGCTTCAAGCCACCGATATATTGGTATATGGTATAACAGTATTCCAAATGGAACGGTTGTATGGGTTGCTAACAGGAATGATCCAGTACATGATAAGTCCGGTGTACTTAAGTTTGATGATGTCGGTAATCTGATAGTCCAAAATGGTACAGGCAGCTCGTCTATAGTTGCTTTTGGTTCTGGGGTGGGAGTGAGGGACAGGGAGGCTGCAATACTGTATACTGGCAACTTGGTGCTAAGGAGCATGGCCAACCATTCAAATATCATATGGGATAGCTTTGCCTATCCTACTGATACATGGCTCCCTGGAATGAATATTACACTTAGAAATTTGCTGAAATCATGGAAGAGCTATGATGATCCAGCAACGGGAGATTACACTTTTGGTTTTGGACCGAGCATAGTTAATACATCAGCATCACAATTCATTATTAACTGGAATCGGAATTCATTTTGGACAAGTGCATCCTGGAATGGTGACACGAATTCTCCCATTCCAGAACTGAAATCTATGGGTATCATCCCTGTTTCATTTCAGTGTGACAACCTTACATGCATGTACACTCCCAACCCTGCTGGCATAATGACTAAGATTGTTTTGGATCAAAGTGGTTCACTGAACATAACACAGTTCAATCCGGAAACCAAATTGTGGACATTGTTATGGAGACATCCAGATAGTTGTGATGTGTCTAATTTATGTGGAGTTAATGGTGTATGCAACAACAGTATGTCCGTATCAGCATCAGAATCCATTTGTCGGTGTCCAGAAGGATTTGCAGCACAAGACCAATCAAATTCCAGGAAAGGGTGCACCAGACAAACCCCACTGCAGTGTAATGGTGATAGGTTTATTGATATGCTTAATATGACAGTTCCTGGCAACAGACAGAAGCTGTCAGTTGTGGAAAAAAGTGAATGTGAATTTGCCTGTATGAAAAGTTGCTCTTGTACGGCATATGCTCATTCGCTCTCCGATGGTTGCAGCTTATGGCATGGCAATCTAACAAACTTGCAGTGGCATGGCAATCTAACAAACTCGCAGGACGGAGTTGAAACTCTTCATCTTCGTGTAGCTGCATCAGAATTACAACCTAGCAGTAACTCAGGTATGAAACATACTTTCTCCCAAAAGAAGGTAAGAAACATATTGCATGGTAAAGCACTAGTGCCACTGGGGAGACAGTATGTGAAGATTGGGTTATTGCAAGAAGACAAAAAACATCACTGACAGTACTATTAAATCAAGTGACAAGCTCTGTTTTTTTTTGCAGGTCACAAAATTCTTTGGATAGCATATGTACTTCCGCCAGTTGCATTCCTTGTCTTTTGTCTCGTCTCTTTTATTTGGATTAGGAGATGGAAAAATAAAGGTAACATTCTGAGTTGGAAAATAATAATTCATAGTTAAAGAACATGGCATGAATTAGTCTGATAAACACATGATAAGTCCCCTCTTATGAATCAGGGAAAGGAAAAGAGCATGATCACTCCCTCGTCATGGCTTCAGATGTAATGAAACTTTGGGAGAGCGAAGACACAGGCTCTCACTTCATGATGCTTTCCTTTTCACAGATAGAAAATGCCACAGACAACTTCTCAACTGAAAACAAGCTTGGAGAAGGAGGGTTTGGCCCTGTGTACAAGGTTAATTATTATTTTTAGTTTTATTTGTTAATATGTTTGCTAGAATTTCAATATGAAAGGGTGCTAATTATAATAATTTCGTCTGAAGCATTTAGTCAGCATGTATAGCTTTGTGTTCAGCCAAGTAACTAGTGAATGTTCTTATCTTATGATTGCAATTAATCAAAAACAGACTAATTGAAAGGGGAAAATGGAGCGTATCTTTGTCCAGTGGTCCTGTAAGATGTTCATAGTTACAACATCCTCTGTTTTTTAGTCATGTGTAGCAAATACGTTGTGTTGTTCGATCAGGCAGTTCGGCAAATTCAATATACGTCAAACCATCAAACCAATATCATGGATAGTGGTACTTGGGAGGCGAATCTATTTCTAAGATATGACTGTACTAATGTCTGACTGTTGAAAATTTGACACAATGCTCCAGGGCAACTTACCAAATGGACAAGATGTTGCTGTTAAGAGACTTGCAGCGAATTCAGGGCAAGGACTACCAGAGTTTAAGAATGAAATATTATTAATAGCCAAGCTTCAACACAGCAATTTAGTTGGACTCTTGGGTTGCTGCATTGACGGGGAAGAAATGTTACTAATCTATGAGTATATGCCAAACAAAAGCTTGGACTTCTTCCTATTTGGTATGTTCGTTTTTATACAAATATCCCTACTTCACATAGCTGTATTTTTCTTCCATTCCTTCTTGAACTGATCAAGTCTTAATTTCGCAAGAACAATCGAGAAGGGCTTTTTTAGTCTGGGCAATGCGTCTTAACATAATTGAAGGGATTGCACAAGGTCTTATTTATCTCCACAAGCATTCTCGGCTGAGAATTATTCATAGGGACCTGAAGCCAAGCAACATTCTGCTGGACACTGATATGAACCCTAAGATCTCAGATTTTGGAATGGCAAGAATATTTGATCCTAAAGGAGGACTAGCTAACACGAAAAGAGTTGTTGGAACATAGTAAGCACTTCTATTGGTATTTTACATGTAAAGTGGAAGAACCGCTATACTGAGAAATGGACATCGAATTTACTAGATTATTGTTTCTTTCAGTGGTTACATGGCCCCCGAATATGCTATGGCAGGCATTTTCTCTGTCAAGTCCGATGTATTTAGCTACGGGGTACTGCTTCTGGAGATCATCAGTGGGCTAAGAAATGCAGCAGCTCGTGGACATGGAAACTCCCTAAACCTCCTTGGTCATGTGGGTCAAAGTTCTAACAAGCTCGAACTGTTCTATAATTGTTGTACCTGATTTTTTATTCTAATTTGATGTCTGCAACTGAACTCTGCAGGCATGGGAGCTGTGGATAGAAGGCAGATGGCGCGAGCTCATTGACAAATCCTTGCACGGTGCATGTCCCGAGAATATGGTGCTACGGTGCATTCACGTCGGCCTGCTGTGCGTTCAGGAGAATGCTGCGGATCGGCCCTCCATGGCCGAAGTCATTTCTATGATTACTAACGAAAACGCCACCTTGCCGGCCCCAAAACAACCTGGTTTCGTCTCCATGTTGCTTCCAACTGAAGCTGATGTCCCTGAAGGAAGCTGCTCTCTGAATGATTTGTCAATTACTCGCCTGGATGGTAGGTAGTACTATCCAGTATCCATTAGATAAAGAGTGTTACTGTTGCTTGTGAATATATGTTCAGACAACAGAGTATCATGTTATCACATGATATTAATTGGACAACACTTTTGAAGCGATTCCAGGTACCTCTGAAGTGCTTTGATCTCAAGATATTAGTTGTCATTGTTATCGTAACACGGTATTTTTAGACATACTCAGTTCTAGTTTAACAAAACTGCTCTATAATCTGCACCCAAAAACCACCTGCCCATTGCTTGCTGGTACTAGTATCTGGCTGAGTAGCTATTACTCCTCCATCGGGAAAAGGAGGAGAGAGAGCTGTCACTGCCTTATTGATTAGCATAGATCAAATCATATGGTCGAGCCTGGCAAATTTAGTTGAAGAAATTGCATGGCAATTTCACCGTTCGCTGGAAAAACGCTCGAGAGAGTGTTCTTCTGCATGGTATGAAAAAGAAAATCACCGAGGATACGAGATCTAGAGTAACTGATACACCGGAGACTGAACTGCACTGACCGGACAGATAGAGACTGATAGACTACAATACCATTCCTCCACTGTGATCTCTTTTTTTCCTACGATCAATTCGTTCTTGTTTCTCCACTGTCACTGCGCTACCACCAACAAGGGGCGACAGTTTTTTAAACAAACAAAAAGTGAGCAATGTGAGTGTAAAATATTAGGCCCGGTCAAAATCAGACGGCGGTCGAAGAATATTACAGTACAAAGCAGTTCCATAGGAATCACAGATGGGATTAGCCGGCGCCGGCCCTGTAAATGTTAGGAACGACATGTCCATCCATGCCGTTCGCAGCATAGGCTGCATCGCCGGTGCGTCGGACGCCGTCTCCAAGGCCATGGCCGGATTCTCTTCGCCACACTCTCCACCCTATCGACTTTCCAGTGTCGAGCTTTCGTTACGCTATAAAAAGGCCGAGGACCAAGCTTTCTCTTCACCACCGAAGCAGAGCCTGACGAGCACCTACTATCCGCTTATACATCCTTCCTCCCCGCCGGCAGCATCTGCATCTGCAATGGCCAACCACGGAGCCGCCGCCCTCCTGATCGCGTCCCTGCTCGTGGCGGCGGTCGCCCTCGCCGACGCCAGGGTCACCGCGATGCAGCTGCAGCGCGGCAGCATTAACGGAGGTACGTCCACGTCCACGTCAACCGATCAACAACGTCCATGATCTGGCCAAACGTGCTGGACTGTAACCCTTTGGACGTGTGCGTTTCGCAGTTTATGCACTGACGAAGGCGGTGCCGGCGCTGACGTGCAACAAGGTGAGCGCGGTGCAGACGGGCGAGACCTGCTCCTCCCTCGCGGAGAGCGCCGGGCTGAGCCAGGAGGACTTCCTGGGCTTCAACCCCAACATCAACTGCGTCAGGATCTTCGTCGGCCAGTGGGTCTGCCTCGACGCGTCCTCTGCCTAACACGCCGTTGGATCATGGATGTGCGTGCGCAGCATCGTTAAGATGCTGCTACTTATGCATGAATAAAGGAGGCTAAGTCGCTCTGACGCTCTTCAGTGTGCCTCCGCCATCATTCGATTTGAGTTTGGTATTTGCATTTCCCTCGCAAAAGGATCGAGGTTGTAGCCCGTCGCTCTGTCTTTATGCCAGCTTTGGCTTAAAAACCGGTTCAGTTAGTTTAAGCTTGATTACACCAGTGCGTTTACCTTGTGTCTCTCTTTCCTTGGTTGTTCCTGATTGCCACTGCGTTACTTGGTGTGTCGCTTTCCGTAAATTTGGTCCTTGTGTTGTGGTTGCAGTCTCCGAATTATCATGATTACACTATAGAGCAAATACAATAGAGTAACTTAGACGGGCTATAAGAGATGCCATATCAGATTTGTGCCTAATTGAAGGAAAGAAGAGAGAAGACAAAAGAGAAGCGGGTTACAAGCTTACAACCCGCTATAGCACGACGCCCAACAAGCTTTGTGAGAGAAAAAAAGGACCATGTATTAATTATATAGCATACTAGTATGGCCAATAATTCATTTCTGAGCCCAAGCTCATCTGCACCTGCACTGATGAAAAAAATCAAAACAAATACTAGAAAAATTCAAAAATTCCAATTTTTTTGTGTGGTAAATAATTTGATGCGTGAGGTTCACTCCAATTTTCAAGCCATTTGGATATCTGAGCTGCTCTCGGCAAAAAAAACAAAAAACAAATTCAGGGTCTATAAAAAGGTTTACTATTCACGCACTGTTCTGACCTGATTTGTCTTCTTTGCTGAGAGCTACTCAAATATTCAAATGATCTGAAAATTGGAGTGAACCTCACGCATCAGATTATGTACTACACAAAAAAAATCTGGATTTTTTGAATTTTTCTAGTATTTGTCTTGAACTCTTTTCTATCCGGGTGCAGATGAGCCTGCGCACCGAAACACCGCACTCTAGTATGGCTAACTATCATTTGAGTGAGCTATTAAGTTGGCTATAAGTGATATGACAACTCCATATAGCCGGCTCTTGGCTATATTATTAACCATGCTCTAAGAGCATCTCTAGTCCTTCCCTCAAAATGTTATACATTTAAATTAAATTAATTGACGTTGCTTCAGTAAAACTTTAGTACATATTGTATTAAGGAAGCGTCATTTAATATGAATAGGAGGGAATATGTATCTCTCTAAAATTTCTACTTTGACGGGTTCAACACCATTGTACCTCCTAAATATCTCTCACCTTCAGTTCAGTTTGATATTTGTACTGTCAGTTCATCCAAAAGCTCAAACTAATAGAGTAGCCTGGTCTTAAACTCAAGACCTTTTGGCTCTGATATCATGTAAAACAACACACATCAGGCAGTTCACTCAAAAGTTTAATCTGGTGAGGAAAGATGGGCTATGCATTTATACGTCAACACCTCACAAAAGAATTAGATAACTAATTTTTCTCTCACCACAAAAACAATGAAGACACACCCAACCTTTATTCGAACTGAGCCTAGCTCAGATAGTTAGGTTCTTTGTGGCGAGACCAGTCCACTAGGGTTCAAGTCCTAGACTAGACACTAGTGCTCGCATTTTTCTGGATTTATTTCAAGTTCGGCGATGTTCGTTCAGTGAGGAGATGTTCTAGTCGACTACAGAGGCGCATGTGATGACTTCATTAATTTAAGATGATATATCGGCTCAATCTATCGAAGGTGTGCATGTGTTTATTCATAGAGGTGAGTGTATGTGTATATATATGAGTGTCCGTGTCAATACTGTGTTAAAAATATATAAAAAGGAGAATAACAGCAAAACATCAAGAACTATTACCGCTTGACAAAACACTGACTACGAGAAGCTTCTCCAACATCAGTACCATCTAGAACTCAGTACGCCTGGCGCACGCAAGGTACCCAACACTAGGGTTTCCGCTGCCACCCGCAACCAGCCTGCCTCATCTTCTTTGGGCTTAGGGCTATGGAGGCGCGGTGGTCCTTACCGACGGGAGGGCTCCATGTCTAGATAAATTTTTTGAGTTTTGGTAGGGTTTGTGTCCTGCATAGGAAGGTGGGGCGCCGGTGGCTTTCTGAAGATGGAATGAGATTCCCCCCGTCCCGGTGGTGCTTCTAGCGTCACCGGAGGGCGTGTTGAGGTTTGTCTCCGGCGCATTTCACGAGATTTGGTGAGCGTTTGTCATCGGTGGATCTGGTCTTCGTTCGTCTATTTTCCCATGTCCACAGGTTGGACCCTTCTGATCTACGCTTCTCTTCATCGACGACGGTTGTTGTTCTGCTGCGCTGGTCTTTTAGGGTCTTAGCACGATGATTTTCTGACTGTCTACTACAACAAGGTTTTCCCAGCTCCGGTGATGGAGAGGCGGTGGCGGCGACGCGCCTTCGGCTCGCTCTAGTGCTTGTAGTCGTCGCTAGATGGTCTACGGACCTGTTGAATGTAACTTTTAGTTCTGGTGCTCTTTGTACTACCATGAAAGTTGGTGAATACATCGGTAGTTTTCTCGTAGAAAATAAAAAATAAAAAGAAAGAGAGGAAGCCCCGAAAGAAACCAGTACATCAACCATCACGAGCGATCTTCCCTATATTTTTTAGCAGTAAACCACGCTTTATTGAATAATGTTAAGGTTTACATGAATAATTAGGTGATCATGGGGATCACCTAGCCACACATGTCGTCCAACATCTAATGAACTCGAAAATTTTGCTAAGCTATGCGCTTCCCAGCTGGAAGCCCGACCTTCGAATTTGATATCACATGTGGAGAACTCCCTCGATTGAAAAACAATTTCTTTAACAACGGCTGAATATCTTCCTTCAGTGCCTTTGCTAATATCTGCTACCACCGATTTTGAATCACAAGCGACAAAAATTCTGTCCTCCATAAGATCGAGGGCTAACAAAGAGCTTCCATGCAAGCCACGGACTCAAGTGTAGCTGCGTCGTTAATACCTTCAAAGACCATTGCCGATGAGCCCAAGAAGGTACCATTACTGTTTCTGCAAACCGCTGCTGCTGCCCCTCGTTCTCCATTCCTCGAGAATCCGCCATCAACATTGTTCTTAACAAAGCCTTCACATGGAGGTCTCCAATTCTGGGGAGAAGTGCTCCCGGCCATGGTCGCTCGCACCCTCTCACCTTGTGATCTCTCTGTGTTTTATAAAGACTCCAGCTCGGCTATGAAACTAATTACGAAAGAATGAGTTGCATGTGGACTTTGCAGGTTACCTTCATGAATCACCTTCCGCCTTGCCGTCCAGATTGCCCAAAGTGTGACAAACAACTCTGTGAGTTTTTTGTTGGATAAACTCTCAATCATAGGGAAAATCCAGCTCTTGGTGTTCGGCTCCCTAGTGGTCTCCATATGATCAACAATATCCCCATCAGCTAGAGCCCACACACACCTTGATGCTGAGCACTCCATCAGAGAGTGCCGCCATGAATCTTGTGCACCTCATAGTAGGCAATGCTTACTGTCAGCCATGTTTCTGCTATGACGAATGTCCTCTGTGGGAGATAGAACATCTAGCAAGTCTCCACAAAAAAATCTTGATTTTTTCGGGTAACCCAACAGACCATAGCGAGGACCACTCCCTTGCTTCTTCTTCATAGTTTGATCTCACTGCATATTGTTTTCCAACCAATCCTCTCTCCTTCTCTTTGTATCCACTAGCATACGATATGCTGATCGGACCGTGAAGATGCCATTTTTCTCAAAATTCCATGACCACGTATCCTCTTGTGCATCTTCCCTATCTGAAACAGTAAAAGGAAAAACAGATGAGAAAGGGCCGGCCCAGTACTGTAGCGGCCCCCAAAATGCTTCATTCGAGACCGTAGAAAAAACATAGCGAGATATTTGGCATTTTCTATTTGGCGCCCGTTGCGCCCGTTATTGTGTTTCTTTTAGCGGAAAAGCCAAGTTTTATTCCGCAAAAGCCACATGGTGTGGGATACAGTTCAGGTTATGGGATTGACCAAATCAGACGTGGCATCCTGAACCCAATGAAAGTGCGAACTTGGCTAACCTATGTGCTTCAATATTGGAAGCACGACCTTCAAACTGGAAATTACAAAGAAAAAAAACTAGCTCTAGTGTTGACTTCACTAATAATAGCTCCGTAGTTCCCTCTGCTTCTGTTTTGGATATCAGCAATAACTTGTCTTGAGTCCGATGAGACGACAAAGTACTGTATATGCAAGTCCTCCGCTAGTGCCAGCGCCTCCCGACACGCAATTGCCTCCATTGTGGCTGGATCATCTACCCCGCCGATAACAAGGGCAGAACTACCCAAGTAAGTGCCATCAGTGTCTCTGCATACTGCTGCTGCAGCTCCTCCGCGCCCTGTTTTGATGCCCGCATCGACGTGTATCTTTGCGTGTCCAGGTGGTGGCGCTTTGGGTCGTCGGGCAGGAGCAGCAAGAGATGCGCCCCTGGCTTGGTTTGGTTCGCCCTCCTGTACCATCTGAAGCTCAAGAATGAACCTGGCAATGAAAGCATTAGTAGCTTGAGGACTTTGAAACACTCCTTTGTGGATCGCTTTTTGCCTCGCTGACCAGATCGCCCATAGCGTTACCGTGATTTTAATAAAGACGGTGTATGAGCATGATTCCATGAGAGTGAAGAGCCAGTTTTTTGCGTCAGGTTCGGAAGTTGCAACCAGCATCTGCGCTAGCTCCTCATCTCCCAGTACCCATGTGCATCGTGCCACTGTACACTCAATGAGGAAATGTCGCCATGAATCTGGTGATCCATAGAAACCACACGCGCTGCTGTCAGCCATATGTCTATGCGACTGGACATCATTTGTCGGTATAGATTGCTTCGCGAGACGCCATAAGAATTACCTGACTTTCCCTGGTACCTTTGTTTTCCACATCATCTTCCAACATCCTTCCTCTTTTGACCTTGTAGATGATCCGGGTGAGCCTTCCAGCCATGCTTCTCTCCTCTGACGTGTTGCCACTAGCATTCTGTAGGCCGATTTAACTGAAAACATCCCGTTCCTCTCATAGCTCCAGCTCCAGAAATCCTCAACGTTTCTGGTACAGAGTGGTATCCCCCGAATAATATTCACATCCATGGGCAGAAAAACTTCCTCAACCCTCTGTCTATCCCAGCATGCCGAAGTAGGATCAATCAATTCAGACACATAAGTTGGGGGGTTCGGGACCCTGCAGCCATACGGTTGCATCATTTCATGTCTCAGAAGCCATCTATCAGTCCAGATTCTTGTCGATGCCCCGTTGCCAATTCGACGTATCAGCCCCTGTTTATGTGTATCCCTACCTTCTATTAGCCCGTTATTGTGTTAAACACAAAGCGGCACACACCCTCGCTACGAGCTGGGCCGGCCCGTTTAGTCTTTTTTCTCGATAAAGCTGCACAAAAATGAGAACAAGACGTGCGTTCGCGCTGATTCGAACCCGAGCTGGGCCGGCCCGTTTAGTCTTTTTTCTCGATAAAGCTGCACAAAAATGAGAACAAGACGTGCGTTCGCGCTGATTCGAACCCGCGGTCTCACTGAAGCAGATAACATGCAATAGCCACCAGGTCACAACGCCACTAATGATAACTTTTTCCTTCTACGCCTCTTGTGTTGTTCTGTTTTTTCCTTTCTCTTTCTTTTTCTCTATTATATATTCGTGAACCTTTTTCAAGTCGTTGATTTTTGTTTTTCAAAATAGATGAACTGTTCTTTCCAACTTTGTGAACTTTTTCGAGAATTGATGAACTTTTTAAAAAAATCGATGAACCTTTTCAAAATTGATGAACTTTTTCCTGAATTTGTGAACTCTTTTTGAAAATCGATGAACTTTTTCCAATGTCGATGAACATTTTTCAAATTTGTGAACTTTTTTTTAGAATCTATGAACCTTTTTTCAAAATCGATGAACTTTTTTTAAATTTGTGAACCTTTTTGAAAATCGAAGAATTTTTTTTCAACATCAGTGAACTCTTTTTCAAAATCGGTGAACTCTTTCTAATGCGTGATTTTCTTAAATCTGTGAATTTTCAAATTTCATTCACATCTTTTTCAAAAAAGTTCACGTTTTCCTAGTATATATGTGCAGTAAATAGCGCACTACATTTTGTTCTTAAACATCTCGCGCTGAATTATTTCACATGTGAGTAAGTGGTGTAGTGGTGATGCGACCTGTGTATCAGCTGTCCCCCAGCCCCAGGTCATCAGCACATGGCGCGTGGAGGATGGCGGGCAGAGCCGCCTCACGGAGAACGGCGGACCGATTGCCCCCCAGGTCATCAGCGCATGGCACGTGGAGGATGACGGGCAGAACCGCCTCATGGAGAACGGCAGACCGATTGTCCACCAGGTGATCAGCGCATGGCGTGTGGAAGGTGGCTCTCAGAAAGGAGAGACGCTCAACAACTCAAAGTACAACTAGAAGATTTTTCCTCTCCAAAAATAGGGTTTAGTTGGTAGTTGCCGAATAAATAGAACTTCTCTGTTTAGGGCGAACTCAAAAGGGAAATGTTTTGGAACGGCGCATCGGCCGAACTTTCGGCCGGCTCGTATGCACGCTGGCCCAACTAGCGTACGCGTGGCCCTGCGCGACTGCCTTCTTCCCGACGCGGTTCTGTCCCCTACCTCCAGCACCATTTTTCTTCACGCGCGCGCATCTCTTTCTGCCCCCATTCCCCCTCCTTTTTGCGTGCTGTGATTGGGCCACTACGAGCTCCATTGCCGGCGGCCAGGCGCTCCCTCGCCGGCGGATGGAGACTCCCATGGCGGTGAACACGCGTTGCACCATGGCAACTGGGGCCTGACAACGGTGACCATAGGTGGCCATGGGGTCTTGAAAATGTACTGGGAGAATGCTGGAACCAGCAAGGAGATGCCATGGCTGCTTGCCGCCATGGCCGGATCCACACACGTATACAAGTGGTGCAACCGTCAACTAGAATAGCTTCAACAATTGTTGAAAAAAGCTTCAACCATAGACACAGAAAAGTTTCAATGGCACTGCACAACAAGGAAAAGCTGCAACCGTAGTTAGATTTTGCTACTACCGACGAAGTTTTTTGCTACATCGATCAAGGCGGAGCTGCGACCTCGCGATGGCGGCAATGGCGATTTGCTGCAACCATATTTAGTTTTTGTTACTAACGTTGAAGGTTTTTGCTACAACCGCTGCGACCTCGCGACGATGGCGACGACGTTTTTTGCTGCAACCGTAGTTGTTTTTTGCTACTGCCGGTGAAGTTTTTTGCTACATCCGTTCAAACGGCGTTGATTAACTGGCGACCGCCGTCGATGCAATCCCCTGTAGCAGCATCAACGGTGAGGGCGACGGCGGAGCTACAACCATCGCCGTCGAGAGCTGCAGCCGCAAGTAGAGCTGTTGCATGGGTCGAGGCAGCGACGAGGACAGCCGGGATGGTGTGGACCGGCGACGAGGTCGGCCGGCGAGGGCGGGGACTGGCGATGAGGAAGGCCGGCGAGGGGTGGGGCTCGGCGACGAGGATGGCCACCGAAGAGGGCAGGAGGCGCCACGCCGCGCTCCCTCGAGCGAGAGATGCGGATCTAGCCTGACCACGCGAGGAAAGAAGCTGTTGGGGCGTTTTGTTTCTTTTTTTTTACCAGATCCAAAGGCTGCGCGGCTCACATCCAACGGTTGGGGCTCGACCGGCCGAACGATTCGGCCGGCGCATCGGCGCCTATTGGTGCCCAACTCAAAAGGGTTATTACCTTCAGTTTCATATACGGAGTACATCAGAAGCTGGGCTGCCATGACAACTGACACATCCACAAGCCATCTGAATGGAATCTCCTAGTTCTGAATGAACACCAAACTGGCGATCGATAAAGTGACAATTACTTGTGCCCTGCTACTTTCCTTTCCTCCCGCGTCGCTCCCGTGGGCGACGGGGAGGAACCTAGCCACCGCCGCCCCAAGTACCCTCCGAGCCCTTCCTCCTCCCCCGCCGCCGCCACATGACGCGGTCGGGCGAAGCCCTGCCGTCGTCGGCGGCGGCGGGTCTTCTCGCCCCTCGATTGCTGGGTTCTGGCGCGGGCCGGGGCCGCTGGTCCGGGGCGCCGCGTGCTCGCGGGTCGCGGTGGCGTGACGGAGAGCCCTCCGGCGGTGCTGCTTGGAGACCTCTGGTGGCGTAGCTGGCTGCGCTGAGGTGGGGCGTGCCCTCGGCGCCGGTGGCTGCGGATCGAGGTCCGCCTGGATCTGGATCGAGTCAGTGGCGGCTGTGGGCGGCGCTGGTGGTCTGTGCGCAGGTGGCCTGGGCAGCGAGGATCTGCGGCCCGGTGGCCTGCTCCGGCGCGTGGTGGAGTGGCTCGGGTGGCCTGTACGACGCTCGGGCGGTGGCGCGTGGGCTTGCTCGTGGGCAGGCCGAGGGAAGATGCGGCGGCAGCTGCACCATGAGGTGGGCTGGTGGACGTCGGACCATGGGGATTGTGTGATGTGCAGTGCTCCGGATCTGCTCTGATTTGGATGTGTGGAGGAGCTCCGGGCGAAAGTCTAGCACTGACTTTGGGTCGGTGCCGGCAATGGCGGCGCCATGGTGTCGTTCCCCTTCTTGAAGGCGTTGCCGTGGAGCTCCATTACACGACTCTCCGGGAGAAATCTCTAGCTTCGGAGGGTCGAAGCGGGTGATGACGGCGGCTACGTCGTTTCCTTCTTTGAGGCATCGCCTTGGAGAGTCCAATATTGCGGTTTGCACGGATCCCTTCGCCGGCGGGGACAGTGGACGTCGGGGCAGCGGCTCCGGGTGGTTTCTGATTGTGCGCCGAGATGGCAATCTCGGGAACAATGCGAGTGGCAGCTCTATGAGGTGGGGCTCTATCTCGACATTGGTTGGGTGGCATCCTTGTTCCTCTTGGGCGGTGGGGGTGTCGGCTCGGTTGATGCGCCCTAGAGGGAGCGGTCTGACTTTATGTCGGGGTGACGGACCCGGATGTGGTGCGACGTTCGTGATCTGCGAGCGGTTGCCCTGAGCAACGTGGGCTGCGGGCAGCTGAGCTGTGCGGCGTTGCTGCTCCAGGGGAGCGGTGGTATTTTGGGGCGGCGGCCCCGGAAGGTGGTGCTGGTGGAGTGCGCTGGGCCCGATGGAGCGGTGGATGTCGGGGCGGCGGCCCCGAGAGGATCACTGTGGCGACCAGGCTTTTGTGGCAACGATGATGGTGGGAGCGATGTATGCGACGTGGCAATGGTTGCGATAGTCGGCTCTTCTCCGGCGTGTTCGCGGTATTGCCTCGGTTTGTTTGTTGCTATGGAGTCGAAGCTGCGGTGGCGGGGCCCTATGGCATACGATGACTGCCTGCAAGTGGCCCGTTCGGCGATCTTCCGTGGCGCCAGCTTTCGCCTGGTTTTGTTCTTCTGAGTTTTCCGTCAAAGTCGGAGTTGTGTTGTCTGGCTGCAGCTCGACATGTTGTCGATGAGGGTGGGCTTTGCCCTATGTGTTAGTCTTTGGGAGTGGGCTTGACCCTTGTTGTTCCGGTTTTTGCCCAGTTTTCCGTAATTAAGTGGGCAATTCTTTTCTGCTTAATTAATAGATGAGGCAATCTTTGCCTCCGTTTCGAAAAAAAAACTGACGATCAAAAGTTTATAGCTGCACTTCGTTTGTGTGCTTGTTATTAAGCACTTCAATTTCCTTTATATATGGGTATCCCTCTCTTCTAGCTCGCGCTCCCCGGATCCAAAGGTCGGTCGGATTTGCTAGGTGAGGTTGTGCTGCTTTGCTGGTCTACTACCTGTTGCGCTGGTTGTACGTGCTGCTATATTGCCCAGAGTAATAACCATGATAATGCATGGCTCCTCGCGGAGAAGCCACTTTGGTTCCTCCTGTGCCATGCGGAGGGCTGCCGCCACCAATGCCGACCCCGGCCGCGGTACCCTGACAGCGGTCTTGCCCTTGCCGGCAGCGACAGAGGTGTCGCTGAGCCACCACTCATCGATCTTGGCGAGCTTCTTGTCAAGCGGCTACGACACCGCGCGGCCCTCTCTGCAGTGGTTAGCGATTGATCGTAGGTCCATGCCTCCGCGAGGTCGGGATCCTTGTGGACCCAAGCCGGAGCTTCGTCGGACTTGGCGAACGCCGATCGATGAGCGCCGCTCCCGCCGCTCCGCCTCCCTGGCTACCCTCTCCTTAGTCGACATGATGGCCTGTGATGACGAGTAGCACCGGCGGCCACCGAGGTAGTGGAGGATGCACCTGCCTTCCTTCGCGATCACCGCCGACAGCTCCTCCTTGACGACCTTGCCATGCTAGTTGAGGCACGACAACGACGCTGGCCTGTCGGTCCGGGTGTAATGGTTGTGCAGAGGTGAGAGCGCCTTCTCCTTCACGCGACACCTGATTTGGATGTCGGCTTCGCCTCAACGCGGCGGAGAGGCGACGCCGGATTATGCTTGACGCGGCAGAATGGCGGCGAGTGTGGCTTCTCCTTCACGAGGCACCCTATTTGGACGTCGGCTTCGCCTTAACGCGGCGGAGAGGCGATGCCAGATCCTGCTTGACGCGGTAGAATGGTGGCGAGTGCGGCTTCTCTTTCACGTGTGCTAGAAGCAGCGAGGGCGGCGTTGGACCACGTCCCCGGAGCGACCGCTCTGTCAGCAGTTTGATGTGCTGCAAGAACTCTCCGTATGTGGCCACGGCCTCCAAGAGGAGGCGTGACTACAAACTGATCACCTGAATGAGACCACAACATCAAGGTGTATCTTTTTTGTGTAGATCTTATCTTAAATCGAAGCACTGTTGTGTAGATTAAAATACACTAAGAGGTGAAGGAGATTGAGAGTTAACACAAGGTATTAGGTGCAACCTCACTTCCACCACGTATCACACCTCCATCAGGTTGCATCGCTCGAGCCACCCAAGTGCACTGTTTTGCATCGCTCAAGTCTGGCTTGGTAGAAACGGTGGAATCGAGAGTTTCTAATGGGCCTGACTGGATGGTGCTTTAATCATCGTGCAGACCAAAATTTCGATGTACCATAAACATTCTTTTTTTTGTGGGGTATCTAAACATTCAAATGCATGATTTTTGCATCGTGTGGCCTAATTGGATCTCATGCAGGTTACCAAACACGTCCTTGGCATAAGGAACGTTTTGATACATAAGTGTATCAAGGACGTCAAAGCGCTGCGGAAGGGCGTAGGCAGTAGGTAGCTGAGTTTTACTGTTCTGTGATAGAGCAAGACAGTTTTTCTCAAGAAAAAGCGAGAAACGTGAAGCTAAAAAATATTTGCTCGGTCAAAATCACACGGCTAAAAATATTACAAAGCAGTTCCATAGGGATCACAGATGAAATTACCCGGGCCCGGTTTGTAAATGTAAGGAACGACATGTCCATACCGTTCTCAGCATAAGCAGTATCGCCCGTACATTGGAGCCGTCTCCAAGGCCATGACCGGAACCATGGCGTCACACTCTCCCTCCATCTTATCGACTTTCAAGCACCGAGTTCGTTAGTGGTCACGCTATAAAAAGGAGGGCTGAGCTTCTCTCCACCACAGCACCACCGAAGCAGAGCCTAAACAAGCACATATCCGCTTACGCTTATCATTCCTTCGCGTGGGCATAGCAGCTGCAATGGCCAACCACGGAGTCGCCGCTGTCCTGATCGCGTCCCTTCTCGTGGTGGTGGTCACCCTCGCCGACGCCAGGATCACCGTGAACGTGCAGCGCGACAGCATTAACGGAGGTGCGTCCATGTCAACCGATCAACATCATCCAGTTGATCTGCATGTGTAGCAGTGGCTAAATGTGCCTGTACGTTTGGCAGGTTATGCGGCGAATAAGAAGGCGGTGCCGGCGCTGACGTGCAACAAGGTGAGCGCGGTGCAACAGGGCGAGACCTGCTCCTCACTCGCGGAGGACGCCGGGCTGACCCAGGAGGACTTCCTGGGCTTCAACCCCAACATCAACTGCGTCAGGATCTTCGTCGGCCAGTGGGTCTGCCTCGACGCATCCTCTGCCTAACACACGGCTGCATGGACTACGCACGCAGCATCGTTAGTTGCTGCTACTTATGTATGAATAAAGGAGGCTAGCCCCTATCCGTACGCCTCCGCCACTACTCAAGTTAAGTTTGGTATTTGCACTTCCCTCGCAAAAGGATCGAGGTTGTAGTCCGTCTGTCTGTCTTTGTACCAGCTTTGGCTTAAAAATTGGCTCAGTTGGTCGTGCTTGATTACCAGTGCGTTTACGTTGTGTGTCTCTTTCCTTGATTGTGCCCGATTACCAGTGCGTTACTTTGTGTCTCGCTTTCCGTAGTTTGGTCCGTGTGTCGCGTCTTTGGCATGGAGGAGGACACAATATGACCATTTCGCTTCTTCACCTTCCCCAACAGGCAGAATGTCCTTCTCCTTGTTCTTTACCATCCTTAATAACTAGATGATACCTCGCACATTGTTACGGAAATACTTGCAACATATTTCAATGTGATTCGTTGCACGAAACATGAATATTTGAAGTGAAGTAATAATATAAAAAGCTAAAACTGAAAATACATATGATTTATGAAATATAAATAGCTTAAAAGAATGAAAATTCTTAGGTATGTTTGCATGTGGAGATGAGTCTTTTTTTCCATGTATGTTTACTGATGAAGTGGCATGCTTGTATGTTGGGAGACATATGATAGTGGGGTTTGGGTTTTTTCTCATGCATGTTGTGGGATGATGTGACATGCTTGCATGTGGGGAGAAATAGTTAGTGGGGCTAACTATTTAGATATAGAAGATAGTACTACTAGCAAAAGGGCCCGCAACTGAAAAAACAATTCATAATCTCCAATGAACATTCTTTTAAACTCTTCAACATATTTGAAATCATGAACAATTTTCAAATTCATGAACAATTTTACAAAATTTTGAGCATTTCTAAAATTAAGAACATATTCTGAATTCATAAAAAATTATACTATTTGCAAACATTTTTTAAATCATGAACATATTTTTAACAATTCTTTTGAATTGGCAAACATTTCTAGACTGGACGCACATTGTTTCGGAAATTGGTGGAACAATTTTCGAAATTCATGAACATTTTTTTGATTTAATGATTTTTTTAAATGCATGATCATCTTTTGAATTAGCAAACATTTTATGAATGAATAAACTATTTTGTAAGTCACGTACAGTTTTTAATACATGAACTATTTAGAAAATCATGAACATTTTTATGATTTCCCCGAACATTTGCTTACAAAATTTCAAACATTTTTCGAATAAGCAATTACTATTTTATAAAATCACGATCATTTTTTGAGTCCACAAACATTTTATGATTTATTAAACATTTTATTTCAAATTTATATTTTTTTAAGTTGTAGGAATTTTTTGAATTCCCAAATTATTTAAATAGAAAAAACGAAAACGAAAAACAAAAATAAAAATAAAAAAAATTAGAAAACAGGTCGCTCGGACTTGGGCCGGCCCAACCGGGCGCGCAGCGTCTTCTCCCAGTGTGCAGTGCGCAGTATAGGAGGTCTCTACTGCATGGGCCCATCCAGGCGGGGGATTCCCCTGTGTGAAATATTTTTGTATCACTTGTAGATGGCATTGGCGGGTAATATTTTGCAACTTTGGGAGTAATTTTCGTGTCGTATCTCAAGAAGCAATAGCCAGTTGAATATTAGGTATAGATATGGCTAACCATTGTTAATTTGTGATTTTGCAATTTTTAACATATGCTACATATGAATAGAATTATGCATTGGTTATTGAATTTTCGTAAATTGGATATGTATATATATGGAATATGAAATAAGTCATTGCCTACTTTTAAATTCAAATCATGGAGTATTTTAAATTACACGGATTAAATTATTGAGAAACAAATCAGCTATGCAGATCAATACGGTGCATGCTTTGACAAACCAAAATGTCTTCGATCAACCTCTACCAGAAACACGTCTCGCAGATCACAACATGAGCGCTGGAGCCCTACCCAAAGGTTTTGGCTTTCGGTTTGTGTTTTTTTTCTGGCTCTGACTGAGACGGCTGAAATTCTCGGCTATTTAATAAAAGGAAAAACATGGACGAAATAGTAAAACCAAAATTTGAATTTTGGAACAAAATTGGCTGACATTTGATTGAAATTTGAAATCAAGCCGGGAAAAGTTGGCGGTCCAACACAACCCGCAAGAGTACAAATATAATGTTTTGTCTAAGGCAATACCTTAACGGGAAGTAAGCGAGGTAAAAAAATCAAATGAGGCCAAAAATATTTGGTTGAAAAAGATATACACCAAGCCCAGACCAAATGGCCGAAATTATTTTTCTTGGTCAAAATTCAAAACTACGCCTTTACCGCACACACGTTTTGCTCAGGACTAACGTGTGCGATGACCGATGAACCATAAACAACGTTCACATTTCTCTCTTGGCAAACGTGTCCGACCAGCCAATAACACACACATGCTTCTCTTGGTACAAACATGTGCGGACAACTAGAAAACGTATGGACAATGGTAGCACCGCACACATTTTACATTTCTAAAATGTATGTGATGTTTGACGTATCGCAAATGGCATGATAGGGATAAATATTTGTGATATGCATCTTATAGCACACACTCTATAATTAATGCGCATCACAAATATTGCACCATAGAAGAGCGAGTGCGATAGATATATCACCTCACACGATTTTAACGGATGGAGCGTTTGATGCATTTGATATATCGCAAATGCTTGCCGCAAGATTCATGTGTGGGATAGGTTTAGGCATCGATAAAGTTTGTTTTGCCTAAACGTCGGCACTATTGGGCTTATCGCAGATGGTTAGCCCATATCATGTGCGATGGGGCCCCTATCACACACCTTCGCAAGGTGAGGGTTCAAAACTGTGTCAGCAAAAGAGGATTTTAACCGTTTGCGTTGGACTAAGCTACACTGGTGGGATGGTACTACAATCTCTAAATTACCATGGTTGAACCTAAGTTTTCACCACCATTAATTTGTGGATGAATCGGCTATACTGGCCTCATAGATATAATCTCTAGTCCCGACGTTGCCACACACGTAGAAAAGAGCATACTTATATTTCTCAAATCCAGAATCATGCTATTAAATCCCTTGTTGTACACTCTAATGTCATATTACGTGCGGTGAATACAACACACACATTACAAAAAAGCCAACCATATGCCCCAAAATGAAACGTATGTGTTAATGTGCACACAACTGAAATAAATGTATTGTTTGCGATGAAGAGAACCATCGCGCAGATTTCATTTAGGTGTATCATGTGCGAAGTGGAGCACATGCTTCAGTAAAACCCGTCGTGTGTGATATACACAGTGTCGCACAAGAGTGGGTAAGCATAACCGCATGTACACATACTGTCGGTGTCAAAATCAGCGGATCTTGGGTAGGGGGTCACAAACTGTGCGTCTAAGGTCGATGGTAACAGGAGACAGGGGACACAATGTTTACCCAGGTTCTGGCCCTCTCTATGGAGGTAATACCCTACTTCCTGCTTGATTGATCTTGATGAATATGAGTATTATAAGAGTTGATCTACCACGAGATCGTAATGGCTAAAACCCTAGAAGTCTAGCCTTTATGACTATAGTTATGATTCTTCCTCTACGGACTAAGCCCTCCGGTTTATATAGACACCGGAGGGGACTAGGGTTGTACAAAGTTGGTTACAGTGAAAAGAATCTTCATATTTGGACGCCTAGCTTGCCTTCCTCGCCAAGGGGAGTCCCATCCGGACACGGGAGAAAGTCTTCGGTCTTCGTATGTTCACGGCCCATCAGTCCGACCCATGTCTAACAGGCCGGACGCCCGAGGACCCCTTAGTCCAGGACTCTCTCAGTAGCCCCTGAACCAGGCTTCAATGGCGATGTGTCCGGCGCGCAAATTGTCTTCGGCATTGCAAGGCGGGTTCTTCCTCTGATGACTTCAAAGAGATGTATTCGGCACTCCATTTAATGTCGTACCCCTCGGCTTCTGTGCGTCAACAACTCCAGCTTCCATGTGTCGAGCGAATGCGAGAGGTCAGGGTATTCTTGCACATAACACCCCGGCCATGCAAGAACAACGTCTATTTAATGGGATTGGATCTCAGATCCGTTCCACATCACACGAAAAATCCTCAGAGCTTGCTAGGAAAAACGATTCCAACATGGCCAACACTCCCAGCTCTTCCTCCCGTCCTCACGACCTAGAAAAAGGCAATTGGGAGAGATGTTCCGTATCTCACGGTCAGTTGGTGAAGCTGCAAACACAGGGATTCCTTTCCCCTGCGGATCTAGTCCCCGTTCAAGCAGGATTGAAATCCTTCAACGACGGGGCTCAGGCTGAGAATTTCCCCAACCCATCGAGGGGGAGCGAGTGTGCTTCATCCCCTACTTGCTAAGAGGCGTCAGATTTCCAATCCATCCGTTCCTCCGAGGTCTTTTGGAGTATTATGGCCTCCAACTGCACAACTTCACTCCTGCCTCCATCCTGCACATCGCGGGCTACGTCGCTCTTTGCGAGCTATTCCTGGGTTGCGAGGCCCATTTTGATTTGTGGAGGAAGCTATTCTGCCTCATCCCTCGCAGCCAAGATGGGTCAATATTTGAAGTGGGCGGAGCCTAAGTATGGCGCATCACCGGTACCGGATACCTGTCCGGCACGCCAAAGAAGGCATCCGAAGAATGGCCTTCCGAATGGTTCTATATCAAGGACGTCGCCCTTCCTGACCCAGTTCGAATGGGTCTTCCCGAATTTACAAGGGTTCCGTTGAAGAAACGCCACAGCTGGCGCCCTCGGAGCCTCGAGGAGGAAGATAGTGTGGAAGTCCGTCAACTAAAGAGCAAGATAAAGACGCTTGCCCAGTCCGGATCATCAATAGTCGAGGTAATGGAGACCTCCATAGTGCGAGGGGTTCAGCCACTCCAATACAGAGGGCTTCCTATATGGCACTACAATGGGGAAGATGACGCCTCTCGTTGCGGCCGAAAAGGTCTGGACACCCCCGCCGCTTTGGCCAAGATATTGGCCGAACTATTCAAAGGGGAGGAAGAGGAATTCCTTCGCATTAAGCGCCGGGATGGATTTTCCATGTACAACCCTCCTAGCTAGGTGAGTTCCAATCCCCTTATTCCGTTCAATCTACTCCCTGAGTCACTTTTAATGAACATTACTCCGTCCATTCGTAACAGGAATGGCGAAAAATCACCAAGGGGCTACACTGCCCCGCCCCACAGCCAGAGAACCATAACTGGTACCTTGACCCCGGATTCGAAGAGGATCCGGACATATATGTGGAGCTCGAGGATGGGGTGTTCTACCAGGCGAGCTATGACGGCACGGAGGTGGCCATCACCGCCGACTATCCCGGTCTTCTCCCTGCCTCGCATGCAAGTAATCAGGACATATCTCCTATGAAATAGCCTCCTCATTCTGCCTCACCCACCGCACTGTCTTGTGCTCCAAAGGGGAGGCGCTCGACGCGTCATTCTACACTAGAGGCAACTCCAAAGAGAGCGGTGCCCACGCCGGACAGGCCTTCGAAGAGGAAGGAAAACGAAGACACGAACGAGCCTTCATCGAAGAGGTATGTGATACGTCTCCGTCGTATCTATGATTTTTGATTGTTCCATGCCAATATTACTCAACTTTCATATACTTTTTGGCAACTTTTTGTACTATTTTTGGGACTAACATATTGATCCAGTGCCCAGTGCCAGTTCCTGTTTGTTGCATGTTTTTGGTTTCGTAGAATATCCATATCAAATGGAGTCCAAATGGGATAAAAACGGACGGAGCTTATTCTTGGAATATTTGGAAAATCTGGGAGAACGATCAACGCGAAACGGTGTCCGAGGTGGGCATGAGGTAGGGGGGCGCGCCCTACCCCCCAGGGCGCGCCCCTGACCCTCGTGGGCCACCTGTAAGGCGGTTGATGCTCTTCTTCAGCCGCAAGAAAGCTAATTTTTGGTAAAAATTCACGGCGAAGGTTTCAGTCCAATTGGAGTTACGGATCTCCATATATATACAAAGCGGTGAAAGGGCAGCAGGACTGAACGCAGAAACAGAGAGAAACAGAGAGATAGATCCAGTCTCGGAGGGGCTCTCGCCCCTCCCACGCCATGGAGGCCAAGGACCAGAGGGGAAACCCTTCTCCCATCTAGGGAGGAGTTCAAGGAAGAAGAAGACGAAGGTGCCCCCTCTCCCCTTCTCTTCCGGTGGCACCGGAACGCCATCGTGGCCATCATCATCACCGCAATCTTCACCAACAACTTCACCGCCATCATCACCAACTCTTCCCCCCTCTATGCAGCGGTGTAACCTCTCTCTTACCCGCTGTAATATCTACTTAAACATGGTGCTCAACGCTATATATTATTTCCCAATGATGTATGGCTATCCTATGTTGTTTGAGTAGATCCGTTTTGTCCTACGGGCTATTTGATGATCAAGATTGGTTTGAGTTGCATGTTTTATTATTGGTGTTGTCCTATGGTGCTCTCCATGTCGCGCAAGCGTGAGGGATTCCCGCTGTAGGGTTTGCAATATGTTCATGATTTGTTTATGGTGGGTGGCGTGAGTGACAGAAGCACATACCCGAGTAAGTAGGTTGTTTGCGTATGGGATAAAGGGGACTTGATACTTTAATGCTATGGTTGGGTTTTACCTTAATGATCTTTAGTAGTTGCGGATGCTTGCTAGAGTTCCAATCATAAGTGCATATGATCCAAGTAGAGAAAGTATGTTAGCTTATGCCTCTCCCTCAAATAAAGTTGTAATAATGATTACCGGTCTAGTTATCGATTGCCTAGGGACAAATAACTTTCTCGTAACAAAAAGCTCTCTACTAAAACTAATTTAGTTGTGTCTTCATCTAAACAGCCCCTAGCTTTTATTTACTCGCTCTTTATTTTCTTGCAAGCCTATCCAAAAACACCTACCAAGTACTTCTAGTTTCATACTTGTTCTAGGTAAAGCGAACGTCAAGCGTGCATAGAGTTGTATCGGTGGTCGATAGAACTTGAGGGAATATTTGTTCTACCTTTAGCTCCTCGTTGAGTTTGACACTCTTACTTATCGAAAGAGGCTACAATTGATCCCCTATACTTGTGGGTTATCAAGACCTTTTTCTGGCGCCGTTGCCGAGAAGTCATAGCGTGGGGTGAATATTCTCGTGTGTGCTTGTTTGCTTTATCACTAAGTAATTTTTATTTTTGTTGTTCGTAATTGTTTTCTATCTTTAGTTATGGGTAGGAAACGCAAAATACCAAAAAAATTAGTTGTACCTATTGAACCAATGGTTGAAGAACCACTCAAAATCTATGACACTCCTGAAGCTTTTTACTTGGATCATCTTCGATCCCTATGTGCTCGGGCTGAAACCCCAAGTAGCTTAGTTGATGGAAAATATTTAGATGAGCATGCTTTTTATGTGTGACATCGAATATTTGAAAAAGGGAAAATTCTATTAGGTCAAATTCATCGTTTGCAATGCTATGCTTGGAATTTATGTGAAATATATGATGTTACTTGTTGTTCTGAAAACCCTAAGAAACACCTTCCCTATCAATGTGAGTTTAGTGATAATGGAATCGTATCTTCGTATGCTAAAGGTGTTTATAGTTACTATGATATTCAACAAATTGAAGATTTTTTTGCTTTTAAGGGTGCTTACGAAATTGCCTCTTTGATTGAAACGTATGATGCTACTTTTCACAAATCTGAAAATTTTGCCATACTTAAATATTGCTATGATAATTATGCTTCTAATGCCTATGTTGAACCATATCTTGAGGATTACCCCGCTGTCCAAGAAGAGACTAATATTTTGCAGGAGTCTATGGAAGAAGAAATTGATGAAACTGTGAGCTCATTGGATGAAAAAGATGAGGAGGAGAGCGAAGAACAAAAGGAGGAAGAGCAGATTGATCACCCGTGCCCACCTTCTGATGAGAGTAACTCTTCAACTCATACATTGTCTAATTCCCCTTCGTGCTTACCGAAGGATGATTGCTATGATGACTATTATGATCCCGCTGATTCTTTTGAAATATCCCTTTTTGATAATGCTTGCTATGCTTGTGGCCATGATGCCAATATAAATTATGCTTATGGAGATGAACTTTCTATAGTTCCTTATGTTAAACATGAAATTGTTGCTATTGCACCCATGCATGATAGTTCTGTTATCTTTTTGAATTCTCCAAACTACACTATATCGGAGAAGTTTGCCCTTATTACGGATTGTATTGATGGGTTGCCTTTTCCCGTTGCACATGATGATTTTGATGAATATAATATGCATGTGCTTGCTGCTCCTACTTGTAATTATTATGAGAGAGGAACTATATCTCCACCTCTCTATATTTCCAACACGATAAAATTGCAAGAAATTGTTTATACTATTCATTGGCCTTTACTATGTGTGCATGAATTGTTCTTTTATGACATGCCGATGCATAGGAAGAGAGTTAGACTTCGTCATTACATGATATATGTTACTTTGTGCTCACTACTAAATCACAAATCATCGTTAATTAAAATTGGCTTTGATATACCTTGGGATCCGGGTGGATCCATTACTTGAGCACTATATGCCTAGCTTAATGGCTTTAAAGAAAGCGTTGCCAGGAGGCAACCCGGAAGTTTTAGAGAGTCATTTATTTCTGTTGTGTGCTTTCATATAGTTTAAAAACAACAAAAATAAAGAGGGGAACCCAAAACTTTTCAAAAAGGAAAGTGAAAGTGAGAAAGACAAGCATTGTTGAAGTGGGAGAGCTCCTTGAACTCTGTTCATGCTCACGGAAACTTTGTGAATCTTAATTACAGAAACTTTTCATTAAAAATAATTATCCTTGTATTACAAAAATAATGTGCCAAGGTTTGCCTTTAGGATGTTTACAATGCTTGTTGGGTTTGTGCGGTGCAGGACAGAAACTTTGGCTGTAGTGCGTGCTTTTTTATTTTTTACTGGAACGTCAAATGGTTCTGATTCTTTTTGCACTGTCTTTATATACAAATTGTTTATTTTTCCTAATTTTTCAGAAATTTTCAAGTATCATAAGTATGTTGAATGTTCAGATTGTTACAGACTGTTCTGTTTTACACAGATTCTATTTTTGATGCATAGTTTGCTTGTTTTGATGAAACTATCAATTTATATCAGTGGATTAAGCCATGAAAAAGTTATATTATAGTAGACACAATGCAAAAACAAAATATGAATTGGTTTGCAACAGTACGTAGAGTAGTGATTTGCTTTATTATACTAACGGATCTTACCGAGTTTTCTATTGAAGTTCTGTGTGGATGAAGTGTTCGATGATCGAGGAGGTCTCGATGTGAGAAGAAGGAAGAGAGGCAAGAGCTCAAGCTTGGGGATGCCCGAGGCACCCCAAGTAAATATTCAAGGAGACTCAAGCGTCTAAGCTTGGGGATGCCCCGGAAGGCATCCCCTCTTTCTTCAACAAATATCGGTATGTTTTCGGATTCGTTTCGTTCATGCGATATGTGTAAATCTTGGAGCGTCTTTTGCATTTAGTTTTAATTTTTCTTTTATGAACCATACTGGTATGAGATGGTCCTTGGTTGATTTATAGAATGCTTTTTGCACTTCACTTATATCTTTTGAGTATGGCTTTATAGAATGCTTCATGTGCTTCACTTATATCATTTGAAGCTTGCTTTGCCTGTTTCTCTTTACATAGACAACCGTCATTTGTAGAATGCTCTTTTGCTTCACTTATATTTGTTAGAGCGTGGGAATATCTTTTGTAGAAAGAATTAAACTCTCTTGCTTCACTTATATCTATTTAGAGAGATGACAGGAACTGGTCATTCACAGGGTTAGTCATAAAATCCTACATAAAACTTGTAGACCACTGAATATGATATGTTTGATTCCTTGCAATAGTTTTGCGATATAAAGATGGTGATATTAGAGTCATGCTAGTGGGTAGTTGTGGATTGTAGAAATACTTGTGTTGAAGTTTGTGATTCCCGTAGCATGCACGTATGGTGAACCGTTATGTGATGAAGTCGGAGCATGATTTATTTACTGATTGTATTCCTTATGAGTGGCGGTCGGGGACGAGCGATGGTCTTTTCCTACCAATCTATCCCCCTAGGAGCATGCGCATAGTACTTTGTTTCGATAACTAATAGATTTTTGCAATAAGTATGTGAGTTCTTTATGACTAATTTGAGTCCATGGATTATACACACTCTCACCCTTCCACCATTGCTAGCCTCTCTAGTACCGTGCAACTTTCGCCGATACCATAAACCCACCATATATCTTCCTCAAAACAGCCACCATACCTACCTATCATGGCATTTTCATAGTCATTCCGAGATATATTGCCATGCAACTTCCATCATCATCATATACATGACTCGAGCATTTATTGTCATATTGCTTTGCATGATCGTAAGATAGCTAGCATGATGTTTTCATGGCTTGTCTGTTTTTTGATGTCATTGCTACGCTAGATCATTGCACATCCCGGTACACCGCCGGAGGCATTCATATAGAGTCATATCTTTGTTCTAGATATCGAGTTGTAATATTGAGTTGTAAGTAAATAAAAGTGTGATGATCATCATTATTAGAGCATTGCCCCAGTGAGGAAAGGATGATAGAGACTATGATTCCCCCACAAGTCGGGATGAGACTCCGGACTTTACAAAAAAAATAAAAGAGGCCAAAGAAGCCCAAATAAAAAAAGAGGCCAAAGAAGCCCACCAAAAAATAAAAAAATATAAAAAATGAGAGAAAAAGAGAGAAGGGGCAATGTTACTATCCTTTTACCACACTTGTGCTTCAAAGTAGCACCATGTTCTTCATATAGGGAGTCCCTTGAGTTGTCACTTTCATATACTAGTGGGAATTTTTATTATAGAACTTGGCTTGTATATTCCAACGATGGGCTTCCTCAAATGCCCTAGGTCTTCATGAGCAAGCAAGTTGGATGCACACCCACTTAGTTTCAGTTTGAGATTTCATATACTTATAGCTCTAGTGCATCTATTGCATGGCAATCCCTATTCCTCACATTGGCATCAACTGATGGGCATCTCCATAGCCCGTTGATTAGCTGCGTCGATGTGAGACTTTCTCCTTTTTTGTCTTCTCCACATAACCTCCACCATCATGTTCTATTCCACCTATAGTGCTATGTCCATGGCTCACGCTCATGTATTGCGTGAAAGTTGAAAAGGTTTGAGAACGTCAAAAGTATGAAACAACTGCTTGGCTTGTCATCGGGGTTGTGCATGATTTGAATATTTTGTGTGGTGAAGATGGAGCATAGCCAGACTATATGATTTTGTAGGGATAACTTTCTTTGGCCATGTTATTTTGAAAAGACATGATTGCTTTATTAGTAGGCTTGAAGTATTATTGTTTTTATGTCAAATGATAGACTATTGCTTTGAATCACTCGTGTCTTAATATTCATGCCATGATTAGACATATGGTCAAGATTATGCTAGGTAGCATTCCACATCAAAAATTATCTTTTTTATCATTTACCTACTCGAGGACGAGCATGAATTAAGCTTGGGGATGATGATACATATCCGTCATATCTATAATTTTTGATTGTTCCATGCCAATATTATTCAACTTTCATATACTTCTTGGCAACTTTTTATACTATTTTTGGGACTAACATATTGATCCAGTGCCCAGTGCCAGTTCCTGTCTGTTGCATGTTTTTGGTTTCGCAAAATATCCATATCAAACGGAGTCCAAACGGGATAAAAACGGACGGAGCTTATTTTTGGAATATTAGGCAAATCTGCGAGAAAGATCAACGCGAAACGGTGTCCGAGGTGGGCACGAGGTAGGGGGCGCGCCCCTGACCCTCGTGGGCCACCCGTAAGGCGGTTGATGCTCTTCTTTGGCCGCAAGAAAGCTAATTTTTGGTAAAAAATCACAGCGAAGGTTTCAGTCCAATCGGAGTTACGGATCTCCATATATATACGAAGCGGTGAAAGGGCAGCAGGACAGAACGCAGAAACAGAGAGGAACAGAGAGATATATCCAATCTCGGAGGGGCTCTCTCCCCTCCCATGCCATGGAGGCCAAGGACCAGAGGGGAAACCCTTCTCCCATCTAGGGAGGAGGTCAAGGAAGAAGAAGACGAAGGTGCCCCCTCTCCCCTTCTCTTCTGGTGGCACCGGAACACCATCGTGGCCATCATCATCACCGCAATCTTCACCAACAACTTCACCGCCATCATCACCAACTCTTCCCCCTCTATGCAGCGGTGTAACCTCTCTCTTACCCACTGTAACATCTACTTAAACATGGTGCTCAATGCTATATATTATTTCCCAATGATGTATGGCTATCCTATGATGTTTGAGTAGATCCGTTTTGTCCTACGAGCTATTTGATGATCAAGATTGGTTTGAGTTGCATGTTTTATTATTGGTGTTGTCCTATGGTGCTCTCCGTGTCGCGCAAGCGTGAGGGATTCCCGCTGTAGGGTTTGCAATATGTTCATGATTTGCTTATGGTGGGTGGCGTGAGTGACAGAAGCACAAACCCAAGTAAGTAGGTTGTTTGCGTATGGGATAAAGGGGACTTGATACTTTAATGCTATGGTTGGGTTTTACCTTAATGATCTTTAGTAGTTGCGATGCTTGCTAGAGTTCCAATCATAAGTGCATATGATCCAAGTAGAGAAAGTATTTAGCTTATGCCTCTCCCTCAAATAAAATTGCAATAATGATTACCGGTCTAGTTATCGATTGCCTAGGAACAAAAAGCTCTCTACTAAAACTAATTTAATTGTGTCTTCATCTAAACAGCCCCTAGCTTTTATTTACTCGCTCTTTATTTTCTTGCAAGCCTATCCAAAAACACCTACCAAGTACTTCTAGTTTCATACTTGTTCTAGGTAAAGCGAACGTCAAGCGTGCGTAGAGTTGTATCGGTGGTCGATAGAACTTGAGGGAATATTTGTTCTACCTTTAGCTCCTCGTTGGGTTCAACACTCTTACTTGTCGAAAGAGGCTACAATTGATACCGTATACTTGTGGGTTATCAGTTTGGCTTTGTCAATATGCCCCTTGGCAGTCACATCCAACTGTGACATTATCCGTTGTGTCTTAACAGGAAAAGCGTTCGCCGGACTAAGTCCGGGGATCTTACTGGTCGCGCCTCCACAAGTTAGGTTCCCGACCCTGCTTTAAAGGCAAGGGCTGATACGGGAGTGGCGCCTGATTGCCCTCGGCAGAGGAGTCGGATGATGTATCCATCACAAACTCGGAAGTGGAGAGCGTCATGAATCATCAGCGCCAGAGAGCCGTTCTACGCGACGCCGGCTTTACGAACGAGGCATTCAATGCCTTCAGCTCGGCTGATGCATATATCCAAGCTGCTCGAGACAGGCTTGCCAGAGCCACATACCAACATTTGAAAGATATGCGGGTAAATTTATTTTATACAAAGCTGATAATTATATACTAGTAGCCCCCGAGACTTGAAGCAGTTGATACAACTGCTTTAAGGATCATTGTATAACTAGGTGCTTACGGAGAGGAACAACCTGTTGTCTCAGGAACTAGAAAAGTGTCGGACCCAGCTAACTACTGCTACCGCTGAACTGGATAAATCCAAGAAGGCATCACCTGGTGATGTTCCCCTCCATTGAGAAAACATAATTATATACCGACAATGCTAACACTGTTGCTCATCTTATGGCAGGATCGTTAGATCAACTGAAGGAGCAACTGAAAGCCGCCCAAGCGGAAGAACAAGAAGCGAAAAGACTGCTGGCCGCGGGCGAACGTGTGCTGACACAAGTCACAGATGAGAAAAACAAGCTGTAGGATGCCCACACCCAGCTGGGCGAAGAACTGAAAGATGTACGGGCACATGTGGTTGATTCTGTGAAGGAAAATAAGAGGTTGCACGGCGGCATATTTGGTATGTGGTCACACTTACCTCCGTGTAGTTCGGAGATGAAAGCGACTGACATAATTATATCTATAGGTATAATGACCGACCGTCCCGAAGAGGAGATGTCCGGAATCTCGGGCGATCTGCTACAAGTGCTGTCGCAAATGCATGAGCAAGCTCGGAAGGCGATGCGAAGTATTGCCAAGGCTTTATGGCCATCCGCCTCCCCTCCAGGAAGGATGGAGGAGCTTATACAGCTATTCAAGGGAGCGTGGCGGTGCTACCTCTTGAGCACTGTGTTGGTTTTCCCTTGAAGAGGAAAGGTGATGCAGCAAAGTAGCATAAGTATTTCCCTCAGTTTTTGAGAACCAAGGTATCAATCCAGTAGGAGGCTACGCGCGAGTCCCTTGCACCTACACAAACAAATAAATCCTCGCAACCAACGCGATAAGGGGTTGTCAATCCCTACACGATCACTTACGAGAGTGAGATTTGATAGATATGATAAGATAATATTTTTGGTATTTTTATGATAAAAATGCAAAGTAAAATAAAAGCAACAGAAATAACGAAGTGCTGGAAGATTAATATGATGGAAGATAGACTCGGGGGCCATAGGTTTCACTAGTGGCTTCTCTCAAGAGCATAAGTATTTTACGGTGGGTGAACAAATTACTGTTGAGCAATAGACAGAATTGAGCATAGTTATGAGAATATCTAGGTATGATCATGTATATAGGCATCACGTCTGAGACAAGTAGACCGACTCCTACCTGCATCTACTACTATTACTCCACACATCGACCGCTATCCAGCATGCATCTAGAGTATTAAGTTCATAAGAACAGAGTAACGCCTTAAGCAAGATGACATAATGTCGAGGGGTAAATTCATGCAATATGATAAAAACCCCATCTTGTTATCCTCGATGGCAACAATACAATACGTGCCTTGCTGCCCCTACTGTCACTAGGAAAGGACACCGCAACATTGAACCCAAAGCTAAGCATTTCTCCCATTGCAAGAAAGATCAATCTAGTAGGACAAACCAAACTGATAAGTCGAAGAGACTTGCAAAGATAACCAATCATACATAAAAGAATTCAGAAGATTCAAATATTGTTCATAGATAAACTTGATCATAAACCCATAATTCATCGGTCTCAACAAACACACCGCAAAAGAAGATTACATCGAATAGATCTCCACAAGAGAGGGGGAGAACATTTTATTGAGATCCAAAAAGAGAGAAGAAGCCATCTAGCTAATAACTATGGACCCGAAGGTCTGAGGTAAACTACTCACACTTCATCGGAGAGGCTATGGTGTTGATGTAGAAGCCCTCCATGATCGATGCCCCTTCCGCCGGAGCTTCGGAACAGGCCCCAAGATGGGATCTCGTGGGTACAGAAGGTTGCGGCGGTGGAATTAGGTTTTTGGCTCCGTATCTGATCGTTTGGGGGTACGTAGGTATATATAGGAGGAAGGAGTACATTGGTGGAGCAACATGGGGCCCACGAGGGTGGAGGGCACGCCTGGGGGGGGGGGGGTAGGCGTGCCCCTACCTCGTTGCTTCCTGCTTGATTTCTTGACGTAGGGTCCAAGTCCTCTGGATCATGTTCGTTCCGAAAATCACGTTCCCGAAGGTTTCATTCCATTTGGACTCCGTTTGATATTCTTTTTCTGTGAAACTCTGAAATAGGAAAAAAACAGCAATTCTGGGCTGGGCCTCCGATTAATAGGTTAGTCCCAAAAATAATATAAAAGTGAATAATAAAGCCCAGTAATTTCTAAAACAGAAGATAATATAGCATGGAACAATAAAAAATTATAGATACGTTGGAGACGTATCAAGCATCCCCAAGCTTAATTCCTGCTCGTCCTCGAGTAGGTAAATGATAAAAACAGAATTTTTGATGTGGAATGCTACTTGGCATAATTTCAATGTAATTCTTCTTAATTGTGGTATGAATATTCAGATCCAAAAGATTCAAGATAAAAGTTCAATATTGGCATAAAAATAATTATACTTCAAGCATACTAACTAAGCAATTATGTCCTCTCAAAATAACATGGCCAAAGAAAGTTCATCCCTAAAAATCATATAGTTTAGTCATGCTCCATTCTCATCACACAAGAATGCTCTCATCATGCAGAACCCCGATGACAAGTCAAGCAATTGTTTCATACTTTAGTAATCTCAACCTTTATAAACCTTCACGCAATGCATGAGCGTGAGCCATGGATATAGCACTATGGGTGGAATAGAGTATAATGATGGGGGTTATGTGGAGAAGGCAAAAAAGGAGAAAGTCTCACATCAACGAGGCTAATCAATGAGCTATGGAGATGCCCATCGATTGATGTTAATGCAAGGAGTAGGGATTGCCATGCAACGGATGCACTAGAGCTATAAATATATGAAAGCTCAACAAAAGAAACTAAGTGGGTGTGCATCCACTTGCTTGCTCACGAAGACCTAGGGAACTTGAGGAGGCCCATTGTTGGAATATACAAGCCAAGTTCTATAATGAAAAATTCCCACTAGTATATGAAAGTGACAAACGAGAGACTCTCTATCATGAAGATTATGGTGCTACTTTGAAGCACAAGTGTGGTAAAAGGATAGTAGCATTGTCCCTTTTTTGGGCCTTCTTTTTTTTGGCCTTTCTTTTTTTGGGGGGACAATGCTCTATTAAATGATGATCATCACACTTCTATTTATTTACAACTCAATGATTACAACTCGATAGTAGAACAAGGTATGACTCTATATGAATGCCTCCGGCGGTGCACCGGGATATGCAATGGACCAAGAGTGACATGTATGAAAGAATTATGAACGGTGGCTTTGCCACAAATACTATGTCAACTACATGATCATGCTAAGCAATATGACAATGATGAACGTGTCATGATAAACAGAACGGTGGAAAGTTGCATGGCAATATATCTCGGAATGGCTATGGAAATGCCATAATAGGTAGGTATGGTGGCTGTTTTGAGGAAGATATAAGGAGGTTTATGTGTGAAAGAGCGTATCATATCACAGGGTTTGGATGCACTGGCGAAGTTTGCACCAACTCTCAATGTGAGAAAGGGCAATGCACGATACCGAAGAGGCTAGCAATGATGGAAAGGTGAGAGTGCGTATAATCCATGGACTCAACATTAGTCATAAAGAACTCACATACTTATTGCAAAAATCTACAAGCACTACGCGCATGCTCCTAGGGGGATAGGTTGGTAGGAAAAGACCATCGCTCGTCCCCGACCGCCACTCATAAGGAGGACAATCAAAGAACACCTCATGTTTCAAATTTGTTACATAACGTTTACCATATGTGCATGCTACGGGACTTGCAAACTTCAACACAAGTATTTCTCAAATTCACAACTAGTCAACTATCACAACTTTAATATCACTACCTCCATATCTCAAAACAATCATCAAGCATCAAACTTCTCTTAGTATTCAACACACTCATAAAAAAGTTTTTACTATTCTTGAATACCTAGCATATTAGGATTATTTAAGAAAATTACCATGCTATTTAAAACTCTCAAAATAATCTAAGTGAAGCATGAGAGATCAAAAGTTTCTATAAAACAAATCCACCACCGTGCTCTAAAAGATATAAGTGAAGTACTAGAGCAAAAACTATATAACTCAAAAGATTAAGTGAAGCACATAGAGTATTCTAATAATTTCCGAATCATGTGTGTGTGTCTCTCAAAAGGTGTGTACAGCAAGGATGATTGTGGTAAACTAAAAAGAAAAGACTCAAATCATACAAGACGCTCCAAGCAAAACACATATCATGTGGTGAATAAAAATATAGCTCCAAGTAAAGTTACCGATGGAAGTAGACGAAAGAGGGGATGCCTTCCGGGGCATCCCCAAGCTTTGGCTTTTAGGTGTCCTTAGATTATCTTGGGGGTGCCATGGGCATCCCCAAGCTTAGGCTCTTGCCACTCCTTGTTCCATAATCCATCAAATCTTTCATCCAAAACTTGAAAACTTCACAACACAAAACTTAGCAGAAAATATCATGAGCTCCGTTAGCGAAAGAAAACAAAAGACCACTTCAAGATACTGTAATGAACTCATTCTTTATTTATATTGGTGTTAAAACTACTGTATTCCAACTTCTCTATGGTTTATAAACTATTTTATTAGCCATAGATTCATCAAAATAAGCAAACAACAGACGAAAAACAGAATCTGTCAAAAACAGAACAGTCTGTAGTAATCTGTAACTAACGCAAACTTATGGAACTCCAAAACATCAGCCAAAATAGGATGACCTATACAATTTGTTTATTGATCAGCAGCAATTGGAATCAATATTTTATCACCTTCTGGTGATTTTTAACAATTATTTTCGTGAATAGGAAGTTTCTGGACTTTTCTGCAAGATCAAATAACTATCATCCAAGAAGATCCTATAGGTTTAACTTGGCACAAACACTAATTAAAACATAAAAACACATCTAACCAGAGTCTAGAACAAATATTTATTCCTAAACAGAAGCAAAAAGCAAAAAAACTAAAAGTAAAATTGGGTTGCCTCCCAACAAGCGCTATCGTTTAACGCCCCTAGCTAGGCATAAAAGCACAGATAGATCTAGGTATTGCCATCTTTGGTAGGCAATTCTTCAATGAGACATCTATCAACCTTAGGAATTTCTTTCTTTTTATTAACCATCAAACTTTTAGGCACAAGATCGAAAAAGTCATTTGTAGCAAATGGTTCCTTAATGATAGCGAAAAGATTGGGATGAATACTTATAGATTTGAGATCCGCAGTTTCCTTACTAGAGGATTCACCCTTATTTTTAGGAACATACATAAGCTTGGCAATTTTAGTTGGAGGACTTGGAGTATTCTTTACGGAAGAAAAAGCGGTTCTCATGTTGGTAATGATGCCCTCAAGTTTATCGATTCTAGTGAAATCCTGATTTATTCTTTCATTAACTATGGGTTCCTTCTCCTTAATATTTTTCAAAGTGACTCCTACTTTGGATCCATATTCGGTAATTTGGTTGTGGATCTTTTTATCCAAATTTTCGATTAACTCTACAATCGCAACTTTATTTTCAATAATTTCAAGTCTTTGCATTACATGCTCCAAAGTTAACAAAGTTCCATTAACCAAAAGAGGTGGTGAGCCAAATAAATCTATCATAGCATTATAAGACTCAAAAGTATGGCTACCCAAGAAATTCCCTCCGGTAATGGCATCAAGAATATATCTATACCAAGGATTAGCGCCTATATAAAAATTGCGGAGAAGAATAGAAGTAGATTACTTCCTCGTAGATCTATTTTGAGCATTGCAAATTCTATACCAAGCGTCTTTCAAATTTTCTCCCTCCCTTTGTTTAAAATTGAGAACTTCATTTTCGGGAGACAAGGGAGAAGATAAAGGACTAGCCATAACGACAAGCAAACGGAAAAGAGGAGAACAAAAAGAGAGGGCGAATAAAACAGCAAGGGTGAAGTGGGGGAGAGGAAAACGAGAGGCAAATGGCAAATAATGTAATGCGGGAGATAAGGGTTTGTGATGGGTACTTGGTGTGTTGACTTTTGTGTAGACCTCCCCGGCAATGGCGCCAGAAATCTTCTTGCTACCTCTTGAGCACTGCATTGGTTTTCCCTTGAAGAGGAAAGGGTGATGCAGCAAAGTAGCGTAAGTATTTCCCTCAGGTTTTGAGAACCAAGGTATCAATCCAGTAGGAGGCTCCACACGAGTCCCTCGCACCTACACAAACAAATAAATCCTCGCAACCAACGCGATAAGGGGTTGTCAATCCCTACACGATCACTTACGAGAGTGAGATATGATAGATATGATGAGATAATTTTTTTGGTATTTTAATGATGCAAAGTAAAATAAAAGCAACGGAAATAACTAAGTGTTGGAAGATTAATATGATGGAAGATAGACCCAGGGGCCATAGGTTTCACTAGTGGCTTCTCTCAAGAGCATAAGTATTTTACGGTGGGTGAACAAATTACTGTTGAGAAATTGACAGAATTGAGCATAGTTATGAGAATATCTAGGTATTATCATGTATATAGGCATCACGACCGAGACAAGTAGACCAACTCCTGCCTGCATCTACTACTATTACTCCACACATCGATCGCTATCCAGCATGCATCTAGAGTATTAAGTTCATAAGAACAAAGTAGCGCCTTAAGCAAGATGACATGATGTAGAGGGATAAATTCATGCAATATGATAAAAATCCCATCTTGTTATCCTCGATGGCAACAATACAATACGTGCCTTGCTGCCCCTACTATCACTGGGAAAGGACACCGCAAGATTGAACCTAAAGCTAAGCACTTCTTCCATTGCAAGAAAGATCAATCTAGTAGGCCAAACCAAACTGATAATTCGAAGAGACTTGCAAAGATAACCAATCATACATAAAAGAATTCAGAAGATTCAAATATTGTTCATAGATAAACTTGATCATAAACCCACAATTCATTGGTCTCAACAAACACACCGCAAAAGAAGATTACATCGAATAGATCTCCACAAGAGAGGGGGAGAACATTTTATTGAGATCCAAAAAGAGAGAAGAAGCCATCTAGCTAATAACTATGGATCCGAAGGTCCGAGGTAAACTACTCACACTTCATCGGAGAGGCTATGGTGTTGATGTAGAAGCCCTCCATGATCGATGCCCCTTCCGGCGGAGCTCCGGAACAGGCCCCAAGATGGGATCTCGTGGGTACAGAAGGTTGCGGCGGTGGAATTAGGTTTTTGGCTCCGTATCTGATCGTTTGGGGGTACGTAGGTATATATAGGAGGAAGGAGTACGTCGGTGGAGCAACGTGGGGCCCACGAGGGTGGAGGGCGCGCCTGGGAGGGGGGGGGGGGTAGGCGCACCCCTACCTCGTGGCTTCCTGCTTGATTTCTTGACGTAGGGTCCAAGTTCTCTGGATCATGTTCGTTCCGAAAATCACGTTCCCGAAGGTTTCACTCCGTTTGGATTCCGTTTGATATTCTTTTTCTGTGAAACTCCGAAATAGGCGAAAACAACAATTCTAGGCTGGGACTCCGGTTAATAGGTTATTCCCAAAAATAATATAAAAGTGAATAATAAAGCCCAGTAATGTCCAAAACAGAAGGTAATATAGCATGGAGCAATCAAAAAATTATAGATACGTTGGAGACGTATCAGGCGACGCTTCCGATTACGGAAGATATCGGCCTGCCGGGAAGGTGCACGAGAAGCCTGGACCATGGTGAAAACACGGTATACCAAGCTTGATCCAAATCATATGGCCCAGGTCGGACCTCTAGGGTCAGATGGGAAAGAAATTCCCATGAATTTGGTATATGACCAAGTAGAAGTAGCCGCCAGATATTCCCAATAGGATTGTAAGTTAGACAGCCTGTTACACGGTATAGAGGAGGAAATTTATGAGTCTAAGTGACTATGTACTTTCTTTAACGTATTTGTCCCTAGCCGGATTGTAAAACGATTTTCATGGCAGACCTTTTCGCTTCGACCTCTGGACCCGAAGGTGTAGAGTGTTTCCGAATACCTGAGCGGCAAAATATCCCGGGGTATGCGTGGAAACCAGGCATAGGGGTCATAGTTGCTTGAATAGACAAGTTGTCTCCGGCTAGCTATGTTATATTACATTGTGATTGTAAGAAACATCTTCCAGAGAGAATAATTACGTTAAGGGTTCCTTTCCTTGGGTGTACATGCGTTAATGTGCATGTCCGAACTGTGATTGAAAAAATCATAGTATATTCAACATCTGGGAGTTCATATTTTAATGAATGTAAAAACATCTTTAGTTCGCCGATCGAATATTCCCTTAAGAATGCTAGCTTTCGGCTTCACCCAGTCTGATGTACACATCCGGATGACCCGACAGTAACAATAGCAGAGGTGCTCCCTTTATGCCCTAGCCGAACTAACGAGAACGTAGAGCATAAGCACAGGAGCCAGGCAACCCAGCTTGGCCAAAAATTAAGTCATATCGATGCATATAATGCCAAAGAAAGGGTACATATGGGGAAAACGCGCATATGTGATGAGCTTGATGCTCGAAAAATAACAATAATAAGCTTCTGTCAAAGAAGTCCCCAGGTATAATTGACGTACATATTTGAGGATGTGTATGTCACAGGTGCGTGGTTTAGCCGCACGAAAAAGCTTTAAGGCTAAAAAAGGAAAAAGCAAAAAGAGAGGAAAAAGCAATAGGAACAATAGGGAGAAGGAGATGAACAAAGAGTTCGGCGCTAGGCATAGAATCTTCGGAGTCTGGCCGCGTTCCAGGGGTTCGGCTCTAGGCGATTGTCCGACGCATCACGCAGGCGGTACGCTCCTTCGGTGAGAACTTCGTCAATGACGAAGGGACCCTCCCACTTGGGCTTGAGTTTGTCCCTTTTCTTCTCTGGCAGGCGTAGAACAAGTTCACCAACATTATAAGTCTTGGCCCACACTTCTCTGCTTTGATACCTGCGAGCCTGCTGTTGATAAATGCGGAACGGGCTTTTGCAACGTCGCGCTCCTCCTCCAGGGCATCTAAGCTGTCCTGCCGATTAAGCTCGGCCTCTCTCTCTCTTCGTACATGCGCACTCGAGGTGAGTCATAAATAATGTCGCAGGGTAACACAGCCTCTGCGCCATACACCATGAAGAAAGGTGTATATCTGGTAGTGCGATTGGGCGTGGTCCGCAGCCCCCAGAGTATGGAGTCGAGCTCCTCAACCCAGTGCTTGTATGATTCTTTCAAAGACCGCACCAGTCTAGGCTTGATGCCGCTCATAATAAGATCATTGGCTCGTTCGACTTGACCATTTGTTTGCGGGTGATAGATGGAGGCGTAATCGAGTTAAATGCCCAGATTGGCGCACTAGTTTTCACCTCATCGACTGTGAAATTGGAGCCGTTATCGGTGATGATGCTGTGTGGGACACCATAACGGTGTACAACGCCGGATATAAAGTATATCACTGGTCCGACTTCGGCCATTTTAACTGGTTTGGCCTCTATCCACTTAGTGAACTTATCCACAATGACCAGCAGATATTTTTTTTATGGCTTCCTCCTTTAAGGGGTTCAACCATATCAAGCCCCCAGACCGCAAAAGGACAAGTGATGGGGATTGTTTGCAGAGCGGTGGGTGGCATATGGCTCTGGTTGGCGAAAAGCTGGCATCCGACGCAACGTTGGACAAGGTCCTGTGCATCTGCTCGGGCCGTCGGCCAATAGAAACCTGTACGGAAAGCCTTGCTTACAAGGGCCCGAGCCGCAGCGGGGTGATTGATAACCCACAAGTATAGGGGATCGCAACAGTTTTCGAGGGTAGAGTATTCAACCCAAATTTGTTGATTCAACACAAGGGGAGCCAAAGAATATTCTCAAGTATTAGCAGCTGAGTTGTCAATTCAACCACACTTGGAAACTTAATATCTGCAGCAAAGTGTTTAGTAGCAAAGTAATATGATAGTGGTGGTAACAGTAACAAAAGTAAAGACAGCAAAAGTAATGTTTTTGGTATTTTTGTAGTGATTGTAACAGTAGCAACGGAAAAGTAAATAAGCGTAAACCAGTATATGGAAAACTCGTAGGCACCGGATCAATGATGGATAATTATGCCGGATGTGGTTCATCATGTAACAGTCATAACATAGGGTGACACAGAACTAGCTCCAGTTCATCAATATAATGTAGGCATGTATTCTGTAAATAGTCATACGTGCTTATGGAAAAGAACTTGCATGACATCTTTTGTCCTACCTGAAGGAAATATGCCCTAGAGTCAATAATAAAGTTATTATTTATTTCCTTACATATCATGATAAATGTTTATTATTCATGCTAGAATTGTATTAACTGGAAACATAATACATGTGTGGATACATAGACAAACAGAGTATCACTAGTATGCCTCTACTTGACTAGCTTGTTAATCAAAGATGGTTAAGTTTCCTAACCATGGACAAAGGAGTTGTCATTTGATTAACAAGGTCACATCATTAGTTGAATGATCTGATTGACATGACCCATTCCATTAGCATAGCACCCGATCGTTTAGTATGTTGCTGTTGCTTTTATCCATGACTTATACATGTTCCTTTGACTATGAGATTATGCAACTCCCGTTTGCCGGAGGAACACTTTGGGTGCTACCAAACATCACAACGTAACTGGGTGATTATAAAGGAGTACTACAGGTGTCTCCAAAGGTAGATGTTGGGTTGGCGTATTTCGAGATTAGGATTTGTCACTCCAATTGTGGGAGAGGTATCTCTGGGCCCTCTCGGTAATGCGCATCACTTAAGCCTTGCAAGCATTGCAACTAATGAGTTAGTTGCGGGATGATGTATTACGGAACGAGTAAAGAGACTTGCCGGTAACGAGATTGAACTAGGTATTGGATACCGACGATCGAATCTCGGGCAAGTAACATACCGATGGACAAAGGGAACAACGTATGTTGTTATGCGGTCTGACCGATAAAGATCTTCGTAGAATATGTAGGAGCCAATATGGGCATCCAGGTCCCGCTATTGGTTATTGACCGGAGACGTGTCTCGGTCATGTCTACATTGTTCTCGAACCGTAGGGTCCGCACGCTTAAGGTTTCGATGACAGTTATATAATGAGTTTATGAGTTTTGATGTACCGAAGGAGTTCGGAGTCCCGGATGAGATCGAGGACATGACGAGGAGTCTCGAAATGGTCGAGACGTAAAGATCGATATATTGGACGACTATATTCGGACATCGGAAGGGTTCTGAGTGGTTCGGGTATTTTCGGAGGTACCGGGGAGTTACGGGAATACGAGGAAGAAGCAATGGGCCTTGATGGGCCTTAGTGGGAAGGACCAGGAGGTGGCGCGCGCCCCTCCCAAGCCCAGTCCGAATTGGACAAGGGGTTTGGGGCGCGGCCCCTCTCTCCCTTCCTTCCCCTCTTCCCCTCTTTCCCCCCTTGACCTAGTTGGACTAGGAAAGGTGGAATCCTACTCCCGGTGGGAGTAGGACTCCCCTGGCGCACCCAAACCTAGGGCCGGCCTCCTCCCTCCCTTGCTCCTTTATATACGGGGGCAGGGGGCACCCCATGGACACACAAGTTGATCTTCGTGATCGTTCCTTAGCCGTGTGCGGTGCCCCCCTCCACCATATTCCACCTCGAATATATCGTTGCAGTGCTTAGGCGAAGCCCTGCGCCGATAGAACATCAAGATTGTCACCATGCCGTCGTGCTGATGGAACTCCTCCCCGAAGCTTTGCTGGATCGGAGCTAGGGGTGCGTCATCGAGCTGAACGTGTGCCAAGAACTCGGAGGTGCCGGAGTAACGGTGCTTGGATCGGTCGGATCGGGAAGACGTACGACTACTTCCTCTACGTTGCGTCAACGCTTCCGCTTCGGTCTACGAGGGTACGTAGACAACACTCTCCCCTCTCGTTGCTATGCATCACCATGATCTTGCGTGTGCGTAGGAAAATTTTGAAATTACTACGTTCCCAACAGTGGCATCCGAGCCTAGGTTTTTATGGTTTGATGTTATTTGCACGAGTAAAACACAAGTGAGTTGTGGACGATACAAGTCATACTGCCTACCAGCATGTCATACTTTGGGTCAGCGGTATTGTTGGATGAGACGACCCGGACCAACCTTACGCGTACGCTTACGCGAGACCGGTTCCCTCGACGTGCTTTGCACACAGATGGCTTGCGGGAGACTGTCTCACCAACTTTAGTTGAACCGAGTATGGCTACGCCCGGTCCTTGAGAAGGTTAAAATGGAGTCTATTTGACGAAGTATCGTTGTGGTTTTGATGCGTAGGTGAGATTGGTTCTTGCTTCAGCCCGTAGCAGCCACGTAAAAGTTGCAACAAACAAAGTAGAGGACGTCTAACTTGTTTTTGCAGGGCATGTTGTGATGTGATATGGTCAAGACATGATGCTAAATTTTATTGTATGAGATGATCATGTTTTGTAACCGAGCTATCGGTAACCGGCAGGAGCCGTATGGTTGTCGCTTTATTGTATGCAATGCAATCGCCCTGTAATGCTTTACTTTATCACTAAGCGGTAGCGATAGTCGTAGAAGCATAAGATTGGCGAGACGACAACGATGCTACGATGGAGATCAAGGTGTCGCGCCGGTGACGATGGTGATCATGACACTGCTGCGGAGATGGAGATCACAAGCACAAGATGATGATGGCCATATCATATCACTTATATTGATTGCATGTGATGTTTATCTTGTATGCATCTTATCTTGCTTTGATTGACGGTAGCACTATAAGATGATCTCTCACTAATTATCAAGAAGTGTTCTCCCTGAGTATGCACCGTTGCGAAAGTTCTTCGTGCTGAGACACCACGTGATGATCGGGTGTGATAGGCTCTACGTTCAAATACAATGGGTGCAAAACAGTTGCACACGCGGAATACTCAGGTTATACTTGACGAGCTATGCATATAAGATATGACCTCGGAACACGGAGACCGAAAGGTCGAGCGTGAATCATATAGTAGATATGATCAACATGATGATGTTCACCATTGAAAACTAATCCATTTCACGTGATGATCGGTTATGGTTTAGTTTGATTTGGATCACGTGATCACTTATAGGATTAGAGGGATGTCTATCTAAGTGGGAGTTCTTAAGTAATATGATTAATTGAACTTTAATTTATCATGAACTTAGTCCTAGTAGTATTAGCATATCTATGTTGTAGATCAATAGCTCGCGTTGTTGCTTCCCTATGTTTATTTTGATATGTTCCTAGAGAAAATTGTGTTGAAAAATATTAGTAGCAATGATGCTGATTGGATCCGTGATCTGAGGTTTATCCTCATTGCTGCACAGAAGAATTATGTCCTTAATGCACCGCTAGGTGACAGACCTATTGCAGGAGCAGATGCAGACGTTATGAACGTTTGGCTAGCTCAATATGATGACTACTTGATAGTTTAGTGCACCATGCTTAACGGCTTAGAATCGGGACTTCAAAGACGTTTTGAACACCATGGACCATATGAGATGTTCCAGTAGTTGAAGTTAATATTTCAAGCAACTACCCGAGTTGAGGGATATGAAGTCTCCAACAAGTTCTATAGCTAAAAGATGGAGGAGAATCGCTCAACTAGTGAGCATGTGCTCAGATTGTCTGGGTACTACAATCGCTTGAATCAAGTGGGAGTTAATCTTCCAGATAAGATAGTGATTGACAGAATTCTCTAGTCACCATCACCAAGTTAGTAGAACTTCGTGATGAACTATAGTATGCAAGGGATGACGAAAACGACTCCCGAACTTTTTCATAATGATGAAATCGATGGAGGTAGAAATCAAGAAAGAGCATCAAGCGTTGATGGTTGACAAGATCACTAGTTTCAAGTAAAGGGAAAAGGGAAGAAGGGGAACTTCAAGAAGAACGGCAAGCAAGTTGCTGCTCAAGTGAAGAAGCCCAAGTCTGGACCTAAGCCTGAGACTGAGTGCGTTTACTGCAAAGGGACTGGTCACTGGAAGCGGAACTGCCCCAAGTATTTGGCGGATAAGAAGGATGGCGAAGTGAACAAAGGTATATTTGATATACAGATTATTGATATGTATTTTACTAGTGTTCATATCAACCCCTCGGTATTTGATACTGGTTCAGTTGCTAAGAGTAGTAACTCGAAACGGGAGTTGCAGAATGAACAAAGACTAGTTAAGGGTGAAGTGACGATGAAAGTTGGAAGTAGTTCCAAGATTGATATGATCATCATCGCACACTCCCTATACTTTCGGGATTAGTGATGAACCTAAATAAGTGTTATTTGGTGTTTGCATTGAGCATAAATATGATTTGATCATGTTTATTGCAATACGATTATTCATTTAAGTTAGAGAACAATTGTTGTTCTATTTACATGAATAGAACCTTTTATGGACATACACACCCAATGAAAATAGTTCATTGGATCTCGATCGTAGTGATACACATATTCATAATATTGAAACCAAAAGATGCGAAGTTAATAATGATAGTGCAACCTATTTGTGGCACTGCCATTTAGGTCATATTGGTGTAAAGCGCATGAAGAAACTCCATGCTGATGGGATTTTGGAATCACTTGATTATGAATCACTTGATGCTTGCGAACCATGCCTCTTGGGCAAGATGACTAAAATGCCATTCTCCGGAACAATGGAGCAAGCAACAGATTTGTTGGAAATCATACATACTGATGTATGTGGTCCGATGAATATTAAGGCTCGCGACAAGTATCATTATTTTCTAACCTTCACAAATGATTTGAGCAGATATGGGTATATCTACTTGATGAAACATAAGTCTGAAACGTTTGAAAAGTTCAAAGAATTTCAGAGTGAAGTAGAGAATCATCGTAACAAGAAAATAAAAGTTACTACGATATGATCGCAGAGGTAAAACATTTGAGTTACGAGTTTGGCCTTCAGTTAAACAATGTGAAATAGTTTCACTACTCACGCCACCTGGAACACCATAGCATAATGGTGTGTCCGAACGTCATAACCGTACTTTATTGATATAGTGCAATCTATGATGTTTCTTACCGATTTACCACTATCGTTTTGGGGTTATGCATTAGATACAGCTGCATTCACGTTAAATAGGGCACCATCTAAATCCGTTGAGACGACATTATATGAACTGTGGTTTAGCAAGAAACCAAAGTTGTCGTTTCTTAAAGTTTGGGGTTGTGATGCTTATGTGAAAAAAGTTTCATCCTGATAAGCTCAAACCCAAATTGGAGAAATATGTCTTCATAGGATACCCAAAGGAGACAGTTGGGTACACCTTCTATCACAGATCCGAAGGCAAGACATTCGTTGCTAAGAATGGATCCTTTCTAGAGAAGGAGTTTCTCTCGAAAGAAGTGAGTGGGAGGAAAGTAGAACTTGATGAGGTAACTGTACCTATTCCCTTGTTGGAAACCAGTACATCACAGGAACCAGTTTCTGTGACGTCAAAACCAACTAGTGAGGAGGTTGATGATGATGATCATAGAACTACAAAACAAGTTACTACAGAACCTCGTAGATCAACCAGAGTAAGATCCGCACCAGAGTGGTACGGCAATCCTGTTCTGGAAGTCATGCTACTAGATCATGATGAACCTACGAACTATAAGAAGCGATGGTGAGCCCAGATTCCGCAAAATGGCTTAAAGCCATGAAATCTGAGATGGGATCCATGTATGAGAACAAAGTATGGACTTTGATGGATTTGCCCGATGATCGGCAAGCCATAGAAAATAAACGGATCTTCAAGAGGAAGACAGAAGCTGATAGTAGTGTTACTATCTACAAAGATAGAATTGTCGCAAAAGGTTTTCGACAAGTTCAAGGTGTTGACTACGATGAGAGTTTCTCACTCGTATCCATGCTTAAGTCTGTCCGAATCATGTTAGCAATTGCCGCATTTTATGAAATCTGGCAAATGGATAAAACAAAACTGCATTCCTTAATGGATTTATTAAAGAAGAGTTGTATATGATGCAACTAGAAGGTTTTGTCAATCCTAAAGGTGCTAACAAAATGTGCAAGCTCCAGCGATCCATCTATGGACTGGTGCAAGCATCTCGGAGTTGGAATATACGCTTTGATGAGTTGATCAAAGCATATAGTTTTATACAGACTTGCGGTGAAGCCTGTATTTACAAGAAAGTGAGTGGGAGCACTACAACATTTCTGATAAGTATATGTAAATGACATATTGTTGATCGGAAATAATGTAGAATTATTCTGCAAAGCATAAAGGAGTGTTTGAAAGAAGTTTTTCAAAGAAAGACCTCGGTGAAGCTGCTTACATATTGGGCATCAAGATCTATAGAGATAGATCAAGACGCTTAATTGGACTTTCACAAAGCACATACCTTGACAAAGTTTTGAAGAAGTTCAAAATGGATCAAGCAAAGAAAGGGTTCTTGCCTGTGTTACAAGGTGTGAAGTTGAGTAAGACTCAATGCCCGACCACTGCAGAAGATAGAGAGAAAATGAAAGATGTTCCCTATGCTTCAGCCATAGGCTCTATCATGTATGCAATGCTGTGTACCAGATCCATTGTATACCCTACACTGAGTTAAGCAAGGGAGTACAATGGTGATCTAGGAGTAGATCACTAGACAGCGGTCAAAAATTATCCTTAGTGGAATAAGGATATGTTTCTCGATTATTGACGTGACAGAAAGGTTCGCCGTAAAGGGTTACGTCGATGCAAGTTTTTGACACTGATCTAGATGACTCTAAGTCTCGATCTAGATACATATTGAAAGTGGAAGCAATTAGCTACAGTAGCTCTGTGCGGAGTATTGTAGACATAGAATTCGCAAAATACTTACGGATCTGTATGTGACAGACCCGTTGACTAAAATTATCTCACAAGCAAAACATGATCACACCATAGTACTTTTGGGTGTTAATCACATAGCGATGTGAACTAGATTACTGACTCTAGTAAACCCTTTGGGTGTTGGTCACATATCGATGTGAACTATGGGTGTTAATCACATGGTGATGTGAACTATTGCTGGTAAATCACATGGCGATGTGAACTAGATTATTGACTCTAGTGCAAGTGGGAGACTGAAGGAAATATGCCCTAGAGGCAATAATAAAGTTATTATTTATTTCCTTACATATCATGATAAATGTTTATTATTCATGCTAGAATTGTATTAACTGGAAACATAATACATGTGTGGATACATAGACAAACAGAGTGTCACTAGTATGCCTCTACTTGACTAGCTTGTTAATCAAAGATGGTTAAGTTTCCTAACCATGGACAAAGGAGTTGTCATTTGATTAACAAGGTCACATCATTAGTTGAATGATCTGATTGACATGACCCATTCCATTAGCATAGCACCCGATCGTTTAGTATGTTGCTGTTGCTTTTATCCATGACTTATACATGTTCCTTTGACTATGAGATTATGCAACTCCCGTTTGCCGGAGGAACACTTTGGGTGCTACCAAACGTCACAACATAACTGGGTGATTATAAAGGAGTACTACAGGTGTCTCCAAAGGTAGATGTTGGGTTGGCGTATTTCGAGATTAGGATTTGTCACTCCAATTGTGGGAGAGGTATCTCTGGGCCCTCTCGGTAATGCACATCACTTAAGCCTTGCAAGCATTGCAACTAATGAGTTAGTTGCGGGATGATGTATTACGGAACGAGTAAAGAGACTTGCCGGTAACAAGATTGAACTAGGTATTGGATACCGACGATCGAATCTCGGGCAAGTAACATACCGATGGACAAAGGGAACAACGTATGTTGTTATGCGGTCTGACCGATAAAGATCTTCGTAGAATATGTAGGAGCCAATATGGGCATCCAGGTCCCGCTATTGGTTATTGACCGGAGACGTGTCTCGGTCATGTCTACATTGTTCTCGAACCGTAGGGTCCGCACGCTTAAGGTTTCGATGACAGTTATATAATGAGTTTATGAGTTTTGATGTACCGAAGGAGTTCGGAGTCCCAGATGAGATCGGGGACATGACGAGGAGTCTCGAAATGGTCGAGACGTAAAGATCGATATATTGGACGACTATATTCGGACATCGGAAGGGTTCTGAGTGGTTCGGGTATTTTCGGAGGTACCGGGGAGTTACGGGAATACGAGGAAGAAGCAATGGGCCTTGATGGGCCTTAGTGGGAAGGACCAGGAGGTGGCGCGCGCCCCTCCCAAGCCCAGTCCGAATTGGACAAGGGGTTTGGGGCGCGGCCCCTCTCTCCCTTCCTTCCCCTCTTCCCCTCTTTCCCCCCTTGACCTAGTTGGACTAGGAAAGGTGGAATCCTACTCCCGGTGGGAGTAGGACTCCCCTGGCGCACCCAAACCTAGGGCCGGCCTCCTCCCTCCCTTGCTCCTTTATATACGGGGGCAGGGGGCACCCCATGGACACACAAGTTGATCTTCGTGATCGTTCCTTAGCCGTGTGCGGTGCCCCCCTCCACCATATTCCACCTCGAATATATCGTTGCAGTGCTTAGGCGAAGCCCTGCGCCGGTAGAACATCAAGATTGTCACCATGCCGTCGTGCTGACGGAACTCCTCCCCGAAGCTTTGCTGGATCGGAGCTAGGGGTGCATCATCGAGCTGAACGTGTGCCAAGAACTCGGAGGTGCCGGAGTAACGGTGCTTGGATCGGTCGGATCGGGAAGACGTACGACTAATTCCTCTACGTTGCGTCAACGCTTCCGCTTCGGTCTACGAGGGTACGTAGACAACACTCTCCCCTCTCGTTGCTATGCATCACCATGATCTTGCGTGTGCGTAGGAAAATTTTGAAATTACTACGTTCCCCAACACTACCCTCCCGTGGCAGCGGTGTCCTATTGAAAACTAAGGGATATTAAGGCCTCCTTTTAATAGAGAACCGGAACAAAGCATTAACACATAGTGAATACATGAACTCCTCAAACTATGGTCATCACCGGGAGTGGTCCCGATTATTGTCACTTCGGGGTTGCCGGATCATAACACATAGTAGGTGACTATAGACTTGCAAGATAGGATCTAGAACTCACATATATTCATGAAAACATAATAGGTTCAGATCTGAAATCATGGCACTTGGGCCCTAGTGACAAGCATTAAGCATAGCAAAGTCATAGCAACATCAATCTCAGAACACAGTGGATACTAGGGATCAAACCCTAACAATACTAACTCGATTACATGATAAATCTCATCCAACCCATCACCGTCCAGCAAGCCTATGATGCAATTACTCACGCACGGCGGTGAGCATCATGAAATTGGTGATGGAGGATGGTTGATGATGACGACGGCGACGAATCCCCCTCTCCGGAGCCCCGAACGGACTGCAGATCAGCCCTGCCGAGAGATATTAGGGTTTGGCGGCGGCTCCGTATCGTAAAACGCGATGAAACTTTCTCTCTGATTTTTTTCTCCCCGAAAGCCAATATATAGAGTTGGAGTTGGCGTCGGAGGGCATCCAGGGGGCCCACAAGGTAGGGGGCGCGCCCAGGGGGAGGGGCGCGCCCCCCACCCTCGTGGACAGGGTGTGGGCCCCCTGGTCTTCATCTTTGGCAAGGATTTTTTATCATTTATTCTAAGATATTCCATGGAGTTTCAGGTCATTCCGAGAACTTTTGTTTTCTGCACATAAAACAACACCATGGCAATTCTGCTGAAAACAACGTCAGTCCGGGTTAGTTCCATTCAAATCATACAAGTTAGAGTCCAAAACAAGGGCAAAAGTGTTTGGAAAAGTAGATACGACGGAGACGTATCAACTCCCCCAAGCTTAAACCCTTGCTTGTCCTCAAGCAATTCAGTGGACAAACTGAAAGAGAAAAAGAAAAACTTTTACAAACTCTGTTTGCTCTTGTTGTTGTAAACATGAAAAGCCAGCATTCAAGTTTCAGCAATTATTATGAACTAACCATACTCACAATAACACGTAGGTCTCACAATTACTCATATCAATAGCATAATCAGTTAGTGAGCCATAATAATAAAACTCGGATGACAACACTTTCTCAAAATAATCATAACATGATATAACAAAATGGTATCTCGCTAGCCCTTTCTGAGACCGCAAAACATAAATGCAGAGCACCTTTAAAGATCAAGGACTGACTAAACATTGTAATTCATGGTAAAAGAGATCCAGTCAAGTCATACCCAATATAAACCAATCATAATGAATGCAAACGACAGTGTGCTCTCCAGTGGGTGCTTTTTAATAAGGGTGATGACTCAACATAAAAGTAAATAGATAGGCCCTTCGCAGAGGGAAGCAGGGATTTGTAGAGGTGCCAGAGCTCGATTTTTGAAATAGAGATAAATAATATTTTGAGCGGCATACTTTCACTGTCAACGCAACAACTATGAGATGGCTGTATCTTCCATACTACATGCATTATAGGCAGTTCCCAAACAGAATGGTAAAGGTTTATACTCCCCCTCCTCCACAAGCATCAATCCATGGCTTGCTCGAAACAACGAGTGCCTCCAACATTCAACGGGTCCCAGGGGGAGTTTTGTTTAATTATTTTGGTTTGCTTTGATCTTTTTGGATCATGGGACTGGGCATCCCGGTTACCGGCCCTTTCTCGTGAATGAGGAGCGGAGTGCACTCCTCTTGAGAATAACCCACCTAGCATGGAAGATATAGGCAGCCATAGTTGCACATGAGCTGCTCGAGCATACAAAACAGAATTTCATTTGAAGGTTTGGAGTTTGGCACATACAAATTTACTTGGAACGGCAGGTAGATACCGCATATAGGAAGGTATAGTGGACTCATATGGAACAACTTTGGGGTTTAAGGAGTTTGGATGCACAAGCAGTATTCCCGCTTAGTACAGGTGAAGGCTAGCAAAAGACTGGGAAGCGACCAACTGAGAGAGCGACAACAGTCGTAAACATGCATTAAAATTAATTCACACCGAATATAAGCATGAGTAGGATATAATCCACCATGAACATAAATATCATGAAGGCTATGTTGATTTGATTAACTACATGCGTGAACATGTGCCAAGTCGAGTCACTCAATTCATTTAAAGGAGGATACCATCCTAACATACCACATCATAATCATCTCAATAGCATGTTGGCACGCAAGGTTAACCATTATAACTCATGGCTAATCAAGCATGGCACAAGCAACTATAATCTCTAAATGTCATTGCAAATATGTTTACTTCATAATAGCTGAATCAGGAACGATGAATCATCATATTTACAAAAACAAGAGAGGTCGAGTTCATACCAGCTTTTCTCATCCCAATGAGTCCATCATATATCATCATTATTGCCTTTCACTTGCACGACTGAACGGTGTATATAATAATAAGAGTGCACGTGCATTGGACTAAGCTGGAATCTGCAAGCATTCAACTCAAGAGAGAAGACAAGTAATATGGGCTCTAAGTTAAATAAACAATCATGCATATAAGAGCCACTAAGCATTTTCAATATAGTCTTCTCGACCCCCAAAGAAAGGAAAAGAAGAATAAAAACTATTTACACGGGAAAGCTCCCAACAAGCAAAAGAAGGACGGGAAATATTTTTGGGTTTTCTTTTTAATTCTACTACAAGCATGGAAAGTAGACTAACTATTTTTTTTGTTTTTTCTTAAGGTTTATCAAACACACAAGAAGAAAGCTAGAAAAATAAATTTAAACTAACATGGATATTACAATGAAAGAGTATGAGCACCGACATCTAGCAATGAGTGTGTGTGAACATGAATGTAATGTCGGTGGGAAATACGTACTCCCCCAAGCTTAGGCTTTTGGCCTAAGTTGGTCTATTGCCAGGGATAACATGGCTGATATCCGTAGGTGAAGCTGGGGTCGTACTGCGATGCAGCGGCTACCGCCTGCTGAGCAGCAGCACGGCGTTGGGCTGCTTCCACTCCCCTCTCGTACTCATCTGCCTCCTCTCTGGTAATAATATATCTTCTTGTCGCCTGAAAATCAAAGAAGGTAGGAGTAGGAAGAGCAACACGGACCACACGCCGTCTGTCAAAGATTAGTCGATACTGGTAAGGTGGTCCAGTCCTCTCAATGAACTGGTGGGAAAACATAGGATCAAGATCTAAATAAGAAGTGGGCAACTCCACATCACCCTCACGAATGTCTACATCAAGAAAATTAGCTAAGCGGGTTGCATAAATTCCTCCAAAGAAATCTCCGTTACGTCTATTAAGATGCAACCTACGAGCTGCAATGGATCCCATATGATAAGCTTGGTCCCCTAACACAGCACTTCTGAGAATGCTGAGATTAGGGGCACACATGTGACATGCTTCATCCTTAGCAGTTATACATCTACCAATGAAAAGAGCAAAATAATGTATAGCAGGAAAGTGAATGCTCCCTATAGTGGCCTGTGCTATATCTCTAGATTCCCCCACAGTTATTCTAGCAAGAAAATCTCTATATTCAGATTTAGGGGGATCCCTAATACTACCCCAAGATGGAAGTTTGCATGCACGAGTGAAATCCTCTAAGTCCATGGTATAATACTTGTCATAAAGGTCAAACATGACTGAAGGAGAATTACACGAAGATGAATAATCAAACCTCCCCACAAATGAACTTGTGAGATAACGATACTGGGGGCATTTATCAGCTTCAAAGTCCTCAAGACCGGCATTACGCACATATGCGTAAAATTCTTCTTTAATTCCCACTTGATTCATAAAATTTTCCGAAGGCCATTCACAGGGCCTCACGAGCGCGTCTCTTGGTGGTTCCTCGTCACCATCACGCATTGCAAGTCTGGGACCTTGCTTCCTTGAAGAACCACCTTGGAACATCCTCCTAAGCATATTGTTTTCTCTGAAAATAATACTGAAATTTTTGGTAACTTCAAACAAAAGTGAACCAACTTCAATAAGATTGATAGCAACTACTCATACAAGTGCCTAGAGCATATATCAAGCATTAGAACTACTTGGAACCATATAAATTTGACATGCAACCTCAAGAACATGGTCACCTATGCAGCACAAATTTGCAATGAATAAAGCACTAGAACAAAAACTAATTGCACCAATGGAGGAGTCACATACCAAGGAACAATCTCCCCAAGCAGTTTTGCGAGAGGTGCTTTGAGCAAGGAGATCGAAAATCGCAGCAAAAGTTGCTGGAACACGAGCTTGAGTTGGTTTTTCAGGTTTGTGCGAGGCAGAGGAAGAAGATGGGTGCAGGGATAAGTGGAGGAGGGCCACCGTGGGCCCACGAGGCAGGGGGCGCGCCCAGGGGGGTAGGGCGCGCCCTCCACCCTCGTGACCAGGTGGCAGCTCCCCCCGCGGTAATTTTTGCACTAAAAATCCTTAAATATTCCCGAAAAAATCATATTAAATTGGCATGGCATTCTGAGGACTTTTATTTTCGGGATATTTTTATATTGCACGGATAAGTCAGGAAACAGACAGAAAAATACTATTTTACTTTATTTCTACTAAAGAACAGAAAATATAAAGAGGGTACAGAAGGTGTGCTTCTAGTTTCATCCATCTCATGCTCATCAAAAAGAATCCACTAACAAGGTTGATCAAGTCTTGTTAACAAACTCATTCCGATAATCATGGAACCGGAGAAATTTCGAATAACATTATGTTACCTCAACGGGGATATGGACATCCCCAACAATAAGTATATCATATTTCTTTTTGACAGTAGGAAGAGGAAATTCAAAACCTCCAAATATAATCGATGGAATTTTTCCAATAGAGTTGATACTATAAACTTGAGGTTGTTTCCTCGGAAAGTGCACCATATGCTCATTACCATTAACATGAAAAGTGGCATTGCCTTTGTTGCAATCAATAACAGCCCCTGCAGTATTAAGGAAAGGTCTTCCAAGAATAATAGACATACTATCATCCTCGGGAATATCAAGAATAACAAAGTCCGTTAAAATAGTAATGTTTGCAACCACAACAGGCACATCCTCACAAATACCGACAGGTATAGCAGTTGATTTATCAGCCATTTGCAAAGATATTTCAGTAGGTGTCAACTTATTCAAGTCAAGTCTACGATATAAAGAGAGAGGCATAACGCTAACACTGGCTCCAAGATCACATAAAGCAGTTTTAACATAATTTCTTTTAATGGAGCATGGTATAGTAGGTACTCCTGGATCTCCAAGTTTCTTTGGTATTCCACCCTTAAAAGTGTAATTAGCAAGCATGGTGGAAATTTCAGCCTCCGGTATCTTTCTTTTATTAGTAATGATATCCTTCATATACTTAGCATAAGGATTTGTTTTGAGCACATCAATCAATCGCATACGCAAAAAGATAGGTCTAATCATTTCAGCAAAGCGCTCAAAATCCTCATCATCCTTTTTCTTGGATGGTTTCGGAGGAAAAGGCATGGGTTTCTGAACCCATGGTTCTCTTTCTTTACCATGTTTCCTAGCAACGAAGTCTCTTTTATCATAACGTTGATTCTTTGATTGTGGGTTATCAAGATCAACAGCAGGTTCAACTTCTACATCATTATCATTACTAGGTTGAGCATCATCATGAACATCATCATTAACATCTTCACCAGGTTCATGTTCATTACCAGATTGTGTTTCAGCATCAGACATAGAGATATCATTTGGATTATCAGGTGGTTCAGCAATAGGTTCACTAGAAGTTTGCACAGTTCTATCATTTTTCTTTTTCTTCCTTTTAGAAGAACTAGGTGCATCAATATTATTTCTTTGAGAATCTTGCTCGATTCTCTTAGGGTGGCCTTCAGGATACAAAGGTTCCTGAGTCATTCTACCAGTTCTAGTAGCCACTCTAACAGCATAGTCATTTTTCTTACTATTCATTTCATCAAGCATTTCTTTCTGAGCTTTAAGTACTTGTTCTACTTGAGTGGTAACCATAGAAGCATGTTTGCTAACAAGTTTAAGTTCACCTCTAATATTATCTATATAATCACTCAAGCGTTTAATCATAAAGGTATTCTGCTTTAATTGTCTACCAAAATAAGCATTAAAGTCATCTTGCTTAAACATAAAGTCATCAAACTCATCCAAGCACTGACTAGCAATTTTAGTAGGAAGGACTTCAACTTTATCATATCTAAAGAGAGAGTTTACCTTTACTACCTGTGTCGGGATATCGGGAGGTTCTTCAGTAAATAAGTAATTGAGATCATATACTTCTTCAACAGGCGGTAAATTAAGACCATGTATTTCTTCAATAGGAGGTAAATTCTTAACATCTTCAGCTTTAATACCTTTTTCTTTCATAGATTTCTTTGCCTCTTGGATATCTTCGGGACTGAGAAATAGAACACCTCTCTTCTTCGGAGTTGGTTTAGGAATAGGCTCAGTAATTGGCTCAAGAGCTGGCTCAGGAGGTGGCTCAGGAGGTGCCCAATTATTTTCATTTGCCAACATATTATTCAATAAAATTTCAGCGTCATCCGGTGTTCTTTCCCTGAAAAGAGAACCAGCACAACTATCCAGGTAATCTCTGGAAGCATCAGTTAGTCCATTATAAAAGATATCAAATATTTCAGGTTTCTTAAGAGGATGATCAGGCAAAGCATTAAGTAACTTGAGAAGCCTCCCCCAAGCTTGTGGGAGACTCTCTTCTTCAATTTGCACAAAATTGTATATTTCCCTCAAAGCAGCTTGTTTCTTATGAGCAGGGAAATATTTAGCAGAGAAGTAATAAATCATATCCTGGGGACTTTGCACACAGGCAGGATTAAGAGAATTAAGCCATTTCTTAGCATCACCCTTTAATGAGAACGAAAATATTTTGAGTATATAAAAGTGGCGCGATCTCAGATTATTAGTAAACATGGCAGCTATTTCATCGAACTTACGAAGATGTGCCACAACAGTTTCAGATTCATAGCCATAAAAAGGATCAGATTCAACCAAAGTAATTATATCTGGATCAACAGTAATATCATAATAATCCTGATCAGGAACACAGATAGGTGAAGTAGCAAAAGCAGGGTCGGGTCTTATCCTACCTCTAAAAGATTCCTTACTCCACTTAATTAGTAACCTCTTACGTTCAGGTTTATCCAGACAAGCAATAATAACTTCATAAGATTCATTATTAAAAAGATAACCCTCAGGAATAACAGGCATAGGTTCATCATCACTAACATCATCGTGTTCAGGTTCACTAATTTCTCTTTCTCTAGACTTAGAAATTTGCTCATCTAGAAATTCACCAAGTGGCACAGTAGTATCAAGCATAGAAGTAGTTTCATCATAAGTATCATGCATAGAAGAAGTGGCATCATCAATAACATGCGACATATCAGAATTCATAGCAGTAGTAGGTTTAGGTGTCGCTAGCTTACTCATAACAGAAGGTGAATCAAGTGCAGAGCTAGATGGCAGTTCCTTACCTCCCCTCGTAGTTGAGGGATAAATTTTTGTCTTAGCATCTTTCAAGTTCTTCATAGTGTCCAGCAGATATAAATCCCAAGTGACTCAAAGAATAGAGCTATGCTCCCCGGCAACGGCGCCAGAAAAAGGTCTTGATAACCCACAAGTATAGGGGATCGCAACAGTTTTCGAGGGTAGAGTATTCAACCCAAATTTGTTGATTCGACACAAGGGGAGCCAAAGAATATTCTCAAGTATTAGTAGCTGAGTTGTCAATTCAACCACACCGGGAAACTTAATATCTGCAGCAAAGTGTTTAGTAGCAAAGTAATATGATAGTGGTGGTAACGGTAACAAAAGTAAAGACAACAAAAGTAATGTTTTTGGTATTTTTGTAGTGATTGTAACAGTAGCAACGGAAAAGTAAATAAGCGTAAACCAGTATATGGAAAACTCGTAGGCACCGGATCAATGATGGATAATTATGCCGGATATGGTTCATCATGTAACAGTCATAACATAGGGTGACACAGAACTAGCTCCAGTTCATCAATATAATGTAGGCATGTATTCCGTAAATAGTCATACGTGCTTATGGAAAAGAACTTGCATGACATCTTTTGTCCTACCCTCCCGTGGCAGCGGGGTCCTATTGGAAACTAAGGGATGTTAAGGCCTCCTTTTAATAGAGAACCAGAACAAAGCATTAACACATAGTGAATACGTGAACTCCTCAAACTATGGTCATCACCGGGAGTGGTCCCGATTATTGTCACTTCGGGGTTGCCGGATCATAACACATAGTAGGTGACTATAGACTTGCAAGATAGGATCTAGAACTCACATATATTCATGAAAACATAATAGGTTCAGATCTGAAATCATGGCACTCGGGCCCTAGTGACAAGCATTAAGCATAGCAAAGTTATAGCAACATCAATCTCAGAACATAGTGGATACTAGGGATCAAACCCTAACAAAACTAACTCGATTACATGATAAATCTCATCCAACCCATCACCGTCCAGCAAGCCTATGATGCAATTACTCACGCACGGCGGTGAGCATCATGAAATTGGTGATGGAGGATGGTTGATGATGACGACGGCGACGAATCCCCCTCTCCGGAGCCCTGAACGGACTCCAGATCAGCCCTCCCGAGAGAGATTAGGGTTTGGCGGCGGCTCCGTATCGTAAAACGCGATGAAACTTTCTCTCTGATTTTTTTCTCCCCGAAAGCCAACATATAGAGTTGGAGTTGGCGTCGGAGGGCATCCAGGGGGCCCACGAGGTAGGGGGGCGCGCCCAGCAGGGAGGGGCGCGCCCCCCACCCTCATGGACAGGGTGTGGGCCCCTGGTCTTCATCTTTGGCGAGGATTTTTTATTATTTATTCTAAGATATTCCGTGGAGTTTCAGGTCATTCCGAGAACTTTTGTTTTCTGCACATAAAACAACACCATGGCAATTCTGCTGAAAACAGCATCAGTCCGGGTTAGTTCCATTCAAATCATACAAGTTAGAGTCCAAAACAAGGGCAAAAGTGTTTGGAAAAGTAGATACGACGGAGACGTATCAGTGACCACCGAGACCGGCATGAATTTCAGCCAAGAGCTGCCGCCCCTCTTCCTCGGAGATACATCCTTGGAGTACTCCGGTAGCGCTTTTCTTGTAGAGTTCTCCATCGTGAACCTTGTATGCTTTAGAGCACCGGACAATGCGGCGAGCCTCGTTCTGATCCTCAGGGAGTTCTCGCCTATTAAGGTAGGCCAAGAAGGGTTCGGACCATGGGGCAATAACTGCCATTATGAGATGGGCCGACGGTGTTATTTTGGTGGTTGAGCCCCCGATGATATCGGTGTGTTCGACATCTGAGGTTATAGTTGGGTCCGGACTGTTGTTGCCGCTCTCCCCTTGCCACACCATGGATGGCTTGAAAAGCCTTTCCAGAAAGATGTTAGGTGGGACGGGGTCGCACTTGGCGCCTATGCGAGCAAGGACGTCCGCCAGTTGATTACTTTCTCGAGCCACATGATGAAACTCGAGCCCCTCGAAATGGGACAAGATTTTAAGAACGGCGTTGCGGTATGCCGCCATTTTCGGATCTTTGGCATCGAAATCTCCATTTATTTGAGATATTGCGAGGTTTGAGTCCCCGCGCACTTCCAGGCATTGTATGCCCATGGAGACAGCAATCCGAAGCCCATGCAACAAGGCCTCATATTCGACCGCATTGTTGGAGTCTGTGTATAATATGTGGAGTACGTACTGAACTACGTCTCCAGTGGGGGACATTAGGACAACGCCTGCCCCTATCCCCGCCAGCATTTTGGAACCATCGAAGTACATAACCCAGTTGGAATACGTGCCGTACTCTTTAGGTAGTTCGGCCTCTGTCCATTCGGCGATGAAGTCAGCCAGTACTTGGGATTTAATGGCGCGGCGTGGTTTGTATGTTATGTCGAATGGAAGGAGCTCAATGGCCCACTTAGAAATCCGGCTCGTGGCATCACGGTTGTTTATTATGTAGTTGAGTGGTACCTCAGAAGCCACTATAATCGAGCACTCTTGAAAGTAGTGTCGCAGCTTCCGGGATGCCATGAAGACCGCGTATGCTATCTTTTGGTAATGAGGGTATCGAGATTTGCATGGTGTGAGGACAGTGGATACGTAGTATACCGGTTTCTGGAGCGGGAATTTGTGTCCGTCCTGCTCTCGCTTGATGACGAGCACGGCGCTCACCACCTGGTGTGTTGCCGATATGTATAATAACATGGGTTCGCCGACGTTCGGTGCAGCCAGGATTGGGTTGCCCGCTAAAAGGGCCTTTATTTCCTCCAGTCCGGCCGTTGCCGCGTTCGTCCACTCGAAGTGGTCGGTGCGTCGGAGAAGGCGATAGAGTGGCAATGCTTTTTCTCCCAATCTGGAGATAAAGCGGCTTAAAGCTGCCATGCATCCCGCGAGTTTTTAGACCTGTTTAAGGTCTGTTGGCGTAGCCAATTGTGACAAAGCTCGGATTTTGGCTGGATTTGCATCAATTCCTCTATTGGAAACGATGAAGCCCAGTAATTTTCCGGCGGGGACGCCGAAAACACACTTTTCCGGGTTGAGCTTGATGTCATATGTACGGAGGTTGTCAAATGTAAGACGTAAATCATCTATCAATGAGTCGACGTGTCTGGTTTTGATGACGACATCATCCACATATGCTTCAACTGTCTTGCCGATCTGTTTCTCCAGGCATGTTTGAATCATGCGTTGGTAGGTGGCGCGAGCGTTTTTGAGCCCAAAAGGCATAGTGTTGAAGCAGAAAGGCCCATATGGGGTAATGAATGTCGTTGCGGCCTGATCGGACTCATTCATCTTTATTTGATGGTATCCGGAGTACGCATCGAGGAAACACAATGAGTCGTGTCCTGCGGTTGCGTCAATAATCTGATCGATGCGAGGGAGGGGGAAGGGATCCTTAGGGCAAGCCTTCTTGAGGTCTTTGAAACCGACGCATAGGCACCAGGATTTATCCTTCTTTGGTACCATCACCAGGTTTGCTAGCCAGTCTGGGTGTTTTATTTCTCTGATGAATCCGGCTTCGAGTAACTTGGCTAGCTCCTCTCCCATAGCTTGTCGTTTGGGTTCGGAAAAACGCCGCAGTGTTTGTTTGACCGCTTTATATCCCTTTAAGATATTGAGGCTATGTTCGGCCAACCTGCGTTGGATTCCTGGCATGTCAGAAGGGTGCCAGGAGAATATGTCCCAGTTTTCACGCAGGAACTCTCATAGCGCGGCACTGACCATTGGGTCGAGTTGTGCCCCGATGGATGCTGTCTTCTTGGGTCCGTCGGGTGGACTTGAAATTTGACTATTTCATCTGCTGGTTTAAAGGAGGTGGATTTGGGTCGCTTGTCCAGGATTACGTCATCCCTATCCACAATGGAGCGCGGCGCCGTCAGCTCTTCGGCCGCGAGGGCTTCAGACAATGCCTCGAGGGCCAGGGATGCGGTTTTATTTTCGGCGCGCAGTGCTACGTCCGGATCACTGGCAAGAGTGATGGTGCCGTTGGGCTCATGCCTCTTAAGCTTCATGTACCCATAACAAGGTATAGCTTGGAAGCGTGTGAATGCGTCTCGCCCTAGTAGGGCATGATATCCGCTGTTGAAAGGGGCCACTTGGAAGGTTATCTCTTCGGACCGATAATTCTCCAACGTGCCGAATAGCACGTCGAGCGTGATTTTTCCCGCGCATCGCGCCTCCCAGCTGGGAATGATTCCTCGGAAGGTCGTGCTACTTTGCTCAATGCGGCTCCTATCTATTTCCATTTTTATGAGTGTGTCCTCGTAGATGAGGTTTAGTCCGCTGCCGCCATCCATGAGCACTTTGGTGAGCTCGAAGCCATCCACAATTGGACTGAGGACCAAGCCGGTTGGTGCCCGGACTGTCCTGAATTTTGGTTCGTCATCAGCATTGAAAGTTATGGCCGTGTCGTTCCAGTGGTTTATTACTTCGACTTGGCAGACTTCGGCGAGGTCGTGGAGTGCCCTTTTGCACTGATTTTTTGAAGCAAAGGTCTCGAAGACCGTCAATACTCTGAGGTCGTCGTCTTCCGGGGGGTGTTGTTCTGGGGTATTTCCGGTGAGGAGATCTTCGCCGCTCTTGGCCACTTGCCGGAGTATCCAACATGCTCTAAGGTTGTGGGTTGGTGTGGTATCCGTTGTTGCATGTATTTTGCATGGCCTATCGAGCCATCCCTCCAGAAGAGTTCCACGCCCCATAATGGGCTTTGATTTCTTTACTATTGGGTCAGGCGCCCCATGAGGGTGTGTCCTTTTTGCCCAAACGAGGGGCTAAGTTGAAACCGGTGGTTCCCAACGAGCTGCCTGAGTTTTCCAGGCGCTTTCCATTGTGCAGTACTTCTGTACTATGGTTGCCAAGTCAGCGAAGTGTAATACGCGACGGCGGTTGATGGCGTTGAGGATTCCTTCGTCCATGCAATTGTTGCAGAATACTAAGATTCCGTCTTCATCGCGGCAATCTTTAATCTTGTCTTTGACAAGGAGGAATCTGGCCCAGAAGTGATGGACCGTTTCCTGAGACTGATGTCGTATGTACATAAGATCGCGTATAGCTGGGTGGGTGGGTGGTTGTAAATCTGAACCCTGACCCGATTTGGGATTCGGAGTTTGTAAATGTTCCAAACTTAATGGTTCGAACTCCGGGATATCAACTGATGTTTTAGGACCGTCGTCCGATTCTAGGTTCGGAGGGCAGGGCACGTTGTTCCGCGGACAGGTATCCGGCTCCTCGAGCTCGGAAATCTGAACATAGTTCGTCCTCAATATAGAGGAAGAGTTATTGTCTTGCTCCTCCACCACCGCTATCTCATGGGTGATCGGCGGAGATTTGATTTCTCTCTGGTCAAGTTTAAGCCCTATCCGATCGTAGTCTGTAGCGACCCCCAAGGCGGTGATGCGATCTAGGAGTTTGTTTAAAGACGACAACTCTGTCGGATCCATCCGTTTGGAGTATTCGGAGTCAACACAGAGACGATTTTCGATGACTCGAGAGGTCATCGTCGGCTTAACGGTCGAACAGGCGGTCATGGTAAAGCCGCCAAGTTGGAGGGTTTGGCCTGGAGCCAAGGCTCCTCTGGAGGTGATATTATCCTTGACAACAAGGCGAGCCATCAACCCTGTCTTCGACTCACGGCGGAACACTCAATGAAAGCACCAATGTCGGTGTCAAAACCGGCGGATCTCGGGTAGGGGGTCCCGAACTGTGCGTCTAAGGTCGATGGTAACAGGAGACATGGGATACAATGTTTACCCAGGTTCGGGCCCTCTCTATGGAGGTAATACCCTACTTCCTGCTTGATTGATCTTGATGAATATGTGTATTACAAGAGTTGATCTATCACGAGATCGTACTGGTAAAACCCTAGAAGTCTAGCCTGTATGACTATAGTTATGATTCTTCCTCTACGGACTAAGCCCTCCGGTTTATATAGACACCGGAGGGGACTAGGGTTGTACAAAGTCGGTTACAGAGAAAAGAATCTTCATATTTGGACGCCTAGCTTGCCTTCCAAGCCAAGGAGAGTCCCATCCGGACATGGGAGGAAGTCTTCGGTCTTCGTATCTTCACGGCCCATCAGTCCGACCTATGTCTAACTGGTCGGACGTCCGAGGACCCCTTAGTCCAGGACTCTCTCACATACCACAGTTGTTTTCCCCAACATGTTCTCCTCCTCACCTTCCCACCACACACGAGGCGCCGATGGACACACGTCGTGGCCAACCAGGGGCGATGCCTTCCTTTTCACATGCTCCCCTTGTTCTCCCGCGTGATCATCCTGCTGCGCTATCCCCTCTAACCGGGCGGACAAACAACTGAATCCCTCGGCATTGCCAATCTACACCGCCCCTCATCATTGATGAGCAATTTCAGCAAGATATGCAAGCCACCATGGAGCACTCCTTCCAGTCGTACGAGCTATATGAGTTTATTTGCACTGCCGACCATGAATAAGAGGAGCGCAAGGTCATCAGGGCTCTCGCGAGTCCCTAGCCAAGGATTCCCACCATCGGGGGTGGCCACAGAGTGCCCATTAGAGCTTCACGTGAAGAGGTGCAAAGGACTTTCGTCCACGCGTCCATCAGCGATCGCGACTGACAGCAGGCGAATATCCCCTCTCTGTGCCAGACGTCATCAGCTGCTATCGAGGGTGAGGCATAAGTAGCACGTCACCACGGTGTGAGAGAACGTGCTATGCAACATAAAATTATTACTGTGCATGAGCAATCCCAAGATCAGTGAAGTTATAGGTAACCATGATCATACAAACAACCAACACAGAGAAAGTAAAGAAGATTGTCGGTGAAGCACGCCGATTCCCACAAGTAGGTTATACCGTGGGGAGCCCGATGCCTCTCCTAGTGCGCTCCCTACCTATATATAGGTGGTGGGGCTAGGGGGTAGCCTGACCAGGAGGTTGAGTCCTCCTAGGACTCCCCTCTAGGGTTTGCTTGCCTCCAAAGGCATGCGGGGTGGGGCTTGGATGCATTAGGCCCCTATGGTCTGCCTTGACCCTCAAGCAAGTGTAAGGTTGGCCCATTGAGGATGCAACCAAATGCTCTAGAATCTTCTGGACCTTCCCTAAGCTTCCGTGATGTTCTAGAACATTCCTAAGCTTCAAAACCGATCTGGATATCACCCGAACACTCTGGGACCTCCTAAAACATTTTTTAGACCTTTTGAAACACTTTCAGAACCCTCCTCTCTCATTCTCCATTATCTCACATAATTATTAGCGGGAACTGGACAACCATAATACTGCCCACCTAACATTAAAGATCTTTATCAAGCGAGCCATGTGTTGCCACATATAATTCCCTTTGCCTCGCAATACATTACAGAATCTTAGGTGAGATTTTGACGATGTCCCCGTGTTCAACTCCTTGATCATCATACCTAGTTATCATCGTTACCAGTTTGTACTCTTTTCTCGTTACCGTATTCTGGTTCCTTGTGACTAACTCCTTAGTCACAATACCTGGGAGACGATGTTGGACAATGTAATACCAAGTGGGCATGGAGTGTATCTCTCCATAGTAAGAGGGGCAAATCCTAGTGTTGACATATCTAGCACCACAACATACTTTCTGGTATACCCAAAAGTCACCTTTATAATCACTCAATTATGGAGTAACATTTGACAACCCCAAAGTAACCATCCGCTAATCCGGTCTATGATATTTTCATGGTCCAAGGACGTAAGTAAATGCTAACACATTATGAGAAAATATTGATAATATATTTATGACATGATCTCGCAACATTTCATAAGTTGAGCCTATCCAACACCGTTGTTACCCTAACAATTCATTCTCATTATCACCTGCATTCTTGTTACATTAAATATGCCCATGGTAAGGAAAAAAGAACCACCAACAATACATGATCTAGTTCAGAGGCCTAACAAGGGATTTGTTTTGCGTTTATCTTTCTACACATGCAATTAGGTTTTCCTACAAATCTTCCATTCAAGAACCAATGCAACTTTAGCACATAAATACAAACTTAATTGTGAACATGAAAATAGAATATTGACAATTTTATTATTGCCTCTAGGGCATATTACCTACACTTTGTGCTCTAGCTCCTCCATTTGACGACAAGGAGGAAGATGCCTCTTAATTCAGTGAATAATCTTGTCTATATGTAATTTTATAATACTCCCTATGTGAACTAATATAAGACATTTGGGAGTACTATGCAATGAATTCAGGAATGAACAAACTTTTGTTGGTGAATGAATCAATGTTGGAATCGCCAAATTTAAATTTTTTATCAACACAAATTAATCTTTCAAGTTCTTTACATTTGCATAGAGAGGAAAGTACCTCCAATTGCATATGGTTTATAACAGACAATCGTGTGAGATGCATGGGATATTTGCCAAAATGCAGAATTTAAGAAGAAGATGTCAAAATGCCAAATTAGACGAGACTGAACATGCCCCATCTTCTTCCCTCTTTTTCCCACCCGTTTAATGACGACGACGCCCACATGAACCCCAAGAACTTAAACCCACTGTTTCTAGCCGTTAATGGCGCCTGTCGGGTGTAACATCTAACATGCCACCGTTCCTCCTTCACATCATTGGTTTCTCGCCTCTCCTTGTTGGTTTCCCCTATATAAGTTGAGCAACAACACCCAAATCTGCCCATCCATTGTCTCCCTATATAAAGCGCGGCCATAATCCCTCTCTCAGTCCAACCATGCCACCCGCAACAGCGTCGCCTCCATCATCAACCTCCTCGACGAGGAGCGAATGATGTTCGTAGGTGGTACACTCCAGTGGCGCCCATACCCCTGCCTCACATTTGCAGCGGCCGCCCACGTTGATCCTTCGCATGACCATGCCCCTTGTCGATGCGACCGGCATGCTATGCTAGGTCGCCTTGAGGCTCGAGCATGCCCTCGGTGTTGCTGGCCTTTATAGGACCAATAATGGCTAGATCATGAGTTTCACGATGAAGATCAGTTTCGAGCAAATAAACAATGTCTTAAACAAGGAAATAGTGCAACAAAATGAGCACTGCCCGATACAACCAATTATGTCTAGACGTATAGTTTCCACCCATGAAGAATGAGAGCAGGTACTTGAGAAAGTAACCCCAATCGAAGTCCACCCGTGTTGCCTTCACCACTTGCTGACCCAACGAAGGCGATGCAGTATGTGCATGATCTTGACGTGAACAAAGCCACACGACCTATAACATGCCCGCGCAAAAGCATCTTGCTCCGCTGAAATCTCAGATCAAGTGGCCACACAAGTGACACATATCAGTTGACAAGAGAAGAAGGTCACGGCTACCATTAAGGGTGTGTTTGGTTCAGGAACGAAATGTAATGGAATGGAATGGTTCCGTTCCACGGGAATGGAATAGTTCCATCTCTGTGTTTAGTATGAATAACGAGGTGGAATGGAATGGTTACGTCTCAATGTTTGGTTGGTGGAATGGAATGGAATGAAAAATATTCAAATTGGTGTTTACTTTTTGTCAATATATGCAAAATTGATTGTATTTTGAGAAGCATTTCATTTAAATTCCGAAACAACATTTTCTTTTTCTTTTCATCACCACTAATTTGTAATTTGCTTCACAAATATTCCAATAAAACGACATCATTAGTCTATATATAATATACATGCACAAATTTACAATTGCAAAAGGCAAAAGAAAACATGTACAAATAGACAACAAAATTTGTCATCAATCTCAACAAGCAAATAGACAGAACAATTGCAAAAGGCAAGAACCGCTGCTGGCACCCAAGCCGGCCGCCGTCGCCCGCCTCTCCAGCTGCCGGCTGAGCGCTGGATGCCAGCGCCCGTCTTCACGGTCGCGAGGCACGCATCCGCCACCCTGAAGCCAATTGACGAGGAGGCGACGGAGAGGAGCAGAGGACAACGCGGAGGAAGGAGAGGAGCAGATGACGGCGCGGGGGAAGGAGATGAGCGGCCGGCGGCGCGGATGAAGGAGAGGAGCAGAGGCGGCACGGGGGGAGGAGATGAGCAGCCGGCGGCGCGGATTGAGGGAGAGGAGCGGCCGGCGGCGCGGATCGAGGGAGAGAAGCGGCCGGCGGCGGGAGGTGAAAGCGCCTCGCGAGAGTCCGTTCCGCGTGATTCCTCCGATTTGGAGGAACGCGTGCGTTCGGCATATTGACGGTATATTCGTTTCGGAAGGACGAGTTGGTTCTGGTCCCTAATCCAAGTAAACACGAGGACGAGACCCAGAGACGGAATGGACCCGTTCCATTCCGGCCCGTGATCGAAAGCAAACACACCCTAAAGTCTCAAAGTGGGGGTGCTCCGGCAACCTCACACCGTCATCACATGTATAGTACAATTCATTTCGTAAATGATTATACTGTTGCAACAGAGCGACTAGTAAAATTATACCGTGTTGTACATCTCTGATATATTTCTCGCATTTTTGGTTTGTTAAATGACGCTTTTATTAAATGAAAATGTAGCATCAAACGGGGTATAATCATGATTAGCAACACATGTCCTCTGCATATCTAAAATGCACACGGTCAAAACATGAACTGCCTGGCAAAAGAAAATAAAAAAGCCGAGGCAATAGTAATAAAGTCTCAAGTAACTGTCGCTATGCATATGTTGAGCGAGGTGGTGGTACAGTCCAAAGATTATTTTGCCACCCATGTTGGGTATAAAGTAGAAACCATCTTAGTCACCCTCTCCAAGTGCATACACATCTCTGTAATGCAAAAACTGCATTTTTACGATAGTCTGTATATAATGGTGCCGCCGCACCCTTGTGTACAAAGTCTTCCCACGTCCACTTGTTCTCTTCCATACAAACTATGGATGACAGAGGGGATCGATCCCATGTGCATATATGCAACCCACAGGATTTATACTAACATAAACTGACCACGACCGCGCCGAGGGTAAAAAAGTCAACCGATTCGACAGTCAACTTCACAGCCTCGCAGGGTACGTGTAATTAGTTAGTGACCTTAATTCATCATGGAACCAAAGCGAACTACCCGCATTACATGATACTGACGACGAGATGCCGTCACTCCTCTCTGAATTGGGTTATGAACACATGGCGCACTAGAGGATAATCGCCGTGGATCACATCAGTCCATTCAACAATCAGACGGTGAACAAAGTCAGATCTTCCCCCTCTTGCAGGGGACGTGCGGGCCAGCAAGCCAGCCCGTCAGAAGCTCGAGCACATAATATGAACGTAGCACCCACGCGTCGCACGTATCCCTGTCCGTATTTATTGGTACGACATTTCAAGTTCCAAGTCACAAGCAAGCTCCATCCGATCCGCCTAACCCCATTTAGATGGAGGCCGCGAGCAAAAATGTCGTGCAAACGACCGGCTAGACGTGGACCGTTTTAAGCTTCGAAAAAAGAAAACGTGGACCGTTTCCGTGGCCCGGCCGCCGGCCGTCCGTCCGTTGGCAGGTCACGACGCCCCTCCCCTTCGTGTGCGCCCCGGAAAATGCAGCGCATGTGCGCCGGCCCCAAGGTCCGGGATCCTAGTCCAACCCCGCACCAACCGCCGAACCCGAGGGAGGCTAGTAGTTCGCTCGTTTTGGCGCTCCTGTACGTGCCCGCCCGCCTGCTTGGTTTGGTGGCGACGGAGACTACGTACCACCACCAGCAGCTCGCGTGAAGACCAGCTGTCTGTTCCCGAATCGGGCAGCCAACGTTGACCCCGGCACCATGCCAGTTGCTCTTTTGGTGGCCAGTAAACGAGAGCAACGGAACGGAACGGATATCAAATCGTCAAGTGGTCTCACTTGCCATGCTCCAAAGAGCGCGCGCTCGCTCGGCTCTTCGCGTCCACGACCGATTCATCTCACGCTGATCGGATCCCCAGGAATTATTAGTGCGAGCAGCACGCGACCCGCTTGCTTTACTTGCTAATCATCCCCGCACGATCGCTCAACAAGTGCAGTGCGGGTCGGCGTCGGCGCGAGCTCACAAGGCCATGCTCTGAGAGGGAGAGAGCATGACTACGACACGTGCGCCGATGATCTGGCTCCTCCTCCTCCTCGTCGCGGCCGCCTGCTGCCTCTCCTCCGGCTCCGTCGTCGCGGCCACCGACAGCATCGGCCTGGCCGCGTCCCTCACCGGCAACCAGACGCTCGTCTCGGCGGGCGGGATCTTCGAGCTCGGCTTCTTCAGCCCGCCCGGCGGCCGGACGTACCTGGGCATTCGGTACGCGGGCATCGCGGACAGGACCGTCGTGTGGGTCGCCAACCGCAACGACCCGCTCGTCAGCGCCCCCGGCGCCCTCCGGCTCGCCCCCGATGGCCGGCTCCTCATCCTCGACCGCCAGAACAGCACCGTCTGGTCCTCCCCGGCGCCCACCAGGCGGATCACCGCGGGCGCCGTCGCCCGGCTCGGCGACGACGGCAACTTCCTCCTCAGCTCCGACGGGAGCGGGTCGCCCCAGAGCGTGGCGTGGCAGAGCTTCGACTACCCGACGGACACGCTGCTCCCCGGCATGAAGCTCGGGGTGGACTTCAAGCGCCGCCTCACCAGGAACCTCACGTCGTGGAACACCCCGACCGACCCCTCGCCGGGGCAGTACACGTTCAAGCTCGTCCCCGGCGGGCTCCCGGAGTTCTTCCTCTTCCAGGGCCCCAAGAAGATCTACGCCAGCGGGCCGTTCAACGGCGCCGGGCTCACCGGCGTGCCCAACCTCATGTCCAAGGATTTCATCTTCAAGGTCGTCAACAGCCCCGACGAGACGTACTACAGCTACTCCATCACCGACCCTAAGCTGCGGTCGCGGTTCCTCATGGACGGCACGGCGGGGGTGGTGCAGCGCTACGTCTGGACCAACGGCCAGTGGAGCAGCTTCTGGTACTACCCGACGGACCCCTGCGACACCTACCGCAAGTGCGGGGCGTTCGGGTACTGCGACACCACCCAGGCCCCGCTCTGCGCCTGCCTGCCGGGCTTCCAGCCGCGGTCGACGGAGCAGTGGAACCTCCGGGACGGCACCGGCGGCTGCGTCAGGACGACCAACCTGAGCTGCGGCGCCGCGGACGGCTTCTGGCCGGTGAGCCGGATGAAGCTGCCGGAGGCGACCAACGCGACGGTGCACGCCGACATGACGCTGGACCAGTGCCGGCAGGCGTGCCTGGCCGACTGCAGCTGCAGGGCCTACTCCGCCGCGAACGTTAGCGGTGGGATCAACCGCGGGTGCGTCATCTGGGGCGTCGATCTGATGGACATGCGACAGTATCCGACGGTCGTGCAGGACGTGTTCATCCGGCTCGCGCAGTCTGAGGTCGATGCCTTGATCGCCGCAGGTTCGACCTCTCTCTCATCATCTTCTCAAGCTTTCTCCGTACTGAGCACATTTTAGTTACATTTCACAGTTAAATGCAGTTCTATGGTTACGTCACTGTTAAATTCTCATTTCGTACATCTAGCTTGTTCTTGGACGAAAATATATTTGGAATTTGGCTTACTAGAGTTAGAAATATGGGCACGTTAGCTAGAAATGAGGAGGATCGAGCATCACATCACGTCACTAGAAAGTTTGCTGGCCGGTCTAGTTGCATATGCGCCCAAACACCCCTGTCAACAGTGTGGAGGTCCAACATCAATGTCTTCTCTGTATCTTCACCATCCATAACCATCTGATAGCTATCAAACCGTGTTCTCTCGCACGGCGATGTCGCTTGGTCGACACTCTGGATGGGCCGTGCACGTGGACGAACTGGCACCACTTTCCTCACCTATTCGGTATTCAATTTGAATCCAGCTGTTCCATTAGGTCGTCAGAGTTCGGCGAGTCGATGAAACAGTCGCAATGGATATTCGTTAATCCGTGAGCCTCACACTAGTCCAAGCTTACCATCCGCCGGTCGTTGGGTAGTACAATTGCAATACCCACAGTTTTTTTAATTCTACCGGCGGCATCAAACTCCCTGAATTAGTTTTTTTTAGTTAGTTAAAAAGATAATCGCTGGATTAGGCGCCGTGCAACCCGCACAAGAAACGCCACTTAACACTCAAATGTGCATCACCACCCAACCTGAAAGTGACATGGCTACAGAAAATGTCGTGCGGATATGGTAAACTAAGATCAAGTACTTGGACCGGAAAAGTTCATAATTCACACAAGGACCGGGTCACCTGACGTTCACCGCTGCTTTGATTTTCAGCTCGCCGGCAGCGCCCGAACAGGAAGCTGCTGATCGCCGGCGTCGCCGCTGCTTCCGGGGTGCTTCTTCTGGGGGCGATTTTGGGCTGCTGCTGTTTCTGGAGGAAGAAACGTCAGGCCAAAACGGCACCAAGTGGTCATAGCGACGTGCTCCCGCTGAGGCACAGGAAACACCCCGCGGCGAGCCCCGCACGGAACCAACGGCTGGAGGAGAACAGAATGGGTTCCGAGAAAGATCTTGACCTCCCGTTCTTCGACCTAGAAGCGATTCTGACTGCAACGGATGACTTCGACCCAGATAGCAAGATAGGGCAAGGTGGATTTGGTTCCGTCTATATGGTACGTATATATATATGAGAATCAATTAACATTACATAAGCTTGTTATTTTTACTGTTGTGGATTTTAATTTAATGGATCTGCTTTTCAATGAGCAGGGAAAACTTGAGGATGGGCAAGAAGTAGCTGTCAAGAGGTTATCGAAGAAATCAGTGCAGGGTGTTGGGGAATTCAAGAATGAGGTGAAACTGATAGCAAAGCTTCAGCATCGGAACCTTGTGAAGCTGCTCGGCTGCTGCATCGACGACGACGAGAGAATGCTTGTCTACGAGTTCATGCCCAACAACAGCCTAGACACATTCATATTTGGTCGGTTCATTTTCTTTGCAGAAATAACTTCTTACTACTTGTTCTAGGATTACATGTGCAATGTGCTTACCACAGTTGATATATTTTTGCTGCAGATGAAGAAAAGCGCAAGTCACTAGTATGGAAGAACCGTTTTGAGATCATCATGGGGATTGCACGGGGTCTGCTATATCTCCATGAAGATTCCAGAGTCAGGATCATCCACAGGGATATGAAGGCAAGCAATGTGTTATTAGACAGAAATATGATCCCCAAGATCTCCGACTTCGGAATCGCGAGAATGTTTGGAGGTGATCAGACTACTGAATATACCATGAAGGTCATTGGGACATAGTGAGTACTATCTCTCTCTCAGATTAATGTTTACATATACTAGCTTTGAAAATGGGCTGTCAAGCTGACTTGTGAGATGGTGGTTTTCAGCGGCTACATGTCTCCGGAATATGCAATGGATGGTGTGTTCTCCATGAAATCCGATATTTATAGTTTCGGTGTCCTGGTGATAGAGATCATCACTGGCAAGAGGAATCGAGGCTTTTACGACGATGAGCTTGATCTCAACCTACTTGGTTATGTAAGTAGCATGATTAATTGTAAAAAATGATCGGTCTTTGATTGTTTTTTGTTACTAATATGCAATCATGTTAATTATTTTTTAGGCCTGGATGTTGTGGAAAGAAGGTCGGGGTGTGGAGCTACTGGATGAAGCAATGGGCGGCACCTTTGACTATGATGTGGTGCTCAGGTGCATACAGGTCGCTCTCCTGTGTGTTCAAGTGCATCCTAGGAGCAGGCCACTCATGTCCTCAGTTGTCATGTTGCTGAGCAGTGAGAATGCAACAATGCCAGAGCCAAACGAACCTGGAGTAAACATTGGGAAGATCACGTCTGACACTGAATCGTCTCAAACCCAGACAGGAATGAGCTTAACAGAAACCGCAGTGGATGCTAGGTAGTTGGGTAGAAATTCTTGTTGCTTTCTTTGTCTAAAGGAATAGTTTGTACATCATAGGCATTTTTTATTTTACCTAGTGTCACAACCTCGTTGAATGTTTAACTACGACAATGCAAAATTTAATTACTCATCAAATAGCTACATCATTACGTAATAAACATGTGCGTTTCTAGTGAACTACTTGTTTGTCTTCATACTTTGGGGTTTGTGTTAGCTCTAGATATTGAAATATATTGTCTGACTCCACCATTAGCTTGATCTTCTAGAGTAACGGGTCAGAACATGAATCCAATACGGTATCACAGCAAAGTTCAAACACTGTAATAGAGAAGCAAGTAAGGTTGCTCACGAGCTTGCTAGATTAGCTTGATTTTTTTTTAAACTTCTGATTGGTTTGAGGAACACTTAAATAAAATTTTAACGACCCTTATAAACGATGTATTGGTTATTTCTAATGAATAAAACCTCATATTTTATTTAAAAAAAGGGTCATGAGTTCAAGACCCTTCCAACGTAGTATTAAAAAATTATGGCCTAAGTTGATCCCACGTTTAAAGATTAAGAAAGTCTATACGTAAGGGTAAGTGTTGAAATATGCGCCTCTCTGCATAGTCTTTTGAAGTAAGCGATTGAAGCATTAATCTAGTACTTTTTATAAGCACCAACTGACAAACACATTACTTCGGAAGTAGGCTTTTCTCATGCTTTATAGAGAAGCCAAACAACCGTGTCATATAAGATTTAAAATATTAAAAACTACAGCCACTAAAAAAAGTACAAACACACACAAAAAATTGTTGGGGCACCAGCTTAACATTGGTCCCGACCGATAACATTAATCACCAATGGGTGCTTTAGATAAAATGACAAGGTAGTAAAGAATAATCGATTGTAATTATATACTTCTTCAGGTCGGTTTGAAAAACTAATCCTCAGAGAGAAATCTGAGTCGGGTTGAATTTCAACCAGTTCGATAATAAGTTTATTACAGTAAACTAATTAGCTTGCATTGGGCAGTACCGGCATAGAAACCGACTCATATAATGTCCCGACTTCAGTCGATTGCTTATTTTGAGCCGGTTGGGATATTCGCCATCCCATTTAATCCACACGTTAACCTATCTATAAAACACCCATTCCTAACCCTAACCCTTACCTGCTCCTCTTCTTTCTCCATTTGTTTACCATGACTACGGTGACCTCACACGTCTGCCATCACCTCACCTCCTCGTTGTGGCCTACATTCTGGCACGGACCCGTCAGTCATGATGTCCTTGCGTGATCGCCACCTCCATGTGGATTCGGTCTCGTTACCGCTCCCGCATGACTCTGTTTGTGGTCGCCACCTTCCCTTTCTAGATATGTTCGCACAGATGTCCCCTCTTCTTCCCATGCAATTCTGATGGTGCAGGACCATCACGTCCTCTCTTATCATTGATGATCTCATGGATGTTGGGGAACTTAGTACAAAACAAATGTTTTTACCGTACTAACATACACGCCCATGACAACTATGAAGATGTAGGGGTAGATCACTCTTTACCAATACAAGCGGAGCGAAGAAGTAGATGTTAGTGTAGATGCTCTGATTCCCGTAAGCAGGTATTACCTCCCAGCCATGAGAATTTTCCTCGACCGAGAATCGAAAGTATCCCTATGTGGTATCCACGCATACTATATTAGTGGTTCAGTAGCACTTCATCTTCCGGGACAAAGGCAACCAAAGGAATAGAGATGGAGCAGCCTTGCGGCGTGGATAGAGGAATAACACACAAAGAAGGAGAGGGCACAACCAACAACTTGTGCATCTCTGAGGCTGCCCCTCCCCGCTCTATTATAGATGTCCTAGGGGGTGCGACTTGGGAAGGGGGGCAACCCCCATGTCCTAGGAGGATCCTTCAAGGATCCCCTCCCTCATCCCCCCCCCCCCACACGCACCACTTCCTTGCCCCCAATTTGAGCAAATGAGGGGCACACGACTTCAGCCCATGTGGTCGCTGCCCCTTGGGCCAGCCAAGGGGGCGGCCCACTAGGACCACGTAGAACCTCTTAGAAGGTTCTAGAATTTTTAGGAACCTTCCCGGACCTTCTAGGGTCTTCCAAGGTACCTCCAAGACATTCCCGGTATATCCAAAACACTTTGGGGACCTCCCGGAACTTTTTGGTTTCATCCAAAACATTTCCGATGCATATCTCTCAAATTCCTGATACCTCCTACTACTATTTCAAACTGTTAATCTTTAAGCGTGCGACCCTACATGTTTGGTAATATGTTGACATGACCAGAATACCTTCCAGTAAATCTTTCAGTGTCAGTGCCCAAACAGGAAGCTGTTGATCGCAGGCGTCGTCGCTGCTTCCGGGGTGCTTCTTCTGGGGGCGATTTTGGGCTGCTGCTATTTATGGAGGAAGAAACATCATGCCAAAACGGCACCAAGTAGTCATAGCAATGTCCTTCTGCTGAGGCACAGGAACACCCCGCGGCGAGCCCGGCACGGAATCAACAGCTGGCGAAAAATAGGATGAGTTTCGAGAAAGATCTTGACCTCCCGTTCTTCGACCTAGAGGCGATTCTGACTGCAACGGATGACTTCAACCCAGATAGTAAGATCGGGCAAGGTGGATTTGGTTCCGTCTATATGGTACGTATATATATGAATCAATTAACACTATAGAAGCTTGTTATATTTACCGTTGTGGATTTTAATTTAATGGATCTGCAATTCAATGAGCAAGGAAAACTTGAGGATGGACAAGAAGTAGCTGTCAAAAGGTTATCGAAGAAATCAGTACAGGGAGTTGGGGAATACAATAACGAGGTAAAACCGATAGCAAAGCTTCAGCATGGGAACCTTGTGAAGCTACTCGGTTGCTGCATCGATGACGATGAGAGAATGCTTGTCTATGAGTTCATGCCCAACAACAGCCTAGACACATTCATGTTTGGTAAGTTCGTTTTCTCTACAGAAATACCTTCTAACTTCTTGTGCTGGGATTACATGTGCAACGTGCTTCCCACAGTTGATATATTTGTAATACAAATGAAGAAAAGTGCAAGTCACTAGTATGGACGAACCGTTTTGAGATTATCATGGGGATTGCGCGGGGTCTGCTATATCTCCATGAAGATTCCAGAGTCAGGATCATCCACACGGATATGAAGGCAAGCAATGTGTTATTAGACATAAATATGATCCCCAAGATCTCCGACTTCGGCATCGCGAGAATGTTTGGAGGTGATCAGACTACTGAATATATCATGAAGGTCATTGGGATATAGTGAGTACTATCTCTCTCTCAGATAATGTTTACATATACTACCTTTGAAAATGGGCCTTCATGCTAACTAGTGAGACGGTGGTTTTTAGTGGCTACATGTCTCCGGAATATGCAATGGACGGTGTGTTCTCCATGAAGTCTGATATCTATAGCTTCGGTGTCCTGGTGATAGAGATCATCACTGGCAAGAGGAATCGAGGGTTTTACGACGACGAGCATTATCTCAACCTCCTTGGTTATGTAAGTAGCATCATTAATTGTCAAAAGTGATCGATCTTTGATTGTTTTTTGTTACTAATATGCAATCATGTTAATTATTTTTTAGGCCTGGATGTTGTGGAAAGAAGGTCGGGGAGTGGAGTTACTGGATGAAGCAATGGGCGACACCTTTGATTATGATGTGGTGCTTAGGTGCATACATGTCGCTCTCCTATGTGTTCAAGTGCATCCTAGGAGCAGGCCACTGATGTCCTCGGTTGTCAGGTTGCTGAGCAGTGAGAATGCAACAATGACAGACCCGAACGAACCTGGAGTGAACATTGGAAGGACATGTCTGACACTAAATCGTCTCAAACCCAGACATGAATGAGCTTAACAGAAACTGCAGTGGATGCTAGGTAGTTAGGTAGAAATTCTTGTTGCTTTCTTTGTCTAAAGGAATAGTTTGTACATCATAGGCATTTACATTTTACCTAGTGTCACAACCTCTTGGAATGTTTTAGTACGAGATTCAAAGTTTAATTACTCGTCAAAGAGCTACATCATTACATAATAAACATGTTTTTGTTTTACAAAATAGGCATAAGGAGCGTCCGACTTTAAATTAATAAAGTCAACAGAAGCCAGAGGTACCACAAAATGTTAACTTCTTACAAACCAAGCATGGAAATTAAAATGCATGTATACATCTCGCTACTCAAAGAGAGCGCTATGGATACTACTGGACGAACATCTCCAACTAAAGTATTCATGTGAATGATGTGCAGGTGCTTGATCTTGAGAAGGATATCCATCACCGCCTCATAGTCCTAACCTAGAGGGCGCCACTGCAAAAAAAAGAAGACTACTTAAAGTTATAATTAGCAGGATGGGATGGAATTGTCCCCTCAATGGCCAGCTTATTCAGAGTAGTCCAAAGCCCCCAAGCTAAAGCACTAAACGTTCTCCAAGCTAAAAGACTATGCCGCCGGCAGGAGTTGTTTAACAACTTTAGGATCACTATCATAGAGCTAGGGCTCCAAGAGGAACCAACGCGCTCACAAACACAACTCCATAGGAATTTGGTAGGTGTCGGTGTCAAAACCGGCAGACCTCGGGGTAGGGGTGCCAAGCCGTGGATTCCTGGATCAATGGTAACAGGAACGAAGGAGATGATGTTTTACCCAGGTTCGGGCCCTCTCCAAGATGTCAAACCCAACGTCATGCTCCTTTTTATATTGATGGAGTATCAAGTATAGAGTTGATCTACCTCGAGATCGTATGTTGTGGTCTAAACCCTAATGGTATGATGATGAATGTCATAATCATCTATCGACTAGCCTAGCCTCGGCTTATATAAAGTACTAGAGGCCTAGGATAACAAGAGTCCTAGCCGAATACGTTGGTGGAGAGGAGTACTTGTCTTGATCACCAAGTCTTGTGGAATCTTCCTTGTATTCGACATTGGCTGCCCAAAGTGGCCCATGAGTGAACCGCCATGGGGGTCCTCGCCCGATCCAGCTGGTCGGGAGACGATGTGGTGAGTACCCCCTAGTCCAGGACACCGTCAGTAGCACCCTAAACCGGTCTTCAAATTGGGGACGCTCCTCGGTTCTTCTGAATTGTTCTTCATCTTTGGTCGCCGGTCTTGAAAACTAGTTCAACAAATCTTCCCATCTTTGATCTTGAGGATTGCCGAGCTAAATCCTAAGAGTTCACATCTCGGGCATCGGAGGAGCCCTTTAAGTCTTCAGCCTTTATCAATGCCTTGTTATTTTTATGCCACACCTCGGGTTTGAAGTATTTCCCGAGCTGCGGTGTCCTCTTGCAGCCGAGCTACAATGCCGGACTGCATCCGAGGTGTCTTTTTGCAGCCCAGCTCCAACACCGGACTGCATCCAAGCTCCAACGCCAAACTGTATCCAAGATGTCTTTTTGCAGCCGAGCTCCAATGCCGACCTACATCCGAGGTGTCATAAATTACCTCATTCTTGAAAAACTTTGAAGGAGTTTAGCCGAGCTTAATGTCGCAAATGCCCTCTATAGAGTCAGCCACCTGCATCCGAGCGTTATGCCGGACTGCTTCCGAGGTGATGCACTACCTCGATCTTCAGCTGATTGCTTGCGGATATATTTTTCCTGATTGGTGCAATTTATTCTCTGTCGAGATATATAGTCGTCCTAAAATCCAAGATGCACCTGAAGGAAAACATGAAACCGCTGATCCCAGTAGCCCCTGAGACTCAGGTCGATTCGCGAAATCGTCCTGAGGACCGACTCCTAGCTCGACAACATATGTAGGAATAGAAACACAATGTGATATATTAGAGGAGATACTGATCGGTGGACGGACCTTGAGAGAGGGTTTTGAGAAGTTGTCGTAATATATTGGCTTGATGCCGGATAAGTCCCAGATGATACCTATTGGTGTTTGATACGTCTCCAACGTATCTATAATTTATGAAGTATTCATGCTGTTATTTTATCATTCTTAGATGTTTTATAATCATTTTATAGTCATTTTATATCAATTTTTGGGACTAACCTATTGACATAGTGCCAAGTGCCAGTTGCTGTTTTTGCATGTGTTTTACATCGCAGAAAATCAATACCAAACGGAGTCCAAACATCGCGAAACTTTTTGTGGATTTTTTATGGGCTAGAAGACTCCCGATGGGCTAGAGCAGCACCTGGGGGGTGACCCGAGGGGGGCACAACCCACCAGGGCGGTGGCCTCACGCACCCCCTCTGTGCACTATAAATTCCCAAATATTCCAAAACCCTTCGGGGTTAACCTAGATCAGAAGTTCCGCCACCACAGGGCTCCGAAACCACCGAAAACCAATTCAGACCCGTTCCGGCACCCTTCCAGAGGGGGGGGGGGTAATCATCTCTGGTGGCCATCTTCATCATCCCGGCGGCCACCACGATGAGGAGGGAGTAGTCCACCCTCGGGGCTGAGGGTTTGTACCAGTAGCTATGTGTTTAATCTATCTCTCTCGTGATCCATATCATGGTCTTTGTTAATGAAAGTGCAACTATCCCTAGGTGGTTTTGGTAATTCATAACAACATATAGCTCATTGAGCTAATGCTATTGCAAGACAATTATTTCAGGAAAGCTCAATGATTGGCATGGCATGGATGGTGAAAGTGGAACCCTCAAAATGCTAAGGACAAAGGATTGGCTCAAGCTCAAAAGCTCAAGACTCTTCATTTTACATTTTAGTGATCCAAGATCACATTGAGTCCATAGGAAAAGCCAATACTATCAAGGAGGGATGAGGTGTTGCTTAATGAGCCTTTTGCTTCATGTGCTTAATGATATGCTCCAAAATCCTCAGCTACTTTCCCATATCCACAAATGACCTAAACCCAAAGCCAAACTCGGTCCTACCGATTCTTTCTATCCGGCGCCACCGAGTTTCACATGTCATAAGCCACTGCCAAACCCTAGCAAATCGGTTCTACCGATAGGGATCTCGGTCTCACCGAGATGGGGTTGCAATCTCTCTGTTTCCTTTTCGTAACTTTTCAGTCTCACCGAAAGAGCGGATTGGTCCCACCGAGATTGCAATGTAAACTCTCTGTTTCCCTTTTGTAACTTTTCGGTCTCACCGAAAGAGCAAATCGGTCCCACTGAGTTTACCTGACCAACTCTCTGGTTAGCCTATTACCAAATCGGTCTCACCGAGTTTGTGTAATCGGTCTCACCGAGATTACGTTATGCCCTAACCCTAACCATATCGGTCCTACCGAGTTGCATGTCAGTCCCACCGAAAATCTCTAACGGTCACTAGGTTTACTATTTCGGTCCGACCGAGTTTGTTGATTCGGTCCCACCGAGATTGGTAAATTGTGTGTAACGGTTGGATTTTGTGTGGAGGCTATATATACCCCTCCACCTCCTCTTCATTCATGGAGAGAGCCATCAGAACACATCTACACTTCCAACTCATTTGTTCTGAGAGAGAACCACCTACCCTTGTGTTGAGGCCAAGATATTCCATTCCTACCATATGAATCTTGATCTCTAGCCTTCCCCAAGTTGCTTTCCACTCAAATCTTCTTTCCACCAAATCCAAATCCTGTGAGAGAGAGTTGAGTGTTGGGGAGACAATCATTTGAAGCACAAGAGCAAGGAGTTCATCATCAACACACCATTTGTTACTTCTTGGAGAGTGGTGTCTCCTAGATTGGCTAGGTGTCACTTGGGAGCCTCCGACAAGATTGTGGAGTTGAACCAAGGAGTTTGTAAGGGCAAGGAGATCGCCTACTTCGTGAAGATCTACCGCTAGTGAGGCAAGTCCTTCGTGGGCGATGGCCATGGTGGGATAGACAAGGTTGCTTCTTCGTGGACCCTTCGTGGGTGGAGCCCTCCGTGGACTCGCGCAACTGTTACCCTTCGTGGGTTGAAGTCTCCATCAACGTGGATGTAGGATAGCACCACCTATCCGAACCACGGGAAAAACATCCGTGTATCCAATAGCGTTTGAATTCTCCAAACCCTTCTCTTTACATTCTTGCAAGTTGCATGCTTTACTTTCCGCTGCCTATATACTCTTTGCATGCTTGCTTGAATTGTGTGATGATTGCTTGACTTGTCCTAAAAATTGCTAAAATCTGCCAAGAACTAAAATTGGGAAAAGGTTAAGTTTTTATTTGGTCAAGTAGTCTAATCACCCCCCTTCTAGACATACTTCCGATCCTACAAGTGGTATCAGAGCCAGGTTTCCATTTGCTTTGATTTCCATAGCTTTTGGTGGTCATAGCCTTGGTTTCACAACCTAGGAGAGTATGGCGTCTAGCGAGGGAAATTATCACCGTAGAGGTCCTTACTTTGATGGTACTAATTTTGCTAGTTGGAAGCATAAAATGAAAATGCATATTCTTGGACATAACCCCGCCGTTTGGGCTATTGTGTGTGTGTTGGTTTGCAAGGTGACTTCTTCGATGGGAAAGAACCAAACTGTGAAGCTACCGCGGATGAGTTGAAGATGCTACAATACAACGCTCAAGCTTGTGATATTCTCTTCAACGGATTGTGCCCCGAAGAATTCAACAAAATCAGCCGTCTTGAGAATGCAAAGGAAATTTGGGATACTTTGATTGATATGCATGAAGGTACCGACTCCGTCAAGGAATCCAAATTGGATGTGCTTCAAAGTCAACTTGACAAGTTCAAAATAAAGGATGGTGAAGGTGTCGCTGAAATGTACTCTAGGCTTGCTCTCATCACAAACGAGATTGCCGGCTTAGGGAGTGAAGAGATGACCGATAGATTCATCATCAAGAAGATCCTAAGAGCCTTGGATGGAAAATATGATACCGTGTGCACATTGATCCAAATGATGCCCAATTACAAAGATCTCAAGCCAACGGAAGTCATTGGAAGAATTGTTGCTCATGAGATGTCGCTCAAGGATAAAGAGGAACTTCACAACAAATCAAGTGGTGCCTACAAAGCCTCATGTGAAGCCCCCACATCATCAAGTGAGAAACAAAACTTCAATGAAGAACTGAGCTTAATGGTGAAGAACTTCAACAAGTTCTACAAGAGTAGAAGCAAAGATAGAAGCTGCAAGTCAAGGTCCTACAATGACAAAAGATCTTCTAGTCGAGAGCGAAACTGCTACAATTGTGGAAGACCCGGACACTATTCCAATGAGTGTACGGCTCCCTACAAAAGAAGAGAAGATTCTCCAAAAAGAAGAAGCAAAAGAGAAGAATCACCATCAAGAGAGAGAAGGCGTAGAGATGATCGTTATGAATGAAGATACTCACGGAGAAGCAAAGAAAGGATAAATCATCAAGGAGCTACACAAAACGAAGACATCAAGCTCATGTTGGTGAATGGGTATCCGGCTCCGACTCCGACAACCACTCCGAGAGAAGTTATCACTCTGATTTCGAATATACTCAAGATGAAGGTGTTGCCGGTCTAGCACTTGTGTCAACCAACTCTTACGACATATTTGACTCACCAAATGAAGGAATTGGAAGATGCTTCATGGCCAAAGGTCCTAAGGTAACTCACCCTGAGTATGTTGATTTTAATAGTGATGAAGATGACTTGTTAGGTGATGATGATTTACTTGTTGACAACTCTAGTGATGAATACTATGATGAAACGTCAATTAATCATGCTAATCAAGATAAAACGAATGACAATGATAAGGAGAAAATTGAGGCTCTAACTAAAGAACTAAACACTCTTAAGTTAGCTCATGAAACTATCTTCGAAGATCATCGAGAACTTTTAAGAGCTCATGAGAAGTTATGCTTTGAAAAGCTCAATCTTGAGCAAGAGCATGAGTTTTTAAAGGCAATCAATGATGATCTCCTTAAGAAAAGTTCTTCTTACATTGCCAAGCGTTTACTCTTATCCACTTACATGCCTCAAGTCAAGTCTAGTAACAAGAACAAGAAAGATTCTTCCTCTAGTAGTAACAATGATCATGTAAAATCCAATATTGTTGCTTCTAGTAGTTCTCTTGAGTCCACTAATGATTCTCTTAGCCAAGTTACACTTGAGCAAGAAAATAGCTTATTGAAGGGAATCATAGAGAAAGGAGTGTACAAAAGCCTTGCCGGAAGTAAGCAATTCGAGGAAATTGTACGCAAGCAAGGAAGGCACCGGAAGAATCAAGGTGTTGGCTTTGAACGAAAGTTCAATGCCAATGGAGTTGAGTGGGAAGAAGATCAATACCCCAAGACAAAGTTTGTTCCACAACAAGAGAAGTATGATCCTACTTCTTTCAATGGGACACAAACTCAAGATGATCTTCCACCACAAGACTACAAATAAAAAGGCAAGGACAAGCTTCAAGAGGAAATTGATGCATTTGAAGAAGCTCCTAAGACCTTAGTCAAGTGGATTCCCAAGACTACCTCAAGTTCCACTTCATCAAGTACGACTACAACTCCAAGGATTCCCATCAAGATGGTGTGGATCCAAAAGAAGAAGAACTAGAGAGTTCTTGAGGGTGACTCCGCCAACATACTTCACTCTTATCATTTTGGCAAGAACAAGTGCAATCAACTTCCACATCTTGCACTAGTTCAAGGAGTCACAAACCCTCTTGTTGGTAAGACAAGGGACAAGGTAACCTAAAAGTGTTCATAGACATCATCTTGTGTGTACATCACTCTATGTCTATGGATATCCTTGTTTGTTCCTTGTGGGACTAACCCATGTAGGTATTGAAAGTGCAATTCACTCAAAATGATAGCTCCAAGTGATCTACATCAACATTGAGCATCCACATCTTCAACATCTACATGAAGTCATCATCGACAAAACCCAAGGTTAGTTCATCCCTCTTAGGGGGGATATCACATCTAGGGGGAGCTTTACTCTAAGACTTGAGTTAAAGCAACTCTAATGATGTGAACACAACAATGCTTTATGTAAAAGTGGTAACCCCACTTGAGCTTAAACTATGAGTATGACCTATGATCAAGTGTTCTCATTTGACTCCTAAGTCAATATACTCATATATAGATGACCTAGTCATCGCCAATTGCTTGATAGATGCTAGAATTGGTTGTGCATGCTTTGTCACATATTTCAATTGCCATTTTATTGTGTGAGCATGTTGGTTGCATATTTTATTCATTCGAGGACATCCACTTGTTGTTTTGATTGTTTGGCTTTATTTTTCTTTTGCCAAGTGGATGGACAAGAATGCCTAAGAATCTTCTCTAGCTATCTATGCTTTTCTCGTCTCAAACTCTATTCATGCTACATCACAAAATTGATCAAGTCAGATTCGAACCACTCTGTGTGAGCACTCGGAGTCCCCGATTCGTCATAGACTTAAACTTCCAAAACCTCTTTGTGATTCTCGGTCTGACTGATACCCCACTTTCGGTCTTACCGAGATCATTAAGTTGATCTATGTTTTCGATCTCGGTGCAACCAATTTGAACCATTCGGTCACACCAAGTTGCAATAACTGTATACAGTTTTGCATCTCGGTGCCACCGAGTTGTTCCACTCGGTCACACCGACAGGGTCGGGCTATATATAGACACGGGCAAAAATTTGGAAATTTCTCCGAACCCTTTCGCCCGCGCGATAGCTCGCTCTGCCAACGTGGTCTCGGATCGTCTCCTCGCTGCCAGACGCCTCCAGTCGCTGGTCTCCATCGCCGTCAACGGGATTCAACCCCGCCGTTGCCGCCGTAGCGAGTCTCCGCCGAACTAGGGTATGGACTCGATCTTTGTGCTATTCCCCAATCCGATTCCTAGCACATTGTGATCATATTGATTCTAGCCACGTTTGATAAACTCCTATCCAGTAAATGAATTCGTAGAATAGGTTTGATTCGCAAATTTTAGGGTTAGGTTTCCGCCGAAACCATCTCGAACCCACCGAGTTGAAAAACTCGGTCCCACCGATTTGGCTTATGCCATTGCACAAGTGAGACTCGGTCTGACCGAGTATTGCTAATTGGTGTGACCGATTTTGGAACTTTGTGAAACCCTAGCAGTCTCGGTGCCACCGAACTGTGACTCGGTCTGACCGAGTTCACCAGTTTAGGTTCCAAAAACTGCTTCGGTATCACCGAGTTTAAAAATCCGTAGATCCGAAATGATTTCTGTGGGAAACTAAAACTAAGTTTTTGAATCATTCTTTTGCAAAAATCTCTGCATTTTGTGATGCTCATCCACTCTACCTCATCTATAAACTATTCACAGGGTCAGCAGTCAGCTTGTTCATCATGTCAGACCAGAGTGATAGCCAGAACATGTCAGAACATCCAGTGCAGATGAGTGAGGGCACTAGTCCCTCCAGTTCTTCTGATGAAGGCAGCAGGAGCACCGCTAGCAACCTGCCAAAAGCTGCCACAAGACAAAGGAAGAAGAAAACCTCAGAATCAGAGGATGAGGACTATGTGGCAGAAGAGGAAGAAACTTCCAAGAGAGTTGTGCTCAAGAAGGAGTATGGCTCAGCTGCAGCCATCAAGCCAGGAATGCACAAAAAGGCACCTGCCAGGAGAGTTCCTACCTCCAAGCCTAGGAAGGCTGTTCCTGAGGAAACTATAAAATTCACTATGGAATCTGAAGAGGAAGAAATTGGCCAGGACAAGAAAAAGAAGAGAGCTAGAACTACCACTGCCAGAGTTGTTGGCAAGCCTTCTATGAGGAAAGATTCTGATGAAGAAGAAGAAGAATAAGTTGCTGCACCAGCACCTAAGGCACCCAAGCTGATGGGTGATGCTATCAAATCAGGGGCTACTTCATCAAAGCCCAAGGAAGCACCCAAGGCAGCATCAAAGGCCAAGACAGCTCCAAAAAGAAATACAAGGAGCATCCCAGCTGCTGAGAAGAACAAGGCCCCAGTGCCTGACACTGCAGAAGAAGAAGAAGGCCAAGTTCTCAGAAAATTGAAGCCCAAGATCCCAGACCACAATGATGCTCATCCTGTGGCTGAGGATATGAAGATCAGAAGAGACTCAGGACTGAGAAAGTGGAGAGCAGAGGATCCATATGCTACCAGGAGGAGAACTGCTGTTGACTACAGGTTCCACACTAAGGAACAACAGGACTTCTATGAGACAGTCTTATTGGACAAGAAGCCCATTGTGTGTGATATGAGATGGGTCGACTGGGAATACATCAAGGACAATGAAGAGCACTACCCTGGAGTGCAAGACAGCTTCAAGGCATGTGGAGTAGCTGACTTTGTTGGGCAGAAGCTCACAAAGTGGAATGAAGAGCTGATCATGCAGTTCTACTCCACAGAACATTTTTATCCGGATGGCAAAATTGAATGGATATCTGAAGGTACGAGGAACCAATCAACAGTTGCTGAGTGGGCACAGCTCATCAATGCCCCAGAGGAGCATGAGGATGACTTGGACATATATGCCAAGAAGAAGATGGACCACAACTCTATGTCAAATATGTACAAAGAGATCCCAAACAAGGCACTTGACACTTTCAAGTTTGGATCAGTACATTATCTTCTGTCAGGATTGCCAACCATCAATTGGATACTAAGGCACACCTTGTTGCCCAAGTCAGGTGATCACAAGATGATCAGAGGCCATGCAATCAACTTGCTTCATATCTTTGATGTGCCACAAAAATTCAAAGTCATGAGCCTCATGGTAGAAACAATCAGGAGGACTGCAGCAGACCAGAAGAGGAGCTGTGAATATGCCCCTCAGATCCAGGAGCTGATTAACTCCAAGATGGGCACAAACATATACCTCTTGGACAAGGAACATTTGCCTATTCATCCAGATTTTGAAGATAATGAAGTTGTGATGAACAAGGATGAACCATCTTCATCCCATGTAGAAGCACAGAAGGAGAAGGCAAGGAAGGAGAAAGCTGCAAAGATGCCAACTCAAGAGGAGGCATCTGAATATTTCTTGAAAACCAAGCAAGAGCAGCTCAGTTACTTGATTGCATCCACCCTGAGGATAGAGAAAGGACTGGCCACCCTCACTCAGAATCAGGAGAGCTTAGAGAGGATTGTAGAACAAAAGTTCTATGACTTGGATGTCAAAGTGACAGAGATTCAGTCTGCAGTGGAGCAACTTCAAGATGATATGCAGGAGAGGAAAGGGAAAACAACCACTGATGCATTTGCCAGAGTGCCACGAGCTCAGAGGTCCAGTGCAGTGCCAGTTCCTGACACAAGAGCCACCGCCTCAGCTCCAGCCACAACACCAGCCCAACCAACTCCAGCATCCACTTCAGCTCCAGCTCCAACCACGTCTACAGAAGCCTTCGTCCTTGGAGTGATCCAGACTCCACCACCACCAGAAGATCAAGCCTGAGTGTCGATTTAGCACTATGCATTTCCTAGGAACTTTTTGGTAACTTGTTGCCAAAGGGGGAGAAAAATGTATAGATCATAGGCTTCGAGAGAGAGTGTGTGTGTTGTTTTTTTCTCTTGCTTTATTTGGTGGTTTGCTTTATTTGGGGGAGAAAACATTGTTTGCTTTTGGTCGAGATACTTTGATATGCTTGTGAGACATTGATGATCATGTGTTTGATCATAAGCTACACTTATGCATGCTTGATATATCTTATCTATCTTATGTGATCATTCACTTTTCCTTGGTGATGAGTGCATGTATTTCATTATTATCATTTTGAGCGCTCCACCAAGATGTATGTGACATGGAAGAGTAACCCATAATTCTAACTCTTTGTGCATTTGCAGTCCAAAGCAAATTTTAAATATGCACAAATTTAGGGGGAGCTCTTACTTATCACATACTTCTCAAAGCGACGATATAATTCATTCTTATTATCATTTGTCAAAGCTTTGATCTATATGTTGTCATCAATTACCAAAAAGGGGGAGATTGAAAGTGCAACTATCCCTAGGTGGTTTTGGTAATTCATAACAACATATAGCTCATTGAGCTAATGCTATTCCAAGACAATTATTTCAGGAAAGCTCAATGATTGGCATGGCATGGATGGTGAAAGTGGAACCCTCAAAATGCTAAGGACAAAGGATTGGCTCAAGCTCAAAAGCTCAAGACTCTTCATTTTACATTTTAGTGATCCAAGATCACATTGAGTCCATAGGAAAAGCCAATACTATCAAGGAGGTGTTGCTTAATGAGCCTTTTGCTTCATGTGCTTAATGATATGCTCCAAAATCCTCAGCTACTTTCCCATATCCACAAATGACCTAAACCCAAAGCCAAACTCGGTCCTACCGATTCTTTCTATCCGGTGCCACCGAGTTTCACATGTCATAAGCCACTGCCAAACCCTAGCAAATCAGTTCTACCGATAGGATCTCGGTCTCACCGAGATGGGGTTGCAATCTCTCTGTTTCCTTTTCATAACTTTTCGGTCTCACCGAAAGAGCGGATCGGTCCCACCGAGATTGCAATGTAAACTCTCTGTTTCCCTTTTGTAACTTTTCGGTCTCACCAAAAGAGCAAATCGGTCCCACCGAGTTTACCTGACCAACTCTCTGGTTAGCCTATTACCAAATCGGTATCACCGAGTTTGTGTAATCGGTCTCACCGAGATTATGTTATGCCCTAACCCTAACCATATCGGTCCTACCGAGTTGCATGTCAGTCCCACCGAAAATCTCTAACGGTCACTAGGTTTACTATTTCGGTCCGATCGAGTTTGTTGATTCGGTCCCACCGAGATTGGTAAATTGTGTGTAACGGTTGGATTTTGTGTGGAGGCTATATATACCCCTCCACCTCCTCTTCATTCATGGAGAGAGCCATCAGAACACATCTACACTTCCAACTCATATGTTCTGAGAGAGAACCACCTACCCTTGTGTTGAGGCCAAGATATTCCATTCCTACCATATGAATCTTGATCTCTAGCCTTCCCCAAGTTGCTTTCCACTCAAATCTTCTTTCCACCAAATCCAAATCCTGTGAGAGAGAGTTGAGTGTTGGGGAGACAATCATTTGAAGCACAAGAGCAAGGAGTTCATCATCAACACACCATTTGTTACTTCTTGGAGAGTGGTGTCTCCTAGATTGGCTAGGTGTCACTTGGGAGCCTCCGACAAGATTGTGGAGTTGAACCAAGGAGTTTGTAAGGGCAAGGAGATCGCCTACTTCGTGAAGATCTACCGCTAGTGAGGAAAGTCCTTCGTGGGCGATGGCCATGGTGGGATAGACAAGGTTGCTTATTCGTGGACCCTTCGTGGGTGGAGCCCTCCGTGGACTCGCGCAACCGTTACCCTTCGTGGGTTGAAGTCTCCATCAACGTGGATGTAGGATAGCACCACGTATCCGAACCACGGGAAAAACATCCGTGTCTCCAATAGCGTTTGAATTCTCCAAACCCTTCCCTTTACATTCTTGCAAGTTGCATGCTTTACTTTCCACTGCCTATATACTCTTTGCATGCTTGCTTGAATTGTGTGATGATTGCTTGACTTGTCCTAAAAATTGCTAAAATCTGCCAAGAACTAAAATTGGGAAAAGGTTAAGTTTTTATTTGGTCAAGTAGTCTAATCACCCCCCCTCTAGACATACTTCCGATCCTACAGTTAATATAGTCGGATCATATGATGTTTATCCCATCTATACTCTTGTTGTGATGAATTGAATCTTTACCCTTTGAAGTTTTGTGATGTCGAATTGAATATTCAGATTTGAGATCACATGATGTATGTCTTGCAATATGAATACTTTAGGTGACATTGGGGTATCTTATTGATTCACTTGATGTGTGTTATGGCACTCAACTTGCAGATTCCCGCGGTGATATCGAGGTAATCTATGCATAGGGGTTGATGCACGTTTTTATTATCTTTTCTCCGATAGACACTTTGGGGTCTCTTTGTAGTTCTTTGTGTGGATTGAGTATTATGAATATGAATATGCTTTGGTGTTATTCTAGTATGAACTCTAGGATAGATCGAACGAAAACAATAGCTTTGTGTTATTTTAGTACGAACTCTTGAATAGATTGAACGGAATGAATAGTTTTGAGGTGGTTTCATACCCTACAAACAATTCCTATATTTTGTTCTCTGCTAATAGGAACTCGGGAATGATTATTTATTGTACTTTGAGGGATAATCATATGATCCAACTATGTTAGCACTATTGAGAGATTGCACTAGTGAAAGTACGAACCCTAGGCCTTGTTTTCAAGCATTGCAACACCATTTTTGTGCCTGTTTACTATTTGCTACCTTGCTGTTTTTATTTATTTAGATTATAAAAATATATTTCTACCATCCATATTACACTTTTATCATCATATCTTTGCCGAACTAGTGCACCTATACAATTTTTCATTGTATTAGGTGTGTTGGGGACACAAGAGATTTCTTGTATTTCGTTGCAGGGTCGTTTGAGAGAGACCATCTTCATCCTACACCTCTCATGGATTGATAAACCTTAGGTCATCCACTTGAGGGAAAATTGCTACTGTCCTACAAAACTCTGCGCTTGGAGGCCCAACACAAGTCTACAAGAATAAAGTTGCATAATAGACATCATTGTTCTGAAGACACGTTTTCCTATAGCTTGGTCTAGTCGAACACTGAGTACTTTGAATTTTCTGCATTGAATAGGCAATGCAGTATCCCCCGAGCCACTGGTCGGGTGGCAACACCTGATCAGGGGATCGATGTGCTCCTTCAATATTCCAAATGAGAAGCGCGAAGCCCAGTAGCCCACAAGCCTTAATTTGGGAAAGGGTGGCCAAATTAAGGATCGATATCCGGAGTAAATTGACTTTAATCACAATTTATGTGTAATGATTCTATCTATCCGAGTACTTTACATCATTAATGCTCGGACCCGCATTACACAAAACTTTGTTGACCGACCATTGGTTTCAAGCTCCTCTGCCAGTAATCGGGAAGTGTTTGTCCCACTTTATAAAGCTTTTATGAGGGCAAAGATTTACGGCAAACAAGGCAATTTGGCAAAGATTTACGACCGAGAATCGAAAGTATCCCTATGTGGTATTCACGCATACTATATTAGTGGTTCTGTAACACTTCATCTTCCGGGACAAAGGCAACCGAAGGAATAGAGATGGAGCAGCCTTGCGGCATGAATAGAGGAATAACACACAAAGAAGGAGAGGGCAGAACCAACAACTTGTGCATCTCTGAGGCTGCCCCCCTCTATTATAGATGTCCTAGGGGGTGCGACTTGGGAAGGGGGGCAACCCCCACGGCTAGTGCACAAAAGGGAGGAGGATCCTCCAAGGATCCCCTCCCTCACCCCCCACGCACCACTTCCTTGCCCTCAAGTTGAGCAAATGAGGGGCACACGACTACAACCCATGTGTCTGCTGCCCCTTGGGACAACCAAGGGGGCGTCCCACTAGGACCACGTAGAACCTCTTGGAAGGTTCTAGAATTTTTAGGAACCTTCCCGAACCTTCTAGGGTCTTCCAACGTACCTCCAAGATATTCCCGGTATATCCAAAACAATTTGGGGACCTCCTGGAACCTTTTGGTTTCATCCAAAACATTTCTGATGCATATCTCTCAAATTCCTGATACCTCCTACTACTATATCAAACTGTTAATCTTTAAGCTGCGACCCTACATGTTTGGTAATATGTTGACATGACTAGAATACCTTCCAGCAAATCTTTCAGCGTCCGCGCCCAAACAGGAAGCTGCTGATCGCATGCGTTCTTGATACTCTCCAACTATCTATAATTTTGATTGCTCTGTGCTATTATATATTCTGTTTTGGACGTTTAATGGGCTTTATTATACACTTTTATATTATTTTTGGAACTAACCTATTAACCGGAGGCCCAGCCCAAATTACTGCTTTTTTTGTGCATATTTCAGTGTTTCGCAGAAAAGGAATATCAAACGGAGTCCAAACGGAATGAAACCTTCAGGAACGTGATTTTTGGAACAAAGGTGATCCAGAGGACTTGGAGTGGACGTCAAGCAACCGACGAGGAAGCCACGAGGCAGGGGGCGCCCCTACCCCCCCTGAGCGCTCCCTCCACCCTCGTGGACCCCTCGTGGCTCCACCGACCTACTTCTTCCTCCTATATATACCTACGTACCCCCAAACCATCAGAACGGGAGCCAAAAACCTAATTCCACCGCCGCAACCTTCTGTACCCGTGAGATCCCATCTTGGGGCCTTTTCCGGTGCTCCGCCGGAGGTGGCATTGATCACGGAGGGCTTATACATCAACACCATAGCCTCTCCGACGATGTGTGAGTAGTTTACCTCAGACCTTCGGGTCCATAGTTATTAGCTAGATGGCTTCTTCTCTCTCTTTGGATCTCAACACAAAGTTCTCCTCGATTCTCTTCGAGATCTATTTGATGTAACTCTTCTTTTGCGGTGTGTTTGTCGAGACCGATGAATTGTGGGTTTATGACCAAGATTATCTATGAACAATATTTGAATCTCCTCTGAATTCTTTTATGTATGATTGGTTATCTTTGCAAGTCTCTTTGAATTATCAGTTTGTTTTGGCCTACTAGATTGATCTTTCTTGCAATGGGAGAAGTGCTTAGCTTTGGGTTCAATCTTGCGGTGCTCGACCCCAGTGATAGTAGGGGAAACGACACGTATTGTATTGTTGCCATCGAGGATAAAAAGATGGGGTTGATATCATATTGCATGAGTTTATCCGTCTACACCATGTCATCTTGCTTAAAGCGTTACTCTGTTCTTATGAACTAAATACTCTAGATGCATGCTGGATAGCGGTCGATGTGTGGAGTAATAGTAGTAGATGCAGGTAGGAGTCAGTCTACTTGTCACAGACGTGATGCCTATATACATGATCATACCGAGATATTCTCATAACTATGCTCAATTCTATCAATTGCTCGACAGTAATTTGTTCACCCACCGTAATACTTATGGTATCTTGAGAGAACCCACTAGTGAAACTGCCGGTGTACAAAAAGAGGGGTGCACTTTTGTACCCCTATACCCGTGCACGGGCAGTCGGACTCGCGCTCACGGTCACACCAAGCAGAACAGGGGAGGTGAGCCAAGGTAAGACCGAAGCCCGAGATAATCAGAGCAACGCCAAGGCCAAGACCACAAAGAGCAGAGGGACGAAGCAGGTTCCCCCGGCAAGACCTTTGCTGGGGAGCCTCAGCAGCCCTGGCAAGACCCTTGCCGGGGCAGCTCGCTCCACCCCAACAGAGCGAGCCACCCTTGAGCCCGCGGTCTCCAACATCACGCTGGGCCAGGGCTCGGGAGGCACCTCTGTGGTGGCATGCAGATCTTTGTGAAGACAAGGAACACTCAAGATCAGATGAGGATGAGGGGATGACGATCCAAGACAAGATCCTTGCCGAGGAAGGCCACCAGACCCCCGACAAGGTCCTTGCCGGGGACGACAGCGCGCCACGGCAAGACCCTTGCCGAGCCACCTGACAAGGCCCTCACCAAGGACGCTAGCGGGGCCACCGCCAGGCCCGCGCCAACCAAGTTTCCACCGCCGCTCACATGCAGCTACCAGCCCAACCAGCTGGGCGGGCACCTGCGTGGCAACGTGCAGCTCCCAGGCCAACTCATCGAGTGCCTGCGTGGTGGCATGCGGATCTTCGTGAAGGCTCCACCACAGCGCCACATAAGCTGCCTGTCTGCCTACATGGCACCGCATACCTCACTGGCCATGGCACGTGTCGAAGCGAGGAGGAGCGGCGACGGACGGGACGGGCCTCGCCCCCGTCCCCAATAAAGCAAGGAGACACCTAAGCTATGCATTAAATGCGTCTTGTCCTGTAATATGAGCGATAATCTCATAGCACTGTGCGCCTTTACACCTCCTGTGTGCCACTGTGGCAACCCCTTTCGACTATAAAAGGAGGCCCATGGCATACTGGAGAGGGATTCAGCTCTTTCGAACCACGCACTCACCACAGCTAGTTCGAGAGCTCAAGAACTCTCTGAAATACACCCACCAAAGCAGGACTAGAGTTTTACGCATCCTCGCGGCCCGAACCTGGGTAAACGATCCTTGTGCTGGTTACTAGCCCTGCTCTTCTTGCAACCCCGCGCCCTGGCAACCGTAGTAGGGATTCTTGTGATCCCATAGGTGTCGTTTCCCCGACATCTTTGGCGCGCCAGGTAGGGGATGGCGCCGTCTGTGGAAATCTGGTCTAGTAGCTAGCCTAGCGGTTCTTCATTGCCCTGGCTCCTGAGGAGAAGGCGGCCAGAAGAACGACGCCGGCGCGGTGACAGAAAAGCTAAGTCGTTCAGAGCTTTGAGTTATTTCCTTCTATATGTAAGGTTATCGTCCTCGAAGATTTTGCCTATGTATGAGAAACCTGCACGCAAAGGGGCCCTCCCGCAATTGGCAACGCCTTTGTTCTGTTTCGAGTCTGCTCAACAACTCAAGCGGCTGCGTCGAGAGTGGTGGGGTAGCCTTCCGCACCTGGCAACGCTCTCGATTCTGACTCGAGTCAAGCTAGATAGTTCGGGCGGCCGCGCTAAGGGCGGCAAGGTGGTTTGCCTGGCAGCAAGCACACCCGGCAGGCCAATGGGGATCTGTCCCCAAGACGCCGCCCTGGGTTTATGCGCTGGCAAACCTACCCAGTTAACGTAGGGTGGACATACGAAGGAAGATCGAACAGGAAAATAACATGCATGATACTAAAAGTGCTGCAGAGTCATATTACATCAAATTGTTGCCGCGGTTCTAACTAGAGATAGCAATTGTCTTGGTTGTGAACCTGCAGCGGCGATAAGAAATGGGGTGCCTAGTCCCGGCGCTGGCCCTCCACCCTTAGAATTCCGCCGACACGGCTGATGATGGGCTTGATGCGCTCCGTGAGTGGCGCGAGGTTAGTACGTTCCGATAAGCTCTCCAGCGCGGCGTCGAAGTCGAGGTCGGGGTACCAGTGTGCCACCTTGGTGAGAACCTTGGTCATGGCGCCCTCGCAAAGCCTCCGGGACTTGTCGGCCAGGGAGGCCGCTCGGTCGGCGTGAATCCGCTCCAAAGCACCGACAACCTTATCAAAGAACAGGGTCAGGCTGCAGTTGGCGCTCATGCTCCGCTCCGGGACATACCTCACGTCCGGCATCCCCATGGTGGCTAGCTGTGCGGCAGTCTGGTTGGTGACGGTGGCGAGGCGGTCGAGCCAGCAGTTCTCGCCCTCCATGTGATCCGTGAAGTTGAGGCCCTCATTCTTCCGCAACTGCTTCTCGGCCTCCAACTCCTTGGCCAGGATCCCCTCTCGGGTTTTGGCCTCCGACAGCACCTTCTCGAGACCCTCCAACTTCAGATTGAGGTCTTTGATGGAGTTGTTGGCCTCGGAGAGCTCCCCGGCCCTGCTGACAGCCGTGCCCTGCGCCTCCGTCAGGGCGCTGTTGAGCGTGTCCTTCTCCTAGGACAGCTTCAGGCCATGCTCCTTCAGCTCATCCCGCTCCACCTCGAGCTCCTTCACCTTGCCGGCGTGAACCTGGGTCTGGGCATTGAGTGCCTCTTTGTGCCTCTGCTCCAGCTCACTGGTCCGCTGCAAGACAAGCTTCTCCACCTCTTCATCCTTGCTACGAAGCATGGCGGCAAGCTTCTCCTCGCGTGCGGCGAGGTCCTCCTCCTGGGAGTTCATTGCGGCCTCGTGCTGGGTCCGGGCGGCCACGGCGGCAGCGGCCAAGCCCTCCGCCGTCTCCTGGGCCTTCTCGATGTCGGCCAGCTTCATGGTGAGCTCCACATCGCGCTTGGCCAGCTTGCCCTAGGCAGCCTTCAGCTCCTTGTGAGCCTCGCGGAACCAGTCCTGCGTCTCGGCAACGCGCTTCTGGAGGTCCGCCTCCGCCTTCTCCACCACTGCCATCCTGGACTTAACCTTGTCCAGGCGGGCGCGGTGGAGTGCCTAGAGCTTTCGGAAGCTGGCGCCCATGGCGTGGAGGAGCCGCTCTTCCTGCGAGCCGTCGCCACGACCGATCGGCTCGTCGATGACTTCAAGCCCGGCAGCGGCGAGCACTTCGTCGTTGAACACCTCTCCCTCAACGGGTGTCCTGGTGCTCGACGCACCTGGAAGGTGGACGAACAAGTCGTCACTCACCCTCAGGTACTTGCCGGAGCCGGAAGCAGCAGAAGAGGAAGGCTGGTCGTCAGCCACTTCCTCCTCCTCCTCAGCAGCGGCCCCGCCGGCCACCCCGACGTGCCCCTTGCCGGTCTCCTCAGCTGTGGCCTTACCGGCCTCCCCGGCGGGCCCCTTGGCGGCGTCCTCAGCAGCGCCCCTAGTGGCCTCCTCCGTGGCGATCTTCTCGGCGTCCGCCTCGGCGGCCTTGGAGACGCCCTCGATGACGGCGTCCACATCCTCCGGGTTCACCGAGGAGGGATCTGGACACCAAAGAAGGGAGTGAGGCAAGGCCAGGACCAAGAGCCAGAAAGAAAGAGGAACAGGGACGAACTGCGAACGACTTACCAGTGCCAGTACCAGGCTGGGAAACGGAAGTCCCCTCCCCGCCAACATTTGCCGTCGAGGCAAAGCCACTGGCGCCCAAGTTCTCCTCCTCCTCCTCCATGTGCATGGGCTCGGTGCTCGGCGCCCTTGCCGAGGACGCCCCTCGGGGCAGCGTGGTCGATGGGGGCGGCCTGTTGGGAGTAGCCCTCCGCGGCTCCTCCTGCTGCAGCTCTCCTCCTGCATACCTGGCAAGGTCCGCACCAAAGTGTCATGCCCATGACACGTGTCGATGGGGGAAGAGTGATGAACTTACACTGGGGGCTATGCCGGGGGCTGCTGTCCGGGCTGCTCAACACCACCAGTGGCGCCCTCGAAGTACCAGCCGGGGGCTGGAAAAACGCCGAGACCTTGGCCCTCTTCACTCTCTGGGCTAGCATCTCCGCGTCCCTGCAAAGACGAAGACAAGTCAAGACAAGCGACACAGGTTGAGGAGGCAAAGATAGCAAAAAGGAACCTGATACTTACTCGTCGTCCGCCTCCTCCTCTGTTGTCTTCCTCTTCCTCCTCGGGCTGAGGGACCCATAAACAAAAGTGACCTCGCATCAACACCCGCCGGAGGAGGGGAAGGAGGTGGTGTCTGGGCACGCATGGACGAAGAAGGGGCGGCTGTCTTCTTCTTCACCACAGCCTTTGCCGTCTTCTTCGCCGCCCTGCCGGGCTGGACTGGCTCACCGGAACTAGCCTGCCGCCACCCACCGGGCGAGCTCCTCCTCCTCCGCGGCCGTCGCGTCCTTGTCCTCCACACCACCGGCGCTGCCGGCCTCCTCGGCAAGCTTCGCCTCCATCGCCCTGGCGGCGATGTAGTCCAGCTCCGCTTGGGTGGTGTCCTGGACGAGCAGCCGCTTGGCGTCGGCGTTGACATACCCCTCGTGCAGGGTGTCGAAGAACTGCTGCACCTTGGTGTCATCCGGCTTGGCCTAGCTCGGGTCAGGCCCATGCGCGTTGCAGTCCGGCATCATGGCGATGATGTCGGTCCGGTGTGAATTGTTGCACAACAGGACCACCCCCGTTGGCAGCTTGAACAGAGGCCCCTTGAGGACCTTGCCGGCCTTCGCGGCGGCCCTCGCGAACTTGCCGGTCCGCTTGACCTCGCTGTCGCGGCCCACATCAAGCTAGAAGAGCTGCTGTCAAAAATGGGCGTGTCCCATCACTGTGAAGTTATGGTCGAGGCCGGGACGAAGCCGCATGATGTCGGCGGGGTTCGTGAAGAGCCAGGCTGGCCTCCCCTTGTTATACAGTGGAGCGATCCGGTGGCGGATAAAGTCTGCCCTGATCATCTCAAGGGTGAGCCCGGCCTCGGTGAGATAGAGGATCCTGGTGGTGCCGACCATGAGCTTCTCGTCGTCAGCGTCGACGTTGCTCCAATCGCTTCTGCGGACCGGCGGCGCCCGGTGAACTTCGCAGAATGCCGGCGGGTCCTTCTCCTCGATCCAGCACCACCGCCCCCACCATTCTTCCCACCTCTCCTTCATGGCGCCCTTCGGATACACTCCCTTGGACCGTGAGACCCAGGCGATGCAACCGGAGATGGCCCCCCCTGGTTAGATTCGAGGGGAGAAGTAATGGCGAAAGAGCGCCGTGTTGGGATGCACCCCGGCGAAGCCCTCGCAGAGATGCGCGAAAGGGCCATGCACGCCACCGCATTAGGAGTAAAATCCAGGAGGTGGAAACCAAAGGCATGCATGACGTCGCTGAAGAAATCGGATAAGGGAGGACAGAGCCCGCAGGAAAAATAATCGACAAAGAAGGGGTACCGATTTGGGGCAGCCTAGTCGGCAGGGATGACGCGCGTGGCTGGATGCCCCGAATTCTCCCCCCATGTCTTCACCCCCCACAGGGGCCTGAAGGGGCGGCTCCGCCGCTCCGGCGTCCTTGGCCACTCCCTTGCCCTTGGTGAATTTTGGTGCCATGGCGGCTGGGGAGGGGGGCAAGATAGAGGGCGACGGAAGTGCAATGGCGGCGAGCAGGGGCGAAGCTTGGAGAAGAAGAGGAAGACAAGCGGAAGCTTTCAAGATTGTGGTTGCGCGAAGGCTAAAAGGAACTATGTGCCCGCGGTTATCCCTTTTTATGGGGAAGGTGCGGGTCGCGCTGCCCATTTACTGTGATGTGACGCATGCGTGTGGAAACCGCCCCACGCATGCCGCCCACGTCACACGCACCTCTCCACCCCACGCCACGCCACGCGCGGGTCGCGGGAAGCGCAGCGCGCAAAAAGTTTTACCGTGATAAAATCCTCCCAGCCTGCCCGTGCACCGTTTTGGGCCTGGCCCAACAACGTGTCGCACTTATGTGTAGCCCAGGCCCGGGGCCTCCTGTCGGTGTACAAAAGGGGGTGCACTTTTGTACCCCTATACCCGTGCACGGGCAGTCGGAGCCGCGCCCACGGTCACACCAAGCAGAACAGGGGAGGTGAGCCAAGGTAAGACCGAAGCCCAAGATAATCAGAGCAACACCAAGGCCAAGACCACAAAGAGCATAGGGACGAAGCAGGTTACTCCGGCAAGACCTTTGCCGGGGGAGCCTCAGCAGCCCCGGCAAGACCCTTGCCGGGGCAGCTCGCCCCACCCCAACAGAGCGAGCCACCCTTGAGGCCACGGTCTCCAACATCACGTTGGGCCAAGGCTCGGGAGGCACCTCCGTGGTGGCATGCAGATCTTTATGAAGACAAGGAACACTGAAGGTCAGATGAGGATTAGGGGATGACGGTCCATGGCAAGATCCTTGACGAGGAAGCCACCAGACCCCCGGCAAGGTCCTTGCGGGGGACGACAGCGCGCCACGGAAAGACCCTTGCCGGTGCCACACGGCAAGACCCTTGCCAGGCCACCCGGCAAGGCCCTCACCAAGGACGCCAGTGGAGCCACCGCTAGGCCCGCGCCAACCAAGTTTCCACCGCTACTCACATGCAGCTACCAGCCCAACCAGCTGGGCGGGCACCTGCGTGGCAACGTCCAGCTCCCAGGCCAACTCATCGAGCGCCTAGGTGACGGCATGCAGATCTTCGTGAAGGCTCCACCACCACGCCACCTCAGCTGCCTGCCTGCCTACATGGCACCGCATACATCACTAGCCAGGGCGCGTGTCGAAGCGAGGAGGAGCGGCGATGGACGGGATGGGCCTCGCCCCCGTCCCCAATAAAGCAAGGAGACACCTAAGCTACGCATTAAATGCATCTTGTCATGTAATAAGAGCGATAAGCTCATAGCACTGTGCGCCTTTCCACCTCCTGTGTGCCACCGTGGCAACCCCTTTCGACTATAAAAGGAGGCCCATGGCATACTGGAGAGGGATTCGGCTCTTTCGAACCACGCACTCACCACAGCTAGTTTGAGAGCTCAAGAACTCTCTGAAATACGCCCACCAAAGCAGGACTAGGGTTTTACGCATCCTCGCGGCCCGAACCTGGGTAAACGATCCTTGTGCTGGTTACTAGCCCTACTCTTCTCGCAACCACGCGCCCCGACAACTGTAGTAGGGATTCTTGTGATCCCATAGGTGTTGTTTCCAAGACAGAAACCTATGGCCCCCGGGTCTATTCTCCATCATATTAATCTTCCGTCAACAAGCTATTTCTATCTTTGTTTATTTTGCTTTCTTTACTTTTACTCTTTATTATAAAAATACAAAAATATTATATTATCATCTCTATCAGATCTCACTCTCGTAAGTGACCGTGAAGGGATTGACAACCCCTTTATCGCATTGGTTGCGAGGTTCTTATTTGTTTGTGTAGGTGCGTGGGACTCGAACGTGGTCTCCTACTGGATTGATACCTTGGTTCTCAAAAACTGAGGGAAATACTTACGCTACTTTACTGCATCACCCTTTCCTCTTCAAGGGAAAACCAACGCAGTGCTCAAGAGGTAGCAAGAAGGATTTCTGGCGCCGTTGCCGGAGAGACTACGCAAAAGTCAAGACATACCAAGTACCCATCACAAACTCTTATCCCTCGCATTACATTATTTGCCATTTGCCTCTCGTTTTCCTCTCCCCCACTTCACCCTTGCCGTTTTATTCGCCCTCTCCTTCCGTTCGCCTCTTTTTCGCTTGCCTTGTCGTCATTGCTAGTCCTTTATATACTCCTTTGTCTCCCGAGAATGAAGTTATCAATTCTAAACAAAGGGAGGGAGAAAATTTAAAAGGTGCTTGGTATAGAATTTGCAACGCTCAAAATAAATCTGCTAGAAAGCAATCTACTTCCGTTCTTCTTCGCAACTTTTATGTAGGCGTCACGTCTTGGAATAGATATATTCTTGATACCATTACCGGAGGGAATTTCTTGGGTAGCCATACTTTTGATTATTACAATGCTATGACAAATTTGTTTGGCTCTCCACCTCTTTTGGTTAATGGAACTATGTTAACTTTGGAGCATGTAATATAAAGACTTCAAATTATTGAAAATAAAGTTGCTACCGTAGAGTTGATTGAGAATTTGGATAAAAAGATCCACAACCAAATTACCAAATATGGATCTAAGGTAGGAGTCATGTTGAAATTTTTTAAAGATAAGGAACCCTTAGTTAATGAAAGAATAGATCAGGATTCCACTAGAATCGATAAGCTTGAGGGTATCATTACCAACTTGGGGACTGCTTTTTCTTCCGTAAAGAATACTCCAAATCCTCCTACCAAAATTTCCAAGCTTATGTATGTTCCTAAAAATAAGGGTGAATCCTCTAGTAAAGAAACTGCGGATCTCAACTCAATAAGTGTTCATCCCAATCTTTTTTCTATCATTAAGGAACCATTTGCTACAAATGATTTTCTCAATTTCATGCCTAGAAGTTTGATAATTAATAAAAAGAAAGAAACTCCTAGGGGTCATAGGTGTCTTATTGAAGAATTGCCAACTAAAGATGACGATACCTAGATCTATCCTTGTTTTTATGCCTAGCTAGGGGCGTTAAACGATAGCACTTGTTGGGAGGCAACCCAATTTTATTTTAGTTTTTTTCTTTTTGGTTATGTTTAGTAATAAATAATACATCTAGCTTCTGTTTAGATGTGGTTTTGTGTTTTAATTAGTGTTTGTGCCAAGTAGAATCTTTGGGAAGACTTGGGGAAGTCTTTGCGATCTTGCTGTAAAAAACAGAAACTTTAGCGCTCACGAGATTATCTTCAACTTTTTACTGGAGAGTGCTATTTATTTGATTATTTGTTCAGATGAATAATAGATAAATTCCTCACATCTAGCAATTTATTTTAGAATTTTTTGAGTTCCATAAGTTTCCTTTAGTTACAGATTACTACAGACTGTTCTGTTTTTGACAGATTCTGTTTTTCGTGTGTTGTTTGCTTATTTTGATGAATCTATAGCTAGTAAAATAGTTTATAAACCATATATAAGTTGGAATACAGTAGGTTTAACACCAATATAAATAAATAATGAGTTCGTTACAGTACATTGAAGTTGTGTTTTGCTTTCTTTCGCTAACGGAGCTCACGAGATTTTCTGTTAAGTTTTGTGTTGTGAAGTTTCCAAGTTTTGGGTGAAGATTTGATGGATTATGAAACAAAGAGTGGCAAGAGCCTAAACTTGGGGATTCCCATGGCACCCCAAGGTAAATCCAAGGACACCAAAAAGCCAAAGCTTGGGGATGACCCGGAAGGCATCCCCTCTTTCGTCTTCGTCCATCGGTAACTTTACTTGGGGCTATATTTTTTTACCACATGATATGTGTTTTGCTTGGAGCGTATTGTATGAGTTGAGTCTTTGATTTTTAGTTTACCACAATCATCCTTGCTTTACACACCTTTTGTGAGAGACACACATGATTCGGAATTTATTAGAATACTCTATGTGCTTCACTTATATCTTTTGAGCTATATAGTTTTTGCTCTAGTGCTTCACTTATATCTTTTGAGCTATATAGTTTTTGCTCTAGTGCTTCACTTATATCTTTTAGAGCACGGCGGTGGTTTGTTTTATAGAAATCATTGTTCTCTCATGCTTCACTTATATCATTTTGAGAGTCCTACAAAACAGCATGGTAATTTGCTTAAATTGTGAAATTAGTCCAAATATGATAGGCATCCAAGATTAGTAAAAACTTTCTTATTAGTGCGTTGAATACTAAGAAAAGTTTGATGCTTGATGATTGTTTTGAGATATGGAGGTAGTTATATTAAAGTTGTGCTAGTTGAGTAGTTGTGAATTTGAGAAATACTTGTGTTGAAGTTTGCAAGTCCCGTAGCATGCACGTATGGTAAATGTTGTGCAACAAATTTGAAACATGAGGTGTTCTTTGATTGTCCTCCTTATGAGTGGCGGTCGGGGACAAGCGATGGTCTTTTCCTACCAATCTATCCCCCTAGGAGCATGCGCGTAGTGCTTGGTTTTTGATGACTTGTAGATTTTTGCAATAAGTATGTGAGTTCTTTATGACTAATGTTGAGTCCATGGATTATACGCATTCTCAACCTTCTATCATTGCTAGCCTCTTCGGTACCCTGCATTGCCCTTTCTCGCCTTGAGAGTTGGTGCAAACTTCGCCGGTGCATCCAAACCCCGTGATACGATACGCTCTATCACACATAAACCTCCTTATATCTTCCTCAAAACAACCACCATACCTACCTATTATGGCATTTCCATAGCCATTCCGAGATATATTGCCATGCAACTTTACACCGTTCTGTTTATCATGACATGTTTCATCGTTGTCATATTGCCATACATGATCATGTAGTTGACATCGTATTTGTGGCAAAGCCACCTTCCATATTATTTCATACATGTCACTCTTGATTCATTACCCATCCCGGTATACCGCCGGAGGCATTCATATAGAGTCATGCTTTGTTCTAGTATCGAGTTGTAATCATTGAGTTGTAAATAAATAGAAGTGTGATGATCATCATTCATAGAGCATTGTCCCAAAAAAGGGAGGCCCAAAAAATAGAAAATAAAAAGGGGGACAATGCTATTATCCTTTTTTCCACACTTGTGCTTCAAAGTAGCACCATGATCTTTATGATAGAGAGTCTCTTGTTTTGTCAATTTCATATACTAGTGGGAATTTTTCATTATAGAACTTAGCTTGTATATTCCAACAATGGTCTTCCTCAAATGCTCTAGGTCTTCGTGAGCAAGCAAGTTGGATGCACACCCACTTAGTTTCTTTTTTTGAGCTTTCATACATTTATAGCTCTAAGTGCATCCGTTGCATGGCAATCCCTACTCCTTGCATTGACATCAATCGATGGGCATCTCCCTAGCTCATTGATTAGCTGCGTCAATGTGAGACTTTCTCCTTTTTTGTCTTCTCCACATAACCCCCATCATCATATTCTATTCCACCCATAGTGCTATCTCCATGGCTCACGCTCATTTATTGTGTGAAAGTTGAAATTTTTTTGAGATTACTAAAGTATGAACAATTGCTTGGCTTGTCATCGGGGTTGTGCATGATGAGAGCATTCTTGTGTGACGAAAATGGAGCATGACCAAACTATATGATTTTGTAGGGGTGAACTTTCTTTGGCCATGTTATTTTGAGAAGACATAATTGCTTAATTAGTATGCTTGAAGTATTATTACTTTTATGTCAATATTAAACTTTTATCTTGAATATTTCGGATCTGAATATTCATACCACAAATAAGAGAATTATATTCATAATTATGCCAAGTAGCATTCCACATCAAAAGTTCTGTTTTTATCATTACCTACTCGAGGACGAGCATGAATTAAGCTTGGGGATGCTTGATACGTCTTCAACGTATCTATAGTTTTTTATTGTTTCATGCTATTATATATTCTGTTTTTGACGTTTAATGGGCTTTATTATACACTTTTATATTATTTTGGGTCTAACCTATTAACCGGAGGCCCAACCCAAATTACTGCTTTTTTTGCCTATTTCAGTGTTTCAAAGAAAAGGAATATCAAACGGTGTCCAAACGGAATGAAACCTTCGGGAACGTGATTTTCGGAACAAACGTGATCTAGAGGACTTTTAGTGGACGTCAAGCAACCGACGAGGAAGCCACAAGGCAGGGGGCACGCCCTCCACCCTTGTGGGCCCCTCGTGGCTCCACCAACCTACTTCTTCCTCCTATATATACGTACGTACCCCCAAACCATCAGAATGGGAGCCAAAAATCTAATTCCACCGCCGCAACCTTCTGTACCCGTGAGATCCCATCTTGGGGCCTTTTCCGGCGCTCCCTCGGAGGGGCCATTGATCACGGAGGGCTTCTACATCAACACCATAGCCTCTCCGATGATGTGTGAGTAGTTTACCTTAGACCTTCGGGTCCATAGTTATTAGCTAGATGGCTTCTTCTCTCTCTTTGGATCTCAATACAAAGTTCTCCTTGATTCTCTTGGAGATCTATTTGATGTAACTCTTCTTTTGTGGTGTGTTTGTCGAGACCGATGAATTGTGGGTTTATGATCAAGATTATCTATGAACAATATTTGAATCTGCTCTGAATTATTTTATGTATGATTGGTTATCTTTGCAAGTCTCTTTGAATTATCAGTTTTGTTTGGCCTACTAGATTGATCTTTCTTGCAATGGGAGAAATGCTTAGCTTTGGGTTCAATCTTGCGGTGCTCGATCCCAGTGACAGTAGGGGAAACGACACGTATTGTATTGTTGCCATCGAGGATAAAAAGATGGGGTTTATATCATATTGCATGAGTTTATCCCTCTACATCATGTCATCTTGCTTAAAGCGTGATCTGTTCTTATGAACTTAATACTCTAGATGCATGATGGATAGCGGTCGATGTGTGGACTAATAGTAGTAGATACAGGCAGGATTTGGTCTACTTGTCACGGACGTGATGCCTATATACATGATCATACCTAGATATTCTCATAACTATGCTCAATTCTATCAATTGCTCGACAGTAGTTTGTTCACCCACCGTAATACTTATGCTATCTTGAGAGAACCCACTAGTGAAACCTATGGCCCCCGGGTCTATTCTCCATCATATTAATCTCCGTCAACAAGCTATTTCTATCTTTGTTTATTTTGCTTTCTTTAATTTTTACTTTTTATTATAAAAATACCAAAAATATTATCTTATCATCTCTATCAGATCTCACTCTCGTAAGTGACCGTGAAGGGATTGACAACCCCTTTATCGCGTTGGTTGCAAGGTTCTTATTTGTTTGTGTAGGTGCGTGGGACTCGAGTGTGGTTTCCTACTGGATTGATACCTTGGTTCTCAAAAACTGAGGGAAATACTTACGCTACTTTACTGCATCCCCCTTTCCTCTTCAAGGGAAAACCAACGCAATGCTCAAGAGGTAGCAGTCGTTATTGCTTTCGGGGTGCTTCTTCTGGGTGCGATTTTGTGCTGCTGCTATTTATGGAGGAAGAAACGTCAGGCCAAAACGGCACCAAGTAGTCATAGACTCATAGTGATGTGCTTCTTGTGAGGCGCAAGAACACCCCGCGGCGAGCCTGGCACGAAATCAACAGCTGGCAGAAAATAGGATGATTTCCGAGAAAGATCTTGACCTCCCGTTCTTCGACCTAGAGGCGATTCTGACTGGGACGGATGATTTCAACCCAGATAGTAAGATCGGGCAAGGTGGATTTGGTTCTGTCTATATGGTATATATATATATATATATATATATATATATATATATATATATATATATATATATATATATATATATATAAATCAATTAACACTATAGAAGCTTGTTATATTTACCGTTGTGGATTTTAATTTATTGGATCTGCAATTCAATGAGCAGGGAAAACTTGAGGATGGACAAGAAGTAGTTGTCAAAAGGTTATCGAAGAAATCAGTACAGGGTGTTGGGGAATCCAAGAAAGAGGTAAAACCGATAGCAAAGCTTCAACATGGGAACCTTGTGAAGCTGATCGATTGCTGCATGGACGACGACGAGAGAATGCTTGTCTATGAGTTCATGCCCAACAACAGCCTAGACACATTCATATTTGGTAAGTTCGTTTTCTCTATAGAAATAGCTTCTAATTAACTTGTCGTGCCGGGATTACATCTGCAATTTGCTTACCACAGTTGATATATTTGTGCCGCAGATGAAGAAAAGCGCAAGTCACTAGTATGGAACAACCATTTTGAGATCATCATGGGGATTGCGCGGGGTCTGCTATATCTCCATGAAGACTCCCGGGTCAGGATCATACATCAGGATATGAAGGCAAGCAATGTGTTATTAGACAGAAATATGATCCCCAAGATCTCCGACTTTGGCATCGCGAGAATGTTTGGAGGTGATCAGACAACTGAATATAGCATGAAGGTCATTGGGACATAGTGAGTACTATCTCCCTCTCGATTAATGTTTGCATATACTACCTTTGAAAATGGGCCTTCATGCTGACTAGTGAGATGGTGGTTTTCAGTGGCTACATGTCTCCAGAATATGCAATGGACGGTGTGTTCTCCAAGAAGTCCGATATCTATAGCTTCGGGGTCCCGGTGATAGAGATCATCACTGGCAAGAGGAATCGAGGCTTTTACGATGATGAGCATGATCTCAACCTCCTTGGTTGTGTAATTAGCATCATTAATTGTCAAAAGTGATCGATATTTGATTGTTTTTTGTTACTAATATGCAATCATGTTAATTATTTTTTAGGCCTCGATGTTGTGGAAAGAAGGTCGGGGAGTGGAGTTACTGGATGAAGTAATAGGCGGCACCTTTGATTACGATGTGGTGCTCAGGTGCATACAGGTCGCTCTCCTGTGTGTTCAAGTGCATCCTAGGAGTAGGACCCTTATGTCCTCTGTTTTCATGTTGCTGAGCAGTGAGAATGCAACAATGTCAGAGCCTAAAGAACCTGGAGTGAACATTGGGAAGAACACGTCTGACACTAAATCGTCTCAAACCCAGACAAGAATGAGCTTAACAAAAACTACAGTGGATGCTAGGTAGTTAGGTAGAAAATCTTGTTGCTTTCTTTGTCTAAACGAATAGTTTGTACATCATAGGCATTTGTATTTTACCTAGTGTCACAACCTCTTGGAATGTTTTACTATGAGATTCAAAGTTTAATTACTCATCAAAGAGCTACATCATTACATAATAAACATGTTTTTGTTTTAGAAAATAGGCATAAGGAGCTTCCGACTTTAAATTAATAAAGTCAATAGAAGCCAGAGGGACCACAAAACATTAAGTTCTTACAAAACAAGCTTGGAAATTAAAATGCATGTATACATCTCGCGACTCAAAGAGAGCGCTATCGAAACTACTGTACGACCATCTCCAACTCAAGTATTCACGTGAATGATGTGCAGGTGCTTGATCTTGAGAAGGATATCCATCACCGCCTCACAGTCCTAACCTAGAGGGCGCCACTGCAGAAAAACAAGACTATTTAAAGTTATATATAATTAGCAGGATGGGATGGAATTGTCCCCTCAATGGCTAGCTTATTTCGAGTAGTCCAAAGCTCCCAAGCTAAATCACTAAACATTCTCCAAGCTAAAAGATTATGCTGCCGGTGGGAGTTGTTTAACAACTTTAGGATCACTATCATAGATCTGGGGCTCCAAGAGAAACCAACACGCTCACAAACACAACTCCATAGGAATTTGGTAGGTGTCGGTGTCAAAACGGGCAGACCTCAGGGTAGGGGTGCCAAGCTGTGGATTCCCGGATCAATGAATAGGATCGAAGGAGACGATGTTTTACCCAGGTTCGGGCCCTCTCTAAGAGGTAAAACCCAATGTCATGCTCTTGTTTATATTGATGGAGTATCAAGTATAGAGTTGATCTACCTCGAGATTGTATTATGTGGTCTAAACCCTAATGGTATGATGATGAATGTCATAATCATCTATCGACTAGTCTAGCCTCGGCTTATGTAAAGTACTAGAGGCCTAGGATACAAGAGTCCTAGCCGAATACGTCGGTGGAGAGGAGTACTTGTCTTGATCACCAAGTCTTATGGAATCCTCCTTGTATTCGACGTTGGCTGCCCGAAGTGGCCCATGAGTGACCGCCATGGGGGTCCTCGCCCGATCCAGCTAGTCGGGAGACGATGTGGTGAGTACCCCCTAGTCCAGGACACCGTCAGTAGCACCCTAAACCGGTCTTCAAATTGGGGACGCTCCTCGGTTCTTCTAAATTGTTCTTCATGTTTGGTCGCCGGTCTTGAAAACTGGTTCAACAAATCTTCCCATCTTCGATCTTGAGGATTGTCGAGCTAAATCCGAAGAGTTCATACGTCGGGCATCGGAGGAGCTCTTTAAGTCTTCAGCCTTTATCAATGCCTTGTTATTTTTACGCCACACCTCGGGTTTGAAGTATTTCCCGAGCTGCGGTGTCCTCTTGCTACCGAGCTACAATGCCGGACTGCATCCGAGGTGTCTTTTTGCAGCCGAGCTCCAACGCCGAACTGCATCCGAGATGTCTTTTTGCAGCCGAGCTCCAATGCCGACCTACATCCGAGGTGTCATAAATTACCTCATTCTTGAAAAAATTTGAAGGAGTTTAGCCGAGCTTAATGCCGGAAATGCCATCTATAGAGTCAGCCACATGCATCCGAGTTTTATGCCGGACTGCTTCCGAGGTGATGCACCACCTCGGTCTTCGGCTGATTGCTTGCGGATATATTTTTCTAGATTGGTGCAATTTATTCTCTGTCGAGATATATAGTCGTCCTAAAATCCAAGATGCACCTGAAGGAAAACATGAAACCGGTGATCCGAGTAGCCCCTGAGACTCAGGTCGATTCGCGAAATCGGCCTGAGGATCGACTCCTAGCTCAACAGCATACGTAGGAATAGAAACACAATGTGATATATTAGAGGTGATACTGATCGGTGGACGGACCCTTGAGAGAGGGTTTTGAGAAGTTGTCGTAATATATTGGCTTGATGCCGGATAAGTCCCAGATGATACCTATTGTTGTTTGATACGTCTCCAACGTATCTATAATTTATGAAGTATTCATGCTGTTATTTTATCAGTCTTAGATGTTTATAATCATTTTATAGTCATTTTATATCATTTTTTGGGACGAACCTATTCACATAGTGCCAAGTGCCAGTTGCTATTTTTTACATCGCAGAAAATCACTATCAAACGGAGTCCAAACACCGTGAAACTTTTTGTGGATTTTTTATGGGCCAGAAGACTCCCGATGGGCCAGAGCAGCACCTGGGGGGGTGCCCCGAGGGGGCACAACCCACCAGGATGCACTAGGCCTCTTGGCATGCCCAGGTGGGTTGTGCCCACCTCGGTGGCCTCCCGCACCCCCTCTTTGCACTATAAATTCCCAAATATTTCGAAACCCTTCGGGGTTAACCTAGATCATAAGTTCCGCCGCCGCAGGGCTCCGTAGCCACAGAAAACCAATCCAGACCCGTTCCGGCACCCTTCTGGAGGGGGGAATCATCTTCGGTGGCCATCTTCATCATCCCGGTGGCCACCACGATGAGGAGGGAGTAGTCCACCCTCGGGGCTGAGGGTTTGTATCAGTAGCTTTGTGTTTAATCTCCCTCTCTCTCTCTCTCGTGATCTATATCATGGGCTTTGTTAATATAGTTTGATCATATGATGTTTCTGATAACCCACAAGTATAGGGGATCAATTGTAGCCTCTTTCGATAAGTAAGAGTGTCGAACCCAACGAGGAGCTAAAGGTAGAACAAATATTCCCTCAAGTTCTATCGACCACTGATACAACTCTACGCACGCTTAACATTCGCTTTACCTAGAACAAGTATGAAACTAGAAGTACTTTGTAGGTGTTTTTGGATAGGCTTGCAAGAATATAAAGAGCATGTAAATAAAGACTAGGGGCTGTTTAGATAAAGACACAACTAAATTAGTTTTAGTAGAGAGCTTTTTGTTATGAGAAAGTTATTTGTCCCTAGGCAATCGATAACTAGACCGATAATCATTATTGCAATTTTATTTGAGGGAGAGGCATAAGCTAACATACTTTCTCTACCTGGATCATATGCACTTATGATTGGAACTCTAGCAAGCATCCGCAACTACTAAATATCATTAAGGTAAGACCCAGCCATAGCATTAAAGTATCAAATCCTCTTTATCCCATACGCAAACAACCTACTTACTCGGGTCTGTGCTTCTGTCACTCATGCCACCCACCATAAGAGAATCATGAACATATTGCAAACCCTACAATGGGAATCCCTCACGCTTGCGCAACACGGAGAGCACCATAGGACAACACCAATAATAAAACATGCAACTCAAACCAATCTTGATCATCAAATAACCCATAGGACAAAACAGATCTACTGAAACATCATAGGATAGCCATACATCATTGGGAAATAATATATAGCGTTGAGCACCATGTTTAAGTAGAGATTACAGCGGGTAAGAGAGAGGTTACACCGCTGCATAGAGGGGGGAAGAGTTGGTGATGATGGCGGTGAAGTTGTTGGTGAAGATTGCGGTGATGATGATGGCCACGGCAGCGTTCCGGCGCCAAAGGAAGAGAAGGGGAGAGGGGGCCCCTTCGTCTTCTTCTTCCTTGACCTCCTCCCTAGATGGGAGAAGGGTTTCCCTCTGGTACTTGGCCTCCATGGCGTGGGAGGGGCGAGAGCCCCTCCGAGATTGGATCTGTCTCTCTATCTCTCTCCGTTTCTGCGTTCTGTTTTCTGGCCCTTCACCATTTGTTAAATTCTTAGAGATACGTAACTCCGATTGGGCTGAATTTTGGAGACGATCTCTATCCGGAAATTAGCTTTCTCGCGGTGCAACAAGGGCTCCAACCTCCTTACGGGGTGGCCACAAGGGTCCAGGGCACGCCTGACCCCCTGGGGCGCGCCCCCTACCTCGTGGCCCCCTCGGGCATCGTATCGCGTTGATTCTTCTTCCCAAAAACCATAAATATTCCAAAAAATCTCCGTCAAGTTTTATCCCGTTTGGACTCCGTTTGATATGGGTTTTCTGCGAAACAAAAAACATGCAACAAACAGGAACTGGCACTGGGCACTGGATCAATATGTTAGTCCCAAAAATAGTATAAAAAGTTGCCAAAAGTATATGAAAGTTATATAATATTGAAATGGAACAATCAAAAATTATAGATACGACGGACACGTATCAGCATCCCAAGCTTCATTCCTGCTCATCCTCGAGTAGGTAAATGATAAAAAAGATAATTATTGATGTGGAATGCTACCTAGCATAATCTTGATCATGTATCTAATCATGGCATGAATATTAAGACATGAGTGATTCAAAGCAATAGTCTATCATTTGACATAAAAACAATACTACTTCAAGCCTACTAATAAAACAATCATGTCTTTTCAAAATAACAAGGCCAAAGAAAGTTATCCCTACAAAATCATATAGTCTGGCTATGCTCCATCTTCACCACACAAAATATTCACATCATGCACAACCCCGATGACAAGCCAAGCAATTGTTTCATACTTTTGGCGTTCTCAAACCTTTTCAACTTTCACGCAATACATGAGCGTGAGCCATGGATATAACACTATATGTGGAATAGAATGGTCGTTCTAGAGAAGACAAAAAAGGGAGAAGATAGTCTCACATCAACTAGGCGTATCAACGGGCTATGGAGATGCCCATCAATAGATATCAATGTGAGTGAGTAGGGATTGCCATGCAACGGATGCACTAGAGATATAAGTATATGAAAGCTCAACAAAATAAACTAAGTGGGTGTGCATCCGACTCGCTTGCTCACGAAGACCTAGGGCATTTTGAGGAAGCCCATCATTGGAATATACAAGACAAGTTCTATAATGAAAACGGTGGCTTTGCCACAAATACGATGTCAACTGCATGATCATGCAAAGCAATATGACAATGATGGAGCGTGTCATAATAAACAGAACGGTTGAAAGTTGCATGGCAATATATCTCGGAATGGCTATGGAAATGCCATGATAGGTAGGTATGGTGGCTGTTTTGAGGAAGGTATATGGTGGGTGTATGATACCGGCGAAAAGTGCGCGGTGTTAGAGAGGCTAGCAATGGTGGAAGGAAGAAATTGCGTATAATCCATGGGCTCAACATTAGTCATAAAGAACTCATATACTTATTGCAAAAATCTACAAGGTATCAAAGCAAAGTATTACACGCATGCTCCTAGGGGGATAGATTGGTAGGAAAAGACCATCGCTCGTCCCCGACCGCCACTCATAAGGAAGACAATCAATAAATAAATCATGCTCCGACTTCATCACATAACGGTTCACCATACGTGAATGCTACGGGAATCACAAACTTTAACACAAGTATTTCCCAAATTCACAACTACTCAACAGCATGACTCTAATATAACCATCTTTATATCTCAAAACAATTATCAAGCATCAAACTTTTCTTAGCATTCAACACACTCATAAGAAAGTTTTTACTAATCTTGAATACCAAGCATATTAGGATTATTTAAGCAAAATACCATGCTATTTAAGACTCTCAAAATAATCTAAGTGAAGCATGAGAGATCAATAGTTTCTATAAAACAAATCCACCACCGTGCTCTAAAAGATATAAGTGAAGTACTAGAGCAAAACTATATAACTCAAAAGATATAAGCGAAGCACATAGAGTATTCTAACAAATTCCAAATCATGTATGGATCACTCAAAAGGTGTGTACAGCAATGATGATTGTGGTAAACTAAAAAGCAAAAACTCAAATCATAAAAGACGCTCCAAGCAAAACACATATCATGTGGTGAATAAAAATATAGCTCCAAGTAAAGTTACCGCTGGAAGTAGACGAAAGAGGGGATGCTTTCGGGGGCATCCCCAAGCTTTGGATTTATGGTGTCATTAGATTATCTTGGGGGTGCCATGGTCATCCCCAAGCTTAGGTTCTTGCCACTCCGTGTTCCATAATCCATCAAATCTTTTTCACCCAAAACTTGAAAACGTCACAACACAAAACTCAACAGAAAATCTCGTGAGCTCCGTTAGCGAAAGAAAACAAAAGACCACTTCAAGGTACTGTAATGAACTCATTCTTTATTTATATTGGTGTTAAACCTACTGTATTCCAACTCCCTATGGTTTATAAACTATTTTACTAGCCATAGATTCATCAAAATAAGCAAACAACACACGAAAAACAGAATCTGTCAAAAACAGAACAGTCTGTAGTAATCTGTAACTAATGCAAACTTATGGAATTCCAAAAAAATCATAAAAAATAGGATGACCTAGGCAATTTGTTTATTGATCATCAAAAATTGGAGTCAGTATTTTATCACGTTCTGGTGAGTTTTAACAATTATTTTCGTGAACAGAAAGTTTCTGGAAATTACAGCAAGATCAAATAACTATCATCCAAGAATATCCTATAGGTTTAACTTGGCACAAACACTAATTAAAACATAAAAACTCATCTAACCAGAGCCTAGAACAAATATTTATTCCTAAACAGAAGCAAAAGCAAAAAAAACTAAAAATAAAATTGGGTTGCCTCCCAACAAGCACTATCCTTTAACGCCCCTAGCTAGGCATAAAAGCAAGGATAGATCTAGGTATTGCCATAATAGTGGTATGGCAAGTCATGAAAACTTTTCTCATATTCTCTATGTTCAGTAGCAAGTTTTCTTTGAGGCAAACAAAAATAATCAAAAGGGCTAAATTTAATGGGACAAAAGTCCCTAAGATCAATCTCGGGAGGTATGGGTTCCTCCCTAGGCCCTTTGTATTGCACAACCAATTCATCATTACAAGCATTCTTTTGGCAAAAAGTTACAAGCCTTTGTTCAAGAGGAAAACCTAATCCATTATTATGAATAGCAAAATCATAATTAAGCATGGAAATTGTATCAACTAGAACATCGGCGGGAACCTTTTTCCTAAGATTTTCATTATAAGCAATATTATCCAAAGATTGTAAACGCATCATGTCTTATTGATTAAAAAGGATAGCTTCAATGGGAGGATGACTAGCATCTACCCTATAATGCGCAAAGATTTCTTTGGCCTCTTTTATTATAAATCTAAACTCATGAGCCAAAAAGATAGTGGCGGCACGCTTAACAGAAGAATGCTCAATATTAGAGAAATCTAGGAAAATTCTTTGTATGCAAGGATGCATGTGCATAAATTGCCTTTCACGTTCAACTATAAGCATGGCCATAGCGTCTGCAAGAATACTAGTTCTATGAAGAATAGAACCGCCCATAGAAGGCAAAGCACCGGCACAAGTAAAGAAATATTGAATAACTCCTTTTCCAATAACATTACCACTACCTATTCGAAATATTTTTGTATGCAAGGTAGGGGGTTCTTCAGCAGGAGCATCCGAATTTCCTATGATATTATTATTGTCCATATCGGCAATAATTTCCCCAATTTCATACATAACGACAGAGAAAGCAAGGGGTGAGAAGAAGAAGGCGAACGGAAAAGAGAGGGCGAATAAAAACGGCTAGGGTGAAGTGGGGGAGAGGAAAACAAGAGGCAAATGGCAAATAATATAATGCGGGAGATAAGGGATTGTGATGGATACTTGGTATGTTAACTTTTGCGTAGACCTCCCCGGCAACGGTGCCAGAAAAAGGTCTTGATAACCCACAAGTATAAGGGATCAATTGTAGCCTCTTTCGATAAGTAAGAGTGTCGAACCCAACGAGGAGCTAAAGGTAGAACAAGTATTCCCTCAAGTTCTATCGACCACCGATACAACTCTACGCACACTTAACGTTCGCTTTACCTAGAACAAGTATGAAACTAGAAGTACTTTGTAGGTGTTTTTGGATAGGCTTGCAAGAATATAAAGAGCACGTAAATAAAGACTAGGGGATGTTTAGATAAAGACACAACTAAATTAGTTTTAGAGAGCTTTTTGTTACGAGAAACTTATTTGTCCCTAGGCAATCGATAACTAGACCGGTAATCATTATTGTAATTTTATTTGAGGGAGAGGCATAAGCTAACATACTTTCTCTACTTGGATCATATGCACTTATGATTGGAACTCTAGCAAGCATCCGCAACTACTAAAGATCATTAAGGAAAAACCCAACCATAGCATTAAAGTATCAAATCCTCTTTATCCCATACGCAAACAACCTACTTACTCGGGTATGTGCTTCTGTCACTCACGCCACCCACCATAAGAGAATCATGAACATATTGCAAACCCTACAATGGGAATCCCTCACGCTTGCGCAACACGGAGAGCACCATAGAACAACACCAATAATAAAACATGCAACTCAAACCAATCTTGATCATCAAATAACCCATAGGACAAAACAGATCTACTGAAACATCATAGGATAGCCATACATCATTGGGAAATAATATATAGCGTTGAGCACCATGTTTAAGTAGAGATTACAGCGGGTAAGAGATAGGTTACACCGCTGCATAGAGGGGGGAAGAGTTGGTGATGATGGCGGTGAAGTTGTTGGTGAAGATTGCGGTGATGATGATGGCCACGACAGCGTTCCGGCGCCAAAGGAAGAGAAGGGGAGAGGGGGCCCCTTCGTCTTCTTCTTCCTTGACCTCCTCCCTAGATGGGAGAAGGGTTTCCCTCTGGTACTTGGCCTCCATGGCGTGGGAGGGGCGAGAGCCCCTCCGAGATTGGATCTGTCTCTCTGTCTCTCTCCGTTTCTGCGTTCTGTTTTCTGGCCCTTCACCATTTGTTAAATTCTTAGAGATACGTAACTCCGATTGGGCTGAATTTTGGAGACGATCTCTATCCGGAAATTAGCTTTCTCGCGGTGCAACAAGGGCTCCAACCTCCTTACGGAGTGGCCACAAGGGTCCAGGGCACGCCTGACCCCCTGGGGCGCGCCCCCTACCTCGTGGCCCCCTCGGGCATCGTATCGCGTTGATTCTTCTTCCCAAAAACCATAAATATTCCAAAAAATCTCCGTCAAGTTTTATCCCGTTTGGACTCCGTTTGATATGGGTTTTCTGCGAAACAAAAAACATGCAACAAACAGGAACCGGCACTAGGCACTAGATCAATATGTCAGTCACAAAAATAGTATAAAAAGTTGCCAAAAGTATATGAAAGTTGTATAATATTGGCATGTAGTAATCAAAAATTATAGATACAACGGAGACGTATCAGTTTCTCCTCTCTATACTCTTGTTGTGATGAATTGAATCTTTACCCTTTGAAGTTTTGTCATGTCGGATTGAATATTCAGATTTGAGATCACATGATGTATGTCTTGCAGTATGAATACTTGAGGTGACATTGGGGTATCTTATTGATTCACTTGATATATGTTATGGCACTCAACTTGCGGATTCCCGCGGTGATATTGGGGTCATCTATGCATAGGGGTTGATGCATGTTTTTATTATCTTTTCTCCGATAGACACTTTGGGGTCTCTTTGTAGTTCTTTGTGTGGATTGAGTATTATGAATATGAATATGCTTTGGTGTTATTCTAGTACGAACACCAAGATAGATCGAACGGAAACAATAGCTTTGTGTTATTTTAGTATAAACTATTGAATAGATCGAACGGAAAGAATAGCTTTGAGGTGGTTTCATACCCTAGAAACAATTCCTATCTTTTGTTCTCCGCTAATAGGAACTTGGGAGTGATTCTTTATTGTACTTTGAGGGATAATCATATGATCCAACTATGTTAGCACTATTGGGAGATTGCACTAGTAAAAGTACGGACCCTAAACCCTAGGCCCTATGACCCTAGACATAAATACTTAAAATGGATTAAACAGAAAAGAAAATAAATAAAGAAAAGAAATACAAAAAAATAGAACACAAACTAACAAAAAAATAGAAACAAAACACCCCCAGGCTCCGGCCCAGCTGGCCACCAGCCCAACTGGGCCAACCAGGCCGGCCCAGCTACGCCCGGACCCTCACTTCCTTATCCCCTGGGCAACCAAACCCTAAGCCACGATCCCCACTCCCCCACAGTCCACTCCTCCCTCTTCCCCCCGATCTAGTTCGGGGGTAACCAACCCCGACGCCGCCACCCTTCGACCCCGCAGCTACGTCGCCGCCCGGAACCGCCGCCGACTGTTGCCATGCTCCGCGCGCACACCTGCGTTGTCGTCCCGCACGACCACCACCTCCACCCCGAGCGTCCGCAGGTGGCCTGCCCCGCTATCCCCACGTTGGACACCGCCGCGTCGTCGTCATCGTTAGTGCATCCCCGTCGCACCTCGCCGCCCCGTCGTCACCGGAGCCTCCCCACTGGTCTGCCTCCTCGCCATACGTTGTCCCCGACAACCTCCTCGACCCCCACTGCCCGAATACCTACCCCCCCAGTGAGCTCCCCCTCCTCTCCCCCTTTACCTCTGTCGCCGGCGCCGTTCGTGACGCCCCGGCCTCCCCTACCGCGCGCACGCACGCGCCGCGCCCGTCGCGGCCCTCTGCTCGTCGCGTCGCTGAGAGCCGCGGCTCGCGCCTCACCCTCCCCCCATATCCATCGCGCTCCAGCGCCGCGCGCCCCGTGCACCCTCTTCTCCACCCTGCCGCACGCCCCGCGCGCGCACGCCCCCGCTCCCTCTACCCCCGCCTATGCGCCCGCTGCGTCGCGCTTGGGCTTCCAGCCCCTTGCGCACGCGCCCGTGCCACCGCGCGCTCACCATGGCCACGTCGCGCCTCCCGCCTCTTCCCCTACACGTCGATCCCTCGCCGCGCCGCCCTGCTCCGTCCGCGGCCACCGGCGCCGTGCCGCGCGCCCACCCCTTCGCTCGCTGGCCGAAGCGCCCGCTCGGGTGCCCAGTCGGGTTTCGCCCGTTAACCCGGGGCCCGACGCCCAACGCCCACACCCGTCTGCCCACTCACCCATTAAGCCCCCCAGGGCCAATGACAAGTGGGGCCCAGCCCCTGGAACGTTAAAAAAAGAATATAAATATATCAATAAATAATAATTAATTAATTAAGTTAATTAATGCTATTTAATTAACCTAGTTAACTGTTAGTTTAATTAAATAGTAATTAGTTTAGCTAAACCCTAATTAACCTAAACAGAGTATGACAGGTGGGTCCCACTAGACCCACACGTCAGTTTGACCCAATCAACACCTCTGTTGACTGCAGACGTCATGATGACGTCAGCAAACAATGTTCTGGATAATATTAAATTAAAATAATTAAATAAATTGTAAAAATGATTTAAAACTTTAGAAAATCATATAAAATAAACCGTAGCTCAGATAAAAATACTTTCTACATGAAAGTTGCTCAGAACGACGAGACGAATCTGTATACGCAGCCCGTTCGTTCGCCACACGTCCCTAGCATAACAAACACGCAACTTTTCCCCTCCGATTCATTTGTCCGAAAAAGCGAATAACCGGGGATACTTTCCCGGATGTTTCCCCACTTCGTCGGTATCACCTCCTACCGCGTTAGGGCATACCTAGCACTGCGTATTGCCTCATTATGTTTTGTGATGCTTTGTTTGCATTATATTTATTGTTTCTCCCCCCTCTTCTCTTCGGTAGATTACGAGGCTGACGTCGCTTCTGCCCTGATCGACTACGGTGTTGACGACCCCTCCTTCTTGCCAGAGCAACCAGGCAAGCCCCCCCCCCTTGATCACCAGATATCGCCTATTCTTCTCTACTGCTTGCATTAGAGTAGTGTAGCATGTTACTGCTTTCGGTTAATCCTATTCTACTGCATAGCCTGTCATTGTTGCTACAGTTGTTACCCTTACCTGCTATCCTACTGCTTAGCATAGGATGCTAGTTGTCCATCAGTGGCCCTACATTCTTGTTCGTCTTCCATGCTATACTACTGGGTCGTGATCTCTTCGGGAGGTGATCACGGGCATATACTATATAATTTACACTGTTACATTACCTGTGATACTGTTCGGAGATGGGGGCTGAAGGGGCAGGTGGTTCCACCAGGTAGTGGTGGGCCTGGGTTCCTGACGGCCCCCGGCTGTTACTTTGTGGCGAAGCGACAGGGCAGGTTGAGACCACCTAGACGAGAGGTGGGCCTGGCCCTATCGGCGTTCGCGGATACTTAACACGCTTAACGAGCTCTTGGTATTTGATCTGAGTCTGGCTACTGGCCTATACGCACTAACTAACTATGCAGGAAAGATATGGGCACTCGACGTCGTGGTATCAGCCGAAGCACTTCGTGACGTCAGCGACTGAGCGGCGAGCGCCGAGTTGGACCATGTAACATGACTTCCTTTATAATGGAGGTTGCTAGGTCTGCTCTCTGGCCGCGTACGCAACGTGCAGGTGTGCAATGGGCGATGGGCCCAGACCCCTACGCGCATAGGATTTAGACCGGCGTGCTGACCTCTCTCTTGTGCCTAGGTGGGGCTGCGACGTGTTGATCTTCCGAGGCCGGGCATGACCCAGGAAAGTGTGTCCGGCCAAATGGGATCAAGCGTGTTGGGTTATGTGGTGCACCCCTGCAGGGAAGTTAATCTATTCGAATAGCCGTGATCTTCGGTAACAGGACGACTTGGAGTTGTACCTTGACCTTATGACAACTAGAACCAGATACATAATAAAACACACCCTTCCAAGTGCTAGATATAACCTGGTGATCGCCCTCTAACAGGGTGACGAGGAGGGGATTGCCGGGTAGGATTATGCTATGTGATGCTACTTGGAGGACTTCAGTCTACTCTCTTCTACATGCTGCAAGACGGAGGCTGCCAGAAGCATAGTCTTCGACAGGATTAGTTATCCCCCTCTTATTCTGGCATTCTGCAGTTCAGTCCACCGATATGGCCCTTTACACATATACCCATGCATATGTAGTGTAGATCCTTGCTTGCGAGTACTTTGGATGAGTACTCACGGTTTCCTTGTTCCCCCTTTTTCCACTTTCCTTTACCCGGTTGTTGCGACCAGACGATGGAGTCCAGGAGCTAGACGCCACCGTTGATGACAACTCCTACTAGACCGGAGGTGCCTACTACTACGTGTAGCCCGCTGATGACGACCAGGAGTAGTTAGGAGGATCCCAGGCAGGAGGCATGCGCCTCTTTCGATCTGTATCCCAGTTTGTGCTAGCCTTCTTAAGGCAAACTTGTTTAACTTATGTCTGTACTCAGATATTGTTGCTTCCGCTGACTCGTCTATGATCGGGCACTTGTATTTGAGCCCTCGAGGTCCCTGGCTTGTATTATGGTGCTTGTATGACTTATTTATGTTTTTAGAGTTGTGTTGTGATATCTTCCCATGAGTCCCTGATTTTGATCGTAGACATTTGTGTGCATGATTAGTGTATGATTGAATCGGGGGCGTCATAAGTTGGTATCAGAGCCGACTGCCTGTAGGAATCCCCCTTTCCAACTCCTTGGCCGAAGTCGAGTCTAGACATTGCAAAACTTTTACTAACATGGTTGTGTGTCTTACGGGCACATGTCGCCATTGGGTGGTAGTAGGATCTTTTATTCCTCGACCTATACTCTGGGACTCTGACATCTCTTCTATTCGGGTTCAACGATTTTACTAACTCTGACTCTAGGTTCTCGATAATACTTCCTCCCGGAGAGCCCCTTATTACAGATGATCGTCTGCTACATCAGAAGAATCCGAAGATACTCTCCGATGTTCTCTTGAGACTTTATGGCATCGCTTTTGCAATTCCCTTCCATCGATAAACCCCTATGGATAACCACGTATACTCGCCACTCATACAATGCTTCCCAGTTGATCTTGTTATTACAAGATACCCCGAAATTCTCTCTGTTGTTTTGAGAATCCTTTGAGCTTACTACCTTGCTGATCTTTGCCACATGAATACCACTATGGATAATTTCTAGCACTCATCGGAGATTTTCGCATCCCCAGTTGATTCATGTATTTCACAAAAGTCTTCAAAATACTATTTGAACTTTCGAAAATCCTGAATAGCCTATTGCTCTTGAAATTCTTACTTGCTTGCATTATGGTTAATCCCATAAGTCTAGTAATCTTATTGGCACCCTTTGTCACTATCATTTTGAGTCTGTTGATTCAATATGCTGTAGATGCTCGCAATCCTCAGGATTTATTCTTCCGGCTCAGACGTAATTTTAAACATGAGTTGGATCTCGACCAATCAAATTGTCGTCGATTTTACCCCTAAGCTTACTCATCCTATCCATCCTTAATCAGAGCGTTTGCTTCTGATCCCCTGATTTGGAAATGATAATTCCCTTGCATTTGAGCTTTGGATTAGTTAGTTATTTTGATAATCTGACGCCCTTTCATTCCTTCGTCCTTTGATAGAGTACCAATACTCGTATCAGCTCTGTTGTAGACCATAAGACCCCTTGTTGGATTATAATCCGACAACGTCCTTCATATTTAATAAGCTTGAGAGCCTTTCCTCGGATACATAATGCCTTTGGTAAATTGTATCCTCTGCTTTCTCAAGCATGCTATACTATTGAGCTTGTGTTAATTATTCTTGAGATTTGTGGTATATGCTCCTAAGATGCCCCGATGGGTTGAACCTATGCCTTCCCCAAACCGTATGAACCCAAAAGTTTTCGCGAGTCATACTCTTCTGTTGCTTCGCCAAATAAAATTTCAACATTACAACTTTTTTTGAAAAAAAAAGAGAAGTGAATGAAAGGTTATGCATTGCAGAAGTGGGAGTCAACCTTGAACTTTGTGTTCATGCCCATGGACCCGAGGTGGAACTTATCATGGAAGCTTCTTGTGATAATAATAATCTCCCTATTATAAGTTCATCTTGTATCTATGCTTGGTCCTTTGCAACCGTGGTTCCGATCATGATTGTTTTTCTTTGATCCCATTTCTCAGACAAGTTAAATCACTTGTCTTCTACAGATCAATATGCCTGCCCAACCACGATTCTGCTCTACCTTCGAGTATTCCCCTATGGTATCTCGAGAATATCACGGAACTACATAACTTCTTATGAGTTCTTCCTCAACTATTATTTCTCACCGATTTCAATTTTTCCCTGGGTTCTGAGTTGTTAGACACTCAGGGACACCAATAGTGGATCGAGTCTGAAATCCGATTCATCAACTCTAAGTAATTTTTGTTGCTTATTAGTTTAATAATCCTTCAAGTCATACCTAGCCTGATCGGCTATATCATTATCGTGCTAAATTTTAATTGTGCTACCTCATCCTTCTCTGGTGCACGAATTCTTTAGTGTGTAAGCACGACTTACGTCGAGCTTTCAACATCATGTTGCTTGTCTTGAAAGGCAACCTTGGTTTCGAGCTTGCATCTTATATATTGATCCTATAACTTGCCACTTCGTCATTCCCTTGCTTGTTGCCGTTGTTATTTGATTGCATCCTCTTGAAACCTCTCGGCAAATGTGTCGAATCACCTTCAACACTTTGACTTCTTTCGAGATGTCAACTATGTTCATGATGAGAAATACCCTCCTTGACCTCGATGATTTTTATTATCATCGACAACACCCTTGACTTCCTTTCATCGCGAACTTGTCCACATTATGAATACAACTTGCTCCCCAGCTAGTGTTGTGTTCTGCCTTCAAGTATCACTGCCTTTTCTGTCGAGAATGTTGTGAGGATTGCTCCACCTCTTAGAAATTCTCGGTATGATGATACTTCTCACCATCACCATTCTTCCTTGGTCCCCGTGTGTTTTTAACCAGGATACCAATATGCTAATGATGTTGTTTGAGTTCTGTACTTCTAGCAACCCTATTGCTTCGAAGTTAACGATCGACAGTTTGTTCTTAGACTGTTGGTTATTGAATCATCACTCTAACATTGATCTTACTGCCTAAGGTCATATTTTGGGCACACCTTTCAACTAATGATTGATGGTGTATGTTTCCTGAGCATACAACATTATATCATTTGAATTGACAAGTATAATCTTCTTGTTCACATTATTGTGGAAATCCATCTTTTGAAAATCTCAATGAATTGTCGCGGAGTTCATCAGCCACCTCCTCGTCCTCTCCTTGGTTAAATGATGAACTCATGATTCGGAACTTGCTTCCATAGTTCATTTCCTGAGAATCTTGCAACTCCATCTCATCAATTTATGTTGCACTTTTTCTTCTCATGCATCTTGAGTCTGAGGTATCCTGACACCAATCAGATCTGAATCTCGGTCAGATTTGATGGTTGGAACATTTTTCCAAGAGTTAAGACCCGGTAAGGTGCTGTCATGCCTAGCGCACTGGGCCGGAGGACCCATTGTTATAGTTTTCCTTTTTAGCAAGGTTATCCATTCTTTCATGAGGAAAATGTATCCCTTATTCTATGGGTTGTTCCTGGTGAATCCTTTGTGTATCCAAGTTCGACCTTTGCTTGAAGACCATGGCAATGCTATCTCGAAGCATGTCTGTGGTACTCCGATTTTCAATAGGAGAATTGGAAGTGCAATGCTAAGTTTTCTTTATCCATTATCCAAACACCGTTGTATGGATAATGCCATGAAAATTCCTCTCCCATTACTTAAATGGTTTTCTACTTTCCATCATGTCATGGATATCATGCTCCGCTTGTCCTTGGAAAGGATATACCCTTGAAATATGTGTTTAAACACATTTTCCTTTCCATTGTTCTGTTTAATCTGATAATCACATTTTCCTTTCCATTGATTGGTTTAACGTTGCTTGTGATCTATATGATCTAAGCAGTAATATTCTCCTGCTTATGTAAACACTCCGGTGTACAATCCTGTCAGCGAGACCCTGTTACTATTGTTGAAGACATTCTGGTAGCCACCGATGGATGAGAACTTTGCCTAATGGTCCGCCTCGTTCAACGAGCAGGAAAATGGTTCTCTTCGTCCGTCCCCCTTTGTATCGACATTGTTGCCAACATAACTGATAGGCTACCCTCTTACATGTCTTGCTATCATGATCGTGCAAGACGTCACCGCCCTTCCTGCTTTTAACCCACATTATGGGCCCATAACCCACAGTTCCACAGGATCGAAACCCGACTCTCCTATATACCCCCTTTTCTTAAGGTTGTTCCTCGCGGATGGCCTCGTATGTGATTCACGAGCCACCTTCCGAGAGATCATCAATTCTGGTATCAGACACAATACTTATCCCCATTGCTTTGAACCCCTTTCACTCCCTGTTTCAGGCATCAAACGATTGCCTGCCCGCTTGAAACTTCACATGATACCTCCTTACCTTGCTCTCGATATTTTCTTAAGTTTAAATTCGTGAGTTACTTCCGCCATATTCCTCAATGTTATCGACCAGATAGTCGACCTTGCAGAGGTCCGTACTCCCGGAATGCCCACCCCTTTATCCTTTCCGTAAGTACGACGAAGATCCCGAAGAAAAGATGTGTACTACATCATGATGACCTGAAGTAGAGAAATGAAGACATCAACATAATGGATCGACCGCTTCGAGAATAGCAACCAAGACCGAGAAGATCCATTAGAATACCGTAACCAGAACTTTCCCCCTTGCTCCCCTCCTAAATCTCGGGATGAGATTTCTTGTAGTGGAGGAGAATTGTGACGCCCGGGTAATTAAGCTACAGTAATCCCACGTTAACGGTGCCACATCACCCCGGTTACTATTGTTAATACCGTGTTGGATCAAAACTTTTCAAAATTTAGATTCAAAATAATGTCAACAATAAAAGTTTTTCAAAGTTTAAAACAAAATTGTTTGAGGTGTGCAAATAAATGCCTAGGAATTTATGGTGTGGGATCCATGGTTTTATAAAAGACCTAAATACTTAAAATGATTAAACAAAAAAGAAAATAAAAAAACAGAAAATAAACTAACAAAAAATAGAAAGAAAACACCCCCAGGCTCCGGCCCAGCTGGCCACCAGCCCAACTGGGCCAACCAGGCCGGCCCAGCTGCGCCCGGACCCTCACTCCCTTATCCTCTGGGCGACCAAACCCTAACCCACGATCCCCACTCCCCCCATAGTCCACTCCTCCCTCTTCCCCCCGATCTAGATCGTGGTAACCAACCCCGACGCCGCTACCCTTCGCCCCTGCAGCTACGTCGCCGCCCGGAACCGCCGCCGACTGCTGCCATGCTCCGCGCACACACCTGCGTTGTCGTCCCGCACGACCACCACCTCCACCCCGAGCGTCCGCAGGTGGCCCGCACCCCGCTATCCCCACGTTGGACACCGCCGCGCCGTCATCGTCAGTGCATCCCCGTTGCACCTTGCCGCCCCGTCGTCACTGGAGCCTCCCCACCGGCCTGCCTCCTCGCCGTAGGTCGTCCCCGATGACCTCCTCGACCCCCACTGCCCGAATCCCTACCCCCCAGTGAGCTCCCCCTCCTCTCCCCCTTTCCATCTATCGCCGGCGCCGTTCGCGACGCCCCGGCCTCCCCTATCGTGCGCACTCACGCGCCGCGCCCGTCGCGGCCCTCTGCTCGTCGCATCGCTCAGAGCCGCGGCCCGCACCTCGCCCTCCCCCCATCTCCGTCGCGCTCCAGCGCCGCGCGCCCCATGCGCCTCTTCTCCACCCTGCCGCACGCCTCCCGCGCGCACGCCCCTGCTCCCTCTACCCCCGCCTCTGCGCCCGCTGCGTCGCACCTGGGCTCCCAGCCCCTTGCGCACGCGCCCGTGCCGCTGCGCGCTCACCATGGCCACGTCGCGCCTCCCGCCTCTTCCCCTGCACGTCGATCCCTCGCCGCGCCGCCCTGCTCCGTCCGCGGCCGCCAGCGTCGTGCCGCGCGCCCGCCCCTTCGCTCGCTAGCCGAAGCGCCCGCTCGGGTGCCCAGCCGGGTTCCGCCCGATAACCCGGGGCCCGACGCCCAGCGCCCACACCCGTTTGCCCACTCGCCCGTTAAGGCCCCCAGGGCCAATGACAAGTGGGGCCCAGCCCCTGGAACGTTTAAAAAATGAATATAAATATAAAAATAAATAATAATTAAAATAATTAATGAATGAATGAATTAGTTAAGTTAATTAATGCTATTTAATTAACCTAGTTAACTGTTAGTTTAATTAAACAATAATTAGTTTAGCTAAACCCTAATTAACCTAAACAGAGTATGACAGGTGGGTCCCACTGGACCCACACGTCAGTTTGACCCAGTCAACACCTCCGTTGACTGCTGACATCATGATGACGTCGGCAAACACTGTTCTGGGTAATATTAAATTAAAATAATTAAATAAATTGTAAAAATGATTTAAAACTTTAGAAAATCATATAAAATAAACCGTAGCTCAGATGAAAATACTTTCTACATGAAAGTTGCTCAGAACGACGAGACGAATCCGGATACGCAGCATGTTCGTTCGCCACACGTCCCTAGCATAGCAAACACGCAACTTTTCCCCTCCGATTCATCTTTCCGAAAAAGCGAAACACCGGGGATACTTTCCTGGATGTTTCCCCACTTCGTCGGTATCACCTCCTACCGCATTAGGGCATACCTAGCACCGCGTATTGCCTCATTATGTTGTGTGATGCTTTGTTTGCATTATATTTATTGTTTCTCCCCCCTCTTCTCTTCGGTAGATTACGAGGCTGACGTCGCTTCTGCCCTGATCGACTACGGTGTTGACGACCCCTCCTTCTTGCCAGAGCAACCAGGCAAGCCCCCCCCCTTGATCACCAGATATCGCCTATTCTTCTCTACTGCTTGCATTAGAGTAGTGTAGCATGTTACTGCTTTCGGTTAATCCTATTCTACTGCATAGCCTGTCATTGTTGCTACAGTTGTTACCCTTACCTGCTATCCTACTGCTTAGCATAGGATGCTAGTTTTCCATCAGTGGCCCTACATTCTTGTCCATCTGCCATGCTATACTACTGGGCCGTGATCACTTCGGGAGGTGATCACGGGCATATACTATATACTTTACACTCTTACATTACCTGTGATACTGTTCGGAGATGGGGGCTGAAGGGGCGGGTGGTTCCACCCAGGTAGTGGTGGGCCTGGGTTCCCGACGGCCCCCGACTGTTACTTTGTGGCGGAGCGACAGGGCAGGTTGAGACCACCTAGGAGAGAGGTGGGCCTGGCCCTGTTGGCGTTCGCGGATACTTAACACGCTTAACGAGATCTTGGTATTTTATTTAAGTCTGGCTACTGGCCTATACGCACTAACCAACTACGCGGGAAAGATATGGGCACTCGACGTCATGGTATCAGCCGAAGCACTTCGTGACGTCAGCGACTGAGCGGCGCGCGCCCGGTTGGACCGCGTAACGTGACTTCCTTTGTAATGGAGGTTGCTAGGTCTGCTCTCCGGCCGCGTACGCAACGTGCAGGTGTGCAATGGGCCCAGACCCCTTCGCGCATAGGATTTAGACCGGCGTGCTGACCTCTCTCTTGTGCCTAGGTGGGGCTGCGACGTGTTGATCTTCCGAGGCCGGGCATGACCCAGGAAAGTGTGTCCGGCCAAATGGGATCAAGCGTGTTGGGTTATGTGGTGCACCCCTGCAGGGAAGTTAATCTATTCGAATAGCCGTGATCTTCGGTAACAGGACGACTTGGAGTTGTACCTTGACCTTATGACAACTAGAACCGGATACATAATAAAACACACCCTTCCAAGTGCCAGATATAACCTGGTGATCGCCCTCTAACAGGGTGACGAGGAGGGGATTGCCGGGTAGGATTATGCTATGTGATGCTACTTGGAGGACTTCAGTCTACTCTCTTCTACATGCTGCAAGACGGAGGCTGCCAGAAGCATAGTCTTCGATAGGATTAGTTATCCCCCTCTTATTCTGGCATTCTGCTGTTCAGTCCACCGATATGGCCCTTTACACATATACCCATGCATATGTAGTGTAGATCCTTGCTTGCGATTACTTTGGATGAGTACTCACGGTTGCCTTGTTCCCCCTTTTTCCCCTTTCCTTTACCTTGTTGCTGCGACCAGGCGATGGAGTCCAGGAGCCAAACGCCACCATTGACCACGACTCCTACTACACCGGAGGTGCCTACTACTACGTGTAGCCTGCTGATGACGACCAGGAGTAGTTAGGAGGATCCCAGACAGGAGGCATGCGCCTCTTTCGATCTGTATCCCAGTTTGTGTTAGCCTTCTTAAGGCAAACTTGTTTAACTTATGTCTGCACTCAGATATTATTGCTTCCGCTGACTCGTCTATGATCGAGCACTTGTATTTGAGCCCTCGAGGCCCCTGGCTTGTATTATGGTGCTTGTATGACTTATTTATGTTTTTGGAGTTGTGTTGTGATATCTTCCCGTGAGTCCCTGATTTTGATCGTACACATTTTCGTGCATGATTAGTGTATGATTGAATCGGGGCGTCACAAGTCTACAAGAATAAAGTTGCACAGTAGACATCATTGTTCCGAAGACACGTTTTCCTATAGCTTGGTCTAGTCGAACACTGAGTACTTTGAATTTTTCTGCATTGAATAGGCAATGCAGTATCCCCCAAGCCACTGGTCGGGTGGCAACACCTAATCAGGGGATCGATGTGCTCCTTCAATATTTGCAAATGATAAGCGCGAAGCCCAGTAGCCCACGAGCCTTAATTTGGGCAAGGGTGGCCAAATTAAGGATCGATGTCCGGAGTAAATAGACTTTAATCACAATTTTTGTGTAATGATTCTATGTATCCGAGTACTTTACATCATTAATGTTCGGACCCGCATTGCACAAAACTTTGTTGACCGACCATCGGTTTCGAGCTCCTCGGCCAGTAGCCAGGGAGTGTTTATCCCACTTTATAAAGCCTTTATGAGGGCAAAGATTTACGGCAAACAAGGCAATTTGGCCATACGGTTTTATAAACAAAGATATGTGGAGAGATGTGTTATATTACTTTTTAACGTAAGAAACATCTTCTAGAAAAAATAGTTCATTTATAAGTTCCTTTCCCAGGCTAACATGTTGACCATGATCATAAAACCTCACCTCCGATCAATGTGGGAGGAAACTATTGAAGATTTAGTTTGGGTAAATTTCCCGAACTCTGTGGTCTTTAGTGAACCTATATTTTCACTTCCATCATTGCCGACCAATTATATTTTTAAGATAGCTAGCTTTCGCTTTCACCCAGTCTGAGGTACTAATCCGGATGACCCGGAAGTAATAATCACAGAGGTGCTCCCTTTACCCCTAGCCGAACAATCGGGAACGTAGGGGTAAGCACAGGAGCCAGGCAACCCAGCTTGGCCAAAATCCGAAGTCAAATGGATGCATATTTATGGCTTTATAACGATGATTGCAGAAGGCATGCAACTTCTCCGTTGGGACTGTTTATAATCTAAAAGTGGTGCATCATCGACTTCTACCCCTTTGTAGATGCTACACAGGTTGTTTCCGTACTAACAAGACAACCCTTAGCCGACGTCTCGGTGCCCAGAGACGGCTGTGTTAGCGGAAATAAGGCAATCGAATATGCAGGCCTTATGACTTTCACTTAGTCATAGGTGCTTTAAGTTGGGGAGGCTAATAGTGTTCGACGTCAGCTAAAATCAAGCCATTAACACTTCGGCCAGTTTTATAAAAGGCTCATCGTTTAATACGAGGTGACCTCTATCGATCTATAGTTTGACACAGTCATCGAATCGTTGACCAGTTTATGCCCATTGTGACAGTCACTTTTTGGCTTTCTCCACTGAGGCGCTTAACCATTTGAGCTGGAAGCACAATCGCAGTGGTTCTCCCTTTGCATACCTAGCCGAACAAAGCGAAACATAGGAGGCAAGCACGGGAGCCAGGCAACCCAACTATTGACCGAAGACACAATTCGAAACCGATGCATACAAAGCAATATCCGAGAATATTTTGCCGAGTACTCCATGTAATACCTTGGCTTTCGGTGGGTTCGGCACTAGCTGCAGTTACTGATGATATTGCCAATGCTTTAAAGATGTCCGGTGTTTGTACTGCGAGAGTTATGCCGGAGACACACAAATAAGTTAAAAGTGCCACAAACTCAGAAAGCCAAAAGTCTCACATAAAAACTTTACATCTTATTTAAATCACGTTTTTTTGGTGTCAATCCAAAATTGGTCTTAAAAAATTTTGTGCTTATGTCGTGTATTAACACGACACATCCGATCTCTAAATTTCAGGTAGGTCAACCTTCAGCTTCAACCTCCTTATCCCGAAGGCGGAGTGCTTCTCCCAGGCTAGTTTAGCAAACTAAACTCGAGCGGCTTTAAAGAGAAGCCAGGCTATCCGACTATTGACCATATACTCGAGTCGAGAAAGGAGTGGCAGAAAAAGACTTTGCAATGACTTAGAAGAAAACAGTTATTATAAAACGGCTCATATAAATTATAAGAGCCCCCAGTTAACCTAGGAAAAGAAGTGTTTTCTAATAAACAAAACTTTTAACAAATAATTTCAACATAAAGATAATGCTTGGTCGAACCGAACAAAAAAAAATAAGAATTGAGGAAATTTGAGTATGAAAGCGACTTAGCTGGTTAGTGTGTTCGGTGTTGTTGACGAGGTCCAGGCTTGTGGCGGGACAAAGACGTAGTCCTCGGCCTCGCTGAGGTCCCAGCTCCCAAGCCTGAGGTGATCAAGCGAAGAGCTCGGCTTGACGAAGTGGCGACGCGACATGGTCGACACAACGAGGCAAAGCCGCTGGTCCAGCCGAGGTCACGAAGCTGGTCGGCTGGTGATGCTGAACTCCTCGGAGTAGGTTGATGAAGAGATGACGAAGCCCCCGGTCTAGCCGAGGTAGCGGAGCAAGTTGGTAAGGCGACATTGCAGCCCCCATGCCAGCCGAGGAGTCGAAACAGGGCGGCGTGGTGGACATCGGCTTCAAGAAGCAACGGCGCGGCCATGCCGACGAAGGTCATAACTTGTGACGCGCTCAATGCCAGCTTAATGAAGTGAACGTGCGGCGATGCCAGCACGCCCGATCCGTGCAATCCGTGGGGCGACCATGTTGGTGATGATTTAGTTTTCGCGATGCCGAACTCTTGTTCAGCTTACCGAGATGATGATCTAATAAAGTTGAGCTCGGCTCGATGAAGCGACGACCCGTCTTGCGCAGGTCGACAGCCGTGCAGCAATGTTGTCGGGCTGGTTTGACACCGGCGCGACGATGAAGATGTTGGGGAACGTTGCAGAAAATTAAAATTTTTTCTACGGTTTCACCAAGATCCATCTATGAGTTCATCTAGCAACGAGTATTCAGATTGGATAGCATCTACATACCACTTTGTAGATCGCAACGGAAGCGTTCGAGTGAACGTGGATGAGGTAGTCGTACTTGCCGTGATCCAATTCACCGATGATCTAGTACCGAACGGACGGCACCTCCGCGTTCAACACACGTACGGGACGGGAGACGTCTCCTCCTTCTTGATCCAGCAAGGCAAAGGAGAGGTTGGGGAAGAAGGCTCCAGCAGCAGCACGACGGCGTGGTGATGGTGGAACTGCAGTACTCCGGCAGGGCTTCGCCGTGCACTTACGGAGGAGGAAGATGTGTTGGAGAGGGAGAGGGAGGCGCCAATGACCAGGGGTTCGGCTGCCCCCTCCCCTCTCCCCTTTATATAAGAGTGCCAAGGGGGGCGCTGGCCCTAGGAGATCCAACCTCCTTGGGGCGGCGGCCAAGGGGAGGTTTCCCTCCCCCCCAAGGCACCTAGGAGGTGCCTTCCCCTTGTGGGACTCCTTCCCATTGAAACCCTAGGCGCATGGGCCCCTTGGGGCTGGTTCCCCTTGGCCCAAGTGGGCCAAGGCGCACCCCCTAAGGCCCATGTGGCCCCCCGAGGCAGGTGGCCCCACCCGGTGGACCCCCGGGACCCCTCCGGTGGTCCCGGTACAATACCGATAACACCGAAACTTGTCCCGATGGCCGAAATAGCACTTCCTATATATAATTCTTTACCTCCGGACCATTCCGGAACTCCTCGTGACGTCCAGGATCTCATCTGGGACTCCGAACAACATTCGGGTTACTGCACATACATATCTTCACAACCCTAGCGTCACCGAACCTTAAGTGTGTAGACCCTACGGGTTCGGGAGACATGCAGACATGACCGAGACGGCTCTCGGGCAATAACCAACAGCGGGATCTGGATACCCATGTTGGCTCCCACATGCTCCACGATGATCTCATCGGATGAACCACGATGTCAAGGATTCAATTAATCCCGTATACGATCCCCTTTGTCAATCGGTATTTTACTTGCCCGAGATTCGATCGTCGGTATACCAATACCTCGTTCAATCTCGTTACCGGCAAGTCACTTTTCTCGTTACCGTAATGCATGATCCCGTCATCAAACACTTTGATCACATTGAGCTCATTGTGATGATGCATTACCGAGAGGGCCCGGTGATACCTCTCCGTCAAGCGGAGTGACAAATTCCAGTCTCGATCCATGTCAACCCAACGGACACTTTCAGAGATACCCGTAGCATACCTTTATAGTCACCCAGTTACGTTGTGACGTTTGGCACACCCAAAGCACTCCTACGGTATCCGGGAGTTACACGATCTCATGGTCTAAGGAAAGGATACTTGACATTGGATAACTCTAGCAAACGAACTATGCGATCTTATGCTATGTTTAGGATTGGGTCTTGTCCATCACATCATTCTCCTAATGATGTGATCCCGTTATCGATGACATCCAATGTCCATAGTCAGGAAACCATGACTATCTGTCGATCAACGAGCTAGTCAACTAGAGGCTCACTAGGGACATGTTGTTGTCTGTTATTCACACATGTATTACGATTTCCGGTTAACACAATTATAGCACGAATAAAGACAATTATCATGAATAAGGAAATATAATAATAATGCTTTTATTATTGCCTCTAGGGCATATTTCCAACAGTCTCCCACTTGCACTAGAGTCAATAATCTAGTTACATTGTGATGAATCGAACACCCATAGAGTTCTGGTGCTGATCATGTTTTGCCTTAGGGAGAGGTTTAGTCAACGGATCTGCGACATTCAGATCCGTGTGCACTTTACAAATCTCTATGTCTCCATCTTGAACATTTTCACGAATGGAGTTGAAGCGACGCTTGATGTGCCTAGTCTTCTTGTGAAACCTGGGCTCCTTTGCAAGTGCAATAGCTCCAGTGTTGTCACAGAAGAGCTTGATTGGCCCCGACGCATTGGGTATGACTCCGAGGTCGGTGATGAACTCCTTCACCCAAATTGCTTCATGTGCTGCCTCCGAGGCTGCCATGTACTCCGCTTCACATGTAGATCCCGCCACGACGCTTTGCTTGCAATTGCACCAGCTTACTGCCCCACCATTCAAAATATACACGTATCCGGTTTGTGACTTAGAGTCATCCAGATCTGTGTCGAAGCTAGCGTCGACGTAACCTTTTACGACGAGCTCTTCGTCACCTCCATAAACGAGAAACATTTCCTTAGTCCTTTTCAGGTACTTCAGGATATTCTTGACTGCTGTCCAGTGTTCCTTGCCGGGATTACTTTGGTACCTTCCTACCAAACTTACGGCAAGGTTTACATCAGGTCTAGTACACAGCATGGCATACATAATAGAACCTATGGCTGAGGCATAGGGGATGACACTCATCTCTTCTATATCTTCTGCCGTGGTCGGACATTGAGCTGGGCTCAATTTCACACCTTGTAATACAGGTAAGAACCCTTTCTTAGATTGATCCATATTGAACTTCTTCAATATTTTATCAAGGTATGTGCTTTGTGAAAGACCTATGACGCGTCTCGATCTATCTCTATAGATCTTGATGCCTAATATATAAGCAGCTTCTCCAAGGTCCTTCATTGAAAAACTTTTATTCAAATAGGCCTTAATGCTGTCCAAGAGTTCTATATCATTTCCCATCAAAAGTATGTCGTCTACATATAATATGAGAAATGCTACAGAGCTCCCACTCACTTTCTTGTAAACATAGGCTTCTCCATAAGTCTGTGTAAACCCAAACGCTTTGATCATCTCATCAAAGCGAATGTTCCAACTCCGAGATGCTTGCACCAGCCCATAAATCGAGCGTTGGAGCTTGCACACCTTGTCAGCATTCTTAGGATCGACAAAACCTTCCGGCTGCATCATATACAATTCTTCCTTAAGGAAACCATTAAGGAATGCCGTTTTGACGTCCATTTGCCATATCTCATAATCATAGTATGCGGCAATTGCTAACATGATTCGAACGGACTTCAGCTTCGCTACCGGTGAGAAAGTCTCATCGTAGTCAATTCCTTGAACTTGTCGATAACCCTTAGCGACAAGCCGAGCTTTATAGATGGTCACATTACCATCCGCGTCTGTCTTCTTCTTAAAGATCCATTTATTTTCTATGGCTCGCCGTTCAACGGGCAAGTCAGTCAAAGTCCATACTTTGTTTTCATACATGGATCCTATCTCGGATTTCATGGCTTCCAGCCATTTGTCGGAATCCGGGCCCGCCATCGCTTCCTCATAGTTCGAAGGTTCACCGTTGTCTAACAACATGATTTCCAAGACAGGGTTGCCGTACCACTCTGGTGCGGAACGTGTCCTTGTGGACCTTCGAATTTCAGTAGGAGCTTGATCAGAAGTATCTTGATCATAATCATTAATTTCCTCTCTAGTCGGTGCAGGCACCTCAGGAACGATTTCTTGAGTTTCGCCATTTTCCGGTTCAAGAGGTAACACTTCATCAAGTTCTACTTTCCTCCCACTTACTTCTTTCGAGAGAAACTCTTTCTCTAGAAAGGATCCATTCTTGGCAACAAAGATCTTGCCTTCGGATCTGAGGTAGAAGGTATACCCAACAGTTTCTTTTGGGTATCCTATGAAGACGCATTTTTCCGACTTGGGTTCGAGCTTCTCAGGTTGAAGTTTCTTGACATAAGCATCGCATCCCCAAACTTTCAGAAACGACAGCTTAGGTTTCTTCCCAAACCATAATTCATACGGTGTCGTCTCAACGGATTTCGACGGAGCCCTATTTAAAGTGAATGCAGCAGTCTCTAATGCATAGCCCCAAAAAGATAGCGGTAAGTCGGTAAGAGACATCATAGATCGCACCATATCTAATAGAGTGCGATTACGACGTTCGGACACACCATTACGCTGAGGTGTTCCAGGCGGCGTGAGTTGTGAAACTATTCCACATTTTCTCAAGTGTGTGCCAAATTCGTGACTCAAGTATTCTCCTCCACGATCTGATCGTAGAAACTTGATCTTTCTATCACGTTGATTTTCAACCTCACTCTGAAATTCCTTAAACTTTTCAAAGGTCTCAGATTTGTGTTTCATTAAGTAGATATACCCATATCTACTCAAGTCATCAGTGAGGGTGAGAACATAACGATAGCCACCGCGAGCCTCGACACTCATTGGACCGCACACATCGGTATGTATGATTTCCAATAAGTTGGTTGCTCGCTCCATTGTTCCTGAGAACGGAGTCTTGGTCATTTTACCCATGAGGCATGGTTCGCACGTGTCAAATGATTCATAATCAAGAGACTCTAAAAGTCCATCTGCATGGAGCTTCTTCATGCGTTTGACACCTATGTGACCAAGGCGGCAGTGCCACAAATATGTGGGACTATTGTTATCAACTTTAACTCTTTTGGTATTCACACTATGAATATGTGTATCATCACGTACGAGATTCATTAAGAATAAACCATTAACCATCGGAGCATGACCATAAAACATATCTCTCATATAAATAGAACAACCATTATTCTCGGATTTAAATGAGTAGCCATCTCGAATTAAGCGAGATCCAGATACAATGTTCATGCTCAAACTTGGCACTAAATAACAATTATTGAGGTTTAAAACTAATCCCGTAGGTAAATGTAGAGGCAGCGTGCCGACGGCGATCACATCGACCTTGGAACCATTCCCGACGCGCATCGTCACCTCGTCCTTTGCCAGTCTCCGTTTATTCCGCAGCTCCTGCTTTAGTTTTGCCGGCCTTCTTGTCCGCTAAGTATTTGGGGCAGTTCCGCTTCCAGTGACCACTTCCCTTGCAATAAAAGCACTCAGTTTCGGGCTTGGGTCCATTCGTTGGCTTCTTCCCGGCAACTTGCTTACCGGGTGCGGCAATATCCTTGCCGTCCTTCTTGAAGTTCTTTTTACCCTTGCCCTTCTTGAACTTAGTGGTTTTATTCACCATCAACACTTGATGCTCCTTCTTGATTTCTACCTCTGCTGATTTCAGCATAGCATATACCTCAGGAATGGTCTTTACCATCCCCTGCATATTGTAGTTCATCACAAAGCTCTTGTAGCTAGGTGGAAGCGACTGGAGGATTCTGTCAATGACCGCTTCATCCGGGAGATTAACTTCCAGTTGAGTCAAGCGGTTGTGTAACCCAGACATTTTGAGTATGTGCTCACTGACAGAGCCATTTTCCTCCATCTTACAGCTAAAGAATTTGTCGGAGACTTCATATCTCTCGACCCGGGGATGAGCTTGGAAAACCATTTTCAGCTCTTCGAACATCTCATATGCTCCATGTCTCTCAAAACGTTTTTGGAGCCCCGGCTCTAAGCTGTAAAGCATGCCGCACTGAACGAGGGAGTAATCATCGCAGCGTGACTGCCAAGCGTTCATAACGTCTTGTTCTGCAGGGAGAATAGGTGCGTCACCCAGCGGTGCTCTTAGGACATAATCTTTCTTGGCAGCTATGAGGATAATCCTCAGGTTTCGGACCCAGTCCGTATAGTTGCTACCATCGTCTTTCAGCTTGGTTTTCTCTAGGAACGCGTTGAAGTTGAGGACTACGTTGGCCATTTGATCTACAAGTCATATTGTAAATATTTAGACTAAGTTCATGATAATAAAGTTCATTTAATCAAATTATTTAATGAACTCCCACTTAGATAGACATCCCTCTTCTAGTCATCTAAGTATTACATGATCCGAGTCAACTAGGCCGTGTCCGATCATCACGTGAGACGGACTAGTCAACATCGGTGAACATCTTCATGTTGATCGTATCTTCTATACGACTCATGCTCGACCTTTCGGTCTTCTGTGTTCCGAGGCCATGTCTGTACATGCTAGGCTCATCAAGTCAACCTAAGTGTTTTGCGTGTGTAAATCTGTCTTACACCCGTTGTATGCGAACGTAAGGACCTATCACACCCGATCATCACGTGGTGCTTCGGAACGACGAACCTTAGCAACGGTGCACAGTTAGGGTGAACACTTTCTTGAAATTATTATGAGGGATCATCTTATTTACTACCGTCGTTCTAAGTAAACAAGATGCAAAACATGATAAACATCACATGCAATCAAATAATAAAAGTGACATGATATGGCCAATATCACATTGCTCCTTTGATCTCCATCTTGGGGCTCCATGATCATCTTGTCACCGGCTTGACACCATGATCTTCATCATCATGATCTTCATCATCGTGTCTCCATGAAGTTGCTCGCCAACTATTACTTCTACTACTATGGCTAACGCGTTTAGCAATAAAGTAAAGTAACTTACATGGCGATTCTCAATGACACGCAGGTCATACAAAAAATAAAGACAACTCCTATGGCTCCTGCCGGTTGTCATACTCATCGACATGCAAGTCGTGATTCCTATTACAATAGCATGAACATCTCATACATCACATATAGATCATTCATCATACATCACAACTTTGGCCATATCATATCACAAAGCACTTGCTGCAAAAACAAGTTAGACGTCCTCTAATTGTTGTTGCAAGTTTTACGTGGCTGAATTAGGGTTCTAGCAAGAACGTTTTCTTACCTACGTTCAAACCACAATGTGATTTGTCAATCTCTATTTACCCTTCATAAGGACCCTGTTCATCGAATCCGATCCAACTAAAGTAGGAGAGACAGACACCCGCCAGCCACCTTATGCAACTAGTGCATGTTAGTCGGTGGAACCGGTCTCACGTAAGCGTACGTGTAAGGTTGGTCCGGGCCGCTTCATCCCACAATACCGCTGAATCAAGATTGACTAGTAACGGCAAGAAGAATTGACAACATCTACGCCCACAACAAATTGTGTTCTACTCGCGCAAGAAGAACTACGCATAGACCTAGCTCATGATGCCACTGTTGGGGAACGTTGCAGAAAATTAAAATTTTTTCTACGGTTTCACCAAGATCCATCTATGAGTTCATCTAGCAACGAGTATTCAGATTGGATAGCATCTACATACCACTTTGTAGATCACAACGGAAGCGTTCGAGTGAACGTGGATGAGGTAGTCGTACTTGCCGTGATCCAATTCACCGATGATCTAGTACCGAACGGACGGCACCTCCGCGTTCAACACACGTACGGGATGGGAGACGTCTCCTCCTTCTTGATATAGCAAGGCAAAGGAGAGGTTGGGGAAGAAGGCTCCAGCAGCAGCACGACGGCGTGGTGATGGTGGAACTGCAGTACTCCGGCAGGGCTTCGCCGTGCACTTACGGAGGAGGAGGATGTGTTGGAGAGGGAGAGGGAGGCGCCAATGACCAGGGGTTCGGCTGCCCCCTCCCCTCTCCCCTTTATATAAGAGTGCCAAGGGGGGGGCCGGCCCTAGGAGATCCAATCTCCTTGGGGCGGCGGCCAAGGGGAGGTTTCCCTCCCCCCCAAGGCACCTAGGAGGTGCCTTCCCCTTGTGGGACTCCTTCCCATTGAAACCCTAGGCGCATGGGCCCCTTGGGGCTGGTTCCCCTTGGCCCAAGTGGGCCAAGGCGCACCCCCTAAGGCCCATGTGGCCCCCCGAGGCAGGTGGCCCCACCCGGTGGAACCCCGGGACCCCTCCGGTGGTCCCGGTACAATACCGATAACACCGAAACTTGTCCCGATGGCCGAAATAGCACTTCCTATATATAATTCTTTACCTCCGGACCATTCCGGAACTCCTCGTGACGTCCAGGATCTCATCTGGGACTCCGAACAACATTCGGGTTACTGCACATACATATCTTCACAACCCTAGCGTCACCGAACCTTAAGTGTGTAGACCCTACGGGTTTGGGAGACATGCAGACATGACCGAGACGGCTCTCGGGCAATAACCAACAGCGGGATCTGGATACCCATGTTGGCTCCCACATGCTCCACGATGATCTCATCGGATGAACCACGATGTCAAGGATTCAATTAATCCCGTATACGATTCCCTTTGTCAATCGGTATTTTACTTGCCCGAGATTCGATCGTCGGTATACCAATACCTCGTTCAATCTCGTTACCGGCAAGTCACTTTTCTCGTTACCGTAATGCATGATCCCGTGATCAAACACTTTGATCACATTGAGCTCATTGTGATGATGCATTACCGAGAGGGCCCGGTGATACCTCTCCGTCAAGCGGAGTGACAAATTCCAGTCTCGATCCATGTCAACCCAACGGACACTTTCAGAGATACCCGTAGCATACCTTTATAGTCACCCAGTTATGTTGTGACGTTTGGCACACCCAAAGCACTCCTACGGTATCCGGGAGTTACACGATCTCATGGTCTAAGGAAAGGATACTTGACATTGGATAACTCTAGCAAACGAACTATGCGATCTTATGCTATGTTTAGGATTGGGTCTTGTCCATCACATCATTCTCCTAATGATGTGATCCCGTTATCGATGACATCCAATGTCCATAGTCAGGAAACCATGACTATCTGTCGATCAACGAGCTAGTCAACTAGAGGCTCACTAGGGACATGTTGTTGTCTGTTATTCACACATGTATTACGATTTCCGGTTAACACAATTATAGCACGAATAAAGACAATTATCATGAATAAGGAAATATAATAATAATGCTTTTATTATTGCCTCTAGGGCATATTTCCAACAGAAGATTACCTCCGGAGAGGAGCAAAATTTGTTAGCATGTGTTTGGAAACAAAACACAATACCCTAGAAAGAGATTCCTCCAAAATTGTTGTCCAATATCTCGTTCATGAAGAAAGATGAACTCGGGCCGGATTCATATTCGCGCAAAAAATAGATCGAAAAATTGATCCACTCATCGGAAGTTTCCCGGAGTTTGAAAGGTCGGATCGAGCTGAAATTTTGAGGGTGGTTGGTATAGGAATTCCGCAGCCGATGAACGGTTGGATCTTCCAAACGATATCCGAGCTGGACACTGGACTCCTCGCCCTAAATTCGTCCAGATTCCCGTCCAGATTCGACAGGGGTCCGGTATATCGGAGATCGCCGGAGATTTCTCCATCGGAACACGATGAAATTTTACAGGGTTGTTGTAGACTCAATTCCGCACAATTCCATCGAAGAAATCGTCAAAGCGACGCTCGAGGAGGCGGTGGCGGAGGATACAAGTTCGCTGTCTAGAAAAACAGCACGGTCGCTCGAGGGAAATGTTGAAGTTGAGCCCCGAGCTCCATGGATGATTCCTCCATGATCTTGATAGAGATCGGAGTTGATGTTGATGAAGGCCCTCATCCGAACATGATGATCTAAGACGGAGCGCAGTCCTCGGTCAAGCCAAGGTGACTAATCGAGCAGGCGACGAAGATGCCTACGCAACAGTTGATCTGAAGGCTGGCCATTGATCCTTCGTTGATCTCACAGCGGAACTCTCAATGGAAGCACCATTGTCAGTGTCAAAACCGGAAGACCTCGGGGTAGGGGTCCCGAGCTGTGGATTCTCGGATCAATGGTAACATGAACGAAGGAAACGATGTTTTACCCAGGTTAGGGCCCTTTCTAAGAGGTAAAACCCTACGTCATGCTCTTGTTATATTGATGGAGTATCAAGTGCAAAGTTGATCTACCTCGAGATCGTATGTTGTAGTCTAAACCCTAATGGGATGATGAATGCCATAATCATCTATCGACTAGCCTAGCCTCGGCTTATATAATGTACCAGAGGCTTAGGATAACAAGAGTCCTAGCCGAATACGTCGGTGGAGAGGAGTACTTGTCTTGATCACCAAGTCTTGTGGAATCTTTCTTGTATTCGGCATGGGCTGCCCAAAGTGGCCCATGAGTGAACCACCATGGGGGTCCTCGGCCCGATCCAGCTGGTCGGGAGACGACGTGGTGAGTACCCCCTAGTCCAGGACACCGTCAGTAGGGGCAAATCGAAACAAGATGTGATGTATGTCTTCTGGCGTACCACACAAAGCATAATGGCCATTTTCCGGCCGTGGCATTTTTGGAGGTTAATAGCAGATGTCATACGGTCCTAAGCTGTTTGCCATAGAAAAATACGCATTTTAGGGGGCACACGGGTAGCCCAAAGTACCTTGGTGTGCCGAATCATAGGCCCAAGGACTAGTTTGGCATAGCTAGACTTAGCGGTAAAATTGCCCGAGGGTTCTAGCTCCGAGCTGGTGGAATATAGATCCCCATTAAGGGTAACATGCTCTAAAGAGGAACACAATTTGTTCCGTGGCCGATAACATTCTAAGGAATCCACACTTGCGACACCGAAAGCAAACACTTAGCTCACAAGAGCCTGCGACTTGGTCGCGATGACGAACATGGGCGGGAATATAGCAGAAAGAGGCTTGTCTGAAATCCATGCCAAAAGCCAGAATTTGGTATCTTCCTAAGTTGAATGCACTTTTGGATCGTGTTCCAAATATGGGATTACGGGATTACTTAACATTTTGGCTTTAAGGATCCTAGCCCAAAGCCCGGCGCCGTTATGGGAAATCTTCCAAATCCATTTGGTGGCAAGAGCAAGATTCATTTTACTAGAATTGGGGATCCCTAAGCCACCTTGATTCTTAGGCCAACATAGATTAGGCTATCTGATCATTGAAGGCCGAGATCCAAAACGGCGTACTCAAATTTAACTACTTCTCCCTCCGTTTCTAAATAAGTCTTTTTAAGGATTTCAATACGAAATACATATGAATGTATATAAACTTATTTTAGCGTGTAGATTCACTCACTTTGTCTCATATGTAGTTCATATTGAAATCTTAAAAAAAACATATATTTAGAAACGGAGGGAGTATATAGTTCAGTCTGAAATTTGACCGACAACGCTGATGAGAAACAAACAATGCGGATGTTTTTGGTCTCACCCCTCACAATCTGAATTTTACATACTTCTACATATATTGTGCCTATGCAACATATTGTTTTTGACTTGGACGTACCGGTTGAACCGGACACATTCTCTTGCATGTGCACCACTACCGCAGTGTTCGGACCCGGTACCACGATATGGCAATATCGAACATGCGCCATCGAAGCAGATCCGTTGAAGTTTGAATACCCGGCCTGCACCACTGGCTTCTGTGCAGCTCAAACCAGCTATTCCGGAGGGCCAACGTTGACCTGCCTGCGCACCTATTTCTGCTGCTAATAAACATGTGATGTGAAATACAATCATACTACTTGATACTTCTTCTCACTGCTGTTTCACGCTGTCACGCTGATTTGAAGTTTATGGGTTGCCACTCACGCATCCATTCTCTCGCACGACACCCACCGCGCGCTCATGCAGAGCTGCACACCGTCTTCCAGTCACAAACTACGCTCGTATTCGGGCGCCCGATCCCAGAGAGAGGGAGCGAGGAGAGAGGATGAGGGCGCATGCGCGCGCTCTCCTCGTCGTCTTCGCCACCACCTGCCTCTCCATCTCCATCTCCATCGGCACCGACACCATCGACCAGGCTGCGTCCATCACCGGCAACCAGACGCTGGTCTCAGCCGGTGGAATCTTCAGGCTCGGCTTCTACAATCCCCCCGGCAGCTCCGATGCCAGAGCCTACCTCGGCATTTGGTACGCGGGCATCCCGGTGCAGACCGTCGTGTGGGTCGCCAACCGCCAGAACCCGGTCGCCAGCTCCCCCGGCGTCCTCAAGCTCTCCCCCGACGGCCGCCTCGTCATCGTCGACGGCCGGAACGCCACCGTCTGGTCATCCGCGGCGCCCACCAGAAACGTAACCGCCAAGGCCACCGCTCAGCTTCTCGACGACGGCAACTTCGTTCTGAGCTCCGACGGGAGCGGGTCGAGTCAGAGCGTGGCGTGGCAGAGCTTCGACTACCCGACGGACACGATGCTCCCCGGCATGAAGCTCGGGGTGGACCTCAGGAACGGCATCGCCAGAAACATCACGTCGTGTAGAAGCCCGACGGACCCCTCGCCGGGGAGCTACACGTTCAGGCTGGTCATGGGCGGGCTGCCCGAGTTCTTCCTTTTCCGCGGCCCGGAGAGGATCTACGCGAGCGGGCCATGGAACGGCGTGGTGCTCACCGGCGTGCAGAACCTCAACGCCGAGGGGTACACGTTCACGGTCGTGTCCAACGCCGAGGAGACGTACTACGCCTACTACGTCAGCGACCCGTCGGCCCTGTCGCGGCTGACCCTGGACGGCGCGACGGGGCAGCTGCAGAGCTACGTGTGGGGCAATGGCGCGTGGAGCAGCTACTGGTACCACCCGAGCGACCCGTGCGACAGCTACTACAAGTGCGGGGCGTTCGGTTTCGGCGTGTGCGAGGTTGGCCAGCCCCCCAAGTGTAGCTGCCTGCCGGGGTTCAGGCCGCGGTCGCCGGAGCAGTGGGAGCAGAGGGGCTGGTCCGGTGGCTGCACCAGGAGCGCCAACCTGAGCTGTGGGGCTGGAGACGGCTTCTGGCCGGTGAACCGGATGAAGCTGCCGGAGGCGACGGAAGCGACGGTGCGCCCCGACATGACTCTGGCCGAGTGCAGGCAGCTGTGCCTGGGTAACTGCAGCTGCAGGGCGTACGCCGCCGCCAACATTAGCGGGGGAGCCAGCCACGGGTGCGTCATTTGGGGCGTGGATCTGCTTGACATGAGGCAGTACCCGGTGGTCGTGCAGGATGTATATATCCGGCTCGCACGTTCCGAGATCGACGCCTTGAACGCCGAAGGTTAGGACTTTCATGATTTATTATTAAAGCTTTTCATCGGTTATTATGCAGTTCAAAACTGCTAGCAAATCGCATATTCACATTCTAAGCAGTTTTCTTTTATCTTGGTTGAATGCTCATGCTTATGTTACTGCTAAGTTCTCTTATATGATTTCTTGGATTTCATACCAGTGAATTGGACGCATTAGCATGTTCAACTAGAAGTCCGAATTGATGAGAACATTTTTTTTACGCGTCAACGGCGGCCTTACACCTGCTGAACCTTTATTATCAACCATCAGGGGTGTTACATACCAAAGGGGCACCAGAAATACAAGGGGTTAGAGGGAAGAGAAAGAAAGCAAAATTACATAATGCTGTAGGACAGAGGATTTTTTTAAAGGTAGATAACTGAAAATTTATGCAATAGAGTGAACTGGTGAGACCATTGTTGATAGTTTGAAATTGCATATCACGCTTGCCACGCGATAAACTGGTGAGAACATTGACAACACAAATGAAGACGATATAGCCATTGATTCTTTTACTGGTAGCATGTCTGTATCACATATTCACAATCTGGATAGGCACGGTGCAGTCCACAACATCAAACAAAGATCAAACGTGCAATACGAACTAGCTTCAAAGTGATAGACATTAATTATAGAATGAATGGTTATGATAGATTAAGAGGAAGCATGCTTGCACTAAAATAGTTAATAACTACTCAGTGCGAACAAGCATAAGGCTGGCCATAGTGGGGGTAACATAAGTGATAACATGTACTTGGGACTAGCAAACATGCTTATGTGGCACATAATTAAAGAAGAGAGAGAGTGTTAGAGTAACATATGTAGATAACGTATCATGTTAAATGATATGCTACTTTGTGTCATGCATGGCAATAAATATGATCATCTATGATACTAGTTTATGATACTATGCACTATGGAAGTAGTATCATACACTAGTATCATACGCATGTTACTAGCATATGACACTCCCCCCTATAAGTAGCCTAATGGTGCAGTGTTAGACAGGCTTACCTCATGTTCACCGCTGTTTTATTTCAGCTAACCATCAGCGTCCAAACAGGAGCGTGGTGATCCCTGTCGTCACAACTATTTTCGGCGTGCTTCTTATGGTGGCGGTTGCCTGCTGCTATTTCTTGAGAACTAAGGCGAGCACAAAGCGTCAGACCGGGATGCCACCAAGTACAAGGGGCGACGTGTTTCCCCTAGGGAGCAGGAAAAATTCAGCGCTGGGGACGAAGCAGGATCGACAGATCAATGAGAGCAGGATGAGCAGCGAAAAAGATCTTGAACTTCCATTGTTCGATCTAGAAGTGATTCGAGCTGCAACATACAACTTCTCTGCGGATAGTAAGATAGGACAAGGTGGATTTGGCCCCGTTTATATGGTAGGATAAGAATCAAGTAATGGTAGAATAGCCTATTTTTTTACTGATGTACTCCCCGCGTCCGAAAAAACTTGTTCCAAGCTTGTCACTCAGATGGATGTATCTAGCACTAACTTGATACTAGATACATCTATTTTAGGGACAAGCTTTTTCAGACGGAGGGAGTAGATTTTAACATATCTGCAAACTGATGGACAGGCAAAACTTGAAGATGGACAAGAAGTAGCTGTAAAAAGGTTATCCAAGAAATCAGTACAGGGGGTTGTGGAGTTCAAAAACGAGGTAAAACTGATAGCAAAGCTTCAGCATAGGAACCTCGTGAGGCTGCTAGGCTGCTGCATCGATGACCAAGAGAGAATGCTAGTGTACGAGTTCATGCACAACAACAGCCTAGACACGTTCATATTTGGTCGGTTCATTTGTTTATTTTACAAAAGCAATCTCTAACTACTTCTGCTGGCATTGCTCTTACAATGTGTTTACCTCAATTGGAATGTTGCACAGATGAAGGAAAGCGCAAGTTATTAGGATGGAAGAACCGATTTGAGATCATTCTGGGGATTGCACGGGGTTTGCTATATCTCCATGAGGATTCAAGGGTCAGGATTATCCATAGGGATTTAAAGGCAAGCAATGTGTTATTAGACAAGAACATGATTCCCAAAATCTCAGACTTTGGTATTGCAAGAATGTTTGGAGGTGATCAGACAACTGCATATACCACGAAGGTCATCGGTACATAGTGAGTATTATCTCTTGATCGATATGTACATATATTAGCTTTCAAAAATGAGTTTGCACGCTGACTATAGTGATTTGGTGATCTTCAGCGGCTACATGTCTCCAGAATATGCAATGGATGGCATGTTCTCTATGAAATCCGATATCTATAGCTTTGGTGTACTGGTGCTAGAGATCATCACCGGCAAGAAGAATCGAGGATTTTACGACGATGAGCATGATCTGAGCCTCCTTGGTTATGTAAGTATTAACATGATTAATCATAAAAAAAATGATTGATCTTTGATTGTTTGTTGCTTTATGTTACTAATATATACTTATGTTGATCATTTTTAGTCATGGAAGTTGTGGAAAGAAGGTCGGAGTGTAGATTTACTGGATGAAGGAATGGGCGGCTCCATTGACTACAGTGTTGTGACCAGATGCATACAGGTTGCTCTCCTTTGTGTTGAAGTGCATCCTAAGAACAGGCCATTGATGTCTTTAGTTGTCATGATGCTAAGCAGTGAGAATGCAACATTGCCAGAGCCAAATGAACCTGGGGTAAATATTGGGAAGAGCACGGACACGGATTATTCTCAAACCCTCACTGGAACCAGTTTTACAGGGGATGCAATGAATGATAGGTAGTTTGGAGTAGAAATTCTTATCACTTTCTTGCTTTACTGGAATAGATTGGCGAAGGCAATTTTATTTCAATGCTCATCACGATCTCTTCTAAACTGTATTTAAAACTGGCATAAAGAAAAACTTGTAAGTATTACACATCCAAAAGCTAGTACTACCTCTGTCCCAAAATGAGTGTATTTGATTTAGTATATAACTTACTGTCTTTGATTTAGTACAACTTTGCACTGAATTATACTAAATGAAAGACACTTATTTTGGGATGGAGGGGGTACATTAAATATAAGAAAACTTTTGGGACGGAGGGGGTACATTAAATATAAGAAAATTGTCTGCTCTTAAGTGAAGTACTTGTTTCTGCTTGGTACACACGGAGATTGTGTTTAACTGTTTATTCAGTTCCTAGACATCAAACGAAAAACAACAATTTACCTGCAATCATATGACATCCTCACATCCATCTCATCACCTTCTTTTTGTCAGTTAACGTCTTCAAAGTATCAATATTGTGCTGAGTGTAGCGAGCACCATCCAGACACCAAATTTGGCCAATGTGCACGGAAGCTTTTCATCTTTAGCTTCATCATGTTGTAAAAAGCTTCAAGATGAACACGTCTGTTCATCTGAAATCATGTTAGTATTCTATAGTTCCCATATACAGCATTACGCTAGCAATAACGAAATATTACAATTTTTTTTGAAAAAGAGAGCAACCTCTCTGATTTCTATATATTAGAAACCACAGTGTCTTGATACAAGCTACTGAAAAGGAAAACAAAAAGCGAAACAACGATGCACGCCCTGGAGCTAAACAAACAGGAGCCATTTCAACCAGCAACAGCTCCACATGCAGAGGCGGACATAGCTCAAACCCAAAGCTACCATGCCAATTAAACCCAAGGTATCAAATTCCTTGCACACTTCTAATATTACATATCAGCAAACTGAAAACACCTAGGCAAAAAGCAAAAAAAGGAATAAGAGGCAATTTTTTAGGTTGAGTCATCATCAGCTACAGATCTTCTCGCTGATACGCATACTAGGAGTCTTCATCCCGCTGTGATCCTGTGTCCGTTCCTCCATCCCAGCATAGCGTTGAAAACCTCTGCAGCAATCATCTCAACTTTTCTTACGCCATCCCTCATTTGCTTTTGCCTTTCTGGTCTTACCTGCAAAACAAGGCATTCATGCAACATTTTTATCATTAGATTCACAGGTACTCAAGGATCAGTCACCTTGTTGTTTTAAAAGACCACACTATTTCTAAGTTTCCAGATTGTCCAACATACGGCACGGCAGAGACCCCCACAATCACCATGTTCTTTTCATGTTTACTAAAGGAGGCCAACCATACATTGAACAAATCTGGTAAGTTATCACGAATTTGAGTAAACCCAAAAGCGCACTGAATGGCACTCCACAACAATCTAAGCTATTGAGCATTTCAAGAAGAGGTGATCTACACTTTCTGCCTGCATACAGAAAGGGCATTGTCTGTCACCATTCCACCATCTCCTATGGAAATTATCCCTAGTCAAGGTACTGTTCCTAAGAGCCAACCAAATAAAAACTTTCATGCGAGGTGGCATCTTAGTCTTCCACATAAAAGTGGGTGGGTATTTAAGCCCAGTTTCAATCATATGTATATAATAGGACTTGTCAGTAGAAATCCCATTTTTATTTAGGGTCCACTTGATGGAGTCTCTCTGTGTTGATAACACCACCGGAGCACAACAATCTTTTATATGATTCCACAACTCTAAAGAGTCTGCATACAGAGTTCTTCTGAATTGGACAGCCTCTAGTCCTTTCTCCAAAATTTGCTTAATGGACTTATTCTTATCAAAATAGAGATTATAAATTCTAGAGAAATTGTCTTAAAGAGATTTGTTCCCTAGCCATCTATCTTGCCAGAACCTAATGCTTTCCCCATTTCCAACCTCAAATTTACACCAGGAAAGAAAATTATATTTGTGTTTAAAGAGCTCAAACCAAAACTGGGAAGCCCCCTACTTGGTCCTACATTCAGCCTTTTTTTTGTTTTTGTAGTATTTGCCAATCAAGACCTCCTGCCATAGCCCTTCAGTGCTATACAATTTCCACCACCATTTACAAAGTAATCCAACATTCATTTCCTCCAATATTCATTACCTTTAAATTTTGAATTCCCAAGCCAATTAGCATTACAATTAGGGAACACTACAATTAGCATTACAAAACTGAATAATAATAGATTCAAAGCACCAATGCTTGACATGTATTGGTCTTTAAGCACCGTCGACGTTGTCGGCGTGCCCCAGAGGGTGTAGTGTCGATTGGTAGTACTGCCCCCCGTGCACGGCCCCAGGCGCGATGCAGGTTGCGCCTCGGTGGAGCGGAACCCAACACACGGCCCCCATGGCGCGAAGACGGGGGAATGCGGCCCAGCCATGTGGAACGACACACGGAGTGCGGGGGCGACCACAGACTACTCCCTAGAGGTCTAGTTTCTGGCCGAAACCCCCCTACTAGCGCAATATGGACACGGCTTGCCTGCTCCAACCTCGGTGCTCCCATCCGTGCTCCCGTTTGTTGCTTTCCCATCCTACGGCGCCAGTAAATTCTCTCCTCTCGTCGCCAAAACAAATCGCATACAACTCTGTATTGCTTCTGTTCACCATACCCGCATACGTATCTCATCAGGCTCAGTCCATCCTAGCAGCGCTCATGCCGCTGCGTCTGGCCCATGTTGCATTGCATTGCAGCTAATGTTCTCTGGCTTAGCAGCAGAACAGGGAGCGAGTGCGTCAGTCATGGTCACTGAGGCGGAGGAAGAGCAGCGTCTCTGGCAGTGTTTGACGGAGGCCGCGCCTACTCAAGCGGGTGGTCAATGGAGGGGACTGTGCCGTGGCGTCTTCCATCTTTTTCCCGCAAGTAAAATGCATAGAACCACCACATTAGTGTCATAGCTCATCACTTTACAAAACATGACATTTTGCACCGCAGTGAAGAATTGACAGTGACAAAAAACACTAATTCGTTTTCTGAGAGCGTTTTGACGTGGCAGATCGCGTTCGGACCGACAGTGGTGACGGCGCGCCGCTAACGGCCGTGTCCACGGAGATTGAGTTGAACCTCATTCCCATCGCTCACTCCCATCCCTAGTTGTGTATCTCTCTCCTCTCTTGCGCGGGCAGGGCGGCGGTGGCGGCGGCTCCGGATCCATCAGCGAGGAAGTGGAGGGGAGCAAGGTGTGGTGAACATATCCAGTCACCTTGGTTGGACGGCGTGGCAAGGGGCAACCGCGTCGAGGAGGAAGATTTGTTGATCTACTATCAAATTCGTTGATCTACATATGTTCAATTATTCTTGGAGGAATATTCGTTGATCTACTATCAAATGATGCTAGTCCAGCCCTCGGCGAGCTGCCTCCCTCTCTCAAGTAGCAATTTTTTGTTTGTCGAATTCTAGGGTTCCAGATCTAGAAATAACTGTTTGCTCTAATTCTAGCAAATTTTGTTGTTCACTAAATCTTGTTGTGAAGTTATGCAGTAGCTGAGTATTGTTGTTTGTGACTGCACAAACTTAACTGAATCTACCTCTCTCTCACTTAACCTAGGTGTTAATTGAAAGTAGTTAACTGAATCTTTCTCATTGTGACTGAAGCTAAGTTAATTCAAACACCAAGATTCACTTAACTAAATTTAATGCAGTTAACCGAATCAAATCATAGCAAGATTTTAGTTAACTGAAGCTTGATCACTATAACTGAAGCAAGGTTAATTCAAAATACAAGATTCAGTTCACTGAATCAAATCACAACAAGATTCACCTAACTGAAGCTTGATCACTACGACTGAAGCTAGGTTACTTCAAACTGAAAGACTCAGTTCACTGCATCAAATCACAACAAGATTCACCTAACTCAAGCTTGATCACTGTGACTGAAGCTAGGTTAATTCAAACTAAAAGATTCAGTTCACTGAATCAAAGCACAACAATATTTAGTTAATTTTAGGGTTTGCAAATGGTTAATTATTGTAGGGCTAGTTATCTCACAAATTGATAAATGTAGTTGAACTATTTTTGTGGACTGAATGAAACTAACACTAAATGTCACTACTTAATTTTGCAGGGTGTTGTACAGAGTGCATGTGTTAATTTTGGGTTGAGTGATGCAGTGGACAAGTTGACCACAGAAGTAGTGAGTCAGGTGCAACAGGGGTTAAGTGATTTGACTAATGTGAAGTGTCAGTAGGTGTGCTCAATTTAATGTTCAAACTATCCCTAGCTAGGAGAGAACTTGCAATATTTAGACTTGAAATGTTCAGACTTTATTTCAGTTAAACTATACTGATAGGAAAGAACTTCATTAATGTGACTAACTACAGTAATCTGACTAAAAATGTCAGTTAATTTTGGTTTCCTGACATTTTATCTTTGCACTGGCACTTACAACACAACTATATCTTTGCATTGACACCCACAACATCATAGTGATCACAAAGTTCCAGATACTATGAGCACAAAGATTCAGCTACTATGAGAAAAAAAACATCCAGAAACCATGGCTACAAACATTCAGATAGATAGAGATCATAGATATATGAGTATTCTAGATATATAAGTTAAATAGATAGATAGATAGATAGATAGATAGATAGATATCATACATATATAAGTTCAGAAACCACACATAGTGACTTGCTGCTGCATAAATAATTTCAGAAACTAAGTACTTGAGACATTAAGTTCAGAAACTAACCGAAACCATATATGGGTTCGGATATTGCTGCAGAAACTAACAAGGGCAGATGCTGCACCAGACTCACTCTTGCTGCAGCTTCAGAAGACAGAGAGATCGGCGAACTGGCCCCATGATGCGGAGCTGCTTCTTCTTCCTCCTGCTGCATGTGCCTGTCTCCACATGCATCTGCTGCTGCTCCATCTCCGGCAGCACCATCTCGAACAGAGGAGTGAGGGGCAGCACTGGAACCAACATGTCGAGCGCTTAGTCCACGCGGAGTTGGTTGTGGCTCTGGTACATGCACCAGCGTGCCCTCTGGCATGGATCCGGAGAATCCCTCGCCTTCCCCATCGCCCGGACCAAGTTCTCGATCAGTGGGCGGTGGAGGTCTCTGGCAATCGGGCGTACTCCTCATGGTTGGCAGCCGCCCTCACTATGCGCGCATAGTTCTTCAGGATTTCAACGCTGGCATACCAGGTGCCCGCCTCGCGCGCGTAGTAGAGCTTGGTGCTTTCACCGTCGAAGATCTCCTGCAACGCCTTGTCCCATCCGAGGCCAAATGCCATGGCACAATGGAGGTCTTTTAGGTGGGAAGGAGGAAGTTGGATGGAGAGGTGATGGAGGGGAGTGGTGGTTATTTGTGCAAATATGGTAAATGTGAATGAATGCACTCTGTGTATGTGGCGACTGGGATTTTCTGAAGAAATCGAACGGGTGCACTGAACCGATCCAACTACCGTTGCGTGATTTTTTTTATAGAAAAAACGAAGGAGCACAGAGTCCGACCCAGTACCCTAGTAAATAGACTGAACGCCCTCGGCCCAGCCCACCACAGGTTGGTCCCGCGCAAAAAAAAGGCCGTTAACGGTCGTTAATGGCCGTTAGCGGCGTGCCATCACCTTTGTCGGCCCCGGACACGATCTGCCACGTCAAAACGTACGCTCTCAGAAAACGAATTGGTGTTTTCTGTCACTGTCAATTATTCGATGCGGTGCAAAGTATTATATTTTGTAAAGTGATGATTTTTCAAGAGTTATGACACTTATGTGGTGGTTCTATGTATTTTATTTTTTCCCTGCCCGTAGCATGGGGCGTCACCGCGTGAGAGGCCTTTCCAGTGGAGGGGACTGTGCGGCGGCGCGGCAAAACCCGGAAATAATCACAATGCTGCTCAAGTGGTAGCTCCTCCTCCGCGTCCCCAGTTAGCTACTGCACGTATCGGCATGGCATGGCATGTCTATTTGACATTGGCGAGTATGAATCGGCTTAGAGTAGGCTACTACATAAAGGTGAGCGATTATATTTGCTTGCCTTGAGTAGGCATGATGGCGTACCACCATGAGTTGTACGGACAGAGATCAGCTGACATGCACGTTTGCATGTCACCATGTGCCTTACGGCCGGAATTTAAATTTAAACATTGCGAAAAAATCTAAAAAAAATCATGCATGTTCACAACACATATTAAGATAACCTCTAAAAAATCCAGATCAAGAATCGAAACATACATCGAGAGACAAAAAAGAGAAACTCAGATGTGAATAGTCTATAAAGAACCATTTGCGAACTATTCATGACATATTTTTCTTTTTTGTTTCTTGATGTATGTTCCGAATTTTGATTTGAATTTTTCAAGATTATCTCAATATGTGCTGTGAGTATGCATGATTTTTTTTAGAGTTGTACTACTTCCCGACGCGCATCGGCGTCCCAATGCCGGTGGCAGTGGTCGGGTCCTCGCCGCTCTAGAAATTGCTATTCTATTTGATGCCGGTGAGCCGAGGCTAGTCAGCTTCACCGGGGCGTTGGGCTCGATCTGTCGGTGCCGACTGATTGACGGCCGACGAACTTGGGCGGCGCCGGATCGCTAGCGACGGTGAGGTTCTTAAACCCAGCGTCGTCGGTGACTTTCTGATGGAATACGCCGGCGGCGTGATGCAAATACAGACACATATATGGGTACAGGAAAGAAAATACAGAATTTTATGCGATTTGTTTTGGCAGAGAATTTTCTACCGCCGTAGGATGGGAAAGCAACGGACGGATGGGAGCACCGAGGCGGGAGCAGGCAAGTGGACCGCAATATTCGGATCTGATACTGCCACACATCCAAGTGTACATTTTTTTTCTTCTCTGATTGACATGTCCCATGCAAGTGCATCGTGCTATCGTAGTTTGAACCAACTGGCTGTTCTGGATGCCGACGGACCTGCCCACATTTTCTGCTAATAAGCAAGTGAAGCAACGTTACTTCTTTTAGCACTCAATCAGCCACTCAACTAGACTGTCAGTTTCCATTCACACATACTCCACCGGCCGCCGGCCACCGTCCACCGGCAGCTCGTATTTGAGCGGCCAATTGCAAAGCAAAGAGATCATAGAGGCGAGATGAGGAGGAGGCGAGCGCTCTTTCTACTCCTTGTCGCGGCCACCTACCTCTCCATCTCGATCGCCACCGACACCATCGACCTGACCGCGTCCATCACCGGCAACCAGACACTCGTCTCCGCCCATGGAGTATTCAGGTTAGGCTTCTTCAGCCCGCCCGGCAGCTCCGGCGACAGGACCTACATCGGCATTTGGTACGCAGGCATCCCAGTACAGACCGTCGTGTGGGTCGCCAACCGCCGGAACCCGGTCGTCCAATCCCCGGGCGTCCTCAAGCTCTCCCCTGACGGCCGCCTTGTAATCATCGACGGCCAGAACACCACCGTTTGGTCATCCGCGGCGCCCACCGGAAACGTGGCCACCAACACCACCGCTCGGCTTCTCGACAGCGGGAACTTGGTCGTGATCTCTGATGGAAGTGGATCGAGCCAGAGCGTGGTGTGGCAGAGCTTCGACCACCCGACGGACACGCAGCTCCCGGGCATGAAGATCGGGGTGGATCACAGGAGTGGCGTAACCTGGAACATCACGTCGTGGAGCAGCCCGACCGACCCCTCGCCGGGGGAGTACACGTTCAAGCTGGTCCCCGGCGGGCTCCCCGACTTCTTCCTGTTCCAGGGCCCCGAGAAAATCTACTCGAGCGGGCCATTCAACGGGGCCGGGCTCACCGGCGTGCCGAACCTCATGTCCCAGGATTTCCACTTCGCCGTCGTGGACAGCCCCGACGCGACGTACTACAGCTACTCCATCACCAACCCTAAGCTGCTGTCGCGGTTCATCATGGACGGCACGGCGGGGCGGATGCAACGGTCACGTGTGGCTCGACAGCGCGTGGAGAAGCTTCTGGTACTACCCGACGGACCCCTGCGACACCTACGGCAAGTGCGGGCCGTTCGGTTACTGCGACATGAGCAAGACCACTAGTAGAAAAGGCGCTATGGTTCAGGCCGGGGCAGCCCATTAGTTCCGGTTCAGTCTAGAACCGGGACCAATGTGGGCATTGAATCCGTTTCATGAGCCCAGGGGGCCGGTCGGGCCACGTGGGTCATTGGTCCCGGTTTGTCTGGATCTTTTGGTCCCGGTTCGTCCCACGAACCGGGACCAAAGGGCCTGGCTCCTGGCCCATCACCATTGGTCCCGGTTCGTGGCATGAGCCGGGACCAAAGGCTCCCCCTTAGTCCCGGTTCGTGCCACGAACCGGGACTAAAGGGTCGGCCCTCGCTGCACCCACAGTTTAGTCGCACCTCGCCAACCGAAGGGCGCCGACACCTGTTTATAAGCCCGTCCCTTTATGCATTGTTGAGCTCCTCTCAAAGTGAAAATAGATGCACCTATAAAGAAAAATTGGACATAAATTCATAAATAGAAATTGATTATGAATTTATGTTTAATTTTCTTTATAAATGAATCTATGTTCACTAACAGAGAAGTTTTTATTTTTTTTGACCTAAAAGAAAAAAGAAATCACTAAAAAACTATTAGTATTTAGTATAAATAGAAATGACTAAAAAAGAAAAAATGCCTATATGCACTAAGTAGTGATTCACACAAATTAGTAGAAATGAAAAAATAAATAGCAAAAAAAAATGCCTATAATTTTTGTTATGACTAACTAAAATTACCAAATTGAGTATAATGGCACTAACAGAAAGTTTATAGTAAAGTTATTCATAAACTAGTGATTCACACAAATTTTAAAAAATTGAAATTTAAACTATTCAAATTTTAAAACTAATGGCACTAACAGAAAGTTTATAATTTTTGTGACCTAAAATAAAAAAGAAATCACTAAAAAGCTATAAGTATTTAGTTCTAAGTAGAAATGAAAAACTAATGGCACTAGTAAAGTTAATCACAAACTTGAGATTCACACAAATTTCAAAGAATTCAAATTTTAACTATTCTAATTTGAAAACTAATGGCACTAGTAAAGTTAATCACAAACTTGAGATTCACACAAATTTCAAAGAATTCAAATTTTAACTATTCTAATTTGAAAACTAATGGCACTAACAGAAAGTTTATAATTTTTGGTATCTCTGTGCAGAAAGATTGTACATAGTAAATATAATACACAAAGTGTTTTCACACAAATTTAGTAAACTAGTAATTCATAAACTAGTGATTCACACAAATTTTAAAAAATTCAAATTTAAACTATTCAAATTTTAAAGCTAATGGCACTAACAGAAAGTTTATAATTTTTGTGACCTAAAAGAAAAAAGAAATCACTAAAAACTATAAGTATTTAGTTCTAAGTAGAAATGAAAAAAATAAATAGCAAAAAAAAAATGCCACCTACTGGGCCACCACGGCCTGAATACGACTAGAAACCCAACTATGGGCCAGGATTCAGGCCCACAGCAGGCCCAATAGGCCCACAGGCATTGCAGTGACAGATTAGGCCCGAAAGCCTGTAGTTGAGAGGAGCTCGAGAGGGTGGGCGCAGCAGCGCTTATAAACCACTCCCGAGCCCTCTCAACTAGCGAGGTGGGACTAAACTTTTGGTCGCGGGGCAGTAGAAGGCCTTTGGTCCCGGTTGGTAAGACGAACCGGGACCAAAGGGTGGCATTGGTCCCGGTTCGTGGCACAAACCGGGACCAATTCCCCCCTTTAGTCCCGGTTAGTGACACCAACCGGGACCAAAGGCCGCCGCTTCCCGCCCTTTGGGCTGCCGAAAAGTGGCCTTTGGTCCCGGTTGGTGGAACCAACCGGGACTAAAAGGTGGCATTGGTCCCGGTTTTTGTCACGAACCGGGACCAATGCGCTGACTATATAAGCAGCACTCGTGAAATTTTGGTTCAGTTCATTCTTCCCCGCCCTCCCGACGCCGCCAGGCTGCCCGCCGTATCCGCCTCGTCGTCGCCCCGCGCCGCCCCGTCGTCGCCGTCGTCGCCCCGCGCCGCCCCGATCGACGCTTTCGCCATCCCCCGCCCCACGACGCCGCCCCGACCCGCCCCGCCCCTGCCCGTCGCCGAGCCGCCCCGCCCCGTCCCGCGCCGCACCTCGCCGTCGCAGTCGCCGTCCCCGACACCGTCGCCGTGCGCAATTTAGATGTGTTAGATGTGTAGTAATTTAGATGTGTAGTTCATAGATTTTTTTGTTAGATGTGCAGTAATTTAGATGTGTAGTTCATAGATTTTTTTGTTAGATTTTTTTTCATATTATGTAATTAATTTGTTCATATTGTGTTAGATTTATTTATGATTTTTTCTGTTGTAATTTAGATTTATTAATGATTTTTTGTGTTAGTATTTTCTTTGTCAATTTATTATGTATGTATAGAAAAATTGTGAATGATATATGTTACTTATGAATATGTTCATATTTAGAATAGAGGAAAAAGGAAAAAAATAAGAAGAGAAAGTGTTTAATATAATTAGTCAGAAAAATAATAGAACTATAGTTAAACTAGTTTATTTTTAGTAAGTCGTACTATTTTATTTTATTTATAGTAAGTGCTTAGTAGTTGAACTAGCTAATTGATTTAATAAAACTGGTTTATTTTACTATAGAAGTAGTTTATTTTTAGTAAGAAAATTAATATAACTAGTTTATTTTTTTAGTTAAAGCAATTATTCCCGCATCGACGTGGACGATGCCTATCCCGCATCCTCGTCGTCGAGTCGGGGGCGGACAACACCTGCTTGACCAGATGGGCCATGTCCGGGACTGGGCTCCGCCGGGGTGGTACTGGGAGGCGCTACCTTCCGGGGGGCGTAGCTTGGTGAGGAGCCAGCCCGTCGTTGACCCGATCCTTGTTTAATTTGGTGGCGGTCGCGTGGGCCAGTGACGGTGCAGAGACTTCCGGACACCGCGGAGGTGGTACGTCACCATGTCAGCGAGGAGTACCAGCACGTCCGTCGGTACATGGTTGCGTTGGAGGGCAGGTTCGAGAATATCTGCCAGGTTCTTCAGGGATCTCACTGGAGCTATGATCCTGTGATGGTTCCTTCCCTTTGGGTGTCCACCGCCCGCGCCGATACCCGTCGGGCGCTACTGTTCTAGCTGTACTAGCGATATGTATGATATATAGTATTCGACGTGTATTAGTGATAATATTCGATGTACGGCCAAATGGAGATGATGTAGTTTTTCTTATAATTGAAGGCATCCTAATTTGAATACTACTTAATTTTGCGATTTGATTTTTCTTATTGAATGCTCAAATTGGAGAGCACTATGCAAGGCATATGCATATGATTAGTAGAATAATAATGATCTAATTTAGTCTTTGAATTATGAACGTATAGGAAATGTCATCATCGGACGACGAAAGTCTCCCGGGGGAGTGCGACTGGTGCCACGACGATCGAGGTGAGTGCGACAGGCCTCACCTGGACGATGGTCGGCGCTTCAGCATTAAGCTCGAGGAGACCTTCGAAGTTGAAACAGTACGCAACGACGACAAGTGTTTTTTTATAATTAAGCATGACTTCAACTATTTCAACGTGTAATTTTCATCTTTTACAATTCGAGTATAGTTGATCCCATGCCACGCAAGACGCTATGTCTTGGAGAGGATGGATTTTGAAGACCATGAAAATTTTGAAACGAAGAAAATTCACCTAAGGACCCATCATGATGTGGATTTTGAAGTAAAGTTGTATAATGCTGAGAGCGTAACCCATTTTGGTTGCAAAAATGGGGAAGCATTTTGCAAATTGTATGGTTTTGATGAGGGTATGCTTATCACCATGAATCTTGGTGATCCTGAAATCGAGCAAGACAATATGGACATTTGGGTCCTTGTTGATACTCCTCCAGTTCTACCACTATGTGAGTTTCTTAAACATAGTTAATTATTAATAGAACTTATATTGTTCATTTCAAAATAGTTGACAGCTTATTTCTATTGACAGCTTATTTTGGAGTATCAAAGAATGTGCAGAAGATGGTAGATAGAACTTACTACACCGATGGCTCTGGGTTAACTTACAAGGAGAAAACTCATTTGGTTGGATTTTGTAATGATATTGAGAATTACAATATCTACAATCGAACTCCTCAACATTATGGTCAATACGTGCCACTAGTGCACGTGTTGAACTACGGTAACTACCATGGAGATACCCTGGTAAGTTTTTTACTATTACGACATCCATGCATCTTTTTGCATACTTCTAAAACTAGTACATCATTGCTAACTACGAAGTTATTACTATGTTTTTCAACAGCTTATCGCAGAGGATTGTGTGCCTCATTTGATGTATCAGAATGGCGGCAGCCTTCATGTTTTGAACATATATCCAGGTCATCCTACGAATCTCAACTGTCCATACCGGATTTCTAAAAGAAGTGGAGACATGACAGTCAAAGGATGGAAAAAATGTATGGACAGTCGTAAGGAGCTTCTTGGAAGCAAAAGGAAGCGAGGCGCAAGAATTGGAGACAGGATGATCTCCATTCTTCATAATGAAGAGTCAGGGTCTATATTGTTTTATGCTATTTTATCTTAAGTGTGTTTAGGTCTGATCCTACCTGATACTTGATGATCATGTGCTAAGAACAATTATGTAGGGTTGGGTTCGATGACTATGAGGATGATGATCGTATGACTTATTATTAATAACGAATAGAAGTTGTATGATGATGCTTCATTAATTAGTAGGACTTGTTATTATATATGATGATGTATGATGCGAGCATGCATGAGTTATTATATATATATCTGCGGGTGAAATGAACATAGCAGTAGCGTAGATACGTAAACCAAGGACTACATATAAGAGAGGACACTTCCCTCTATTAGCTAGCTAATAACAACCTAAAAATAACCCCTAAACCCCTAAAACAACCACTTTTTAAAAAAAAAAGAAAAACCTCCAGCTGACGCGTAGAACCCTTTTGGTCTCGGTTTATGTCATAAACCGGGACCAAAGGCGCCCCTGCCTGGGCTGCCGGCAGCGGCCGCGTGAAGGCCCATCTGTCCCGGTTCTGGTTTGAACCGGGACTAAAGGGTGAGGGTATTAGTAACGACCCTTTAGTCCCGGTTCGGGAACCGGGACTAAAGGCTCTTACGAACCGGGACAAAAGGCTGGTTTTCTACTAGTGGACCCCGCTCTGCAGCTGCCTGCCGGGCTTCGAGCCGCGGTCGAAGCAGCAGTGGGACCTCAGGGACGGGACCGGCGGATGCGTCAGGACGACCAACCTGAGCTGCGGCGCCGGAGACGGGTTCTGGCCGGTGAACCGGATGAAGCTGCCGGAGACGACCAACGCGACGGTGCACGCCAACATGACGCTGGACCAGTGCCGGCAGGCGTGCCTGGCCAACTGCAGCTGCAGAGCCTTCTCCGCCGCGAACGTGAGCGGCGGGACCAATCGCGGGTGCGTCGTTCGGGGCGTTGATCTGCTTGACATGAGGCAGTATCCGGCGGTGGTGCAGGACCTGTACATCCGGCTCGCGCAGCCAGATGTAGATGCCTTGAACGTCTCGGGTTAGAACAACTTCCCTGTTTGTCCAAGCACAGTTTGTCCCATTTCGAGCAAGTCTTCATGGTCGTAGCTACGCTTGATTGCAGTTGCAGGTAAGAGCCGACGGTCCATGGTGATCGCCGTCGCCGCGGCTATTTCCGGCGTGCTTCTTCTGGCGGCCGCTGGCTGCTTATGTTTCTGGAGATACAAGGCGAGGAGGAAGCGTCGGCGTCAGGAGCCTGAAACGGCGCCAGGCAGTGGCGACGACGTGCTTCCAATGAGGGCCAGGAAACACCCTGATTTGAGCCCAGCACGGGACGACGAGAACAAGGTGAGCAGCGGCGAAGACGATCTGGACCTTCCGTTGTTCGATCTCGCCGTGATCCTCGCCGCCACGGACAACTTCGCGGCGGAGAGCAAGCTAGGTGAAGGTGGATTTGGCCCTGTCTATTTGGTAAGATAAATAAATAAATAAGATAAATTATTTTAAGATCAAGTGACACCTTGTGATCCTTTAGTTTATGAGCTGTTTTACAGTGATTGGCGAGTTACAAGTTGTAATTTCATGTAACTCCAGCTCTGATTTTTCCTAGCCATTAGATCTAAGAGATTCATTGAAAGGTTTATTTTTGTGTAGAAAGGGTACAGCTGTAAAATTAGCAGGTCAATCCCCTCGCACGTCCTTGGTCATTCTCTCTTCATCTGCCTCGTCAGTCCCTCGCACAGCCGCCGCCGCCGACCCTCCTCTTGATCGTGCCGCCGCCGCCTTCTCTCCCGTCGCTCGTGCCGCCGCCGCCGACCCTCGCACAGCCGCCGCCGCATGCTCTCCTCTGCTGCCCCACCGCCCCCAGCACCGCCTTGTCCGTCGAGCAGGCCCTCCCCACCACTACTGCTCCTCACAGCAGCGCCTCCTCTCTGGATCCGCTGCTGACGGCCGTCAACGCCGGCTACCCTCCTCTTCCCTCAGCAGCACCCCCCGAGGCTGAATCTTCTAACGCCGCCTCCGACAGAGGATGCCATGTTTTTTCACGTACATGGGAGTGGAAGCATTAATCAGGCACAATTCGATAGATTTCCCCGATGTCCCTACTTAGTATTTTGAATCACTCTATCTGTCGCTTTGCTTATGTATGCTAGTTCATGCAACCTTTTGATATCAGTTCAGTTGGGCCAGTTTAATCTGCTGCTAATATCTGTGTTTAATTTCAGGAGAACCATGTCTATCTTAATTAGCTTATTTAGGGGTAATGTTGATATGCATCTTATCTTGGATTTTGGACATGCTACAACTATGTGTTTAATCATTTTTCTGGGATGAATTTTGCTTTGATCATCGGGTAGTAATCTGGATTAATGATGTGTGCATCCTCATCTGTTAGTATTTTCTTTTCAAATGTTCATTCGTTAATCTTGTTCTGCATGTCATAAGAGTTATATATCTGGTATGGTTGTGAAATGTGATAATCGATCCTACATATGCTGGTTGGTTGGGAGGATGCATCAGTCACATTATGCTGTCCCTTTTCCAGCATATCTTTCAGTAATATTTTCGTCATATTGTTTCGTATGTAATCTTCTCCTCACGTACACTTATCTTAGATGCATGTTATTCGTGAACGATCCAATCAAATTGAACATGACAAAATTGGGTTTTCAAACATTGGAGCTCGTAGCCTTCCTGCAGGGTCCCGCATGGGAGATTGCGGCAATTACTGTGGCTGCACGAGCCCGTAGCCATCATGCACTTTGGCGGTGGCGAAGATGAGGCCGGCGCAGACCATGGCACAAGCGGCGATGTAGACGCAGACCCGAAAGATCCGATGCATGTACTGGTAAGGCTTTTCTACAACTCATGTTCTGTTTTCTCCTTTCTCTCTTGCCATCTGCCCATCTACGTCGTGAAAAAATTCAGTTTAGATATAGTGCACTGATGGTTCATGTTCTGAAGTTTGCTCAATGTATCTGATATGATGGCGTGTACTTGAGTTATAATATGAACACGGCTGCTAAGCTACTGTCTAGGAATCCAATATGTATGCTAATTCACGACTGTTTTGGAAGGGAAGCTAAGAGAATTTAGAAATCATTTGTTCATAGTCTTGAAGTAGCTATCCAAATCTCCCTTTCTTGACTGACAGAATCACACATCTCCACATTCTTGATTGACGCAGATAAAATAATAATATGATTTCACCACAAAGAATTGAGATTACAAAAGGCGGAACTACGTGGAGCAATGAAGAAACCAATATTTCTTTGTAAGTAGATGGAGCTTTTGGAGTAATTATATTTCTTTGTTGTGTAGGACATGATGGCAGCAAACTGTTTGCTATAGCTCTCTGTAGAAGGGGTTTCGTGGTAGGAAACTGTTGCGCTTGTGGTCCTATTATCAAGTATTAATTTCTGTAAGTATTTCGTGGTAGATAGGAAACAATTGTTGCTTGGTCGAGTATTAATTTCCGCAAGTATTTCCGTGATTGTGACTGAATAGAATTTTGCATGATTTATATAAGATTAAAGGTTGATGTGTCTCTTATGTGTGCAGATATATTGTATGACTCGTGGTCGCCTGCGATGACTGTAAAAGTGTCCCTACTGATTGATTCTGGGAATCATGTGCTGAATCTTTTGGTGGTGTCTGATTGCATCATTCATGCTTTAAACCTGGTGGTGGTTGATGACTTGTAAAATAGACTATTGCTTTAGTTGGGATAAACTTGATGTTAAATGCATTTTGTGGAGAAGAAAAATTCTTTAGTTTCTTTGTCGCGACATCAGAGTTACTTTGTGTGTAATACAGTACATTTTAATTTGAATTGCATGTGTGAGATTGTTGGATTATTTGTGTTGCATCTTTCACCTGCCAGTCAATTTTTTTGTATTTCTTTCCAACCATTAAGGCGCAACTACATCATGTTGTGAATGTGGCAGCAAACTCCTAAAACACTACCACTGTCGATGTATTTTGCTTTACCATCTGATGGTAGCATAATTGAATCTGATTGCTAATAAGAGGGCGGGAAATAACATAGGTTTACGTACGGTTCAGCTGCGGAGTACCGGTCTTACTTGTTGGGAACGACTTTTAGCATTTCCGGATGACCCATTATTGTCCTAAAGGGAACCGGCGTGTCTGGATGACCCATAGTCTTAGATGTAAAGAGCCATGGTGTCAATAGTACCTATAGACGATGGCCCAGAACTACCGGCTTTACTCGTTCGGACTCACCACTATGGGTAGTCGTAGTCCGAATGGCCCACGAGTACCGGTAGTCGGGGTCGAGACGGCCCGTAGCGGAAGTTGCGTGCCAGGAGTACTTGTACTGCTAATAGTGGGACCGCCCACCTTGTCGCCATGTGAACGTAGGTTTAGGCTTGGACTACCCATACTAGTGGTACTAGTAGAATTAGAGGGTTCATGGTGGTAGTGATGTATCCGCGTGACCTATAGTGCAATAAGAACATCTACAACCGGACTCGGCAAATCCAACCCCTCGAACGCCTGAGCGCGTCCGGGGACAATGACTGGTCATGCCTCAAATATTTGATTTTACACCTGTATACCTCAAATTAGAGACCTCAAATTCATATTATTACATGCAACGTAAACCAATATTTAAGCGGAGCACGTCCGGCTCCGCCGTGCCCATGTCAGCGGCCGGCCGTGCTCCTCATAGTGTTGGTCCGGTCACCGGTGAGGTAGAGTAGGACATTGGACACAAGCCGGCTCACAGGACTCAAGGCGCCGCCGTCTCCCATGCCCTACTCTTCCTCGTCGGAGCCTAGAACCCTGACGGTGCCTATGGACGTCAGATTGATGATGGATCCGTTCTGGGACGAGCCGGCGATATCAATCACGACATGGTTGCGACACACTGGGTTGCAAGCCATCCGCCGGGGTGCCGGAGAATGCGACTCGCCTCTCCAACGCCCACCACCATGAGGGCTATCACCGTCTCCTGCGCCCACTGCCTCACACGGCGGGCATGCCGCGCCATGTTAGCGTTTGACGACGTCCATGCATTCCCCTCCATCTCGGCGTGCCAATGGAGGGGCTGCGCCTCCGACACAATGTTCGGGCGCCAGACGGACCGCACCGCCTCCGGTGAGACAGCGGTGGCGCACGTCGCAGCATATCCATGCGCCATTTAGGCGGATGCGATGGATTCATGATGCAAGAAGTCCGACTGCTGCCATCGGGCGGCCTCCTGCCGGGAGTGGAGCAATGCAAGCCAGAGGGTCATCTCCTTCTCGGGGCTGCGTGGGATGAGCTCGGGGTCCATGGATCTGGAGGTGTATGACTCGGATCTACTGCCTGCCATGCCGGAGATGGTCGGAAATCGTCGGATGGAAGGTTGAGTGGCGGAGGGGAGTGGCTAGAGTTTGGCCGGGGCAGCGGATGGGGAGAAATATATGTGGGGTCGGGTGGACCAGCATGAGCTAGGTCTGACATGGCGGACGCGCTCGGGAGCCCCCATATCCACCCCAGATTTGGGCTGAATATGAGAGGTGTCAGTCAGGCCGGGCATTTGAGACCCGTTTAAGGCGCCCGTCTAGGTCGACTTTTTGTGACTGGTCACTGACCGGGCCATCCTCCGGGCATATGAGGCGGGTTTGAGGCGCTAAGCTATAGATTCTCTAACCCTCACAATAAGTTCTTCGTTGGTCCATATAAAATGCTTCGGACACACGAGTTGAATTAGATGAGAGGAATGATTCAGTACCATGCATGCTTCCGGTGCATGCTTTCTTTAGTTTTGGAATAGAAACCAAAGAATACGGATGAAGCACGACTGATCAACGAGAGTTAAACCTGGCATGATTTGTGGGGTTGTTGCAAGGAAAGAAACTGCCTAGCATGCCCACGTTGTATTATTCCATCGTACGGAGTCAATTAACGAACGGAAGGAGCTAATCTCGCGCGGGCCTTAAACATCAGATCCGACGTCCATCTTGCTTTCTAAATTTCCCTAGTGAAGGATTTACCCTTTTATAAATTAATTGGCTCCACCTAAATTTTGTAATGGTCCCACAATTATATGTAATTTCCTGTAATTTTAATTCTGTAACTCCTTGTAACTCCTATTTCCCCACCGTTGGATAAGGGTGGATGAACGGCTCCTAAAATCGCCAATCACTGTAACGGTTGTATTAGTTTATTGCTTACGAAATATAATGAACAGGGGAGGCTTGAGGATGGGCAAGAAGTAGCTGTGAAGAGGATGTCCAAGAAATCATCCCAAGGTGTGGAGGAATTCAAGAACGAGGTGAGGCTAATCGCCAAGCTCCAGCACAGGAACCTGGTGAGGCTGCTCGGCTGCTGCATCGACGAAGACGAGAGGATGCTCGTGTACGAGTTCATGCACAACAACTGCCTGGATACGTTTATATTTGGTCAGTTCATTAATTTAATTTGTTGCACAAGACAAAAGCTCGCAGCCACTTTTTCGTATATATCAAACGAACACACAGTTAATTCATCACATTGGATGTATTATTATCATGCAGATGAAGCAAAGCGTAAGTTACTGGGATGGAGCAAACGCTTCGAGATCATTCTGGGGATCGCACGGGGTCTGCTCTATCTCCACGAGGATTCCAGGGTCAGGATCATTCACAGAGATATGAAAGCGAGCAATGTGTTGCTGGACAGAAACATGGTCCCCAAGATATCGGACTTCGGCATCGCCAGGATGTTTGGCGGTGATCAGACAACTGCGTACACCTTGAAGGTCATCGGGACATAGTGAGTAAATCATCGTGTACGTATGTACAACTATTTTCGAGATGCTGACTTACGAGGTGGTATCCGATCATCAGCGGTTACATGTCTCCAGAATACGCCATGGATGGCGTCTTCTCTATCAAATCCGACATCTACAGCTTCGGCGTCATGGTGCTGGAGATCGTCACCGGCAAGAAAATCCGAGGCTTTTACGATGACGAGCTTGATCTAAACCTTTGCGGTTATGTAAGTACCAGTAGCATGATTAATAACAGACATAAGTACTGGTTGATCTTTGGTTAGTTAGTTGTGTTACTGATATACAAATATATATAATCACTTTTCAGGCGTGGATGTTGTGGAAGGAAGGCAGGAGCACAGAGCTCCTCGACGATGCGATGGGCAGCACTTGCGATCACAGTCAGGTGCAGAGGTGCATACAGGTTGCTCTCATGTGTGTTGATGTGCAGCCTAGGAACAGGCCGATGATGTCTTCGGCCGTCATGATGCTGGCCGGCGAGAATGCCACATTGCCGGAGCCAATGAGCCTGGAGTTAACCTGAGGAGGAACAGTTCAGATACAGGATCTTCTGAAACTCAAAGCGAGTTCACTTTCACCGTGACTACGACAGATACTAGCTAATGCAGTGACTTAAACACTCTTATATTTATTTAGAGAGGGGTGGTTTAGTTCGGCCTGGAATGGTATGCACGGGTTACAACGAAAGCTTCTTTCCTTTTTCTCAACTTTAGTTACGCTCCCCGGTGAGCTATTTAAATACATTATAACTGAGCACTTTTCTTGCTCTCTCAGGCCATTAACATTTTTAACCTTTGGATGTGCTGTTTTGACAATTCCTGGACATTGGATGTCGTTCTAATCCCGAGTGGGTTACGTACGCGCTGGTCACCGAGTGCTTAATACTGGTGGGCCGCTGCTCCCGGAACTAATTCCGATGTTTTCTATGACTTGAGCCAAATGGGCTAGGTTCATGTCTGGAGGGAGAGGCCGCTACTCCAGAGACAAAATCCAAAGCCGCTCATTCACCACGACCTTGACCTTGGCTAAAAGAAAAAAAACTCAACCTTGACCTTACCTCGGAAAAAAAACTCGACCTTGACCTCCCCTCTCCGGAAACCCTACACACGCCGCCACGCCGCCATTCCCTCCGGCTCTTCGGACCTCGCCCCATGCAGCCGTCCCTGAAGTGAAACAACGCCTCCGCCATCGCCCAGCCACCGTCGTAGTCCTCGTTTTCCTGTCTTTCCCCAAGACAAGTGCATCAGGGAGGGGTCACCGCCCCGGCGATGCCTACTCTGGCCAATATCACCCCCGCTCACCCAATCATGTGTGAAGCACAAGCTTCCGACGCCTCTGCTACCTTCCCTATTCCCGCGCGCCTCCTACTACACCCGCCATCCCAACGACCTCTCGAATACGCAGGTATTCCACCTCCACTCACCGATCTATCTGCGTCCAGATTTAACATACCCGCTCTTATGTTTGTGTGATGTTTGCCACGCCATTTTGTTGTGCAGGTAGCAAGGTGAAACTCGACCGCGAAGTACATGGAATTTTTGTCTCGGATATATGTTCACAATACTACTCCATCACTTCTCATGTTTGGAGATGCCAGTTTTATACAACTGTTCATTCATGCAAAGGTAGAATTGTTTCGAACATGAAAATAAGATCAAAATTGTATATAGTTGAATGGATAAATGGCACTATAAAACTCTTCAAATTTTCTGCAATGACGACCCTTTGTTCAGTGAAATAAGTTAACATGTAATACTGCTTTTGGTTTCTTAACAATCACTTTAAATAGTTTTAGATTGGTGAGTAAGTTGTGGTTGATTTATGTTATTTATTTCTACAGATTTTTGTAATAGTCGACACTCAATTCTTTCTTTGTGCACACACACTACAAGAAAATATATCATTTGCCACCACATATTTTGTCACCAAGCGGTTTGGTGGCTGAAAATGTACTAATTGCAACCAGCTAATCAGTTCCTTGGTGGCCATAGGCCCATGTGTTGTACACTGACGAGTTTGTATCCAGGGGAGAAATAGCAACGAAGGACTAATATGCAAAAAGGCAAGTCACCTTCCTAGCGTCTCCCCCAAATCCCCCAAATCAGGCGGCCGATGCGTTCCTTGCGGTGGCGGCAACAAGCGGGGCGCCGCGACTCGTTCGTCGCGGCGGCGGAGGGCGCGTTCCTCGTTCCTTGCGGCAGCGGCGGCCGTGTTCCTCGCGGCGGTAGCGGCGGGCGGGTTCCTCGCGGCGGCAGCAGCGGGCGTGTCCCTTGCGGCGGTGGTAGCAGCGCGGCTGCGTGGGGGAGGTGAAGCAGCGGCCGCGTGGTCGAAGGGAAGCAGCTGCGGTAGCAGAGGGGCACAAGGTCTACTGCTGCGACAGACGCCTAGGGTTCCTCCTTCCCCAACCCCAACCAGCTCTGCAGCAACCGACGCCCCAAGCTCGCCAACGAGATCTCGCTCTCACTGTCAACACCAGCCAAGGCTTCAACCTATAAGAATGATCTCCTCTCTGTCCTTGCCTCCTTCCCTGTGTCTCTCCATTAATTTCCTTGGAGTACTTGATGGCTAGATCATGCACTTCAAGTGTTTGTGGAAATGTGGAAGTAAAATATACATGTAGCATTCGGTTTGTGATTTGAAAACTGGCTTGGCCTATGATGTAGAGTTCGGTTTGGTGATTTGAATATAATATGCATGTAGTAAAATATACAGTATAATCTTGCTGCATATTGATACTTACATCATCATGACTTGTAGTATATCAGTAGCTAGTAAATCCGTCACCACGGGGGCAGAAACATCAGATTCAGAGATGAGATGCTGCTGCCTATACTAGTTCATATATAGCCAGCCGCCCAGGCGACAGACATGATTTTTCCCGTGCGTAGGCGACTAGCTAGATCTACCATACTCACCTCATTCCACTGTGCTACTGGTAGTTCCTAGGCCATTAGCTCGTGCTTGCTTGCTGCTTGCCACACAATGCTCAGCGTGACTGACAGTAATTAACTAGACTATCTAAGATTCCCTTTTCTTCCAAATTAAGTTTCAGTTTCACCACCAGCTCAACACTAGCTGCATACCGCGGTTTAGTTTGATAAAGTGCAAGTTTTCTCTTGCAAATACAGTTGCAATGGGGCATATATATATTGGGTACTGTAGGATTATTATTTTACATTTCTTGTGCTATTTTGGTTCACTTGTAGAGTGCTTGATTACCAAACTTTCTAGCTTCGAATATGTATAGTTTTAACTTTGAGTTCTTTCTTCGTACCTTAAGTTCAATCTTGATTTCACCCAAGATCATATCAAAGGCTGTGTGGATCTTCTATTCTCTTCAAGCTACAAAAGTTTCCGTCACAAGTGTTATGAACATTATGTAAAATCTGGTGATGATGCTAGAAGCAATCCATATCCGCCCCTTATTGATAATAGAGTTGGAGACTGGATTTGGCTCTGTGATCATTTTGAGACAGAAGAATTTAAGGTATAGTAGTATTTGAATGATTTTCAGCAGTTTTGCATCTATCTTTATCACTCAACTATGCCTTAATTGTTCACAAAAAAACTACCACATGCAGAAACGGTCCACAATTGGGAAGGCTAATCGCTCAAACCTACCTTATGTTCACAAGAAGGGAACAAAGTCATTTGTAGCTGTTCAACATGAATTAGTAAGTCACGATCACTTATCTTTTTCTTGTGTCATAATTGTGGTCAAAGAAGAATATCGAAACTTGTAGCTACCTTATATTCATTCTATTTTGACTTTAAATCTTGTATTATCAGAATTGTGGTGATATCAGACTATACAAGGAGTGTTACTCTAGTGATAAGAAGGGATGGGCATCACAAGATGCCAGGAATAAACATGTAAGTACCATGTAACAATGGAGTATCTATGCTATATGGAAGTGTTTTGTTGTCCCCAGTTTTCTGTTGTATGATGCACTATTATCAGGGTTGTAGTAATTTAAGACTGAGAGAGTCAATTTCTGTAAGATCCTCATCAAGCACTGTCATCATTGGGAATCAAATAATTTTTGCTTGACTATATGGTTGTTGTACTTTTAAGTAGTAGTGGTGGCAAAACTGAACTTTAATGGCTACGATTATTCAAGTAATTCAAAGTTGTTAGTGTTGCATTATAGTAATAATGAATTTGGATACTTTTAAATACATTATTATGTTGATGCAATGAAGAATGTAAATGCCTTTCATTTCTTGTATTATTAATGCAGGAAGAAATGTTGCAGAAGCATAAAGAACCTATAGAGGAGGGCGAAGTACTATAGAAGGGCCTACTCAAGCGCATCAAGCTCAACTCAGCATGTTGTGGAAGAATTGACCTCTACAAAGGAGATCGTTGCTACACAACAAACTCAAATTGAGGCTCAACAATCTCAACTTGAAGCTCAACAGAAGAATATCGATTGGCTACAGAGTGTTGTGTCTAACTTGGTTGGAATTTCACCTCCTATGGACGGCACTAGTGCGACAAGGCTTGGTTTCACAACTGATGGATCTGTTTTGAGGTCCGGCTACAGATCTGTTTCTTCTGATGGTATGATCAGTATAACTCTCATAAAGTCAGTTTGCCTTCATCGTGTGATTTGGCATATTTATTCAAGTGGCTGAACTTGATGGTTGAAATTAAAAAATTACAGGTTCTCTGGTCTCAGATGGAGGGTTGAGGAGGTGAAGCACTTTTGGAGAGGTACACTGTTTGCATTGCTATTATTTAGTTTTGAAGTAACGTTTATGAGCATCTTCTAAATTGTGCTTGGTGCTATCTATGTTCGCCAATGAAATTACCCACAGATTTGCTTAGAATTTCAGCGATTTAATTTGAATTGGGGAATATTGCTTGGATAAATCAGGTATAGAACCCTTGGTTGCATGTATACCTGGCCTGTCTGAACAATCTGAACCGTCGAGTATATGTGAATATAAATACGTACAGCGCGCAGCTAAAACTGTGTCCCTAACTTTGACTTTGTAGAGATAACTAACTAGGGATGTTTGGTTGGTCGCCACGCACGCCATGGCCTGAATCTTGATAAGAAAGCAGTGGCAATCTGCAGATAGTCAAAGTGGGTGGGAAGTACATCATTTTTCTTCTTCTTTTGCGAATGAGTGGTAGTGGCAAGTACATCTTGGACAAAGACATCTGGTCTATAATCGATCTGGGTCAGCAACATGCACCATAGCGCATCAATTGATTAAGCGAGATGCTATATATATAATTAGTTTATTAATAAATCCGGCCGGCTACAACTAGTGAAAAAGTGACATGCATGATCCAGACGTGTGGATATACTCACTGTATGAGTATCAATAGGTTGTCTGCTATCACTCACCCTAATACAGCAATGCTAGTATTATATGTTTGGAGTTTTAACTTGTTTAACTTGTTTGGAATTTTCCAGGTGTGGAGGACATGTGGGGAGTGAACGGAGCAGTGCCTTGATTCTTTGCAAATGCCAAAAGTTCAGTTTACCCAAATGCCAAAAGAGTAGTCTTGGCTTTGTAAATTGGGCTTACAAATACTAGATGCAAAATACTAGAATAGTTCGTAGTTGGTGATCGGATTATATGTTTGGAGCAGTACTAAAGTTGGTACTTTGCAAACACTAGAATATTATTTCCTAGTTGTGAAACAAAATTTGGCTTACGAATGTTAGCATGTAATGTTTGGATCATAAGTGTTGGATCATAAGTTTACAAATGCCGATCTTCCTCCTGTTGAATGTCTAAAATTCTTAGATTTCTTGCATACTACAAATGTCAGTGTGTGGCAATATATTGTGGCTATGATATAGTTGCTTTCTAATGCCTCTAGTTACCAAGGTTACAATTTTTTGTTACAAAAGATATATAGTCACCGACATGTAGCTGGTCTCTAGATTCTTTTAGTCACCAAGGGTCACTTGATATCTCTAGCCACTAACAATGTACATGGTGGCTGTAAAGCTTTAGCAACCAAGTCTCCCTTGGTCTCTAGATGCCATTAGTCACCAAGTTTCCCTTGGTCGGTAGATGCTATTAGTCACCATATTTCGTTGGTAGCTATTGATATGACATTTAGTGACTAGGGTTTGCCATGTTGGTCGCTCAATATCTATAGCGACTAGACTATAGCGACCACGAAGCGACCAAGTAGTGTTGGTAGCAGTAGACTAGTAGTGACCAATTTTGTACTTTTAGCAACCAATCACCTTGGTGGCTAAAAATCACATATCTAGTAGTGACATCATGTGCCTGAAGTTGTGCAAGCAACAAGAAAGATAACCAACTATCTACTCCCTCCGTTTGGAATTACTTGTCTCATAAATGAATGTATTTAGAACTAAAATACATATAGATACATTTATTTTTGCGACAAGTAATTCCGAACGGAGGGAGTAGATTAATGGAGCATTTCACACCACAGTTTTGCAATGTTTCTGCTTTACAAAGAGCAATAAACAAAGACGCAGAAGGGTAAACCTGGCATGGACACTGATCACTAATTTCCTGCCCAGGTGATTTTTAATATGTTTGTTAACTCAGTGCTAAATTTATGAATGTAGACTCAAAACTACTTTATCCTGCTCATGCATGCATTGACCAATTTCCGGAAGAGGAGATTAATAAGAATGCCATTATGTAAAAAAATCTTGATAGCTCTTTGAGTCGATATAAGTAACCAACATTTTTAAGAATAACAATTAAGTTGAAGCAAAATAACTAGAAATATTTCAGATTATGTTTTATCAAAATGGGGGAGATATTTGGATCAACAATTGTAGTACAACTCTTAGATAGAGGGAAATGATGAGGTAAAGTTTTGGTTCCTGCTTTGATATATTACTCAATGCCCGTATTATTTATTTCTCTATGAAATTTGACATAGTAAGGACACTGATTTTACACCTTTGCTTGTTTGTTCCAAACCGCCAGACGTGGGAACCATGTTATTACTTGTTAGTAATTATACTGTGGAACTGTATCCAATGACTAATTTTTCTCCGTGTGTAAATATGTCTTTGAAACATCTTTTCTTTTCACAATGCAGACTTGGAAAAATATGTGTTCCTTTTAATTTACATATGTTCTGCTAGATTCCTTAATTATCACCACTCATCTTAGAAAATACAAGAAATATCTGTAATTCTGCATTTGGATTACCTGGAGCTAAAACACGTATGTGACATGCAGGTATTGTGAGAACATTTCCGTTTTTTGTGCAAAGGAGATGTGTGGGCTGAAGTAAGTAGTACCATCTATTTCCTTCAATTAGTAGAGTCTGATGCGTTGCAGGAATTGTAAAAAAAATGGTTGCCATTTCTTCATTTTTTTACTATAATACGGCAACAACAGAATTACATAAAGCCTCGCCTCGGGATTTAGATATTTGTTTTTAGGGAGAACAATTAGCTTTGGTTTGACAACGAATAGATATGTAAATTCAATGTGATTCGCCTTAGAATGAACATTTCCTTGTGATTCTTAAGATCTTTGGATGAATGGGTCTTGATAGTGGTCTTTAGGTGTTCACATTATATATCCTTTTGTTCTTCGGCACCTAACTAGTATGAACATAGGGCATGCAGCTTTCAACTATTACTTCGTAATACGCTTATTATGATGTGTACAAATTACATCATTGTTTAGGACCTAATAAGTATGAACATAGGGCATGCATGCCTCAATATGTTTATGTCAAGTCAGTTTAGTCTGCACATCTGTTCAGTTTTTTGTTCATCAGATTGATGATGTAGATTTAAGTGCTTGTGATCGCTATGCATCTACTAATTAAAAAATTAAAAGTACCATTAAATCTGCAAGTTGTTGTCATCATATCATTATTTTCTGCAGTTTCTTTCAGCCTTTCACATAATTAAGTTTGTAATGTACATTGCAAGTTGAGGCTTTATTTTCCTTCCGCAATCCTTTTTGCACTTTCATGGCTTATTAAATGCTGATGTTATAGAGTAATGATAAAATTTATGAGATGTTAGAAAAATCTTTATAGGTGGTAGGGGTCGGATACTATTGGATGTATTAACATCAGAAGCTTTGACTCTAAGGTTCGGCCTATCCCTTGCACAGAAGGCGGGATGCAATCGTCTTGTCGTTAACTCTGACAATATGGAGGTGATTGACATAATGAAAAATGAAGGACATTCGGCGGGAGCGGCGACAACATTGTTCGATGATTGCTATTTCTTAGCTTGTGATTTTCCTCTTGTTAGGTTCGAACATTGTAATAGGGAAGCTAATAAGGTGGCTCACGAACTTGCTAGGCTAGCGAAATTTTCCATCACTAGGGATTGGTTTGAGGAATGTATGAGTGATATTGTACCTTTCCTAATCGAGATGTAACAATTACTTCTAAATAATAAAGTTGATGTTTATTTCAAAAAAAAATATAACCTTACCAATATAGAAGATGTTGCGTAAAAATGATCAATATTTTGTTTGTGTGTACGAGAATTGGATCAGAGTTTCAATTAGTGTTTCACTTACTGATAGGAGTTCAGTTCTTTCTTGCCTTTGTATATTAATCACAATTCTTATTATTCCATTGGAAAAATGAACGGGCGCAGCAACGCGCGTAGTCATGGTCTAGTAATTAGTATGATGACACGCCTAGGGGAAGTAAGAGTAGCGCGTTCTAATTTATTTGTTTTTGGACGGGAGATGACTTTTTATATAAATCAAATAATAGCAGCATCATTTTACAATCAAAGATGAAATAAAGTCAGTTTCATCGTTGCCTCGGGATTCGGAGGACGTCTTGCAAAGAATTTCGCAAGACAATCTATCATTACTCCACTCCATTAGTTTCACCATGGCAATGAGTAAGCATCGTATTTTGTGAATACGGGTATTCGAACGTACCTACTGAAGATGATTTTTTAAGTTTTGTTAGGGTTTATGTCCTGCTCAGGAAGGCGAGACGCAGGCGGCTTCCTGACGATGAAATAAAGTTCTCCTTGTGTCGCCCCCGTTTCGGTGGTGTGTCTAGCATTGACGGTGGGCATGTGGTGTGTGTCTCCAGCAGATCTGTCTTTGGTGGATTTGCTCGGATCTGGTCATCGTTCGTCTAAGCTCATGGGTCTTTAGGTTGGATCCCTCAGATCTCAGCTACTCTTCATCGACGACAGTTGTTGTTCTGGTGCGCTAGTCCTATGGTGTTTTACCACGACGACTTCCCAACTATCTACTACAACAAGTCTTGCCTGACTCCCGTGAGGGAGGGGCGATGACAGTGGCGCGCATTTGGCTCGCCTCAGTTCTTGTAATCGCCGTTAGGTGGTTTATACATCTGGATGTAATTTGTATTATTTCTACTGTTTGTTGTACTACCATAATTAAAGATAAATAGATCGGAAGTTTTCACGCAAAAAGAGTAAACATTGTTTTTAAATGCAACTTACGTCCCGAACTCATTTATGACGAGCCTGCTGCAAGTCTCCGCTCCGACGACCGCAGCCACTCACCTACGCCTGGCCACTCAGGGCGGCACAACCACTAAACACCCTCCCCTCCCCCTTGCTCCAGCGGCCGCCGGGCTTCCCCACGACGCCGCCTCCGCCACCCAGGCCGCAGATCTGGGATCCCGATCAATCATCGCCGCAGCCCGTGCGCTCAAGTTCCTCCTTCATCCTTGAGACGCCTGAGATGGCTACACATGCCGCATCTCGCGCTCTAAGACTACCCAAAGTGGGAGTAACATAGGTAGTAACATCACACATATCTAGATAAAATAGATGATGTGGCAAGCAATAAATAAAGAAATGGAGGAAGTGGTAACATAGCTAGTTACTAGTAGTATGAGTAACAACACACATATCAAGACAAAATGAGTCTATAGCCTAATAAATGAAGTGTTGCATGTTACTACACATATGTTACTCCCCACTATAGAGGTAGTAACATAGACCCCGTTTGTTTCAAGGGACTTATTGCTTTTGGGACTTAAATAAGTCCCTATAAGTCCCATCTAAACCAAACAGGAGGGACTTATAGGGACTTAAAATGGTGATTTGGGACTTATCAAAAAAGACTCTCAGGAAGGAGCTTATTGGGACTTATCCATCGATCCCAGGCCCCACACCGCTTCGCTCCTGCCCTGCCCCGCATCGCTCCTACCCCCGCATCGCTCCTGCCCCCCTTCGCTCCTTCCGCCGCCGCCCCCAGCACCCAAAATCGCCGCCGCCCCCAGTACCCAGAAGCGCCGCCGCCATGGCCGACGATGAGGAGGACCGGATCCCCTTCTTGTCTCAGTTCCACGCGCATCATCAGGCATCGCAGGGCTCATCCGCTGGTGGAAAACTCGGGAGGGGAATGGGATCCTTGGATCTTAACCACAACGTCGACGACTTCCTGGAGTTGGGCTCGTACCAGCAACTCCTCTTCGACTAGTCCGCCGACCATGGTCTTCCTCCTACTGGACCTGGTCGAGGGAGGCCCGTGTCTCAGGGCGGAGGAGGCCGAGCACGGTCTCTGAACTTCGGAGGCCGAGCCGGCTCGCACTGCACAATTTTATTAGACAAAGTCAAGTCCCCGATATAGAATTCGACAAATGTGATCAAGATGAAAATTATGTACCATTGTCTATGCCAACGACTACAACAAATGAGATGGACAGTGCTGCTATGAATCAATTCAGAGCTTGGGTCGCTGATGGTTTGTGGTCCTTGAAACAACAATGATATGGACAAGTGTTGTTCGCTTATGTAATTTATTTTATCTCGATTGTTATGTACTCTCTCTTATTTTTGTTCTTATGAACAAGTGTTAATCGTTCGTATTAACAAGTGTTATGGACAAGTGTTGTTTGCTTATGTAATTTCTTTATTTCTTTTATCTCAGTTGTTATGTACTCTTTCTTATTCTGGTTCTTATGAACAAGTGTTAATCATTTGTATGAACAAGTGTTATGAACAAGTGTTATTTTGGTTGTCACTATTCTGTAATTCGTTTGTATGAACAAGGGTTATGTGAACAAGTGTTTTATCAACTTATAAGTCCCTGTAAACAAACAGGTAGGGACTCGGGACTTATAAGTCCCTATAAACAAACAGGTAAGGGAACTTATGACTTATAAGTTGAGACTTAAAAAAATCTTGGGACTCATGAAACAAACAGGGCCATAGACTAGTAACATGTGCATGTTACTAGTCTATGTTACTATCCATTGTGGCCAGTCTGAGCCACCCCCTGCCTAGATCCAAGCGTGTTAGCTTCATCGAGGACCCTGCTCGCATTGAAGCCAACCGGTGGAAAGCGGATGCCTTCATTAAGTTGATGCGGTCCGGTCCACAAATCCACCGCGTGCCTGCCACCAAGTCCAAGCTGCAAGCCCGTCGCGTGCCTGTAGTCCGGTCGGAGCCCTAGTATCTAATGTGTAGCAGCTGGTGTCCTCCTGTCCAGGGAGCACTTCGGAAGATCCCCTTCCAAATCCTTGGCATCTGGTCCAACCCCATCACAGTTGGTGTTGTCAAGACTGTGACGCCCGGATATTTAAGCTACAGTGAACCTCTGCTAATGATGCCACATCACCTCGATTAATGTTCCTAATCTCGCATTAGTTTGAAACCGGTTCGAATTCAAATTCAAAATCAAGCAAACAATAAAAATTTTCAAATATTAAAACTAAAATGTTCGGGTTGTGCCAAATAATGCGTAGGTAGTTATGGAGAAGAAACCACACTTCTGTAAAGTATTCAATTGCACTAAAATAAATAAAACAACAGCTAAACCTATTATAAATGCCCTTTTGAAATTTATAAAATTGCGAACTAAATATTTTAAATACCAAAATATATTGTGGCGGTGGGCTAATTTGCAGCCTCCACTTAGGTACCGTTCTTATAATTTTACAAAACTAATAGCTATTAAACTATAATAGAAAATAGAAAAGTGAAAATAAATAAAGACAGAAAAAAGGAAGAAACAAAGCCCTTGCTGGGCCGTGGCCCAGCTGGCTACCAGGCCAACAACCGGCCGGCCCAGTCCCTGGCCTATACCCTCTGCTGGCGCCGAACCCTAGCCCGGTGACCACCACTCCCCCCACCAGAAACGCTAACCCCATACACTCGCCCTCCACCACGTTCGCTCCCCTCTCCCCCCCGATCTGGATCGGGGAGGGCTCGATCCCGTCGCCACGCCCGACGCGCACATCGCCTCCCTCTCGTCCCCCGCCGCTCGATGCCGTCCATCGCCGACGCACCTCGCCGGACTGCCTCCTCCTCCCCGATGGTCTGCCTCCTCTCCGTTGAGCCGCCGTCGTCGTCCCCATCAACCACCCTGAGCCCCGCTGCCCCCGTCCCTACGAACTCTGATGAGGCCCTGGGCCCTTTTCTCCCTTGTCCCCGTGCGCACGCACGCGCACCCGCCCGCGCCTGCGCCGTGCTGCCGTGCCGCGCGCGCCCACCTCTGCCCGCGCATGCCCGCCTCCTCCTACTAGCGCTCGCGCCCAGCCTGGCCGCTCCCCTGCGCCTCGGGCACATGCATGCGCGCGCCCGGGCTGCGTCTCGCTTGCGTGCGCCTGCCCGTCGCCTTCCCTCTCTGCTGAACTGCTGCCGCTCCCCGCCAGCGCCGCAGCCGCCTGCAGCAGTCTTTGCTCGCTCACCTCGCCACCGCGTTGGCCGCTGCCGGCTGTCGCACGGCCTCGCAGCCGCCGGCCGTCGTTCGTCGTCTGCTCCCGCTCACTCACTGCTGCTGCCTCTCGTGCGGTCGCCGCCGGGGCTGATGCGCCCGCGGGCGCCTAACCGCGCCGCGGCTCGCTCCCCTGCGCTTGCCCACTCCACCTACCCCCTGCGCTCCGGCGGGCCTCGTCTGGCCACGCCGCGTCGCCCCGCTCCGGCCATGGCCGGCGGCACCGAGCCACGCGCCGGCGCCCTTCGCCACCTGTCCGCGATGCCCTGTCGGGCGGGCTAGCGCCCGACACCCAGATCCGCCCAGCGCCCGCGCGCCCGCTAACCCGCCCCCGTTTGGCCCTTTAGGCCACTGCCAAAGGGGGTCCTCCCATTGAACGTGTTTAAAAAAATAGAATTAAAAGAATTTAATAAATATATAAAAATAAAAATAATTAAATAATTAAAGAAATAATTAACTTAACTAATTTTGATTAATTAAATTAAACAACTAATTAAACTAATTACACATTAGTTACCTAATTGACCTGATCTGTTAATTAGTTAATTATAAGTAGTCAATGATAGTGGGGCCCACCCCTAATTAATACTAATTAGGTTAATTAAAATGTTTAATTAAAATGTGTCACTGACCAGTGGGACCCACTGGTCAGGTTGACCAGTCAACCCTGTTGACTGCTGACGTCAGCATGACCTCATGCTGATGTCATAAATCCATTTTCGAATTAAATTAAATAGTTAATTAAATTCCAGAAATTAATAAAATCTTTAGAAAATCATATCTTTTAATCCGTAACTCGAATTAAATTATTTTTAACATGAAAGTTGCTCAGAACGACGAGATAAATCTGGATATGCAACCCATTCGTCCGCCACACACCCCTAACATATCAAACTCACAACTTTCCCCCTCTGGTTCATTTGTCCGAAAATGCGAAACACCGGGGATACTTTCCCGAATGTTTTCTCCCTTTGCCGTTATCACCTAGTACTGCATTAGGTCACCTCTAGCACCGCGTATTGTCTTGTTATGCTTTGTGATACTTTGATTGCCCTATTATTTATTGTATTCCCCCTCCGTTACTTCTTTCTGGTAGACCCCGAGACTGCCGGCGACCCCAGTTCGACTACGGTGTCGACGACCCCTCCTTCTTGTCCGAGCAACCAGGCAAGCCCCCCACCTTGATCACCAGATATCGCCTATTCTTCTCTATACTGCTTGCATTAGAGTAGTGTAGCATGTTACTGCTTTCAGTTAATCCTATACTGCTGCATAGCCTGTCCTTGCTACTACTGTTGTTACCTTTACCTGCTATCCTACTGCTTGGTATAGGATGCTAGTGTTCCATCAGTGGCCCTACACTCTTGTCCGTCTGCCATGCTATACTACTGGGTCGTGATCACTTTGGGAGGTGATCACGGGCATATACTATATACTTTACACTGTTACATTACCTGTGATATTGTTCGGAGATGGGGGCTGAAGGGGCAGGTGGCTCCATCCCCGTAGCGGTGGGCCTGGGTTCTCGACGGCCCCCGACTGTTACTTTGTGGCAGAGCGACAGGGCAGGTTGAGGCCACCTAGGAGAAAGGTGGGCCTGGCCCTGGTCGGCGTTCGCGGATACTTAACACGCTTAACGAGATCTTGGTATTTGATCCGAGTCTGGCCATTTAGTCTATATGCACTAACCAACTACACGGGAACAGTTATGGGCACTCGACGTCGTGGTATCAGCCGAAGCCTTCGTGACGACAGCGACTGAGTGGCGCGCGCCGCATAGGATCGTAAGCTCGTGCTTGTATTAAGGGGGCTAGATCTGCTTCCGGCCGCGTACGTAACGTGCAGGTGTGCTCAGGGCCCAGACCCCTGCGCGCTTAGGTTTAGACCGGCGTGCTGACCTCTTTGTTGTGCCTAGGTGGGGCTGCGACGTGTTGATCTTACGAGGCCGGGCATGACCTAGGAAAGTGTGTCCGGCCAAATGGGATCGAGCGTGTTGGGTTATGTGGTGCACCCCTGCAGGGAAGTTAATCTATTCGAATAGTCGTGTCCCTCGGTAAAAGGACGACCCGGAGTTGTACCTTGACCTTATGACAACTAGAACCGGATACTTAATAAAACACACCCTTCCAAGTGCCAGATACAACCCGGTGATCGCTCTCTAACAGGGCATCGAGGAGGGGATTGCCGGGTAGGATTATGCTATGCGATGCTACTTGGAGGACTTCAGTCTACTCTCTTCTACATACTGCAAGACGAAGGTTGCCAGAAGCGTAGTCTTCGACAGGATTAGCTATCCCCCTCTTATTCTGGCATTCTGCAGTTCAGTCCACTAATATGGCCCTTTACACATATATCCATGCATATGTAGTGTAGCTCCATGCTTGCGAGTACTTTGGATGAGTACTCACGGTTGCCTTGTTCCCCTTTTCCCCATTTCCCTACCCGGTTGCTGCGACCAGACGATGAAGCCCAGTATCCAGACGCCACTGTCAACGATGATTCCTTCTACTCTGGAGGTGCCTACTACTACGTGCAGCCCGTTGACGACGACCAGGAGTAGCTTAGGAGGATCCCAGGCAGGAGGCCTGCGCCTCTTTCGATCTGTATCCCAGTTTGTGCTAGCCTTCTTAAGGCAAACTTGTTTAACTTATGTCTGTACTCAGATATTGTTGCTTCCGCTGACTCGTCTATGATCGAGCACTTGTATTCGAGCCCTCGAGGCCCCTGGCTTGTATTATGATGCTTGTATGACTTATTTTATTTGTAGAGTTGTGTTGTGATATCTTTCCGTGAGTCGCTGATCTTGATCGTACACATTTGCGTGCATGATTAGTATACGATTGAATCGGGGGCGTCACAAGTTGTTATCAGAGCCGACTGCCTGTAGGAATCCCCCTTTCCAACTCCTTGGCCGAAGTCGAGTCTAGGCACTGAAAAACTTTTACTAACATGGCTGTGTGGCTTATGGGCCCACGTCGCCATTGGGTGGTATTAGGATCTTTTACTCCTTGTCTGTACTCTAGGACTCTGATCTCTCTTCTATTCGGGTTAAATGAATTTTGCTAAATCTAACATTAGGATCTTGTTATCACCTTCACTCGGAGAGCCCCTTATTACTGATGATCGTCTGCTGCACGTGAAGACCCTGAAGATACTCTCCGCTGTTAACCCGAGAACTTGTGTTCATCGCGTTTGCAATTCCCCTTCCACCGTCAACCCTTATGGATAACTACTTGCAGTTGTTATTCTTACATTCGTCCCCAGTTGGTCTTGTTATTACAAGATACTCCGAAATACTCGTCGTTGTTTCGATAATCCTTTGAGCTTACTGCCTTGCTGTTCTTTGTCACCTGAATACCCCTACGGATAATTCTCGCACTTATCGAGTATCCGCTCATCCCCCAGTTGTCCATGTGTTTCACAATGGTCTTCGAAATACTATTCGATCCTCCAAAAATCCTTAGTAGCTTATTGCTCTGCAATACTTGTCTGCTTGCATGATGGATGCTTTCCATATGTCTGGCAATATTCGTTAGTATCCTTAGTCACCATCATTTCGATCCTTTTGATTCAACATGAGTGCGAATGCACGCAATCATCAGTTGATCCTTTTAATTTATCTTTCCGGCTCAGACGTCAATTTAAACATGAGCTAGTTCTCAACCAATCCAATTGCCGTCGATTGTACCCCTATGCTTACTCAACTTATCCATCCTTAATCAGAGCGTTTGCTTCTGATCCATTGATTTGGAATTCATAATTCCTTTGCGTTTGAGCTTTGGATTATTCAGTTGTTTCTATAAGCCAATGCCCTTTCATTGTTTTTCTTCCTCTGATTGTGTGTCCGTGCTCACATCAACTCTGTTATGGACTTTCAGATCCTTTGTTGAATTTATTATCCGACAATGTCTTTCATATTCAATAACCTTGTGAGCCTTTCCGCGGGTATGAACTGCCTTTGGTAAATTGTATCCTCTGCTTTGTCAACCTTGCTCTACTTTCGAGCTTGTATTATTTACTCCGAAATTTGTGGTATAGGTTCCTAAGATGCCCCGATGGGTTGAACCAACGCCTTCCCTAATCTGTGTGATCCCGAAAGATTTGATGGCTCATACTTATCTGGTATTGCACCAGGTAAAACTTTCAACAACTAATGTCATTTTCGAAATACGAGCAGTGAATGAAAGGTTATGCATTGAAGAAGTGGGAGTCGACCTTGAACTTTGTGTTCATGCCCATGGACATGATGTAGATCTTATCATTAAAGCTTCTCTTAAATTAATTATTCCATTGGTATAAGTTCATCTTATATCTGGGATCTGACCTTTTGCAATCGTGGTTCCGACCATATTTTCTTCTTGATTCCATTTCTCAGACAAGTTAGAGTACTTGCCTTCTGCAGATTAGTACACCTGTCCAACCTCTACTTTGATCTGTCGTCAAGTAGTACCCCCTGGTATCTCGAGATTATCACGGAACTGCATCACTTCTTATGAGTTCTTCATCAAGTACTACATTCTCACTGATTCCAATTTTCACGGGCTCTGAGTTATTTAAACACTCAAAAACACCAAAGCTGACTCGAGTCCGCACCGCAATTAAACAACTCTTGATAACCTTCATTACTTACGAGTTTGAACTCGATCACGTCATTCCTAGCCTGCTTGGCTATATCATTATTGTGCTAAATTTTAGCTGTGCTACCTGGTCCTTCTTCCCGGAGCAAAATTCTCGATGATGAGCTGACCTTACGTCGGTCTTCCTTGTCGTATCATTTCGCCTTGAACAACAAGCTTGATTTCGAGTTTGTGCCGTACCCTTGGTTCCAATAACTTTTCGGTTCATCATTCCTTTGACTTGATGTCACCGCCGATCAGTTACATCTTCTCGAAACCTCTCGACAGATGTGTCGTGATCATCATCAACATTATGAGGTCTTCTAAGATATCTATCGAATTCTTGATGAGAAATAGCATCCTTTGCCCTAGATGATTTGGGTTATCATCCACAACATTATTGCATCCCCCCCAACACAAAACTTGTTCTTGTTTTGTGTTGTACCTTGAGTTCCTTGCTATCCAACTTATGTTATGTTCTACCGCGGAGTATTACCATCTTCGATGTCAAGAATGTTGTGAGGATTGCTCCACCTCTTAGGAATTCTTGCTATAATGATACTTCTCACCATCACCATTTTTTGGTCCTCGTGTCGATTCCAACCGGGGTACCCACAAGTGAACGGTGTTGTTTGGATTCTGCACTTCTAGCAACCCTATTGCTTTGAAGTTAATGATTGATAATTCATTCTTAGCCTATCGGTTGCTGAACCACCATTCTAACGTTGATCATGCTACTATAAGCCCATATTTCGGGTGCACTTGTCAACCAATTTTTAATTGTGTATGTTTTCCTCGAGCATACATCATTATATCATTTGATCCAACAAATGTTATCTCCTTGTTCACATAACTGTGGAAATCCAGCTTTTTGGAAATCTCGAGGATTGTCGCTGACTCCATCAGCTACCCCGTCATCCTCTCTTTGGTTTAAATGATGAAATCTTGTGTCGATACTCACTCCCATAGTTCATTTCCCGAGAATCTTACAATGTCATCTCGACAATTTGTGTTGCACCTTTCTTCTCAAGCATTCTGAGTCTGAGTTATCCTGACACCAATCAGATCTGAATCTCGGTCAGATATGAGGATTGGGACATATTCCCAAGAGTTATATCAATGGTCTTTATGTGACCCGGTAAGGTGATGTCATGCCTAGCACACCTGGCCGGAGGACCTATTGTTATAGTTTATTTTTAGCAAGGATATCCATTCTTCCATGAGGAAATTGTAAAACTTATTCTACAAATTGTTCCTGATGGATCCTTTGGGCCCAGACCCCTGCGCGTTTAGGTTAGACCGGCGTGCTGACCTCTCTGTTGTGCCTAGGTGGGGCTGCGACGTGTTTATCTTACGAGGCCGGACATGACCCAGGAAAGTGTGTCCGGCCAAATGGGATCGAGCGTGTTGGGTTATGTGGTGCATCCCTGCAGGGAAGTTAATCTATTCGAATAGCCGTGTCCCTCGGTAAAAGGACGACCCGGAGTTGTACCTTGACGTTATGACAACTAGAACCGGATACTTAATAAAACACACCCTTCCAAGTGCCAGATACAACCCGGTGATCGCTCTCTAACAGGGCATCGAGGAGGGGATTGCCGGGTAGGATTATGCTATGCGATGCTACTTGGAGGACTTCAGTCTACTCTCTTCTACATACTGCAAGACGAAGGTTGCCAGAAGCGTAGTCTTCGACAGGATTAGCTATCCCCCTCTTATTCTGGCATTCTGCAGTTCAGTCCACTAATATGGCCCTTTACACATATATCCATGCATATGTAGTGTAGCTCCTTGCTTGCGAGTACTTTGGATGAGTACTCATAGTTGCCTTGTTCCCCTTTTCCCCATTTCCCTACCCGGTTGCTGTGACCAGACGATGAAACCCAGGATCCATACGCCACCTTCAACGACAATTCCTTCTACTCTGGAGGTGCCTACTACTACGTGCAGCCCGTTGACGACGACCAGGAGTAGCTTAGGAGGATCCCAGGCAGGAGGCATGCGCCTCTTTCGATCTGTATCCCAGTTTGTGCTAGCCTTCTTAAGGCAAACTTGTTTAACTTATGTCTGTACTCAGATATTGCTGTTTCCGCTAACTCGTCTATGATCGAGCACTTGTATTCGAGCCCTCGAGGCCCCTGGCTTGTATTATGATGCTTGTATGACTTATTTTATTTGTAGAGTTGTGTTGTGATATCTTTCCGTGAGTCTCTGATCTTGATCGTACACATTTGCGTGCATGATTAGTGTACGATTGAATCGGGGGCGTCACAAAGACGCCTCGGGGATGCAGCTACTGCCGCTCGGCGCGGGGGTCTCGGCAGGCTGGTCACAGTGGGCAAGAACATAAGCTAGTAACTTACACACTTCCCTAGACTATGTTACTACCTCCATAGTGGGTAGGAACATCTATGTAGTGTCATGCAACGATGTATTTATTAGGTTATAGACTCATTGTTTCTTGAAGTGTGATGTTCCGGTAACTTAGCTAGTTACCACAAGAACCTCTCTCTTCATTAAATATGTGCCACATAAGCAAAGTTGTATTGGAGTGTGTAATGTTACTCCTAAGTTCCTCCCCATTGTGACCAGCATCAAGCTTCATGGACAATGCTCCCAGCCACAGCCAGGCCTCAATTCAAGTCATGGTGGGTGAGCATTTAAACATGAGAAGATCAAGTGCTACCAGTGCAAGCAACGGGGGCATAAATCGGTGGAATGCCGTGTGATACGCCTCAAACATATCTAATTTAATTGTTTCATGCTATTATATTACCAATCTTGTATGCTTTATATGCAATTTTATATCATTTTTGTGGAATAACCTATTAACCTAGTGCTTGTTAGAGTTTATGTTTATCTCCACATGTAATCTCAACCATATTCTATCTCTCTCCCTAGTAGTAGTTTGAATCTCTTTCCTGTAATCAAATCCTCTTCTTGTACGCCACGGTAGGGCTTCTGCCTCGTTCAATAAAACCCGATGCGGCTCCCTTACGAGGGTGTAGGAACGCTTCCATAATTCTTACATGGTAATCAGAGCATCCTCTTCCATACACATCTAGCCACAAAAATCACACCCCAAACATGTCGGCGTCGTCATCATGTCCTCATCAACAGGAGTCGCCCTCAACCTCGGCGCGCCTCCATCAGAGAAGCTTGTGAGAGGAGATTTCATCCTTTGGAAGACGCAGGTCTTGCCTGCCCTGCGAGGAGCGCATGTGACAGGACTCTTGGACAATTCCGATGCCGCTCCACCTAAGACCGTGGAGATCACCAAGGCGGGCAAGACTTCGGCCATGGAGCCGAACCCACTGTATGGGCCATGGATCGCAAAGGATCAACAGGTCCTCTCATATTTGCTAAACTCTATGACACCAGAAATTCTTGGACAGGTTGTTGGGAAGGAATCCACCTTCGAGCTATGGACAACCGTGACAACGCTCTTCGCTTCCCAGTCGCAGTCCAGGATCACAAACTTGAGGATTGCGATCACCACAACCAAGAAGGGCTCCATGTCAAGCTCTGCTTTCATGGCGAAGATGAAGAATCTTGCAGATGAGCTAGCTGCTGCTGGCCATCCAGTGTCAGATCCGGAGATGGTGGACTATATCTTGGCAGGACTAGACCGTGACTATGATCCGGTGCTTGCGGCGATGGGTGTTGTCAAGAATTAGATTACGCCAAATGATCTTTTTGCGCAAATATCCGTCTTTGATCAGAGGATGGATATGCTCGGCGATTCATCATTGTTGGGGAACGTAGTAATTTAAAAAAAAAATACTATGCACACGCAAGATCATGGTGATGTATAGCAACGAGAGGGGAGAGTGTTCCCCACATACCCTCGTAGACCGAAAGCTGAAGTGTTATGACAACATGGTTGATGTAGTCGTACGTCTTCACGATCGAACGATCCTAGTACCGAAAGTACGACACCTCCGCGATCTGCACACGTTCGGCTCGGTAACATCCCACGAACTCACAATCCAGCAGAGTGTCGAGGGAAAGCTTCGTCAGCACGACGGCATGATGAAGGTGATGATGAAGCTACCGGCGCAGGGCTTCGCTAAGCACTACGATGATATGACCGAGGTGGGTTATGGTGGAGGGGGGCACCGCACACGGCTAAGAGATCATTGATCAAGTTGTGTGTCATAGGGTGCCCCCTGCCCCCGTATATAAAGGAGCAAGGGGGGAGGCCGACCGGCCCTTGGGGCGCGCCAGGAGAGGAGGAGTCCTCCTCCTAGTAGGAGTAGGACTCCCCTTTCCTAGTCCTACTAGGAGGGGGAAAGGAAGGAGGAGAGGGAGAAGGAAAGGGGGGCGTCGCCCCCCTTCCCTAGTCCAATTCGGACCAGAGGGGGAGGGGGCGCGCGGCCTGCCCTCGCCAGCCCTCTCTCTCTCCACCAAGGCCCATGTGGCCCATTAGTTCCCCAGGGGGGTCCGGTAACCCTCCCGCACTCCGGTTTTCTCCGAAATCACTTGAAACACTTCCGGTGTCCGAATATAGCCGTCCAATATATCAATCTTTATGTCTCGACCATTTCGAGACTCCTCGTCATGTTCGTGATCACATTTGGGACTCCAAACTACCTTCGGTACATCAAAACACATAAACTCATAATGTTGTTCGTCACCGAACGTTAAGCGTGCGGACCCTACGGGTTCGAGAACTATGTAGACATGACCGAGACATGTCTCCGGTCAATAACCAATAGCGGAACCTGGATGCTCATATTAGCACCCACATATTCTGCAAAGATCTTTATCGGTCAAACCTCATAACAACATACGTTGTTCCCTTTGTCATCGGTATGTTACTTGCCTGAGATTCGATCGTCGGTATCTCAATACCTAGTTCAATCTCGTTATCGGAAAGTCTCTTTACTCGTTCCGTAATGCATCATCCCACAACTAACTCATTAGTCACATTGCTTGCAAGGCTTATAGTGATGTGCATTACCGAGAGGGCCCAGAGATACCTCTCTGACAATCGGAGTGACAAATCCTAATCTCGATCTATGCCAACTCAACAAGTACCATCGGAGACACCTGTAGAGCACCTTTATAATCACCCAGTTACGTTGTGACGTTTGGTAGCACACAAAGTGTTCCTCTAGTATTTGGGAGTTGCATAATCTCATAGTCATAGGAACATGTATAAGTCATGAAGAAAGCAATAGCAAAATACTAAATGATCAAGTGCTAAGCTAACGGAATGGGTCAAGTAAATTGATACGTCTCCAACGTATCTATAATTTTTGATTGCTCCATGCTATATTATCTACTTTTTTGGACTATATTGGGCTTTATTTTCCACTTTTATATTATTTTTGGGACTAACCTATTAACCGGAGGCCTAGCCCAGAATTGCTGTTTTTTTGCCTATTTTAGAGTTTCGGAGAAACAGAATATCAAATTGAATGAAACCTTCGGGAACGTGATTTTCTCATCAGATAAGACCCAGGAGCCAAAAACCTAATTCCACCGCCGCAACCTTCTGTACCCACGAGATCCCATCTTGGGGCCTATTCCGGAGCTCCGCCGGAGAGGGCCATCATCACGGAGGGCTTCTACATCATCCTAGCCCCTCCGATGAAGTGTGAGTAGTTCACCTCAGACCTACGGGTCCATAGTTATTAGCTAGATGGCTTCTTCTCTCTTTTTGGATTTCAATACAATGTTCTCCCCCTCTCTTGTGGAGATCTATTCGATGTAATCTTCTTTTTGCGGTGTGTTTGTTGAGACCGATGAATTGTGGGTTTATGATCAAGTCTATCTATGAATAATATTTGATTCTTCTCCGAATTCTTTTATGTATGATTGGTTATCTTTGCAAGTCTCTTCGAATTATCAATTTGGTTTGGCCTACTAGATTGGTCATTCTTGCAATGGGAGAAGTGCTTAGCTTTGGGTTCAATCTTGCGTTGTCCTTACCCAGTGACAGAACGGGCAGCAAGGCATGTATTGTATTGTTGCCATCGAGGATAACAAGATGGGGTTTTTATCATATTGCATGAATTTATCTCTCTACATCATGTCATCTTGCTTAAGGCGTTACTCTATTTTTAACTTAATACTCTAGATGCATGATGGATAGCGGTCGATGAGTGGAGTAATAGTAGTAGATGCAGGCAGGAGTCGGTCTACTTGTCTCGGACGTGATGCCTATATACATGATCATACCTAGATATTCGCATAACTATGCTCAGTTCTGTCAATTGGTCAACAGTAATTTGTTCACCCACCGTAGAATACTTATGCTCTTGAGAGAAGCCACTACTGAAACCTATGGCCCCTGGGTCTATTTTCCTCATATTAATCTCCATCACTTTAATCTTACTTGCTTTTTACTTTGCCTTTTTACTTTTCACTTTGCATCTCTATACCAAAAATACCAAAAATATTATCTATCATCTCTATCAGATCTCATCCCCGTAAGTGACCGTGAAGGGATTGACAACCCCTAATCGCGTTGGTTGCGTGGTGCTATTGTTTTTGTGTAGGTACGAGGGACTCGAGCATGGCCTCCTACTGGATTGATACCTTGGTTCTCAAAAACTGAGGGAAATACTTACGCTACTTTGCTGCATCATCCTCTCCTCTTCGGGGAAATCCAACGCAGTGCTCAAGAGGTAGCAAGAAGAATTTCTGGCGTAGTTGCCGGGGAGTCTGCGCAAAAGTCAACATACCAAGTACCCATCACAATCCCTATCTCCCGCATTACATTAGTTGCCATTTGCCTCTCGTTTTCCTCTCCCCCACTTCACCCTTGCCATTTTATTCGCCCTCTCTTTTCCGTTTGCCTTTTTCTCGCTTGCCTTGTCGTCATGGCTAGTCTTATATCTTCTCCGCTATCTCCCGAGAACGAAGTCCTAAATTTTAAACAAAGGAAGGGAGAAAATTTGAAAGACGCTTGGTATAGAATTTGCAATGCTCAAAATAGATCTACCAGGAAGCAATCTACTTTAGTTCTTCTTCGCAATTTTTATGTAGGTGCCAATCCTTGGTATAGATACATCCTTTATACCATTACCGGAGGGAATTTCTTGGGCAGCCATACTTTTGATTCTTATAACGCTATGATAGATTTATTTGGCTCACCACCTCTTTTGGTTAATGGAACTATGCTAACTTTGGAGCATGTTATGCAAAGACTTGAGATTATTGAAAATAAAGTTGCTACCATTGAATCAATCGAAGATCTAGATAAAAGGATCCACAATCAAATTACCCAATATGGATCTATGGTAGGAATGACTTTGAAAAATATGAAGGAAAAAGAACCCATAGTTAATGAGAAAATAAATCTAGATTCCACTAGAATCGATAAACTTGAGGGTATCATTACAAACTTGGGAACCGCTTTTTCTTCCATAAAGAATACTCCAAGTCCTCCTACTAAAATTTCCAAGCTTATGTATGTTCCTAAAAATAAGGGTGAATCATCTAATAATGAAACTGCGGATCTTAAATCTATAAGTATTCATCCCAATCTTTTCGCTATCATTAAGGAACCATTTGCTACAAATGAATTTTTCGATCTTGTGCCCAGGAGTTTGATAATTACTAAAAAGAAAGAAATCTCTAAGGAAGGTAGATGCCTCATTGAAGAATTGCCTACCAAAGATGGCAATACCTAGATCTATTCTCGCTCTTATGCCTAACTAGGGGCGTTAAACGATAGTGCTTGTTGGGAGGCAACCCAATTTTATTTTAGTTTTTTTGTTTTTGCTTCTGTTTAGGATAAATAATCCATCTACCTTATGTTTATATGTGGTTTTGTGTTTTAATTAGTGTTTGTGCCAAGTTAGATCTATAGGATCTTCTTGGATGATAGTTATTTGATTTTGCTGAAATTTCCAGAATCTTTCTGTTCACGAAAACAATTGTTAAAAATCATAAGAACGTGATAAAATAATGATTCCAATTTCTGCTGATAAATAGACAAATTTTCTAGGTCGTCCTATTTTGGTAGATGTTTTGGAGTTCCAGAAGTTTGCGTTAGTTACAGATTACTACAGACTGTTCTGTTTTTTGACAGATTCTGTTTTTCGTGTGTTGTTTGCTTATTTTGATGAATCTATGGCTAGTAAAATAGTTTATAATCCATAGAGAATTTGGAATACAGTAGGTTTAACACCAATATAACTAAAGAATGAGTTCATTGCAGTACCTTGAAGTGGTCTTTTGTTTTCTTTCGCTAACGGAGCTCACGAGATTTCTATTGAGTTTTATGTTGTGAAGTTTTCAAGTTTTGGGTGAAATCTTTTGATGGATTATGGAACAAGGAGTGGCAAGAGCCTAAGCTTGGGGATGCCCATGGCACCCCCAAGATAATCCAAGGACAGCAAAAAGTCAAAGCTTGGGGATGCCCCGGAAGGCATCCCCTCTTTCGTCTACTTCCATCGGTAATTTTACTTGGAGCTATATTTTTATTCACCACATGATATGTGTTTTGCTTGGAGTGTCTTGTATTATTTGTGTCTTTGTTTGTTAGTGTGCCACAATCATCCTTGCTGTACACACCTTCTGAGAGAGCCATACATGAATTGGAATTTGATAGAATACTCTATGTGCTTCACTTATATCTTTTGATCTTTATAGTTTTGCTCTAGTGCTTCACTTACATCTTTTAGAGCACGGTGGTGGATTTGTTTTAAAGAAACTATTGATCTCTCATGCTTCACTTAGATTATTTTGAGAGTCGTTAATAGCATGGTAATTTGCTTAATAATAATAATAGGCTTGGTATTCAAGATTTGTAAAACTTTCTTTTGAGTGCGTTGAATACTATGAAAAGTTTGATGCTTGATAATTGTTTTGAGATATGGAGGTGATAATTTCAAAATCGTGCTAGTTGAGTAATTGTGAATTTGAGAAGTGCTTGAGTTGAAGTTTGCAAGTCTCATAGCATGCACGTATGGTAAACGTTATGTAACAAATTTGAAACATGAGGTGTTATTTGATTGTCCTCCTTATGAGTGGCCGTCGGGGACGAGCGATGGTCTTTTCCTACCAATCTATCCCCCTAGGAGCATGCGCGTAGTGCTTTGGTTTTTGATGGCTTGTAGATTTTTGCAATAAGTATATGATTTCTTTATGACTAATTTTGAGTCCATGGATTATACGCACTCTCACCCTTCCATCATTGCTAGCCTCTTCGGTACCACGCATTGCCCTTTCTCACATTGAGAGTTGGTGCAAACTTCGCCGGTGCATCCAAACCCCGTGATATGATACACTCTTTCACACATAAACCTCCTTATATTTTCCTCAAAACAGCCACCATACGTACCTATTATGGCATTTCCATAGCCATTCCGAGATATATTGCCATGCAACTTTCCACCATTCCATCATGACACATCCATCATTGTCATATTGCTTAACATGATCATGTAGTTGACATAGTATTCGTGGCAAAGCCACCGTTCATAATTCTTTCATACATGTCACTCTTGATTCATTGCATATCCGGGTACACCGCCGGAGGCATTCATATAGAGTCATACCTTGTTCTAGTATCGAGTTGTAATCATTGAGTTGTAAATAAATAAAAGTGTGATGATCATCATTTTCTAGAGCATTGTCCCAAGTGAGGAATAAATAAAAAAAGAAAGAGAAGAAAGGCCATAAAAAAGAGAAGGCCCAAAAAAATGAGAGAAAAAGAGAGAAGGGACAATGTTACTATCCTTTGCCACACTTGTGCTTCAAAGTAGCACCATAATCATCATGATAGAGAGTCTCTTGTTTTGTCACTTTCATATACTATTGGGATTTTTCCATTATAGAACTTGGCTTGTGTATTCCAACGATGAGCTTCCTCAAATGACCTAGGTCTTCGTGAGCAAGCAAGTTGGATGCACACCCACTTAGTTTCTTTCGTTGAGCTTTCATACATTTATAGCTCTAGTGCATCCGTTGCATGGCAATCCCTACTCCTTGCATTGACATCAATCTATGGGCATCTCCATAGCCCGTTGATTATCCTCGTTGATGTGAGACTTTCTCCTTTTTTGTCTTCTCCACATAACCCCCATCATCATATTCTATTCCACCCATAGTGTTATATCCATGATGAGAGCATGTATTGCATGAAGATTTATGAGTTTGAGATTATTAAAGTATGAAACAATTGCTTGGCTTGTCATCGGGGTTGTGCATGATGAGAGCATTCTTGTGTGACGAAAATGGAGCATGACTAAACTATATGATTTTGTAGGGATAAACTTTCTTTGGACAAGTTACTTTGAGAAAACATAATTGCTTTGTTAGTATGCTTGAAGTATTATTATTTTTTATGTCAATATGAACTTTTGTCTTGAATCTTTCGGATCTGAATATTCATAACACAATTGAGAAGATTTACATTGAAATTATGCCAAGTAGCACTTCGCATCAAAAATTCTCTTTTTATCATTTACCTACTCGAGGACGAGCAGGAATTAAGCTTGGGGATGCCTGATACGTCTCGAACGTATCTATAATTTTTGATTGCTCCATGCTATTTTATCTACTGTTTTTGACTATATTAGGCTTTATTTTCCACTTTAATAGTATTTTTGGGACTAACCTATTAACCGGAGGCCCAGCCCAGAATTGCTGTTTTTTGCCTATTTCAGAGTTTCGGAGAAACAGAATATCAAACGGTGTCCAAACGGAATGAAACCTTCGGGAACGTGATTTTCTCATCAGATAAGACCCAGGAGCCACAAACCTAATTCCACCGCCGCAACCTTCTGTACCCACGAGATCCCTTCTTGGGGCCTGTTTCGGAGCTCCACCGGAGAGGGCCATCATCACAGAGGGCTTCTACATCATCCTAGCCCCTCCGATGAAGTGTGAGTAGTTCACCTCAGACCTACGGGTCCATAGTTATTAGCTAGATGGCTTCTTCTCTCTTTTTCGATCTCAATACAATGTTCTCCCCCTCTCTTGTGGAGATCTATTCGATGTAATCTTCTTTTTGCGTTGTGCTTGTTGAGACCGATGAATTGTGGGTTTATGATCAAGTCTATGTATGAATAATATTTGAATCTTCTCTGAATTCTTTTATGTATGATTGGTTATCTTTGCAAGTCTCTTCGAATTATCAATTTGGTTTGGCCTACTAGATTGGTCTTTCTTGCAATGGGAGAATTGCTTAGCTTTGGGTTCAATCTTGCGGTGTCCTTACCCAGTGACAGAACGGACAGCAAGGCACGTATTGTATTGTTGCCATCGAGGATAACAAGATGGGGTTTTTATCATATTGCATGAAATTATCCCTCTACATCATGTCATCTTGCTTAAGGCGTTACTCTGTTTTTAACTTAATACTCTAGATGCATGCTGGATAGCGGTCAATGAGTGGAGTAATAGTTGTAGATGCAGGCAGGAGTCGGTCTACTTGTCTCGGATGTGATGCCTATATACATGATCATACCTAGATATTCGCATAACTATGCTCAGTTCTGTCAATTGGTCAACAGTAATTTGTTCACCCACCGTAGAATACTTATGCTCTTGAGAGAAGCCACTACTGAAACCTATGGCCCCTGGGTCTATTTTCCTCATATTAATCTCCATCACTTTAATCTTACTTGCTTTTTACTTTGCCTTTTTACTTTTCACTTTGCATCTCTATACCAAAAATACCAAAAATATTATCTATCATCTCTATCAGATCTCACCCCCTTAAGTGACCGTGAAGGGATTGACAACCCCTAATCGCGATGGTTGCGTGGAACTATTGTTTTTGTGTAGGTACGAGAGACTCGAGCGTGGCTACCTACTGGATCGATACCTTGGTTCTCAAAAACTGAGGGAAATACTTACGCTACTTTGCTGCATCATCCTCTCCTCTTCGGGGAAGTCCAACGCAGTGCTCAAGAGGTAGCATCAATCACATCATTCTCTAATGATGTGATCCCATTAATCAAATGACAACTCATGTCTATGGCTAGGAAACTTAACCATCTTTGATTCAACGAGCTAGTCAAGTAGAGGCATACTAGTGACACTCTCTTTGTCTATGTATTCACACATGTACTAAGTTTCCGGTTAATACAATTCTAGCATGAATAATAAACATTTATCATGATATATGGAAATATAAATAACAACTTTATTATTGCCTCTAGGGCATATTTCCTTCAGTCTCCCACTTGCACTAGAGTCAATAATCTAGATTACACAGTAATGATTCTAACACCCATGGAGTCTTGGTGCTGATCATGTTTTGCTCGTGAGAGAGGCTTAGTCAATGGGTCTGCAACATTCAGATCCGTATGTGTCTTGCAAATCTCTATGTCTCCCTCCTTGACTTAATCGCGGATGGAATTGAAGCATCTCTTAACGTGCTTGGTTCTCTTGTGAAATCTGGATTCCTTTGCCAAGGCAATTGCACCAGTATTGTCACAAAAAAAATTCATTGGACCTGATGCACTAGGTATGACACCTAGATCGGATATGAATTCCTTCATCCAGACTTCTTCATTTCCTGCTTCCGAAGCAGCTATGTACTCTGCTTCACACGTAGATCCCGCCACGACGCTTTGCTTAGAATTGCACCAACTTACAGCTCCACCATTCAATATAAATACGTATTCGGCCTGTGACTTAGAGTCATCCGAATCAGTGTCAAAGCTTGCATCGACGTAAACATTTACGACGAGCTCTTTGTCACCTCCATAAACGTGAAAAATATCCTTAGCCCTTTTCAGGTATTTCAGGATGTTCTTGACCGCCGTCCAATGATCTACTCCTGGACTACTTTGGTACCTCCCTGCTAAACTGATAGCAAGGCACACATCAGGTCTGGTACACAACATTGCTACATGATAGAGCCTATGGCTGAAGCATAGGGAACACCTTTCGTTTTCTCTCTATCTTCAGCAGTGGTCGGGTATTGAGTCTGTCTCTACTTCACACCTTGTAACACAGGCAAGAACCCTTTCTTTGCTTGATCCATTTTGAACTTCTTCAAAACTTTATCAAGGTATGTGCTTTGTGAAAGTCCAATTAAGCGTCTTGATCTATCTCTACAGATCTTGATGCCTAATATATAAGCAGCTTCACCGATGTCTTTCATTGAAAAACTCTTATTCAAGTATCCTTTTATGCTATCCAGAAATTCTATATCATTTACAATAAAAAATATGCCATCCACATATAATATTAGAAATGCTACAGAGCTCCCACTCACTTTCTTGTAAAATACAGACTTCTCCAAAAGTCTGTATAAAACCATATGCTCTGATCACACTATCAAAACGTTTATTCGAACTCCGAGATGCTTGCACCAGTCCATAAATGGATCGCTGGAGCTTGCACACTTTGTTAGCATCCTTTGGATCAATAAAACCTTCAGGTTGCATCATATACAACTCTTCTTCCAGAAATCCATTCAGCAATGCAGTCTTTACATACATTTGCCAAATTTCATAATCATAAAATGCAACAATTGCTAACATGATTCGAATGGACTTAAGCATCGCTACGGGTGAGAATGTCTCATCATAGTCAACTCCTTGAACTTGTCGAAAACCTTTCGCAGCAAGTCGAGCTTTGTACATAGTAACATTACCGTCAGCGTCAGTCTTCTTCTTGAAGATCCATTTATTCTCGATGGCTTGTCGGTCATCGGGCAAGTCAACTAAAGTCCACACTTTGTTCTCATACATGGATCCCATCTCAGATTTCATGGTGCCAAGCCATTTCACGGAATCTGGGCTCATCATCGCTTCCTCATAGTTCATAGGTTTGTCATGGTCAAGTAACATGACCTCCAGAATAGGATTACCGTACCACTCTAGTGCGGATCTTACTCTGGTTGACCTATGAGGTTCGGTAGTAACTTGATCTGAAGTTACATGATCATCATCATTAGCTTCCTCACTAATTGGTGTAGGAGTCACAGGAACAAATTTCTGTGATGAACTACTTCCCAATAAGGGAGCAGGTACAGTTACCTCATCAAGTTCTACTTTCCTCCCACTCACTTCTTTCGAGAGAAACTCCTTCTCTAGAAAGGATCCATTCTTAGCAACGAATGCCTTGCCTTCGGATCTGTGATAGAAGGTGTACCCAACAGTCTCCTTTGGGTACCCTATTGTCGGTGTCAAAACCGGCGGATCTCGGGTAGGGGGTCCCGAACTGTGCGTCAAGGTCGGATGGTAACAGGAGACAAGGGACACGAAGTTTACCTAGGTTCGGGCCCTCTCGATGGAGGTAAAACCCTACTCCTGCTTGATTAATATTGATGATATGGATAGTACAAGAGTAGATCTACCACGAGATCAAGGAGGCTAAACCCTAGAAGCTAGCCTATGGTATGATTGTTGTATGATGAAGTTGTTCTATCGACTAGCCTGGCCCTGGTTTATATAATGCACCAGAGGCCTAGGTTAACAAGAGTCCTAGCCGAATACGCCGGTTGGGAGAAGTCCTTGTCTTGATCGCCAAGTCTTGTGGAATCTTCCTTGTATGCGGCAGCTGTCCGAACTGGCCCATGAGTATACGGCCACGGGGGTCCTCGGCCCAATCTAATAGACTGGGAGATGACGTGGTGAGTACCCCCTAGTCCAGGACACCGTCAATAGCCTCCTGAACCGGTCTTCAAGTTAGGGACGCTCCTCGATTCTTCCGAACTGTTCTTCATCTTCGGTCGTCAGTCTTGAAAACTGGTTCAACAAATCTTCTTTATCTTCGATCTTGAGGATCGCCAAAATGCATTCGACGGGTTTACACGTCGGGTATCCGAGGAGCCCCTTTAAGTTTCCAGCCTTTATCAATGCCTTGTTTATTTTTATGCCACACCTCGGGTTTGAAGTTGTTCCCGGGAGGCAGTGTCCTCTTGCGTCCGAGCTCCAAGGCCAGACTGCATTCGAGGTATCCTTTGCAGCCGAGCACCAACGCCGGACCGCTTCCCAGCTCTAATGCCGGAATGTATCCGAGCTCCAACGCCGGACTGTATCCGAGCTCCAACGCCGGACTGTATTCAAGGTGTCGTAAATCACCTTGGTTCAAAGAAGTTTGAAGGAGTTTAGACGAGCTTAATGCCGGAAATGCCCACTATGGATCCAGCCACTAGCGCCCGAGCTTTATGCCGGACTGCTTCCGAGGTGGTGCACCACCCCGAATGTGGGCCAATTTTGGTCATTATTTTTGATTGGTGCAATTTATTCTCTGCCGAGATATATAGCCAGTAGCCCTCAAGGTGGGTATCGGTCTAAAACCCGAGATGCACATGAAGGATGACATAAGACCGCTGATCCCAGTAGTCGCTGAGACTCAGGTCGATTTGCAAAATCGGCCTGAGGATCAAGTCCTAGCTCGACAGAATACTTCAGGACACTAAAAGCGGCGTGCTCAGTCCTCGAGACTCAGGTTGGGTGCGGCCGACCAACCTCAGGATCAAAATCTCCTCGGAAACTATATTGCACATAAAATTTTCTACATTAGACAAGCAATGCAGTAGCCCCCGAGACACTGGTCAGGTGGCAACACCAGATCAGGGGATCGATGTGCCCCTTTAATATGTTTAAATAATAAGCCCGAAGCCCAGTAGCCCCCGAGCCTTAATGCGGGCATGGGTGGCCGAATTAAGGATCGATATCCATGGTAAAATCACAAATTGTGTGTAATGACTCTATGTATCCAAGTAATTTACGTCATTTAATGCTCGGATCCGCATTGTACAAAACTTTGTTGACCGACCATCGGCTTCCACCTCCTCGGCCAGTAGCCGAGGAGTGTTTGTCTTACTTTATAAAGCCTTTATGAGGACGACAAACAAGGCAATCTGGCCATACGGTTTTATAAACAAAGGTACGCGGAGAGATATGTTATATTACTGTTTAAAAGAAGAAATGTCTTCCAAAGAAAATAGTCATGCTATCGGTTCCTTTCTTTGGGTTGTCATGCTAAGCATGATCATAAAACCTCAGCTCCAATGTAAGAGAAAAATATCAAGGATTTAGTTTGGGAGGCTAGTTAATAGCCCCCGGTAGTGTTCGGCGACAGTCGAGGTCAAGCCGTAAACACTTCGGCCAATGTTATGAACGGCCTGTTATTTAACATCGTCATCGGATCGCTGACCAGTTTACGCTTATTGTGCCAGTCAGTTTTTGGCTTTCTCCACTGAGGTGCTTAACCATGTAAGCTGGAAGCACAATCGCAGTGGTTCTCCCTTTGCACGCCTAGCCGAACAAAACGGAACGTAGGAAGCAAGTGCAGGAGCCGAGCAACCCAACTATTGACCGAAGACACAATTCCAAACCGATGCATATATAGCAATATCTGAGAATGTTTTTGCCGAATCCCTAAAAGGTGTCCGGCGTTGCACTGCGAGACTAATGCTGGAAAAGCACAAATAGTTTAAAAGTGCCAAAAAGCTTGGAAAACCAAGAAACGTCAGTAAAAACATGACGTCCGAACAATATCAAGTGTTCGGTGCCAATCCGAAAATTGGTCTTAGAAAAAGGAAGTGCTTCTTTCGTGCTTTAACATGATACATCCTATCTCAAGACTTCGAGCGGGTCAGCCTACGGCTTCAACCTCCTATCCCGAGGGCGGAGTACTTCTCATCAGGCCAGTTTAGCAAACTAAACTCTAGCGGATTTGAGAGAGAAATTAGGCTCCCCGGCTAGTGACCGCACACTCGTGTCGAAAAAAGGAGTGATAAATAATAATAATAAAACTTTGCAACGACTAAGAAGAAGAACACTTATTATAAAACGGCTCAAATAAACTTAAGAGCCCCCAAGTGACTTGGGTAGGAGAATGATTGCATGTACCGAAGTACTTATATCATATCTATGTTCAACCGAACTTTAAACGCGTCTTAACCGACTGTCGGCTTCTCCCTCTTTGGTCAAGGACCGAAAAGTGTTATGTCCTCCATCGGACGAGAATATCGACGGTGTTTCCAATAACCAGGCAATCAGGCCATAAGGTTGTAACAGACAAAGCGCGCTAAGGGAACTTATGCTATATTACTGCGAAGTGTAAGAAGCATCTTCGAAGAAAATAGTACCCCCATCTATACCTTTCTTCGGTGCTCATTGTTATTATGAGACTTGTGCAATAGATTTTTTGTACTCATGAGTTTCGTTGTGTGCCGACCATCATTGAAAACTATAAGAGCGCTAGCTTTCGGCTTCACCCAGTCTGAGGTTCGGCTCGGGCGACCCGATCGTGACAATCGTAGAGGTGCTCCCTTTACTCCCTAGCCGAATAATCGGGAACGTAGGGGTAAACACAGGAGCGAGGCAGCCCAGCTTGCAAATCGCTTAAGTCAATATGGTGCATATTGTGGCGTAATACACGAACAAGGAACGAAGCCGTACAAGTATAATCATACGCAACAGGAAAAGCTTCATAAAGGAAGCCCCCAAGTAAACGGGGTATTTGAATTTATGCGTCACTGTGACGCCCCCGATTCAATCATGCACGCAAATGTGTACGATCAAGATCAGGGACTCACGGGAAGATATCACAACACAACTCTACAAATAAAATAAGTCATACAAGCATCATAATACAAGCCAGGGGCCTCGAGGGCTCGAATACAAGTGCTCGATCATAGACAAGTCAGCGGAAGCAACAATATCTGAGTACAGACATAAGTTAAACAAGTTGCCATAAGATGGCTAGCACAAACGGGGATACAGATCGAATGAGGCGCAGGCCTCCTGCCTGGGATCCTCCTAACTACTCCTGGTCGTCATCAGCGGGCTGCACGTAGTAGTAGGCACCTCCAGTGTAGTAGGAGTCGTCGTCGACGATGGCGTCTGGATCCTGGGCTCCAACGTCTGGTTGCAGCAATCGGGTAGAGAGATGGGGAAAAGGGGAAACAAGGCAACCGTCAGTACTCATCCAAAGTACTCGCAAGCAAGGAGCTACACTACAAATGCATGGATATATGTGTAAAGGGCCATATCAGTGGACTGAACTGCAGAATGCCAGAATAAGAGGGGGATAGCTAATCCTGTCGAAGACTACGCTTCTGGCAGCCTCTGCCTTGCAGCATATGGAAGAGAGTAGAATGAAGTCCTCCAAGTAGCATCGTATAGCATAATCCTACCCGGTGATCCCCTCCTCGATGCCCTGTTAGAGAGCGATCACCGGGTTGTATCTGGCACTTGGAAGGGTGTGTTTTATTAAGTATCCGGTTCTAGTTGTCATAAGGTCAAGGTACAACTCCGGGTCGTCCTTTTACCGAGGGACACGGCTATTCGAATAGATTAACTTCCCTGCAGGGGTGCACCACATAGCCCAACACGCTTGATCCCATTTGGCCGGACACACTTTCCGGGGTCATGCCCGGCCTCGGAAGATCAACACGTCGCAGCCCCACCTAGGCACAACAGAGAGGTCAGCACGCCGGTCTAAACCTAAGCGTGCAAGGGTCTGGGCCCATCGCCCTGAGCACACCTGCACGTTGCGTGGGCGGCCGAAAGCGGAACTAGCCCCCTTAATACAAGAGCAGGCTTACGTTCCAATCCGGCGCGCGCCGCTCAGTCGCTGACATCACGAAGGCTTCGGCTGATACCACGATGCCGGGATACCCATAACTACTCCCGCGTAGATGGTTAGTGCGTATAGACCAAATGGCCAGACTCAGATCAAATACCCAGATCTCGTTAAGCGTGCCCAGTATCCGCGAACGCCGACCAGGGCCAGGCCACCGCTCTCCTAGGTGGACTCAACCTGCCCTGTAGCTCCGCCTCAAAGTAACAGTTGGGGGCCGTCGGGAACCTAGGCCCACCTCTATCGGGATGGAGCCACCTACCCCTTCAGCCCCCATCTCCGAACAGTATCACAGGTATTGTAACAGTGTAAAGTATATAGTATATGCCCGTGATCACCTCCCGAAGTGATCACGGCCCAGTAGTATAGCATGGCAGACAGACAATAGTGTAGGGCCACTGATGGAAAACTAGCATCCTAAACTAAGCAGGTAGGATTGCAGGTAAAGGTATCAACAGTAGTAACAAGGACAGGCTATGCATCAGGATAGGAATAACGGAAAGCAGTAACATGCTACACTACTCTAATGCAAGCAGTATAGAGAAGAGTAGGCGATATCTGGTGATCAAGGGGGGGCTTGCCTGGTTGCTCTGGCAAGAGAGAGGGATCATCAACTCCGTAGTCGAACGGAGCAGCAGCAGCGTCAGTCTCGGTGTCTAGCAGAAGAAGAGGGGGAAGAAACAATGAATATTTAAGCAAGCAGATGCATAGTGATGCATGACATGACAAGTAACGGCGTTAGAGGTGCCCTAACGCGGTATGAGGTGATACCGTGAAGGGGGGGAAACATCCGGGAAAGTATCCCCGGTGTTTCGCGTTTTCGGGCAGAGGAGCCGGAGGGGGAAAAGTTGCGAGTTTGATATGTTAGGGATGTGTGGCGGACGAACGGGCTGCGTATCCGGGTTCGTCTCGCCGTTCTGAGCAACTTTCATGTACAAAGTTTTTCCATCCGAGTTACGGATTATTTTAAATTAATTTTTTAAAAAGATTTAACATATTTTTAGGATTTATTTAATTGTTTAAATCAACATTATCCAGAATAGTGATTGCTGACGTCAGCATGACGTCAGCAGTTGACTTGGTCAACCTGACATGGGGGTCCCGCATGTCATTGCCTAACTAACTAACTAACTAACTAACTAACTGTTTGGACAGATTAATTGGCAGGTTAATTTGGTTTAGTAGTTAGTTAACAGAATTAATTAAGTTAATTAATTCTTTAATTAGTTAATTAATTAATATTATTTACTTTATTATTATTTTTAACACTTAAAAAAAACATTCTGGGCTGGGCCCACGATGTCATATGCCCAGGGGGCCTAACGGGCGCACGGGTAAACGGGCGTTGGGCGCGTGCGCTGCCCAGACCGCACGAGCGCACGCCCAGGGCCGCGACAATGGCCACTTCAGGGTCGGGCACGCGCCGGCCGGCGAGCAAGGGGCCGCGGGCGAGGAGCAACAGCGCCGGGCAAAACAGGGCGCGAGCCGGTGGCCGAGGATGGCAGAGCAACGTGGTAGGGGACGGGCAGCGTGGTGGGACGAAGGCGGTGACCGGAGCGAGCAACCGCAGGGGAGTCGAGGCGGGCTCGCCGACGCGAGGCGCGGCTGGATGTAGGCAGCAGAGCACGTGTGGGGGGAGGAGCGTGGGTCAAGGGGAACCGGAGTGGGGCGAGGCGCGTGGTACGGGGCGCTAGCGGGGCGCCGGAACTGGCGCGGCTTGCGGTGACTGCGCGGGGCAAAAGGGAGTGCGAGGAGATGGAGAAGCTCACGGGGGGCTGTAGGGTCAGGGCAGCGGTGCGCGAGGTGGATGATGGGGACGACGGCGGAGAGGAGAAGCAGGCCGGTGAGGAAGAGGCGCCGGCGAGGTCCAGGCGGGCTCCGGCATGGTGGCGGGCGACGGCGCGCGGTGTTCTCCAAGGGGAGGCTCGGTGAAGGTCTCCCCGGTGTAGGCACACGGGAAGGATGAGGATGAGGGGCGCAGGGCAGAGCATGAGCGAATGGAGGGAGGAGAGGTTGTCGGCGCTGGCATCGGGCGGGTCGCGCGAGGGGCGAGCTCCTCCTGCGTAGTGTGTGTTGTGTGTGAGCGGGGGTGGCGGCGCCAGGAGGAAAACAAGGGGAGAGATGGGGATCGAGAGGGTAGATCAAGCTAGGGTTAGCTGGTTGGGGTGGGCCGGCCTGCACGGGGTGGCTGTGGCCAGCCGGCTGGACCAAGGCCCAGTTGGCCATGGGGAGTCTTTTACCTTTTACCTTTTGTTTTGTTTTACTTTTGTTTTTTTATTTCCTTGTTTCTGTTTTATTTTACTTATTTAATAGTTTGTAGTTTTTAGAAAAAGTGAAACCCACCCCTCAATTAGATTTGTAAAATCAACTGTTCTCACAAAAAGTTTGGGACAAAAGTAAAGTACCTTGTATTCTCTATTAATTAAAATACATTTAAGTAATTGTTTCCGTCATTGTTTTATTTATTTTAGTGCCTTTAATTATTTTATAATAATGTGGATCCTCCAACATAATTACTTATGATTTATTTTTCACATTGGGAACATTATAGTTTTAACTTTTGAAAACTTTTGGTGTTTGACTTTATTTTAAATTTGAATTTGAATCGGTTTTGAACTAACGCGTGATTAACAACAGTAACCGTGGTGAGGTGGCATCGTTAACGTGGGATTACTGTAGCCTAATTATCCGGGCGTCAAAATTCTCCTCCACTACAAGAAATCTCGTCCCGAGATTTAAGAGGTAGTGAAAGGGGGAAGGTTTGGTAACGAATTTAGCGGGTCTTCTCATTATGGCTTGCTCTTCTCGAAGTGGTCGTTCCATTATATTGACGTCTTCATTTTTCTGCTTCAGGTCATCAAGATGAAGTCGGTATCCTTTCTTCGGGGGTTCCATCATACTTATGAAAGAATAAGGGGGGTATTCTGGGAGAACGAACCTCTACAAGGTGGACTATCTGGTCGATAACATCGGGGAAGGTGGCAGAAAGTAACTCAAATTGAGACTTAAGAAAATACCGAGAGCAAGGTAATGAGGTTTCATGGGAAGTTTCGAGCCAGCAGGCAACCGTTCGATGCCTGAAACAGGGCGTGAAAGGGGCTCAAAGCAATCAGAAATAAGTATTGCGTCCGGTAACAGATTTGATGATCCCTCGGAAGGTGGCATGTGAAATACATACGAGGCCACACGCGAGGAACAACCTTGGGAACAGGGGGTGCAGGAGAGTCAGGTTTTGATCCTGTGGAACTATGGGTTATGGGCCCACCATGTGGTTCAAAAGTAGGAAGGACGCCGACATATTGCACGGTCATGGTAGCAAGGCATGGCAGAGGATAGGCTGTCAGTTATGTTGGCAACAACATTGGTACCAAGGGCGAGGGATGAGGAGAACTTTTTTCCTGCTCGTTGAACGAGGCGGACCAATAGGCAAAGTCCTCGTCCATCGGGGGTTACCAGGATGTCGTCAGCAGTAGTAACAAGGTCACACTGACAGAGTTGTAAACCGAGGTGTTTACCTAAGCAGGAGAATATTACTGCTTAGATCATATAGATCACACGGAACGTTAACCCAACAAATGGAAGAAAAATATGATTATCAGATTAAACAGAACAATGGGAAGGAGAATGTGAATAAACACATATTTCAAAGGTGTATCCTTCGGAGGGATGAGCAGAGCATGATATCCATGACAGGATATAATGTAGTAAACTCCTTAGGTAGGGGAGAGAATTTTCATGACATTACCCATACAACGGTGTTTGGATAATCGAGCAGGAAACATTTAGCATTGGGCTTCAAATGTTCCTGTTGAAAATCGGAGTACCATAGACATGCTTTGAGATAGCGTTGACATGGTCTTTAAGCAAAGGCCAGACTTTGGAAACACAAAGGATTCATCGGAAACAACTTATAGGATAAGTCTTACAATTTCCTCATGGAAGAATGGATAACCTTGCCGAAAAGGAATCTATAACATTAGGGCCTTCGGCCAGGTGTGCTAGGCACGACATCACCTTACCGGGTCACATAAAGACCAATGTTACGACTTTTGGAAAATGTCCCAACCATCATATCTGACCGAGATTCAGATCTGATTGGTGTTATGATACCTCAGACTCGGGATGTCTGAGAAGAAAAGGTGCAACACAAATTGTCAAGTTGACATTGTAAGATTCTCGGGAATTAAACTATGGAAGCAAGTTCCGAATCATGAGTTCATTATTAAATCAAGGATAGAATGAGGAGGTGGCTGATGAACTCAGCGACAATTCATCGAGATTTCCAAAAGATGGATTTCCACAATTATGTGAACAAGGAAATATCATTTGTCGGATCAATGATAGAATGATGTATGCTCGAGGGAAACATACTCAACTGAACAATGATAGAAGGGTGCACCCAGGAATCTGGACTAGGTAGCACGATCAATGTTCGAATGATGATTCAATAAACAATAGACTTCTAATGAAACTGTAGACCAATAACTTCAAGGCAATAGGGTTGCTAGAAGTTTAGAATTTACACATCACATACCATTTGTCGGTATTCCGGTTAGAAACAACACGGAGTCCAAGAAATGAACGCAAATGGCGAGAGATATTACTATATCCAAAATTCTCAAGAGGTGGTAAAATTACCACGACATTCTTGACATAAAAGGTGGTAATATTCCAAGGTAAAGAAGGACAAATGCTGGATAGCAAGGAACTCAAGGTATAACACAAAACATGAACAAGTTTGTGTTGGGGGGAAGGCAATAAAGTGGCCGATGATAACACAAATCATCGGGGGCAAGGATGGTATTTCTCACCATGAATTTGGTTGATACCCTTGAAGAGCTCAGAATGCTGATGATTAAAATTAGCACGATAATGATGTATCCGTTCAGGCTAGGACAGACATGGAGTATTAAACTTGTAAGCGATAAAAGATCTCTAATCCTCGTTGAATCGCAGTGCAGACTCGATTCCGTTATCGGTGTCCTTGAGCGTTTCATAACTCAAAGCCTGTGAAAAATTGGAGTCCATGAGAATGTAATACCTCATGAAGAACTCATAAGAGGTTATGCGGTTCCATGATAATCTCGAGATACCAGGGGGGTAATTCTCGACGACAGATCAAAGTAGAGATTGGACTAGGGTATTGCTCTGCAGAAGACAAATGCTTAAACTTGCACGAGAAATGTTATTTAAAGGAGAACATGGTCGGAACCACGATTGCATAAGGCCAGATCCCAGAGATAAGATGAACTTATACCAAGGGAATAATTAATTTAAGAAAAGCTTTAATGATAAGATCTACATCGTTTCCATGGGCATGAACACAAAGTTCAAGGTCGACTCCCACTTCTTCAATGTATAACCTTCCATTCACTTTTCGCTTTGATAAAGGCATTAGTGTTGAAAGTTTTATCTGGTGAAATACCAGATGAGTATGACTCGTGAAAACTTCCGAGCTCACACATATAAAGGAAGGCATAGGTTCAACCCGTCAGGGTATCGTGGAAACATATACCACAAGCTTCAATAGTAAATACGACCAGCTCGAAAGCAGAGCATGGTTGGCCAAGTAGATGATACAATTTACCAAGGGCATTATGTATCAGGTAAAGAACTCACAAGAATTTTGGTTGTGAAGGACATTGTCGGATAATAACCCGGCAATGGGTATGGCGATCCACAACGGGGCTGATGTGAGTATCAGTACTCAATCAAAGGAAGAAGGAATGCCATGGCATCGGGTTATAGAAACAACTGACTAATTCAAAGCTTAATGCAAAGAAACTTTATGATCTCCAAATCAAGGGATCAGAAGCAATCGTTCTGATCGAAAATGAATAAGTTCAACAGACTTGGAAGCACAAACGATCAAGGCATTGATTGGTCAAGAACCAGCTCATATCCAATTGACGTCTGAGCCGGAAGGATGAATCCTAGGATTTCACTGAGGAATGCGAGCATCCTCAACATATTGAATCAACGGACTTAAAATGATAAAGACAAGGGAGGCCAATAAGATTACAAAACTTATGGGATTAACCATAATGCAAGCAAGTGAGAATTTCAAGAGCAATAGGCTGCTCGGGATTTTCGGAAGATCGAATGATATTTTGAAGTCTTTGGCGAAACACCTGAACAACTGGGAATGAGCGGATACCCGATAAGTGCGAGGAATTATCCGTAGGGGTATTTCTGCGGCAAGGAACTACAAGGCAGTAGCACAAAGTATTCTTGGGGTATCTTGTAATAACAAGATCGAAAAGTGTAAGCATTTATCCATAGGGATATTTCGGTGGTAGGGAATTGCAAAAGCAACGGGCACAAGGTCTCGAGAGAATATCGATGAGTATCTTCGAAATCTTCTGGTGCAGTCGGCGATCATCTGGACTGAAGGGGCTCTCCGGGAGAAAGTATTTTCGAGAACCTAAAGTTAGATTTGGAAAAAAAATCGTTTAACCCGAATAGAAGAGAGATCAGAGTCTCGGAGTAAAGATCGAGGAGTAAAAGATCCTAGTACCATCCGATGGCGACATGGGCCCGTAAGGCACACAACCAAGTTAGTAAAAGTTTTTCTAATGTCTAGACTCGACTTCGGCCAAGGAGTGTGGAAGGGGGATTCCTACAGGCAGTCGGCTCTGATACCAACTTGTGACGCCCCCGATTCAATCATACACTAATCATGCATGCAAGTGTGTACGATCAAGATCAGGGACTCACGGGAAGATATCACAACACAACTCTACAAATAAAATAAGTCATACAAGCATCATAATACAAGCCAGGGGCCTCGAGGGCTCGAATACAAGTGCTCGATCATAGACAAGTCAGCGGAAGCAACAATATCTGAGTACAGACATAAGTTAAACAAGTTGCCATAAGATGGCTAGCACAAACGGGGATACAGATCGAACGAGGCGCAGGCCTCTTGCCTGGGATCCTCCTAACTACTCCTGGTCGTCATCAGCGGGCTGCACGTAGTAGTAGGCACCTCCAGTGTAGTAGGAGTCGTCGTCGACGATGGCATATGGATCCTGGGCTCCAACGTCTGGTTGCAGCAATCGAGTAGAGAGATGGGGAAAAGGGGAAACAAGGCAACCGTGAGTACTCATCCAAAGTACTCGCAAGCAAGGAGCTACACTACAAATGCATGGATATATGTGTAAAGGGCCATATCAGTGGACTGAACTGTAGAATGCCAGAATAAGAGGGGGATAGCTAATCCTGTCGAAGACTACGCTTCTGGCAGCCTCCGCCTTGCAGCATATAGAAGAGAGTAGAATGAAGTCCTCCAAGTAGCATCGTATAGCATAATCCTACCCGGTGATCCCCTCCTTGATGCCCTGTTAGAGAGCGATCACCGGGTTGTATCTGGCACTTGGAAGGGTGTGTTTTATTAAGTATCCGGTTCTAGTTGTCATAAGGTCAAGGTACAACTCCGGGTCGTCCTTTTACCGAGGGACACGGCTATTCGAATAGATTAACTTCCCTGCAGGGGTGCACCACATAGCCCAACACGCTTGATCCCATTTGGCCAGACACACTTTCCTGGGTCATGCCTGGCCTCGGAAGATCAACACGTCGCAGCCCCACCTAGGCACAACAGAGAGGTCAGCACGCCGGTCTAAACCTAAGCGCGCAGGGGTCTGGGCACATCGCCCTGAGCACACCTGCACGTTGCGTGGGCGGCCGAAAGCGGAACTAGCCCCCTTAATACAAGAGCAGGCTTACGTTCCAATCCGGGGCGCGCCGCTCAGTCGCTGACGTCACGAAGGCTTCGGCTGATGCCACGACGCCGGGATACCTATAACTACTCCCGCGTAGATGGTTAGTGCGTATAGACTAAATGGCCAGACTCAGATCAAATACCCAGATCTCGTTAACCGTGCTAAGTATCTGCGAACGCCGACCAGGGCTAGGCCACCGCTCTCCTAGGTGGACTCAACCTGCCCTGTCGCTCCACCTCAAAGTAACAGTCGGGGGCCGTCGGGAACCCAGGCCCACCTCTACCGGGATGGAGCCACCTGCCCCTTCAGCCCCCATCTACGAACAGTATCACAGGTATTGTAACAGTGTAAAGTATATAGTATATGCCCGTGATCACCTCCCGAAGTGATCACGGCCCAGTAGTATAGCATGGCAGACGGACAAGAGTGTAGGGCCACTGATGGAAAACTAGCATCCTAAACTAAGCAGGTAGGATTGCAGGTAAAGGTATCAACAGTAGTAACAAGGACAGGCTATGCATCAGGATAGGAATAATGAAAAGCAGTAACATGCGACACTACTCTAATGCAAGCAGTATATAGAAGAGTAGGCGATATCTGGTGATCAAGGGGGGGGGGGCTTGCCTGGTTGCTCTGGCAAGAGAGAGGGATCGTCAACTCCGTAGTCGAACGGGGCAGCAGCAACGTCGGTCTCGGTGTCTAGCGGAAGAAAGGGGGAAGAAACAATGAATATTTAAGCAAGCAGATGCATAGTAATGCATGACATGACAAGTAACGGCGTTAGAGGTGCCCTAACGTGGTATGAGGTGATACCGTGAAGGGGGGAAACATCCGGGAAAGTATCCCCGGTGTTTCGCGTTTTCGGGCAGAGGAGCCGGAGGGGGAAAAGTTGCGAGTTTGATATGTTAGGAATGTGTGGCGGACGAACGGGCTGCGTATCCGGGTTCGTCTCGCCGTTCTGAGCAACTTTCATGTACAAAGTTTTTCCATCCGAGTTACGGATTATTTTATATTAATTTTTTTAAAAGATTTAACATATTTTTAGGATTTATTTAATTGTTTAAATCAACATTATCCAGAATAGTGATTGCTGACGTCAGCATGACGTCAGCAGTTGACCTGGTCAACCTGACATGGGGGTCCCGCATGTCATTGCCTAACTAACTAACTAACTAACTGTTTGGACAGATTAATTAGCAGGTTAATTTGGTTTAGTAGTTAGTTAACAGAATTAATTAAGTTAATTAATTCTTTAATTAATTAATTAATTAATATTATTTACTTTATTATTATTTTTAACACTTAAAAAAAACATTCTGGGGCTGGGCCCACGATGTCATATGCCTAGGGGGCCTAACGGGCGCACGGGTAAACGGGCGTTGGGCGCGTGCACCGCCCAGACCGCATGAGCGCACGCCCAGGGCCGCGGCAATGGCCACTTCAGGGTCGGGCACGCGCCGGCCGGCGAGCAAGGGGCCGCAGGCGAGGAGCAACAACACCGGGCAAAACAGGGCGCGAGCCGGTGGCCGAGGACAGCAGAGCAACGTGGTAGGGGACGGGCAGCACGGTAGGATGAAGGCGGTGACCGGAGCGAGCAACCGCAGGGGAGTCGGGGCGGGCTCGCCACGCGAGGCGCGGCTGGATGTAGGCAGCAGAGCACGTGAGGGGGGAGGAGCGTGGGTCAAGGGGAACCGGAGTGGGGCGAGGCGCGCGGTACGGGGCGCTAGCGGGGCGCCGGAACTGGCGCGGCTCGCGGTGACTGCGCGGGGCAAAAGGTAGTGCGAGGAGATGGAGAAGCTCACGGGGGGGCTGTAGGGTCAGGGCAGCGGTGCGCGAGGTGGATGACGGGGACGGCGGCGGAGAGGAGAAGCAGGCCGGTGGGGAAGAGGCGCCGGCGAGGTCCAGGCGGGCTCCGGCATGGTGGCGGGCGACGGCGCGCGGTGGTCTCCAAGGGGCGGCTCGGTGAAGGTCTCCCCGGTGTAGGCACACGGGAAGGAGGAGGATGAGGGGCGCAGGGCAGAGCATGAGCGAATGGAGGTAGGAGAGGTTGTCGGCGCCGGCATCGGGCGGGTCGCGCGAGGGGCGAGCTCCTCCTGCGTAGTGTGTGTTGTGTGTGAGCGGGGGTGGCGGCGCCAGGAGGAAAACAAGGGGAGAGATGGGGATCGAGAGGGTAGATCGAGCTAGGGTTAGCTAGTTGGGGTGGGCCGGCCTGCATGGGGTGGTTGTGGCCAGCCGGCTAGACCAAGGCCCAGTTGGCCATGGGGAGTCTTTTACCTTTTACCTTTTGTTTTGTTTTACTTTTGTTTTTTTTTATTTCCTTGTTTCTGTTTTATTTTACTTATTTAATAGTTTGTAGTTTTTAGAAAAAGTGAAACCCACCCCTCAATTAGATTTGTAAGATCAACTGTTCTCACAAAAAGTATGGGACAAAAGTAAAGTACCTTGTATTCTCTATTAATTAAAATACATTTAAGCTATTGTTACGGTCATTGTTTTATTTGTTTTAGTGCCTTTAATTATTTTATAATAATGTGGATCCTCCAACATAATTACTTATGATTTATTTGTCACATTGGGAACATTATAGTTTTAACTTTTGAAAACTTTTGGTGTTTGACTTTATTTTATATTTGAATTTGAATCGGTTTTGAACTAACGCGTGATTAACAACAGTAACCATGGTGACGTGGCATCGTTAACGTGGGATTAGTGTAGCCTAATTATCCGAGCGTCACAGTCACAAACAAAGTTTGGACAAGGAAAAAAATTTACAAGCAACTTTTTTCCAAAAAAGTATAACGCTTGGTCGAACCGAACACAAGTTAGAAATTAAAGCTTTGAGCATGAAAGCGACTTAATTGGTTAATGTGTTCGCAGTCCGAGCTTGAGGAGGGACAAGGTTCTATCCCCCAAGACGGTCCCGAGGTGGCGGAGCGGAGAGCTCGACACGCCGAAGTGGTAACATAGCACGGTCGATGCAGACCGGCAGAGTGACGCCGAAGTCCCTGGATCATTTTCCTGTGCACAAAAATAGTGCAAAGGGGAGATAATAGTAATAATGATAATTAAAAAAATCATTGCATAATGAATAATTTATGCAAAGTGAGTAATAAAAGAAATATGGCCTGGCGCCGAAGTCAATGTCGATGCAGGGCGTCGGCGTGATGCGGTAAAGGCGTGGCAATGCCTGAATTCGCAGGTCGGTCCGAGCTCCGGATGCGGCGTTCGCCGGACTATGTATGGAAACTGACCGAACCACCATGTGACTCTCGTGAATGCGGCCACCATTTGATGGACCTGTGTACATATGATGGACAAACCAGAGTAATAATTCCTTGGGAAAAATGAACCCAAACAAGCAAAAAAATTAGGGATTGATAGCACCTGGTTTATTTATTGTAGCAGTCTGAAGGAAGGTGATTCCTAAAATTGGGACTCGCTCCGCACACTCATTGCCTGATGGGCGATAAAACGACGGCATGGCAATGCTGGTAAAGGTTGGCTCGCCGAGGCAAAGCCCTCGGCCTAGCTAACGTGACGGAGCTGGTCGGCTAGTGACGCCGAAGTGTCCGGAGTAGGTTGATGAAGAGATGGCGAAGCCCCCGGTCCAGCCGAGATGTCGAAGTAGGTCGCTGTGAGGGACACTAGCTTGAAGAAGCGATAGTGCGGCCCTGTCGATGCAGGCCGTGACGTGGTCGATGCCAGCTTGATGAAGCAACCGTGCGACGATGCCGGTATGCCCGCTCCGTGTAATCCATGGGGCGGCGATGTTGGTGATGATTTATCCTTCGCGATGCCGGACTCTTGTTCGGCTTGCTGAGATGATGATCCGAAGAATTTGAGCTCGGCTTAATAACGTGACGCCGTGTCTTAGCGCAGGTCGGCAGCCGTGGAGTAATGTTGCCGGACTGGTTTGACACCAGCATGATGTTGAAGATCATGTTCAAAAGATCTTAAGGTTAGTGGGATGTGTTCGGGAACAAAACACAATACCCCATAGAAAACTTCCTTCAAAAGGGATGTCCGATATCCCGTTCATAGAAAAGATGAACTCGGGTCGGATTCGTTTTCGCGCAGAAAACAGATCCGAAAAGTGATGCACTAATCGGAAGGTTCCCAGAGTTTGGACGGTCGGATCGAGCTGAAATTTTGAGGGGTGGTAGATACAGGAATTCCGCAGCCGATCAACGGTTGGATCTTCCAAAGGACGTCCGAGCTAGAAGCTGGACACCACGCCCTAAACACATCCAAATTCCCGTCCAGATTTGACAGGGCTCCGGTATATCGTGGATTGCCAGAGATTCCTCCATCGGAACTCGACGAAATTTTCCAGGGTTGTTGTAGACTCAATTCTGCACAATTCCAGCAAAGCGATTGTGAAAGCGATACTCGAGGAGGTGGTGGCAGCAGATACGAGTTCGCTGTCCAGAAAAATAGCACGGTCGCTTGAGGGCAATGTTGACGTTGAGCCCCTGAGCTCCATGGATGATTCCTCCGTGATGTTGATAGAGATCGGAGTTGATGTTTGATGAAGGCCCTCGTCCGAACATGGTGATCCAAACATGGGGCGCAATTCTTGGTCGAACCAAGGTGACCAGTCGAGCTGGTGACGAAGATGCCGAAGTCGCAGTTGATCCGCAGGAGAGCCATCGATCCTTTTGTCGATCACACAACGGAACTCTCAATGAAAGCACCAATGTCGGTGTCAAAACCGGCGGATCTCGGGTAGGGGGTCCTGAACTGTGCGTCAAGGTCGGATGGTAAGAGGAGACAAGGGACACGAAGTTACCCAGGTTCGGGCCCTCTCGATGGAGGTAAAACCCTACTCCTGCTTTATTAATATTGATGATATGGATAGTACAAGAGTAGATCTACCATGAGATTAAGGGGGCTAAACCCTAGAAGCTAGCCTATGGTATGATTGTTGTATGATGAAGTTGTTCTATCGAGTAGCCTGGCCCTGGTTTATATAATGCACCAGAGGCCTAGGTTAACAAGAGTCCTAGCCGAATACGCCGGTGGGGAGAAGTCCTTGTCTTGATCGCCAAGTCTTGTGGAATCTTCTTTGTATGCGGCAGCTGTCCGAACTGGCCCATGAGTATACGGCCACGGGGGTCCTCAGCCCAATCTAATAGATTGGGGGACGACGTGGTGAGTACCCCCTAGTCCAGGACACCGTCACCTATGAAGACACATTTCTCCAATTTGGGTTTGAGCTTATCAGGTTGAAGCTTTTTCACATAAGATCGCAGCCCCAAACTTTAAGAAACGACAACTTGGGTTTCTTGCCAAACCACATTTCATAAGGTGTCGTCTCAACGGATTTAGATGGTGCCCTATTTAACATGAATGTAGCCGTCTCTAAAGCATAAACCCAAAAATGATAGCGGTAAATCAGTAAGAGACATCAGAGATCGCACCATATCTAGTAAAGTACGATTATGACGTTCGGACACACCATTACGCTGTGGTGTTCCGGGTGGCGTGAGTTTTGAAACTATTCCGCATTGTTTCGAATGAAGACCAACCTCGCAACTAAAATATTCTCCTCCACGATCAGATTGTAGAAACTTAATTTTCTTGTTATGGTGATTTTCCACTTCACTCTGAAATTCTTTGAACTTTTCAAATGTTTCAGACTTATGTTTCATCAAGTAGATATACCCATATATGCTCAAATCATCTGTGAAGGTGAGAAAATAACGATACCCGCCGCGAGCCTCAATATTTATTGGACCACATACATCAATATGTATGATTTCCCACAAATATGTTGCTCGCTCCATTGTTCCGGAGAACGGAGTTTTAGTCATATTGCCCATGAGGCATGGTTCGCAAGTACCAAGTGATTCATAATCAAGTGATTCCAAAAGTCCATCAGAATGGAGTTTCTTCATGCGCTTTACACCAATATGATCCAAACGGCAGTGCCACAAATAAGTTTCACTATCATTATCAACTCTGCATCTTTTGGCTTCAATATTATGAATATGTGTATCACTACTATCGAGATTCAACAAAAATAGACCACTCTTCAAGGGTGCATGACCATAAAAGATATTACTCATATAAATAGAACAACCATTATTCTCTTATTTAAATGAATAACCGTCTCGCATCAAACAAGATCCAGATATAATGTTCATGCTCAACGCTGGCACCAAATAACAATTATTCAGGTCTAAAACTAATCCCGAAGGTAGATGTAGAGGTAGCGTGCCGACTGCGAGCCAATTTTCGCTTAATCCGTAGTCCCTATTTCGAGTTGCAAATATTAGCAACAGAACCAGTATCAAATACCCAGGTGCTACTGTGAGCATTAGTAAGGTACACATCAATAACATGTATATCACATATACCTTTGTTCACCTTGCCATCCTTCTTATCCGCCAAATACTTGGGGCAGTTCCGCTTCCAGTGACCAGTCCCTTTGCAGTAGAAGCACTCAGTCTCAGGCTTAGGTCCAGACTTGGGCTTCTTCACTCGAGCAGCAACTTGTTTGTCGTTCTTTTTGAAGTTCCCCTTCTTCCCTTTACCCTCTTTTTTAAATTGGTGGTCTTGTTGACCATCAACACTTGATGCTCCTTCTTGATTTCTACCTCCGCAGCCTTTAGCATTGCGAAGAGCTCGGGAATTGTCTTATCCATCCCTTGCATATTATAGTTCATCACGAAGCTCTTGTAGCTTGGTGGAAGTGATTGAAGAATTCTATCAATGACACTATCATCAGGAAGATTAACTCCCAGTTGAATTAAATGATTGTTATACCCAGACATTTTGAGTATATGCTCACTGAATGAACTATTCTCCTCCATCTTGCAGCTGTAGAACTTATTGGATACTTCATATCTCTCAATCCAGGCATTTGCTTGAAATATTAACTTCAACTCCTGGAACATATCATATGCTCCATGACGTTCAAAACGTCGTTGAAGTCCCGGTTCTAAGCCGTAAAGCATGGCACACTGAACTATCGAGTAGTCATCAGCTCGTCAAGTTTAACCCGAGTATTTTTCATGTGCAAAACTGGCTTGCACCCGTTGTATGTGAACATAGAGCTTATCACACCCGATCATCACGTGGTGTCTCGGCACGACGAACTTTCGCAACGGTGCATACTCAGGGAGAACACTTTGTACCTTGAAATTTAGTGAGAGATCATCTTATAATGCTACTGTCGAACTAAGAAAAATAAGATGCATAAAGGATAAACATGACATGCAATCAATATAAGTGATATGATATGGCCATCATCATCTTGTGCCTTTGATCTCCATCTCCAAAGCACCGTCATGATCACCATCATCACCGGCGTGACACCTGATCTCCATCGTAGCATCTTCTACGACTATCGTTGCCGCTTAGTGATAAAGTAAAGCAATTACATGGCGATTGCATTTCATACAATAAAGCGACAACCATATGGCTCCTACCAGTTGTTGATAACTTTGCTACAAAACACGATCATCTCCTACAATGAAATTTAGCATCATGTCTTGACCATATCACATCACAACATGCCCTGCAAAAACAAGTTAGATGTCCTCTACTTTGTTGTTGCAAGTTTTACGTGGCTGTTACAAGCTGAGCAAGAACCGTTCTTACCTACGCATCAAAACCGCAACGATTTTTCGTCAAGTATGTGATTTTTTAACCTTCAACAAGGACCGGGCGTAGCCACACTCGATTCAACTAAAGTTGGATAAACTGACACCGCCAGCCACCTGTGTGCGAAGAACATCGGTAGAACCAGTCTCGTGTAAGCGTACACGTAATGTCGGTCTGGCCCGCTTCATCCAACAATACCGCCGAATCAAAGTATGACATGCTGGTAAGCAGTATGACTATTATCGCCCACAACTCATTTGTGTTCTACTCATGCATATAACATCTACGCATAAACCTGGCTCGAATGCCATTGTTGGGGAACGTAGTAATTTCAAAAAAATTACTATGCACACGCAAGATCATGGTGATGTATAGTAATGATAGGGGAGAGGGTTGTCCACGTACCCTCGTAGAACGAAAGCAGAAGCGTTATGATAATGCGGTTGATGTAGTCATATGTCTTCACGATCGACCGATCCTAGTACCGAAAGTACGGCACCTCCGCGATCTGCACACGTTCGGCTCGGTGACGTCCCACAAACTAACGATCCAATAGAGTGTCGAGGGAGAGCTTCGTTAGCATGACGGCGTGATGACAGTGATGATGAAGCTACCGGCGCAGGGCTTCGCCTAAGCACTACGACGATATGGCCGAGGTGGATTATGGTGGAGGGGGGCACCACACACGGCTAAGAGATCAATGATCAACTTGTGTGTCCTAGGGTGCCCCTGCCCCCGTATATAAAGGAGCAAGGGGGAGGCCGGTCGGCCCTTGGGGCGCGCTAGGAGAGGAGGAGTCCTCCTACTAGTAGGAGTAGTACTCCCCTTTCCTAGTCCTACTAGGAGGGGGGAAAGGAAGGAGGAGATGGAGAAGGAAAGGGGGGCGCCACACCCCCTTCCCTAGTCCAATTCGGACCAGAGGGGGAGGAGGCACGCGGCCTGCCCTGGCCGGCCCTCTCTCTCTCCACCAAAGCCCATGTGTCCCATTAGTTCCCCAGGGGGTTCCGGTAACCCTCCAGCACTTCGGTTTTCTCCGAAATCACTTGGAACACTTCCGGTATCCGAATATAGCCGTCCAATGTATCAATATTTATGTCTCAACCATTTCGAGACTCCTCGTCATGTCGGTGATCACATCTAGGACTCCGAACTACCTTCGGTATATCAAAACACATAAACTCGTAATGATGTTCATCACCGAACATTAATTGTGCGGACCCTACGGGTTCGAGAACTATGTAGACATGACCAAGACATGTCTCCGGTCAATAACCAATAGTGGAACCTGGATGCTCATATTGGCTCCCACATATTTTACGAAGATCTTTATCGGTCAAACCGCATAACAACATACGTTGTTCCCTTTGTCATCGGTATGTTATTTGCCCAAAATTCGATCGTTGGTATCTCAATACCTAGTTAAATCTCGTTACCGGCAAGTCTCTTTACTCGTTCCGTAATGCATCATCCCGCAACTAACTCATTAGTCACATTGCTTGCAAGGCTTATAGTGATGTGCATTACCGAGAGGGCCCAGAGATACCTCTCCGACAATCGGAGTGACAAATCCTAATCTCGATCTATGCCAACTCAACAAGTACCATCGGAGACACCTGTAGAGCACCTTTATAATCACCCAGTTACGTTGTGACGTTTGGTAGCACACAAAGTGTTCCTCCAGTACTCGGGAGTTGCATAATCTCATAGTCATAGGAACATGTATAAGTCATGAAGAAAGCAATAGCAATATACTAAACGATCAAGTGCTAAGCTAACGGAATGGGTCAAGTCAAACACATCATTCTCTAATGATGTGATCCCGTTAATCAAATGACAACTCATGTCTATGGCTAGGAAACTTAACCATCTTTGATTCAACGAGCTAGTCAAGTAGATGCATACTAGTGGCACTCTGTTTGTCTATGTATTCACACATGTACTAAGTTTCCGGTTAATACAATTCTAGCATGAATAATAAACATTTATCATGATATGACAAAATATAAATAACAACTTTATTGTTGCCTCTAGGGCATATTTCCTTGAATCATCAGGCAGCTTCCACACTTATGCTAATGCGGCATACAGAGGCTGTGGCCAAGCTCGTGGAAGATCCTACCGCGGGCGAGGAGGAAGGGGGCACGGTCGTGGCGACCGACAGCCCTCTCCTGCTGGTGGAGGCGGCGGCAACAGAGGACGTCCTCGACAATTGCAGCAGCACGGCGCGAGCAATAGCATGACTACCCTGAATGTCAGATCTGCCTTAAACATCATCCAGGGGGTGCACGCTCATGCTGGTGGCGCTATGAAGAAAATGACCAGGAGGAGAAGGGGGCACATGCTGTCTCCTACGGTGTGGATATGATACGTCCATTTTGCATCATGCTTTTATATCGATATTTATCGCATTATGGGCTCTTATTACACGTTATGTCACAATACTTATGCCTATTCACTCTTATTTTACAAGGTTTATATAAGGAGGGAGAATGCCGGCAACTGGAATTCTGGGCTGGAAAAGGAGAATATATTAGAGACCTATTCTGCACAACTCCAAAAGTCCTGAAACTCCACGAAAGTTATTTTTCGAAATAATAAAAAATACTGAGTGAAGAAAACACCAGAGGGGACCCACACCCTGGGCACGAGGGTGGGGCGCGCCCTACCCCCTGTGCGCGCCCCACTGCCTCGTCGGCCCCCTGGTGGCCCTCCGGTGCCCATCTTCTGCTATATGAAGTCTTTCGTCCGAGAAAAAATTAAAGCAAGCTTTCGGGACGAGACTCCGCCGCCACGAGGCGGAACCTTGGCGGAACCAATCTAGGGCTCTGGCGGAGCTATTCTGCTGGGGACACTTCCCTCCGGGAGGGGGAAATCATCGTCATCGTCATCACCAACACTTCTCTCATCGGGAGGGGGCCAATCTCCATCAACATCTTCACCAGCACCATCTCCTCTCAAACCCTAGTTCATCTCTTGTATCCAACTTGTCTCTAAATCTGAGATTGGTACCTGTAGGTTGCTAGTAGTGTTGATTACTCCTTGTAGTTGATGCAAGTTGGTTTATTTGGTAGAAGATCATATGTTCAGATCCTTTATGCATATTAATACCCCTCTGATTATGAACATGAATATGCTTTGTGAGTAGTTACATTTGTTCCTGAGGACATGGGAGAAGTCTTGCTATTAGTAGTCATGTGAATTTGGTATTCGTTCGATATTTTGATGAGATGTATGTTGTCTCTCCTCTAGTGGTGTTATGTGAACGTCGACTACATGACACTTCACCATTATTTGGGCCTAGAGGAAGGCATTGGGAAGTAATAAGTAGATGATGGGTTGCTAGAGTGACACAAGCTTAAACCCTAGTTTATGTGTTGCTTCGTAAGGGGCTGATTTGGATCCATATGTTTCATGCAATGGTTAGGTTTACCTTAATACTTCTTTTGTAGATGCGGATGCTTGAAATAGGGCTTAATCATATGTGGGATGCTTGTCCAAGTAAGGACATCACCCAAGCACTGGTCCACCCACATATCAAATTATCAAAGTACCGAACGCGAATCATATGAAAGTGATGAAAACTAGCTTGACGATGGTTCCCATGTGTCCTCGGGAGCGCTTTTCTCTATATAAGAGTTTGTCCAGGCTTGTCCTTTGCTACAAAAAGGATTGGGCCACCTTGCTGCACTTTATTTACTTTTGGTACTTGTTGCTCGGTACAAACTATATTATCACAAAACTATCTGTTACCTATAATTTCAGTATTTGCAGAGAACACCTTGCTGAAAACCACTTATCATTTCCTTCTGCTCCTTGTTGGGTTCGACACTCTTACTTACTCAAAGGACTACGATAGGTCCCCTATACTTGTGGGTCATCAAGACTCTTTTCTGGTGTCGTTGCCGGGGAGTGAAGCGCCTTTGGTAGGTGGAATTTGGGAAGAAAAAATTTATATAGTGTGCTGAAATTTACTGTCACTTGTTACTATGGAAAGTAATCCTCTGAGGGGCTTGTTCGGGGTATCTTCACCCCGACCAGTAGAGCAAAGAGTTGCTCCTCAACCTACTGAACCTACTGAAAATGAAAATTTCTACTTTGAAATTCCTACGGGTATGATAGAAAAACTGCTAGCTAATCCTTTTGCAGGAGATGGAACATTACATCCTGATGAGCACCTAATCTATGTGGATGAAGTTTGTGGATTATTTAAGCTTGCAGGTATGCCCGATGATGTTATCAAGAAGAAGGTCTTCCCTTTATGTTTGAAGGGAGATGCATTGACATGGTATAGGCTATGTGATGATATGGGATCATGGAACTACAAGCGATTCAAATTGGTATTTCATCACAAGTTTTATCCTATGCATCTTGTTCATCGTGATCGTAATTATATATATAATTTTTGGCCTCGCGAAGGAGAAAGCATTGCTCAAGCTTGGAGGAGGCTTAAGTCAATGTTATATTCATGCCCAATTTATGAGCTCTCAAGAGAAATGATTATTCAATTTTTTATGCTCGGCTTTCTAACAACAATCGCACCATGCTTGATACTTCTTGTATTGGTTCTTTTATGATGAAGACTATTGAATTCAAATGGGATTTACTGGAATGAATTAAACGCAACTCTGAAGATTGGGATCTCGACGAAGGTAAGGAGTCAGCTATAACACCTAAGTTTTATTGTGTTAAATCTTTTATGGATACCGATACTTTCCGTAAATTTAGCACTAAATATGAACTTGACTCTGAGATAGTATATTCTTTTTGTGAATCTTTTGTTGCTCATGTTGATCTCCCTAAGGAGAAGTGGTTTAAATATAATCCTCCCATAGAAGTAAAAGTAGTTGCACCTATTAAAGTTGAAGAAAAGACTATCACTTATAATGATCCTATTGTTCCTACTGCTTATGTTGAGAAACCACCTTTCCCTGTTAGGATAAAAGATCATGCTAAAGCTTCAACTATGGTTCGTAAAAGCAATATTAGAACCTATACACCTCCTGAGCAAGTTAAAGTTGAACCTAATATTGCTATTGTTAAAGATCTCTTGGCTGATAATATTGATGGACATGTTATTTATTTCTGTAATGAGACTGCTAGAATTGCTAAACCTAGTGCTAAAGATAAACATAGACCTGTGGTAGGCATGCCTGTTATTTCTGTTAAAATAGGAGATCATTGTTATCATGGTTTGTGTGATATGGGTGCTAGTGCTAGTGCAATACCTATTGACTTATACAAAGAAATTATGCATGATATTGCACCCGCTGAGTTAGAGGAAATTGATGTCACCATTAAGCTTGCCAATAGAGATACTATATCACCAATTGGAATTGTTAGAGATGTTGAAGTCTTGTGTGGGAAAACTAAATATCCTGCTGATTTTCTTGTTCTTGGTTCCCCACAAGATAGCTTTTGTCCCATTATATTTGGTAGACCCTTCTTAAACACTATTAATGCTAAGATAGGAAAAGAATGTTGTTACCATTGTTCTAGGTGATATGTCTCATGAGTTTAATTTTGCTAAATTTCGTAGACAACACCGCGAAGAGGAATTGCCTAGTAAAGATGAAATTATTGGTCTTGCTTCTATTGTCGTACCTCCTAGTGATCCTTTAGAACAATATTTGCTAGACCACGAAAATCATATGTTTATGAATGAAAGAAGGGAAATAGAGTGTTCTTTAAACAGGGTCCTATTCTGAAACACAACTTGCATGTTGAAATCCTAGGGGATCCTCCTCCACCCAAGGGTGATCCCGTGTTTGAGCTTAAACCATTACCTGATACTCTTAAATATGCTTATCTTGATGAAAAGAAGATATATCCTGTTATTATTACTACTAACCTTTCAGAGAAGGAGGAAGAGAAATTATTGAAAACTCTAAAGAAGAACTGTGCTGCTATTGGATATACTCTTGATGATCTTAAGGGCATTAGTCCCACTCTATGTCAACAAAAAATAAATTTGGAGAAGGATGCCAAACCGGTTATTGATCATCAACAACGGCTGAACCCTAAGATGAAAGAAGTGGTAAGAAAGGAAATATTAAAGCTCCTTGAGGTAGGTATAATCTATCATGTTGCTGATAGTGAGTGGGTAAGTTCTGTCCATTGTGTCCCTAAGAAAGGAGGTATTACTGTTGTTCCTAATGATTAAGATGAATTGATTCTGCAAGAATTATTACTGGTTATAGGATGGTAATTGATTTTTGTTAATTAAACAAAGCTACTAAAAAGGATCATTACCCCTTGACATTCATTGATCAAATGCTAGAAAGATTATCCAAGCATACACATTTTTGCTTTCTAGATGGTTATTCAGGTTTCTCTCAAATACCCGTGTCAGCTGATGATCAAGATAAGACCACATTTACTTGCCCTTTCAGTACTTTTGCTTATAGACGTATGCCTTTTGGTTTATGCAATGCACCTGCTACCTTTCAAAGATGCATGATGGCTATATTCTCTGATTTTTGTGAAAAGATTTGTGAGGTTTTCATGGACGATTTCTCCGTTTATGGATCCTCTTTTGATGATTGCTTGAGCAACCTTGATTGAGTTTTGCAGAGATGTGAAGACACTAACCTTGTTTTGAATTGGGAAAAGTGCCACTTTATGGTTAATGAAGGTATTGTCTTGGGGCATAAAATTTCTGAAAGAGGCATTGAGGTTGATAAAGCTAAAGTTGATGCTATTGAAAAGATGCCATGTCCCAAGGACATCAAAGGTATAAGAAGTTTCCTTGGTCACGCCGGTTTTTATAGGAGGTTCATTAAGGACTTCCTCAAAAATCTCTCGGCCTCTGAATAATTTATAACAAAAAGATATACAATTTGTCTTTGATGATGATTGTGTAGAAGCATTTGAAATACTTAAGAAAGCATTGATTTATGCACCTATTGTTCAGCCACCTGATTGGAATTTACCCTTTGAAATTATGTGTGATGCTAGTGATTATACCATAGGTGCTGTTGTAGGGCAAAGGGTTGATAAGAAATTAAATGTTATTCAATATGCTAGTAAAACTCTAGACAATGCTCAGACAAATTATGCTACTACTGAAAAAGAATTCTTAGCAGTTGTATTTGCTTGTGATAAGTTCACACCTTATATTGTTGATTCTAAAGTAACTATTCACACAGATCATGCTGATATTAAATATCTTATGGAAAAGAAATATGCTAAACCTAGACTTATTAGATGGGTTCTATTGCTACAAGAATTTGATTTGCATATTATTGATAGGAAGGGAGCTGAGAACCCCGTTGCAGACAACTTGTCTAGGTTAGAGAATGTTCTTGATGACCCACTACCTATTGATGATAGCTTTCCTGATGAACAATTAAATGTCATAAATGCTTCTCATACTGCTCCATGGTATGCTGATTATGCTAATTACATTGTTGCTAAATTTATACCACCTAGTTTCACATACCAGAAAAAGAAAAAGTTTTTCTATGATTTGAGACATTACTTCTGGGATGACCCACATCTTTATAAAGAAGGAGTATATGGTATTATTAGACGTTGTGTACCTGAGCATGAACAGGAACATATCCTGTGCAAGTGTCACTCCAAAGCTTATGGAGGACACCACGCTGGAGATAGAACTGCACATAAGGTATTGCCATCCGGTTTTTATTGGCCTACTCTCTTCAAGGATGCTCGTAAGTTTGTCCTATCTTGTGATGAATGCCAAAGAATTGGCAATATTAGTAGACGTCAAGAAATGCCTATGAATTATTCACTCATTATTGAACCATTTGATGTTTGGGGCTTTGATTATATGGGACCGTTTCCTGCCTCTAATGGATATACACATATTTTAGTTGCTGGTGATTACATTACTAAGTGGGTAGAAGCTATTCCAACTAGTAGTGCAGATCATAACACATCTATTAAAATGCTTAAAGAAGTTATTTTTCCGAGGTTTGGAGTCCCTAGATATTTAATGACTGATGGTGGTTCACACTTTATTCATGGTGCTTTCCGTAAAATGCTTGCCAAGTATGATGTTAATCATAGAATTGCATCTCCCTATCACCCACAGTCTAGTGGTCAAGTAGAATTGAGTAATAGAGAATGATACGTCCATTTTGCATCATGCTTTTATATCCATATTTATCGCATTATGGGCTGTTATTTCACGTTATGTCACAATACTTATGGATATTCTCTCTTATTTTACAAGGTTTACATGAAGAGGGAGAATGCCGGCAGCTGGAATTCTGGGCTGGAAAAGGAGAAAATATTAGAGACCTATTCTACGCAACTCCAAAAGTCTTGAAACTCCACGGAATATCTTAAAATAAATAAAGAAAAATCATCGCCGAAGATGAAGGCCAGGGGGCCCACACCCTGCTCACGAGGGTGGGGGGCGCCCCCCTCCTAGGGCGTGCCCCCTACCTCGTGGGCCCCCTGGTGGCTCTCCGACGCCCATCTTCTCCTATATGAAGTCTTTCGTCAAGAAAAAAACCAGAAGCAACCTTTCGGGATGAGACTCCGCCGCCACGAGGCGGAACCTTGGCGGTACCAATCTAGAGCTCCGGCATAGCTGTTCTGCTGGGGATACTTCCTTCCGGGAGGGGGAAATCATCGCTATCGTCATCACCAACGCTCCTCTCATCGGGAGAGGGCAATCTCCATCGACATCTTCGCCAGCGCCATCTCATCTCCAAACCCTAGTTCATCTCTTGTATCCAATTCTTGTCTCCAAGTCCGGGATTGGTGCTAGTAGGTTGCTAGTAGTGTTGATTACTCCTCGTAGTTGATGCTAGTTGGTTTATTTGGTGGAAGATCATATGTTCAGATCCTTTATGCATATTATCACCCCTCTGATTATGAACATGAATATGCTTTGTGAGTAGTTACGTTTATTCCTGAGGACATGGGAGAAGTCTTGCTATCAGTAGTCATGTGAATTTGGTATTTGTTCGATATTTTGATGAGATGTATGTTGTCTCTCCTCTAGTGGTGTTATGTGAATGTCGACTACATGACACTTCACCATTATTTGGGCCTAGAGGAAGGCATTGGGTAGTAATAAGTAGATGATGGGTTGCTAGAGTGACAGAAGCTTAAACCCTAGTTTATGTGTTGCTTCATAAGGGGCTGATTTGGATCCATATGTTCATGCTATGGTTAGGTTTACCTTAATACTTTTGTTGTAGTTGCGGATGCTTGCAATAGAGGTTAATCATAAGTGGGATGCTTGTTCAAGTAAGAACATCACCCAAGCACTGGTCCACCCACATATCAAATTATCAAAGTACCGAATGTGAATCATATGAACGTGATGAAAACTAGCTTGATGATATTCCCATGTGTCCTCGGGAGCGCTTTTCCTTATATAAGAGTTTGTTCCGGTTTTTCCTTTCTACAAAAAGGATTGGGCCACCTTGCTGCACTTTATTTACTTTTGTTACTTGTTGCTCGTTACAATTTATCTTGTCACAAAACTATCTGTTACCACTTATTTCAGTACGTGCAGAGAATACCTTGCTGAAAACCGCTTATCATTTCCTTCTGCTCCTTGTTGGGTTCGACACTCTTACTTATCGAAAGGACTACGATAGATACCCTATACTTGTGGCTCATCAAGACTCTTTTCTGGCGCCGTTGCCGGGGAGTGTAGCGCCTTTGGTAGGTGGAATTTGGTAAGGAAAAAATTATATAGTGTGCTGAAATTTACTGTCGCTTGTTACTATGGAAAGTAATCCTCTGAGGGGCTTGTTCGGGGTATCTTCACCCCGTCCAGTAGAGCAAAGAGTTGCTCCTCAACCTACTGAACATATTGAAAATGAATCTCCTTTTGAATTTCCTTCTGGTATGATGGAAAAACTGCTAGCTAATCCTTTTACAGGAGATGGAACAAAGCATCCTAATGAGCACTTAATATATGTGGATGAAGTTTGTGGATTATTTAAGCTTGTAGGTATACCCGATGATGTTTCTAAGAAGAAGGTCTTCCCTTTATCTTTGAAGGGAGACACATTGACATGGTATAGGCTATGTGATGATACGAGATCATGGAACTATAAAAGATTGAAATTGGAATTTCATCAAAAGTATTCCCCTATGTGTTGGGGATATTACTACTGGGTGTAAACCGGCCTACCTCGGCCGGATTAACTTCATCAGTAGTCCAAGAGCATTAAAGCCCAAGAAGATAGATGAAGGCCCAAGGCCGTAGTCGGTTCAACACTTGTAGCCGTAAACCGGCTTTGTATGTAATCTTGTATTGTAAGTTAGGAATAAGAAGAGACCAACCTGGGTACGAGTATGAACCGGTGATTGGGACTCTGTGAACCGACGGGCGTCACCCGTGTATATAAGGGGACGACCCGATAGCGGTTCAAAGACAGACAGCCACAACTCGAGACTTAGGCGAAGCTTGTTTGCTCCCTAGTCATCGAAACCCCATCAATTCCATCACAACTAGACGTAGGCTTTTACCTTCATCGAAGTGGCCGAACTAGTATAAACTCTCTGTGTCCCTGTGTCCGCTTTAACCCCTTCAAGTTAACCCATTGCGATGGCTCCACGACTAAGTCCTTTTGCTAGGACATCTCCCGTGACAAAACCACGACAGTTGGCACCCACCGTGGGGCTATCGCATGATGGTTTCAAGTTCTTGGAGGGCCGCTTCGAAGGACTCGAGGGATACGTTGTGGGCCAGATGACCAAGAGTCTTCGCGGCAAGATCTACATCGACGATGCAGGCTGGGGCCCCGAGGCCGGCTCGATTGAGTACGGGTACTGGGTCCCCTTTGGTGGCATACATGTTTTCATCGGCAAGATCGGTGAACCGGGCCCTGAGCTGGACACCTACACCGACCTCGTCGAGACAGCTCAGCGTGCGCGACCTGCGCGGGTTAAGCCGGCCGTGAAACGTGCCTTCGTGGGAGTCATCCATGGAGGAAATTATGAGGATGGATCGGGATCTGGCGGCAAAACCGTTGTTTACTCTGGCGACGAGTCGTCAACCGGAGAAACTGAGTCTTTGTATCAGCTACAAGATGGACGGATTGGGGGCTGCTTCGATGGCGACAGTATTCTGGACCCCCCGATCTGCCCAACCGGGTTGGAATATTCATGGCCGGTACACAAGCAGTGCTTCATTCATCGACTGCCGCGGCGATGGTTTCCGGTTCAGCCGCGGCAACGGCTGCCGGGGGAGGAGGCTCTGTGCGCCCACCGGTTCAAGTTTTATCAGATCTGTTTGATGCGTTGGCTGCGCTCATGGCAGAGGCTAACCCGGCGGATCAGGACGCTCACAACATAGAGATTGCAAAGGTGAGGGAGCAGATCACTCAGGCCAAAGCGGATTTGGCAGCCGAAGAGGTCAGGATGACTGCGGAGCGGGCCGCTTTGGACGCGCAAGCTTACAAGCTCATGCTGGACCAGAACGCATCACAGAAAGTCATGAGGAGGAAGTACCGATCTCGTTTGCCTTCAGTTTTCGAAGCAAGGTACCTTTTCAACACCCCTGGAGCGGGAACCGGTAATCCGCCGGTGGTAAAACGGGCGGAGGCACCTGGGACAGGCGAGCCGGTCCAGCCCCGCTTAATAGATCTGCCCCGTCATAATATTGGTGTACCGCAGGCTGTGCCCACACCTCCGGGTCATTACTCCAATCCGCTGGATAACCTTGTTGCAGCGGCGGCACGGATGGAGGCCATTCCAGTTGAAGGTGATTCATTGCAGGCGATAGAGACGCGCTGGGTCAAGGAGCTCCTTAGGACGGCTTTGGTCCAACAGGAAGCGTATTCATACAGCCGGGACCGGATTCATTCTACCCCACGTCCAAGCCGGAGTTATAGTAGGCATATGGAAGAACCAACTGTGTCAAGTAATGCACGGCGTGGAGCGCCCCGTGGCAACAATCCGGCCGGTGGTGTCGATAATGCTCAGGAGGTGGTGGACCGGGCCCGAGCGCGCAGGGAGGCCGAGTTAGCGGCACAGCATCAAGCTCGTCAGCTTATGCCAGTTTGTCCAACCACCTCGGTTGAGCCTGGGCTTACTTCTAGCGCATTGGGGGTGCCTTGCCTTGTCCCCGCTTTACGCAATGTGCGCCTGCCTAAGGATTTCAAGGGCCCGCGCAAGGTACCGAACTACACGGCGGATCAACCTCGAGAGACATGGGTGGAGAGCTATGAGATGGCCATGGAGATGCTCGATGTGGATGATGCCGCGTGTGCAAAGTACGTATTTCACCATGATGCTTGAAGGGACGTCCCGTACCTGGTTAAAGAGCTTACCGGCCAATTCTATCAGTTCATGGGCCCACTTACGAGCCCGGTTCATCAATAACTTCAAAGACACGTGTAAGCAGCCTATGTCAATAGTGGATTCAGCTGCATGTGTCCAGGAGGAAGGAGAATCAACTACTCATTGGGTGCGCCGGGTCTCACAAGTCCTGCATTCATCAGACCGCATCAACGCTGACACCGCAGTTATAACCTTGGAAGGCAATTGTCGGTTTGGACCCCTAAAGTTGAAGTTAGGACGGATGAAGCGCCACTGCACTGACATGGGGACTCTCATGGCCGCTTTGGTAAAGTATGCTAATTCTGATAGTACCAAGGATCCCGAGTCTGATGATGAAAAGACAGGGAAGGGAAAGAGGAACAACAACTCCAAAGGTCAGCAACATCACTCAGCAGGTAATGGTGGCGGAGGCAAGCGTAAAGCGGATGGCAACATGGACTTTGTGGCTAATACTAATGCACAGGACAAGGGCCAGCGACATAAGGGTAAATCGCAGAATCGCAGTGGAGCGCCTAGTCCTAATCCGGACCGCCTGAATTATCTGTTGAACCAGCCCTGTCCGAAGCATGGGACGAAGGAGGTGCCGGCAAACCACCTTTGGAAGGATTGCTACATTATGCAGGAGGTCAAGAGCTCTAATGCTTTCCGGTATGATTCCAGCTTCGTCGGTGGCTCTGGATCCAGGCCGGGTTACGGTGGAGGAAATTCCGGTTCAGGATTTAATGGTAATCCGGGCGGACATAACAATCAGAATAATCAGAATAACCAGGGTGGTTACAATCAGGAACAGCAGCAGTCGGGTTACCAGAGCAACCCAAAACAATTGAATAGTGGGCAATATCATGTGTTCACCACTAGCTTGGACAAGCGAGATCGGAAGGTCCAGAAACGGGCAGTTAATTCTGTTGAACCGGCCGTGCCCCGATATCTACGCTGGTCAGAGCAGCCAAGCATATGGAGTAGAGAGGATCACCCTCCCCGGGTTGACAATCCTGGTCCACTAGCTTTGGTGGTGGCGCCTCAGGTGGGAGGCTATAAGTTCACCAAGGTACTCATGGATGGGGGTAGCAGTATTAACATCCTATACTATGAGACCTTCCGTCGTATGGGGCTAACAGATAAAGATCTCAGACAGTCGAACACGGTTTTCCATGGTGTGGTACCTGGCAAGTCAGCGTACCCCGTTGGTGAGATAGCATTGGAAGTGGCCTTTGGAGATGATCATGATTCCAGATCAGAGACGCTGATGTTTGAGGTGGTAAAAATCCAAAGCCCGTATCACGCCCTGTTTGGGCGACCGGCCTATGCCAAGTTCATGGCACGGCCCTGTTATGTGTACTTGCAGCTCAAGATGCCGGGTCATAAGGGGACTATTACGGTTCACGGAAGCCGTAAGGTCGCTTTGGAATGCGAAGAAGGGGATGCGGCTTATGCAGAGTCGTTTTGTGCCATCGAGGAGCTGAAGTATTATAAGGACAATGTTGATCCGACAGATATGACTCCTTTGAAGAAGCCTACCACAGAGCATGATCCGGCCCTGAAGTTCACATCGACAGATGAGACTAAGCTTGTTGACTTCGTACCTGGCGATTTGTCCAAGCAGTTCAACATCAGTGCCAATTTGGATCCGAAATAGGAAAGCGCGCTCATCGAGTTCATCCGTGAGAATCGGGACATCTTTGCATGGAAGCCTTCTGACATGCCAGGTGTACCGAGGCGACTCGCTGAGCACACTCTTAATGTGGATCCTAAATACAAACCGGTGAAACAGTTCCTCCGCCGGTTCAACGAAGAGAGACGCAAGGCTATTGGAGAAGAGGTGGCCAGGCTCCTAGTAGCTGGCTTCATGGTTGAAGTTTTCCACCCTGAATGGCTTGCTAATCTGGTGCTGGTCCTTAAGAAAAATGGCACCTAGCCCATGTGTGTGGATTACACTAATCTTAATAAAGCTTGTCCAGCAGATCCTTTTGCCCTCCCCCGTATTGATCAAATTATTGATGCTACGGCGGGTTGCGAGCGTTTAAGTTTTCTGGTTGCATATTCCGGTTATCATCAGATTAAAATGGCGGTTAAGGACCAGGAGAAGACGGCGTTCATAACTCCCTTTGGAGCCTTTTGCTATGTATCTATGCATTTTGGGCTCAAGAGTGCCCAGGCAACCTATCAGCGGTGTGTGCAAAATTGTCTTCACAAACAGATTGGCCGCAATGTACATGCTTACGTGGATGATATTGTGGTTAAGTCAAGGAAGAAGGAAACTTTGGTTGATGATTTGAAGGAAACCTTTAATAACCTGAGGATGTACAAGATGATGCTCAATCCGGCCAAATGTGTCTTCGGTGTACCAGCAGGCAAGTTGTTGGGTTTTCTGGTGTCCAACAGGGGAATTGAGGCTAATCCGGAGAAGATTACGACCATCACCTCCTTGGCTAAACCGAAGTGTATCAACGACGTTCAACGTTTGGCTGGCCGGATGGCTGCGTTAAGCCAGTTTATCAGCCGCCTTGGTGAGAAGACAATCCCTTTGTATCAGAGTTGAAGAAGACGGATCAATTCGTCTGGAGTTCTGCTGCTGATCAGGCGTTTGAGGACTTAAAGCGGCAATTGGCCAATCTGCCCGTGCTTGCCGCTCCCATTGACAAGGAGCCATTGCTGCTGTATGTTGCTGCTAATGCTCGCGCAGTCAGTGTGGCTATTGTGGTGGAGCGGAAGGAGCCAGGCAAGGAGCATCCGGTTCAACGTCCGGTCTATTATATCAGCGAGGTGCTTATTGAGTCCAAACAAAGGTATCCACATTGGCAGAAGCTGGTATATGGAGTTTTTATGGCAAGCCGGAAGCTGAAGCAGTATTTCCAAGGGCATCCCATCACAGTGGCCAGTTCTGCCCCCTTGGGTGATATCATCCAGAACCGGGAAGCGACGGGCCGGATTGCCAAGTGGGCTATAGAGCTTGGGCCGCACGGTTTGAAATACGTGCCTCGGACGGCGGTGAAGTCCCAAGCACTTGTCGATTTCATCATTGATTGGACGGAGCTGCAGGCCCCTGAAGAAAAGACGGATCACACATATTGGACCATCCATTTTGACGGATCATGACAATTGGAGGGCTCGGGGGCTGGAGTCGTATTAACTTCCCCATGAGGTGACAAGTTCTGTTATGTTATCCGCTTAATGTTCCCTTGTACTAACAATGCAGCCGAGTATGAAGCCTTGCTCCATGGTCTCTGGATGGCTAAAGAGATGAATTTTATCCGGGTTAAGTGCTTCGGCGACTCGGATCTAGTGGCTCAACAGGTATCTGGCACTTGGGATTCTAAAGACCCACTCATGGCTGCATATCGTCATGAGGTGGATACTGTTGCGGGTCACTTCAAGGGCTATCAGGTGGACCACGTGGACCGTCGGAAGAATGAGGCGGCGGACGCCCTGAGCCGGTTGGGCTCCCAGCGTAAACTGGTCCCGCCTAATGTTTTTCTTGATGTATTGCACAACCCGTCGGTCGCTCCTAGGTGAAGCGGATTTGGCTATTCCTGACCCGGAGGCTCAATTGGTGGCAGCTCTTCACATCATTCCGAATTGGAAACTTCCTTATCTGGCGTACATGAACCGGGGCGAGTTACCAGAGGATGAGACTCTGGCCAGAAAAATAATACGGCGGTCCAAGTCCATGACGATCGTCAATGGCGAGTTGCATCACTGCAGTGTATCAGGAGCGTTTCAACGCTGTGTATCTCCTGAGGAAGGCTGTGAAATTTTGCGTGAGATCCACGAAGGGGATTGTGGTCACCACGCCGGTTCAAAATCTTTGGTGGCTAAAGCGTTCCGCCACGGTTCCTATTGGTTAACTGCCCATGCTGATGCGGAGGATATGGTCAGACGATGTGATGGTTGCCAAAAGTTCTCAAGACGTGCTCATGTACCAACTCAAGAATTGAGGATGATTCCAATAACTTGGCCGTTTGCAACTTGGGGGCTAGCTATGGTTGGGCCTTTCAAAAGGTCCAAGGATAAGAAGACCCACCTCCTGGTGGCGGTTGATAAATTTATAAAGTGGGTGGAGGCAGAACCTGTTAGCAAGTGTAATGCAGCCACGGCGGTTCAGTTCATCAAAAAAGTGATTTTCTAGTTTGGCTTTCCACACAGTATCATCACAGACAATGGTACCAATTTGTCCAAGGGTGCCATGAAGGAGTTCTGTGAATGGGAGCACATTCGCCTTGATGTTTCATCAGTGGCGCACCCACAGTCCAATGGTCAAGCAGAACGAGCTAATCAAGAGATCTTGAGAGGCATCAAGCCACGACTTATGGTTCCTTTGCAAAGGACGCCGGGTTGTTGGGAAGAAGAGTTACCATCCGTGTTATGGAGCATTAATACCACACCCAACAGATCAACGGGATACACGCCGTTCTTCATGGTCTATGGAGCGGAGGCTGTTCTCCCTAGTGATATCCGTCACGATTCACCTCGTGTGGCGGCTTATGTTGAAGCGGACAACGAGACAGCTCGACAAGATGCTTTGGACCGGTTGAATGAAGAGCGAGACATAGCAGCTGCCCGCTCGGCGATTTACCAACAGGATCTTCGTCGCTATCACAGTCGTCGAGTCAGAACCAGAACCTTTCAAGAAGGAGATTTGGTGCTTCGGCTCATTCAAGACCAAACTAATATGCATAAGTTATCCCCACCTTGGGAGGGACCTTTCGTGGTCAGCAAGAATCTGCACAACAGGTCGTACTATCTGATCGATATTCGAGAGCGAAAAGACTCACGCAAATCCGAAGAGGAGACCAACAGGCCGTGGAACATAGCTCATCTTCGGCCTTACTATACTTGAGCCATTGGCTCTACTTATGTACATACTATGACAATGTATATATTATTAATACAATAAACCGGATCCTCAGCTAATGCGGGGTATCTGTTCTTTTACATCATGCGTGGTTACATGGAGTTGTTCTGTCTTAAAGCGGCCTCCGGTTTACCCCTTGCAAAAATTATAAATATCACTAGGGGGCTCGGTCGTATCCGAACCGATGCAACATCTTTTGATAGGCGAAAGCCACTAGATCACTTGGGGACATGGTCTAGTCTGAACCAGTCACGCCTCTTGATCGGCCTAAAGGCCATAGAATCACTTGGGGGCTTGGTCGAACCCGAACCATTGCCATGCCACTTGATCGGCATAAATGCCACGGTTTCATTTGGGGACCTGGCTGACTTGAACCATAGCTACACCTATTGGGAGCTTGGTCGTGTCCGACCATGGTAACGCCATCTGATCGGCTCAGTAAAGCCTCTTTTTTGCAAACGGTTTTATCGTTGCCTTTGCTTCTATATTTTTCTTGATAACTGATGTTTTATCTTGGTTGCGTTCTTAAACCGACAATGTTTTACACCGGTTCAAGCTGCCAATTCGGCGGAACACGGTCCATTTTTAAACCGGAGATTATTTACCCGGTTTGATTTTTCTGTCAATGTCCTATTTTGGAGTAACAAAATGTTTATTATGACCAGGCACGGTTTACATAGTAAACCGGCATTATACACACAGGAGCTGTTTTCTCCCATAAATGGTATAGGTTTATCAAGCCTCCATTTCAAGATTGGCTAAAACCTACTTCATGCACAATGATGGCAGGTATTTTGTATCAAAAAATTTGATCATATATGCCAATCTCCTTGCATATATATATATGAAGTTCATAAACCGACTGGTGGTACAACCGCCCTGGTCGTTTAAGATTTTATGATTGCAGGAGATATAGATTGGCAATTTCGATCTTTCAAACAGAAGTATCAATACCGATGCACGAAGGCATCTCAGAAGAAAAAGTGACTAATGCGAGTGCCTGCGACATGATAGAAAAGTTCACAAACTGAACCTATCATAGGAAGGTCAAAATTATCACAGAAGTCAAAGGACGCTTACCAAAGATGGTGGCAGTCATTGCATGCACTTGTCGCTTTACGCTGGTGAGTTCATCTGTTACTAGTTTAAGGGCAGCTTCAGCAGTTTCAATCTTCTTGGTCAAAGCGGCTTTCTTAGTGGCCCAATCCGCCCGATCTTTCTTGAAGCCCTCCTTTAGCTGTTCCATGACGCTTAAAGCGCTGGTCAACTCCTCTTTCGCTTTGGAGGTTTCATCTTGTTGGGATTTTAAGTTTTCTTGAAGATCGGTGAGTTGATTTTCTTTGGTCTTCAGCTCAGCCTGCATTCAGATAGTTATATGGTTTAATAAACGGTATAAGAATTGAAGTACCAACCACATAACAATTTATGCACTTGGTACTTGGGGGCTAATGCCTATTTGATCTACAACTGTTAATTGATTGCAAAGTCCCAAGCTCAATACAAGTATTCAACTTGGCACTTGGGGGCTAATGGCTATGTGCTCAAATAAGTTCTGATGCTTCTATATTCAATTACTTAAAGTTCCGGTTTAACTACATTCAGTTGAACCGGCCCTTGGGGGCTACATCAGCACATTCTGAAGTATTCAGCTTTATATTTCGCAAGTCCCGGTTTGAAAGAAGTTTACAAACCGGCCCTTGGGGGCTAGGAGAATCGGCAAGATTACAAAATTTACAAGCAGGAAGAGGCATATGGAAGTTACCTCAAATTTTTCCTTCATCATGTTCACTAGGCCAGCTTCATAATCGCGAATGGTATACAACCGGTTCAGGTAACCAGAATGAAGGTCTTGAGTGTTCAGAGCAGCATAAGTCGCCAAATCGACATTCCATTTACCCTTGCCCATTGCGGCATATTCGTCCTTGGCAGTATGTTTGGACAACGCGACAGGATTGCTTGGTTCGGTATGACCAACACCAGCGATAACAACTTCATCATCCTGGGCGTCACCGGTTTGCACTGTGGCTGTCGGTTTACCTCTAGCCTTGGATGGACTTGTGGATTTTTCAATCCGAACGGGACTTCTAGGCTGGTCGGCAGGACCGGAGGCATCAACAAGACTTTCTTCAGCAATAAGAACTTCATCCTGCACCAGCGGGTCATTGGGCACGTCTTCACGGATGGCCGCTTCAACATCTGGGATGTTGCCCGGTTCAGGGGCAGTTTCTTCTTCGGCCGCCTTATCCAGGCGAGCCTTCTTGCTCGGCCTAGGTTTGGCCCTAAAAGGAGTAGCAAAATAAAAAACAGTATATGTTGCAAGATACCATGCCAGGAATATTATGATAAGTGCAAGCTTACCCAAGCACGATTTTAAGCGGTGGCAGCTGAGTACCCGTTGACTCGCCAGAGGATGAGTGGGAGGTAACCAGATAATCGGAGTCAGATGGGTTAAGCGGTTGACGAAAACAGCCCGCTTTAGGACAAGTACTGACAAGCAAATTAGAGACCTCTGAACAGCGTCTCCGAACCGGACGGTTCGATAAAACGGCGGAGGTAACTACCTGGCCGCTGTGTTGAGTTGTGCGGCGCGCTTCGTGCTGTTGGGTCTTCATAAGAAATTTGGGATCCAAGTAAGCAATAGGATGAGAAAATTTAACTTTCCGGTTTGCCTGACGGATTTTTAGTGAAGGCAAAAGGTTCAAATCAGAAGAGAGAGTAATTACCTCTGCATCATCAGCATGGCTAGCTTCGGAATCATCCTGACAAATATTATCATCAATAAGGTGTGTAAAAAGCAGGCCAAGTGAATCAAGTTCTACCTCAAGGTCCGGATTACCCACATCGTCATCAGCGGGCGGATCAGAGGATGCAGTGGTTTTCCTCTTATGAGCAGGTTTTTTAAGGACTTTTGTCTTGGGCCGGGTCGGTCTTTCCGGTTTGTCTGCTTTCTCCTGTGAGAGCTTCTTCCTCCAAAACGGATAATCGCCCTGCTTCAACAGATATTGGTGTCAAATAATAAGCAGATGTAATAAAATCAGAGTTAATGAAAGGGAAAATTCAGACTTACAGCTGGCGGTTTGTTCGTGGCGCAGAAAGGAAGCAGGCCGGTTCGGGCGCAGACGTATTCCGGTTCGTTCAAAATTTTCTTGACAGCTTCTGTGACTTCTTCGTCAGTAAGCTAGATGTTCACGTGTCCCAGTGGGTCGTTAACACTGCCCGTGTATTCACACATCAAACCGGAGCATTGACTGAGGGGCAGTACGCTCCAGGATATCCAGCAACGGGCGAGATCAACCCCTGTTAAACCGTTGGCCATGAAGGCTCTGAGCTTGGACAGTTGGGGAGCATATTTACTCCTCTCTTTGGCAGTCAACCTCTATGGAAAGGGGTGCGTGTTGCTAAGCTGTTCTGGACGAAAGCCAGGCAAAGGATTTTCATTAGCAGGGGAGGTATCTTTGCAATAGAACCATGTTTGATTCCATTCTTGGGGATGGCTGTGCAGTTTTGCGTGAGGGTAAGTAACCTCTTTCCGCTTCTGAATCGCCATGCCACCCAATTCCATATTGGAACCATCAGTAAATTCTATGCGGCGGTTTATATGGAAACAATCTCGGAATAACTCGACTGTAGGTTCCTCTTGAAAGAACACCTCACAGAGCACTTGGAAATGGCATATGTTGGTGACAGAATTTGGGCCAGTATCTTGCGGACGAAGTTGGAAGTTGGCCAAGACATCCCGGTAGAATTTTGAACCGGGCGGATTAAAACCTCGGGCTAAGTGATCCGCAAAAACTACAACCTCTCCTTCTCGAGGTGTGGGAGGACATTCTTTGCCTGGGACCCTCCAATGGATGGTATTCTTACTGCTTAAAGCGCCAGTCAGGACTAAGTTGTTCAGCTGCGTCTCTGTGACACGAGAAGGAGCCCAGTTGCACTCATATACTTGTTTGGCCATGGTGGAGTCTACAAAATAAGTGATTCCGGTTCAAGATTACGTTGGGCACAAAGTATACACCGATATGATCAATGTTAAACCGAGGATAACTATATTCAAACTGAAGTTCTGTGAAGCGATGGACTATGGCTAAAGGGTTCTGGCGGTTCAATAAGGGGACTAGTGGTATATAGCGGTTTATTAACTTTTCCTATGGTAAGTTAAACCGCCTGGTCTAAATATTGAAAGCACTTGAGGTTGCGAAATGGCTAAGTATGCAGAAACAGGTTTCCCAAAAGTTCTATTACAGCAATGGATCTGAGGCAACTTCAGAAAAACAGAAAAGATATTCAAAGGCTTAAAAGCAGAGCGGAAGTGAAGCAATGGGCAGATATACATATGAGATCCACGGGATTGAACATGAGACTACAGGTGGATGCGAAAAGCTAAGTAGTATTCAGTACAAGGTTTCACAGATCCATCTAGAGGTTAATACATGAACAGGAGCAGTCGATGAACACCGAAAGAACAAGAAACCCTAGAACAGATCTAGGTAAAAAAGAACAGAGGGCCTACCAGAGCTGAGGAGGATGCGGAAGATCACCGCAGTTTTCTGGTACGTTCAGGTCGATGCAGCGACCAAGGTCGAGGCTGGAGGCGACGACGGCGGCGGAGCTCTGAAGGTGACGACGCGAGGAAGACGAAGATGAGAAGGCACGAAGAGGAAAAAGGAAATGCCCCTTCGGTCCTATTTATAAGACAAAAAGACATGTGTCAGGCGCGACAAACCAAGGGCCACAGAACAGAGCTGTTGCCTCGATTTTCGCACCATTATTAAAGAGAAGAGGTATTATGGATATTTTCTTTATGACAGATGACGTCACCCCGGTTTAACAGTAATTGGAGAAGATGACGTCAAGACGGTTCAGCAATTACAAGAAGATGCTGAAGATGAAGATTTCTGCTAAGAATTGACATGAACTCATTCAAATCAATCTGGGGCCTAATGTTGGGGATATTACTACTGGGCGTAAACCGGCCTACCTGGGCCGGATTAACTTCATCAGTAGTCCAAGAGCGTTAAAGCCCAAGAAGATAGATGAAGGCCCAAGGCCGTAGTCGGTTCAACACTTGTAGCCGTAAACCGGCTTTGTATGTAAACTTGTATTGTAAGTTAGGAAAGAAGAGACCAACCCGGGTACGAGTATGAACCGGTGATTGGGACTCTGTGGACCGACGGGCGTCACCCGTGTATATAAGGGGACGACCCGACAGCGGTTCAAAGACAGACAACCACAACTCGAGACTTAGGCGAAGCTTGTTTGCTCCCTAGTCATCGATACCCCATCAATTCCATCACAACTACATGTAGGCTTTTACCTTCATCGAAGGGGCCGAACTAGTATAAACTCTCTGTGTCCCTGTGTCCGCTTTAACCCCTTCAAGTTAACCCGTTGCGATGGCTCCACGACTAAGTCTGTCGGAGTAATTGGACACGGATACCCCGAAGATGGCGAGACAATAATTCAAGACATCGGGGCTAGCAAAGCCCCTCAGTCCAACTACCCGGCCGGCTGCTGACTTCAGGCTGCCGACTGCACCACCAGGCCGACTGCAGGCTGCCGACTACACCACCAGGCTGACTGCAGGCTGCCGACTGCAGGCTGCCGACTATACCACCAGGCCGATTGCAGACTGCCGACTGCAGGCTGCCGACTGCCGGCTGTCGACTTCCCGGCCGCTCTAGGCCGACTGCTGGCTGCCGACTCCTCCACAAGGCCGGCTGCCCAAAGTCAACTGCAGCCTGACGCGACCCCGACGTGACGACCGTACCCGGCACTGTTCATGTGTCACCCCAGCCATCATGTACAGTGTCACTTGTCCCCTGGCACTATTTATGAAGTGACCCAGGGGACAAGCATGACACCCCACCATCCCTTGCCCATGCCACCACATTGCTTACTCTCTAAGCTAGCCATGCCTATATATATGGGCACACATCCATCCATCCAGGATGGACTCTCACGTACACACACAAGCAACTAGCTAGTAAGCTAGCTAGCTATCCATCCATCCATCTACATGAGCACACATGCTCACGGCCATGAGCATGGCCGGCCGGCCACTAGCATGCCTTATATAGGCATATACACAGACAGATGCCTATGGCACTGAGTTCAGATACAGCTCCAGGAGCACCCTGTACTAGATATATCAGATACACTCAGACATGCAGCAGTAGGAGTATTATCTCTCTGGAGAGCTCCGAAGCTGGGTAAACTAGCGCGTGCGACTCGCATACCCGTCCCTGGATATTCCGGCAGCAGTCTTTCCCTCACACGAAGCCACCTTGTGGCATATGTCGTCTAGCACCCCCCGTGAGAAATACCACGACATTTGGCGCCCACCGTGGGGCGGTACTATGCTACCGCGCTGCTGGTGGTTTTGCAGTCCGGGCGGGACCATCTTCATCATCTCCGCCGCGGCGTCGCGCCGTCTCTCCGGTAGCGCTCGGCGGCTCGACTTCGACCCGCCCCCAGAGCGGCCGCGCGGGACGGCGCGCCCTCGCCGCCTTCGTCATCACCACCATTGCGACGCCGGCTGTCCGCCCACGCGCACGCCGCGCACGGGGCGTCGCTTCTGTCAGCCGCGTCCGTCCGCGCACCGCTCGCGTCCGCTCCCTCTCCGCGTTGTGCTTTGCTCCGGCTGAAACGCGCGCCGCTGCTCCACATACCATTTATGCAAGCTAGCTAGATTCAAGTCAACGATGGTCAAACCATTAGCCAACCATGGTCAGATACAACCCACACACTAGCCAGATATGAGTCGGATAGAGTGTGTTCATTGGTCAGATAAGGGTCATGTGCTAATCAGGCTATTGCCGCATACTGCTGATACACTACACGCGCCTCTGCTCGTCCTCTTGTGCGTCGCGCCGCTGTGCAGCGGCAACCCTGCGCTTCGGCTGTCCTTCCACGAGAGTTGGCGCAGCTCCTTGCTGGCCGGCGCGGCTCACAGCGCCGCCGCACGCTGCTCAGTCCCTTGCGTCGTCGCACCAGTGAGGCCCCGCCTCCTCGCCCAGCCACGGCTGCGCTGCCGCCGACCCCAACTCCGCGCCGGCTCCGCCCGCATCGCGCCGCTCGCGCGGCCGCGCACCTGTTGCACCTGCGCCACGCCGCTCGGCCTCTGACCAGTCTCCGCGCGCACCGTCGCGCGACGGCTCGATGGGCCCAGCCACCCGATGTTTTCTTCGCCTGCAACACGATGCTCCGCCGCTGCGGGTCGTCTCCAATCCCCCCACGCCGCGCATCGGCTCCGCCCGGCCCTTTCCCCGCACCTCGGCTCCGCCTCCGCGAGCTGCTCCAGACCCGGCCCCGCCCCCTGCGGCCTCCTCCTCCGCCGCCAACCCAGCTGCGCCTCGCGCCTGCCGCCGTCCGACTGCTCCGCCTCGACCGCAGGCGTGCCCGATGCCCAAGGCCGGCTCCTCCGCCCAAGCGGCAACCGCCGGGTTCCTCCGCGCCGTGCCCGCCCTCTGCCCCGGGCTGCTCTGCGCCGAGCCGCCTCCGGTACTCGGCCGGTTGCCCGTACCGGCCCAGCCGTCTCGCCCCCGCACCCGGCCGCCTGCTCCCGCGCCCGTTGACTGCCCTGCCTCGTGGACTCCTCCGCCTGCGCGCCTCGTGGCCGGCTGCGTCGCGCCAGTCGGAGGCCGGTTGAGCTCCGCGCCGACTCGCGCCTGCGACGGCCGCCTCCCGCCTCGGCCGTGGCCTTCGCTGGCCGGCTGCCCAGAAGACAGAGAAGGGGGCCCGTCTAGAAGAGGACGACTGCTCGGATGAAGAAAAGAAGCAAAAAAAGAAAAAGAAAAAGGGGCTTCCGGCTGATCGCGTGGAGTCGAACACAATAAAAATAAGAAGAAGAAAGAAAGAGATGGGGCCGACTGCCTGGTAGCCGGCTGGGAAAAGTGGGCTGACTGCCCAAGAAAAGTCAAGGACCGACTGCCCAAGCCGGCAGAGGAAAGAAGGGTCCGGCTCCCCGCGTGGAGTCGGACAGAAGAAAAAAAAGGAGAGAGAGCAGCTTATACGTCTGCTTGCTATAAGAGAAAAAGAAAGAAGACAAAGTAGTTGCTGGGAGATCCGGCCCGACTGCTCAGCAGTCGGCCCGAATCTCGGGGGCTACACCCAGCGGGTGCCCTACCGTGCCCCCGCGAAGATTGCAGACAAAGAAGAGTTTTGTCCGGCTGTCAGCAGCCGGCAGAAGAGAAAAAGAAGAAAAAATGGCGCTGCAAGCCGCCTCGCCACCTGGCCGGTCGAGCCTGACCGGCCGGGACCCCCTTCGAGCACCCGGAGGGTCGAAGGCTTCACCCAGCAGGTGCGCCGGCGCGCTCCGCGAGCGTCGAGTCGCGCCGGCTGTCTTCGACAACCGCGAATACACGAAAATCAATGTGAGCTCCTCACCCACATATTTTTGCACCGCAAGAACACGGATAACCCCGAGCGATGCTTGGGGGCTATCTCCGCATTTTATTATAGTTGCATCATTGTTCACCCCGGCGCCAACCAGAGTTGGCCCGGGGGCTAGCCGCTTGGCTTGAGACGTTAGTTCCCGCAGATGGCTTAGTAGCGTGCGCGGTACCAAAGGCCCACTCTTAGTCACAGACCGCAGAGCGGCTGTCCGACTAGCAAGAGTGAACACTGGAGGCCACCCACGCGAAAAACGTCCGGGAAGAGAAACAGATCGGGCGATCCGGTCGTTTCCTTTACAAGTATCTACTCGGTTGAATCTGCTCCCAGACTCTGAGTACTGTACACTCCGCTTCGCGGCCCACTCTCAGCCACAGACCGCAGAGCGACTGTTCGGCAAGCAAGAGCACAAGCCAAAAAGTGGAGTGAACACGAAAAAGATTAACGGGGCTCGGATGAAACCGAGTCGGCACCCTCCGCATAAAACTTGCAATGCTAAAAAGCAAACATTTGATATATCTGCATGGACTAACTTCGTCTTTGTCGTGATCATTTTCATGAACACTCACCAAAAAACCTCCGCCCAACTTTGCCAAGTTGCCCGGAGGCTTGGGGGCTACTGTCGGAGTAATTGGACACGGCTACCCCGAAGATGGCGAGACAATAATTCAAGACATCGGGGCTAGCAAAGCCCCTCAGTCCAACTACCCGGCCGGCTGCCGGCTGCTGACTTCAGGCTGCCGACTGCACCACCAGGCCGACTGCAGGCTGCCGACTACAGGCTGCCGACTACACCACCAGGCCGACTGCAGGCTGCCGACTGCACCACCAGGCCGACTGCAGGCTGCCGACTGCCGGCTGCCGGCTGCCGGCTGCCGACTACAGGCTGCCGACTTCCCGGCCGCTCCAGGCCGACTGCTGGCTGCCGACTCCTCCACCAAGCCGGCTGCCCGAAGTCAACTGCAGCCTGACGCGACCCCGACGTGACGACCATACCCGGCACTGTTCATGTGTCACCCCAGCCATCATGTACAGTGTCACTTGTCCCCTGGCACTATTTATGAAGTGACCCAGGGGACAAGCATGACACCCCACCATCCCTTGCCCATGCCACCACATAGCTTACTCTCTAAGCTAGCCATGCCTATATATATGGGCACACATCCATCCATCCAGGATGGACTCTCACGTACACACACAAGCAACTAGCTAGTAAGCTAGCTAGCTATCCATCCATCCATCTACATGAGCACACATGCTCACGGCCATGAGCATGGCCAGCCGGCCACTAGCATGCCTCATATAGGCATATACACAGCCAGATGCCTATGGCACTGAGTTTAGATACAGCTCCAGGAGCACTCTGTACTAGATATATCAGATACACTCAGACATGCAGCAGTAGGAGTATTATCTCTTCGGAGAGCTCCGAAGCTGGGTAAACTAGCGCGTGCTACTCGCATACCCGTCCCTGGATATTCCGGCAGCAGTCTTTCCCTCACACGAAGCCACCTTGTGGCATATGTCGTCTAGCACCCCCCATGAGAAATACCACGACAAAGTCCTTTCGCTAGGACATCTGCCGTGACAAAACCACGACACTATGCATCTTGTTCATCGTGATCGCAATTATATATATAATTTTTGGCCTCGCGAAGGAGAAAGCATCGCTCAAGCTTGGGGGAGGCTTAAATCAATGTTATATTCATGCCCCAATCATGAGCTTCCAAGAGTTACAATTATTCAAAACTTTTATGCTCGGCTTTCTGAAAACAATCGCACCATGCTCGATACTTCTTGTGCCGGCTCTTTTATGATGAATACTATTGAATCTAGATGGGATTTATTGGATAGAATTAAACGCAACTTTGAAGATTGGGATCTCGACGAAGGTAAGGAGTCAGGTATGACAACTAAGTTTGATTGTGTTAAATCTTTTATGGATACCGATATTTTCCGTAAGTTTAGCACTAAATATGGACTTGACTCTGAGATAGTAGCTTCTTTCTGTGAATCTTTTGCTACTTATGTTGATCTCCCCAAGGAGAAGTGGTTTAAATATCATCCTCCCATAGAAGTAAAAGTAGCTGCACCTATTAAAGTTGAAGAAAAGACTGTCACTTATAATGATCCTATTGTTCCTACTTCTTATGTTGAGAAACCACCTTTCCCTGTTAGAATAAAGGATCATGCTAAAGCTTCAACTGTTGTTCGTAAAAGCAATATTAGAACTTATACACCCCCTGAGCAAGTTAAAGTAGAACCTAATATTGCTATTGTTAAATATCTCTTGTCTGATAATATTGATGGGCATGTTATTCAGTTTTGCGGTGAAACTGCTAGGATTGCTAAACCTTGTGCTAAAGATAAACATAGACATCTGGTAGGCGTGCCTATTATTTCTGTTAAAATAGGAGATCATTGTTATCATGGCTTATGTGCTATGGGTGCTAGTGCTAGTGTTATACCTATTACATTATTTGAAGAAATCAAGCATGAAATTGCACCTGCTGAGTTAGAAGATATTGATGTTACAATTAAGCTTGCCAATAGAGATACTATTTCACCAATAGGGATTGTTAGAGATATTGAAGTCTTGTGTGGGAAAACTAAATATGCTGCTGATTTTCTTGTTCTTGGTTCCCCACAAGATAGCTTTTGTCCCATTATATTAGGTAGACCCTTCTTGAACACTGTTAATGCTAAGATAGACTGCGAAAAGAATGTTGTTACTATTGGCTTGGATGATATGGTTCATGAGTTTAATTTCTCTAAATTTAGTAAACAACATCGCGAGGAAGAATTTCCTAGTAAGTATGAAATTATTGGTCTTGCTTCTATTGCCGCACCTCCTAGTGATCCTTTAGAACACTATTTGCTAGACCATGAAAATGATATGTTCATGAATGAAAGAAGGGAAATAGATGAAATATTCTTTAAACAGGAACCTATTCTGAAACACAATTTGCATGTTGAAATCTTAGGGGATCCTCCTCCACCCAAGGGTGATCCCGTGTTTGAGCTTAAATCATTGCCTGATAATCTTAAATATGCTTATGTTGATGAAAAGAAGATATATCCTATTATTATTAGTGCTAACCTTTCAGAGCATGAAGAAGAAAGATTATTGAAAACTCTGAAGAAGCACCGTGCTGCTATAGGATATACTCTTGATGATCTTAAGGGCATTAGTCCCACTCTATGTCAACATAAAATAAATTTGGAAGCAGATGCCAAACCAGTTCGTGATCCTCAGCGACGTCTGAATCCTAAAATGAAAGAAGTGGTAAGAAAAGAAATACTCAACCTTCTAGAGGCAGGTATAATTTATCCCGTTGCTGATAGTCAGTGGGTAAGTCCTGTCCATTGTGTCCCTAAGAAGGGAGGTATTACTATGTTCCCTAATGATAAAGATGAATTGATCCTGCAAAGAATTATTACAGGTTATAGGATGGTAATTGATTTCCGCAAATTAAATAAGGCTACTAAGAAAGATCATTACCCCTTACCTTTTATTGATCAAATGCTAGAAAGATTATGCAAACATACACATTATTGCTTTCTAGATGGTTATTCTGGTTTCTCTCAAATACCTGTGTCGGCTAAAGATCAATCAAAGACTACTTTTACATGCCCTTTTGGTACTTTTGCTTATAGACGTATGCCTTTTGGTTTATGTAATGTACCTGCTACCTTTGAAAGATGCATGATGGCTATATTCTCTGACTTCTGTGAAAAGATTTGTGAGGTTTTCATGGACGACTTGTCCATCTATGGTTCCTCTTTTGATGATTTCTTGAGCAATCTTGATTGAGTTTTGTAGAGATGTGAAGAAACTAATCTTGTCTTGAATTGGGAAAAGTGCCACTTTATGGTTAATGAAGGTATTGTCTTGGGGCATAAAGTTTTTGAAAGAGGTATTGAAGTTGATAAAGCCAAGGTTGATGCTATTGAAAAGATGCCATCTCCCAAGGACATAAAAGGTATAAGAAGTTTCCTTGGTCACGCCGGATTTTATAGGAGGTTCATTAAGGACTTCTCAAAAATTTCTCGGCCTCTGACTAATTTATTACAAAAAGATATATCATTTGTCTTTGATGATAATTGTGTAGAAGCATTTGAAATACTTAAGAAAGCATTAGTCTCTACACCTGTTGTTCAGCCACCTGATTGGAATTTACCCTTTAAAATTATGTGTGATGCTAGTGATTATGTTGTAGGTGCTGTTCTAGGGCAAAGAGTTGATAAGAAATTAAATTTTATCCATTATGCTAGTAACACTCTAGACAATGCTCAAAGAAATTATGCTACTACCGAAAAGGAACTTCTAGCAGTTGTATTTGCTTGTGATAAGTTCAGACCCTATATTGTTGATTCTAAAGTAACTATTCACACTGATCATGCTGCTATTAAATATCTTATGGAAAAGAAAGATCCTAAACTTAGACTTATTAGATGGGTTCTTTTGCTACAGGAATTTGCTTTGCATATTGTTGATAGAAAAGGAGCTGAGAACCCCGTTGCAGACAACTTATCTAGGTTAGAGAATGTTCTTGATGACCCATTACCTATTGATGATAGCTTTCCTGATGAACAACTAAATGTTATAAGTACTTCTCGTAGTACTCCATGGTATGCTGATTATGCTAATTACATAGTTGCTAAATTCATACCCCCTAGCTTCACATACCAACAAAAGAGAAAGTTTTTCTATGATTTGAGACATTACTTTTGGGATGACCCGCATCTTTATAAAGAAGGTGTAGATGGTGTTATTAGACGTTGTGTACCTGAGCATGAACAGGAACAGATCCTACGCAAGTGTCACTCCGAAGCTTATGGAGGACACCACACTGGAGACAGAACTGCACATAAGGTATTGCAATCCGGTTTTATTGGCCTACTCTCTTCAAGGATGCCCGTAAGTTTGTCTTATCTTGTGATGAATGTCAAAGAATTGGTAATATTAGTAGACGTCAAGAAATGCCTATGAATTATTCACTTGTTATTGAACCATTTGATGTTTGGGGCTTTAATTATATGGGACCTTTTCCTGCCTCTAATGGATATACACATATTTTAGTTGCTGTTGATTATGTTACTAAGTGGGTAGAAGCTATTCCAACTAGTAGTGCTGATCAAAAACACTTCTATTAAAATGCTTAAGGAAGTTATTTTTCCGAGGTTTGGAGCCCCTAGATATTTAATGACTGATGGTGGTTCACATTTTATTCATGGTGCTTTCCGTAAAATGCTTGCTAAGTATGATGTTAATCATAGAATTGCATCTCCTTATCACCCACAGTCTAGTGGTCAAGTAGAATTGAGTAACAGAGAGCTCAAATTAATTTTGCAAAAGACTGTCAATAGGTCTAGAAAGAATTGGTCCAAGAAACTTGATGATGCATTATGGGCATATAGAACTGCATATAAAAATCCTATGGGTATGTCTCCGTATAAAATGGTTTATGGAAAAGCATGTCACTTACCTCTCAAACTAGAACATAAGGCATATTGGGCTATTAAAGAGCTCAACTATGATTTCCAACTTGCCGGTGAGAAGAGGTTATTTGATATTAGCTCAGTTGATGAATGGAGAACACAAGCTTATGAAAATGCCAAGTTGTTTAAAGAAAAAGTTAAAAGATGGCATGACAAAAGTATACAAAAGCGTGAGTTTAACATAGGTGATTATGTATTGCTATACAACTCTCGTTTAAGATTTTTTGCAGGAAAACTTCTCTCTAAATGGGAAGGCCCCTACGTTATCGAGGAGGTCTATTGTTCTGGTGCCATAAAAATCAACAACTTCGAAGGCACGAATCCGAATGTGGTAAACGGTCAAAGAATCAAACATTATATCTCAGGTAATCCCATAAATGTTGAAACCAATATTATTGAAACCGTAACCCCGGAGGAATACATAAGAGACACTTTCCAGACTGTTTCAGACTCCAAAAAGGAATAGGTATGTGGTACGGTAATTAAACCGACTCCAAAACAATTTTTAAGGCAATATTTCTCCGTCTTGGAATATTTAGAAAAATAGAAAAACAAGTAGCAGTCCGGGAAGGACACGAGGGACCCACGAGGGTGGTGGGCGCGCCCCCCTCCTAGGGCGCGCCCCCTACCTCGTGAGCACCTCGTGTGCCTTCCGGACAATGTTTTCTTGCACGATACATATTTTGGTCGGTAAAAATTCACTATATATTCTCTCGTAGGTTTTGACTCCCGTATCACGCAAATCTCCTATGTTCTTGTTTCGAGCTGCTTTTCTGACAAATTAGATCAACATGTCGTCTCAAGAATCAGGGGAGGATTGCCCAGTTTCCTACCGGCCTTTGGATAAAAACATATTCAGGGATACCTATCCATATATATGGTACCCCGATGAGGAAGATAAAGATGAACCAGTTCCCCCTCGTTTCAAGCAAGAAAGCAAAGAGGCGTTATGCAAAAGAATAATAAAGCTTGAGATATGATGAGTTGAAGATTGATAATTTCACCCTCCGACGCAAGTTGGAGAAGGTGAACGACAAGCCCGCATCATCAACAACACCTCCACCTTCTTCAACTACAAAGAAAGAGACATAATCACATGGGTATTGGCACTCCCCTTGGCAACTGCCAAGCTTGGGGGAGGTGCCCCGGTATCGTATCACAACCACAACTCCTATCTTTACTATTTTTCTTAGTTCGATCCTTTTAGTAGTATTTTGATCTAGTAGAATAAAGTTGATGGCGTGATCTAGTTTTGAGTTTTGCTTTGTGATCTCTCTATGTAATCGATCTGTGAGCTATATATAATAAATATCAGTGTTGAGTCAAGGGCTTGATTATTTTGCCATGATCTTGAGTGAATAAAAGAAAAGAAGAAAAATCGTCGCCAAAGATGAAGGCCAGGGGGCCCACACCCTGCTCACGAGGGTGGGGGCGCGCCCCCCTCCTAGGGCGCGCCCCCCTACCTCATGGGCCCCCTGGTGGCTCTTCGATGCCCATCTTCTCCTATATTAAGTCTTTCATCGAGAAAAAAACCAGAAGCAACCTTTCGGGACGAGACTCCGCCGCCACGAGGCGGAACCTTGGCGGACCCATATCTAGAGCTCGGGCAGAGCTATTCTGCCGGGGATACTTCTCTCCGGGAGGGGGAAATCATCACCATCGTCATCACCAACGCTCCTCTCATCAGAAGAGGGCAATCTCCATCAACATCTTCACCAGCACCATCTCATCTCCAAAACCTAGTTCATCTCTTGTATCCAATTCTTGTATCCAAGTCTGGGATTGGTGCTAGTAGGTTGCTAGTAGTGTTGATTACTCCTTGTAGTTGATGCTAGTTGGTTTATTTGGTGGAAGATCATATGATCAGATCCTTTATGCATATTATCACCCCTCTGATTATGAACATGAATATGCTTTGTGAGTAGTTACGTTTGTTCCTGAGGACAAGCGAGAAGTCTCGCTATTAGTAGTCATGTGAATTTGGTATTCTTTCAATATTTTGATGAGATGTATGTTGTCTAGCCTCTAGTGGTGTTATGTGAACGTCCACTACATAACACTTCACCATTATTTGGGCCTAGAGGAAGGCATTGGGAAGTAATAAGTAGATGATGCGTTGCTAGAGAGACAGAAGCTTAAACCCTAGTTTATGCGTTGCTTCGTAGGGGGGTGATTTGGATCCATATGTTTCATGCTATGGTTAGGTTTACCTTAATACTTTTGTTGTAGTTGCGGATGCTTGCAATAGAGGTTAATCATAAGTGGGATTCTTGTTCAAGTAAGAACAGCACCCAAGCACCGGTCCACCCACATATCAGATTATCAAAGTACCGAACGCGAATCATATGAACGTGATGAAAACTAGCTTGATGATATTCCCATGTGTCCTCGGGAGCGCTTTTCCTTATATAAGAGTTTGTTCCGGCTTGTCCTTTGCTACAAAAAGGATTGGGACACCTTGCTGCACTTTATTTACTTTTTTTACTTGTTGCTCATTACAATTTATCTTGTCACAGAACTATCTGTTACCACTTATTTCAGTACTGTAGAGAATACCTTGCTGAAAACCGCTTATCATTTCCTTCTGCTCCTCGTTGGGTTCGACACTCTTACTTATCGAAAGGACTACGATAGATCCCCTATACTTGTGGGTCATCAGAGAACTCAAATTAATTTTGCAAAAGACTGTTAATAGATCTAGAAAGAATTGGTCCAAGAAACTTGATGATGCATTATGGGCCTATAGAACTGCATATAAAAATCCTATGGGTATGTCTCCGTATAAAATGGTTTATGGAAAAGCATGTCACTTACCTCTCGAACGAGAACATAAGGCATATTGGGCCATTAAAAAGATCAATTATGATTTCAAACTTGCCGGTGAGAAGAGGTTATTTGACATTAGCTCACTTGATGAATGGAGAACCCAAGCCTATGAAAATGCAAAGTTGTTTAAAGAAAAAGTTAAAAGATGGCATGACAAAAGGATACAAAAGCGTGAGTTTAATGTAGGTGATTATGTATTGCTATACAACTCCCGTTTAAGATTTTTTGCAGGAGAACTTCTCTCTAAATCGGAAGGTCCTTACGTTATCGAGGAGGTCTACCGTTCAGGTGCTATAAAAATCAACAATTTCTAAGGCACAAATCCGAAGGTGGTTAACGGTTAAAGAATCAAACATTACATATCAGGTAACCCTATAAATGTTGAAACTAATGTTATTGAAACCGTGGCCCCGAAGGAATACATAAGAGATACCTTCCAGAAGTTTCAGACTCCGAAAAGGAATAGGTACGTGGTACGGTAAGTAAACCGACTCCAAAACAGTTCTAATGGCAATTTTTCTCCGTTTTGGATTATTTGGAAAAATAGAAAAATAAGAAGCAGTCCGGGAAGGACACGAGGGCTCCACGAGGGTGGAGGGCGCGCCCTACCCCCTTGGGTGCGCCCCCTGCCTTGTTGGCACCTCGTGCGCTCTCCGGACTCCGTTTTCTTGCATGATACGTATTTTGGTCGGTAACAATTCATTGTATAACCTCCCGAAGGTTTTGACTCCTGTATCACGCAATTATCCTCTGTTCTTGTTTCGAGCTGTTTTCTGTCAGGGTTGTCAAGGCCAGGCATCATGTCGTCCCCCTCCTCCAACAACGGTGGCAACGATGCTTGGCTAATGAAAGATAGAGCTGAAGAGGGAAGAAACCATGGAGATCAAAAAGGATGAAGGGATCAAGAAGGCCACGGAGGACAACGTTCCGTCAGCAGAAGACATCCTTCAACTTGATCACAATCTTCTTACCCCAACTGAGATCAAAGCTTTCAAGATGATTGAGTTAGATCGTATACAAAACAAGTATCTCACACGTGAAAATATTTTGTTGAAGGAGCATATCGTCGCACTCAAGGGCATTATCCGCAAGTTGGAGGATCTCTTACGCTCGATGTGCGACTACCCATCATCACCACCATTGTCGGGGGTTGGGTGCGACATATGCCAAAGGATGGCTTATCATGGTGGGAGCGAGTAGAACGTCGCCGGTGCCTGGAAACGGGATAAGGCGAAGGCATGCACACGGCGAATCTTACCCAGCTTCAGGTCTCTCCGTGGAGATAACACCCCTATTGCTGCTCTGCGGGGTCTTCGCATGATCACTATGGCAAAGTGTGTACAAGGTGGCTCCTTGAGCTGTTTCTTCGAGGTAGGAGAAGGTAAGGCTAGCTCTCCCCTTCCTCTACGGTCTGGTCTAGTGTTTATGGATTCGAACCCTTTACATGGGTGCCCTGGCGGGTTTATATAGGCCTACCCCCCAGGGGTACAATGGTAATCTGGCTGGGCGCGGGACCCAGCCGCCTGTCTCTCTGGCCGCCGTCTTCTCTGCCGACCGCAGAGGCCCGCCGACTGGCCCAGTGTTGGGCCAACAGGCCGTGTCCACCGCGGGCGGGTCATGGGATCGTGGCAACAGCCCCGCCGCCTAGCGGGCGATCACTGTTGCCATCCCCCGTCGTGTCTGGTTAATGGCGCGTGGGGCCCGTGGGAGGGACTGGCCGACTCTCAGGGGCCGACTCCCAACGGGTCCGACTTGTGGTGCTCTCATTGTCTTCTATATTCCCACTGACTGGTGGGACCCGCCGTCCCTGGGTCGTACCGGCCGGGCGTCGTGGGTACAGGACTTCGCCCACTGGGGCTGATGGCAACAGTGCTGCGCCGGACGGAGATCTCCGAAGGTACGGTGCATTGTGGCCATGCCTGCCCTTGGAAATGGGCGGGAGTGGACCTTACTGTGGCCACTCCCCGACCCGTCCCTCCTTATGAGGGCACGCGGTCGGTTGGTGTCGCGGGCCGATTCCCCATGGCCGGCTTCTCTGGAAGTTGCCAGATTGGAGTCGGCTTGTCCCGAAGTCGTCGCTGGGACTCGGCCGTGATTGGGTAGTCGGCTGCCCTGCCGCCGACTCCGAGAAGGAGGCTCTTCGTCCTGGGGTCTTGAGGGGCGCAACCTGCCCCGATGTCTTGAAAGGTTCTGGGGCTCGGGTTAGCCTACCCATGGCCTATTACTCCGACAATAGTCCCTGAAGCTGGTGGGGCGCCGAGGAAGACATGTCGAGGAGCCTCAACAGTTTCTTCCTTCCGGTGGTTAAATCTGGGCCTGGCTCACCGTCTTCTTTCAAGCCGACTATCTGGAGCCGAACCTGCCCAGGCCGTCTTGCCCTTTTAAGGTTTGAACAGCGCAGCGGGAGCCAGGCAGCGTGCTTGACAAGCCTCCGGGTCACCGCCCGTTGTGAGCCCGTCGCGTGGCGCCACGCGGCGGGGCCAGTCTGCCCACCCACGCGCGCGACGGGACAGGCCCATAGGCGGGGCCCGCCACTGCCGCACCTCGACATGCGAACGGATCCGTTGTGGCCGCGCGGACGGTTGGGGTTCCTCGCAATAACTGCACGCAGTAACTTCGTGGGGTAAATTGTGGAGGTCATGGGGTCCCGAGCGCAGTAAATCCTGCGACTGCCTCCTCGGCTTCTCAGCCCACGAGCCTATAAGTAGGCGGGGGAAAAGGGGGCGGCAAAGCACGCGCGCCCATCCTTCCTTCTTCCTTCTTGCTCCTTCTTGCTTCTTCTTCTTCTCGCCTCCGTTGCTCCGAACCACACCTGCCTCCGCAGTGATGAGCTCCTCCTTCATCGCCACGCCTTCCGCGGTGCTCTCAGGAGTGTGGGACGGTTCTGAGGTCGACGTGGACGACATCGAGTTCCTCCGCAAGACGCGGCGCCTGCCCGGCAGGGGCTTAGTGCGGGCCCGCCTCGCGCCGGAGGGGGAGATGTCACCGGCGCCGGAGGAAGGCGAGCGGGTCATCTTCCGCTCGCATTGCATGTGCGGCCTGGGGCTGTCGGCGAGAGGCTTCTCCCGCTCCTTCTTGGAGTTCCACGGGCTCCAGCCGCACCACCTTACTCCAAACACGGTGGTGCTGCTGGCTGCCTTTGCCACCCTATGCGAGGGTTTTCTCGGTGTTCTCCCCACAATCGAGCTCTGGGGGGGAATTCTTCCAGTCCAAGCTTGGCACACACGTCGCCGGCGTGTCGGCTCAGTGCGGTGCGTTCATCGCGATGCGGAGATCAGGGGCCGATAATCCGTTTCCCCCCATCGCGCTGATCAAGTCGGTGAAGATGTGGCAGCGGTCCTACTTTTATGTGAAGAACGTCGCCCCAGAAGGCGACTGGGTCAACCTGCCGGCTTACGAAGCCGGCGCGCCGGCTGGAAGGCTCCCCAGCTGGTCACACCAATCTAGAACGCTATCTCCTGCTGGTGTCGCCGCCCTCGCGCGACTCCGAGTGCTGACGCAGTCGGAGGGCTTGACCGGGGCCAACTTGCTGGCCGCCTTCGTGGCGCGCCGAGTACTCCTGCTCCAGGGCCGACCTCACCTGATCTGTCAGATGAGCGGTCATTGGGACCCAAGTCGGATGTGCTCCAAAGACATGCCTCACGCAGAGATAGCGAACACGGTGAACTACATCGCGAACTGCGGTCTCTCGGCGGGTTGGCGGTTCGGCAAGGAGCCGTACTCACGCGCCAACCCCCCGCCCGTGGTAAGTCGTCTCACTTCTTCTCCTGTCTCTTTGTTTGCCGAGTTCGACTTGTCCAGTCTGACCTTTAGTTTTCTGAATCAGAACCCCCTCATCCCGCCATCGGCCGGCACCACGGGGCCGCCCCGCCAATTTGTCCCGAGCGGAGAGCGACATTGACGACCCCGATTTGGGGGCAGCGGCCATGGAGGCCGACACCATGGGAGGAGGAGGAGAGGCAGGCGGCACCAGGCCCACGGCCATCTTCGCCGACTGGCCTGACGACAACGCCGAGGAAGAAGTCGCCCCGCACCACCAGTCAAAGGCTGGCCAGCCAGGCGCGAGCTCCTCCGATGTCTTGGACGCTCAAGGCGGCGCGAAGAAGCGCTGGGCCGGGCCGAGTAAACTCGGCGGCCGGCCGAAGAAGTTCAAGGGAGTGGTCACCGCGACCAAGCGGGAGGAGGCGGCCGCGAAAGCCAACCACTTCCACAGGGAAGTGAAGAAGCCGCCGCTGGTCTCCACGTGAGTGCCTCCGCCCTTTGTCTTTATTTTCTCTTTGTTGATCTTGTCTAAGTCTTTTACATGTTTTCCTTTCTCCAGGGCTCCCCTCACTCTTGAGAGGGTTGCCGCCGCCTCCGTCATGGGGTCAGCGGAGACGTCCGCCACCGCCCGGTGAATTGACCCCGCCGCAGACCTCCGGGACGCGGAGCGGAACGCACAGGAGAAGCGCGACGAGGAAGAGGTCGCCCGTCTGTAGAAGTCGGAGGCCGAGAAGGCGGAGGCCTTCGCCCAGAGAAAGCTGGATGAGGCCGAGGCCGCCGTCGCGGCAAGGCGGCAGGCTGAAGAAGTCGCGCACCGCCAATCGGCAGTGCTTGTCATCCCACTGAACGCCGCGCCGCCGCCTCCGGAGTTCACGGCGCAGTCGAGGGAAGCCAGCGGCAGGTTCCTGATCATGGAGAGGGGAGGCGGCGATGCCTCCATGCCGGGCGCGGTCGTGCCGCCACCGCCACCCCCGCCGCCATCTGGGAGCACACATGGCAAACAGCCGGCGGACCCGCCGGTGCCGCCGACTAAAGACGAGGCCGTGGCGAAGCTACTCCTTCAAGTCGGTTCGCCAGCGCGCCGCCGTCTTGAGAAGGCGACTTCGGCGCCACGCCCCTTGGAGACCGGCGCCGCCAGCTCGACAATCCCAGATGCCGAGGCAACGAGCGCCGCGCCCATTGGGTGGGTGCGAGGAGGCGGCACAGGCCCGCCGAACCAGGCGCTTCTGGACGTCCAGGCAAAGATGCGAGCTGAGGGCGACGCTATCCAGAGCTGCACCAAGGCGTTCCTGGCGTCGCAGGCAGCCATCCGTGTACTTTTTTTCTTTGTCTCCGTTTTCTTATTCCTCTTTGTGGGGGCGCGCCAGCGCACCCACTGGGTGTAGTCCCCGAGTTTCGGGCCGGCTGCTGAGCAGGCGGCACGGAACTTCCAATTGGCGAGTTCTGAGTACTATCTTTTGTCTGAAAATGCTTGTCACAGGACTATCACAACTCCATGCCACCGCCTTCAACCGCAACGTCGAAGAGCTGGGCAAGCGGACCGCCAACTTGTCGGAGAGCCGGAGTGAGTCCTCTTTCTTCTCTGCGGGGGCGCGTTGGCGCACCTGCGGGCTGTAGTCCCCGAGATTCGGGCCGACTGCTGAGCAGTCGGGCCGGATCTCCCAGGCGACCTTCTTTGTTGGCGACTTAACGCCTTCTTTCTTATTTTCTCTTCAGGGGCCAACGCCACTCTTCAGCAGCAGCTAGGTGAGGCCAATACCACATTTGCGCACCAAGGGGGAGGAGTGCAGCAAGCTCGCCGCAGAGCGCGACCTGCTGGCCACACAGTTGGTAGAGCAGAAGGAGCTGCTTAAGAAGGCGCAGAAGGAGGCGGAAGAGAAGGACACCGCCCTCCTGGCCGAGTTTGCAAGCCAACGCTCCTCCTGGACTGACAAGGAGGCATTGCTGGCGTCCGGCTTCCATGAGATTGAGGACATCGTCGATGGTGAGTTTCTTCACTTTCTTTCTTCGAGCTGCCGACTATAGGTCGAGCCGACTCCTGATTTTTTGACTTGCTTCTTCATTCTTTTCGTCTTGGCAGACTTCTTCCTCGGCCACTCGCAGGCTGCCAATCAGGCCATCGAGGCTGATCGCGAGGGGCGGAGGGCGACTGGCGCAGAGATCGCCGCCAACGCCCCCCGGACCCTTGATAAGCAGCTTCTGAGCATCGAGGCTCGTCTGCGGCCGGCCCATCGGATGCTGCACCGGCTTCAACGTGTCGGCGCCCAGGCGATCGCTGCCCTATGGCCAGACATGCAGGCTCCGCGCACCCCAGCCGGACTGCCGACTAGCTAGAGGTCGCGGCTGGTCGTCTTGAGGCCTGGAAGGGTTCCTCGGCTCGGGCAGGAGTGCGCCGAGCCTTAGAATTCCTCAAGGTGTGGTACCCGGGGCTGGACCTGGACCGGCTAGCCACACTCCGATCAGAGGCCCAGGCGGAGCTGGTGGCTGTGGAAGACGCCCTCGTCAAGCGCGCGGCGGCGATCGCCGAGTATACCGACACCAGCATCTTTGTCCCCGAGCGGGCTGAAGACGGCGAGGAGGCACCGCCAGAGTGGTTTGGGATGAACCCAGACTACGGCGAGGACTCGGCGGAGGTGATCGGCTCCAGCGTCGAGGAGGAAGGCGAGGCGGAGGACGGAGGTGAGACAGAGACACCAGAGGACGGAGCGGACGGCCAGCCTCAGCTCGACCGCACCTCTAGCAACGAGCCGCGCCCGACCGAGCTGGCTGCCGCCGGAGGTGATCAAGCCGAGACTGCCCAGCCGGTCGCCCCAATGCCTGACACCGTTGTCTCCTCCGACCCTCCAAATCCGTCTGCCGCTTCCTAGGCTGCTGCCTTGTCTTTATTTTATCTGCTTTAGTAGCCTTTGAAGAACTTGTTAATTCGCACAATTCCACCCGCGGGGTGTATTTTGAACTTTTGCTTGAAGACTTGGCCACGGGCCTATGTTATGTAAATATTTATTCGAATTCTATCTTTTCTTGCTCATTGCTCCTTTGGCTTTTTCCTTTGCCGCCTTCCCTTAGTTGTCGTCTTGCCAGTTGGACAGCCGCTCGGCGGACTGCCGCTAGATCAAATGCTTGGCTACTTTTGGGAAGGCAAGTACTTAGCCATTTTAGAGTTTTTTTAGCAAATTGAATAGAAGGCGGCGAGTCGACTGCTCAATAGTGGGTTTGTGAAAAAAGGCTGGAAGCTGGCTTACGCTATGTTTATGCTTTGACTCCTTAGCCATTTTTCATGCGAACGCCCATTCTACCTTACTCCTGCCCGCCGGACAGTCGCTCTGCGAGCTGCGTCTTCTGATAGGAGACGGCTTAGGCGCCACACACTACTTGTCCGGCTGCAGGAAGCATTCCATAGTGCAAGGCGGCAAGTCCCCGGGCCGACTAGTCGAACCCAGTGTCAAGCGGCATAACAAAGAGTAACATACTCGTAGCCATACTTCTTATCATACAGATAAAAGAGGGCAGTCCCCGAGCTCGTCTCGGGGGGGCCCGAAGTCTTGGTACTTAAATTCAAAAGGTAGCGTGGTACATACTGCATCAACTGTAAAATCTTCGGAGGAGATTTGCATTCCATGGCCGCTCCGTCTCTTTGACGGAGTCGTCCCTCTTGTGTGCTCGGGGCTTCTGAGCGTTGATCAGGTAGTAGGAGTTGTTGCCCAGCACTTTGCTGATGATGAAAGGGCCTTCCCAAGGCGCCGACAGCTTGTGTTGACCAGCTGTTCGCTGGATCAGTCGGAGCATAAGGTCGCCCTCTTGGAAAGATCTCGGCCTGACCTTCTTGTTGTAGTAACGGCGCAGGCTCTGCTGGTAGATGCTGGACCGGCTGAGTGCCAACAGCCGGCCCTCTTCCAGCAGATCGACGCCGTCTTGACGTGCTTCTTCTGCTTCCTCCTTGGTGTACATGGTGACTCGCGGGGAGTCGAACTCTATGTCCGTTGGGATGACGGCTTCAGCACCGTAGACGAGGAAGAAGGGCGTGAAGCCGGTCGACTTGTTTGGAGTCGTGCGCAGACTCCAGAGGACGGCTGGCAACTCATCAAGCCAACAGCTGACCGAACGCTCCATAGGCTCGACCAGCTGAGGCTTGATGCCAGACAAGATGAGGCCATTTGCTCGCTCCACCTGGCCGTTTGACTGCGGATGGGCAACAGACGCTAAGTCCAGTCGGATGCCCTGTGTCGCGCAGAAAGGGGCCAAGGCACCTTTGGCAAAGTTTGTGCCGTTGTCGGTGATGATGTTGTGTGGTATGCCGTACCGAATTGTGATGTTGGAGATGAAAGTCACGGCAGTTGAACCATTCAACTTCTTGATGGGCTTTGCTTCTATCGACTTGGTGAACTTGTCCACCGCGAAAAGTAAGTGAGTTAGGCCACCTCGCGCCGTCTTGAACGGTCCCGCCATGTCCAGGCCCCAGACTGCAAAGGGCCAGGCAATGGGGATGGTCTTAAGTGCGGAAGCCGGCTGATGCGGCTTGGAGCGGAACTTCTGGCACCCCTTGCATTTTTGGACCAATTCCTTGGCCTCTTCTAAAGCAGTCGGCCAGAAGAAACCGTGTCGAAAGGCTTTGGCGACGAGTGCTCTTGAAGCCGCATGATGGCCGCACTCGCCTTGATGGATGTCTTTTAGAATTGCCTGGCCTTGCTCTGGCTCTACGCACCGCTGGTAGACGCCAGTGACGCTGCGCCTGACCAGCTCTCTGTTGACTATGGTGTAGGCTGCTGCTCGGCGTTGTACTTGCCGAGCTAGGATCTCATCAGTCGGCAGCTCTTTGCTCACCAGGAATTGGAGGATGGGCTGGGCCCATGAGGGTGCTGCTATTTCTTCGACTGCTAGGACTGCGACTTGGACGAGGGCGGCTGGGCTGGGAGGTGGCGGGCTGGAGTCAGCAACCGCTTGCTGGATTGATGAAGTCCCCGGGGCGACTAGTGCCGCCCCCGGGCCGAGTTCTGGAGTCTTCGGGCTGGCCGCCGCAGTCCCCAGGCCGGGTTCGACTGTGGCTATTTTGGGGCCATCTGCCAAAATTCTTGTGCCGTCTATTTGAGCTCTGGAGTCGGATCCGACTTCTTCGGGAGGAGCTGGCACAAATATGGAGTCTGATTCTGGTGAGGGCTTGACAGACGACTTGAGGAGGCGCTGAAAGGCGACGCCGGATGGTATTGCTTGACGGGTGGAGCCGATTCGTGCCAGGGTGTCTGCTTGGTTATTGTCGTTTCTCGGCACATGGATGAATTCACACCCCTCAAAATATCCACTGAGTTGCTGCACAAGGAAGCGGTAGCTCGCCATGTTTGCATCTTTGGCGTCCCAGTCACCGGACGACTGCTGGACCACCAAGTCTGAGTTGCCATAACACAGGATCCGGCGTATGTCGAGTTCTTTGGCAAGCTGGAGCCCGTGAATGAGCGCCTCGTATTCGGCGACGTTGTTGGAGGCGGAAAAATGGATTTGCAGCGCATATTTGAGCTGGTCGCCTTTGGGAGAGGTTAGGACAACGCCGGCTCCCAGGCCGGTGCGCATCTTGGAGCGGTCGAAATGCATCCGCCAATGGGTGGAGTTGGGTGCTGGCGGCAGGTACTGGGTCTCGGCCCAGTCTACAAGGAAGTCGGCCAGGGCTTGTGACTTGATGGCGGTGCGAGGCTGGTAGTAGATGGTATAGGGAGCTAGCTCTATGGCCCATTTGGCCACTCGGCCAGAAGCATCTCGACTTCCGATGATCTCTGCTAGTGGGGCTGTGCAGACCATAGTGATTGGGTGCTCTTGAAAGTAAGGCTTCAACTTCTTGGCGGCAAAGTGCACGCCGTAGCACATCTTCTGGTAGTGGGGGTAGTTCTGCTTGGAGGTCGACAGTACTTCGCTCAGGTAATATACCGGTCTCTGGACAGGTAGGGCTTTGCCTTCCTCCTTGCGTTCCACCACAATGACTGTGCTGACTACCCGGCTGGTGGCGGCGATGTATAGGAGCATGGGCTCCTTAGGAGTCGGGGCCGCCAGAACAGGTGGGGTAGTCAACATCTTCTTCAACTGGGAAAAAGCTTCGTCCGCCTTGTGGTTCCACTCGAAAAAAAGTGGTCTTCATGAGCTGGTATAAGGGGAGCGCTTTCTCGCCCAGCCGACTGATGAATCGGCTAATGGACGCCAAGCAGCGAGTGAACTTTTGCACGTCCAGCAGTCGGCTGGGTACTTCCATCCTCTCAATGGCCTTGATCTTCATGGGGTTGCACTCTATGCCGCGTTCAGAGACCAAGAAGCCAAGGAGCTGGCCGGCTGGTACTCCGAAGACACACTTCTCTGGGTTGAGCTTGATCTGAAATCGGCGCAGATTCTCAAAGGTCTCCTTGAGGTCTTCTAGAAGCGTTCCATGCTTTTCCGTCTTCACCACCACCTCGTCCACGTAAACATGGTTGTTTCTACCGAGTTGCTTGAGGAGGCACTTCTGCATGCAACGCTGAAAGGTGGCGCCGGCATTCCTCAAGCCAAACGTCATGGTCAGGTAACAGAAGGCTCCAAATGGGGTGATGAAGGCGGTCTTCAGTCGGTCAGCCGGGTTCAGCTTGATCTGGTGATATCCTAGATATGCATTTAAGAAGCTCAACAGCTCGCATCCGTCTATGGAGTCTATCACCTGATCAATACTTGGCAAAGCAAACGGGTCCTTGGGGTAGGCTTTGTTGAGGCTAGTGTAGTCAATACACATTCGCCACTACTTGTTCTTCTTCAGCACCAGGACCGGGTTGGCTAGCCATTATGGAAAGAATACTTCCATAATGAAGCCGGCCGCTAGGGGTCGGGCTATCTCTTCTCCAACAACTCTTCTCTTTTCCTCTGACAGGCGGCGCAAGGGCTGCCTGACTGGCTTGACATCAGATCGGACATGTAACTTGTGCTCGGAGAATTCCGTCGGTACACCTGGCATGTCTTTAGGGGACCATGCGAAGATGTCCCGATTCTCACGGAGGAAATAGACGAGCTCGCCTTCCTATTTGCTGTCAAGGTTTGCACCTATGACAGCGTACCTCTCCGGGTGCTCCGGGTCCAAGTGTATCTTCTTCGTCTCTTTGGCCGGCTTGAACGAACCCTCAGCCTCCGACTCCTTGGGGTTGGGCGACATCTCCGGCCGCTTGTCGGCCATCGCCACAACCCGATCAAGGTGTCACTTCTCAGCCGCGATCACCAGGGACTCGGCTAGCCGACTGCTCTCAGCCGCACAGGCGGACGACTTTCTGTAGTCGCCGGCTATGGTCAGAATCCCCTTGGAACTCGGCATCTTCATCTTGAGGTAGGCGTAGTGGGGGACCGCCATGAACTTGGCCAAAGCAGGTCGGCCAAGCAACACATGGTATGGGCTGTCGAGGTCCACCACTTCAAACCAAACTGGCTCTCGGCGGAAGTGATCTTTGTCTCCGAAGAGGACATCTATCAGGATCTTGCCGATGGGTGAGTAGGAAAGGCCAGGAACTATGCCATGGAATACAGTCCGGCTGTTCTAAAGCTGTCTTTGCTTGATTCCTAACTTCTCCATGGTGTCCTTGTACAGGATGTTGATGCTGCTGCCTCCGTCTATCAGAACTCGCGAGAAACGAGCCGCTCGTTTATCCGTGGCAAAGGTGGCCTCCAAGACCAAGGCGTAGGAGCCCGGACTCGGCATCACCTCTGGGTGATCAGCCCTGCTCCAGCTGATAGGCTTCTCGGACCAGTGCATGAACTCCGATGTCTCCGATGCTACTGCATTCACTTCTTGCTGTTGCAGCCGCCCGCTGCGTCGATCATCAGCCACACTGGTGAACACTACATAGGCTCCATGCTCTTCTAGGTACTCATCTTGTACCGCGCCGACTGGCCTGACAGCCGGCTACTGAGGCGGAGGAGGAGGTTGCTGCCCGGTCGGCGGGGCAGGCAAGAGGCCATCTCCCTTGGCGATTCTGGTGAGCCAGTGGCACTTCCGGGTGGTGTGGATGGACGGCTTCGCACCGCTGTGGAACTTGCAAGGACCATCCAGAGTCTGCTCGTATGAGAAGGCCGGCAACCTGTTGGGCTTGCCGCCCTTCTGTCGCTTTGGCGGAGGCTGCCCCTCCGGCGGCTGGTCTTTGACCGTTGCCACCTGCCGGCTGCTGGAAGCCGGCTATGGGGCCTTGCGCTTGTGGTTGCTCTGCTGCTGTCACCGACTGGTGTCTCCAACCGGAGTTCTAGGAGCCTGAGGGGCTACTTTGCCAGTCGCACTAACTTGAATCTCCGCCTTCATGGAGGAGTCGGCTGTGGCATACTTGTCTGCTATGATCAGTAGCTCGTCGAGGGTTTTTGGCTCGTCGCAAAGGAGCTTGTGCTTGAGGAGGGTGCCTTCTCTGCACCCGGCGGTGAAGTACTCGATTGCCTGCACCTCGTGCACGCCCTCGCAGGAGTTTCGAAGCTCGGCCCAACGCATGAGGTAGTCGCGGGTCGACTCGCTGGGGCCTTGCAGGCACAGGAAAAGCTGGCGAGGCTTGGGAGGTCGCTTGTACGTGCTTGTGAAATTGCGGACAAAGGGGTCGGTGAAGTCGACCCAGCTGTTGATGCTGCGGGGCTTCAAGCTGTTCAGCCACGTCCGAGCCGTGCCCTGGAGCATGAGTGGAACGTACTTCACGACAACTCGCTTGTTGCCGTTCGCTATGCTGACGGCTGTGGACTAGTCAACTAGCCAATCCTCCGGCTTCACGGAGCCGGTGTATTTGGGCGTATCTCTTGGGAGCGTGAACCCTCTGGGAAAGGGCTCGTCTCGAATGCGGGGACCGAAACACGGCGGGCCCAGCTCGTATTCTTCTTCCAGCACCAAGGATCGGTGAAGTCGGTTGATCCGGTGGCGGGCGTCGTTTTCTCCGACTCCCTCTCGGCGGCCAAGGCGGTCGCCGAGAGTCGGATGTTCAACAGGTGGCGGGGAGACTCGCCTTTCCTTGCGAGGGGGAGGAGGCGGACAGTCGTCCCGCCGTTCCACTGCTCTTGGGCGGCCGTCTTGATCGCGTTCGATGGTGATGTGTGTCCGACTGCGGCTGGCAGCCAACTCCTTATCCTTTCTTCCACGCCTCCCACCAGTCGGCGTCCGAGACGTCGCGCCTTGGTCTCGGCGGGGAGGCGGGTCGTCATTCTGCCGTTGCGGTGCATCTGTGCGGCAGCCGGCCTCGTTCTGCTCGGCAGCCGCGTCGAGGAGTCGCTGGACGCGCTCCGTCATCAGGCGACGTTCTTCGCCCTCGAAATTGTCCAGCTCGTCAGCCGCCGCTTCGGCGGCTCGGATGTTCTCCGCAGGCGTGGCATATGCGGGGCGATTTGCCCCGAACAGGTTGGCGATGGCAACGGCGCGCTGCTAGACTGTGCCAAGGCGGCTAGGCCCAGGTGGAGCCGGCGAGCCACCCACAGCGCGATCCATCTCACGCTGGTAGGCCTCTGACAGGCGTCTCATGCTAGCCAGCTTCTTCGCGCCTTCGATTAGCTGGAGGCGGCGCGCCTCCAGCATCTCGGCGTCGGCGTCTTCGGGAATGGGCGCGGTTAGGTCTTGTAGCGCCGCATCAAACGGGTCGTCAGTTCCTCCGCTGGAGTGCTCGTCATGACCGATGGCGAACACCTCTGTGACAGTGCTTCTGCCGCTCTCCGCGCGAGGGAGCGGCTCGTCGTAGACCACCACGTTGGTGGAGAACGCGTCGAGCGACGCGGTGTCGGAGTCGACCAGCATCGGGTCGGTGGAGCCTACGGACTCCAAGTCCGCAGCTGGCTCGCTGGCGACCTGGAGTTGATCGAGGAGGCCTGCGAGGAGGCTCTCGGGACCGCCCGTGCCCGCGTCGGAGGCAGGCTCGTCGGAGAGGCGAACCTCACCGACAAGTTCGGCGAGGCGGCTGGCCGCGCAGGCGATTTCGCGCCATGCAGCAGGTCGGCGCAGGCTCCGTCTGGCGTGCCGTGCTGGCTACGCTCGCCAGGGATGAAAAGGGTTCCCGTCCAGAGCAGATCTCCGGATGACGGTGCACCTCGCCCCATGGTGGGCGCCAAATGTCGGGGGTTGGGTGCGACATATGCCAAAGGATGGCTTATCATGGTGGGAGCGAGTAGAACGTCGCCGGTGCCTGGAAACGGGATAAGGCGAAGGCATGCACGCCGGCGAATCTTACCCAGCTTCAGGGCTCTCCGTGGAGATAAAACCCCTACTGCTGCTCTGCGGGGTCTCCGCATGATCACTATGACAAAGTGTGTACAAGGTGGCTCCTTGAGCTGTTTCTTGGAGGTAGGAGAAGGCAAGGCTAGCTGTCCTCTTCCTCTACGGTCTGGTCTAGTGTTTATGGATTCGAACCCTTTGCATGGGTGCCCTGGGGGTTTATATAGGCCTACCCTCCAGGGGTACAATGGTAATCTGGCTGGGCACGGGACCCAGCCATCTGTCTCTCTGGCCGCCATCTTCTCCGCCGACCGCCGGGGCCCGCCGACTGGCCCAGTGCGGGGCCAACAGGCCTTGTCCGCCGCGGGCGGGTCTTGCCGGCTGCGGATTACTGTAGCCGTGCTTCTAATGACGCGGGCTTGGTCATGGGATCGTGGCAATAGCCCCGCCACCTGGAGGGCGATCACTGTTGCCATTCCCCGTCGTGTCTGGTTAATGGCGCATGGGGCCCGTGGGAGGGACTGGCCGACTCTCAGGGGCCGACTCCCAACGGGTCCGACTTGTGGTGCTCTCGTCGTCTTCTATATTCCCGCTGACTGGTGGGACCCGCCATCCCTGGGTCGTACCGGCCGGGCGTCGTGGGTACAGGACTCCGCCCACTGGGGCTGACGTCAGGGCCGGCATGGCAACAATGTTGCGCTCTCTGAAGGTACGGCGCACTGTGGCCATGCCTGCCCTTGGAAAGGGGCGGGAGTGGACCTTACTGTGGCCGCTCCCCGTCCCGTCTCTCCTTATGAGGGCACGGGGTCGGTTGGTGTCGCGGGCCGACTCCCCATGGCCGGCTTCTCTGGAAGTCGCCAGATTGGAGTCGGCTTGTCCCGAAGTCGTCGCTAGGACTCGGCCGTGATTGGGTAGTCGGCTGCCCTGCCGCCGACTCCTAGAAGGCGGCTCTCCGTCCTAGGGTCTTGAGGGGCGCAGCCTGCCCCGATGTCTTGAAAGGTTCTGGGGCTCGGGTTAGCCTACCCGTGGCCTATTACTCCTACAATCATCTTCTTCACCAGCAATGGAAATATAATCACATTGGTATGGGCACTCCCCTTGGCAACTGCCAAGCCTGGGGGAGGTGCCCCGGTATCGTATCACCATCACACTCCTATCTTTACCGCTTTCCTTAGTTCGATCCTTTTTAGTAATATCTTGATCTAGTAGAATAAAGTTTTAGTATGATTTAGTTTTGAGTTTTGCTTTATGATCCCTCTATGTAATCGAGTCCATGAGCTATATAATAAAGATTAGTGTTGGGTCAAGGGCTTCATTATTTTGTCGTGATCTTGAGGGAATAAAAGAAAATAGAAAGAATAAAAAGAAATAAAGAGATCATATTGATCTTATGGAGAGTAATGATTTCACATAGAAAGAGTATGATGATTAAAAGTTGTTGAGAGTTGACAAACATAGCTTTGGTCATCGTTGCAATTATAGGAAGTAATAAAGAAAAGAGAGGTTTCAAATATAAATATACTATCTTGGACATCTTTTATGAGTGTGAGCACTCATTAAAATATGACATGCTAAAGAGTTGATGTTGGACAAGGAAGACAACGTAATGGGTTATGTTTTCTTATATCTGAAATAAAGTATGTTGTCATGGATCATCCAACATGTTGAGCTTGCCTTTCCCCCTCATGCTAGCCAAATTCTTTGCACCAAGTAGAGATACTACTTGTGCTTCCAAATATCCTTAAACCCAGTTTTGCCACAAGAGTCCACCATATCTACCTATGGATTGAGTAAGATCCTTCAAGTAAGTTGTCATCGGTGCAAGCCATAAAAATTGCTCTCTAAATATGTATGATTGATTAGTGTGGAGGAAATAAGCTTTATACGATCTTGTGATGTAGAAGAAATAAAAGCGACGGACTGCATAATAAAGTTCTATATCACAAGTGGCAATATAAAGTTACGTTCTTTCGCATTAAGATTTCGTGCATCCAACCATAAAAGCGCATGGCAACCTCTGCTTCCCTCTGCCAAGGGCCTATCTTTTACTTCTACCTTATGGAAGAGTCATGGTGATCTTCACCATTCCCCTTTACATTTTATCCTTTGGCAAGCACCTCGTGTTGGAGAAGATCCTGATATATATATATATATATATATATATATATATATATATATATATATATATATATATATATATACTTGGATGTAAATTGGCATGAACTATTATTGTTGACATTACCCTTGAGGTAAAAGGTTGGGAGGCAAAACTATAAGCCCCTATCTTTCTCTGTGTCCGATTAAAACTCCGTAACCACAAGTATTGCGTGAGTGTTAGCAATTGTGAAAGACTAAATGATAGTTGAGTATGTGGACTTGCTGAAAAGCTCTGACATAGACTCTTTCCGACGTTATGATAAATTCCAATTGCTTCAATGACTGAGAGTATAGTTTGTTGGTTCTCAATGAAGTTTATGATTCATACTTGACATTGTGAATACATTATTACTTGAGCATAAGAAATCATATGACAATATCCATATATGTTGCTGTTATAAGAATGATCATGATGCCCTCATGTCCGTATTTTATTTTATTGACACCTCTAACTCTAAACATGTGGACATATTTATCGTTATCGGCTTCCGCTTGAGGACAAGCGAGGTCTAAGCTTGGGGGAGTTGATACGTCCATTTTGCATCATGCTTTTATATCTAAATTTATCGCATTATGGGCTGTTATTACACGTTATGTCACAATACTTATGCCTATTCTCTCTTATTTTACAAGGTTTACATAAGGAGGGAGAATGCCGACTGCTGCAATTCTGGGCTGGAAAAGGAGCAAATATTAGAGACCTATTCTGCACAACTCCAAAAGTCTTGAAACTCTATGAAAGTTAATTTTTGGAAATAATAAAATATAGTGAGTGAAGAAAATACCAGAGGGGACCCACACCCTGGGCACGAGGGTGGGGGTGCGCCCTACCCCCTGGGCGCGCCCCCAGCCTCGTGGGCCCCCTAGTGGCCCTCCGGTGCCCATCTTTTGCTATATGAAGTCTTTCGTCCGAGAAAAAATCATAAGCAAGCTTTCGGGATGAGACTCCACCGCCATGAGGCGGAACCTTGGCGGAACCAATCTAGGGCTCTGGCGGAGCTGTTCTGCCGGGGACACTTCCCTTCAGGAGGGGGAAATCATCGCCACCGTCATCACCAACGCTCCTCTCATCGGGAGGGGGCCAGTCTCCACTAGCATCTTCACCAGCACCATCTCCTCTCAAACCCTAGTTCATCTCTTGTATCCAATTCTTGTCTCTAAGTCTGAGATTGGTACCTGTAGGTTGCTAGTAGTGTTGATTACTCCTTGTAGTTGATGCTAGTTCGTTTATTTGGTGGAAGATCATATGTCCAAATCCTTTATGCATATTAATACCCCTCTGATTATGAACATGAATATGCTTTGTGAGTAGTTATGTTTGTTCCTGAGGACATGGGAGAAGTCTTGCTATTAGTAGTCATCTGAATTTGGTATTCGTTCGATATTTTGATGAGATGTATGTTGTCTCTCCTCTAGTGGTGTTATGTGAACGTCGACTTCATGAAACTTCACCATTATTTGAGCCTAGAGGAAGGCATTGGGAAGTAATAAGTAGATGATGGGTTGCTAGAGTGACAGAAGCTTAAACCCTAGTTTATGCGTTGCTTCGTAAGGGGCTGATTTGGATCCATATGTTTCATGCTATGGTTAGGTTTACCTTAATACTTCTTTTGTAGTTGCGGATGCTTGCAATAGGGGTTAATCATAAGTGGGATGCTTGTCCAAGTAAGGATAGCACCCAAGCACCGGTCCACCCACATATCAAATTATCAAAGTACCGAACGCGAATCATATGAACGTGATGAAAACTAGCTTGACGATAATTCCCATGTGTCCTCGGGAGCGCTTTTCTCTATATAAGAGTTTGTCCAGGCTTGTCCTTTGCTACAAAAAGGATTGGGCCACCTTGCTGCACTTTATTTACTTTTGTTACTTGTTGCTCGTTACAAATTATCTTATCACAAAACTATCTGTTACCTATAATTTCGGTGCTTGCAGAGAATACCTTGCTGAAAACCGCTTATCATTTCCTTCTGCTCCTCGTTGGGTTCTACACTCTTACTTATCGAAAGGACTACGATAGATCCCCCATACTTGTGGGTCATTAGGATACGAATTGGTATGCCGACATCGGAGCTACAAACCACATTACCGGCGAACTTGACAAGCTGACAATGCGGGAAAGGCACAATGAAGGCGATCAAATTCACACGGCAAGTGGTTTAGGTATGGAGATCACACATATTGGCAGTACAATTGTTAGAAAGCCCATAAAAAATTACACTTGAAAGATGTCTTACATGTTCGTGAAACATCCCAAAATCTTATTTATGTCCATAGATTCACTCTTGACAACAATGTTCTTATAGAGTTTTATCCTCACTTTTTCTTGGTTACGGACCTAGCAACAAGGAGAGTCATTCTTAGAGGACGGTGCGTGGGAGGCCTCTACCCACTCATATCATCATCATCATCATCATCATCTTGGTTCAACAAACAAGCATATGTCGTCACCAAGCCATCTTCAGCAAAGTGGCATAGTCGTTTAGGTCATCCATCTTCAGTAATTGTTAGTTATATTCTTAGTAAAAATAAACTCTCATATGAGTTCAGTGTTGAGTCAGTTTGTGGTCCCTGTCAACAGGCCAAAAGCATTCTGTTACCCTATCCTATTTCTACTAGTGTATCCAATGCTCCACTATAACTTATATTCTCTGGGGGCCAGCCCCCACTTCAGTTGGTAGATTTTCCTATTATGTAAACTTAATTGTTGATTATAGTAAATTTACTTGGATTTACTTGTTAAGAAGCGGTCTGATGTCTTCCAAGTTTTTATTAACTTTCAAAATCTTGTTGAACGCAAACTGAATTCTAAGATCATTGTTATGCAAACCGACTGGGGTGGTGAGTATGAGAAACTTAACTCCTTCTTTCAAATACTTGGCATCTCACATCATATCTTTTGCCCTCATGCTCACCAACAGAATGGATCAGCTGAAAGAAAGCATCGTCATATTGTTGATGTAGGACTTGCATTTCTAGCAAATGGATATATGCCACTCAAGTTTTTGGATGAAGCCTTCTTAACTGCTACCTATCTCATTAACTTGCTTCCAAACAATGTCATTAAGCTTGAAACACCCATCACATGGCTTCTTGGGGTAACACCTAATTACGCATCTCTTCGTATCTTTGGTTGCACATGTTGGCCAAATCTTCGACCCTACAACACACGTAAACTTGCTTTCCGCTCAAAACAGTGCGTCTTCTTAGGCTATAGCCCTATGCATAAAGGGGTAAAATGCCTAGATGTTCCTACCGGCAGGGTTTACATATCTCGAGATGTTGTTTTTGATAAATCCATGTTCCCTTTTGCATCGCTTCATCCCAATGCAGGTGCTCTTTGATACGTCTCTAACGTATCTGTAATTTTTGATTGCTCCATGCTATATTATCTACTGTTTTGGACTATATTGGGCTTTATTTTCCACTTTTATATTATTTTTGGGACTAACCTATTAACCGGAGGCCCAGCCCAGAATTGCAGTTTTTTGCCTATTTCAGTGTTTCAAAGAAACGGAATATCAAACAGAGTCCAAACAGAAAAATCCTTTCTGGAACGTGATTTTCTTCCCGAGTAAGATCCAGGAGACTTGGACCCTACGCCAAGAAAGCTCCAAGTAGGGCACGAGGTAGGGGGGCGCGCCCTACACCCCCAGGCGCACCCCCCACCCTCATAGGCCCACCGAAGCTCCACCGACGTACTTCTTCCTCCTATATATACCCACGTATCCCCAAACAATCAGAACAGGAGCCGAAAACCTAATTCCACCGCCGCAACCTTCTGTATCCACGAGATCCCATCTTGGGGCCTGTTCTGGAGCTCCACTGGAGAGGGCCGTCATCACAGAGGGCTTCTACATCATCATAGCCTCTCCGATGAAGTGTGAGTAGTTTACCTCAGACCTTCGGGTCCATAGTTATTAGCTAGATGGCTTCTTCTCTCTTTTTGGATCTCAATACAATGTTCTCCCCCTCTCTTGTGGAGATCTATTCGATGTAATCTTCTTCTTTTGCGGTGTGTTTGTTGAGACCGATGAATTGTGGGTTTATGATCAAGTCTATCTATGAATAATATTTGAATCTTCTCTGAATTCTTTTATGTACGATTGGTTATCTTTGCAAGTCTCTTCGAATTATCCGTTTGGTTTGGCCGACTAGATTGGTAGTTCTTGCCATGGGAGAAGTGCTTAGCTTTGGGTTCGATCTTGCGGTGTCCTTTCCCAGTGACAGAAGGGGCAGCAAGGCACGTATTGTATCGTTGCCATCGAGGATAACAAGATGGTGTTTATTTCATATTGCATGAATTTATCTCTCTACATCATGTCATCTTGCTTAAAGCGTTACTCTATTTTTAACTTAATACTCTAGATGCATGCTGGATAGCAGTCGATGAGTGGAGTAATAGTAGTAGATGCAGAATCGTTTCGATCTACTTGTCACGGACGTGATGCCTATATACATGATCATGCCTAGATATTCTCATAACTATGCTCAACTCTGTCAATTTCTCAATAGTAATTTGTTCACCCACCGTAGAAAACTTATGCTCTTGAGAGAAGCCACTAGTGAAACCTATGGCCCCCAGGTCTATTCTCATCATATCAATCTCCATCACTTTAATCTTGCTTTGTTTTTACTTTGCCTTTTACTTTTCACTTTGCATCTTTATACCAAAAATACCAAAAATATTATCTCTATCAGATCTCACTCTCGTAAGTGACCGTGAAGGGATTGACAACCCCTAATCGCGTTGGTTGCGAGTTGCTATCGATTTGTGCAGGTACGAGGGACTTGAGCGTGGCCTCCTACTGGATTGATACCTTGGTTCTCAAAAACTGAGGGAAATACTTACGCTACTCTGCTGCATCATCCTCTCCTCTTCGGGGAAAACCAACGCAAGCTCAAGAGGTAGCACTCTTCTCCGCAAGGAAATTCTTCTTCTCCCATCAAATCTTCGAAACTTTGAACATGGGGAAGACAATTGTACTAACCAATATGCTGATGATTCTGTTGTGCCTAGTTCCAATCTTATGCCTGTGCAGGTTGCTGGCAAAAATAGTGGTCAAAACAATCAAAATCATGAAAATATGGTTCAAAATGATGTATTATTTCATGCTCCAGAATGGGACGAAGCTGGTGCAGATCTCGGAGCTGATTCGGTGGCGCCTGCCACCCCTGTACGTCTGCAGGCATCGAATCCCGGGGGTGCATCCCCCTCGGATCTCGCTCCAGGTGACAGCGGGCCAGGCTCCGGGAGCAGCCACTCCCACGCTGCCGCGTCACCCGACCGCAGGGTCAGCCGCGCCAGCGGATCCGCTTCGCACCGCGCACGCATGCAACTGCCAGCGGATGGTGGATCTTCTGCGCCGACCAGCCCTACGGGTTCCCAAGCGTCCAGTGGCCGGGGGCCACATCGTGGACCACTGGATCTTCTCTGCACCCTGGCGCACCACCACCTGATGGGTCAGCGGCTCAGGGATCTTATGCGGATTCTGTGCACTGATACGTCTCCAACGTATCTATAATTTTTGATTGTTCTATGCTATTGTATTATCTGTTTTGAATGATCAATGGGCTTTATTATACACTTTTATATTATTTTTGGGACTAACCTATTAACTAGAGGCCCAGCCCAAATTGTTGTTTTTTGCCTATTTCAGTGTTTCGAAGGAAAGGAATATCAAACGGAGTCCAAACGGAATGAAACCTTCGGGAACGTGATTTTCGGAACAAACGTGATCCAGAAGACTTGGAGTGGATGTCAAGCAACCAATGACGAGGCCACGAGGAAGGGGGCACGCCTACCCCCAGGGCACGCCCTCCACCCTCATGGGCCCCTCATTGCTCCACCGACCTACTTATTCCTCCTATATATACCTACGTACCCTAGAAACATCAGAACAGGAGCTAAAAACCTAATTCCACCGCCGCAACCTTCTGTACCCATGAGATCCCATCTTGGGGCCTTTTCTGGCGCCCCGCCGGAGGGGGCATTGATCACGGAGGGCTTCTACAGCAACATCTAGCCTCTCCGATGATGTGTGACTAGTTTACCTCAGACCTTCGGGTCCATAGTTATTAGCTAGATGGCTTCTTCTCTCTCTTTGGATCTCAATACAAAGTTCTCCTCGATCTTCTTGGAGATCTATTCGATGTAATCTTCTTTTGTAGTGTGTTTGTCGAGATCTGATGAATTGTTGGTTTATGATCAAGATTATCTATGAACACTATTTGAATCTTCTCTGAATTCTTTTATGTATGATTGGTTATCTTTGCAAGTCTCTTCGAATTATCAGTTTGGTTTGGCCTACTAGAGTGATCTTTCTTGCAATGGGAGAAGTGCTTCGCTTTGGGTTCAATCATGCGATGCTCGATCCCAGTGACAGTAGGGGAAACAACACGTATTGTATTGTTGCCATCGAGGATAACAAGATGGGGTTTATATCATACTGCATGAGTTTATCCCTCTACATCATGTCATCTTGCTTAATGCGTTACTCTGTTCTTATGAACTTAATACTCTAGATGCATGCTGGATAGCGGTCGATGTGTGGAGTAATAGTAGTAGATGCAGGCAGGAGTCGGTCTACTTGTCATAGACGTGATGCCTATATACATGAGCATGCCTAGATATTCTCATAATCATGCACTTTTCTATCAATTGCTCGACAGTAATTTGCTCACCCACCGTAATACTTATCTTATCCTGAGAGAAGCCACTAGTGAAACCTATGGCCCCCGGGTCTATTTTCCATCATATTAATCTCCCGTCAACGAGCTATTTCTTGCACGGTTTATTTTGCAATCTTTACTTTTAATCTTTATCATAAAAATACCAAAAAATAGTATCTTATCATCTCTATCAGATCTCACTTTTGCAAGTGGTCGTGAAGGGATTGACAACCCCTTTATCGCGTTGGTTGCAAGGTTCTTATTTGTTTGTGTAGGTACGAGGGACTTGCGTGCGGCCTCCTACTAGATTGATACCTTGGTTCTCAAAAAACCGAGGGAAATACTTACGCTACTTTGCTGCATCACCCTTTCCTCTTCAAGGGAAAACCAACGCATGCTCAAGAGGTAGCAAGAAGGATTTCTGGCGCCGTTGCTGGGGAGTATACGCACAAGTCAAGACATACCAATTACCCATCACAAACTCTTATCCCTCGCATTACATTATTTGCCATTTGCCTCTCGTTTTCCTCTCCCCCACTTCACCTTTGTCGTTTTATTCGCCCTTCTTCCGTTCGTTCTTTTTTTTTGCTTGTGTTACCATGTACCTTCCTTTTGCTTGCATCTTCGCTCACTAGAAGTTTATGGATCCTCATCCACTTGCTAATCTGTTTAAGATATCCAAGTATGATGAACCTATTTCTAGTGATTTGAGTGCACTAGATTTCTTTATGAAGTTTTGCTTGAAATTCATGAATCTGAAATTTGTGATGAAGTACTTTATGGAGTGATTCACGATGGATCTTTGAATAGAAAGCATGACTCCAATGATGATAGTATAAATTCTATTAATGTTAATTGTGCTTATAATATGCAAAACCCTAATCTTGGGGATGCTAGTTTGGCTATGTCTACTACTTGTTGCAATTATCATGATTGGGGTGATTCTTCTTATGATCTTTAAAATTTATCTAAGCCCCATGATGAATATGAGATTGATTATAATGTTTGCAATAATATTGAAAGTGGGTTTGGAAGAGTGTCAACTTTAGATCCCACATATTTGGAGAATGTTCAATCTTATGAAGTTTTTGATAAAAGTAGGTTTGGAGAGGTCATGACTTTAATTAATGTTAATCCCACCATTTTGGAAGAGTGTAAACTTTGCATACATGTGGGTCGTGTTAAGAATATGTTTTGTGATAGCTATATTGTTGAATTTGCTTATCATCCGACATGTAATTATTATGAGAGAGGAAATTTTGGTTGTAGAAATTTTCATGTTACTAAATTACCTCTCGTTATGTTGAGATTGCTATTGTTTCTTTCCGCTTCCTTGCATATGCTAGTTTTTGCTTGCCTTGATAATTTGTTTGTCTATAAAGATGCCTATGCATAGGTGATACGTCTCCAACGTATCTATAATTTTTTATTGCTTCTTGCTATATTATATTCTGTTTTGGATGATTAATGGGCTTTGTTATACACTTATATATTATTTTTGGGACTAACCTATTAACCGGAGGCCCAACCCAAATTGTTGTTTTTTTGCCTATTTCAGAGTTTCGCAGAAAAAGAATATCAAATGGAGCCCAAACGGAATGAAACCTTCGGGAACGTGATTTTCGAAACAAACGTGATCCAGAGGACTTGGAGTCTATGTCAAGAAATCAACCAGGAGAGCACGAGGCAGGGGGGCGCGCCCTCCACCCTCTTGGGGCCCACGTTGCTCCACCGATGTACTTCTTCCTCCTATATATACCTACGTACCCCCAAACCAACAGAAGCATCCACGAAAACCTAATTCCACCGCCGCAACCTTCTGTACTCATGAGATCCTATCTTGGGGCCTTTTTCGGCGTCCTGCCAGAGGGGGCATCGATCATGGAGGGCTTCTACATCAACACCATAGCCTCTCCGATGATGTGTGAGTAGTTTACCTTAGACCTTCGGGTCCATAGTTATTAGCTAGATGGCTTCTTCTCTCTCTTTGGATCTCAATACAAAGTTCTCCACGATTCTCGTGGAGATCTATTCGATGTAATCTTCTTTTGCGGTGTGTTTGTTGAGACCGATGAATTGTGGGTTTATGATCAAGTTTATCTATGAACAATATTTGAATCTTCTCTGAATTCTTTTATGTATGATTGGTTATCTTTGCAAGTCTCTTCGAATTATCAGTTTGGTTTGGCCTACTAGATTGATCTTTCTTGCAATGGGAGAAGTGCTTAGCTTTGGGTTCAATCTTGCGGTGTCCTTTCCCAGTGACAGTAGGGGCAGCAAGGCACGTATTGTATTGTTGCCATCGAGGATAACAAGATGGGGTTTATATCATATTGCATGAGTTTATCCCTCTACATCATGTCATCTTACTTAAAGCATTACTCTATTCTTTTGAACTTAATACTCTAGATGCATGCTGGATAGCGGTCGATGTGTGGAGTAATAGTAGTAGATGCAGGCAGGAGTCGGTCTACTTGTCGCGGACGTGATGCCTATATACATGATCATACATAGATATTCTCATAACTATGCTCAATTCTATCAATTGCTCAATAGTAATTTGTTCACCCACCGTAATACTTGTGCTCTTGAGAGAAGCAACTAGTGAAACCTATGGCCCCCAGTTCTATTTTCCATCATATTAATCTTCCAACACTTACCTATTTTTATTGCCTTTTACTTTACTTTGCATCTTTATTATAAAAGTACCAAAAATATTATCTTATCATATCTATCAGATCTCACTTTCGTAAGTGACCGTGAAGGGATTGACAGCCCCTTTATTGCGTTGGTTGCGATGTTTTTATTTGTTTGTGTAGGTGCGAGGGACTTGAACGTGGCCTCCTACTGGATTGATACCTTCGTTCTCAAAAACTGAGGGAAATACTTACGCTACTTTACTGCATCACCCTTTCCTCTTCAAGGGAAAACTAACGCAGTGCTCAAGAGGTAGCAAGGAAGATTTCTGGCGCCGTTGCCGGGGAGTCTACGCAAAAGTCAACATACCAAATACCCATCACAAACTCTTATCTCCTGCATTACATTATTTGCCATTTGCCTCTCGTTTTCCTCTCCCCCACTTCACCGTTGTCGTTTTATTCGCCCTCTCTTTTTCCCTTCGCCTCTTTACCGCTCGCCTTGTCGTCATGGCTAGTCCTTTATCTACTCCTTTATCTCCCGAGAATGTAGTTCTTAATTTTAAACAAAGGGAGGGAGAAAATCTAAAAGATGCTTGGTATAGAATCTACAATGCTCAACATAGATCTACCCGAAAGCAATCTACTACCATTCTTCTTCGCAATTTTTATGTAGGCGTTGCTCCTTGGTATAGATATATTCTTGATACCATTACCGGAGGGAATATCTTGGGTAGCCATACTTTTGATTCTTATAATGCTATGATAGATTTGTTTGGCTCACCACCTCTTTTGGTTAATGGAACTATGTTAACTTTGGAGCATGTAATGCAAAGACATGAAACTATTGAAAATAAAGTTGGTACCATAGAGTTAATTGAAAATTTGTATAAAAAATCCACAACCAAATTACCCAATATGGATCTAAGGTAGGAGTCACTATGAAAAATATTAAGGAAAAGGAACCCATAGTTAATGAAAGAATAAATCAGTATTCCACTAGGATCGATAAACTTGAGGGTATCATTACCAACTTGGGGACCGCCTTTTCTTCCGTAAAGAATATGCCAAGTCCTCCTACTAAAATTGCCAAGCTTATGTACGTTCCTAAAAAAAGGGTGAATCATCTAATAAGGAAACTGCGGATCTCAAATCAATAAGTGTTCATCCCAATCTCTTTGCTATTATTAAAGAACTATTTGCTACAAATGATTTTTTTCGATTTTGTGCCTAGAAATTTGATAATTAATAGAAAGAAATAAACTCCTAAGGGTGATAGGTGTCTTATTGAAGAATTGCCTACCAAATATGGCAATACCTAGATCTATCCTTGTTTTTATGCCTAGCTAGGGGCGTTAAACGATAGCGCTTGTTGGGAGGCAACCCAATTTTATTTTTAGTTTTTCTTCTTTTTGATTCTGTTTAGTAATAAGTAATCCATATATCTTTTGTTTATATGTGATTTTGTGTTTTAGTTAGTGTTTGTGCCAAGTAGAACCCTTGGGAAGACTTGGGGAAAGTCTTTGCGATCTTGCTGTAAAAAACAGAAACTTTAGCGCTCACGAGATTGGCTTCAACTTTTTACTGGAGAGTGATATTTAGTTGATTATTTTTGCATATGATTAATAGATCAATTCCTCACGTATAGAAATTTATTTTAGAATTTTTGGAGTTCCAGAAGTTTGCGTTAGTTACAGATTACAACAGACTTGTCTGTTTTTGACAAATTCTGTTTTTCATGTGTTGTTTGCTTATTTTGATGAATCTATGGACAGTAAAATAGTTTATAAACCATAGAGAAGTTGGAATATAGTAGGTTTAACACCAATATAAATAGATAATGAGTTCATTACAGTAACTTGAAGTGGTGTTTTGTTTTGTTTCGCTAACGGAGCTCACGAGATTTTCTGTTAAGTTTTGTGTTGTGAAGTTTTTTTTTTGAATATTTAGTGTGAGGCAAAGCCCCACAGCCCTTTATTGAATTAAGAAAAACTGTGCAAGCAAAATACAGACTATACAAAGAAAGAAAGGAAAGAAAAATCTAAGACTAAACATCCCTACCTATTTACAATAGAGAATTAACCCAAGCCAAGAGTTTCGGTCTGATACAATCCTTCACCCTGTGGGCAAGCAGTGAGATGTCATGGATGAATTTACACTTCCAAGCACTGAATGTAGCTCTCTCAGCCCTGAAGGTTCTACCATTTCTTAAAATCCAAATGTTCCAGGCTGCCGTCAGCATGACTTCAAAGAAGAAAGGGTGCCTAAAGCTGGACCTAGCATGCATGATACATTGCAAGACATTAGAGCCCCCGATCCAATCAATGCCTAGATAGCTCCAGACCCTTGAGCTGAAGGTGCAGTTAAAGAACAAATGTATTCTATCCTCATACACCAGCTCACTGCAAATGAGACAAAAATTATCCTCTTGGCTTGAGCGCCAGTGTCTTCTAACCAACATGTCCTTGGTGTTCAGCCTGTCAAAAAAGAGGAGCCACCCAAACACTTTTATCTTCATGGTGCACCTACTCTGCCACAACCACTTGCAAGGTTGTATTGTAGGTAGATGGGAGTGCATGATCGTGTAGAAGCTCTTTGCAGTGTACTCTCCTGATTTGGCAGGCCATATCCAAACATCAGGTATCGTTGGGTCTCTGTCTAACTGCATGATCCAACCTTCCAGTATATGTAATTCAGCAGCAGCCTCATGAGAAATAGGTAGATAAAACATGGAGAAGAGATCATGTGATTGAATAAATTCCTGCACAGAGATCTTATCATTATTGGAAAATGAAAACAACCTCGGCAATCTCCAACATAGTGGCCTAGTAGAACCCCCAATGTACCAAGAATCTGTCCAAAACAAAATTGAATCTCCCATGTTGATGTTAACCGAGGCAATAGCAGTATAAGCCTCATGCAGCTTCAGAACATCCCTCCACCAGAAAGATCCAACTTCAGCTGTTGCCTGTGGAACACCATGATCATAGTAGCTATTCCATATCAGGGTCACCCAAGGAATGTCGACCTTGTTGTAGAACTTGTGGAGATGCTTGATAAGGAGTCCTTTGTTCTGGATATTCATATTGATAACTCCTAGACCCCCTTTATCTTTAGGCCTGCAAACAAGATCCCAGGCTGCCAGAGACTGTTTGGGAGCATCACTATTCCCCCTCCAAAGGCATTGCCTAAAGATTCTGTCAAGCTGCTTGATGATCCCTGGTGGAATCTGCAAGATGCAGAGAAAATATATTGGCAAAGATGTGAGGACCGAGGTAAGAAGTTGCAAACGAGAGCCCTGATTCAGCATGGATGAACTTGCAGTTAGTCTCCTCTCAAGACTGTCTACCAGGGGCATTAGGTCTATGATCCTTGGCCTTGTAGTTCCCAAAGGCAATCCCAAATAGGTAAAAGGGAGCAGTCCAATCTTACAGCCCAGGATTGCAGCAATTCTGGAGGCCTCTTCGTCACTCATATTCAGAGGGATCATTGAGGATTTAGCAAAGTTGACCTTTAAACCTGTGGACTGTTGGAAGGTCAGCAGCATGTTCTTCAATGCAACAAGCTCCTCATCCTTAGCTGAAAGAAACAGAATTGTGTCGTCTGCATATTGGATGATGGGAAACTCTTTGTCATGGGTTTGAATAGGCAAAGATAGGGTGCCATGTGCCAACATTTGGTTGACCACTGACTGCAACAAATCCACTGCTATGACAAACAACAGCGGTGACAGAGGATCACCCTGCCTGACACCACATTTGCACTTAAATTGTTTTCCAGGAATGCCATTTAACAACACAGACGAAGAACCTGTGGATAGCAATTGTTTTACCCAAGAAATCCATTTGGCATCAAACCCTTTATGCTGCAACATCTGAAGAATAACTTCACGTTCAACGGTGTCAAATGCCTTGGCAAAATCCAGCTTGAGGATTATAATTGGTCGTTTGGACTGCTTACATTGATGAATATATTCAAAACTCCAGGCAAGGCAGTCATGGATAGACCGACCCTTGAGGAACCCATACTGACTTTTGTGGATACACCGAAGGATCACCTTCTGCAACCGGTTGGCCAACAGCTTTGTCAGAAATTTAAGACAGGTGTTTGTGAGAGATATTGGCCGAAAATCATCGGGCCCTTCAGGTGAAATGATCTTGGGGATGAGCGTAATAAGGGAACCATTGATGTTTTCCAACGAGATCTTCCCTTCATAAAAGTCATGTATCATCCGCAAGAAATCCTACTCAATTATAGGCCAACAGCGCTTGACAAACATCCCGTTAAATCCATCCGGTCCAGGTGCCCGATCCACGGGTAATTCCTTCAGAACTTTGTTTATCTCTTCATCAGTAAACGGTAAGGAGAGCTCCTCCAGCCCCGGGGTGGGTTGAATTAATTGAGAAAAATCAAAGCCCATATTGATCCCCTGGGCCTGGCCCATCCTAGATTTGAACGAGGCCCAGAGAATTCCTGCCATCTGTGCGTGGTCAGTCACAGGATCACTCATGGAGTTTGGTTTTCAAGAAGATTTGGTGGATTATGGAACAAGGAGTGGCAAGATCCTAAGCTTGGGATGCTCATGGCACTCCAAGATAATCTAAGGACACCAAAAATCCAAAGCTTGGGGATGCCCCGGAAGGCATCCCCTCTTTCGTCTACTTCCATCGGTAACTTTACTTGGAGCTATATTTTTATTCAACACATGTTATGTGTTTTACTTGGAGCGTCTTGTATGGTTTGAGTCTTTCCTTTTTAGTTTAACACAATCATCTTTTTTGTACACACCTTTTGATAGAGACACACATGATTCGGAATTTATTAGAATACTCTATGTGCTTCGCTTATATCTTTTGAGCTATATAGTTTTTGCTCTAGTGCTTCACTTATATCTTTTAGACCACCACGGTGGTTTTGTTTTATAGAAACTATTATTCTCTCATGCTTCACTTATATTATTTTGAGAGTCTTAAACAGCATGGTAATTTGCTTTAATTATGAAATTAATCCTAATATGCTAGGTATTCAAGACTAGTAAAAACTTTCTTATGAGTGTGTTGAATACTAAGAGAAGTTCGATGCTTGATAATTATTTTGAGATATGGAGGTAGTGATATTAAAGTTGTGCTAGTTGAGTAGTTGTGAAATTGAGAAATACTTGTGTTGAAGTTTGCAAGTCCCGTAGCATGCACGTATAGTAAACGTTATGTAACAAATTTGAAACATGAGGTGTTCTTTGATTGTCTTCCTTATGAGTGGCGGTCGGGGACGAGCGGTGGTCTTTTCCTACCAATCTATCCCCCTAGGAGCATGCGCGTAGTGCTTGGTTTTTTATGACTTGTAGATTCTTGCAATAAGTACGTGAGTTCTTTATGACTAATGTTGAGTCCATGGATTATACACATTCTTATCTTTCCATCATTGCTAGCCTCTTCGGTACCGTGCATTGCCCTTTCTCACATTGAGAGTTGGTGCAAACTTCGCCGGTGCATCCAAAACCCGTGATATGATATGCTCTGTCACACATAAACCTCCTTATATCTTCCTCAAAACAGCCACCATACCTACCTATTAAGGCATTTCCATAGCCATTCCGAGGTATATTGCCATGCGACTTTCCACCATTCCGTTTATCATGACACGTTCAACATTGTCATATTTCTTTGCATGATCATCTCGTTGACATCGTATTTGTGGCAAAGCCATCATTCATAATTTTTCATACATGTCACTCTTGATTCACTGCCTATCCTGGTACACCGCCGGAGGCATTCATATAGAGTCATACTTTGTTCTAGTATCGAGTTGTAATCATTGAGTTCTAAATAAATAGAAGTGTGATGATCATCATTCATAGAGCATTGTCACAATAAAAAAATAGAAAGGCCAAATAAAAAAAAGGGGGAGGCCCAAAAAAAGAGAGAAAATAAAAAGGGACAATGCTACTATACTTTTTTTCCACACTCGTGCTTCAAAGTAGCACCATGATCTTCATGATAGAGAGTCTCTTGTTTTGTCACTTTCATATACTAGTGGGAATTTTTCATTATAGAACTTGGCTTGTATATTCCAACAATGGGCTTCCTCAAATGCCCTAGGTCTTCGTGAGCAAGCAAGTTGGATGCACACCCACTTAGTTTCTTTTGTTGAGCTTTCATGCATTTATAGATCTAGTGCATCCATTGCATACCAATCCCTACTCCTTGCATTAACATCAATCGATGGGCATCTCCATAGCCCATTGATTAGCCGCATTGATGTGAGATTTTCTCCTTTTTTGTCTTCTCCACATAACCCCCATCATTATATTCTATTCCACCCATAGTGTTATATACATGGCTCATGCTCATGTATTGCGTGAAGTTTGAAAAAAGTTTAAGATTACTAAAGTACGAAACAATTGCTTGGCTTGTCATCGGGGTTGTGCATGATGAGAGCATTCTTGTGTGACGAAAATGGAGCATGACTAAACTATATGATTTTGTAGGGATGAACTTTCTTTGGCCATGTTATTTTGAGAAGACATAATTGCTTAGTTAGTATGCTTGAAGTATTAATGCAATTATGTCAATATTAAACTTTTATCTTGAATCTTTTGGATCTGAATATTCATACCACAATTAAGAGGGTTACATTAAAAAATTATGCCAAGTAGCATTTCGCATCAAAAATTCTGTTTTTATCATTTACCTACTCGAGGACGAGCATGAATTAAGCTTGGGGATGCTTGATACGTCTCCAACGTATCTATAATTCTTGATTGCTTCATGCTATATTATATTCTATTTTGGATGATTAATGGGCTTTGTTATACACTTTTATATTATTTTTGGGACTAACCTATTAACCGGAGGCCCAGCCCAAATTGCTGTTTTTTTGCCTATTTCATAGTTTCGCATAAAAAGAATATCAAACGGAGTCCAAACGGAATGAAACCTGCGGGAATGTGATTTTGGGAAAAACGTGATCCAGAGGACTTGGAGTCTACGTCAAGAAATCAACCAGGAGAGCACGAGCCAGGGGACGCGCCTACCCCCCTGGGCGCGCCCTCCACCCTCGTGGGGCCCACGTTGCTCCACCTACGTACTTCTTCCTCCTATATATACCTACGTACCCCCAAACCAACACAAGCATCCACGAAAACCTAATTCCACCGCCGCAACCTTCTGTACTCGTGAGATCCCATCTTGGAGCCTTTTCCGGCGTCCTGGCGGAGGGGCATCGATTACGGAGGTCTTCTACATCAACACCATAGCCTCTCCGATGATGTGTGAGTAGTTTACCTCAGACCTTCGGGTCCATAGTTATTAGCTAGATGGCTTGTTCTCTCTCTTTGGATCTCAATACAAAGTTCTCCATGATTCCCGTGGAGATCTATTCAATGTAATCTTCTTTTGCGGTGTGTTTGTTGAGACCGATGAATTGTGGATTTATGGTCAAGTTTATCTATGAACAATATTTGAATCTTCTCTGAATTCTTTTATGTATGATTGGTTATCTTTGCAAGTCTCTTCGAATTATCAGTTTGGTTTGGCATACTAGATTGATCTTTCTTGCAATGGGAGAAGTGCTTAGCTTTGGGTTCAATCGTGCGGTGTCCTTTCCTAGTGATAGCAGGGGCAGCAAGGCACGTATTGTATTGTTGCCATCGAGGATAACAAGATGGGGTTTATATCATATTGCATGAGTTTATCCCTCTACATCATGTCATCTTACTTAAAGCATTACTTTGTTCTTTTGAACTTAATACTCTAGATGCATGCTGGATAGCGGCCGATGTGTGGAGTAATAGTAGTAGATGTAGGCAGGAGTCGGTCTACTTGTCGCACACGTGATGCCTATATATATGATCATACCTAGATATTCTCATACTATGCTCAATTCTATCAATTGCTCAACAGTAATTTGTTCACCCACCGTAATACTTATGCTCTTGAGAGAAGCCACTCGTGAAACCTATGGCCCCCGTGTCTATTTTCCATCATATTAATCTTCCAACACTTAGCTAATTCAATTGCCTTTTATTTTACTTTGCATCTTTATTACAAAAATACCAAAAGTATTATCTTATCATATCTATCAGATCTCACTTTCGTAAGTGACTGTGAAGGGATTGACAACCCCTTTATTGTGTTGGTTGTGAGGTTTTTATTTGTTTGTGTAGGTGCGAGGGACTTGAACATGGTCTCCTACTGGATTGATACCTTGGTTCTCAAAAACTGAGGGGAAATACTTACGCTACTTTACTGCATCACCCTTTCCTCTTCAAGGGAAAACCAATGCAGTGCTCAAGTAGTAGCAATAGGAAATATGTTAGACTTATATGTGTTTGTCACGTGTTTTATGATGCTCTCTTTGTGCTTCAATTCTTGTCTTTCATGTGAGCATCGTTGAAATCTTATGCCTAGCTAAAAGGCCTTTAAAAAGCGCTTGTTGGGAGACAACCCAATATATTTCCTTTATATTTTTGAATAAATAATCCATCTAGCTTCTGTTTAGATGTGGTTTTATGTTGTAATTAGTGTTTGTGCCAAGTAGAACCTTTGGGAACACTTGGGTGAACTCTTTTTTGATCTTGCTGTAAAAAACAGAAATTTTAGTGCTCACGAGATTAGCTACAACTTTTTACTGGAGAGTGTCATTTAGTTTATTCTTTTTGCAGATGATTAATAGATAATTTTTTTGACTAAATTACTCACGTCTAGCAATTTATTTTATAATTTTTGGAGTTCCAGAAGTTTGCATTAGTTACAGATTACTACAGACTGTTCTGTTTTTGACAGATTCTGTTTTTCGCGTGTTGTTTGCTTATTTTGATGAATCTATGGCTAGTAATGGAGCTTATGAACCATAGAAAAGTTTAAATACAGTAGGTTTAACACCAAAATAATGAGTTCACTACAGTACCTTGAAGTGGTGTTTTGTTTTCTTTCGCTAACGGAGCTCACGAGATTTTCTGTTAAGTTTTGTGTTGTGAAGTTTTCAAGTTTTGGGTAAAGATTTGATGGATTATGGAACAAGGATTGGCAACAGCCTAAGCTTGGGGATTCCAATGGCACCCCAAGGTAAAATTCAAGGACAACCAAAAGCCTAAGCTTGGGTATGCCCCGGAAGGCATCCCCTCTTTCGTCTTCGTCTATCGGTAACTTTACTTGGGGCTATATTTTTGTTCACCACATGATATGTGTTTTGCTTGGAGCGTCTTGTATGATTTGAGTCTTTACTTTTTAGTTCACCACAATCATACTTGTTGTAAAAACCTTTTGAGAGAGACACACATGATTCGGAATTTGCTAGAATACTCTATGTGCTTCACTTATATCTTTTGAGCTATATAGTTTTTGTCTCTAGTGCTTCACTTATATCTTTTAGAGCACGGTGGTGGTTATATTTTATAGAAATTATTGATCTCTCATGCTTCACTTATATTATTTTGAGAGTCTTAAAACAGCATGGTAATTGCTTTAATTATGAAATTAATCCGAATGATAGGCATCCAAGATGAGCATAATAAAAACTTCCATATTAAGTTCATTGGATATCATGAGAAGTTTGATGCTTGATAAGTGTTTTGAGATATAAAGGTGGTAATATTAAAGATGTTCTAGTTGAGTAGTTGTGAATTTGAGAAATACTTGTGTTGAAGTTTGCAAGTCCCGTAGCATGCACGTATGGTGAACGTTGTGTAACAAATTTGAAACATGAGGTGTTCTTTGATTGTCATCCTTATGAGTGGCGGTCGGGGATGAGCGATGGTCGTTTCCTACCAATCTATCCCCCTAGGAGCATGCGTGTAGTGCTTGATTTTTGATGACTTGTAGATTTTTGCAATAAGTATGTGAGTTCTTTATGACTAATGTTGAGTCCATGGATTATACGCACCCTCAACCTTCCATCATTGCTAGCCTCTTCGGTACCGTGCATTGCCCTTTCTCACCTTGAGAGTTGGTGCAAACTTCGCCGGTGCATCCAAACCCCGTGATACGATACGCTCTATCACACATAAACCTCCTTATATCTTCCTCAAAACAGTCACCATACCTACCTATAATGGCATTTCCATAGCCATTCGAGATATATTGCCATGCAACTTTCCACCATTCTGTTTATTATGACACGCTTCATCATTGTCATATTGCCTTGCATGATCATGTAGTTCACATTGTATTTGTGGCAAAGCCACCATGCATATTATTTCATACATGTCACTCTTGATTCATTTCCTATCCCGGTACACCGTCGGAGGCATTCATATAGAGTCATATATTGTTCTAAGTATCGAGTAGTAATCATTGAGTCGTAAATAAATAGAAGTGTGATGATCATCATTAATAGAGCATTATCCCAAATAAAAAAGGGAGAAAGGCCAAATAAAAAAAGAGAAAGGCCCAAAAAAGAAAAAAAGAGAGAGATAAAAGGGGACAATGCTACTATCCTTTTTCCACAGTTGTGCTTCAAAGTAGCACCATGATCTTTATGATAGAGAGTCTCTTGTTTTGTCACTTCCATATACTAGTGGGAATTTTTTATTATAGAACTTGGCTTGTATATTCCAACGATGGGCTTCCTCAAATGCCCTAGGTCTTCGTGAGCAAGCAAGTTTGATGCACACCCACTTAGTTTCTTTTGTTGAGCTTTCATATATTTATAGCTCTAGTGCATCTGTTGCATGGCAATCCCAACTCCTTGCATTGACATCAATTGACGAGCATCTCCCTAGCCCGTTGATTAATTAGCCACGTCAATGTGAGACTTTCTCCTTTTTTTGTCTTCTCCACACAACCCCCATCATCATATTCTATTCCACCCATAGTGCTATATCCAAGGCTCACGCTCATGTATTGCGTGAAAGTTGGAAAAAAAATTAGATCACTAAAGCATGAAACAATTGCTTGGCTTGTCATCGGGGTTGTGCAAGATGAGAGCATCTTGTGTGACGAAAATGAAGCATGGCCAAACTATATGATTTTGTAGGGATAAACTTTCTTTGGCTATGTTATTTTGAGAAGACATAATTGCTCGGTTAGTATGTTTGAAGTATTATTATTTTTATGTCAATATTAAACTTTTATCTTGAATCTTTCGGATCTAAATATTCATGCCACAATAAAAAGAATTACATTGAAAATTATGCTAAGAAGCATTCCACATCAAAAATTATGTTTTTTATCATTTACCTACTCGAGGACGAGCGGGAACTAAGCTTGGGGATGCTTGATATGTCTCCACCATATCTATAATTTTTTATTGTTCCATGCTATTATATTATCTGTTTTGAATGATCAATGGGCTTTATTATACACTTTTATATTATTTTTGGGACTAACCTATTAACCGGAGGCCCAGCCCAAATTGTTTCTTTTTGCCTATTTCAGTGTTTCGAAGGAAAGGAATATCAAACAGAGTCCAAACGGAATGAAACCTTCGGGAACGTGATTTCGAAACAAACGTGATCCAGAGGACTTGGAGTGGACGTCAAGAAACCAGCGAGGAGGCCACGAGGCAGGGGCACGCATACTCCACCCCACCCCACCCCCACCCCCGGGCGCGCCACCACCCTCGTGGACCCCTCGTTGCTCCACCGACCTACTTCTTCCTCCTATATATACCTACGTACCCTGGAAACATCAGAACAGGAGCCAAAAACCTAATTCCACCTCCGCAACCTTCTGTACCCGTGAGATCCCATCTTGGGGCCTTTTTCGGCCCTCCGCCGGGGGGGGCATTGATGACGGAGGGCTTCTACATCAACATCCTAGCCTCTCCGATGATGTGTGAGTAGTTTACCTCAGACCTTCGGGTCCATAGTTATTAGCTAGATGGCTTCTTCTCTCTCTTTGGATCTCAATACAAAGTTCTCCTCGATCTTCTTGGAGATCTATTCGATGCAATCTTCTTTTGTGGTGTGTTTGTCGAGATCCGATGAATTGTGGGTTTATGATCAAGATTATCTATGAACAATATTTGAATCTTCTCTGAATTCTTTTATGTATGATTGGCTATCTTTGCAAGTCTCTTCAAATTATCAGTTTGGTTTGGCCTACTAGATTGATCTTTCTTGCAATGGGAGAAGTGCTTAGCTTTGGGTTCAATCTTGCGGTGCTCGATCCCAGTGACACTAGGGGAAACGACATGTATTGTATTGTTGCCATCGAGGATAACAAGATGGGGTTTATATCATATTGCATGAGTTTATCCCTCTACATCATGTCATCTTGCTTAATGTGTTACTCTGTTCTTATGAACTTAATACTCAAGATGCATGCTGGATAGCGGTCGATGTGTGGAGTAATAGTAGTAGATGCAGGCAGGAGTCGGTCTACTTATCACGGACGTGATGCCTATATACATGATCATGCCTAGATATTCTCATAATTATGCATTTTTCTATCAATTGCTCGACAGTAATTTGTTCACCCACCGTAATACTTATGCTATCTTGAGAGAAGCCACTAGTGAAACCTATGGCCCCCAGGTCTATTTTCCATCATATTAATCTCCCGACAATGAGCTATTTCTGGCACCATTTATTTTGCAATCTTACTTTTAATCTTTATCATAAAAATACCAAAAAAAATTATCTTATCATCTCTACCAGATCTCACTTTTGCAAGTGGTCGTGAAGGGATTGACAACCCCTTTATCACGTTGGTTGCAAGGTTCTTATTTGTTTGTGTAGGTACGAGGGACTTGCGTGTGACCTCCTATTCGATTGATACCTTGGTTCTCAAAAACTGAGGGAAATACTTACGCTACTTTGCTGCATCACCCTTTCCTCTTCAAGGAAAAACCAACGCATGCTCAAGAGGTAGCATGCACATGCCTGTACAATAGCCAGCAGTAGTCTCTTCTCGAGTTATGACCAGGCTAGAAAAAGGTATACGTAATCAGAAAATAAGGAAAGATGGCACTATACCGTATGGCATGTTATGTATTTCAGGAGAACCAACAACATTAAAAGATGCACTTGGTGATCCTAAGTGGAGAAAAGCAATGGATGAGGAGTATTCTGCACTGATGAGGAATAAGACTTGGCATCTTGTGCCTGATCAAAGAGGTAAAAATGTTATTGACTGTAAATGGGTGTACAGGATTAAGAAAAAGGCAGATGGCTCCATTGATAGGTATAAGGCACATCTAGTTGCAAAGGGGTTTAAACAACGGTATGGCATAGACTATGAGGATACTTTCAGTCCTGTTGTAAAAGCTGCAACTATAAGACTTGTGTTGGCTATTGCTGTGTCTAGAGGATGGATTTTAAGACAGCTAGATGTACAGAACGCGTTTTTGCATGGTGTTCTGGAAGAAGAGGTGTTCATGAGACAACCACCTGGGTATGAGAATAAGAAAACACCACATTATGTGTGTAAACTTGACAAGGCACTCTATGGCTTGAAACAAGCACCCAGAGCATGGTACTCCAGGTTGAGCTCGCAATTAAAATGTCTTGGCTTTATTGCTTCCAAAGCTGATACATCTCTGTTTATTTATAACAAGGCAAGAGTAGTAATCTTTGTACTCATTTATGTGGATGATATTATAGTTGCAAGTTCATCACAAAGTGCTACTAATGCTCTCCTGCATGATTTGAGCTCAGAGTTTTCTTTGAAGGATCTGGGAGACTTGCACTTCTTTCTAGGCATTGAAGTCAAGAAAACTCAAGATGGTATAGTGTTAAGTCAAGAGAAATATGTCAATGAGCTTCTATCCCGCAAGGGGATGACAAATTGCAAGCCTGTGCCCACATCTTTGTCTTCTTCAGAGAAATTGTCAGCATATGAAGGGGAGTCACTTCATGAGGAAGATAGTACAAGGTATAGAAGTACTATTGGTGCATTACAATACCTGACACTCACTCGTCCAGATATCTCCTTTGCGGTTAACAAGGTTTGCCAATACCTCCATGCACCTACTACTGCACATTGGTCAGCTGTCAAGAGAATTGTAAGATATGTCAAGCATACTATGGGGATAGGACTTCATTTCAGACGTTCTAGTTCTGCTCTTGTTAGTGCTTTCTCTGATGCTAACTGGGCAGGTTGCAGTGATGACAGAAAATCAACTGGAGGCTTTGCAGTATTTTTTGGTCCTAATCTTGTGTCATGGAGTGCCAGAAAACAGGCCACTGTGTCTAGGTCAAGTACAGAAGCTGAGTACAAGTCTTTGGACAATGCTACTGCAGATATTATTTGGATTGAGTCATTATTGGATGATATGGGAGTTAAACAGAACCGTATATCGTGCTAATGGTGTGACAACTTGGGAGCAACTTATTTGTCTGCCAACCCTGTGTTTCATGCAAGAACTAAGCATATAGAGATTGACTTCCATTTTGTGCGAGAAAGGGTGGCAGCAAAAAAACTTGAGATACGGTTCATTCCTTCCAAAGATCAAGTGACAGATGGATTCACTAAAGCACTTCCAGCAAAACCATTTGAGGAGTTCAAGAGGAATTTGAATGTAGGATAGTTGAGATTAAGGGAGAGTGTTAGAGTTTATGTTTATCTCCGCATGTAATCTCAACCATATTCTATCTCTCTTCCTAGTAGTAGTTTGGATCTCTTTCCTGTAATTAAATCCTCTTCTAGTACGCCACGGCAGGGCTTATGCCTCGTTCAATAAAACCCAATGCGGCTCCCTTACGAGGGTGTAGGAACGCTTCCATAATTCTTACAGTGCCCGGTGTCAGTTTTTATTATTTTTATTTCTTTGTTTCGTAGAAAAACCATACCAAACGAAGACCAAGCACGATGAAATTTGTGGTGGTTTTTTCTGAACAGAAAATACCCTATAAGCTTCGGGGATGCACTAGACGACATTCGAGGGAGCGCCCCTGGGGGGCGCCATGTGAGCTTGTGACTCCCCTATGGGTCCGTTCAACCTAATTCAAGTGCTATAAATTCCCTAAAAACCAGAAACCACCAGAACAAGACCCGAAACAATTATTTCGCCACCACAATCCCATCTAGAGGCCTTGGTCGGTACTCTATCGGAGGGGAATCCATCATGAAGGCAATCTTCATCAACCTTGCTGCCTCCGTGATGACGTGTGAATAGTTTTCACAGGACCTACGTGTCCATGGGAATAGCTAGATGGTTTTTTTTTTCTCTCTCTCTCTTTGATTTTCAATACAATGATCTCATCTAAGATCTATTCAATGTAATCCTCGCATTGTGTTTCTTGGGATCCGATGGATTGTGGGTTGTGGTGTGTTGTGTTGAGTTGTGGTGTGTGTTCAGTGGGTTGTGGGTCTTTTCGTCATTGAGTTAGCACCGGACTCAGCCTTGTTTCTAAAAAGAAATTTGAAAAAGATGTAGTTATTGGAAGCCGTGCATAATGAGCAACGTTTTAGCCAAAAGAAGGCGGCTACTTACTGTACATGCACGGTGGTGGCATGCTCCTTTAACCCAAGCGCATCACAGGCCGTATGCCAATCCAAGTGCATTGAACAGACAACAGGGTGACTGAACCAAAACTGTTTATTAAGGCAACTTGCACATGGGGTGTACCATTTTTAGTACTTAAACTTAAACTGTTTTGCATCAGGATCAGATCGCTAGTTTCTGTTTAAAACAAGGGCAACACTACGCGTCAGCCGGCTGATCTGACATATAGATCAGCCGGCTTGGCCGCCGTAGGATTAATCCATTGGATCGCTTCGCAGGGCTGCATGTTGCCCCAGATCTCCAGTCGCTTTCAAACGGCATTTCCACCGGCTCGCGAGCTGTTCGATTGAGTGATGCGAGCCATCAGTTTCTTCTCTCTAATTTCTTGCAACAATACTCTTGTTGCGAAACCTTCTCTTCTCTAATTTTCTGCAACAAGATCTTTGTTGCGGAAACATCTCTTCTCTAATTTTCTGCAACAAGAGTTTTGTTGCGGAACCTTCTCTTCTCTAATTTTTTGCAACAAGACTTTCGTTGCAAAACCTCCCGTTCACTAATTTTGTCTAACACGTCTCATCTTGCAAAATCTCTTCTCTAATTTTCTGCAACAAGACTCTTGTTGCAAAAATTCCAACACATCTTTCGCCGTGTTTAATTTTCTGTAACACGACCTTTGTTGCAAAAATTGCAACAACATATCTGTCCGCATCGCGCAGTAACACAATCGTCTTATGTTGTCACCATTCCGCAACAACTTTATTGTTGCAGAAACTTGGAGTGGACATGGACGTACTGCGTGGTTATATGGTTACTGCTTGCGCCGGTGGTGCCAGGATGGTGGTGAGGTTGATGGCGCTCCACATCGATGGTCCAGGGAGAGCGTACGCGTGGGACCATATGACGCGTGGCGCCTGAGCGAGGTGGCTGATTTCCTCAAGAAAATCAGCCGGCTGTTTAGAAGCTTTTCCCTTAAAACAAACAGCCAAAACCCGGCTGCCAGCACTGCAAGTGCACCGCAATACTCGGATCTGACACCGTGATATCGAAGTTTGACCACACATCCAAGTATATATTATTTTTCTTCTCTGATGATGACTGACATGTAACACGCTGTTCGCCAACACGCTGATATCGTAGTTTGAACACCCATGTGGCGGTGTCCGCCAACACGCTGTTCCGGATGTTGACCAGCCCATGTTTTCTGCTAATAAGCAAGTGAAGCAACATTACTTCTTTCAGCACTCAGCAGCCACTCAACCAGAGTATCAGTTTTCATTCACACAGTATAGCATATTCCACCGGCCGCCGGCCGCCGGCCAGCGGCAGCTCGTATTTGAGCGGCCGATTCCAAAGCAAAGAGATCATAGGAGAGCTGATGAGGAGGCGCGCGCTCGCTCTACTCCTCCTTGTCGCGGCCACCTACCTCCCCGTATCCATCGCCACCGACGCCATCGACCTGACCGCGTCCATCTCCGGCAACCAGACGCTGCTCTCCGCCCGTGGAGCATTCAGGTTAGGCTTCTTCACCCCGCCCGGCAGCCCCGGCGGCAGGACCTACATCGGCATTTGGTACGCACGCATCCCAGTACGGACCGTCGTGTGGGTCGCCAACCGCCGGAACCCGGTCGTCACATCCCCGGGCGTCCTCAAGCTCTCCCCCGACGGCCGCCTTGTCATCGTCGACGGCCAGAACACCACCGTTTGGTCCTCCTCGGCGCCCACCGGAGACGTGACCACCAAGGCCACCGCCCGGCTTCTCGATAGCGGCAACTTGGTCGTGAGCTCCGATGGAAGTGGATCGAGCCAGAGCGTGGCGTGGCAGAGCTTCGACTACCCGACGGACACGCAGCTCCCCGGCATGAAGATCGGGGTGGATCACAGGAGTGGCTTCGCCTGGAACATCACGTCGTGGAGCAGCCCCGCCGACCCCTCCCCGGGGGAGTACACGGTCAAGCTGGTCACCGGCGGACTGCCTGAGTTCTTCCTCTTCCGCGGCCCGGTGAAGATCTTCACGACCGGGCCATGGAACGGCGTGGTGCTCACCGGCGTGCCAGAGCTCAAGACCGAGGAGTACACATTCGCGCTCGTGTCAAACCCCAACGAGACGTACGGCACCTACTACATCAGCTCCTCGTCTCTGCTGACGCGGCTCGTCGTGGAAGGCTCGACGGGGCTGATGCAGCGGTACGTGTGGGCCGACGGCGCGTGGAACAATTTCTGGTACCACCCGACCGACCCGTGCGACAGCTACGCCAGGTGCGGGCCTTTCGGTTTCGCCTACTGCGACACCGCGCATTCGCCGGAGTGTAGCTGCTTGCCGGGGTTCCAGCCGCGGTCACGGAAGTGGAGCTTCCGGGACGGCTCCGACGGCTGCGTCAGGAGGACCAAGTTGAGCTGCGGGGACGGCGACGGGTTCTGGCCGGTGAACAACATGAAGCTGCCGGAGGCGACTAACGCGACGGTGCACGCCGACATGACGCTGGACGAGTGCAGACAGCTGTGCCTGGCCAACTGCAGCTGCAGAGCCTACTCCGCCGCCAACATCAGCGGGGGCGTCGACCGCGGGTGCGTCATTTGGGCCACCGATCTGCTTAACATGCGGCACTATCCGGCGGTGGTGCAGGACCTGTACATCCGGCTCGCGCAGTCAGATGTAGATGCCTTGGTTGCAGTTTCAGGTAAGCGCCGACGCCCCATGGTGATCGCCGTCGCCGCGACTATTTCCGGCGTGCTTCTTCTGGCGGCCGCTGGCTGCTTATGTTTCTGGAGATACAAGGCGAGGAGGAAGCGGCGGCGTCAGGCGCCTGAAACGGCGCCAGGCAGTGGAGGCAACGTGCTTCCATTCAGGGCCAGAAAACACACTGCTGATTTGAGCCCAGCTCGGGACGACGAGAACAAGATGAGCTGCGGCGAAGACGATCTGGACCTTCCGTTGTTCGATCTCGCCGTGATCCTCGCCGCCACGGACAACTTCGCGGCGGAGAGCAAGCTAGGAGAAGGTGGATTTGGCCCTGTCTATCTGGTAAGATCGTGAAGATCAAAGTGAAAGTACGATAAATTATTATTTTAGTTTAGTGCTCATACGAAATATAATTAGCAGGGAAGGCTTGAGGATGGGCAAGAAGTGGCTGTGAAGAGGTTGTCCAAGAAATCATCCCAAGGTGTGGAGGAATTCAAGAACGAGGTGAGGCTAATCGCCAAGCTCCAGCACAGGAACCTCGTGAGGCTGCTCGGCTGCTGCATCGACGACGATGAGAGGCTGCTCGTCTATGAGTTCATGCACAACAACAGCCTGGACACCTTCATATTTGGTCAGTTCAGTTCATCAATTTGTTGCACGAGAGAAAACTCGCAACCACTTTCCTATATCAAATGAACACACAGTTAATTTATCTGAGTGAATGTATTACCATGCAGATGATGCAAAGCGTAAGTTGCTAGGATGGAGCAAACGCTTTGAGATCATTCTGGGGATCGCACGGGGTCTGCTGTACCTCCACGAGGACTCGAGGGTCAGGATCATCCACAGGGATATGAAAGCGAGCAATGTGTTGCTGGACAGGAACATGGTCCCCAAGATATCGGACTTCGGCATCGCGAGAATGTTCGGCGGCGACCAGACAACGGCGTACACCCTCAAGGTCATCGGGACATAGTGAGTGTTATCATCTCTGAAAACCATCGTGTATGCATGCACTGTTTTCGAGATGCTGACTTGTGAGGTGGTGGTCGATCATCAGCGGTTACATGTCCCCGGAATACGCCATGGACGGCGTGTTCTCCATCAAATCCGACATCTACAGCTTCGGCGTCATGGTGCTGGAGATCGTCACCGGCAAGAAAATCCGAGGCTTTTACGACGCCGAGCTCGATCTAAACCTCTGCGGTTATGTAAGCACCGGCATGACTAATTAATTAGCTGCCACCAGTGGTAGATCTTTGGTTAATTGTGTTGCTAATGTACGATCATGCTGACCATTTTGCAGGCGTGGATGTTGTGGAAGGAAGGCAGGAGCACGGAGCTCCTGGACGATGCGATGGGCAGCAACTGCGATCACAGCCAGGTGCGGAGGTGTATACAGGTTGCTCTCATGTGCGTCGACGTGCAGCCTAGGAACAGGCCGATGATGTCCTCGGTTGTCATGATGCTGGCCGGCGAGAACGCCACGTTACCGGAGCCGAATGAGCCCGGCGTAAACCTGGGGAGGAACAGGGGAGATACAGGGTTTTCTGAAACTCAAAGTGAGTTCACTGTGACCACGACAGATACAGCTTACAGCAAAAGTTAGTGGTAATCTATGATATTCACTATGGTAGTTTAGCTTGGGATGGAATACTATGCACAGGTTACAACAAAAGCTCTTTTTTTGTCTCACAATTGCTACGGTCCCTGGTGAAGTTTAACCACGACACGCCTAGGGGAAAGAAAAGTAGTGCGTTCTAATTTATATTTTTCTTTCGAGAGTACACGATCCCTTTCTAAATATAAGTCTTTGTAAAGATTTCATTTTGGATCACATACGGATGTATATAGATAGATTTTAAAGTATAGATTCACTCATTTTACTTAGTATGTAGTCTATAGCGGAATCTCTACAAACCAAGCGGTCAGCTTGGTAAGCTACCTACAAAAATTTGCAAAAGAATCTCTACAAAGACTTATATTTAGGAATAGAGGGAGTACCATATATTTACAGAATGAATAAATAGATTTACAAGAATCCACGTGATAATGCAAACATTAACGTGGGAACACCCACTCCACACGCTCAATCTAGCCTACTATCTCACAAAAAGTTATACTCCTCCTACGCCTTCAAAGGCTATCTTCCGGTCGTGCTAGCAAGATCAAGTGCATCCATTTGTTCTTTAGCTTCATTGAAGACTCTGGCGTTGTGTTGCTTCCACGGTATACATGCCATGCAAATGATCAAATTGTCGAAACCCCTTCTGTCAATCGACCGGAAGTTAGCTCTTTGCCTGAGCCACCAGTCCAAGATAGTGTCTGTGTCCGTTGGCCCTGGGATAGGTAGGTGAAGTTGATCAAGGCATCTATACCATACTTCACGAGCGTAGACACACTGATCCAGAATGTGGTCAGCGTTGTCTTCGCTCTGAAGGCAAATGAAGCACGCCAAGGGGTGATCTTGTAGGCCATGACACACCCTTTGATCCCAGGTCCAAATCTGATGTTGGTTGCCAGCCAAGCAAATATCTTCAGTTTTAGAGGGGCGTAGCTTCTCCAAATGCAAGGTGCGACGCGGATCAATCCTTGACGTAGCCTCGTGTATGTAGCCTTAGCAGAGTATGTACCCTCCTCTCCTGTGTAAGGCCGGGTAAGTTTGTCAACAACAAGGGGGTCACATTGTACCGTGGCAATGGCATGCCGGAGGTGCAGCATTTGCAACTAAGCCATGAAAAGGATGTCTCCATGAATATCTTGTGCCCAAAGCTCGCTAATAATCGCCTACTCAACCGCTCTATGATTGATCACTCGGGTGTCCACCAAAGCATGGATGCTCGGGGCTATGGGGCTCCAAATTTGGCCTTGATGGCCCCTGGGCCGACGGTCCTTGGCTAGGCTCTCTCCGACGAGGTGGCATTCTGCGGTTTTGTGGCGAGTGGACTAGCCATTCACAGGCTGGAGGTGTTCGGTCAATTGCCTAAAAGGTACAAAGTCCTTGCTCGGTTTTTTGTTGTGCACAAATGTGAGTAGCTTGTGATGGAGATTTTGGTATTGTAGATGAGTACAATTGATTCATCCTCTCCATTGAGTGATTCCTCGTCGGGACGAGGAATTTGACATGACCGAATAGGATGACATCGTGTTGATCTTGAAGATGCGCGTCAACAAGAGGCCTAAGTATGGCGGTTATGTTTTCGACCGTGAGTTCTTGCGGAGGGATCGAGAAGAGGCTCACAATCAATTGATGCACAACTACTTTTGTCTAAATCTAGTGTATCTAGAGCGATACTTTCGACGCTGGTCTAGAATGTCTATGGAATTGTTTCTTCACATTTTGCCAAATGCGTGAAGAAACATGACCGTTCCTTCGAGCAAAGAAAAAAATGTGTCCTGCGACTCTTGTTGGAGATGTGGCACCCTATTTTCGGGCAGCTGTTGGAGATGCAAAAAAATTGATGCCCAAAAACTCACTTTTTGCTGGTCTATTTTTACTTCAAGCACCTTTATGTGTCCTAAAATAGAGCTGCCATTAGTGATGCTCCAATGGCCTCCATGACATTTGTATGCTATGGATTCATTCATGATGGGTGGAACAAGGGGAACCCCTTTCTTAGAAAAAATAATCCTCAAAGTATGTCGGTTAAGTAGGGGTAAGAGCATCTCTAGCAGATCCCTTAAATCGCCCCGACCGTAAAATAACTGCTAGATTACGGTTATCGACAAAAAAAATGTGTCCCGAATAGAAACCTTAAAAGTGTCCGACGCGTAGAAAGCGCGGTAAAATCCCCCCTCCCACCCGGGAAAACACAGCCCCCCCCTGTCGTGGTTCTAAGTCTGACAGTAGAATAGGGGGGTAGGAATGTAGAGGCAAGATCTCAGCTATGGAGGAGTTGTACACGCAAGGTTTACGAGTTCAGGCCCTTCTCGGAGGAAGAAACAGCCCTACGTCTCGGAGCCGGGAGGCGGTCGACTGGATTATGTGTGTGTGAGTTACAGGGGGTGCGAACCCTTGTCCCAAAGGAGGGGGTGGCTTATATAGAGTACACCAGGACCCCAGCTCCCCTCCGTTACACAGGGTTCAATGTAAATTAAGAGGGGGCGTTACAGGTAACGCCTGTATTAAAGTGCTACAAATGATCATTAAGTATGTGAATAAATGTCCGACCGTTGCTGCGCAGAGCGGCTTTAGGTCTTCTAATATGTCGAGTGGTTTTATGGTCGAGTGACCTGGATAAGAGGTGTCTCCGAGTGATTGACAGGTCGAGTGGACTTCGCTCGACACCTTTGCTGGACCTCTTCTTCTGATTCTTGAACTTCTTTGTTCTTAGGACAAGAACTTTAGGTAGGACGTATAGGTCAGGCCTATTACCCTACCCTAGGTCTGTGTCCACATCATTAGCCCCCGAATGGATCAAGGTTTGAGTGAAAAAGAAGGATGGTAGTTGACCTTGCTTTTGCTCTTGATCTGCCTTGTCTTCATCTCCAAGTGGAGGCCAGTTGCTAAAACTTTTGACTTCGTTTCAGTCGCCTTGATCGATTCAGAAATTACCGACTGGTTTATCCTATGACATCTGTCGAGTGATATCTCTGATATGGAATCTTTGGTGTGATTGGTTGCAGAGGATCCCGGATCTGACGGGATTCGAAATTTGGGTGGAAGCGTGCCAGGCAGAGCGTCCCGCGGTAAGTGGAGTAGATAAATCGGACGTTTCGATTTCCACGCCACCCTTTTCGCCACGTATCACTGTTCAACGAGTTTTTGTGCAATATATTGCATAAAAATGTATATATTGTAATGTTTTTTTATGCAGGCTATGCGAGGAAAGGCAAGTTATAATACAATGGTAAATTTTATTATCGTGGCGCATGCACGCATGGCAAATGCCCACGTACTCAGCACATAGCTTATGCATGCACGTTAAAAGATGCGGGGGTTTTCATGCACGTGACAAGCTTTGCCTTGACTTGGTATGTGTACATTATGTGTACGTATTCGGGTGTCTCGGCCGGCAAGCTCGAGTGCGTATATACCTGAATACCCGCAAACTGAAATATATACGTACATGAAATATAGGCATGTATTAGCATTGGGTGTGAGCTACACCTACACACGTACGAGCCTGGGAGCTGGCAAGTAAACCCCATCAAGTATGTTTCCTTTTGTTGGTTTTGTTTTACAGGCCTTCCAGATCAAGTAGTCGATCAACCAGGACGAGGCGCAATGTCAAATTGGAAAAAATTGTAACCAACCGGCAAGCATTAAACTTGAAAAGAAATACAACACATAATAGGCAAGTATCAAGATTGGAAAGAGATGCAACCGTCCTTCGATCCAGAATCAACTTGGAGGAGGGGTTGATGCGTGACCAGGCTCCTCTATATAAATACATGAGACCACGCACCGAAAGAACAGAGGAAGGGGGCCAGGCAAAGACCGGAGGCAGACGAAACGAGGATAGCCGACGCACAACAAACACAGTCGTGGAGCCCGGAGGCGTGGAGCTCGCAGGGACTCCGCTGTGTGCCGCGGAGGAAGGCGAGACGGAGCTCGTTAGGACGACGCCCGTCTTTTTCTTCATCAAGCCGGTGCCATGGAGGACAAAGTCGTGGAGGCTCGCAACGATGGCGCCGCCGTGTCACGATGCCATGGAGCTCGCCAGGACGACGCTCATAGTCTTCTTCACCAAGCTGGCGCCACGAAGGTTGAAGGCGTGGAGGCTCGCGGGGATTCCGTCGCCATGCCGCGGTGGATGGCGCCACGGAGTTCGCCAAGACGACGCCAATGTCAACATCATCAACCCGGTACCGCAGAGGATCGTGGCGTGGAGCTCGCAAGGAGGGCGCCACCAACGTCAACATCATCAAGCTGGACCCCGGAGGCATGGAGCTCGCTAGGATGCCGCCATGTGCCGCGGAGGACGACGAGGACATGGAGCTCGCCAGGATGACGTCCATCATCAACATGATCAAGCTGGTATCGCGGAGGATGGAGGCGTGGAGCTTGTCGGGCGACACCACCGATGTCTACCTCGTCAAGATGGAGCCCGCGACCCAGAGCCATGGAGATGACACACGCCCTCGGTGCTGCCCGCAACATGGAGCCGGCTATGCAAAGAAGAGGCGCACGCGACGACATGGCTTTACCAACCCTTACCATAGTCCTGTGAGGTGTCCCCTTGTCTTGGCGGACTGCTGTAAACTCGGCGTCCAGTCGAGACGAGGTACCACTACATGGTGCTATTCGCCACACGGAGCCCATGAAGACGAGGCGTGATGGCGAGGAGGCGATGTGACTTCACCAACACTAACTCCTGATGGCCCCGTGAGGCGGTGCCCTTGTCTTGAAGGACCGCCGTAAATTCGGCGTCCAGCCAAGATGAGGCGCCAACCACACCGGCAATGCCGACATGAGCGTGCGTTGGTTTTACACCGACGCCGGTCTCATTAAGAATACTCCCGTGAGGCGAACCCCTTGTGTACCCCGACGAAACCGCTACATCGTCAAGAAGTCCGAGCAGAGCAGGACCCATGCAACTTCAACACCGACTACATCAACGCTGTCAAGACCGACGAGGCGCGACGGCGATGGCGAACACGGCCAGCACAAAGCCATGTTTTGAGCGGCACGTGTACCGACGAGGACATGCGCTTTACCGCCGCCAACACCACACACACACCATCATCATCATGCATGGAGAACGCGAAGCGAAGACGACGAAGACGACTACACGGCTTAATTGGAGGTATCTCGTGGAGCAACCCGCGGGAGTAATTAACTGGGAGCTTTTCGAGGCCCCGGGAACCAGGAGACCGCACATCGCCATAGTCAGGCAGGCCGCGCTAGTAGGCCACGGAGGGAAACCATTTTTTATGAGATCTTGTAATTTTGTTCATCCAAAGAGATAAATGAAATACTTGTTTCCCGTATCACTTTTCTTTGTGTACTACGGTACACTGGCATGCCCGCATTTTTCTTTTTCCCCGGCGCATGAGAGAAATCCATACTCCTTCTTTTCCCTTCTCACGGAGAGCTCATAAGATTTTTCTCGTGTCAAACAATCACGTGCGCAACTGTTGGGGGGATTTGACAGGATTACTCGGGCCCACGCGTCAGCCACTCGGAAGTAGGCCTTCAAAAGCGGCGAGGCCGAGGCATTCACACTGTGCGTGCTCATTCCCCTTCTTCTTCCTCTCGCGTCTCCACCTCGCCTAGCTCGACCACTCTCGACACCGCTGTTCCGCCGCCATGGGGAAGGACAAAACGGCGGTGTTAGAGCGTGCGAAGAAGGCGACGGGAGCGGCGAAGAACAAGAAGATGAATCGGGGGTCTTCATCGCGCTCGGGGCTGCCGTCAGGTTGGATCCAGGGAGACTGGATCCGATCTTCGCTTCGGCAAGAGGATCTGGATGATATGGCCGAGTTAGGGGTGATCGTCCATAAGTCCGCGCGCCTGCCGAGGGGGGAATCGGAGCCGCAGCCGCAACCGGGTGAGTGTGTCTTGCTCGCCACCCATGTCGACCGCGGTTTCTCGCTTCCATGACATCCTTTCTTTCGGGGTTTCTTAAACTTTTTCGACGCCCAACTCCATCATTTTACTCCCAATACCATCATGTATCTTGCTGCGTTCATCTCTATGTGTGACAATTTCATGGGGTGCCGACCGCACTGGGGCCTTTTCAAGCACATCTTTACCATCCGATCCCAAACTATGAAGAAAGCGAACTCGAAAGACGAGAAAACCCACGTTATCCAGATGTGTGGGGGCCTGGGCATTCAGAAGATGAAGAGGAGCTATTTTCCTCCGATGACTCTTCCTAAGTCGGTCAGGGGCTGGCAGTCGACCTGGTTCTACTGCCAGGATATCGCGACCCCAGGCCAGTCGATCGGACTTCCCCCTTTTTCTTTTGACCGTGTCCAAACTCCATCTTCCTTGCAAGTGACCGCTGCTGAGAAAGCGGAGACAGGCATGCTAGTTGAGAGAGTAGTCCAACTAATCAATCAAGGTGTCACTGGTATGGATCTGCTCGAGGTGTTCCTCAGTCGGCGGATCCAACCCCTCCAAGCTCGCGATCATTCCATGTGGATGTACTCTGGGGCTGGCGACACTGCTCGGGTTCATCCGGAGGAGGTGGAGGCATTGCAAGTGACCGCTGCTGAGAAAGCGGAGACATGCATGCTAGTTGAGAGAGTAGTCCAACTAATCAATCAAGGTGTCACTGGTATGGATCTGCTCGAGGTGTTCCTCAGTCGGTGGATCCAACCCCTCCAAGCTCGCGATCATTCCATGTGGATGTACTCTGGGGCTGGCGACACTGCTCGGGTTCATCCGGAGGAGGTGGAGGCCAAAACCGTGGCCGAGTGGCTGACGAGTATTACTGGGAACAAAGACAACCCCAGGGGTGCCAGGAGAGTCGACCCTTTCAGCAACAGCAACCTGCCAGACAAGGTCTGGTCGTCATAACTGAATTTTTGAACATATTTTCCGACTGATTGTGGTTCCGACTGACTTATGATTGGTCCCTTGTTTTGCAGATCTACACGGAGATGTATTCGATGCCCAATGGTGAACAAGCACTGGAACAAGACCAAGAGGGCGGGTACAGTGCCGAGGAGAGCGGCCAGTGGGAGTCTCCAGCTGATGATGATGATGATGAGAGTGACGAGTCTGGCGATGAGGAGGTAGCTGACTCGCCGCCTCGCTCTGAACATCGATCCAAGCAGCGGCATGATCCCGCAAACAGGCGCGGCAAAGCTGTGGCGTCAAGTGCTCCATCTCACAAGCGCGCTCGGTCGCCGACTCCAGAATTGACTGAGACCGTCCCCAAGCAGCCCAAAGCTAATCCTTCGAAGGCTCGGAAGGCCTTGCCTAAAATCAAGATGTACGTCCTTGTTGCCTCTGGGTAAATGTTCTTCTCATATTTTCTTGTTCCGATCGATTTTCTTGTTCTGACCGAGTGGATGATGAACCTGTATAGCCCGACCTCAGCTGCGACTGATATGGATGTTGACAAGACCCCTGCCGACGAGGAAGCTGATGACACCGTCACCTCCAAAGCCAGTAAGTCTGCCCAACTCGAAGTTTGTCTGGTCGACTAGAATGTTTGTCAGTTGTCTTTATGGCTCTCTCTGTTTATTGCAGCCCCACGAGACATTGTTGTGCTCCCGGACGATGAAGAAGAAGTACCGCTGAGAGGAAGGAGGAGGAAGGACAAGGAGCCGGGCAGGAAGGCGTCTGAAGCCCAGGTCCCTCGGTCGACTGTGACGCCTGGGGCGACGGTCGAGCGATTGACAGATCCGGCTCGAACCAATGTCACCTTTGTTGTTCCTCTATCGACTGATTGCCCCTCAGGATCAGCTGCTCAGACTCCTGCTGCGCCAACGTCACTCCATGCTTCAGATCCGGCGGCTGCTTCAAATGCTCTTCCTTCGTCACTTTTTACTGCATATCAAACTCCGGATGATCCACCGGCTACTGCCTAAGAAGCTCTTCTTCAACTGAACCTTGTGATGGGGCAGATGAAGGTGGTGGATGAGGCCAGTCAGGTGGCCTTCAACGCCGGAGCTGCTATGCAAGCCAATGTCCAGGTTAGTTGATTTTTCGATCGATTGTTTTTCTTGTTTGATCACCCATTGAGGTGTGGCTGTTCGGAAATTGTATATCTCTTTGTGTCGATTCGAACTGATTCTTTGCACTAGTGGGGGCATGCTGAGTGCACCCATTGGGTGTAGTCCCCGAGACCATAGTTGACTGCGGGTAGTCGACTGTGGTCTGAGAATAGGATCTCTCTCTCTTTTTCTATGAAAGTCAGTCGACTGTCGACTGTGGTCTGAAAATCAGTGGGGCACGCTAATGCACCCACTGGGTGTAGTCCCCGAGACTGTCGTTGAATGTTTGATTCGGTGGTAGTCTTAGAATAACTATCATTGTGATGTCTTTTTATCTCTGTCGACTGATATGGCTGTAACTGCAGAAATCTTGTGATCTTGGGGCTCAACTTTCTGCCATGAACAAAAAGCAAATCAGCCTCAACCCTGATCTGAAACTGGCCAAGAAGAATCTCAAGACCGCTCGTGATGAAGTAGCTGCCATGGGAGGTAATCAATCGACCACTTTATATCCAAACGCTGGCATTTTTCCTTTCCATTTTTGAACCGAGTGGCTTCACTCGAGCAGATGTATGTAGTGAAAACCGCCAACTCCAAGCCCGTCTGAAGAATGTTATTTCTTTAGAGAAAATGAAGCAAGCTTTGGAGAAGAAAGATCTGGATCTTGCCGCAGCACAGAAGGAGGCGCGTGAGAAGACATCGCTTGCTGACAAGAAGCTTGCTTCAGTAGGCAAGTTAGAAGAAGAAAACTCCAAGGTGAAGACTGTTGTATCTGACGCCAATCAAGAGGTCGAGCGACTGAAGAAGGACAAGGAGAAACTGACCGATGAACTCAGAAGCCTGAAGGCCAAGAATGGCGAGCTAGAGTCTTATCTGGGCCAACTAGCTGCGAAGCTAGTCTTGAAACTTGAAGGTACTGACTACTCTGTCTTATTTCTGTCGACTGACAAGTCTAATGGTGCCGTCGACTCATCATTCACTCGACCGCGCAGAATTTTGGCAAGAATTTGAAGCAAAAACCGGGCGGGTCGAGACGGGTCTTGATCCCATCAACTGTCCAGTCAAAGATGATGTTGCGATGAATGTGTTGCGGTTGGAGTCTCGCATGGACAGCGCGGTTGCTTATCTGGCCCGTTTGAAAGCTGCAATGACTCGGGTTGATGCTGAACTTTGGCCTCAGTCGGAACTGTCTCAAGATCCCGAGTCTTTGATGGCTTGACTGAATCAAATCCCTGAGCGCGTGCAAGAATGGAAGAAGTCATCTACTCGCTGTGGTGCTGATGTCGCTCTGTGTCTGGTTCGAGTGCATTGCAAGGATGTCAAAGAAGACAAGCTGGCGGAGCTCAAGGTTGCTAACACGAAGAGGCACACGTTCCAGTCTTTCATGGACACCTTCCTTGACGCCGCCACTCACATTGCAGACAGCATTGACCTTGACAGTTTCTGCGACCCAGCCAGTCCTTCTCCTGATGCGTGACTGAAAAACATTATGCTTCACTTCTATTTGCCTCGGAATGCCGAGTGATTGTGTAACCGTTAAACTTCTTCGGGCTTGATGCTCGAATACTTTTGATCTGCCGTCTGGAACTTTGGGATTTATCCGAACTTGGTTTATTTCCGAATATGCTGGTGTTTGCTTTTGACTGGAATTTGTTTTTCACTCGGAATAATCTTTGTGCTTGGGATGCAGCTCTGAGGTGGAAAATACATTCGACCTGTACTTCATCCTTGCTGATGGGGACGGAGCCCTCGTTGTATTGTGGTGTAGCTCCAAAGGAGAAAGGTAGCAGTCGACCTACACCTCGTCGTCCCTACGGATCGGGATGTTTTTCTAACTTAGGCGAGTGCTCGGGCTGCAGCTAAGCCTCCGAGTGGGAGGATAGCTCTCCACTCGGTAGGATTTTTTAAACTTAGGCGAGTGCTTGGACTGCAGCCAAGCCTCCGAGTGGGAGGATCGCTCTCCACCCGGTAGGATTTTTTAAACTTAGGCGAGTACTTGGACTGCAGCTAAGCCCCCGAGTGGGAGGCTGGCTCACCACTCGGTAGGATTTTTTTAGACTTAGGTGAGTGCTTGGACTGCAGCTAAGCCCCCGAGTGGGAGGCTGGCTCACCACTCGGTAGGATTTTTGCATACTTAGGCGAGTACTTGGACTGCAGCTAAGCCCCCGAGTGGGAGGCTGGCTCACCACTCGGTAGGATTTGTTAAACTTAGGCGAGTGCTTGGACTGCAGCTAAGCCCCCGAGTGGGAGGTTGGCTCACCACTCGGTAGGATTTTTTTAAAACTTAGGCGAGTACTTGGACTGTAGCTAAGCCTCCAAGTGGGAGGATCGCTCTCCACCCGGTAGGATTTTTTAAACTTAGGCGAGTACTTGGACTGCAGCTAAGCCTCCGAGTGGGAGGATCGCTCTCCACCAGGTAGGATTTTTTTAACTTAGGCGAGTACTTGGACTGCAGCTAAGCCCCCGAGTGGGAGGCTGGCTCACCACCCGGTAGGATTTTTTAAACTTAGGTGAGTGCTTGGACTGCAGCTAAGCCCCCGAGTGGGAGGTTGGCTCACCACTCGGTAGGAGTTTTTAAACTTAGGAGAGTGCTTGGACTGCAGCTAAGCCCCCTGAGTGGGAGGATCGCTCTCCACTCGGTAGGATTTTTTAAACTTAGGCGAGTGCTTGGACTGCAGCTAAGCCCCCGAGTGGGAGGTTGGCTCACCACTCGGTAGGATTTTTTAAACTTAGGCGAGTACTTGGGCTGCAGCTAAGCCCCCCGAGTGGGAGGATCTCTCTCCACTCGGTAGGATTTTTTAAACTTAGGCGAGTACTTGGACTGCAGCTAAGCCTCTGAGTGGGAGGATCGCTCTCCATCCGGTAGGATTTTTTAAACTTAGGCGAGTGCTTGGACTGCAGCTAAGCCCCCCGAGTGGGAGGATCACTCTCCACTCGGTAGGATTTTTTAAACTTAGGCGAGTACTTGGACTGCAGCTAAGCCCCCGAGTGGGAGGCCGGCTCACCACTCGGTAGGATTTTTTAAACTTAGGCGAGTCCTTGGACTGCAGCTAAGCCTCCGAGTGGGAGGATCGCTCTCCACTCGGTAGGATTTTTTAAACTTAGGCGAGTCCTTGAACTGCAACTAAGCCCCCGAGTGGGAGGCTGGCTCACCACTCGGTAGGATTTTTTAAACTTAGGCGAGTCCTTGGACTGCAGCTAAAATTTAGGCGAGTCCTTGAACTGCAACTAAGCCCCCGAGTGGGAGGCTGGCTCACCACTCGGTAGGATTTTTTAAACTTAGGCGAAGCGGATTCGCATCTAAGCCTCTGAGTGAGAGGCTGGCTCTGCACTCGGTAGTATTTCAAAAACTTAGGCGAAACGGATTCGCAGCTAAGTCACCCACTGGGGGATTTCAGAGTGTTAACACAGGAGACAACAATTATTCCAAAAAAGAAAAACTACAAAGCTCTTGTTACTGATAAACTAAAAACGTATTTCTTATTACATCTCATCTGAATGAGTGCTTAAGAATAAAAGGGGCGGAGCAGCTCCGCATTCCAAGCTCGTGGCTCATCAATCTGGCGATCGATATTGAAAAGATGGTACGCTCCATTATGGAGAACTCGGGTGACGATGAAGGGACCTTCCCAAGTAGGAGCGAGCTTGTGTGGTTTCTGTTGATCCACTCGGAGGACCAAGTCTCCTTCTTGGAAAGCTCGACTCTTCACATTTCTAGCCTGAAATCGGCGCAAATCTTGCTGATAGATAGTCGACCGGATCATGGCCATCTCTCTTTCTTCTTCTAGGAGGTCGACTGCGTCCTGCCGGGCTTGTTCTGCTTCATCTTCAGAGTAGAGCTCGACTCGGGGTGCGTTGTGAAGCAAATCACTCGGCAGAACCGCTTCCGCTCCGTAGACCAGAAAGAATGGAGTTCGTCCAATTGACCGATTGGGGGTGGTCCTCAATCCCCAAAGAACTGATGGAAGTTCGTCGACCCATGCATCTACTGCGTGCTTGAGATCGCGCATCAGTCGGGGCTTCAATCCTTTGAGAATTAGGCAGTTTGCTCTTTCCGCTTGTCCATTCGACTGGGGGTGAGCGACTGAAGCGTACTCGACTCGTGTGCCTTGAGAGGCGCAAAAGGCTCTGAACTTGTCGGAGTCGAAGTTTGACCCATTATCCGTGATAATGCTATGCGGAACTCCATATCTGAATATCAATTCTCTGATGAAGCTGATAGCAGTGCAAGCGTCAAGATTCTTGATAGGCATAGCTTCGATCCATTTAGTAAACATGTCGACTGCCACTAGCACATGAGTGAAGCCGCTCCTGCCAGTTCTCAGTGGTCCAACCATATCCAATCCCCAAACAGCGAAGGGCCAGACGAGTGGAATGGTCTTCAGGGCTGACGCGGGTTTGTGCGACATGTTGGAGTAGAACTGACATCCTTCACATTTATCAACTATCTCTTTCGCCATCTCATTTGCTCTTGGCCAGTAAAATCCCGCTCGGTATGCTTTAGCCACAATGGTCCGAGAGGGTGCATGGTGACCACAGGTCCCCGAGTGGATATCGTCAAGAATTATTTGACCTTCTTCAGGCGTTATACATTTCTGACTGACTCCAGTCGCACTTTCCTTGTATAGCTGTCCCTTTATCACAGTAAAGGCCTTGGATCGACGGACGATCTGTCGAGCCTCTTCTTCATTCTCTGGGAGTTCTTTCCTCAGGATGTACGCGATGTACGGGACCGTCCAGTCGGGAGTGATGACCAAAACTTCCATGACCAGGTCGACCACTGCTGGAACCTCAACTTCAGTCGGATCGGTGGCACTCTTTGGCTGCAGGGATTCTTCGGTGAAAGGATCCTCTTGAACTGATGGTGCGTGGATGTGTTCTAAAAACACATTGCTGGGAATGGCTTCTCTCTTGGAACCTATTTTAGCCAAATCATCAGCTGCTTGATTTTTCAGTCGGGGTATATGATGAAGCTCTAACCCCTCGAATTTCTTTTCTAGCTTTCTTACTGCATTGCAGTAACCAGTCATGGCTGGGCTTCTGACATCCCACTCTTTCATCACTTGATTGACCACCAAATCTGAGTCGCCATAGACCATGAGGCGACGGACGCCGAGTGAAATGGCCATGCGCAACCCATACAAGAGTGCTTCATATTCTGCTTCATTATTGGAGGAATCAAAATGAATCAGGAGTACATATCTGATCTTGTCTCCTCGGGGGGATACAAGTACCACCCCGGCACCAGAACCATTCAGCATCTTGGAACCGTCAAAGAACATAGTCTAGTGCTCTGCGTGAACTTGAGTCGGCAGTTACTATTCAATCCACTCAGCGAGGAAATCAGCTATTGCTTGGGACTTGATAGCTTTCTTTGCCTCAAACTTGATATCTAAGGGAAGGAGTTCAATCGCCCATTTTGCCACTCGACCAGTTGCATCTTTGTTGTGCAGAATCTCCGATAACGGAGCGTCGCTGACGACTGTGATAGAGTGGTCAGAGAAATAGTGTGCAACCTTTTACATGGTCATGTAAATCCCATAAACAAGCTTCTGATAGTGCGGGTATCTCTATTTTGACGGAGTTAAAACTTCAGAAACATAGTAAACTGGGCGCTGAACTTTATAGGATTTTCCTTCTTCTTCTCGCTCGACCGTAAGTACTGTACTGACGACTTGTCCAGTGGCTGCAATATAAAGCAGTAAAGGCTCTTTGCTGATTGGAGCAGCAAGCACCGGCTGGGTGGAAAGCGGGGCTTTTAGCTCTGCAAATGTTGCATCAGCTTTGGGAGTCCACTCGAACTTATCTGACTTGTTCATCAGTCGGTAGAGGGGGAGTGCCTTCTCACCGAGTCTGGAAATGAATCGACTTAAGGTGGCCAAGCAACCAGTAAGCTTCTGGACATCATGCACACGCATGGGGCATTTCATCCGGAGTATGGTACCAACTTTTTCGGGGTTAGCATCGATCCCTCGTTCAGAAACGAGGAAACCGAGTAATTTTCCTCCTGGGACTCCAAATATGAACTTTGATGGATTAAGCTTGATATCGTACCTTCGGAGGTTGGCAAAGGTTTCAGCAAGGTCAGCCAGTAGGTCAGAACCTTTATGTAACTTGACCACAATGTCATCCATGTATGCCTCCACATTCCGACTGATTTGAGTGAGTAAACACTTCTGAATCATTCGCATGAACGTGGCTCCAGCATTCTTCAGACCGAATGGCATAGTGACATAACTGAAGCACCCGAATGGGGTGATGAAAGCTGTTTTAATTTCATCGGGTCCATACAGACGGATCTGGTGATACCCGGAATAAGCGTCCAAAAAGGACAAATGCTCGCACCCCGCAGTCGAGTCAACTATTTGATCGATGCGGGGAAGAGGGAAGTGATCCTTCGGGCAGGCCCGATTGATATGCTTGAAGTCGATGCACATGCAAAGTGAATCGTCCTTGTTAGGGACCATGACGACATTAGCTAACCACTTGGAGTGGTAAATCTCTCGGATAAACTCAGCCGCAAGGAGTCGAGCCACTTCTTCATCGATTGCTTTTCTCTTCTGTACGGCGGACCGTCGAAGATGTTCTTTGACCGGTTTTGCCTTTGGGTCGACTCGCAAACGATGCTCAGCCAGTCCCCTAGGAACACCTGGCATGTCAGAAGGTTTCCATGCGAAGATGTCCCAGTTCTCACGGAGGAACTGGATGAGTGCTTCTTCCTATTTGGAGTCGAGTGTCGTCAAAATGTGGGTCGGAGCAGCATTGGAGTCGGTCGGGTGGATATGAATCGGTTTTGTTTCTCCAGACGACTGAAATGCTGAATCGGTTGCAGGCTTCTTAGCTCGCAGCAAATCACTTGGATCTGCACTTTTCTGATACTCCTGCAATTCCACCACTGCCATCTGAGCATCGGCGATCTTCGAGCCTTTCTGGAAGCACTCTTCTGCCTTCTTCCGATTGCCGGTAACAGTGATCACACCTCTGGGACCAGGCATCTTCAACTTGAGGTACACATAGCATGGTCGAGCCATGAAACGCGCATAGGCTGGCCTGCCCGGAATAGCGTGATAAGCACTCTGGAAATCTACAACTTCAAACGTCAACTTTTCTTTGCGGTAATTCTTGGAATCACCGAAAACCACATCAAGAGCAATCTGGCCGAGTGATTCAGCTTTCTTGACTGGAATTTCCTCCTCCGGTTTCATGGGCGACTGATTTGTGCTTGCCACTCCGGAGTCGATCCTCTTCTTCACCATTGGCATACTTGGTGGCAATCTCCATCATTCGACTCAGACACATGTCTCCGGTCCGACCGAACTTCAGATTTAACTCTCTATACTTGACACCTTCCTTGAAGGCACAAACTGCCTGATGATCGGACACGTTCTCTACCATGTGATGCAGTGTGATCCATCTCTGGATATAACCCTTTATTCGGCTTCTGCACACAAGACTGCAGCTCTGTCAACCCTGTTGGTCGCTTCCATGTTCCTTCGAAGGTTCTGACAAACACTCAGGCAAGATCTTCCCAAGTATAAATGCTGCTGGGTGATAATTGATTCAGCCATGCTCTAGCCAAGCCCTCTAACATCAGAGGCAAGTGTTTCATGGCCACTTCATCATTGCCGCCGCCAATCTGCACAACCACTCGGTAGTCCTCGAGCCAAGTGTCAGGCTTGGACTCCCCAGTGAACTTACATACTCAAGTCGCCAACCTGAAGTTGGGAGGAATCACTGTGGCCCTGATGGCTCTGCTGAAGCACTCTGGACCTGAGACATGTACTCTGCTGCTTGCTGGTAAATCTCTGTCGGGGCCTTCTCTGTGCGCCCTGTTCCTGTCGACCAAACCTTGAACGAGAATGGATCTCGCATCAAAGCCTGGTTCCCCGGGATCGACTGGAATCCTTCGCCCAACACTGTGATGGCGTCTGTCATCTTGCTGCCGAGGCACGTATGACCCACTCCTTGGGGGAGGTGTGGGCACTCGACGACGATCATCACGATCGAGTTGGTGATCATACTGCTCACGGTTTCTGTACTGGTCACGCCGGTCTCCACGTCCCTCATGCCTCGGGGGCGATCTTGGGCTGTGAGCCGACTGGACTGTATCTGCAACAACGGACCTGCTATGGATCCTATTCCGCGACTGCGACACAGTTGTATTCTGCTCTCCCGCTGCTCGGAGTAAAGCTCTAATCTGCATTAGACCTCTGCCAGCTTCTGATTGGGAAGGCTGAATTGACTCTGCTATTCGAGCCGCAGCTGTAAGATTTTGGATCGGAGTTCGATATACCTGGGTCGGAGGTGGAAAGAGCTGACGTCGACTGGATTCTGGAACCCGTTGTCGCGCTCGCTCGTCGAGTGCTCGCTGGAGGTTCTCCAGTCGAGTGCGCTCAGCCAGATTGGCCAAGCGCGCGTCTTCTAAGGCACGGGCCTCAGGGGTCTCTCCAACGATAGGAGTGTGAAGCGCATCCATGTTCCCGCGGCAAAGTTCTTCTCGCTGCAGCGAAGTGAGGGGCTTGGGGAGGTACTCTTCATGGGCACGCGACGGATCGCCTCCGCCGTCGCCACCGTCGGCGCGGGGAAAGCCGGGAGGACTGCATGGTCCATCGACCATCAAGACCTCCGACGCAGGATCGCTGCTGTCGCACTGAGATGCAGTCTCTGCGGAGCCAGTAGACAGGTCAAACAGGCCGTAGATAGATTCGTCGGGCTCGATCGCCGCGACTTGGGGGGTGGCCGATTGACGAGCCATCGTGTGCCTCACCCACCGCTGAAGCCTCGACCGACCGGAACGTTTGCGTCGGCGGGCCACAGGGAGGGAGGACGCCACAGGAGCCGACCGATATTGGGTCGACGGCTGCCGCAAGAGGACACCACGGATGCACGCACGAAAGTGCGTTGCCCCGCGAACGGGGAGCGCGTCGACGTCGAGTGGAGCGTCCTGAAGCCAAGTGGAGTCGTCGGCGACGAACACGAGCGCGCCGAGACGGATCTCGCAGTCCTCAGCCAGAACTCCACTTGAAATCATGATGAAGGGGATCGAAAAAAATGCAAATTCTCCAACAAGTCTCTAAGACACCTGCCCCACGGTGGGCGCCAACTGTCGTGGTTCTAAGTCTGACAGTAGAATAGGGGGTAGGAATGTAGAGGCAAGATCTCAGCTATGGAGGAGTTGTACACACAAGGTTTACGAGTTCAGGCCCTTCTCGGAGGAAGTAACAGCCCTACGTCTCGGAGCCCGGAGGCGGTCGACTGGATTATGTGCGTGTGAGTTACAGGGGGTGCGAACCCTTGTCCCAGAGGAGGGGGGTAGCTTATATAGAGTACGCCAGGACCCCAGCTCCCCTCCGTTACACAGGGTTCAATGTACATTAAGAGGGGGCGTTACAGGTAATGCATGTATTAAAGTGCTACAAATGATCATTAAGTATGTGAATAAATGCCCGACCGTTGCTGCGCAGAGCGGCTTTAGGTCTTCTAATATGTCGAGAGGTTTTATGGTCGAGTGACCTGGATAAGAGGTGTCTCCGAGTGATTGACAGGTCGAGTGGACTTCGCTCGACACCTTTGCTGGACCTCTTCTTCTGATTCTTGAACTTCTTTGTTCTTAGGACAAGAACTTTAGGTAGGACATATAGGTCAGGCCTATTACCCTACCCTAGGTCTGTGTCCACATCACCCCCCCCCCCCGCCCAGTCAGTGCCATGTATCCTGCGAAAGCGGTTGGCGGGAGGGACATTTCAGCGCACGCTCCCCGCATCCCCTCGCACAGTCGCCCGCCGCCTGTGATTCGGGCCTCCCGCTAGCGGAATCGCGCCGCCCGCCCCGCATACGACGAGCCGAGCCACTGTGACGCCGCCGCCGCCCCAGATCGACCGCCTCGAGCCGCCGCTCGCCCCAGATTCGTCGAGCCGCCACCTGTCGGCCTCCACCTCGGATTCACTGAGCCGCCACCAGTTGCCGCCACCCCGGTGAGCCTCTTTCCTTTCCCTTGTAGTTTGGCTGCAGAAATTTAGTACAAGCGACGATGCAGGTTTTTTGTAAACGGATTTGAGCCCATGCGAGCAATTTTTGCTCGAGGATTCAATGTGTTGCAACGGTCTCATTTTTTTGCTAGACTTGTTAGAGGTGATGCTCCAGCTTGCAACTTCACGGTGAATGTGCATGAGTACACAAAAGGGTACTATCTAGCGATGGTATTTACCCCTCTTGGTGTACATTCATGAATCGCATAAAAAAGCCAAAAACTAGAAAGCATATTGAATTTGCAAAGGTTTCAGGGTTTTGCAATCTAGATTTGCCATTGTTCGTGGTCCTGCTCGTTTTTGGAACAAGAAAATCCTGAGCAATATCATGACATGTTGTGTTATTCTTCACAACATGATCATTGAAGATGAGAGAGACTTGAACTTGGAGTTCTTTTACGATAATTTTGGTAGCCGGGTGAATCCAGCAAGAGACCCTAACCGCATACAAGCATTTCTTCAGACATACCGGCATATTGAAGATGCAAACACCCATCATCGGCTCCAGGGGGATCTCATTGAGCACCATTGGCAGAGGCATGGCCAAAGGCATTGAGCACCATTGGCAAAGGCACCGATTTTTTTACATTCATTTCATCTAATTCATGTGTGATCGGTGTCATTGTTGTATTCTGACTAATTGTTGTATTGAATTATTAGTCTTACTCGGTGACTTGAATAATCATTGTAATTTGGATTGCTAATATTCACATTTTATGTTATTTTAATTCATATTATTGTCGTATGCGAGATATGTGTCAAATTTTGAAAAACCACGCGTTTTGCGGGCTCGCGCGGGCTGCAGCCGAGCAGGCCCCGCATGCGGAACCGTAAAACAGAACTGCTCGGCTGTAGCCCACAAAATGTGTTTTCCGCGAACTATAAATGGGCGATACGGGTCGGCGATTTAAGGGGTCTGCTAGAGATGCTATAAAGACCCCCCCCCCCCCCGCCGCGCGTAATATCAAAGGAAAACTCCTGATGTTAATTAGATTGAAATGCATGTAAAAAAAGATTGAAATGCGCTTTGGTGTCTTTATATTGTAATATTATTATAATTTTTGCGGGTGATATTGTTATATTATTAAGAAGTTAAAATCACCATCATTATCCCCTGACTGAGGTGTATGCACTTGAAAGAGAGCTTTCCGATCATACACCACTAATCCTTGACACAGGAGAAAACACATATTCACCACCTATCTTTAGATTTGAAAACTCCTGGATGATGAGAGAGGGCTTTAAAGAATTTTTTATTAAAATCTGGACTGCAAAATATCATGGTGATACCGTTGAACAATGGCAAAGTAGAATGAGAGTGTTTAGACAGAAAGTGAGAGGGTGGATTTTAAATTCTGATGCTTGGTATAGAAAAATTAAAAGAGAGATCCTAATGAAACTAGATGCTATAGACAAAAATGCTGAGATTATGGGCCTCTCTGCTCAGGACAGAGAAGAGCAAAAAGACCTAAGGTCCCAATTACACAGACTGCTAAAACAAGAAGAAATGAAATGGCTTCAAAGATATAAAGACAAAGAAATAAAAGATGGAGACTGTAATACAAAATACTATCATGCTAAGGTGAATGGAAGGAGAAGAAAAAACAGAATTCTTTCCTTAGAACAAGAGGAAGGGGTGATTGAAGGAGAAGAAAATCTTATTAGATACATTACTGACTTCTACAAAAATTTGTTTGGGCAACCAGACACATATTCAATTAACCTCAATAATTTGGGGGGCAATCAATTACTAGGGAACAGGCTGACACCCTGATTAAACCTTTTTCAATGGAAGAGCTTCAGGCAGTTGTTTTTGGGATGGAGAAAAATAAAAGCCCTGGTCTAGATGGATTACCAGTTGATTTTTATCAACATTTTTGGGAGACTGTCAAGTGGGATTTGATGAAACTCCTGAATGATTTTCATGAAGGAAAGTTAGATATCTCAAGGCTCAACTATGGGATTATTACTTTGATCCCAAAAATTAAAGATGCTAAACAAATCCAAAAGTTTAGACCTATATGTCTATTGAATGTTAGCTTTAAGATTATCACTAAAGTCTTGATGAACAGATTAAGTAGAATCATCAAACCTATCATCCTCCCAACTCAGACTGCTTTCATCAAAGGGAGATACATCATGGAGGGGATTGTGATTCTCCATGAAGCCCTTAACCTTATACACCACTCAAAACAAAGTGTTGTTTTGTTTAAAGTGGATTTTGAGAAAGCATATGACAAAATAGAATGGTCGTTTGTTTACAAAATGCTAAAAATGAAACAATTCCCTGATAAATAGTGTGATCTGGTTATGCACACCATGATAGGGGGGCAAGTTGGGAATTAAGGTGAATGATAAGATTGGACCTTACTTTAAAACATATAAGGGTTTGAGGCAGGGGGATTCTATGTCTCCATTACTTTTTGACATAGCTGCGGATGCTTTGGCTATAATCTTAAATAAAGCCAAACATGCAGGTTATGTTAGGGGGGGTGCTAACTGAATTAGGAGATAATGGGGTGAACATGTGTCACAGCCCCAGTTCAGACCTTGTTTGTCTTTGCATCTGCATCCTTGCATCATGATTAAATTCCACTCAAATTTGAAATGGGGATGACAAACCCTAGCACCAAATGGAATGCAATTAGGATCATTATAAAAATATTTTCAATTATCCCAAATGCCCTTTAGAAAAATTCATGATTTTTGTCAAAGGGGAAAACCTCTGCCAAAAGTCATGCACATATTTCTAGGCCATTATGGATTTTTGAATTAAATCATATCATATTTGAATTTGGGCATTTAAATACTATAAAATATTTAAAATGCCTAAATAATCCTAAACTGAAATGTTCCATGTTGGATATATTCTATACAGTGGGCATGTACAGTTTGGTGATTTTTGAAAGGGTCTAGGTATTTTTAGAAAAGCCACAAAGATTACAGAAAAATAGAAAACAGAAAAAAAGAGAGAGAGAAGGACTAACCTGGCGCTTACCTAAGGCCCACCTACCTGGCCGGCCCAGCTGGCAGCCCAGCCACCTGGCCCAGCCCAACTCCCCACCGTCTTCAACCTCTGCCAGTAGGCAGAGGCGTGTCGACGCGCGCACGCTCGAGCTCCACCTCCTGCTTCCACGCAGCTGCTCCCCCTCGCCCTGGACGTGCCACGACGACGCCCCGAAGCCCCGTCCCCTTTCCCTCACTCACCGCTCTCTCTCTCCTCACCTGGGTCCCTCTCTCTTCCCCACCGAGCGGAGCTCGACGTCGCCGACGAGCTCCACCACGGCCAGAGCCACCCCCTCACCCCTCTGACGTGCCCACAAGCTCCGTTTCCGTCGTACACGCCTCCTCGACGACTCACGCGACGCCAGACGCCCCCGAACGCTCTCCCCATCGTCGTCTTCAACCTCGGGAAGCCGAGATCGCCGGCGACCTTCCGTCGTCACCAGCCCCTCCCCGAGCACGCCGAGGCCTCCGTTCAACTCGCGGTGAGCTTCTGCGTCTTTTCCCTTCCTTCCCGGGCTCGTTTCTGTCCTATAGTCGCTGATTCCACCGGAGCCGCGAGCTCGGCTCCGCCAGCCATGTCGCCACCATGGCCACCGTCACCTAGAGCTACCACCGAGCGCCCCGACGTGCTCAGCACAATGCCAGAAGACCAAAACACCCTCCCGTTGCTCCTGTCGTGCAACGCAACGCCGGGACCACTGAGACCCGAACTCCGGCCGCCACAAGAGTTGCCGCTGCCGTCGATTTAGTCCACTCTGGCGAGAGTTGTTGCCTCCGTTGGATGCGCAAGACTCTCAGCTTTCTGTAGCCGCTAACCGCGTCCAAAACCGAGGCCTGTGGGCAATTTCCGAAGCCCTCTGCCGCGCCTGTCGTCGCCGGCGACAAGTCGCCGGTGGGAGTTGACCCGCTGACCGGCGTGGTTTGACCCCGCTGACTTTTGACCACGGGTGGGCCCAGTTGACCCCCCTGGGTTCTGACGTGTGGGCCCAGGCCCCTGTTTAGTTGATGTTAGTTTAATTAGTGGTTAATTAACTTAATTAACCCTTTGACTCGCTGACATGTGGGCCCAGCCCTGCTGACAATTTAGTTAGTGTTAGCTTAGGGCTAATTAACTCAGTTAACCAACTGAGTCACTGACCAGTGGGTCCCCCCAGGTCAGGTTTGACCTGGCCGACCCAGTTGACCCGCTGACATCACACCTATGTCACGCTGACGCATTAATTCAATTTCTGGATTTATTTTTAATCAGAAAATTCCAGGAAATAATCCAAACTTCTAAAATTCATAGAAATTCAACCGTAACTCCAAATCAAACAAATTATATATGAAAAATGATCAGAAAAATCCAATCTATCCATCTGTACCATTTTAATGCATGTTAGAACAACTTATACCTGCTGATCAGGACAAATCAATTAAATGGCATTTGAATTTCACATATGAAGTTTGAATTTGAACCCTTGGTTCAAACCAACTTCATTTAATATGGTTGCTAGTTGCAATAGCTCAATCAACATCATATTGCCATGACATTATCATACATCATAATTGTTGCATTGCATTGATTGTGTTCCTTTTGTTTGCCGGTATTTGCCCCCTCTCGATAGACGTGGTTCCGACGACGTGTACGATGACACCGATGAAGAACTATATTATCTTCAGAAATGCCAGGCAAGCAAAACCCCCTTGTTCATCCCGATACAATCCCACCCTCTCGCTCCTGCTCTCTTTTACTGCATTAGGACAACAACGATTCATGTGTTACTTGCTGCGGTAGCTGAACCCCTTTATCCTTTGCATGACCTGTCATTCCACAGTAAATAGATGAAACCCACTAGCATGAGTAGGAGTTGTTTGAGCCCATGTTGTGCCTACTCATTCATGCTTGTTTGTCATGCCTGCTACTGCTTAGAGTTGAGTCGGGTCTGATTCATCGGGAATGAATTGGAATGGTGATGAACATGTCCTACTGTGTGTGAGCTAAGTGTGTGAATACGATTTGGTAAAGGTATTGGTGAGAGGCCATGTAGGAGTACATGGTGGGTTGTCTCATTGAAGCCGTCCTCAGGAACTGAGTTCTGTGTTTGTGATCCATGAAACAGCTACTACCATGCATTGGGCCCTGAAATATGACCCCGCTCGACTTCTTAATCACCCTTGTCCTCTGTCCAGGAGTTGCAAGTAGTTTCTGGTGTTTGTAGTATGCTGGGGGCCGCACGCAGCGCTGACCGTAGGGGTGGGCTGTGTTGCGGTAGGCACGTGGCCGGGCAGCCGGGCGCCCGTTTGGTGTCTCGGACCCTGTACACATCGTTCGGGGCCGTTAGTGGAAACCTCGGCCGGACTCCCTGCGGATGGAACCCGAATAGGCGATAAACCTGGACTAGAGACTTGAGTGTTTAGGTAGGTCGTGGTCTACACCCACGTCGGCTTTCGCTTGAAGTCTGCCGAGCACATGTCGTGTGCAGACGCTAAGTGGTGGAAACATGTATGAAGAAGTACACCCCTGCAGGGTTAACATCATCTATTCGAATAGCCGTTTCCGCGGTTATGGACTTCTGGGTTGCCTATATCAGTTCGTAGACAAGTGAAAGTGGATACTCTAAAATACGCAAGATAAGCGTGAGTGCTATGGATGGCCTTCTCGTAGGGAGACGGAAGTGGATCCATAGTGGTGTATTGGATGGTGAATATGTGGACTCGTGTGCGCCACCTCAAAAGAGTCGCTTGCAGTCGTAGTTCAGGATAGCCACCGAGTCAAAGCTGGCTTGCTGCAGTCAAACTCCACCACCCCCTTTATTGAAACTGATGCATATGTAGTTAGTTCTGATGTAAGTCTTGCTGAGTACGTTTGTACTCACGTTTGTCTATTTTATGTTTTTGCAGAGAGACGTCAGTCTCGCTAGTAGTACCGCTTGGACTTCGACGTTTAGCTTGATACCTCAGCTACGATCTTGTGCCCTTGGCAGGATCTGGTAGATAGTCAGGCTTCTCAGCCTTTTTCATTTGTAGATGTCTGTACTCAGACATGTTAAGCTTCCGCATGTGTTTGACTTGTATGCTCTGAATGTTGGGTCATGAGACCCATGTTTGTAATATCTCGCTCCTCGGAGCCTAATGGATTAATACTGGAGTCGTAGAGTCTTGTTGTGATGCCATGTTGTATCTACACATATCGAGCATATTGTGTGTATGATTGAAATGCTTGCTATGTGTGGGATCCGACTATCTAGTTGTTTATCCTTGGCAGCCTTTCATATGAGGAAATGTAAGTCTAGTGCTTCTGAGCGATAGTAGTCCGCTACAGACCGGTTCACCGGAGTCCTGCTAGCCCAGCACTACTGCTCGGAACACTTGACTGGCCGGCATGTGTTTCACGTCGTCCCTATGTCTGTCCCTTCGGGGAAATGTCACGCGGTGACATCCGGAGTCCTGCCTAGCCTGCTACAGCCCGGGTTACCGGAGTCCTGTTAGCCCAGTGCTACAGCCCGGATTCACACGTTGATGACCGACATGCTCGATGTGATTCATGTATGCATGTCCTCATAGGTTAGCGCCGCTTTGGGTTCACGACTAGCCATGTCGGCCCGGGTTCTCTGTCATATTGATGCTAGCGACACTATCATATACGTGAGCCAAAAGGCGCAAACGGTCCCGGGCCAGGTAAGGTGGCACCCGTGGGAGTACCGTGCGTGAGGCCGCAAAGTGATATGATGTGTTACATGCTGGATCGGTGTGGCTTAGGATCGGGGTCCTGACAACATGCTGCAATATGCAGATGACACCATTTTCCTACTCAATGATGATGAGGATAGTGCCAAAAATCTTAACTTCATCCTCACAGCTTTTGAGCAGATGTCTGGGATAACTATTAATTTTCACAAAAGTGAGGCTGCCTTTTTGGGGAGGCAAAAAACAAATGTGAGATCTATCAAGAAAATATTTACTTGTAGTAAGGGGAGGTTCCCTTTAAATATCTGGGACTACCTGTTACTAATAAGAGATTAGGGAATATATTCTCGAAGAGAATGACTGAAAAAATAGAAAAGAGATGTGCTTGCTGGCAAGGGAGGCTATTAAATATGGCTGGGAGAGTAACTCTAGTCCAGGCCTACCTGACAAATATGCCTATGTGTATGATGTCTTTTTACCCCTTGCCAGTGGGGGTTAGGAAAAAAGCTGACTTCTTCAGAGCCAGACTAGTCTGGCAGGAAAATGAAGATAAGAGAAAATATCATCTAGTCAACTGGAAAACGTGTTGTTTACCAAAGGATTTGGGTGATTTAGGAATATTGAATCTTGATTGTATGAATAAAGCCTTGCTAGCAAAATGGCTAGAGACAGAAGATGGGATGTGGGTCAGAATCCTCCTGAATAAAAATGTAAAAGGAAAATGTATATTTGGAATTAAAAAGAAACCTGGCGACTCTCAGTTTTGGGGGGGGCTGATGCAGATCAAAGACATTTATTATAAAAATGTGAAAAATAAATTGGGAGATGGACAGAACACTAGTTTCTAGGAAGATTGGTGGGTAGGGTCCAAACCACTAAAAGATGCCTACCCAAGCCTCTATTTCATTAGCTTAACCTGTGACATTTCGGTGGCCCAGGCCATTGACATGGGATGGGGGGGTTAAGTTTAGAAGAAATTTGTCTGAAGACAAAAGAACTCTATGGGATAGTTTGAAAACCATATGTGAGGAAGTGAGAATGTATGCGGGCAAAGATCAGCCACTATGGATGTTGACAGCCAACAGACAATTTTCAGTGCTATCGCTATATCAACAATTAGTTAAAACAGATGTGGGGTTCCCACACAAATTTCTTTGGAAAGTGAAAATTCCAGCGAAAATTAAGATGTTCCTATGGCTAATTACCAGAAAAAGTATACTAACCAGAGATAATCTTGCAAGAAGAGGGTGGAAAGGGGATCAGAGATGTGTATTCTGTGGTCAAAATGAAAACATAGATCACCTCTTTTTCTCTTGTTCTGCTGCAAGGTTACTTTGGAGTTTGATAAAATGCTCCTTCAATCTAAAAACAGCCGACGATTTCCTGGGCGCATGGATCAGGAAATTCAAGACAAAGGAAAAAACTAGTGCTAGTTGGAATGTCTGCAATTCTTTGGGCTATTTGGAAATGTCGAAATGATATAATTTTTCGAGATAAATTGATCACTGACCCCATGAAGTTGATGAAACTAACTTGCAATTGGATTGTGGATTGGGATGTTTTGCAGGAAAAAAAAACCCAGGACAAAGCCTTCTGACGCTGGGGCAAGGCTAATCGAGCAAGTAGCAAGTGAGGTATACAGAGCTTCGCAGGGATGGAGAGCGGGAGTTCCTCGTCTGAAGAACTGAATATTTGGTTTCCTGAAGATGGCTCGATTTTCCTTTCTTGTGTTTAGTTCGCTGGAGGCTGCGCCCTCTTACTCAAATTGGTCGTCTGTGACCCTAGAATTTAAATTCAGACTTGCTGTTTTAGACTAGTTTCTCGTTGGAGGTTGGTAGTTAATTAGGTGGCGCTGTAGTGAACTGGAATTCATGGTGGTTTTGTTAATGAAATCGGAGGGTCCCCCTCTTTTGCTCAAAAAAACCATCATTTTCTCCTCTATGATGTTTTGCTGCCCCATCTGCCGCCGGGGACTATTCTTTTTTACTTTTTTATTTGAGAGTGACTATTCTTTTTTCTTGCTCCTTGCCGCTGGCTGTGTCGGCGGGCGGACTGGTATGTGGTGGGAGAGAAAAACAAGGCGGGGAGGGCCAGGGTGTGGAGAAGAATAGGTTGGGGCGTGCGGAACACAGTCAACGACTCTGCGCCCCGCCTTCCGACGGGGACGCGAGCGCCAAATCGGAGATGAGCCTGGCACACGTTGGGGAAAGGGCGGGTGTATGCGTAGTTCAATGGGCAGCTGCTCCCCAGCGCCGAGTCGACGGGACGAGGGACGGGCTGCTCCAGGTATTCCCGCTCGTTTCGCAACTTATTTTGGAAGGAAAAACCGCCCGAGACAGGAAAAATGGGAGACGTTCGATACTCTCAGTCTCGAAGCATGGATAGGAGCATTCGCTCGCAGGGAGTCGTGTTCGACACTTTTCCCCTCTCCTCGGTTCGCTTCTCACCGTCCACTAGATCGGCAACGCGCCTTGGCGCGAGGGTGCCTGGTTCAACATACTATTCAAGCGCTTAAGCAAAGCATTTAATGTCACCAAATGGGAATTAGAATTATTGTTTGGGATGGATCAACCCAGTACATTTGGCAAATGAGAATTATAATGATTGCTTATGATAGTTCAACCCACTAAGTTAAATCAATAGCCTGGAACATTTTCTCAAAGCAATACAAAGGGGCAGTAAAATTGGATATAACAAAAGAAAAGCAAGCAGGATGCAAAATAGAACAGTTGATGTGGAAGTTCATGGCCAAGTGGAAATATAAATATATAATTGGTTGCAGAGTTAAGCCAAGATGATGGGTCCTTAGCAAGTACTATAGTTGGATTATTAGATATCAAAAGCAAACCATATAGTTTCGCTAAAGCTCCAGAACCAAAAGTGCATCAGTGTAACTAATATGTAGTCAACATAAAGAATGTTACATAATTCTTAGAGCAGGGCACTCTTACAAAAGGCGAGGACAATCAGACAGTAGTTTGCACAACATATCACAGTAGCTAGTGATGGCTTGAATCACAAACAACAAACACAGCAGTCCACAAGACCATCGCATGCACCAAAAGATGGCCAAACTTATTTACAAAGGAATGTAAGATGTCGGGGACGATGAGTCGTCGGCCATGGCGGTCGACAAGCACACACCAGCCACCTAATTAACTTGTTCGTCAGCGCACAGATGGAGCAGATAACAGACGGTAGTAGCTTCCGCTGCTCACTCAAGAAACACTAACTTCAGACTTGACAGTAAAGAACAATACACAAAAACGAACCTGAATTAGAGCAAAAGAAATGTTGTGAGTCTAAAGATCGAACTCTACTGCATAAGAAACTCAACAATGGATCCAGCTCTATTTTAAATCCATTTCTCACCATTAAGGGTACATTTAGGTACATTTCATAAAACAACCTAGAAAATGATACAAATTGGTCAAACAACTTGAGTTCCGGGTACATTTAGGTACATTTCCGTCTATTGCCGTTAAAGCTCCATTAAGCCTGCCTACGTGGCAGTGGTCCCATGTGTCAGCTCCTAGGAGAAATTAATTATTTAAAAAATGCAATGACCAGGATTCGAACCCGTTCATAGTCATTTTGAATCAGGCGCTACTAACCACTAAGAACATGCTAATTCTTTATACATTTGGAGATAGTTCTGCTTGTATACCTTTCTTCTGGAGTACATCACAAAGATTGGTACAAAACATTGCCATATCGCATATAGTGTGCCGTGACCAACCCAACTGAAACTTTACAACATGGCAAGGATATAATATTCGTAACAGTATGTGGAAGATATATTAATTCATCCTTTGGACCATCTATGCAGGACCCATCTGTCAGCAGGTAAGAGATCATCAAACAAAATACAGTAGTAGGAATTATCATTTGGCCAACTGTAAATTTGCAAATTCCAACACATGGACTTAAGCATATCTAAAAACCTTATATTGGATGCAAATTTACAGTTTTTCACATGTCCTCAGTAACAAAATCAGTACCAGGTTACTCACAAACTTTGTTTGCAAGCATCGATTCCAATTCTCGGTGATACTACGGCAGAACTTTGTAAAATTTGCTCAACAGAAAAATGAGAGGCGACCCAGTCCAGTTGCCGGTACAGCCATAAGTTGATTTTATGGGTTGTCCTATTGTTGAGATAGTAAAATTTGTGCAGACAATTGGATAAATAAGTAGTAGGTGCTTAGCGGTTAGCCCCGCTTGACTGATAGGACTGCTCCCAGGTTTGAATCCTGTTCACTGCATTTTTGAAAAATAATTAATTTCTCCCCTAGCTGACAGGTAGGACCTACACAATTAAGTGAGACAGAGCATGGGTCCACTGCCATGTTTGATGTGCCACGTTATGCAGAGTTAACGGGGCGTTAAGGGTAATAGACCGAAATGTACCTAAAAGAACCTAAAACTCAAGTTTTATGATCAATTTGCGTCATTTTTCAAGTTGTTGTATGAATTTGTACCTACCGTGCAAGTTCATGTATCATAAGTGTATTTAACTCAAAAAGAAACTACAAAGCAGGAGGCTCACCTTGTTGTTGTAGGCTAGTGTTGCTTGGCAAGGTAGTAGATGTAGGCTTGGAGGAGGATGTTGGTTATATGATTCTCCCTTCACAATCACCTGTATGAGACCCAGCATGCCAGCCAGATCTCCTCTGCGATGGAGGGCCACCCCCTGAATTCATCCATGAAGAGATCTACAATGGCCTTCCCAGCCCATTTGTTCTTCGCCTGCAAACCAGCAACCCAAATTCAGAGTTTGGTCCAGACAATATCTGGCAAGACTACTTGTAGCAAACAAATTGTTAATGTTATCCTATCACTGGAACAAATTAGAAAATTAGGCTAAAGTTTCAGAGTTGTGAATGATTGTGTGGTTTCATCATTCTGAGTGGAGCAGCAAAATCAATAACTACTGCACGTACGCCCTAAGCAATTGAAACTGTAAGTACAGCAGCGACGCGAGCATCTCTGCTCGGCAAGCAGGAAGGAGAAGGGCGGGGCGGATGGGCGACGGGTCCGGGGCGTACCTCTAGGGCGAGCGACGCTGGCAGTACTGCAGCCACTTTGCGTGGGCCTCGTCAGCGGGGACAGGCTCGCCGAAGAACTCAGGCTCCCTGTCGCCATGCGCCTCTTGGATGCCGCCACCGCCGCACAGTCGAGGGAGAGGACAGGAACCGAACAGGATCTAAGAATTTTCTTTTTGACACCCATCATGTCAATAAGGAGACCATGATCTGAAATATAAATAGATGAGCGTTACCTGCTTGAAATGCTGACAACATATCTCCAGTCCAAAAAATAGGCGGTGTGGATCCAAAGGAAACTTCTGGTCGGCATGGCGGCCACATCAAAGTCAACACCTTTGGGTGCCGATCCACTCCTTGAGAGGCTCCGGTGAGGATCCTCCCCCGTCCATGAATGAGAAATTAAGCAACATGAGAACAAAAAGAAAGGTTTGTACATAGGTATGCCAAAAAGCACTGGACAAGTTATCTTACCCAAAGATCCAGAATGCGAGCTCACTATAAAATCAGCAAGGGGGCCTGCAAAACAAACCACAGTCAACACGCCAATTTTATAGCTTCTCATATTTTTAATATTTGCCATCTCAATCTTTGATTTATGTTAAACAACATCTACATGTTATATCTGCTCCAGATCAATCATCCAAAATGCACTCTATACAATGGGGCATATAAACCTAAAGCATTTAACAACGCCTAGATCAATTAAGAAAAGTATGCCTTCCCCGGCCACCAGAGAGAAAGGGAAGAACCTGGGAACCCGTAGATACAGCAGATTCCGAGCACAGGCATCCACACCAATCTGAAGGAGCACCAGCGGCATGCCCAAACCCCGCCACCATGCAGCAGCCCATAGCAGTGTTCCCCATCAGCTACAGTAGCAAGGAGTGTGGCACTAAACCCTAACCAAAGGCTATGGAATACAGGAGAATAAACATACATGAGCCACAGCCCGACACACAACGAGCAAAAAAGGGGAAAAGTGGAGAGGACGCTCACCACTTCCTTGTCGGCATCGGTGCCGATGCCTCCCTGCTGCCGGAGGCGTCAGCGGCAGTGTCGAGGCTGAGGGCAAGGGAGAAGGGTTGGTCGCCGGAGGGGAGGCCGGTGGATCCTACCACATCTTGTCACCTGCTCTCACCGACAGCGGCACACCATATCAGCACCACGAAGGAGAGGCCCATGGAAGGACGCGAAAAGGATGAGGGGGCTCACCACAACTCGATGCCAGTCTGGCGATGGCATCCTCCTAATGGAGGTCCTTCGGAGTTCACTGGAGGCTCATGACCACAACGACACATTTTTGCCAAACTAACGAACAAACACTGGCTAGTTTACATCAGGGGTTTGCCGATGTTACAATTTACTGTCTACAACAGTCTGACGTATATGGTAGCTAGTACTTTTAAATAAAAACTAAACCTACAACTATCTGCTTTCTGATTTTAGAGTAGCATAGTTCAATTCATGTAAGGCAAAACATATATCGGTTTGAGGCTATTAGGAACATGGGCTCAAGTGTAGTTTAAAATTGAAACAACTAAATGTACTTTCTCCCTCCCTCTCCCTCCCTCTGTGTGAAAATTACAGAGCTAGAAGATATCATCGTAGATGGTACGACATAAAGAGAAAACAAGGACCAAAGCGCATGCCACTTATGCATTTTATCTACAATTTGAATATACAAAGAAGAAAGAGTGGATGCCAGTATTAATGCAGAAAATGATCTAATAATTCTCCAACACACAAGTAGCCTAAGCAATATATTTACACAACATGCATATATATAGAACTTAGTAAGTATTTTCTTATTACTGATTAGAGTAACCATAGCATAAAAGGTTTTTAGATATTGTGAATCATATTTTCTCAACCTTAATAGTTTCGGGATAAAATTAGAAGTCTTTGAAAACAAATTGTTGGTTGCGCTACTTTGACATCCTTCTTTTGGACATTATCATGTTATTCCAACAACACCGAATGAACTGTAGATAGAACTTTTTGTCAAGACAACCCTGCCATGCAACAACAGTAAGGGCCATATTGTCCAAAAAATCGATGAAATCAAAATGGAGAGTTATTTCTAATTAGGCAAGCAAATGAACCAGTCTAGACCTTTTCAGCGGGTTATAGAGCCGTGTCACACAAGGATAATAAAAGGGACCAACAACAAACAATAAAAGATCAAGAACCAAAAACAAATAATAAAAGATTAGATCAAGTATAACAATAAAAGATCAAGAACAACTTATATGGAACTTACTCTTACTCTTAACCAGATTAAATCAAGGACCAACTTACTCTTAACCAGATTAAATTAAGGACCAACAACAAACAATAAAAGATCAAGAACAACTTATATGCAATAAAGATATAAGAGAGAAGAGATCTATACATAAGACGACTATAAACACCGAAGCATAAATAAGCAACACCTTTAAATCAAATAAAAAGGGTTTAGGGTCCAATGCATAGTGGGCTCAGATTCGTCTTTCCTCAATCATATTACCTACCCCGTTATCTCTTATCACCAGATCAATCTGTTTATACAGTTGAGCTGTCCTGGTTATCACTCAACAAGAATGACCATCCAAGGACAGAACAACAGGTATCACAAGATCAAAAAGGATTCTAGAGACACGAGGGAGGATCCAACTTGAGACCCACATGTGCCTTGATTGCTCAAAGGCACACTTATTTCAGCCACGGTTAATCATCATCGCCCTAAAAAGAATGGCTTCCGACCGGCCGGCTACAGCCCCTCGGCGGGGCACTAGAATTACACAAGAAGAAACCTAGCTAAATCTGAGAATCTCCTCCACAAGAAGAAAACAAAATTTGCTAATCCCTCTCCTCAAGTTAGACTACAACACACAAGATTACATCTCAGAGGGGTAGAATACCAACCTGAGGCTGGATGTCCCCCTGCCAAGCGGTCCCCTAAGAGCCTGCCACTGCATCCGGCGCCGACGATGCTGCGGCACCTGCCTGAACACGGGCCTCCAAGCCAACGGCATCGCGACGCGGCGTGGCACTGAGGAAGGATCTGCCGCCGCCGCTGCACAGGGGCACGGGTCTGCGCCAAGGTCCAGGCCTCCTCATCGAGTGGCCACGGTCCCTGGTGGCGCGGTCACCGGCCACAGCGAGTGGGACGGGCGGGGGGGAGGGGAGAAGGCGAGGCAGCGGGGCATCGGCCACGGCGAGAGGGGCGGGACGACGGGGCCGCGGTCATCAGCCACGGTGAGGGCGAGCGGGACAGGCTGGGCGGGGCGGGCGAGACGGCGGGGCGGGACGGGGAGTGACGGCTAGGGTTCTCTCCATAGAGTGGCCCCATTTTATACCGGAGGATGCGAAATGATGAAGATGCCCTCGGCGGGGCAGCGTAATTACGCGCGGTGGCACGAATGAGATGGTAACTATTCATTCCAGCAGTAACTTTTTTTGATCCAACGAGCGAGGTCGTTCCATGGGTCGATCCGACGGTCCAAGATCCATCAAGCAACCAGATCCGACGGCCAGGAATCCCAAACCGCTGAGGAGCGGGCTGAGGAGCTTCTATTCTTATTTCTAGAAAATGCACACAACCCAAAAATGTAAAAACATAATGACCAAGAATTTTATGCCTACTCATGATCTCAACAAATGTGACTTTGGTAAATGTATTTCTTTGATCATTTTTCATTTGAACAATCACAGTATTAAAATTATAATGGTGCAGTTTGATTATAATCAAATCAATCAAACAGCTATGCAAGTATGATTTCTATCAACAAAGAACAACATCACGCCAGTCCTAAATTGCAGGATAGGTGCTTACCATATTTTCTATGATTCGCATGCATTTATTAGAATATATATGATGCATTTACTTTGGATTTTCAGCCGTCGCGGTCGAAAGCTTTAAACTTGACTTGTATTCTACAAAGTCACCGCAAGAGGCAGAGCCGCTGGCAATGCCATGGCCACCACCAGTTTTACCCGCGGCATTGCGGGAGCGCCCTCGAGCAGCCGCGGTTGAGGGGCGGCCAACACATAGCCAAAAGGAAAATGGCAGTCGACTATAAATAAAGAATTTATTTCTTTCTATAGAAATGACGGCGGGGTAGACCTGAAAACAAGTGACCAAACTTCAACTTGAAGCAACAACACACAGAAGTAATTTTCGCCGATTTGTTATAAAACTAACATGAATATGGGACTGGTCCAAAGATCCCCTTCCTTTGAACCTAGCTGGACCATATAACATATCAAACTAACTATATAACGTTGCCCATGATCACCGGCCAACACAAAGGTCTCATCAGCGACACCTCACGTCCTTCACATATTTATCAAGAGTTCAAGACACATATATGAAGTAAAGTAGTAGTAATGTATAAGAGTGTGGATTTTTCATACCCTCATGTATAATTAGAAGAACATGAACTGGAGTTATATATTGATAGTTACCATGGATGGAGAACTGAAAATTTCTAACACTGTAAATATAAAATTGTCAAGAATGATAATAAGCATGGAGAACTAAAATGTACTATCACTTCCATGTAGCTGAGAACCTAATACTGACAGAATCCACACCATGTCTCAGGGTACAAGTAAAAGCTTGTCGTGCTTACCGAGAGGGAGGCATAATGGATCTTCTGTAAAGGCACCAACACAGGTACACATCACATAGGCTCCTGGAAAAAAAGAAATAATGCTTAACAATAACACAAGTGGGAATCAAGCAAATTGCAATATTCATGGCTTCTTTTGGGGCAAAATCAGTACATCTTCAGCCGAAGCAAAGAAAACACACACATATGTGCATACAGATGTATCTTAGCTAGCACCTCTACGCATACACGGACATAGAGCAGAATACGGCCAACAAGCCAAGCAAGGCAACAAACATGTGCTCTGTAAATAATTAGCTAGATCCAAAGCCTTCGTTGGCAGCAAGAAGACAAGGAAAAATCTCTTCTTTGGAACCTAGCTAAATCTGAGAATCTTCTCCACAAGAAGAAAACTAAAATTGCTAATCCCTCTCCTCAAGTTAGACTGTGGCACACAAGATTACATCTCAGAGGGGTAGAATACGAACCTGAGGCTGGATGTCACACCCAGTTCTCCATTGTGACTGTGAATCCGTTCCCTAGCATACTAAGCTGCAAAAAAGGGGATCAGCAGTGGAGAGAGAGAGAGAGAGAGAGAGAGAGACCTGCGGTTTTAGCAGCCACCGTCGAGGTCAGAGGCCATGCCAGGGCGGGGAGGATCGCTGGGTGATAATGGTGAGGAGGACGGCCGGAAGCCGCGACGGCCCCCTGTCAAGCGGTCCCCTGAGAGCCTGCCACCGCATCCGGCGCCGACGACGCCGCGGCGGCTGCCTGAACACGGGCCTCCAAGCCAGCGGCATCGCGACGCGGCGTGGCACTAAGGAAGGATCTGCCGCCGCCGCCGCACGGGGGCACGGGTCTGCGCCAAGGTCCAGGCCTCCTCATTGAGTGGCCGCGGTCCCTGGTGGCGCGGTCACCGGCCGCGGCGAGCGGGACGTGCGGGCGGGGGGAGAGGGCGAGGCGGCGGGGCATCGGCCACGACAAGCGGGGCGGGACGACGTGGCCATGGTCATCGGCCACGGAGAGGGCGAGCGGGACAGGCGGGGCGGGGCGGGGCGGGGCGAGCGAGAGGGCGGGGCGGGGCGAGCGAGAATGCGGGGCGGGGCGAGCGAGACGGCGGGGCGGGACAGGGAGTGACGGCTAGGGTTCTCTCCATAGAGCGGCCCCGTTTTATACCGGAGGATGCGAAATGACGAAAGTGCCCTCGGCGGGGCAGCGTAATTACGCGCGGTGCCACGAATGAGACGGTAACTATTCATTCTAGCAGTAACTTTTTTTTATCCAACGAGCGAGGTCGTTCCAGGGGTCGACCCGACAGCCCAAGATCCATCAAGCAACCAGATCCGACGGCCAGGAATCCCAAATCACCGAGGAGCGGGCTGAGGAGCTTCTATTCTTATTCCTGGATGCATCCTATTCCCCTCCCTTCCCCGAGGGAGCGGCAACGGCCGACCCAAACGAACCCCGCATTGGGGCGCGAGATTAGACAAAGCACCAGAATGAACATAACCCTAGAATGGACACACACTAGGTGCTCGCTCTCGGCTCTCACCCTTGTTCTCTTCCACCTGCGCGGTGCCTAACCCCTCCTCCTTAGCTAGTGGAAATCTATGATACTCGCTATGGTAGTTTAGCTTGGGATGGAATACTATGCACAGATTACAACAAAAGCTTTATTTTTTGTCTCACAATTGCTCTGCTCCCTGGTGAAGTTTAACTATGACACGCCTAGGGGAAAGAAAAGCAATGCTTTCTAATTTATATTTTTTACAGAAGGAATAAATAGATTTGCAAGAATCCACACGATAATGCAAACAATAACGTGGGAACACCCACTCCACACGCTCAATCTAGCCTACGCCTACTATCTCGCAAAACATTTACCCCTCCTACCACTTGAAGGGCTATCTTCCAGTCTCTAAGTTCGTCCAGGCAAGATCACGTGCATCCATTTGTTCTTCCGATCCGTTGAAGACTCTGGCATTGCATTGCTTCCACGGTGCCCATGCCGTGCAAATGACTAGACTGTTGAACCCCTTTTGTCAATCGACCGGAAGTTAGCTCTTTGCCTAAGCCACCGGTCCAAGATAGTGTATGTGTCTATCGACCCTGGGATTGGTAAGTGAAGTTGATCAAGGCATCCGTACCATACTTCGCGAGCATAAACACACTGAGCCAGAATGTGTCCAACGTTGTCTTTGCTCTGAAGGCAAGTGAAGCACGTCGAGGGGTGATCTTGTAGGCCATGACACGCCCTTCGATTCGAGGTCCAAATCCGATGTTGGGTTGCCAGCCAAGCAAATATCTTCAGTTTTAGAGGGGCGTAGCTTCTCCATATGCAAGGTGCAGCCGACACGCGGATCAATCCTTGACATAGCCTCGTCTATGTAGCCTTAGCAGAGTATGTACCCTCCTCTCCTGCGTAAGGTCAGGTAAATTTGTCAACAACAAGGGGGTCACGTTGTACCGTGGCGATGGTGTTGGGAAACGTAGCATAAATTCGAAAAAATTCTACGCAACACCAAGATAAATCTATGGAGTAATCTAGCAACGAGGGAAAGAGAGTGCATCTACATACCCTTGTAGATCGCTAAGAGGAAGCGTTCAAGTGAACGGGGTTGATGGAGTCGTACCCGTCGTGATCCAAATCACCGATGATCCTAGTGCCGAAGGACTGCACCTCCGTGTTCAACACACATGCAGCCCGGTGACGTCTCCCACGCATTGATCCAGCAAGGGGAGAAGGAGAGGTTGGGGAAGACTCTGTCCAGCAGCAGCACGACGGTGTGGTGGTGGTGGTGGAGGAGCGCGGAACTCTAGCAGGGCTTCGCCAAGCACTATGAGAGACGAGGAGGGAGAGGGGTAGGGCTGCGCCAACAGGAGAAGAACTTCGTGTGTTGGGCTGCCCCTTTGCCTCCACTATATATAGGAGGAGAGGGAGGGCTGCGCCCCCACCTAGGGTTCCCACCCCAAAGGGTGCGGCAGCCCTAGATCCCATCTAGGGTGGCGGCCACAAGGGGAAGAGGGGGAGGCGCACCTCGGGTGGGCCTTAGGGCCCATCTGCCCTAGGGTTTGCCCCCTTCCCCTCTTGGAGGCGCCTTGGGCCTTGGTGGGAGGCGCCCCAGCCCACCTAGGGGCTGGTCCCTTCCCACTATTGGCCCATGTAGACCTCCGGGGCTGGTGGCCCCTCCCGGTGGACCCCCGGACCCCTCCGGTGGTCCCTATACACTACCGGTGATGCCCGGAACACTTCCGGTGGCCAAAACCATACTTCCTATATATAAATCTGTACCTCCGGACCATTCCGGAACTCCTCGTAACGTCCGGGATCTCATCCGGGACTCTGAACAACATTCGGTAACCGCGTACATACTTTCCCTATAACCCTAGCGTCACCGAACCTTAAGTGTGTAGACCCTACGGGTTCGGGAACCATGTAGACATGACCGAGACACCTCTCCGGCCAATAACCAACAGCGGGATCTGGATACCCATGTTGGCTCCCACATGTTCCACGATGATCTCATCGGATGAACCACGATGTCGAGGATTCGATCAATCCCGTATACAATTCCCTTTGTCTAGCGATATTGTACTTGCCCGAGATTCAATCGTCGGTATCCGATACCTTGTTCAATCTCATTACCGGCAAGTCTCTTTACTCGTTCCGTAACACATCATCCCATGATCAACTCCTTGGTCACATTGTGCACATTATGATGATGTCCTACCGAGTGGGCCCAGAGATACCTCTCTGTTACACGGAGTGACAAATCCCAGTCTCGATTCGTGCCAACCCAACAGACACTTTCGGAGATACGCGTAGTGAACCTTTATAGCCACCCAGTTACGTTGTGACGTTTGGCACACCCAAAGTACTCCTACGGTATCCGGGAGTTGCACAATCTCATGGTCTAAAGAAATGATACTTGACATTAGAAAAGCTTTAGCATACGAACTACACGATCTTGTGCTAGGCTTAGGATTGGGTCTTGTCCATCACATCATTCTCCTAATGATGTGATCCCGTTATCAACGACATCCAATGTCCATGGTCAGGAAACCGTTAACCATCTATTGATCAACGAGCTAGTCAACTAGAGGCTTGCTAGGGACACGGTGTTGTCTATGTATCCACACATGTATCTGAGTTTCCTATCAATACAATTCTAGCATGGATAATAAACGATTAACATGAACAAGGAAATATAATAATAACTAATTTATTATTGCCTCTAGGGCATATTTCCAACAGTCTCCCACTAGCACTAGAGTCAATAATCCAGTTCACATCGCTATGTGATTAACACTCAAGGTCACATCCCCATGTGACTAACACCCAAAGAGTTTACTAGAATCAATAATCTAGTTGACATCACCATGTGATTAACACTCAATGAGTTCTGGGTTTGATCATGTTATGCCTGTGAGAGATGTTATAGTCAACGGGTCTGAACCTTTCAGATCCGCGTGTGCTTTACAAATCTCTATGTCATCTTGTAGATGCAACTACCACGCTCTATTTGGAGCTATTCCAAATAATTGTTCTACTATACGAATCTGGTTTACTACTCAGAATCATCCAGATTAGTGTCAAAGATTGCATCGGCGTAACCCTTTACGACGAACTCTTTTACCACCTCCATAATCGAGAAAATTCCTTAGTCCATAAGCTACTAAGGGTAACCTTGACCGTTGTCCTGTGATACATTCCTAGATCACACTTGTACCCCTTGACTGACTCATGGCTTGGCACATTTCAGGTGCGGTACACAACATAGCATACTTTAGAGCCTACGTCTAAAGCATAGGGGACGACCTTCGTCCTTTCTCTCTATTCTGCCGTGGTCAGGTCTTGAGTCCTACTCAATAATCATACCTTATAACACAGCCAAGAACTCCTTCTTTGCTGATCTATTTGAACTCCTTCAAAACCTTGTCACGGTATGTATTCATTTGAAAGTACTATTAAGCGTTTTTGATCCATCCTTATATATCTTGATGCTCAATGTTCAAGTAGCTTAATCCAGGGTTTTTTTCATTGAAAAACACTTTTCAAATAACCTGGCATGCTTTCCAAGAATTCTACATCGTTTCTGATCAACAATATGTTAACAACATATACTCATCAAAAATTCTATAGTGCTCCCACTCACTTCTTTGGAAATACAAGTTTCTCATAAACTTTGTATAAACCCAAAATCTTTGATCATCTCATCAAAGCGTACATTCCAACTACGAGATGCTTACTCCAGTCCTTTAGAAGGATTGCTGGAGCTTTGCATACTTGTTAGCATCTTTCAGGATTGACAAAACCTTTTGGTTGTATCACATACAACCTTTCCTCAAGAAATCGTCGAGGAAACAATATTTTGACATCGTATCTGTAAGATTTCATAAATAATGCAGTGACTGCTAACATAATTCCAACAGACTTTTAGCATCGCTACGAGTGAGAAAGTCTCATCGTAGTCAACTCCTTGAATTTTTCAGCAAACATCTTAACGACAAGTCGATCTTTCTCAATGGTGACACTTACCATCATTATCCGTCTTCCTTTTAAAATCCATCTGTACCCAACAGCCTTACGGCTATCAAGTAGTTCTTTCAAAGTCTACACTTTGTTTTCATACATGGATCCTCTCTCGGATTTTATGGCCTCGAGCCAATTTTTTTTCGAAATCCGGGCCCACCATCGCTTCTCCATAGCTCGTAGGTTCATTGTTGTCTAGCAACATGACTTCCAAGACAGGATTACGTGCCACTTTGAAATAGCACGCATCCTTGTCGTCCTATGAGGTTTGGTAGTGACTTGATCCGAAGTTTCATGATCACTATCATAAGCTTCCACTTCAATTGGTGTAGGTGCCACAGGAACAACTTCTTATGCCCTGCTACACACTAGTTGAAGTGACGGTTCAATAACCTCATCAAGTCTCCACCATCCTCCCACTCAATTCTTTCGAGAGAAACTTTTCCTCGAGAAAGGACCCTATTTCAGAAACAATCCCTATTGCTTTCGGATCTGAGACAGGAGGTATACCCAACTGTTTTGGGTGTCCTATGAAGATGCTTTTATCCGCTTTGGGTTCGAGCTTATCAGCCTGAAACTTTTTCACATAAGCGTCATAGCCCCAAACTTTTAAGAAACAACATCTTAGGTTTCTCTAAACCACAGTTCATACGGTGTCGTCTCAACGGATTTGTGTGGTTCCCTATTTAAAGTGAATGTGGTTGTCTCTAATGCCTAACTCATAAACTATAGTGGTAATTTGATAAGAGACATCATGGTATGCACCATATCCAATAGGGTGCAGTTATGATGTTCGGACACACCATCATACTATGGTGTTCCGGGCGGTATTAGTTGTGAAACAATTTCCACAATGTCTTAATTCTGTGCCAAACTCGTAATTCAGATATTCATCTCTATGATCATATCATAGATATTTTATCCTCTTGTCACGACGATCTTTCAACTTCACCCTGAAATTACGTGAAACTTTCAATAATTCAGACTCATGATTCATCAAGTAAATATTCTTAGCATCTACTCGAATCATCTGTGAAGTAAGAACATAACGATATCCACTACATGCCTCAGCACTCATTGGACTGTACACATCAAGATGTATTACTTCCAACAAGTTGCTTTCTTGTTCCATCTTACTGAAAAACGAGGCCTTTCAGTCATCTTGCCCATGCGGTATGATTTGCATGTCTCAAGTGATTCAAAATCAAGTGAGTCCAAAGATCCATCAACATGGAGCTTCTTCATGCGTTTTATACCATTGTGACTAAAATTGCAGTGCCACAAGTATGTGGTACTATCATTACTATCTTATATCTTTTGGCATGAACATGTGTATTACTACAATCGGGATTCAACAAACCATTCATTTTAGGTGCAAGACCATTGAAGGTATTATTCAAATAAACAGAGTAACCATTATTCTCCTTAAATGAATAACCGTATTGCGATGAACATAATCTAATCATGTCCATGCTCAACGCAAACACCAAATAACAATTATTTAGGTTTAACACCAACCCCGATGGTAGACGGAGCGTGCGATGTTTGATCACATCAACCTTGGAAACTCTTCCAACACATATCGTCGTCTCACCTTTGGCTAATCTCCATTTATTCTGTAGCCTTTTATTTCGAGTTACTAACACTTAGCAACCGAACCGGTATCTAATACCCTGCTGCTACTAGGAGTACTAGTAAAGTACACATTTAATATAATGTATGTCCAATACATACTTCTGTCAACCTTGCCAGCCTTCTCATCTACCAAGTATCTAGGGTGGTTCTGCTTCAGTGACTGCTCCCCTTTATTACAGAAGCACTTAGTCTCGGGCTTGGGTTCAACCTTGGGTTTCTTCACTAGAGCAACTGATTTGCCGTTTCATGAAGTATCCCTTTCTTGCCCTTGCCTTTCTTGAAACTAGTGGTTTTACTAACCATCAACAATTGATGCTCCCTTTTTGATTTCTACTTTCGCGGTGTCGTGAATAGCTCAAGGATCATATCTATCCCTGATATGTTATAGTTCATCACGAAGCTCTAGTAGCTTGATGACAGTGACTTTGGAGAACCATCACTATCTTATCTGGAAGATTAACTCCCACTCGATTCAAGCGATTGTAGTACTCATACAATCTGAGCACATGCTCAACGATTGAGCTTTTCTCCTTAATTTGCAGGCTTAGGAAACTTGTCAGAGGTCTCATACCTCTCGACGCGGGCACTAGCCTGAGAACCCAATTTCAGTCCTTGGAACATCTCATATGTTCTGCGATGTTTCAAAAAACGTCTTTGGTGCCTCAATTCTAAACCATTTAGCATTACGCATTGAACTATCATGTAGTCATCAAAACGTGTATGTCAGATGTTCGCAACATCTATAACTGATGCTTGAGGTTCAGCTCACTGAGCGGTGCATTAAGGACATAAACCTTCTGAGTAGCAATGAGGACAATCCTCAGTTCACGGACCCAGTCCGCATAATTGCTACTATCAACTTTCAACTAAATTTTCTCTAGGAACATATCTAAAACAGTAGAACTAAAGCGTAAGCTACGCAATAATTTGCAAAGTCCATTTGACTATGTTCATGATAATTTAGTTCATCTGATTATTTAATGAACTCCCACTCAGATAGACATCCCTCTAGTCATCTAAGTGATACATGATCCGAATCGACTAGGCCGTGTCCGATCATCACGTGAGACGGACTAGTCATCATTGGTGAACATCTCATGTTGATCGCATCTTCTATACGACTCATGTTCGACCTTTCGGTCCTCCGTGTTCCGAGGCCATGTCTGTACATGCTAGGCTCGTCAAGTTAACCTAAGTGTTTCGCATGTGTTCCGAGGCCATGTCTGTACATGCTAGGCTCGTCAACACCCGTTGTATTTGAACGTAAGAATCTATCACACCCGATCATCACGTGGTGCTTCGAAACGACGAACCTTCGCAACGGTGCACTGTTAGGGAGAACACTTTTCTTGAAATTTTAGTGAGGGATCATCTTATTTAAGCTACCGTCGTTCTAAGCAAATAAGATGTAAAAACATGATAAACATCACATGCAATCAAATAGTGACATGATATGGCCATCATCACTTTGCTCCTTTTTGATCTCCATCTTCGGGGCTCCATGATCATCATTGTCACCGGCATGACACCATGATCTCCATCATCGTGTCTTCATGAAGTTGTCTCGCCAACTATTACTTCTACTACTACAGCTAACGGTTAGCAATAAAGTAAAGTAATTACATGACGTTTATGTTGACACGCAGGTCATTAATAAATTAAGACAACTCCTATGGCTCCTGCCGGTTGTCATATTCATCGACATGCAAGTCGTGATTCCTATTACAAGAACACGATCATCTCATACATCACATATATCATTCATCATATCCTTTTGGCCATATCACATCACAAAACACTTGCTGCAAAAACAAGTTAGACGTCCTCTAATTGTTGTTGCAAGTTTTTACGTGGCTGCTATAGGTTGCTAGCAAGAACGTTTCTTACCTACGCCAAAACCACAACGTGAATTGCCAATTTCTATTTACCCTTCATAAGGACCCTGTTCATCGAATCCGATCCGACTAAAGTGGGAGAGACAGACACCCGCCAGCCACCTTATGCAACTAGTGCATGTCAGTCGGTGGAACCGGTCTCACGTAAGCGTACGTGTGAGGTTGGTCCGGGCCGCTTCATCCCACAATGCCGCCGAATCAAGATAAGACTATTAACGGCAAGTAAATTGACAAAATCGACGCCCACAACTACTTTGTGTTCTACTCGTGCATAGAAACTACGCATAGACCTAGCTCATGATGCCACTGTTGGGAAACGTAGCATAAATTCAAAAAAATTCTACGCAACACCAAGATCAATCTATGGAGTAATCTAGCAACGAGGGAAGGAGAGTGCATCTACATACCCTTGTAGATCGCTAAGCGGAAGCGTTCAAGTGAACGGGGTTGATGGAGTCGTACTCGTCGTGATCCAAATCACCGATGATCCTAGTGCCGAACGGACGGCACCTCCATGTTCAACACACATGCAGCCCGGTGACGTCTCCCACGCCTTGATCCAGCAAGGGGAGAAGGAGAGGTTGGGGAAGACTCCGCCCAGCAGCAGCACGACGGCGTGGTGGTGGTGGAGGAGCGCGGAACTCTAGCAGGGCTTCGCCAAGCACTACGAGAGACGAGGAGGGAGAGGGGTAGGGTTGCGCCAACAGGAGAAGAACTTCGTGTGTTGGGCTGCCCCTTTGCCTCCACTATATATAGGGGGAGAGGGAGGGCTGCGCCCCCACCTAGGGTTCCCACCCCAAAGGGTGCGGCAGCCCTAGATCCCATCTAGGGTGGCGGCCACAAGGGGGAGAGGGGGAGGCGCACCTGGGGTGGGCCTTAGGGCCCATCTGCCCTAGGGTTTGCCCCCTTCCCCTCTTGGAGGTGCCTTGGGCCTTGGTGGGAGGCGCCCTAGCCCACCTAGGGGCTGGTCCCTTCCCACTATTGGCCCATGTAGGCTTCCGGGGCTGGTGGCCCCTCCCGGTAGACCCCCGGACCCCTCTGGTGGTCCCGGTACACTACCGGTGATGTCCGGAACACTTCCGGTGGCCAAAACCATACTTCCTATATATAAATCTTTACCTTCAGACCATTCCGGAACTCCTCGTAATGTCCAGGATCTCATCCGGGACTCCGAACAACATTCGGTAACCGCGTACATACTTTCCCTATAACTCTAGCGTCACCGAACCTTAAGTGTGTAGACCCTACGGGTTCGGGAACCATGTAGACATAACCGATACACCTCTCCGGCCAATAACCAACAGCGGGATCTGGATACCCATGTTGGCTCCCACATGTTCCACGATGATCTCATCGGATGAACCACGATGTCGAGGATTCGATCAATCCTGTATACAATTCCCTTTGTCTAGCGATATTGTACTTGCCCGAGATTCGATCGTCGGTATCCGATACCTTGTTCAATCTCGTTACCGGCAAGTCTCTTTACTCGTTCCGTAACACATCATCCCATGATCAACTCCTTGGTCACATTGTGCACATTATGATGATGTCCTACCGAGTGGGCCCAGAGATACCTCTCCGTTACACGGAGTGACAAATCCCAGTCTCGATTCGTGCCAACCCAACAGACACTTTCGGAGATACCCGTAGTGCACCTTTATAGCCATCCAGTTACGTTGTGACGTTTGGCACACCCAAAGTACTCCTACGGTATCCGGGAGTTGCACAATCTCATGGTCTAAGGAAATGATACTTGACATTAGAAAAGCTTTAGCATACGAACTACACGATCTTGTGCTAGGCTTAGGATTGGGTCTTGTCCATCACATCATTCTCCTAATGATGTGATCTTGTTATCAACGACATCCAATGTCCATGGTCAGGAAACCGTTAACCATCTATTGATCAACGAGCTAGTCAACTAGAGGCTTGCTAGGGACACGGTGTTGTCTATGTATCCACACATGTATCTGAGTTTCCTATCAATACAATTCTAGCATGGATAATAAACGATTATCATGAACAAGGAAATATAATAATAACTAATTTATTATTGCCTCTAGGGCATGTTTCCAACAAATGGCATGCCAGAGGTGCAACATTTGCATCTGAGCCATGAAAAAGATGTCTTCATGAATATCTTGTGCCCAATGCTCGCCCATAATCGCCCGCTCAACCGTTCTATGATTGATCACTCAGGTGTCCACCAAAGCATGGATGCTCGGGGCTATGGGGCTCCAAATTTGGCCATGACGGCCCCTGGGCCGACGGTCCTGGGCTGGGCTCTCTCCGACGAGGTGGCAGCCTGCGGTGTTGTGGCGGGTGGACTAGCCATTCACGGGCTGGAGGTGTTTGACCAATTGCCTACAAGGTAAAAAGTCCTTGCTCGGTTTTCTGTTGTGCACAAATGTGAGTAGCTTGTGATGGAGATTTTGGTATTGTAGATGAGTACAATCGATTCATCCTCTCCATTGAGTGATTCCTCGTCGGGACGAGGAATTTGACATGACTGTCGTGTTGATCTTGACGATGAGCGTCAACAAGAGGCCTAAGTACGATGGTTATCTAATATCAAAGGGAAACTCCTGATATTAATTAGATTGAAATGCACGTCAAAAAAGATTGAAATGCTCTTTGGTGTCTTTTTAATAATCACCATAAAAAGATTAAAAATTTAAAATCACCATCGTTTTCTCCTCCATGATGTTTTGCTGCCCCATCTGCCACCGTGGACTATTCTTTTTTCTTTTTTATATGAGAGTGACCATTCTTTTTTTTGCTCCTTGCCGCTGGTTGTGTCGGCGAGACGTCGGCGGGCGGACCGTATGTACGTAGCGGGAGAGGGGGAAAAAAGGTCGGGAGGGCCAGGGTGCGGAGGAAAATAGGGCGGGGCGTGCGGCACACAGTCGACGACTCTGCGCCCCGCCTTCCGACGGGGACGCGTTGGGGAACGGGGTGTACGGGCCGGACCCCGGTGACGCGTAGTTCAACGCGCCGCTGGTCTCCAGCGCCGAGTCGTCGGGACGAGGAGGACGAGGGACGGGCTGCTTCCTGCTCGTATTCGCAGCTTATCATTTCCCAAGGAAAATACGCCCAAGCAGGAAAAAAGGGGAGGCGTTCGATGCTCTCGGAGCACGGATAGGAGCGGAGTCGTGTTCGCCACTTTTCCCCTCTCCTCGGTTCGCTTCTCGCCGGCCATGCATCCGATTCCCTTCCCCGAGGGAGCGGCAACGGCCGACCCAAACGAACCCCGCGTTGGGGCGCGAGATTAGACAAAGCACCAGAACGAACATAACCCCAGAATGGACACGCACTAGGCGCTCGCTCTCGGCTCTCACCCTTGTTCTCTTCCACCTGCGCGGTGCCTAACCCCTCCTCCTTTCTCTCCCCCAGATGCGAACGCCCCGCCGCCTCCTCCTCATAACCCGCCGACCGCCGTGCCGCCTCTCCTTCAACCTTCTTCCGGCCCCTTCACCCCTTAAACCAAGCCCGATTTCCGTTGGGCCGGAGAAACTCCGCCAAGATTGGGTGGGATTTTCCGCTTATTTTGGAGCCGGCGGCGTTGTCATGTTTGATTGATGCTGCTATTATTCCATGGAGGGGGTAGGGAGAGAGCACGATAGCTCCGTATCGCTGCCCGTGGAGGATTTCGGCGCCGCCAAGGTCAGGCTAATCCAATTCTTCCCCCCTCCCCCTCTTTTCTGTTACAGTATCTGTTTTTCTAGATTGTTGTCAGCATATGCCCAAACTGGAATCAGCTCATTTACGCCTCAATTTTTTTCATCTGCGACTGCCGATGGATCAAATTTATTTGGCTTTTATCCTCCGTTCCCTGCCATTAACTCTTCAAAATGCAGGATACAACCAGCGTGAGCACAAAGCCTGCAAGGAGATACCCCCTCGCGTCATGGGTTGCCATACTGGCCCTGGCCACACTTGTGGGCGTATACATATTCTCCTTATCTCTCAAGCAAAACGGGATGCTGTTCGGGCTCAGGCAGACCAACATGATAGAGAAAGAAAGGGAGCAGCCTTGCCACCACCCCGGAGTTCCAGAGACCGAGATCCCTTACGTGCACTTCCCCACACCCAATACTTATAGTAGGTATGGAGGTAGATAGATACACTTTGGGCATCTGATTTTACCTTTTAAGGCCGGTGAGTAACTTGCTCTTCTGTTTGTTTCTTTGTTTCTTATAGGAAAGAATGTGCGTGCACACCAGTTAGATTCTTTGCTATCTTGTCGATGCAGAGGTCGGGGAGTGGATGGTTTGAAACCTTGTTGAATAGCCACGAGAATATTAGCTCCAATGGGGAGATTTTCTCTGTCAAAGACAGGCGTAGCAATGTCACGGCCATCACACAAACACTGGATAAATTGTACAATCTGGACTGGGTCAGCAGTGCCGCTAAAAATGAGTGCACGGCTGCTGTGGGTTTGAAATGGATGCTCAATCAGGTAATCTTTTGCCATTAGTTGTTTACTGTTCTGTTAGTTACTCCATAAGGTGGGAAAAAAAAGTAAGACATGCTCATCAAATTACATTGAAGAACGTTATTTTGTCGCTGAATTATATGTTCTGTAAATAGCTGCGTGACAATGACTTGCCTGCTGCCCTTAACCTTGGCTACATTACCATGAAGAATGATTGGTCAACTTTTGGAGCACTGCAGCACTATCTGATATTTGTGAAGTAACGATTAGTTGATGCACTGCCCCATGACCATTGCAAACTCTCTTTAGAACATATTCGTAACATAAGAAGTCAGCTTGCCAGAAAGCGTTAACGGTAACATGATTTCATGGAAATAACCTGCGAAAATACCTTAACTATCATAATGATAAGGGCAGCCAAGTACTAAAACCTCTTTTTACTTCTCGCCATTGCAATACTTTCCCCCCATTTTTAATCTTTTATGTTTGAATTATCAGCCTTGTTTAGATTATCTACCTATTAAATGTGTTCATTCCATAAAGGGGGCCACATTCATATTTTTTTACCAAAAACTTTAGAGGAGGTCCTTGTATATATATTTTCTATTTATATGGTATATACAAAATGTAAGCATGTAAGCGTTATATGATGAAATGCACAAGACAGCCTTCACATAAGAAGCTATACACTAGAGGCAAGAACATGTTTTCTTTTTTTTGGGGGGGGGGGGGGGGGGGTTGATACGGTTATTTATCTCAATGCTCCCTTTGTACTTTGTCTTTGAGGAAATCTAAGATTTGTTGTAAATCGGGTTTTCCTTTGATTTGTTCGTAAGCAGTATTTTCTTTACTATAATTATTTAATGTGGTGCATCTCTTCCAATAATCTTAGCAGGCCTGGTTTACTTGTTTTGATACGATTGTTTTGTGGAATTACAGGGTCTGATGAAACATCATCAAGAGATAGCTGAATATTTCAACCGAAGGGGTGTGTCTTTAATTTTCCTTTTAAGAAGAAACCTTCTGCAGCGATATGTCTCTATATTGGCAAATGATTATGATAGAAATACGAAGCAACTAAATGGAACTCACAAAGCTCATGTGCATCACAGAGGCCAGGTTCACCTTTTTTTCCCTTGATCTTACAGCCTACAGTGTGATAAATTTTATTTTATGTCTGCAAATTTTGGTATCACAAATCAAGGATGACCCCCCTACACTTAGCGCACCTTTAACTACTTTATCTTATGTGCTATTTTGGATGTGCTGCAGAATTAAAAAATTCTCCATTTTTCTTCTCTGCAGGCTGATGTTCTTGCTCAGTATAAGCCAACAATAGACACAAAATCGTTGATTGCTGAACTGAAGAGGTCTGATAAGTTGGCAGCTGATGGTTTAGTGAGTTTCAAGAAGATCCGGAGTATTGTTCTGTACTATGAGGATGTGGTCAGCAATCGCACTGTGAGCCCTCTTGCATTATATTCATGTTTGGGAATTAATCAACATTTATTTCTCTCGATAACATCTATTTTGCTTTCTTTCAGAAGCTCACAGATGTGCTGGATTTTCTGAAATTGCCAAAGATGAAGCTATCCAGTCGGCATGTGAAAATCCATACTAAACGGTTGCGTGATCATATTGATAATTGGACTGATGTTTCTAATACTTTGAATGGGACTCAATACCAGAGCTTCTTGAATGGTCGAAGATGACCAAATTAGCTAGGTGTAAATAATGTTGTAGTGAGTTTCATTCTTTTGACCCCTTCTTTCTCCCCTGCCATAGCTAGCAGAGTAAGCCAAAGTTGGCACTTGTGTCCATTATGTGCTAATCCAAAGGGCTCATTTGGTTTCCATTTGACGTCCTAACATATATATAAATTAGCTGATTAAATTAATAGCTTACCATACAAAGTTTTTAAATTCAGATAGAAGGCTTTTTTGCCCAGTTTAAGCTTTTAGTCTCCAGGACACGGATCGCAAATAGAGCAAGGGGATACCCTATTACATCAGAGCATACAAAGTTATGATCATCTTACACCAAAACCTCTTCCCTTAGATCAGAATATATAAGTGGTTGATGATTACATTATGTTTAGGTATCACTTCACTGTTCCTGATTATTGTATGACGATGTTTGGATAGCTGTAGATTTTGACGGCTGTAACTGATAAATGGGGAAACATAGTCCCATAAGACATGACCTGTTGATGATCTAAGGTAGTTAATTTATTATGGGATATTAGATGTTCAGGATTTCAGGACATAAGATGGGAAAATATACGATTATGATTTCCAAGTACAAATACTTAAGTACTGTTCAAAGTTATTTGAGTGCTCAATTTTGTGTCAGAACTTGATATACTGCAAGGACTATTAATCTGACATTGCACAGGTGCTGCTGCCTAATTTTGCTTTAGTTGTGATTTGTTTGCGAAATTAGAATAGGAGATAGAAATTCCATTTAAATCCATCTAATATACTTTGTTCCCTAATTTCATTCAAAAGATCCTGAGGAAAATAATTGGGTTCCCACCGAGCTGAAACAATATGCTGATGGCTAGAAAAAACCCTCGTCTCTTTTATTCTAAAAATAAAGTAAAGATAAGAAAAATATCTTTAGGCATTGAGAGTTTGAAACCTTCAGGACATGGAATATTAATGGTGTGAGGTGCTTTGAAATATACTGCCTTGTAGCAGAACCTTTTTATTTTCTGTTACTTCCATTTCATTGATGATCACTACAATTTAAAATAACTGCTGTGCGGACGTAATCTTCATTCTGATTTGTGACTTCAAAATAGTACCAGATAACAGAACTTTCCTACTTTCTGTTGTTACTTGTCAACATGACCACCACAGTTTAAAATGACTGCTGAGCTGAAGCAATCTTCATTCTAGTATGTGGTATTATTCAAAAAGACATTAGTCCCTTTTGCCCAGATGCACAAACGATAAGAAAATAGTAACGTACTAATCCTCATTCTATAATACAGAACCCCTGGTAAGTTCAATAAGCAGCTTAGCTTCCTATCGACCTTCAATTATGGTAACAGTCGCACTGCCGAATATGCTGCTGTCTGGTTTGCTTGATGACGTCTCTGTTTCCATTTGAATTCTTCTAGCTGCAAAACCAGGCTGCTTAGGAGTTGGCAATGTGGCAGTATCTGTAGCAGCTAACATCATAAGTACTTGGGACATCAATGGACGATCATCTGGGTTCTCTTGCACACACAGGAGACCCACTCTGGTGCATTTGAGTACTTGATCTGAGTCGAACGAGCCATTCATGGTTTCATCTGCTAATTCTACGCCTTTCCCTTCGTTCCATAAGCTCCATGCCTGCACAATGAAAAACGTGACCAAGTTATTTTGAAATTTAACTGAGAAATACAGGCTGTATGTGTTGGATGACTATGTTCTCACATGTCCTAGAAGATTTAGGTGATTTGAGTAGGAATACACCCCTCTGTTTCTTCTACCACTTATTATTTCCAGCAGTAATACTCCAAAACTAAATACATCTGATTTGACTGAGAAGACTCCATCCATTGCATACTCTGGAGCCATGTAGCCACTACAGAATAGCCACATCAATATGATTAATATTGGGAACCTCATTTGTATAATCAAAAGATTGCTTTCCCTGTTATCATACTTACTATGTGCCAACTACTTTACACGTATTGATTTCTGTCTCTTCACTGCCAAACATTCTTGCCATGCCAAAGTCAGAAATTTTGGGAGTCATCTCCTTGTCTAGAAGAACATTACTTGCCTTCATGTCTCTATGGATGATTCTATATCTTGAGTCCTGGTGGAGATACAGTAATCCTCTAGCAATGCCTTCTATGATAGAGTATCGCACCTGCCAATCTAGTTGTATACTGTTGGATTTTTCTGCTGATATATGCAAACACATGTTGGTAATTTTGTCAGACAATATTTGAGGTCAGAAAGTGAAAGGTTGAGAGGTTACCAAATAGGAAGTAGTCCAGGCTCTTATTTTCCATATATTCATAGATAAGTAGCCTTTCCTGTCCACTAATGCTATAGCCAAGAAGCCGGACAAGGTTCCGGTGCTGGAGTTTAGCTATTAACATAACCTCATTCTTGAACTCATCGAGACCTTGTACGGATGTTTTTGAAAGTGTCTTAACAGCTATTTCCTGTCCATCCTCAAGCTTACCCTGTAATTTTGAAGGAGATACTTTCGAACTTCAGCACACCAGAGTTTTCAAATTGCCATAGTTTGTTGATTTAAAATGAGTTCCTTTTGAATTATTTTTTGTTCTCGACACCCACAAAAAAAAATTGTTCTTGATGTTGCTTATTGTTTCATCCATATGCATTGTATAGATTTGCCATATACAAAGTGCTAACCTTATACACCGGTCCAAAGCCACCCTCGCCGAGTTTGTTATCGATGGAGAAACCATCAGTGGCAGCTGCAATTGTCCCCAGATCAAATATCGGCAGTTCCAAGTCATCATTGTGACTACTTCCATCGTATTGGCGGGGAGTACTGCGCGAACCGCCGCTCCATTTACTCGATGCTACAGCCATACAAAGTCAGAATAGCATTCAGAAACGTCATGTAATTAGTTCAGTCGAAAGTCTACTGGATGCTACCTGTTTTTCTTGCTTTCTTCTTCCCTCTTGTCCAGAAGAAAACACCAGCGAGTGCTAAAAGGAATGCCAGCGCGGAGATGCAGGCGACGACTGCGATTATTACATGTTTCTTCTTGGATTTACTTGTTATACCTGTGTGATAAACCATAAACGGTTAGTTTGAGGATGCATGTGCCTACACATTCATCTGGAATTCTAGAGAACAGATGCTTTTATGAGCATCCCAAGATGTCACATGCTCTTTGCTCTGCTTCAACAGCTGTGGCCCGAGTGCGAGCTTCAGATGCCCCCAAGAGCTCTGGCGCTACACATCGGATCAGCTTGCAGTTCCAAATGAATAAAGCAAGGTGATGCCTGACCGGGCCCGGGCTGCTGATGCTGCCGCTGCTGCTTTGGGAGATTTGGTTGTCTAGCTTTTACTACTGTAGTTATCGAGTCCTAAAACGCTTTGTAGCTCTGCATGTGCCGAGTGGTGCTGAGCGACCAACCCGACCACGTTTTGTGGTTTGTGGTTGTGGAGGCCCCGTCCTACGCTGCTGCGGCGACCACGTTTTGGCTGATTAATAACCCGTCTCACGGAAGCTGGGTGTCGGACGCCTCTGCCTGTGGCAGCCATTGTGATCATTTATGCAGGTGGGGCAGTGGGTAGCTGGAGATGGCGCGGTTGGTCCGCTCGACAGAGGCTGCGTTACTGCCGACGACGTGGGTTTGGCCTGATTCGGGAGGGCGGCACCATAAGAGCAAGCGTTTAACTAGTAATTTCTAGCATTGTTGCCTCTTGACTGCCAACCAAATCTACGGCACGCTGCACGGCTCCATGCTAAGGTTTATAAGCACGAAGCAGTAGAGAGTGGAGGCTGCATATAACTTTTCTTATAGAGGAAGACTGCATAATCATGTCCATCTTTCAGTTGGCAAAAGGAGCATCTTATCACTAGAGCTTTATCCTCATTAGCGAAATTTCACCTACCAACTCCCTAAAAAAAAAAGACCTACCAACTGGTGGTACGATTCTAGCCACGTTCCACGTGCCTCTCGTGGCCTACAAAGGCCATGCATGCAAACATTGGTCCTCCCCTAGTGTAGTGCAGTAGTACCACACGTCCAAATCAGTCGGACAAGCCCCACACGGCCACATCACGAAAGAGCATTTGATTCCTTTGGGAAAAGAGGAAATCGCCGTCGCATCGCATGCCGCCCGTCTTCTTCGTCCTTTCGATCGTGGCATCAAACAAAGAACATACCAAAGCATTGAACGTGTGGGGAGGATACACGTTGAGGCTCGACGGAGACCTCACAGACCAGGTGTGATTCTCGCCGCAGCCGGCCGACCTTTGACGCCCTCCTGATATGAGGAGCCGATCGACCAACGTCGCCATGTTACCAGAGTCAAACCAGCCGAGTGGCCGAATACCCAATTCCTCGTCGGTTTGCCATCCCAATAGGCAATAGGGGAAATTCGAAGCGATTTGCAAGGGCGCAGTAGATGCCTTTGCGAGAGCGATGGCCACCAATCGGCTTGCCAATGCCAAGCATGCAAGCATTCACACGCGATGCCTCTGACAAACTGAACATGTGCTACGTAGGAGTATACCGGAAGCTTGTGAAACAAAAGTGTAACGAGTGTGCGTACGTACGTCCCTACGTTCCACTAGAAATTTCGGACCTTGCGTCAGGTGAGATGCACGGTTGGAGGCGTGGAGCCTCTCTTTGGTGGCGGCGCCTGTTCCACCGTACTACTAGCTTGCATAATTGAGCTTTTTGCCGCGCTGTGCAGATCAAAGCTTGCGCCTTTTTCGGATGCATGAATGGCCCTGCTTTCGGGATTAAAAGCTCTCGGGACCAATTCATGGGACAATGGCTGTGGTCTGGTCCCTGTCGAACTTAAGCACCGCCTTTTTGTTTCCTTTTTTTCGTAAGTTCGGCCACATGATAGAGGGAAATGCAAGGGAAAGGACGGGCTACAGAACAAAATGCAACAGTGGCTCTCGCCATCTACACGACCCCCGAACAAAAACAAGCGGAGTCCCGGAAATCCAATTTGGCTCCCGGGAGCACTTGCTCCTGCTCGTAAAAAATGATTTTTGAAATGTCGAATAAATCTTAACAAAATTTTATGTATTCATAGTCAAATTCAAATGCTACCTGCAAAGTTTTAGGTAAGAAGGATGTGTAAAAAAACAAATTGAACATCAAATGTTACCCCAACATGTCATCTCAAATTTGGTTTTTCACCGACAAAACACTATTGCTCCGTTTCACATGAAAATTCTCAAGTATGATTGCGACACTAACACGAATATCCATAAAAATATTTAGAATTTTTTAGAAACATTTTACCACTTTTTTGAGTTGTTGTTCATCCGGGAGCCAGAACGCTCCCCGCGGAGTTCCATCCCCCCCCCCCCCCCCGTCTCAAGAATCATATGTAAATTGCTTGAATTTGAACTTAGGTAAGTGGGATCGAGAATAAAACGATGCACAACGCAAGGATGGAGATGGTGCCGCCGTGGCGAGCACAGCGAGGCACCGAGATGTCGAGGATGCCTTGGACAAGAGTAACCGAAGGCAGGAACGATGCGGATAGAGGGGGGTGGGGGTTTCGACGGTTGACTAGTTTAGATGGGTGTATGGGCTTGTTGGAGAAAACAGGTGTCCGGGGGCGGTTCGGACGGGTGCTTGGGGAATGCTGCAACATGACGGTGGGCGAGGCCAGGGAAAGGTCGCGAGGCGCGCACGACAGCAACAGACGGCCCAGCCGACGCTGGATCTGCTGGAAGGAGAGGTCGGGAGGTTGAAGTAAGAAGATCAGCCATTCGATTCAATCTGAGATGGCTCAAAAATCGACTCACCCCAAACTTATTTTTAGGCTACTAATCGGTTCCTTTTTTTTTTGTCTCTGTCCAATACATTCGGGCTGGTCTTGTGGTGCCTCCTTCATTGCTTGACACCTCGTTTCCTTCTGGTGAACTCGCTGTCGTGGACATGAGCCTTTGAGGCGCAATGTACCCCGTCGTTGGCGGCTCTTGGGTAATGCCTTCCTTGGGTCCGGCTAGTTCTTGCTGTCCTCTTGCTGTTCCTTGGCGCTTGGCTGGAGGGTACATTGATCCAGTTCGGCCCCATGTTTTGGTCATGCTTCCAAAGTGCCCAGCTTTGGCTGTGTTGTGGCCTTTTATGCTCTGTGTTCTACTCCTTTCGTTCGGAAATACTTGCTGAAGACTCCGACAAGTATTTTCGGACGCCAGGGAGTATGAGATTGGGCTAGGCGTATTTAGTTTGTTGTGTGTTGGAGGGCTGAGTACCCCTTGTTCTGCTTTAGCCCACACTTTGTGGTGCTCCCCTTCTTCTATGCATGATTGTTCTATATTTTTTTTGTGGGGGGCATGATTGTTCTGTCTTACCTATCAATGAAAATATGCGATCCTTGCGTATTCGAAAAAATGCTTTTATTTGGAGGTTGAAGTACTTTTTTTACGCAACGCTATAAAATATGTGAAATATATGGTTTTTTTATAAACCAAGGTCATAGTGTTGGTATCTGGAAACATACTGAGGTCATTTTTCAGATACCAACTACGTTTTGTTTTGAGCGAACATTATTGGAATCCGAACTGTGGTGAAATGTGCTCTAACCCGTACGTACGAATGATTTTCTTTTTGAAATACAAGATACGTACGTATATGGAGGAACGCGGAGTATGTATTGTAAGTAGAATGTAGAGTATGGCGTACCGAGATCTGCGGCGGCGAGGCGGACGAAGAGTTCCTGGCCGAAGTCCGGGTAGACGCGCAGGTCGGTGAGCCCCGAGCTCCACATGACGCAGCCGGAGCCGTCGGCGCGGCGGTCGGCGCTGACGTTGCCGCTGGCGTAGGCGGTGCAGGAGCAGTTCCGGAGGCACGCCTGCCGGCATTGCTCCAGGCTGAGGCTCATGTCCACCACGCTCCGCACCGTGTCGGGCACCTTGGCGTGCCTGAGCGTGACGAACCCGTCGGTGCCGTTCCGGCAGTCGAGCGGCGTCGCCCGCACGCACCCGTCCCGGCCGTCCCGCAGCGCCCACGCCGCCGGCGACCTGGGGACGAAGCCGCGCAGGCAGGAGCAGACGGGCATGTTGTTGGTGTCGCACACGCCGTTGGGCCCGCACGGCGACACCGCGTCGCACTGGTCCTTGGGCGCGTACCAGTAGAGGTTCCACGTCCCGGCCGCCTCCACCCACGTCGACCGCTGCAGCACCCCGTTGTTCCCCGTGGTGTTCAGCCCCAGCCTCGATATGATCGACTCGTTGTGCACCTTGATAATTACCGGGCACGTAGTACAAGCCGTCAGGTGAGCAGTGAGAAGTGTACGTGTATAGTGCGTGTGCGTGCATGAGCGATGGGTTTCTTACGTGGAAGCTGTACGTGACCTCCTGGGCGTTGTTGATGAAGCTGAAGGTGAAGTCGGAGTAGGTGACGGTGTCCGGCACGCCGGTGAACTGGACGCCGTCCCAGGGGCCGGAGCGCCAGACCAGGTCGTCGCCGTTCCAGATGAACACCTGGGGGTCGCCGGAGGTGACCATGGCCATGACCACGGGGCCCGGCGAGGGGTCCGACGGGCTCTTCCACGCCGTCAGCGTCCGGTTCCGCCCCTTCACGAGGTCGACCCCCAGCTTCATGTCCGGGAGCAGCGTGTCGGTCGGGTAGTCGAACCCCTCCCACGCCACGCCGCCGCCCGCGTCCACGAGCACCAGGTTGCCGCTGTCCAGGATCCGCGCCGCGGGGCTCGCCAGCGCGGCCGCCGGCTTGACCGACCACACGACGGTCGAGTTGCCCGTGGCAATGGCGAGCGTGCCGGTGGCGGACACGGAGAGCGTGGCGCCGTGGTTGTCCGCGACGGCGCCGGGGATGGGGTGCTCGCGGTTGGCGACCCAGACCACCGTGCGGACGGAGACCTTGCCGTACCAGACGCCGACGTAGGTGCTATTGGCGCCCGGCGGGGTGAAGAAGCCGAGCACGAACTTGCCGTCGGGGACCGAGAGCAGCGTCTGGTTCGCGGCGAGCGGGCGGCCCGGCGTGACGGCGTCCCTGGCATGGCATGCCGTGGACGCGAGTAGCAGGGGGAGGACGAGGTAACAAGCAAACGACGCCATGGCTCGATCTGAAGGAGCGGTGCCACCACGTCAGTGTGGATTGTGTCACGCTCACGCGCGCTGGCGTTCGGGACGGTAGCTGCAGGATTGGGCGTTGGTGGAGGATTGCTGCATGTCGTCGTGGAGTGGAGAGTGGCTGCTCACTGCGAACCTGGACAGGAACTCTCCCTTTTAGTAGTAGAGAACGCTGGAGCTCCAGAATCTCCAATTTCTGCAACGGAATTCAGTACAAATTGGGTAAACTAGATGGGCCGTGCCAAAGGACGCGCGGGTGCGTTTGTTGGCACAAAGTTGGGCACCCCGAAATACGGCGTATACGGTGGGAAACCCATGCACATACATACGAAACGAAAGTGGATACGATAAGTGAACCCCTTTATACATTTAGCGGGGGTTATACTGAAAGGGGACTCTGGAAAGTATTCATAGGATAAATCAGCTAGGTCTAGTGGACCGAGACATAACCGATTCTCGGTCGACATGCAAAAGCAAAATGTCATACATTTTTCTTAAAAAAGGCAAAATGCCATACATTAATCTTTTGATAATTTATTAATTCATACGCATAGCGAGAACATGTTTTTTTTTCGCGGATACATAGTGAGAACATGTTGACAGTAATCTGATAAGAAAATTCAAAAGTTTAACTATCATTATCAACGCGGGCGATCAATCACGACCAACAGCGTCGACCATGGGCTCCAAGTCCATCTGACAACAGCACTTCTCTTCGGTGAAGCAGTGGGGATTTTTTGTGAAACCAGTTTGAGCACATAGAGGCACGCACTTGTCGCGCGTGCATGGTACATCATAAACCGAAAAACAGTAATCTGCAAGGAAAAAAAATGAATCGTCACGACTATATTCCCATAATATAAGACCTTTTGCAAGACAGAGGGAGTACTTAATTGTCTATCCACCTCTTTCAGCGTCACAAGAAAGCATCACGGTGGCCATCACCACCATCACGGTTGCCAGGCATGCAATGCTTGTGTTTCTCTTGCTAAACGCCATGACAAGGTGTAAGGCTACCGATCGCTGCTATTCTTTGGATGTTTGATCTTCTTGATAATGTGTTCAAGGGCATCCCCTTCTGCTGGAGTTTATATAGAGGAGAGAAGCACTCACACGGATTGAAATTAAGCCTTCCTGCATTTATGGTGGTACTTAATTACCCCGTAATCTTAGGCTGGAGTTAATGCATTAATTTTTTTCAATCTAAAAAAAGGCGATATTTGGTTAATGCAAATACTAAATGGATAACTATCACCTCCTTTGGGCAATTGCAGCGTATCGGTTACTATATGTCTCTCCATCTATACACCGCTCAGTTTATAGTGGTACACCCCCTATATGTCCGAACGAGATGAGTTCGAGAAACTTTTGGGCCTCCAAAGCGGTCGGACATATTTGGCAAGACCGGTCTGAACATTCGAAATCCCCCACTCCGGCCTCAAATCAGGAGGTGGTCTAGGGAAGTCCAGACGTCAACCGCGTCGATGTCCGACATCCCGATGCCACTCGAAAACCCCTTCTGGCTTCCTTTTTTCTTTTCATAATTTGCGACAAGCTTCCCATGTACGACCCCGCCCTCTGCACTGCAAACACTCCGAGGGCTAGGGAGAAGGCTAAGGAGGCAAGGGTGGCCGATATGGCCGTCTGAGTCGTAGCACTTTCTCCATAGCAGACTGCCATGCCGGTGTCACCAAGTTAGTAAAGATGGTGAAGGCAGCGAGGCAAGAGATGGTCGTTATGCGCTGGCCAGATGACAGTATTCCAACGAGCATCTTTGCCCTCTTGGATAAGCTGAAGCAGGGTCCGATTCATGTCAACTGGTGTAGACAATCAGATGTACATGAGGGACAACGGATGGTGCTGGCGCTGCTGAAGGCGCATCATCAGAAAGTCAACCTCATGGCCATCGTCGAGGCAACGCCGGCTGGTCCAGATGGTTCCTCGATTCATCCACAGATTGTCTCCATCGACGTCCTTGCTTACACCTTCAAGGTCGGCAAGTATTTCTCCATAACCGAAATAATAGAGTAGATTAAATGTAGCATGTAATGTCCTTGGGATGCTGAGTAGGAAACTTTCGAATTTTTTCGCAAGTTTAAATGTGTTGGTTCAGAATTTTCCCCATTTGGGAGACCATCTATGATCATTTGATACTTCGACCAGGGAATTTCACTTATCCCTCTCAGGTGAAGAATATTTGGCTGTCAAAAAGAAGGAAAACTAATCTTGTTTACACTTTTTTCTATCAGGAGGCAGCTAACAATATTATGCAGGTTCCAATAATTCAATCTGAAGGGAAATATATTCTATGCTGGAAACTGCATCACTCGAAAAATGATCATTAGAATATGCTTACAAAGCTAAATTACAGGACATGCAAGAAGAGGGTGAACCACTAGCCAGGACAGGTACGAGAGAAGATTCTAAAGCTAGGATTGAAAGAGAAACAAATGGTGCCTCGAGTACAATTATTTGCATGGAGGCTGTTCAGGAGGGCGATTCCAGGTTAGACGGGCAGGTAGATTCTCCTCCCAAATAAAATATTTATGTGCAAACCCAATAAAAAAAAGACTCTTGGATTACATGGTGCAAAGTTTACACCGATGCTGCATGGACTAACAGCTTCAACAAATCCAACGTAGCTCCAAACAAAACAGGAACATGAATTCACATTCAGACTCAAGATGATGAAGAAGGAACAAGCATCTTCATAGCAGCAGTTGACCCTAATGGCAATCCTGCACTTCAGCCTGAAGCCATAGCCTTCCAGGTTGCAGCAGAAATAGTGGCCAACATCAAAGCATTAAGATCACTTTCCTGTTGGACAACTTGACACTAACTCAGGTAACAACGTGAAAGAACATTCTCTATTCTCCTGGACACAGGGATATTAGAAGCCAGCCAGCAAGCACAATTCTTTCTCACCGCAGGGCACCTTCATACACATATAGGATTCTCAATGTTAAAGACCACAAATATGCTGCTCATATCAAAGATATAGTAGACTAGCAGGCAAAGGCGCGACGATGATAACCCACTAGTATATGGGATCACAATAGTTTTTGAGGCTAGAGTATTCAATTCAAATTTATTGATTCGACACAAGGGAAGCAAAAGAATATTTGCAAGTATTAGCAGCTGAGTTGTCAATTCAACCACACCCGGAGAACAACAGTAGTAACTTAGCAAAGCAATATATGAAAAGCTCGTAGGCATTGGATTGCTGATGGATAACTATGTTGGATAATATTCATCATGTAACAGTTATAACCTAGGGCGACACAGAACTAGCTCCAATTCATCAATGTAATATAGACATGTATTCCGTAAATAGTCATACGTGCTTGCGAGAAGAACTTGCATGACATCTTTTGTCCTACCCTCCCGTGGCAGAGGGGTCCATAAGGAAACTAAGGGATATTAAGGCCTCCTTTTAATAGAGAACTAGACCAAAACATTAACACATAGTGAATACATGAACTCCTCAAACTACGGTAATCACCGGAAAGAATCCCAATTATTGTCACCTTGGGGTATGCGGATCATAACACGCAATAGGTGCGTATAAATTGCATGGTAGGATCAAGAACACAAATATATTCATGAAAACATAAAGGGTTCAGATCTGAAATCATGGCACTCGGACCCTAGTGACAAGCATTAAGCATAGCAAAGTCATAGCAACATCAATCTCAGAACATAGTGGATACTAGGGATCAAGCCCAAAAAAACTAACTCGATTAAATGATAAATCTCATCCAACCCATCACCGTCCAACAAGTCTACAAACGAATTACTCACACCCAGCGGTGAGTATCATGAAATTGATGATGAAGAAGGGTTGATGATGACAATGATGATGAACCCCCCCTCTCCGGAGCCCAGAACGAACTCTAGATCTGCCCTCCCGATAAAGAACAGGAGGAGGCGGCGGCTCCACATCGTAAAACGTGATGAAACTTCTTCTCTTATTTTTTTCTTGGGAAATAGGAATTTATAGGATCGAGATTAGGGTTAGCGGAGCCTCGTGGCCCCCACCAGCCACTAGGGCGCGCCCTGGTGTCTCGTGGGCAGCAGGGCCCCCCTGCAGTGGGTCTTTGCTCTAGTATTTTTTATTTATTCCATAAAAAATCTCCAGAAAGTTTCGTCCAATTCCAAGAACTTTTATTTCTGCAAAAAAACAACACCATGACACTTCAGCAGAAAACAACGTCAGTCCGGATTAGTTTCATTCAAAACATACAAATTAGAGTCCAAAACAAGAGCAAAAGTGTTTGCAAAAGTAGATACGACGGGGATGTGTCAACTCCCCCAAGCTTAACTCATTGCTCGTCCTCAAGCAATTCAGTTGATAAACTGGAAGTGATAAAGAAAAAACTTTCATGAACACTTTTGTTCTTGTATCTATATATATGCTTAACTAATACCCAAGTTTTCAACAAAGATCATGACTAACCATACAAATGATAACTCTTAGAAACTACATTCACTCATATCTATGACATAATCAACTAGTGAGCAATAATAGAATATCTCAAATGCCAACAATTTGTCAAAACAATCATGATATAATATGACAACATGGTATCTCGCTAGCCTTTTCTGAGACCGCAAAACATAAATGCAGAGCACCTCAAGAGTTCAAGCAACGACTAAACATTGTAATTCATGATAGAAGAGATCCAGTCATAATTCACACACTGGAGGGGACGTCTCGTAACTCCCCCACTCTCCTGTCACCGCCCCACCCACATCGTTTCCACTGCTCCTCTCTGCCTCGCCGCTCCTCCCTTTCCTCTCGTCTGATGGCTCCGCCTTGCCCACTGCCGCGTCGTCCTTTGACCCTCGTCGACGAGCGCATGGCCAAGATCCAAGAGCGCTGGGTGGCCGGGCTCCAAAACTCGGGCAGGGACCTGGCGTCGGCGCTGCGAGCGCCGTCCCCCATGTGCTGCCGGCCACCACGAGGGTTGGCCAATGTGGTGCCGACCGTTCCTGCTCCGCCGCCATGTCCGTACCTCGTGGTCGTGGGCTCGGCGCCGACGCCATCCATGGAGCCGCCGCTTCTTGGGACACCATTGAGCAGGGGGGTTTTCTTGACCCCCGTCCAAGGGTTTTCTCCTGTCAGCACGCCGTCCTCCTCGACCTCCAGCGTGGCCATGAGTACGGGGCCGATGCCGCCGGCCATCGCCAGGGCCGGCTCCTCCTCTGCTCCGCCACCTCTTTCCTTCCCGCCGGAGTTTTCACTCTGGCCTCGGTTCGCTGCGATGGCGCAAGCTCTGGTGAGTCAAAGAATCCCCAATGCTTGCTCGTAGATGTAGATTAGGGGTTTCTTTCTTATGCATGTGCTAGTACTTAGTGGATTCGATAGGATTCGAGTAGATCCGATTCGATGCGATCCCAATCGAATCGAATCCCACCGATCTGTTCTTGTTTGCTACAGTGTGTGTTATAGGATAATGTTCTTCTGCTAGTGCTTTCCTAGGATGTGTGTTCATGCTAGGATGTGTGTTCATGCTAGAATCCCTAATGCTAGTGTGCTTTGCTAGGATCTATGTTCATCTTAGGGTCTTGCTAGGATCTGTGTTCTTGCAAATGGCATGTTCAAGTTCAAGCTAGGATCATGTTCATGTTGCTGTTCATGTTGCTACATACATGTTCAAGCTACGGTTTGTGTTGCATGCTCTAGATTGTTATACGTGCATGTAGACCATTTTAGGATGCTTCCAAATGTGCATGGGTGCACATGGGTGCTTTTGTTATATGTGTCCATGCTTAGGATAGTGCACCGATGAGTGGCAGTTGCAGAAGACCAGATGCCATTGATTAGTGGCATTTGCTCATGGGAAACTACCACTAATCAGTGCCACTTACTCTTGGGCAAGTCCCCTGATCAGTGGCACTTTCCCAAGAGCAAATGGCACTGATCAGTGGCATTTTCCCAAGAGCAAGTGCCATTGATAAGGGGCATTTGGCAAAGAGTTTATGCACTGATCAGTGGCAATTGCTCTTGGGAAAATGTCTTTGATCAGTCCATTTGCTGTAGTGCTAGTGCAACTGATCAGTGGCATTTGCAGAAGAGCTAATGCCACTGATCAGTTGTTGTTCATTTTTTCTAATACTTGTCATCTTACCTGACAAGATATTGAAGAGTGTCTGGGACATGGCGGGTGGAGGAGCTCATGTGGTGGTCAGAGCTGAGGGCGCCGAGGATCTCATCCCCACGAATAGGTGGCTCAAGAGGGTGGACCTGCCTGGCAGGGTCACCTTCATGAGCCTGCCTCGTTCAAGGGGACGATCTCCGAGGACCGGCCACGAGGAGGGGGCCCGGGGCCCGCTGCGCTTATACCAGCAGATCGAGGACGATGAAGACCTCGCCATGCTCGTATCCCTCGCAAGTTCGTGGAGGTGATGAACAAGTGGCTGGTCATCAAGCGGCTCCTGCGCGTGGTCAGGTTGTCGGTGAACAAGTGGTGCGCGTTTTGGGTGCAGGTCCAGAACTTCGAGGGGCACATGGTGCTTGGCTGGGGCTGGAACTACTTTTGCCGCCGCCACCAGATCATCCCCAGTGACCTCGTCGTTGTGCGCATCTCAGGACTTGGCCTGAAGGTCCAAATCTACAACCACGACTCCTCGGTCATGTGCAAGTTTCGTTGCAGCAGGCACAACTGTGTTGGTGACATTGAGCATGCAATGTAGTTAACTAAGGTGTTAGTGTTGAACTTGTTATGGTTTGTGGCTAGACTTATGGTACTTGTGCTGGGAACTTGTTAATATTTTGGCCAGGAGCAGCACCCTGGCATGGAGCAGGGAAGGAGGATGTCCCTACTGCTAATCTAAGTAGTTTGCTGTCATTTTCGTTGATTGCTTTGTTTGATCTCATTTGGTTGCTTGTTTTGTTTGCTGTCAGTGCTTGCCTCCTTGATCTGCTATCAGTTGTGCTTGCTGTTGTGCCGATCATGTGGTGGTAAGGCCGCCACATTTAAATGGGGTGAGCAGAACACAGACGCTGTTTGCAACTAAACAGATGAAGTTTGCATCTGCTCACACCCTAAGCACAAAAATGACAACCAAATAGTAGGGGGGTAAGTGCCTCTTCATGCGATGCAGGTAACCAAACAGGTTGCATCTGCTGCATATGAAGAACCAGGCTGGCTGGAGATGGACATGCAATGCAGGTACTGTAGCAAACTGCAACCAAACACGCCCTAGATGAATTCGATTTGATAGTCCTTCTCAAGTACTATCTCTGTCCTGATTTATTAGCCCTTCTTATAGTTTGGGTTAAACGTTGATCTTTGATTTAACTATTAAAAAAATAAGTTCTATACCCTAAAACTAGTATCATTGGGCACCTCTTTCAAATATGAGTTCAACAATACAAGTTCTGTGACATGCAACTTATAATTTGTTAGTCAAATATATGGTCAAAGTTGGGCACAAAATACAAAGGAGACCAATAAACCTAGACGGAGGAAGTATCAGTCTCGAGCTCCGAGTGAAAACCTGAGGTCTGACTCTATTGGTTATATCTAGCAACGGTGATGCTTATTGTGTCGTCACCTTGTTGAAGGCATTGCTCGGACTTGTTTTTCAGGGTGAAAACCAATGATCTAGCCTTTGATGGTTGGATCCGGCGCCGGCGGCGCTTGAGTGTCATTCCCTTCTGGAAGGCGTTGCTATTGGAGAATCCTTTTCGATGTACCAATGTTGTCAAGTGGTTGTAGGTGCGGATATGGTTGTTGTTGTTGTAGATCATTGATCATTGTTTCAATCGCTACAGAGTTCTTTTTTCACCAGGCATAACTTTTGTCTTGTTTGACTTTGCTAGTCGCCGGTGTAATTTTTATGTGTGTGTGTGTGTGTGTGTGTGTGTGTGTGTGTGTGTGTGTTGGAGTTGGCTATGATCATCCTAGCTATTTAGAGGCCGGGTGTGTTGCTCAATGTGTTTGTATCCCCTTGATGCTTCATTTTGAGATAATAAAATCTACCCTTTGTAAAAAAAGGGACATCTTCAAGGCGGATCATTAAATGGACATCACCAAATGTTCACGGACATGAACGTTTCCCGGGACATTCGGTGGGGCAGAGGACATCTAACCGGAGCCATCAAATTTCCGGCCCATATGAAATGGATCAGGCACAAAACATAGACGAAACTTGAAGCAAGTTCCATATATTACATGTAAACTAATGATATTTAACAAATTTAACCTAAACTTAAACTAAACCAAACTAAAACTAGGCCAGGTGCCAGACGATGACCTCGCAGGCATGGCCTCCAAGGTCACTATTCGTCATTGTCCGAGCCATCATACTCATTTTGGTGCCACTTGCAAAAGGCACGCCAGGCGTCACGACATCCCTGGCAGGCCGCCAAAAACACATGCAGTATGGAGGGAGTTGGATGTTAACCGGGCGCTAGCGGAGGGCGTCCGACTCGACGATGGTCTAGGGTAGTTCAAGGGCCCAAACCTCCTCGAGTTCGGGTATGCAAGCACCTAGGTCGACACCACGGCGAACACCACCTGGGTCTTGGGAAATGTCGCTTGTGCAACTCTGGGTGACACGCCTCTACTTTGCACTTTGATGACGAGGCGTTGTAGGCATCGATGCCTCGCCTTTGAGGTAATAATTGAGATGTGGGGGCACCTCGGACAATGTCAGGGACGACGGATCCTCCTTCTTAGTGGCGGGGAGGACCAAACACCACTGCTTCCCGGCTGCATCGGGGACGGCGACTCCTCGTTCACGCGATGTCTTATTTGGACGTGATAGTTGCACGACAAGATGATGGCTCCTCCTTCATGCGGCGTCGTTCGATTTGGACATTGTGGTTCCCGACGGTGATGACATCACTAGAACCAGATCGATCAACAACCGACGTAGGGCCTCTTCCATTCGCATGATGATCTCGTCGTTTGTCGACACGACGAGAAAGGGCGGCTTCTACCCTACGTCATCTGAGGATAACGGCTTCACCTTCATGGTGGACAGAGTGGTTGAGGATGACGGGCCCGATGACCATGGGCGACAACGAGAACTGGATCCTAACCTCCGTCAGACCAAATGTCTTGATGAAGTGGCTCCAAGCAGCCATGACGTCTGGGTCTTCTTGGTGTCGTCTTCTTGCCCATCGCAGCGACCGGAGGTGTGGTGGTGTACGACTGTAGATGGAGGTGTGGGGGAGTAGGAGGATCGCACCGATAGGGTTTGCGAAGGAGGAGACTGATCACTTTAAAGGCAGAGTAGGCTTTTCGGTCTTCGTGTCACCGCCACTTCATGTTGGCGATGGTCGGTCAAGACAGAGTGAATGTGCGGAGGGTTCTAGGGTGGCTGCCGAATAGGGTTTTTGGGTGGTCTGAGCTTCGGAGTCTCACATGGCAAACAACTGGATTCCCAGGAGCTCCTTTGATTTGGCATTTGGGGCAGGCTACGATATTTCAAACGCTCGGACATGTCCAATCTATTTTGATTGCCCATGTTTGAAGATCTAAAAGTGTCTGGACCGTTCAGTTCGTATATATGGATGTTCTATTATTGAGATGCCTAATTTTTTTTCTCTAAACATGCAAGCTCAACCCCGGGCCCTTATTTGCCTTATTTGAGTTTGTTCGGACACAATGCCAAATAATACTTGGGCTCAACCGTCAGGCATGTTTTAATAGGGTTGACATCAAGTGGTGATCGTCATAAAGATTGTGGTGTTCAAGTTTAAGTGTAGCATCACGAAGAGATCATGCTTGAAGCGTGCCATACATTGTGGTGACAATGGACTTGTGAAGATGTTCCGAAGAGTGGCTCATCCATAGTGGAGTGTGAGGGAGCAATCATCTAGTCTTCATCGAGCAAACGCAATCAAGAAAGGTGGTCCAACTTGAGGGAGTCAAGATCGTCATCATCTAGCTCAAGTGGACTATGTGCAAGGCAAAGGTTCGCCCTTGATAGGTTTTCTATTTTACTGGTCTCATGGTGGTAGTTGGGAGACCGGGTTATAGGATCGATTGCTGTACTATCAAGGGGGGCTCTCAAGTTAGTAGCTTGATCTTATCGGTCGGAGAGAGCTCAAACGATTGCATCCTTGCATCATCTTTCCTGGTTCTTGTTTGGTGTTTATCTTTGTGAGTTTTAGAGCTTTTGGTCATCTTCATGACAAGCTCGAGTTCATCGAAAACAAAGTTCACTTGCATCTTCTATGATGTTTTCAATGTTGGAGTTTTTGCTGATTCTTCATCGACGGAGGTTTCACTCCTCTATATCTTAGGCATACTCCCCCTGCCTCTTCTTACTATAAGCAACAAGCTTGTGTTTGCTCAATTCGGAGCTCATTTGCAGAAGTTATGGCAGTTCTAGTTTTCTTGTAGCCATATGTTGTTGTGCTTGTGAGCTAAAGGCCACAAGCGGTAGTACCGCTCTGGTAAGCAGTAGTACCGCTATCCAGTACCGCGGCTACTACCGCTGCTTCTGGAACCCGGCTTTCATGTCGGGTTTGTGCGGAAGTGCAACGGTAGTGCGAAGCGGTAGTACCGCCCGCTGCTACCCGCTCCCTCCAGGTCTCGATGCACTATCAGCGGAAGTGAAGCGGCAGTGGAGAGCAGGACTACTGCCTATAAGAGGTAGTACCATTGTAGCAGTTCTACTGCGTCTCCCCTGTTCCTGCTCTGCTTCTGAGTAACCCCAAGCTACAACCCCAGCGGTAGTACCACTAGGGAAAGCGGTAGTACCGCTCCGGCTACACTACCGCCTCGTGGCTTCGTGCCATTGCACTGCTTTTGGGTTACTAATGCCCGAGCGGTAGTACCGCTCTGTGCTGGCTGGGAGCAAGGTAACGGTTGGATTTTTTCCCTCCTAGAAAAGGGGGTCTTCTTCCCCCCTCAACCTTATCCTTCGAGCTCGTTTTCTTCCCCCATTGTTGACCTTCTTCGAGCTAGCTATCTCTCAATCCCTCCAATGATTCTTGCTAGTTCTTGAGGGAAAAGAGACAGGAGATCTAGATCTATGTTTCCACCAATCACTTTATCCTCTATGTGAGGGGAACCCCTTGGATCTAGATCTTGGAGCTCTTTGTGTTCTCTTCTTCGTTCTTCCAATCATTTTTATCCCTAGCATTAGTTGCTTTGGTGGGATTTGAGAGAGAAGGACTTGGGCACTTCGTGTGCCCTTGCCATTGCATTTGGTGCATCGGTTTGAGTTCTCCATGGTGATACGTGGAAGTGAAGTTGAGAAGCTTGTTACTCTTGGGTGTTTGGACACCATAGAGCTTGTTCCTCTTGGGTGCCTTGGTGCCCTAGACAGTTGGTGTTGTTGGAGCTCAATCATTGTGGTGTAAAGCTCCGGGCAAGCATCGGGGTCTCCAATTAGGTTGTGGAGATCGCCCCGAGCAATTTGACGGGTACCAGTGACCGCCCCCAAGGGTTTGCAAAGTGTACGGGTTCGGTGACTGCCCCCAAGGGTTGCCATTTGTACGGGTTCGGTGACCGACCTCAAGGGCCCCTTAGTGGAATCACGACATATTGCATTGTGCGAGGGCGTGAGGAGATTACGGTGGCCATAGTGGCTTCTTGGAGAGCATTGTGCCTCCACACCACTCCAAATGGAGATTAGCATCCACAAGGGTGTGAATTTCGGGATACATTGTCGTCTCCGCGTGCCTCGGTTATCTCTTACCCGAGCCCTTTACTTATGCACTTTACTTTGTGATAGCCATAATGTTTCATGTTATATATGTTGCTATCACTTAGTTATTTATCTTGCCTAGCATAAGTTGTTGGTGCACATAGGTGATCCTAGTTCTTATAGGTTTTGTGCTTGACAATTTAACTGCTAGGTTTATTCTGCATTTGTTCAAGCCTAAACTGTAATTATTTTAAAGCGCCTATTCCCCCACCCCCCCTCTAGGCAACATCCATGATCTTTCACTGGAGCCAGACCAACCTTGTTGCAGTATGATGATCCACAAGTATAGGGGATCAAATGTAGCTCTTTTCGATAAGAGTGTCGAACCCAACGAGGAGCAGAAGGAAATGACAAGTAGTTTTCAGTAAGGTAGTGTCTGCAAGTGCTAAAGTTGTAAGTAGCAGAGTAGTTTGATAGCAAGATAATTTGTAATGAGCAAGTAACAATAGTAGTAAAAAAAGTGCAGCAAGGTAGCCCAATCCTTTTGAGTCAAAGGACAGGCCAAAATGGTCTCTTATGATAAGCAAGGCGTTCTTGAGGGTACACAAGATTTTCATCTAGTCACTTTCATCATGTTGGTTCGATTTGTGTTCACTACTTTGATAATTTGATATGTGGGTTGTCCGGTTCTTAGTTACTGTTCTTACTTGAACAAACCTCCTACTTATGATTAACCCCCCCGCAAGCATCCGCAACTACGAGAAAAGTATTAAGAATAAATTCTAACCATAGCATTAAACTTTTGGATCTAATCGGTCCCTTACGGAATAGCGCATAAACTGGGGTTTAAGCTTCTGTCACTCTCGCAGCCCATCATCTAATTGCTACTCCACAATGCATTCCCTTAGGCCCAAATATGATGAAGTGTCATGTAGTCGATGTTCACATCACACCACTAAGGGAATCGCAACATACATACTATCAAAATATCGAACACATAACAATTTCACATGATTACTTGCAACATAATTTCTCCCGTGACCTCAAGAACAAAAATAACTACTCACAAATGACAAACATGTTCATGATCAGAGGAGTATTAAATAGCATATTGGATCTGAACATATAATCTTCCACCAAATAAACCATATAGTAATCAACTACAAGATGTAATCAACACTACTAGTCACCCACAAGCACCAATCCATAGTGCCGGTAACAAGATTGAACACAAGAGATGAACTACGGTGTGAGATGAGATGGTGTTGTTGAAGTTGTTGATGGAGATTTCCCTCCCCCAAGATGGGAGAGTTGTTGGTGATGATGAGGACGATGATTTCCCCCTCCGGGAGGGAAGTTCCCCCGATGGAATCGCTCCACCGGAGGGCAAAAGTGCCACCTCGAGGTGGCGACGCTTCATCCCAAAAGTCCCCTCTTATTTTTTCTAGGTCAAAATGACCTATATACCAGAAGATGGGCACCGGAGGTGGGCCTGGGTGAGCACAACCCACCTAGTGGGCCCCTCTGGTAGTTATTTGCTCCAGTAATTCTTAAATATTCCATAAAAAATCTCCGTGAAGTTTCAGCTCATTTGGAGTTGTGCAGCATAGGTAGCCTGACATAGCTTTTTCACGTCCAGATTTCCAGCTACCGGAATTCTCCCTCTTGGTGTGTACCTTGCAAATTATGAGATAAAAGGCATTAGAATTACTCTAAAAAGCATTATTATGGATAAAAACATCATAAATAACAGTAATAAAACATGATGCAAAATGGACGTATCAACTCCCCCGAAGCTTAGACCTCGCTTGTCCTCAAGCGAAAACCGAGATCGAAAAACATGTCCACATGCTTTGAGAGACAGGTGTCGATAAAAACAAAATACAGACATAGAAGCATCATGTTGATTATTATAACATCAACAAAATTAAACATAGGACTTTTATCATATACTTCTCATAAATAAGTAATGGTTCATCACATGATCGAAGTATAAAGCAAAAACTCTATTAGAAACCAACAAACTATGTTCTCAGTCAACTTTGGAACTACAATTCATCATTTTTCTAGGAAGGGTCATGTATCGGAGCCTTTAGGCAAGTCCACATACTCAACCATCGCGTACACATGAGAAAAACGTTTCAACCGGACACATAGAATGATAGGGGCTTAAAGTTTCGCCTCCCAACATATTCACCTCAAGGTTGATGTCAACAACAATAACTCATGCTATCTATATTCAACTGGACATATGTGCCTAGATCTTTCCTCACCACATGATGCTTGCCAAAGGAGAAAAATTAAAAGGAATAGAAGGAATTTTTTGAATCTTTGCATAAAGGTAAATACATAAAAGTAAAACATATGCCCTTCGCAGAGGGAAGTAGAGGTTGCCATGCGCTTATTTATTTGTATGCTCAACCCCTTAGTGCAAAAGAACGTCATGTTGCATTGCCCTTGTGATAGCGACCTTTATTATGCAGTCTGTCACTTTTATTCTTCACCATCACAAGTACGCGCAACACTCAATTTTCCTTTACACCTAAATGATCTCACACTTTTAGAAGCAATTTTTATTGCCTTTTTGCACCGACGACAACTTACTCGAGGGATCTTGCTCAATCCCTAGGTAGGTATAGTGGACACTTGAAAATAAGATTTGGTCTTAGGGGTTTTTTGGATGGACAAGTAGTATCTCTACTTAGTGCAGAATTTTTGGCTAGCAAAGATAGGGGCAAGAACCACATGTTGAAGGATCTATGACAACATGACTTCTATGTGAATATAAACAAACATAAATCATTAAGTTGTCTTCCTTGTCCAACGTCAACAATTTTGGCATATAATATTTTGATGAGGGCTCACAATCACAAAATATTTCTAGGATACTATTTCCTTATATCGTGATAAATGTTTATTATTCATGCTAGAATTATATTAATCGGAAACTTAGTACATGTGTGAATACATAGACAAAAAGGGTGTCCCTAGTATGCCTCTACTTGACTAGCTCGTTAATCAAAGATGGTTAAGTTTCCTAGCCATAGACATGTGTTGTCATTTGATGAACGGGATCACATCATTAGAGAATGATGTGATGGACAAGACCCATCCATTAGCTTAGCATAATGATCGTTTAGTTTTACTGCTATTGCTTTCATCATGACTTATTCATGTTCCTCTGACTATGAGCTTATGCAACTCTCGAATATCGGAGGAACACCTTGTGTGCTATCAAATGTCACAACGTAACTGGGTGATTATAAAGATGCTCTACAGATGTCTCCGATGGTGTTTGTTGAGCTAGCATAGATCGAGATTAGGATTTGTCACTCCGTGTATCAGAGAGGTATCTCTGGACCCTCTCGGTAATGCACATCACTATGAGCCTTTCAAGCAATGTGACTAATGAGTTAGTTACGGGATGATGCATTATAGAACGAGTAAAGAGACTTGCCGGTAACGAGATTGAACTAGTTATGGATATACCGACGATCGAATCTCGGGCAAGTAACATACCGATGACAAAGGGAACAACGTATGTTGTTATGCGGTTTGACCGATAAAGATGTTCGTAGAATATGTAGGGACCAATATGAGCATCTAGGTTCTGCTATTGGTTATTGACCGGAGATGTGTCTCGATCATGTCTAGATAGTTCTCGAACCCGTAGGGTCCGCACGCTTAACGTTCGATGACGATTTGTATTATGAGTTATGTTATTTGATGAACCGAAGTTTGTTCGGAGTCCCAGATGAGATCATAGGCATGACGAGGAGTCTCGAAATGGTCGAGAGGTAAAGATTCATATATTGCAAGGTCACATTTGAACACCGGAATGGTTCGAGATGTTTTGGAGTACCGGGGGTTACAGGAACCCCCCGGGGAAGTTATTGGGACTTAATGGGATTTAGTGGAAAGGAGAGGAGGGCCGCAAGGGAGGCCGCGCCCCCCCATGGCTGTTTTGAATTGGACTAGGAGAGGGCGGCGCCCCCCTCTTCCTACTTCCCTCCTTCTCCTAGTTGGAATAGGAAGGGGGGGGGCGAATCCTACTTGGACCGGGAGTCCAAGTAGGACTCCTCCTATGGTGCGCCTCCCTTGGGCCGAGCTCCTCTCCCCCCTCCTTTATATACGTGGGAGGGGGGCACCCCAAAGGCACACCTAGTATTCTCTTAGCCGTGTGCGGTGCCCCCCTCCACAGTTACACACCTCGGTCATATCGTCGTAGTGCTTAGGTGAAGCCCTGTGCTGGTAACTTCATCATCACCTTCGCCACGCCGTCGTGCTGACGGAACTCTCCCTCGGCCTCAACTGGATCAAGAGCTCGAGGGACGTCATCATGCTGAACGTGTGCGGAACACGGAGGTGCCATACATTCGGTACTTGGATCGGTTGGATCCCGAAGACGTTCGACTACATCAACCGCGTTACTAAACGCTTCCTCTTTCGGTCTACGAGGGTACGTGGACACACTCTCCCGTCTTGTTTCTATGCATCTCCTAGATAGATCTTGCGTGATCGTAGGTAATTTTTTTTTTGAAATTTCATGCTACGTTCCCCAACAGTGGCATCCGAGCCGGGTCTATGCGTAGATGTTATATGCACGAGTAGACCACAAAGAGTTGTGGGCGATAAAAGTCATACTGCTTACCACCAACGTCTTACATTGATTTGGCGGTATTGTTGGATGAAGCGACCCGGACCGACATTACATGATCGCATTCATGAGACTGGTTCTACCGACGTGCTTCGCACACAGGTGGCTGGCGGGTGTCTGTTTCTCCAAATTTAGTTGAATCGAGTTTGACTACGACCGGTCCTTGTTGAAGGTTAAAACAACACACTTGACGAAAAAACTTTGTGGTTTTGATGCATAGGTAAGAACGGTTCTTGCTAGAAGCCCGTAGCAGCCATGTAAAACTTGCAACAACAAAGTAGAGGACGTCTAACTTGTTTTGGCAGGGCATGTTGTGATGTGATATGGTCAAGACGTGATGAGATATAAATTGTTGTATTAGATGATCATGTTTTGTAAAAGTTATCGGCAACTGGCAGTATCCTTATGGTTGTCACTTTATTGTATGAAATGCAATTGCCATGTAATTGCTTGATGGTGGGAAATGACACCTATGGGATCACGAGAATCCCTACTGTGGTTGCGGGGCACGGGGTTGAGAGAAGAGCGGGTTTAACAGAGAAGCACGCGGTTCATTTATCCAGGTTCGGGCCGCGAGGATGCGTAAAACCCTAGTCCTGCTTTGGTGGATGTATTCTGAGTTCTTGAGCTAGCTACGGAGTGTAACGAGCTCCAAAAAGCCGAATCCTCCTCCTCGTCGCCTCAGGCCTCCTTTTATAGGAAAAAGGGGCTGCCACAGTGGCACACAGGAGGTGGAAAGGTCTACAGTGGCATGAGGTTATCCCTCGTATTATAGGACAAAGCGCATTTAATGCGAGGCTTAGGTGTCCCTTCTCTTTATCGGGGATGGGGGCGAGGCCTGTCCTGTCCATTGCCACTCCTTCAAGCTTCGACACGCGCCCTGGCCAGCGATGCATGCGGTGCCATGTAGGCAGGCAGGCAGCTGAGGTGGCGCGGTGGTGGAGCCTCCATGAAGGGCTGCATGTTGCCACGCAGGTGCCTGCCCAGCTGGTTGGGTCGGCAGCTGCATGCGAACGGCGGTGGAGACTTGGCTGGTGCGGGCCTGACGGTGGCCCTGCTGGTGCGCTTGGCGAGGGCCTTGCCGGGTGGCCTGGCAAGGGTCTTGCCGTGGCGCGCAGGCGTCCCCGGCAAGGATCTTGCCAGGGGTCTTGTGGGTTTCTTCGGTGAGGATGGCTGCATTCCTATCCTCATTTGATCTTGAATATGTCTTCACAAAGATCTGCATGCCACCACAGAGGTGCCTTTCCGCGCCCTGGCCCCATGCTAATGATGGCGCTGGGGGCCGTGGGCTCTAGGGTGGCTCGCTCTGCTGGTGTGGGGCGAGCTGTCCCGGCAATGGTCTTGCCGGGGCCGCTGAGGCTGCCCGGCAAGGGTCTTGCCGGGGGGATCCTGCTTCGTCCCCCTGCTCTTTGTGGTCTTGGCCTTGGCGTTGCCTTGATCTTCTTGGGCTTCGGTCTTACCTTAGCTCACCTCGCTCGCTCTGCTTGGTGTGGTCGTGGGCGCGGCTCTGACTGCCCGTGCACAGGTAAAGGGGTACAAAAATGTGCCCCTAGTTTTGTACACCGACAGGAGCCCCCGGGCCTGGGCCACACATAAGCGCGACACGTTGTTGGGTCAGGCCCAAAACGGTGCGTGGGTAGACGGGGCAGTTTTTACCGTGGTAAGTGCTTCGTCTGCTGCGCTTCTTCACGACCTGCGTTGAACGCGCGACGCGGGGGTCGTGCGCGCGCATGACGGAAGCATGCTGGCGTCATCCCATGGTGGACAGTAAAGAGGCGGCTTGCGTGTCTCTTTTAGACCACAGGGCCACTTCCCATTTGCTGCCCTTGCTTGGGAACCGTTCTCTTGGTGTCTTCTTCCACTCGTAGCTTGCCTAGGCGCCCCTTTTGCCCTTCTGTTTTCTTGTTCCATTTCCTGAGGAGAGGGACAAGAAAGGGATTACGGGCACCTTATCTCTTTTTATTATTGTAAGCCTACGTGCCTTTGTTGAATTAAAAACTTGTAATCCCCTTGTTCATGTTTTTCATTCCGTATGAACTGTACCTGTACGGGATATTTTTTTAATGAAAAAGGTATGTTTGTCGGGTTTTTCGTTCGTAGGTAAAACCCACGACAAGGAGTAAATCCTTGTTACTTTTAAGATAAATGTTTTCTCACCCGGCAACAAGCCTTGCCGTCCCCCACCTCGCTCGACCTTTCTCACGCCCTTGGCGGAGGCAGGGATGAGGTGGGCTTAGGCTCCTCCTTTCATTTCCTTGCTGCCGCGACCACGACCAAACTCGGTCCCAGGAAACGAGTCCTAGGGTCCGGAATGAGGGGAGCACGGTAGCCTAAGGATAAAACGAGGTTTCACAAACCTCAGTCCATAACGGAACGCATGATAAGGGATAGAGAACTTATCTGTATCTGCAGCCCCCGACAACCTTGGCTTTCCGCGGGTGGATCTTTGCTCTTGTAGCCCCCGGTAATACTGGCTTGCCGGGGCCCGGACGCCGGTCCGTCTCCTTTCTTCCAAAGCAGCTCGACAAGGATATTCATGTGTCCTGCGAACCGAAGAAGACAGAGAAGAACAGAGAGACGCGCACTCGACCTCTAAGCTAGGGGTTAGCCGCCGCTAAGCACTATCAACCCTAACCAAGGACGAGACTCGACCTAGCATGCATGCTATAACTTAGGGTGCCAACGCTTCATTTATCTGTGCTCAGGGTCTGCGCCTGGCTTTGTACAAAGGGTCACATGCCTTGTTGTCAAAGCTCGTACAAAAGGTGGCTTGCCGGGAGGCCCGACAAGCCGCGCCTTATGGGTAAAACTTGCGAAGATGCTCGATGTTCTAGGAGTTGCTCACTGGTACGACATCCTCGGTCTCCAGGCGGACTGTGCCAGGCTTGGTGACTCGTATTACCCGATAAGGGCCTTCCCACTTCAGCGTCAACTTGTTGGAATTCTTGGCCGACTGAACGCGCCGAAGAACAAGGTCGCCTTCCTCAAAGCTTCGGGCATGAACCTTGAGGCTATGGTAGCGGCGCAAGGCTTGCTGGTAGCATGCCGCTCTCACAGCCGCCCGAAGACGATCTTCCTTAAGGAGCGTCGCGTCATCTTGGTGCAACGCTCTTGCTCAAGATCATCATAAGAGAGAACTCGAGGTGACCCGTGTATGAGTTCCGTGGGGAGAACTGCTTCCGCCCCGTATACCAGGGCAAAAGGTGTCTGGCCGGTGGCTCGATTTGGCGTCGTCCTGATAGACCAAAGAACCGTCGGCAACTCATCAATCCAGCGCCTTCAACTCTTGTGCAGCTTGTCAAAGGTCTTCGTTCTCAAGCCTCGCAACACTTCAGCATTTGCCCTCTCCGCTTGGCCGTTGCTCCATGGATGTGCCACGGAAGCAAAACAGACCTTGCTGCCGAGGTCTCGGATGTACTGCATAAAGGTGTGGCTTGTGAACTGCGTGCCGTTGTCGGTGATGACTCTGTTTGGCACACCAAAACGGTAGACCAGTCCTTTGAAGAATTGGACGACTGACTGAGCAGTCACCTTCCTCACTGCTTCCACCTCTGGCCACTTTGTGAACTTGTCGATTGCAACGTACAAGTACTCAAGGCCCCCGATAGTGCGGGGGAAAGGGCCCAGTATGTCGAGCCCCCAGACCGAGAATGGCCAGGAGAGAGGGATTGTTTGAAGGGCTTGAGCTGGTTGATGAAGCTTCTTTGAATGGAACTGGCACGCTTCACACTTGGTGACTAGTGCCGTTGCATCCTGGAGGGCGGTGGGCCAGAAGAAACCTTGCCGGAACGCCTTCCCGGCAAGGGCCATTGACCCTATGTGGGAGCCACATATGCCTCCATGTATCTCTGCCAACAACTCTAGTCCTGCCTCCCGGGGGATGCACTTGAGTTTCACACCGTTCGGCCTTCTCCGGTACAGGACGTCATCGACGAACTGGTACAGGGCGGACTGACGGGCTACTTTCTCCGCTTCTTCCTCCTCCTCCTCCTCAGGAAGCTCCCCTATTTGGAGGAATCGGACGGTATGCTGCGCCCATGCCGGAGCCTGAGGCTAGACGGCAAGGACCAAAGGCATCTCTTCTGCCATGGGAGCGGCTATCTCTATGGCCAGGGCCTGACGCCCTACCGAAGCCAGTTGCTCTTGGGCAGGCTCAACATCCGCGGTAGTACCCTTGCCGGCAGCCCCGGGGGGCTCGGTAGGAAAGTACTTGCCGGAACCTGATTTTCTCCGCTTGTTCTGCCCTGCTGATGGATCGACGGATGGTTGAGTTAACCGGAGCAAAAAGGTACCTGGTTCCACAGGTAGCTTGAATGCGGCACGCTTTGACATGTAATCGGCGATGTCGTTCTCCACTTGGGGGACGTGCTCCGCCTGGATACCGTCAAAGCGTTCGTCCAGCTTCCCCACCTCATCTACATATGCTTCCATCAGTGGGCTCTGATAATCTTTGTTAACTTGCCTGAAAACGAGCTGCGAGTCACCCCTGACGATGGGCTTCTTATCCCCGAGGTCTGCCGCGATCCTGAGACCGGCAAGCAATCCCTCGTACTCAGCGGTGTTATTGGTGGACACCTCCCTGGGGAAGTGCATCTGGACCACGTACTTGAGATGCTCTCCGGTGGGTGCGACGAGCAGCACACCAGCACCGGCGCCTTGCAGCGAGAAGGCTCCATCAAAGTACATGATCCAGTTGCGGTCTGCTTCCTTGCTGGGGAGAGTAGTCTCTTGGATTTCTTCGTCAGGCGTCGAGGTCCATTCCGCGATGAACTCCGCCAAGACTCTGCTCTGAATTGTCGAGGTACTCTCAAACTTTAAGCCAAAACTTGACAACTCCAAGGCCCATTTCTTCTAGTTGCGTCCGGGTTGTGCAGTATCCGTTGCAACGGGAGGCGGGTGACGACAGTGATCTCGTGGGCCTGGAAGTAGTGACGCAGCTTCCTCGAGGCCATAAGGAGGCCGAAGAGCAATTTTTGCACACCGGAATACCTTGACCTAGCCCCCTGCAAGAGGGAGCTGACAAAGTAACCCGGGTGCTACATCATCTTTTTTCTTGGGCACCACTTCACTTGACCGCGCGGGCATCGCCTTGGTGGCACCAGACTCTGCCGGGGGCAGTGCCTTGTCGGCACCGGGCCCTGCCGGGGGGAATCTTTGGCTTGCCATCCGCTGGTCCTGCCGCCATTGCTGCCTCCTCGCCGACCTCCCTCTATGCCACTAGTGCGGCACTGACCACTTGATTCGTCGCCGCCAGATACAGTAGCAACGGCTCTTGTGGTTTAGGCGCAACTAGTATTGGCGTGGAGGAAAGGTATTTCTTCTGGTCCTGCAGTGCGACCTCGGCTTCTGGGGTCCACTCTATTGGGCCCGCCTTTTTCAATATGTTGAAAAAGGGAAGGGCGTGCTCGGCGGAGTTGGAGATGAACCGGCTCATGGTGGCAACATAGCCGGTGAGCCGGCGCACATCCTTGATCCGCCTGGGCGCCTCGATCTGCTGAATAGCCTTGATTCCATGGTGTGCGCGACGAGGCTCCGGATGGTGGCCCTCCACTCATCGAGCTTCTCCGCAGCAGGAGGGAAGTCGAGGAGAAGCCGTGCGCGCGCCAAGGCTTCCGCTGGAGTGGGTGGCGGTGACAGCTGAGTGGATCGCGGCGCGCTTCGACTTCTAACTATGTTAGAAGGAGCTCTGTCACGAACCAGCGGCTGCGTGCCATTTTCACCAGTGCTTTGGCGAGCGTGTTGAACTCCTTCATCTTGCTGACGACGCACAGGGCTCTCCCCACGGCGGTGCCCAGGGTCACCAACATGGTGACGCTATTCGGCGCGCACACCATGGGAAGAACGCGCGATGGTCGCCGGTGTATGCGTCCTGGAGGTCGCCACGCCGCCCGGAGTCGGTGCAACGACACTCTCGGAGGGCCCCGTGCTGCCGGCAGGGGCCCCAGCTCTGTCTTTGGGTCCGGCGGCGTGGGGCCGATCGTCTGGTGCACGAACGATGCCGCTCGCCAGGCTCCGACTGCCTGGGTGCTGCTGGTGTTCGCGGGCCACGGCCCGAGTCCTGTCCGTGACCGGTCCGCTGCTCGTCTGCACCGGCACGGGCCGTTCGGCCCCCAACGAGCCGATCGTCATGCCCGTCTTCTTCTTAGGGGCCATGGTGACGAAGAACCGCTAGGCTAACTACCAGACCAGATTCTCACAAACGCGCCCCTACCTGGCGCTACAAAGATGTCGGTGGGAAACGACACCTATGGGATCACAAGAATCCCTATTGCGGTTTCGGGGCGCGGGGTTGAGAGAAGAGCAGGTCTAACAGAGAAGCACGCGGTTCGTTTAGCCAGGTTCGGGCCGCGAGGATGCGCAAAACCCTAGTCCTGCTTTGGTGGATGTATTCTGAGTTCTTGAGCTAGCTACGGAGTGTAACGAGCTCCAAAAAGCCGAATCCTCCTCCTCGTCGCCTCGGGCCTCCTTTTATAGGAAAAAGGGGCTTCCACAGTGGCACACAGGAGGTGGAAAGGTCTACAGTGGCACGAGGTTATCCCTCGTATTACAGGACAAAGCGCATTTAATGCGAGGCTTAGGTGTCCCTTCTCTTTATCGGGGACGGGGGCGAGGCCCGTCCTGTCCGTCGCCGCTCCTCCAAGCTTCGACACGTGCCCTGGCCAGCGATGCATGCGGTGCCATGTAGGCAGGCAAGCAGCTAAGGTGGCGCGGTGGTGGAGCCTCCATGAAGGGCTGCATGTTGCCACACAGGTGCCTGCCCAGCTGGTTGGGTCGGCAGCTGCATGCGAATGGCGGCGGAGACTTGGCTGGTGCGGGCCTGACGGTGGCCCTGCTGGTGCGCTTGGCGAGGGCCTTGCTGGGTGGCCCGGCAAGGGTCTTGCCGTGGTGCGCAGGCGTCCCCAGCAAGGATCTTGCCTGGGGTCTTGTGGGTTTCTTCGGTGAGGATGGCTGCCTTCCTATCCTCATTTGATCTTGAATATGTCTTCACAAAGATCTGCATGCCACCACAGAGGTGCCTTTCCGAGCCCTGGCCCCATGCTAATGATGGCGCTGGGGGTCATGGACTCTAGGGTGGCTCGCTTTGCTGGTGTGGGGCGAGCTGTCCCGGCAGTGGTCTTGCCGGGGCCGCTGAGGCCGCCCGACAAGGGTCTTGCCGGGGGGATCCTGCTTTGTCCCCCTGCTCTTTGTGGTCTTGGCATTGGCGTTGCCTTGATCGTCTTGGGCTTCGGTCTTACCTTGGCTCACCTCCCTCGCTCTGCTTGGTGTGGTCGTGGGCGCGGCTCTGATTGCCCGTGCACAGGTAAAGGGGTACAAAAATGTGCCCCTAGTTTTGTACACCAACATTGCTTTACTTTATCACTAAGCAGTAGCGATAGTCGTAGAAGCAATAGTTGGCGAGATGACAATGATGCTATGATGGAGATCAAGGTGTCAAGACGGTGACGATGGAGATCATGACGGTGCTTTGGAGATGGAGATCAAAGGCACAAGATGATGATGTCCATATCATGTCACATATTTTGATTGCATGTGATGTTTATCCTATATGCATCTTATTTTGCTTAGTACGGCGGTAGCATTATAAGATGATCCCTCACTAAATTTCAAGGTACAAGTGTTCTCCCTCAGTATGCACCATTGCTACAGTTCGTCGTGCCGAGACACCACATGATGATCGGGTGTGATAAACTCTACGTTCACATACAACGGGTGCAAGCTAGTTTTGCACTTGCAGAATACTCGAGTTAAACTTGACGGGCCTAGCATATGCAGATATGGCCTCGGAACACTGAGATCGAAAGGTCAAACGTGAATCATATAGTAGATATGATCAACATAGTGATGTTCACCATTGAAAACTACTCCATCTCACGTGATGATCGAACATGGTTTAGTTGATATGGATCACGTGATCATTTAGATGACTAGAGGGATGTCTATCTAAGTGGGAGTTCTTAAATAATATGATTAATTGAACTTTAATTTATCATGGACTTAGTACCTGATAGTATTTTGCATGTCTATGTTGTTGTAGATCAATGGCCCGTGCTACCGTTCCCTTGAATTTTAATGCGTTCCTAGAGAAAGCTAAGTTGAAAGATGATGGTAGCAACTACACGGACTGGGTCCGTAACCTGAGGATTATCCTCATTGCTGCACAGAAGAATTACGTCCTGGAAGCACCTATAGGTGCAAAACCCGCTGCAGGAGTAACTCCGGACGTTATGAACGTCTGGCAGAGCAAAGCTGATGACTACTCGATAGTTCAGTGTGCCATGTGTCATAGTAATGGGCCACGGGTAGCCTAACCCGGGCCCCAGGACCTTTCCAGACATCGGGGCCGGCTGCGCCCCTCAAGACGTCAAGATAGAGTACCGCCTTCTGGCGGCCGATTGGCCGAACAGCCGACTGCCAGAAGACGGCCACGCTCAGGAGGGCGGCTCCAAGATGGGCCGACTCCTGGCAAGCAGCCTCCAGAGAGGCCGACTCCCAGTAGTCGGCCCATGGCGCCCTCAAAGTCTACGCCCCATTAAGAAGACAAGACAGGGTGAGGCTACAACGTAGCCCATCACCCCCGTATCCAGGGCCGGGCGTGGCCACAGTGCTCCATACAGGAGGAGATCTCCGCCCGACGCGACACTGTTGCCACTCCGCCTCTAACATCACTCTTGTCAGGCGGAGCCCAGCTCCCACGACCGCCTGTCAGTACGGCCCGAAGACGGCGGGCCCCATCAGTTAGCGAGAGCTCGGAAGACGGCGGAAGCCTCACCAGTCGGACCTGAGGGAAGCCGGCTCCCAGCAGACGGCCCGCTCCTTCCCTCGGGCCCCACGGGCCATTAACCATATAAGACACAGAGTGGCTACAGTGATCTCCCGCCAGGCGGCGGGACTGTAGCCACGCTCCCCAGACCAAGCAAGCGTCATTAGCGTCATGGCTATAGTAACCAGCAGCCGGCAAGACCCGCGAGTGGCGGGGGCGGCCTGTTGGCTCCGTACCAGACCAGGCGGCGGGCCCCCGCAGTCGGCGGAGAAGCCGGCGACCAGACAGACTGACAGCCGGGTCCTACCCCGGCCAGATTACCATTGTACCCCTGGGGGTAGGCCTATATAACCCCCCCAGGGCACCCATGCAAAGGGTTGGAACCTGTTAGAATTAGACTCACACCTAGGGGGAAGGAGAGCAAGCCTTTCTTTCTCCTACCTCTAGCATGCAGCTCGAGGAGCACCATTGTACTCACCAGTGCCTTGGTGATCATGAGGAGACCCCGGAGAGCAGGACTAGGGGTGTTATCTCCTAGGAGAGCCCCGAACCTGGGTAAAGTGTGCCGGCGTTTGTGTCTACGCCTCATCCCGCTTCCAGGCACCGGCGACGTTCTACTCGCTCCCACTATGATAAGCCATCCATTGGCATATGTCGCACCCAACCCCCGACATTTGGCGCCCACTGTGGGGCGAGGTGCACCGTCTCCCGGAGACCTGTTCTGGACGGGAACCCTGTTCCTTCCCGGCGAGCGCAGCCAGCCCGGCACGCCAGACGGTGCCTGCGCTGACGCGCTGCGCGGCGCGGAGGTCGCCTGCGCGGCGAGCTGCCTCGCCGACCTTGTTGGCGAGATTCGCCTCTTCGATGAGCCCGCATCCGATGCGGGCACCGACGGCCCCGAGAGCCATCTCGTGAGCCTCCTCGGTCAGCTCCAGGTCGCTAGCAAGCCTGCTGCTAACCTGGAGTCGGTTGGCTCCACTGACCCGATGTTGGTCGACTTTGACACGGCGTCGCTTGACGCATTCCCCACCGACGTTGTGGTCCACGACGAGCCGCTTCCTTGTGTGGACAGCGGCGGCAGCACCGTCACGGAAGTGCTCGTCATAAGCCACGGCGAGCACTCTGGCAAAGGAGATCAAGATGCGTTGCGAGCAGCGATACAAGACCTGACTGCGCCCATCCCGAAAGACGCCGACGCCGAGATGCTGGAGGCACGCCGCGTCCAGCTCATCGAGAGCGCCAACTGGCTGGCCAACATGAGACGCCTTTCGGAGGCCTACCAGCGGGAGATGGACCGTGCCGTCGGTGGCACACCGGCTCCCGGTGGGCCTAGCCGTATTGGCTTGGTCCGGCAGCATGGCACGACCATCGCTAGCATGTTCGGGACAGACTGACCTGTCTATGCCACGCCTGCAGAGAACATACGAGCTACCCAGGCGACAGTAGACGAACTGGACAAGCTCGAGGGCGACGAGCGTCACCACATGACGGAAGGAGTCCAGCAGCTCCTCGATGCGGCTGGTGAACAGAAAGAGGCCGGGTGCCGCACTGAAGCACCCAACCAGTGAAACAACGACCCGCCACCTCGCCGAGATCAAGGCGCGACCTCCCGAACACCGACTGGCGTCTGCGATAAAAGAGACAAGGAGCCGGCTGCCAGCCGCAGCCGGACCCACATCACCATCGAGCGCGACCAAGACGGCTGCCCAAGAGCAGTGCGGCGGCGAGACGATTGCTCGCCACCCCCTCCCTGTAGGGAGAGGCGTAGTTCCCCGCCGCCTGTTGATCACCCATCACTCGGCGACCGGCTCGGCTGCCGAGAAGGAATCGGAGAAAACGATGCCCGCCACCGGATCGATCGCCTCAACCGATCCCTGGGCTAGAAGAAGAAGATGAGCTGGGTCCGCCTTGTTTCGGCCCCGCATTCGAGATGAGCCCTTCCCCAAAGGGTTCACTCTCCCGAGAGCTACGCCCAAGTACACCGGCTCCGTGAAGCCGGAAGACTGGCGGGTCGACTACTCCACAGGCGTCCGCATCGCCAACGACAACAAACGTGTTGCCGTGAAGTACATTCCGCTCATGCTCCAGGGCACAGCCCGGACATGGCTGAACAGCCTGAAGCCCCGCAGCATCAACAGCTGTGTCGATTTCATTGAAGCGTTCATCCGCAACTTCACCAACACGTACAAGCGTCCGCCCAAGCCTCGCCAGCTCTCCCGATGCGTCCAAGGCCCCAACGAGTCGACTCGCGACTACCTCACGCGCTGGGCCGAGCTACGCAACTCTTGCGAGGGCGTGCACGAGGTGCAGGCCATCGAGTACTTTACTGCCGGGTGCCGAGAGGGCACCCTCCTCAAGCACAAGCTCCTCTGCGACGAGCCGACAACCCTCGACGAACTGCTGATCATAGCAGACAAGTACGCCACGGCCGACTACTCCATGAAGCCGGAGATCCAAGTTAACGCGTCGGGCAAGCTGGCCCCTCAAGCTCCTCGGACCCCGGCTGGTGACACCAGTCAGCAACAGCAACCAAACGACAACAAGCGCAAGGCCATGCAGTCGGCTTCCACGAGCCGGCAGGTGGCAATAATCGAAGATCAGTAGCCGGAAGGGCAGCCTCCCGCCAAGCGCCAGAAGGGCGGCAAGCTCAACTGGTTGCCTGCCTTCTCATACGAGTAGACACTTGATGCACCCTGCAAGTTCCACAACGGTGCGAAGACTTCCAACCACACAACTCGGAAGTGCCACTGGCTCACTAGGATCGCCAAAGGTGATGGACTTCAGCCCCCTCCGCCTGTCGGCCCGCCTCCTCCTCCTCCTCAGCAGCCGGCGGTCTGGCCAGTCGGCGCAATACAAGATGAATACCCTGAAGAGTATGGAGCCTATGTCGTGTTCACCAGCGTTGCCAACGACAGACGCAACAGACAACATCAACAACAAGAAGTAAATGCAGTAGCATCAGAGACCCCTGAATTCATGCATTGGTCTGACCACCCGGAGGTGACGCCCAACCCCGGCTCTTATGCTCTGGTGTTGGATGCCACCTTTGCCACGGAGAGGCGAGCTGCCCGCTTCTCCCGAGTTCTAATAGATGGCGGCAGCAGCATCAACATCCTGTATAAAGATACTATGGAGAAGTTGGGAATCAAGCAGAGACATCTTCAGCCCAGTCAGACTGTTTTCCACGGCATAGTTCCTGGCCTTTCCTGCTCACCAGTCGGCAAGACTCAGATTGACGTCCTCTTCGGAGACAAAGAACACTTTCGCCGAGAGCCAGTTTGGTTTGAGGTGGTGGACCTTAAGAGCCCCTATCATGCATTGCTTGGCAGGCCTGCTCTGGCCAAGTTCATGGCGGCCCCCCACTATGCTTACCTAAAGATGAAGATGCCAAGCTCCAAGGGAATCCTGACCATAGCCAAAGACTACAGGAAGTCGTCCGCCTGCGCAACAGAGAGCAGCCGGCTAGCCGAGTCCCTCGTAATTGCGGCCGAGAAGCGGCTCCTTGACCGGGTTGTGGCGATGGCAGGCAAGCAACCATAAATGTCTCCCAACCCCAAGGAGTCAGAAGCCGAGGGCTCATTCAAGCCGGCAAAGGAAACAAGGAAGATACCCTTGGACCCAGAGCACCCGGAGAGGCACGCTGTCATAGGTGCAAACCTTGACAGCAAATAGGAAGGGGAGCTCGTCGATTTCCTCCCTGAGAATCGGGACATCTTTGCATGGTCTCCCAAGGACATGCCGGGTGTTCCGACGGAATTCGCCGAGCACAAGCTACACATCCGGTCTGATGCCAAGCCAGTCAGGTAGCCCTTGCGCCGCCTGTCGGAAGAGAAGAGAAGAGTTGTTGGAGAAGAGATAGCCCGGCTTCTAGCAGCCGGCTTCATTATGGAAGTGTTTTTTCCAGAATGGTTAGCCAACCCAGTCCTGGTGCTGAAGAAGAACAAGCAGTGGCGCATGTGTATTGATTATACCAGCCTCAATAAAGCATGCCCCAAAGATCCCTTTGCCTTACTAAGGATTGACCAGGTGATAGACTCCACAGCCAGATGCGAGCTGTTGAGCTTTTTGGATGCATACTCAGGGTACCACCAGATCAAGCTAAACCCGGCCGACTGGCTGAAGACCGCCTTCATCACGCCATTCGGAGCCTTCTGCTACCTGACCATGATGTTCGGCTTGAGGAATGCCGGCGCCACTTTTCTACGATGCATGCAGAAGTGTCTCCTTAAGCAACTCGGCAGAAACGCCCACGTCTATGTAGACGATGTTGTGGTGAAGACGGAGAAGCATGGAACACTGCTATAGGACCTCAAGGAGACCTTTGAGAATTTGCGCCGATTTCAGATCAAGCTCAACCCGGAGAAATGCGTCTTTGGAGTACCAGGAGGCTAGCTTCTTGGCTTTCTAGTCTCAGAGCGCGGTATAGAATGCAACCCTGTGAATATCAAGGCCATCGAGAGGATGGAAGTGCCCACTCAACTGCTGGACGTGCAAAAATTCACTGGCTGCTTGGCATCCATCAGCTGTTTTATCAGCGGCTGGGCGAGAAGGCTCTTCCCCTGTACCAGCTCATGAAGAAGACCACTTTTTTCGAGTGGAACGACAAGGTGGATGAAGCTTTCCTCCAGCTCAAGAAGATGTTGACCACTCCTCCTGTCCTGGTGGCTCCGACTCCTAAGGAGCACATGCTCCTATACATCGCAGCCACCAGCTGGGTGGTCAGCACAGTCATAGTGGTGGAACGCAAGGAAGAAGGCAAAGCACTACCAGTCCAGAGGCCGGTGTATTACCTGAGTGAAGTGTTGTCCGCCTCCAAGCAAAACTACCCCCACTACCAAAAGATGTGCTATTGCGTGCACTTTGCCGCCAAGAAATTGAAGCCATATTTTCAAGAGCACCCAATCACTATGGTCTGCACTGCTCCCCTTGCCGAGATCATTGGAAGCCGAGATGCCTCAGGACGAGTGGCCAAATGGGCCATAGATTTGCCCCCCTACACCATCTACTACCAGCCTCGCACCGCCATCAAGTCACAAGCACTGGTCGACTTCCTCGTCAACTGGGCTGAGACCCAGTACTTGCCACCAGCGCTAGACTCCACCCATTGGCGAATGCACTTTGATGGTTCCAAGATGCGCACCGGTTTGGGAGCCGGCATCGTCCTCACCTCTCCCAAAGGCGACAAGCTCAGATATGTGCTACAAATTCACTTTGCCGCCTCCAACAATGTTGCTGAATACAAAGCACTCATTCACGGGCTCCGACTTGCCAAGGAACTCGGCATTCACCGGATCCTGTGTTATGGAGATTCCAACTTGGTGGTCCAGCAGTCGTCAGGTGATTGGGACGCCAAGGATGCAAACATGGAAAGTTACCGCTTCCTCATACAACAACTCAGTGGATACTTTGAAGGATGCGAGTTTCTCCAAGTGCCAAGAAATGACAATGAGCAAGCTGATGCCTTGGCACGGATCGGCTCCACCCGACAAGCAATACCAGCGGGCGTCGCCCTACAACGCCTCCTTAAGCCGTCCGTCAAGCCATCGCCAGAGTCAGATTCCATCTTTGTGCTGGCTCCTGCTGAAGCAGTCGTATCCGACTTGAGGACCCCAGCAGCCGGCACGAGGAATTCGGTAGGCGACCCGGGGACCATAGCAGCCGCACCCGGCCCAGGGACTTTAGAACCCGGCCTAGGGACTACAGCAGTCGGCCCGGGGACTTCATCGACTCAGCAAGCGGCAACCGACTCCAACCCACTGCCTCCCGGACCAACCACCCTCGTGCAAGTAGCAGTCCTAGCAGTCGAAGAAATTGCAACACCTTCATGGGCCCAGCCCATTCTAAACTTTCTAGTGAACAAAGAGCTGCCGACTGATGAGATCTCGGCCCGGCAAGTGCAACACCGAGCAGCAACATACACCATAGTCAACAGAGAACTTGTGAGGCGCGGTGTCACTGGTGTTTACCAGTGCTGCGTAGAGCGGAGCAAGGCCTAGCAATCCTCAAAGATGTCCATCAAGGCGAGCATGGTGACCATGCCGATTCAAGAGCACTCGTGGCCAAAGCTTTCCGCCACGGTTTTTCTAGCCGACTGCTTTAGAAGACGCCAAAGAATTGGTCCAAAAATGCAAAGGGTGCCAGAAGTTCTGCTCCAAACCACATCAGCGGGCTTCTGCACTCAAGACTAACTCCATTGCCTGGCCCTCTGCCGTCTGGGGCCTAGACATGGTGGGACCATTCAAGACGGCGCATGGCGGCTTGACTCATCTGCTTGTCATGGTGGACAAGTTCACCAAGTGGATAGAAGCAAAGCCAATTAAGAAATTGAATGGTCTGACTGTTGTGAATTTCATCTCCGACATCACCATCCGGTATGGAATATCACACAACATCATCACCGAAAATGGCACAAACTTTGCCAAAGGCTCCTTGGCCTGTGTCGGCATTCTAGGAATGGGGGTCCCCAGACTTGCCTGCCTGCGGCCCACAGCATGGCTAAGCCAGCAGGCCGTGCGGCCCATCTTCATCAACAAGGCATCCAAGACCCTCGCGAGGGTCCAAGCCTCGCGAGGCGGACGACGCAAGAACTTTTCTAGAGTGGCCTAGCCAGGCAGGCTCACGAGGAGCGGAGATATCAAGGCACAAACCTCATGAGGCTCTCGTCACGTGAGCCATGACGAACGACACCAGGCGGGCGCCAGGCGGGCGCCAGCGCGCGCAACGTCCTTATTTCCTCTTTGGTGCTAAGGAGGCCAGCGCAGGCGAAGAATACCGAGGCATCAGGCAAAGGTTGCTATATTGGTGCAATGAGACCAAGACCAGGAGGACGGCAAGACGGAGGTCATCGTGGAGCCCAAGACAGCGTCACCACCAGAGCTTTTCGTAGGCGAAGACCACTTTTGTCGAGATAGCTTGTACTAGCTGTCCCCCTTTAAATTTGCCCGCCGTTGTTGGCTCCCTCCCCACTCGATATTTGGGAAGAGGACCAGGGCCTATATAAGTAGAGCTAGCCACCATCATAGAGGCAACTCATCTTAGCTTGATCCAACCCGATCGAGAGCCGACCCTAGCCACAAGAACACCTCAACCTCAGGAGGCTGTTCTTCCCTTGTACTGTTCATCATCAGCCCTAGAGGCAATGCACCACCACCACACTTGAGTAGGGTATTACACCACAACGGTGGCCCGAACCAGTATAAACCTCGTGTCTTTCTGTGTGGCGAGTTCGTCCATGAGATCTTAGCAAGCTAGGGCATAGATCGGTAGGAGGGAAAGACTTCGCGCGCACCCTAGTGTTCGAACCTTAAGGGTTTTACCAGAACCCCACATCCGACATTTGGCGCGCCAGGTAGGTGTGCGCCGGAGCTTCTTCTCCACCGACCAGCTCGCCGACGCTTCCCAGCCATGATGTCCGGCGACTCAAGGGCCGGCTCTGCCGCCGGGCAGCCTGGCCAGCCCGGGCAGCGCCGCATGCCCATGAAGCTCTCGACCCCGCACTCCAGGCGGCGCGAGCGCCGCCAAACTCCACCGAGCGCGGGCAGCACGACCAAGCGTCGTCCACCCTCACTCCGCGGCAAGTACGGGCCGCCGCAAGAGCAGCGAGCCATGCCGCAGCAACGGCACCGCACTCACGACGGGAGCAAGCAAACATATGGGCAGCGCTCACCGTGGCAAGGGAGCTGCTGCGATGCAGGCTGATGGAAAGCGGCCGGGATACACTGTTGGAGCGTGTTGCCGAGCTGCTGGATGCAGCGGCGTCAGGAGCACCACCCTTCTTCTATCGACTCCCTCCTTAGGACATAGCAGGGCCGTGCGGTGAACCTCACCACATCCACGCACCATCAACTATGTCCGGGGGCTTCATCAACATCAGCACGGCTAGCGGCGCAGGGGGCTCCGACTCCCCCATGCCGCCCGCGACAAGCACGAGCACAAGCTTCGCCCTCCATGGTCCCAGCCGGATGCCACGCTACCATCCTCAGGACACCACCCTGGGCCGAGCAACATGGAGCATGGGGCACCACGGCGAGGTGTTCGGGGTGACAGCCCCGGAAGCCTACGTGCCCCGCATGATGGACCAAGAGTACGCACCATAGGACGACCCCGACTCATTCATTGGAGAAGATTGGGGAAAGGGGGCGCTAGGAGCCGAAGCCTTCCAAGAACCAACGGAGAACCACAACAATCGCGCTGGCAACGACAACTACAGGGTACCACTAATCTCTTAGGAACATGCTTATGCTAACCATGGGCTGCAGATGAATCAGGTTGCAGGGTCGATCGATGACCCTGACACGACAGTACCCGTTCCAACAAGGGAGACACGCTAGAGGCCGTCGGGAGGGAGCCAGGAGCAAGGCCCCTCCCCGCGGCGTGCGACGCCTGGCGACACCTGGAGGTAGGCCCTCTGCCGGGGATGCCTCGACAACCCTTCCCCTGGCAGAGGACCTGTGGTCGCCGGGGGCACCGCTGGCGTCCTCTTTCCCTCCTTTTGTGTCGTCCCAGTGACCGGTCGGCTCAAAGGAGGTCAAGGGTGGCGCAAGGCGGGGCCCTCGTCTGGCGATATGAAGCAAAGCCGGTACCTGTGAAGAAGGCCCAGTGTCTGTGAAGCTCGCCGCCTGTGACACTCTCACGTAATAATGAGTTGGGGCTGTACACGCCCCGGAGTCTCAGGGGTGCCGGCCTCAGGCCCTGGGGATCCCTCCCATGCCTAGTGGCAGCACTTAGCTCCGCGCTGGTGAGAAGACTTGAAGACCAGAAGACTAGACTAGGTGCCGGACGCGGCCTTTTGCTTTGGATCTCTCTCTCTGTAGCTTTGCTTTCTGGATCTGGGTTTGAGTTGAAGTTGAGTTTTTATTGATGCGTGCGGGGGGAGACTTTCTTGTTCGAGAAATTTCTTGCCTTCTGAATCTCGTTTTGTCTGGGACTCATGTCCGTCGCTTTCCCCTCACGAGCTCCTCGCGAGCGGGACAGCGCGAAGCGCGCACACCAAGTGCGCGCTAGCACTACAACTGGTGCTCACCTCTAGTGGGGCCCCTTCTGATGGGGCGACGAGCTTCACAGGGTTCTCAGAAACCCGACGCGTTGCGACCCAGCTCAAAGCTGGCGCTGTCTAAGGTAAACCACGACAGAGAACTCGCATCTGGATTCACGAGCTCACGAGGACACAAACTCGCATCGCATAGAAAAGTAAAAACAGCAATTTGCTTACATGAGGGGCTCCCCCTCCCAAAATGCTCTTACAAGTTTTCCAAGGGCCATGCCTGAGCTTCGTGTGCAGGATGAAACGACATGAGAACATGGGATCAGCCAAAAATGTCGCTCGCTACATCACCCGCGGATGCGTCACTCGCGTCATCATCGTCTTCATCGGCAACGTCGCCACCGCCGGCGACGCCCCCGACGCCGTCGTCAACCACGTCGCCTTTGTCTGCGGTGACCACCACCCCGTCATCTTCCGAAGTGAAGGCCCTGACCAACGCGTCCATGTTGTCTTCAACCCAACGCGCTAGGTTATCCCGGACGACCGTTGGAACGGGGGCGATGGCGGCGTCGAAATCAAAGTTGGGGTCGGCATTCAGAAGGTGGCTGAAGACACGGGAGAAAGCGTGCTCAAGCAGGCCACGCCCCTTTACTCCATAAGCTGTAAAGCTCTGGCAGATCGAGCCTCCAGGCGCGTCACCACCTCAGTGAAGAAGATCAGATGGCTGACATAGTCATTCGAGTGAGGGGCCGGCACCTCCACGTCGCAAATATGGCCCAGGGCGGTGTTGGCCCTGTTCCGAAGATCCTGAAGCATAGGAGCATGCTCGCGCTCCAGTGTTCGTCGTTGGAGCACTTCCTCCGTGTTCTGCCGCGCAACGGCCTCATCGTCATCAACCCGCCCACGAAGGGAGCGCAGCACGGCGTGGGCGGAGGCCAAGTTCACCTGCGCCGTAACCAGGGCGGCGGCCGTGGCCTCCGCGCGCCTCTCAACCTCATCCAACCTGGGCCTGAGGGCAGCGGCCCTGCCCGCATCCTTCGTGCCCGCGAGCTTCAACTTCAGGTCATACCTACCCTCCAGGTCCGCGCAAACCTTGGCCACCCGGCGATTCAGCTCCTCCTGAACTCTGGCCTCGCGAGCCCGAACGGCATCTTCTGCTTGAGCAACTTGATGTCCCCTCGTCTCCAGTCGCTCAAGCTCGAGGCTGCGCTCCACGGCTTCCAGGGCCAGCGTCTCACCGCGCTTCTGGACCTGCTCATCTGCCGCGGGCGTCCCCCTCAGCAATGCAAGGGCAGCCCTGCGCGCCTCCACCTGCTACTCAAGGGTTGTGCTCCAGGCCTGGAGCTTCCACGCGCTTTCCTCCATAGCCTCGTGACGGCGGTCAGCCTCGCGAGCCTCTTCCAAGTCTCACGAGCGGGCTTCATGCGCGATCTTGAGGGACGCCTCGGCCTTCGCATTCTCAAGGTCGCGCTGATAGAGATCGAGGTTGATGGCCACCCTCAGCTTGCTCCGCTCCTCCACCAGCCGGAGACCTTCGGCCTCAAGGCGCGAGTCAACACCCGCGAGCTCTTCACCAAGTCGGCTCATCGCGCCCATCGCCTCTTGGAAGAGCTCGTGACGAACCACGCTCCGCCCGCGCTCGAGCTCGAACGCTCGACCCTCCTTGTCCTCTACCTCGGGGGCTGCGGGCGGGGCGCCAAGCGGCGTGCCACCCCCCGGCAGGGGGCTGGGGGCTAACGTCGCACCTAACACCAGCTCGTCCTTGCGAGAAGCCCAAGCCGGCTGAGGCTCGCTGCTTCAAGAGGAACCAAAGATCGAATCCAGCCAGCTGCTGCCCATGAGCGAAGGAGGAGCCTTGGGTACGCCTGCCAAGCTCCACGCCAGACCGTGGGGGAGGGATGGCCAAGCTGCGGGCTTAGCGCACCGCGAAGGCAGAGATGCTCCCCGACCGACCTAGCTCCAAGGGCGGTAGGAAGACCAGGAACTCTCAAGGCAGATGGGGGAGTCGATGAAGGAGGAGGCCGCTTCTCGGGAGACGCAACAGCTTCAATAGAAGGAGCCCTGGTGAACAGACGTTAGGATAAGGAGGCTACACGCAGGAAGCCGTGACAACAAGGTACTTACGCGTCAATGGCGATGTACTTTCGCCGCTTCAACGGCCCGAAGATATTGCTGCTGCTAGGGGATCCTTTCCTCTTGCTGAGCTCCTCGAAGTCCACACAAAGACGACCGAAACGCTGGACGTGACGGCCGGTGCGCAGTGGGGCCGAAGAAGAGCCTGGAAGGATATCTTCAGGGGTGCCCGGTTGCGGCAAACAGCCGGGCACCGTTTCACCACAACCTCCCGAGGCTCCTGGAGCCTTGGCCTCGGGAGCCGTGTGCTGCGCCTCCTCAATAATCGGTGCCTCAGGAGGGGGTCGCAGGCCCCCGAAGACGACGCCCCGGGATCACCATTCGGCGTGTGTTCCTCAGGACTCGAGCCACTGGCCCCCGTCGGAGCTCGCTCTCCCGCACCTTCACCTGGGGCGATCTCGGCATCGGCGGCGAAGAAGGGAACCACGACGACGGGGTTCTCGTGGGGCCCCACTAGTCCGATCGGCCGCATCCCCCATTCGTCGAAGGACCGCATGCTCACTGCAAACTCATCCTTGTTCTTGCAACGATACAACAGGCAATTCTTCCCAGGCATTTTGGCCGGCAAAGGGACACCCGTTAAGACCTTGAGCACTTTTTGCCGCATCCCAAGAGGGAGCCCAGACTCCTGGAACCTCATGTGGTCCTGACTATTGAGCAAGGTCCACATTGGGCGAGAGTGGTGCTGAAGCGGAGCAACCCGATGTTTGACGAACTCCTTCACCACCATCAGCGCGGTCACGCCGCGGTCATTCAACAGCCTCAGCCTGGCCCAGACGAGAGCAAGGCGGGGGCTCGAGAGCTTCCGGTTGCTCCAGCCAGAGTTTAGAACAGCAGGCCCTGTCGGGAGACGAAGCAGGGGGCTGAGCACGCCAGCATCGACAAACACCCATCGCGTACGAAACTCGCTCGTGGATGAAGGGAGCTCAAAGTCAATCCCCGCGCCCGCGGTCGCAGCCACGGCCTGGAAGCTCATGCACCCCGAGCATTGCTGAGGGTCGGCCAGGTGCAATGAGAAGAAGTGACGGAGGAGGGCCACCGAAGGAGCGATGCCCACCATGGCTTCACACACGAAGGCGAACACAGCAAGAAGAGTCACCGATTGGGGGTCAAGATGCAGCATGTGGATCTGGTAATGCTCTAGCACCGCGTTGAGGAAGGCAGAGAAGGGAGGAATCAGGCCAGCCTAGAGGGCATCTATGAAGATTGGGACCTCGGTGGCTTCCCAAGCCATGCGAGTGCGAGACGTAGGCCAAGCCATCGTCTCTCCCCACTCATTGAAGCTGGAAATGAGCATAGGGCACACCTTGTCCATGGCCTCATCGTTGAGCACCCGGGATCGGCCTAGCGCCGGCTCGAGAGCCGGAGATGTGCCTGACAGAGACATTGGCTTCTTCCCCTTGTCCGCTTGTTTTGGCGCCATGGCAACGAAGCAGGGGGAGGGCAGGTCAGATCAGAGAAGGGAAGTAGAGTCTCAAGGAAGCAGGGGGAAGCGAGGTGCAGACGGCGGAGGAATAACTGTGTAGGCCGCGGGGGCCGCATAGCCAGGCGGATTCAAACGCAGCGTGGGGAAGCGGAGACTCCCACGTCCAATCAACCGACACACGTCAACCGAGGCCGCATGCTTTTGGGGCTCGCAGTGCTCCGAACTTGACCCTTGGCTTCGCCACGAAGCCAAGCCCGAGCGCACCTTGGGCCCGGGGGCTACTGTCGGCGTTCTGGGAACAGGGGTCCCCAGACTTGCCTGCCTGCGGCCAGCAGCATGGCTAAGCCAGCAGGCCATGTGGCCCATCTTCATCAACAAGGCATCCAAGACCCTCGCGAGGGTCCAAGCCTCGCGAGGCGGACAATGCAAGACCTCCTCTGGAGTGGCCTAGCAAGGAAGGCTCACGAGGAGCGGAGATATCAAGGCGGGGCAAACCTCACGAGGCTCTCATGGCGTGAGCCATGACGAACGACACCAGGCGGGCGCCAGGTGGGCGCCAGCGTGCCCAGCGTCCTTATTTCATCTTTGGTGCTAAGGAGGCCAGCGTAGGCAAAGAGTACCGAGGTATCAGGCAAAGGTTGCTGTATTGGTGCAACGAGACCAAGAACAGGAGGACGACAAGACGGAGGTCATCGTGGGGCCCAAGACGGCGTCACCACCAGAGCTTTTCGCAGGCGAAGACCGCTTTTGTCAGGATAGCTTGTACTAGCTGCCCCCCTTTAAATTTGCCCGCCGTTGTTGGCTCCCTCTCCGCTCGATATTTGGGAAGAGGACCAGGGCCTATATAAGTAGAGCTAGCCACCATCATAGAGGCAACTCATCTTAGCTTGATCCAACCCGATCGAGAGCCGACCCTAGCCACAAGAACACCTCAACCTCAGGAGGCTGTTCTTCCCTTGTACTGTTCATCATCATCCCTAGAGGCAATCCACCACCACCACACTGGAGTAGGGTATTACACCACAACGATGGCTCGGATCAGTATAAACCTCGTGTCTTTCTGTGTGGTGAGTTCGTCGAGTTCGTCCGCGAGATCTTAGCGAGCTAGGGCGTAGATCGGTAGGAGGGAAAGACTTCGCGCGCACCCCAGTGTTCGAACCTTAAGGGTTTGTCGGAACCCCACATCCGACAACCCGTTTCTGCGTGACGCAGAGCATCCAACTGGACTTAGTGTACGTTGCCCATCCGCAGTCAAACAGCCAAGTGGAGCGAGCAAACGGCCTCATTTTGTCCGGCATCAAGCCTCGACTGGTCGAGCCTGTGGAGCGTTCGACCGGCTATTGGCTTGATGAGCTGTCGGCCGTCCTCTGGAGCCTGCGCACAACTCCAAACAAGTCAACCGGCTTCACTCCTTTCTTCCTCGTCTATGGTGCCGAATTTGTCATCCCGACGGACGTAGAATTCGACTCCCCTCGAGTCACCATGTACACCGAAGAGGAGGAAGAAGAAGCACGACAAGACGACGTCGATCTGCTGGAAGAGGGCCGGTTGTTGGCACTCAGCCAGTCCACCATCTACCAGCAGAGCCTGCGCTGATACTACAACTGAAAGGTCAAGCCAAGATCCTTCCAAGAGGGAGACCTTGTGCTCCGGTTGATCCAGCGAACAGCCGGCCAGCACAAGCTCTCGGCACCTTGGGAAGGCCCCTTCATCATCAGCAAGGTGTTGGGCAATGACTCCTACTACCTGATCGATGCCCAGAAGCCTCGAGCATGCAAAAGAGACGACTCCGGCAAGGAGACGGAGCGACCATGGAATGCAAACCTCCTTCCACGGTTTTATAGTTGATGCAGTATGTACCACGTAAACTTTTGTATTAAGTATGAAGACTCCGGGTCCCCCGAGAAGAGCTCGGGGACTGCCCTCTTTTATCTACATGATAAGTATTACGCCTGTCATTGTGTTATTTCATAAGTCCGTCTGGCACCGGGATCGACCAGTCGACCCGGGGACTTGCCGCCTTGTGCTGTGTAATGCTTCCTGCAGCCGGACAAGTAATGCGTTGGCACTTAAGCCCCCTCCTGCCAGGAGCCGCAGATCGCAGAGCGGCTGACCGGCAGGCAGGAGTAAAGGTAGAAAGAGTGTCCGCGTGAAAAATGTCAAAGGACCCAAAGCATGCACATAGTTCAAGCCGGCTTCTCGCATCGCTGACCGGCTGCTGAGTAGTCGGCCGGCCGGTTTCTACTTAACTTGCTAGAAAACTCTAACTGGCAAGTACTTGCCTCCCCGAAAGTGGCTAAGTATTTGACCCAGCCACAGTCCGCAGAGCGGCTGTTCGGCTGGCAAGACGGCAACCAAGGGAAGGCAGCAAAGGAAAAAAGCCAAAGAGCAGAAAGCAAGGAAAGATAGAACTCGGCAAGTATATTTACACATCAAAAGGCCCTTGGCCAGCATACAGCAGAAGTTTGTAATACACCCCGCGGGTGGAATTGTGCGAAGTTAACAAAGTTTGTCGAGACTGATAAGCAGGTAAAAACAAAGATAAAATGGCAGCCTAGGAAGCAGCAGACGGGTTCGGTGGAATGGTGGAGTCGGTGGTGCGGGTTGGTGGAGCAGCTGGCTGGCCAGTCTCCGCTTGGCCGCCTTCAGTAGTAGCCGGCTCGCTCGGGCATGGCTCGTTGCTGGAGGCGTGGTCGAGCTGAGGTTGGTCGTCCGCTCCGACCTCTAGCGCCTCCTCTTCACCTTCCTCCTCCTCCTCGTCTTCTTCCTCGCTGCTGGAGTCGATCACCTTGGCCGAGTCCTCTCCGTCTTCTGGGTTCAGCCCGAACCACTCTGGTGGCGCCTCGGCGTCGTTCTCGGCCCGCTCCGAGATGAAGATGCTGGTGTTGGTGTACTCGGCGATTGCCGCCGCCCGCTTGACAAGATCATCCTCCACCGCCACCAGCTCCTCCTGGGCCTCCTGTCAAAACGTGGTCAGCTAGGCTAGATTTAGCCCAGGGTACCACGCCTTGACGAACTCCAAGGCCCGGTGTCGTGGGTTTGTCACGGCAGATGTCCTATCCGAAGGACTTAGTCGTGGAGCCATCGCAACGGGTTAACTCGAAGGGATTAAAGCGGACACAAGGACACAGAGAATTATACTAGTTCGGCCCCTTCGATGAAGGTAAAAGCCTACGTCTAGTTGGTGTTGGAATTGATGAAGTCTCGGCGACTAGGGAGCAATCGCTTCTCCTAGGCTTCGAGTTGTTGGTTGTCCCCTGAACCGATATCGGGTCGTCCCCTTATATACATGGGTAACGCCCGTCGGTTCATAGAGTCCCAATCTCCGGTTTATACTCGTACCCGGGTTGGTCTCTTGCTTATTCCTAACTTACAATACAAGTCGTACACAGGCCGGTTTACGGCTACAGATGTTAAACCGACTACGGCCTCGGGCCTTTACATAGCCTCTTGGGCTTTAACATTCTTGAGCCACTGATGAAATTAACCCGGCCCAGATAGGCCGGTTTAGGCCCAGTAGTAATATCCCCAACATTAGGCCCCAGGTTGATTTGAATGATTTCATGTCAACCCTTAGCATAAACCTTCATATTCAGCATCTTCCCTTCATTGCTAAACCGATATGTCATCATTTTCTCCATTGGCCGTAAACCGGCATGACATCATCATGAAGCTAGCTTTTATGGTGCCTTCTTTGTTAACCAATTCGCACTAATCAAGGCGACAGTTCTGCTTCCGAAACCCGTGGCTCCTGGATTCGCGCGTCCGACACACATGCATTGCCTTATAAATAGGGGTGAAAGGTCATTTCTTTCTCCCCTTCATCCCTTTCCTCTTCGTCTTCTCCGCGCCGCCAGCCTCGAAGCTCCGCCGCTGTCGCTGACCTCTGCATCACCTCGGGCCGCTGCATCAACCTGACTGGACCAGAGAAACTGCGGCGCTCTTCCGCACCCCTCGGAGCTCCGGTGAGATCCCCACCTTCTCAACTCCGATCCGCCTCTAGGGTTTACTGTGTTCTTCCCGTTCCTCGAGTTCTTCGCGTTCTTCGCGTTCCTCACGTTCTTCGCATTTAAACTGGGATATACCTTCAGATGACCCCGCGACTTTTGCTCCGTTCAGTAGCAGTTTTCCGCCTCTGTTTTTAGGGTAATATACTTAGACCGTAGATCTGATCCATAGTTTGACCTTGCTGTTCTTGCACAATCATCAAAAACTCATGAGTTTTTACCCCTTTTATGAGATCGCCTCCGATCCAATATCACACTGAGACAATGTGAAACCTGTTTCCGCACACCTGCTCTTTTACATTTCCAACTGTTCCGCGGTCTTAGATCCAGCGGTTTAACCTTGTTGTAGAAGATCACCAAATCGGTACATACCATTAGTCCCCTTGTTGAACCGCCAGTAATCCTTTGATAGACCGCACCGCTTTACCAATGTCAGATTGTAATTGATTTCCTCTGGTTTAACATTGATAGCATCAACATGAAAAAAATCTGTTCAGAACATAAGTCCTGAACCGGAATCATTTTCATTTTGTAGACTTCCCCATGGCTAAGCAAGTGTATGAGTGCAACTGGGCTCCTTCCCGGGTCACGGAAACTCAACTGAATAATCTGGTCCTGACCGGTGCTTTGAGCAGCAAAAACGCGATTCATTGGAGGTGCCAGGCAAAGAGTGCCCCCCTACACCCCGAGATGGAGAAGTCGTTGTGTTCGCGGATCACTTAGCCCGTGGTTTCAACCCGCCCGGTTCAAAATTTTATCGCGATGTTTTGGCTAATTTCCAACTCCATCCACAAGATATTGGCCCCAATTCTGTCACTAACATATGCCACTTCCAAGTGCTCTGTGAGGTGTTCTTTCAAGAGGAATCTACAGTTGAGTTGTTCCGAGATTGCTTTCACTTAAACCGCCGCACAGAATTTACTGATGGCTCCAACATGGAACTGGGCGGCGTGTCAATCCAGAAGAGGAAAGAGGTCACTTACCCTCATGCGAAACTGCATAGTCACCCCCAAGAGTGGAATAACTCCTGGTTTTATTGTAAAGACACCTCCCCAGAGAACGAGAATATCCTGCCCGGTTTTCGTCCCGAACGGCTCAGCAACACTCACCCCTTTCCTCATAGGTTGACTGCTAAAGAGATGAGTAAATACGCTCCCCAACTGTCCAAACTCAGAGCCTTCATGGCCAACGGTTTAACAGGAGTCGACCTCGCTCGTTGCTGGATATCTTGGAGTATACTGCCCCTCAGTCAACGCTCCGGTTTGATGTGCGAATACACAGGCAATGTTGATGATCTGTTACGTCATGTAAACATCCAGCTTACGGATGAAGAGGTCACCGAAGCCGTAAAGAAGATTCTAAATGAACCGGAACGCGTCTGTGCACGAACTGGCCTTCTTCCCTTCTGCGCCATCAATAAACCACCAGCGGTAAATCAAAATTTTCTTCTCATTAAGTCTGATGTTATCTTGTGTGCGTATGATTGATTCCAATATCTGTTGACGCAGGGTGATGACCTGTTTTGGAGCAAAAAACTCCCTCAAGGAAAGGCGGATAAGCCGGAGAGATCAACCCGGCCTAAGACGAGAGTCGTCAAAAAGTCTGCTCACAAGAGGAAAACCACGGCCTCTTCCGATCCTGCCGATGATGAGGTGTGTAATCCGGGTTTTGAAGCTAAACTTGACTCCCCCGGTTTATTGTTTGTGTAGTTTATTGACGATGCAATTTGTCAGGATGATGCCGAAGCGAGCCATGCTGATGATACAGAGGTAATTACTATTTCTTCTGATTCAAGCCTTCTGCCTTCCCACAAAATCCGTCAGGCGAACCGCAAAGTTAAATTTTCCCATCCTCTTGCTTACTTGGATCCCAACTTTCTTATGAAGACCCGTCAGCACGAGGTGCGTCATACAACCCGACACAGCGGTCAGGTAGTTACCTCCGCCGGTTTACCGAACAGTCCGGTTCGGAGACGTCGTTCAGAGGTCTCTAATTTGCTTGTCAAATTTTGTCCTAAAGCGGGCTGCTTTCGTCAACCACTTAATCCGTCTGACTCCGATTATCAGGTCACCTCGCACTCATCCTCTGGCAAGTCAACTGGTACTCAGCTGCCTCCACTCAAAACCGTGCTAGGGTAAACTTTGTTTTTCTCATCAGGTTATCCATTGTTATAATTTTCAACATATGCTGTCCTTAACTTTGCTGCTTCTTTCAGAGCTAAACCGAGGCCGAGCAAAAAAGCTCGCCAAGACAAAACAGGAGAAGAAAACGCTCCTCCTGAACCGGACACTGCCCCGAACGTTGAAGCGACTATCCCTGAAGATGTAATTGACGACCCATCAGTCCGAGATGAAGTCGTTGTTCCCGAAGAAGGCTCTGTTAACCCCTCCAGCCCAACGGATCAACCAGCCAGTCCAATTCGTGCTGAGAAAACCATTAGTTCCTCAAAGCCTGCCGAAAAACCGACCGTGCCAGTCCAGACCGGCGACCACAAAGATGACGAAGTCATGATTACTGGCATAGGTCGTACTGAACCGGGAAATCCCATCGCTTTAGCCAAGCACACTGCTAAAGAAGAAATTTCTGCTTTAAGTAAAGGTAAATGGGATGTTGATCTGGCAACGTACTCCGCTCTTGGTGCTCAAGACATTCATTCTGGCTACTTAAACCGGCTATATACTAGCCGTGACTATGAAGCCAATCTTGTGAAGATGATGAAAGACAAATTCGAGGTAACTTCCATGCCCTCACTCCTGCTTCTTATCACCGTAGCCCCCAAGGGTCGGTTTAACTTTATCATAATTGAATCGAAACTTGTAATCATCATACCGTAGCATCCGAAATATCATTAGAACAAATAGCCATTAGCCCCCAAGTGCCGAGCTAAATACTTGTATTGTGCTTGGGACTTTGATAATTAACTGATAACTTGAGATCAAATAAGCATTAGCCCCCAAGTACAAAGTACCTAACTTGTTATGTGCTTGGTACTTCCTTTGTTTAAACCGTACAACTGTCGGACTGCAGACTGAACTGAAGGTCAAAGAAAGCCAAATTGCCGATCTTCAAGAGAATATAAAATCCCAGCAAGCAGAAACTTCCAAAGCCAAAGAGGAACTAACCAGCGCTTTAGGCAGCATGGAACAATTGAAGGAAGGTTTTCAGAAGGAGCGGGCTGACTGGGTCACAAAAAAGGCCGCTTTAGTCAAAAAGATTGAAAATGCAGAATCTGCCCTTAAACCGGTAACAGACGAATTGATCAGCGTGAAGCGACAGGTGCACGCAATGACTACCGCCATCTTTGGTAAGCCTCGCATGACTTGTGTAATAATCCTGATTCTTCTATAAAACAGCTCGGTTTATGACCTGCTGATCGTATTACAGGCACTCGCATCAACCACCTGGGATCAGATGTGCGTATGAAGCTGAAAGCGGCCTATACTTTAGTCGAGCAGCTGTACACCGGCGCACAACGGGTTATCACTACTGCTTCACACAACAATCCGGCGCCCACATTGATCCAGGACACGCTGAAGAGGTTGTCGATGCTTCCCGCTCGGATTGAAGAGTTAAAAAGATCCGCTGCTCGAACCGGAGCCATTAATGCCTTAATCCGGGCCAAAGCATGGGTGCCTGATTTTGATCCCGTTGAAGCGGCTCAAGGTTATCCTAGCTTAAAGGAGGATGGCTCCGAATTCGCTGAAGAAGAATTAAGAAAGATAAACCGGGCAGTGCGCCCCCTGGCCTGTCAATTGGTAGAAGAGGCAGACTTGTCTCATTATCAAGCCCAGTATAATAACCAGAACAAACGGGTAGCAGCGCCAATCCCTGAAGCGGAAAACTTAATTCCTCCAATCCGGAAACACACCTATGCCCCTGATATTAAACCGTCGTCCCTGATACATGAGGAAGCTGTCTTTCAAGCTTTAATGGGGATTGATTGGACCACTGTTGACCTCCAGCCGCTGGGTAGGGAGGAGGAAGCGGAAGCGGCGCAGGATGATCCAGAATCATCAAACCGGGATGACACACAGGCGTGAATCGAGGGCAGCTTTAATTGGTTTCCTTTTGATACTTTGTCAAGAAACAATCATCTTATTTAGGCACCATGTTGCCTTGTAATAGGATAGACCGTACTTTATGCTTTATGAGATGCCTTCGCGCATTCAGTACTGATATTCTCCTTTGAAAAATTATTTCTACCAGCTTATATCTCCTGCAATCACAAAATTTTAAACTGCCATATAGTAGGCCTGAAATAGGCGTTTGTGGCCAATGTTAAAACGATAGTTGATATCTTTTAAACCGTCGTGGGAGAACCGAGCTCCTGTGTATATAACACCGGTTTACCGTCCTTTACTGATAACAATCTTTTGTTGCTCGAAAAAGGATGTTTAGCAGAAAAACTCAAACCGAACCAACAATCTCAGATTGTTGAAAAAAAAGAAAGGCCGTGTTCCGCCAAACTGGCTATGTAGAACCGGTGTAAAATATTGTCGGTTTAAGAGAAAGGCAATAAACCATCAACCCTTAGGGAAAGAAACAGTGACAAAAACCTTTTGCAAAAGAAGAGCTCTATTGAGCTTGGTCAGACGGAATTACCATGGTCAGACGCAACCGAGCCCCCCGAAGGTGTAGCGATGGTGCCAGTCAGCCAGGACCCCAAAATGACGCGTGGCATTACGCCGGCCAAGTGGCATTGCTATGGTTCGGGTTCGACCAAGCCCCTAAATGACTCTAAGGCCCGTAGGCCGATCAAGAGGCGTGACCGGTTCAGACGTGACCGTGTCCCCAAATGATTCTGGTGGCTTTCGCCGGCCAAGAGGTATTGCATCGGTTCGGACACGACCGAGCCCCCAAATGACTCTGGTGGCTTTCGCCGGCCAAGAGGTATTGCATCGGTTCGGACACGACCGAGCCCCCAAATGACCTCATAAGGATAGCTATGTTCTCTTTGGTTCGAATACGACCTATGTTTGAACAGGAAGCCTCAAGTGATCTTGTTAAGACTTGCAAGCGGTAAACCGGATGTTGCTTAAAGACAACCCCGTGTAACCACACATGATATAAAAGAACAGATACCCCGCTTTAGCTTAGGATCCATTTTATTATAATATATACATAGTCATGATATATACATAAGCAGAGCCCATGGCTCAAGTATAGTAAGGCCGAAGATGAGCTATATTCCACGGCCTGTCAGTCTCTTGTCCTGATTTGCGTGAGTCTTTGTGCTCTCGAACATCTATCAGGTAGTATGAACCATTGTGTAGATTCTTGCTGACCACGAAAGGCCCTTCCCCAGGTGGGGACAATTTATGCATCTCGGTTTGATCTTGAATAAGTCAAAGCACCAAATCTCCCTCTTAAAAGGTTCTGGTCCTGATCCGACGACTGTGATAGCGGCGAAGATCCTGTTGGTAGATCGCTGAGCGGGCAGCTGCTATGTCTCGCTCTTCATCTAGCCGGTCCAAAGCGTCCTGTCTAAAACTTTCGTTGTCTGCTTCAACGTAAGCCACCACACGAGGTGAATCGTGACGGATGTCGCTAGGAAGAATTGCCTCTGCCCCATAAACCATGAAGAACGACGTATACCCAGTTGACCTGTTAGGCGTGGTGTTGATGCTCCATAACACAGAGGGTAACTCTTCGACCCAACAACCCGGTGTCCGCTGCAAAGGAACCATAAGCCTGGGTTTGATGCCTCTCAAGATCTCCTGATTAGCTCTTTCTGCTTGACCATTGGACTGTGGGTGTGCCACTGATGACACATCAAGGCGGATGTGCTCTCGTTCGCAGAACTCTTTCATGGCACCTTTAGATAAATTGGTACCATTGTCTGTGATGATACTGTGTGGAAAACCAAACCGTAAAATCACTTTTTTGATAAACCGAACCGCGGTGGCCGCATCACACTTGCTAACGGGCTCTGCCTCTACCCACTTTGTAAATTTGTCCACCGCCACCAGAAGGTGGGTCTTCTTGTCCTTGGACCTTTTAAAAGGCCCAACCATGTCCAGCCCCCAGGTTGCAAACGGCCAAGTAATTGGAATCATCCTCAATTCTTGAGCCGGAACGTGAGCGTGTCTTGAGAATTTTTGACAACCATCACACCGCCTGACCAGATCCTCCGCATCAGCATGAGCAGTCAGCCAATAGAAACCGTGACGAAAAGCTTTTGCCACTAAAGACTTTGAACCGGCGTGGTGACCACAATCTCCTTCGTGGATCTCACGCAAAATTTCACGGCCTTCCTCAGGAGATACACACCGTTGAAACGCTCCTGTCACACTGCGATGATGTAGTTCGCCGTTTTCAACTACCATGGACTTGGACCGCCGTACTATCTGCCTGGATAGAGTCTCATCCTCTGGCAACTCCCCTCGGTTCATGTACGCCAGGTAAGGAAGCGTCCAATCCGGGATGACATGTAATGCCGCCACCAATTGAGCCTCCGGGTCAGGAACCGCCAAATCTGCTTCGCCAGGCAGTTGAACCGACGGGTTGTAAAGCACATCAAGGAACACATTAGGTGGTACCGGTTTACACTATGAACCGAGCCGACTTAAAGCGTCTGCCGCCTCGTTCTTTCGTCGGTCCACATGGTCCACCTGATAACCTTTGAAGTGACCTGCGACCACATCAACCTCACGACGATAAGCAGCCATGAGTGGATCTTTAGAATCCCATGTACCAGACACCTGCTGGGCCACCAAATCAGAGTCGCCAAAGCACCTAACCCGGCTTAAATTCATCTCCTTAGCCATCCGGAGGCCATGGAGCAAGGCCTCATATTCTGCTGCATTGTTAGTACAAGGGAACATTAAACGGAGAACATAACAAAACTTATCACCTCGTGGGGAAGTTAATATGACTCCAGCCCCCGATCCTTCCAATTGACGTGATCCGTCAAAATGAATGGTCCAGTAAGTGTGATCCGGCTTCTCTTCAGGGACTTGCAACTCCGTCCAATCATTGATGAAATCCACCAATGCCTGAGACTTTATCACAGTGCGAGGCACATACTTTAAACCGTGCGGTCCAAGCTCAATAGCCCACTTGGCAATCCGACCAGTCGCTTCTCGGTTCTGGATGATATTACCCAAAGGAGCAGAACTGACCACCGTGATAGGATGGCCTTGGAAATACTGCTTCAGCTTCCGACTTGCCATAAAAACTCCATATACTAGCTTTTGCCAATGCGGATATCGTTGTTTGGATTCAATAAGCACCTCGCTGATATAATAAACCGGACGCTGAACCGGGTATTCTTTGCTTGCCTCCTTCCGCTCTACCACAATAGCCACACTGACCGCCCGAGCGTTAGCAGCTACATACAACAACAATGGTTCCTTATCAGTGGGAGCAGCAAGTACGGGCGGATTGACCAACTGTCGCTTTAAATCCTCAAACGCCTGATCAGCGGCAGAATTCCAGACGAACTGATCCGTCTTTTTCAACATTTGATACAGAGGAATTGCTTTCTCTCCGAGGCGGCTGATAAACCGGCTCAATGCAGCAATTCGGTCTGCCAGACGTTGGACGTCATTGATGCATTTCGGTTTAGCTAGAGAGGTGATAGCCGTAATTTTTTCCGGATTAGCCTCAATTCCCCTGTTGGACACCAGGAAACCTAATAGCTTGCCAGCTGGTACACCAAAGACACATTTGGCCGGATTGAGCATCATCTTGTATGTCCTTAAGTTATCAAAGGTCTCCTTCAAATCATCGACCAACGTTTCCTTCTTCCTTGACTTGACCACAATATCATCCACATAAGCGTGCACATTACGGCCAATCTGCTTGTGGAGACAATTTTGCACACATCGTTGATAAGTTGCCTGGGCACTTTTGAGCCCAAAAGGCATAGATACATAGCAGAAGGCTCCAAAGGGAGTAATGAACGCCGTCTTCTCCTGGTCCTTAACCGCCATCTTAATCTGATGATAACCGGAGTATGCATCCAGAAAACATAAACGCTCGCAACCCGCCGTAGCATCAATGATTTGATCAATACGGGGGAGGGCAAAAGGATCTGCAGGGCAGGCCTTATTAAGATCTGTATAGTCCACACACATACGCCAAGTGCCGTTTTTCTTAAGGACCAACACCGGATTAGCAAGCCATTCAGGGTGAAAAACTCCAACGATGAAGCCAACTGCTAAGAGCCTGGCCACCTCTTCTCCAATAGCCTTTCTTCTCTCCTCGTTGAACCGATGGAGGAACTGTTTCACCGGTTTGTATTTAGGATCCACATTAAGGGTGTGCTCAGCGAGTCGCCTCGGTACACCTGGCATGTCAGAAGGTTTCCATGCGAAGATGTCCCGATTCTCACGGAGGAACTCGATGAGCGCGCTTTCCTATTTGGATCCAGATTGGTACTGATGCTGAATTGCTTGGATGAATCACCAGCCACGAAATCAACAAGCTTGGTCTCCGCGGCTGACGTGAATTTTAAAGCCGGATCATGCTCTGTGGTAGGCTTCTTTAAAGGAGTCATATCCGTCAGGTCAACCTTATCTTTGTAGTATTTGAGCTCCTCAGTAGCACAAACCGATTCCGCATAAGCGGCATCTCCTTCTTCACACTCCAAAGCGATCCTGCGACTCCCGTGAACCGTGATGGTTCCCTTGTAGCCCGGCATCTTGAGCTGCAGATATACATAACAGGGCCGTGCCATGAATTTGGCATAAGCCGGCCGACCAAACAGGGCATGGTACGGGCTTTGAATCTTCACCACCTCAAAAGTCAGTGTTTCTGATCGGGAATCGTGATCATCTCCGAAAGCCACCTCCAATGCTATCTTGCCCACGGGGTACGCAGACTTGCCTGGCACCACGCTATGAAAAACCGTATTTGAAGGCCGTAGATCCTTATCCTTGAGCCCCATCCGTCGAAAGGTCTCATAGTATAGGATGTTAATACTGCTACCCCCATCCATGAGCACCTTGGTGAACTTATAACCTCCTACCTGAGGCGCCACCACTAAAGCCAGCTGACCAGGATTATCCACCCGAGGAGGGTGAACCTCTCTACTCCAGATGATCGGCTGCTCTGACCATCGTAGGTATCGGGGCACGGCCGGTTCAACAGAGTTAACTGCCCTCTTTCGGACCTTCTGGTCTCGCTTGTCCAAGCTAGTGGTGAATACATGATATTGGCCACTGTTTAGCTGCTTTGGATTGCTCTGGTACCCCGACTGCTGCTGATTATAGCCCCCTTGATCATTTTGGTTATGTTGATTACCATGTCCGCCCGGATTGCTATTCCCGCTCGGATTACCATTAAACCCTGAACCGGAGTTTCCTCCACCGTGGCTTGGCCCGGATCCTGAACCGCCACCAGGATTGTGATCATATCGGGAGGTGTTGGAATTCTTGAACTCTCGCATGATGTAACAATCCTTCCACAGATGGTTTGTTGGTTCCTCCATCGTCCCATGCTTTGGGCAGGGCTGATTCAACAAACTATTTAAGCGCTCTGGATTGGGGCTGGGTCTGCCACCGCGGCCTTTGCCCCTACGCTGCCGGCCCCTGTTCTGCACATTGGTGTTAGCCACAAAATCCATGGAACCATCCGCTTTACGCTTGCCTCCGACGCTGCTCCCTGGGTGATGCTGCTGTCCTCTGGAGTTGCCGTTCTTCTTTCCCTTCCCTGCCTTTTCATCATTAGACTCGAGATCCTTGGTACTGTCAGAATCAGCATACTTTACCAAAGCAGCCATGAGAGTCCCTATGTCAGTGCAATGGCGCTTCATTCGTCCTAATTTCAATTTCAAGGGCCCAAACCGGCAATTGCTTTCCAAAGTCACAACTGCAGTGTCAGCATTGATGCGGTCTGATGAATGCAAGATTTGCGAAACGCGGCGCACCCAATGAGTGGTTGACTCTCCTTCTGCCTGGACGCAGGCGGCTAAGTCCTCTATCGACATGGGCTGCCTGCACGTATCTTTGAAATTACTGATAAACCGAGCTCGCAATTGAGCCCATGAACCGATGGTATTGGACGGCAGGCTTTTTAACCAAGTGCGGGCCGTTCCTTCAAGCATCATAGTAAAATATTTTGCACATGCAGCTTCATCTACGTCAAGCATCTCCATGGCCATCTCGTAACTCTCCACCCACGCCTCCGGGGGTTGATCTGCTGTATAATTCGGTACCTTGCGCGGCCCCTTGAAGTCCTTAGGCAGGCGCACATTGCGCAAAGCAGGTATAAGGCAAGGCACCCCTAAAGCGCTAGTAGCAAGCCTTGGTTCGACCGAAGTGGTGGGACGAACCGGCGTAAGCTGGCGGGTCTGATGTGCTGCCAATTCGGCTTCTCTGCGTGCACGGGCCCGGTCTACCAACTCCTGAGCATCGGGAGCCGGATTGTTGCCGCGGGGCACTCCACGCCGTGCATTGCTGGACTCAGCTTGTTCTTCCATGTGCCTGCTATAACTCCGGGTTGGACGTGGAGTAGAATGAATCCGCTCGCGGCTGTATGAATAAGCCTCCTGTTGGACCAGCGCCGTTCTGAGGAGCTCCTTGACCCGGCGCGTCTCTATTGCTTGTAACGAATCTCCCTCGACCGGAATAGCCTCTAGACGCGCTGCCGCAGCAACAAGATTATCCAGCGGGTTGGAGTAGTGATCCGGGGGTGTGGTCATAATCCGTGGCAGATCTATTATGCGGGGCTGAACCGGCGCGCCTGTCCCGGGCGCCTCTGCTCGGTTTACCGCTGGTTGATTACTGGTCCCTGCTCCAGGAGTATTGAAAAGATCCCTTCCTTCAAAAACCGGTGGCAGGCGGGACCGATATTTCCTCCTCATGACCTCCTGCGAAGCGTTCTGATCCAGCATGAACTTATAGGCTTGTGCGTCCAAAGCGGCCCGTTCCGCAGTCATCCTGACCTCCTCGGCTGCCAGATCCGCCTTGGCCTGGCTAATCTGTCCTCTCACCTTTGCAATCTCTGCGTTATGAGCATCCCGATCCGCCGGATTAGCCTCTGTCAATAGCGCCGCCAGTGCGTCAAACAGATCGGATAATACTTGAACCGGTGGGCTCACAAAACCTCCTGCTCCGGCAGCCGTTGAACCGGAAACCATTGCTGCGGCCGTCGATGAATGAGGCGCTGCTTGGGTGCCGGCCATGAATATGCCGACCCGGCTAGGCAGATCGGAGGGGTTCGGAATACTGTTGCCGTCGGAACAGCCCCCAATCCGACCATCATGCACTTGATATAGGGACTCAGTTTCCCCGGTTGACGATTCATCGCCGGAATAAACGACGGTTTCGCCACCAGATTCTGATCCGTCCTCATAGTTTCCTCCGTGGATGACTCCCACAAAGGCATGCTTTACGGCTGGCTTAACCCGGGCAGGTCGCGCACACTGAGCTGTCTCGATGAGGTCGGTGCAGGTGTCCAGCTCAGGGCCCAGTTCACCAATCTTGCTGATAAAAACGTGTACACTGCCAAAGGGGACCCGGTACCCGTACTCAACTGAGCCGGCCTCGGGGCCCCAGCCTTCGTTGTCGATGTAAACCTTAACGCGGCGACTCTTGGTCATCCGGCCCACGGCATATCCCTTGAGTCCTTCAAAGCGGCCCTCCAAGAACTTGAAACCATCGTGCGATAGCCCCACGGTGGGCGCCAACTGTCGTGGGTTTGTCACGGCAGATGTCCTATCCGAAGGACTTAGTCGTGGAGCCATCGCAATGGGTTAACTCGAAGGGATTAAAGCGGACACAAGGACACAGAGAATTATACTAGTTCGGCCCCTTCGATGAAGGTAAAAGCCTACGTCTAGTTGGTGTTGGAATTGATGAAGTCTCGGCGACTAGGGAGCAATCGCTTCTCCTAGGCTTCGAGTTGTTGGTTGTCCCCTGAACCGATATCGGGTCGTCCCCTTATATACACGGGTAACGCCCGTCGGTTCATAGAGTCCCAATCTCCGGTTTATACTCGTACCCGGGTTGGTCTCTTGCTTATTCCTAACTTACAATACAAGTCGTACACAGGCCGGTTTACGGCTACAGATGTTAAACCGACTACGGCCTCGGGCCTTTACATAGCCTCTTGGGCTTTAACATTCTTGAGCCACTGATGAAATTAACCCGGCCCAGATAGGCCGGTTTAGGCCCAGTAGTAATATCCCCAACACCCGGCGTGCTCCAGCCCGGGCCGAGGAGCCCTTCCAGGCCTCAAGACGGCTGGACACCACCTCCAGCCAGTCGGCATTCCGGCTGGGTGTGCGCGGAGCCGGCATGTCCGGCCATAGGGCGGCGATCGCCTGGGCGCCGACATGCTGAAGACGGTGCAACATCCGATGAGCCGGCCGAAGACGAGCCTGGATGCTAAGAAGCTGCTCGCTAAGTGTGCGGGGGCATCGGCAGCGACCTGCTCGCCTTCTGCCCTTCGTCCTTCGCGATCGACCTCGGTAGCCTAGTTGGCAACACGAGAGTGACCTGGGAAGAAGTCTGCTCGGACAAAAAAGCAAAGAGTCAAATTAGAAACAAGAAGCTGGCCTGATCAGAAGCCGGCGGCCTGGAGAAAGAGTAAAGAGGGAAGACGTCAGTCAGCATTGCCTCCTTATCGGTCCAGGCGGAGCGTTCGGTCTCGAACTCAGCAAGAAGGCCGGTCTCCTTGTCCCACTACAAAAAATACACTTCCGTGATGATACGTGTTTGTCACAGTAGGTCGCTTTTTTTGTCATGCATGTACATCCATGAAAAATTTATGACAGAATCAAGATAGTCATACCTGTGCTGTCGTAGAACTGTTCCATGACATTACCAAAATTATCATCACGGAAGTGTCCACTTCCATGACGACAAATCGCGCATCACCGAAGTGCTTTCGTCAAGGGTGACCGACACATGGCATCCACCGTAACGGAACGCTGTTAAGCTATCGGGTCGGGTTTTGGATCCGATAACCCGTTAACAGCCCCGACCAATGAGAAATTTCCACGTTTAAAATTCTTATTGGCCGGACGAAACACGTGTCAGCTCGTCAATGGGTCAGATAGGCGCCTATGATACGTCGACACGTGGCACGGCCCAACAGAGGCCCCTTCCTGTGAAAAGGTCGGCCCGTTTGACTTGGTCAAAAGGTGGCGGCCCGGCCCATGGAAAGCCTGTTAACGACATGTTCGCATATGGCCCATTTACAGCCCGCTAAGCCAAGTCCCGTTACGCCCTATCCGAATTAGGCCCAGTAGCGTCATCTGGGCCGTCCAATATGATTCCAGCCCGTTTTCACTTTTGTCCCATGTATAGCCCATGATGTCTTTCGGCCCATATGAGGCCCTTTGTAACTCTTGGCCCATTAGCGGCCCGTGCTGAAACTGGCCCGTAATGAACAGTGTATTACTTTACACCCATTAATGGCCCGTGGTGAAACTGACCCGTAATGAACAGTGTATCACTTTATACCCATTAACGGCCCGTTATTCCGTTGGGCCGTTTCCAGCCCAAGTTAACTATCGCCCTTCCGAGGGCCCATTTATTCTTGGGCTCATTTGCAGCATTCGGTTACTTACGGCCCGTTACTGTCATTTTCTTCTTGTGGGCCAAATTTGTGGACCGTTAGTCTGTTGGGCCAATTTCATAGCATCACCAAATACGAACTATTAACGACCCGTTATTGTCAGCCCATACAACGTCCGATTTCCATTAAAGGCCTGCCTACGACACATTAAAGGCCCGTACAAGACCCATAAATGAGCCGGCGGTTCATGGATCCTACGAGACGTAGAAGGCCCATGGATCCTACGAGACGTAGAAGGCCCATGGGTCCGACGGCCCGTGAAGGGCCATGGTCGGGCAAATTGGCCCCCGTTTGAACGATATAGTATATTCAAAGAATTATCCTACTCAATACTATCACCTCTAAAAAGCCTACACTATTACAACAAAGAGATCAAGGCATAGAAAGGTAGAATAATCCTACACTATACAATAAAGAAATTACAGCCAATTATACCCACTGGGCATTATGGCTCGACACAGGTGATAATAAAGCATACACAAACAACAAATTACATACACTGGGCAAATACAGCTCATACATCATGGACGCGCATCAACTTAACTCCATTTGAACTATAATCTCTTCAGAAAATAGGATTGGCCGGATTCAGATAGCACAAATTTCAGTCTGCAAAATCTCTAATTCCTTCATGGTTACCTCAGTGTCTTGTTTCATTTTTTTGACTCCTGCATCTAATACCTGCATGTCCAGTCTTAACTTGTTGATTATACGTTGACAATCATGTACACGTTGTCTTGCCACCTCTAGTTGATGCTCGAGAACATCAGCACATTCCAATTCCAATCCATAATCATTCGGTAACGGCCATGCCACACTGCTCACAGATCTTTGTGTTGATGTCACTTCATCCCGAAATGTTTCTGTAAGTACACATGACTAGGGCAAAAATATAGTTACAACAGTGAAGCGAACAAGACACTATTTTGTACTACATGGCAAAACATGACTAACAATAATGTTACATGTCACTTAAAAAAATGTTACATGTCATGAAGCATAAGCAGGTGATATTTTAAAAATTATAAAAAAGATAGTCTGTGCAGCCTGCATACAGAAATCCCTCTTAGCTCACCAGAGGAGCATGATGTTGGGGCCCAATCGAAAACACAGACAAGTTACAAATTTAGGCAACACGTTGCGTATAAGTAAGCAAGCAGTTGGCCATTCTGTGCCTCAATTAAAGTCTTAGGGAGCATAATGAATAGCAGAGGGTTTCATACAAACATACTACAGCAGGCAAAACTATGCAATCATTAGCGTAGTATAAACTAGATTGTGAGCCTCATGCAATAATAGTTGGTTAATAGACTTCAAATCTTCAGGCACACTTCGGCAGAGTAATTAAATGGTAAGGCCTTTAATTATGTCAACTAATAGTGATACATGTACCGAACATCAGGCATGATTATTTGGGCATCTCACTAACCGAGGACAAATAAAGCAATTGAAAAGAGAAAATTAACTATGCCTGAAACAAACAAGGAATTGAACTGTTGAGTTGCATACAGTGACTTACCTTAGCAGGTTGAAGAGGCTCAGCGCAGCTCCTACTTCTCTTGCAAGGCTCCTTCCTAACATCTTGTACTTGGAAATCCTCAATCTTATCTTCAGTGCACCCCCTCTGCAAGGTGACACAAACTAGTTACTCGTCTCCTTGGAAGATAAATATGCATACTTTCCAGTCTGTGAACAAAAAAGGATGAGATTATAACAAAACAACACCACATAATGAAACATGCCGCATCTCTTGCACTTGCACACAATGAAATGAGAATTTACTATGTCTGCACTATGTAAAAACTAGGCATACCTTCGAACTGGATCTCCAGGTACTCTTGGAGAGCCTAATGTAGTGTAAAACCAAACCTTTATGTCACCTACGAGTTAGACAAGGCCCCACTACAACAGCCCTTAGTGTTTAAATCGTTGACAAGCTCTATTAGAGTGTTAGGTCAAGAACAACAAGTAATCAAAGCAAACAGTCCTAGTATGGCTGGCTGATGCAAACAAGCAATTGAACAGAAGTGTGAGCAAATCTTACATATGAAGAAAAGAAGCAAAGAAGGAGGCTTAAAGACCATCACTTGACTGACCAGATTTAAGGGGCATTTAAACATCATGTGCAGCGTATGAACTAACATAAAGATTGCATATTCCAGATTCTACAATGGAATGCACATGTATTAGGTTATGCCATGTATGATGATGCCTAAATGTATAGATAGCAGGCAGGAGTGATTCATCATTGCACACACAATTGAATTGCAGGTTAAGGGCCAGTTCGATTCTGCCTTTTCAGGGCATATTGTCAAAATAAGCCATAAAAGATGTAAAGAAGTCATTTTTGAGTTATGGGCTTGGGCTTAACTAATTTCGCTTTGGAGGGGGTGTGTGTTTTGGGTAGAACCTCACTAAAAATTGAAGGGAAGGGGAATAGTGAAATGACTCTGTTGTCTGCCTATATTACACTCAAAATGTAACTACTGACGCTCGTGTCACACCTGACCCTCAAGTAAAAATAAACACGCAAGCATTCATTGCCCTGCCCGCTTGCATCTCCTCTACCCTTTCCCTCTACCTCAATCCCCTGCCTGCAACACTAGGGTTCCTCCAGCGAGCTGTCGCCACTGGTCCCATCTGGCCTTGTCCTCGACGATGCTATGTCCAGCTAGGCTACATGGCAGGCGGGTAGGGGCAAATCTCCCTGGCTTCTCCTCCCTCTGGCGCCGCCCCTCATTCTCATGGTCTCCAGCAGCTGCTCCACTGTGGTTCGTCCAACGCACTACTCCAGCGGGCGCTGCACAACTACGGCTGATGCCACACTGCGGTAGAAGGCACCTTATTCCCCCTCCCCTCCTCCTAGGCCATGGCCTTGAGGTGCTGTTGAAGGATGAGCTCATCCAACAAGGTGAGGATCTCCTCTGATTTTTTGCCAAATTTTCATTCTAATCCACTATACGATGAATTGCTATGAGCTGCTTCTGCTGCTGCTATATGATGCATTGCCTTGAGCTGCTCCTGCTACTACTATATGATGAATTGCTATGAGCTGCTGCTGCTGTATGATGAGTTGCTATGAGCTGCTGCTGCTGCTATATGATGAATTGCTATGAGCTGCTGCTGCTGCTGCTATATGATGAGTTGCTACAAGCTGCTCCTGCTGCTTCTATACGATGAGTTGCTACAAGCTGCTCCTGCTGCTGCTATATGATGAATTGCTATGAGCTGCTCCTGCTGCTGCTATATGATGAATTGCTATGAGCTGCTCCTCCTGCTGGTATATGATGAATTGCTATGAGCTGCTGCTGGTATATGATGATTTGCAGACTGCTGCTGCTGTATGATGAGTTGCTATGAGCTCCTGCTGCTGCTATATGATGCTTTCAGGTGCTGCTGCTATACGATAATAACCAGCCACTTGGACCATCGAATTTCAATAAATAATTGTTCTTCATTTAAATGTGGGTCATGCATTCTTCGTTTAAATTAGGCAATGGGATCTCTATGGAAAACATTGACCAAAGTTGATTATGCCAAGTAGATGGTATCTTTGTATTTGCATTTTGAGCGAATAGTGATGGTTTGTTTTCCTATCATATTAATTACTGCACTGGGTTCAATTTGTGATGTTTGCAAGTCAAATTAATTTCCATATGGGTAGCAAAATGAAAAAATATAATGCAATCTAGACTTTCCAGTGATCATACCAAAGATAAGCTGAAAACGCAATGAAAAGAACTGGTTGGCTTATTACATGGAGCTTATATTCACAGGTGCTTATTTTCTTAGGATAACTCATAATAACTGTCCCTAAGAAACTTGGCTAATAGAACTGACATACAAATAACATGTCACGATGATTGCAATGGAGGAGTGACGTACCATAGCACACTATATAGGCTCACCGTTGCCTCTCCTTTTTTTGTGATGTTCCATGAAATTGCCACATACATCTTGTTCTTTTTCATTATGTAACCCTATCTTCTAGTTGACACGGCTAATTTCAGACATCTCTACATGATACTACATTGCATATCCCTTGCGCATATTTAAACTACCAATTAACGATTGTGTGCGTACCATAAACTAGCCATGACTCTGTATGCTGGACTAGCAGGCACTCTAAGGGAGCCTAATGTAGTGCACTGGAATTCCTACATGCCACCTACGATTTTGTGTAATGTACTGCCCCTGTTCCTAAATATATGTCTTTGTAGAGATTCTAGTATGGACCACATACAGATGTATATAGATGCATTTTCGAGTGTAGATTCACTCATTTTGCTCCGTATGTAGCCTATAGTGGGATCTCTAGAAAGACTTATATTTAGGAACGGAGGTACGCGGTAGTATCATGTATGACATCTACATATCTAATTTAGCAGCCAGTAGTAGAAATCATTGTCTGCACAAAGGGATTACTGGTCAAAAATCCTAGCAAGGCAGGCACAGAACAATACAAGAGAGAGAGAGAGACGCGCTTACAAGATCATAACAATGCCTCAGTCCAGGATCTTGGTTGGCCAAGCTATTAGAGCGAGAAGAAACATCGTCCTTGTAGTTTTTGCCAGCTGCATAACAGGTAACAGCGACCGGTTAGTGAAAGTGCAACTATCCCTAGGTGGTTTTGGTAATTCATAACAACATATAGCTCATTGAGCTAATGCTATTCCAAGACAATTATTCCAGGAAAGCTCAATGATTGGCATGGCATGGATGGTGAAAGTGGAACCCTCAAAATGCTAAGGACAAAGGATTGGCTCAAGCTCAAAAGCTCAAGACTCTTCATTTTACATTTTAGTGATCCAAGATCACATTGAGTCCATAGGAAAAGCCAATACTATCAAGGAGGGATGAGGTGTTGCTTAATGAGCCTTTTGCTTCATGTGCTTAATGATATGCTCCAAAATCCTCAGCTACTTTCCCATATCCACAAATGACCTAAACCCTAAGCCAAACTAGGTCCTACCGATTCTTTCTATCCGGCGCCACCGAGTTTCACATGTCATAAGCCATTGCCAAACCCTAGCATATCGGTTCTAGCGATAGGGATCCTGGTCTTACCGAGATGGGATTGCAATTTCTCTGTTTCCTTTTCGTAACTTTTCGGTCTCACCGAAAGAGCGGATCGGTCCCACCGAGATTGCAATGTAAACTCTCTGTTTCCCTTTTGTAACTTTTCGGTCTCACCGAAAGAGCAAATCGGTCCCACCGAGTTTACCTGACCAACTCTCTGGTTAGCCTATTACCAAATCGGTCTCACCGAGTTTGTGTAATCGGTCTCACCGAGATTACGTTATGCCCTAACCCTAACCATATCGGTCCTACCGAGTTGCATGTCAGTCCCACCGAAAATCTCTAACGGTCACTAGGTTTACTATTTCGGTCCGACCGAGTTTGTTGATTCGGTCTCACCGAGATTGGTAAATTGTGTGTAACAGTTGGATTTTGTGTGGAGGCTATATATACCCCTCTACCTCCTCTTCATTCAGGGCGAGAGCCATCAGAACACATCTACACTTCCAACTCATATGTTCTGAGAGAGAACCACCTACCCTTGTGTTGAGGCCAACATATTCCATTCCTACCATATGAATCTTGATCTCTAGCCTTCGCAAGTTGCTTTCCACTCAAATCTTCTTTCCACCAAATCCAAATCCTGTGTGAGAGAGAGTTGAGTGTTGGGGATACTATCATTTGAAGCACAAGAGCAAGGAGTTCATCATCAACACACCATTTGTTACTTCTTGGAGAGTGGTGTCTCCTAGATTGGCTAGGTGTCACTTGGGAGCCTCCGACAAGATTGTGCAGTTGAACCAAGGAGTTTGTAAGGGCAAGGAGATCGCCTACTTCGTGAAGATCTACCGCTAGTGAGGCAAGTCCTTCGTGGGAGATGGCCATGGTGGGATAGACAAGGTTGCTGTTGGAAATATGCCCTAGAGGCAATAATAAAAGCATTATTATTATATTTCCTTATTCATGATAATTGTCTTTATTCGTGCTATAATTGTGTTATCCGGAAATCGTAATACATGTGTGAATAACAGACAACAAACATGTCCCTAGTGAGCCTCTAGTTGACTAGCTTGTTGATCGACAGATAGTCATGGTTTCCTGACTATGGACATTACATGTCATCGATAACGGGATCACATCATTAGGAGAATGATGTGATGGACAAGACCCAATCCTAAACATAGCATAAGATCGCATAGTTCGTTTGCTAGAGTTATCCAATGTCAAGTATCCTTTCCTTAGACCATGAGATCGTGTAACTCCCGGATACCGTAGGAGTGCTTTGGGTGTGCCAAACGTCACAACGTAACTGGGTGACTATAAAGGTATACTACGGGTATCTCTGAAAGTGTCTGTTGGGTTGACATGGATCGAGACTGGGATTTGTCACTCCGCTTGACGGAGAGGTATCACCGGGCCCTCTCGGTAATGCATCATCACAATGAGCTCAAGGTGATCAAAGTGTTTGATCACGGGATCATGCATTACGGTAACGAGAAAAGTGACTTGCCGATAACGAGATTGAACGAGGTATTGGGATACCGACGATCGAATCTCGGGCAAGTAAAATACCGATTGACAAAGGGAATCGTATACGGGATTAATTGAATCCTTGACATCGTGGTTCATCCGATGAGATCATCGTGGAGCATGTGGGAGCCAACATGGGTATCCAGATCCCGCTGTTGGTTATTGCCCGAGAGCCGTCTCGGTCATGTCTGCATGTCTCCCGAACCCGTAGGGTCTACACACTTAAGGTTCGGTGACGCTAGGGTTGTAGGGATATGTATGTGCAGTAACCCGAATGTTGTTCGGAGTCCTGGATTAGATCCCGGACGTCACAAGGAGTTCTGGAATGGTCCGGAGGTAAAGAATTATATATAGGAAGTGCTATTTTGGCCATCGGGACAAGTTTCGGTGTTATCGGTATTGTACCGGGACCATCGGAGGGGTCCCGGGGGTCCACCAGGTGGGGCCACCTGCCCTGGTGGGCCACATGTTCCTTAGGGGGTGCGCCTTGGCCTTCTTGGTCCAAGGGGAACCATCCCCAAAGAGCCCATGCGCCTAGGGTTCCATCTAGGAGGAGTCCTAGTGGTGGAAGGCACCTCCTAGATGGCTTGGGGGGGAGGGAAACCTCCCTGGCCGCCGCCCCCTTGGGAGATTGGATCTCCCAGGGCTGGCGCCCCCCAAGAGGCCTATATAAAGGGGGGCAAGGGAGGGGGGCTGCGCACCCTATGCCCTGGCTCCTCCCTCCTCCCTGCAACACCTCCTCCTCCTCCCGTAGTTGCTTAGCGAAGCCCTGCCGGAGTTCTGCTGCATCCACCACCACACCGTCGTGCTGGATCTTCCTCAACCTCTCCTCCCCCCTTGCTGGATCAAGAAGGAGGAGACGTCTCCCGTCCCGTACGTGTGTTGAACGCGGAGGTGCCGTCCGTTCGGTACTAGATCATCGGTGAATTGGATCACGGCAAGTACGACTACCTCATCCACGTTCACTCGAACGCTTCCGTTGCGATCTACAAAGTGGTATGTAGATGCTATCTAATCTGAATACTCGTTGCTAGATGAACTCATAGATGGATCTTGGTGAAACCGTAGGAAAAATTTTAATATTCTGCAACGTTCCCCAACAGTGGCATCATGAGCTAGGTCTATGCGTAGTTCTTCTTGCGCGAGTAGAACACAATTTGTTGTGGGCGTAGATGTTGTCAACTCTTCTTGCCACTACTAGTCTTATCTTGCTTCAGCGGTATTGTGGGATGAAGCGGCCCGGACCAACCTTACACGTACGCTTACGTGAGACCGGTTCCACCGACTAACATGCACTAGTTGCATAAGGTGGCTGGCGGGTGTCTGTCTCTCCTACTTTAGTTGGAGCAGATTCGATGAAAAGGGTCCTTATGAAGGGTAAATAGAAGTTGACAAATCACGTTGTGGTTTTAACGTAGGTAAGAAAACGTTCTTGCTAGAACCCTAATTCAGCCACGTAAAACTTGCAACAACAATTAGAGGACGTCTAACTTGTTTTTGCAGCAAGTGCTTTGTGATATGATATGGCCAAAGTTGTGATGAATGATGAATGATCTATATGTGATGTATGAGATGTTGATGCTATTGTAATAGGAATCACGACTTGCATGTCGATGAGTATGACAACCGGCAGGAGCCATAGGAGTTGTCTTTATTTTTGTATGACCTGCGTGTCATTGAGAATCGCCATGTAAATTACTTTACTTTATTGCTAAACTCGTTAGCCATAGTAGTAGAAGTAATAGTTGGCGAGCAACTTCATGGAGACACGATGATGAAGATCATGATGATGAAGATCATGGTGTCAAGCCGGTGACAAGATGATCATGGAGCCCCAAGATGGAGATCGAAGGAGCTATGTGATATTGGCCATATCATGTCACGTTTATTATTTGATTGCATGTGATGTTTATCATGTTTTGCATCTTGTTTACTTAGGACGACGGTAGTAAATAAGATGATCCCTCATAATAATTTCAAGAAAGTGTTCACCCTAACTGTGCACCGTTGCTAAAGTTCGTCGTTCCGAAGCACCACGTGATGATCGGGTGTGATAGGTCCTTACGTTCGCATACAACGGGTGTAAGACACATTTACACACGCAAAACACTTAGGTTGGCTTGACGAGCCTAGCATGTACAGACATGGCCTCGGAACACAGAAGACCGAAAGGTCGAGCATGAGTCGTATAGAAGATACGATCAACATGAAGATGTTCACCGATGTTGACTAGTCCGTCTCACGTGATGATCGGACACGGCCTAGTTGACTCGGATCATGTAATACTTAGATGACTAGTAGAGGGATGTCTATCTAAGTGGGAGTTCATTAAATAATTTGATTAAATGAACTTTATTATCATGAACTTAGTCTAAATATTTACAATATGTCTTGTAGATCAAATGGCCAACGTAGTCCTCAACTTCAACGCGTTCCTAGAGAAAACCAAGCTGAAAGACGATGGTAGCAACTATACGGACTGGGTCCGGAACCTGAGGATTATCCTCATAGCTGCCAAGAAAGATTATGTCCTACGAGCACCGCTGGGTGACACACCTATTCTCCCTGCAGAACAAGACGTTATGAACGCTTGGCAGTCACGCTGCGATGATTACTCCCTCGTTCAGTGCGGCATGCTTTACAGCTTAGAGCCGGGGCTCCAAAAGCGTTTTGAGAGACATGGAGCATATGAGATGTTCGAAGAGCTGAAAATGGTTTTCCAAGCTCATGCCCGGGTCGAGAGATATGAAGTCTCTGATAAATTCTTTAGCTGTAAGATGGAGGAAAATGGCTCTGTCAGTGAGCACATACTCAAAATGTCTGGGTTGCACAACCGCTTGACTCAACTGGAAGTTAATCTCCCGGATGAAGCGGTCATTGACAGAATCCTCCAATCGCTTCCACCTAGCTACAAGAGCTTTGTGATGAACTACAATATGCAGGGGATGATAAAGACCATTCCTGAAGTATATGCTATGCTGAAATCAGCAGAGGTAGAAATCAAGAAGGAGCATCAAGTGTTGATGGTGAATAAAACCACTAAGTTCAAGAAGGGCAAGGGTAAAAAGAACTTCAAGAAGGATGGCAAGGAAGTTGCCGCGCCCGGTAAGCAACTTGCCGGGAAGAAGCCAAAGAATGGACCCAAGCCCGAAACTGAGTGCTTTTATTGCAAGGGAAGTGGTCACTGGAAGTGGAACTGCCCCAAATACTTAGCGGACAAGAAGGCCGGCAAAACCAAAGGTATATGTGATATACATGTAATTGATGTGTACCTTACCACTACTCGTAGTAGCTCTTGGGTATTTGATACCGGTGCAGTTGCTCACATTTGTAACTCAAAGCAGGAGCTACGGAATAAACGGAGACTGGCGAAGGACGAGGTGACGATGCGCGTCGGGAATGGTTCCAAGGTCGATGTGATCGCTGTCGGCATGCTGCCTCTACATTTACCTACGGGATTAGTTTTAAACCTCAATAATTGTTATTTAGTGCCAAGTTTGAGCATGAACATTGTATCTGGATCTCGTTTAATTCGAGATGGCTACTCATTTAAATCCGAGAATAATGGTTGTTCTATTTATATGAGAGATATGTTTTATGGTCATGCTCCGATGGTTAATGGTTTATTCTTGATGAATCTCGTACGTGATGATACACATATTCATAGTGTCAGTACCAAAAGAGTTAAAGTTGATAACAATAGTCCCACATATTTGTGGCACTGCCGCCTTGGTCACATAGGTGTCAAACGCATGAAGAAGCTCCATACAGATGGACTTTTAGAGTCTCTTGATTATGAATCATTTGACACGTGCGAACCATGCCTCATGGGTAAAATGACCAAGACTCCGTTCTCAGGAACAATGGAGCGAGCAACCAAGTTATTGGAAATCATACATACCGATGTGTGCGGTCCAATGAGTGTTGAGGCTCGCGGTGGCTATCGTTATGTTTTCACCCTCACTGATGACTTGAGTAGATATGGGTATATCTACTTGATGAAACACAAGTCTGAGACCTTCGAAAAGTTCAAGGAATTTCAGAATGAGGTTGAAAATTAACGTGAGAAAAAGATCAAGTTTCTACGATCAGATCGTGGAGGAGAATACTTGAGTCACGAATTTGGCACACACTTAAGAAAATGTGGAATAGTTTCACAACTCACGCCGCCTGGAACACCTCAGCGTAATGGTGTGTCCGAACGTCGTAATCGCACTCTATTAGATATGGTGCGATCTATGATGTCTCTTACCGACTTACCGCTATCTTTTTGGGGCTATGCTTTAGAGACTGCCGCATTCACTTTAAATAGGGCTCTGTCGAAATCCGTTGAGACGACACCGTATGAATTATGGTTTGGGAAGAAACCTAAGCTGTCGTTTCTAAAAGTTTGGGGATGCGATGCTTATGTGAAGAAACTTCAACCTGAAAAGCTCGAACCCAAGTCGGAAAAATGCGTCTTCATAGGATACCCTAAAGAAACTGTTGGGTATACCTTCTACCTCAGATTCGAAGGCAAGATCTTTGTTGCCAAGAATGGATCCTTTCTAGAGAAAGAGTTTCTCTCGAAAGAAGTAAGTGGGAGGAAAGTAGAACTTGATGAAGTGTTACCTCTTGAACCGAAAATGGCGAAACTCAAGAAAACGTTTCTGAGGAGCCTGCACCGACTAGAGAGGAAATTAATGATGATGATCAAGATGCTTCTGATCAAGCTCCTACTGAAATTCGAAGGTCCACAAGGACACGTTCCGCACCAGAGTGGTACGGCAACCCTGTCTTGGAAATCATGTTGTTAGACAACGGTGAACCTTCGAACTATGAGGAAGCAACGGCGGGCCCGGATTCCGACAAATGGCTAGAGGCCATGAAATCCGAGATAGGATCCATGTATGAAAACGAAGTATGGACTTTGACTGACTTGCCCGTTGAACGGAGAGCCATAGAAAATAAATGGATCTTTAAGAAGAAGACAGACGCGGATGGTAATGTGACCATCTATAAAGCTCGGCTTGTCGCTAAGGGTTATCGACAAGTTCAGGGAATTGACTACGATGCGACTTTCTCACCGGTAGCGAAGCTGAAGTCCGTCCGAATCATGTTAGCAATTGCCGCATACTATGATTATGAGATATGGCAAATGGACGTCAAAACGGCATTCCTTAATGGTTTCCTTAAGGAAGAATTGTATATGATGCAGCCGGAAGATTTTGTCGATCCTAAGAATGCTGACAAGGTGTGCAAGCTCCAACGCTCGATTTATGGGCTGGTGCAAGCATCTCGGAGTTGGAACATTCGCTTTGATGAGATGATCAAAGCGTTTGGGTTTACACAGACTTATGGAGAAGCCTGTGTTTACAAGAAAGTGAGTGGGAGCTCTGTAGCATTTCTCATATTATATGTAGACGACATACTTTTGATGGGAAATGATGTAGAACTCTTGGACAACATTAAGGCCTACTTGAATAAGAGTTTTTCAATGAAGGACCTTGGAGAAGCTGCTTATATATTAGGCATCAAGATCTATAGAGATAGATCGAGACGCCTCATAGGTCTTTCACAAAGCACATACCTTGATAAAATATTGAAGAAGTTCAATATGGATCAATCTAAGAAAGGGTTCTTACCTGTATTACAAGGTGTGAAATTGAGCTCAGCTCAATGTCCGACCACGGCAGAAGATATAGAAGAGATGAGCGTCATCCCCTATGCCTCAGCCATAGGTTCTATTATGTATACCATGCTGTGTACCAGACCTGATGTAAACCTTGCCGTAAGTTTGGTAGGTAGGTACCAAAGTAATCCCGGCAAGGAACACTGGACAGCGGTCAAGAATATCCTGAAGTACCTGAAAAGGACTAAGGAAATGTTTCTCGTTTATGGAGGTGATGAAGAGCTCGTCGTAAAAGGTTACGTCGACGCTAGCTTCGACACAGATCTGGATGACTCTAAGTCACAAACCGGATACATGTATATTTTGAATGGTGGGGCAGTAAGCTGGTGCAGTTGCAAGCAAAGCGTCGTGGCGGGATCTACATGTGAAGCGGAGTACATGGCAGCCTCGGAGGCAGCACATGAAGCAATTTGGGTGAAAGAGTTCATCACCGACCTCGGAGTCATACCCAATGCGTCGGGGCCAATCAAGCTCTTCTGTGACAACACTGGAGCTATTGCACTTGCAAAGGAGCCCAGGTTTCACAAGAAGACCAGGCACATCAAGCGTCGCTTCAACTCCATTCGTGAAAATGTTCAAGATGGAGACATAGAAATTTGTAAAGTGCACACGGATTTGAATGTCGCAGATCCGTTGACTAAACCTCTCCCTAAGGCAAAACATGATCAGCACCAGAACTCTATGGGTGTTCGATTCATCACAATGTAACTAGATTATTGACTCTAGTGCAAGTGGGAGACTGTTGGAAATATGCCCTAGAGGCAATAATAAAAGCATTATTATTATATTTCCTTATTCATGATAATTGTCTTTATTCGTGCTATAATTGTGTTATCCGGAAATCGTAATACATGTGTGAATAACAGACAACAAACATGTCCCTAGTGAGCCTCTAGTTGACTAGCTTGTTGATCGACAGATAGTCATGGTTTCCTGACTATGGACATTACATGTCATCGATAACGGGATCACATCATTAGGAGAATGATGTGATGGACAAGACCCAATCCTAAACATAGCATAAGATCGCATAGTTCGTTTGCTAGAGTTATCCAATGTCAAGTATCCTTTCCTTAGACCATGAGATCGTGTAACTCCCGGATACCGTAGGAGTGCTTTGGGTGTGCCAAACGTCACAACGTAACTGGGTGACTATAAAGGTATACTACGGGTATCTCTGAAAGTGTCTGTTGGGTTGACATGGATCGAGACTGGGATTTGTCACTCCGCTTGACGGAGAGGTATCACCGGGCCCTCTCGGTAATGCATCATCACTATGAGCTCAAGGTGATCGAAGTGTTTGATCACGGGATCATGCATTACGGTAACGAGAAAAGTGACTTGCCGATAACGAGATTGAACGAGGTATTGGGATACCGACGATCGAATCTCGGGCAAGTAAAATACCGATTGACAAAGGGAATCGTATACGGGATTAATTGAATCCTTGACATCGTGGTTCATCCGATGAGATCATCGTGGAGCATGTGGGAGCCAACATGGGTATCCAGATCCCGCTGTTGGTTATTGCCCGAGAGCCGTCTCGGTCATGTCTGCATGTCTCCCGAACCCGTAGGGTCTACACACTTAAGGTTCGGTGACGCTAGGGTTGTAGGGATATGTATGTGCAGTAACCCGAATGTTGTTCGGAGTCCCGGATGAGATCCCGGACGTCACGAGGAGTTCCGGAATGGTCCGGAGGTAAAGAATTATATATAGGAAGTGCTATTTTGGCCATCGGGACAAGTTTCGGTGTTATCGGTATTGTACCGGGACCACCGGAGGGGTCCCGGGGGTCCACCAGGTGGGGCCACCTGCCCTGGTGGGCCACATGGGCCTTAGGGGGTGCGCCTTGGCCTGCTTGGGCCAAGGGGAACCAGCCCCAAAGAGCCCATGCGCCTAGGGTTCCATCTAGGAGGAGTCCTAGTGGTGGAAGGCACCTCCTAGATGGCTTGGGGGGGAGGGAAACCTCCCTGGCCGCCGCCCCCTTGGGAGATTGGATCTCCCAGGGCTGGCGCCCCCCCAAGAGGCCTATATAAAGGGGGGCAGGGGAGGGGGGCTGCGCACCCTATGCCCTGGCTCCTCCCTCCTCCCTGCAACACCTCCTCCTCCTCCTGTAGTTGCTTAGCGAAGCCCTGCCGGAGTTCTGCTGCATCCACCACCACACCGTCGTGCTGGATCTTCCTCAACCTCTCCTCCCCCCTTGCTGGATCAAGAAGGAGGAGACATCTCCCGTCCCGTACGTGTGTTGAACGCGGAGGTGCCGTCCGTTCGGTACTAGATCATCGGTGAATTGGATCACGGCAAGTACGATTACCTCATCCACGTTCACTCGAATGCTTCCGTTGCGATCTACAAAGTGGTATGTAGATGCTATCTAATCTGAATACTCGTTGCTAGATGAACTCATAGATGGATCTTGGTGAAACCGTAGGAAAAATTTTAATTTTCTGCAACGTTCCCCAACAGTTGCTTCTTCGTGGACCCTTCGTGGGTGGAGCCCTCCGTGGACTCGCGCAACCGCTACCCTTCGTGGGTTGAAGTCTCCATCAACGTGGATGTAGGATAGCACCACCTATCCGAACCATGGGAAAAACATCCGTGTCACCAATTGCGTTTGAATTCTCCAAACCCTTCCCTTTACATTCTTGCAAGTTGCATGCTTTACATTCCGCTGCTCATATACTCTTTGCATGCTTTCTTGAATTGTGTGATGATTTCTTGACTTGTCCTAAAAGTTGCTAAAATCTGCCAAGAACTAAAATTGGGAAAAGGTTAAGTTTTTATTTGGTCAAGTAGTCTAATCACCCCCCCTCTAGACATACTTCCGATCCTACAGTTAGTATATTTGAAGTACATCGGGCAGGTGATGCTGGACGGGTTTAAAGGTGACAAGTACCTAGGCCGTGGCGGGTTCTTGGCATCTCTCCAGACTGTGGGAATCAGGATAGAAACGTCGAGGGTGATGACGCTGCGCTGGCTGTCGGGGTCCGGTAAGGAGATCTAGAACCATCGAGTAGGGTGTTTGTGGAGCGGCTCCGGTAGGGTGGACTATGGTGTGGGCAAAGCGGATCTATGGCCATGGGCGAGGGCGTAGGTGAAGCTACTACGATGGTTGGGTTAAGGATGCTGTCGACGATGCAGATCTGCGGCCGTGGACGGGGCGTCAGAAGCTGCTCCGGTGGTTTGGTTAAAGGTGGTGTCGACGATGCGGATCTGCGGCCGTGGATGGGGCGTCAGAAGCTGCTCCGGTAGGTTTGATGAGGGTGCGAGGAAGCGGATCTGAGGCCGTGGACTTGTGAGTTGGCAAAGTGGCCCCGGTAGGGTTGAGAATGGTATAGGCGAAGCTACTCCGGTAGGGTTGAGGAAGGTGTCGGCGAAGCCGCTCCGGTAGGGTTGAGGAAGGTGTCGGCGAAGCAGCTCCATTTGCTTTGATTTCCATAGCTTTTGGTGGTCATAGACTTGGTTTCACAACCTAGGAGAGTATGGCGTCTAGCGAGGGAAATTATCACCGTAGAGTTCCTTACTTTGATGGTACTAATTTTGCTAGTTGGAAGCATAAAATGAAAATGCATATTCTTGGACATAACCCCGCCGTTTGGGCTATTGTGTGTGTTGGTTTGCAAGGTGACTTCTTTGATGGGAAAGAACCAAATCGTGAAGCTACCGCGGATGAGTTGAAGATGCTACAATACAACGCTCAAGCTTGTGATATTCTCTTCAACGGATTGTGCCCCGAAGAATTCAACAAAATCAGCCGTCTTGAGAATGCAAAGGAAATTTGGGATACTTTGATTGATATGCACGAAGGTACCGACTCCGTCAAGGAATCCAAATTGGATGTGCTTCAAAGTCAACTTTACAAGTTCAAAATGAAGGATGGTGAAGGTGTCGCTGAAATGTACTCTAGGCTTGCTCTGATCACAAACGAGATTGCCGGCTCAGGGAGTGAAGAGATGACCGATAGATTCATCATCAAGAAGATCCTAAGAGCCTTGGATGGAAAATATGATACCGTGTGCACATTGATCCAAATGATGCCCAATTACAAAGATCTCAAGCCAACGGAGGTCATTGGAAGAATTGTTGCTCATGAGATGTCGCTCAAGGATAAAGAGGAACTTCACAACAAATCAAGTGGTGCCTACAAAGCCTCATGTGAAGCCCCCACATCATCAAGTGAGAAACAAAACTTCGATGAAGAATTGAGCTTAATGGTGAAGAACTTCAACAAGTTCTACAAGAGTAGAAGCAAAGATAGAAGCTCCAAGTCAGGGTCCTACAATGACAAAAGATCTTCTAGTCGAGAGCGAAACTGCTACAATTGTGGAAGACCCGGACACTATTCCAATGAGTGTACGGCTCCCTACAAAAGAAGAGAGGATTCTCCAAAAAGAAGAAGCAAAAGAGAAGAATCACCATCAAGAGAGAGAAGGAGTAGAGATGATCGTTATGAACGAAGATACTCACGGAGAAGCAAGGATTCGGAAAGAAAGGAAAACTCATCAAGGAGCTACACAAAACGAAGACATCAAGCTCATGTTGGTGAATGGGTATCCGGCTCCGACTCCGACAACCACTCCGAGAGAAGTTATCACTCCGATTCTGAATATACTCAAGATGAAGGTGTTGCCGGTCTAGCACTTGTGTCAACCAACTCCTACGACATATTTGACTCACCAAATGAAGGAATTGGAAGATGCTTCATGGCCAAAGGTCCTAAGGTAACTCACCCTGAGTATGTTGATTTTAATAGTGATGAAGATGACTTGTTAGGTGATGATGATTTACTTGTTGACAACTCTAGTGATGAATATATGATGAAACGTCAATTAATCATGCTAATCAAGATAAAACAATGACAATGATAAGGAGAAAATTGAGGCTCTAACTAAAGAACTAAACACTCTTAAGTTAGCTCATGAAACTATCTTCGAAGATCATCGAGAACTTTTAAGAGCTCATGAGAAGTTACGCTTTGAAAAGCTCAACCTTGAGCAAGAGCATGAGTTTTTAAAGGCAATCAATGATGATCTCCGCAAGAAAAGTTCTTCTTACATTGCCAAGCGTTTACTCTTATCCACTTACATGCCTCAAGTCAAGTCTAGTAACAAGAACACGAAAGATTCTTCCTCTAGTAGTAACAATGATCATGTTAAATCCAATATTGTTGCTTCTAGTAGTTCTATTGATTCCACTAATGATTCTCTTAGCCCAGTTACACTTGAGCAAGAAAATAGCTTATTGAAGGGAATCATAGAGAAAGGACTGTAGAAAAGCCTTGCCAGAAGTAAGCAATTCGAGGTAATTGTATGCAAGCAAGGAAGGCACCGGAAGAATCAAGGTGTTGGGTTTGAACGAAAGTTCAATGCCAATGGAGTTGAGTGGGAAGAAGATCAATACCCCAAGACAAAGTTTGTTCCACAACAAGAGAAGTATGATCCTACTTCCTTCAAGGGGACACAAACTCAAGATGATCTTCCACCACAAGACTACAAGCAAAAAGGCAAGGACAAGCTTCAAGAGGAAATTGATGCATTTGAAGAAGCTCCTAAGACCTTAGTCAAGTGGATTCCTAAGACTACTTCAAGTTCCACTTCATCAAGTACGACTACAACTCCAAGGATTCCCATCAAGATGGTGTGGATCCAAAAGAAGAAGAACTAGAGAGTTCTTGAGGGTGACTCCGCCAACATACTTCACTCTTATCATTTTGGCAAGAACAAGTGCAATCAAATTCCACATCTTGCACTAGTTCAAGGAGTCACAAACCCTCTTGTTGGTAAGTCAAGGGACAAGGTAACCTAAAAGCTTTCATAGGCATCATCTTGTGTGTGCATCACTCTATGTCTATGGATATCCTTGTTTGTTCCTTGTGGGACTAACCCATGTAGGTATTGAAAGTGTAATTCACTCAAAAGGATAGCTCCAAGTGATCTACATCAACATTGAGCATCCACATCTTCAACATCTACATGAAGTCATCATCGACAAAACCCAAGGTTAGTTCATCCCTCTTAGGGGGGATATCACATCTAGGGGGAGCTTTACTCTAAGACTTGAGTTAAAGCAACTCTAATGATGTGAACACAACAATGCTTTATGTAAAAGTGGTAACCCCACTTGAGCTTAAACGATGAGTATGACCTATGATCAAGTGTTCTCATTTGACTCCTAAGTCAATATACTCATATATAGATGACCTAGTCATCGCCAATTGCTTGATAGATGCTAGAATTGGTTGTGCATGCTTTGTCACATATTTCAATTGCCATTTTATTGTGTGAGCATGTTGGTTGCATATTTTATTCATTCGAGGACATCCACTTGTTGTTTTGATTGTTTGGCTTTATTTTTTTTCTTTTGCCAAGTGGATGGACAAGAATGCCTAAGAACCTTCTCTAGCTATCTATGCTTTTCTTGTCTCAAACTCTATTCATGCTACATCACAAAATTGATCAAGTCAGATTCGAACCACTCTGTGTGAGGAGCACTCGGAGTCCCCGATTCATCATAGACTTAAACTTCCAAAACCTCTTTGTTATTCTCGGTCTGACCAATACCCCACTTTCGGTCTTACCGAGATCATTAAGTTGATCTATGTTTTCGATCTCGGTGCAACCGATTTGAACCATTCGGTCACACCGAGTTGCAATAACTATATACAGTTTTGCATCTCGGTGCCACCGAGTTGTTCCACTCGGTCACACCGACAGGGTCAGGCTATATATAGACACGGGCAAAAATTTGGAAATTTCTCCAAACCCTTTCGTCCGCGCGATAGCTTGCACTGCCTACGTGGTCTCCGGATCGTCTCCTCGCCGCCAGCCGCCCCCAGTCGCTGGTCTCTGTCGCCGTCAACGGGATTCAACCCCGCCGTTGCCGCCGTAGCGAGTCTCCGCCGAACTAGGGTATGGACTCGATCTTTGTGCTATTCCCCAATCCGATTCCTAGCACATTGTGATCATATTGATTCTAGCCACGTTTGATAAACTCCTATCCAGTAAATGAATTCGTAGAATAGGTTTGATTCTTAACTTTTAGGGTTAGGTTTCTGCCGAAACCATCTCGGACCCACCGAGTTGAAAAACTCGGTCCCACCGATTTGGCTTATGCCATTGCACAAGTGAGACTCGGTCGGACCGAGTATTGCTAATCGGTGTGACCGATTTTGGAACTTTGTGAAACCCTAGCAGTCTCGGTGCCACCGAACTGTGACTCGGTCTGACCGAGTTCACCAGTTTAGGTTCCAAAACTGCTTTGGTATCACCGAGTTTAAAAATCGGTAGATCCGAAATGATTTCTGTGGGAAACTAAAACTATGTTTTTGAATCATTCTTTTGCAAAAATCTCTGCATTTTGTGATGCTCATCCACTCTACCTCATCTATAAACTATTCACAGGGTCAGCAGTTAGCTTGTTCATCATGTCAGACCAGAGTGATAGCCAGAACATGTCAGAACAGCCAGTGCAGATGAGTGAGGGCACTAGTCCCTCCAATTCTTCAGATGAAGGCAGCAGGAGCACCCCTAGCAACCTGCCAAAAGCTGCCACAAGACAAAGGAAGAAAAGAACCTCAGAATCAAAGGATGAGGACTATGTGGCAGAAGAGGAAGCCACTTCCAAGAGAGTTGTGGTTAAGAAGGAGTATGGCTCAGCTGCAGCCATCAAGCCAGGAATGCACAAAAGGGCACCTGCCAGGAGAGTTCCTACCTCCAAGCCTAGGAAGGCTGTTCCTGAGGAAACTATAAAATTCACTATGGAATCTGAAGAGGAAGAAATTGGCCAGGACAAGAAAAAGAAGAGAGCTAGAACTACCACTGCCAGAATTATTGGCAAGCCTTCTATGAGGAAAGATTCTGACGAGGAAGAAGAAGAAGAGGTTGCTGCACCAGCACCTAAGGCACCCAAGCTAATGGGTGGTGCTATCAAATCAGGGGCTACTGCATCTAAGCCCAAGGCAGCATCAAAGGCCAAGACAGCTCCAAAGAGAAATACATGGAGCATCCCAGCAGCTGAGAAGAACAAGGCCCCAGTGCCTAACACTGCAGAAGAAGAGGAAGGCCAAGTTCTCAGAAAGTTGAAGCCCAAGATCCCAGACCACAATGATGCTCATCCTGTGGCTGAGGATATGAAGATCAGAAGAGACTCAGGACTGAGAAAGTGGAGAGCAGAGGATCCATATGCTACCAGGAGGAGGACTGCTGTTGACTACAGGTTCCACACTAAGGAACATCAGGACTTCTATGAGACAGTCTTATTGGACAAGAAGCCCATTGTGTGTGATATGAGATGGGTCGACTGGGAATACATCAAGGACAATGAAGAGCACTATCCTGGAGTGCAAGATAGCTTCAAGGCATGTGGAGTAGCTGACTTTGTTGGGCAGAAGCTCACAAAGTGGAATGAAGAGCTGATCATACAGTTCTACTCCACAGCACATTTTTATCCAGATGGCAGAATTGTATGGATGTCTGAAGGTACGAGGTACCAATCAACAGTTGCTGAGTGGGCACAGCTTATCAATGCCCCAGAGGAGCATGAGGATGACCTAGACATTTATGCCAAGAAGAAGATGGACCACAACTCTATGTCAAATATGTACAAAGAGATCCCAAACAAGGCACTTGACACTTTCAAGTTTGGATCAGTACATTATCTTCTGTCAGGATTGCCAACCATAAATTGGATACTGAGGCACACCTTGTTGCCCAAGTCAGGTGACCACAAGATGATCAGAGGCCATGCAATCAACTTGCTTCATATATTTGATGTGCCACAAAAATTCAAAGTCATGAGCCTCATGGTAGAAACAATCAAGAGGACTGCAGCAGACCAGAAGAGGAGCTGTGGATATGCCCCTCAGATCCAGGAGCTGATTAACTTCAAGATGGGCACAGGCATATACCTCTTGGACAAGGAACATTTGCCTATTCATCCAGATTTTGAAGATAATGAAGTTGTGATGAACAAGGATGAACCATCTTCAGCCCATGCACAAGCACAGAAGGAGAAGGCAAGGAAGGAGAAAGCTGCAAAGATGCCAACTCAAGAGGAGGCATCTGAATATTTCTTGAAAACCAAGCAAGAGCAGCTCAGTTACTTGATTGCATCCACCCTGAGGATAGAGAAAGGACTGGCCACCCTCAATCAGAATCAGGAGAGCTTAGAGAGAATCATAGAACAAAAGTTCTATGACTTGGATGTCAAAGTGACAGAGATTCAGTCTGCAGTGGAGCAACTTCAAGATGATATGCAAGAGAGGAAAGGGAAGACTAAAACTGATGCATTTGCCAGAGTGCCACGAGCTCAGAGGTCCAGTGCAGTGCCAATTCCTGACACAAGAGCCACCGCCTCAGCTCCAGCCACAACACTAGCCCAACCAGCTCCAGCATCTACTTCAGCTCCAACTCCAACCACGTCTACAGAAGCCTTCGTCCTTGGAGTGATCCAGACTCCACCACCACCAGAAGATCAAGCCTGAGTGTCGATTTAGCACTATGCATTTTCTAGGAACTTTTTGGTAACTTGTTGCCAAAGGGGGAGAAAAATGTATAGATCATAGGCTTCGAGAGAGAGAGTGTTGTTTTTCTCTCTTGCTTTATTTGGTGGTTTTTCAAACATTGTTTGCTTTTGGTTGAGACACTTTGATATGCTTGTGAGACATTGATGATCATGTGTTTGATCATAAGCTACACTTATGCATGCTTGATATATCCTATCTATCTTATGTGATCATTCACTTTTTCTTGGTGATGAGTGCATGTATTTCATTATTATCATTTTGAGCGCTCCACCAAGATGTATGTGACATGGAAGAGTAACCCATAATTCTAACTCTTTGTGCATTTGCAGTCCAAAGCAAATTTTAAATATGCACAAATTTAGGGGGAGCTCTTACTTATCACATACTTCTCAAAGCGACGATATAATTCATTCTTATTATCATTTGTCGAAGCTTTGATCTATATGTTGTCATCAATTACCAAAAAGGGGGAGATTGAAAGTGCAACTATCCCTAGGTGGTTTTGGTAATTCATAACAACATATAGCTCATTGAGCTAATGCTATTCCAAGACAATTATTTCAGGAAAGCTCAATGATTGGCATGGCATGGATGGTGAAAGTGGAACCCTCAAAATGCTAAGGACAAAGGATTGGCTCAAGCTCAAAAGCTCAAGACTCTTCATTTTACATTTTAGTGATCCAAGATCACATTGAGTCCATAGGAAAAGCCAATACTATCAAGGAGGGATGAGGTGTTGCTTAATGAGCCTTTTGCTTCATGTGTTTAATGATATGCTCCAAAATCCTCAGCTACTTTCCCATATCCATAAATGACCTAAACCCTAAGCCAAACTCGGTCCTACCGATTCTTTCTATCCAGCGCCACCGAGTTTCACATGTCATAAGCCACTGCCAAACCCTAGCAAATCGGTTCTACCGATAGGGATGCCGGTCTTACCGAGATGGGATTGCAATTTCTCTGTTTCCTTTTCGTAACTTTTCGGTCTCACCGAAAGAGCGGATCGGTCCCACCGAGATTGCAATGTAAACTCTCTGTTTCACTTTTGTAACTTTTCGGTCTCACCGAAAGAGCAAATCGGTCCCACCGAGTTTACCTGACCAACTCTCTGGTTAGCCTATTACCAAATCGGTCTCACCGAGTTTGTGTAATCGGTCTCACCGAGATTACGTTATGCCCTAACCCTAACCATATCGGTCCTACCGAGTTGCATGTCAGTCCCACCGAAAATCTCTAACGGTCACTAGGTTTACTATTTCGGTCCGACCAAGTTTGTTGATTCGGTCTCACCGAGATTAGTAAATTGTGTGTAACGGTTGGATTTTGTGTGGAGGCTATATACACCCCTCCACCTCCTCTTCATTCGTGGAGAGAGCCATCAGAACACATCTACACTTCCAACTCATATGTTCTGAGAGAGAACCACCTACCCTTGTGTTGAGGCCAAGATATTCCATTCCTACCATATGAATCTTGATCTCTAGCCTTCGCAAGTTGCTTTCCACTCAAATCTTCTTTCCACCAAATCCAAATCCTGTGAGAGAGAGTTGAGTGTTGGGGAGACTATCATTTGAAGCACAAGAGCAAGGAGTTCATCATCAACACACCATTTGTTACTTCTTGGAGAGTGGTGTCTCCTAGATTGGCTAGGTGTCACTTGGGAGCCTCCGACAAGATTGTGCAGTTGAACCAAGGAGTTTGTAAGGGCAAGGAGATCGCCTACTTCATGAAGATCTACCGCTAGTGAGGCAAGTCCTTCGTGGGAGATGGCCATGGTGGGATAGACAAGGTTGCTTCTTCGTGGACCCTTCGTGGGTGGAGCCCTCCGTGGACTCGCGAAACCGTTACCCTTCGTGGGTTGAACTCTCCATCAACGTGGATGTAGGATAGCACCACCTATCCGAACCATGGGAAAAACATCCGTGTCACCAATTGCGTTTGAATTCTCCAAACCCTTCCCTTTACATTCTTGCAAGTTGCATGCTTTACATTCCGCTACTCATATACTCTTTGCATGCTTGCTTGAATTGTGTGATGATTGCTTGACTTGTCCTAAAATTTGCTAAAATCTGCCAAGAACTAAAATTGGGAAAAGTTTATGTTTTTATTTGGTCAAGTAGTCTAATCACCCCCCTCTAGACATACTTCCGATCCTACAGTTAGTATATTTGAAGTACATCGGGCAGGTGATGCTGGACGGGTTTAAAGGTGACAAGTACCTAGGCCGTGGCGGGTTCTTGGCATCTCTCCAGACTGTGGGAATCAGGATAGAAACGTCGAGGGTGATGACGCTGCGCTGGCTGTCGGGGTCCGGTAAGGAGATCTAGAACCATCGAGTAGGGTGTTTGTGGAGCGGCTCCGGTAGGGTGGACTACGGTGTGGGCGAAGCGGATCTATGGCCATGGACGAGGGCGTAGGTGAAGCTGCTACGATGGTTGGGTTAAGGATGGTGTCGACGATGCGGATCTGCGGCCGTGGATGGGGCGTCCGAAGCTGCTCCGGTGGTTTGGTTAAGGGTGGTGTCGACGATGCGGATCTGCTGCCGTGGATGGGGCGTCAGAAGCTGCTCCGGTAGGTTGGATGAGGGTGCGAGGAAGCGGATCTGAGGCCGTGGACTTGTGAGTTGGCAAAGTGGCCCTGGTAGGGTTGAGAATGGTACAGGCGAAGCTACTCCGGTAGGGTTGAGGAAGGTGTCGGCGAAGCGGCTCCGGTAGGGTTGAGGAAGGTGTCGGCGAAGAGGATCGGAGGCCGTCGACGGGGGCGTCGGTGGGGCGGCTTCAGGGGGTGTGCACGAAGCGTCTCCGGTGGGGAGTACAAATGAGCCACTGTATATGCACAGCGGTTGACGAGAGTACCAGCGAAGCAGATCCAGCGTCGTGGACATGGCCGGCACTGAATGGGCTGTGGTACAGTGGTGGATGAGCAGTCTAATTGTTTCTAGGGGAGGTGGGAGGGGTAGATGTGGCCGCAGAAGCAGATCTGGCGAGGTGGACGCCGCTGGCAGTGAATGGGCTATGGTACGCCGGTGGATGAGTAGTCTAGGGTTTCGAGAGGGGAGGGGAGAAAGGGCGATGAAGTACGGATGGCGTGCCGTGTAGTTAGTCGGTTTTGCGGGAGGGGGAGAGGAAATGGGGGTGCCGTGTAGTGTGGGAACCGGAAGTTACCAAAGCATCCCCGACCTATCATGTAGATGAGGGCGGTATTGTAACTGTTGGTCTCCGTGCACCAAGGGCAAAAGGGGGATTTCGCATGCTAAAGACTAAGGTGGCGGAAATTTTAGAAGGAGGCGGGAGATTTTGCGGCCCGCGGGATCGCTCGTATCCAGTTTCAACTAATTTTGGACCGTGCTAGCGGGAAGGTCATGCTAGACTATGTACACGGGTCACGCGTCAGCAGTTAATAACTGGTGTGAAGTCCACCCCAGAAAAAAGACAATAACTCGGGATGATGCGCCGATAACTTGGACGTTCACACGGGTGCGGCCAATCGTACGGGTGTAGTGGCGCGTTCACAAAAAAGGGATCAAACGCTCAGCCTATGTATTTCTCGTGTAAATAGATAATTTAGTGCCATTGGTTATTTACTTTAAACATAATCCATTGACGTGTTAGTTTAGAGGCGCACAAAAAGAAATGGATATTGTAGTCAGCTACTTAAAAGTGTGACCTCATATGATTACATAGCCTCCATTTCATAAATTGTGTACCCGTTGAATTCATATATGAATATTACATATATTACTTCAAAATAGAAACTTAAATCATCCAAGACTAATGAATTTGAATGCAAGAGTAACAATGGTGCATGTTCATGATAGCTACATTGGTTGTTTGAAGAAACATCACTGTAACTTTGGCATGCACAACTAAAAAGGCTTATTTAAATAGAAAAAATGTGATATGTGAGTGTCCAATCTTTATAGCGTTGAATCGATATTGTACCTTTGGCCACGATATGAAGTAGATATTGACTTATGTTCAAGCGATGCACGCCCACGATCGCTAGATAGTGATACGTCAATGAATTGTGCAATCTCTCTCACACGCATACATATCTCATTTCCCTGTGGGCATCGGAATCACACACGTGCACTTCGTGTATTTCTCTCCCTCCGTCAGGGTTAAATTCGTCTTTCTACCCCGTCCTACAAGTCTCTCACACAGCAACACACATGCTCTCTATGTCTAACACGCCCACCCCTTTAATTCCGCCCACCCACAGCCACTAATGTCTCTCACACATATGCTATCTACCTATCCCTTAATATAGCTAGATATGTGTCACACAAACTCCTTCTCCCTACTAGCAAGATGCCCATGCGTTGCATGGAACATCAAGATGCATTTGTATGAGAAGTTTATCTTGTGGGAGAAAAGGATGAATGAGGGAATGCCTTATTTGCAAATGCGGAGAGGGGTGTGGGTATCTTTTTGCAAAATTGCCATAGTTTCCTTCCTGTCCGTCGGATATAAATCGGATGGCCTATATTGCAGGATGGCAGGAACACCATAGTCACCAACTCTGTTTTTTATAAGAGTAGAGATATGTGTCACTGCCCCCCCCCACACTCACACTTCCCAACACCGAAGGAGTAGGGTGACACCTCGATCTTGATACTAATCTATCGACTGGCTTCTCTCTCAAACACACACACACACTACCCGGCACCGAAGGAGTAGGGTGGCAAATCGATCTTGATAATAATCTATCTACTCCTCTTTCAAACACACACACACACACACTCGCTAGTTGTGCCTCTGTGTCTACCGCACACACTCTCAATACGTCTTTCTCTCCCTCCCCCCAACAATGACAGCAGAAGGGTGACAACTCGATCTGATCATAATCTATCAATTGGTTTCTCTCTCAAACATTGTGTCTCGGTGCCTCGCTCGGTAGCCCCCTCGATATGTAGACTTCTCGCGTGCGCATAGCTGTAGTGACGATGACGCTGAACCCAGTGTGCCTTGTTTTTACCGGCCTCATGTGATAGTTTTCACCCTGTTTTCTGTTAATTAACAAGGCAACCTTTTCTTTGTTACTACTAGTGAATCTAAAGTCATTCGGGGCAGACATAAAATATATCACTTCAACCCAATTATCACAGCAACTATTTTAAAAGAAATTAGCTAGCTGGCCGTGCGTTGCACGGAACATCAAGATGCATTTGTATGAGTAGTTTATCTTGTGAGAGAAAAGGTTGAACGAGGGAAGGCCTTATTTGCGAACGTGGAGAGGCGTGTGGGTATATTTTTGCAAAATTGCCATAGTTTCTTTCCTATCCGTTAGATAATAATCCGACGGCCTATATTGCAGGATGGCACGCACACCATCATCACCAACTCTTTTTCTACTCCCTCCGTCCGGAAATACTAGTCATCAAAATGGATAAAAAGAGATGTATCTAAAACTAAAATACGTCTAGATACGTTTCCTTTTATCCATTTTGATGACAAGTATTTCCGGACGGAGGGAGTATTTGTCTTTTTAGAGATTTCAACAAGTGACTATGACCGGACCTTACCAACATACTAAAAAAAGTAGTCCATAATTTTGATGTTACCCTCTTTTCTTGGCGGTGTAGTGCCATCTGGATACCTCATAAATAAATCAAGGACAAATCTGACCCCTTCCTGAAAAGACATACGGAGCAAAATGAGTGAATCTACACTCTAAAATATGTCTACATACACATCCGTATGTGGTAGTCCATTTGAAATCTGAAAAAGACAAATATTTAGGAACAAATGGAGTATATATAAGAGTAGACATGGAGATATATCTCCAGCATGGTCTACAACAAAAATGTGTTGGGCTGGTTAGCGCCGGATGCTCGCAACGCGATGACATGAGTTCGTATTCTGTCTTTTAACTTTATATTTTTATATTATGTATTTCTCTACTTATTTGATATACACTTCTTTCGCCACTGTACTGACACTGGAACCCACAGAGTACTTAGAATACAAGATTAAGGATGGACTTGTTTCTTTTTAACTTTTTGTACGAAGCTGTAGCCACCCTGCAAGTCACGTGTACACTGTGCATGCAATTAACTTTTTATAGAGGGACAATCATACAGGCAATTAGCTCAAATGGATTGGATGTCACTCTATTATTTCCAGCATAAAGAGCATCTCCAACGGCAGCCGGCAAATTTCCTCCCGCTTCCTTAAGCGGAGGACGACATCAAACGCCAGCGGCATACATTTTTACAACTCTAACCAACCAGATGAAATTCGTGCAAACACGGACTGATTTCATATAAGCATGAAGGATTTCGTATAAAAAAGCCGGATCTTCATATAAACATCTGTGATTTCATTACATTTACATGAAATAAGAGGTGCCAATCCGGCTCTCTTGTATAATTAATACTCCCTCCGTCCGTAAATACTTGTCCTAGAAATGGATGTATCTAGACTTATTTTAGTTATAGATACATACAATTTATCCATTCTTAGAACAAAAATTCCCCGCCAGCTGGAGAGGGAGTACATAATCTAAATGGCCGCCCGCGGATCCCTTTGTCTTCCTCATGTCTGTCAGACACTTGCGGGGTCGACGAAGGTCCTTGGAAGAGACGAAGCAACAAAGAAACCACCTGAATCCGCGGTCGTCGCCTCGGCGATGGCCTTCATGGGTCCCAAGTGGCGGCAGCCTCCCGTGTTCTACTTCTCCTCGATGATGGCGGCGGACACGGAGAAACTGGCCACCGACTCGTCGCTCTCCATGCACCCGGCTTGTGTTTCTGCCTGCATGGCGCTGCCGCAGGCACGGGAGGCGTGCCCACAGACATGGGAGGCACGGCCACCGCAGACACTGGTGGCGCGGTACGACGCGGTAGCGACGACGCCCGTACCGGCGTGCTCGCTGCCGTCCCGGCATGGAGCAAATCACCACTCCTCATCGAGCTGAACTGGAGCGGCGAGTTGCTAAACCACGCGCCTGCTTGGGGCGGCAAATGGCTCCGTCGGGCCAAGCGAGGTTGGTGAAGCACGGAACGGCCTCGCCCGTATCCGGAGGGCTCGGCGGGCCACCCAGTCGGGTAATATGCCGGAGAACGGCTCATCGGAAGCCATCGGAGGAGTGGAGAAAACGGTGAAGGAGGAGATGGGGGAGCAGCAGAGGGGTGCGATTCTTGCCCGTTGTATGTCTGGCCTCATGTAAATAGAGGGCGGACGGTAGGAGCTTGGCCGGCGTCTGGCTTCGTTTAAACTGAGGGCGGACGGGAGGAGCTCGGCCGGTGTTGCGTTTAATTCCGGCCCGCTCATGAACGGACGTGTGGCCGGAGTAGGATTCTCGGTTTGCATGAGGGTTTAACGGAGGGGTTTAATGGAGGCGCCGGGCGTGCAGCGCGCGGCGCAGTACTATTCGATTTGACAGCAGTAATGAGCCGTCAAATCACAAAGGCCCTCGCCTCTTGTGAAACCGACCGAGCTAGACTGCCCCACCCTCTAGCCTTTAAAAATATATATATACTCCACTTTTGTACAGTAGTAGTATCGATGGATTGCGCCATGGAGCAAAACTTGAAATTAAAAAAAGGTGGTACATATAGAGAGCGCTCGTCGCCAAATTATGCATACAGTACTATTAAAAAGGCTTGTCACAATAATGGTGTCTAGCACAAGTGCACAACCCACCCCTCAAATGAAACTAAGCACCCTGGAATTCTTTGACAAAGCTAAGCACCCTGAAATTCTTTGACAACTAAACTGCTGGTTATATGATGTTGGCCATATATATTGTACGTATATAATGTGAAGAAACGAGTGGTAGTACTGTACCAACTAAAAGATGAAATGTAAGAAATACTTGTATGTACGTACTGAAGAGTTAAAGTAACAAGAAGAAACATAACATAGTTCTGCTGGGGGCTCAGCACAACACACCCCTCAAATTAAATTAAGCACACCTGAGATTGAACTTTGCAACTATTCCGGTAGACACTGCATTAGAACCACCATGAGCAACGACACTGCCACCTTACTCGGAGTCCTCGTCCATGTCCTCGACTTCGTCCTTGTCCCTCTTCCTCTTGGCCGATACTTCTTTGCTTGAACCGCACACTTGGCTATTGCTCTTCATCCAACCCTTGTAGATATTGAAGCAAAGGTAGCCATCCATTGCAGCATACTGGATGTGGTCTATATATAGTACATTCCTCTGCCATGCATGACGATGAAACGTGTATGGAGGTTTCTCCAGTTTACCGTACGAAGGATGGACCATGGCTCCTGCCAGGGTCAGCATTGAAGGCTGAAGAGAGGACACCAGCCGATTCTTCTGGAGGTCGAAGGTGTTGCCTACAATGAGGCCTACCCGACGCAGGACTTCTTTGTCGTTACCAAAGTCTACAGTAACGAATTTGACTAGGTTGCTCCCGAGGAAGTCCTTAAAATCCTGACACTCAACGTCGGCATGGCATATGTGGTAGACCAAGCATAAGTCATGCACGGAAACCTGGATCATGGCGGGCTTCTTCCTCTCTTCGTCCTTTAGATCCTTCTCTCGTCCCAGGACTGTGGTGTACTCAACATCTAGCCCAGCGACCCACTCATCATCTGATTTTTCGAACATGAGTCTGAAGCGAGAAAGGCATCCTTTCACCGTCGCGGAAGAACGGGTGTAGATGACGTCGAACTCATCGCCGGTGATGGTTCTAACCTTGTACTCACTGCCGATCCTGGAGATTTGGGACGCCATGGATTTGGGAGGAGGGTTAGGATTAGTGGAACTGTCGTAATGTGAATGGACGGGATGGCTAGGAGCGAACCGCCATAGTATTGAAGGATGTGCGGGGACGAGTAGGTGCGAACTGCCAGCGTGCGAACGGCAGGGTAGTGGCTTTCCATTCTCCCATGATACGGGCTTCCGAGAGCCCTTGGATCTGAGATCGAACGGTTGCATGGCGTGATTCTAGACCTATGGGTGAATATCCTATCCCGGAGGGTTATTCTACAAATTTTCAGCAACTTAGCATGCGACTGTTTGATCTCAGATCCAAGGGCTGCTAGCAGCCTGTATCATGGTCGCGCCTACCACGACCGTCGCGTCGCTCGTGCAGTCGCGCCCTTGGAGATTTAACACGGTGCGTTAGGCTATCTGATGTTTGGCATGTTATACATAGTCATCACTTAGTCACGCATACTACAACAAGGTTGGCTATAAGTGTATTTTTTTACTCCTCTCTATCTCTTTCTTCGTACTCCCTCCGTCCCATAATATAAGAACGTTTTTGCCACTAGTGTTGTGCCAAAAACGTTCTTATATTATGGGACACAGGGAGTACTAGTATTTATTGCATTTGCCAAGGAGTGACCTCTTCCAATGAAATGGTGTTGCTAAGTTTGCTTCGTTTAATTAGCTATAGACTCAAAATTGTCTTTTCACCTAGGTACACGCGCTCAGCATCGTTTCTTCCCTGGGTCACCAAACTAGTCTCTCTCTTCTTGAATAACTTGCCACATTAGACTTTATGCCTATGTGGCAAGCTTAAGCACCTGTAGGAGCAAGTAAAATTAAGTACTCCCTCCTTTTCGGTTTATAGGGCTTATCTCAAAATTTTAGTTTTTCCATTTTATAAGGCTCAATTTGGTTGTTTTCCATCACATGTTCAGATTCCAAGGTGCATTAAATCATTGCATGCAAGTATTAAGAGAAAATTGACCAATGCATGTACTTTATGCATGCATGCATTGCAATTTATGCACTGATAAATATAATTTTTCGAGGAAAACAAGTGCATTAATTAGGTGCTTTTGCAAACTACAAAAATTATTCCACCATTCATCATCTACCTTGGTTGGTGAGATTTTTGAATTTAGCCCTATAAACCGAAAAGGAGGGAGTACAATAGTGCGCTTTACATGGCATTTTTGCATATGTGGAGGAAATAGAGGCAAGGAAAAAGTGAAGAAGTGGGCTCTCATGCAAGAGCCAGCCTCTACTACATGGTGGAGCACTGGGAGAGGCACCTGTATGGAGGTGGTGAGGAATCTGGGAGACTCACGCCGGTCGTAGCGCCACAGTCAAAATGATAATGGCAAGTCAAATCACGGGGCCCCACCTGTCCAGTAGTAACTCGCTGTCAAATCACACAACCCTATGTTTGCAGTAGCCTACTCCCTCGTCTTCTCGCGTCTCTGTCGAAGCGACTAAAGCGCTATGTTACAGTAACATATTATGTTACCACAAGCACCTCTTTCCTCATTAAATAGTTGCCACATAAGCAAAAATGTCTTGGGATGTGTTAAGTTACTACCTAAGTTACTCCCACTATGGCTAGCCTAAGAAACAACGTGAGAGTTAATGCACCACGCCTATGTGTTTACTATTTGGTTTTCGTAAGATGACTTAATACTCACCTAGACGGAGGGAGTATTCGACTTGAAAGCGGGCGGCGCAGTTCCCGATACAGCTTTAATGCAGACGAGGGAGGGAGTAGCGGTTCCCAATATGTTGAACGGCCAATGCATCCTCCTCAATTAATGCATGAGGGAAGTAATGGGAGGAGGTCCAGGAAAAGAGGTTGCACGATGTGAATGCAACGCAGTTTGCCCTCATTGCCCTCATATAAAGGCGCCCCTCCATTCCAATGCATCTACCACATCGTACGCACCTAAGCATTTGCCTAAGCACCTACACTAAGCGCAAAAGAGCTCACTCCAGACCCATGGCAGCGATGCGCGTGACTGGCCAGCGGTTGCGCCAGATGGTCCACGACGCCGGCCTGCGGCATGGCGCCGTGGATCGTCTCCAGACGGTGTTGGAGACCGGCTGGTGGATGGCCGCCGTCGACCCCAACTACGACTGTCAGTTGGACCAGATGATCATTGACACCAGCAACAAGTTCACCGTCATCAAGAAGCTCGCAGACGACATCGCCGTACTCCTCCAGCCCGCACGCCCGGGCTCCTCATTGCCTGCCATCCTAATCGGCCTCCATGGCCGGAACCTCTTTCAAGCACTGGTGGCCCTCCGACTGCCCGCCGACGCCATGAAGAATGTCCACCTGGATGTCGCGCTCGCCGCGAGGCGCCTCGCCCTGCAAGAATTCGTCGACCTACACATCCACGTGCACGAGCAAATCGTGTACATAGGTATCTACAATGCCAGTGAGGAAGCTACGAGGTTGGCCTTCCTCAACCGGCTGGAAGCCTTGGATGCCTTTGCTGAGAAGTGAAGGAAATATGCCCTAGAGGCAATAATAAAGTTATTATTTATTTCCTTACATGTCATGATAAATGTTTATTATTCATGCTAGAATTGTATTAACCGGAAACATAATACATGTGTGAATACATAGACAAACAGAGTGTCACTAGTATGCCTCTACTTGACTAGCTCATTAATCAAAGATGGTTATGTTTCCTAACCATGAACAAAGAGTTGTTATTTGATTAACGAGATCACATCATTAGTTGAATGATCTGATTGACATGACCCATTCCATTAGCATAGCACCCGATCGTTTAGTATGTTGCTATTGCTTTTATCCATGACTTATACATGTTCCTTTAACTATGAGATTATGCAACTCCCGTTTACCGTAGGAACACTTTGTGTGCTACCAAACGTCACAACGTAACTGAGTGATTATAAAGGTGCTCTACAGGTGTCTCCGAAAGTATTTGTTGGGTTGGCATATTTCGAGATTAGGATTTGTCACTCCGAATGTCGGAGAGGTATCTCAGGGCCTTCTCGGTAATGCACATCACATAAAGCCTTGCAAGCATTGCAACCAATGAGTTAGTTGCGAGATGATGTATTACGGAACGAGTAAAGAGACTTGCCGGTAAGGAGATTGAACTAGGTATTGGATACCGACGATCGAATCTCGGGCAAGTAACATACCGATGACAAAGGGAACAAATGTATGTTGTTATGCGGTCTGACCGATAAAGATCTTCGTAGAATATGTAGGAGCCAATATGGGCATCCAGGTCCCGCTATTGGTTATTGACCGGAGACGTGTCTCGGTCATGTCTACATTGTTCTCGAACCGTAGGGTCCGCACGCTTAAGGTTACGATGACAGTTATTATGAGTTTATGAGTTTTGATGTACCGAAGGAGTTCGGAGTCCCGGATGAGATCGGGGACATGACGAGGAGTCTCGAAATGGTCGAGACGTAAAGATCGATATATTGGACGACTATATTCGGACATCGGAAAGGTTCTGAGTGATTCGGGTATTTTCGGGAGTATCGGGGAGTTACGGGATTACGGGAGAATTAATGGGCCTTGATGGGCTTTAGTGGGAAGAGGAAAAGGCTGCTGCGCCCCCCCTCCCCTTTGGTCCGAATTGGACTAGGGAAAAGGGGGCCGGCCACCTCTCCTTCTCCTCCTATTCCTTCTCCCTTCCTCCCCTTTTGGTGGACTCCTACTAGGACTTGGAGTCCTAGTAGGACTCCACACCCTGGCGCGGCAAGCCTTAGCCGGCCTCCTCCTCCTCCATCCTTTATATACAGGGGCAGGGGGCACCCCATAGACACACAATTGATCATTGAGATCTTTCCTTAGCCGTGTGCGGTGCCCCCTTCCACCAAATTCCACCTCGGTCATATCGTTGCAGTGCTTAGGCGAAGCCCTGCGCCGGTAACACATCAAGATCGTCACCACGCCGTCGTGCTGACGGAACTCTTCCCCGACGCTTTGCTGGATCGGAGCCCGGGGATCGTCATCGTGCTGAACGTGTGCCAAGAACTCGGAGGTGCCGGAGTAACGGTGCTGTGATCGGTTGGATCGCGAGGAGAACGTACGACTACTTCCTCTACGTTGTGTCAACGCTTCCGCTTCGGTCTACGAGGGTACGTAGACAACACTCTCCCCTCTCGTTGCTATGCATCACCATGATCTTGCGTGTGCGTAGGAAATTTTTTGAAATTACTACGTTCCCCAATAGTGGCATCCGAGCCTAGGTTTTTTATGGTTTGATGTTATTTGCACGAGTAGAACACAAGTGAGTTGTGGACGATACAAGTCATACTGCCTACCAGCATGTCATACTTTGGTTCAGCGGTATTGTTGGACGAGACGATCCGGACCAACCTTACGCGTACGCTTACGCGAGACCGGTTCCCTCGACGTGCTTTGCACATAGATGGCTTGCGGAAGACTGTCTCTCCAACTTTAGTTGAACCAAGTGTGGCTACGCCCGGTCCTTGAGAAGGTTAAAACGGAGTCTATTTGACAAACTATCGTTGTGGTTTTGATGCGTAGGTAAGATGAGTTCTTGCTTAAGCCCGTAGCAGCCACGTAAAACTTGCAACAACAAAGTAGAGGACGTCTAACTTGTTTTTGCAGGGCATGTTGTGATGTGATATGGTCAAGACATGATGCTAAATTTTATTGTATGAGATGATCATGTTTTGTAACCGAGTTATCGGCAACTGGCAGGAGCCATATGGTTGTCGCTTTATTGTATGCAATGCAATCGCGATGTAATGCTTTACTTTATTACTAAGCGGTAGTGATAGTCGTGGAAGCATAAGATTGGCGAGACGACAACGATGCTACGATGGAGATCAAGGTGTCGCGCCGGTGACGATGGTGATCATGACGGTGCTTCGAAGATGGAGATCACAAGCACGAGATGATGATGGCCATATCATATCACTTATATTGATTGCATGTGATGTTTATCTTTTTATGCATCTTATCTTGCTTTGATTGACGGTAGCATTATAAGATGATCTCTCACTAAATTATCAAGAAGTGTTCTCCCTGAGTATGCACCGTTGCGAAAGTTCTTCATGCTGAGACACCACGTGATGATCGGGTGTGATAGGCTCTACGTTCAAATACAACGGGTGCAAAACAGTTGCACACGCGGAATACTCAGGTTATACTTGACGAGCCTAGCATATAACAGATATGGCCTCGGAACACGGAGACCGAAAGGTCGAGCGTGAATCATATAGTAGATATGATCAACATAGTGATGTTCACCATTGAAACTACTCCATCTCACGTGATGATCGGACATGGTTTAGTTGATTTGGATCACGTGATCACTTAGAAGATTAGAGGGATGTCTATCTAAGTGGGAGTTCTTAAGTAATATGATTAATTGAACTTTAATATTATCATGAACATTAGTCCTGGTAGTATTAGCATATCTATGTTGTAGATCAATAGCTCGCGTTGTTGCTTCCCTGTGTTTATTTTGATATGTTCCTAGAGAAAATTGTGTTGAAAAATGTTAGTAGCAATGATGCGGATTGGATCCGTGATCTGAGGTTTATCCTCATTGCTGCACAGAAGAATTATGTCCTTGATGCACCGCTAGGTGACGGACCTATTGCAGGAGCAGATGCAGACATTATGAACGTTTTGCTAGCTCAATATGATGACTACTTAATAGTTTAGTGCACCATGCTTAACTGCTTAGAATCGGGACTTCAAAGACGTTTTGGACGTCATGGAGCATATGAGATGTTCTAGGAGTTGAAGTTAATATTTCAAGCAAATACCCGAGTTGAGAGATATGAAGTCTCCAACAAGTTCTATAGCTAAAAGATGGAGGAGAATCGCTCAACTAGTGAGCATGTGCTCAGATTGTCTGGGTACTACAATCGCTTGAATCAAGTGGGAGTTAATCTTCCAGATAAGATAGTGATTGACAGAATTCTCTAGTCACCATCACCAAGTTAGTAGAACTTCGTGATGAACTATAATGTGCAAGGGATAACGGAAAATATTCCCAAGCTCTTCGCGATGCTAAAATCAGCGAAGGTAGAAATCAAAGAAAAACATCAAGTGTTGATGGTTGACAAGATCACTAGTTTCAAGAAAAGGGCAAAAGGAAAGAAGGGGAACTTCAAGAAGAACGGCAAGCAAGTTGCTGCTCAAGTGAAAAAGCCCAAGTATGGTCCTAAGCCTGAGACTAAGTGCTTCTACTGCAAAGGGACTGGTCACTGGAAGCGGAACTACCCCAAGTGATTGGCGGATAAGAAGGATGGCAAAGTGAACATAAGTATATTTGATATACATGTTATTGATGTGTACTTTACTAGTGTTCATAGCAACCCCTCAGTATTTGGTACTAGTTTAGTTGCTAAAATTTAGTAACTCGAAACGGGAGTTGCAGAATGAACAAAAACTAGTTAAAGGGCAAGGTGACGATGTGTGTTGGAAGTGGTTCCAAGATTGAAATGATCATCATCACACACTCCCTATACTTTCGGGATTAGTGTTGAAACTAAATAAGTGTTATTTGGTGTTTGCGTTGAGCATGAATATGATTTGATCATGTTAATTGCAATACAGTTATTCATTTAAGTTAGAGAACAATTGTTGTTCTGTTTACATGAATAAAACCTTCTATGGTCATACACACCAATGAAAATAGTTCATTGGATCTCGATCGTAGTGATACACATATTCATAATATTGAAACCAAAAAGATGCGAAGTTAATAATGATAGTGCAACCTATTTGTGGCACTGCCGTTTAGGTCATATTGGTGTAAAGCGCATGAAGAAACTCCATGCTGATGGAATTTTGGAATCACTTGATTATGAATCACTTGATGCTTGCGAACCATGCCTCTTGGGCAAGATGACTAAAACGCCGTTCTCCGGAACAATGGAGCAAGCAACAGATTTGTTGGAAATCATACATACTAATGTATATGGTCCGATGAATATTAAGGCTCGCGACAAGTATCATTATTTTCTAACCTTCACAGATGATTTGAGTAGATATGGGTATATCTACTTGATGAAACATAAGTCTGAAACGTTTGAAAAGTTCAAAGAATTTTAGAGTGAAGTGAAAATCATCGTGACAAGAAAATAAGGTTTCTACGATCTGATCGCGGATACAAATATTTGAGTTACGAGTTTGGTCTTCAATTAAAACAATGTGGAATAATTTCACAAATTCATGCCACCTGGAACACCACAGCATAATGGTGTGTCCGAGTGTCATAACAGTACTTTATTGGATATAGTACAATCTATGATGTCTCTTACCGATCTACCACTATCGTTTTTGGGGTTATGCATTAAAGACAACTGCATTCACGTTAAAAAGGGCACCATCTAAGTCCGTTGAGACGACACAATCTGAACTATGGTTTGGCAAGAAACCAAAGTTGTCGTTTCTTAAAGTTTGGGGTTGCGATGCTTATGTGAAAAAATTTCATCCTGATAAGCTCAAACCCAAATCGGAGAAATGTGTCTTCATAGGATACCCAAAGGAGACTGTTGGGTACACCTTCTATCACAGATCCGAATGCAAGACTTTTGTTGCTAAGAATGGATCCTTTCTAGAGAAGGAGTTTCTCTCGAAAGAAGTGAGTGGGAGGAAAGTAGAAAACTTGATAAGGTAATTGTACCTTCTCCCTTATTGGAAAGGAGTTCATCACAGAAATCTGTTCTTGTGAGTACTACACCAATTAGTGAGGAAGCTAATGATGATGATCATGTAACTTCAGATCAAGTTACTACTGAATCTCGTAGGTAAACTAGAGTGAGATCCGCAACAGAGTGGTACGGTAATCCTGTTCTGGAAGTCATGTTACTAGACCATGATGAACTTGCGAACTATGAGGAAGCGATGATGAGCCCAGATTCCGCGAAATGGTTAGAGGCCATGAAATCTGATATATGATCCATGTATGAGAACAAAGTATGGAATTTGATGGATTTGCCCGATGATCGGCAAGCCAAAGAAAATAAATGGATCTTGAAGAGGAAGACGGACACTGATAGTAGTGTTACTATCTACAAAGCTAGAATTGTCGCAAAAGGTTTTCGACAAGTTCAAGGTGTTGACTACGATGAGAGTTTCTCACTCGTATCTATGCTTAAGTCTGTCCGAATCATGTTAGCAATTGCCGCATTTTATGAAATCCGGCAAATGGATAAACAAAACTACATTCCTTAATGGATTTATTAAAGAAGAGTTGTATAAGATGCAACTAGAAGGTTTTGTCGATCCTGAAGGTGTTAACAAAATATGCAAGCTCCAGCGATCCATCTATGGACTGGTGCAAGCATCTCGGAGTTGGAATATACGCTTTGATAAGTTGATCAAAGCATATAGTTTTATACAGACTTGCGGTGAAGCCTGTATTTACAAGAAAGTGAGTGGGAGCACTACATCATTTCTGATAAGTATATGTAAATGACATATTATTGATCGGAAATAATGTAGAATTATTCTGTAAAGCATAAAGGAGTATTTGAAAGGAGTTTTTCGAAGAAGGACCTCGGTGAAGCTGCTTACATATTGAGCATCAAGAACTATAGAGATAGATCAAGACGCTTGATAAGTTTTTCAATAAGTACATACCTTGAAAGAATTTTGAAGTAGTTCAAAATGGAACAGTCAAAGAAAGAGTTCTTGCCTGTATTACAAGGTGTGAAATTGAGTAAGACTCAAAGCCCGACCACGGCAGATGATAGAAAGAGAATGAAAGTCATTTCCTATGCCTCAGCCATAGATTCTATAAAGTATGCCATGCTATGTACCAGATCTATTGTATACCCTACACTGTGTTAAGCAAGGGAGTACAATAGTGATCTAGGAAGTAGATCACTGGACATCGGTCAAAATTATCCTTAGTAAAATAAGGATATGTTTCTCGATTATGGATGTGACAAAAAAGGTTCGTCGTAAAAAGGTTACGTCGATGCAAGTTTTGACACTAATCTAGATGACTCTAAGTCTCAATCTAGATACATATTGAAAGTGGGAGCAATTAGCTAAAGTAGCTCCGTGCAGAGCATTGTAGACATAGAAAATTGCAAAATACATAACGGATCTGAATGTGGCAGACCCGTTGACTAAACTTCTCTCACAAGCAAAACATGATCACACCGTAGTACTCTTTGGGTGTTAATCACATAGCGATGTGAACTAGATTACTGAATCTAGTAAACCCTTTGGGTGTTGGTCACATATCGATGTGAACTATGGGTGTTAATCACATGATGATGTGAACTATTGCTATTAAATCACATGGCGATGTGAACTAGATTATTGACTCTAGTGCAAGTGGGAGACTGAAGGAAATATGCCCTAGAGGCAATAATAAAGTTATTATTTATTTCCTTACATGTCATGATAAATGTTTATTATTCATGCTAGAATTGTATTAACCGGAAACATAATACATGCGTGAATACATAGACGAACAGAGTGTCACTAGTATGCCTCTACTTGACTAGCTCATTAATCAAAGATGGTTATGTTTCCTAACCATGAACAAAGAGTTGTTATTTGATTAACGAGATCACATCATTAGTTGAATGATCTGATTGACATGACCCATTCCATTAGCATAGCACCCGATCGTTTAGTATGTTGCTATTGCTTTTATCCATGACTTATACATGTTCCTTTAACTATGAGATTATGCAACTCCCGTTTACCGTAGGAACACTTTGTGTGCTACCAAACGTCACAACGTAACTGAGTGATTATAAAGGTGCTCTACAGGTGTCTCCGAAAGTATTTGTTGGGTTGGCATATTTCGAGATTAGGATTTGTCACTCCGAATGTCGGAGAGGTATCTCAGGGCCTTCTCGGTAATGCACATCACATAAAGCCTTGCAAGCATTGCAACCAATGAGTTAGTTGCGAGATGATGTATTACGGAACGAGTAAAGAGACTTGCCGGTAACGAGATTGAACTAGGTATTGGATACCGACGATCGAATCTCGGGCAAGTAACATACCGATGACAAAGGGAACAAATGTATGTTGTTATGCGGTCTGACCGATAAAGATCTTCGTAGAATATGTAGGAGCCAATATGGGCATCCAGGTCCCGCTATTGGTTATTGACCGGAGACGTGTCTCGGTCATGTCTACATTGTTCTCGAACCGTAGGGTCCGCACGCTTAAGGTTACGATGACAGTTATTATGAGTTTATGAGGTTTGATGTACCGAAGGAGTTCGGAGTCCCGGATGAGATCGGGGACATGACGAGGAGTCTCGAAATGGTCGAGACGTAAAGATCGATATATTGGACGACTATATTCGGACATCGGAAAGGTTCTGAGTGATTCGGGTATTTTCGGGAGTATCAGGGAGTTACGGGATTACGGGAGAAGTAATGGGCCTTGATGGGCTTTAGTGGGAAGAGGAAAAGGCTGCTGCGCCCCCCTCCCCTTTGGTCCGAATTGGACTAGGGAAAAGGGGGCCGGCCACCTCTCCTTCTCCTCCTATTCCTTCTCCCTTCCTCCCCTTTTGGTGGACTCCTACTAGGACTTGGAGTCCTAGTAGGACTCCACACCCTGGCGCGGCAAGCCTTAGCCGGCCTCCTCCTCCTCCATCCTTTATATACAGGGGCAGGGGGCACCCCATAGACACACAATTGATCATTGAGATCTTTCCTTAGCCGTGTGCGGTGCCCCCTTCCACCAAATTCCACCTCGGTCATATCGTTGCAGTGCTTAGGCGAAGCCCTGCGCCGGTAACACATCAAGATCGTCACCACGCCGTCGTGCTGACGGAACTCTTCCCCGACGCTTTGCTGGATCGGAGCCCGGGGATCGTCATCGTGCTGAACGTGTGCCAAGAACTCGGAGGTGCCGGAGTAACGGTGCTGTGATCGGTTGGATCGCGAGGAGAACATACGACTACTTCCTCTACGTTGTGTCAACGCTTCCGCTTCGGTCTACGAGGGTACGTAGACAACACTCTCCCCTCTCGTTGCTATGCATCACCATGATCTTGCGTGTGCGTAGGAATTTTTTTGAAATTACTACGTTCCCCAACAAGAAGCACCTCAACCTCGCCACAAAAGCCGCCGCTCCTTAGCCGCCGGTCGGTGGCCCGGCGCACTAAGTTGAGGAGGAGGAGGTCGTACGTTCGTGGATCCATCTTTCTTCTTGCCTTCTGTAACCAACACTGCGATCGCATCATCGTGGCCTTAATTCTTATTATGCTGTTGCATTCTCGTTCCAGTCAATACCGACATGTGCGATCCCTTTGCTTAATTATATGCATCACTGTAACTAGTACTCGATCCGTCAATTTATAAGTTGTGCTTACCTTTTCCATCAACTTCGTGCAACGCACGGGCATATTGCTAGAAACACTAGAATATGTCTATATAATCCGTATGTGATAGTCCATTTGAAATCTCAAAAAAGAAAAATATTTAGGTATAGAGGGAGTAATATATTAGGAGTATATCATGCACACAAAGGCAGAGGAGCGGTGGGGCCGAGAGGGATGAGGGGCACGTCAAGGGGATGAGGATCCCCTGACGCGAATGATCCTACCATTCTGTCACTGACATGTGGGACCCATAAGCGTGGGTCCCACCTATCAGCGAAGGAAAGGCAGGGCAAGGCAGTGATAGCCACGTCAGAGGATCCATGTCCACGTCGGGGGACGTCGTGCCGTGGGTTGGAGCGGTGTCGTGGGAATCGCGTGTGGGTGTGGCAGTGGTAGAAACAAGAAACATGATGGTCGCCGTGGTTCAACTTCCATGGACAAGCTGTCATGTCTGCTGAGACATGTACATCAAAACTAGAGTGTTTATATTTCAAGCACGTGAACAAGTATTATTCTACTACTTTGGATCCAGTGCAACGCACGTGCCAACACATTGGTAGTAGTAGTGTCCATCTCTATATCTAGAGGCCTTCCCTCGTTCATCCCTTTCTCTCACAAGATAAACTACTCATACAAATGCATCTTGATGTTCCGTGTAACACACGAGGATGTTTCCTTGGGGGTCTCTCCAGTGCGGCGTGGCCGTAATTGCAAGTTGACGCCCCTTGAGATGCCGACGTTGAGGGGCACTCGGATTTCCTCCGATGAGCAGGTAAGATGAGTTTGATCACGTAGTAAATGCATTCTAAAGACTACTTCCGTGTCCATTTCCTAATTCTCCCCCTGCCCACTGTTTCACAGGTTAGGCTCGGTGCAAGTGGAGATTGGCTTGCATATGTACGGGAGGGTACAAACATCAATTTGCACAACATTTACAACGGTGACACCATTCCCATTGAACCTTTGTCCAACATTGGGATCAGCCATGCAACGAGCCACCGCATGAATTGGTACGATGGAACCACGGTGAGATTGAAAAAGAAAGCACGAACCTTGCACATGGCGGTCAAAGGCGGACCATGCTGTCTGCGGCCGATTTGTTGCCGTACGAGTAGGAAGACGCTGTGCTCCTTTCTAACCGCATCTTCGCAGTGACAAACCAGGGGACTTATTTTGTATGGACACATCCTACGATATACTCCCTCTCTCCCAGTTTATTTGTTTTGAATCTTTTCGTTTTATAAGTTTCAAATTCAAATTTAGAGCTCCCCATCACATGTTGAGATTACAATGTCCATTAAATCGTTACGTGCATGTATAGTAAAGAAACAAATCTCGAGTTTGGCACGAGTTCGTGCTGCGGGAGCACCACAAGCCCTGGCACAGGAGTTACATTTCCCTCTCAGGGCCGTCGGGACTGAGCTTCAGCGCCTTACTACACCTACCTTTGAGTCAATAACATGTGGACCCGATAGGTGACTGGTCCACATGTAATGCTCCCGTAGGCAGAGGGGCAGTGGGGCCAAGAGGGGTGAGCCGCAGGTCGGGGGACGTGTGGTTTCATGGGTTCGAGCGGCGTCGTGGGGATCGCGAGTGGCTGTGGTAGAAACTTGATGCTCGCCGCATTTTAGGTGGCCCACATGTCATGCACACAAAGGCAGAGGGGCAGTGCGGCCAAGAGGGGTGAGGCGCATGTCAGGGGGCGTGGTGCCGTGGGTTGGAGAGGCGTCATGGGAATCGCGAGATGAAACGTGATGGTCGTCGTAGTTGAACTTCCATGGACAAGTTGTCATGTCTACGGACACATGCACTGCATACCGATCACTGGAAGGAGTAACAGAGAAAGCTATATATGCGGATAAATAGTCCCTTATAGTCAAGCGGACCCACGCTACTACTCTGTTCCAAAGACATGCACACCATCGAAATAGTCCATCTATATCAATATACACCGAGAGGGAATAATTTTTTTACAAGAGAGGAAATAATTCATCCATCCATAATGCCCTCCTGCTGGTGCAGCCTTTTCTTCTTCTCATTCTCTGTGGGAGATGGCTTCGCAACAAGCTCTTTGGACCTCGCAGCTATCTCGAAACTCACACGGGCATCGAGGGCAGCATATTTTATCCGCTCATACGTCAAGGGATAATTCTCCCATCCAGACGACCTTAATGCCACCGTCTCGTCACCCTTCTGAAGATTTGTACCGAGCACAAAATTTGCTACGTCAAATAGGGATGGTGTCTGTTTATCACAAACTTCTACAGGAATTTTGATTCTGGTTTGTAGGTCAGCGATGCTTTTCAAATCAAGGTTGTACGGCTCCAGCTTATGTTTGTCCCCTTTGATGGCTGCCCCACAGAAGTATACGTCCTCCCGAGACAAGAAATCGTGAAGCTCACCTGGTATGGAGGGCGAGTGTATGATGTGGTACACCAAAACATCATCTTCGAGTCACAGCTGAAGGACGGCGGCGCGCTGGATCTTCCCAGGGACATGCTCCGTGTACTCTGCGTCGAGACCGATGACCCTCGTCTCTACCTTTTCGAGGGAGTTGGATACATTGTTGATCCACTGCCGAACAACCCTTGGGTGGACGGTGACGGTGGCAACTATGCGCATCGAGCCTTCGACGAGGACATGTTGGATGCTAAAAACCTGCATCTCGATCTCTTTCGCCATTTGGAACCGCTGGAACGGAGGGCTATGGTTTGGAGAATTAGGATTAGATGGCTAGTCTAACTGAAGTAGTAGATGATTATTTAAAGAGGTTAAAACAATGTGAACGCAATAGGGTTTGGATGCAAATGAAGACGAAGGGGAGGTGAAGAAGCCGAGGAGAATCGGTTCCTGATGGAGAAGGAGTAAATGGGAGAAGTGGCGTGCAGGCACTTGATTAGACGGCTAGGTAGACTAAACGAAAAGGCTATGCGGGTAGACTGATGAGTCGTACCTGTTCGTGTACGTGCCCATCCTTCCTGATAGGTGGGACCTATGCAAACAGATAAAAAAATGTGTCGTAGTTTTTTTGAGCGCGTGAGTGGGAGACAGAACATTCTCTGGTTAAGGAATACTCCCTCCGTTTAGGTGAGTATAAGTCACCTCATGAAAATCAGGTTTTCCCAAAACCTTTAGGCGTGGAGCATTAACTTCCTGCTCGATCCCCTCCCAGCCTCTTTATCCAGCGTTCTCTTCCTCTGCTGCCGCATTCTACCTTTCCATTTTTCCTCTTCTCAAGTGTGGAACGATCTGCATGCCGTCCGTGATGCACCAGAACGACCACTGCATGCATCGCGGCAGAGCGTTGATCAGGCATGCACGAGAATTTGGTTCTACTCGCAATATGGATGATACATGAACGATGAAGTGAACATGCATGCTAGCACGGGAGACCTATTTACGCTATACAATACTGGAGTACTCATGTACCTACTACTACTACTACTACTACTACTACTACTACTACTACTACTACTACTACTACTAGTAGTAGTAGTAGTAGTAGTAGTAGTAGTAGTAGTAGTAGTAGTAGTAGTAGTAGTAGTAGTAGTAGTAGTAGTAGTAGTAGTAGTAGTAGTAGTAGTAGTAGTAGTAGTAGTAGTAGTAGTAGTAGTAGTAGTAGTAGTAGTAGTAGTAGTAGTAGTAGTAGTACAACTGTGGTACACTTGATGGTCAAAATACTATTCATCCGGTCCTCACAGTGAAGTGACAACACCCTGCGCCTAACACTAGTCCAGGCGGCGTGTTCGGGTTACCAAAGTCAGCCTCACCCTATGCACAGTGCAGTATGTCACCGCCGCTGTACAGCACATTGGCGCCTCGCCTCGTCTCCCTCTCCGCTCCCATAGCACCACTCCATCTCCTTCTCCGTCTCCATCTCACTGTGCCCCCGTGTACCGTCGCCTCACTCGCCTCCCTAGTACCACTATTCCCTCGCTAGCCGCTCCAGCACCGACATCCTTCTCCCCCGTAAATCAAGCCCCTTCCAAACTCCACCATGGCCGAACGCGAACCGCGCAGCATCCATATGAGCCGCGATTGGAGCAATCTCCCTAGTGACATCCTCGATCTCTGTTGTTCGTGTATGGATATGTTGAGCGCCCTGTGGCTGGCTGCATGCTCGAGGGACATGCACACGGCCATCATCGAAGCGAGGCCTAAGCTTTTCAAGACACCCTGCTTACTGCTATCTAGTCTTGCGAGATTCGCTCACCATGATACGGAGGCGTGCATGATGCCCCTCGACTTCAATCCGATCTCCATTAGCCGAAACTTCTTTGCAGGTATGTAGTGGGTCGTAGTACATCATGTCCCTCGACATCGATCCAATCACCATCGCCCGAAACTTCTTGGCAGTCATGTACTGGGTCGGCATGAACTCCCATTGGATGTCTGCCTTCAGAGAAGATGGTAAAAAGTTGGTGCTCGTGAACTTCCAGACCTCCCATGAGATTATCCTTCCTCCGTTGGATTATATAGAGTATTATCATCGCGGTCCAAGTAATCTAGATTACTACGTCAGTTGGACGGACCTTGTTTTGCAGAAGATTGTAATCTGCCAAGTGCCCACACGACATGCGAATTACGCAGACTTCAAGCTAATTGCCTTGTTCGACCGCGGACTCGCCTATCTTTACGCCGGTGCCTTCTTTAGCTGGAGACAATTTGGCTCGCAGTGGATCATCGTCAAAGCTGATACACACTTCTGTGATGCTATTGAACACAATGGCATCATCTACGCGATCGACAAAGCAGATGGCACCACGTATTGCTGGGACGGCGCCTGTAAGTTGTTTCCTCTCATGTTAGTTTCCTCATTTTCATGATGTAGAAACATGCACCACACTGTTGGTTTCATCTAACCATACATTAGGGGAGTAATTGTGCATATGGAGAACTCTATTTGGAAGTAGTGAAATCCTGCAATGCTTACCATGTGTACATACCTATATTCGCCCTTCAGCAATCAATGGCTAGAATAATATCCTCACAAAATTTTTGCCCTCAGAACACGAGTATATAACAATGCATGGTCTGTTAGTTACCTTGAAGAATTTGTTTGTGAGGACAGAACATGATTACATAACATGCATGACATGGTAGTTTCCTGTGAAGAATCGATTACGAGATAACATGAGTATAACCATGCATGGCACTTCTATATTTTCGAACCCAGTATACATTTCCCTGTATTTTCCTCCCAGTTCCAACAGGGACATATCAATGTTGTTTCTTGCATTATCCTACTCATACTCTGAACAATGCTGATCTTACATTAACAATGCCTGTCCTTTTTGATATGATGTAGTGTCCCTACAGTTACTGCCCTTTGTAATCACACCACCTTTGCCAAAAACAGGGAAGCACAATTGGTTCCTCGCTCGATCAGACGACGGCAAAAGACTGATGATCATTCGGACACATGAGCCGGAAAAGTTATATTGCAAAAACCCCACTGTATACAAGCACCGTGTAATACGTGAGTATCTGGACAGTGGCTGTTACGTCTATGAGCAGGATACCAGCTTGTTGGGGCCTTTAGGATTTTTTAGTTGTAGGCGGGTAAACAGCCTTGGTTCACACTCTTTGTTTCTCGGACTCAATTATCCGATTAACCAGGAGATCACCATTGGCAAGGACCTTGATGGCAGAGAGGCTCTGTTTGCTATGGAAAACTGTGTCTACACAGTGAGCCCTAGGAGTTCGGGAGCAAACTCCCCTGATTGTCAACGATATAGCCTGGAGCCAAAAGAAGGTGAGAATGACAAAGGCATCCGGATTAACTTTGATCCTTGGATGTCTCAATTACGACAGGCAGTGATGTGGTTCGAGCCTTCAGGTTGATAGGTAATTGGGCAGTTGCATCAAAAGGGTGGAGTACTGGTGTCTCCGGATCACTGGTCGGTGAAGCGGGGCTGCAAATTATGATTGTGTTGGATCATCTCTTTGAATGACTTTGTTGTCTTTGCTGCTGGTTCTAGATGGGTAGTTCTTTCTTTTATTATGCATATTCCTTGTCATTTGGTCATCCACGTCTATGTCACTCTTACTATGTAATAGTTGCTTCTGTTTAGAATGCCATTCTTTTCTGAATCACGAGAGTCTGAGCGCTGCAGATGGGTGCGTTTTGGTGGTGTAGCAAGACTTCTTATGAACTATCATGTCTTGCTGTTTATGTCAGTAGTAGTCACTAGTCAGTGTTTGAATGTTGTATATATCGTTGTTTCAAACTGTTTATTGTCTCGAACTAATGGTGGGCTAAATGAGGGCATCACCATTCTCCAGTGTTTAGAGTATATATATCCTTTTTCAAGTTATATAATTTGAGCTCAGTGTCTTTTCGATGATGTACACTTGTTTGGGCCAGTGAGGTGTCGTTGAATATGGGACGAGTAGTAACACAATGCCAAACATGTCAATTATGACTCTCAGGCCGGGCTCTCAAAAGATCCTGAAAAAAGGCCAGGCTCTCCAAAAAAGAAAGAATAAGGACTCGTAGGCCGACATGTGGGCGCCACCGGTGTTTTCGTGCGCTTGCGCGCCGAGAGCATATTGGCGCGTGCTCGAAATTCATGCTACCTTTTCATCCCTAGTCTCCCGCCCCTCCCCCATCTCTGGAATCTCGATTCCTACTCCAGTTCCCCCAAATCCCCCTCTTGTACTCCCTGTACTCAAGCGCACTATCATGTCGCCGGTCAACGCGGATCTCCGAGCTAGAGATCCTGAGGTCCGTCCTGCCTTCGGTCGCTGCATGCTGTCGCTCAACAGTGGCATGGCGGCGCTTGACGACCAGTTTGCCGGCAAAGTGCTGATGGTAACCATCAACGGCGACCGGCCTCCCCTCTCGCCGGATGACCTTGTCAAAGCTCTTGGCATTGTGCACGACATCCAAATAAGTGACTTTCTCGTCGAAGTCTGTCCGCCACCGGCTGATTTCTTCGTCAGGTTCTGGACAACATTCGACTGCAGTCGTGTGTTCGAATCTTCCTGGTGTTTGTTCTGCGATGGCGCCTGGTGAGCTTTGATCGATGGCACCCAGGATGGGGCTCGGTGCCCTCCGAGCTTGAGTTTTTAACAAAGCTTACCTTCCACGGCATGCCTCGACGTGCTTGGAACAGCGAGTCCATGAACGAGCTTATCAACGACCTTGGAGGTGAGCTCGTAAGTATGTTTGTTCCTCCAGACAGCTGGGCTCTGACGGTTATGGCATGGATGAAGAAGCCGTCCACCATACCGAAGGTGATTGGTGTTGAGATACCGGTACAGGAAACGGGGTTGTACTATTCGTCGCCACAAAGGCCGTCGCGGACCACGTTAGGGATGTACCTGTATCGACTGTTCGTGCATGTCGAAGAAGTGGTCAATCCATCAATCGAAGTCCTGCCGCCGCCGCTGGTGCCAGGGTCCGTCGACGACGTCCATTACAGGAGTCAACGTTAGACTTTCCCCGTGTTGCTCGGAACGATGTGGCACAGTGCCTACTCCATCGTGCGGCGGAGGCCACTGCTTCTTTGGGAGAAGAGGCAGGGCAGCCTGCCTGGATGTGCTCTAATTTGAGGTAACAACTGAATCTTGTCAGATACTAGTTAAATCCGAGCTATGGGTGTGAAGCACTGATATGCCAGTACATTTGATTGTGACCTGTTCTAATTTTGTACCTGAACTTTTTTTTATAAAGGGTTGTACGTCAACTTAATGTGCTAGCAGAACTTATTGTGTTGTCTGTCTGTTTTCTTTGCACAACATTCAAAATATTTCCCCGTCATAGATAAAGACGATGAACCGTTATGTACGACTTCGTTGGTTTCAACATAGCCCTTCCCGTAGCGATCCACTGCTTCCATCCTGATTGTGCTGCCTGCGTGAAATTTTTGTATGCAAGTTCAATGTGCTATGATATTCTATATGATTGTGTGAACTATATAAGTTTTTACTGAGCATCAGCAATGCATATGGATGAAAAATGTATTTACGAGCATCGGCCGATGGGTCTCTCTCTCTCTCTCTCTCTCACACACACACACACGCACAAGAGGGACCCGTTGAATTATTTATTTGCTCGTGACAACTTTTAATTAGGTTCCACTTTAATCTAACTTTTTTCTTAAGTTATTAATTGAGCTTAGTGACTTCAAAAAGTTGTACAGAAGCCTTGTTTGGGCCTCTCCGGCGTCGCTGAATGTGGGCTGAGTAACCATGTTAGGTTGTACTGTACTACACATGCCTTTTGTAACACCCCGGATGTAACTTGCCATTTTCGGCTATGTGATATGATATTTCCTCCGCGGTTGGGTTTCCCTTCGTTTTGCATTTTGTTCATGTCATGCATTTCATATCATGTCATCATGTGCATCGCATTCGCATACGTGTTCGTCTCATGAATCCGAACTTTTTCCCCGTTGTCCGTTTTGCAATCCGGCGCTCCTATGTCCCCCGGCGTCCCCTTTTACATTTCGTCGTGTGCGGGTATTAAACATTCTTGGAATGGACCGAGGTTTGTCAGGCGGCCTTGGTTTAGCACCGGTAGACCGCCTGTCAAGTTTCGGGTCAATCGGAGTTCGTTTGGTACTCCAACGGTTAACCGGGTAACCGTGAAGGCCTCGTGTGTGTTGCAGCCCAACACCCCTTCAAAACAGCCCAATAACCTATCTAAGCCACTCCCATGTCCACCGCCGTTCGATCACGATCGCGTGGCCGAAAACCGCACTCCATTTGGAGCTTCCTAGCCCCCTCTACCTATAAATATCCCTTCTCCCCCGAAATCCCGGGTCAAAACTACCCTAACCCTAGTCTTTTCCCCTCCCACCGCCGCCGGACAAAGATCCGGGCGAACGGACGTGTCCGCCCGCGCGCCCGGCGAATCTTGCCGCGCCACGTGTCCGCGCCGCCGCCCGTACCGCGCCGGCTCGCCGGGGCCCGAGGCCGGCCCCCCGGCCCGCGGTCGCGCCGCCCGCGCCCGGGCGCCTCCCCGCGCCGCGCTCCTGCGCCAGCTCCGCCCCGCCGCCGTCAGCCGCCGCTCCGCCCGGCCGGCCCCGCCGCGCGCCGCCCGCCGACGCCGACGCCGCTCGCCGACGCCGCCGCCGCCCGCCGCCGCCCGCCGACTCCCGGCGCCGCGCGCGCCTCCTCCTCCTCCAGATCCGGCCCGGGGACGGCCGGATCCGCCTCGCCGCCGCCTCCCCGAGCTACTCCGGCGTGATCCCGGCGTTCCTCGAAGTCCGCGCCGACGGTTGACTTTTCTTCCCCCTCGTTTTCTGCCAAGTCCCGGAGATATTTTGCATTACTGTCACATGTTCATTGCATCATAACTTGCTGTATATTGCTCCGTTTCATGCGTATAATATGTCAAATTGTTCGTCTCGAAGAGTACATCATTACATTCCAATGCATCATTTTCATTTGAGTTTATCTTGATGCCTGAAATGCTGTTGGAAGAGGGCTATGTGATGTATGTTTCTGATTCTTATCACAACATGCACTTTTGTCATTTTTGCCATGATTGATGTGTGCACCCTATGAAGTTGAGTCTTACATGAGTTTTGTAATATGCCATGTTACCTTTCCAGAGAATTATGCCATGTATTTTTGTGGTCTTTGTGGTGACTAGCACAAGCATGCAAACTAGGGTACTTAATGTTGCTGATTTCAGAGACTTGGTAATTTCACCAAGTCCCTGCCTGCTGTTATTTTTATGCCATGTGTTCTTGTTGTTTCCGAGAGATCTATGCCTCTTTTGAGCATTATCAGTAAGAGTGTTTTTAGCATATGGATTTTCTCTATCCATCCATGCCTTTTTTTGTATTTATGGAGTGCCATAGCTTGAGTCAATCGAGCTCTACTTTTGCTATAAAATGTTGCTGGCAGATTGTTTACATGTTATTCGATTTTGCCAAGCTTGGTGTAGTTGATCCTTGCATGCTATGATGTTGTTATTGCCATGTATAGCTTCTATGCCATGTCTTCTTGATGTATGTATGCTTAGTTTATCATGTAATGCTCTGTAGTGAGTGCATCGAGCTCAAGAACATGCCTACTTGTTATCTGTTTTGACATGTCCAGTTTTTTCTGCTAAGTCTGAAACCTGTAACGAAACTTGCTTAATTGATATGGGTGTTATCATATTTTCGGATCCTTTTTGGCTTATGGTCAGTAAAGGACTTTTGTTAAGTGCTTTGATTAGATTCATGCCATGCCTTACTTTGCTATGTCCTATTCCTGTAGCATGTTGTTTCATTGCTCTAAACATGTCATCCTGATGTTAATTTCTGCTATGTTGTTATTTTCACTTAAGTCTGTGAACCTGTTATCTTTTGCACTTTTGCCATGCTTGTTTGAACCTGTTGTGCTGTGTTTTAGCCGTAGCTCAGTGTTCATCTTTTGTCAAGCTTCTTGTGTATATTACTGTTATATGCTTTGTTGATATGTTTGGGTGCAGTAGATTAATTTCTTGTTGCTTGCCAAGTAGCATCATGCTGTTAATGGCAGATTCTTGTCATTCTTGTATTGCTCGTCATTTGCAAACCGTGCATCCGATTCCGGTGATCCTTATATCGATTTCAACCAGAATCACCTCACCAATCCAGTGGAATACTTGGTTTGCCAAGATTATGCCTTGTTCATCTTTTCCTTCCGGAGCACGCATAGGCATTGCATACCACATCTCGCATATCATGCCTTGTTTTGCATCATGTTGTTTGCGCATTGCATCGTGGTTGATATTTGTTCCTTTGCTTGTTCTCTTGTCTTGGGTAGAGCCGGGAGACGAGTACGTGAATGAGGAACATGTCGAGAACGCTTTCGAGGTCCAAGCTTTCGACAACTCTGAGAACCTTGCAGGCAAGATGACCATACCCTCGAAATCACTTCTATCTTTGCTTGCTAGATGCTCGCTCTTTTGATATGCCTATGCTGCGATACCTACCACTTGCTATATCATGCCACCCATATTGCCATGTCAGCCCCTAGCCATCCATGTCCTAGCAAACCATTGATTGGCTATGTTACCGCTTTGCTCAGCCCCTCTTATAGCGTTGCTAGTTGCAGGTGAAGATGAAGTTTGTTCCTTGTTGGAACATGGACTTGTTGTTCCTTGTTGGAACATGGTTACTTGTTGGGATATCACAATACCTCTTATTTAATTAATGCATCTATATACTTGGTAAAGGGTGGAAGGCTCGGCCTTATGCCTGGTGTTTTGTTCCACTCTTGCCACCCTAGTTTCCGTCATACCGGTGTTATGTTCCCAGATTTTGCATTCCTTACACGGTTGGGTGATTTATGGGACCCCCTTGACAGTTCGCTTTGAATAAGACTCTTCCGGCAAGGCCCAACATTGGTTTTACCATTTTCCTACCACCTACCACTTTTCCCTTGGGTTTTCGCGAGCCCGAGGGTCATCTTTATTTTAGCCCCCCGGACCAGTGCTCCTCTGGGTGCTGGCCCAAAACGAGCAGACTGCGGGGCCACCGCGAGGAAACTCGAGGCTTGGTTTTACTCGTAGGATGTCTCATCCGGATGTGCCCTGAGACCGAGATATGTGCAACTCCTATCAAGATTTGTCGGCACAATCGGGCGGCTTTGCTGGACTTGTTTTATTGCTGTCGAAATGTCTTGTAGTCCGGGATTCCGAGACTGATCGGGTCTTCCCGGTAGAAGGAATATCCTTTGTTGACCGTGAGAGCTTATAATGGGCTAAGTTGGGACACCCCTGCAGGGTATTATCTTTCAAAAGCCGTGCCCGCGATTATGAGGCAGATGGGAATTTGTTGATGTCCGGTTGTAGAAAACCCAAAGTCGACCTTAATTAAAACACATCAACCGCGTGTGTAACCGTGATGGTCTCTTCTCGGCGGGGTCCGACAGGTGAACACGATGTTGGAGTTATGTTTGACGTAGGTTGTTCTAGGATCACTTCTTGATCACTTCTAGCTTCACGACCGTGCTTTGCTTCTCTTCTCGCTCTCTTTTGCGTTGTAGCCACCATATATGCTAGTCGTTTGCTGCAGCTCCACCTCACAATCCTTTCCTACCTATAAGCTTAAATAGTCTTGATCTCGCGGGTGTGAGATTGCTGAGTCCCCGTGAATCACAAATTCTACCACAACAGTTGTAGGTACCAACGATGCCAGTGCAGATGACGCGACCGAGCTCACTTGGGAGTTCGATGAGGAACGTGGCCGTTACTATGTGTCTTTTCCAGATGATCAGTAGTGGAGCCCAGTTGGGGTGATCCGAGGATCTATGTAGCGTTTGGGGTAGTCTTCTTTCATTTTGGTACCGTAGTCGGACCTTGAGTGTAATCTGGATGATGAATGTTTATTTATGTATTGTGTGAAGGGGCGACTTTAAGCCAACTATGTATCTTTTCCCCTTATGTATTACATGGGTTGTGTGAAGATTACCTCACTTGCGACATTGCTTTCAATGCGGTTATGCCTCTAAGTCGTGCCTCGACACGTGGGAGATATAGCCGCATCGAGGGCGTCACAAGTTGGTAATCAGAGCCTTCCCCGACCTTAGGAGCCCCCACTGATTGATCGTTTTTGGTGGCCGAGTTGTGTCTAGAAAAATGTTTTGAGTCATTTAGGAATTATATATCGGAGAGATTAGGAATTATTTTTACTTCCCAGTCTCCTCATCACTGTGGTAAGGCATCCTGACGTAGAGTTTTGACTCTACTCTTCTCAAATTTCACTAATTTTTTTTAGGATCACGCGGGTATTTTAGAATCGTTCTGATGGTTTTATGATGACAACATTGTCTTGGTTGCCTCCCGTCAGCAGGGGTTTTAGAGGAGGTGTCCCGGGGAGTTGAGCTCCGAGGTGTTGTCGTCATAATTTTATCGTTGCAGTTCTGGAATACCTGAGTTTAGTACGCCGACATCGAAAATCTCTTTTGTACAGTTGTTGGTGAGATAACCCTGATAGCTCAGTACTGAGGCGAGTGCGGGAGTATTGCCATGACTTGTATAACGGATGCTTTTCGAAGGTTGAGGTAGATGATTTCCGAGGATTTCTTGGTTATGTGTTGAAGGATGGATACAGCTGGATCTAGGTATTGTTAGTTTGGGTGATATATTTTGTTTCCCCTGTATCCCCAACACCTGATTGCATAACCAGAAAGTTTCGGGAGTTTGTAAGTGGGAATTCATGTAGCTTTAGTACTTCTTCCGCAGATATTTGGTTTGTGATTGGGTAATCCTTACCAAGTATTTGTTCACATCCGTACCTTGTTGATTTTATTTCATACCTCTTATCTAAGTGGCTTCTCAGCTTATGGAAGTGTGATGCTTTACTTTGGAATTCATTCGTTCATTCTCGTTCGAATGTTTATTGTGAAGACTATATGTTGCAATTTCTTTCCTTTGATTCAGCTTGAATATATATCTGTCAAGATGCTAATGGATGTCACCCTCTTCAGGATGGCTCCGCCAACACGTCAGAATCCGGAACGCAATGAAGGAAGTCAGGCTAACCCTCCGCCACCACCTCCGCCTCCGGAGGCTTGGCAAGCCCTGATGACTGCCACAAATGCCAACGCTCAGATTCTGATTCAGCTCTTGCAAGATCGCAACCAAGGGCAAGATAATCAAGGGAATCAAGGCCAAGGCAACAATCAGCCGCACTTTGCTTCACTCAATCAGTTCCTTGCTAATCAGCCAAAGACCTTCAGCTACTGTGTCGAGGCCACAGACGCCGATGATTGGCTCGTGGACATCAGCAAGCATTTCGAGTGCAGCAATGTCAGACCTGAGGACTTTGTCAAGTTTGCCTCTTTTCAACTCAAAGATCAAGCTGCTGAGTGGTTCCAGCAATACAAAGATTCCAGAGGAGGTCATGTCATTACCTGGGATGATTTCCGCCGTGACTTCAAAGCTCACCACATTCCAGAAAGTGTTGTTGAGCTTAAGCGTGAGGAGTTCCGCAATCTCAAGCAAGGCACCATGTCTGTGTATCAATACAGCACTCAGTTCCAGAAGCTCTGTCGTTTTGCGAGGCAAGACATCCCTGATGAGAAGAGTATGATCTACCAATTCAGGCGTGGCCTCAGAGAAGATCTACAACTTGCTCTCGTGCTTTTCGAGCCATTAAAGTATGATGAATTCTACAACATGGCGCTGAAACAAGAAGCTGCTCAGCTCAAGTGTGAGGCTTCTAAGAAGAGAGTCAGAGACGCAGTTCAGTCTTCTTCTTCCTCACTTGTGGCAGCTAAGCAACAAAATTTCTGGTTGCCTCCTCCTCCTCCGTTCCGTCAGCCTTATCAGCAGAAGAACTCAGGTGGTCGTGGATCTTCCCACCCACCCAACCCTGGTTATCAGAACAAGTCTCAGAATCAAGCTCCAAGGCCAAGTGCTCCTTACCATCGTCCGCTCTCAGAGGTGACTTGTAACAAATGTCAGCAGAAGGGTCACTATGCGAACAAGTGCTTCAACCAAAGGCGCCTTCCGCCTCCTCCTCCTGTGAAATCTTCCAGCAATGCAGTGGTCAAGCATAATCCTAAGCATGCCAAGGTGAACATGATGAATGCAGCTCAAGCGAAGGATTCTTCTGAAGTGATCATGGGTAATCTTCCTGTTAATGATATTCCTGCAAAAGTCTTATTCGATACCGGTGCATCGCATTCTTTCATGTCATATCCTTTTGCATCGAAGCACAACGTGGAGACAGAGATTTTGTCCAAAGTTATGCAAGTTGTTTCTCCTGGAAAGCTATTGACTTCTAGTTTAGTTGCTCCCGATGTTTCCATCAAGATGGGCGACTATAGATTCTTGTCTAAACCAATGGTTCTTGGTGACTCTGATATTGATCTTATTCTCGGGATGGACTGGCTTTCTAAGCACAAGGCTCAGCTTGATTGTGCTGCCAGGGAAATCATATTGACTCACTCTTCTAACAATGTGATCATCTATGCCTCTCGTGATGATACCATTCGGTTGTTTTCTCTCAATGAGAATGGTGAAATGGAGGCTATCTCTCAGATTCCAGTCGTTTGTGAGTACCAAGATGTTTTTCCAGAAGAGCTTCCGGGTATGCCTCCCCGCCGGCCAGTTGAATTCGTTATTGATCTTGAGCCTGGCACGGAACCCGTTTGCAAGCGTCCTTACAAGCTTGGACCAGATGAGTTGAAGGAATTGAAGAAACAACTCGATAAACAAGAGCGTCTGGGTCTGATCAGACCGAGTTCTTCTCCTTGGGGTTGTGGTGTTCTTTTTGTCTGGAAGAAGGAGGGCATGGACCGACTTTGCGTCGATTACCGTCCATTGAACAAGAAGACAATCAAGAACAAGTACCCACTTCCCAACATCAATGAGCTATTTGAGCAACTTAAAGGTGCTAAGGTGTTCTCCAAGCTTGACCTTCGTATGGGTTATCATCAGATCCACATTCGTGAAGAAGATATTCCCAAGACAGCATTCAGAACAAGCTTTGGTTCTTATGAATATACTGTCATGTCATTCGGCCTTGTCAATGCTCCTCCAGCATTCACTCGCTTGATGAATTTCATCTTTAACCCCTACATCAACGAATTTGTCTTGGTCTATCTCGATGATATTTTGGTCTTCTCCAAGAATAAGGAGGATCAAGCCAAACATTTGCGATTGGTGCTTGACAAGCTCAGAGAGTATAAATTATATGCGAAGTTCTCCAAATGTGAATTTTGGCTTGATGAAGTTCTTTATCTTGGCCATATCATCTCTGCCAAGGGCATCGCTGTTAATCCTGAGAAGGTGTCTGCAGTTGTGAATTGGGAACCGCATCAGAATGTCAAGCAGCTTCGCAGTTTTCTTGGACTTGCAAGCTATTGCCGAAGATTCGTTGAGAATTTCTCAAAGATTGCAAAGCCTCTTTCTAACCTCCTCCAGAAGCATGTGAAGTATGTCTGGTCTCCTGAGTGTGACGTTGCTTTCAACACTCTCAAAGAGAAACTCGTCACTGCTCCAGTTCTGACTCCTCCTGATGAATCCAAGCCTTATGAAGTTTTCTGTGATGCTTCTCTTCAGGGCCTTGGTGCCGTCTTAATGCAAGAGAAGAAGGTTGTGTCCTATACCTCTCGTCAGTTGAAACCCAACGAAAGGAACTACCCCACTCACGATCTTGAGTTGGCGGCAGTTGTCCACGCACTAATAACATGTAGACATCTCCTGTTGGGAAGGAAAGTGGACATTTTCACCGATCACAAGAGTCTCAAGTACATCTTCACTCAGCCCCACCTCAACCTCAGGCAAACTCGATGGGTCGAAATGATTCAAGAGTATAATCCGAGTATTGAATATACTCCAGGCAAGGCTAATGTGATTGCAGACGCTTTGAGCAGGAAGGCTTACTGCAACAGCTTAATCCTCAAGCCCTTTCAACTGGATCTTTGTGAGGCTTTCCGCAAGTTGAATCTCCAAGTTGTCCCTCAAGGTTTGCTTGCCAACCTCATCGTCTCTCCTACTTTGGAAGATCAGATTTGTGAGGCACAACTGTTGGATACCATGGTGAAGAAGGTAATACGTGGTATTGACAAGGGCATTTCCAAATACAAGTGCTATCGAGTTGATGACAGAGATACTCTTTTCTTCGAGGACCGGATTGTGGTTCCAAAGGGCGATCTTCGTAAAGTCATTATGAATGAAGCGCACAACTCTCTTCTGTCAATTCATCCTAGAAGTACGAAGATGTACCATGACCTCAAGCAGTCGTACTGGTGGACTCGAATAAAGCGAGAGATTGCTCAATTTGTGAATGAGTGTGATGTCTGCAGAAGGGTGAAAGCAGAACACCAACGACCAGCTGGTCTTCTCCAACCTCTTGCTATTCCAGAATGGAAGTTTGATCATATCGAAATGGACTTCGTGACTGGTTTTCCTAAGTCAAAGCATGGAAATGACGCTATCTTCATCGTCATCGACAAGCTCACCAAAGTGGCTCATTTTCTTCCTATCAAAGAGTCTATCACAGCAGCGCAGCTGGCAGAGCTCTACACATCCAGAATTGTCTCCTTGCATGGCATTCCACAATTGATCTCTTCAGACCGTGGCAGCATCTTTACCTCCAAGTTTTGGGATTCTTTTCAGAAGGCCATGGGCACAAATATTCGCTTCAGCACAGCTTTCCACCCATAAACTAGTGGACAAGTCGAGCGTGTCAACCAAATTCTTGAAGATATGCTCAGAGCTTGTGTTATCTCTTTCGGCATGAAGTGGGAGGATTGTCTTCCTTACGCTGAGTTCTCTTACAACAACAGTTTTCAAGCCAGCTCGGGCAAAGCCCCATTCGAGATTCTCTATGGCAGAAAGTGCCGTACTCCTCTCAACTGGTCTGAGACCGGTGAACGCCAATTGCTTGATAACGATTTGATCTCAGAGGCTGAGGCAATGTGCAAGGTGATTCGTGAGAACCTCAAAGCCGCGCAGTCGCGCCAGAAGAGCTATTACGATAGCAAACATCGTGATTTGGCATTCGAGATCGGAGACCATGTCTACCTCCGCATCTCTCCAATGAAAGGAACTCGTCGCTTCGGTATCAAGGGGAAACTTGCCCCTAGATACGTGGGCCCTTTCAAGATCATCGGCAAACGAGGCGCTCTCGCCTATCAACTTGAGCTTCCCCCCAACTTTGCAAATGTGCACGATGTCTTCCACGTGTCACAGCTTCGCAAGTGCTTCAAGACGCCTGAGCGCACCATCAACTTCGAAGAGATTGATCTTCAAGAAGATTTGTCCTATCATGAGCATCCCGTTGCTATTCTTGAAGAAACTGAGCGCAAGACTCGCAACAAGTCAATCAAATTCCTGAAAGTGAAATGGTCACACCATTCAGACCGAGAAGCCACCTGGGAGCGTGAGGACCACCTACGTTCCGAGTATCCGGAGTTCTTTCAGTCCTAGATCTCGGGACGAGATCCTCTCATAGTGGTGGAGTGTTGTAACACCCCGGATGTACCTTGCCATAATTGTAACTCCAACTCTTGCCATTTTCGGCTATGTGATATGATATTTCCTCCGCGGTTGGGTTTCCCTTCGTTTTGCATTTTGTTCATGTCATGCATTTCATATCATGTCATCATGTGCATCGCATTCGCATACGTGTTCATCTCATGAATCCGAGCTTTTTCCCCGTTGTCCGTTTTGCAATCCGGCGCTCCTATGTCCCCCGGCGTCCCCTTTTACATTTCGTCGTGTGCGGGTATTAAACATTCTCGGAATGGACCGAGGTTTGTCAGGCGGCCTTGGTTTAGCACCGGTAGACCGCCTGTCAAGTTTCGGGTCAATCGGAGTTCGTTTGGTACTCCAACGGTTAACCGGGTAACCGTGAAGGCCTCGTGTGTGTGTTGCAGCCCAACACCCCTTCAAAACAGCCCAATAACCCATCTAAGTTACTCCCATGTCCACCGCCGTTCGATCACGATCGCGTGGCCAAAAGCCGCACTCCATTTGGAGCTTCCTAGCCCCCTCTACCTATAAATATCCCCTCTCCCCTGAAATCCCGGGTCAAAACTACCCTAACCCTAGTCTTTTCCCCTCCCGCCGCCGCCGGACAAAGATCCGGGCGGACGGACGTGTCCGCCCGCGCGCCCGGCGAATCCCGCCGCGCCACGTGTTCGCGCCGCCGCCCGTACCGCGCCGGCACGCCAGGGCCCGAGGCCGGCCCCCCCGGCCCGCGGCCGCGACGCCCGCGCCCGGGCGCCTCCCCGCGCCGCGCTCCTGCGCCAGCTCCGCCCCGCCACCGACGCCGACGCCGCCCGCCGACGCCGACGCCGCCCGCCGCCGCCCGCCGACTCCCGGCGCCGCGCGCGCCTCCTCCTCCTCCAGATCCGGCCCGGGGACGACCGGATCCGCCTCGCCGCCGCCTCCCCGAGCTACTCCGGCGAGATCCCGGCGTTCCTTGAAGTCCGCGCCGACGGTTGACTTTTCTTCCCCCTCGTTTTCTGCTAAGTCCCGGAGATATTTTGCATTACTGTCACATGTTCATTGCATCATAACTTGCTGTATATTGCTCCGTTTCGTCCGTATAATATGTCAAGTTGTTCTTCTCGAAGGGTTCATCATTTCATTCCATTGCATCATTTTCATTTGGGTTCATCTTGATGCCCGAAATGCTGTTGGAAGAGGGCTATGTGATGTTAGTTTCTGATTCTTATCAGAACATGCACTTTTGTCATTTTTGCCATGATTGATGTGTGCACCCTATGAAGTTGAGTCTTACATGAGTTTTCTAATATGCCATGTTACCTTTCCAGAGAATTATGCCATGTATTTTTGTGGTCTTTGTGGTGACTAGCACAAGCATGCAAACTAGGGTACTTAATGTTGTTGATTTCAGAGACTTAGTAATTTCACCGTCCCTGCCTGCTATTATTTTTATGCCATGTGTTCTTGTTGTTTCCGAGAGATCTATGCATCTTTTGAGCATGATCAGTAAGAGTGTTTTTATCATATGGATTTGCTCTATCCATCCATGCCTTTTTTGTATTTAGGGAGTGCCATAGCTTGAGTCAATCAAGCTCTACTTTTGCTATAAAATGTTGCTGGCAGATTGTTTACATGTTATTCGATTTTGCCAAGCTTGGTGTAGTTGATCCTTGCATGCTATGATGTTGTTCTTGCCATGTATAGCTTCTATGCCATGTCTTCTTGATGTATGTATGCTTAGTTTATCATGTAATTCTCTGTAGTGAGTGCATCGAGCTCAAGAACATGCCTACTTGTTATCTGTTTTGACATGTCCAGTTTTCTGCTAAGTCTGAAACCTGTAACGAAACTTGCTTAATTGACATGGGTGTTATCGTATTTTCTGATACTTTTTGGCTTATGGTCAGTAAGGGACTTTTGTTAAGTGCTTTGAGTAGATTCACGCCGTGCCTTACTTTGCTATGTCCTATTGCTGTAGCATGTTGTTTCGTTGCTCTAAACATGTCATCCTGATGTTAATTTCTGCTATGTTGTTATTTTCACTGTCTGTGAACCTGTTATCTTTTGCACTTTTGCCATGCTTGTTTGAACCTGTTGTGCTGTGTTTTATCCGTAGCTCAGTGTTCATCTTTTGTCAAGCTTCTTGTGTAGATTACTTTCATATGCTTTGTTGATATGTTTGGGTGCAGTAGCTTAATTTCTTGTTGCTTGCCAAGTAGCATCATGCTGTTAATGGCAGATTCTTGTCATTCTTGTATTGCTCGTCATTTGCAAACCGTGCATCCGATTCCGGTGATCCTTATATCGATTTCAACCAGAATCACCTCACCTATCCAGTGGCATACTTGGTTTGCCAAGATTATGCCTTGTTCATCTTTTCCTTCCGGAGCACGCATAGGCATTGCATACCACATCTCGCATATCATGCCTTGTTTTGCATCATGTTGTTTGCGCATTGCATCGTGGTTGATATTTGTTCCTTTGCTTGTTCTCTTGTCTTGGGTAGAGCCGGGAGACGAGTACGTGAACGAGGAACCTGTCGAGAACGCTTTCGAGGACCAAGCTTTCGACAACTCTGAGAACCTTGCAGGCAAGATGACCATACCCTCAAAATCACTTCTATCTTTGCTTGCTAGATGCTCGCTCTTTTGCTATGCCTATGCTGCGATACCTACCACTTGCTATATCATGCCACCCATATTGCCATGTCATCCCCTAACCATCCATGTCCTAGCAAACCGTTGATTGGCTATGTTACCGCTTTGCTCAGCCCCTCTTATAGCGTTGCTAGTTGCAGGTGAAGATGAAGTTTGTTCCTTGTTGGAACATGGACTTGTTGTTCCTTGTTGGAACATGGTTACTTGTTGGGATATCACAATACCTCTTATTTAATTAATGCATCTATATACTTGGTAAAGGGTGGAAGGCTCGGCCTTATGCCTGGTGTTTTGTTCCACTCTTGACACCCTAGTTTCCGTCATACCGGTGTTATGTTCCCGGATTTTGCGTTCCTTACACGGTTGGGTGATTTATGGGACCCCCTTGACAGTTCGCTTTGAATAAGACTCTTCCGGCAAGGCCCAACATTGGTTTTACCATTTGCCTACCACCTACCACTTTTCCCTTGGGTTTTCGCGAACCCGAGGGTCATCTTTATTTTAGCCCCCCCCCGGACCAGTGCTCCTCTGGGTGCTGGCCCGAAACGAGCAGACTGCGGGGCCACCGCGAGGAAACTCGAGGCTTGGTTTTACTCGTAGGATGTCTCATCCGGATGTGCCCTGAGACCGAGATATGTGCAGCTCCTATCAGGATTTGTCGGCACAATCAGGCGGCTTTGCTGGACTTGTTTTATTGTTGTCGAAATGTCTTGTAGTCCAGGATTCCGAGACTGATCGGGTCTTCCCGGTAGAAGGAATATCCTTCGTTGACCGTGAGAGCTTATAATGGGCTAAGTTGGGACACCCCTGCAGGGTATTATCTTTCAAAAGCCGTGCCCGCGGTTATGAGGCAGATGGGAATTTGTTGATGTCCGGTTGTAGAAAACCCAAAGTCGACCTTAATTAAAACACATCAACCGCGTGTGTAACCGTGATGGTCTCTTCTCGGCGGGGTCCGGGAGGTGAACACGGTGTTGGAGTTATGTTTGATGTAGGTTGTTCTAGGATCACTTCTTGATCACTTCTAGCTTCACGACCGTGCTTTGCTTCTCTTCTCGCTCTCTTTTGCGTTGTAGCCACCATATATGCTAGTCGCTTGCTACAGCTCCACCTCACAATCCTTTCCTACCTATAAGCTTAAATAGTCTTGATCTCGCGGGTGTGAGATTGCTGAGTCCCTGTGACTCACAGATTCTACCAGAACAGTTGCAGGTACCAACGATGCCAGTGCAGATGACGCGACCGAGCTCACTTGGGAGTTCGATGAGGAACGTGGCCGTTACTATGTGTCTTTTCCAGATGATCAGTAGTGGAGCCCAGTTGGGGTGATCCGGGGAGCTATGTAGCGTTCGGGGTAGTCTTCTTTCATTTTGGTACCGTAGTCGGACCTTGAGTGTAATCTGGATAATGAATGTTTATTTATGTATTGTGTGAAGTGGCGACTGTAAGCCAACTATGTATCTTTTCCCCTTATGTATTATATGGGTTGTGTGAAGATTACCTCACTTGTGACATTGCTTTCAATGCGGTTATGCTTCTAAGTCGTGCCTCGACACGTGGGAGATATAGCCGCATCGAGGGCGTCACACCTTTTTTCGCTATTTTTTTAAATAATATGTTTTTTATTAATTTTCATAAATATTACGCTGGGTAATTTTTTTTCAAAAATAATACACCGTCGGCCCACTGCAGGCCGATTGGGCCTAATCGGCCCACAGCCGGCCGATTGGATTCCAGTCGGCCTACAGCTGGCCGACTAGCCCCTGTCGGCCCACTGTGGGTTGATTGGGTCTTGTCGGCCCACTATGGGCCGACTAGAGCTAATTGGCTCGCTGTGGGCTAATTGTTTTTGTAAAAGTGTTAATCATGTATTTAAAAAATATGTGTATTATGACCTCCTCCGCTCGCTGTGGGCCCACTGTTGACTAAAAAATATGTTTTAAAAAGTGTTAATCATGTATTTAAAAAATATGTGTATTGTGACCTCCTCCGCTCGCTGTGGGCCCATTGTTGACTAAAAAATATATTTTAAAAAGTGTTAATCATGTATTTAAAAATTATTAAATGTGTGTATAAAAAATGTTCCTTATCTATACAATTTTTTTTGAAATGTGTGTATAAAAAATAGCCTTTTTTAACATCAGCAATGCAACTGGGCCAACAGTTGTACACAATATCCGGGTCAACTTGTTATTCTCCGCCTCGCTGGGCTGCAAACTTTCCTACGAGGTATGCATTAGGCTTAACAAGAAAATGGACTTTAAGAAATAATAAATGGGATGTAATTATAATAACTGGACAATCACTATGCACCAAACACATAATTAGTTTGAAATATATTATTTTTGGAATTTGAAAATTTTAATTTCATTACTTGTTGCGCGCGCAATATTTCGTTGGATTTTAACGTAATACAACTTTATTTTGAAATTATATTCAACCTGACTAGAAATTTCAGATAAAAATATTTCGGATCCCATCAAAATGTGGGATTTTTTTTAAATTCTGTTTTGAGCGGTTGTTTGAAATTATTAATCGTTGTCCTAGCTAGAAGTTCGGCTGTACTTTTAACAAACTGTAAATGGGCTGTAGTAAATTTCATTAGAATTAAAAAATGGGATGTACATTCGTACAAATCAAAAATGGGCTATATGTTCTCTGCCAAATCCGAGTTGTGGGCCTACTAAGTTGACGCATATCAAGGGCTTTGTCAACTTAGTCAATATAAATGATTCTAGCTGCAGTGATCATACGATGTCCATCCAACAGCCGTAGTGCTTCTTCAACCTCTGGTCTTCTTGCTCCAGCCGCCCGAAGCAGCGTCGGTCGTGTCGCGTGCTCCTGCCTCCCGTGGCCGGCTGTGATGCCGCGGAGGCCTCACCGCCCCGTACTACTCCCACCGCTAGCCAGGCCATCCCTCCACTCACCCACACCCCCTGTTATTCTCCGCGCGGGCTTCTACTGCTGCGTCTTCCCCGGCTCCGCGTCGTCCCCTTCCTAGGCCTCGCCGTCGTCCACTGCCCTGGTGCTCTCGGCGCGGCGTGGTCAACGTGGTCAAGGAACGAATTTCATCGGACGTGGACTGTACGTGGAGAGGCTGACAGCTGGGTCCACGGCCGCAGCAAGGAAGTGCCTCCTTATTACGTGGAAAATAATGTTTCCTCCACCTGACAGTAGGACCCGCCGGACGGGCCACCGTATTTTGTGAAAAAAAACGTTTCCCCCCTGACTGCTGGGACCCACCAGCTACACCTACGCACGCAAGGAAGTGCGTCCGGGCAAAAAAAACCATTCACCCCCTGACTGCTGGGACCCACCAGCTACATCTTCGCACGCAAGGAAGTGCGTCCGGGCAAAAAAAACAAAACGATTCGCCCCCCTGACTGATGGGACCCACCAGCCCCCTGATTGCTAGGACCCACCAGCTACATCTTCGCACGCAAGGAAGTGCGTCCGGGCAAAAAAAAACGATTCGCCCCCTGACTGCTGGGACCCACCAGCTACATCTTCGCACGCAAGGAAGTGCCTGACAGTCGGGACCCACCTGGTCGAAGCGTACGTAGCGTTGTCATTCTGGTCGTGAACGTGTACGTACATATATACTGGTGGATGTAGAGGCGCGCACGTGTCGTAGTAGAGGCGCGCACATAGCATGTACACGTACGTACAGCGGCCAGGGTGCAAGAAAGAAAATACGGCCACGTATGTGTACATACAGACGGGGTCTCGAACGCCTACTTGCGCATACGTACGGCGAGGGCTCATGTACATGAAGGAAATATGCCCTAGAGGCAATAATAAAGTTATTATTTATTTTCTTATTTCATGATAAATGTTTATTATTCATGCTAGAATTGTATTAACCGGAAACATAATACATGTGTGAATACATAGACAAACAGAGTGTCACTAGTATGCCTCTACTTGACTAGCCCGTTAATCAAAGATGGTTATGTTTCCTAACCATGAACAAAGAGTTGTTATTTGATTAACGAGGTCACATCATTAGTTGAATGATCTGATTGACATGACCCATTCCATTATCTTAGCACCCGATCGTTTAGTATGTTGCTATTGCTTTCTTCATGACTTATACATGTTCCTTTGACTATGAGATTATGCAACTCCCGTTCGCCGGAGGAACACTTTGGGTGCTACCAAACGTCACAACGTAACTGGGTGATTATAAAGGAGTACTACAGGTGTCACCAAAGGTAGATGTTGGGTTGGCGTATTTCGAGATTAGGATTTGTCACTCCGATCGTCGGAGAGGTATCTCTGGGCCCTCTCGGTAATGCACATCACTTAAGCCTTGCAAGCATTGCAACTAATGAGTTAGTTACGGGATGATGTATTACGGAACGAGTAAAGAGACTTGCCGGTAACGAGATTGAACTAGGTATTGGATACCGACGATCGAATCTCGGGCAAGTAACATACCGATGGACAAAGGGAACAATGTATGTTGTTATGCGGTCTGACCGATAAAGATCTTCGTAGAATATGTAGGAGCCAATATGGGCATCCAGGTCCCGCTATTGGTTATTGACCGGAGACGTGTCTCGGTCATGTCTACATTGTTCTCGAACCGTAGGGTCCGCACGCTTAAGGTTTCGATGACAGTTATATAATGAGTTTATGAGTTTTGATGTACCGAAGGAGTTCGGAGTCCCGGATGAGATCGGGGACATGACGAGGAGTCTCGAAATGGTCGAGGCGTAAAGATCGATATATTGTACGACTATATTCGGACATCGGAAGGGTTCTGAGTGGTTCGGGTATTTTCGGAGGTACCGGGGAGTTACGGGAATACAAGGAAGAATCAATGGGCCTTGATGGGCCTTAGTGGGAAGGACCAGGAGGTGGCGTGCGCCCCTCCCAAGCCCAGTCCAAATTGGACAAGGGGTTTGGGGCGCGGCCCCTCTCTCCCTTCCTTCCCCTCTTCCCCTCTTTCCCCCCTTGACCTAGTTGGACTAGGAAAGGTGGAATCCTACTCCCGGTGGGAGTAGGACTCCCCTGGCGCGCCCAAACCTAGGGCCGGCCTCCTCCCTCCCTTGCTCCTTTATATACGGGGGCAGGGGGCACCCCACGGAGACACAAGTTGATCTTCGTGATCGTTCCTTAGCCGTGTGCGGTGCCCCCCTCCACCATATTCCACCTCGAATATATCGTTGCAGTGCTTAGGCGAAACCCTGCGCCGGTAGAACATCAAGATTGTCACCACGCCGTCGTGCTGACGGAACTCCTCCCCGAAGCTTTGCTGGATCGGAGCTAGGGGTGCGTCATCGAGCTGAACGTGTGCCAAGAAATCGGAGGTGCCGGAGTAACGGTGCTTGGATCGGTCGGATCGGGAAGACGTACGACTACTTCCTCTACATTGCGTCAACGCTTCCGCTTCGGTCTACGAGGGTACGTAGACAACACTCTCCCCTCTCGTTGCTATGCATCACCATAATCTTGCGTGTGCGTAGGAAAATTTTGAATTACTACGTTCCCCATCAGTGGCATCCGAGCCAGTTTTTTATGGTTTGATGTTATTTGCACGAGTAGAACACAAGTGAGTTGTGGACGATACAAGTCATACTGCCTACCAGCATGTCATACTTTGGGTCAGCGGTATTGTTGGATGAGACGACCCGGTCCAACCTTACGCGTACGCTTACGCGAGACCGGTTCCCTCGACGTGCTTTGCACACAGATGGCTTGCGGGAGACTGTCTCACAACCTTTAGTTGAACCGAGTATGGCTACGCCCGGTCCTTGAGAAGGTTAAAACAGAGTCTATTTGACGAAGTATCGTTGTGGTTTTGATGCGTAGGTGAGATTGGTTCTTGCTTCAGCCCGTAGCAGCCACGTAAAATTTGCAACAAACAAAGTAGAGGACGTCTAACTTGTTTTTGCAGGGCATGTTGTGATGTGATATGGTCAAGACATGATGCTAAATTTTATTGTATGAGATGATCATGTTTTGTAACCGAGTTATCGGCAACCGGCAGGAGCCTTATGGTTGTCGCTTTATTGTATGCAATGCAATCGCCCTGTAATGCTTTACTTTATCACTAAGCGGTAGCGATAGTCGTAGAAGCATAAGATTGGCGAGATGACAACGATGCTACGATGAAGATCAAGGTGTCGCGCCGGTGACGATGGTGATCATGACAGTGCTGCGGAGATGGAGATCACAAGCACAAGATGATGATGGCCATATCATATCACTTATATTGATTACATGTGATGTTTATCTTTTATGCATCTTATCTTTCTTTGATTGACGGTAGCATTATAAGATGATCTCTCACTAATTATCAAGAAGTGTTCTCCCTGAGTATGCACCGTTGCGAAAGTTCTTCGTGCTGAGACACCACGTGATGATCGGGTGTGATAGGCTCTACGTTCAAATACAACGGGTGCAAAACAGTTGCACACGCGGAATACTCAGGTTATACTTGATGAGCTATGCATATAAGATATGACCTCGGAACACGGAGACCGAAAGGTCGAGCGTGAATCATATAGTAGATATGATCAACATAATGATGTTCACCATTGAAACTACTCCATCTCACGTGATGATCGGACATGGTTTAGTTGATTTGGATCACGTGATCACTTAGAGGATTAGAGAGATGTCTATCTAAGTGGGAGTTCTTAAGTAATATGATTAATTGAACTTAAATTTAGCATGAACTTAGTCCCTGATAGTATCTTGCTTGTTTATGATTGATTGTAGATAGATGGCTCGTGTTGTTGTTCCGTTGAATTTTAATGCGTTCCTTGAGAAAGCAAAGTTGAAAGATGATGGTAGCAATTACACGGACTGGGTCCGTAACTTGAGGATTATCCTCATTGCTGCACAGAAGAATTACGTCCTGGAAGCACCGCTAGGTGCCAGGCCTGCTGCTGGAGCAACACCAGATGTTATGAACGTCTGGCAGAGCAAAGCTGATGACTACTCGATAGTTCAGTGTGCCATGCTTTACGGCTTGGAACTGGGACTTCAACGACGGTTTGAGAACCATGGAGCATATGAGATGTTCCAGGAGTTGAAGTTAATATTCAAACAGAATGCCCGGATTGAGAGATATGAGGTCTCCAATAAGTTCTATAGCTGCAAGATGGAAGAGAATGGGTCTGTCAGTGAGCACATACTCAGAATGTCTGGGTATTACAATCACTTGAGTCAACTGGGAGTTAATCTTCCGGATGATTGTGTTATTGACAGAATTCTTCAATCACTGCCACCAAGCTACAAAGGCTTCGTGATGAATTATAATATGCAAGGGATAGATAAGACTATGCCTGAGCTCTTCGCAATGCTAAAGGCTGCGGAGGTAGAAATCAAGAAGGAGCATCAAGTGTTGATGGTCAATAAGACCACTAGTTTCAAGAAGAAGGGCAAAGGGAAGAAGAAGGGGAACTTCAAGAAGAACAGCAAACAAGTTGCTGCTCAAGAGAAGAAACCCAAGTCTGGACCTAAGCCTGAAACTGAGTGCTTCTACTGCAAGCAGACTGGTCACTGGAAGCGGAACTGTCCCAAGTATTTGGCGGATAAGAAGGATGGCAAGGTGAACAAAGGTATATGTGATATACATGTTATTGATGTGTACCTTACTAATGCTCGCAATAGCACCTGGGTATTTGATACTGGTTCTGTTGCTAATATTTGCAACTCGAAACAGGGACTACAAATTAAGCGAAGATTGGTTAAGGACGAGGTGACGATGCACGTGGGAAATGGTTCCAAAGTCGATGTGATCGCGGTCGGAATGCTACCTCTACATCTACCTTCGGGATTAGTATTAGACCTAAATAATTGTTATTTGGTGCCAGCGTTGAGCATGAACATTATATCTGGATCTTGTTTGATGCGAGACGGTTATTCATTTAAATCAGAGAATAATGGTTGTTCTATTTATATGAATAATATCTTTTATGGTCATGCACCTTTGAAGAGTGGTCTATTTTTGATGAATCTCGATAGTAGTGATACACATATTCATAATGTTGAAGTCAAAAGATGCAGAGTTGATAACGATAGTGCAACTTATTTGTGGCACTGCCGTTTAGGTCATATCAGTATAAAGCGCATGAAGAAACTCCATACTGATGGACTTTTGGAGTCACTTGATTATGAATCACTTGGCACTTGCGAACCGTGCCTCATGGGCAAGATGACTAAAACACCATTCTCCGGTACTATGGAGAGAGCAACAGATTTGTTGGAAACCATACATACAGATGTATGTGGTCCGATGAATGTTGAGGCTCGTGGCGGATATCGTTATTTTCTCACCTTCACAGATGATTTAAGCAGATATGGGTATATCTACTTAATGAAACACAAGTCTGAAACATTTGAAAAGTTCAAAGAATTTCAGAGTGAAGTTGAAAATCATCATAACAAGAAAATAAAGTTTCTACGATCTGATCGTGGAGGAGAATATTTGAGTTACGAGTTTGGTCTACATTTGAAACAATGCGGAATAGTTTCGCAACTCACGCCACCCGGAACACCACAGCGCAATGGTGTGTCCGAACGTCGTAATCGCACTTTACTAGATATGGTGCGATCTATGATGTCTCTTACAGATTTACCGCTATCATTTTGGGGTTATGCTCTAGAGACGGCCGCATTCACGTTAAATAGGACACCGTCAAAATCCGTTGAGACGACACCTTATGAACTATGGTTTAGCAAGAAACCAAAGTTGTCGTTTCTTAAAGTTTGGGGCAGTGATGCTTATGTGAAAAAGCTTCAACCTAATAAGCTCGAACCCAAATCGGAAAAGTGTGTCTTCATAGGATATCCAAAAGAAACTGTTGGATACACCTTCTATCACAGATCCGAAGGCAAGACTTTTGTTGCTAAATTCGGAGTCTTTCTAGAAAAGGAGTTTCTCTCGAAAGAAGTGAGTGGGAGGAAAGTAGAACTTGATGAGGTAACTGTACCTGCTCCCTTATTGGAAAGTAGTACATCACATAAATCTGTTTCTGTAGCACCTACACCAATTAGTGAGGAAGATAATGATATTGATCATGAAACTTCAGATCAAGTTACTACAGAACCTCGTAGATCAGCCAGAGTAAGATCCGCGCCAGAGTGGTACGACAATCCTATTCTGGAAATCATGCTACTAGATCATGACGAACCTACGAACTATGAAGAAGCGATGGTGAGCCCAGATTCCGCAAAATGGCTGGAAGCCATGAAATCTGAGATGGGATCCATGTATGAAAACAAAGTGTGGACTTTGGTTGACTTGCCCGAGGGTCGGCAAGCAATAGAAAACAAGTGGATCTTTAAGAAGAAGACTGACGCCGACGGTAACGTTACTGTCTACAAAGCTCAACTTGTCGCAAAGGGGTTTCGACAAGTTCAAGGGATTGACTACGATGAGACCTTCTCACCCGTAGCGATGCTTAAGTCTGTCCGAATCATGTTAGCAATTGCCGCATTTTATGATTATGAAATTTGGCAAATGGATGTAAAGACTGCATTCCTGAATGGGTTTCTGGAAGAAGAGTTGTATATGATGCAACCAGAAGGTTTTATCGATCCAAAGGGTGCTAACAAAGTATGCAAGCTCCAGCGATCCATTTATGGACTGGTGCAAGCATCTCGGAGTTGGAATAAATGTTTTGATAGTGTGATCAAAGCATTTGGGTTTATACAGACTTTTGGAGAAGCCTGTATTTACAAGAAAGTGAGTGGGAGCTCTGTAGCATTTCTGATATTATATGTAGATGACATATTACTGATTGGAAATGATATAGAATTTCTGGATAGCATAAAGGGATATTTGAATAAGAGTTTTTCAATGAAAGACCTCGGTGAAGCTGCTTACATATTGGGCATTAAGATCTATAGAGATAGATCAAGACGCTTAATTGGACTTTCACAAAGCACATACCTTGACAAGATTTTGAAGAAGTTCATAATGGATCAAGTGAAGAAAGGGTTCTTGCCTGTATTGCAAGGTATGAAGTTGAGTCAGACTCAATGCCCGACCACTGCAGAAGATAGAGAGAAGATGGAAGGTGTTCCCTATGCTTCAGCCATAGGCTCTATCATGTATGCAATGCTGTGTACCAGACCCGATGTGTGCCCTGCTATAAGTTTAGCAGGGAGGTACCAAAGTAATCCAGGAGTGGATCACTGGACAGCGGTCAAGAATATCCTGAAGTACCTGAAAAGGACTAAGGAAATGTTTCTCGTGTATGGAGGTGACAAAGAACTCATCGTAAAGGGTTACGTTGATGCAAGCTTTGACACTGATCCGGACGATTCGAAATCGCAAACCGGATACGTATTTACATTAAACGGTGGAGCTGTCAGTTGGTGCAGTTCTAAACAAAGCGTCGTGGCGGGATCTACATGTGAAGCGGAATACATAGCTGCTTCGGAAGCAGCAAATGAAGGAGTCTGGATGAAGGAGTTCATATCCGATCTAGGTGTCATACCTAGTGCATCGGGACCAATGAAAATCTTTTGTGACAATACTGGAGCAATTGCCTTGGCGAAGGAATCCAGATTTCACAAGAGAACAAAGCACATCAAGAGACGCTTCAATTCCATCCAGGACTTGGTCCAGGTGGGAGACATAGAGATTTGCAAGATACATACGGATCTGAATATAGGAGACCCATTGACTAAGCCTCTTCCACGGGCAAAACATGATCAGCACCAAGACTCCATGGGTGTTAGAATCATTACTGTGTAATCTAGATTATTGACTCTAGTGCAAGTGGGAGACTGAACGAAATATGCCCTAGAGGCAATAATAAAGTTATTATTTATTTCCTTATTTCATGATAAATGTTTATTATTCATGCTAGAATTGTATTAACCGGAAACATAATACATGTGTGAATACATAGACAAACAGAGTGTCACTAGTATGCCTCTACTTGACTAGCCCGTTAATCAAAGATGGTTATGTTTCCTAACCATGAACAAAGAGTTGTTATTTGATTAACGAGGTCACATCATTAGTTGAATGATCTGATTGACATGACCCATTCCATTAGCTTAGCACCCGATCGTTTAGTATGTTGCTATTGCTTTCTTCATGACTTATACATGTTCCTTTGACTATGAGATTATGCAACTCCTGTTTGCCGGAGGAACACTTTGGGTGCTACCAAACGTCACAACGTAACTGGGTGATTATAAATGAGTACTACAGGTGTCACCAAAGGTAGATGTTGGGTTGGCTTATTTCGAGATTAGGATTTGTCACTCCGATCATCGGAGAGGTATCTCTGGGCCCTCTCGGTAATGCACATCACTTAAGCCTTGCAAGCATTGCAACTAATGAGTTAGTTACGGGATGATGTATTACGGAACTAGTAAAGAGACTTGCCGGTAACGAGATTGAACTAGGTATTGGATACCGACGATCGAATCTCGGGCAAGTAACATACCGATGGACAAAGGGAACAACGTATGTTGTTATGCGGTCTGACCGATAAAGATCTTCGTAGAATATGTAGGAGCCAATATGGGCATCCAGGTCCTGCTATTGGTTATTGACCGGAGACGTGTCTCGGTCATGTCTACATTGTTCTCGAACCGTAGGGTCCGCACGCTTAAGGTTTCGATGACAGTTATATAATGAGTTTATGAGTTTTGATGTACCGAAGGAGTTCGGAGTCCCGGATGAGATCGGGGACATGACGAGGAGTCTCGAAATGGTCGAGACGTAAAGATCGATATATTGGACGATTATATTCGGACATTGGAAGGGTTCTGAGTGGTTCGGGTATTTTCGGAGGTACCGGGGAGTTACGGGAATACGAGGAAGAAGCAATGGGCCTTGATGGGCCTTAGTGGGAAGGACCAGGAGGTGGCGTGCGCCCCTCCCAAGCCCAGTCCGAATTGGACAAGGGGTTTGGGGCGCGGCCCCTCTCTCCCTTCCTTCCCCTCTTCCCCTCTTTCCCCCCTTGACCTAGTTGGACTACGAAAGGTGGAATCCTACTCCCGGTGGGAGTAGGACTCCCCTGGCGCGCCCAAACCTAGGGCCGGCCTCCTCCCTCCCTTGCTCCTTTATATACGGGGGCAGGGGCACCCCATGGACACACAAGTTGATCTTCGTGATCGTTCCTTAGCCGTGTGCGGTGCCCCCCTCCACCATATTCCACCTTGAATATATCGTTGCAGTGCTTAGGCGAAGCCCTGCGCCGGTAGAACATCAAGATTGTCACCACGCCGTCGTGCTGACGGAACTCCTCCCCGAAGCTTTGCTGGATCGGAGCTAGGGGTGCGTCATCGAGCTGAACGTGTGCCAAGAACTCGGAGGTGCCGGAGTAACGGTGCTTGGATCGGTCGGATCGGGAAGACGTACGACTACTTCCTCTACGTTGCGTCAATGCTTCCGCTTCGGTCTACGAGGGTACGTAGACAACACTCTCCCCTCTCGTTGCTATGCATCACCATGATCTTGCGTGTGCGTAGGAAAATTTTGAAATTACTATGTTCCCCATCAGTACATGGCTGGGTTGGAACAGAGAAACAGCGTCGTCGTCGTGTTCATGGGTCGGAACAGAATGAGTGGTCGTGTTCATCGGGAGGGCTTGGACGGAAGAGGCGATGGAAACGAGGCCTGGCGTACCGCACAACAGAGGAAACGGACCTCCTACGGTCAAAACGGGGGTCCTGTTGATCGGGTGGGGTGTGGCGTACCGCAAAACGGAGGAAACAGAACTCCTACGGTCGAAACAGGGGGTCTTGTTGATCGGGAGGGGTGTGGCGTACCGCAAAATGGAGGAAACAGACCTCCTACGGTCGAAACGGGGGTCCTGTTGATCGGGAGGGGTGTGGCGTACCGCAAAACGAAGGAAACATACTTGTGTTGGAGCGTTGCGGTCGAAACGGGGGTCCTGTTCATCGGGAGTGGTGTGGCGTACCGCAAAACGGGACTCCACGGGATACTGTTCATCTCCACCGTCGACCCCCTCCAGCCTCCATGAGCTACTGTTCATCCACCGTCGACCTCCTCCAGCCTCCACGGGCTCCTGTTCATTCAGCCTCCACCGCTACTCCACCGGCTACTGTTCAACCACCCCTCCACCGTCTACTGTTCATCCAGCCCTCCACACCACGGGGTCCTGTTCAACCACCCCTCCACGGGCACCCCACCACCGTCTACTGTTCATCCTGCCCTCCACGGGGTGGTCCTGTTCATCCATCCCTCCACGGGGTCCTGTTCATCCAGCCCTAACCGGCTCGATCGATCGGGGTCCTGTTCGTCCAGAGGCAACACCACAAGGTCCTGTTCATCCACCCCCACCGGGAACTGTTCATCCAAACCCCCCGCAACGCTCACTGTTCATCCAAAGGCAGCATCGATCGGTTTCAGTTAGCAGCAGTAGCCAAGGAATCGCTCGATCGGGTTCAGTTAACAGCCATCGATCGATCGCTCGGGTTGAGTAACGCGTAGCCTGCAGTGCAATCGCTCGGGTTCAGTTAGAGCCCAACGCCTCGCTCGGGTTCAGTTAGAGCCAACGCCTCGCACACACGCGCGTACGTGTATGAGAGAAACGCGCATCGCTCGGCCCCGACCTCCCACTGTAACCGGGAACTCCCCGAAATTTTCCTCCCCCTCGCTTCTACCACGGTTTTTTCCATCATGGACGGCCCAAAGAATGTCATGCAGCTGCGTCTCCGGCCCGCCCAGGACGAAAAGCCCATTTTCTGTCATGATTTTTTGTCATAGAAGTAGGAGCCCACCACATCTATGATGATACCGGGTTTTGTCACAATTATCATCATAGAAGTGTCATATGTATGACAAATTTTTTTTCGTTCGGCCTAAAATGTCACAGATGTGTCTTTTTTTGTAGTGTCCTCTGCCTCCTTCTGGGTCTTCTTGAGAAGCTCCGCCTGCTCCACCAGTTGCATGACCAGTTGGTCATGCTTTTCGGCCAGCTTTCTACGTTCCGCCTCCTTGGCATGCTGCACGGTGTTGGCTTCGCCTAGCTGCTGCTGCAGGGCGGCATTAGCCTCTAAAAAAGTACAAGAAGAAAAAGGTGTTAGCAGCCAAAAAAGAAGAGGAACAGTTGCTAGGGAGATCCGGCGCGACTGCTCAGCAGTCGGCCCAAATCTTGGGGACTACAGCCCGCGGGTGCGCCAGCATGTCCCCGCAGAGAATGAAGTTATTACTAAAATACAAAGAAGAAGAAGAACAGTTTCCTGGGAGATCCGGCCCGACTGATGAACAGTCGGCCCAAATCTCGGGGACTACAGCCCGCGGGTGCGCTACCGCGCCCCCGTGGAAAAGGAAAGCAAAGACTTACTCCGGCTCTCTGACAGGTCGGCGGTCCGCTTGTCCAGGTCTCGGACATTGGAGTTGAAGAGGACCGCGCGGAGATTATGATAATCCTGCGGTGAAGATATCAGACGATGTTGGTATTCGGAACTCGCCAGTTAAAGTTACGAGCCGCCTGCTCAGCAGTCGGCCCGAAACTCGGGGACTACGCCCCATGGGTGCACCGGCGCGCCCCCATAGAGAAATACAAGAATTAAAAGATAAAGAAGCATACCCGCACGGCGGCTCGCGACTCCAGGAACGCTTGGTTGCACCGCCTTAGGGCATCGGCTTCGGCTCGGAGCTTGCCTTGGACGTCCAGAATCGCCTGATTCAAAGGGCCCGTCCCGCCTCCCCTCACCCACTCAGTAGGCGCGACGCTGGTCGCCTCGGCCTCCGGGATTGAGGAGCTCGCGGCGGCGGTCTCCTGCGGGCGTGGCGCCGAAGCCACCTTTGCGAGCCGGTGGCGCGTCGGGGTGCGGACCTCAGAAGTTGGGTCCGTCGCCATCTCATCTCAGGCTAGCGGCACCGGTGGATCAGCCGGATGCTTGTCTCGCGCCTCCTGAGAAGGCGGCAGCGGGGGCACGATTACGTCTAACATAACGACATCGCCGCCGTCCCTCTCCATGATCGGGTGCTCGTTGCCGGCTCCCCCAGTCGGCGCCACGAATTCTGGTGGCAGCGGCGCGGAGTTCAGGGTGGTGACGAATATCGCCGACTGACGGGGCATGGCTTCCTCGGCCTGCTTCTTTGTCGCGGCAGCAACCTCGGCCTTCGCCAGCTTCTTCAAAGCGGCGGCCTCTGCCTTGTCCGCCTCCACCTTCTCCAGGCGGGCGGCTTCCTGCTCCTCGCGCGCTTCCGGCGCGTTTCGCTCCGTCGCCTCCCGGAGGTCGGCGGCCGGATCTATCCGCCGAGTGGTGGTAGAGGTCTCCGCTGACCCAACGATGGAGGCGGCGGTCGACTTCTCGAGAGAGAGCAGAGCCCTAAAATCATGAAAACAGAGCAAAGGAAATTCAGAAAGAATCAACAGGGAAAGTAGAAAAGTGCAAGAAAAGATACTTACGCCGACACCATGGGAGGCACCTTTGGGAGGTTCTGAAATTTGGCCATCTTCGCAGCGGCCTCCTTCCGCCGGGTCGCGGCAGTCGGGTTGTTGGCCTTCTTCGGCGTGCTGCCGAACAAGGCGGCGCCCTTTTTTCGCTTCCGTGTGCCGCCTCGAGCAGTCAGCTCGGCGGACCCGCGTCCGTCTTGCCCGCTCCTCGTGAAGGGTGCGGCTCGTCTTCCTCCTCATCATCGTCGTCGGGCCAGGTCTCGATGCCGCCTCCCTCGGAGCCTCCGGCTCCATAGACGCAGCCTGTCGCGGTGTCCTCCAAGGCAGCCGCCCCCAAGTCGGGGTCGTCCATGTCGCTCACAGCCCGGTCCGGCGCGTAGTCACCACCCGGCCCCACGACAGTAGCCGTCGCCAGAGACAAGTATATCTGCATCCCAAAGTCCGACTGCTCAAGACCACCAGACGGAATCAAGATGAAGTATTAAAGAAAGGAGAGATTGAAGGACTTACGGCTGGTGGCGGGCCCGCACGGGAGTACGGCGTCCTGCCGAATTGCCAGGATTCCTCCAGCTTGAAGCCGGAGATCTCGTTCACCAAGTTGGCCACCTCGGCGGCCGGCATCTCCTTGGTGCTCAGACGGCATGGGTCGCGATGCCCTCTCATCCGGCTGATCAGGTGCGGCCGGCCTTGAAGCTGGAGAACCCGGCGTGCGACAAAGGCAACCAAGAAGTCGGTCGCCTTGAGGCCCTCGGTATTGGTTATCTCTCGTAGTCGTTGGATGGCGGTGGCGCCGTCTGCCGACACCGGCTTCGGCTTGTAGCCCCAGCTGGCCCGAGGCTCGGCCGGCGGGCTGGCTTCATAAGCCGGCAGGTTGAGGAAGTCGACCGTCGGGTTGACGTTCTCCACGTAGAAGTAAGATTGCTGCCACATCTTGACCGACTGTGGCAGCTTGATGGTGGGGAAGGCGTTCTTCGAAGACGGCCGGTGCACCACGATGAAGGCACCACACTGGGCGGCCACCTCCCGAACGGAGGTACCCAGCTTGGTGTAGAAGAATTCTCCCCACAACTCGATGGTGGGGAGGATGCCGAGATATCCTTCGCACATCGTGACGAAGGCAGCCAGGAGCATCACGGTGTTGGGCGTGATGTGGTGAGGTTGGAGATGGTAAAATTCGAGGAACGAGTGGAGGAAGCCGCTCACCGGCAAGCCGAAGCCGTGGATGAAGTGCGAGCGGAAGACAACCCGCTCCTTCTCCCCCGGCACCGGCGAGATTTCCCCCGCTGGAGGCACTCGCGCCTTCACGTAGTTTGCACCGGGAAGGCGCCGCGTGTCGCGAAGGAAAGCGATGTGGTCTTCATGAACATTCGACCCGTCCTAGTATCCTACATGCTCGCGTGCCATGGAGGGCTCGACGGAGAGAACGGCGCGGCGGGAGAGCTAAGATTGGGGCAGGGCTAAGAGGGCTCGAAGACGAACAGCAGCGGCGCTCCGGCGGAGCTCGGGGGCGCTGCGACTAGAGGAAGAAGAAGGAGGGAAAATGGGGTGGAGGGGCGCGTGTGCTTCGCCGCTCCCTCCCCTCTCCCTACTTATAGCCTACAGGCTATGAACCCGAGGGGGCGGGCGTGGGATCGTGGGATTAACTGTGCCCAAGACCCCACGCTCCAGCCTTTACCGTGCGAGTTACTCCACGGGGAGGGTGGCTCCAAGACGGGCCGACTCCTAGCAAACGGCCTCCAGAGAGGCTAGCTCCTAGCAGTCGGCCAATGGCACCCTCAAAGTCTGCGCCCCATTAAGAAGACACAACAGGGTGAGGCTACAACGTAGCCCATCACCCCTGTATCCAAGGCCGGGCGTGGCCACAGTGCTCCTTACGGGCAGAGATCTCCGCCCGGCGTGACACTGTTGCCACTCCGCCTCTAACATCACTCCTATCAGGCGGAGCCCAGCTCCCACGACCGCCTGTCAGTACGGCCCGAAGACGGTGGGCCCCATCAGTCAGCGAGAGCTCGGAAGACGGCGGAAGCCTCACCAGTCAGACCTGAGGGAAGCCGGCTCCCAGCAGACGGCCCGCTCCTTCCCTCGGGCCCCACGCGCCATTAACCAGATAAGACGCAGAGTGGCTACAGTGATCGCCCGCCAGGCGGCGGTACTGTAGCCACGCTCCCCTGACCAAGCAAGCGTCATTAGCGTCGCGGCTATAGTAACCAGCAGTCGGCAGGACCCGCGAGCGGCGGGGGCAGCCTATCGGCTCCGTACCAGACCAGTCGGCCAGACCCACCAGGCGGCGGGCCCCCGCAGTCGGCGGAGATGCCGGCGACTAGAGAGACTGACAGCCGGGTCCTACCCCGGCGAGATTACCATTGTACCCCTGGGGGGTAGGCCTATATACACCCCCAGGGCACCCATGCAAAGGGTTGGAACCTATTAGAATTAGACTCACACCTAGGGGGAAAGGAGAGGGAGCCTTGCTTTCTCCTACCTCTAGCATATAGCTCGAGGAGCACCATTGTACTCACTAGTGCCTTAGTGATCATGCGGAGACCCCGCAGAGCAGGACTAGGGGTGTTATCTCCTGGGAGGGCCCCGAACCTGGGTAAAGTGCACCGGCGTTCGTGTCTACGCCTCATCCCGCTTCCAGGCATCGGCAGTGTTCTACTCGCGCCCACCATGATAAGCCATCCATTGGCATATGTCGCACCCAACCCCCGACACCATGCTTTACGGCTTAGAATCGGGACTTCAAAGAGGTTTTGAACGTCATGGAGCATATGAGATGTTCCAAGAGTTGAAGTTAATATTTCAAGCAAATGCCCGAATTGAGAGATATGAAGTCTCCAATAAGTTCTATAGCTGCAAGATGGAGGAATAGTTCTGTCAGTGAACATATACTCAGAATGTCTAGGTACCACAACCACTTGACTCAACTAGGTGTTAATCTTCCTGATGATAGTATCATTGACAGAGTTCTTCAATCACTTCCACCAAGCTACAAAAGCTTCGTGATGAACTATAATATGCAAGGGATGGATGAGACAATTCCCGAGCTCTTCGCAATGCTAAAGGCTGCGGATGTAGAAATCAAGAAGGAGCATCAAGTGTTGATGGTTAACAAGACCACTAGTTTCAAGAAAAAGGACAAAGGGAAGAAGGGGAACTTCAAGAAGAACGGCAAGCAAGTTGCTGCTCAAGTGAAGAAGCCCAAGTCTGGACCTAAGCCTAAGACTGAGTGCTTCTACTGCAAAGGGAGTGGTCATTGGAAGCAGAACTGCCCCAAGTATTTGGCGGATAAGAAGGATGGCAAAGTGAAAGGTATATTTGATATAGATGTTATTGATGTGTACCTTACTAATGCTTGAAGTAGTGCCTGGGTATTTGACACTGGTTCTGTTGCTCATATTTGCAACTCGAAACAGGGGCTATGGATTAAACGAAGATTGGCTAAGGATGAGGTGACGATGCGCGTGGGAAATGGTTCCAAAGTCGATGTAATCACCGTCGGCACGCTACCTCTACTAGTAAATTGCACGTGCTTTGCACGTTAGTCCACAATAAATCCGGGTAATAGCGTATTGTTAACCAATAACTAATTAGGTGAGTGCAACTTGTGTTTTTTTGGGGGAAAGTACAATTTATGTTTAGAAATAGAAACAATTGTTGTCATTTGAAATATTAAAGAAATGACTCAAGTTTCTAATCCAGATTCTTTTGTCATTTTTTTCCACATGATTGAGTTAATTTTATTTATTTGTTGGGTTATTATTGAGTCAAGTTAATGTTATATGGTGCAAATGGGGCACCCCCTAATTTCTTTCTTTATTTCATTTGACAATGGAATAAGCTGTTTGACATTACTTTTTCAATTTAAATTACTTATGTTGATCACCCGTGCATGTATTTAATTTTTTTAATGCGCTATATTGGTCTATGGGCCGAAATTAGTGACAAAATTCGGCCATAAACTGAAGGGGCTACTCGGTGATTATTAAGAAGGCGCCATTTTTACACTATTTGACCATTCACAACCTATTTGACTATAGGATCTTCTTTCTTTTCCTAGGAGTCATCCCGATGTTTCTCATCTCATGGTAGTTCTGGGTTTCTAGTACTGCCACAGGTAATTAACCCTCCATAATCTGTCATCAGATGATCCCGATGTGATGTCTCTGTAGCACTTGCGCGAGCAGCAACAGAAACCGGTGTCAACAACGATAATACCACCAACTATGTTCCTACAATACTCTGCCTCGGAGACTTACGAATGCGTAGGATTTTATGCCAGCCAATACGCGGCGGCCGGTGGGAGACCAGCAAAAGCAGCAAGGGAAAATGGCAGGGCATGCATGGTTAGCGTCGGCGACTGCGCACGGAGTAGTGCGAGCTAGGCAGCCATCTGGTGCGAGGAAGAGGGCGAGCAGTTAGGCGTTACACTTACACCGGTGTTCCTCCCCGAGTGCAGGCATAGAGGATCCTGGCGTTGATCCGATGTTTCGAATATGCACAACCTGAGCGTTCTGAAGTGCAGAGCCGGCACCGGCCATGGCTTATAGTCAGATCCAATAGTGGACGTCAGGTTGACGCAAGCTCTGCCCCATCAATCCACGATAGTTCTCAAACACCCGAGACCGAGGGAGATAGTACCGGAACTGCCACGCGGCTAGATCCAGATCAACATAAAAGTTGATCCAACGGTTGGGGACGCTGGGATTGGACAATTCTCAGCCGTTAGATACCTATAAAATCAACGTCTAGCATTTGAACTTATTCATACACTATATAGGGGTATAGACATCTACGTTCGGGATTAGTTTTAAACCTGAATAATTGTTATTTGGTGCCAGTGTTAAGCATGAACATTATATCTGGATCTTGTTTGATGCGAGGCGGTTATTCATTTAAATCAGAGAATAATGGTTGTTCTATTTATATGAGTAATATCTTTTATGGTCATGCGCCCTTGATGAGTGGTATATTTTTGTTGAATCTCGATTGTAGTGATACACATATTCATAATATTGAAGCCAAAAGATGCAAGGTTAATAATGATAGTGCAACTTATTTGTGGCACTGCCGTTTAGGTCATATTGGTATAAAGCGCATGAAGAAACTCCATGCTGATGGGCTTTTGGAATCACTTGATGCTTGCGAACCATGCATCATGGGCAAAATGACTAAGACTCCGTTCTCCGGAACAGTGGAGTGAGCAACTGACTTATTGGAAATAATACATACTGATGTATGCGGTCCGATGAGTGTGTAGGCTCGCGGCGGGTATCGCTATTTTCTGACCTTCACAGATGATTTGAGAAGATATGGGTATATCTACTTGATAAAACATAAGTCTGAAACATTTGAAAAGTTCAAAGAATTTCAGAGTGAAGTGGAAAATCATCGTAACAAGAAAATAAAGTTTCTGCAATCTGATCGTGGAGGCGAATATTTGAGTTATGAGTTTGGTCTTCATTTGAAGCAATGTGGAATAGTTTCACAACTCACGCCACTTGGAACACCATAGCGTAATGGTGTGTCCGAACGTCGTAATCGTATTTTATTAGATATGTTGCGATCTATGATGTCTCTTACCGATTTACCGATATCGTTTTGGGGTTATACTTTAGAGATGGTCGCATTCACGTTAAATAGGGTACCATCTAAATCCATTGAGATGACACCATATGAACTGTGCTTTGGCAAGAAACCTAAGCTGTCGTTTCTTAAAGTTTGGGGCTGCGATGCTTATGTGAAAATGCTTCAACCTGATAAGCTCGAACCCAAATCGGAGAAATGTGTCTTTATAGGATACCCAAAAGAGACTGTTGGGTACACCTTCTATCACAGATCTGAAGGCAAGATATTTGTTGCTAAGAATGGATCCTTTCTAGAGAAGGAGTTTCTCTCGAAAGAAGTGAGTGGGAGGAAACTAGAACTTGATGAGGTAATTGTACCTTCTCCCTTATTAGAAAGTAGTTCATCACAGAAATCAGTTCCAGTGATTCCTACACCAATCAGTGAGGAAGTTAATGATGATCATCATGAAACTTCTAATCAAGTTACTACCGACCTCATAGGTCAACCAGAGTACGATCCGCACCAGAATGGTATGATAATCTTGTTCTAGAGGTCATGTTACTTGACCATGACGAACCTACGAACTATGAGGAAGCAATGATGAGCCCAGATTCTGCGAAATGGCTTGAGGCCATGAAATCTGAGATGAGATCCATGTATGAGAACAAAGTATGGACTTTGGTTGATTGCCCGATGATCGGCAAGCCATAGAGAATAAATGGATCTTCAAGAAGAAGACTGACACTAACGGTAATGTTACTGTCTACAAAGCTCGACTTGTTGCAAAAGGTTTTTGACAAGTTCAAGGAGTTGACTACGATGAGATTTTCTCACCCGTAGCGATGCTTAAGTCTGTCCGAATCAAGTCAGCAATTGCCGCATTATATGATTATGAAATTTGGCAAATAGGTGTCAAAACTGCATTCCTTAATGGATATCTTAAAGAAGAGTTGTATATGATGCAACTAGAAGGTTTTGTCGATCCTAAAGGTGCTAAAAAAGTGTGCAAGCTACAACGACCCACTTATGGACTGGTGCAAGCCTCTCGGAGTTGGAATATATGCTTTGATAGTGTGATCAAGGCATATGGTTTTATACAGACTTTTGGAGAAGCCTATATTTACAAGAAAGTAAGTGAGAGCTCTTTAGCATTTCTAATATTACTAGCAAACATGCCCGTGCGTTGCAACATGAGAAACATTAATATAATGCGAATAACAACAACGCCTTCACCCTGCCGCTACCAAGCTCATGTAGTTTGGTAGTATTATTGAGTATCTTGTTTTGTGTTTTCACATCATAAATATTCGTGATCCTAAGTATAATACACTAAGATATGAGATAACATCCGAAATATAATTTGGTGGCTCATACCCTACATACTCAGCAAGCAAAGGAATATGAGTGCATGAAACACAAACTTTCTTCAACTTTTCAATAAAAATATCATTCTAATAATCTGCAGTTGCAACATCAGAAGTAATATAATATTGAAAAATCATGAACATCAGTAAAATTTACGGGTAGTTTCTTCATGGGCAGATTCGTCCGGGACAATACTCGAAAATACAAAAGAATGATATCGAATGAAGAAGGACTTTCCACATTTAAAAATAAGTGACATGCACATAAGTTCTTTTTGCTTGAATCGGTAGGCATACGTCTGTAGCCATTTATATCTAAAATAAACATGTGTGCAGTAGCATTACATTTTCCTTGAACACTTAATTCAGGTGTCTAAAAAAAGGAAAGTGTGGAGCACCAACTAAAAGAATAAGACAACTCTTAATATAAACCTTCTGCCATGTGCACGAACTCCAAAATCGCAACAGTAAACAACTACAAATTGTTTAAGTGCATCAAAATCAACCATCAAAGCTACTCCCTTTGTAAACTAATATAAGATTTTTTTCGGTCGCTAACGTCTTATATTAGGGAGTACAAAAAATGGCAATTACATTCAAAAAATATCTTCTTCGGTCTTCACAGACTAAAACGCCTGTTGGAGAAAGGGTCTACCATATGGTTATACCAAGTATTGTTATAAACACCATTGGACCGAATAGTTGGCACAGATTAATATTATAACTGAACCGCACTTAATTAACACTATCCAGTATTTTTTTTGCGAATCAGCACTATCCAGTACTAACTCGTGTTGGGAGGAAAGCCAACTCGCTAAGCTTAAAATCATTGGCTATACATCTTATTAAAATAATGGATGAGTTACAACTTTTAGTACTGAATCGAGCGTTACAGACGCTGTGCTTTTGGTAGCAGAGAATTCAAAGGAGAAATCTCATGGTTTGATAATGGCTCGTCGTCATGAACATCAGCATCAACGAAAGGCATGAGTGCCAAGTGTGTCGGTCAAAGTTTTATGCATGTCCAGAAATATCTGATTGCAGCAAATTGTTTTGCATTCATAGCTAAAAGACACTGACCTTTTTTATGCACCTTCCCCTCTCAATCCAAGATAATAATAGAACCAATCTCTACCTTGAGTGAATCACAGAGCTATTCTGCCATAAACATTCAGGTGATCTGGCATGCAGCATCTCAAATTACTTTACATGGTTCTACAGATAGAAATCCCATAGCTGCACATAGCATATCATTGGGACATGAAATAAGTCTGAACAAACTGAAAAAAGTAAAATAGGAGCTGTCATGTTAAGTATAGATAACCTGCTCATGTAATGTACAGGAGTGTTGCCTGTGGCCGGCCATTGTGGATGGATGGATATAAGTTAGCTCAAGCTGCAAGCTATGGCTTGCAAAAGTAGGAAAACGGGTTAGTGTGAGATGAATCTGGCGCATCTCATGGACGTGGGAGATAGCTAGGGAGCCATCTTGGTCAATGAACTCCTTCACTCCAGGTTAGATCGAAGGGGAGAATCAAAGAACAATCTCTCTCCTCCGCCTCCCTCACCCAGGCACCCAGATCAGTTCTGCCCGATCCCCATTAATGCGCGCTGCAAGCTCCTCACGCACTCCATTGATGCCGCCCCTGCTCGCATTTTGTGTAGGTCCCGATTCCTTGGATGGATCCCGGTTCTTATGGTCTATTTTTGTCAGTGTGTGCAGGGGAGTAGAGACGGAGGAGCACGCGTTGCTATTTACGCAGCGGCCAGGGCCCGAGATGCAAAAGCAGGTACCGGCGGTGCCAGGGTTCGCCGACCACCTTCAAGCGGATTATCCACGTCAGTCACGACCTCCTACCTCTCTCCCGACCGTCGCCTCCTCCTCCGTCCCGGATACGGCAGCATGAGGTTGGGCCGGATGTGGGGAGTGAGAGGGAAAGCGATGGCTGCTCGAGATTGTTTCAAGGACAGCCTTGGGACCCGTATCTCTACTTCTAATGGACGAATTGATTGAATAGTCCCCCCTACTTTCAACCGGTTTATTTTCAATCGGTTTTTTTTCAACCGGTTTTTCTTCGTCCCACCTCCCACCACCCCCCTCCCATCGGTTTTTCTCTTTCTCATCTGGCCGACAATACCCAACGTATTTATGGTAATCAATCACAATTAATCCACGTATGGTAATAAACTTAGAAATCTCAAATATGATAATTATAGTAATAAATCAATCCATGTATGGTAAGGCTATAACTAAGGAAATTTTGAATATGGTAATTATCACCAGAATCAAAGCTTTCCAAAAAAGTTCTTCTTGCCATATCCTAATCGTGACCTCCTCATCCTGAGGCATTATCTATACTCTTAATGGAGCAGTTGCTAGGATTGCGTCCACTGTTATTATTCGTCTGGTTTATTTTCGTCCAGTTTATTTTCGTCTTTCCTTTCACCATCCCATGTACCGAAAGCCAAACGGATTAGAACTTTCCATGTGGACACAAATTATTTAGTAATGTCTTTATGGGAGAGAATCAATCACGGTTAATCTCTAATCAATATTTAACAATCAAATTTAAATTAATTAACTTACCATAAGTCGGTCAATCACTGATTAATCTTTCCATACGTAGTCAAATTATATCAAAGGAAATGTTTCGATTATAGCAGTACCCTGCTACAAACCGAGCGAGTCGGGCTTTCACCCCGCACCGCACGACTCTTCTCTCCCCCTCGCCGCCTCCCGCCTCGGGCCGCTCGCCATTCGTCTTCCCGAGGGACGCAGCCGCACCACCGCGCTCAGCTGCTCCCTCACCTCCCCCGCCGTCCTCACCCGTAGGACGCCGCCGCACCTCTCCTCTACATCACCCTGTTGGCGGGATCCAGGTCACGGGGCTGATGACCTCATCATCTCTAACGGCGGATCTGGTCGTCGGCGAGGAGGCCGAGCCTCATGCTTCGGCCACAGCCACCCCGACCTCGTTGTATGTTCGCCTCCTCATCCACCCTCTTCCCTGTCCAATTTTGCTTTATTTTGGTTCGTCTTTCATCCCGTCCAAACCGGACTTTTTACCTTACGATGCCCGCCTCCTATGTTTCTGCATTAACTAACACGGCGTCGCGTGATCGTGGAGCAGCAGGGTTGAGAGGATGGGTCTCAGTGACGGGCGGATGGCGTCTGTCGTGTGAGCGAAAATAGTATGTAACTCATGGAGTGCAAGCTGTTGTGCGGCTACATGGCGACGCTCGACAGTAGCGTTGAGACGTAGGGCACGTGCGCCATGATGTCGTGCTTCACCATCGCCTCACCATGTGCAATGATTTTAATGAATTTTAGTGACCATATTCTACACTTAATGATGATTGATAGTCGATTTATGGTTTCTCCCACTTTAGTAAGAAAGATGTGGTGTACAGAATCTTGCAAAAATGGAGGATATGGATTTGGGGCGCGAACTGTCCCGACAACGGCGGTGCTGCCTACCAACACCATGTGCAAGACTGCCTGACTTGTCCTCTATCTTAATGGTAAGTTTCTCTCTTTTTCTATCTCGTGGTCTCCTTGATTTGTCTTTCGAGAAAGGATTGAAAGTAGTTTGGGTGGTTCAATTAATTCAATGCCCAACAATATCATCAGAAGTTAGGAGTTTGGTACGTACCCCGGTGCAAGAGACCATGGATGCAAAAGGTACTTCTGCTAGAGTAAGATTAGATAGTCAAATTGTAGACAAACAGCAGTGTGCATTGGCATTGCAACTTCTGACATGGGATATTTGTGTAGTCAGATAATTAGGAACCTGGACTACAAGGGCAAATGGGAGGCACCTTTCATCGACATTCAGCCCAGGGAACCTCAACTTTCCCACTGTTGTACATTCATACTACTGTCCATGTATCGCTTCTGCTCAACTATAATACACGGAAACATGAAAGCTCATGTTTTTCCCTTGTTTGTGCAGAGTACAAGGATGATTCCTACATCTATGCATTGATATGCTGAACCACATTGGCATTGAGCCAAGCCAGGTTAGTGCTTCAAAAATTCTGAAAAAATCTGTGAAATGTTGTTGACACTTTGGTAAGTATTTGGTTTAACTATGTATGTTTGATTCTTATCCTATGAAGCATAATTAAAGTGTTGACTCTGTTTGACATTTTGATGTATTACGTCTAATTAGTAGCATTTGACTTTTGTTTCATTTCAGATGTCTGATGTAGACAACTAAGACAATGGCTATTGCATTGTAGGACGAGAAGGTCCAACGCGGTGGCGGCGGGTACATACCCAACGCGGCGACCCGTAGGCGCACCGGTTCTAGGGGCTTGAGAGCTGGGGCCGGCATCCAGGCGGTGAACATGGATGGTGGCGTGTGCAAGTGGGCGGTGGTGGGCAGGGAACAATGTGGCCCTGTCGGCGTCCTCTTCGTTTATCTTGACATGATCGTCGTTCAGCTGAAAACAAGATTACCTAAGGGATATTAAGACTAGAACATGAATGCACAATACTTTTCCGATGTGATTTTTGTAAATGGAATTAACTTTGTAGAGTTGGCATGACATGCGCCTTCACTAGCGTTAATAATAGACCCTCCCTCCTTCCAAATTCCTGACCAATCATTGTTTTTGTAAGGATCCTTCTCGACTTTTGTTAGTTGTTCATCTATTGTTCATCTATGAATGAATTTAACCATGTGGTCTAACTGATTGGTCATATGAACTTATGAAGTAGTTGTCGTGTGTACTAATTGCGACAAATGGAATCCTTTGCTTTTTGCATTGTTCACTAATATCATTAATAGATATGCATGTGTTACCGATATTTCTTAATTTGGCTGACTGAGCATTACTAGGCTATAATTCTTTGTGACTTTTGATTTTGTTTGTTATTCTGATCCTATGTCGAATCAATCCCGATCCATGGGGAAGAAGATACAAGGGGACCCACCACTGGGTCGATGATGCCGACGATCGAGGACGGCAAACATAATCATTTTGGTGTCATAGGTTCATTGGAGCTGATGCCGCCACCTCCTCGCCCCTTGGTCTCGGAGGTTGTCGTGGATTTGTCACGGCAGATGTCCTAGCGAAAGGACTTAGTCGTGGAGCCATCGCAACGGGTTAACTTGAAGGGGTTAAAACGGACGCAAGGACACAATGTTATACTAGTTCGGCCCCTTCGATGAAGGTAAAAGCCTACGTCTAGTTGTGATGGGATTGATGTCTTTCGAGGGCTAGGGAGCGATAAGCTTCGCCTAAACCTCGAGTTGTTGTTCTCTGTCCCTAAACCGTCGTCGGGTCGTCCCCTTATATACACGGGTGACGCCCGTCGGTCTACAAAATCCCAACCTCCGGTTCATAAACGTGCCCGGGTTGGTCTCTCTATTCCTAACTTACAATGCAAGTTTACCTCAAGCCGGTTTACGGTCATAAACCTTTAAACCGATTATAGGCCTTGGGCCCTTCTATTTCTCCTTGGGCTTTAACATCTTGGGTCCATTGACGGAGCTAACCCGGGCCCTCCTGGCCGGTTTACCCCAAATAGCAATATCCCCAACAGAGGTTGTGATGGCCAGGTCAGCGACATGGCCACGTAGTATGCCTCATTTTCTCCTATTGCGTTGTTTCTTTTTTATCATGTGATTTCTATTTTGTTTCTGTTAGCAATAATTACAGCTCCATGAAGCAAAAGAAAGCTTGAGAAATCATTTTTGTTTATACTCAAAGGCTTGGCTACCTAGGGGTGTTATTGTCTCCCTACCAAAAGTTGTGTTTATACTCAAAGGCTTATGCATGCTTTCTAAAAAATATGTTGCACAATCACTGTAATTATGGTGTTATGTGAGTAAGAAGATTTCAAAAGTGCATCAATTGAGAATTACACATATTTATACATCGGACAGGGAAGCATGTATTTGATATTTCCTGCTGAAATTCAGCGTTTTCTATCGGAGGTCTAAATTTTCATATGCCAGACTTTTAAGTTAGATGGTGTGTATTATAATGATTTTTTATTGGATGTTGTGCTGTATATTTGGGTCTATGTAATATTTGTTAGGAAATTCCATAATGTATTAAGGTTCTGGTTGCAGCATCTTGGAATATTTGTTTAAAGGTAACAAAATGCTCCATCTGTTGTCTTTAATTAATGGTTAATAATAATGGAAATGCTTCGTGAGATGATTGGTCTTCAGCATAAAAGTCATGTAGGGTGCTATCTACCTTGTGTAATATCCTGCACAATAAAGAGTACTATGTTTCTGTACCACTTTCTTTATTTTGTGCATCGCGTGTCTTTCTATGTATACATTATCGAATTACATTTTGTATCGAAGAATATTTTGGGTGATATGGATTTCAATTATGTTTACACATAAAACTTGATATGCATCGCTGATATAGTAAACCGGACGCTGAACCGGATGCTCCTTCCCAGCCTCCTTGCGTTCTACCACAATCGCCACACTGACCGCTCTGGCGTTCGCAGCAACATATAACAGGAGTGGCTCTTTATCTACGGGGGCTACCAACACTGGCGGATTGACTAACTGTCGCTTCAAGTCCTGAAACGCTTTATCAGCCTTCGGACTCCAGACAAATTGATCTGTCTTCTTGAGCATTTGATACAAGGGGATCGCCTTTTCACCGAGGCGGCTGATAAACCGGCTTAACGCAGCAATCCGCCCGGCCATGCGCTGAACATCATTGACGCATTTCGGTTTGTCCAGGGAGGTGATGGCTGTGATCTTTTCTGGATTGGCCTCAATTCCTCTATGGGACACTAAGAATCCCAACAATTTGCCTGCAGGTACACCGAAAACACATTTAGCTGGGTTGAGCATCATTTGGTACACTCTTAAGTTATCAAAGGTTTCCTTCAAATCGTCAACCAGGGTCTCCTTCTTTCGTGACTTGACCACAATGTCATCCACATAGGCATGTACATTACGACCAATCTGTTCGTGGAGGCAATTTTGCACACACCGTTGATAAGTAGCCTGTGCACTCTTAAGCCCGAAGGGCATAGAAACATAGCAGAAGGCTCCAAAGGGAGTAATGAACGCCGTCTTCTCCTGGTCCTTAACTGCCATCTTGATCTGATGATAACCCGAATAGGCATCCAAAAAACTCAAACGCTCGCAACCTGCCGTAGCATCAATGATTTGATCAATACGGGGGAGAGCAAAAGGATCCGCTGGACAAGCTTTATTCAAGTCTGTGTAATCCACACACATGCGCCAGGTGCCGTTTTTCTTAAGAACCAGCACCGGATTAGCAAGCCACTCGGGATGAAAAACCTCAATAATAAAACCAGCTGCCAGGAGCCTGGCTACTTCCTCACCAATCGCTTTACGTCTTTCTTCGTTAAACCGACGTAGGAACTGTTTTACCGGTTTATACTTAGGATCCACATTAAGGGTGTGCTCAGCGAGTCGCCTCGGTACACCAGGCATGTCAGACGGCTTCCATGCAAAGATGTCCCGATTCTCATGGATGAACTCGATGAGCGCGCTTTCCTATTTTGGATCCAAGTTTGCACTGATGCTGAACTGCTTGGACGAATCGCCAGGTACGAAGTCAACAAGCTTAGTTTCGGCAGCTGATTTGAACTTCAAGGCCGGATCGTGGTCCGTAGTTGGCTTCTTTAATGAAGTCATGTCCTCCGGATCAACATTGTCTTTGTACTGCTTTAGCTCCTCCGTAGCACAAACCGATTCTGCATAAGTCGCATCTCCTTCCTCGCATTCCAAAGCGATTCGACGGCTCCCATGAACCGTTATAGTGCCCTTGTAACCCGACATCTTGAGTTGCAGATATACATAGCAGGGCCGTGCCATAAATTTTGCATAGGCCGGTCGTCCGAACAAAGCGTGGTATGGACTTTGGATTTTAACCACTTAAAACGTCAGCGTCTCTGATCTGGAATCATGACTATCGCCGAAGATCACTTCAAGGGCTATCTTACCAACAGGGTACGCAGACTTGCCAGGCACCACCCCGTGGAACACTGTATTGGTCGGTTTGAGATCTTTATCCACCAGTCCCATGCGACGGAAGGTCTCATAATACAAGATGTTAATGCTGCTCCCTCCGTCCATGAGTACCTTGGTGAGCTTATAACCTCCCACCTGAGGCGCCACCACCAATGCTAACTGACCCGGATTATAAACCCTGGGAGGATGGTCTTCTCGGCTCCATATGATTGGTTGTTCCGACCAGCGGAGATAGTGAGGCGTGGCCGATTCAACAGCACTAATTGCCCGCCTCTGAAGCTTTCTATCCCGTTTATCCAAGCTTGTATTAAAAACATGGTACTGTCCACCACTCAACTGTTTCGGGTTGCTCTGATAACCTGATTGCTGCTGTTGCTGCTGGCTGTGACCACTTTGATTACCTTGATTATTTTGGCTGTTCTGTCCGCCCGGATTACCATGGAACCCTGGACCGGAATTTCCGCCGCCGTACCCTGATCCGGAACCTGAACCGCCGCCAGAGCCGTGATCATATTGGAAAATGTTTGAGCTTTTGAATTCCTTCATGATGTAACAATCCTTCCAAAGATGGGTTGCTGGCTCCTCTTTTGTTCCGTGCTTCGGACAGGGCTGGTTTAAGAAAAAGTTCAAACGCTCCGGATTAGGACCGGGATTTCCGCGAAAACCTGGCTGTTTCCCCTTACGTCGCTGGCCCTTATTCTGCGCACTGGTGTTGGCCACAAAATCCACGCTCCCATCCGGTTTACGCTTACCTCCGCCTCCATTGCCTGTTGGTTGATGCTGCTGGCCTTTGGTGTTGCTATTCTTCTTTCCCTTCCCTGCTTTGTCGTCACCAGAGTCAGGATCCTTGGTACTGTCAGAATCTGCATACTTCACTAAAGCGGTCATGAGCGTTCCCATATCCGTGCAATCACGCTTCATCCGGCCTAACTTTAGCTTCAAAGGGCCAAACCGACAGTTGCCTTCCAACAACACCACGGCGGTGTCTGCGTTGATGCGATCTGACGAGTGTAAAACTTCTGATACCCGACGTACCCAATGGGTAGTTGACTCCCCTTCTTGCTGAACGCAAGCTGCTAGGTCGACTATTGACATTGGCTGTTTGCACGTGTCCTTGAAATTCTTGATAAACCGGGCTCGTAACTGGGCCCACGAATTGATGGAATTAGGTGGTAGGCTCTTTAGCCAAGTCCGGGCCGTCCCTTCTAACATCATGGTAAAATACTTCGCACACGCCGTGTCATCCACATCCAGCATATCCATAGCCATCTCATAGCTCTCCACCCATGTCTCCGGAGGCTGATCTGCCGTGTAGTTTGGTACCTTGCGGGGGCCTTTGAAGTCTTTAGGCAGGCGTACGTTGCGCAAAGCGGGAACAAGGCACGACACTCCCAAAGAACTAGAAACCACCCCCGGTTCAATCGTAGCAGTTGGGAAGATAGGTGTAAGCTGACGAGCCTGATGCTGTGCTGCTAATCCGGCCTCCTGCGCACGGGCGCGATCCACATTCTCCTGAGCATTGTCGACGCCCGCCGGATTGTTGCCGTGGAGCGCTTCACGCCTGGCATTACTTGAAACAGCCGGCTCCTCCATGCGCCTATTATAGCTCCTGCTGGGGCGAGGGGTGCAGTGAATCCGATCACGGCTTTGCGAATATGCTTCTTGTTGGGCCAAAGCGGTCCTAAGGAGCTCCTTGACTCGGCGTGTCTCTACATCCTGCGGTGAATCGCCTTCGATCGGAATGGCTTCCAACCGAGCTGCCGCCGCAACGAGGTTATCCATCGGGTTGGAATAATGGCCCGATGGTGTTGGCACGGCCTGTGGTGTACCAGTGTCGTGACGAGGCAGGTTTATTATACGGTGCTGAACCGGGGCGCCAACTGTCGCTTCCACATGGTTTACCCCCGGGGTGTTGAAGAGATTTCTGGCATCGAGGGCTGCGGGCAATCGAGATCGGAATTTCCTCTTCAGGACTTCCTGAGATGCATTCTGGTCCATCATGAGCCTGTAAGCCTGTGCATCTAAAGCGGCGCGCTCTGCCGTCATCCTGGCCTCTTCTGCTGCCAGCCCCGCTTTAGCTTGAGTGATCTGTTCTCTCACTTTAGCAATCTCGGCATTGTGAACCTCCTGATCCACCGGGTTGGCCTCCGCCATAAGCACTGCCAGTGCGTCAAACAGATCTGACAATACTTGGGCTGGTGAGTCCGCAGGCCCCCCTGCCCGCGCAGCTGTTGCCGCTGCCGATCCGGAGATCACTGCTGCCGCAGTTGATGAATGTGGCGCCGCCTGTGTTCCAGCCATGAAGATCCCAACTCGATTGGGCAGACCAGAGGGGTACGGAATACTGTCGCCATTGGAGCTGCCCCCAATCCGATCATCTTGCAGCTGGTATAGAGACTCTGTTTCCCCGGTTGACGTTTCATCGCCGGAGTAGATGGCGGTTTCGCCACCGGATTCGGATCCTTCCTCGTAGCTTCCTCCGTGGATGACTCCCACGAAGGCGTGCTTCCTGGTCGGTTTAACCAGGGTCGATCTCGTGCACTGAGCTATCTCGACGAGGTCGGTGCAGACGCCCAGCTCGGGGCCCGGTTCACCGACCTTGCCGATGAAAACATGGATGCCGCCAAAAGGGACCCGGTACCCGTACTCGATCGAGCCGGCGTCGGGGCCCCAGCCTGTGCTGTCGATGTAGAGTTTCCCGCGACGACTTTTGGTCATCCGGCCCACAGCGTAGCCCTCGAGTCCTTCAAAGCGGCCCTCCAAGAACTTGAAACCATCTCGCGATAGCCCCACGGTGGGCGCCAACTGTCGTGGATTTGTCACGGCAGATGTCCTAGCGAAAGGACTTACTCGTGGAGCCATCGCAACGGGTTAACTTGAAGGGGTTAAAACGGACGCAAGGACACAGTGTTATACTAGTTCGGCCCCTTCGATGAAGGTAAAAGCCTACGTCTAGTTGTGATGGGATTGATGTGTTTCGAGGGCTAGGGAGCGATAAGCTTCGCCTAAACCTCGAGTTGTTGTTCTCTGTCCCTAAACCGTCGTCGGGTCGTCCCCTTATATACACGGGTGACGCCCGTCGGTCTATAAAATCCCAACCTCCGGTTCATAAACGTGCCCGGGTTGGTCTCTCTATTCCTAACTTACAATGCAAGTTTACCTCAGGCCGGTTTACGGCCATAAACCTTTAAACCGATTATAGGCCTTGGGCCCTTCTATTTCTCCTTGGGCTTTAACATCTTGGGTCCATTGACGGAGCTAACCCGGGCCCTCCTGGCCGGTTTACCCCAAATAGCAATATCCCCAACATTAGGCCCCAGATTGATTTGAACAGGTTCATGTCAATCCTTAATAAGAATTTCTGTCTTCAAATGTCTTCCAGTAACTGTTAAACCGCCGTTTCGTCGTCTCCTCTTGCTGCTGTAAACCGATATGACATCAGCACAAAGTTACTGTTTCTTTTTGCTAAATCCGCAATAATCAAGGCGTCAGCTGGGCTCCCGAAATCACCGGCTCCTGGATTCGCGCGCCTGGCACGCGCGCCGCGCCTTATAAATAGGACTAGAAGGCCATCTTCCTTTCCTCCCTTTCGTCCCCTTCTTCGTCTTCCTCGCGACTCAGACTTCGGAGCTCCGCCGCCGCCGTCAGCTACTGCATCAACTCAGGCCGCTGCATCAACCTGACCGGACCAGAGTACCGCGGCGACCCTCCGCATCCGTTTGGATCCCGGTAAGGCTCCTGTTCTTCTTGCTATAGATCTGTTCTAGGGTTCGTCATCCTTATCCTGCCACTGTTCATTGTTCATCTCCATAGCAAGTTTTTGTGAACAGATTATGATACTTATATTGTGATTTGTAATCACTCTCAGTATTCGCCATAAATCTGTACTCATCTCCTTAGATCCCACTCATTTCCCTGCTTGTCGAACTTGTGCTGTTCTGCTGCGAGCCAAACCTCATATTTTTACTTCTTTTTTGCCCTAGCTGTAGATCCATTGTTTTGAAAGAATCCGTACGGGATCTGTTTCTGCTTTCATATTCATAACTGTTAGATCTGGTCGGTTTAACTTTTAGCAGAGCGAACAACCCAAACTATATATCCATTAGTCCCCTTGATGAACCGCCAGATGATATCCTTCTAGATAACTCCGGTCTATATAAGAGCATCTTCGGTTTACAATCACACCTGTTCTCAAACCGGAATACCTTTGTCTTGTAGATTTCCTCATGGCAAAACAGGTATACGAATGCAACTGGGTTCCCTCTCGCATCACCGAGACCCAATTAAACAACTTAGTTTTGACTGGCGCCTTGAGTAGCAAAAATGCCATCCATTGGAGGGTTCCAGGGAATGAATGTCCTCCTACCCCCCAGGAAGGAGAAGTTGTTGTGTTTGCGGATCACCTGGCCCGGGGCTTTAACCCACCCGGTTCAAAATTTTACCGGGACGTCCTGGCTAATTTTAAGTTGCGCCCACAAGATGTTGGTCCAAACTCAGTCACGAATATCTGCCATTTTCAAGTGCTTTGTGAGGTGTACTTCCAGGAGGAACCTACTGTAGAGTTGTTCCGAGACTGTTTTCATTTGAACCGACGTACTGAATTCACCGACGGCCCTAATATGGAACTGGGTGGTATGGCGATTCAAAAGAGGAAAGAAGTGACTTATCCTCACGCCAAGCTACATAGTCATCCGCAAGAATGGAATCACACTTGGTTCTATTGCAAGGATACTTCCCCTGCTGAAGAAAATCCTCTGCCTGGCTTCCGTCCAGAGAGACTTAGCAATACACACCCCTTCCCCCCAAGGCTAACCGCCAAAGAGAGGAGTAAGTATGCCCCTCAACTGTCCAAGCTCAGAGCCTTCATGGCTAACGGTTTAACAGGAGTAGATCTTGCCCGTTGCTGGATTTCATGGAGCATCCTGCCCCTTAGTATCCGCTCCGGTTTAATGTGCAAATACACGGGCCGGGTTAATGATCCTTTGAGGCACTGCAACATTCAGCTGACGGAAGACGAAGTTACTGAAGCTGTGAAAAAGATGCTAAATGAACCGGAATATGTTTGCGCCCGAACCGGCCTGCTTCCCTTTTGTGCTACAAATAAACCACCTGCTGTAAGCATCTCACCTCTGTTTGTTATAGAATTTATGATCTCCTTATATGTATACTGTTAACTCCAATCCTTTCTGAAACAGGGAGATGATCCGTTTTGGAGCAAGAAGCTTCAAGAGCCAACAGAAAAGGTAACCCGACCCAAAACAAGGGTGAAGAAGCCTGCTCAGAAGAAAAGGAACACCGCTTCCTCTACCCCGGAATTAGATGAGGATGATGTGGGTAATCCGGACCTTGAGGTAGACCTCGATTCAGTTGGCTTACTTTTTATACGTCTTATTGATGATGATATTTGTCAGGACGACGCTGAAGCGAGTAATGCTGAAGGCCCAGAGGTAATTATTCTTTCTTCTGATACAGTTCCTTTGCCTTTGAAAAAACCTCGCCAAGCAAACCGGAAAGTTAAATTTTCTCATCCTCTTGCTTACTTGGATCCCAAATTTCTTGTGAAGACCCAGCAACATGAAGCTCGTCGCACCACCCGGCATAGTGGCCAGGTAGTTACCTCCGCCGGTTTACCGAACAGCCCGGTTCGGAAACGCCGCTCAGAGGTCTTCGATTTATGCGCTAGCTTTCCTCCTAAAGCAGGTTTAATTCGTCAGCCTCTTAATCCATCTCACTCCGATTACCAGGTCACTTCCCATTCATCTTCTGGTGAATCTTCAGCCACTCAACTGCCACCGCTAAAGACAGTTATTGGGTAAGTTGAACGATCACAACATATTTCCATATGGGTTTCTTAATCCTTCTTACACCGTTCTTTCAATCTTTGGGTCTCTCCCAGGGCTAAACCTAGACCGAGCAAGAAGGCTCGTCTGGATAATCAGGCCGAAGGAACTGCCGCTCCTGAACCGGAGAAAACTCCTGGCGCTGATGCTCTAGTTCGTGAAGACATTCAAAATTATCCACCTCCGCAAGATGACGCCTATGCTGAAGAAAGGCCTACGAATCCTGCCAGCCATACCGATCAGCCTGCCAGTCCTGTTCGGGTTGCGGAATCCATCCACCCTTCTGGAACTGTTGATAAACCGACAGTGCCAATGCCGAGCAGCGATTCCAAAGATGATGATGTTGTGATTACCGGCATTGGCCGCTCTGAACCGGGGAACTCTGCTACCTTAGCCAAGCATACTGCTAAGGAAGAAATCTCGGCCATAAAGGGCAAATGGGACGTTGATTCCTCAACGTATGTCGCTTTAAGCGCCCAAGATCTTTATTCTGGGTACCTGAACCGACTGTATACCAGTCGCGATTATGAAGCTGGCCTGATCAGGATGATGAAAGAAAAACTTGAGGTAACTCTTGTGCTTCATTCTATTGCAACTTAGCTTCTCAATTTCTTCCAACCCGAGATGGTAGCCCGAATCATGCTGCCTTGACAACCAAGGTCCGGTTTGATAAAACAGGGCTTCAACATAGGTCGTAACCAGGAAACATCATCAAATAACCATTAGCCCCCAAGTGCCAAGTTTAAATACTTGTATTAAGCTTGGGACTTTTGTAATGTAAAACATGCGTTAAGATCAAGTATGCATTAGCCCCCAAGTATCGAGCACATAACTTGCTTGTGTGGTTGATACTTCCAAACCGTGCAATATTTTCTGAACACTGCTGATGACCTACTGCAGGCGGATCTGAAGACCAAAGAGAAACAAGTCTCGGACCTTCAGGAAATCCTAAAAACCCAGCAGGCTGAAACTGCAAAAGCGAAGGAAGAATTGACCAATGCCTTAAACGTCATGGAACAGCTGAAAGAAAGCCGCAAAAAGGAACAAGCTGATTGGGCTACTGAAAAAGCTCTTTTGATTAAAAGGGCTGAAAATGCCGAAGCTGCTCTCAAACCGGTGGTTGATGAATTATCCACCGTAAAGCGACAAATACACTCCATGACCTCTGCCGTCTTTGGTAAATTTCTTTTAATGCCCTTCCTCCAATTTGCACTTTGTCTGCTATATCCTATGTCCGGTTTGTAATCCATCTTGAAACACTGCAGGCACACGTATTGGACACTTGGGTTCTGATGTGCGGATGAAACTCAAAGCTGCCTATACTTTGATTGAACAGTTGTATACCGGAGCACAGAGAGTTATCACCACTGCATCGCAAAACAACCCCGCACTGTCTCTGATTCAAGACACGTTAAAAAGGTTATCCATGCTTCCTGCCTGGATTGAAGAGTTAAAAAGATCAGCTGCCCGAACCGGAGCCATCACTGCCTTGATCCGGGCCAAAGCGTGGGTACCAGACTTTGATCCTGTCGAGGCGGTGCAAGGATATCCCAGCTTGAAAGAAGACGGTTCAGATTTCGGCGAAAATGACTTGAGGGCGATAAACCGGGCGGTGCGCCCCCTAGCTTGTCAATTGGCTGAAGAAGCAGATCTGACACATTATCAGGCCCAATATGACAACCAGAACAAGCGAGTAGCTGCCCCGATCCCTGAAGCGGAAAACCTTATTCCTCCAATCCGTAAGCATACCTACGCCCCTGACATTGAACCGTCTTTGCTGATTCATGAAGAAGCTGTCTTTCAAGCGTTAATGGGAATCGACTGGACCACTGCTGATTTCCAGCCAATGGGTAGCCATGAGAAGGCTGAAGCGGCGCAAGATGATCCACAACCTTCGAACCGAGGCGGCGAACAGGCGTAATCAAAGCTCCGGTTCACCTTAATTGGTGACGTTAATCCGTCAAAAAACAATATATTCAGGCACTACGCTGCCTTGTAATAAGATAGTTAATACCTCTGCCTTTGAATGCGCCTTTGTGCACGGGTACTGATGCCCTTGCCATGACTTTTTCCAACTTGTATTTCCTGTCTTTACTGGGTACAAAGGACGGTCTTTCGACCATACGAACCGTGCTGCGCCTTTGCCAAACCGGGCAAATTGCCTCCGGGTTAAAAAACGGACCAGGCTGTGTCAGCTGAATCGGTTTAAAAGTATTTGTCGTTCCAAAGAACAAAAACACCACAAGAAGGAAGATAACAAACAACCAAATACGAGAGGAAACGCAATAGTAAAACGCATGCAAATGGTGGTTGCTATGAACCGTTCAGAAGGCGTTACCATCGTCAAGACAAAAAACCAAGCCCCCAAGGGGTGTAGCTACGGTTTAAGTCGACTAGGTTCCTAACTGAATCGTGGCAAATATGCCGGTCAAATGGCATTGCATTGGTTCGGATTCGACCAAGCCCCCAAGTGACTCAGTGGCCTAGGGCCGATCAAGTGGCATTGCATTGGTTCGGACACGACCAAGCCCCCAAATAACTTATTGGCTGTTTAAAAGCCGATCAGAAGGCATTACCATCATCAAGACATGACCGATCTCCCATAAGGTGTAACTACGGTTCAAGTCGATTAGGTCCCCAACTGACTTAGTGGCAAATGTGCCAGCCAGAAGGCATTACCGTCGTCAAGACATGACCAAGCTCCCCGGAGGTGTAGCTACGGTTCAGGTCGACTAGGTCCCCAGCTGACTTTGTTGATCTTCTGTGAAGCGACCTCAAGGGGTAAACCGGAGGTTGCCCTAAAGCAAATCAACTCTGTGTAACCACGCATGATGTGAAGAAAAGCAGAGACCCCGCTTTACTCGAGGCTCCGGTTAATTATATTGATCATAATATATACATGGTCATGATATGTACATAAGCAGAGCCCAAGGCTCATGTATAGTAAGGCCGAAGATGAGCTATGTTCCACGGCCTGCTGGTCTCCTCCTCTGATGTGCGTGAATCTTTGCGCTCTCGAATATCAATCAGGTAGTATGACCCATTATTCAGATTCTTGCTGATCACAAAAGGTCCTTCCCAAGGCGGGGATAATTTATGCATATCAGACTGATCCTGGATGAGCCGGAGCACCAAATCCCCCTCCTGAAAGGTTCTGGTTCTAACCCGACGGCTGTGGTAACGGCGAAGATCTTGCCGGTAAATCGCTGAACGGGCAGCTGCTAAGTCACGTTCCTCATCCAACAAGTCAAGAGCGTTCTGCCGTGCCTGCTCGTTGTCCGCTTCAACATAAGCTGCCACACGAGGTGAGTCATGTCGTATATCACTTGGGAGAACTGCCTCTGCTCCATAGACCATAAAAAACGGCGTAAACCCCGTGGATCTGTTAGGCGTGGTGTTGATGCTCCATAATACAGACGGTAGCTCCTCAACCCAACAACCCGGCGTCCTTTGCAAAGGGACCAGAAGCCGGGGTTTGATACCTCTCAAGATCTCTTGATTCGCTCGTTCTGCTTGACCATTAGATTGTGGGTGAGCTACCGAAGAAACATCAAGCCGTATATGCTCACGTGCGCAGAACTCTTTCATGGCACCTTTGGATAGATTGGTACCATTATCTGTGATGATGCTGTGTGGAAAACCAAACCGGAAGATCACCTTCTTTATAAACCGAACCGCCGTGGCCGCATCACATTTACTGACAGGTTCTGCCTCCACCCACTTTGTAAATTTGTCAACCGCCACCAATAGGTGGGTCTTCTTATCTTTGGAACGTTTAAAAGGCCCAACCATATCGAGCCCCCAAGTCGCAAACGGCCAAGTAATTGGAATCATCCTCAATTCTTGAGCCGGTATGTGCGCTCGTCTGGAAAATTTCTGGCAACCATCACATAACCTGACCAGGTCTTCTGCATCAGTATGAGCAGTTAACCAGTAGAAACCGTGGCGGAACGCTTTAGCCACCAATGATTTTGAACCGGCGTGGTGGCCGCAATCCCCTTCATGTATTTCACGTAATATTTCGCACCCCTCCTCAGGGGATACGCACCGTTGCAGCGCTCCTGACACGCTGCGATGATGTAGCTCCCCTTTGAGAATGGTCATAGACTTGGACCGCCGTACTATCTGCCGAGCCAAGGTTTCGTCTTTTGGCAACTCACCCTGGTTCATATATGCCAGATAAGGAAGCGTCCAATCCGGGATGACGTGAAGAGCCGCCAGTAATTGAGCCTCCGGATCAGGAATAGCCAACTCCAGTTCACCGGGTAGCTGTACCGATGGGTGATACAATACATCCAAGAAAACATTGGGTGGGACCGGTTTACGCTGAGAGCCCAAGCGGCTTAAAGCGTCCGCTGCCTCATTCTTTCTGCGGTCCACATGGTCCACTTGATAGCCTTTGAAATGCCCAGCCACCATATCTACTTCACGACGGTATGCAGCCATGAGCGGGTCCTTAGAATCCCAGGTGCCAGATACTTGCTGAGCCACTAGATCCGAATCACCAAAGCACCTAACTCGGCTCAGATTCATCTCTTTAGCCATTCGAAGACCATGAAGCAAAGCTTCATACTCAGCCGCATTGTTTGTACAGGGGAACATTAAACGGAGGACATAACAAAACTTGTCTCCTCGTGGGGAAGTTAAAACGACTCCAGCCCCCGAGCCTTCCAACTGCCTGGATCCGTCAAAATGAATAGTCCAATATGTGTTATCTGGCTTCTCCTCAGGTGCTTGTAACTCTGTCCAATCGTTTATGAAGTCGACAAGTGCTTGTGACTTTATGGCCGTCCGGGGTACGTATCTTAAACCGTGCGGCCCAAGCTCGATAGCCCACTTGGCAATCCGACCGGTCGCCTCCCGGTTCTGTATGATGTCACCCAAAGGAGCAGAACTGACCACCGTGATGGGGTGCCCTTGAAAATATTGCTTCAGCTTCCGGCTTGCCATAAAAACACCATATACCAGCTTCTGCCAATGCGGATACCTTTGCTTGGACTCGATAAGCACTTCGCTGATATAGTAAACCGGACGCTGAACCGGATGCTCCTTCCCAGCCTCCTTGCGTTCTACCACAATCGCCACACTGACCGCTCTGGCGTTCGCAGCAACATATAACAGGAGTGGCTCTTTATCTACGGGGGCTACCAACACTGGCGGATTGACTAACTGTCGCTTCAAGTCCTGAAACGCTTTATCAGCCTTCGGACTCCAGACAAATTGATCTGTCTTCTTGAGCATTTGATACAAGGGGATCGCCTTTTCACCGAGGCGGCTGATAAACCGGCTTAACGCAGCAATCCGCCCGGCCATGCGCTGAACATCATTGACGCATTTCGGTTTGTCCAGGGAGGTGATGGCTGTGATCTTTTCTGGATTGGCCTCAATTCCTCTATGGGACACTAAGAATCCCAACAATTTGCCTGCAGGTACACCGAAAACACATTTAGCTGGGTTGAGCATCATTTGGTACACTCTTAAGTTATCAAAGGTTTCCTTCAAATCGTCAACCAGGGTCTCCTTCTTTCGTGACTTGACCACAATGTCATCCACATAGGCATGTACATTACGACCAATCTGTTCGTGGAGGCAATTTTGCACACACCGTTGATAAGTAGCCTGTGCACTCTTAAGCCCGAAGGGCATAGAAACATAGCAGAAGGCTCCAAAGGGAGTAATGAACGCCGTCTTCTCCTGGTCCTTAACTGCCATCTTGATCTGATGATAACCCGAATAGGCATCCAAAAAACTCAAACGCTCGCAACCTGCCGTAGCATCAATGATTTGATCAATACGGGGGAGAGCAAAAGGATCCGCTGGACAAGCTTTATTCAAGTCTGTGTAATCCACACACATGCGCCAGGTGCCGTTTTTCTTAAGAACCAGCACCGGATTAGCAAGCCACTCGGGATGAAAAACCTCAATAATAAAACCAGCTGCCAGGAGCCTGGCTACTTCCTCACCAATCGCTTTACGTCTTTCTTCGTTAAACCGACGTAGGAACTGTTTTACCGGTTTATACTTAGGATCCACATTAAGGGTGTGCTCAGCGAGTCGCCTCGGTACACCAGGCATGTCAGACGGCTTCCATGCAAAGATGTCCCGATTCTCATGGATGAACTCGATGAGCGCGCTTTCCTATTTTGGATCCAAGTTTGCACTGATGCTGAACTGCTTGGACGAATCGCCAGGTACGAAGTCAACAAGCTTAGTTTCGGCAGCTGATTTGAACTTCAAGGCCGGATCGTGGTCCGTAGTTGGCTTCTTTAATGAAGTCATGTCCTCCGGATCAACATTGTCTTTGTACTGCTTTAGCTCCTCCGTAGCACAAACCGATTCTGCATAAGTCGCATCTCCTTCCTCGCATTCCAAAGCGATTCGACGGCTCCCATGAACCGTTATAGTGCCCTTGTAACCCGACATCTTGAGTTGCAGATATACATAGCAGGGCCGTGCCATAAATTTTGCATAGGCCGGTCGTCCGAACAAAGCGTGGTATGGACTTTGGATTTTAACCACTTAAAACGTCAGCGTCTCTGATCTGGAATCATGACTATCGCCGAAGATCACTTCAAGGGCTATCTTACCAACAGGGTACGCAGACTTGCCAGGCACCACCCCGTGGAACACTGTATTGGTCGGTTTGAGATCTTTATCCACCAGTCCCATGCGACGGAAGGTCTCATAATACAAGATGTTAATGCTGCTCCCTCCGTCCATGAGTACCTTGGTGAGCTTATAACCTCCCACCTGAGGCGCCACCACCAATGCTAACTGACCCGGATTATAAACCCTGGGAGGATGGTCTTCTCGGCTCCATATGATTGGTTGTTCCGACCAGCGGAGATAGTGAGGCGTGGCCGATTCAACAGCACTAATTGCCCGCCTCTGAAGCTTTCTATCCCGTTTATCCAAGCTTGTATTAAAAACATGGTACTGTCCACCACTCAACTGTTTCGGGTTGCTCTGATAACCTGATTGCTGCTGTTGCTGCTGGCTGTGACCACTTTGATTACCTTGATTATTTTGGCTGTTCTGTCCGCCCGGATTACCATGGAACCCTGGACCGGAATTTCCGCCGCCGTACCCTGATCCGGAACCTGAACCGCCGCCAGAGCCGTGATCATATTGGAAAATGTTTGAGCTTTTGAATTCCTTCATGATGTAACAATCCTTCCAAAGATGGGTTGCTGGCTCCTCTTTTGTTCCGTGCTTCGGACAGGGCTGGTTTAAGAAAAAGTTCAAACGCTCCGGATTAGGACCGGGATTTCCGCGAAAACCTGGCTGTTTCCCCTTACGTCGCTGGCCCTTATTCTGCGCACTGGTGTTGGCCACAAAATCCACGCTCCCATCCGGTTTACGCTTACCTCCGCCTCCATTGCCTGTTGGTTGATGCTGCTGGCCTTTGGTGTTGCTATTCTTCTTTCCCTTCCCTGCTTTGTCGTCACCAGAGTCAGGATCCTTGGTACTGTCAGAATCTGCATACTTCACTAAAGCGGTCATGAGCGTTCCCATATCCGTGCAATCACGCTTCATCCGGCCTAACTTTAGCTTCAAAGGGCCAAACCGACAGTTGCCTTCCAACAACACCACGGCGGTGTCTGCGTTGATGCGATCTGACGAGTGTAAAACTTCTGATACCCGACGTACCCAATGGGTAGTTGACTCCCCTTCTTGCTGAACGCAAGCTGCTAGGTCGACTATTGACATTGGCTGTTTGCACGTGTCCTTGAAATTCTTGATAAACCGGGCTCGTAACTGGGCCCACGAATTGATGGAATTAGGTGGTAGGCTCTTTAGCCAAGTCCGGGCCGTCCCTTCTAACATCATGGTAAAATACTTCGCACACGCCGTGTCATCCACATCCAGCATATCCATAGCCATCTCATAGCTCTCCACCCATGTCTCCGGAGGCTGATCTGCCGTGTAGTTTGGTACCTTGCGGGGGCCTTTGAAGTCTTTAGGCAGGCGTACGTTGCGCAAAGCGGGAACAAGGCACGACACTCCCAAAGAACTAGAAACCACCCCCGGTTCAATCGTAGCAGTTGGGAAGATAGGTGTAAGCTGACGAGCCTGATGCTGTGCTGCTAATCCGGCCTCCTGCGCACGGGCGCGATCCACATTCTCCTGAGCATTGTCGACGCCCGCCGGATTGTTGCCGTGGAGCGCTTCACGCCTGGCATTACTTGAAACAGCCGGCTCCTCCATGCGCCTATTATAGCTCCTGCTGGGGCGAGGGGTGCAGTGAATCCGATCACGGCTTTGCGAATATGCTTCTTGTTGGGCCAAAGCGGTCCTAAGGAGCTCCTTGACTCGGCGTGTCTCTACATCCTGCGGTGAATCGCCTTCGATCGGAATGGCTTCCAACCGAGCTGCCGCCGCAACGAGGTTATCCATCGGGTTGGAATAATGGCCCGATGGTGTTGGCACGGCCTGTGGTGTACCAGTGTCGTGACGAGGCAGGTTTATTATACGGTGCTGAACCGGGGCGCCAACTGTCGCTTCCACATGGTTTACCCCCGGGGTGTTGAAGAGATTTCTGGCATCGAGGGCTGCGGGCAATCGAGATCGGAATTTCCTCTTCAGGACTTCCTGAGATGCATTCTGGTCCATCATGAGCCTGTAAGCCTGTGCATCTAAAGCGGCGCGCTCTGCCGTCATCCTGGCCTCTTCTGCTGCCAGCCCCGCTTTAGCTTGAGTGATCTGTTCTCTCACTTTAGCAATCTCGGCATTGTGAACCTCCTGATCCACCGGGTTGGCCTCCGCCATAAGCACTGCCAGTGCGTCAAACAGATCTGACAATACTTGGGCTGGTGAGTCCGCAGGCCCCCCTGCCCGCGCAGCTGTTGCCGCTGCCGATCCGGAGATCACTGCTGCCGCAGTTGATGAATGTGGCGCCGCCTGTGTTCCAGCCATGAAGATCCCAACTCGATTGGGCAGACCAGAGGGGTACGGAATACTGTCGCCATTGGAGCTGCCCCCAATCCGATCATCTTGCAGCTGGTATAGAGACTCTGTTTCCCCGGTTGACGTTTCATCGCCGGAGTAGATGGCGGTTTCGCCACCGGATTCGGATCCTTCCTCGTAGCTTCCTCCGTGGATGACTCCCACGAAGGCGTGCTTCCTGGTCGGTTTAACCAGGGTCGATCTCGTGCACTGAGCTATCTCGACGAGGTCGGTGCAGACGCCCAGCTCGGGGCCCGGTTCACCGACCTTGCCGATGAAAACATGGATGCCGCCAAAAGGGACCCGGTACCCGTACTCGATCGAGCCGGCGTCGGGGCCCCAGCCTGTGCTGTCGATGTAGAGTTTCCCGCGACGACTTTTGGTCATCCGGCCCACAGCGTAGCCCTCGAGTCCTTCAAAGCGGCCCTCCAAGAACTTGAAACCATCTCGCGATAGCCCCACGGTGGGCGCCAACTGTCGTGGATTTGTCACGGCAGATGTCCTAGCGAAAGGACTTACTCGTGGAGCCATCGCAACGGGTTAACTTGAAGGGGTTAAAACGGACGCAAGGACACAGTGTTATACTAGTTCGGCCCCTTCGATGAAGGTAAAAGCCTACGTCTAGTTGTGATGGGATTGATGTGTTTCGAGGGCTAGGGAGCGATAAGCTTCGCCTAAACCTCGAGTTGTTGTTCTCTGTCCCTAAACCGTCGTCGGGTCGTCCCCTTATATACACGGGTGACGCCCGTCGGTCTACAAAATCCCAACCTCCGGTTCATAAACGTGCCCGGGTTGGTCTCTCTATTCCTAACTTACAATGCAAGTTTACCTCAAGCCGGTTTACGGTCATAAACCTTTAAACCGATTATAGGCCTTGGGCCCTTCTATTTCTCCTTGGGCTTTAACATCTTGGGTCCATTGACGGAGCTAACCCGGGCCCTCCTGGCCGGTTTACCCCAAATAGCAATATCCCCAACAGAGGTTGTGATGGCCAGGTCAGCGACATGGCCACGTAGTATGCCTCATTTTCTCCTATTGCGTTGTTTCTTTTTTATCATGTGATTTCTATTTTGTTTCTGTTAGCAATAATTACAGCTCCATGAAGCAAAAGAAAGCTTGAGAAATCATTTTTGTTTATACTCAAAGGCTTGGCTACCTAGGGGTGTTATTGTCTCCCTACCAAAAGTTGTGTTTATACTCAAAGGCTTATGCATGCTTTCTAAAAAATATGTTGCACAATCACTGTAATTATGGTGTTATGTGAGTAAGAAGATTTCAAAAGTGCATCAATTGAGAATTACACATATTTATACATCGGACAGGGAAGCATGTATTTGATATTTCCTGCTGAAATTCAGCGTTTTCTATCGGAGGTCTAAATTTTCATATGCCAGACTTTTAAGTTAGATGGTGTGTATTATAATGATTTTTTATTGGATGTTGTGCTGTATATTTGGGTCTATGTAATATTTGTTAGGAAATTCCATAATGTATTAAGGTTCTGGTTGCAGCATCTTGGAATATTTGTTTAAAGGTAACAAAATGCTCCATCTGTTGTCTTTAATTAATGGTTAATAATAATGGAAATGCTTCGTGAGATGATTGGTCTTCAGCATAAAAGTCATGTAGGGTGCTATCTACCTTGTGTAATATCCTGCACAATAAAGAGTACTATGTTTCTGTACCACTTTCTTTATTTTGTGCATCGCGTGTCTTTCTATGTATACATTATCGAATTACATTTTGTATCGAAGAATATTTTGGGTGATATGGATTTCAATTATGTTTACACATAAAACTTGATATGCATTATGTTTATATATGCACACTGTAAAAATATTTAAAAGCCCGTGGCAACGCACGGGCCTTCTACTAGTTTATCTAGGGGGTGGAGGGGCACCAAGCCGAGATCGGGTAGGTGTTCAAGTTCTGGTTGACCCCGCTTGATTCCCAGATTCAGTGATGTATTTTTGTTTCGTGTGACGAACGGAAAAACAACATGACTATATGGCCGAGACATTACTTCTTCGGACGAACGAAGAGACAACTGGACCACCCGGGCGAGGCCCGTATTAGAGTGGAGAAAAAACAAAAAAACTAATAGACGTATAGAGAACTATGAAATCATCCGTCCTTTAATATTAGGTAAAGATATGTGGATGACATATTGTTGATTGGAAATAATACAGAATTTCTGGATAGATAAAAGGATACTTGAATAAGAATTTTTCAATGAAAGACCTCGGTGAAGCTATTTATATATTGGGCATCAAGATCTATAGAGATAGATTAAGATGCTTAATTGGACTTTCACAGAGCACATGCCTTGATAAAGTTTTGAAGAAGTTCAAAATGGATCAGTCAAAGAAAGGGTTCTTACCTGTGTTACAAGGTGTGAAGTTGACTTAGACTCAATGCCCGACCACTGCAGAAGATAGAGAGAAAATGAAAGTCATTCCCTATGCCTCAGCCATAGGTTCTATCATGTATGCAATGCTGTGTACCAGACCTGATGTGTGCCTTGCTATAAGTTTAGCAGGGAGGTACTAAAGTAATCCAGGAGTGGATCACTGGACAGCGGTCAAGAACATCCTGAAATACCTGAAAAGGACTAAGGATATGTTTCTCGTTTATGGAGGTGACAAAGAGCTCATCGTAAATGGTTACGTTGATGCAAGCTTTGACACTGATCCGGACGATTCTAAATCGCAAGCCGGATACGTGTTTATGTTGAACGGTGCAGCTGTCAGTTGGAGCAGTTCTAAACAAAGCGTCGTGGCGGGATGTACATATGAAGCGGAGTACATTGCTGCTTTGGAAGCAGCAAATGAAGGAGTCTGGATGAAGGAGTTCATATCCGATATAGGTGTCATACCTAGTGCATCGGGTCCAATGAAAATCTTTTGTGACAATACTGGTGCAATTGCCTTGGCAAAGGAATCTAGATTTCACAAGAAAACCAAGCACATCAAGAGACGCTTCAATTCCATCTGGGATCAAGTTCAGGTGGGAGACATAGAGATTTGCAAGATACATACGAACCTGAACGTTGCAGACCCGTTGACTAAGCCTCTCTCACGAGCAAAACATGATCATCACCAAGACTCCATGGGTGTTAGAATCATCACTGTGTAATCTAGATTATTGACTCTAGTGCAAGTGGGAGACTGAAGGAAATATGCCCTAGAGGCAATAATAAAGTTGTTATTTATATTTCCTTATATCATGATAAATGTTTATTATTCATGCTAGAATTGTATTAACCTGAAACTTAGTACATGTGTGAATACATAGACGAACACAGTGTCCCTAGTATGCCTCTACTTGACTAGCTCGTTTATCAAAGATGGTTAAGTCTCCTAGCCATAGACATGTGTTGTCATTTGATGAACGGGATCACATCATTAGAGAATGATGTGATGGACAAGACCCATCCGTTAGCTTAGCATAATGATCATTTACTTTTACAGCTATTGCTTTCATCATGACTTATACATGTTCCTCTAACTCTGTGATTATGCAACTCCCGAATACCGGAGGAACACCTTGTGTGCTATCAAACGTCACAACATAACTGGGTGATTATAAAGATGCTCTACAGATGTCTCCGATGGTGTTTGTTGAGTTGGCATAGATCAAGATTAGGATTTTTCACTCCGTGTATCGAAGAGGTATCTCTGGGCCCTCTCGGTAATGCACATCACTATGAGTCATGCAAGAAGTGTGACTAATGAGTTAGCTATGGGATGATGCATTACGGGACGAGTAAAGAGACTTGCCGGTAACGAGATTGAACTAGGTATGGAGATACCGACGATCGAATCTCGGGCAAGTAACATACCGATGACAAAGGGAACAACGTATGTCTTTATGCAGTTTGACCGATAAAGATCTTCATAGAATATGTACGAACCAATATGAGCATCAAGGTTCTGCTATTGGTTACGGACCGGAGATGTGTCGCAGTCATGTCTACATAGTCCTCGAACCCGTAGGGTCTGCACGCTTAACGTTCGATGATGATTTGTATTATGAGTTATGTGATTTGATGAACCGAAGTTTGTTCGGAGTCCCGGATGAGATCACGGACATGAAGAGGAGTCTTGAAATGGTCGAGAGGTAAAGATTCATATATTGGAAGGTTACATTCGGACACCGGAATGGTTCGGGATGTTTCGGAGTACCGGGGGTTACAGCCCCCCCCCCCGGGAAGTTATTGGGCCTTAATGGGCTTTAGTGGAAAGGAGTGGAGGGCCGCAAGGGAGGCCGCACCCCCCATGGCTATTCCGAATTAGACTAGGAGGGGGCAGCGCCCCCCCCTCTTTCCTTCTCCCCTCTTCCTCCTTCTCTCCTTCTCCTAGTTGGAATAGGAAAGGGGGGGGGGGAATCCTACTTGGACCGGGAGTCCAAGTAGGACTCCCCCCCTATGGCGCGCCCACCCTTGGGTCGGGCTCCTCTCCCCCTCCTTTATATACATGGGAGGGGGCACCCCAAAGGCACACCAAGACTTCTCTTAGCCGTGTGCGGTGCCCCCCTCCACAGTTACACACCTCGGTCATATCGTTGTACTGCTTAGGCGAAGCCCTGTGCCGGTAACTTCATCATCACCGTCTCCATGCCGTCGTGCTGACGGAACTCTCCCTCGGCCTCAACTGGATCAAGAGCTCAAGGGACATCATCGTGCTGAACGTGTGCTGAACACGGAGGTGCCGTACGTTCGGCACTTGGATCAGTTGGATCGCGAAGACGTTCGACTACATCAACCGCGTTACTAAACGCTTCCACTTTCGGTCTACGATGGTACGTGGACACACTCTCCCGTCTTGTTGCTATGCATCTCCTAGATAGATCTTGCATGATCGTAGGTAATTTTTTTGAAATTGCATGTTATGTTCCCCAATAGCCAAGGGGAGTGACCATACCCGATACTCTGTTCTCCTTTGGTGGTGAAGAAGATGATGGTGGTGATGACAAATGTGCCTTCAACTTTTTCGTATTGTAGTTGAGGAGAGCAATTTCCTCTTTTAAATCATCGACCTCCAACTCCAGCTTCAAGATCTTGTCACATAAATCTCCTTTGCTTTTCTGCCGAAAACAAGAAGGAATAGTTCGGTTAGGTCTCTTAAGGAGACTGGACTTCTTGAACTCTACGTGCATATCCCCAGGTTGAGGTAGAGGAACATCCTCCTCCTCCGAGCTCGAACCATCAACCCTCATCAAGTGAGTATCCTCCTCGTCATCCGTAGTTCAACCATAAGGAGATAGGTCCCCATAGGTCTTTGGGTCAGCAATGAGTTATGAGACATAGCTCTCACTGTCGGAGTCTTGGGACGACATATTTTCAAAACTGTGCAGAAAACAGCATGAAAAGAGAACTTAGGATTTCTTCGCGATACAGTGATCAACAGGTTCGGGAAGTATATATAATTTTTCTATCTTGGAGGACAAGCACACGGGAGAAAAACGGAGTATAGAAGGTGTCCCAGGTGGGCACAACCTACCTGGGCGCGCCAGGCAAGCCTGGCACGCCCTGGTGTCTTGTTCCCACCAAGGGACGCTTCCTGGAAGTTTCTTTATTTACAAAATTCTTAAATATTCCAAAACTGATAAAAAATATTTTTGCAGATTTTTCGGAGTCTGTTTACTTACCGTATCATGTACCTCCTTATTTTCATAATTTTGAAGTGTTCCAGAAGGACTTTTTTATGTGTTCTTTTGATGTGAAAGTTTGGATAATATTACTTCCAACGTTAATGGGCGTACCTAAGATATAATGCTTTATTTGTTGCCCATTGACAACCTTCGGGTTAGTACCTTCGGGATTATGTATTTTGATGGCTCCAGACCGGTAAACCTCCTCGATGACATATGGGCCTTCCCATTTTGAGAGGAGTTTTCCTGCAAAGAATTTGAAACGAGCGTTGTCAAAAGAACATATTCTCTGACTTTAAACTTACGCTTTTGGATTCTTTTGTTATGCCATCTTTTGACCTTTTCTTTGAATAATTTTGCATTTTCATAATCTTGGGTTCTCCATTCATCTAGATAGCTAATATCAAATAACCTCTTTTCACCAGCAAGTTTGAAATCAAAATTGAGTTCTTTAACTGCCCAAAATGCTTTATGTTCTAACTCAAGAGGCAAATGCCAAGCTTTTACATAAACCATTTTATAAGGAGACATACCCATAGTTTCTATATCCTGTTCCATAAGCCCAAAGTGCATCACCTAATTTCTTAGACCAATTCTTACTCGACCTATTAACAGTCTTTTGCAAAATTAATTCTATCTCTCTATTGCTAAGTTCATCTTGACCACTAGACTGAGGATGATAAGGTGATGCAATTCTACGGTTAACATCATACTTGGCAAGCATTTTACGGAAGCACCATGGATAAAGTGTGAACCACCATTAGTCATTAAATATCTAGGGACTCCAAACCTTGGGAAAATAATTTCCTTCAGCATTTTAATAGAGGTGTTGTGATCAGCACTACTGGTTGGAATAGCTTCTACCCATTTAGTAACATAATCAATAGCAACCAAAATAAGTGTATACCCATTAGAGGAAGGAAAAGGTCCCATGTAATCAAATCCCCAAACATCAAATGGTTCAACAGCAAGCGAATAATTTATAGGCATTTCTTGACGCTTACCGATATTACCTATTCTTTGACATTCATCACAAGATAAGATGAACTTACAGGCATCCTTGAAGAGAGTAGGCCAATAAAATCCAGACTGGAATACCTTGTGAGCAGTTCTATCTCTAGCATGATGCCCTCCATAAGCTTCAGAGTGACATTTTCGTAGGATTTGTCCCTGTTCATGCTCAGGTACACAACGTCTAATAATACCATCTACTCCTTCTTTATAGAGATGTGGGTCATCCCAAAAGTAATGTCTTAAATCATAGAAGAATTTTTTCTTTTGTTGGTATGTAAAGCTAGGTGGTAAATATTTAGCAACAATGTAATTAGCATAATCAGCATACCAAGGAGTACTATGAGAAACATTTATTGCAGCTAACTGCTCATCAGGAAAACTATGATCAATGGGTAGTGGGTCATCAAGCACATTTTCAAGCCTAGACAAGTTATCAGCTACATGGTTCTCAGCTCCTTTTCTATCAATGATATGTAAATCAAATTCTTGTAATAAGAGAACCCAATGAATAAATCTAGGTTTAGCATCTTTCTTTTCCATAAGATATTTAATAGCAGCATGGTCTATGTGAACAGTTACTTTGGAATCAACAATCTAAGGTCTAAATTTATCACAAGCAAACACCACTGCTAAGAATTCTTTGTCAGTAGTAGCATAATTGCTTTGAGCATTGTCTAGAGTTTTACTAGCATAATGAATAACATTCAATTTCTTATCAATTCTTTGTCCTAGAATAGCACCAACATCATAATCACTAGCATCACACATAATTTCAAAAGGCAAGTTCCAATCAGGTGGTTGAACAATAGGTGCAAATATTAAGGCTTTCTTGAGTGTTTCAAAGGCTTCTAAACAATCATCATAAAAAACAAAGGGAATATCCTTTTGCAAGAGACTAGTGAGAGGCCTAGAAAATTTAGAGAAGTCTTTGATAAATCTCCTATAGAAACCAACATGACCTAGGAAACTACGAATACCTTTTATATCTTTAGGACATGGCATTTTCTCAATTGCATCAACCTTAGCTTGGTCCACTTCAATACCTCTTTCAGAAATTTTATGACCCAAGACAATGCCTTCATTAACCATAAAGTGGCACTTCTCCCAATTCAAGACGAGATTTGTTTGTTCACATCTCTGCAAAACTCGATCAAGATTGCTTAAACAATCATCAAAAGACTTCCCATAAACAGAAAGTCATCCATGAAAACCTCAAAAATCTTTTCACAAAAGTCAGAGAATATAGCAGTCATACATCCTTGAAAGGTAGCAGTTGCATTACATAAACCAAAAGGCATACATCTATAAGCATAGGTTCCAAACGGGCAAGTAAAAGTGATCTTTTCTTGATCAGGTTGAGAAACAGGTATTTGTGAAAAACCAGAATATCCATCAAGGAAGCAAAAGTGTGTGTGCTTAGATAATCTTTCAAGCATTTGATCAATAAAAGGCAAAGGGTAATGATCTTTTCCATTTGCTTTGTTTAATTTTATAAAGTCAATTACCATTCTATAGCATGTAACAATTCTTTGTGGAATAAGTTCATTCTTATCATTAGGAACAACAGCTATACCTCCTTTCTTAGGAACACAATGAACATGACTTACCCATCTACTATCAGCTATAGGATAGATTATACCTGCTTCCAGAAGTTCTAATATTTCCATTCTTACGCATTCTTTCATCTTCGGATTTAACCGACATTGGTGATCAACAACGGGTTTAGCATCAGGTTCCATATTAATTTTATGCTGCATATATAGAGTGGGACTAATGCCCTTTAAATCGTCAAGAGTATATCCAATAGCAGGTCGGTGCTTCCTTAGAACTTTCAATAATATTTCTTCTTCATGTTCTAAAAGGTTATCTCTAATAATAACAGGATATATCTTCTTTTCATCAAGATAAGAATATTTCAAAGTGTCCGGTAATTGTTTTAATTCAAACACAGGATCACCTTTAGGTGGAGGAGGACCTCCTATAGTTTCAATAGGCAAGTTGTGTTTAAGCAGAGGACGTTGTTCAAAGAAAATTTTATCTATTTCATTTCTTTCATGCATATGTAAATCATTTTCATGGTCTAGAAAATATTATTCTAAAGGATCAGTAGGTGGTACATCAATAGAAGAAACACCAATTAATTCATCCTTACTTGGCAATTCTTTTTCATGAAGCTTTCTACTAAACTTGGAAAAATTAAACTCATGAGACTCATCACCAAAACTAACACCGACAATTTGTTTCTCACAATCTATCTTAGCACTAATGGTGTTCAAGAAAGGCCTACCAAAGATAATGGGACAAAAGTCATCTTGTGGGGAAACAAGAACAAGAAAATCAGTAGGATATTTTATTTTCCCACACAAGACTTCAACATCTCTAACAATCCCGATTGGTGATATGGTGTCTCTATTAGCAAGTTTAATAGTAACATCTATGTGAGAGTGGCGTTTCGGTGCCCGGGTGCATCTGCACCCGGTCAAAAACAAATTCGTAAAAAATTCAGAAAAATTCAAAAAATTCCAAAAAAAATTAGGGTGGTAGACAATTTGATGCGTGAGGTACGCTCCAATTTTCAAAACATTTGGACTTCTGTGCAGCTCTCAGCAAAAAAGACAAATCAGACCAGAATAGTATATGAACAGTACACATTTTTACAGACCTCCGATTTATCTTTTTTGCTGAGAGCTGCACAGAAGTCCAAATGTTTTGAAAATTGGAGCGTACCTCACGCATCAAATTTTCTACCACCCAAATTTGTTTTGGATTTTTTTGAATTTTTCTAGTATTTATTTTGATTTTTTCGTGAGCGCAGGTGCAGATGAGCTCGGGCTCAGATTCGAATTTTCGCATCTATGTCTTCTATTTATGCAGGTGCTATGTCATTCATAATTTCTTGATATAAGGTGTAAGGAATGGCACTCACACTAGAACCTATGTCACATAAACCATGATAACAATGATCTCCTATTTTAACTGAGATGACAGGCATGCCAACAACAGGTCTATGTTCATCCTTTTTATCAGGCTTGGCAATTCTAGCAGCTTCTTCACAAAATTAAGTAACATGCCCATCTATATATTCTTCCAAGAGATCTTTAACCATAGAAATACTAGGTTCTACTTTAATTTTTCATCAGGTTTAGGTGTTCTAATATAGCTTTTGTTAACCACAGTTGAAACTTTAGCATGTTCCTTTATCCTAACAGGGAAAGGTGGTTTCTCAGTATAAGCAGAAGGAACAAATGGATCAACATTATAAAGTATAGTTTCTTCTTTAACTGGTACCGGTTCTTTAATTTCTTCTTTAATAGGTGGGTGATATTTAAAACACTTCTCTTTAGGGAGTTCAACATGAGTAGCAAATGATTCACAAAAGGAGGCTACTATCTCAGAGTCAAGTCCATATTTAGTGCTAAACTTTTGAAAAGCATCGGTATCCATAAAAGATTTAACACAATCATACTTAAGTTTAATACCTGACTCTTTACCTTCGTCGAGTTCCCAATCTTCAGAGTTGCGTTTAATTCTTTCCAAAAGATCCCACCGGAATTCAATAGTCTTCTTCATAAAAGAACCAGCAGAAGAAGTATCAAGCATGGTTTCATCATTACGAGAAAGCCGAGCATAAAAATTATGGATAATAATTTCTCTTGAGAGCCCATTCTTGGGGCATGAATATAACATTGACTCAAGACTCCCCCAAGCTAGAGTGATACTTTCTCCTTCACGAGGCCAAAAATTATATAAATAATTCCGATCACGATGAATTAGATGCATAGGATAATATTTTTGGTGGAATTCCAATTTCAAATGATTCCAATTCCATGATCCAATATCATCGCATAGCCTATACCATGCAAATGCTTTTACCTTTAAAGATAAAGGGAAAACCTTTTTGATAACTTCATCCCCGAGTAAACCTGCAAGCTTAAACAATCCACAAATTTGTTCTATATATATCAAGTGCATATCAGGATGTTCGGTTCCGTCTCCTCCATAAGGATTAGCTAGCAGTTGTTCTATCATACCCGAAGAAATTTCATATTCAATATTTTCAGTATGTGAAGTAGGTTGAGGGGTAGCTAATTGTGGTTCTGGACGAGGTGAAGATACCCCGAACAAACCCCTCAAAGGATTACTTTCCATAGTAACAAGTAACAATAAATTTCAGCACACTATATAAATGTTCCCTTACCAAATTCCACTTACCAAAGGTGCTTCACTCCCCGGCAACGGCGCCAGAAAATATCCTTGACGACCCACAAGTATAGGGGATCAATTTTAGCTCTTTTTGATAAGTAACAGTGTCAAACCCAACGAGGAGCAGAAGGAAATGACAAGTAGTTTTCAGTAAGGTAGTGTCTGCAAGTGCTGAAATTGTAAGTAGCAGAGTAGTTTGATAGCAAGATAATTTGTAACAAGCAAGTAACAATAGTAGTAACAAAAGTGCAGCAAGGTAGCCCAATCCTTTTGAGGCAAAGGACAGCCCAAAATGGTCTCTTATGATAAGCAACGCGTTCTTGAGGGTACACGGGATTTTCATCTGGTCACTTTCATCATGTTGGTTCGATTTGTATTCCTACTTTGATAATTTGATATGTGGGTGACCGGTGCTTAGGTGTTGTTCTTACTTGAACAAACCTCCTACTTATGATTAACCCTCCCGCAAGCATCCGCAACTATGAGAAAAGTATTAAGAATAAATTCTAACCATAGCATTAAACTTTTGGATCCAATCGGTCCACTAGTTCGCGTCGGTCCTAAACAAACAGTTTAGAACCCCTTTCCGCAATGGAATTTGGAATCGTCACCAAGTGAGTGTGGGCAATAGGGGAGTCCTTCCCACACGAGCCAGAAACTATCGGGGATAGGTCCCCTACAGTACTCCTACTCATTTCTGCTTGCATTGCCATCCCAGTTAGTATACTGTGGTGCTACATTTACGATGCGTGTCCTGTCACAAACGTTTCACTATTATAGAACGTGTATCATGTGCGGCCTGAGGGAGTCCTGGATTAGTGGGTGTTTGGATAGCCGGACTATACCTTCAGCCGAACTCCAGGACTATGCAGATACAAGATTGAAGACTTCGTCCCGTGTCCGGAAGGATCTTTTCTTGGCGTGGAAGGCAAGCTAGGCGTGCGGATATTCGAGATCTCCTACCATTGTAACCGACTCTGTGTAACCCTAACCCTATCCGGTGTCTATATAAACCGGAGGGTTGTAGTCCGTAGGACAACCATCATCATACACAATCATACCATAGGCTAGCTTCTAGGGTTTAGCCTCCTTGATCTCGTGGTAGATCCACTCTTGTACTACCCATATCATCAATATTAATCTAGCAGGAGTAGGGTTTTACCTCCACCGAGAGGGCCCGAACCTGGGTAAAATAAAGTGTCCCTTCTCTCCTGTTACCATCCGACCTTGACGCACAGTTCGGGACCCCCTACCCGAGATCCGCCGGTTTTGACACCGACATTGGTGCTTTCATTGAGAGTTCCTCTGTGCCGTCGCGATTAGGAAGGATGCCTCTTCCCGTCTTTAAAGACGACGCCATTACAAAAGGAGCCTTGGCTGTCGGCCAAACTCTCCGGCTAGGTGGTTTTCTCGCAACCGCCTGTTCGGCTGTTGCGCCGACGGTGACCTCCCGGGTCATCGAAAGCAACCTCCACGTCGGCTCAGAACTCACCGAGCAATTGGATCCGATGGAGCTCTCTTCTGTAAACGAGCTCCTGGATCGTATCACCGCACTGGGCGTCACTACAATTTACGACCAGGTTGGGCTTAAACCCGATCTAAGAGAAATTAACTCTCCCCAAGTCACCCACCACGTTGCTGTGGTGGAGACACAATGGGGAGACCCTTCATCTATCTTAAGGACTAGCTACGTTCGAATCCCCGAACCCTCCATGCCGGATATCCGCGGAGGGGAGGATACAATCGAAGACCTGAGCTTAAAATCAGGCAAATCGGATAACATCCAAGACTCCGGATCTCAGAATCCGGAAGTTCTTCGGCCTCCGAACAACAAACTGGGCGAGGTCTCAGATTCAACGACACCCGCCCGCCCGATCTTAAGCGATCTTTCCCAAATCAAGCAAATGCCCGAAGAAACAGTACATCATTACTGGGCCAGATTCCTCCTGGTTATGAACAGGATAAAGGACTGCCGCGAGGGAGACGCAATTTCAATCTTTTGCAGTAACTGCACGGACAAGGGAATACTCAACGCCGTAAGTCGTCGTAATATTACACGCTTTGCTGACTTGGCGTCCATAGTACCAAAATACTGTGCGATGGAAAGTGCCTGGAACACCGAAATAAAATTTTGGGATAATCCGGCCTGGAATAGCAATCCCATCCGAATTAAGAGGGCGCACCACAGTAAGGCGCCCGGACTAAATACCAAAAAAATCAAAACCCTTTAGAGGGCATGGAACCGTACTGGAAAAGTGGCTAGATGGACCCTGCAAGATTCACAGTGCAGAGGACGCCACCCCAACTCACAACCTCAGGGCATGTTGGATACTCCGGCAGGTGGCCAAAATTGGCGAGGACCTCCTAATTCCAGAGGCCGAAGGAAACCAACCCGAGAATTTCAGTTCAGTTCTCACAGTCTTTGAGACTTTCGCATCAAATAACATGCGAAAAAGAACACTCCGCAGCCTCACTGAAGTCTATCAAGTAGCGACAATAAACCCATGGAGTAATACTGCTATCACCTTCAACGCGAGCGACGAACCTAAAATTCGAGCAACCAGAGCACCAGCCGCATTGGTCCTCAGTCCCATAGTGGACGGCTGTCGCCTCGCAAAGGTAGTCATGGACGGAGGCAGTGGATTGAACCTCATTTACGAGGAAACCCTCCAAAAGATGGAAATAGACTGGAACCGCATTGAGCGAAGCAGCACAACCTTTAGAGGAATAATCCCCAGTCAAGAAGCGCGCTGCACCGGAAAGATCACACTAGATGTGGTATTCGGCACGCCGGATAATTACAAGTCCGAACAGATCACGTTCCAGGTGGCCCCGTTCAAAAGCGGATATCACGCTATACTAGGACGGGAGGCTTTCACAATTTTTCAAGCTATACCCCATTACGGGTACATGAAGCTTAAGATGCCTGGGCCAAACGGAATTATCACCCTCGCTAGTGATCCGGACATAGAACTCCGCGCCGAGAATAAGACAGCCGCATTGGCCCTCGAGGCACTATCTGAAACCTTAGCGGCCAAAGAACTGACTGCGCTGCGATCCACGGTCAATAGGGATGATGTGATACTCGATAAGAGATCCAAATCCACATCCTTCAAACCAGCGGACGAAATAGTAAAATTCCAAGTCCACCCAACGGACCCCAATAAAACAGCCTCCATCGGGGCACGACTGAACACTGATGTAGACGCCACACTGTGAGAGTTCCTACGAGAGAACTGGGACATTTTCGCTTGGCACCCCTCAGACATGCCAGGAATCCCACGTAGTTTGGCCGAACACAGCCTAAATATCCAGAAAGGATTCAAACCAGTCAAACAGGCTCTTCGGCGTTTCTCCGAACCAAAGAGACATGCTATGGGAGAGGAGCTAGCCTAGTTATTGGAGGCCGGATTCATTAGAGACATAAAACACCCGGACTGGCTAGCAAACCTGGTGATGGTACCAAAGAAGGACAAATCCTGGCGCCTGTGTGTCGATTTCAAAGACCTTAATAAGGCTTGCCCAAAGGATCCCTTCCCCCTCCCTCGAATAGATCAAATCATCGATGCCACTGCAGGACACGATTCGCTGTGCTTCCTCGACGCATACTCCGGTTACCATCGAATCAAGATGGCAGAATCAGACCAAGCCGCAACAGCATTCATCACACCATACGGCCCATTCTGCTTCAACACAATGCCCTTTGGGGTAAAAAACGCCGGCGCAACATATCAGCGCATGATTCAAACATGCCTGGCAAACCAGATCGGCAAAACAATGGAGGCGTATGTAGATGATGTGGTCGTTAAATCAAGACATGTCGAATCTCTAGTAGACGACTTGAGGCTTACATTCGACAACCTCCGAAAATACGACATTAAGCTCAATCCGAAAAAATGCGTTTTCGGCGTTCCAGCTGAAAAGCTCCTGGGCTTCATTGTATCCGGTAGAGGAATCGAAGCAAATCCTGCTAAAATCCGAGCTTTGTCACAATTGGATGTCCCAAAAGACCTCAAACAAATACAGAAACTCACCGGATGCGTGGCGGCTTTAAGCCGCTTTATCTCCCGCCTGGGAGAAAAGGCATTGCCCCTTTACCGCCTCCTTAGGCGCACCGAACACTTCGAGTGGACAGACGCTGCCACGGCCGGACTTGAGGAAATAAAGGCCATCTTGGCAACAAACCCAGTCCTGGCCGCGCCGAACACTGGCGAACCCATGCTATTGTACATTGCCGCAACCCATCAAGTTGTTAGCGCAGTACTCGTCGTCGAGCGGGCAACGGACGGACACAAACTCCCCCTTCAAAGGCCGGTTTACTACGTGTCCACTGTCCTCACACCATGCAAATCACAGTACCCACATTACCAAAAGATCGCATACGCGGTGTTTATGGCATCCCGGAAGCTACGACACTACTTTCAAGAGTGTTCTATAACAGTAGCCTCGGAAGTACCACTCAACGATATTATCAACAACCGTGATGCAATGGGCCGGATAGCAAAATGGGCCATAGAGCTCCTCCCGTTCGACATAACCTACAAACCACGGCGAGCCATTAAATCGCAAGTCCTAGACGACTTCATCGCCGAATGGACAGAGGCCGAACTCCCTAAAGAGTACGGCACATATTCAAACTGGATCATGCATTTCGACGGCTCCAAAATGTTGGCCGGACTGGGGGCTGGCGTCGTTTTGACGTCCCCTACAGGAGACACAGTCCAATATGTACTCCAAATTATGTACACGGACTCCAACAATGCAGCCGAATACGAGGCCCTTCTACAGGGTCTCCGGATGGCAGCATCCATGGGCATTCAACGCCTGGAAGTACGTGGGGACTCAAACCTTGCGATATCCCAAATAAATGGTGACTTCGACGCCAAAGACCCAAAAATGGCAGCTTATCGCAATGCCGTCCTAAAAATGTCAGTTCGGTTCGAGGGACTGGAGTTTCACCATATAGCCCGAGAAAATAATCAGGCAGCGGACGTCCTGGCATGCATCGGAGCAAAACGAGATGCAGTCCCCCCAACATCTTCTTAGAAAGATTATTCAAGCCATCTGTAGCATGGGAGGGGGGACCATCGGATAACAGTCCGTACACAACCGCACAACCCGACGCCGAACAATCCGACATAATCGGAGGCCCTGCCACCGAAAGCACACCTTCAACCCACGTAATAATGGCGGTCATCGCCCCGTGGACAGAACCATTCCTAGCCTACCTTACTAGGCAGGAACTCCCAGAGGACCAAAACGAGGCACGCTGCATAGTGCGGCGATCTAAATCCTATAAAGTCCACGAGGGAGAGCTATATAAGAAAAGCACTACATGAGTCCTTCAAAGATGTATCTCCGAAGAGGAAGGGCGGAGTCTGTTGGATGAAATTCATGCCGGACTCGGTGGACACCACGCCGCAGCTCGGTCCCTTGTAAGCAAGGCTTTCCGTATGGGCTTTTATTAGCCGACGGCCCGAGCAGACGCTCATGACTTAGTCAAACGATGCGTCGGTTGCCAGCTCTTTGCAAACCAAAGCCATATGCCGCCCAACGCCCTCCGAACTATCCCCATCACTTGGCCTTTTGTGGTCTGGGGGCTTGACATGGTGGGACCACTTAAAGGTGGAACCCACAAGAAAAAATACTTATTGGTCATGGTGGATAAATTCACCAAATGGATTGAAGCCAGGCCTGTTAAGACGGCTGAATCCGAACCTGTGATAGACTTCATATCCGGGGTCGTACACCATTATGGTGTCCCTCACAGCATCATCACCGATAACGACACAAACTTCACCTCCGATGAAGTAAAGCTGTGGTGCAAAAACATGGGCATTAAGCTCGACTATGCTTCTGTCTATCACCCACAAACTAACGGTCAGGTCGAACGTGCAAATGGTCTCATCATGAGCGGCATTAAACCCAGACTAGTGCGCTCCCTCAAGGAATCTAATATGCACTGGGTGGAGGAGCTCGACTCCGTACTCTGGGGGCTGCGAACCACGCCGAATCGTACCACCGGATTCACACCATTCTTTATGGTGTACGACGCAGAGGCTGTTCTGCCCTGCGACATAATTCATGACTCACCTCGAGTGCGCATGTACGAAGAAAGAGAAGCCGAGCTTGATCGGCAGGATAACCTGGACGCCTTAGAGGAGGAGCGCGATGTGGCTAAAGCCCGTTCCGCATTTTATCAATAGCAGGCTCGAAGATATCAAAGCAGAGAAGTACGAGCCAAAAATTACAACGCTGGCGAACTAGTTCTACGCCTACCGGATAAGAAAAAGGACAAACTCAAGCCCAAATGGGAAGGTCCCTTCATAATTGACCAAGTCCTGACTGGTGGAGCGTACCGCCTGCGAGATGCGTCGGATAACCGACTCGAGCCGAACCCATGGAACGCCGCACGTCTCCGAAGATTCTATGCCTAGCGCCGGACTCGGGGTTTGTCTCCTTCCTCTGTCCATATATATATATATATATTTTTCTGTTTTTTGTATCCCCCCACTCTTTCCTTTTATAGCCCTTAAAGGCTCATCATGTGACGCGCTACCTGCGCTCCTTAAACCTGGGGTCTTCTTTAACAGAAGCTTGTTTATATGGGTTTCACGCCCAACGCATGCGTCAGACTTCCGCATGCACCTTTTGTTCACCATTATATGCATCGATATGACTTAAGTTTTGGCCAAGCTGGGTTGTCTTGCTGCTGTGCTTACCCCTACGTTCCCGATTGTTCGGCTAGGCGGTAAAGGGAGCACCTCTGCGATTGCTACTGCCGGATAAGCCGGATGTGTACCTCAGACTGGGTGAAGCCGAAAGCTAGCGTTCTTAAGGGAATATTCGGTCGGTGAACTAAAGATGAACCTTTTTTACTTATACATGCCCCCAGATGTTTTCCTGCATTTGCAGTCCGGACGTGCACTTCAGGGCACGCCACCCCAGCGAAAGGAACCCTTAACGGAACTATTCTCTCTGGAAGATGTTTCTTACTAACCATGTAATATAACATAACTAGTTGGGCACTTGTCTGATAAAGCACTAATTACCCCTACGCCTGGTCTCCACGCATACCTCGGTTCTTATATAGCCGTTATGGTATTCGGACACACTCCGGACCGTCAGGTCCCAAGGTCGAAGCGAAAAGGTCGGCAACGACAAACGATCTACAATCCGGCTAGAAGGCATTACACATGTCAATTATAAATTACATAGTCATCCTGACTGATTGTATTCCTCTTCTATACCATCTAACAGGCTATCTAATTTACAGTCCTGCTGGGAATACTTTGTGGCCAATTCTACCTGGCCATACACTAAGCTCTTCTATACCTGCATGTTATATGATTCTCGAATCAGTTATTTCCACTGCTTCAAGTCTCGGGGGCTACTGGCATATCTATATTTACCAAAATTTTCTTACTCGTATGTCTTTTACATACTGCTCCGTGGCTCTGGCTAAACCATTTTGAGCGGCACGGAGGTACGCGTCTCCTGAATTGAAGGCATTTAAAGCCTCCTGGGAGAAACAAGCGTCTCGAAGAACTGTCCGGCGACGCCTGTGGTTCATGGCACTCTCCACCTCGGAATGGGTGGCAGACAGCCTGTCCGCATCCTCTGATGGAGGAGCGTCCGGTGCGTGCCTTGCGCTGGCCTCCGCCTCCGGGCAGGGCATTGGAGTCTGGCTGGTGGAGGCGCAGTTGGCAACTTCTCCGGATATAGTCCGGCGAGGTCTCTTCGTCCTGAAGATAGGACGAATGTTAATATACCCTGGAGGAGTAAAACACCAGGGAAAAAGAGAGGGTACGCCATACCTTTGCTCTGGCACCTCAGACCGGACTACGTTCCTTTTTGCCCCACGGGGCCCTGCGGCCCCCCGTCGGCTAGTTGCAGCGGGGTCGTCTTCCCCCCTCGGGAATCTCCTCTACAAAGCACGGTTGTTGTCAGAACAACCAAACCCATGAAAACGGAACCTCTCTTAAGGGGGTAAAGCTCCGGTATTTGTCACCTGGGAGGCCGGGATTAACCCTGGGTAATCAGCTATAATAGCTACCAAGGTATCGTCCTTGCTTAGCTGATGAAACACTCCGTAGATGAATTCCACCGCTTAGTCCGGATCCTCTTCGGAGTCCGGATCGAGGGACCGTTCTGGGTCCTCTGGCTGTGGAGGATGGCTGTTTATGTTTTTTACCTCCTGACGCAGGTCCTGCATTGAAGTCGTTAGACTGCCTATTTAATCATGGGAATGTAAAATGAACAGGGAAGCACGACTGTCCGCTTACCCAATTCGGAGGACTATACATGGAAAATCCGCCCTGCGGGTTGAAGCGGAGGAATTCCTCTTCTTCTCCCTTGTACAAAGAGGATAAGATCTTCATTAGTGCGGCAGGCGAGTCCGGCCCTTTACGGCCGTAACGGGTGGCGTCATCTTCCCCGTTGAAATCCCACATGGGGTGGCTTCTGTATTAGAGCGGCTGCACCCCCTTATAATGCATATGGCCATGACTTTAATCATGGTTAGTCCGGAATGAGCCAGTAGCTTAATCCGGCCCATTTAGTAAAGGACGTATCTGTCATTCTCTCTCTGGGAGCTCCGAGGGCGCCAGCTCAGGCGTTTCTTCAGGGGAGCATTGTTGAACTCAGGGAGACCGGCCCAGATAGGGTCCGGCAGGGGGACGTCGTCTATGTAGAACCATTCTGAAGGCCAGTCCTCGGACGCCTTCTTCGGGGTTCCGAACGGGTATCCGGTCCCGGCGATGCGCCATACTTCGGCTCCGCCCACTTGATATATGGACCCCTCTTGGGAACGGGGCACCAGGCAGAATATCTTCTTCCACAACGCAAAATGAGCCTCGACGCCTAAAAATAGCTCGCAAAGGGCAACGAAGCCCGCGATGTGTAACATGGAGCCGGGCATAAGGTGGTGCAGCTGGAGGCCATAGAACTCCAAAAGCCCGTGGAGAAAGGGATGAATTGGAAATCCCAGTCCCCTTATTAGATAAGGGACCAGGCACACCCGCTCCCCTTTAGAGGGACTAGGTGAGCTCTCCGCTTGCTTTCCGCCATTATAGGTGGCGAGTCCGGCTCGGACCGGGACCATATATGCCTGGGGAAGGAATCCCTTGGCCTGCAGCGACACTAACTAGCTATGTGGGATGGTGCAACTCTCCCAGTCTCCGGGTTTAGGACTGGAGGGGCGAGGGGAGGAGCTGCGACGGCTGGCCATGTTGGAATGGACCTTTGCTGGAGATGCTCTGATGGTAACTCGCGGAGAGGAGAAGATGTGGTTTGGATCTAAATCCCCATCCCGTTAAATAGGCGGCTCGTTTATATGAGTAAGGGTGTGGATGTAAAAACACCCCAAGCTTTTCGCATTCGTTCAGCACGTGGAAGACATCCATTATTGGGCACTGAAGCCGAGGAGCGCTACATTACAAAAACCGGACGTTATTCGTACAGGTACACAGGATTCGGAGGAGGAAGCCGCCTTGCAATGCCGAAGGCGATTTGCGCGCCGGACTCGTCGTCATTGAAGCCTGGTTTGGGGGCTACTGAGGGAGTCCTGGATTAGGGGGTGTTCGGATAGCCGGACTATACCTTCAGCCGGACTCCAGGACTATGAAGATACAAGATTGAAGACTTCGTCCCGTGTCCGGAAGGATCTTTTCTTGGTGTGGAAGGCAAGCTAGGCGTGCGGATATTCGAGATCTCCTACCATTGTAACTGACTCTGTGTAACCCTAACCCTATCCGGTGTCTATATAAACCGGAGGGTTGTAGTCCGTAGGACAACCATCATCATACACAATCATACCATAGGCTAGCTTCTAGGGTTTAGCCTCCTTGATCTCGTGGTAGATCCACTCTTGTACTACCCATATCATCAATATTAATCTAGCAGGAGTAGGGTTTTACCTCCACCGAGAGGGCCCGAACCTGGGTAAAATAAAGTGTCCCTTGTCTCCTGTTACCATCCGACCTTGACGCACAGTTCGGGACCGCTACAGTACTCCTACTCATTTCTGCTCGCATTGCCATCCCAGTCAGTATCCTGTGGTGCTACATTTACGATGCGCATCGTGTCACAAACGTTTCACTATTATAGAACGTGTATGATGTGCGGCCCATCACAAACGGTTCACCATTAAGAAGATTAGCTAATCGTCGTACGAGTGTCGGACAGGATTATGAAACATCGGACCGTCGTAACATCATCGTACACGACAACTATCACACACGCTATTCTGTGGTGCAACGTTTACGATGCATACTTCATCAGAAATAGTTCATGGTTGCGAAACGTGCACGATAAGGCAACTAACACAAATGTTTAGTTTAACCGCACCGTTTGTGATATTGTCTGACATCGCACAAGCTTTGCAAACGGCAAGTGTGTGCATGCTTGCGCATGTTTCCTCTATGTGAGATGTCTCCTATTATAGTGCATATCGCAAACGTTTGTGTTTTACCAATCGTGTGTGTCGTAACAACCCGGAGAGCGTAATTTCACCATAATTTAATTGCTGCTTTTCCAAATTGTACCTGATTTGGATTTGAATTTGAATGTATGCTACAGCTTTATTCATATTCATCAGGTTCAAACAACCAATTCATTATTCGATTCATAGGTACATATGTTCAAGAATTATATAAGAACCAAATAAAGAATGATGAACCACAGTTGTATACTTGTACTATTAAAGACGGTAAAGAAAGAGGCGAAATATATTTTGGTTGCTGGACAAGGTGAACCAGAATTCCCATATTGTGCCCTCCTCCATGCAGAAGGCACGCACGACTCTAGTCCAACCCCTTGTGATGGTTGACCGCCCATCCTTCACGGTCTTCATGAAAACATCTAGATAATCATCGTGTTCTGGTAGAAATACTTTAACCTTTGCATGCCCACCAATCATGTAGTTTGAGAGGTAATCTTGAGTAAACTGCTTTGGCAACCACTTCAAAGGAAAAAAGATTCAGACATTGTCATCTAACACAACTCATTATGGGCAGTAAAAAGAAGGCTGCAAAGTTCTTACTTACCATCCTGCAGTTCGTTGTTGTCTTGGATAAAGTGTAAAAAATAGTTTAATTGCCATCTTTGGACCCATTTTACTAACAATCTTTATCAGCTTCCTCACTTGATGCTGGTTCATCGATATCTCATTGCCCCATATGCAGAAAGGGTCGAAACGTGGATCTTTACCAATGACATATGTACCTAAAAGCACCAAGTTAATATTAGAAGCTAAACATCAATTGCACAATGATGTAGTACAACACTCTTTTATAATATGTCTATATACATCCGTATGTGGTAGTCCATTTGAAATCTCTAAGAAGATAAATATTTAGGAACGAAGGGAGTATCTTATAACATCCAATATACTCACATATTAGATGAATTAACATCTTATATTATGGGCCGAAAGGCGTTTAGTTCATTCTTACAAATTATCTGCTGCTGTATCCACGGGTTACAATTAGTTTGAGCTAGTTCGGTCTCAAATATCCATAAAGTATATCTAAACAACAGGGCTAGTTTGAGCTAGATGCATCTATAACCATGCAAAAAAAACTAGTATCCAACCCAAGAGGTGCTAATTGGAGCTAGTGCTCCTAGTGCATTTATTTTCAATCTAACCCTTCCATCCAAACAACTCTTTGGATGGAGTTAGTTCAGGGTTAGTAATGAGCTAGAAACTAACTCTAACCTATAGCTAAGTTGAGTATCCAAACAGGGTTGTGTTGTTGTTGTTGTTGTTGTTGTTGTTGTTGTTGCTGCTGCTGCTGCTGCTCTTCTACGTATATCTAGACATCATTAGAACATTAATGTAACACTCTTCCTTGTTGCTATGTAGCCTAGGATTGCATATTTAGACATTAAGTACAGTGCATGTTGCTATGTAGCCTTAGATGTATTACATATGTCCCTAGTTAACCTAAGGGAAAATGGGTTGCAGATATATTCAGTTAAAAGTCCGATTCACCGATTAGTCCCTTATCAGCCACCGGCCTATATGGTACCAGTGAGCAGATATAAGCCATGGGATGAAACTAACCTCGATGGAAAACATCAGTCGTTCCCAAAATTGTCCTCTGTAGGTACATCAAGAAGCATGTTAAGCACAACAGGCTAAACATCAACCAAAATTACACATGACAGACAAAATAATCTCCAAAAGATAGCTTCAGTGTGCAGGTTTAAGCACACTTGTAAAGCAAAACAAGTGGAAAGGTGTGCTAACTGCAACATGCCAAACATTTAACAACAAGCAAACATAGTCATTCAAACTAGTATTGTGCCGGTCTAAGTACACTGGTTATGGTTAAATAAAAATGGAAAGGCATGTTAACTACAATATGCAGCAACCAAATGTAGTCATTCATAGTGGTATTGTTGAAACTGGTACTGATGAAATTGAGCTGCACAATTCATACTTGCACATATGCTAACTACAAACAACCGAATAATCAAAAAACTTTAAAAGAAGCATATGCTAGCTATAACAGGCTTAACAACAAGCAAATATATGCATTCCTATCGGTATGTTTAAAACTGGATTGATGAAATGTACTGCACAGTAAATAATTGCACATATAGAGCATCACATTGTGAACAACTGAAATAAACAAGGCATACTGCAAACAACCAAATATAGCAAATTAAACTGGACATATTCTCACTACACTACAAAAGGGACTCGACAAAACAAATCATGGGTTTCCCCCTGTGAAGAGGCACGACAAAACAAATCATGGGTTCCCTCACTTGTCACGGATGGGCTCGTTCCCATGGGAAGAGCACGGACCCTGGATGCGCTCCATGTTGTCGCAGATGGGGTCCTTGCCCTCGGAAGAGCACGGCTGTACGGTGCCCTCCCTGATGTCGCAGACGGGCGCTTTCCCCTTGGAAGAGCAGATGGGCTCTTTCCCCTTCGAAGAGCCGGACAGGGTGCCCTCCTCGTGGTCGCCGTCGATGAGGTCTGACTTGGAAGCTGTGGATCCCAAGCCAGCGTCGCAGAACGTGTCCTTCAGAAATGACAAAAGGGGCTCGATGGCGATGTAGAATGGCAAATTGTTGACAGCGAGCCATAGGAGATCATCAGCGGGGCCATGGATGAGATCGACTGCGGTTGAACCCGAGGGGTTGGGGGTGGGCCACTCAGCCTGTGACACAGCCTGCCTTAGGGCGTCGCTGTCGATGACCTTGATGTCATAGCCGGCGGACGAGACACGCCCGCATACTCTAGCCCGCTGCTTGAGTGCCTGCCACCAGTAGTCGTCAGCATCCTCGGCGACGTCGGGCGAAGAGACGGCTATGCACCTCTTTTGGGCCAATCGCTCCTCGAGCTCCACGGGAAGCGTAGCCGGGCTTACGCTGCGACGCTCTGGAGTGGGGGATGGGGATGGAGATGGGGATCTATGGGAAAGGGGGCGCTTGGCAGTCGTCAACTAAGAAACTCAGGGCGGCCTGGGTATGGAGATCGGTGGGTAAGCTGCACGGGCAAACCGGCAGATGTTGACAATGGAGGCCTTGCGGCGGCAGCGGGGACTTTGCTAGGGTTTCGAGCGAGGGAGGGTGTGCGTGTATGTGTGCGCGCACGCCCGAGGAGGTTTTGGTGTGTGTATGTGTGTGTGTGTGTGTGTGTGTGTGGAGGGGGCGCGGGGTGTTTGAGGAAATGATGCATGTACTGAAAATTTTACTACGCGGGAGTCAAAGGCGGGAGTGAAATGCCGGGCTATTGAAATTTTTGATGATAGTGCATCGCACATGGTCCGGAGATAACAGCCGTGTGTTATGAAATAGAAAAACCCTTGAGGCGGGCAGATATTTTCTAGGGATGCAGGCAGGATTGGGAACAAGAAACATCGCACATGGTCCGGAGATAACAACCGTGTGTTATGGAACAGAAAAACCCTCGAGGTGGGCAGATATTTTTGAGAGGGGGAGCCTCGTGGAACCGTGTCTGTGAACCAGCATGACACACGGTTAGTTTGAGTGAACCGTGTCTGTTGCGTCATCCTACTTGTCTGATGTTCATAAATTTGGCGAAAAATGACGCAGGAGAGGGTCAGAACACGAACACACTTGCATGTGGACCAAATTTATGTATCAAAACGGTGGTTTGATTTTCAAATACAAAATGCAACTTCGATGTGGCACCTCTCTCGCAAAGCGCACGCTATTGCTTGCCCCCAGCCCACCCGCCCTCGTGTCGGCACGAAGGGAATCCTAAGCTATGAATGCATGCCCCCTCCCCCTCAACCGAGGTTCACCTATCAAAGTGTGAAGTAGCTAGCAGCCCCCCTCCTCCCTCATGTCGGCACGAAGGGAATCCTAAGCTATGAATGCATGCCCCCACAACCGAGGTTCACCGTAGCAAAGTGCGAAGTAGCTAGCAGCCTCCCTCCCTCGTGTCGGCACGAAGGGAACCCTAAGCTATGAATGCATGCCCCCCAACCGAGGTTCACCTAGCAAAGTGTGAAGTAGAGCTAGCAGCCCCCCTCCCTCGTGTCGGCACGAAGGGATTCCTAAGCTATGAATGCATGCCCCCCAACCGAGGTTCACCTAGCAAAGTGTGATGTAGCTAGCAGCCCCCCACCCCCCTCGTGTCGCCACGAAGGGAATCCTAATTAAGGTATGAATGCATGCCCCCCAACCGAGGTCGTTCACCTAGCAAAGTGCGATGTAGCAACCCCCCCCCCCACACACACACTTTCAATCGGCGGGCCAGAGAGGGATATATCTCACCAAGATGGATAGTAAAATGGACTAAGAATAATCCACCTTGGTCGTACAACCTCTCTCTTGTTGTTGGTCAAAGTGATGGCCGTCCATGCGACCCCGGAGATGGGCTAGCTCGCCAATAATCACGCAAGTAGCTAGTCCCCGAAGACAACCACTGCATCCGTGTGGCCCAAACATATGTATGGAGAGGTGTGTTTTTGAGTAACAATGGAACGACTTTGATTTGGCACCGTGATTTCGTACTAGAAATCCCCACACTGAGTGAGGGTTAGGTTGACGATGCATATGTATGTTACACCACACTTCAAGCCAATGACAGAGATTCATATATGCATGCATGCGTGCTTAGTATATGCGCTCAAACTTAATTAGGTCTGAATCTCACCATGACCTATACTACGATAACACGAACCAAATGAAGAATCTGCCATGGTAACCTATCCTGTTGTTGGTCAAGGTGATCATGGATGTCCACGCGGGCCGACAAATATATAGGCTTGTCGCCGATAACCACGCGAGGGAGTGTATTGTTCGAAGGCAACCACTACATGCATATGTATGGAGGTGATGCGTGCATGCATGTTTGAATACACAACATTGATCTAGTGTGTGTGTCAAAAATCATACACTAGCTCCCCACACAGAGCGAGATCGATTCACGATGGTGTCGTTGTACTAGCCACTTTAACTCGATGGGAGGGATTCATGCATAAACATGCATGTGTGTGTGTTCAAAGTGTATCACGCCTGTCATCCTAGAGCAAAAATAATAACCCCCTCCTAAGTCAAATTAACCTCTCTTGTTGTCAGGCAAAAAGAAGTGATGGACCAAGCAGGCCCATAGATGGAAAGCATCGATATCGCTAATAACTGCTTAAGTGGGTGCGAGGACAACCACCACCGCTTTGCATGTGGGCCAAACATATATATGTTGAATACCCAAAATGCACAACTTTGATGTGCCACATGCCTCAAAAATCGTAAACCATGCACCCACACAGAGCGAGGTTCATATCAAGCATACTACATATGATGGTCCCCTTCCCCCCTCTTCACTGCATACTATACGCTCCTGCCGTAATATATGTACAACCCAAAAGAATCCTCATCGATGGTTAAATTAATTAACCTCTACCGATGTAGGTCAAAGTGATGCATGCATGCATCGACGATGGCCTCGTGGGCCCACAGATGGAAGTGTCACACGTGAGTGTCCTAGCTAGGATATATATGCATGTGGCCCAAAAAGGTATTGTGTGATGTTTGAATAACTAATTTCACAATTTGGATGTGGCAGCCTCGGTAACCAAAAAGTCCTGACAGTGAGTGAGGTGTACTTGTTCACGGACGCATACGTATACTATATATGCTAGTCCCCTCCCACCTCTTTGACGCGTACTATATACCACCATAACACAAACAAAAAAGATTCTACCACTACAAAAAAAAGACACATCCGTGACATTTTGGGCCGAACGAATTTTTTTTGTGTCATACATATGAAACTTCTATGACGATAATTGTGACGAAACCCGGTATCATCATAGATGTGGTGGGTTCCTACTTCTATGACAAAAAATCATGACAGAAAATGGGCTTTTCGTCCTGGGCGGGCCGGAGACGCAGCTACATGACATTCTTTGGGCCGTCCATGATGGAAAAAACCGTGGTAGAAGCAAGGGGGAGAAAAATTTCGGGGAGTTCCCGGTTACGGTGGGAGGTCGGGGGTACACGTACGTGCGTGTGTGCGAGGCGTTGGCTCTAACTGAACCCGAGCGAGGCGTTGGGCTCTAACTGAACCCGAGCGATTGCACTGCAGGCTACGCGTTACTGAACCCGAGCAATCGATCGATGGCTGTTAACTGAACCAGATCGAGCGATTCCTTCGCTACTGCTGCTAACTGAAGCTGATCGATGCTGCGTCTGGATGAACAGTGAGCGTTGCGGGGGGGGGGGGGGTTGGATGACCAGTGAGCGGTGGCATTGCCTCTGGATGAACAGGACCCCGTGGTGTGGTGGAGGGCTGGATGAACAGTAGGCGGTGGAGGGGTGCCCGTGGAGGGGTGGATGAACAGGACCCCGTGGTGTGGAGGGCTGGATGAGCAGTAGACGATGGAGGGGTTCCCGTGGAGGGGTGGTTGAGCAGGACCCCGTGGTGTGGAGGGCTGGATGAACAGTAGACGGTGTAGGGGTGCCCGTGGAGGGGTGGTTGAATAGGACCCCGTGGTGTGGAGGGCTGGATGAACTGTAGACAGTGGAGGGGTGCCCGTGGAGGGGTGGTTGAACAGGACCCCGTGGTGTGGAGGGCTGGATGAACAGTAGACGGTGGAGGGGTGGTTGAACAGTAGCCGGTGGATTAGCGCGCGATGGAGGCTGGATGAACATGAGCCCGTGGATGAACAGTCGCAGGTGGAGGCTGGAGGAGGTCGATGGTGGATGAACAGTAGCTTGTGGAGGCTGGAGGGGGTCGACGGTGGAGATGAACAATATCCCGTGGAGTCCCGTTTTGCGGTACGTCACACCCCTCCCGATGAACAGGAACCCCGTTCCAACCGTAGGAGGTCCGCTTCCTCCGTTTTGCGGTACGCCACACCCCTCCCGATCAACATGACCCCCGTTTCGACCGTAGGAGGTCCGTTTCCTCCGTTTTGCGGTACGCCACACCCCTCTCGATGAACAGGATCCTGTTTCAAACGTGGCCGGTCGAACACAAGGCTGTTTCCTCCGTTCTGCGGTACGCCAGGCCTCGCTTCCATCGCCTGTTCCATCCAAGCCCTCCCGATTAACACGACCACGCATTCTGTTGCCTCCCCATGAACACGACGCATTCCGTTGCCTCCCCATGAACACGACGCATTCCGTTTCCTCCCCATGAACACGACGACGACGCTGTTTATCCGTCCGGACCCAACCATGTACACGAGCCCTCGCCGTACGTATGCGCGAGTAGGCGTTCGAGACCCCGCCCGTATGTACACATACGTGGCTGTATTTTCTTTCTTGCACCCTGGCCGTTGTATGTACGTGTACATGCTACGTGCGCGCCTCTACTATGACACGTGCACGCGTCTACATCGACCAGTATATATGTACGTACACGTTCGCGACAAGAATGACAACGCTACGTATGCTTCGACCAGGTGGGTCCCGATTGTCGGGCACTTCCTTGCCTGCGAAGATGTAGCTAGTGGGTCCCAGCAGTCAGGGGGCTAATCGTTTTTTTTGCCCGGACGGACTTCCTTGCGTGCGAAGATGTAGCTGGTAGGTCCCGGCAGTCGGGGGGCTGGTGAGTCCCCACAGTCAGGGGGGCGAATCGTTTTTTTTCGGACGCACTTCCTTGCGTGCGAAGATGTAGCTCGTGGGTCCCAGCAGTCAGTGGGCGAATCAATTTTTCGCGAAATACGGTGGCCCGTCCGGCGGGTCCCCGCGGTCAGGTGGAGGAATAATTATTTTGCGCGTAATAAGGAGGCACTTCCTTGCGGCTGCCGTGGACCCAGCTATCGGCCTCTCCACATACAGTACTCTTCCGATGGAAGTCGGTCGTTGACCACGTTGGCCACGCCGCGCCGAGAGCACCAGGGCGGTGGTCTGGACGACAGCGAGGCCTAGGAAGGGGACGACGCGGAGCCGGGGAAGATGCAGCAGTGGAAGCCCGCGCGGAGAGGAGTACGAGGGTTCACTGGTTCGGCTGCGGTGTGAGGCTGCCGTCGCCGCAGAATAACAGGGGGTCTGGGTGAGTAGAGGGATGGCCTGGCCAGCGGTGGGAGTAGTACGGGGTGGTGAGGCCTCCGCGGCATCACGACCGGCCACGGGAGGTAGGAGCACGCGACATGACTGGCGCTGCTTTGGGCGGCTGGAGCAAGAAGACCAGAGGTTGAAGAAGCACCACGGCCGTTGGATGGACATCGGAGGATCACTGCAGCTAGAATCGTTTATATTGACTAAGTTGACAAAGCCCTTGGTACGCGTCAACTTAGTAGGCCCACAGCTCGGATTTGGCAGAGAACATATAGCCCATTTGCGATTTGTTAGAATGTACAACCCATTTTTTAATTCTAATGGAATTTGCTACAGCCCATTTACAGTTTGTTAAAAGTATAGCCCAACTTCTAGCTAGGACAACGATTAATAATTTCAAACAACCGCTCAAAACAGAATTCAAAAAAAAATTCCCACATTTTGATGGGATGTGAAATATTTTTGTCCGAAATTTCTAGTCAGGTTAAATATAATTTCAAAATAAAGTTGTATTACGTTAAAATCCAACAAAATATTGCGCGTGCAACAAGTAATGAAATTAAAATTTTCAAATTCCAAAAATAATATATTTTTCAAACTAATTACTTTTTTGGTGCATAGTAACTCTCCAGTTATTATAATTACATCCCATTTATTATTTCTTAAAGTCCATTCTCTTGTTAAGCCTAATGCATACCTCCTAGGAAAGTTTGCAGCCCAGCGGGGCGGAGAATAACAAGTTGACCCGGATATTGTGTACAACTGTCGGCCTAGTTGCATTGCTGATGTTGAAAAATAGTTATTTTTTATACACACATTAAAAAAATTATATAGATAAGGAACATTTTTTATACACACATTTAACAATTTTTCAATACATGATTAACACTTTTTAAAACATATTTTTTAGTCAACAGTGGGCCCACAGCGAGCGGAGGAGGTCACAATACACATATTTTCTAAATACATGATTAACACTTTTGCAAAAACAATCAGCCCACAGTGGGCCGACAGGGGCCAGTCGGCCAGCTGTAGGCCGCCTGGAATCCAATCGGCCTGTTGTGGGCCGACTAGGCCGAGTCGGCCTACAGCGGGCCGACGGTGTATTATTTCTGAAAAAAAATTACCCAGCGTAATATTTATGAAAATTAATAAAAAATATATTATTTAATAAAATAGCGAAAAAGGCCTGTGTAGTACAGTACAACCTAACATGGTTACTCAGCCCACATTCAGCGACGCCGGAAAGGCCCAAACAAGGCTTCTGTACAACTTTTTGAAGTCACTAAGCTCAATTAATAACTTAAGAAAAAATTTAGATTACAGTGGAACCTAATTAAAAGCTGTCACGAGCAAATAAATAATTCAATGGGTCCCTCTTGTGCGTGCGTGTGTGTGTGTGTGTGTGAGAGAGAGAGAGAGAAAGAGAGAGAGATAGAGAGAGAGACCCATCGGCCGATGCTCGTAAATACATCTTTCAGCCATATGCATTGCTGATGCTCAGTAAAAACTTATATAGTTGACACAATCATATAGAACATCATAACACACTGAACTTGCATACACAAATTTCACGCAGGCGGCACAATCAGGATGGAAGCAGTGGATCGCTACGGGAAGGGCTATGTTGAAACCAACGAAGTCGTACATAACGGTTCATCGTCTTTATAAATGACGGGGAAATATCTTGAATGTTGTGCAAAGAAAACAGACAGACAACACAATAAGTTCTGCTAGCACATTAAGTTGACGTACAGCCCTTTCTAAAAGAAAGTTTAGGTACAAAATTAGAACAGGTCACAATCAAATGTACTAGCATATCCGTGCTTCACACCCATAGCTCGGATTTAACTAGTATCTGACAAGATTCAGTTGTTACCTCAAATTAGAGCACATCCAGGCAGCCAGCCCTGCCTCTTCTCCCAAAGAAGCAATGGAAAGTCTCACGTTGACTCCATGCATTGTCAGATGGAGTAGGCCCTGTGCCATCCATCGTTCCGAGCAACACGGGGAAAGTCTGACGTTGACTCCTGTAATGGACGTCGTCGACGGACCCTGGCACCAGCGGCGGCGGCAGGACTTCGATTGATGGATTGACCACTTCTTCGACATGCACGAACACTCGATACAGGTACATCCCTAACGTGGTCCGCGGCGGTCTTGGTGGCGATGAATAGTACAACCCCGGTTCCTGCACCGGTATCTCAACACCAATCACTTTCGGTATGGTGGACGGCTTCTTCATCCATGCCATAACCGTCAGAGCCCGGCTGTCTGGAGGAACGAACATACTTACGAGCTTACCTCCAAGGTCATTGATAAGCTCGTTCATGGACTCGCTGTTCCAAGCACGTCGAGGCATGCCGTGGAAGGTAAACTTTGTTAAAAACTCAAGCTCAGAGGGCACCGAGCCCCATCCTGGGTGCCACCGATCAAAGCTCACCAGCGCGCCATCGCAGAACAAACGTCGGGAAGATTCGAACACACGACTGCGGTCGAAAGTTGTCTGAAACCTGTCGCAGAAATCAGCCGGTGGCGGACAGACTTCGGTGAGCAAGTCACTTATTTGGATGCCGTGCGCAATGCCAAGAGCTTTGACAAGGTCATCCGGCGAGACGGGAGACCGGTCGCCGTTGATGGTTACCATCAGTACTTTGCCGGCAAACTGGCCGTCAAGCGCCGCTATGCCACTGTTGAGCGACAGCACGCAGCGACCGAAGGCAGGACGGACCTTAGGATCTCCGGCTCGGAGATCCGCGTTGACCGGCGGCATGATAGTGCGCTTGAGTACAGGGAGTACAGGAGGGGGATTTGGGGGAACTGGAGTAGGAATCGAGATTCCAGAGGTGGGGGAGGGGCGGGAGACTGGGGATGAAAAGGTAGCATGAATTTCGAGCACGCGCCAATATGCTCTCGGCGCGCAAGCGCACGAAAACACCGGTGGCGCCCACATGTCGGCCTAAGAGTCCTTATTCTTTCTTTTTTGGAGAGCCCGACCTTTTTTTCAGGATCTTTTGAGCGCCCGACCTGAGAGTCATAATTGACCTGTTTGGCATTGCGTTACTACTCGGCCCATATTCAACAACACCTCACTAGCCCAAACAAGTGTACATCATCGAAAAGACAGTGAGCTCAAATTATATAACTTGAAAAAAGGAGATATACTCTGAACACTGGAGAATGGTGATGCCCTCATTTAGCCCACCAGTAGTTCGAGACAATAAACAGTTTGAAACAACGATATATACAACATTCAAACACTGACTAGTGACTACTACTGACATAAACATCAAGACATGATAGTTCATAAGAAGTCTTGCTACACCACCAAAATGCACCCATCTGCAGCGCTCAGACTCTCATGATCCAGACAAGAATGACATTCTAAACAGAAGCAACTATTACATAGTAAGAGTGACATAGACGAGGATGACCAAATGACAAGGAATATGCATAACAAAAGAAAGAAGTACCCATCCAGAACCAGCAGCAAAGACAACAAAGTCATTCGAAGAGATGATCCAACACCATCATAATTTGCAGCCCCGCTTCAGCGACCAGTGATCCGGAGACACTAGTACTCCACCCTTTCGATGCAATAGCCCAATTACCTGTCCACCTGAAGGCTCGAACCACATCACTGCCTGTCGTAATTGAGACATCCAAGGATCAAAGTTAATCCGGATGTCTTTGTCATTCTCACCTTCTTTTGGCTGCAGGCTGTATCGTTGACAATCAGGGGAGTTTGCTCCCGAACTCCTAGGGCTCGCCGTGTAGACACAGTTTTCCGTAGCAAACAGAGCCTCTCTGCCATCAAGGTCCTTGCCAACAGTGATCTCCTGGTTAATAGGATACTTGAGTCCGAGAAACAGAGAGTGTGAACCAAGTCTGTTTACCCGCCTCCAACTAAAAATTCCTAAAGGCCCTGTCAGATTTCGGGTTCCGGCAGACCCTAAAGGTTCGAACTCTGGGGTGCGCGCGGAGATTATGCCCTCTACCTCACCGTCTCGCAAATATCTAACTACTGAAAGAACAACACAAAAGACACAGGGTTTATACTAGTTCGGGCCACCGATGTGGTGTAATACCCTACTCCAGTGTGGTGGGTGGATTGCCTCTTGGGCTGATGATGACGAACAGTACAAGGAAGAACGGCCTCGCGAGGGCCGGTTCTAGCTGGGACGATGAACTGCTAGGGGAGTTCAGCCGCCCTTCTCTCTCTCTCTCTCTAGGTTGCTAGCTGCTTATTTCTCAATACTCGGTGCCCGATGCCAGATTCTAGATGCCTCTACCCTGGGGGTGGCTAGTCCTATTTATAGGCAAAGGCCCTGGGCCTCTTCCCAAATATTGAGCGGGAAGGGCACCAACAATTGGCCAATTTGAAGGGGAACATCCAGTACACTTATCCTGACTAAAGTTGGTCCTCGCCTGCCAAAGGCCCTGTGGTGACGCCGTTCTGGGCTCCACGATGACCTCCTTCCCACCGTTGGACTGGTCTTGGTCTCGTTGCACCAAAATGGATGCCTTTGCTTGATCCTCTCGCCTGCGCTTTCCCCCTTTGCACCAAAGAGGAAAGGGAGGACACTGCGCAGGCTGGTGCCCGCCTGGCGCCCTTGGTCTTCATGGCTTGCGTCATGGGCACCTCGTGAGGTACCCCGCCTTGATCTCTCCGCCTCCTCGTGAGCTAGCTTGATGAGGCCGTGCCTGAGGAAGCACCGTGTCGTCCGCCCCGCGAGGCTTGGCCCCTCGCGAGGGTCTTGGGTCTTGTGTTGATGAAGATGGGCCGCGCTGGCCCCCCTTTGAGCCACGCCCCAGGCCGCAGGCAGGCAAGTCTGGGACCCCCATTCCCAGAACGCCGACAGTAGCCCCCGGGCCCAAGGCGCACCCAGACTTGGCCGTGCCGAGAGGCGAAAGGGCAAGGGCGAAGCGCCGCTGGCCCTAACAGCCTGGGGCCTTGGGCGCCGCATGGCGGTTGATTGGACGTGAGCGCCTCCGCAACCGTGCGGGTTAAAGGCGCGACGTCTGCCCAGGCTTTGCTCTTCTCTTTCTCCTGTCGCTGCTCAGATCCCCTTTCTTGCGCCTCTCCTTCCTTCCTCCAAACTCCCAGATCTGCTCCACCCGTGTGACCTAGGAAGACATGGCGCCGCGTCAGCCTCCGGCCGAAGCTTGGTTCTCACCTGCTCTGGACCTGCCCAATGTGTCGGAGGCGAGCCTTGCCCGGCTGCACCGGATGGCGGCGTCGCAGGGCATCGATGGGGCGCAGGTGTTCAAGGTCGGCTCCGCCACCCCTGAGGGCCGAGGGAGCACCTTCTACCCTCTCTTCATAAGCTCCATTACTGCGAGCCTGGTGCCTCCTTTCTCCGAGTTCTTCCTTTCTGTCATCCTCCATTACAACTTACAAGCTCTGTATCTCCACCCCCAACTCCATCCTTCTGCTCGCGATCTTCACCTACTACTGCGAGGCTCATGTGGGGGTGCAGCCCTCAGTGGCCTTGCTGCGCCACTACTTCTCCCTCTGGGTCACCCGTGGTTCTCCTTCCGCATGCGCGAGCTTCATCGCGTACGGTGGCGCCATTGCCATTTCGAATCCCGGGAAGAGGATTGAGGGATTCAGGAGCAAGTGGGTCTTGGTAGATGCTGGGCGCATCCACCCTCGGCTGATCTTGCCCGCGGAGCAGCCCGCGAGCTCCAGCGACTAGTGCTGAGCGGAGCTCACGGACTCTCGCGCGAAGATGGTACTGGAGAAGATGGACGCGGACCTGAAGCCGGCCAGCGTGACGGCGGTGAAGCTGTCCGGCGCGTCGCTGCTGAGGGAGTTCCTGGAGCACCAACTGGCTCTGCTTCGGCGGTACTCACCTCCGATGTGGAGGCCTCATCCAAGCCCCGCGGCCTTGGGCGACGAGGATTTGACCGCGGTTCTCCAATCTCTGGTTGGGGGCGAGGTGGCAAGGTTGGAGGGCGCGCCTGCGCCCTTGTTCCTTCGCGATGACTGGAAGCAGGTGGTGGAGTCCATGCCCGTCTTCGACGGGGACGGGCCCGTGTCCGTGGTGGCTCCCGAGGGACTGGTGGACCTGTCCTCCGGCGACTCCAGCGGAGAGGAAGGCGAAGAGGAGCGGGAGGAGGGCCCTGACTCCGAGGAAACTGACGGAGAGTCGAAGGCTCCCCTTCCCCGGCGCAGACCCCGTTCCCTCCGCCTTTCGTCGAGCGATGATGATGAGGACGACGACGTGCCGGGTAGCGGGAGCTCGCCCCCGATCCCGAAGAAGGGGAGGACCGGGCTGATCCCCCGCGGGTCCGCCCCGGCTCCGGGGCGGTCCGCAGACATGCCTTTTGCTTCTGAGGTTGATCCCTCCACCCGGCTTTCTGGCTTCAAGTATGGCCGGAGGCTGCTCGAGCTCTGCAGCAACGACCCGTAAGTGCTTGATCCTTCATCTTTTGTTTCTTGTTCCGCCGCTGAGGCTTGATGTTTGCTTCTCTTGGATAGGCTGGCGCCTACGGCGAAGAAGCCGAAGGGGGCTCCTGAGGCCCCATCCGCGGCAACGCCTCCGCCTGCAGGGGAAAGCGACCATGATGCACGGGCTTCTCCTGCCCGGTCATCCTTGCGTGGCCTGGCTGAGCTGGCTGGGGCGAGCCCAGCCCCCATGGCCCAAGTGACTCCCGAGGTGCCCCTGCCTGCTGCCGCCACCACAGTCTTCGGGGCGCAGCACACTCCGCCTCAGGATGCTGTGGTCTCGCCGCCGCTACCTTCACATCCCGTTCCACCAACCGCTGCTTCCCCAACTCCTCCTGCCGCCTTGGAGCGTGCCGATGTTTCTCCGTCTTCTTCTGCCGTCCTGGAGCGCGCCATTGCTGAACTGGACCGGCAGCGGCAGGATCTTCTTGGCACCGAACCTCGCCTGGTGGCCGGGCGCCTGGAGCTGGCTTCGGGGTGGATTCGCTCCGACGCCTCGATTCGGGCGGCGCTGGTTCAGGCCTCGACGACCTGTGATGGAGAGAGGGAGGCCACCCTCGAGGCGAAGGCTGCTCGAGACACGACCCTGGGGGAGGTGGTTGAAGTCCGTGGTCGCTGCAAGGAGCTGGAGGACGAGCTGCAAGGCCTGCGAGACCAGCTCGCGAAGGAGGCCCGCCTTAGCCAAGAGCAGGAAGAAGGCACGAAGGCTCGCGAGGCGGCCATCGAGGATCAGGAGGCCAAGCTCAAGAAGCGCCGCGACCGCCTAGGCGCGCTGAAGAAGGAGCTGGAGGTGACGAAGGCCGAGCTGGGCCGCTAGGCCCGGGTCCTGGCCGAGGATCGCGTGGCCTTCGCGGACATGGAGAAGGAGGCCCGTGCTTCGCTGAAGACGCTCTATGAGAGCGGCCTGGAGAACCCGCTGGCCGGTGCCGAGGACGGCCCCGCCAAGCTACTTCCCTTCCTGGTTCGTGCCCTTGGGGATGTCGCCCTTGGCCTTGGCCCCATGGCTGAGGCCGAGGCGCGAGTCTTGTCCTCTGCTGTGTTGATGCGGGTCTTCGCCCACATCTACCTTTGCGATCCCAGCGCAGACCTCGATGGCCTGTTGGAGCCGGTGAGTGGCGAGGGTGCTGCCGCTGCTGTCGAAGCCGTGAAGGGGCACACGGAGGCGCTGCTGGGCAAGTTCCGGGCCTTCAGTACCAAGCCGAAGCAAGGCGCTGCCGTCCCTACTGCTCCATGAAGCGAGGCCACTCCGCGCAGCTCCATCGCCGACAAGTGACTCCGTTGCCGCTCCTGTTCTTCTTTTAATTCCTGCACATGCATCACTCCTCGGGGAGGCATTTAAACTTGCGTTTGGTACTGAGAAGATAGTATGGACTGTAATATTTGCTTTTTAAATTCCTTGAGTTTTATGCTTTTCCTTCCCTACTTGCTTGTGTTCTACGCCAGCAGAGCCCGGCCCCGCGCGTACCTCACCCAGCATTAGCCCCGACCGGAAACCAGGACGGGACCAAAGGAGTGAGGGGCTACGTGACAAGTTAGGCTCTTGAGTCGCAATGCTCAGGAGTCCCCCTTGGCGCACGAACAACAAGTAGGGAAGTGTGATGTAGGTGTATCTTCCGTTCTACGTCTGCAGAGCCCGACTCCGCGCGTACCTCACCCAGCATAGCCTTTCGGAACTAAGGAGTGAGGGGCTACGGAGCCAGTTAGGCTCCTGAGTCGCGATGCTCAGGAGTCCCCCTTGACGCGCAAACAGCGAGCGATGAGGTGACATGCGAGTGAGACTACCGTTCTACGTCTGCAGAGCCCGGCCCCGCGCGTACCTCACCCAGCATAGCCTTTCGGAACTAAGGAGTGAGGGGCTACAGGACCAGTTAGGCCCCTGAGTCGCGATGCTCAGGGGTCCCCCTTGACGCTCAAACGGCCTTCATACCTTGGCTCCGCTCGGGGAGAGACGCGCGACGAACCAGGCCCGAGGGGCCTGGTTGGGTGGCGAACATCCGGGCGTGACCCAGGCATAGCCCCCGTGCCTAGCCCCCTCGCGCGGAGCTCCCGAGGGGAGGCGTTATGATGAGGCTAGACGTTGAGCTCTGGGCTCCCTGAGGTTGATGCGGCCCGGAGGCCACCCTTAGTTGTTTATCACCAGCGCGGAGCATAGCGCTTCCGTATGTGTACGGGCATAGCCGCTCCTCGGTAGTGTCGTCAGCCAGCGCAGAGCATGGTGCTTCCACTGGTACGTGGGAGGGGGCTCCCCTCCGGGCGGAGCCCCCGGGGCATGTACATCCCCGCCCTGACACGTGGCCGACACGGTAGGGCTAGGTGAGGTGTATCTGTGCACCCGTGAGCCAGCGCGGGACTCACGGGGACCTACCTCTAGGCGGGTTGCGCCTGGCACTGGGCCGTATCTTGAGATGTGTTCCTGCAGATTTGGTTAGATGCCGGCACTCTACGTCCTCGGGTCCCGGCCCTCGAGCTTGTCTCAGCCATCGCTGGTATGCCAGGTCGCGATGCCGTGGACAAGGCCAGAGGGTGAGGGCTGGAGAGCCAGTAAGAGCCCTGAGTCGCGATGCTCAGGTACCCCCCCCCCCCTTTAATGTGCAAGTGGTCGACATGGAGAAGAAGAGGTGCCGTGAACAGGCATCAAGTAATCAAGCATGATAGGCGAATGCATAGTTGGAAATAAACGCAAGGAAGATACACGCCACTGGGCCTGGCCCGAGCGGCCTGGGAATGATGCAGCCCGAGGGGCGCCCCCAACAAAGCAAGCTAATGACCGAAAACTAAAAAGGGATACATGCCGCAGGGACGGACCCACGCGGCCTGGGAATGAAGTAGCCCTAGGAGGGCGTTCCCAGCCGGAAATGAAGCTTGAAGGATGTCACTTGGAGTTGTCGTGGACGAAGTGGTGTTGGTGCAGCAGACTCGGTGGGCTGCGGAAGCCGATCCTCACGAGCCCCCAGGCCCAGGGGCCTAAGGAGGCTCCGGAGGCGCTGGTGGCTCCTCGCGAATCATCTCCATCTCCGCCAGGACTGCGGAACGCCTGTCTTCCTGAGTCTCCATGATGCCCCTCATGAGGCGCTGGTACGCAGCAGCCACGCTCGGCAAGCCGTAAGGCATGCGAACATAGCTGTGGGGTGGACCTCCACAGCGCCCTACTTGCGAGGGACAGAGGCACTCCATCGTGGCGACCTGATTGAGCCCCGGTACGTCGATGTAGACGCGCAGTCCACCATCCTTGCCTGGATGGGGAGCCACAGCCGGTAGACGGCGGCAACCTCTCATGATTCTTGACTCCTGTAGCTCTTGAACGGCCTTGCTAACAAACTCCTGCTGGTCTAACCTTCCTTGCCTCGCTCCTTCTTGAGGGAAACGTGCTCCGAAGCACGCCTCCACGTGGTGCCCAAGCGCCTCCCTCATGATCTTGGCCAGGTCGGTGGCCCTCCAGGTGAGAGCCCCCGAGCCCTGCCTGAGGAGGGCGCCGGGCATGCTTTCCTATGCGATGGAAGGAGGGTCCCCTTGGGCAGATGCGGGCCCTGAGGGGCCTGCCTCCTGAGGGGCCGGTCCGGATGACGCCTTCTTCTTCTTGGGGTGGTTTCGGGAAGCCTCCTGCTTCCGCGATCTGGGTCTTCTAGCGATGCGGCCTGAAGGGCTCGCTCCAGGGAACACACTGCATCCTTCTCTTCACAAGGCACCGTGATGACTCCGCCACTTCCTGGCATCTTGAGGACGTTGTAGCCATGATGAGTTACGGCCATGAACTTGGCCAGCGCTGGGTACCCGAGGATGGCGTTGTACGGCAGGCGGATGTGAGCAACGTCGAAGTCGATGAGCTCGGTGCGGTAGTTGCTGCGGGCCCCGAAGGTGACAGGGAGGCGGACTTGCCCGATCGGGATCGTGGAACCATCAGTGACTCCGGAGAAAGGCTTGGTTGGCTGAAGCTGGTCATAGGGCACTTGGAGATTGTTGAATGTTTCCACGGACAGGACGTTGAGCCCTGCTCCACCATCGATGAGGGTCCTGGTGACCAGTACGTTGCTGATGACTGGGGAGCAAAGCATCGGGAGGACCCCGGCCGTGGCCGCGCACTTGAGCTGATCCGCTGAGCTGAACGTGATGGTGCACGCCGACCACCTGAGAGGACGCGTTGCTTCGAGCCTGGGGAGGACTGCATTCACTTCGCGGGCAAACTGCTTGAAGATGTGTTGGGAGGCTGGGGCTTGAGCTCCGCCCAGGATGCAGGCGATTGCGCGCCGCTCCTGGAAGCCCCCAGCCCCCTCGTCTTGATGGCGATCCTCGTTCCTCCTTGGCTGAGGCGGCAGTGGAGGGAGGCCCGCGTTGCCCTGCAGGTGATCCTCACGAGGCTGATCCCGCCAATCCCCCTCGCTAGGCAAGTCTCGCCAACGGTCCTCGCGAGGTTGATCACGCCACCCTTGGCGCGGGCCTCGGTCTTCCCAGCGTCCTGCGTTTCTTCCTCCTCCTCGGTCGTAGCCCCGGTCAGCGCGGTCGGGACGATGGCCGATCCTTCCTTCTCGCACGGCGCGGAGTTCTTGGCATTCATTGGTGTTGTCGGTGTGGAGGTCGTGGTACACGCAGTACCGGCTGCCCCTGGAGGACTCGGGCATATCCTTGCCCCGCTTGGTGTCTGGCTCTGCCGCGAGCACGGTAGCCCCCTTGCGCTTCACGTCCTTGGCCTTGGGCTTCTTCTCTTCTGGGTCTGCGGCAGGCAACTCGAGGAGGGAGAGACGCCCCTCCTCAGCCCTGGCGCACTTGGTCGCCAAGTTGAACAGCTCCAGGGAGGTGCACAGGTCTTCATGCATCGCCAGCTCCTCCTTCATCTTGACGTCGCGCACACCATCGGAGAAGGCCGAGATGATGGCATCCTCGGACACCATGGGGATCTTGAGGCGCGCACTGGTGAAGCGCTGGATGTACTTTTGCAGGGTCTCTCCGGGTTGTTGCTTGATGCGGCGCATGTCGCTCATGGCAGGTGGCCGGTCGCGAGTACCTTGGAAGTTGGTGATGAAGCGGGTGCGCATCTGGTCCCAGAAAGAGATCGTGCCCGGGGCCAGGTTCAGGAGCCAGGTGCGAGCTCCTTCCTTGAGCGCCATGGGGAACCAGTTCGCCATGAGCTTTTCGTCCCCGCTAGCGGCTTTGATGCCCAGCTCATAGAGCTGGAGGAACTCAGCGGGGTCAGTCGTGCCGTCGTAGCGAGGAGGCAGGTCTGGCTTGAACTTGCCGGGCCACGCGACACTGCGCAGCTCGGTGGTGTAGGCGCGGCAGCCTGCAGTGGCAACGGGAGGCTTCGGTCGAGGGAGAGCTTGGCCTTGAGAGTCCCCATGCGCTGCAGCTAGAAGCAGCGCGGGGTCTTGACGTGCCGGAGCTGGAGCAGGGTCACGGCGAGTCGGAGCAGGAAGCGCCCGGGCGGCCTCTTGCGGTCGAGGGACCTCTTGGCAGCTCTGTTCTTGCTGGGCTGGCGCCTGATGGAGCGGGTTCCGCCCAGGGGCCGCGTGCCTTGGAGCCATGGCGTCTTCTTGGAGAGGAGGCGGCTGGTACGCCCCCGTAGCTTCATGGCCTGCGCGGGGCGGGGTGTGGCGCAGCGGAGCGGATGGCGCAGGAGAGCCCCCTGCGGCGCGGACGAGCTCGGCAACCTGGTCGAGCCATTCTTCGTAGACGTCGTCGACGGGACGGTAGCGCAGGAGCTCGTTTGCCGCGATGAGCGCAACTCGAGCCTCCAAGGGTGCGCGGAGCGCGCGGGATGAAGAGCCAGCTGGCGTGAGCGATGGAGTAGCGGTGCGGCCGTCTTGCCGCACGGACGGGTGCTGAGACGACAATTGTTGCTCGTTCCCCGCCGGGCCGGTGGCGGCGTTGATGGCGGACGACGGGGAACGACGAGGACGCCCACCGACAGGAGCTTTCTGGGCGACGCGGGAAGCGATGGCGGCCCGGCGCTCGGCGCGGGCCCGACGAGCATTAGACATGGACGCGGCGGTCGGAAGAGAGCGGAGCGGTGGAAGACAAATTCCGGTGCACCCCTACCTGGCGTGCCAAATGTCGGATTTCGGGTTCCGGAAGACCCTTAAGGTTCGAACTCTAGGGTGCGCGCGGAGATTATGCCCTCTACCTCACCATCTCGCAAAGATGTAACTACTGAACGAACAACACAAAGACACAGGGTTTATATTGGTTCGGGCCACCGATGTGGTATAATACCCTACTCCAGTGTGGTGGGTGGATTGCCTCTTGGGCTGATGATGACGAACAGTACAAGGAAGAACGGCCTCGCGAGGGCCGGTTCTAGCTGGGATGATGAACTGCTAGGGGAGTTCAGTCGCCCTTCTCTCTCTCTCTCTCTCTCTCTCTCTCTCTAGATTGCTAGCTGCTTATTTCTCAATACTCGGTGCCCGATGCCAGATTCTAGATGCCTCTACCCTGGGGGTGGCTAGTCCTATTTATAGGCAAAGGCCCTGGGCCTCTTCCCAAATATTGAGCGGGAAGGGCGCCAACAATTGGCCGATTTGAAGGGGAACATCCAGTACACTTATCCTGACTAAAGTTGGTCCTCGCCTGCCAAAGGCCCGGTGGTGACGCCGTTCTGGGCTCCACGATTAACTCCTTCCCACCGTTGGACTGGTCTTGGTCTCGTTGCACCGAAATGGATGCCTTTGCTTGATCCTCTCGCCTGCGCTTGCCCCCTTTGCACCAAAGAGGAAAGGGAGGACACTTCGCAGGCTGGCGCCCGCCTGGCGCCCTTGGTCATCATGGCTTGCATCATGGGCACCTCGTGAGGTACCCCGCCTTTATCTCTCCGCCTCCTCGTGAGCCAGCCTGATGAGGCCGCACCTGAGGAAGCACCGTGTCGTCCGCCCCGCGAGGCTTGGCCCCTCGCGAGGGTCTTGGGTCTTGTGTTGATGAAGATGGGCCGCGCTGGGCCCCCTTGGAGCCACGCCGCAGGCCGCAGGCAGGCAAGTCTGGGGACCCCCATTCCCAGAACACCGGCAGGCAGGCAAGTCTGGGGCCCCCTTGGAGCTTGTTGCGAAGTTGTCTCCCACAGAAGAAGAAGAAGAAGAAGAAGAAGAAGAAGAAGAAGAAGAAGAAGAAGAAGAAGAAGAAGAAGAAGAAGAAGAAGAAGAAGAAGAAGAAGAAGAAGAAGAAGAAGAAGAAGAACAAGAAGAAGAACAAGAAGAAGAAGAATGGTAGGATTATTCGCTTCCTTACCCTGCCTTCCTTCGCTGACAGGTGGGACCCACGCTTATGGGTCCCACATGTCAGTGGCAGAATGGTAGGATTATTCGCGTCAGGGGATCCTCAACCCCCCGACGTGGCCCTCATCCCTCTCGGCCCCACCGCTCCTCTGCCTTTGTGTGCATGATATCTATCTATCTATACCTATACTAATTTGTGACTCCCTAGAAATTACTGTGTTAATCAGAATTTACGAGCCGTAGATCTGAGGTGGGACCAAGTTATTACGGTGTAGATTAATTTTCGTCAAAAAGAAAACTTTCGGCTAGATTAGTTCCACTGAAAAGAAAAAAACAGAAAGCCCGACATCTTTGAAGCCCAAGTAGAGGCCCATAACTCTCTCACGGTAGTACTCTCTCAATCTCTCAGCTCTCTCTTCCTCACTCATATCTTTCTCTCCAAAACAGATCAGGCCTCGCCCCCGTAGGTCTCCTTCAGTCCTTCCATTCGCCGCCCTTCCCAACTGCAGCATCATCCAACTTTCCCGACCGTCGTCCTTCCTTGCCGCATCTTATCCACGTTGGAATCGATCCGAAAAAACAAGGTACAATTCATTCCATCCTCTACTGCTGCTAGGTATTCATCCACATTGGAATCGGTCCGAAAAAATAAGGTACAATTCAATCCATCCTCTACTGCTGCTAAGTATTCATCCACATTGGAATCGGTCTGAAAAAACTAGGTACGATCCAACTATACTGCTGCTAGGTACCATCCAATCCATCTTCCCCTGCTTCTTGGGATGGAACTTTCAACTTCTTGCCACACAGTAATCCAACATATATATTTTCAGGACCAGATGAATATGTCCATTGTGGTTGATGGAGCGGAGGAGGTGTACCATGTACCATGACGGTTTGAAGCAGATTGGATGGCCATCTCTGTCAACCCGGATGCCTAGCAAACAACGATGGAGATTTGGTAGCAAAGTTGTTTACATGCTTGACACCATTCAATTTTTTCGCCGCTCACCCCTGTATTTTGAAGAATTTTCTGATTTGGATAACTTATACTCATATAATTTATCTCTAATACACTGTCCAGATGGCTGATGCAAGCTCTGCAATTTTCTAAGGAAGATTTGTGGTAAGTGCACATCTAAGTAAACTGGGATGGACTAATATTTGTTTATCATTTTTATCACTTTATTATATAAAAGGCCCTGACGCACATAGTGGGCAGTCATGTACAGCTGATATAGTTGATGTTTGATAACAGTTGGTTCAAGGTATGTGGCCTTTTGCATTTTTCCAGACCTATCTATTTTCTGAGTTCTGCTGAGCCGGTAAAGACAATAGATCGAGATATTTCGGTCCCTACAGATTCTTTGTTATTTGAGGACTACGCATTAAACATGTTCCAGTTTCCAGCCCATTACATGTAGATTAGTTATTTATTGAGTTACTAGAAACTGTTTAAGGTTCCAATTTATTCTCAGTTATGTTGTGAAGGGCTGCACATGTGAATTGACATAGCAAACCACTTATGTTGATATGCCTAAAGCATGTACATTTACTTTCCTATTATGAAAAAAATTCAATCATCAATTTACTGGGTCAAAGAAACCATTCGCTATATCAGTTTTTGTTGGTGTTGAACGCAGACTATACAAAGTGTTCCCAGCTTATTATAATTTGGTATACTGTAGATATGGTGTGTGTAGTGTTTTTTGTTAAATCTTCCACCAGAAAATGTTATTTCGGAAGGTTGGTGCTGACACCCAATAAGATCCTCCTAGATCTGCCCTCTGTCGAGCACATTACTTGGTGGATATGACGGGCAAACTTCAGTTCCAGGGAGAGTACAGTTTTGGCATGTTCTTATTCTTATGAAGAATAATCTCCCCTTGCAGCTAACATACATAGGATTGTTGGATCATCACAAGTTTTCCTTTATGAGTAGGGACGTAACTTTATTACCGTAAATTCATCTACAATCATGCATCGATCCATAGGTACACATATTAGATGAAAAAACTGTTATAGGCTCACTATATACGTGAACAAATCTGGAGCCTATGGAATGTTGAATGGTAAAGAGGGATTTATCGTTTCACTTTACTTGACACATTAATCCTTTGTCCCTGACTTCTAATTATTGTGAAAGAAGGCTTCTTTAGCTTTTAGTTGGTGTCTAACTAAACTATATTCCAATACCTGATGAAAATGTTAATTCATCCAACATTTCAGACTACTTTTGTGCGTGCTTCATGTAGGTATTTGTACCCAGCAAACAACCTATGACCGAACAATATATTTTATGCTTTATCTCGATGGTACTCACTGATACAAATATGGAATTGATGGATAAGTATAATTAATGGATGCATAGTTAGATACTTGATGATGAATAGACTGAATAAATAGATGCATACATGAATGATTGGATTCTCGGTGGAGAAGCCACATATGCCTCCCTGTGTCTTCTAGATCATCCCTGAATCAGAGATCGCACAAACTCTTGATGTTCTCAGTTGAGCTCCCTGATATGGCTAATGCAGTTTGCTTAGATTTAATATTACATGCTACCACAGGTTGTCTCCAGCGAGCTGATTTGCTTTGTTTGTAGTGAATTAGGCATCTGCTCAAGTCTTGAAGATGACTCTAGCACTAAAGTATGTAATGCAAAGTATTAGGAAATACAGCAGCTTTTCAGATATTCACCATGATGCAAATTTTGTTCTTTGATCTTCTCTGTCAGTGAACTGATCGCTACTTGCAGGAAAAGGTGTCGGCCGGCAGGGGTAATAGTGCGTCAATGAAGGTCAGAACAGGTCTGGAACATGATTAGCAAACTTACAGATCCGAAAAAAAACTGTGAGGGGTTGCCGTATGCCAATATCACGAAAAGTGTGAGTTCAGGGAGAAAATTTCTTCTTTCTACTTGATCAAGTATACCTCCATGTTGATAGACCACTCAATATTTTTTTTAGCGTCTCTAGATTATAATATGGTTGTCTGTGACCAAAGAACTACTGCAAAGCATACATAAGTGGTATTGTAACTTAGAGCAAAGAAAATTGGAAATGCTATTTGGATAGGAAAAAGTTTATAGCTTAGATGATACTAATTCCACCTCCGGTATGATCGTATTTCTCGATAAGATATGGCCATACGATGTCAAATAGCACTCAATTTTCCCATGTATGTTAGATGAAACGCACAAGGAAAAAAGTCATGGACTCACTTGCAGGCGCCTAATGTGTCCTTTTGTTAAGTAGCAATGCATGCTTCAGCTTATAATCTATTCAATGAATTTGATGGTCTTATCTCATATTTTTTAGTTATTGTACAATGTCAAAGTTGACATCAGGGATCACGCCCTCCTGTTCTTATAGGAATAACCTCTTGCTAACATTCTGAGACATGACTGTATTTAGTCTCTCTTCAAATACGCTTGAGTTGATACATTTTCTGTCCTCCTAATTCTGTTTCCTCACCTGAATCAAATGTAAGTTGGTTATACCTAGCCATGAGGAACAAATTTCTTTTTCTGTTCTCCAAAACTACTGTTGAATAAATTGGCTGGTCAATGCAATGGCAGTGGCAGGAAACATCAGCACCACACTGCAAATCTTGAAAAAACAAATGGTACACATACGATGCTTTGCTAACGGATGGTGGAAGGACACAAATGTGGACCATACAGGTTGAAAACAAGAGAGATACCAATATACTATGTCATTGGTCGTATTTTTCTATGAGAAAGCCATTGGTCGTACTAGGATAGGACAATATGTGTAGCATCACTCAACTAGCGTAGTAGCGAGTCCATTTATAAGCTATTGCTAGGAAAAGTTTTACTTCAGGAGGAGTCGCCTGTTGGTACACTTATTTATACGACAACTTGAAGTTAGATTGTTTTTCTTGGAGTTATAAAGCAAGGTAATATTATCTCACATATTTTAATTACATGCATGATTTTTATTTCTCCTTTCTAACTAAAAAACAACACGTAATCTTGGTTCATGTTGAAGAGAACGAAAAATGTTTCTAAAATGTTTTCGATTCACCTATATTTTTCTTTGCATAATTCATTATATTAACCTTGGCCCACTCAATTTTTATTTCTTGCTGATATATAATCAATTATTCATATTTTGTAAAGTGATGTAGATCACATGACACCAGGGAACCAAAGCAATGCATGTGGTCTGTATAAACATTTGAATATTTTATCGCACTTCCACTTGATTTCTGAGATTGGGCAAATAACCAAGTGGCCGCTACTGGGCGATTCTCTTTTAGGTACGTGGAAGAGATGGCACTGCAGGTGTACTATTGTCTGTTGGCCATATGCATCGTTCTGATGCAGAGGCCGGGGAGTCCCCCTTTTTCGAAAAAAAGGTGTACTGTTGTCTGTAAAAATTGTGCATGTTTATATTTTATATGAATTTTTTTGATAATTATATAGTTGAAAACAAACTTATTGTGTTTGTGATATTCAGTGTATACAATCTTTCAACAATTCAGCATGGAGAATTCCTAATGAGTATACGAAGAGATCATGTGTTTCTCAATATAACAGCATGGCAGACACTCATGGACTCGAGTTTATTTAGTTGCTTGACAGTATGGCATGATTACAAACATCACGCCGCTCTGTGATTCAGTAATTGTACACTATATTTAAGAAAGTATTGTCAGCAGTTTTGTTTGTAAACATCCGAATATCATTTGTTTCCACAATTGAAGCATTAGTGATTGTGTGCTTCACTTTTTCCGCGGAACATTTTTATATAATTAATACACAAGGGGGAGTAAATAAATGGTGGAACTTCTTTCATAGACTAAGAATATTTTAATTTTTTTTCGTTTTTCGCGGCTTTTGACACATGTTGAAGAAACGATTAAGATTTTCTAGGCTAAGGAAAACAAAATATTGTGTTTTGATGGGACATACAAATGTTAATTAAATGTATGACTAAAGATGAAACTATGGTAAGAATTTAATTTCAAGAGCACTAGAAAGTGTATGAATTCATAAATCGTGTGTTCTTACATATAACCAATATTTTAAATTTATTGCACAAAGTTGTTGCCAAAATAAGTAGCCCGTGCAGTTGCACGGGTTGACAGCTAGTACTCCTAATATATTACTCCCTCCGTACCTAAATATTTGTCGTTTTTGAGATTTCAAATGGACTATCACATACGGATTATATAGACATATTCTAGTGTTTCTGGCAAGATGCCCGCGCGTTGCACGAAGTTGATGGAAAAGGTAAGCACAACTTATAAATTGACGGATGGAGTACTAGTTACAGTGATGCATATAATTAAGCAAAGGGATCGCACATGTCGGTATTGACTGGAACGAGAAGTGTCACACCCTAGCTAGTCATGCATTAGAGTGCTGCATCATGTTTACCTTTCATCAGAAATTTGAAATGGGGAAGGCAGAACCCCCAGCACCCCCCACTGAAATCAACTAGGGTTTACTAAAAGCTTTTTCAATGAACCTGAAATGCCCTTCTAAAATGTTCACCCTCTTTGTCTTGGGTTAGAACCTCTGACAAAATAGGTGCACAATTTTCTATGTCAACAAAAGGTCACTGAATTAATTCATATGTATGCTGATTTTGGACATTTAAATGCTAATAAATATTTTAAGTGTTCAAATAATTTTGGAAATAAGTCAGGGCTGTTAGGAATAATCCCAACAGAGCCCTCAATTATTTCCAGGATTTTAATAAGTGCCTAAGCATTTTTAATAATGCCACAAAGTTACAGAAAAATAGAAAAGGGAAAATAAAAGACAAACTTAGCTGGCGCCCCCCCCCCCCAACCAGGCCCGCCTGCCGGCCCAGCCCAGCCACCGCGCCAGCGAGCAGCTTGGCTTGGCCAGGCAGGCAGCCAGGTGCTCGACGGCGAGCTCAGCGCGCGCCCCGCAGCTGGCCACCGCCCTGCTTCCTTCCCTCGCCGCTCCGCTGGCCTGGGCAGGCTCCATGTCGCGCCCCGACCCCCTGGACACGCCCATTCGCCCCCTGCCTCTCTCCCTCGCACTCCCACGCCATGGCCGACGCAGCCGTCGCCGTTCCGCCATCGTTGTCGCATCCAACGTCGTTCCCACGCTGCACCACCGTGTCCACTCGCTCCGCCGTCGCCGACTTCTTGGAACAGGCCGAGCCCCGAGCGGTAGCACACTCTGCATCACCTCCACCGACCTCGCCTTCGTTAGCCACCGCCGGAGATCCCTTTCGATGTCGCCGCCGCACCAGCTCGTCCCCGACCACGCCGGCTAGCTCCACGTGACCACCGTGAGCTCAGCTACCTCCCCATCCTCCCCGTTTGCTTCCTCGTGCACTACAGCGACTGCATGAAGCTCACCCGCACGCACCGCCGCGGAGCTCGTCGCCGACGTGTCTCCGGTCAACCATCGGCCAAGCCACCTAGTCTACTAACCTCACCGCGTCCCCAGGAGCACAACGCCCCACTCCACGCACCTCGTCGTGCCCCACAACCTCGGGTTCGCCCTCACCCGACTCCGGCGACCGCCCAGCTCGTCGCCGGTGACGTCTCCGGCCACCCCGAGTTCAACCACCACCACCAAACGCTGCGGCTCGTTCCCAGCTACCCGTAGATGACCTCCGCCGTCCATTTGGTCGCCGGAATGCACGAACGCACTTCCACCACCGCGTCTGGCCTCGCCGGCGGCTAAATGCCGGCGAGTTTGGCCGTTGACGTTGACTGGTGGGCCCCAGGTTGACTCCCCTGAGTCACTGACAAGTGGGACCCTCCTCTGCTAACTAACTGGTTTAGTTTTAATGAAAATTAATTAGTTTAACTAATTACTGACATGCGGGACCCACTGGTCAGTTTGACCTGGACGACCCCGTTGACCTCTGACGTCATCCTGACGTAGTGCTGACGCAGTAATTTAATTACTGGAATTATTTTTATACAGGAAATTCTAGGAAATGTTTCGAACTTCAAAAAATCATAGAAATTAATCTGTAACTCCAAATGAAATAATTTATATATGAAAAATTATCAGAAAAATTCAATCTATCCATCTGTAATGGTTTCATGCATGACAAAACAAGTTTACCTTGCTGTTTAAGCAGAATAAGGAAATGCACTATTAAGGCCATGTCTAATGAGCTAATATTTTAATCTTTGATTCAAATGAGTTCATCCCTTTCTATTTTAGCTTGCATTAGGCCAGGACACATTTATATTGCCATGTCATAGCATGCATCATAATGTTGCATATCGTCATGTGTTGATTGTGTTTCGATGTGTTCTTCGTGGTAGGTCCTGCCTCTGAGGATATTCAGGAGTATCCAACTGAAGGGCAGTGTTCCACTACCACTCCATCAGGCAAGCAACCCATTGATCATTCCGATACAAACCCATGTTCTCGCTTCTGCTCTCGTTTACTGCATTACGACAACGCGATTCAAACTGTTGTGTGTCTCGGTAGTTGAACCCACTTCCTTTGCATGACCTGTCATTGCCACAGTAACTAGATGAAACCCACTAGCATGTGTAGGAGTTGATTGAGCCATATGTGTGTGTGTTCCTACCATGCTATGCTTGCTATGCTTAGAGTTGTGTCAGGTCTGGCTCATCGGGATGATGAACTAGAGTGAAAGGTGGTGACGTTATCGAGAGTGTGAAAGTGTTGAACACGATTTGGTAAAGGAATCGATGGAAGGCCATGTAGGAGTACATGGTGGGTTGTTTAATTGAGGCCGTCCTTAAGAACTGAGATCTGTGTGTGTGATTTAAGACTCGGCTACTACCACGCATTGGGCCTGAAACCAATGGACCCTCTCGGCTTATTAACCATACTTGTCCTCTGTCCGGGAGTTGCAAAGTAGTTTTTGGTGTTTGTAGTATGCTGGGGGCCGCACGCAGCGCTGACCATAGGGGTGGGCTGTGTTGCGGTAGGCACGTGGCACGGTGTACCGATTCGCCCGTTTGGTGTCTCGGGAACCCTGTTCACATCGTTCGGGTCCGTTAGTGGAAACCTCGGCCGGACTCCTTGCGGATGGAACCCGAATCGGCGATAAACCTGGACTAGGGACTTGTGTGTTTAGTCAGGTCGTGGCCGACACCCTCGCTGGGCTTCCGCTTGAAGGTTGTCGAGTACATGTTGTGTAAACGGCGATAAGTGGTGAGAGCGTGTGTGAAGAAGTACACCCCTGCAGGGTATTAAACTATTCGAATAGCCGCGTCCGCGATAAAGGACTACTTGGTCACCTATACAGTTCATAGACAAGTAAATGGATTCTACTAAAAATCTCAAGATAAGTGTGAGTACCGCGGATGGCCCTCTCGTGGGTTGGCGAGAGAGGATCCACGGTGGAGTATTGTGTTGGTGATAGTGGACTCGTGTGCGACAAATGCTTTACAAGTTGTGTCTGTCGTAGGCTAGCTTAGCCAAGAGTCAAAGCTGGCTTGCTGCAATAACTCCACTACCTTCTTGAGAATGTGCATGTATAATAGGATTCTATTGTAAGACATGTTGAGTACCTTCGTACTCATGTTGCTTTAATTAATGTTTTCAGACGACTATGCCAACCCCTTTGATGGGTTCTACGTAGACCTCGACGTTGATGAGTGACTTATCACCCAGGTGGTGATCCAAGACTTGTGAAGGGTCGATGTAGATAGACAGGCTTCGTCAAGCCTTTCTTTCTTTCTAGTGTCTGTACTCAGACTACTTTGCTTCCGCATGTGCTTGTATGATTGTATGACTTGAGTGTCGGGTCATGTGACCCCTATCTGTATGGATGATATGTATGGCTCTTCGGAGCCTTTTAAATAAAGTACTTGAGTTGTAGAGTTTTGTTGTGATGCAATGTTGTATTTACTCATATCGGGCATATTGTGTGTATGATTGAAATGCTTGGTATGAGTGGGATCCGACTATCTAGTTGTTTATCCTTGGCAGTCTATCATATGAGGAAATGTAGTCTAGTGCTTCTGAGCGATAGTAGTCCGCTACAGCCCGGTTCACCGGAGTCCTGCTAGCCCAGCACTACTGCTCGGAACACATGACTGGCCGGCATGTGTTTCACTTCGTCCCTATGTCTGTCCCTTCGGGGAAATGTCACGCGGTGTTATTCGGAGTCCTGCCTAGCCTGCTACAGCCCGGGTTACCGGAGTCCTGTTAGCCTAGTGCTAAAGCCCGGATTTATACGTTGTTGACCGACATGCTCGATGTGATTCACGTATGCCTGTCCTCATGGGTGAGTGCCGCCTTGGGTTCACGACTAGCCATGTCGGCCCGGATTCTCTGTCATATGGATGCTAGCGACACTATCATATACGTGAGCCAAAAGGCGCAAACGGTCCCGGGCCAGGTAAGGTGGCACCCGTGGGAGTACCGTGCGTGAGGCCGCAAAATGATATGATGTGTTACATGCTGGATCGATGTGACTTAGGATCGGGGTCCTGACAGCGTTGGCATCAGAGCCGGACTGCCTGTAGGTTCGCTAAGCCAAACTGGTCGATGTCGAGTCTAGAAATGCTTTAGTTATATGTAGGGGAATTGATTGTGGGAGGGAACGTAAGGCTCTTTTACTCCTTTACCTTATGCCTTCTATCTTGAGTCATTCTCTTCTCATTCTACGTGGGTTGAGGACTAGGCTCTCTTCTCTCTATCAGGTTCACGTGTTACTAATCCGTAGTAACTTATAGGATTGTTGGTTACAACCCAGTTCAGTTCCTACTAAATTTTAGTATATTGCCAGTTGAACCAGAATCTTGATATGATGTTGTTGAGTGGTTTTGCAAACTGTTGTGGATGTCTCATCTCTTTCTCTGAGCATTTACAGCCGTTATGTTGTCCAAATTCTCCTAGAAAATTCTAATGCCTTTGCATTATTTTGTGCTTTCAGATGGCCACCCGTTCCCAGAACCAAGTGGTTCGTCTGACCCGTTGCATCGATATATGTGGTCACACAGCTATGTTGGTTCGAGTGATGGTCGAGACAGGTTACCGATGGTATCCTGAATATACCGTCGAGGAGCAGTTTAGAGACTTTAATCAAAGCCAGTATCTGTGCACGGTCAGGATATATCCATCTTATCCCGGAGCTACTGAACCGCTCCACTGTTCTTATGGACTTGGGATCACCATTGGGATGTCCGTGCAGGATGCAGCCTACTCGATGATGACTATTATTCGAGCCAGAACTGCCTTGCTGAGCAACACTGATTTCCGCTACATGCCAGCATCCCTCCCTGGGGCGCATGGTTACCTTCAGGGTATGTATAGCGATGCATCCCATGAGAACTCACTTCTCTGCACCACTACCGAGATGTTGGAAGACAAGGACCGTGAAAACCGGGCCTTGCGTATGGAGCTCTTTAATGCTCGTTCTGATCACTGGGCCACTTTGACTCGGTTTGCCCCTGCGGTGCAAGCCGGATACATGGACATGAGGGACTTGTATCCTGTGCGTGCCAGTCTGCCAGATTTCATGGAGTGGCGTGAGGTGGGAGGCATCACTCCTCCTCGTGGACCTCGTCTGCCGCCGTTTGTTGGACCAAGGCCACACCCAAGTCCCTATGGTCCGCAAGCTCCTCAGGACCGTCTGTTCCCGGATGATCATGTTCCGCTTCCAGGCTTGGGTGGTGACTTCTATGAGGATTACTACAGAGATGTCAAGTTTGTGATAGACCTTGTTCCAGGAACCGTCCCAATCTCTAGGAGACCTTATAAGATGGCACCCCTAGAACTAGCCGAGCTCAAGAAACAACTCGATGAGTCCTTGCAAAAGGGTTTGATCCGTCCTAGTTCTTCTCCATGGGCTTGCCCCGTCCTCTTCGTCAAGAAGAAGGATGGAACGGATCGGATGGTTGTAGATTACCGACCTGTCAATTTGGTCACTATCAAGAACAAGTATCCGCTCCCCAGGATCAACGACGTGTATGACCAGCTCGCTGGATCCTCAGTCTTTTCCAAGATGGATTTGAGGTTGGGCTACCATCAAATCAAAATCAAGAACGGGGAAATTCCCAAAACGGCTTTTGTTACTCGTTATGGCCAATACGAGTACACCGTCATGTCCTTCGGTTTAACCAATGCTCCAGCCACCTTTTCTCGGTTGATGAACTCGATCTTCATGGAGTATTTGGATAAATTCGTCGTGGTTTACCTCGATGATATACTCATCTACTCCAAGAATGAGGAGGAACATGCCGAACATCTAAGGCTAGTATTGACGAAACTTCGAGAGCATCGCCTTTATGCCAAATTCTCCAAGTGCGAATTTTGGTTGCCAGAAGTGACCTATCTGGGCCATGTAATCTCTGGTAAGGGCATTGCTGTCAATCCCGAGCGAGTTCAAGCCGTCCTTGACTGGACTCCACCTGAAACGGTCAAGCAAGTTCGGAGTTTTCTTGGTTTAGCGAGCTATTGCCGTCGCTTCGTCGAGAACTTCTCCAAAGTTGCTAAGCCCCTAACTGAACTCCTCAAGAAAGATAAAAAGTTTGAGTGGACCCCACAGTGCGAGTTCAGCTTCCAGGAACTGAAAAGATGCCTGACATCTGCTCCCGTACTGGTACCACCAGATTTTTCTAAGGACTTTGTTATCTACTGCGACGCCTCGCGACAAGGACTAGGTTGCATTCTCATGCAAGATCGTCATGTGATTGCCTACGCTTCTCGACAGTTGCGTCCACATGAGGATAACTATCCCACACATGATCTAGAGCTTGCAGCTGTAGTCCATGCACTCAAAACCTGGCGACATTACCTTCTTGGTAATCGTTGTGAAATCTACACTGATCACCAAAGTTTGAAGTACATCTTCACCCAACCGGATTTGAATCTCAGGCAAAGACGTTGGGTCGAGTTGATCTCGGATTACGACTTAGGAATAACTTACACCCCAGGCAAAGCCAATGTTATGGCTGATGCACTAAGTCGTAAGTCTTATTGTAACAACCTGATGTTACAACAAGGTCAACCACTTCTCCACGAGGAATTTTGTAAGCTTAACCTTCACATTGTTCCTCGAGGATTCCTTTCCACCCTGGTGGCGAAACCTACCCTTATGGATCAGATCATCAAGGCACAGAAGGTGGATCCGGGAATCTCCCGTATCAAGAGAAACTTCAAGAAGGGAGTTGCAGGTTGTTTCTCCATTGATGATCAAGGTGTCGTGTTCTTTGGGGACCGCCTAGTGGTTCCCAAAGTACGCAACCTGAGGCGATTGATCCTTAAGGAAGCTCATGAATCCCCTCTCACCATTCATCCCGGTAGTACTAAAATGTATGAAGACCTATGCCAGAGGTTTTGGTGGACTAGGATGAAGAGAGAAATCGCTCAATACATTGCAAATTGCGACCTCTGTCATCGCGTTAAAGCAGAGCATCAACGGCCTGCTGGCACCCTTCAACCATTGGAAATTCCTGAATGGAAATGGGATAAAATCGGTATGGATTTCATTACCGGGTTTCCCAGAACCAAAAGAGGGAATAATTCTATCTTCGTTGTTGCCGATCGTCTTTCCAAAGTAGCCCACTTCTTACCTGTTCGCGAGAGTATAACCGCTAGCCAGCTAGCTGATTTGTACATCTCTCGAATAGTGTCTGTTCATGGTGTTCCATTGGATATTAATTCAGATCGTGGAAGTCTTTTCACCTCTCGATTTTGGGAAAGTTTCCAAAATGCTATGGGAACTCGTCTCTCCTTTAGCACCGCCTTCCATCCTCAGTCAAGTGGTCAAGTAGAACGAGTCAATCAAATTCTGGAGGACATGCTCCGAGCTTCTGTCATCTCTTTCGGTATGGATTGGGAGAAGTGCCTTCCGTTCGCCGAGTTCGCTTATAACAACAGTTATCAAGCTAGCTTGGGCAAAGCTCCTTTCGAAGTTCTCTATGGACAAAAATGTCGAACGCCTCTTAACTGGTCAGAAACCGGCGAGAGACAACTCTTTGGCCCGGATATGATCCAGGAAGCAGAAGAGCAGGTTCGCATCATTCGCGAGAAGTTGAAAACCGCCCAATCTCGACAAAAGAGTCAGTATGACCGCAAGCATAAGCCGATGGCTTATGAAGTTGGCGAGATGGCTTACCCTCGGGTTACACCTTTAAAGGGAACCCATCGATTCAGTATCAAAGGCAAATTGGCTCCTTGTTACATTGGACCCTTTCGCATTCTCGCTAAACGAGGGGAAGTTGCCTACCAATTGGAACTACCTCCGCATCTCTCCAGAGTTCATGATGTCTTCCACGTTTCTCAACTCAGGCGTCGCTTCTCGGATCCTATCCGTGGAGTGGACCACGAAACGCTTGATCTCCAAGATAACCTCACATATCGAGAGTATCCCGTTCGGATCCTTGATCAAGCCGAGCGTACCACTCGACGCCAGAATATCAAGTTTCTCAAAGTTCAATGGTCACACCATTCCGAGCAAGAAGCTACTTGGGAAAGGGAGGATCGTCTTCGACTCGAGTACCCTACCTTCTTTTCGACGGATCCTAAATCTCGGGACGAGATTCTTTCGACTGGGGGTGAGTTGTCACACCCTAGCTAGTCATGCATTAGAGTGCTGCATCATGTTTACCTTTCATCAGAAATTTGAAATGGGGAAGGCAGAACCCCCAGCACCCCCCTGAAATCAACTAGGGTTTACTAAAAGCTTTTTCAATGAACCTGAAATGCCCTTCTAAAATGTTCACCCTCTTTGTCTTGGGTTAGAACCTCTGACAAAATAGGTGCACAATTTTCTAGGTCAACAAAAGGTCACTGAATTAATTCATATTTATGCTGATTTTGGACATTTAAATGCTAATAAATATTTTAAGTGTTCAAATAATTTTGGAAATAAGTTAGGGCTGTTAGGAATAATCCCAACAGAGCCCTCAATTATTTCCAGGATTTTAATAAGTGCCTAAGCATTTTTAATAATGCCACAAAGTTACAGAAAAATAGAAAAGGGAAAATAAAAGAGAAACTTACCTGGCGCCCCCCCCACCAGGCCCACCTACCGGCCCAGCCCAGCCACCGCGCCAGCGAGCAGCTTGGCTTGGCCAGGCAGGCAGCCAGGTGCTCGACGGCGAGCTCAGCGCGCGCCACGCAGCTGGCCGCCGCCCTGCTTCCTCCCCTCGCCGCTCCGCTGGCCTGGGCAGGCTCCACGTCGCGACCCCGACCCCCTGGACACGCCCATTCGCCCCTGCCTCTCTCCCTCGCACTCCCTCGCCATGGCCGACGCAGCCGTCGCCGTTCCGCCACCGTAGCCGCATCCAACGCCGTTCCCACGCTGCACCACCGTGTCCACTCGCTCCGCCGTCGCCAACTGCTTGGAACAGGCCGAGCCCCGAGCACTCGCATGCTCTGCATCACCTCCACCGACCTCGCCTTCGTCAGCCACCGCCGGAGATCCCTTTCGACGTCGCCGCCGCACCAGCTCGTCCCCGACCACGCCGGCTAGCTCCACGTGACCACCGTGAGCTCACCTACCTCCCCATCCTCCCCGTTTGCTTCCTCGTGCACTACAGCGACTGCATGAAGCTCACCCGCACGCATCGCCGCGGAGCTCGTCGCCGACGTGTCTCCGGTCAACCACCGGCCAAGCCACCTAGTCTACTAACCTCATCGCGTCCCCAGGAGCACAACGCCCCACTCCACGCACCTCGCCGTGCCCCACAGCCTTGGGTTCGCCCTCACCCGACTCCGGCGACCGCCCAGCTCGTCGCCGGTGACGTCTCCGGCCACCCCGAGTTCAACCACCACCACCAAACGCTGCGGCTCGTTCCCAGCTACCCGTAGATGACCTCCGCCGTCCATTTGGTCGCCGGAATGCACGAACGCACTTCCACCACCGCGTCTGGCCTCGCCGGCGGCTAAACGCCGGCGAGTTTGACCGTTGACGTTGACTAGTGGGCCCCAGGTTGACTCCCCTGAGTCACTGACAAGTGGGACCCCCCTCTGCTAACTAACTAGTTTAGTTTTAATTAAAACTAATTAGTTTAACTAATTACTGACATGCGGGACCCACTGGTCAGTTTGACCTGGACGACCCCGTTGACCTCTGACGTCATCCTGACGTAGTGCTGACGCAGTAATTTAATTACTGGAATTATTTTTATACAGGAAATTCTAGAAAATGTTTCAAACTTCAAAAAATCATAGAAATTAATCTGTAACTCCAAATGAAATAATTTATATATGAAAAATTATCAGAAAAATTCAATCTATCCATCTGTAATGGTTTCATGCATGACAAAACAAGTTTACCTTGCTTTTTAAGCAGAATAAGGAAATGCACTATTAAGGCCATGTCTAATGAGCTAATATTTGAATCTTTGATTCAAATGAGTTCATCCCTTTCTATTTTAGCTTGCATTAGGCCAGGACACATTCATATTGCCATGTCATAGCATGCATCATAATGTTGCATATCGTCATGTGTTGATTGTGTTTCGATGTGTTCTTCGTGGTAGGTCCTGCCTCCGAGGATATTCAGGAGTATCCAACTGAAGGGCAGTGTTCCACTACCACTCCATCAGGCAAGCAACCCATTAATCATTCCGATACAAACCCATGTTCTCGCTTCTGTTGTCGTTTACTGCATTACGACAACGCGATTCAAACTGCTGTGTGTCTCGGTAGTTGAACCCACTTCCTTTGCATGACCTGTCATTGCCACAGTAACTAGATGAAACCCACTAGCATGTGTAGGAGTTGATTGAGCCATATGTGTGTGTGTTCCTACCATGCTATGCTTGCTATGCTTAGAGTTGTGTTAGGTCTGGCTCATCGGGATGATGAACTAGAGTGAAAGGTGGTGACGTTATCGAGAGTGTGAAAGTGTTGAACACGATTTGGTAAAGGAATCGATGGAAGGCAATGTAGGAGTACATGGTGGGTTGTTTCATTGAGGCCGTCCTTAAGAATTGAGATCTGTGTTTGTGATTTAAGACTCAGCTACTACCACGCATTGGGCCTGAAACCAATGGACCCTCTCGGCTTATTAACCATACTTGTCCTCTGTCCGGGAGTTGCAAAGTAGTGTCTGGTGTTTGTAGTATGCTGGGGGCCGCACGCAGCGCTGACCATAGGGGTGGGCTGTGTTGCGGTAGGCACGTGGCACGGTGTACCGATTCGCCTGTTTGGTGTCTCGGGAACCCTGTTCACATCATTCGGGGCCGTTAGTGGAAACCTCGGCCGGACTCCCTGCGGATGGAACCCAAATAGGCGATAAACCTGGACTAGGGACTTGTGTGTTTAGTCAGGTCGTGGCCGACACCCTCGCTGGGCTTCCGCTTGAAGGTTGCCGAGTACATGTCGTGTAAACGGCGATAAGTGGTGAGAGCGTGTGTGAAGAAGTACACCCCTGCAGGGTATTAAACTATTCGAATAGCCGCGTCCGCGGTAAAGGACTACTTGGTCACCTATACAGTTCATAGACAAGTAAATGGATTCTACTAAAAATCTCAAGATAAGTGTGAGTACCGCGGATGGCCCTCTCGTGGGTTGGCGAGAGAGGATCCACGGTGGAGTATTGTGTTGGTGATAGTGGACTCGTGTGCGACAAATGCTTTACAAGTTGTGTCTGTCGTAGGATAGCTTAGCCAAGAGTCAAAGCTGGCTTGCGGCAATAACTCCACTACCTTCTTGAGAATGTGCATGTATAATAGGATTCTGTTGTAAGACTTGCTGAGTACCTTCGTACTCATGTTGCTTTAATTAATGTTTTTAGATGACTATGCCAACCCCTCTGATGGGTTCTACGTAGACCTCGACGTTGACGAGTGACTTATCACCCAGGTGGTGATCCAAGACTTGTGAAGGGTCGATGTAGATAGACAGGCTTCGTCAAGCCTTTCTTTCTTTCTAGTGTCTGTACTCAGACTACTTTGCTTCCGCATGTGCTTGTATGATTGTATGACTTGAGTGTCGGGTCATGTGACCCCTATCTGTATGGATGATATGTATGGCTCTTCGGAGCCTTTTAAATAAAGTACTTGAGTTGTAGAGTTTTGTTGTGATGCAATGTTGTATTTACTCATATCGGGCATATTGTGTGTATGATTGAAATGCTTGGTATGAGTGGGATCCGACTATCTAGTTGTTTATCCTTGGCAGTCTATCATATGAGGAAATGTAGTCTAGTGCTTCTGAGCGATAGTAGTCCGCTACAGCCCGGTTCACCGGAGTCCTGCTAGCCCAGCACTACTGCTCGGAACACATGACTGGCCGTCATGTGTTTCACTTCGTCCCTATGTCTATCCCTTCGGGGAAATGTCACGCGGTGTTATTCGGAGTCCTGCCTAGCCTGCTACAGCCCGGGTTACCGGAGTCCTGTTAACCCAGTGCTACAACCCGGATTTATACGTTGTTGACCGACATGCTCGATGTGATTCACGTATGCCTGTCCTCATGGGTTAGTGCCGCCTTGGGTTCACGACTAGCCATGTCGGCCCGGGTTCTCTGTCATATGGATGCTAGCGACACTATCATATACGTGAGCCAAAAGGCGCAAACGGTCCCGGGCCAGGTAAGGTGGCACCCGTGGGAGTACCGTGCGTGAGGCCGCAAAATGATATGATGTGTTACATGCTGGATCGATGTGACTTAGGATCGGGGTCCTGACAAGAAGGCAACAACACAATAGGAATTAAGGCCACGATGATGCGATCGCAGTGGTGGTTACAGAAGGCAAGAAGAAAGATGGATCCATGAACGTACAACCTCCTCCTCCTCAACTTAGTGCGCCGGGCCACCAACCGGCGGCTAAGGAGCGGCGGCTTTTGTGGCGAGGTCGAGGTGCTTCTCAGCAAAGGCATCCAAGGCTTCCAGCCGGTTGAGGAAAGCCAACCTCGTAGCGTCCTCACTGGCATTGTAGATACCTATGTACACGATTTTCTCGTACACGTGGATGTGTAGGTCGACGAATTCTTGGAGGGCGAGGCGCCTCGCGGCGAGCGAGACCTCCAGGTGGACATTCTTTGTGGCGACGGCGGGCAGTCGCAGGGCCACCAGTTCTTGAAAGAGGTTCCGACGATGGAGGCCGATTAGGGTGGCACGCAATGAGGAGCCCGGGCGCGCGGGCTGGAGGAGTACGGTGATGTCGTCCGTGAGCTTCTTGATGACGGTGAACTTGTTGCTGGTGTCAACGATCATCTGGTCAAACTGAGACTCGTAGTTGGCGTCGACGGCGGCCATCCACCAGCCGGTCTCCAACACTGTCTGGAGACGATCGTTGGCGCCATGCCGCAGGCCGGCGTCGTGGACCATCTGGCACAGCCGTTGGCCGCTCACGCGCATCGCCGCCATGGGTCTAAAGTGAGCTCTTTTGTGCTTAGTGTAGGTGCTTAGGCAAATGCTTAGGTGCGTATGATGTGGTAGATGCATTAGAATGGAGGGGCGCCTTTATATGAGGGCAATGAGGGCAAACTGCATTGCATTCACATCATGCAGCCTCTTTTCCCGGACCTCCTCCCATTACTTCCCTCATGCATTAATTGAAGGAGGATGCATTGGTCGTTCAACATATCAGGAACCGCTACTCCCTCCCTCGTCTGCATTAAAGCCATATCGGGAACTGTGCCGCCCGCTTTCAAATCAAATACTCCCTCCGTCTAGGTGAGTATTAAGTCATCTTACGAAAACCAAATAGTAAACACATAGGCGTGGTGCATTAACTCTCACGTTGTTTCTTATTTTTTGACATAAATAGAGGAATCAATCAAGAAGAGATGTGGGGCTTGTATGCTTTTAGTGACTTGACACTATCAAACATGACATGAAGTGGTCAGTTCGTTGCACAAGAACAAATACAACCCACGTTAGCACACACGCATCTTATATAGCATCACATCCAATGGCTATAAAAGATGAATGAGACCAAATTATATCTCATCTAGATGAGTTCTAGCAAAACTGTATTAATAATACTTAGTACTCCCGCGCCATGTATCATATATTAGTATCATGTAGTACTTTATTTATTGCCATGTATGACACATAGTACTCAACTCTCTCTCTTTCTTCATTTAATTCTATGACACCTCATCAAAATTGCTAGGGCTAGTACCATTACAACCAGCCTTAGCAAATACTAAACATTAAGTTCTCTTGTTTTCCTCTCCACCTTGGTCACCTAGACGGAGGGAGTATACTGCGCGGGCTTTTCTTGCGCGGTAGGCGGGGCAGTTCCGCCTAGTCGCTTCGACAGATATGCGAGAAGACGAGGGAGTAGGCTGCTGCAAATGTAGGGCTGTGTGATTTGACAGCGAGTTACTGCTGGACAGGTGGAGCCCCATGATTTTACTTGCCATTATCATTTTAACTGCGGTGCTACGACCGGCGTGAGTCTCCTGATTCTTGACCACCTCCATACAGGTGCCTCTCCCAATGCTCCACCATGTAGTAGAGGCTGGCTCTTGCATGAGAGCCCACTTCTCCACTTTTTCCTTGCCTCTCATTCCTACACATATGCAAAAATGCCATGTAAAGCGCACTATCGTGCTTACTTTACTTGCTCCTATAGGTGCTTAAGCTTGCCACATAGGCATAAAGTATGATGTGGCAAGTTATTCAAGAAGAGAGAGACTAGTTTGGTGACCCAAGGAAGAAACGGTGCTAAGCGCGTGTACCTAGGTGAAAAGACAATTTTGAGTCTATAGCTAATTACATGAAGCAAACTTAGCAACACCATTTCATTGGAAGAGGTCACTCCTTGGCAAATGCAATAAATACTAGTACTCCATGTGTCCCATATTATAAGAACGTTTTTGGCACTACACTAGTGTCAAAAACGTTCTTATATTATGGGACGGAGGGAGTACGAAGAAAGAGATAGAGAGGAGTAAAATTATACACTTATAGCCAACCTTGTTGTAGTATGAGTGACTAAGTGATGACTATGTATAACATGGCAAACATCAGATAGCCTAACGCACCGTGATAAATCTCCAAGGGCACGACCGCATGAGCGACGCGACGGTCGTGGTAGGTGCGACCACGATACGGGCTGCTGGCAGCCCTTGGATCTGAAATCAAACGGTCGCATGCTAAGTTGCTGAAAATTTGTAGAATAACCCTCCAGGATAGGATATTCACCCATAGGTCTAGAATCACGCCATGCAACCGTTCGATCTCAGATCCAAGGGCTCTCGGAAGCCCGTATCATGGGAGAATGGAAAGCCACTACCCTGCCATTCGCACGCTGGCAGTTCGCTCCTACTCGTCCCCGCACGTCCTTCAATACTACGACGGTTCGCTCCTAGTCGTCCCGTCCATTCACATTACGGCAGATCCACTAATCCTAACCCTCCTCCCAAATCCATGGCATCCCAAATCTCCACGGTCAGCGGTGAGTACAGGGTTAGAACCATCACTGGCGATGAGTTCGACGTCATCTACACCCGTTCTTCCGCGACGGCGAAAGGATGCCTTTCTCGCTTCAGACGCATGTTCGAAAACTCAGATGATGAGTGGGTCGCTGGGCTAGATGTTGAGTACACCACAGTCCTGGGACGAGAGAAGGATCTAAAGGACGAAGAGAGGAAGAAGCCCGCCATGATCCAGGTTTGCGTGCATGACTTATGCTTGGTCTACCACATATGCCATGCCGACATTGAGTGCCAGGATTTGAAGGACTTCCTCAGGAGCAACCTAGTCAAATTCGTTACTGTAGACTTTGGTAACGACAAAGAAGTCCTGCGTCGGACAGGCCTTGTTGTAGGCAACACCTTCGACCTCCAGAAGAATCGGCTGGTGTCCTCTCTTCAGCCTTCAGTGCTGACCCTGGTAGGAGCCATAGTTCATCCTTCGTACGGTAAACTAGAGAAACCTCCATACATGTTTCATCGTCATGCATGGCAATGGAATGTACTAGATATAGACCACATCCACTACGCTGCAATGGATGGCTACCTTTGCTTCAATATCTACAAGGGTTGGATGAAGAGCAACAGCCAAGTGTGCGGTTCAAGCAAAGAAGTATCGGCCAAGAGGAAGAGGGACAAGGACGAAGTCGAGGACGTGGACGAGGACTCCAAGTAAGGTGGCAGTGTCGTTGCTCATGGTGGTTCTAATGCAGTGTCTACCGGAATAGTTGCAAAGTTTAATTTTAGGTGTGCTTAATTTAATTTGAGGGGTGTGTTGTGCTGAGCCCCCAGCAGAACTATGTTATGTTTCTTCTTGTTACTTTAACTCTTCAGTACGTACATACTAGTATTTCTTACATTTCATCTTTTAGTTGTTATAGTACTACCACTCGTTTCTTCACATTATATAGCCAGCAGTTTAGTTGTCAAAGAATTTCAGGGTGCTTAGTTTTGTCAAAAAATTCCAGGGTGTTTAGTTTTATTTGAGGGGTGGGTTGTGCACTTCTGCTGGACACCATTATTGTGACAATCCTTTTTAATAGTACTATATGCATAATTTGGCGACGAGCGCTCTCTATATGTACCACCTTTTTTTAATTTCAAGTTTTGCTCCATGGCGCAATCCATTGATACTACTGTATAAATGTGGAGTATATACATTTTTTAAAAGGCTAGAGGGCGGGGCAGTCTAGCTCGGTCGGTTTCAGGAGAGGCGAGGGCCTTTGTGATTTGACGGCTCATTACTGCTGTCAAATCGAATAGTACTGCGCCGCCCGCTGCACGCCCGACGCCTCCATTAAACCCCTCCGTTAAACCCGCATGCAAACCGAGAATCCTACTCCAGCCACATGTCCGTTCATGAGCGGGCCGGAATTAAATGCAACACCAGCCGAGCTCCTCCCGTCCGCCCTCAGTTTAAACGAGGGCAGACGTCGGCCAAGCTCCTACCGTCCGCCCTCTATTTACACGAGGCCAGACAGACAGCGGGCAAGAATCGCACCCCTCCGCCGCTCCCCCATCTCCTCCTTCACCATTTTCTCCACTCCTCCAATGGCTTCTGATGATCCGTTCTTCGGCATATTACCCGGCTGGGTGGCCCGCCGAGCCCTCCGGATACGGGTGAGGCCGCTCGGTGCTTCACCAACCTCGCTTGGCCCGACTGAGCCAATTGCCTCCCCAATCAGGCGCGTGGTTCAGCAACTCGCCGCTCCAGTTCATCTCGATGAGGAGTGGCGAGTTGCTCCACGCCGGCACGGCGGCGAGCACGCCGGTACGGGCGCCGTCGCTGCCGCGTAGTACCGCGCCACCAGTGTCAGCGGTGGCCGCGCCTCCCGTGTCTGTGGGCGCGCCTCCCGTGCCTGCGGCAGCGCCATGCAGGCAGAGACAGAAGTCGGGTGCATGGAGAGCGACGAGTGGGTGGCCAGCTTCTCCGTGTCCGCCGCCATCATCGAGGAGAAGTAAAACACGGGAGGCCGCCATCACTTGGGACCCATGAAGTCCACCGCTGAGGCGATGACCGCGGATTCAGGTGGTTTCTTTGTTGCTTCGTCTCTTCCGAGGACCTTCGTCGACCCCACAAGTGTCTGACGGACATGAGGAAGACAAAGGGATCCGCGGGCGGCCATTTAGAACTAAAATAATTCTAGATACATCCATTTCCGGACGGAGGGATTATTAATTATACAAGAGAGCCGGATTGGCAACTCTTAGTTCATGTAAATGTAATGAAATCCATGATGTTTATATGAAAATCCGGCTATTTTATACGAAATCCTTCATGCTTATATGAAATCAATCCGTGTTTGCACGAATTTCATCTGGTTGGTTAGAGTTGTAAAAATGTATGCCGCTGGCGTTTGATGTCGTTCTCCGCTTAAGGAAGCGGGAGGAAATTTGCCGGCTGCCGTTGGAGATGCTCTTTATGCTGGAAATAATAGAGTGACATCCAATCCATTTGAGTTAATTGCCTGTATGATTGTCCCTCTATAAAAAGTTAATTGCATGCACAGTGTACACGTGACTTGCAGGGTGGCTACAGCTTCGTACAGAAAGTTAAAAAGAAACAAGTCCATCCTTAATCTTGTGTTCTAAGTACTCTGTGGGTTCCACTGTCAGTACAGTGGCGAAAGAAGTATATATCAAATAACTAGAGTAATATATAATATAAAACAATAAAGTTAAAAGACAGAATACGAACTCATGTCATCGCGTTGCGAGCATTCGGCGCTAACCAGCCCAGCACATTTTTGTTGTAGACCATGCTGGAGATATATCTCCATGTCTACTCTTATATATACTCCATTCGTTCTTAAATATTTGTCTTTTTAAGATTTCAAATGGACTACCACATACGGATGTCTGTGTAGACATATTTTAGAGTGTAGATTCACTCATTTTGCTCCGTATGCCTTTTCAGGAAGGGGTCAGATTTGTCCTTGATTTATTTATGAGGTATCCAGATGGCACTGCACCGCCAAGAAAAGAGGGTAACATCAAAATTATGGACTACTTTTTTGAGTATGTTGGTAAGGTCCGGTCATAGTCACTTGTTGAAATCTCTAAAAAGACAAATACTCCCTCCGTCCGGAAATACTTGTCATCAAAATGGATAAAAGGAAATGTATCTAGAGGTATTTTAGTTTTAGATACATCTCTTTTTATCCATTTTGATGACTAGTATTTTTGGACGGAGGGAGTAGAAAAAGAGTTGGTGATGATGGTGTGCGTGCCATCCTGCAATATGGGCCGTCGGATTTATATCTAACAGATAGGAAAGAAACTATGGCAATTTTGCGAAAATATACCCACACGTCTCTCCACGTTCGCAAATAAGGCCTTCCCTCATTCAACCTTTTCTCTCACAAGATAAACTACTCATACAAATGCATTTTGATGTTTCGCGCAACGCACGGGCAGCTAGCTAATTTCTTTTAAAATAGTTGCTGCGATAATTGGGTTGAAGTGATATATTTTATGTCTGCCCTGGATGATTTAGGTTCACTAGTAGTAACAAAGAAAAGGTTGCCTTGTTAATTAACAGAAAACAGGGAAAACTATCACATGAGGCCGGTAAAAACAAGGCACACTAGGTTCAGCGTCATCGTCACTACAGCTGTGCGCGCGCGAGAAGTCTACATTTCGAGGGGGCTACCGAGCGAGGCATCGAGACACAATGTTTGAGAGAGTAACCAATTGACAGATTATGATCAGATCGAGTTGTCGCCCTTCTCCTGTCATTGTTGGGGGGAGGGAGAGAGAGACGTATTGAGAGTGTGCGCGGTAGGCACATAGGCACAACTAGCGAGTGTGTGTGTGTGTGTGTGTGTGTGTGTGTGTGAGTGTGTTTGAAAGAGGAGTAGATAGATTATTATCAAGATCGATGTGCCACCCTACTCCTTTGGTGCCTGGTAGTGTGTGTGTGTGTATGTTTGAGAGAGAAGCCAGTCGATAGATTAGTATCAAGATCGAGGTGTCACCCTACTCCTTCGGTGTTGGGAAGTGTGGGTGTGTGTGGGGGGGCAGTGACACTCACATATCTCTACCCTTATAAAAAAACAGAGTTGGTGATGATTGTGTTCCTGCCATCCTGCAATATAGGCCATCCGATTTATATCCGACGGGCAGGAAGGAAACTATGGCAATTTTGCAAAAATATACCCACACCCCTCTCCGCATTTGCAAATAAGGCATTCCCTCGTTCATCCTTTTCTCCCACAAGATAAACTTCTCATACAAATGCATCTTGATGTTCCGTGCAACGCATGGGCATCTTGCTAGTAGGAAGAAGGAGTTTGTGTGACACATATCTAGCTATATTAAGGGATAGGTAGATAGCATATGTGTGAGAGACATTAGTGGCTGTGGGTGGGCGGAATTAAAGGGGTGGGCGTGTTAGACATAGAGTGTGTGTGTGTGTTTCTATGTGAGAGACTTGTAGGACGGGGTAGAAAGACGAATTTAACCCTGACGGAGGGAGAGAAATACACGAAGTGCACGTGTGTGATTCCGATGCCCACAGGGAAATGAGATATGTATGCGTGTGAGAGAGATTGCACAATTCATTCACGTATCACTATCTAGCGATCGTGGACGTGCATCGCTTGAACATAAGTCAATATCTACTTCATATCGTGGCCAAAGGTACAATATCGATTCAACGCTATAAAGATTGGACACTCACATATCACATTTTTTCTATTTAAATAAGCCTTTTTAGTTGTGCATGCCAAAGCTATAGTGATGTTTCTTCGAACAACCAATGTAGCTATCATGAACATGCACCATTGTTACTCTTGCATTCAAATTCATTAGTCTTGGATGATTTAAGTTTCTATTTTGAAGTAATATATGTAATATTCATATATGAATTCAACAGGTACGCAATTTATGAAATGGAGGCTATGTAATCATATGAGGTAACACTCTTAAGTAGCTGACTACAATATCCATTTCTTTTTGTGCGCCTCTACACTAACACGTCAATGCATTATGTTTAAAGTAAATAACCAATGGCACTAAATTATCTATTTACATGAGAAATACATAGGCTGAGCGTTTGATCCCTTTTTTTGTGAACGCGCCACTACACCCGTACGATTGGCCGCGCCCGTGTGAACGTCCAAGTTATCGGTGCATCATCCCGAGTTATTGTCTTTTTTCTGGGGTGCACTTCACACCAGTTATTAACTGCTGACGCGTGCCCCGTGTACACAGTCTAGCATGACCTTCTCGCTAGCACGGTCCAAAATTAGTTGAAACTGGATACGAACGATCCCGCGGGCGGCAAAATCTCCCGCCTCCTTCTAAAATTTCCGCCACCTTAGTATTTAGCATGCGAAATCCCCCTTTTGTCCTTGGTGCACGGAGACCAACAGTTACAATACTGCCCTCTTCTACATGATAGGTTGGGGCTTCTTTGGTAACTTCCGGTTCCCCCACTACACGGCACCCCCATTTCCTCTCCCCCTCCCGCAAAAATGACTAACTCCACAACACCAGAGCATCTTACATCACGCCGTCCGTACTTCATCGCCCTTTCTCCCCTCCCCTCTCAAAACCCTAGACTGCTCATCCACCGGCGTACCATAGCCCATTCACTGCCAGCGGCGTCCACCTCGCAGGATCTGCTTCTACGGCCGCATATACCCTTCCCACCTCCCCTAGAAACAAGTAGACTGCTCATCCACCACTGTACCACAGCCCATTCAGTGCCGGCCCTGTCCACGGTGCCGGATCTGCTTCGCCGGTACTCTCGTCAACCGCCGCGCATCTGCAGCGGCTCATTCGTACTCCCCACCGGAGACGCTTCGTCCACACCCCCCGAAGCCGCCCCACCGACGCCCCCGTCGACGGCCTCTGATCCTGTTCGCCGACACCTTCCTCAACCCTACCGGAGCCGCTTCGCCGACACCTCCTCAACCCTACCGGAGTAGCTTAGCCTATACCATTCTCAACCCTACCGGGGCCGCTTTGCCAACTCACAAGTCCACGGCCTTAGATCCGCTTCCTCGCACCCTCATCCAACCTACCGGAGCAGCTTCTGACGCCCCATCCACGGCCGCAGATCCGCATCGTCGACACCACCCTTAACCCAACCACCAGAGTAGCTTCTGACGCCCCGTCCATAGCCGTAGATCCGCATCATCGACACCATCCTTAACCCAACCACCGGAGCAGCTTCACCTACGCCCTCGTCCACGACCATAGATCTGCTTCACCCACACCGTAGTCCACCCTACCGGAGCCGCTCCACAAACACCCTACTCGACGGTTCTAGATCTCCTTACCGGACCCCGACAACCAGCGCAACGTCATCACCCTTGTCGTGGGTTTGTCACGGCAGATGTCCTATCCGAAGGACTTAGTCGTGGAGCCATCGCAACGGGTTAACTCGAAGGGGTTAAAGCGGACACAAGGACACAGAGAATTATACTAGTTCGGCCCCTTCGATGAAGGTAAAAGCCTACGTCTAGTTGGTGTTGGAATTGATGAAGTCTCGACGACTAGGGAGCAATCGCTTCTCCTAGGCTTCGAGTTGTTGGTTGTCCCCTGAACCGATATCGAGTCATCCCCTTATATACACGGGTAACGCCCGTCGGTTCATAGAGTCCCAATCTCCGGTTTATACTCATACCCGGGTTGGTCTCTTGCTTATTCCTAACTTACAATATAAGTTGTACAAAGGCCGGTTTACGGCTACAGATGTTAAACCGACTACGGCTTACATAGCCTCTTGGGCTTTAACATTCTTGAGCTACTGATGAAACTAACCCGGCCCAGATAGGCCGGTTTAGGCCCAGTAGTAATATCCCCAACATTAGGCCCCAGGTTGATTTGAATGTTTTCATGTCAACCCTTAGAATAAACCTTCATATTCAGCATCTTCCCTTCATTGCTAAACCGATATGTCGTCATTTTCTCCATTGGCCGTAAACCGGCATGACATCATCATGAAGCTAGCTTTTATAGTGCCTTCTTTGTTTAACCAATTCGCACTAATCAAGGCGACAGCTCTGCTTCCGAAACCCGTGGCTCCTGGATTCGCGCGCCCGACACACGTGCCTTGCCTTATAAATAGAGGTAAAAGGTCATTTCTTTCTCCCCTTCATCCCTTTCCTCTTCGTCTTCTCTGCGCCGCCAGCCTCGAAGCTCCGCCGCTGTCGCTGACCTCTGCATCACCTCGGGCCGCTGCATCAACCTGACTGGACCAGAGAAACTGCGGCGTTCTTCCGCACCCCTCGGAGCTCCGGTGAGATCCCCACCTTCTCAACTCCGATCCGCCTCTAGGGTTTAATGTATTCTTCCTGTTCCTCGAGTTCTTCGCGTTCTTCGCGTTCCTCACGTTCTTCGCATTTAAACTGGGATATACCTTCAGATGACCCCGCGACTTTTGCTCCGTTCAGTAGCAGTTTTCCGCCTCTGTTTTCAGGGTAATATACTTAGACCGTAGATCTGATCCACAGTTTGACCTTGCTGTTCTTGCACAATCTTCAAAAACTCATGAGTTTTTACCCCTTTTATGAGATCGCCTCAGATCCAATATCACACTGAGACAATGTGAAACCTGTTTCCGCACACCTGCTCTTTTGCATTTCCAACTGTTCCACGGTCTTAGATCCAGCGGTTTAACCTTGTTGTAGAAGATCACCAAATCGGTACATACCATTAGTCCCCTTGTTGAACCGCCAGTAATCCTTTGATAGACCGCACCGCTTTACCAATGTCAGATTGTAATTGATTTCCTCCGGTTTAACATTGATAGCACCAACATGAAAAAATCTGTTCAGAACATAAGTCCTGAACCGGAATCATTTTCATTTTGTAGACTTCCCCATGGCCAAGCAAGTGTATGAGTGCAACTGGGCTCCTTCCCGGGTCACAGAAACTCAACTGAATATTCTGGTCCTGACCGGTGCTTTGAGCAGCAAAAACGCGATTCATTGGAGGGTGCCAGGCAAAGAGTGCCCCCCTACACCCCGAGATGGAGAAGTCGTTGTGTTCGCGGATCACTTAGCCCGCGGTTTCGACCCGCCCGGCTCAAAATTTAATCGCGATGTTTTGGCTAGTTTCCAACTCCATCCAGAAGATATTGGCCCCAATTCTGTCACTAACATATGCCACTTCCAAGTGCTCTGTGAGGTGTTCTTTCAAGAGGAACCTACAGTTGAGTTGTTCCGAGATTGCTTTCACTTAAACCGCCGCACAGAATTTACCGATGGCTCCAACATGGAACTGGGTGGCGTGTCAATCCAGAAGAGGAAAGAGGTCACTTACCCTCATGCGAAACTGCATAGTCACCCCCAAGAGTGGAATAACTCCTGGTTTTACTGTAAAGACACCTCCCCAGAGAACGAGAATATCCTGCCCGGTTCTCGTCCAGAACGGCTCAGCAACACTCACCCCTTTCCTCAGAGGTTGACTGCTAAAGAGAGGAGTAAATACGCTCCCCAACTGTCCAAACTCAGAGCCTTCATGGCCAACGGTTTAACAGGAGTCGACCTCGCTCGTTGCTGGATATCTTGGAGTATACTGCCACTCAGTCAACGCTCCGGCTTGATGTGCGAATACACAGGCAGTGTTGATGATCCGTTACGTCATGTAAACATCCAGCTTACGGATGAAGAGGTCACCGAAGCCGTAAAGAAGATTCTAAATGAACCGGAATGCGTCTGTGCACGAACTGGCCTTCTTCCCTTCTGCGCCATCAATAAACCACCAGCGGTAAATCAAAACTTTCTTCTCATTAAGTCTGATGTTATCTTGTGTGCGTATGATTGATTCCAATATCTGTTGACGCAGGGTGATGACCCGTTTTGGAGCAAAAAACTCCCTCAAGGAAAGGCGGTTAAGCCGGAGAAATCGACCCGGCCTAAGACGAGAGTCGTCAAAAAGTCTGCTCACAAGAGGAAAACCACGGCCTCTTCCGATCCTGCCGATGATGAGGTGGGTAATCCGGGTTTTGAAGCTAAACTTGACTCCCTCGGTTTATTGTTTGTGTAGTTTATTGATGATGCAATTTGTCAGGATGATGCCGAAGCGAGCCATGCTGATGATGCAGAGGTAATTACTATTTCTTCTGATTCAAGCCTTCTGCCTTCCCACAAAATCCGTCAGGCGAACCGCAAAGTTAAATTTTCCCATCCTCTTGCTTACTTGGATCCCAACTTTCTTATGAAGACCCGTCAGCACGAGGTGCGTCGTACAACCCGACACAGCGGTCAGGTAGTTACCTCCGCCGGTTTACCGAACAGTCCGGTTCGGAGACGTCGTTCAGAGGTCTCTAATTTGCTTGTCAAATTTTGTCCTAAAGCGGGCTGCTTTCGTCAACCACTTAATCCGTCTGACTCCGATTATCAGGTCCCCTCGCACTCATCCTCTGGCGAGTCAACTGGTACTCAGCTGCCTCCACTCAAAACCGTGCTAGGGTAAACTTTGTTTTTCTCATCAGGTTATCCATTGTTATAATTTTCAACATATGATGTCCTTAACTTTGCTGCTTCTTTCAGAGCTAAACCGAGGCCGAGCAAAAAAGCTCGCCAAGACAAAACAGGAGAAGAAAACGCTCCTCCTGAACCGGACACTGCCCCGAACGTTGAAGCGACTATCCCTGAAGATGTAATTGATGACCCATCAGTCCGAGATGAAGTCGTTGTTCCCGAAGAAGGCTCTGTTAACCCCTCCGGCCCAACGGATCAACCAGCCAGTCCAATTCGTGCTGAGAAAACCATTAGTTCCTCAAAGCCTGCCGAAAAACCGACCGTGCCAGTCCAGACCGGCGACCACAAAGATGACGAAGTCATGATTACTGGCATAAGTCGTACTGAACCGGGAAATCCCATCGCTTTAGCCAAACACACTGCTAAAGAAGAAATTTCTGCTTTAAGTAAAGGTAAATGGGATGTTGATCTGGCAACGTACTCCGCTCTTGGTGCTCAAGACATTCATTCTGGCTACTTAAACCGGCTATATACTAGCCGTGACTGTGAAGCCAATCTTGTGAAGATGATGAAAGACAAATTCGAGGTAACTTCCATGCCCTCACTCCTGCTTCTTATCACCGTAGCCCCCAAGGGTCGGTTTAACTTTATCATAATTGAATCGACACTTGTAATCATCATACCGTAGCATCCGAAATATCATTAGAACAAATAGCCATTAGCCCCCAAGTGCCGAGCTGAATACTTGTATTGTGCTTGGGACTTGATAATTAACTGATAACTTGAGATCAAATAAGCATTAGCCCCCAAGTACAAAGTACCTAACTTGTTATGTGCTTTTTACTTCCTTTGTTTAAACCGTACAACTGTCGGACTGCAGACTGAACTGAAGGTCAAAGAAAGCCAAATTGCCGATCTTCAAGAGAATATAAAATCCCAGCAAGCAGAAACTTCCAAAGCCAAAGAGGAACTAACCAGCGCTTTAGGCAGCATGGAACAATTGAAGGAAGGTTTTCAGAAGGAGTGGGCTGACTGGGTCACAGAAAAGGCCGCTTTAATAAAAAAGATTGAAAATGCAGAATTTGCCCTTAAACCGGTAACAGACGAATTGACCAGCGTGAAGCGACAGGTGCACGCAATGACTACCGCCATCTTTGGTAAGCCTCGCGTGACTTGTGTAATAATCCTGATTCTTCTATAAAACAGCTCGGTTTATGACCTGCTGATCGTATTACAGGCACTCGCATCAACCACCTGGGATCAGATGTGCGTATGAAGCTGAAAGCGGCCTATACTTTAGTCGAGCAGCTGTACACCGGCGCACAGCGGGTTATCACTACTGCTTCACACAACAATCCGGCGCCCACATTGATCCAGGACACGCTGAAGAGGTTGTCGATGCTTCCCGCTCGGATTGAAGAGTTAAAAAGATCCGCTGCTCGAACCGGAGCCATTAATGCCTTAATCCGGGCCAAAGCATGGGTGCCTGATTTTGATCCCGTTGAAGCGGCTCAAGGTTATCCTAGCTTAAAGGAGGATGGCTCCGAATTCGATGAAGAAGAATTAAGAAAGATAAACCGGGTAGTGCGCCCCCTGGCCTGTCAATTGGTAGAAGAGGCAAACTTGTCTCATTATCAAGCCCAGTATAATAACCAGAACAAACGGGTAGCAGCGCCAATCCCTGAAGCGGAAAACTTAATTCCTCCAATCCGGAAACACACCTATGCCCCTGATATTAAACCGTCGTCCCTGATACATGAGGAAGCTGTCTTTCAAGCTTTAATGGGGATTGATTGGACCACTGTTGACCTCCAGCCGCTGGGTAGGGAGGAGGAAGCGGAAGCGGCGCAGGATGATCCAGAATCATCAAACCGGGATGACACACAGGCGTGAACCGAGGGCAGCTTTAATCAGTTTCCTTTTGATACTTTGTCAAGAAACAATCATCTTATTTAGGCACCATGTTGCCTTGTAATAGGATAGACCGTACTTTATGCTTTATGAGATGCCTTCGCGCATTCAGTACTGATATTCTCCTTTGAAAAATTATTTTTGCCAGCTTATATCTCCTGCAATCACAAAATTTTAAACTACCAGGGCGGTTGTACCGTCATCCGGCTTGTGAATCTTTATGTAAATAAGCAAGGAAACTTGCAAGTATGATCAAACTATTTGTGATACAAAATACCTGCCATATAGTAGGCCTGAAATAGGCGTTTGCGGCCAATGTTAAAACGATAGTTGATACCTTTTAAACCGTCGTGGGAGAACCGAGCTCCTGTGTATATAACACCGGTTTACCGTCCTTTACTGATAACAATCTTTTGTTGCTCAAAAAGGATGTTTAGCAGAAAAACTCAAACCGAACCAACAATCTCAGATTGTTGAAAAAAAAGAAAGGCCATGTTCTGCCAAATTGGCTATGTAGAACCGGTGTAAAATATTGTCGGTTTAAGAGAAAGGCAATAAACCATCAACCCTTAGGGAAAGAAACGGTGACAAAAACCTTTTGCAAAAGAAGAGCTCTATTGAGCTTGGTCAGACGGAATTACCATGGTCAGACGCAACCGAGCCCCCCGAAGGTGTAGCGATGGTGCCAGTCAGCCAGGACCCCAAAATGACGCGTGGCATTACGCTGGCCAAGTGGCATTGCTATGGTTCGGGTTCGACCAAGCCCCCAAATGACTCTATGGCCCGTAGGCCGATCAAGAGGCGTGACCGGTTCAGACGTGACCGTGTCCCCAAATGATTCTGGTGGCTTTCGCCGGCCAAGAGGTATTGCATCGGTTCGGACACGACCGAGCCCCCAAATGACTCTGGTGGCTTTCGCCGGCCAAGAGGTATTGCATCGGTTCGGACACGATCGAGCCCCCAAATGACCTCATAAGGATAGCTATGTTCTCTTTGGTTCGAATACGACCTATGTTTGAACAGGAAGCCTCAAGTGATCTTGTTAAGACTTGCAAGGGGTAAACCGGATGTTGCTTAAAGACAACCCCGTGTAACCACACATGATATAAAAGAACAGATACCCCGCTTTAGCTGAGGATCCGGTTTATTACGATATATACATAGTCATGATATATACATAAGCAGAGCCCATGGCTTGGCCCGGACCCTGAACCGCCACCAGGATTGTGATCATATCGGAAGGCGTTGGAATTCTTGAACTCTCGCATGATGTAACAATCCTTCCACAGATGGTTTGCTGGTTCCTCCGTCGTCCCATGCTTTGGGCAGGGCTGATTCAACAAACTATTCAAGCGCTCTGGATTGGGGCTGGGTCCGCCACCGCGGCCTTTGCCCCTACGCTGCCGGCCCCTGTTCTGCACATTGGTGTTAGCCACAAAATCCATGGAACCATCCGCTTTACGCTTGCCTCCGACGCTGCTCCCTGGGTGATGCTGCTGTCCTCTGGAGTTGCCGTTCTTCTTTCCCTTCCTTGCCTTTTCATCATCAGACTCGAGATCCTTCGTACTATCAGAATCAGCATACTTTACCAAAGCAGCCATGAGAGTCCCTATGTCAGTGCAATGGCGCTTCATTCGTCCTAATTTCAATTTCAAGGGCCCAAATCGGCAATTGCTTTCCAAAGTCACAACTGCAGTGTCAGCATTGATGCGGTCTGATGAATGCAAGATTTGCGAAACGCGGCGCACCCAATGAGTGGTTGACTCTCCTTCCGCCTGGACGCAGGCGGCTAAGTCCACTATCGACATGGGCTGCCTGCACGTATCTTTGAAATTACTGATAAACCGAGCTCGCAATTGAGCCCATGAACCGATGGTATTGGGCGGCAGGCTTTTTCACCAAGTGCGGGCCGTTCCTTCAAGCATCATAGTAAAATATTTTGCACATGCAGCTTCATCTACGTCAAGCATCTCCATGGCCATCTCGTAACTCTCCACCCACGCCTCCGGGGGTTGATCTGCTGTATAATTCGGTACCTTGCGCGGCCCCTTGAAGTCCTTAGGCAGGCGCACATTACGCAAAGCAGGTATAAGGCAAGGCACCCCCAAAGCGCTAGAAGCAAGCCCTGGTTCAACCGAAGTGGTGGTACGAACCGGCGTAAGCTGGCGGGTGTGATGTGCTGCCAATTCGGCTTCTCTGCGTGCACGGGCCCGGTCTACCAACTCCTGAGCATCGGGAGCCGGATTGTTGCCGCGGGGCACTCCACGCCGTGCATTGCTGGACTCAGCTTGTTCTTCCATGTGCCTGCTATAACTCCGGGTTGGACGTGGAGTAGAATGAATCCGCTCGCGGCTGTATGAATAAGCCTCCTGTTGGACCAGCGCCGTTCTGAGGAGCTCCTTGACCCCGCGCGTCTCTATTGCTTGTAACGAATCTCCCTCGACCGGAATAGCCTCTAGACGCGCTGCCGCAGCAACAAGATTATCCAGCGGGTTGGAGTAGTGATCCGGGGGTGTGGTGACAATCCGTGGCTCCGGGTTATAACGGGGCAGATCTATTATGCGGGGCTGAACCGGCGCGCCTGTCCCGAGCGCCTCTGCTCAGTTTACCACTGGTTGATTACTGGTGCCTGCTCCAGGAGTATTGAAAAGATCCCTTCCTTCAAAAACCAGTGGCAGGCGGCACCGATATTTCCTCCTCATGACCTCCAGCGAAGCGTTCTGATCCAGCATGAACTTATAGGCTTGTGCGTCCAAAGCGGCCCGTTCCGCAGTCATCCTGACCTCCTCGGCCGCCAGATCCACCTTGGCCTAGCTAATCTGTCCTCTCACCTTTGCAATCTCTGCGTTATGAGCATCCCGATCCGCCGGATTAGCCTCTGTCAATAGCACCGCCAGTGCGTCGAACAGATCGGATAATACTTGAACCGGTGGGCGCACAAAACCTCCTGCTCCTGCAGCTGTTGAACCGGAAACCATTGCTGCGGCCGTCGATGAATGAGGCGCTGCTTGGGTGCCGGCCATGAATATGCCGACCCGGCTAGGCAGATCGGAGGGGTCCGGAATACTGTTACCGTCGGAACAACCCCCAATCCGTCCATCATGCACTTGATATAGGGACTCAGTTTCCCCGGTTGACGATTCATCGCCGGAATAAACGACGGTTTCGCCACCAGATTCTGATCCGTCCTCATAATTTCCTCCGGGGATGACTCCCACAAAGGCATGCTTTACGGCTGGCTTAACCCGGGCAGGTCGCGCACACTGAGCTGTCTCGATGAGGTTGGTGCAGGTGTCCAGCTCAGGGCCCGGTTCACCAATCTTGCCGATAAAAACATGTACACTGCCAAAGGGGACCCGGTACCCGTACTCAACTGAGCCGGCCTCGGGGCCCCAGCCTTCGTCGTCGATGTAAACCTTACCGCGGCGACTCTTGGTCATCCGGCCCACGGCATATCCCTTGAGTCCTTCAAAGCGGCCCTCCAAGAACTTGAAACCATCATGCGATAGCCCCACGGTGGGCGCCAACTGTCGTGGGTTTGTCACGGCAGATGTCCTATCCGAAGGACTTAGTCATGGAGCCATCGCAACGGGTTAACTCGAAGGGGTTAAAGCGGACACAAGGACACAGAGAATTATACTAGTTCGGCCCCTTCGATGAAGGTAAAAGCCTACGTCTAGTTGGTGTTGGAATTGATGAAGTCTCGATGACTAGGGAGCAATCGCTTCTCCTAGGCTTCGAGTTGTTGGTTGTCCCCTAAACCGATATCGGGTCATCCCCTTATATACACGGGTAACGCCCGTCGGTTCATAGAGTCCCAATCTCCGGTTTATACTCGTACCCGGGTTGGTCTCTTGCTTATTCCTAACTTACAATACAAGTTGTAGACAGGCCAGTTTACGGCTACAGATGTTAAACCGACTACGGCCTCGGGCCTTTACATAGCCTCTTGGGCTTTAACATTCTTGAGCTACTGATGAAACTAACCCGGCCCAGACAACCCTCGATGTTTCTAACCTGATTCCCACAGTCTGGAGAGATGCCAAGCACCCGCCATGGCCTAGGTACTTGTCACCTTTAAACCCGTCCAACATCACCTGCCCGATGTACTTCCAATATACTAACCGGTCGCTGTTACCTGTTATGCAGCTGGCAAAAACTACAAGGACGATGTTTCTTCTCGATCTAACAGCTTGGCCAACCAAGATCCTGGACTGAGGCATCGCTATGGTCTTGTAAGCGTGTCTCTCTCTCTCTTGTATTGTTCTGTGCCTGCCAGCGTGCTTTGCTAGGATTTTCGACCGGTAATCCCTTTGTGCAGACAATGATTTCTACTACTGGCTGCTAAATTAGATATGTAGATGTCATACATGATACTACCTCATACCTCCATTCCTAAATATAAGTCTTTCTAGAGATTCCACTATAGGCTACATACGGAGCAAAATGAGTGAATCTACACTTGAAAATGCATCTATATACATCTGTATGTGGTCCATATTGGAATCTATACAAAGACATATATTTAGGAACAGGGGCAGTACATTACACAAAATCATAGGTGGCATGTAGGAATTCCCGTGCACTACATTAGGCTCCCTTAGAGTGCCTGCTAGTCCAGCATACAGAGTCATGGCTAATTTATGGTACGCACACAATCGTTAATTGGTGGTTTAAATATGCGCAAGGGATATGCAATGTAGTATCATGTAGAGATGTATGAAATTAGTCGTGTCAACTTGCAGATAGGGTTACACAATGAAAAAGTACAAGATGTATGTGGCAATTTCATTGAACATCGCAAAAAAAGGAGAGGCAGCGGTGAGCCTATACAGTGTGCTATGGTACGTCACTCCTCCATTGCAATCATCGTGACATGTTATTTGTATGCCAGTTCTATTAGCCAAGTTTCTTAGGGGCAGTTATTTCGAGTTATCCTAAGAAAATAAGCACCTGTGAATATAAGCTCCATGTAATAAGCCAACCAGTTCTTTTCATTGCGTTTTCAGCTTATCTTTGGTATGATCAGTGGAAAGTCTAGATTGCATTATATATTTTTCACTTTGCTGCCCATATGGAAATTAATTTGACTTGCAAACATCACAAATTGAACCCAGTGCAGTAATTAATATGATAGGAAAACAGACCATCACTATTTTCTCAAAATGCAAATACAAAGATACCATCTACTTGGCACAATCTACTTTGGTCAATGTTTTCCATAGAGATCCCATTGCCTAATTTAAACGAAGAACGCATGACCCACATTTAAATGAAGAACAATTATTTATTGAAATTTGATGGTCCAAGTGGCTGGTTATTATCGTATAGCAGCACTACCTGAAAGCATCATATAGCAGCAGCAGCAGCTCATAACAACTCAGCATACAGCAGCAGTAGTCTGCAATTCATCATATACCAGCAGCAGCTCATAGCAATTTATCATATAGCAGCAGCAGGAGCAGCTCATAGCAATTCATCATATAGCAGCAACAGGAGCAGCTCATAGCAATTCATTATATAGCAGCAGCAGGAGCAGCTTGTAGCAACTCATCATATAGAAGCAGCAGGAGCAGCTTGTAGCAACTCATCATATAGCAGCAGCAGTAGCTCATGGCAATTCATCATATAGCAGCAACAGCTCATAGCAAATCATCATACAACAGTAGCAGCTCATAGCAATTCATCATATAGCAGCAGCAGGAGCAGCTCATAGCAATGCATCATATAGCAGCAGCAGAAGCAACTCATAGCAATTCATCGTATAGTGGATCAGAATGAAAATTTGGCAAAAAATCAGAGGAAATCCTCACCTTGTTGGATGATCTCATCCTTCAAAAGCACCTCAAGGCCATGGCCTGGGAGGACGAGGGGGAATAAGGTGCCTTCTGCCGTAGTGTGGCATCAGCCATAGTTGTGCAGCGCCTGCCGGAGTAGTGTGTTGGACGAACCACAGTGGAGCAGCTGCTAGAGACCATGAGAATGAGGGGCGACACCACAGGGAGGAGAAGCCAGGGAGATTTGCTCCTACCCGCCGGCCATGTAGCCTAGCTGGACATAGCATCGTGGAGGACAAGGCCATATGGGACCAGTGGCGACGGCTCGCTGGAGGAACCCTAGTGCTGCCGGCAGGGGATCAAGGTAGAGGGAAAGGGGAGAGGATATGCAAGCGGGCAGGGCAATGAATGCTTGCGTGTTTGTTTTTAGTTGAGGGTCAGGTGTGACACATGCGTCAGCAGTTGCATCTTGAGTGTAATATAGGCAGACAACATAGTCATTTTACTATTCCCCTTCCCTTCAATTTTTAGTGAGGTTCTACCCGAAACACCCCCCTCCAAAGCAAAATTAGTTAAGCCCAAGCCCATAACTCAAAAATGACTTCTTTACATCTTTTATGGCTTATTTTGACAATATGCCCTGAAAAGGCGGAATCGAACTGGCCCTTAACCTACAATTCAATTGTGCGTGCAATGATGAATCACTCCTGCCTGCTATCTGTACATTTAGGCATCATCATACATGGCATAACCTAATACATGTGCATTCCATTGTAGAATATGGAATATGCAATGTTTATGTTAGTTCATACGTTGCACATGATGTTTAAATGCCCCTTAAATCTTGTCAGTCAAGTGATGGTCTTTAAGCCTCCTTCTTTGCTTCTTTTCTTGATATGTAAGATTTGCTCACACATCTGTTCAATTGCTTGTTTGCATCAGCCAGCCATACTAGGACTGTTTGCTTTGATTACTTGTTGTTCTTGACCTAACACTCTAACAGAGCTTGTCGACGTTTTAAACACTAAGGGCGGCTATAGTGGGGCCTTGTCTAACTCATAGGTGACATAAAGGTTTGGTTGTACACTACAGTAGGCTCTCCAAGAGTACCTGGAGATCTAGTTCGAAGGTATGCCTAATTTTTACATAGTGCAGACATAGTAAATGCTCATTTCATTGTGTGCAAGTGCAAGAGATGCGGCATGTTTCATTATGTGGTGTTGTTTTGTTATAATCTCATCCTTTTGTGTTCATAGACTGGAAAGGATGCATATTTATCTTCCAAGGAGACGAGTAACTAGTTTGTGTCACCTTGCAGAGGGGGTGCAATGAAGATAAGATTGAGGATTTCCAAGTACAAGATGTTAGGAAGGAGCCTTGCAAGAGAAGTAGGAGCTGCGCTGAGCCTCTTCAGCCTACTAAGGTAAGTCACTGTATGCAACTCAATAGTTCAATTCCTTGTTTGTTTCAGGCACAATTAATTTTCTCTTTTCAATTGCTTTATTTGTCCTCAGTTAATGAGATGCCCAAATAATCATGCTTGATGTTAGGTACTTGTATCACTATTAGTTGACATAATTAAAGGCCTTACCATTTAATTACTCTGCCGAAGTGTGCCTGAAGCTTTGAAGTCTATTAACCAACTATTATTGCATGAGGCTCACAATCTAGTTTATACTACGCTAATGATTGCATAGTTTTGCCTGCTGTAGTATGTTTGTATGAAACCCTCTGCTGTTCATTAAGCTCCCTAAGACTTTAATTGAGGCACAGAATGGCCAACTGCTTGCTTACTTATACGCAACGTGCTGTCTAAATTTGTAACTTGTCTGTGTTTTTGATTGGGCCCCAACATCATGCTCCTCTGGTGAGCTAAGAAGGATTTCTGTATGCAGGCTGCACAGACTATCTTTTTTATAATTTTTAAAATATCACCTGCTTATGCTGCATGAAGTGTAACATTTTTTTTTGAAAGTGACGTGTAACATCATTGTCAGTCCTGTTTTGCCATGTAGTACAAAATAGTGTCTTGTTCGCTTCACTGTTGTAACTATATTTTTGCCCTTATCATGTGTACTTACAAAAACATTTCAGGATGAAGTGACATCAACACAAAGATCTGCAAGCAGTGCGGCATGGCCGTTACCGAATGATTATGGATTGGAATTGGAATGTCCTAATGTTCTCGAGCATCAACTAGAGGTGGCAAGACAACGTGTACATGATTGTCAACATATAATCAACAAGTTGAGACTGGACATGCAGGTATTAGATGCAGGAGTCAAAAAATGAAACAAGACACTGAGGTAACCATGAAGGAATTGGAGATTTTGCAGACTGAAATTTGTACTATCTGAATCCGGCCAATCCTATTTTCTAAAGAGATTATAGTTCAAATGGAGTTAAGTTGATGCGTGTCCATGATGTATGAGCTATATTTGCCCAGTGTATGTAATTTGCTGTTTGTGTATCTTTATTATCACCTATGCCGAACCATAATGCCCAGTGGGTATAATTGGCTGTAATTTCTTTATTGTATAGTGTAGGATTATTCTACCTTTCTATGCCTTGATCTCTTTGTTGTAATAGTGTAGGCTTTTTAGAGGTGATAGTATTGAGTAGGATAATTCTTTCAATATGCTATATCGTTCAAACGGGGGCCAATTCGCCCGACCATGGCCCTTCACGGGCTGTCGGATCCATGGGCCTTCTACGTCTCGTAGGATCCATGGAACTTGTACGTCTCATAGGATCCATGGGCGGCCGGCTGATTTATGGGTCTTGTACGGGCCTTTAATGGGCCGTAGACGGGCCTTTAATGGAAATCGTATGTTTTATGGGCTGACCATAATGGGTCGTTAATAGGCCGTATTTGGTGATGCAATGAAAATGGCCCAACAGACTAACGGTCCACAAACGGGACGACTGTAACGACGGGCTGAATTTGGCCCACAAGCAGAAAATGACAGTAACGGGCCCTAAGTAACCGAATGCTGCAAATGATCCCAAGAATAAATGGGCCCTCAGAAGGCCGAAAGTTAACTTGGGCTGGAAACGGCCCAGCGGAATAACAGGCCGTTAATGGGTATAAAGTGATACACTGTTCATTACGGGCCAGTTTCACCACGGGCCGTTAATGGATGTAAAGTAATACACTGTTCATTACGGGCCAGTTTCAGCACGGGCCGCTAATGGGCCAAGAGTTACAAAGGGCCTCATATGGGCCGAAAGACGTCATGGGCTATACATGGGCCATAAGTGAAAACGGGTTGGAATCATTGTGGACGGCCCAGATGACGCTACTGGGCCTAATTCGGATAGGGCGTAACGGGCCTTCGGTTAGCGGGCTGTAAATGGGCTATATGCGAACAGGCCGTTAATAGGCTTTCCATGGGCCGGCCCGCCAGCTTTTGACCAAGTCAAATGGGCCGGCCATTTCACAAGAATGGGCCACTATTGGGCCGTGCCACGTGTCGACGTATCATAGGCGCCTTCTATCCAGTGAGTGGATGACATCTGTCCCGACGACGAGCCGACACGTGTTTCCTCTAGCCAATGATGATTTTACACGTGGAAAATCCCCATTGGCCGGGGCTGTTAACGGGTTATCGGATCCAAAACCAGACCCGATAGCTTAACGGCGTTCTGTTACGGTGGATGCCACGTGTCGGTCACCCTTGACGAAAGCACTTCTGTGACGCGCGATTTATCGTCATGGAAGTGGACACTTCCGTGATGATAATTTTGGTAATGTCATGGAACACTTCTACGACAGCACAGGTATGACTATCTTGATTCTGTCATAAATTTGTCATGGATGTACATGCATGATGAAAAAAGCGACCTACTGTGACAAACACGTATCATCACGGAAGTGTATTTATTTTGTAGTGTACCTTGATGGTCAAATTAACCTCACTGCCGGTTGTTCATCAAAGTGATGGATGACGACCTCGCGGGCCCACAGAAAGCGTCACACGCGAGTATCGAGTGTCGTGTAGGACAACCATCGACTGCATGTGGCAAAACATTTATGTATGAAAGGGTTGTGTAATGTTTTGAATAACAATTTCACGACTCTGATGTGGCACCAGCCTGCCTAACAAAACGGCCAACCCACATGGTGGCTCATAACTCGTAGTGTACTGTGAGCCACCCGCCACCCCCAAACGCACGCACCCACACACACACACCGTGAATCCACCGCAACCACGATGCATGTTAAATTAATTATCCCGCGATGAACATACATGTTACCAAAGGAGGGACGTTTTAATTTCAAAAAAATCATAGTGATCATTAAGACGTTTTAGCACATTGATTGATTGATTTTCTATGGGTATAATGTGCAAAAACCAAATTTGAGCTACATGCACAGGTGACAGTGCACCTAAATGGATTGCAAAAACACCTGTGTCTCACTGGGTGCACGTTTACTCCCCGTGCAACAAATTTCAAACATTGAGAATCTTGATTTTTAAATTCTAGTACATCCAAAACTTACTTGAAGTTCATGAAACTTATCGTGTTGTCATATGGACACCAATACAAAGTGGCATTGTACTTTTTTTGTCAAATTTGAAACCAGTTTTTATGTAATCTTTATCTAATTACAGACGGGAGATTATGAATGAGGGAGTCCTGGATTAGGGGGTGTCCGGATAGCCGGACTATACCTTCAGCCGGACTCCTGGACTATGAAGATACAAGATTGAAGACTTCGTCCCGTGTCCGGAAGGGACTTTCCTTGGCGTGGAAGGCAAGCTTGGCGATACGGATATCTAGATCTCCTACCATTGTAACCGACTCTGTGTAACCCTAACCCTCTCTGGTGTCTATATAAACCGGAGGGTTTCAGTCCGTAGGACATAACAACAATCATACCATAGGCTAGCTTCTAGGGTTTAGCCTCCTCGAACTCGTGGTAGATCTACTCTTGTACTACCCATATCATCAATATTAATCAAGCAGGACGTAGGGTTTTACCTCCATCAAGAGGGCCCGAACCTTGGTAAAACATCGTGTCCCTTGTCTCCTATTACCATCCGCCTAGACGCACAATTCGGGACCCCCTACCCGAGATCCGCCGGTTTTGACACCGACATTGGTGCTTTCATTGAGAGTTCCTCTGTGTCGTCACTTTTAGGCCCGATGGCTCCTCCGATCATCAATAGCGAAGCAGTCCAGGGTGAGACCTTTCTCCCCCGATAGATCTTTGTCTTCAGCGGCTTCACACTGCGGGCCAATTCGCTTGGCCATCTGGAGAAGATCGAAAGCTATGCCCCTGGCCATCAGGTCAGATTTGGAAGCTTAAACTACACAGCTGACATCCGCGGGGACTTGATCTTCAACGGATTCGAGCCACTGCCGAGCGCGCCGCACTGTCACGTTGGGCATGATCCAGCTCTGCCGCCGAACAGTGCCCTGGAGGCCGCACCTGTGTCCGCTCCAACCCTTAACTCGGAGCCGACCCTACCAATCGAGGGCGGGTGGTTAGACACCACCCCGGGGGCTGCAATCTCTACAGCAATCAAGCCGAACACCAGCCCTGCCCTCCGTGAGGCTCGTGACTCCAAGGAGCCGGACTTCTCTCCGGACTCCGAGCCCTCCGCGCTCCTGCCGAGCGAATCCGATTGGGCGCCGATCATGGAGTTTACTACCGCGGACATCTTTCAACACTCGCCCTTCGGCGATATTCTGAAATCACTAAAGTCTCTCTCTTTATCAGGAGAGCCCTGGCCGGATTATCGTCAGCAAGGTTGGGATACGGACGATGAAGTAATTCAAAGCCCACCCACCACCCACTTTGTAGCCACTATCGATGATTTAACCGACATGCTCGACTTCGACTCCGGAGACATCGACGGTATGGACGCCGATGCAGGAGACGATCAAGAACCAGTGCCTATAGGGCACTGGAAAGCAAACTCGTCATATGACATATACATGATGGACACCCCCAAAACAAGGAGATGGCGATGGAACAGCGGAGGATGACCCCTCCAAGAAATAGCTTAAGCGCCGGCTTCAGCGGCGCCGCTCAAAATCCCGCCAAAGCAAAAACGGTGATTCCGGCACGGGAGATAATAATACTCCGGAAAGTGCCAAAGAAAACCCCCTCCAGCAAGATTCAACACAGGAGGATGGAGAAGCCAGCCCTCATGAGAGAGCGGTAGACAGAGAGGTCGAGGACGATAATTATATGCCTCCCTCCGAAGACGAGGCAAGCCTCGATGACGATGAATTCATCGTGCCGGAGGATCCCGTCGAGCAAAAGCGTTTTCAACGCTGGCTTATGGCCACGGCAACCAGCCTCAAGAAAAAACAGCAACAGCTTAGAGCTGATCAAGATTTGCTAGCCGACAGATGGACTGAAGTCCTTGCGGCCGAAGAGTATGAACTCGAATGCCCCTCCAAGAGCTACCCAAAGCGCAGGTTGCTACCCCGATTAGAGGAGGAAGCACCTAAACCTGCATCACCAGCACATGATACGGCCGACCGGCCACCTCGTGGCCGCGGCAGAGAGGCCTCTCGGCCCTCCACTCAAGCCGCACCCCGGCGCCGCTCAAAACATGCCAAGGCACGGGAAAATGCGCCAGACCTGTGCGATATATTGGAGGACAAGGGAAGGCAAACAAGATTGATCTACGGATCGCGTGGGCGCCCCACGACTCGAGACGATAACCGTCACGCCGGATACAACAAATCCGGTAGGGCCGAACACAGCAGACAAAGCTCATTGGAGCTACATCGTGATATAGCCCAGTACAGAGGCGCCACACACCCACTATGCTTCACAGATGAAGGAATGGATCATCAAATCCCCGAGGGTTTCAAACCCGTAAACGTCAAATCATATGATGGCACAACAGATCCTGCGGTATGGATCGAGGATTATCTCCTCCATATCCACATGGCCCGTGGCGATGATCTACACGCCATCAAATACCTCCCACTCAAGCTTAAAGGACCAGCTCGGCATTGGCTTAACAGCTTGCCAGTGGAATCAATCAGTTGTTGGGAGGACCTGGAAGCTGCATTCCTCGACAATTTCCAGGGCACTTATGTGCGACCACCAGACGCCAATGACCTAAGCCACATAATTCAGCAGCCAAAGGAATCGGCCAGGCAATTCTGGACACAGTTCCTAACAAAGAAAAATCAAATAGTCGACTGTCCGGATGCAGAGGCCCTAGCAGCCTTCAAGCACAATATCCGTGACGAGTGGCTTGCCCGGTACCTTGGACAGGAAAAGCCGAAATCTATGGCAGCGCTCACAACACTCATGACCCGCTTTTGCGCAGGACAAGACAGTTGGCTTGCTCGTAGCAACAATATGACCAAGAACCCTGGTAATTCAGATACCAGAGACAATAGTGGTAGGTCGCGTCGCAACAAGCAGAAGCGCCGCATTAACGGTGACAATGCTGAGGATACGGCAGTTAATGCCGAATTCAGAGGCTATAAATCCGGTCAGCGGAAAAAGGCATTCAAAAGAAATACTCAGGGCCCGTCCAGTTTGGACCAAATACTCGACTGCTTGTGCCAGATACATGGCACCCCCGAAAAGCCAGCCAACCACACCAACAGGGATTGTTGGGTGTTCAAGCAGGCAGGCAAGTTAAATGCCGAAAATAAAGACAAGGGGTTGCATAGCGATGATGACGAAGAGCCCCGGCTGCCGAACAACAGTGGACAGAAGGGTTTTCCCCCACAAGTGCGGACGGTGAACATGATATACGCAACCCACATCCCCAAGAGGGGGTGGAAGCGCGCGTTAAGGGACGTGTACGCGATGGAGCCAGTCGCCCCGAAGTTCAACCCATGGTCCTCCTGCCCGATCACCTTTGATTGAAGGGACCACCCCACTAGCATCCGTCATGGCGGATTCGCCGCATTGGTTCTAGACCCAATTATTGACGGATTTCATCTCACTAGAGTCCTTATGGACGGCCGCAGTAGCCTGAACCTGCTTTACCAGGATACAGTGCGGAAAATGGGCATAGATCCCTCGAGGATTAAGCCCACCAAAACGACCTTTAAAGCCGTCATACCAGGTGTAGAGGCCAACTGTACAGGCTCAGTTACACTTGAAGTGGTCTTCGGATCTCCGGATAATTTCCGAAGCGAGGAGTTAGTCTTCGACATAGTCCCGTTCCGCAGTGGCTATCACGCACTGCTCGGGCGAACCGCATTTGCCAAGTTCAATGCGGTACCGCACTACGCATACCTTAAGCTCAAGATGCCAGGCCCTCGAGGAGTAATTACGGTCAATGGAAGCACCGACCTCTCCCTCCGAACGGAGGAGCACACGGCGACCCTTGCAGCGGAAGTACAAAGCAGCCTCTCCAGGCAGTTCTCCAGTCCGGCCATTAAACGTCCGGACACCGTCAAGCGCGCCCGGAGTAACCTACAACAAGACCGCCTGGCACGTTCTGAGCAGGCGTCGCAATGTGGCCCCAACCCCAGCCCTCGGGAAAATGCGACACCAGTGCTTCGTGTACATAACTACGCTCTAGAAATACCATGGGTACAAGGGGAGGGGCACCATCAGGGCACGCCCGGAACACGGCTTAAACCGCACTAGGGGCTCCTGATTTTTTTCATTTTCTCTTACTTTCAGGACTGCATTCTTCGGAAGGCCTGTCCGGCAGTACAGTTGCCGCACAAACGATGCAAGAACCAGGGAAGCAGAAAAGCCACGCCACATTAACGGAACTCCCAGGTGGTCACTATCACTAGCAGCATACCTGTTTCGCATACCATTCCGCAGCCTGCCCCTGGAACGGACATGTTAAATAGTCCAACCTTTTGCTTATCGCGTTATTTGTATCGTTCTGCCTTGATCGCAGCCTTTTTTAAATAAACAATGCATAGCTTTTGTCTATTTTTGCATTACTCTTTTTTACAAACATATGTTCATTAACGACATGTTGCACCCGTACACTTTGGTACGGCCAAATACGCCAGGGGCTTTAGTACCCCTCAATATGGTGTGATAAGCCCGAACACTTTAACAAGTGCGGCACCCCGAACTTATAGCATCATATGCATCGGCTCCGAATCATGTCTTGGGTCAATAGTTGGGTTTGCCCGGCTCCTATGTTTTGGTGCCTTACGTTCCGCTATATCGGCTAAGGTAGCACTAGGAGAACTATTGCGATTGTGCCCCAGTTGAGCTGGGCTAAGCACCTCAGTAGACAAAGCTAAAACTGATTGTCATGATGAAGCGAGAGCTGGTCGCTGTTCGAGAGGTTTTTCGAGTCCCTAAAGACTTATGCCGCTTAGAGCGAGGAGTCGGCTCTGTCTGGCCAAGGCGTGGATAGTGCCCCGAACTCGGTCTTCCGAATACCAGGGGCTTCGCCGAAATTTAAAATTATAGAATTCTATGGCCAAGTGAGAGTGTTCAAGCACTATATTCCGATTGCCTTGTTCGTTGTGCTGAGCGCCTCCCTCAAAGGACCCAAACATGGGAAAAAGAGCGCTCAGGTTTATCCCGAACACCCCGGCACTAGTGGCACGGGGGTAGAAGCTGACGACTCGCCATCTCACAAAATTGATAAACGGCCGCACAGAAGGTAATATTTGAAATTCCAAAAGCATTGCTTAGCGCATATGAACAAGTTTTCAGCGCACAGGACAAAACGAGCGAGTTTTACTCAAAAATTACATCCCTGGAACATTCATCCGCCATAAGGCGGGCACCCTTCAGAACGTCCTTATAATAATTCTCGGGCTTGCGATGCTCTTTCCCCGGCGGTGGCCCGTCCTTCACAAGCTTCTCAGCATCCAGCTTGCCCCAGTGCACCTTAGCGCGGGCAAGGGCCCTACGGGCACCTTCGATACATACGGAGCGCTTGATGACTTCGAGCCTTGGACAGGCCTCCACCAGCCGCCGCACCAGCCCGAAGTAGCTCCCAGGCAGAGCCTCTCCAGGCCACAACCGAACTATGAGGCCCTTCATGGCCTGTTCGGCCGCCTTGTGGAGCTCGACCAGTTGCTTCAGCTAGTCGCTCAGGGGCACAGGGTGTTCAGCCTCAGCATACTGAGACCAGAACACCTTCTCCGTCGAGCTGCCCTCCTCGGCTCGGTAGAATGCGACGGCATCGGACACGCTACGGGGAAGATCTGCGAATGCTCTTGGAGAGCTCCGGATTCGGGTAAGTAACAAGTAAATCACTCTTACATGTTTGCTTTGCATAAAGAATGCCTTACCCGCCGCTATCTTTTTCACCGCATCCAACTCCTGGAGGGCCTTCTGAGATCCGGCCTTGGCAGACTTGGCATTTTCAATTGCCGTCGCGAGCTCGGACGCTCGCGTCTTCGAGTCAAGCTCCAAACTCTCATGTTTTTTCATGAGAGCCTGGAGCTCTTGCCGCACCTCGCCAATCTGGGGCTCATATTTCTCCCGCTCGGTGCGCTCCGTGGCCGCCCTCTTCTTGGCCTCGGACAACGCTTGCTTAAGGGTCGCCACCTCAGACGTGGCCCCTACAATAGCCACGTTAATCCTGTCATTTTTTGCAATTGCACATTTTTATATATTTAAACAAGGTATTTCTTACCTTCCTTGTCCTCGAGCTGCTTCTTGGCAAGCCCGAGGTCTTGCCCGGATTGCCCGAGGTTCTGCTTTAGCGTGTCCACTTCCGCAGTCAGTGCGGCGGACGCCAGCAGAGAAGCCTGCATACGCATATTGACTCCTTTCTGTTAGACTCCTGCGAATTTTATTTGATCCTCTATTCGGCCTTTCTTCCCGAACGCCAAACAGAGCATCAGGGGCTACTGTCTATGCGGTGATAATTTTACACATTCTTTACTTACCTCAAAGCCTATTAAAAGGCTAGCACAAGCTTCAGTCAGTCCGCTCTTGGCGGACTGAACCTTCTGGACCACCGCACTCATAATGGTGCGGTGCTCCTCGTCAATGGAGGTTCCTTTAAGCACCTCCAACAGATTGTCCGGCGCCTCCGGTTGGACGGGGGTCACCAGCTCGATGGGCTTGCTCCTCTTGGAATGAGGTCGCCCGCCGGACTCTGGAACCTTTGAAGGTTCCGGAGCAGTGTCCGGCCAAGGGCCGGACTTGGAGCCCTGGGGGGATCTATCCCCTTTACTCCTGGAGTCCGGGAGGTCGCCTTGCGGCTCCTCCAGGACCACCTTATCCTGGCTTGGAACCTATTGGGACGCCACCTCGGCATCATCCGTAGGGCGGGGGGAGGTAGCGGGCGGAAGTGAATTCACGTCCAACGAATCCAGGGAGCCGCTCGACGACTCGTCGAGCCCGTCCTTGGGCGGACTGCATAGATATATTTGACATAAGGGAAAGCTGTGCAATAAAGGAACACTATGAGTTATTCTGGTGTCCGAACACTTACAATCTCGCCGGGCGCATGGCCCTGTGTGGCCACTCATCTTCTCCGTCGTCCGCGTCGGTGGAGTAGTCCGAAGGAAGGGTCTTCCCCTTCTTGGACCCTTCGGCCTCCCCAGTCGGGGCGACCTTCCTCTTCTTTCCTCCCTCCGCTGGGGGGAGAGGTTTCTTCTTCCTCCTCCTCGTTTTCACGGGAGGAGTGTGACTCGGAGTCGTCGGATGATGAATCCGACGCCTCCAGGCGTCGGGCACTCTTTCGAGTCCCTGTGGCCTTCTTCTTGGCCTTCTTCTCCGGGACAACATAGGGTGCCGGAACCAGCAGCTTCGCCAAGCGAGCATCGGCTGGGACTTCGGGCAAAGGAGCCGGACAGTCGATCTGTCCTGACTTCACCTGCCAATCCTGTCAAAGGTAAGGGAGCTTAGATCCCGCATAGAGTCAAACTATGAAAAACTAACACCCTGTAAAAGGTACAAATAGCTTACCGCACTAGCGTGACGCTGCGTGCTGAATCCGTGATCCTCGGAAGCGGATGTGGGAGCCTCGGCGCCCTTGAAAAGCACCTTCCAGGCATCTTCGTACGTCGTGTCGAAGAGCCTGTTCAGAGTTCGGTGCTGCGCCGAGTCGAACTCCCACAGATTGAAGTCCCGTTGTTGACACGGGAGGATCCGGCGGATGAGCATAACCTGGACTACGTTGACAAGCTTGAGTTGCTTGTTCACCAGGGTTTGGATGCATTTTTGCAGTCCAGTCACCTCTTCTTTGCTGCCCCACGACAGGCCCGTCTCTTTCCAGGACGTGAGCCGCGTAGGGGGTCCGGACCGGAACTCGGGGGCTGCGACCCACTCGGGGTCGCGCGGCTCGGTGATGTAAAACCACCCTGATTGCCACCCCTTCAGGGTCTCCACAAAGGAGCCCTCGAGCCATAGAACGTTGGGCATCTTGCCCGCCATGGTGCCTCCGCACTCCACCTGGTTGCCACGCACCACCTTCGGCTTGACATTGAAAGTCTTGAGCCATAGGCCGAAATGGGGGTGGATGCAGAGGAAAGCCTCGCACACGACGATAAACGCCGAGATGTTGAGGATGAAGTTCGGGGCCAGATCTTGGAAATCCAGGCCGTAGTAGAACATGAGTCCCCGGACGAATGGGTGGAGAGGAAAGCCTAGACCACGGAGGAAGTGGGGAAGGAACACTACCCTCTCATGGGGCCTTGGGGTGGGGAGGAGCTGCCCCTCTTCGGGAAGAAGGTGCGCATTGTCGTTAGACAAGTATCCGGCCTTCCTCAGTTTTTTGATGTGTCCCTCCGTGACGGAGGAGACCATCCACTTGCCTCTCGCTCCGGACATGACTGGAGAAGGTCGAGGTGGGGAATGCGGGCTTGGGCGCTAGAGCTCGAGTGCGCGGAAGATGGATAGGCAAAGGAGGAAGAAGGCGTAGGTAAAAAGGTGGATCCTTATCCCCTTATATGGGCGGATGCGGCTATGCGTCCCCACTGACCTGATAAAACTTTCTTATCTCCCAAGCATCGTAATCAATGGCGCGGTTGGGTTACCCACGTCCGTATTGATGAGAATCCCATAAATGAAGGGGACACGATCTTTGCTTTGACAAGACATGCCAAGGAAACCACCTCGCGAAACGCGCTGAGGTGGGGAAGTAAAAACGATTCGAATAAAGTCATGGCCGTAGTGTGATGTCACGCTATGAAATACGTCAGTAGATTAGATTTATGTAAATATTATTCTCTCTATGGCAATATGTGGAAACTTATTTTGCAGAGCTGGACACTATCCTTTGTGTTCAAAATCTTCTATGAAGTACTTGGAGGAGGAACCCGCCTTGCAATGCCGAAGACAATCTATGTGCTGGACTTGTCGTCATTGAAGCCTGGTTCAGGGGCTACTGAGGGAGTCCTGGATTAGGTGGTGTCCAGATAGCCGGACTATACCTTCAGCCGGACTCCTGGACTATGAAGATACAAGATTGAAGACTTCGTCCCGTGTCCGGAAGGGACTTTCCTTGGCATGGAAGGCAAGCTTGGCGATACGGATATCTAGATCTCCTACCATTGTAACCGACTCTGTGTAACCCTAACCCTCTCCGGTGTCTATATAAACCGGAGGGTTTTAGTCCGTAGGACAGAACAACAATCATACCATAGGCTAGCTTCTAGGGTTTAGCCTCCTCGGTCTCGTGGTAGATCTACTCTTGTACTACCCATATTATCAATATTAATCAAGCAGGACGTAGGGTTTTACCTCCATAAAGAGGGCCCGAACCTGGGTAAAACATCGTGTCTCTTGTCTCCTATTACCATCTGCCTAGACGCACAGTTCGGGACCCCCTACCCGAGATCCGTCGGTTTTGACACCGACAATGAATAATTGGGAGCCAATATCCCAAACGGATTATTTATTCGAACCGTGAGCATTAGACCAACAATGGATATGTGCCATGCTTCCGTTAAGCAATAAAGCGGCAACATTTATCATCCAAATAGAAAAACAATATATGTGCCGCCGCGCGACCCGTGTGGCGTGCGAGCTGCGTGAGTTGACGAGACGCATGCGAGCAGTCCGCCGCACAAGCAGACGGGGAGGCGTGCGTGCTGGTGTGTGAATTGACGGAGGCGTGCGAGTAGCTGTGTGAAACTTTGGTAGGCATGCCAGCAGTCTGGTGCGCGGGCTCGTCGGGAGGCGAGCCATCGATTTGACCGTCGCCGGCCTCTCTCCCACAACTCCCACGACTCCATAGTAATGGTGCGCTCGAGCGGCGTCACCCTCCATCCTCGCTACGCACACACAATCCTCTCTCTCCACTTGCATCCTCGACGCCGCTCTCAGTCCTCAAAGTCGTCAGTGTATGACGATACCGCTGAAGCTCCCCATCGGAGGGAGTGGCGGCGCCGGGGCTGCTAAAGCACCGGAGCACGGCATGAAGATGGAGACAGAGGTTGCCGTCACCGCCGGCGAGTTATCGCTGCGCCCTGACGTCGTCGACTGCGTCGAGCTTCCACAGCTAGAGGCGGAGTTCCGCACCGACTCCGACGACCACTCCAGCGACGACTCCAACAATCACTCCGGCGTCCACTCCGACGACGACGGACAGCTAGTTAGTCATCTATATCCATTTATGTGCCAAATAGATCATAGGGTTTCTCTGGTCACTCCTGCCTCCCGCTTTGTGGAATAGAAATCCTGTGGTTATGTTCTCCCAATCCATGAAATCCGAGTAAGTTTCGTTAGATCCGTGTAGTGTATTGATTGTTTGAATGGTACAGGTGATAAGTGATTAGTTGTTTCATCTGTGCAAATGATCTCTGCTAGTAATCCGACTAGGGTTAGTGTTCATGCTAATAATTCCTAGCCAGGACTTGACAATTGATTTTGAATGACCTACCTATGTTTGTGCCATTATTTTCTTCAAGATTGGTCTGTACATAGACGACTGTGCTTAAAAATCGAACCATAATCTCTGGATATGTATAAATAAATAGCCATAAATTTCTAATCCTACTTCACGGCATGTAATCAGTGATTTGATGACAAATTTGTTTTACTATTTGTATAGGTGCTGCCTAACGATGTGGACAGCAAGGATGAAGATGCCCAGAGGAGGTACAAGAGGCGAATCCTGTGGGAGCTTTATGCGGGAATGCATAACATGCGTATTAGGACCTGGAACGACGGCTATGGATGCCCATTTTGCAACCACAAGATTCATGACGGGTATCTAAGTGTTCTGGCACATGCAAGAAGATGGGCCGTTGGCTCCTTCAAGCAGAAGTTTTCTCGTAGGGTGGCGCACGGCGTGTACGCCGAGTACCTGGAGAAGCTTCAGGATCCTGCCGACCGCATGTGAGACGAGATGCGGGATGGATCAACCTATGTACGCTTGAGTATGCTTAATGACGGTTGAACTATGTACTTATGGTTAAACTATGCTTATGTACGTCTACGCTTATTATCTATGTCTGAGTATGTTAAATATTTCGCCAAATTTTGGTAAAAATTACAACGGGGGGCCAATAAACCAGGACGGAGGTAGTACTTCAATCACACACGGTTCCCAAAATTGGAGCCATGTGCAATGACTTTCATTTTGCCTGCTACGTCAATCACACACGGTTCGCTCTAGCAAACCGTCGCCCCCAAAATTCTTTGTGGGACAGACAACCCTCACCACCCAATTCAAAAAACAAAAAAGAAAACCCTCACCATCCCCATGTCACAAAAACCCTCACCCCGCCCGCCACCCCCTCGGACCCTCCGGTACATTCCCCATTCACACCCGCACAAGCTCCTCCGCGTCTATGCCTTGGCAGCGCCTATCGCGGCGGTAAACACTTAGCTCGACGCCTGCCGCCGCCGCTAGGCTGCTGGCAAAGCCCACCGCATTTCGCCACTTCCGCTTGCCGCCGCCTATCGCCATCGACTTTCTCGACGCTACTCGCGGTCGACCCAGCTTCGCTCGGTTGGGGAATCTGCCGCACTGAGGGTTCCTTCTCATGGACGACAATGTAACTAATTTAATGAGATATTATCTCATCTCTTATCCCAGTTCATCTTCCTCCTTTAATCACTCGGCAGAAATCGCCGTGAATTCATTTTTATTCGAGCTGATTTGAGGGTTTTCTTTCATTCATAGAACGTACAGTGCGCCGACACTTCAGGACTTGGCAACCGCCGCCAAAGATTCCATCTCATCGTACCAGATAACTTGAGGACGCGCACGGTATGTTCAATCTCACCCTAAATTGGTTGGCATGGCCTACCTTCCTGAACATATTCTAAATATTGCTACATTTGGATAAAAGGTGCCACATGCACCATATACGTCAAAGGGGATTTCCCCCCTCTTCTTTCTATATTAGGCAAATTAATGATGTATTGTTCTTTCCATTACTCTCATATTTCCAAGACATCATGTTTACCCTATCTGTTTAATTATAGACCTTTGTCCTTCAATTTCAACTGATGTACAGTTCTTTCACTTTAGGCCCATATTTGCATGTTACCATATTTTCTTTAACAATCCTACCATTTTCTGCAGGACATCCCTCGCTATGCAACAGATTATGTAGCGCACAATTTTTCCCTTTACATACATCATGGCTCCACGAATGTCATACTGCACACAAACCATGGATTTACAATCGTTGCTACTGTAAGACTTGATGAACGTGGTGACTCCTATTTTGGCACTGGATTTTGGAATGAAATTGCAAAGTTTTATGTACTGAAAGCTGGCACTAAAATTGCACTGCACATCGAAGGGCCTGATCATGAGATATATGCTAACTTCCCCGACAAAATCATCCGTCCAGACTTTGTTCGAAGTAAGTTTTCTTTTCAACTATCTGCATATGTTGACTTACCCAGTAATGTCAAATGAATTGTGTAGTATTTAAGCAACCAATTGTTATTCTCTTTTCTTACTATATCCCTACATAATAACTTCTAGTTACCAATACACTTTTCTATTGCCCTGTTTTAACTAAATATTCCCTGTACTCCCATTTCTATCAGAAAGCACCGTTGACAAGGAGACTCCGGAGGTGGAGAACGGGGCTGCCAACGAGCAGAGGCGGGGCGAGCTAGAACCGCAAGCGACTCCAGCAGGCCTAGAATTAATCAGCAGCCTCCCCGATGATATGTTGAGAGTCATCATCTCCCTCCTCCCAATAAAATATGGGGCACAAACAACCCTCCTTTCCCGGCGGTGGCGCCCCCTATGGAACTCCAGCCCTCTCGACCTCATCGACACCCACGAGCTCTGCCATGGCTATCGCAAAAGCTTGGATGCATTCTCCAAGATCCTTGGTAGTCACCTTGGCCCAACCAAAGGCCTTAGAATGGGGAAGTTCCGTTCCTAAGGTAAGGACCGAGCCAAGCTTGACGACTGGTTTCGATCCCCCACCCTAGATCAGCTCAAGGAGCTCACTTTTGATGATGGGCATATGTGGTCGCTGCCAACGTCCGCACTCCACCTCGCACCCACACTGCGCATCGCCAAGTTCAGGAACTGCCATTTCCCGCCCCTTAATGATGCATCCGCTCTTATTCTACCACGACTGGAGCACCTCGAGCTCGTCGCCGTTTGCCTCTCAAAGGGTTACATGGAGCGCCTGCTCCGTGGCTGTACTGCACTCGAGTACCTTCATATTCAGGCGATCAATGGGTTGAGTACCTTCCACATCACCTCCATGACTCTCCGGACTATTTATGTGTGTTGCTGGTGCGGCAGGAAGACATCACAAAAGGTGGACCACGGTATGGTCATCCAGGACACACCTGCACTTGAGAGATTACTTGTAGTTGATCAAGAAGGTCCAACAAGAATCAATGTCATTTCTGCACCGAAATTGACAGTGGTGGGCTACTCGTCTGACAAATACTCCAAACTTGTTATTGGATCCACACTCGTTCAGGTACAACAACCCCTTCTACCTCCCCTTCTACAAATTAACTTTATTTATAATTTTGAAGATGTTTGTTCGTCTGTCACTTAGAAAATGATTCCGACAAGCTTGACCCCGAAACTGCGCACAGTGAAGGTCTTGGCACTAGAATCTATCGGGCCCGAGCTGGAGCAAGTTGTCAGTTTCCTGAGATGCTTTCCGTGCCTGGAGAAGCTATATATCTAGGTGATGTTCCTTTCCTGTTAAATGTTAACCATAAGGGAGTTCAATTGTGACACCTTTTTCCAAGTTTACAATGACAATGTACTACAATTTCTGAAGGTTCTTTTGGAGGATTTCAGTACATACATGCCCCCCATATTGGTTGCTTGATCCATATGGTTACATTCAATAAGCATTTCTCCTTTGGATTCATCTGTACTAGTTTTCTTAGGGAACTTTTCATCCACTCCAACCTCTTGTGAGGAAGGCTACATTTATCTAGAATGTAATCAAATGCCCATGTTAATCATGTCAGATCAAAGATGGCATGTTAGTCCATTTTACAAATCCTGCAACCCAAATAGATGGCCTGTAGTAATGTTCAAAATTGCATGTAGACACTAACATGTTTTCTTCTTTTGCAGATAAGGTTAGGCCCAATGGTGGATAATGTGATACAATATAACAATCACGTCGAGTGCCTACATCTGCATCTCTCAGAATTTACTTTGAACTCCTACCGAGGGACCTTACCGTAGATTATATTCGCCAGGTTCTTTGTTCTCAGAGCAAGGGTGCTGAAGGAAATGATGTTTGCCCTACATTTATTTCACAAAAATGAATGGTCTGTTGATCATTGTCGGCGCCTGCGGCAGAATGGAGTAGGCTCCAAAAATGCTGAATTTCATTGGAACTTCAGATGACTGAGTAATAGGAAGTCATCGGGTCAACCCCATACATGACTTATTAGTAGCTGAAACTTTTAGAAAAATTGTGAGTGTTGGTGTACAAAAGTAGGGGCCCTCCTTTTGACCCCTTTACTTGTGCACGGGCAGTCAGAGCCACACGCCGCGACCACACTTAGCAGAGCAGAGGAGGGAAGTCCGAGAGAAGCTGAAGCACAAGACAACCAAGGCAACACCAAGACCAGGAACACAGGAGAGCAAGAGGCCGAGGTAGGCCCCCTCGGCAAGATCCTTGCCAAGGCAGCCTCCGCAGCCCTGGCAAGAGCCTTGTCGGGGCAACTTGCCCGATGCCAGCGGAGTAGGCCACCCTTGATCCCATGGGTCCCAACACCACCAACTACATTGGAACCAAGGCTCGCGAGGCACCTCTGAGGTGGCATGCAGATCTTCGTCAAGATCATAAACATGTGAGATCAGATGAGGACCAGAAGACGGCGACCCTCGGCGGGATCCTAGCCGAGGAAATGCACAAGACCCCCGGTAAGCGCCTTGCCGGGGACGACTGCAACGCCACGGCAAGACCCTTGACGGGCCCCCGGCAAGACCCTTGTCGAAGGCATCAGCGGGGCCACTGCCATGCTCGCGCCAGCCAAGACTCCACCGCCGTCCCCAAGCAGCTGCTAGCTCAACTAGCTGGGCAGGCACCTACGTGGCGATGGGCGGTCTCTACACTGACTTAGCGAGCACTTGCGTGGTGGTATGCAACCCTTCGTGAAGGCTCCACCACCACGCCAGCCTAGCAGCCAGCCAACATGGCGCCGTGACGCCTCGTCAGCTCGGACGCGTGTCAAGGCCAGGCAAGGCGGCGACAACTGGGACGTGCTTCCTTGTCGTCCCCAATAAAGCAAGAGGGACACGTCGGCAACGCATTAAATGCGTTTGTCCTACGGTTCCAGAGGATAGGCTTATCAACTGTAGACCTTTGCACCGATAGTGCAGTTGTGGAAATCCGGTCCAGCAGGTAGCCTAGTAGTTCTTCACTGTCATAGCTCCCAAGAAGAAGGCAGCCACGGTGGTCGGTTCGTCGGGAGCTGGACGGCCCGTGCCAGTGCAGGCGAGCAGTGGGCCGGTCGCGGACAGGACCCGAGGCGCGACCGGCGAGCACCAACATCGCTCTGGCAGTCAGAGCCTGGCGAGAGGCGTCATTCGTGCGCGAGACGACGGGCCGCAGGCCACGAGATCTAGAGACGGAGCTGGGCCCCCTACAGGCGGCGTGGGGCCCTCTGGGGGCGTCGCCGTGCCACCCACGGGCGGCGAGGCAACCTCCAAGATGCCCACCCCAGCGTCCACAATGTGCTCTTCCCAGGGTGTGCGCGACCAGCAGCGTCACCACGCCGGTGACCCTGGACACTGTCGTGGGAAGAGCCCTGTGCATCATCTGTGGGAGGAAGGAGGCGAGCATGCTCGCCGAAGTGCTGGCAAAAATGGCACGCACCCGCTGGTCCGTGATAGAACTTCAACGTGGTTAGAAGTCGAAGCGCACCACAGTCCACGCGGCTTTCGCCACCACCCACGCCAACAGAAGCTTTGGCGTGCGCGCAGCTGCTCCTCGACTTCCCTCCTGCTGCGGAGAAGCTCGACGAGTGGAGAGCCACCATTCGGAGCCTCGTCTTCGTCGCCAAGAAAGACGATCCACGGCCGGCGGGGCCCTCAGGCCGGCGCTCCATCGTACCACCGCACGCCAGCGGTGGAGGGGCCGGAGGCACCGCGGCCACAGTGCATTCTCATCCTCCACGCCAGCCACCGCGGGTGTCGGTCCGTCGTGATGACGCTTGTGATAACATTTCCATAGCGTCGTCCGACCCACGGACCCACCACGACCAACACCACGTTCTTCGAGAGCGAGCTCATGAAGATGCTCGAACCACCATCGAGCGCCGGCGCGACACACGCCACTAGTCGGATAAGCGGGCAGGACCTGCTATGGACCACCCAGCACCGGGGGCTCCCGCGGCCTACCTTATGAGTTGGGTTGCCCAGCCTTTACCTGTGAGCTGTTTCAGTTCCAGTGGCCGTCCCACCGCGCGTTCAAGCACAATGTCGGTGAAAAGTACAACGGCAAGGCCCATCCGTCAGAGTTCCCCAGCATCTACACCATTGCGATGCAAGCTGCTGGAGCTCGCGACGACAAGGTGCTTGCCAATTACTTCCCGCTGGCACTAAAGCCAACGTCATGTCTTGGTTGATGCGCTTGCCGGCGGATTCCATTTCTTCTTGGTCAGATCTGTGCCATGAGTTTGTTGGTGCCTTCACCGGAGGCCACCAAGCTCATGGCCAGGCCAGTGATTTGCATATCATTCCGCAGAAGGAAGAGGAAACCCTGCGCAAGTACATACAGAGGTTCAGCTGGGTGCAGTACAACATCCCCGATGTTCATCCCACCGCCGTGATTAGCACGTTCCATCAGAACGTGCGCAATCGCAAGATGCGTGAAGAGCTGGCGATGAATAGGGTTAAGGATGTAGCCGAACTTTATGTTCTAGCCGATAGGTGCGCCCGGGCTGAAGAGGGAAGGAAGTACCCCGGCGAGGACGCTGGCGTGGAAGCCGACTCTACTGATGAAGACACCGCCGCTTCGATGAAGAAGGGCCCGCGTCGCAACAGGAAACGCAAGGGCAAGACCGTACTTGCCGTCGAGGGATCCGACGACACCGGCACCGCCAAGAAGGCCAAGGCAGACGACCCCGGAAAGGAGATTGCCGGGTGCGCCGCTTGCCGAGCCTTGGCAGCCGCCGACAAGCCAGGGGGGCTCCGACAAGCAATACTGCAAGATCCACTGCACCAAAGGCCACGACCTCCAGAACTGCCGGCAAGTCGAGCTGCTTGCTGAGAAGCAAAAAAGCCGAGTATGAGAGCCGGGACAAGGAGAAGGGCCAAGATGGCGCTGAAGGATCTAGCAAGAAGCGTGGCGGCCAAGGAGGTCGTCGCGGCAAGGATAACTAGCAAGAGAGGCCTGCTCGGGGCCGCGACAAGAAGCAGGAATACAATGATCATGACGAGGACGGCGAGTCCGGAGAGCATGAGTTCCAGAAGGCTATAGAGGCCATGTGAGTCAATGGTGGCGCCTCGCTGCATACTTCTCACCGCCAGCTCGAACAGTGGGCTGATACGTCTCCAACGTATCTATAATTTTTTATTGCTCCATGCTACTTTATCTACTGTTTTAGGCAATATTGGGCTTTATTATTCACTTTTATATTATTTTTGGGACTGACCTATTAACCGGAGGCCCAGCCCAGATTTGCTGTTTTATGCCTATTTCAGTATTTCGAGGAAAAGGAATATCAGACGGAGTCAAAACGGAACGAAATCAACTTGAGAAGTTATTTTTGGAAGGAAACCCACCTGATGGACTTGGACCCCATGTCAGAAGAGACACAAGGCGGTCATGAGGGTGGAGGGCGCGCCCTCCCCCCTGGGCGCGCCCCCCTGCCTCGTGGGGCCCCCGTAGCTCCACCGACGTTCCCCCTTCACCCATATATACCGTCGTACCCTAAAACTTCCAGAACAGAAGATAGATCGGGAGTTCCGCCGCCGCAAGCCTCCAGAACCACCAAAAACCAATCGGGACCCTTTCCGGTACCCTGCCGGAGGGGGGGATCCATCTCCGGTGGCCATCTTCATCATCCCGGCGCTCTCCATGACGAGGAGGGAGTAGTTCACCCTCGGGGCTGAGGGTATGTACCAGTAGCTATGTGTTTGAACTCTCTCTCTCTCTCTCTCTCTCTCTCTCTCTCTCTCTCTCGTGTTCCCTCTCGTGTTCCTCTATGGCATGATCTTGATGTATCCCGAGCTTTGCTATTGTAGTTGGATCTTATGATGTTTCTCCCCCTCTACTCCTTTGTAATGAATTGACTTTCCCCTTTTGAAGTAATCTTATCGGATTGAGTCTTTATGAGAACACTTGATGTATGTCTTGGTGATCAACTTGCGGGTTTCGTGACATTTGGAACCTATGCATAGGGGTTGGCACACATTCTTGATTCTCCGGTAGAAACTTTTGGGCGCTCTTTGAAGTACTTTTATGTTGGTTGGATAAATCTGAGATTGTGTGATGCATATCGTATAATCATGCCCACGGACACTTGAGGTGACAATGGAGTATCTAGATGACATTAGGGTTTTGGTTGATTTGTATCTTAAGGTGTTATTCTAGTAAAAACTCCAGGGTTGTTTGTGACACTTATAGGAATAGCCCAACGGATTGATTTGAAAGAATAACTTTGTGGTGGTTTCATACCCGACCATAATCTCTATGTTTGTTCTCCGCTATTAGTGGCTTTGGAGTGACTCTTTGTTGCATGTTGAGGGCTTGTCATATGTTCTATCTATGTTATTATTGTTGAGAGAACTTGCACTAGCGAAAGTATGAACCCTAGGCCTTGTTTCCTATCATTGCAATACCGTTTACGCTCACTTTTACCACTTGCTACCTTGCTATTTTTACATTTTCAGTTTACAAGAACCTATATCTTCTATCCATATTGCACTTGTATCACCATCTCTTCGCCGAACTAGTGCACCTATACAATTTACCATTGTATTGGGTGTGTTGGGGACACAAGAGACTCTTTGTTATTTGGTTGCAGGGTTGCTTGAGAGAGACCATCTTCATCCTCACGCCTCCTACGGATTGATAAACCTTAGGTCATCCACTTGAGGGAAATTTGCTACTGTCCTACAAACTTGTGCACTTGCAGGCCCAACAACGTCTACAAGAAGAAGGTTGTGTAGTAGACATCATGGGCGCGTGATATCACAGTAGTGGAGCCCTCGTTTGACGCTCAGAAGCCACTGAAGTGGTCCAGCATGCCCCTTATCTTTGACGCCGAGGACCACCCTGACCGCACAACTGCGGTCGGGTGTTTGTCGTTGTTGGTCTCACCCACGATACACAACCTCAAAGTGAACAAGATGCTGGTCGACGGAGGGGCCAGTCTGAACTTGATCTCACCCGTTGTGATCAAAAGGCTGCTAATTCCTGGTGGAGACCTCTAGGAAACGGGCACGTTTCAAGGGGTCAACCCGGGAAGGAGCCAGCCGAAGGGGAAGGTCATGTTGCTTGTGGCTTTTGGAGGCGAGTTGAACTACAGGACAGAGAGGATTGTCTTTGATGTATCCGAGATCCCCTTGCCCTACAACGGGATCCTCGGCCGCCCGGCACTAGCCAAGTTCATGGCGGCGTCGCACTACGCCCACAACACGCTGAAGATGCCTGGGCTGATGACCATCATCACCGTCCCCTCCGACAAGAAGGACGCGCTGATCTGCGCTGACCAACTCTACTGAGATGCAGTTGCAGCAGCTGTCGCCAAGGCACTTACTCCTGCCGCTGAAGCCCGGGGAGGGAAGAAGAAGACTGACAAGACCTCTCGCACCCACTCCGGCAAGCGCACCTCTTTGGAGTGTTGTGCTGCCATCGAGGACATGCCAGAGAGCTCCACCGGCAAGAGCAAGAAATCTAGAGCTGTACCACCAGAGACCAAGAGGGTGTCCGTTAAGGAGGATGGCACGGTAGGGGCTTTTACCATAAGCTCCGCCCTCGACAGCAATTAGGAAAGCGCGCTCATCACTTTCCTGTGGGCGAATGTCGATGTGTTTGCATGGCAAGCATCCGACATCCCCGGCGTTCCCAGGGAAGTGATTGAGCACCATCTTGCTGTCTGTCCCCATGCGGGACCCGTCAAGCAGAAGGTCAGGAAGCAAGCTTTGGAACGGAAGGAGTTCATCACGGAGGAGATCAGGAAGTTGGAAGCGGTGGGCTTGGTGAGAGGAGTGCTCCATCCGACGTGGTTGGCCAATCCGGTGGTGGTGCGCAAGGCGAATGGGAAGTGGAGGCTGTGTATTGATTACACAGATATCAATAAGGCTTGTCCTAAGGACCCCTTCCTGTTGCCACGCATTGACCAGATTGTTGACTCCACGACCGGGTGCGATCTGTTATCATTCCTTGACGCCTACTCGGGCTACCACCAGATCTTCATGACAAAGGAAGATGAAGAGAAGACAACATTCATCACCCCATGTGGTACGTATTGCTTTTTACGGATGCCTTTCGGGTTGAAGAGTGCTGGCTCGACATTCGCAAGGGCGGTCCAAATTGGTTTTGAGCCCCAGCTACATAGAAATATGGAAGCTTATATGGATGACATAGTGGTCAAAACCAAGGACAAGGCAACCCTTGTACAAGAATTAGAAGAGATGTTTGCCAACCTACGCAAGATCAACCTAAAGTTGAACCCTGAGAAGTGTGTCTTCGGCGTTCCGTCTGGCAAACTTCTCGGGTTCTTTGTGTCGCAGCATGAGATCGAGGCAAACCCAGACAAGATCAAGGCTATTGAGCAGATTGAGGCACCCAAGCTGATCAAGGATGTGTGTTGGCTCACTGGTTGCTTTGCCGCCATGAGCAGATTCATCTCCAAGTCCGCTGAGCATGCCCTTCCCTTTTTCAAAATCTTGAAGAAGGCGGGCCCAATGGAGTGGACCCAGAGGCCGAGGCAGCATTGCAGGATCTGAAGAAATACCTTTCCTCTACACCAATACTGGTTGCGCCTAAACCGCAAGAGCCATTGCTGCTGTATCTAGTGGCGACGAATCAAGTGGTCAGTGCTGCGCTAGTGGCGCATAGGGAGGTCGATGAGGAGGCAGTGGCGAAGGCTGGACTGGTGGATGGCAAGCCAGAGATTCCCCGGCAGGGCCCGATGCCGGCAAGGCAAGGCCCCCGGCAGTGTCCGACACCATCAGGACAGGGCCCATGCAATCAAATGAGGTGGTGCATAAGAAGAAGATGATGTAGCACCCGGTTTACTTTGTCAGCTCCCTCTTGCAGGGGGCTAGGTCAAGGTACTCTGGTGTGCAGAAATTGCTCTTCGACCTCCTTATGGCCTCGAGGACGCTGCATCACTACTTCCAAGCACACGAAATCACCGTCGTCACCCGCCTCCTGTTACAACGGATACTGCACGACCCAGACGCAACTGGAAGGATTATGGAGTGGGCCTTGGAGCTTTCAAGCTTTGGTTTGAAGTTAGAAAGTACTACGACAATCCAGAGCAGAGTCTTGGCGGAGTTCATTGCAGAATGGACCTCAACACCTGACGAGGAAATCCAGGAGACCACTCTCCCCGGCAAAGAAGCAAGTCACAACTGGATCATGTACTTTGACAGGGCTTTCTCGCTGCAAGGCGCCGGTGCTGGTGTGCTGCTCGTCACACCCACCAGAGAGCACCTCAAGTATGTAATCCAGATGCACTTTCCCAGGGAGATGTCCACCAACAACACTACTGAGTACGAGGGGTTGCTTGCCGGTCTCAGGATCGCGGCAGACCTCGGGGTTAAGAAGCTCATCGTCAGGGGTGACTTGCAGCTTGTCGTCAGACAAGTCAACAAAGATTATCAGGGCCTGTTGATGGAGGCCTACGTAGATGAGGTGAGGAAGCCGGAGGAGTGCTTCGACGGTATACAAGCGGAGCACATTCCTCGAGCAGAGAACGACATTGCCGATTACCTGTCAAAGCGCGCTGCATTCAAGCTACCTATGGGACCAGGTAATTTTTTCTTCGGTTAACTCAACCATCCATCGAACCATCAACGGAGCAGAACAAACGGAGGAAATCAGGCCCCGGCAAGTACTTTCCCGCTGAGGCCCCGGGGGCCGCCGGCAAGGGTGTTGCTGCAGATTCTAAGCCTGCCGAGGAGCAACTAACTCCAGCGGGACGTCAAGCCCTGGCCGTAGATACGACCGCTCCCACGGCAGAAGAAATGCCTTTGGTCCTTGCCGTGGAGCCCCAGACTCTGGCATGGGCACATCATACCGTCCGATTCCTCCAAACAGGGGAGCTTCCTGAGGAGCAGGAAGAAGCGGAGAAAGTAGCCCATCGGTCTGCTATGTATCAGTTCGTCGATGACGTCCTGTACAGGAAGAGACCGAACGGTGTGGAATTGAAGTGCATTCCCCGGGAGGAAGGACTGGAGCTGTTGGCAGAGATACACGGAGGCATATGTGGCTCCCACATAGGGTCGAGGGCCCTTGCCGGCAAGGCGTTCCGGCAAGGTTTCTTCTGGCCCACTGCCCTCCAGGATGCAACAGCACTAGTAACCAAGTGTGAAGCGTGTCAGTTCCATTCGAAGGAGATTCATCAACCAGCTCAAGCCCTTCAAACAATTCATCTCTCCTGGCCATTCTCAGTCTGGGGGCTCAACATCCTGGGCCCTTTCCCCCATGTTGTCGGGGCTTTGAGTACTTGTATGTTGCAATCGACAAGTTCACAAAGTGGCCGGAGGTGGAGGCAATGAGGAAGGTGACAGCACAGTCAGCCGTCAAGTTCTTCAAGGGGCTAGTGTGCTGTTTTGGTGTGCCAAACAGATTCATCACCGACAACGGCACGCAGTTCACAAGCCACACCTTCATGCAATAACCTTGGCAGCAAGGTCTGTTTTGCTTCCATGGCACACCCACGGAGCAACGGCCAGGCGGAGAGGGAAAATGCTGAAGTGTTGCGAGGCCCGAGGACAAAGACTTTTGACAGGCTGCACAAAAGCGGAAGGCGCTAGATTGATGAGTTGTCGGCGGTTCTTTGGTCGATTAGAACAACGCCAAATGGAGCCACCTTCCAGACACCCTTTGCCCTGGTATATGGGGCAAAACCAGTTCTCCCCACAGAACTCATATACGGGTCACCTCGAATGCTCACTTATGACGAGCTTGAGCAAGAGCAATTGCGGCAAGATGACGCAACGCTCCTTGAGGAATATCGTCTTCGGGCGGCTGTGAGAGCAGCATGCTACCAGCAAGCCTTGCGCCGCTACCATAGGCGCAAGGTTCATGCCCGAAGCTTTGAGGAAGGCGACCTTGTTCTTCGGCGCGTTCAGTCGGCCAACAATTCCAATAAGTTGACGCCAAAGTGGGAAGGCCCTTATCGGGTAATATGAGTCACCAGGCCGGGCGCAGTCCGCCTGGAGACCAAAGATGCTGTCCCAGTGAGCAACTCCTGGAACATCGAACATCTTCGCAAGTTTTAGCCATAAGGCGCGGTTGCCGGGCTCCCCGGCAAGCCACCTTTTGTACAAGCTTTGCCAGCAAGTCATGTAACCCTCTGTACAAAGCCAGGCGCAGACCTTGAGCATAAATAAACAAAGCGTAGACGCCCTAAGTTTTAGCATGCATACTAGGTTAAGTCTCTCCCTCGGTTAGGGTTGATAGTGCTTAGCGGCGACTAACCCCTAGCCTAGAGGTTGAGTGTGTGTCTTTCCGTCCTCTTTGGTTCACAGGGCACGTGGAAACTTCTGCTGAGCCGCTTGAGAGAAGGAGGACGAATCGGTGCTCCGGCCCCGACAAGCCCGGACTACCGGGGGCCGAAGACACAAGGATCCAACCACGCCAAGCCGAGGTTGCTGGGGGTTGCGGATTCAGATAAGTCTTTCATCCCCTGTTATGCATTTCCATGTGGAACTGGAACATGTGAAACCTCGTTTATATTCTTAAACCACTGTGCTCCCCTTTTCCTGTACCCAGGAGCTATCCCCTGGGTCGGAACTTGGTCGCAGTCGCGGTGGCAAGAAAATGAATGAAGGGCCTAACTCTACTTCGCCCCTGCCTCCGCCAAGAGCATGAGAATGGTCGACTTAAGTGGGGGACGACAAGGCCTGTTGCCTGGCGACAATGTTTATCTTAAAAGTAGCAAGGATTCGTTCCTTGGCATGGGCCTCGCTCACGCACAGAGAACTCGGCAAGCACCCTTTTTCATTAAAAACATCCCATACAGGTACAGTTCATACGGAATTAAAAACATGAGCAAGGGGATTACAAGTCTTAAAATTAACAAGTGCCCGCAGGCTTACAAACTAAAAAGAGATAAGGTGCCCGTAATCCCTTTCTTGTCGCTCTCCTCAGAAGGTGGAACAAGACAGTAGGAGGGCAAAAAGGGCGCCTAGGCAAGGTACGAGGACCAGAAGGCACCAAGAGAACATCTTGGTTCCAGGAAAGGAGCTGGAAGACGAGGCAGTGGGCCGGCACTACACGACGAAGGCGTCGGTGCCCGCGTACTCTGACTTGACAGCCGCCACCCGCCTTCTCCGGCCCTCCTACGCCAGCCGCCCAAGGAGACGATGGGGAGCGCCCCGATGGAGAGATTGGCGAGGAAGGCCCTCTGCAGGGTGCGTGGCCGAGGGAAGGGCAACACGGTCAGTCGGAGTCGGAGTCGGCGTCCCACCGCTCGGCTCCCTCGTCGCCGTTGTCATTGTCCTCCTCGTCACTCCCGCTTCAGGAGGAATCTTCATCGTCGGAGGAGCTCTCGACGCAGCACTTTAGGCGAGTTCCAAGATCTCCGAAGACCTTGACGGAGAGCAGGCCGCCCTCCATTAACTTGAAGTAGAGGACGAGCCTCGCTGTCAGGCTGTGGATGCGAGCAAACGTGTTCCATCCGCGACGGAGGTACATGACGTGAGGAGCGGGGAAGTCGACGTCGACCCGCGTGTCGCCGTTCCCGCAGCCCCTCATGTGCAGCCTAAGGGTCTGGGGCAGATCGGGCTCCATCTCCCGAGCAAATGGGGTGGGGAGGCGGAGACGATGCCGCGGTGGCTGGCGCAGCCTGATGGAGAACTCCTGAGGCTGGTCCCCGACGTGACCCTCCATCACGGGCGGCATCGATGGCGGAGGCACGGCCATCGCGCCGCCTCGTCCCCCTCTCCCCTGATCGCCACGTCAACCTTGGCCTCGCCCCTCCCCCTTCCTCTCACGGCCTGCTCCGCCGCTGCGAGCTCGTGGGAAGGAGGAACGTGCTGTCGAGCGGTGACCCTCGCCCCCACCGTTGAAGGGCATGCGCCCCCTCTCGCCATGGCGGGTGGAAGGAAGGAGCGGAAGTGGAAGAAGATGGATGCTGGGGAATGTGGGATGACATCCCCCTCCCCCTCCTTATAAAGGGGCGGGGTCGAGGCTCGGCCGCCCCACTCGACCAATCCAGCCATCGAAGGCGTAGGGAATTAGGACTGACCCATTGCCCCAATCAGCGACAGCCCGGTTTCCTGCCTCCACCGCCTGCCACCTGCATGGGGGACGCGTGGCGAGCGAGCAGGCTCGAGGGGACAGGTGAGGCGACCGTTCCCCACCCCGTGATCATGGGGCGCGGGCGCCTTAAAGACCGTGACCCAAGTCCACTCAGTAAGTGAGTCGCGCCTCTGCGCCTCCCTCTTTTTCATATGGGGAAGGCGCGAGCCGCCTCTTTACTACGATGTGACGCATGCATGCAGAAACCGCCCCACGCATGACCCCCACGTCACACACAACCCTCCACGTCACGCGTTCAACGCATGTCATGGGGAAGCGCAGCGGATGAAACAGTTACTACGGTCAAAGTCCGCCCCACCTGCCCGCGCACCGTTCTGGGCCTGGCCCAACAACGTGTCGCGCTTATGTGTGGCCCAGACCCGGGGGCTCCTGTCGGTGTACAAAAGAAAGGGCTCTCCTTTTGACCCCTTTACTTGTGCACGGGCAGTCAGAGCCATGCGCCGCGGCCACACTTGTGCACAGGTAGTCAGAGCCACGCGCTGCAGCCACACTTAGGAACACAAGAGAGCAAGAGGGCGAGGTAGGCCCCCTCGGCAAGATCCTTGCCGAGGCAGCCTCTGCAGCCCTGGCAAGAGCCTTGCCGGGGAAACTTGCCTGATGCTAGCGGAGTAGGCCACCCTTGAGCCCATGGGTCCCAACACCACCAACTACATTGGAACCAAGGCTCGGGAGGCGCCTCTGAGGTGGCATGCAGACCTTCGTCAAGATCATAAACATGTGAGATCAGATGAGGACCAGAAGACGGCGACCCTCGGCGGGATCCTGGCCGAGGAAATCCACAAGACCCCCGACAAGCGCCTTGCCGGGGACGACTGCAACGCCACGGCAAGACCCTTGTCGGGCCCCCGGCAAGACCCTTGTCAAAGGCATCAGCGGGGCCACTGCCAGGCCCGCGCCAGCCAAGACTCCACCACCGTCCCCAAGCAGCCGCTAGCTCAACCAGCTGGGCAGACACCTGCGTGGCAACGGGCGGTCTCTACACCAACTCAGCAAGCACCTGCGTGGTGGCATGCAACCCTTCGTGAAGGCTCCACCGCCGCGCCAGCCCAGCAGCTAGCCAACGTGGCGCCCCGACGCCTCGTCGGCTCGGACGCGTGTCAAGGCCAGGCGAGGCGGCGACAGCTGGGACGTGCTTCCTTGCCGTCCCAGATAAAGCAAGGGGGACACGTCGGCAGCGCATTAAATGCATTTGTCCGACGGTCCCAGAGGATAGGCTTGTCAGCTGTAGGCCTTTCCACCTCCTGTGTGCCACTGTGGCAACCCCTTTTTGCCTATAAAAGGAGGCCCGAGGCGACCAGGAGAGGGATTCGGCTATTTTGGGCAAGTTGCACCCCGCAGCTAGCTCAAGGACACAAGAACTCTCAATACATCCACCAAAGCAGGACTAGGGTATTATGCATCTCCGTGGCCCGAACCTGGGTAAAAGACCCGTGTGCTTCCTGCCAGACCTGCTCTTTGCACAACCTCGCGCCCGCCGACCGTAGAAGGGATCCAAGTGACCCCATAGGTGTCGTTCCCACCGACAGTGAGGTTTTGAAGCCAGACTTAGAAACGGTGATATTAGTTTGAACCTCTCTGATATCCATGTTCAGTGCATCAGCGCGAGCGTTTACAGCTGATGAGCTGAATTTCATTTCTAATATCAGTTTGAACCTTGCAATCTTCGAATTTGAGCCATATAACTCTGGAATTTCAACCTTGTAACATTTCAAGCTTTTGTGGTACAATCGTTGAAATGGCATCGTATGCGACTCGTATATTGCTAGCACTATTTTGACCTTAATATGCAATGGTCTTAGATTTTATTAACCATTCTCGAATCTGTTTACCTTGTCGATCTCACAGCACACGATGTGTATAGCTAACTCGACTGCGATCTTCGACAATATTGCACACAGTTGGTTTCTTCCACCGTGTGCACTGTAGAGCGCAGAATTAGTTATCGCACTCAAGTGTCCATCATCACCCTTCTGTGTAACTTTGACCTCATCACCCATGGGTAAACTTATGACCGAAGTCATTCCACACACTTCGTTTTTACAAAGCTTTTTGCCAATAAATGCCCATGATTTGTCCCTCTTCTAGCCGACGCGTGGCCAAACTAGCCAGGCAGGAAGCTTGCGCTTTAAATTGCGCGGTAGCGTGGGAACAGGCTCTTCGAGCCCACGCCTGGGGTGCGGTGTTGTCAAGCATTCACTGGATTCTGGAATCCTCCACTATGAATGCCGTGACAAGACGTGACGATTACAGGTCGGCTGGCCCCCATTTATTACAGTGGACATTTAACCTACCCTTGTGTCTCTTCAACCTTTCGTTCGTGCCCCACCATTGCAAGAAGCACGCCCACCACAAGAAATTCTTAGAGGGTATCCTGCGCAGCTCCAATGGCGCTCCGAGTGGCTGCCGACGACGAGCAGTAGTTCACCATGCGTGCCGTGGTGGACACCCACAGAAGGTTCATGGACCTCTCGGTGGTGTACACCAACGACCCGGTCTGGGCGGAGCACTCCATCCACATCATGGAGTTGTTGCGTGCCGAGGAGAAGTACAAGGTGGTCGGGTTCGACCTCGAGTACACCCGCGCTCGTGCCGGGTCTCGTCCCAAGGTCACCGTCACCCAGATGTGCGTGCGCCACCACGTCCTCGTCTACCACTACTGCCTGGCCACAAGTCCTTGCGAGCGTTTTGCCAGGTTTGTCAACAGCCCCCACTACATGTTCGCTATGGTGGAGATCACCAACGATGTAAAGGAGCTCGAGAATTCGGGCATCGCCTGCCAGAATCTTGTCGACATCGAGGGCCAATACAAGATCAGGGGTAGCAAGGAGCATGAGAAGTACTCACTGGTTCACCTCGCCGAGGCCATCATCGACCCCTACTACGGAGACATCACTACAAAAAAATACACTTCCGTGATGATACGTGTTTGTCATAGTAGGTCGCGTTTTTTGTCATGCATGTACATCCATGACAAATTTATGACAGAATCAAGATAGTCATACATGTGCTGTCGTATAAGTGTTCCATCACATTACCAAAATTATCATCACGGAAGTGTCCACTTCCATGACGATAAATCACGCGTCATAGAAGTGCTTTCGTCAAGGGTGATCGACATGTGGCATCCACCGTAACGGAACGCCGTTAAGCTATCGGGTCAGCTTTTGGATCCGATAACCCGTTAACAGCCCCGACCAATAGGGATTTTCCACATGTAAAATCATCATTGGCTGGAGGAAACACGTGTCGGCTCATCGTTGGGACAGATGTCATCCACTCATTGGACGGAAGGCGCCTATGATACGTCAACACATGGCACGGCCCAACAAAGACCCATTCCTGTGAAAAGGCCGGCCCGTTTGACTTGGTCAAAAGGTGGCGGGCCGACCCATGGAAAGCTTGTTAACGGCCTGTTCGCATATAGCCCATTTACAGCCCGCTAACCCAAGGCCCGTTACGCCCTATCCGAATTAGGCCCAGTAGCTTCATTTGGGCCATCCAATATGATTCCAGCCTGTTTTCACTTCTGGCCCATGTATGGCACATGACGCCTTTCGGCCCATATGAGGCCCTATGTAACTCTTGGCCTATTAATGGCCCGTGGTGAAACTGACCCGTAATGAACAGTGTATCATTTTACACCCATTAACGGCCCGTGGTGAAACTGCCCCGTAATGAACAGTGTATCACTTTATACCCATTAATGGCCCATTATTCCATTGGGCCGTTTCCAGCCCATGTTATCTTTCGGCCTTCTCATAGCCCATTTATTCTTGGGCTCATTTCCAGCATTCGTTTACTTACGGCCCGTTACTGTCATTTTCTGCTTGTGGGCCAAATTCAGCCCGTGGTTACAGTCGGCCCGTTTGTGGTCCGTTAATATGTTGGGCCGTTTTCATAGCGTCATCAAATACGGCCTATTAACGATGGCCTGTTATGGTCGGCCCATGAATGGACGATTCCAACTCTAGCCCGTTTACGGCCTTAATGCGGACTGTTTGGCCCATGTTTGGCCAATCGATCATACGGCCCGTATAAGGCCCATTGATGATACGGCCCGCAGAAGGCCCATTGTTTCTACGGCCCGTAGAAGGCCTAATGTTTCTACGGCCCTTAGAAGGCCCATTGTTTCTACGGCCAGGAGGCCCAGTGTCACTATAGTAAATATTAGCACATAGTTATTGTGGCCTAGTTTTAAAAAATAGGTTATTGCAGCCACTAGCTAACCGCGGAAAAAGAACTACAATGACTACAAGCAAACAAATAAACAAGACAACAAGGAAATAAATAAGCAAGCAACTAACGCTAGGCTATCACAGCTATTACACATATTACATCCACTGGACATCAAAGTTCGCCACCAGTGCAAATATAGGGAACAAAGCAGCATATCATATACACTGGTTGTCAAAGTTGGAGACCAGTGCAAATAAACGCCGCAACAAAACAAATCCAGAACTGAAACCACTTCAGAAGATCTCAAGAAACAATATCCTGGGTACCCATAATGCTGGCAAGATGCTTAGCAAGCTTATTAACTTTCTCTTGTTTGGCTCTTAAATCCTCCAGCGCTTGTTGTTGCACCAGAAAATATGCATCTGAATTCTGCAGGGACTTCCTTAGTCCTTCAGCTTCCTGTCATAGCACATCTGATCGATGTCTTCCAACTTGAAGTTGAGACTCAAGAAGACGAACTGATTCAGGCAGCGAGTTCGAAGAGCTTGTGCCAGCAGTAGTGGCCAGTAACTCGAACACTACATCAAGACGGGACTTTTGGGTTCCCTCACTATCGCCAAGATAGTTTTTATCAGCTTTCTTGGAGACTAACAGGGATGTCTCACTATCCTGAACCTTATCAGCATTACTTCCTTTACCATTGGATAACGCGGTACTGTTCTCCAATATTTTGTCTGCATTCTAAAAGAGTAACAAGCAGACACATCACATGTTTACCATGTTGTATATGAAACTCATTTTGGTAAATGAGTTCAATAGTAAAGTGGACAGGATAACAACATGAAACAAACATATATCTATGTACCATGGTCACTTTATGGACTATATCATTCTAGTTTTTGTTGCCAAATCAAGATAGAGACACAGTTCAAATAATATTTGTTCAATACAAAGAAGAATAGATAGAATATAAGTGTGGGTAACTATAGAGCAATAACAACACTTGTAATGTGCATGACATGAGAACATAACTGTTTATTCAATTGAAACTCAAATCAACATAGAGCAGGTTACAACAGCAAACCAGTTAAAGAAACAGGTTTAAAACATACCTGTTGCGCCATTGGAGTTTCAATTCCATCCTTCAAATTTGAAAATAGTTGGTATGAGTAAATGCAGTAATGCAAAAGCAAAGGAGTATGTACCATAGCTACAGAACTTGACCTGAGAACAAATCTTCTTCTCCTTTAAGCGTTGAGTTGGGATTCGGAGTGGTGGTCCTCGTGCTTTGGGCACTGCAGTTTCCTTACTAACTGCTCGTGTTTGGGTGCTCTGTGGTGTATACGGTGTTGTGTCAACTGGAACTGGGTTACTATTTCCCAGGGTTGGGGTTAGAAGGGGTGTAGCTGGTTCTTTGTCTAACTGGGTAGGGGTACAATCTGTGAGAGTGTGGGTTATGTGTGGTGGATCTAGTCCTTGGGCAAGTACAACGTGGTTCTATCTGCATCAACTGGTAGCACTATCTTTTCTAAAGACCGTGTTCTTACTCCCTTAGATAGTGCCATCACGCTCTCCAATTCAAATGGCTGATAAACAAGAAAAGTAATTGAAAGTATAGACATTGTATGATAGACAGGTGCAATGGATAGTGGGGAATAAAAGAGGGCATGAAATAATTCATATTTATGTGGTCTAACCAAACAGGATAGCATGACACAATTTCACATATATGATGGCTAACTAAACAGGATAGCATGACACAATTTCACATTATGATGGCTAACTAAAAAAGATGAAAAGACATAGTTCAAAATATGAGACTATGTAAACAGGATGACATGGCGTAACTATATAATGTGTTTATTAAATAGGTTGGCATGCCATAATTCACATACATTCATGGATAGAATGCCATAATTCAAAATATGATGACTGTAAACACTAAACAGGATGAGATGATATAACTATATGATGTCTTTATTAAATGGGTTGCCATGCCATAATTCAGATAGATGATGTGTATGTACTATGTGAACATGATGGCATGATATAATTCAAATATATGATTTATATAGTAAGCAAGTAAGCACGTGGCAATCCATATATGATGTAAAAACTAAGTAATGCAAGACAGCATGCATGACATGGGTAATATAACCCTGCCAAGTTTGAGCATAGACCTCAGGAGGGAAATAGGACTGGTCATCAGTCTCTGAATCCTCCTCTAAGGAGCTCTCTGTAACCAGCAAGATGTCTGCTTCAGCAGGTAGCATTGTCTGCTCTGAATACCTTGTTTTCACTCCAGATACTTCCATCACCGCTTAAAATGGCTGATGCACAGGAAGAGTAGTTGAATATACAAACGTTGTCGACAAATGGAACACGTAATACAAAAAAATGATAGCATGATATAATTCACATACATGATGATTGGCTAAACAGCATGGCATTGCATAATTCACATATATAATGCCTTTGCAACAAGATAGCACTGTATAATTCACATATATAATGTCTTGCAACAAGATGGCAATGCATAATTCACATATATGGTAATTAGACACTGAACAGGTGGCATTCACACAAAGCATGTCTAAACTAATCAAATGACATAGCAATGCGAGACACCATACGCACGATATGAACAACATAACCCTGCCAAGTTAGAGCATACACCTCGGGGGGGGGGAATAGGACTGGTCATCTGTCTCTGAATCCTCCTCTGAGGAGCTATCCATAACCAGCGAGATATGCGCTTCGTCAGATAGCATAGTTTGCTCTGAAGACCTTGTTTTTACTCTAGAATTTGCCATCACCGTGTCAAATGGCTGATGCACACGAAGAGCAGTTGAATGTACTAACATTGTTGACAAATGTAATATGTAACGGAAAAAAGGATGGCCTGATATAATTTACATATAAGATGACTGGCTAAGCAGGATGGCATTGCAAAATTCACATATATGATGCCTGGCTAAACAAGATGGCGTTGCATAATTCACATAAACGATGAATAAACTAAACAGATGGCATTCGCACAAAGGATGTCTAAACTAAGCAGACGACATATTTGATGTATAAAGTAAGCAATGCAAGACACCATATGCATGATATAACCAACATCAGCATGCCAAGTTAGAGCGAAGACCTCAGGGGATAAATAGGAGTTGTCTTCTCCTTCTGAATCCCCCTCAGAACAGATATCTTCCTCTCAATTACAATCTGAAATGCGTGGAGGGGGGTTGCCTTTGCGCCTACCATGGAGCGACGTCTGCATGAAATTTTATTGCCATGGAAGGCTCGTCTCTTTTGCTCTAGATGTTCAGTTCCATTGTTTACAATAACTGTCATGCATAGGAATAAAACATAGTGAGATTATGTAAGGAGTGCATGCAGAAATCCAGAGTGATGGTAGCAACCTGTCAATAGACCCAAAACCAATAATAGCAGGCAGATAATGGCTTCAGTTAAAAAATACAGATAATGGCTTCTTTACTGTTTGTTTCCCAACCAACATGAAACTCATAGTAGACACCGGAGATTAACCAGATAGTAGATAGATACTATTGATAGCGGCCCCGATATGTACCCCACAACCATTTAAAAACTCAAGTTTGACCATTAGTTTGGAGCTGACTCGGAGTCTAATCGGTGAACAGGACGATAAAGTAACATGTAATATTAAGCGATGCATAACGTAAGAAGACACGAAAGAGTGCGACCTCTCTTGCGGACCCGTGTAGTCCTCGAGGTCATCTGCTCGGTTGATGATGGTAATGCAATTTTCATTGCTGCCAGTGGCGGGGAAGAAGATCTGAGGCGGCGAAAGACAGTCTGGAGGCCGGATCCCTGCTGTGCTGGACCCTTCTGTCATTGGAGCAGCTGAGCTGGAGTGGACGACGGCGCGGCAGGAGCGGGACAAACCACGCAAGGTTTTCTTTGACAACTATCTGTAAGAGAAGTAATTCTGTAAGGGCTCGTTTGAATTGGAGGATTCCAACAATGGAGGGATAGGAAATAGACAGGAATAGGATAGGAATGCACGTGCAAAACAGAAAATTTAAAAACACAGGATTTCTGCCAATCTGGGTGTTTGATTCACAACAATTGGAAGATCACAGGATGCAAAGAAGCATGGTGAGATTAAGTCAAACCACAAGAAAATGTATGGTTATAATGCTATTATGCTACTATCTCTTAGTCTTGTGCTTCATGAATAGGAATTTGAATAGGAGGACAAGTGAAAATTAAAATTCCTACGTTTTTTATTTCAAGGAGACACTAAAGGAACAAATCCGCGTGCTCAGTGGACAATATATATAACATGTAGAGTAAAAAAGAGATGCAACAAGTGTACAACCTCTTTGGCGAAGCCATGTCGATCTCAGCGTGATTGGGTTGGCCGGTGAGGATGCTCCGGCTGAAAATCGACTGACCCAAAAGTCGATTCAGTCGACTGAAGTGTAGCTAAATCGGAGCAGCATCGCAAGCAAGAGCAAGAGCGAGAACAGCAGCACGAGCAAGAGCAATAGCAAGAGCAGACCAGGCAGGGGACCAAGAGCAAGAGCAGAGCAGCAGCGCGAGCGAGAGCTAAAGCAGCAGCAGCTCCTACTGATGTGGACGTCGCCACCAAGGGAGCGACGCCGTGGAGGAAGTGGCCGGCGACGCCGTCGTGGATGGAGCCGCGTCGTGTCGGCTCGGGACCGAGCGCCGGTAGCACCGTGAGATCGAATCAAGAAGAAAATGCGCCGATTAGTGTACAACCTCTTTGGTGGCGTCGATGAGGCCGCAGCTTCATCTGAGGAAACGGTGATGATGGTGCTCTTCCGGTGGTGCAGGTGAAGACGATGGTGTGGGAATGGAGGTGGCGCGAAAAACGAGGGGAACATCAGGGCAGCTCCTTGGAGGTGGAGGACGGGGTGGCTGAACCGTCGGGACGATGAGATCGACGACGGATCCTCATTCGGTACGGTGGATGAGGAACATCAAGGTGTTGCTGTGGACGACGTCGTCGGGGAAGAGGCTCCGGCTGGGTGGCGGACAGAGCAGGGTTTGGTGTTTCGTCGCGGGTTTCCGCGGCCTCAGTGTACGAATGGGTGGGCGGATGGGATAGCAGTGGGGAACCGTGGCTTAGAGACGCTCTTGTCCGAAATGTGGGGTAAGTTACAAAAGTACCCCCACCGATTTGAGGCCGTTCTTTTGGTTCAGGGGTACCACGGGCATTTCGCGTGTCGGGATTTCACAGGAGGTGGGAGTATTCACGCGCGTTCTAATTTCGGAGCAAGGCGCGGGTTGAGATGGAGGGAGTTGTCGGAGCACAACGAGACAAAGATATATCTTAAATATTTCGGGCTAACAAGGCGCGAGTTGAAATTTCCGCACAAGCCTAACGTGTACTGTACCAAATCAATGCGCACTACAAATGTCATTCAAAACTTTGAATTCATGTTATGTTCAATTAAAATATTTCGCTGCGTGTATAATGCATGCAACCTACTACTCAAATGAACGTTTTAGTGCATTCCAAATGTACATACTACCGCTTCAATATGAACTAAATTTGAATTCGCTTCTCTATTTGAATAAGATCTACAGTAATGATTGTTGTGAAGTCAAAGCATTTGAATTCGTTTCTCTGTTTTAAAAAGATCTACAATCATCATTATTGTCAAGTTAAACCATCGTTTGTGTATTATCTTCACAGCACACCACATGATTAGTCTCGAGTTACATATGAACTATGTGTACTATATGAACTCGAACTAGATTTTTTGAATCCACTTTATTTTGATTTCAAATCACATTACATTTCTATCTCTAGCTAGATCTTCATAATCTAAACCATGTTTTATATGTATAATGTGTTTATCACATTATGTATGGTGCCCCGCCCCCTACGCCTACAAGTATTTAGATGTGAGTTGCAAACACCACACATTACCACAAATTCAAATAAAATGTGAGAATGTTCGATATTTATTATTGTTTAGATTTTTCGATATTTAGTTGTAAGGTGCAAACGCCACACATTATCACAAATTCAGATAAAATGTGAGATTGTTTGATGTATAGTATGGTTTAGATTGTTCGTCATTTAGTTGTGAGTTGCAAACGCCATGCATTATCACATTATGGTATAACATGTGCACAGCACGTGTATCACCGCTATATTCATGCATGCAATGTTTAAAACACTATGACCTCCTATTCAAATATATGAATCCGCTTTCATATCAAATTATGATCTTTGTTAGTCTCTTACACCCACACAATCCTCTAACCTTTATAGCTACCACTAACTTTCTCTCGTGCATGCACACGCGCACCCTCCACGCCCTCCCCCTCCCTCGGCATTCTATCCACCGGGAACATTCATTTTTCTCTTTAGGTCATTCTCCCAGAGTCTCCACAACTCCTTTCCGACACACACCGATCGATAAACCTTTCCAACGATGCCTGCCTACAACATACACACACACCTTCAATCTCCTCCTTTATGTGTCCTTGCCTCATGTCTCTCATACGGTCAGACACACGTGTAAACTCTCGCACCTCTTTTCATCGATCTCACAACCGCACACTCCTCCCCCCTATCTAGCTAGTAGTTGGGCCTCTCGCACCACCTCCTATCTCCATTCTCTCTGTCTATCCGTCTCGCTAGGCCTTATTTGCCTCTAACAAATGGACGTACACCGACTGATCTCTCTCTATACATATAGCTAGTTAGGTCCTTATAACTCGTTTTTACCCACACGTCAATCGATCTACCTCATTAGTTGTGTCTCTCCCTTCCTCCGACAAATAACAATTGATCTACGAATCTAGTTAGGTTTTCTTACCAAACACATGGTTCCCCTTCATCATCCATGGATGCGTCCCGACAGATCTATCATGCACAGGCACACACAGAAACACATCCCCACTCTTATTGATAACATTGCAGTTCCACCCTCCATTTTTCTAGTAGGCCTCTCCCACCATCTTCGAGAAGCAACTCCATCACCCATCCAGCACTCTACCCCTCTCCCTCCCTCTCTCTCTCCTCTCTCTCTCTCTCTCTCTCTCTCTCTCTCTCTTTGTCCCATCATATTTCCCGTCCTTCAGTTATGTATGGATGTCGACCGATCTCCCTCAAGACATAGTTGGGTCTCTCCTTCTCAACACATATACGAGTCATTCTACCTCTATAGTTAGGCCTCTGCCTACCCCTCCCCCCACACACACTGATACATCGAGCGCTCTAGTCATGTCTCCCTGCCACACACAAACTTGACATGTGTCTATACCCATTTTGCGCACTGTGTCCTGATAAAGCAGGTTCAGGCTGCTGCCACCGTCCATGAGGACTCGAGTGAGGTGAAATCCATCAATGATTTGGTCTAGGACCAGTGCGGCAAATCCTCCATGACGTATACTAGTGGGGTGGTCCCTGCGATCGAAGGTGATCGGACAGGAGGACCATGGATTGAACTTTGGGCGACTAGTTCCAACGCATATACGTCCCTTAGCGCATGCTTCTGCTCCCTCTTGGGAATGTGGGTTGCGTATATCATGTTCACCATCCGCACTTATGGGGGAAACCTCTTCTGTCCTCCGGTGTTCGGCGGCCGGGGCTCCTCTCGTCATCGCTATGTAGCCCCTTGTCCTTGTTTTCGGCATTTAACTTGCCGGCTTGCTTGAACACCCAACATTCTCTGTTGGTGTGGTTGGCTAGCTTGTCGAGAGTGCCATGTATTTGACACGAGCGGTCGAGTATTCGGTCCAAACTGGACGGGCCAGGAGTGCTTCTTTTGAATGGCTTCTTCCGCTGACCGGGTTTAGAGCCTCTGAATCCGGCATTGACTGTCGTATCTTCGGTATTGTCGCTGTTGATACGGAGCTTATGTTTGTTGCGACGTGACCTGCCATTGCTATCCTTGGTATCCGAAGTACCAGGGTCCTTTGATATGTTATTGATGCGAGCCAGCCAGCTATCCTCCCTTGCGCAAAAGCGGGTCATGAGTGTCATGAGGGCTGCCATAGTTTTCGGCTTTTCCTGGCCCAGGTGTCGGGCAAGCCACTCGTCGCGGATGTTATGCTTAAAAGCTGCTAGGGCCTCTGCGTCCGGACAGTCGACGATTTGGTTTTTCTTGGTTAGGAACCGTGTCCAGAACTGTCTGGCCGATTCCTCTGGCTGCTGAATTATGTGGCTCAAGTCATCGGCATCTGGTGGTCGCACATAAGTGCCCTGGAAGTTGTCGAGGAATGCGGCTTCCAGATCTTCCCAACATCCAATGGATTTTGCTGGCAAGCTGTTCAGCCAATGCCGAGCTGGTCCTTTGAGTTTGAGTGGAAGATATTTGATGGTGTGTAGATCGTCACCGCGGGCCATGTGGATGTGCAGGAGATAGTCCTCGATCCATACCGTAGGATCTCTTCTACCATCGTATGATTCGATATTTACGGGTTTGAAACCCTCTGGGATTTGATGATCCATCACTTCGTCTGTGAAGCATATGGGGTGTGCGGCACCTCTGTACTGGGCTATATCGCGACGTAGCTCATATGAGTCTTGTCTGCTTTGTTCGGCCCGACCGGATTTACTTTTACTGTATCCGGCGTGATGGTTATCGTCTCGCGTGGTGGTGCGCCCTCATGATCCATAGATCGATCTTGCGTGTTTTGCTTTGTCCTCTAATACATCTCGTAGATCTAGTGTATCTCCTCGTGCCTTTTTATTTGAATGGCGCCGGGGTGCGGGCTGGGCCTTCGGCAGAAATGCCGCTCTGTCACGGCTGCGAGAGGGCCGATCAGCCGGATCATACGCTAGAGATGTAGGCTTTAAAGCTTCCTCCTCTAACCGGGGTAGCAACTTGCGCTTTGGGTAACTCTTGGAGGGGCGTTCAAGTTCATATTCCTCAGCCGCCAGGACTTCAGTCCATGTGTCAAATAGCAAATCTTGATCAGCTCGAAGCTGTTGTTGCTTTTTCTTAAGGCTATTTGCCGTGGCTATAAGCCTGCGCTTGAAGCGCTCTTGTTCGATGGGATCCTCGGGCACGACAAATTCGTCATCGTCGAGGCTTGCCTCGTCTTCGGAGGGAGGCATGTAATTATCATCCTCTGCTTCTCCATCTGCCGCTCTCTCAGGGAGGCTAGCTTCTCCATCCTCCTGCTCTGAATCTTGCTGGAGGGGATTGTCGTTATCTTCGGCGCTGTCCGGAGTCTTATTATCTCCTGTGCCGGTATCACCGCTTTTGCTTTGGCGAGACTTAGAGCGGCGCCGCTGACGTTGGCGCTTGGGTTGCTACTTGGAGGGGTCATCCCCCGCTGTCTCGTCGCCATTGCCTTCTTTGGGTGTGTCCACCATATGATGAGGTGGCTGTCCAGTGCCCTGTGGGCAGTGGTTCCTGTTCATCTCCTACATCATCGCCCATATCGTCGATGTCTTCGGAGTCGAAGTCGAGCATGTCGGTCAGATCCTCGACAGTGGCTACTAAGTGGGTGATGGGTGGGCGGCGAATTTCTTCGTCATCCGCATCCCAATCCTGCTGGACATAGTTCGGCCGGGTTTCTCCTGACAGGGAGAGGGACCTTAATGAGTTCAGTATGTCACCGAAGGGCGAGTGCGGAAATATATCCACGGAGGTGAACTCCATGATCGGCGCCCAGTCAGATTCGATAGGCACGGGCACAGGTGGTTCGGAGTCCGTGGCTATAGAGGAATCCGGAAATTTGGCGTCACGGCTCATGTAAAGGGTAAGGGTGGTATTCGGCTCGATCACCACTGAGACTGCAGCCTCCGTGGCGGGGTCTAGCCACCCGTCCATGGATGGCGCAATTCGCTCCGAATTGAGGGTCGGAGCGGTTGCAGGTGCGATCTCCTGAACACTATCCGATGGCAGGGCTAAATCATGCTCATCGTGACCGTGACGCGCACTCGGCAAGGGCTCGAATCTGTCGAAGATCAAGTCTCCGCGAATGTCGGCCGTGTAGTTTAAGTTTCCAAATCTGACATGGTGGCCAGGGGCGTAACTCTCGATCTGCTCCAGATGGCCAAGCGAGTTGGCCCGGAGTGCGAAGCCGCCGAATACAAAGATCTGTCCGGGGAGAAAATTCTCACCCTGGACTGCATCGCTATTGATGATCGAAGGAGCCATCAAGCCTGACGGTGACAACATAGAGGAACTCTCAATGAAAGCACCGATGTCGGTGTCAAAACCGGCGGATCTCGGGTAGGGGGTCCCGAACTGTGCTTCTAGGCGGATGGTAAGAGGAGACAAGGGTCACAATGTCTTTACCCAGGTTTGGGCCCTCTCGATGGAGGTAAAACCCTACTCCTGCTTGATTGATATTGATGATATGGGTATTACAAGAGTTGATCTACCACGAGATCGAGGAGGCTAAACCCTAGAAGCTAGCCTATGGTATGGTTGTTGTTGTTGTTGTTACGGACTAAACCCTCCGGTTTATATAGACACCGGACGGGGCTAGGGTTACACAGAGTCGGTTACAAAGAAGGAGATCTACATATATGTATTGCCAAGCTTGCCTTCCACGCCAAGGAGAGTCCCATCCGGACACGGGATGAAGTCTTCAGTCTTGTATCTTCATAGTCCAACAGTTCGGCCAAAGGATATAGTCCGGATGTCCGGATACCCCCTAATACAGGACTCCCTCAAGGAGGCTTAACGCTGTCGCCGTCGTCGAGGGACTACCGGCGCAGCTGTTCACTTTCCACCCAGCAGCGGCGTGGGAGGGCCTCCGACCCCTTCTTCTTTGTCGCCTTCCCGTCGCCCACCAAACCACCCCGCAAGAACCTTAAGGTATAATTTACTTACTCCACATGCATTGCTCTAGCTGCATGTATACCCACTACAAGAAATATGTCAACTTGTGACCACCACTATTGGTCACTGAAAGGTCACAAATTTCCATTTACGACCTTTTTGTGACCAAAAACAGAAGGTCAAAAGCTGGCGGTCGTAAACTGACTATAGCGACCTTTAACAAAAGGTCGTTGATCCTATGACCTTCTATTTTGGTCGCTAGCTCTCTCCCTAGGCCATGTCGGATCCGACGTGGCAATCTGACGTGGCAAAATTGCGACGAATTGAAAAGGTCATTGGTTAAAATCAGCCCGGTCCAATTGGGGGTTTTACATGGGCCAAGCCCATTAATTCAGCCCATTTATATTTTTTTCTGTGAATTTTTTGTCAGCGTCATGGACCAAGCCCAACATTGCAGCCTTTTTATTTTTGGCCCATGGCCTTTTTGTCTCAACAGTTTCATTTTTTTTCTTTTTTTTATAGTCAGGTGGGTCCCCAATATTCTTCATTTTTTATTTCACACAAATAAATACCTGGTATTTAAATTGGCACATAGAAAACACACGAAATACTTCAAATATTATCAACCATCAAAGTGCTACATCATATAACACACATAAAAATGTGATCAGCATCAAGTTTACAATCAGATAACAAGCTCCACAAGTGTACAATCACAGGAGCCAGATTCTGCTACATCACATAACACACATACAAATAGGAGCAGCATAAAGGACTTCCATTACTCTCAGAACTAGCTCCAATGAGCAAGAACTATTCTTCCTCCGACTTCTTTTTACTGATGCTCACGAAGAAACATTAAAGCCCAGCATCTGCACGTTACAAAACAAAATATTTAGGAACAAAATAGAAGTAGATCTAACAGCATATTTAACAATAAATAACAGAATAATGAAGTTCATGAGACATTTTAGAATCAACTTGATAGTTGATAGTAATGTTTGCATTGGACACATCCAAAACAAAAATTACTAAGATATATCATCAACAACCATATAGCTTTGTTTAATATTACTAAGATATATATCCATTAGTTTGTTTTAACATGGAACCCAAGAGTATGCGACTCTAGCACCCTGAGAAAGATGTTAATATGCCATCATACTAGCTGATAGACAAACATTCCAGGAAGAATTGATGCTTGTTTAACAGGTACAATCGATACTTCTATCTCTAATAGACAAATTTAAAGTTTTTAATACATTTTTTCTATTAGCAAATCTGAATATGCTACTTCCTGATTCATGGCTGCATAGTCCAGCTAGCTACACCAGTTTGCTCTAATGCAAAAATTAGAAAAAAAAATGTATCATTGGTAATTTATGCAACTCTGTTTGGAGTCATTTCTCCAAACAGTTACTGCTATTATAGTTACTGATGTATCCTAATTAATAGTACTTTACAGTAGATAAACATTTGTTGATGCTAAAAAAGACAAAGGCTTGTACCATGACATGTCCAGCAAGCCTAATTAATAGTGTCAAACTATAGCAGGACATAAAAGAACAATACAGTAGTAACTTAAGCATGCTCCCCTGTAGACACACACACACACACATGCACGCACACGATCAATTCAAACCCAAACAAATCAAATCACGCTCTTCATCTAGACCGCTACAAATCCATGTATTAACGCTTGGCATCAAGCATTAGGCCATGAAGCATCTGTCCGATTTGTTCAACAAGACGAGTACATACCTGACTCCAGGTCGATGCGGTGGATGGGGCTGTACTTGAACATCTGGTCCAGGGACGAGCCTGCTAATCCCAATCGAACAAACAAATTTCATTAGGAGGGGATCAAAGAGACAAGGAAGAAATGAAGTAAACATACATACATGTCTATATATAAGCAGCAGAAGCAAGTAATATAAATACATCCTCTTTCTTCATCTACAACACTAACTACAGCAACATCAATCATTGTACACAAGGAGCAGCAGCAACAAGCCGATAAAGAAAGCTCAAGATTTGTGTCTTTTGCAAGTTTTAGCACACTAGTACATGCGTTAAAATGGAAGCGCCGCTGCTGGGTTGCAACAGCCAACAAACTATAGGGTTACCGTCAAGTTAGCATTACAGAAAGCGAAAAGAAAAGTGGAAAAGACATGGCAGCCTATAGTTATGCGGATAACATCGACAAGTAGCCAACAGGATGAGCATTGTGCAGTTTAATAACACAGTGTATTAATCTGAATACACGTGAACAAAACTAGCAGTGTTATTAATACACTGCTAAATGAGCATTCAAGATGCTTATTATACACGTGAACAAAACTAGGCCAAAACATAGTAAAAAACTGTGAAATGGACACTAGCAGCAAAATGCTCACCAGCCAGAAGATAAGCAAGGGAGGGAAACACACAAAGACAATTTCATAACTGAACCCGGGGAACCTTAGCTGACTATCATAAATCACAACGGAAGCTACTGCAAATGCCTTAAAACTACTGGTTCATCAACAAATATTACAAGCATGGTAATTAGGAAAAGAGTAAAGCTAACCAACAAAACTGCGGAAAAGACATCAATAATAAACTAGGTAAACCTCCATGACCATGGGACTAATGAGCTACTATCAATAAAACCATAGAATGAAGCAGAAATATGTAAGATAACTTGGAAGGGACACCAATCTATTAGAGTCAAACAGTTTATTCACATCTGAGCATTTTCTTAATGCTATTTCAGAAAGCTAACAAAGACACTAACCACCAGGAAGGCTCCTACAACAGTTATGCAAAAGACAGGAACACAAACACAGCTTAATGACCTTGTACATCTCTCACAAATCTGCTGGCAATAGGACCAGTCAAGGCACTCATGAATATGCTCTAACTCTACTATCAGTTTGTGAGATCTTCCAAACAAAAATTGTATATATGAACAGGGTCAAACGACAAGAGCCATCTACTATGAATGTACTAGTAGGCAACGGCTGCAGAGATCTTCGAACAGCTACCTCCTCAAACAAGTCACACATTTCATAGCATGTGTAAGGCTAGCTACCTAATGATCTATGAATCAGTATCTTTTAAGTAAGCATGACTACAAAAAAACAGCATGTTCACATCATTTCCAACAGGGCTAGATTCAATTCAAAAATGCACTGATCAATTAGAGTCCTTGGCAGGAACACTACTCCAACAGTTTGTCAATATTTAACAGCATGAAAACAACAATCCACACAGGAAAGATGTATACATAGAGCCTATTTCAGGACAAAACACCAAGGCACACGATCTGAGGCCAAGAATACCCTGAACCGGTGGTCGGATGAGGGGGGCCTGAAGCGGCGGCGGGCCCTGAACCATCGAGAAGCTGATGGCGGTCGTCGGCGAGGTCGGGCGAGGAGGAGACCCTTTGTACCGCGCCACCGGAGGAGGAGGAGGAGAGGAACAGGCGGCTCATGGGCCCATCGAGGTAGGCCGTCTCCCACGAGTCGGGCGCCGCGGCAGCAGCAGCCGCCGCGTCCTCCTCCATGCCCGCTGTCACGCGGCCCGATCTGCTCTGCTCGTGGCGGGAGGAGGCAAGGTGGTGGCGGGAGGAGGCTCCTCCTCCTCTACCGGCGGATCTGGGCGCGGCCTGTGTGGGTCGAGTCGATCCGGCGGATTTTGCTGGGGAGAAGGGGAGGGGAGATGTAGATGGTGGGGGTCGCCGGCGTTGGGGTAGAGGGCGGAGGTCGCGGGGGGTCCGGCGATGGGTAGTGGGCTAAGTCGCTGGCGTTGGGGCGGAGGTGCTCGGCGGCGGGGCTGGATTTGGGGGAGAAGAGCAGCAGGCAGAGGGGCGGGGGAGGGGTCTGGATCGGGGAGAGGGAGACGGCAGCGCTTGACCTAGGGTTTCTCAGGAAGGAGGGGGTTGAGGGAGGAAGGGAGAGACGTTGGATCAGTAGGAGGCGGACGGCTCAGATCGAATACAGTGGGGTGATCCGTGTGCTGCGTCCTGATTTGTTCGAAAATGAGCTATTAAAATTTCCTCTTCTTAGTGTTAAAAACAAGGGAGGTTTGTGAGGCAGTTACCAAAAATATTTTGCAAAATGACATCACTAAAATTTTCACTTAAGTTAGACCACCTTTCATCGATGATCATCAATTTGATTGCATTTCCTATCTTTCTAGGTATTTTGAGAAACAGCCAATTCGGCAAGAAACGAGTCAAATTTGAACTACATGTATCTCATAGTTTGCTATTTATTTTCTAAAAAATCATTTTTGGATACAAAAGTAGCTATTTCATCATAGACAAACCAATAGTTTTGCATTATTAACCACCTAACTAAGAAGGGTCATGCGGGCAAATTTGATCACAATTTGAAATCGGCATAGGAAATTCACAAAAAAAATGAAAAACCTTCGCATTGTGTGATTATACCTCTACGAGGATGCATCTTGGAATGGCAAACAATGTTGCCTAAGGAAGTTTTCATTTTCTTTGGACGAAAAAACCATTTTCCATTTTTCGAGTGCCCGAAAGGAGATTTTTTTGTGAAGGAACTATCAAATAATTGTTGCAAAATTGGACCAAATCAATTTTATAAAATACTAGGCCATATTTAATGCACAATTGACAAAATGGTTGGGTGTAAAAATTTTTGATCCACCTCTCGTGAAGAAGACAAATTTCCGCCGATTAAGCTGGAAGCGGGTCAAATTTGAACTGCAGCTGCCTCATAGTTTGCTATTTATTTTTTCCAAAAATCATTTCTAGGTAAATAAGTATCTATTTAATCAGAGAAACACCAAAAAAATTCCAAGATTCAACCACTAGTTAGGAATGGTCATTCCCGCCATTTTGACCGCATTTTGAAACGGGCATAAAAAATTCAAAAAAAAATAAAAAATTGGGAAACCTTCGCATTGTGTCATCATATGTGACCAAGTTCCCAGGAAAAATAACAAACTTGTAATACGGCAATTATTTTAAAAAAGTGTTCTCAGAAACGAGCTATCATGTGTGGAGATCAATGGCTTTCAAGCCTAATGATCAATCTTATGGCCACATTCATGCCATAGTTTGTTCAAATGATCTCATATTGTGCACAAGAGTGTATATTGGAATGGCAAACAATGTTGCCTAAGGAAGTTTTCATTTTCTTTGGACGAAAAAACCATTTTCCATTTTTTGAGTGCCCGAAAGGAGGTTTTTTTGTGAAGGAACTACCAAATAATTGTTGCAAAATTGGACCAAATCATTTTTATAAAATACTAGACCATATTTAATGAAGAATTGACAAAATGGTTGGGTGTAAAATGTTTTGATCCACCTCTCGTGAAAAAGACAAATTTCCGCCGATTCAGATGGAAGCGAGTCAAATTTGAACTGCAGCTGCCTCATAGTTTGCTATTTATTTTTTACAAAAATCATTTCTAGGTACATAAGTATCTATTTAATCAGAGAAACACCAAAAGTTTTCCAAGATTCAACCACTAGCTAGGAACGGTCAAGCCCGCCGTTTTGACCGCATTTTGAAACGGGCATAAAAAATTCAAAAAAAAATCAAAAAATTGGGAAACCTTCGCATTGTGTCATTATATGTGGCCAAGTTCCCAGGAAAAATAACAAACTTGTAATACGGCAATTATTTTAAAAAAGTGTTCTCAAAAACGAGATATCATCTGTGAAGATCAATGGCTTTCAAGCCAAATGATCAATCTTATGGCCACATTCGTGGCATAGTTTGTTCAGATGATCTCATATTGTGCACAAGGGTGCATATTGGAATGGCAAACAATGTTGACTAAGGAAGTTTTCATTTTCTTTGGACGAAAAAACCATTTTTCATTTGCGGAGTACCCGAAAGGAGGTTTTTTTGTGAAGGAACTACCAAATAATTGTTGCAAAATTGGACCAAATCAATTTTCTAAAATACTAGGACATATTTAATGCACAATTGACAAAATGGTTGGGTGTCGAAATTATTGATCCACCTCTGGTGAAAAAGACAAATTCCCGTCGATTCAGTTGGAAGCGGGTCAAATTTGAACTGCAGCTGCGTCATAGTTTGCTCTTTATTTTTTCAAAAATCATTTCTAGGTAAATAAGTATCTATTTAATCAGAAATACATGGTTTGATGGAGAGACATCGAGGTTTGGACGGTGGCCGAGGGCCCGAACTCTAGAGCGCGTAAGCTCGCATGCCCGCCGCGTGGTCACCGCGTGACCGTGGCGTTGCCATGTGTTCTGGGTGGCCTAGACATGTCTAGTGGGTTGAGCACTCCCCATGTAGGTGCTAGGAAAAAAATTACAACATAAGATTCTCACGAGGAGACCGATCAGTGCTCAAACATGAATTAGCAGGCAAGTGTTTGATTAGCGGTACAGGAAATGTACATGGCTAATGGGCGTGAGTTTTGGCTGAGGATGATCAGTTACTAAGAAGACTGTCTTCACAAATTTTCAGCTCAAAAGGAGGAGCCTAGCTGGTACTTGCTTTGCAAACCACCACACTGGACATAAATACGAATGTTGAAGCTCGGCTCAAAATAATGAATGGATTGAGCTGGCATTTGGTGGAGGATGGTTATTTGGGCATAGGAAAGCATTGTAGAAAATGGATACTATTTGGACATGCCAAAGTGGTACTTCCTTCACAAACTGTTACTCTGAACAGAATAGGAAAAAGAATATTTTTGAATTATTTTTGAACTAGGCAAGGAAGGTTTTTACATATTTGACGAAGATATGACCCAAAGAATTTATGAGATTTTTTTCGGAATTTTGGGAATGACAGAAATATAGGTTGCTTCACAACCTAGGGCAAAAACTGCCACATGGACATGCCACATAGGCAAAACTGATGAGGTGGCGCCTAGTCATAGCAATAAGTACCAATGCATCCACGTTCACAACCTCATGACTATTTATATTGGTCGTAATCAGGTAGAAATAAGGCCATTGGCGCCTCTTGTCTACTTTGTGACCATTTGGTGTAAGCAATTTTAGGGTTTGAGCCCTTCCAAGCGAAATGGCCGTGAATTTACGACCAATTCAGCTGGGGTCACTAAGAGAAGGTCATAAGTTGACATATTTCTTGTAGTGACCATGAATCTAGGACATGGTTCAAACAGGAAAGGAGTGGGGGAAAGTAGTGGGAAAAGTTGTATATAGCATGAATCTAGGACGTGGTTCAAAGAGGAAATGAAGGGTGAAAGTTGTATAGCATGAATATAGGACGTGGTTCAAAGAGGAAAGGAATGGAGGAAAGTAGTGGGGAAAGTTGTATCGCATAAATCTAGGACATGGTTCAAAGAGGAAAGGAAGGGGCGAAAGTACTAGTTCAAAAAGGAAAGGAAGGGACAAGGCTGTAGAGTTTGAGCAGGACTAGATTTGTTGCGCTCACATAGGGAAAGGTGTCTAAAGATAACAAAACTGGGACCAACACAAATATTCTCCTTTGTTGTTTGTTCTTTGTTGCAACAGACTGTGCATGACCACAGGATAGGTGCACATCATGCTGGTGCGTCCACTGTCCCATGCAAATCATTAGCTGATGTTAATCTAAGGCCCTGTTTGGTTAAAAACTCCCTAGTCCCTACCTGCTTGGTTCCAGGGACTAAACATGGACTAGAGGTTATTAAATGACATGCTAAAATACCATGTTACCCCTAGTAATGAACTAATAGAGACAAGGTGCGATGCGTGGCAGGGGCAATTGTTGGAAAAGGTCCCAAAAAGACTCCCTCCGGGTCTTCTTTCTTTAGTCCCAAATGCCCACTTTTAGTCCCTAAAAGTCCCTCCTGTTTGGTTTAGATGGGACCGACACGGAGTTTTTTTAGTCCCTACACCAAAATGTCCTTGTAAACAAACACCCTCTAATAATGCCGCTGGAAAATTGATGCAATGCCACAGTTAAAAGCAAATTACATGTTTATCGAATTTTATTGTTAATATAATCTCTATGTTAATATTAATCAGTGCCACCGTTTGAGAAATGCTACTGTCTTGCTTTCTTTCCCATTTAGATAAGGTAGATGCTTCTTTTTGTTGGCTTCTGTGTCATCCACCGTTATTGACTACTAATTGTTTCCTTTGCACCTCTGTGTAAACAGGGTTATCTACTTCACCTCGTTGCCATTGTGACCTTTTGTTGCACTGCACAAAACACTTTTGTTTTAAGAGTGTTTTGTGCAGTTCAACCAAAATTTCACACCGACAATGTTGCTTGATTGCTTGATCTTAGTGGAACTGCACAAGAGGAGATCTTACTTATTATCCGTTAAGGCGAATTTGGTTCAGATCTTCTTCTTGTGAGTTGTTTGAATTCTGCATCATGAGAGGTCAGTACTAGCCTTCTTTCACATGATTCTGCAGTGTGCTTTCATATGTTGTGCTACTTGTACGATAATGTTGCTTGATTTTAGTGAACTGCACAAATGGAGACAAGACTTCCAATATGTATGTGCACCGTAATATCCCATTGAGGTAAGATAAGGATATTTCACAACTGTTGGCCTGTATTTTGCCACTTTCATCAGAAAATTAAGTTTAGTACTATACTTGTGCTCCCTAATTGACATGCCAAATCTTACATTGAAGGCGAAGCTTGTCTGTTATTGAACCAAGTGATGAAGGGGAAGAACAAGCGGAAGAAAAACAAAAATCAACTCCCGGTGCTGTAATGAAGCACTGGAACTGTGATGACACAAGTAATGATATAGTTTTGCATCTTAATTAATTGCTATGGCTGGAACGAGCAATTGTATTGCCACTGATTTGATGCCACTCTTAATGTAATATGTAATTATCTCTACTTGTCCAAACAGGGATCTTCTTTGAAGATACCATATATTTTAGTGGAACTCCACAAGAAGATGTTGGAAACATTAAACTAATCGAGGAGTATATAGTAAGCATGGCCACCACCGTAGATAGCAACAGATGGTTCCGGAGAAGTGCTTCATCTGTATGATCTACACAATAAGCCTCCTGACAAAGGTTGGTTCTCGCCCACTGAATTCATCCATATGATTGAGCTTTGTCATCTCTATTGGTGTTGTGCTATTGTTTAGATATTGTCATGAAAAAGTGGTATTGTCCTTGAGAAGCGCTTCATATGTGTTGTTTTAAATATTTCCTTTCCTTTTTTTCGAGCAAACAGGGATGCTAGCATTTAGTAGTCCTCTTGTCTTTGCACAACAGGATCATCTTCCTTTGAAGAAGAATATGGAGTACGTGAAGTGACTAGTTCCGATTATGCCAGGATGAAGAAGCCCTGTCTATCTTCTCATCAGAAGGAGCAGTTGAAGGATGGTTACATTACTCCCCACAAGACCAAACTAACTTCAGCTCAGAAGGACTGACAAATCTCCATTTTTTGCTGTGATCCGCGAGTACAATGTTGTTCTAGGATTCTTTCTGGTGAGTTCCATTTTTCTAAAAGTGTGCTCTACATGGACCATGTATGTGCCTGTTGAAACTATCAATTCATAGTACATTTTGCTTTATACTAATCACTTTTTTGTATTTGTGCAAACAGGGGTGCTCAGCTTGATTTCAGTGGGAACTGCAGAAAATGTTCATGAATACATCGAATCATTCATTTTCACCACAAGAAAGGAGGTGTCGATAAGTTCAAGGCGTTGCAACATATAAGGGCGAAATCATACAAGCTACGCACGAATTTGGTTGATTTTGGTGGAACTGCACAAAAAGAACAGCTGGTTTATTTAGCACGAGGCGCCATGTCAATGTCTGAACTGATGGCAAACCCTGACCATTCCACAATCGTAGGCATTTGATATTTTGGAATGGGACAACCTTGTCAAATTTTGCTCATTGATTTTACCAAGGCATGTGTTTGATATTTTCGAATGGGACGCCCTTTGCTGTCAGCAGCCTTGATCAATTTTTTCTTTACTCTTTAGTTGTGAAGTAAATATTGCCTCTGACATGTGAGTCGCTGAGATGCATAATCATCGGTTATTTTGAATGTTCTCTATGAATTGCCAGGCCTGTGTGTTTGATTGCAATGTACAGAAACACTAAAAAGCTGCTCAAACTCTTTGTACTCCTTATGTTCCTTTTTACTTCACACATTGTGAAAGTGCATACTTTTTTGTGTAAGATTGGTCAAAGTAGAGATACTTTGACTGCAGACAAAACTTGTATGCAGACTAGAAAGGACCGGAGGGAGTACATGTGAAACTGCTGCAAACGAGGTGATCACCCTAGGAATAATGCTAGTATGTATTGTTTTGCATGTTCATCCAATGCCAGTGATACAGGAATTCGAACTAATCGAAATAAATTCATTCATACACGGTCAAATTTCATATAAACATGCCGGATTTCATTACATTTCATACATTCTTCAACTAAAAAGGGGTGCGCTGGAGGTATAATTAATTAACCGAAGCTACCCACCTGTGTCCTGCTGAGCCGAACAGAATCTTCAGTGACTTAACTATAGGTGCAGTTGCGTAACTGACATGTGGCCTGTTGGGCCCATGTGTCAGTCAGCCAACTGCACCAGCAGTTAAGTAGAAGCAGCGTTCTTCTCCAGCGCAGCTCTCCGACTCCACGTCGCCGCCAAGAAGCTAACCGGCCATCAATGGTCAACCCGCCTAGCTTGGCTTCAACCGGAGGGTAGCAACGGTGGCCTTACTTGGACCCGAACGGCGGCGACCTACCGTGTTCTACTCTTCCTTGTTTTCTGTGTGGCGCGGCCTCGTTGGCAGCGGGGCGGGGCCTCGGCGGAGCCGGCGATGTCCTCTGTCTCGTTGCTGGCGGGCGGCGCCTTAGCGGAGCGGTGGAAATCCTCCCGTGTTGCTGGCAGGGTGGGGCCTCGACTGAGCCGGCGATGTCCTCTGCCTCGTTGTTGGCGGGGCGGGGCCTCGGCGGAGCCGGCGGTGTCCTCTGCCTTGTTGTTGGCGCCGCGAGGCCTCGGCAGAGCAGGGCCTCGTCGACGCCAGCGGAGCGGGGACTCGTCGGAGCCGGCATTGTCCTCTGCCTCGTCCTCGGTCTCGCCAAATAGCGCCTCGCCCACTTCAACGCCCTCTTTGCTAGCCTCTTTGTAGGCGGCCGCAGCCTCCTCCACCCGCATGCGGTACCGCCAGCGCTCGAGGCGACCCTTGCGGGCGGAGCGGTACGAGTCGAGTAGCGCCTCCTGCTCCACCTGCTCCGCGGCGATCTGCTCCTCTGCCTGCAGGTGCTCTTGGAGGAGATGGTGGTTGTAGGCGGCGTCAGCCTGCGCCTCCCGGAACTGCTCCTCACGCATCTACCTCACACTATCCATATATTGGGCACGGGCCTCGCCGATGGTCATGATGCAATGCACCGGCGAGGATGGCGCGGAGGAGGGGGTTGGCGCCGGATCGTCGACTACCATGTTCTCCATTCGGACGTCGTCGTCCTCCTGCTGCCTATCGGCCAGCTGGTCGGCAGCAATGGCTGCCATCTCCTTGTGGTCCGTCGTCCGCCCATCCCGAAGAGCGCTGGAGCGCGAGGAAGCCATGGTGGGCAGTAGTGGTATGGACAGGAGAAAGGGAACGGATGCAGATGACTGCGGCTATGGCCGGCGCAGCAGTTTATATAGCAATGGTGGGCCGGCGGAGGGACGGACGTGTGGCGTCGGATTAGCCGCCTCGGCAACCGCATATCATTAATGTAGGCGGCAGATGGACGGAAGGACAGCACTTGTGTCGTTTGAAGGCGGAGCAATCGCCTGCACCGGGAAGCGGGGCGGGCGGCGCTGACAGTTTTGGGCGAAAAGCGCGCGCGGGCGAGGAGATGACTTTACTTGGAGAGGATGACAATGGGGACCCACCAGGTCCATAGCCTCACGTACACAAGTGCCTCCTTATATATATATATATATATATATATATATATATATATATATATATATATATATATATATATACTATAATTTATTTTGGTTCCTCCTGGTTTCCTGACATCACGGTCCCACATCATTGTCAACCTATGTAATAGTCAATAAACGAGAGAATTGCACAAGAAGCGGTCGACAGCTGGGACCAAGCAGCTCGAGCAGTATTTGTGTTTTTGAAGTGTGAGCACTGTAGAGTTTTTCGATATTTAGCCCAGATATTAATTTTTCTCCTTTTTTTCGAGAATCCTTAATTTTTCTCCTCTGAACAACAACGAAAACATCGCTGTAGGTATTAACTGGGCGGGCTATGGCCCGTCTAGCCCAGGCCAGATATCCAGCCCAGATATTAATTTTTGGGGTTAATTAGATAAATGCCACTCCAATTATGGTGATTCATAAAAATGCCACTGCAATTTCCAGACTTTGAAAAATGCCACTGCAATTTTTGCAAACTTTGAAAAACCCCACTGCAGACTTCGAAAAATGCCACTAGAAATGGTATGAAATGGCATATTTCAAAGTTTGAAAATGGCAGTGGCATTTCTCGGAATCGCCAAGTTTGGAGTGGCATTTGTCAAATTAACCCATTTTTTCAAGCTGAAAATGGCTAGCCCAGCTATACTTTTTTTAGGAATACCCAGGCAAGGTCAAGTTGTTATTCTCCGCCCCGCTGGGCTGCAAATCTTTCCTAGGAGGGATGCATTAGGCTTAACAAGAAAATGGGCTTTAAGAAATAATAAATAGGATGTAATTAAAAAACTGGCAGTAACTATAAAAAAATGCACCAAACACGTGATTACTTTATAAAATATTATTTTTGGATATTGAAAATTTTAATTTCATTAATTGTTGCGAGCGCAATATTTTGTTGGATTTTTACGTAATATAAATTTATATTGAAATTGTATTTAATCTGACTAGAAATTTTGGGATAAAAATATTTCGGATCCCATCAAAATCTTCGCACGCAAGGAAGTGGGTCTGGAAAAAAATGATTCGCCCCCCGACTGCTGGGACCCACCAGCTACACCTTCGCACGCAAGGAAGTGCGCTCGGGCAAAAAAAACGATTCGCCCCCTGACTGCTGGGACCCAGCAGCTACACCTTCGCACGCAAGGAAGTGCGTCCGAGCAAAAAAACAAAACAATTCGCCCCCCTGACTGCTGGAACCCACCAGCTACATCTTCGCAGGCAAGGAAGTGTCTGACGGTCGGGACCCACCTGGTCGAAGCGTATGTAGCATTGTCATTCTGGTCGCGAACGTGTACGTACATACTGGTCGATGTAGAGGCGCGCACGTGTCGTAGTAGAGGCGCGCACGTAGCATGTACACGTATGTACAATGGCTAGGGTGCAAGAAAGAAAATACGGCCACGTATGTGTACATACGGGCGGGGTCTCGAACGCCTACTCGCGCATACGTACGGCCAGGGCTCGTGTACATGGCTGGGTCGGAATGGAGAAACAACGTCGTTGGTAACAGAACGTGTGGGAGCCAACCGGCTGGGTCGGAACGGAATGCGTGCTCCTGTTCATCGGGAGGGCTTGGACGGAACAGGCGATGGAAATGAGGCCTGGCGTACCGCAAAACGGAGGAAACAGACCTCCTACGTTCAGAACGGGGTCCTGTTGATCGGGAGGGGTCTGGCGTACCGCAAAACGGAGGAAACGGACTACCTACGGTCGAAACGGAGGTCCTGTTGATCGGGAGGGGTGTGGCGTACAGCAAAACGGACGAAACGGACCTCCTACGGTCGAAACGGGGGTCCTGTTGATCAGGAAGGGTGTGGCGTACTGCAAAACGGACGAAACGGACCTCCTACGGTCGAAACGGGGGTCCTATTCATCAGGAGGGGTGTGGCGTACCGCAAAACGGGACTCCACGGGATACTGTTCATCTCCACTGTCGGCCTCCTCCAGCCTCCACGGGCTACCATCGACCTCCTCCAGCCTCCATCGCGTGCTACTCCACCGGCTACTGTTCAACCACCTCTCCACGGGCACCCCTCCACCGTCTACTGTTCATCCAGCCCTCCATACCACGGGGTCTTGCTCAACCACCCCTCCACGGGCACCCCTCCACCGTCTACTGTTCATCCAGCCCTCCACCACACCACGGGGTCCTGTTCATCCAGAGGCAAAGCCACCGCTCACTGTTCATCCAACCCCCCTCCCCCGCAACGCTCACTGTTCATCCCAGACGTAGCATCGATCGGCTTCAGTTAGCAGAAGTAGCGAAGCAATCGCACGATCGGGTTCAGTTAACAGCCATCGATCGATCGCTCGGGTTCAGTAACGCATAGCCTGCAGTGCAATCACTCGGGTTCAGTTAGAGCCCAACGCCTCGCTCGGGTTCAGTTAGAGCCAACGCCTCGCACACACGCGCGTACGTGTACGAGAGAAACGCGCATCGCTCGGCCCCCGACCTCCCACCGTAACCGGGAACTCCCCGAAATTTTCCTCGCCCTTGCTTCTACCATGTTTTTTTCCATCATGGACGGCCCAAAGAATGTCATGCAGCTGCGTCTCCGGCCCGCCCAGGACGAAAAGCCCATTCTCTGTCATGATTTTTTGTCATAGAAGTAGGAGCCCACCACATCTATGATGATACCGGGTTTTGTCACAATTATCGTCATAGAAGTGTCATATGTATGACAGAAAAAATTCCGTTCGGCCCAAAATGTCATGGATGTGTCTTTTTTTGTAGTGCAAGAAGGATTCGTGCAACAAGGACAAGCGTGCCTGGCACTCGGCCTGGATGGAGAAACTCGACAAAGCTCACGTCGTGTACGCGGCCAAGGAGGCGTACATGAGCTACGACATGTACAGGCGGATCCTTGACATGAGGAAGTCCCTCCTTCCACAAAATGGCCAGGGATCCAGCCAGAAGCACATCAATGGCAAGCGTCATCGCAACAATAAGTAGATGATTAGATCCTCGTTTCTCCTACTTTAGTGTGCATGTAATTGCTTTCTTTGGTGTGTGGAAATGTTATGTGTGTAGTCACTTGTGTAATTGTATGCTTAATTTGGTTATGCAATGATGTCTTAATAAGTATATATGTTGATGTTGTAGATAGAGCATAGATGTTGTGCGGACAAAGAAAATCACATCGCACACGGACTAAACAATGGAACCCGTCGGTGATGTTTTCATCAATCACTCACAATTGTATACCAGCAATCGTTTGCTCACAACACACACGGCTTGTTAGCAGTAATCATCTGTGTTGTTATCGGTCTTCGCACACATCTTCGATTACAGACCTGTTTGCCTCGTATCACACACATCTTGTTCATTTGAACCGTTTCTGTTCTCATGTCTCAACGCAAACAGTTCATCCGAGTGAACTGCATGCCATATATCGCACACACACCTTTGATCTGGCTGGCCATTTCTTTTGTCTTGCCTAATCACAAATAGTTCATCTGAGTGAACCGTATGTTGTGTATCACACACGCCTTCATCTGGCTGCCTGTTTCTTTTGTTCCACCTCATCGCAAACAGTTCATTGAACTGAACCGTATGCCCTTCATCGCACACACAAATAAAACCAGAACCGTGTTTGATGCATCCGTCATCGCAAACGTTTTATACATTTCTGACGGTTTTCATACAGCACCGTTTGCGATTATTGCATCGCACACAGTTTCTTGAAGGGTCTCTTATCATAGTGTCGCGTTAGAAGCATCCTGCAGTAGTGGTCACAGAATAGCGCATAAACTGGGGTTTAAGCTTCTGTCACTCTCGCAACCCATCATCTAATTGCTACTCCACAATGCATTCCCTTAGGCCCAAATATGGTGAAGTGTCATGTATTCGACGTTCACATGACACCACTAAGTGAATCACAACATACATACTATCAAAATATCAAACACATATCAAGTTCACATGATTACTTGCAACATGATTTCTCATGTGATCTCAAGAAAAAAATAACTACTCACAAATGATAAACATGCTCATGTTCAGAGGAGTATTAAATAGCTTATTGGATCTGAACATATAATCCTCCACCAAATAAACCATATTGTAATCAACTACAAGATGTAATCAACACTACTAGTCACCCACAAGCACCAATCTATAGTTCCGGTACCAAGATTGAACACAAGAGATGAACTAGGGTTTGAGATGAGATGGCGCTGTTGAAGATGTTGATGGAGATTGCCCTCCCCAAGATGGGAGAGTTGTTGGTGATGATGAGGACGATGATTTCCCCCTCCGGGAGGGAATTCCCCCCGGCGGAATCGCTCCATCGGAGGGCAAAGGTGCTCCTGCCCAAGTTCCGCCTCAAGGCGGCGGCGCTTCGTCCCGAAAGTCCCCCTCTTATTTTTTCTAGGTCAAAATGACCTATATACCAGAAGATGGGTACCGGAGGTGGGCCTGGGTGAGCACAACCCACCAGGGCGCACCTAGGCTCCCTGGCACGCCCAGGTGGGTTGTGCCCACCTGGTGGACCCCCTTGATGACCCACAAGTATAGGGGATCTATCTAGTCCTTTCGATAAGTAAGAGTGTCAAACCCAACGAGGAGCAGAACGAAATGATAAGCGGTTTTCAGTAAGGTATTCTCTGCAAGCACTGAAATTATAGGTAACAGATAGTTTTGTGATAATGTAATTTGTAACAGGTAACAAGTAATGAAAGTAAATAAGGTGCAGCAAGATGGCCCAATCCTTTTTGTAGCAAAGGACAAGCCTGGACAAACTCTTATATATAGAAAACGCTCCAAAAGGACACATGGGAATTATCGTCGAGCTAGTTTTGATCACGCTCATATGATTCGCGTTCGTTACTTTGATAATTTGGTATGTGGGTGGACCGGTGCTTGGGTACTGCCCTTTCTTGGACAAGCATCCCACTTATGATTAACCCCTATTGCAAGCATCCGCAACTACAAAAGAGGTATTAAGGTAAACCTAACAATAGCATGAAACATATGGATCCTAATCAGCCCCTTAGGAAGCAACGCATAAACAAGGGTTTAAGCTTCTGTCACTCTAGCAACCCATCATTTACTTATTACTTCCCAATGCCTTCCTCTAGGCCCAAACAATGGTGAAGTTTCATGTAGTCGACGTTCACATAAAACCACTGCAGGAGAGACAACATACATCTCATCAAAATATCGAACAAATACCAAATTCACATGACTACTTGTAGCAAGACTTGTCCCATGTCCTCAGGAACAAACGTAACTACTCAAAAATCGTATTCATGTTCATAATCAGAGGTATATTAATATGCATAAAGGATCTGAACATATGAGCTTCCACCAAATAAACCAACTAGCATCGACTACAAGGAGTAATCAACTCTACTAGCAACCCACAGGTACCAATTTGAGGTTTTGGGACAAAGATTGGATACAATAGATGAACTAGGGTTTTAGGGGAGATGGTGCTGGTGAATATGTTGATGGAGATTGACCCCCTCCCAAGGAGAGGATCGTTGGTGATGACGATGGCGATGATTTCCCCCTCCCAGAGGGATGTTTCCCCGGCAGAACAGCTCCGCCGGAGCCCTAGATTGGTTCCGCCAAGGTTCCTCCTCGTGGCGGTTGTGTTTCTTCCCGAAAGCTTGCTTATGATATTTCTCAGGGTAAAAGACTTCATATAGCAGAAGATGGGCACCTGTGGCCTGCCAGGGGGCCCACGAGGAAGGGGGGCGCCCCCCCCCCCCCCCACCCTCGTGGATGGTGGGTGGCCCCCCTCTGGCACATTCTTTGCTCAATATTTTTTATTAATTCCAAAAATAACTTCCGTGGAGTTTAAGGACTTTTGGAGTTGTGTAGAATAGGTCTCTAATATTTGCTCCTTTTCCGGCCCAGAATTCCTGCTGTCGGCATTCTCCCTCTTCATGTAAACCTTGTAAAATAAGAGAGAATAGGCATAAGTATTGTGACATAACGTGTAATAACATCCCATAATGCAATAAATATCGATATACAAGCATGATGCAAAATGGACGTATCTACTCCCCCAAGCTTAGACCTCGCTTGTCCTCAAGCGGAAGCCGATAATGATAATTATGTCCACATGTTTAGAGATAAGGTGTCGATAAAATAAAATATAGACATGAGGGCATCATGATCATTCTTATAACAGCAACATATATGGATATTGTCATATGATTTCTTATGCCCAAGTAATAATATATTCACAATGTCAAGTATGAATTAGAAACTTCATTGAGAACCAACAAACTATAATCTCAGTCATTGAAGCAATTGCAATTTATCATAACATCAGAAAGAGTCAATATAAGAGCTTTCACAATTGCTAACACTCACGCAATACTTATGGTTATGGAGTTTTAATCGGACACAGAGAAAGATAGGGGCTTATAGTGTTGCCTCTCAACCTTTTACCTCATGGGTAATGTCAACAATAATAATTCATGCTAACTTACATCCAATTGGATATATATAGGGATTGACTATTCGTCACCCTGGGTGAGGAATAGTTATTCTTCACCCCCCCCCCCTCTATTTTACCACCTATGCACTGTAATTTTACGTTCCGTAAGTTTTGTCTTATTTTTGACGTAAAAAGAGACCGTAAGAAAATATATAATCATTGTAAAAAATATTTTATGTTATGTAAAATTACAAACGTAAAAACATAGTGTAAAATATACATAAACTCCAAAATTTCTTGTCTTATGACCTACATTTGTATTTTCTTATACCAAAATTTACGTAGTGAATCAATAGGAATATAACTATTTGAATTCCAAATGTAATTTAATTATGAAGTGATCGTAAGATTACCTCAGGTGAAGAATTACATATTCTGCACCCTAGGTGATGAATAGCATCAATATATATATATATATATATATATATATATATATATATATATATATATATATATATATATATATATCAGGATCTTTCCAACACAAGGTGCTTGCCAAAGGATAAAATGCAAAAAGGAAAGGTGAAGATCAGCATGACTCTTGCAAAAGGTATAAGACAAAAGTAAAAGATAGGCCCTTCGCAGAGGGAAGCAGAAGTTGTCATGTGCTTTTATGGTTGGATGCACGAAATCTTAATGCAAAAGAACGTCACTTTATATTTCCACTTGTGATATGGACCTTTATTATGCAGTCCTCCACTTTTAGTGCTTCCATATCACAAGATCGTATAAAGCTTATTTTCTCCACACTAATAAATCATACATATAGAGAGAGCAATTTATTGCATGCAACATAAAAACTTACTTGAAGGATCTTCCTCAATCCATAGGTAGATGTGGTTGACACTCATGGCTAGCATGAGAGGGAAAGGCAAGCTCAACATGTTGGATGATCCATGACAATATACTTTATTTCGGATATAAGAAAACATAACCCATCACGTTGTCTTCCTTGTCCAACATCAACTCTTTAGCATGTCATATTTTAATGAGTGCTCACAATCATAAAAGATGTCCAAGATAGTATATTTATATGTGAAAACCTCTCTTTCTTTATTACTTCCTATTAATTGCAATGATGACCAAAACTATGTTTGTCAACTCTCAACAACCTTTATTCATCATACTCTTTATATGTGAAGCCATTACTCTCCATAAGATCAATGTGATCTCTTTACTTCTTTTTATTCTTTTTCTTTTCTCTCAAGATCATGCCAAGATAATCAAGCCCTTGACTCAACACTAATCTTTATTATATATATAGCTCACGGACTCGATTACATAGAAGGATCATAAAGCAAAACTCAAAACTAAATCATACTAAAACTTTATTCTAATAGATGAAGATATCACTAAAAGGATCGAACTAAGAAAAACGGTAAAGCTAGGAGTGTGATGGTGATATGATAACGGGGAACCTCCTCCAAGCTTCGTAGTTGCCAAGGGGAGTGCCCATACCCATGTGATTATGTCTCCTTCTTCGGAGGTGGTGATGTGATATTCTTGGCGATGATGCCCCTCAGGATACGATTCTCCTCCTTGAGCTTATTGACTTGCTGCTTGAGATCCATTATTTCCATACGGATCTTACCCGTGACTGTTAAAGCTCCTTTCACCCATGGATGTTGCATAGCTGCAGGAGAACAAGTAACACTCTTTTTCATATCTTCATAAGAGAGAAATTTAACATTGGAAGGGATGACCGAGGTTGGAATGGCTGAGCTCTGTAGATCCTCCATCATGAATCTGGCTCAGAAACGTGAAGTAACTTCTTGATCCTCCTCCATGGCATCTATCCTTTTCAAGTAGGCCTCCATCTCTTCCTCCGTTGATGGCCCAAAGTGGTCAGCATCACTGTTTGATCTTGGTCCCGGTGTCGGATTAGACACCCGGCTCTCCCCGACTGACTCTTGAGAAGACATCTTGCTCTAATCTGCGGCAAAAAAAGCTCGAAACAAAAACAGAGGATATTTGCATGGTACGGTGGTCAAAATCTTCGGGAGATTATATAATGAATTTTTCCTGACCAAAAGAAGTATCGTGCAAGAAAACGGAGTCCGGAGGGCACACGAGGTGCCCACGAGGCAGGGGCGTGCCCAGGGGGTAGGGCGCACCCTCCACCCTCGTGGACGCCTCGTGTCCTTCCCGGACTACTTATTATTTTCCTATTTTTCTAAATATTCCAAAACAGAGAAAACTTGCCATTAGAACTGTTTTGGAGTCGGTTTACTTATCGTACCACATACCGGAGTCTGAAACGTTACGTAAAGTGTCCCTTATGTATTCCTCCGGGGTTACGGTTTCAATAACATTACTTTCAACATTTATAGGATTATCTAAGATATAATGTTTGATTCTTCGACCGTTCACCACCTTTGTATTTGTGCCTTCGAAGTTGTTGATTTTTATGGCACCAAAACGATAGACCTCCTTGATAACGTAAGGACCTTCCCATTTAGAGAGAAGTTTTCCTGCAAAAAATCTTAAACGAGAGTTGAATAGCAACACATAATCACCTACATTAAACTCACGCTTTTGTATCCTTTTGTCATGCCATCTTTTAACTTTTTCTTTAAACAGTTTGGCATTCTCATAGGCCTGGGTTCTCCATTCATCAAGTGAGCTAATGTCAAATAACCTCTTCTTACCAGCAAGTTTGAAATCATAATTGAGCTCTTTAATGGCCCAATATGCCTTATGTTCTAGTTCGAGAGGTAAGTGACATGCTTTTTCATAAACCATTTTATACGGAGACATACCCATATGATTTTTATATGCAGTTCTATAGGCCCATAATGCATCATCATGTTTCTTGGACCAATTCTTTCTAGATCTATTAACAGTCTTTTGCAAAATTAATTTGAGCTCTCTATTACGCAATTCTACTTGACCACTAGACTGTGGGTGATATGGGGATGCAATTCTATGATTAACATCATACTTAGCAAGCATTTTACGAAGAGCACCATGAATAAAATGTGAACCACCATCAGTCATTAAATATCTAGGGATTCGAAACCTCGGAAAAATAACTTCTTTAAGCATCTTAATAGAGGTGTTATGATCAGCACTACTAGTTGTAATAGCTTCTACCCACTTAGTAACGTAATCAACAGCAACTAAAATATGTGTATACCCATTAGAGTAAGGAAACAGTCCCATATAATAAAAGCCACAAACATCAAATGGTCCAATAACGAGTGAATAATTCATAGCCATTTCTTGACGTATGCTAATATTACCAATTCTTTGACATTCATCACAAGATAAGACAAACTTACGAGCATCTTTGAAGAGAGTAGGCCAATAAAAACTGGATTGCGATACCTTATGTGCAGTTCTATCTCCAGCGTGGTGTCCTCCATAAGCTTCGGAGTGACACTTGCGTAGGATATGTTCCTGTTCATGCTCAGGTATACAACGTCTAATAACACCATCTACTCCTTCTTTATAAAGGTGTGGGTCATCCCAAAATTAATGTCTTAAATCATAGAAAAACTTTTTCTTTTACTGGTATGTGAAACTAGGTGGTATAAATTTAGCAACAATATAATTAGCACAATCAGCATAACATAGAGCAGTGCGAGAAGCATTTATGACAGCTAATTGTTCATCTGGGAAGCTATCATCAATAGGTAGTGGGTCATCAAGAACATTATCTAACCTAGACAAGTTGTCGCAACGGGGTTCTCAGCTCCCTTTCTATCAATAATATGCAAATCAAATTCTTGTAGCAAGAGAACCCATCTAATGAGTCTAGGTTTAGCATCTTTCTTTTCCATAAGGTATTTAATAGCAGTGTGATCGGTGTGAATAGTTACTTTAGAATCAACATTATAAGGTCTGAACTTATCACAAGCAAATACAATTGCTAAAAATTCTTTTTCAGTAGTAGCATAATTTCTCTGGGCATTGTCTAGAGTTTTCCTAGCATATTGGATAACATTTAATTTCTTATCAACTCTTTGTCCTAGAACAGCACCTACAGCATAATTGCTAGCATCACACATAATTTCAAAGGGTAAATTCCAATCAGGTGGCTGAACAATAGGTGCAGAAATCAAAGCTTTCTTAAGTATTTCAAATGCTTCTACACAATCATCATCAAAGACAAAAGGAATATCTTTTTGTAAGAGATTAGTCAGAGGCCTATAGATTTTAGAGAAGTCCTTAATGAACCTCCTATAAAAACCGGCATGACCAAGGAAACTTCTTATACCTTTAATGTCCTTGGGACACGGCATCTTTTCAATAGCATCAACTTTAGCTTTGTCAACCTCAATACCTCTTTCAGAAATTTTATGCTCCAAGACAATACCTTCATTAACCATAAAGTGGCACTTCTCCCAATTCAAGACAAGGTTAGTTTCTTCACATCTCTGCAAAACTCGATCAAGGTTGCTTAAGCAATCATCAAAAGAAGTTCCATATACGGAGAAATCATCCATGAAAACCTCGACAATCTTTTCACAAAAATCAGAGAATATAGCCATCATGCATCTCTGAAAGGTAGCAGGTGCATTGCATAAACCAAAAGGCATACGTCTATAAGCAAAGGTACCGAAAGGGCAAGTAAAAGTGGTCTTCTCTTAATTCTCTTTTGACACAGGTATTTGAGAGAAACCAGAATAACCATCTAGAAAGCAAAAATGTGTATGTTTGGATAATATTTCTAGCATTTGATCAATAAAAGGTAAAGGGTAATGATCCTTTTTAGTAGCTTTATTTAATTTGCGGAAATCAATTACCATTCTATAACCTGTAATACTTCTTTGTAGGATCAATTCATCTTTATCATTAGGAACAACAGTAATACCTCCCTTCTTAGGGACACAATGGACAGGACTTACCCACTGAGTATCAGCAACGGGATAAATTATACCTGCCTCCAATTTTAAGATTTAACCGTCGTTGGTGATCAACAAATGGTTTAGCGTCTTTCCCCAATTTTATTTTGTGCTGGCATAAAGTGGGACTAATGCCCTTAAGATCATCAAGAGTATATCCAATAGCAGCACGGTGCTTCTTCAGAGTTTTCAATAATCTCTTTTCTTCATGCTCTGAAAGGTTAGCACTAATAATAACAGGATATATCTTTTTCTCATCAAGATAAGCATATTTAAGAGTATCAGGTAATGGCTTAAGCTCAAACACGGGATCACCCTTGGGTGGAGGAGGATCCCCTAGGATTTCAACAGGCAAGTTGTGTTTCAAAATAGGCCCCTGTTTAAAGAATACTTCATCTATTTCCCTTCTTTCATTCATAAACAAATCATTTTCATGGTCGAGCAAATATTGTTCTAAAGGATCATTAGGGAGGCACGGCAATAGAAGCAAGACCAATAATTTCATCTTTACTAGGTAATTCTTTATCATGGGGTTGTCTACAAAACTTAGCAAAATTAAACTCATGAGACATATCCCCCAAACCAATAGAAGGGTCTACAAAATATGATGGGACAAAAGTTGTCTTGTGGGGAACCAAGAACAAGAAAATCAGCAGGATATTTAACTTTCCCACACAAGACTTCAACATATCTAACAATCCCAACTGGTGAAATAGTGTCTCTATTGGAAAGCTTAATTGTAACATCAATTTCCTCTATCTCATCCGGTGCAATATCATGCATAATTTCTTTGTATAAGGAATGGGGTATTGCACTTGCACTAGCACCCATATCACATAAGCCATGATAACAATGATCTCCTATTTTAACAGAGACAACAGGCATGCCTACAACAGGTGTATGTTTATTTTTAGTATCAGGTCTAGCAATTCTAGCAGCTTCATCACAGAAGTAAATAACATGCCCATCAATATTATCAACCAAGATATCTTTAACCATAGCACCACTAGGTTCAACTTTAATTTGCTCAGGGGGTGTAGGTTTTCTAGTGTTACTCTTACGAACCACATTTGAAGCTTTAGCATGATCCTTTATTCTAACAGGGAAAGGTGGTCTCTCAATATAAGCAGTAGGAACAATAGGATCGACATTATAAGTGATAGTCTTTTCTTCAACTTTAATAGGTGCAACTACTTTTACTTCAATGGGAGGATTATATTTAAACCACTTCTCCTTAGGGAGGTCAACATGAGTAGCAAAGGATTCACAGAAAGAAGCTACTATCTCAGAGTCAAGTCCATATTTAGTGCTAAATTCACGGAAAACATCGGTATCCATAAAAGATTTAACACAATCAAACTTAGGTGTTATACCTGACTCCTTACCTTCATCGAGATCCCAATCTTCATAGTTGCATTTAATTCTTTCCAATAAATCCCATTTCAATTCAATAGTCTTCATCATAAAAGAACCAATACAGTAAGTATCGAGCATGGAGCGATTATTGAGAGAAAGCCGAGCATAAAATTTTTGAATAATAATTTCTATTGAGAGCTCATGATTGGGGCATGAATAACACATTAACTTAAGCCTCCCCCAAGCTTGAGCGATGCTTTCTCCTTCGTGAGGCCAAAAATTATATGTATAATTACGATCACGATGAACAAGATGCATAGGATAAAACTTCTGATGAAATTCCAATTTCAATCGGTTGTAGTTCCATGATCTCATATCAACACATAGACTAAACCATATCAATGCCTTTCCCTTCAAAGGTAAAGGGAAGACCTTCTTCTTGATAACATCCTCGGGCATACCTTCAAGCTTAAATAATCTACAAACTTCATCCACATAGATTAGGTGCAAATCGGGATGTAATGTTCCATCACCTGTGAAAGGATTAGCTAGCAGTTTCTTTATCATACCTGAAGGAATTTCAAAGTGAACATTTTCAATAGGTTCAGTAGGTTGAGGAGCAACTCTTTGCTCTATTTTCGGGGTGAAGATACCCCGAACAAGCCCCTCAAAGGATTATGTTCCATAGTAACAAGTGACAGTAAATTTCAGCACACTATATAAATTTTTCCTTACCAATTTCCACCTACCAATGGCGCTTCACTCCCCGACAACGGCGCCAGAAAAGAGTCTTGATGACCCACAAGTATAGAGGATCTATCGTAGTCCTTTCGATAAGTAAGAGTGTCGAACCCAACGAGGAGCAAAAGGAAATGATAAGCGGTTTTCAGTAAGGTATTCTCTGCAAACACTGAAATTATCGGTAACAGATAGTTTTGTGATAATGTAATTTGTAACAGGTAACAAGTAATGAAAGTAAATAAGGTGCAGCAAGATGGCCCAATCCTTTTTGTAGCAAAGGACAAGCCTGGACAAACTCTTATATATAGAAAACGCTCCAAAAGGACACATGGGAATTATCGTCGAGCTAGTTTTGATCACGCTCATATGATTCGCGTTCGTTACTTTGATAATTTGGTATGTGGGTGGACCGGTGCTTGGGTACTGCCCTTTCTTGGACAAGCATCCCACTTATGATTAACCCCTATTGCAAGCATCCGCAACTACAAAAGAAGTATTAAGGTAAACCTAACAATAGCATGAAACATATGGATCCAAATCAGCCCCTTAGGAAGCAACGCATAAACTAGGGTTTAAGCTTCTATCACTCTAGCAACCCATCTTCTACTTATTACTTCCCAATGCCTTCCTCTAGGCCCAAACAATGGTGAAGTGTCATGTAGTCGACGTTCACATAACACCACTAGAGGAGAGACAACATATATCTCATCAAAATATCGAACGAATACCAAATTCACATGAGTACTTTGTCACGACCGGTTTTCCAATAAAAATATTTATTGAGAAACCAATCTTTAGAATCCAGTTTGAGATAAAACCTCCTCACTGGCAGACAAACTTTTGATACAATAAGCCAGTAGCATAAATATATTACAGGGTTGAGCTGACGATGCTCAACAATTTATTACAAGCGTGCCAATAATTATACATAAAGGCGATTAATGACACAAGGGAGTGGTGGCATACAACTGACTCGCAAATAAGGTAGAGGTGGAGTAACACAGTGGGGTGGTTATGGGATTCTGAAACTAACATCCCATCGAGCGTCGAGGTGAAGCTCGATGAATTTACTAGGGTAGCGGAAGCGGATATGAAACAGTGACCAACTCCAAGGTTGCGCGAGACTGACTGGGACTCCTCTAGGCATTGGATTCGCTATCGAACTCTTCATCCATGAGATCACCTTCGTCAGCATCTGGCCAAATCAACAAGCCAGTGAGTACTTTGAAAGTACTCACAAGACAGTTCGGATGTAAGATATAACAAATGCCAACATGAAACACATGGATAAGTTAACCAGTACGATCAGACATAGAGGTGATAATGCTGGGTGCCAAACGAGTGTCTGAAAGACCCCTCGAGCGGAAAAATGCAGAATATTAATACTGGTGCCAAACGAGTGTCTGAAAGACTCCTCGAGCGGAAAATGCGGAATAATAATACTGGTGCCAAACGAGTGTCTGAAAGACTCCTCGAGCGGAAAATGCGGAATAATAATACTGGTGCCAAACGAGTGTCTGAAAGACTCCTCGAGCGGAAAATGCGGAATAATAAGGCCACAATCGGGCATCTGAGCGACACCACATAAAGGGCTTTTAAAAGAAATGCCACAGTCGGGCGTCTGAGCGACACCACATAAAGGGCTTTTAAAAGAAATGCCACAGTCGGGCGTCTGAGCGACACCACATAAAGGGCTTTTAAAAGAAATGCCACAGTCGGGCGTCTGAGCGACACCACATAAAGGGCTTTTAAAAGAAATGCCACAGTCGGGCGTCTGAGCGACACCACATAAAGGGCTTTTAAAAGAAATGCCACAGTCGGGCGTCTGAGCGACACAACATAAAGGGCTTTTAAAGGAAATGCCACAGTCGGGCGTCTGAGCGACACCACATAAAGGGCTTTTAAAAGATAATGAAATAATATATCATCATGAATATATTTAACTCATGGAGTATAACGGGTTAGTACATCCACAAAGATAAACATTTAACCGGTCTTAGTGCCCATGTGTCCCACCGGGTAATCTGTCACCAAACTGGCACATGATTGTTAGCAGGAAATTTGGAAACAGATAATATGATTTAAGGGTATAGAACTCTGCAGAGTTTGTACAAAAATTTCCCACAGTCGACGGATTTCAGCAGTCACTAGGACTAGTTCCGTTACGGTATTTCAGAAGAAAACACGGCAATCCAGTACACACCCATCCAACTCTTCGATGCCAGGAATCACCCTCAACATCGTCCAAGAAAAACTATTGAGACGGGGAGATCACAATCTCGAATAGCATGGGATCAAATTTATATACACGCGCTCTAAGGGGTGCCCCCCTCTCGGTCCCAACCGGAAACACCCATGCCCCCTGACCGGATGCCTGGCTTTAATCCAGGGCCATGGAACCAACATCCCGGCCTCTCCTTTTTGGTGTGTACCAAGAAAGCGGTTTGCGACTTACTAAACCATATCCCTTTCGGGGAAACATGTGGTAGTACAGGGAAAGGAAATGGATTTGAGCCCAACCGATATGGGTTGGTACTGAAGATAACTTGCATGGACTAAGACTGGCATGCTACAACACTGCCATCTTACCTATCTTCATGCCAACACATGGCCTTGCATACTCACGTCCAACGACGTGTGAAATCACCGGGCTTACTTGCCCCAACAATGCATAATGAACGGTTCATCGGTATGCTCCACGCATGCCATGAAACTATCTACATGCAAACATGCCAATACACTCATCATATCAAAAGTTCGAACATGCTTGCCTGGTTCAGAGTAGTCGGAGCCTAGCTCGGTGAAGTTCGCGGCCCCGTCACCTCCGTCGGTGTCTACGGTACAGAGAAAACATACGCGCTAACATGAATACCGAGAGGTGCAAAAAAAGTATTGCAAATATTTTTCAGATAAATCTGATAAAAAACTAGACAAAATTTTGAAGAGGACAGAAAAAGAATCAATCAAAAATATGCTTCTGATAAAAAGTTATAAGGGTTTTTGCCCAGGGACTCATCTGTAATGAAACAGAAACTTCCCAGGGTCCTATTTATAAAAGCAGAAAACGTTTCAGACTTGATTACGCTGGCTCAGAGGAGAAGACGTATTTTGCCCAAATGCGTTTTCAGAAAACGATTCGAATAAAACGAAGAATCTGACGGGGCGGTCCCACCCGTCAGGTTTGAAAACGAACGGCGCCTTTGGCGCCAGAGAGCCGCGGCGATCGCCGACGGCGATCCACGGCGAGGCAGAGAGATCGGAGGTTACCTCCGTGCTCAGGGTGCCATTCCGCGTCGGTTGGTGGTGGTGGTGGTCGCCGAGAAGCACCACGACGGCGGTGGCCCCTGCTCCGGCGGACGGCGGTTCGGGCGTGGATGGAGGTCGCCGGAGAGAGCTGCACTGATCAAATTGAGGAGGGGGTCAAGGATCTGGTAGCTAGAGCGGGAGATGGACGGAGTTTGGGCGCCGGAGACGGCCTCACCGGAGCGAATCGAGCTGGAGGCCGAGGCGGAGCGGGGTGGCCGGAGTCGGGGGAGGAGACCTCCTCGAGGTCCTCCCAGTGACCTGGCAGGGTGTTGGTGGAGTGTAGGGGTGGTGCGTGTTCGCGGAAGGGCTCGGGGTCTCCTTTTATAGGCGATCCGAGGCGGTGGCCGAGAACGGCGTTCTCCGGCGAGTGATTACGGTGGTGCAGTGCTTGGTCGGGGGAGTTTAGGAGTTGAGCACCGTTGTGGAGGTTCGTGGAGTTCGTTTTGGAGCCAACGGCGTCGGTTTATGCTTGCTGAGGTGGAGCTCGATGGAACGGGACGGCGCGGGTCCATCGGCGGCAGAGAGCACGCTCTGTGCGCGCCGTGCCACGACGGCTGTGCTGCATGCGCGCGCTGGCGTGGAGGTGGACACGCGGAGCCAGTAGCGGGGTTGTGCGGCGCGGAACGGCGTTGAGCCGCCGTTCTGCTCCCTGTTGGCTGCCACCGCGGTTCAGCCGCCGCGGGACACGCCGGCGTGGTCGGGTCAGAGCGCCACCGACGCCAGGAAGAAGCCAAGCGCGCGTGCGGGGCTCTGGACACGCAGACCAGGCGGCGAGCAACGTGCCAAGGGCACTGTGGGCGCGTGACTGAAGATGATCTGAAGAAATCAACACTGAAGACTGAATTTGACTGAAAGTGTTCAAACAGTGCATGCAAGGTGTTCGACAGAATGATCCAGGCATGTAGGGATTTTTCCTTGGGCTGATTTTTGGTGGAGTGACTTCTCATTGCTCTAGTAGGCTGCCTGATTTTTGGTGAAATTTTTGGAGGAGTGTAGATATGAATTTCACCAAATTTGACAAATCTGGTCCAAACTTGCAGGGAGTGTAAGTTGAAAATTTTGAAAAGAAGATGAGTGGATCAAGATGGTCCTGGGTTGTGGGTACAAAGGACTAGCCAGTAGAGTTGGTTTGAAGTCAAATCTCAAATGGAAAAGGGTACTTGCTTTGAAAATCCATTAGGCTCAAAATAATTGACAGAAAAATATTTGAGAGATAAAACAAAATCCAAAACTTGTTTGGATGAGTTGGGATAGGAAGTTTGAGTTGTTGACAAGGAGGGGAGAAGATGTTGTGGTGGTTTTACCTCATGGGCAAAATACAGGGTCATGGATGGTTTTCAATAGAATGAAAATCCCAAATCTTTTTCATAGAGTTTTTCTTAAAAAGAAAACTTCCAAAAATAAAATATGAGAAGTGAAACAATAGAGAGAAGGAGTTTTTAAGAAGGTCAAACCCAAGGCTTGAAGGAGAAAACAGAAATAACAAACCCTAGTCAAGGAAAAGGAATTTTAAGAGGGTTGTTTTTCTGACAGCCTCAAATTTCAAGGAAAATCCAGCAAGGATTTTGCAAAAACCCAAATGAAAATTTTGGAGTGTCACAACACCTACCCCCTTAGGAAAAATCTCGTCCCCGAGATTTCAGTTGATCCTTAAATAAGTGTGGGTGCTCTGCTCGAAGAGAATCCTCTCTTTCCCATGTTGCTTCACTTTCGGTGTGATTACTCCACTGAACTTTGAAAAATTTGACGGTTTTCTGTCGGGTCCTCCTTTCAGACTCCTCTAATATCTTTACTGGGTGTTCCCGATAAGTGAGGTCTGGCTGCACGTCTATGTTCTCATGGGATACTTGTTTCTCTGGGTGGCTCACGCATTTCCTCAATTGCGACACGTGGAACACGTTGTGGATATCTGACAGTTCCTCAGGTAGGTCTAGTTGGTATGCTACTGCGCCTTTCCGTTCCAATATACCGAATGGCCCGATGAATCTTGGCGCTAGCTTTCCCTTAATTTTGAATCGTTGCAACCCCCTGATAGGTGACACTCGTAGGTACACGAATTCACCTGGTTCGAAGTTGACCCCACGATGTTTCTGATCGTAATAACTCTTTTGCCGGCTTTGGGCGGTCTTGAGTCGATCTCTGATTAGTTGGACCTTTTCCTCGGCTTCCTTGAGCACGTTTGGGCCAAAGATACGGCTGTCCACGGTTTCTGACCAATTTAACGGGGTACGACATCTTCGCCCATACAAGGCTTCAAATGGTGCCATTTGCAGGCTGGCTGATGACTGTTGTTGTACGCGAACTCGGCGTATGGCAGGCTGTCTTCCCAACTGGCTCCGTAGGTGAGGACACATGCCCTCAGCTTGTCCTCTAAAACCTGGTTTACCCGTTCTGTTTGTCCATCTGTCTGGGGGTGGTATGCCGTACTGAAGGATAGTTGAGTTCCTAGAGCCTATTGTAACTGCTCCCAGAATCTCGAGACGAACTGTGCTCCTCTGTCAGATATTATAGTCTTCGGGACACCGTGCAGACAAACTATGCGAGAGAGATATATTTTGGCAAGCTTCTAAGTGGTGTGGGTCGTCTTTACTGGAATGAAATGTGCCACCTTAGTCAATCTGTCGGTGATAACCCATATGGCATCATTCCCGTGTCGTGATCGAGGTAGTCCGACAATGAAATCCATCCCTATTTCATCCCATTTCCACTCAGGTATTTTATTTGGTTGCAGTAGTCCGGCTGGTCTCTGATGTTCGGCCTTTATACGTTGACAAGAGTCGCAGCATGCAATGAAGGTGGCTATGTCCCTTTTCATACCGTGCCACCAAAATCCTTCTTGGATATCCTTATACATCTTGGTTCCTCCAGGGTGGATCGAATATGGAGCGGTGTGGGCTTCAGCTAGAATTTGCCGTTTGAGGTCTTCTATGTCTGGCACGCAGAGTCTGTTTCCGTACCATAGTGTCCCTTCTTCGTCTATGATGAATTCCGAGGCCTTGCCCATACTCACCTTTCTTTTGATACCTTCAATGCTGGGGTGACCCGGCTGGGCTTCTTTGATTCTTGTCACAAGGTTGGGCTGTATCTCCAAGTTTGTTATGGTGCCTTCTGCTACCATCAACAAGTTGAGTCTGGCAAATTCCCATTGGAATTCGGGTCTTAAGTTGGGCAGACTGTTGTTGTCGGCGCGGGGGTTCCGACTAAGGGCATCGGCTACTACATTTGCTTTTCCAGGATGATAGTGGATTCCGACATCATAATCCTTTACTAGCTCCAACCAGCGTCGTTGCCTTAAATTCAGCTCTGGCTGTGTGAAAATATATTTGAGACTTTTATGGTCCGTATATATTTCACATCGATTTCCAAGTAGGAAGTGCCTCCATTCCTTGAGTGCATGAATAACTGCTGCCATTTCTAAGTCATGAGTGGGATAGTTTTCCTCATGCTTGCGAAGTTGCCTTGAAGCGTATGCGACAACTTTGCCTTCTTGCATTAATACGCATCCGAGTCCCTTCCTGGACGCGTCACAATATACTTCAAAATTCTTGCGTATGTCTGGCACAATCAATACTGGTGCTGATGTTAATTTCCGTTTTAGCTCTTGGAAACTTTTCTCACAGGCTTCGGTCCATTCAAATTTCTTATCTTTCTTGAGCAACTGTGTCATTGGCTTGGCTATGGTGGAGAATCCTTCAATAAATCTGCGGTAATATCCTGCCATTCCCAAGAAACTTCGTATGTCCGTTACGCTGGCTGGTGACTTCCAGCCAAGTACGGCCTTGACTTTCTCCGGGTCCACGGCGATCCCGTCTTGGGTTAGCACGTGGCCTAGAAAGCCTACTTGCCTTAACCAAAACTCACACTTGCTGAACTTGGCGTACAATTGGTGTTTCCTGAGTTCTCCTAGTACAATTCTAAGATGTTCAGCGTGTTCTTCTGGTGTTTTGGAGTATACTAAAATATCGTCGATGAATACCACAATGAACTTGTCCATAAACTTCATAAATACTTTGTTCATAAGGTGAACAAAATATGCAGGGGCATTTGTTAATCCAAAAGGCATTACTGTGAACTCATACAGTCCATATCTGGAGGTGAAGGCTGTCTTGGGGATATCTTCTGTTCGTACCTTTAATTGATGGTATCCTGACCTTAAGTCGATTTTTGAGAATACCTTGGCCTTAGCGAGTTGATCGAATAAATCATTTATTCTTGGCATCGGGTATTTGTTCTTGATCGTGACCATGTTGAGTGCTCGGTAGTCAATACACAATCGCAGTGTTCCATCTTTCTTTTTGGCAAACAAAATTGGTGATCCCCATGGTGAGGAACTGGCTTGAATGTATCCCTTGTCAAGCAACTCCTTTATTTGTTTCTTCAGTTCAACCAACTCGGATGGTGCCATTCTGTATGGTTTCTTGTATATGGGGGTGGTTCCTGGTGCTAGCTCAATGCTGAATTCTATCTCTCGGTCGGGTGGCATGCCTGGTAGCTCTTCGGGAAATACGTCTGGAAATTCACGTACTACTGGAACCTTGTTTAATTCAGAAATGTCCACCTTGTTTAGTCTTGGTTGTCTGGGTATTTCTCTCTCCTTGGCGGATACTCTTATTGTTTTACCATGGTGGTGTGTGAGAATCACGGTCCGATTGAAACAATCAATGAAACCTTTGTTAGTGGTTAACCAGTCCATCCCTAGGATGACATCTAGTCCTTTATTTTCCAACACAATGAGATTGGCGTGAAACTTCAATCCTTTGAACTCAATAATCACATCCTGACAGTAATTCTGAGTAACTTGCTGAATTCCAGGGGACTTGATGATCATGGATTTCTCCAAAGGAAGCATCGAAAAATTATTTTGCGAAGCAAAACTTTTCGAAATAAAAGAGTGAGAAGCTCCAGAATCAAACAAAACCGTTGCAGGTATTGTGTTGACAGGGAACGTACCGAGTACGATATCCGGAGCATTTTGTGCCTCCTCTTTGGTCACGTGGTTCAGATGACCTTTCCTGTGGTTATTGTTGGGATTGAAGTTGTTTCGCTTGGGCGCTGAATTATTGTTGCCGTTGTTCGGTTTTGGTGCTGAGCTTCTTGGCTTGGGACACTGCTTGGCATAGTGTCCTTCTTCTCCACAGGCGTAACAAGTAACACCTGGGCGATATGTGAACTCCTTGTCCCTAGCATGGAAATTCTTTGTTGGGCGTGAGACGTTGGATGATGATTTGTGCGTCCCACCCTTCTGAAAATCGGTCTTACTTCGGTGATTGCGAGCATGGTTAGTCTGGTCCCTTTTTCGCTTGCGGATATCATCCAAACTGCGTCTTTCATTTTCCAGAGTAATGGCTTTATCCACCAGTGTCTTAAAATCTGGAAAAGTGTGTATGACCAGTTGGCATTTAAGCGCGGGCGCTAGGCCGTCAAGGAATTTCTCCATTTTCTTGCTTTCAGTCATACGCTCTTCGTTGGCGTAGCGGGATAACATAGTAAATTGGCTGTTGTAATCTGACACTGTCATGTTCCTTTGCTTGAGGTCATCGAACTCTCTTTTCTTGATTTTCATAATACTCTTAGGAATATGCGCGCCACGGAAACCTTCTTTAAAATCATCCCAGGTTATATCATTTTCGTTGGGATGCATGTGCAGAAAATTTTCCCACCAGGATGCGGCTGCTCCCGTGAGATAATGTGGTGCGTACAGTACCTTTTCTGGATCTGAGCATTTTGCAATAATTAACTTTCTCTCCATATCGCGAAGCCAGTCTTCGGCCTCAAGTGGCTTGTCAGTATGAGAAAATGTTGGGGGACGTGTCTTCTGTAGCTCAGATAACTTGGAATGCTGCGGATACTGCCCATGGTGATTTCCCATGTTAATGACTTGGTTCATCATTTCCCGATGTTGTTGCTGACTCTGTTCATAAAGGCGGCACATTTGGGAAAGTGTCGTTTCACTGTCCTGTTGACTTGTCTGATCTCGTGTAAAATCGTTGCCTGATTGAGTATTATAGTGTTGACTTGACTGCCCTTGTGCAAAATTGTTGCCCGGTTGATTGCCATAATCTTCCTCTGGTGGAGCTGGCATGGAGCGGGTCCAAGGACGAGACATTTTTCACTCTGGGGATGTATTTATAAAACCCATAAGAAAAATGGAAGGGTTGCGAAGATAAAACCCATAATGCACGAGGTTGACAAAAAAAAAATTTTTTGAACCAAGATACTCAAGGGAAAACAAATCGATTTGCACATAGAGAAGGACTGCATCATTACGCATCTTACACGCGGCGATAATTATACAATACACCACTCAGGATATGCGTACATAATCCTGACATGTTATTTAGGCTAGTGCACTTCTCCAGATCCTACATGATGCGCAAACAAGCTACTTCTCACAACATCTTACATGGCGATGCAACGCATGACGGCTACGCGTACTCAGTCGGAGATGTTGATGACGTCCTTGGCCCTGCCAAGGGTGAGGCGTAGCGAAGCCAGGGACTCGACTTTCTCCTCGCTAATAGGCTCCATGCGAGTAGTGCTGCGCCGAGTAGATGGAGCGGGTGCCAGGGGCGGAACGACACGGATTGGAGTCGGTGCGAGTGGCGGTGCAGTGCGCGCTGGAGTGGGCGCAATGACCTGGTTGAACTCCTCGGTGGTAGGCAGGCGACGAGCAGGAGCATGGGATGCAGAGGACGAGATGAAAGTCAGTGGCGGTGCAGTAGGCAGGAGCTCCCTCCTGTTGGCGGCACATCCGTGGACTGAGTCCATGCAGGCGGCCACAAAGTCATCCACCAAGTTGTCGAAGGCTGCCTCCAAGGCCCGGAGATACTCAATAAGCATCTCAAAAGCCTCGTCTCGTTCTCCTCTGTGGCAGGAGAATGCGTAGTGACAGGTGTAGGGCACATGGCAAGGAAGATAGCGGTAGCGACGAGCCTTCATCGCGGGAAGGGCATCCCTGAGACGAGCTATCGCCTCGCGGGCTGCCATCTGGATGGCATGCTTCTCTGTAGGCATGGCTCTCCCCAAGAACCGGAAGCGGCGTAGATCACCACGCCCTCCCTTGAACTGCACCACGGCCTGGTGCATAGTCAGACTGTCGTTGACTCTGTGCTGACAGAGAGTGACGACTGGGCGCACAGACGGCCCCATCGCGACCTGAACGACGAAGGAGAGAAGCTTGACGAACCCATCGGGTACGTTGGCGAAGGTCTGAGACTCGCAGCTGCGGTCGGCCATCTACAAAAGTAGGCAAAAATCCTGAATGGTCAGATCATAAATATATGCTGACTGTCAGAAAAATACTACTATTGTAAAAACATGAATAAGCTCTATCATGTTCATAACCGATTAGCGATCGCACCAAGTGGCTTCCTACAGTCAGCCTGGCTCTGATACCAAGCTTGTCACGACCGGTTTTCCAATAAAAATATTTATTGAGAAACCAATCTTTAGAATCCAGTTTGAGATAAAACCTCCTCACTGGCAGACAAACTTTTGATACAATAAGCCAGTAGCATAAATATATTACAGGGTTGAGCTGACGATGCTCAACAATTTATTACAAGTGTGCCAATAATTATACATAAAGGCGATTAATGACACAAGGGAGTGGTGGCATACTACTGACTTGCAAATAAGGTAGAGGTGGAGTAACACAGTGGGGTGGTTATGGGATTCTCAAACTAACATCCCATCGAGCGTCGAGGTGAAGCTCGATGAATTTACTAGGGTAGCGGAAGCGGATATGAAACAGTGACCAACTCCAAGGTTGCGCAAGACTGACTAGGACTCCTCTAGGCGTTGGATTCGCTATCGAACTCTTCATCCATGAGATCACCTTCGTCAGCATCTGGCCAAATCAACAAGCCAGTGAGTACTTTGAAAGTACTCGCAAGACAGTTCGGACGTAAGATATAACAAATGCCAACATGAAACACATGGATAAGTTAACCAGTACGATCAGACATAGAGGTGATAATGTTGGGTGCCAAACGAGTGTCTGAAAGACCCCTCGAGCGAAAAAATGCAGAATATTAATATTGGTGCCAAACGAGTGTCTGAAAGACTCCTCGAGCGGAAAATGCGGAATAATAATACTGGTGCCAAACGAGTGTCTGAAAGACTCCTCGAGCGGAAAATGCGGAATAATAATACTGGTGCCAAACGAGTGTCTGAAAGACTCCTCGAGCGGAAAATGCGGAATAATAAGGCCACAATCGGGCATCTGAGCGACACCACATAAAGGGCTTTTAAAAGAAATGCCATAGTCGGGCGTCTGAGCGACACCACATAAAGGGCTTTTAAAAGAAATGCCACAGTCGGGCGTCTGAGCGACACCACATAAAGGGCTTTTAAAAGAAATGCCACAGTCGGGCGTCTGAGCGACACCACATAAAGGGCTTTTAAAAGAAATGCCACAGTCGGGCGTCTGAGCGACACCACATAAAGGGCTTTTAAAAGAAATGCCACAGTCGGACGTCTGAGCGACACCACATAAAGGGCTTTTAAAGGAAATGCCACAGTCGGGCGTCTGAGCGACACCACATAAAGGGCTTTTAAAAGATAATGAAATAATATATCATCATGAATATATTTAACTCATGGAGTATAACGGGTTAGTACATCCACAAAGATAAACATTTAACCGGTCTTAGTGCCCATGTGTCCCACCGGGTAATCTGTCACCAAACTGGCACATGACTGTTAGCAGGAAATTTGGAAACAGATAATATGATTTAAGGGTATAGAGCTCTGCAGAGTTTGTACAAAAATTTCCCACAGTCGACGGATTTCAGCAGTCACTAGGACTAGTTCCGTTACGGTATTTCAGAAGAAAACATGGCAATCTAGTACACACCCATCCAACTCTTCGATGCCAGGAATCACCCTCAACATCGTCCAAGAAAAACTATTGAGACGGGGAGATCACAATCTCGAATAGCATGGGATCAAATTTATATACGCGCGCTCTAAGGGGTGCCCCCCTCTCGGTCCCAACCGGAAACACCCATGCCCCCTGACCGGATGCCTGGCTTTAATCCAGGGCCATGGAACCAACATCCCGGCCTCTCCTTTTTGGTGTGTACCAAGAAAGGGTTTGCGACTTACTAAACCATATCCCTTTCGGGAAACATGTGGTAGTACAGGGAAAGGAATTGGATTTGAGCCCAACCGATATGGGTTGGTACTGAAGATAACTTGCATGGCCTAAGACTGGCATGCTACAACACTGCCATCTTACCTATCTTCATGCCAACACATGGCCTTGCATACTCACGTCCAACGACATGTGAAATCACCGGGCTTACTTGCCCCAACAATGCATAATGAACGGTTCATCGGTATGCTCCACGCATGCCATGAAACTATCTACATGCAAACATGCCAATACACTCATCATATCAAAAGTTCAAACATGCTTGCCTGGTTCAGAGTAGTCGGAGCCTAGCTCGGTGAAGTTCGCGGCCCCGTCACCTCCGTCGGTATCTACGGTACAGAGAAAACATACGCGCTAACGTGAATACCGAGAGGTGCAGAAAAAGTATTGCAAATATTTTTCAAATAAATCTGATAAAAAACTAGACAAAATTTTGAAGAGGACAGAAAAAGAATCAATCAAAAATATGTTTCTGATAAAAAGTTATAAGGGTTTTTGCCCAGGGACTCATCTGTAATGAAACAGAAACTTCCCAGGGTCCTATTTATAAAAGCAGAAAACGTTTCAGACTTGATTACGCTGGCTCAGAGGAGAAGACGTATTTTGCCCAAATGCGTTTTCAGAAAACGATTCGAATAAAACGAAGAATCTGACGGGGCGGTCCCACCCGTCAGGTTTGTAAATGAACGGCGCCTTTGGCGCCAGAGAGCCGCGGCGATCGCCGGCGGTGATCCACAGCGAGGCAGAGAGATCGGAGGTTACCTCTGTGCTCAGGGTGCCATTCCGCGTTGGTTGGTGGTGGTGGTGGTTGCCGGGAAGCACCACGACGGCGGTGGCCCCTGCTCCGGCGGACGGCGGTTCGGGCGTGGATGGAGGTCGCCGGAGAGAGCTGCACTGATCAAATTGAGGAGGAGGTCAAGGATCTGGTAGCTAGAGCGGGAGATGGACGGAGTTTGGGCACCGGAGACGGCCTCACCGGAGCGAATCGAGCTGGAGGCCGAGGCGGAGCGGGGTGGCCGGAGTCGGGGGAGGAGACCTCCTCGAGGTCCTCCCAGTGACCTGGCAGGGTGTTGGTGGAGTGTAGGGGTGGTGCGTGTTCGCGGAAGGGCTCGGGGTCTCCTTTTATAGGCGATCCGAGGCGGTGGCCGAGAACGGCGTTCTCCGGCGAGTGATTACGGTGGTGCAGTGCTTGGTCGGGGGAGTTTAGGAGTTGAGCACCGTTGTGGAGGTTCGTGGAGTCCGTTTTGGAGCCAACGGCGTCGGTTTATGCTTGCTGAGGTGGAGCTCGACGGAACGGGACGGAGCCGGTCCATCGGCGGCAGAGAGCATGCTCTGTGCGCGCCGTGCCACGACGGCTGTGCTGCATGCGCGCGCTGGCGTGGAGGTGGACACGCGGAGCCAGTAGCGGGGCTGTGCGGCGCGGAACGGCGTTGAGCCGCCGTTCTGCTCCCTGTTGGCTGCCACCGCGGTTCAGCCGCCGCGGGACACGCCGGCGTGGTCGGGTCAGAGCGCCACCGACGCCAGGAAGAAGCCAAGCGCGCGTGCGGGGCTCTGGACACGCAGACCAGGCGGCGAGCAACGTGCCAAGGGCACTGTGGGCGCGTGACTGAAGATGATCTGAAGAAATCAACACTGAAGACTGAATTTGACTGAAAGTGTTCGAACAGTGCATGCAAGGTGTTCGACAGAATGATCCAGGCATGTAGGGATTTTTCCTTGGGCTGATTTTTGGTGGAGTGACTTCTCATTGCTCTAGTAGGCTGCCTGATTTTTGGTGAAATTTTTGGAGGAGTGTAGATATGAATTTCACCAAATTTGACAAATCTGGTCCAAACTTGCAGGGAGTGTAAGTTGAAAAATTTGAAAAGAAGATGAGTGGATCAAGATGGTCCTGGGTTGTGGGTGCAAAGGACTAGCCAGTAGAGTTGGTTTGAAGTCAAATCTCAAATGGAAAAGGGTACTTGCTTTGAAAATCCATTAGGCTCAAAATAATTGACAGAAAAATATTTGAGAGATAAAACAAAATCCAAAACTTGTTTAGATGAGTTGGGATAGGAAGTTTGAGTTGTTGACAAGGTGGGGAGAAGATGTTGTGGTGGTTTTACCTCATGGGAAAAATACAGGGTCATGGATGGTTTTCAATAGAATGAAAATCCCAAATCTTTTTCATAGAGTTTTTCTTAAAAAGAAAACTTCCAAAAATAAAATATGAGAAGTGAAACAATAGAGAGAAGGAGTTTTTAAGAAGGTCAAACGCAAGGCTTGAAGGAGAAAACAGAAATAACAAACCCTAGTCAAGGAAAAGGAATTTTAAGAGGGTTGTTTTTCTGACAGCCTCAAATTTCAAGGAAAATCCAGCAAGGATTTTGCAAAAACCCAAATGAAAATTTTGGAGTGTCACATACTTGTAGCAAGACTTCTCCCATGTCCTCGGGAAAAACGTAACTACTCACAAATCATATTGATGTTCATAATCAGAGGTATATAAATATGCATAAAGGATCTGAACATATGATCTTCCACCAAATAAACCAACTAGCATCAACTACAAGGAGTAATCTACTAGCAACCCACAAGTACCAATCTGAGGTTTTGGGACAAAGATTGGATACAAGAGATGAACTAGAGTTTTAGGGGAGATGGTACTGGTGAAGATGTTGATGGAGATTGACCCCCTCTCGATGAGAGGATCGTTGGTGATGACGATGGCAATGATTTCCCCCTCCCGGAGGGATGTTTCCCTGGCAGAACAGCTCCGCCGGAGCCCTAGATTGGTTCCGCCTCGTGGCGCCGGTGTTTCTTCCTGAAAGCTTGCTTATTATTTTTTCAGGGTAAAATACTTCGTATAGCAGAAGATGGGCACCGGAGGCCTTCCAGGGGGCCCACGAGGCAGGGGCGCGCCCAGGGGTAGGGCGTACCCCCACCCTCGTGGATGGTGGGTGGCCCCCCTCTGGTACTTTCTTTGGTCAGTATTTTTATTAATTCCAAAAATAACTTTCGTTGAGTTTCAGGACTTTTGGAGTTGTGCAGAATAGGTCTCTAATATTTGCTCCTTTTCCAGCCCAGAATTGCAACTGCCAGCATTCTCCCTCTTCATGTAAACCTTGTAAAATAAGAGAGGATAGGCATAAGTATTGTGACATAACGTGTAATAACAGCCCATAATGCAATAAATATTGATATAAAAGCATGATGCAAAATGGACGTATCACCCCTCTGGTAGTTATTTGCTCCAATAATTCTTAAATATTCCGTAAAAAATCTTCGTGAAGTTTCAGCTCATTTGGAGTTGTGCATAATAGGTAGCCTGACGTAGCTTTTTCAGGTCCAGATTTCCAGCTGTCGGAATTCTCCCTCTTGGTGTGTACCTTGCAAATTATGAGAGAAAAGGCATTAGAATTACTCGAAAAAGCATTATTATGGATAAAAACATCATAAATAACAGTAAGAAAACATGATGCAAAATGGACGTATCACGGTAGACAATCGGAAATTCGTTGTGCTAAGGCCCCATATGACCAGCGCAGCTGTCGGTGTCAAAACCGGCGGATCTCGGGTAGGGGGTCCCGAACTGTGCGTCTAGGCGGATGGTAACAGGAGACGAGGGACACAATGTTTTACCCAGGTTCGGGCCCTCTTGATGGAGGTAAAACCCTACGTCCTGCTTGATTAATATTGATGATATGGGTAGTACAAGAGTAGATCTACCAAGAGATCAAGGAGGCTAAACCCTAGAAGCTAGCCTATGGTATAATTGTTGTATGTTGGAGTTGTTGTCCTCTGGACTAAAACCCTCCGGTTTATATAGACACCGGAGAGGGTTAGGGTTACACAAAGTCGGTTACAATGGTTGGAGATCTGAATATCCGCATCGCCAAGCTTTCCTTCCACGCCAAGGAAAGTCCCATCCGGACACGGGACTGATGAAGCCATGTACTTGGGGTAGGGGCACGGACCTGTCCTAAGAGCCCTGCCCAAGGACATCCTTAGAAGAAGTCACCTTTCAATCGACTTGAAGGTACCCACTCGACGGGTTCAAGACACTCGACCAAGAAGCTATCACTCGACCACGAAGCCAATCACTCGACTGCCAGGAGATCTAAAGTCACTCCACAGGCAAACGGTCGGTCATTAACTAGTCTCTATGGTCATCATAGCACTTTATTAGAGGCGTTACCTGTAACGCTCGACCTTAATGTACCTTAAACCCTGCATTACTAAGGGCAGGAGAGGGCTGACGAACTCTATATAAGCCACCCCCCTCCTCAGTATCAAGGGTTCGCACCCCTGTCATTATCACACTTATAATCCAGTCGACCGCCTCCGGGCACCGAGACGTAGGGCTTTTACTTCCTCTGAGAAGGGCCTGAACTCGTACATCTTTGTGTGCTTACAGCTTCTACATAGCTAAGATCTAGCCTCTCCATACTAACCCCCCTACACTACTGTCATACTTAGAACCACGACAGTTGGCACCCACCGTGGGGCAGGAATCTTAGCGCTTGGTTGTAGGAGTTGCGATTTTTCTGATCTCCTTGATCATGGTTTCGTGCGGAGTTTTGGTGGAGGGCCGCGAGATCCATCTCGGCGTGCTCACGTTCATCGCCGACGACTCCGCTTGGCTTCAGGAGGCTCCACTCGACATCGACGCGCTCCCCGTCCGCGGGGCGACGCACTTCCGCACATGTGTTCGTGGCGTCCTCCTGCGGCAGCCGTCGACCCGGTATCGGTCAGCTCCCGTTTCACCTCCCCACCTTGTCTCTCGCCGATGCAAGCGCCCCGGCCGGTCGAGACTTCAGAGGTGGGTGAGGCATGCGGTGGCTCGCCAGACGGCCACCCCTCAAGTCGCGGCAATCAAGCCCGACGAATCTCTCTACGGCCTGTTCGATCTGTCGACTGGCTCCGCAGAGACCGCATCCGAATGCGACAGCAGTAACCCTGCAGCGGAGGTTCTGGCGATTGATGGGACTCGCAGCCCTCCAGGTTTTCCCCGTACCGACGGAGGCGCGGGTGGGGACGACTCGGCACATCTCCACGAGGAGTATCTCCCCGAGCCTCTCATGTCGCAGCAGCGAGAGGAGCTTCGCCGCCGGAACATGGATGCACTCCACACTCCTATCGTTGGAGAAACCCCCGAGGCCCGAGCCTTGGAGGACGCGCGCTTGGCTAACTTGGTTGAGCGCACTCGACTGGAGAATCTCCAGCGGGCACTCGACGAGAGAGCGCGTCAGTGGGCTCCCGAGTCCAGTCGACGTCAGCTCTTCCCGCCTACGCAGGTATATCGAACTCCCGTTCAGAATTTGGCGGCCGCGGCCCGAATAGCAGAATCAATTTAGCCTTCACAGTCAGAAGCTGGCAGAGGCTTATTGCAAATCAGAGCGTTGCTACGGGCAGCGGGAAACCAGAATTCCGTTGTCTCTCAGTCGCGGAATAGGATCCACAGTCGATCCATTGCAGCGGATACAGTGTAGTCGGCTCACAGCCCAGGATCGCCCCTGAGGCATGAGGGGCGTGGAGACCGGCCAGATCAGTACAGAAGAAACGAGCAGTATGACCACCGATTCGATCGTGATGATCGACGTCGAGTGCCAACCCCTCCCCCGAGGAGTGGGTCATATGCGCCTCGACAGCAGGATGACAGACGTCCTCGTAGTGTTGGGCGGAGGATTCCAGTCGATCCCAGGGAACCAGGCTTTGACGCGAGGTCCATCCTCGTTCAAGGTTTGGTCGACAGGAACAGGGCTCACAGAGAAGGAAATGACAGAGATGCTCCTACCAGCAGCAGAGTACATGTTTCAGGGCTAGAGTGTTTCAGTCGAGCCATCAGGGCCGCAGTGATTCCTCCCAACTTCAGGTTGGCGACTGGAGTCAGCAAGTTCACTGGTGAGTCTAAGCCTGGCACTTGGCTCGAAGATTACCGAGTGGCTGTCCAGATTGGTGGCGGCAATGATGAGGTGGCTATGAAGCATTTGCCTCTCTTGTTAGAGGGCTCAGCCAGAGCATGGCTGAATCAGCTAGCACCCAGTAGCATCTACACTTGGGAGGACCTCTCCCGAGTGTTTGTCACAACTTTCGAAGGAACGTGCAAACGACCGGCAGGCCTTACAGAATTGCGGTCTTGTGTGCAGAAGCCGAGTGAAACACTGAGAGATTACATCCAGAGGTGGATCACTCTGCATCACACAGTTGAGAATGTACCAGATCATCAAGCAGTTTATGCCTTTAAAGAAGGCGTCAAGAACAGAGAGTTGAACCTGAAGTTCGGTCGGACCGGAGAAATGTCTCTGAATCGGATGATGGAAATTGCCACCAAATACGCTAATGGTGAAGATGAAGATCGACTCCGGAGTGGCAAGCAGAAAGCAGTCACCCAGGAAACCGGAGGCAATTCCAGTCGGAAGCAGAAGCGGAAGGCCGAGCCAGCCGCTCCTGGGGAGGCCCTGGCCGTAACCCAGGGAAAATTCAAGGGGAAACCTAAGGGGCCCTAGAACCCTAAGAAAGTAAAAGATCAGGACGGAAACGATGTTTTGGATCTGCCGTGTCACATTCACACCAAGAAAGATGAAGAGGGTAAACTCATTTACCCCAAGCATACCACTCGACAGTGTCGGCTCCTGATTCAGCAGTTCCAGGGCAAGCAGTCCAAGGACAAGGAAAAAGAGTCAGACAAAGTTGAGGATAAGGAAGATAGTGACGACGGGTACCCCCAATTCAATTCCACCTTGATGATTTTTGCTGATGTCGAGAGCAAAAGTCTACTGAAAGTCATTAAACGTGAAGTAAATATGGTTGCCCCGGCAACACCCAGCTACCTGAAGTGGTCTCAGACTGCCATCATGTTCGACCAGTCTGATCACCCCACGCACATTGCCACCCCCGGGAGGCAAGCGCTGGTGGTCGACCCAGTCGTCGAAGGCACTCGACTGACCAAAGTCCTGATGGATGGTGACAGCGGCCTAAACATTCTGTACGCAGAAACATTGAAAGGGATGGGCATTCCGATGTCCAGGCTCAGTACCAGTAACATGAGCTTCCATGGAGTCATTCCCGGGAAGAAAGCCGAGTCACTCAGCCAGATTGCTCTTGATGTGGTTTTCGGTGATTCGAAGAATTACCGCAAGGAAAAGTTGACATTCGAGGTTGTGGACTTCCAAAGTGCTTATCATGCTATTTTGGGCAAACCAGCTTATGCACGCTTCATGGCTCGACCATGTTACGTGTATCTCAAATTGAAGATGCCTGGCCCTAGAGGTGTGATCACTGTTACGGGCAACCGGAAGAAAGCAGAAGAGTGTTTTCAGAAGGGTTCAAAGATTGCTGACGCCCAGATGGCAGTGGTCGAGTTGCAGGAGTATCAGAAGACTACAGATTCGAGCGAATTGCTTCGAGCCAAGAAGCCTGCTTCAGAGTCAGCATTTCAGTCGTCCGGTGAGACGAAGCCAGTTCACATTCACCCGTCCGATCCCAGTGCAGCTCCGACTCACATCTCAACGACGCTCGACTCCAAATAGGAAGAAGCGCTCATCCAGTTCCTTCGTGAGAACTAGGACATCTTCGCATGGAAGCCCTCTGACATGCCTGGAGTTCCCAGGGGACTGGCTGAGCACCGTCTGCGAGTCGACCCGAAATTTAATCCTGTGAAAGAACATCTTCGACGGTCCGCCGTCCAGAAGAGGAAAGCCATTGGCGAGGAGGTGGCTCGGCTACTAGCAGTGGAGTTCATCAGAGAGATTTACCACTCCGAGTGGCTCGCCAATGTTGGCATGGTCCCCAAGAAGGACAAGTCACTTCGCATGTGCATCGACTTCAAGCATATCAATCGGGCCTGCCCGAAAGATCATTTCCCTCTCCCCCGCATCGACCAGATAGTCGACTCGACCGCGGGGTGTGAGCGTTTGTCTTTCCTAGACGCCTATTCAGGGTACCATCAGATCCGTCTGTATGGACCCGACGAGATCAAAACAGCTTTCATCACTCCATTCGGATGCTTCTGCTATGTCACCATGCCCTTCGGCCTCAAGAATGCTGGAGCCACGTTCATGAGGATGATTCAGAAGTGTTTACTCACTCAGATCAGTCGGAACGTGGAAGCATACATGGATGATATTGTGGTCAAGTCATGGAAAGGTTCCGACCTACTGACTGACCTTGCCGAAACCTTTGCCAACCTCAGGAGGTATGATATCAAGCTCAATCCATCAAAGTGCACGTTTGGAGTCCCAGGTGGAAAGTTACTCGGTTTTCTCGTTTCCGAACGGGGAATCGACGCCAATCCCGAAAAGGTTGGCACCATACTCCGGATGAAGCGTCCCGTGCGTGTGCACGATGTCCAGAAGCTTATAGGTTGCTTGGCCGCTCTAAGTCGATTCATTTCCCGTCTCGGTGAAAAGGCGTTGCCTCTTTACCGACTCATGAAGAAGTCTGGCAAGTTCGAGTGGACTCCAGAAGCTGATGCAGCGTTTGCAGACCTCAAAGCTCTGCTCTCCACCCAGACGGTGCTTGCTGCCCCAATCAGTAAAGAGCCTCTGCTGCTTTACATTGCAGCCACGGGACAAGTTGTCAACACAGTACTTACGGTCGAGCGGGAAGAAGAAGGAAAGACCTTCAGAGTTCAACGCCCAGTATATTATGTGTCTAAAGTTTTGACCCCTTCAAAGCAAAGATATCCTCATTACCAGAAACTTGTGTATGGGATTTACATGACCACGAAGAAGGTTGCACACTACTTCTCTAATCATTCCATTACAGTCGTCAGCGACGCTCCACTGTCAGAGATTTTGCACAACAGAAATGCAACTGGTCGAGTGGCGAAGTAGGCGATTGAACTCCTTCCCTTAGATATCAAGTTCGAAGCAAAGAAGGCTATCAAGTCCCAAGCAATTGCAGATTTCGTCGCCGAATGGATTGAACAGCAACTTCTGACTCAAGTTCACTCGGAGCACTGGACCATGTTCTTCGATGGATCTAAGATGCTGAATGGTTTCGGTGCTGGGGTAGTACTGGTCTCCCCCCGAGGAGATAAGCTCAGCTACGTTCTCCAGATTCACTTCAATTCCTCCAACAATGAAGCAGAATATGAAGCACTTTTGTATGGGTTGCGCATGGCCATTTCACTCGGCGTCCGTCGCCTCATGGTCTATGGCGACTCAGATTTGGTGGTTAATCAGGTGATGAAGGAGTGGGACGTCAGAAGCCCAGCTATGACTGGCTACTGCAACGCAGTAAGAAAGTTGGAAAAGAAGTTCGAGGGGTTAGAGCTTCATCACATCCCCCGAGTGAAAAATCAAGCAGCTGATGATTTGGCAAAGATAGGCTCCAAGAGAGAAGCCATTCCTAGCAATGTGTTCTTGGAGCACATCCACTCGCCATCAGTCCAGGAGGATCCTTTTACAGAGGAACCCCCGCCGTCGAAAAGTGCCACAGATCCGACTGAAGTCGAAATTCCTGCTGTGGTCGACCTAATCATGGAAATCTTGGCAATCACTGCCGACTGGATAGTACCGTACATTGCTTATATCTTGAGGAAAGAACTCCCAGAAGACGAGGAAGAGGCTCAACAGATCGTCCGTCGATCCAAAGCCTTCACAGTCATAAAGGGGCAGTTGTACAAAGAAAGCACAACTGGAATCGGCCAGAAGTGCATAACGCCAGAAGAAGGTCAGATAATCCTTGATGATATCCACTCGGGAACCTGTGGTCACCATGCGTCCTCTCGGACCATTGTGGCTAAAGCATACCGAGCGGGTTTTTACTGGCCCAGAGCAAATGAAATGGCGAAGGAGATAGTTGACAAGTGTGAAGGCTGCCAGTTCTACTCCAACATGTCGCACAAGCCAGCATCAGCCCTCAAGACCATTCCACTCGTCTGGCCCTTCGCTGTTTGGGGACTGGACATGGTTGGACCACTGAGAACAGGCAGGAGCGGATTCACGCACGTGCTTGTGGCAGTCGACAAGTTTACCAAATGGATTGAGGCCAAACCTATCAAGAATCTTGATGCTTGCACTGCGATCAGTTTCATCAGGGAGCTAACATTCAGATATGGAGTCCCACATAGCATCATCACGGACAATGGGTCAAACTTCGATTCAGACAGGTTCAAAGCATTTTGTGCCTCTCAAGGCACACGAGTCGACTACGCCTCGGTCACGCATCCCCAGTCGAATGGACAAGCTGAAAGGGCAAATGGTCTAATTCTCAAAGGACTAAAGCCTGGACTGATGCGTGATCTCAAGCACGCAGCAGGCGCTTGGGTCGACGAGCTTCCGTCAGTTCTGTGGGGATTGAGGACCACCCCGAACCGGTCGACTGGAAGAACTCCGTTCTTTCTGGTTTCGGAGCCGAAGCAGTCCTGCCAAGTGATCTACTTCACAATGCACCCCGAGTCGAGCTTTACACCGAGGATGAAGCAGAGGAAGCCCGGCAGGACGCAGTCGACCTCCTAGAGGAGGAGAGAGAAATGGCTATGATCAGGTCTACCATCTATCAGCAAGACTTGCGTCGATTCCACGCCAGAAACGTGAAGAGTCGAGCCTTCCAAGAAGGAGATTTGGTCCTCCGAGTGGATCAACAGAAACCACACAAACTTGCTCCTACTTGGGAAGGCCCCTTCATCGTCACCAGAGTCCTCCACAATAGAGCATATCACCTTTACAATGTCGATCGCCGGATCGACGATCCTCGAGCTTGGAATGCGGAACTACTCCGCCCATTTTACACTTGAGTTCTCACTCGGATGAGATGTAATAAGAAAAACTTCTGTAGTTTATTTTTATCAAAGACAAGAGTGTCCCAGTTCTTCCTGTAATTGTTGTCACTTTTGTTTGTGTACAAAATCCCCCAGTGGGTAGCTTAGCTGCGAATCCGTTTCGCCTAAGTTTGCAAAAAAAAATCCTACCGAGTGGTGAGCCAGACTCCCACTCGGGGGCTTAGCTGCAACCCAGTGCTTGCCTAAGTGTTTGAAAATCCTACCGAGTGGAGAGCAAACCTCCCACTCGGGGGCTTAGCTACAGCCCAGTGCTCGCCTAAGTGTTTAAAAATCCTACTGAGTGGAGAGCAAACCTCCCACTCGGGGGCTTAGCTGCAGCCCAGTGCTCGCCTAAAGTGTTTAAAATCCTACCGAGTGGAGAGCAAACCTCCCACTCGGAGGCTTAGCTGCAGCCCAGTGCTCGCCTAAGAATATAAAAATCCTACCGAGTGGAGAGCAAACCTCCCACTCGGAGGCTTAGCTGCAGCCCAGTGCTCGCCTAAGAATATAAAAATCCTACCGAGTGGAGAGCAAACCTCCCACTCGGAGGCTTAGCTGCATTCCAAGCACTCGCCTAAGAATATAAAAATCCTACCGAGTGGAGAGCAAACCTCCCACTCGGGGGCTTAGCTGCAGCCCAGTGCTCGCCTAAGAATATAAAAATCCTACCGAGTGGAGAGCAAACCTCCCACTCGGGGGCTTAGCTGCAGCCAGGTGCTCACCTAAGTGTTTAAAATCCTACCGAGTGGAGAGCAAACCTCCCACTCGGAGGCTTAGCTGCAGTCCAAGCACTCGCCTAAGAATATAAAAATCCTACCGAGTGGAGAGCAAACCTCCCACTCGGGGGCTTAGCTGCAGCCCAGTGCCCGCCTAAGTGTTTAAAATCCTACAGAGTGGAGAGCAAACCTCCCACTCGGGGGCTTAGCTGAAGCCCAGTGCTCGCCTAAGAATATAAAAATCCTACCGAGTGGAGAGCAAACCTCCCACTCGGGGGCTTAGCTGCAGCCCAGTGCTCGCCTAAGTGTTTAAAATCCTACCGAGTGGAGAGCAAACCTCCCACTCGGAGGCTTAGCTGAAGTCCAAGCACTCGCCTAAGAATATAAAAATCCTACTGAGTGGAGAGCAAACCTCCCACTCGGGGCCTTAGCTGCAGCCCAGCGCTCGCCTAAGTGTTTAAAATCCTACCGAGTGGAGAGCAAACCTCCCACTCGGAGGCTTAGCTGCAGTCCAAGCACTCGCCTAAGAATATAAAAATCCTTCCGAGTGGAGAGCAAACCTCCCACTCGGGGGCTTAGCTGCAGCCCAGCGCTCGCCTAAGTGTTTAAAATCCTACCGGGTGGAGAGCAAACCTCCCGCTCGGGGGCTTAGCTGCAGCCCAGTGCTCGCCTCGGGGGCTTAGCTGCAGCCCAGCGTTCGCCTAAGTACGGGTCACGTCCCGACCCGCAAGGACGGCAGGATGCGAATCGACTGTTACCTTTTCCTTCGGCGCTGCACCACAAATACAAAGTTATTTCGAGTGAAGATCAAGTTCCACTCGACGGATAATTTACAAAGATATTCAACGGTAAATCAAGTTCGGATAAGACCCAAAGGTCCCAGACCTTAGATCAAAGTACTCGAGCCCTCGGCTCGACAGAGTTTAACGATTACAGAATCCACTCGGCATTCCGAGGCAAATTTAAAGTGAAGCATAAAAGTTTTTTACTCCTCCGGCGGAGGACTGTAAGGGGCAACGAACTCATCCAAGTCGATCCCGTCTGCAATACGAGTGGCAGCAGCAATGAAAGTCTCCATGAAGTCTTGAAAGCTGAGCTTCCTGGTATTGGCAACCTGAATGGCAGCCAACTTCTCCTCTCGCACCTCCTTACAGTGGACGCGAACCAGAGACAGGGCAACATCAGCGCCACACCTCGCAGAGGACTTCTTCCATTCTGTCACTCGACCAGGGACGTCGTTCAGTCGAGTCATCAGGGACTCGATATCATTCGAAAGTGTCGCCCTGGGCCAGAGGGACGTGTCGATCCACGACACTACAACCTTCAGTCGAGCCAGATAATCAACCACGCTGGCAATGCGGGATTCCAGGCGGAGCACATTCATAGCGGCCTCGTCCTTCACGAGTGAATTGGCGGGGTCCAAGCTTGGCTCCAGTCGATTGGTCTCCTCTTCAAAGTTCTGGCAGAATTCTACAAATAACAATTCAAGTATAAGGCAGCGGATCTACACAAGTTTGGTTACTGCAAGCCAGTCGGGTGAAAATTGGTACCTTCGAGCACGATGAACAACTTCTTGGCAAGTCCCCCGAGATAAACCTCAAGATCGTTCTTCTTCCCCGCCAGTTTGCCTGCCTTGTCATTCAGAGCAATCTTGTCGTTCTTCAGTCGGCTGACCTCCTTATTAGCTGCGTCAAGAGCAGCTTTCAATCTGGAGTTCTCCTGTTCAAGAGTAGAGACTGAAGCCAGCTTTTCTTCAGCAAGCTTTGTTTAGTTCAAGGCCTCCTTCTGCGCTTCGGCAAGATCTTGATCCTTCTTCTTCAGAGCTTCCTCCAGTTGATCTGCGGCACATCGAGTGCGATCAACATCAAGGATTGGCAAAAAGGAGAAAGTCACTCGTCAAGAATGGTAGACCTCACCAGCCATACCTTTTGCCTCTTCTCGAGCCTTCTGCAAGTTCTCTTGAGCAAGTTTTAAGTCAAGGTTGAGCTGGATCTGTTGGTCCTTCAACTCAGTGAAGCGAGCCGCAAGTTCACAGGATTTCTGCGAAAAAACCAGTTGACAAACGTCAAGGATTGGTTGCTTCCGAGTAACCAAGAGACAATAGTAGCGTTTCTAAGACTACAGCCGAATCAAAACATTCGACAACAGTCTCGGGGACTACACCCAGTGGGTGCACTCAGCGTGCCCCCACTGGTTCGACCAAAAAAAAGTCGACTGCCCGCAGTCGACCGCATACAGTTCCATTCGACATGGACCGACCAGACCGAGTGAAGAAGTACAAATACAGCAACGCAATATAAAGACTATCGTCGACTGCCAGCAGTCCACCGTAGTCTCGCGGACTACACCCAATGGGTGCACTTAGCGTGCCCCCACTCGACCAAAGGTTGACAGACACACCCAGTGGGTGTACAGATATAAAGGTCTTCGGAAAAGAGATTCTTTGAACAGCATATTGCAACAGACCAAGTGTCGAGTCGACTGACCTGGACGTTGCTCTGACGAGCCGAACTCGCGTCATACGCTGCTTGGCTGGCGTCCCGAACCACTTTCACTTGCTCCATCGTGATACCTGCCTGGCGTATAGCCTCTTTTGCGGCACCCACTTGGTCCTCTGGGACAGGGTATGTAGCAAAAAGCGAAGGCGGATTTGCAGTCGACGCCGAAGGCTGCACGCTCATCAGAGGTTCAGCAAAAGTCACGGAAGTCCGAATGGTATCACCACCATCCCGAGCTACAGCCTCAGACACCGGAGCAGATTGGGGGGTCTTGCCAGTCGATGCCCTCCGGTTCCTTCTTACTCTCAGCGGCTCGTCGTCTTCATCGTCTGGTAGGTTGATAACATGAGGGGGAGCTGCAAGAAAAGTCAATCGACCAGAGTTACAAGAAATATTCAGTAGACCGAAGACAGAACATCAGTAATTGTACCTGGATTGGAAGTAACAGCATCTTCCATCTCTTGATCTCCGTCCTTGGCAGAGATCTCAGAAGTAGCAGCACTACAAATTTCGGAAGTCAGTCAGTTGGCTCAATGAATCGACCAAGGATCCGTCCACAGTCGACAAAGGAAAACAAGTATTATTATTACCCAGAAATGGTGGGGACAGTCATCTCCATCTTGGGTAGAGCCTTGGGCAGCTTGGATGGCGTCGCGCGTGGGTGCTTGGGAGCCTTCTCAGTCGGCGTAGGAGAAGAGGTCCGAGGGTGTTTCGACGACTGCCCAACAGGAGCAGTCGCCTTACCACGTTCCCTCGCGGGATCGTGCGTAAGCTTGGATCGCCTCTCTGAGCGGGGGGGTCAACTTCCTCCTCCTCCTCTTCGCTGGAGTCGACGTCGTCGTCTCCCTCCCCTTCGCCATCGGATTCCCACTCGCCGTGTTCGTCTCCGCTTTCACCCCCGCTCGCCTCCCCTTCCTCAATCGGCTCATGTGCCCCGTTGGGCGTTGAGTACATCTCAGTAGTTTCCTGGGAAACAATAGACAAAACAAAAGTCAGTCGACCAATTCAAAGAAGACCAATGAAGAAAGCAAGATCTCAGTCAGGTGCATAAGGTCAGACCTGGTCCACTTCGTATGTGTTGTCGAGTGGAGGAACCCTCCGGGCTCCTCGGGGATTGTCTTTGTTACCTGTGATGCTCGACAGCCATCCTTCTAGCATCTCATCAGTGACCTCCTCCGGGTGGATCCGAGTGGTGTCTTCAAGACCCGAATACAACCACATCGGGTGATCGCGAGCCTGGAGCGGCTGGATGCGCCTCCTAAGGAAGACCTCCAGCAAGTCCATGCCAGTCACACCGTCGTGGACGAGCTGAACCACTCGACCAACCAGCACTTTGACTTGGGCCTTTTCTTCCGGCGTCACTTTCAGAGAAGCAGGCTTTTGGGCTCGTCCCAGAGAGAAAGGGGGAAGTCCAGTCGACTGACCCGGAGTCGCCTGGTCTTTGCAGTAAAACCAGGTCGCCTGCCAACCACGGACCGTCTCAGGGAAAGTGATGGATGGAAAGGAGCTTTTTCCCCTCGTCTGGATCGCCAGGCCCCCGCACAGCTGGATCACCTGCGTCCTTTCGTCACTCGACTTGGCCTTTTTGACCGATTGAGAACGGCAAGTGAAGATGTGCTTAAACAGTCCCCAATGGGGGCGGCAACCCAAGAAACCCTCACACAAGGAAATGAAAGCAGCCAGATACACGATGGAATTGGGAGTGAAGTGGTGGAGCTACGCTCCGAAGAAGTTCAGAAAGCTCCGGAAAAAAGGATGAGGCGGCAGAGAAAACCCGCGATCGATGTGGGTGGTGAGGAGGACACACTCACCATCAAGAGGTTGGGGCTCGACTTCCTTCCCCGGGAGACGCGCAGCTTCGTGGGGAATGACCCCTCCCTCAACCATATCATTGAGATCTTCCTGCCGAATCACCGTCGGCATCCAGTCGCCATGGATCCAGCCTCTGGGCAGAGCAGTCCTTGAGGAAGATCTGCCCCGAGCGGACTTCTTCCCTTTCCCCTGGGCCTCCGCCTTCTTCGCGCGCTCCAGAGCGGACGTCTTGTCCTTCCCCATCGTCGTCGGCAAATCTCGAACGGGCCTGCGGCGCTAAGGTGGAAACGGAGACGGCGGAGGTCCTTGCGAAGGGAGAAAGGGAAGAAAGAGCACACTTATCGGAAATCCCGAGCCGGTGGTTTATAAGAGGTCGCTTCCGAGTGGCTGACTGGTAGGCCCAAGCTATCCCGTCAAATCCCGGAGCAGACGCGCGCGCAGTACGTGGCGAAAAAGGTGGCGCGGAAATCGAGGAGCTTCCGTCTTATCACGTCCGATTACCGCGGCCACTCCCGTCCCGCACGCTTCCCGAAATTCAAATCCCGCGAAATCCGTGGGTTGCAGAACAAATCGTCAGGCAGAAGATCCCTTTCACACCATCATTCGGAATGTCACAGACAAGGGAATTCACTCGACGAAAGGCCTAGAATGGATCAAGGCGACTGAAAAAGGTTGATGACGTCATCCGTGACGATTGATCCAAAATAAGGCACTCATGTAGCACAAAGAACCAGTCAGAAAGATCTCCAACCCTTTCCCCACTCTAACCTCGATCCATTTGGGGGCTAATGATGAAGCCATGTACCTGGGGTAGGGGCACGGACCTGTCCTAAGAGCCCTGCCCAAGGACATCCTTAGAAGAAGTCACCTTTCAATCGACTTGAAGGTACCCACTCGACGGGTTCAAGACACTCGACCAAGAAGCTATCACTCGACCACGAAGCCAACCACTCGACTGCCAGGAGATCTAAAGTCACTCCACAGGCAAACGGTCGGTCATTAAGTAGTCTTTATGGTCATCATAGCACTTTATTAGAGGCGTTACCTGTAACGCTTGACCTTAATGTACCTTAAACCCTGCATTACTGAGGGCACGAGAGGGCTGACGAACTCTATATAAGCCACCCCCTCCTCAGTATCAAGGGTTCGCACCCCTGTCATTCTCACACTTATAATCTAGTCGACCGCCTCCGCGCACCGAGACGTAGGGCTTTTACTTCCTCTGAGAAGGGCCTGAACTCGTACATCTTTGTGTGCTTACAGCTTCTACATAGCTAAGATCTAGCCTCTCCATACTAACCCCCCTACACTACTGTCAGACTTAGAACCACGACAGGGACGAAGTCTTCAATCTTGTATCTTCATAGTCCAGGAATCCGGCTGAAGGTACAGTCCGGCCATCCGGACACCCCCTAATCCAGGACTCCCTCAGTAGCCCCTGAACTAGGCTTCAATGACGACGAGTCCGGCTCGCAGATTGTCTTCAGCATTGCAAGGCGGGTTCCTCTTCCAAGTTCTTCATAAAATATTGTAAACACCAAGAGTAGTGCCCGGCTCTGCAAAATAAGCTTCCACATATTGCCATAGAGAGAATTAAATTAACACAAATCTAATCTGTTGACGTATTCCGTAGCGTGACATCACACTACGGCCAAGCCTCCATTCGAATCGTTTTCACTTATCCACCTTAGCGTGTTTTGCGAGGTGGTTTCCTTGGCACGTCTTGTCAAAGCAGAGATCGTGTCCCCTATTTACGGGATTCTCATCAATACGGACGTGGGTAACCCAACCGCGCCATTTATCACGATGCTTGGGAGGAAAGCGAGTTTTACTAGGCCGGTGGGGACACATAGCCGCATCCGCCCATATAAGGGGATAAGGATCCACCTTTTTACCTACGCCTTCTTCCTCCTTTGCCTATCCATCTTCCGCGCACTCGAGCTCCAGCGCCCAAGCCCGCACTTCCCACCTCAACCTTCTCTAGCAATGTCCGGAGCGGGAGGCAAGTGGATGGTCTCCTCCGTCACAGAGGGCCATGTCAAAAGCTGAGGAAGGCCGGATACTTGTCCAAAGACATCACGCACCGGCTCCCTGAAAAGAGGCAGCTTCTCCCCACCCCAGAGCCCCATGAGAGGGTTGTATTCCTTCCCCACTTCCTCCGTGGACTGGGCTTTCCTCTCCACCCATTTTTCCGGGGGCTCATGTTCTACTATGGCCTGGATTTCCACGATCTGGCCCCGAACTTCATCCTCAACATCTCGGCGTTTATCGTCGTGTGCGAGGCCTTCCTCCGCATCCGCCCCCATTTCGGCCTTTGGCTAAAGACTTTCAACGTCAAGCCGAAGGTGGTGCGCGGCAGCCAAGCGGAGTGCGGAGGCGCCATGGCGGGCAAGATGGCCAACGTCTTATGGCTCGAGGGATTCTTTGTGGAGACCCTGAAGGGGTGGCAGTCAGGGTGGTTTTACATCACCGAGCCACATGATCCGGAATGGATCGCAGCCCCTGAGTTCCGGTCCGGACCCCCTACGCGGCTCACGTCCTAGAAAGAGACGGGCCTGTAGTGGGGCTACAAAGAAGAGGTGACCGGACTGCAAAAATGCATCCAAATCCTGGTGAACAAGCAGCTAAGGCTTGTTAATGTAGTCCAGCTTATGCTTGTCCGCCGGATCCTCCCGTGCCAACAACGGGACTTCAATCTGTGGGAGTTCGACCCGGCGCAGCACCCAACCCTGAGCAGGCGCTTCGACACGATGTACGAAGATGTCTGGAAGGTGCTATTCAAAGGCGCCGAGGCTCCCGCGTCCGCTTCCGAGGACCGCGGATTCAGCTCGCAGCGTCACGCTGACGAGGTAAGTTATTTTTACCTTTTACAGGACATTTGTTTCTCATAGTTTGACTCTATGCGGGATCTAAACTCCCTTACCTTTGACAGGAATGGCAGGTGAAGTCCGGACAGATCGACTGTCCGGCTCCTTTGCCCAAAGACCCAGCAGACGCTCGTTTATCGAAGCTGCTGGCTCCGACGCCTTACGTGGTGCCGGAGAAGAAGGCCAAGAAGAAGAAGGCCACAGGGACTCGAAAGAGTTCCCGTCATATGGTGGTGTCAGACTCGTCGTCCGACGAATCCGAGACGCACTCCTCCCGTGAAGACAAGGAGGAAGAAGAACCCTCTCCCCCTCCAGCGGGGGGAGGAAAGAAGAGGAAGGCCGCCCCAACGGGGGAGGCCGAAGGGTCCAAGAAGAGGAAAACCCCTCCACCGGACTACTCCCCCAACGCCGACGAGGACGAAGAGGAGTGGCCGGACAGGACCAAGCGTGCGGTGAAATCGTAAGTATTTAGATACCAGAGTAACTCATAATATCCCTGTTGTTGCACCGGGCTGGACTTGACGAGCTGTCGAGCGGCTCCCTGGATTCATCGGACGTGAACTTAGTTCCGCCCGCTGTCTCCCCCCGCACTGCGGACAACGCCGAAGTGGCGTCGCGACAAGCTCCGAGGCAAGAGGAGGTGGTCCTGGAGGAGCCGCAAGGCGACCTCCCGGACTCCAGGAGTAAAGGGGACAAGACCCCCCGGGGCTCCAAATCCGGCTTTAAGCCGGACACCGCGCCGGAATCCTCAACAGTTCCGGGCCGCGGTAGGCGAACTCCTTCTAAGAGGAGCAAGCCTTCTGAGCCGGCAGCCTCCGTCCAGCCGGAGGTGCCGGACAATCTGCTGGAGGTGCTTAACGGTGCCTCCATCGATGAGGAGCACCGTACTATTATGAGTACGGTGATCCAGAAGGTTCAGTCCGCCAAGAGCGGACTAACTGAAGCTTGTGCCAGCCTTCTAACAGGCTTCGAGGTAAGTAAAATATGTAAAAATATTACCGCATAGATAGTAGCCCCTGATGCTCTGTTTGGCGTTCAGAAAGAAAAGCCAAATAGAGGATCTATTAAATTTCGCAGGAGTCTAACAAAAAAGAGTCAATATGCGTATGCAGGCTTCGCTGCTAGCCACCACCGCACTGACTGCAGAGGTGGGTGCCCTGAAGAAGGGCCTTGAGCGGACCGAGCAAGAGCTCGGCCTTGCCAAGAGGCAGCTCGAGGAGAAAGAAGGTAAGAGATACCTTATAGAAAAATATATACAAAAAAGATGCAATTGCAAAAAATGACAGGATTGTGCTGCTTAAAAAGATAGCAGCGGGTAAGGCATTCTTTATGCAAAGCAGACATATAAAATTAAACTACTTGTTACTTACCCGAATCCGGAGTTCTCCAGGGGCATTCGCAGATCTTCCCCGCAGCATATCTGATGCCGCCGCATTCTACCGAGCCAAGGAAGGCAGCTCGACGGCGAAGGTGTTCTGGTCTTAGTACGCTGAGGCCGGACACCCTGTGCCCTTGAGCGACCAGCTAAAGCAGCTGGTCGAGCTCCACAAGGCGGCCGAACAGGCCCTGAAGGGCTTCATAGTTCGGTTGTGGCCTAGAGAGGCCCTACCTGGGAGCTACTTCGGGCTGGTGCGGCGGCTGGTGGAGGCCTGTCCAAGGCTCGAGGTCATCAAGCGCTCCGTCTGCATCGAAGGTGCCCGTAGGGCCCTTGCCCGTGCAAAGGTGCACTGGGGTAAGCTGGACGGTGAGAAGCTTGTGAGGGACGGGCCGCCGCCGGGGAAGGAGCATCGCAAGCCCGAGAACTATTACAAGGATGTTCTTGCTGGTGCCCGCCTTATGGCGGATGAATGTACCAAGGATGTAATTTTTGAATGAACTCGCTCGTGTTATCCTGTGCGCTAAAAACTTGTTCATATGCGCTAAGCAATGCTTGTTTGAATTTAAAATATTACTTTCTGTGTGGCCATTTATCAAAAATTGAGAGATGGCCAGTCGTCGGCTTCTGCCCCCATGCCACTAGTGTTGGGGTGTTCGGGATAAACCTGAGCGCTCTTTTTCCCATGATTGGGTCCGTTCAGGGAGGCGCTCAGCACAACGAACAAGGCAATCGGACTATAATGCTTGAACACTCTCACTTAGCCATAAAACTCTATAATTTTAAATTTCGGCGAAGCCCCTAGTATTCGGAAGACCGAGTTCGGGGCGCTATCCATGCCTTAGCCGGACAAAGCCGGTTCCTCGCTCGAAGCGGCATAAGTCTTTAAGGACTCGAAAAACCTCTCGAACAGCGACCGGTCTCTCGCCTCATCATGACAGTCAGTTTTAGCTTTCTCTACTGAGGTGCTTAGCCCAGCTCAACTGGGGCATAATCGTAGTAGTTCTCCTAGTGCTACCTTAGCCGATATAGCGGAACGTAAGGCACCAAAACATAGGAGCCAGGCAAACCCAACTATTGACCCAAATCATGATTTGGAGCCGATGCATATAGTGCTATAAGTTCGGGGTGCCGCACTTGTGAAAGTGTTCGGTCTTCTCACACCATATTAAGGGGTACTGGAGCCCCTGGCGTATTTGCTGTACCACGGTGTACGGGTGCAACATGTTATTAATAAACATATATGTAAAAAGAGGGTAATGCAGAAAATAGACAAAAGCTATGCATTGTTTATAGAAAGATTGCTATCAAAGCAGAACGATACAAATAGTGTGATAAGCAAAAGAAATTGGACTATTTAACATGTCCTGGCCAGGGGCAAGCCGCGGAGTTGTATTCAAAACAGGTATACTGCTCGTAATAGAGACCACCTGGGAGTTCCATAATGCGGCATGGCTTGTCTGCTTTCCTAGATCTTGCATCGTTTGTGCGGCAGTTGAATTGCTGAACAGGTCGTCCGAAGTATGGAGTCCTGAAAGTAAGAGAAAATTAAAAAACAATCCGACAGCCCCTATTACGGTTTAAGCCGTGTTTTGGGCGTGCCGTGATGGTGCCCCTCCCCTTGTGCCCATGGTATTTCAAGAGCGTAGTTATGTACGCGAAGCACTGGTTTTGCTATATCGCAAGGGCTAGGGTTGGGGCCGCATTGCTATGCTAGCTCGGAACGTGCCAGGCGGTCTTGTTGTAGGTTACTCCGGGCGCGCTTGACAGTGTCCGGCTTTTTAAGGGCCGGACTGGAGAACTGCCTAGAGAGGCTGCTTTGTACTTCTGCTGCGAGCGCTGCTATGTGCTCCTCCGTTCGAAGGGAGCGTTCGGTGTTTCCTTTGACCGTGATTACTCCTCGAGGGCCTGGCATCTTGATCTTGATGTATGCATAGTGCGGTAACGCATTGAACTTTGCGAATGCGGTTCGCCCGAGCAGTGTGTGATAGCCACTGCAGAACAGGACTATGTCGAAGATTAACTCCTCGCTTTGGAAGTTATCCGGAGATCCGAAGACCACTTCAAGTGTGAATGAACCTGTACATTTGGCCTCTACACCTGGTATGACGCCTTTAAAGGTCGTTTTGGTGGGCTTGATCCTCGAGGGATCTATGCCCATTTTCCGCACTGTATCCTGGTAAAGCAGGTTCAGGCTGCTGCCGCCGTCCATAAGGACTCTTGTGAGATGAAATCCGTCAATGATTGGGTCAAGAACCAATGCGGCGAACCCGCCATGACGGATGCTAGTGGGGTGGTCCCTTCGATCAAAGGTGATCGGGCAGGAGGACCATGGGTTGAACTTTGGGGCGACTGGCTCCAGCGCGTATACGTCCCGCAATGCACGCTTCCGCTCCCTTTTAGGGATGTGGGTTGCGTATATCATGTTCACCATCCGCACTTGTGGGGGAAAACTCTTCTATCCGTTGTTGTTCGGCGGCCTAGGCTCCTCCTCGTCATCGCTATTCAGCCCCTTGTCTCTGTTTTCGGCATTTAACTTGCCCGCCTGCTTGAACACCCAACAATCTCTGTTGGTGTGATTGGCTGGCCTTTCGGGGGTGCCATGTATCTGGCACAAGCGGTCAAGTATTCGGTCCAAACTGGACGGGCCCTGAGTATTTCTTTTGAATGGCTTTTTCCGCTGACCGGATTTGTAGCCTCGGAATCCGGCATTTACTGTTATATCCTCGTTGTTGTCGCTGTTAACGCAGTGCTTTTGCTTGTTCCGGTGCGACCTTCCGCTTTTGTCCTTGGTATCCGAATTACCAAGGTTCTTGGTTAAGTTGTTGCTGCGAGCTAGCCAACTATCTTCTCCCGCGCAAAAGCGGGTCATGAGTGTCGTAAGGGCTGCCATAGATTTCGGCTTTTCCTGCCCCAGGTGCCGGGCGAGCCACTCGTCACGGATATTATGCTTGAAGGCCGCTAGGGCCTCTGCGTCCGGACAGTCGACTATTTGGTTTTTATTTGTTAGGAACCGCGTCCAGAATTGCCTGGCCGATTCTTCTGGCTGCTGAATTATGTGGCTTAGGTCATCGGCGTCCGGTGGTCGCACATAGGTACCCTGGAAATTGTCGAGGAATGCGGCTTCTAGGTCCTCCCAAGAACCGATTGAATCTGCTGGCAAGTTGTTAAGCCAATGCCGGGCCGGTCCCTTAAGTTTGAGCGGGAGGTATTTGATGGCGTGTAGATCATCGCCGCGGGCCATGTGGATATGGAGGAGATAATCCTCGATCCATACCGCGGGATCTGTTGTGCCATCATATGATTCAATGTTTACGGGTTTGAAGCCCTCCGAGATTTTATGATCCATTACTTCATCTGTGAAGCATAGTGGGTGTGTGGCGCCTCTGTACTGGGCTATATCACGACGCAGCTCAAAGGAGCTTTGTCTATTGTGTTCGGCCCGGCCGTATTTGTTGTATCCGGAGTGACGATCATCGTCACGTGCCGTGGGGCGCCCGCGCGATCCGTAGATCGATCTTGTTTGCCTTGCCTTGTCCTCCAGTATATCTTGCAGGTCTGGCTCATTTTCCCATGCCTTAGCATGTTTTGAGCGGCGTCGGGGCATGGCTTGAGTGGAGGGCCTAGAGGCCTCTCTGTCATGGCCACGAGGTGGCCGGTCGGCCATGTCATGCGCTGGTGATGTAGGTGCTTCCTCCTCTAATCGGGGTAGCAGCCTACGTTTTGGGTAACGCTTGGAGGGGTGTTCGACTTCATACTCTTCGACCGCAAGGACTTCAGTCCATCTGTCAGCTAGCAAATCTTGATCAGCTCTAAGCTGTTGCTGCTTTTTCTTGAGGCTGCTTGCCGTGGCTAAAAGCCTGCGTTTAAAACGCTCTTGTTCGGCGGGATCTGATGGCACGACGAATTCGTCGTCGTCGAGGCTTGCCTCGTCTTCGAAGGGAGGCATATAATTGTCATCCTCAACCTCTCGGTCCGCCGCTCTCTCATGAGGGCTGGCTTCTCCATCCTCCTGCGCCGAATCTTGCTGGAGGGGGTGTTCTTCGGCGCTATCCGGAGTAGTATTATCTCCCGTGCCGGAATCACCATTTTTGCTTTGGCGGGATTTAGAGCGGCGCCGCTGACGCCCGCGCTTGGGATGTTTCTTAGAGGTGTCATCCCCCGCTGTTCCATCGCCTTCTCCATCTTTTGGAGTGTCCACCATATATATGTCATATGACGAGGTGGCCTTCCAGCGCCCTACAGGTGCTGGTTCTTGTTCGTCTCCAGCATCGTCGTCCATACCGTCGATGTCTTCGGAGTCGAAGTCGAGCATGTCGGTTAAATCGTCGACAGTGGCTACGAAGTGGGTGGTGGGTGGGCTTTGAATTTCTTCATCGTCCGTATCCCAACCTTGTTGACCGTAGTCCGGCCAGGCCTCTCCTGATAGAGAGAGAGAGAGAGAGACTTTAGCGAATTCAGGATATCGCCGAAGGGTGAGTGCTGAAAGATATCCGCGGCGGTGAACTCCATTATCGGCGCCCAATCGGATTAGATCGGCAGGGGCGCGGGGGGCTTGGAGTCCGGAGAGGAATCCGGCTCTTCGGAGTCACGGGCCATGCAGAGTGCGGGGCTGGTGTTCGGCTCGATCGCCTTTGAGATTGCAGCCCCCGAGGTGGCGTCCAACCGCTCATCCTCGATCGGCGCAGCAGGCTCCGAATTAAGGGTCGGAACCGACGCGTGTGCGGCCTCTAGGACGCTGTTCGGCGGCAGAGCTAGATCATGCCCATCGAGACAGCGCGGCGCGCTTGGCTGTGGCTCGAATCCGTCGAAGATCAAGTCCCCGCGGATGTCAGCCGTGTAGTTCAAACTTCCAAACCTGACCTGATGGCCAGGGGCGTAGCTTTCGATCTGCTCTAGATGGGCAAGCGAATTGGCCCGCAGTGCGAAGCCGCCGAAGACGAAGATCTGTCCGGGGAGAAAAGTCTCAACCTGGACTGCATCGTTGTTGATTATCGAAGGAGCCATCGGGCCTAAAAGTGACGACGGCTCCTTCGATAATCCAGGAGTCCGGCTGAAGGTATAGTCCGGCCAGCCGGACTCCTATACTCTCAATGAAAGCACCAATGTCGGTGTCAAAACCGGCGGATCTCGGGTAGGGGGTCCCGAACTGTGCGTCTAGGCGGATGGTAACAGGAGACGAGGGACACAATGTTTTACCCAGGTTCGGGCCCTCTTGATGGAGGTAAAACCCTACGTCCTGCTTGATTAATATTGATGATATGGGTAGTACAAGAGTAGATCTACCACGAGATCAAGGAGGCTAAACCCTAGAAGCTAGCCTATGGTATGATTGTTGTATGTTGGAGTTGTTGTCCTATGGACTAAAACCCTTCGGTTTATATAGACACCGGAGAGGGTTAGGGTTACACAAAGTCGGTTATAATGGTAGGAGATCTGAATATCCGCATCGCCAAGCTTGCCTTCCACACCAAAGAAAGTCCCATCCGGACACGGGACAAAGTCTTCAATCTTGTATCTTCATAGTCCAGGAGTCCGGCTGAAGGTATAGTCCGGCCATCCAGACACCCCCTAATCCAGGACTCCCTCAGCAGCATAACAACAATCATCACCATTGAAGAGTAGCGTACATCGAAAGGATCCAACTTGAAGACACACAATTCAATGCGGTTAATTTCGGGTTCACCTGTGTCCAAATTCAATGTGGTATGGTGTGCGAGGATGCCTCCCAAAGTAAAGATATTCATGTGGCAAGCTATTAGGGGAAAACTACCAACTGCTAATCAAATTCAAAAACGGAATGGTCCCTGTTCGGGCCACTGTGCCCTATGCTTGGCACTGGAGGACTCCGACCACATCTTTTTAGTTGCATCCTGGCCAAGTTGACTTGTAGTTATGTTAGGTCCTGGATGGGGATTGACTGCCCCCCACCACACTTCTTTTGCTCAACTCCGGCCTCTTGTGTCTAGGCTGGTGGGGCAGAACAGATGTATTTTCTAGGTAGGGTTCCCAACCTTATGTTGGGCGTTGTGGACCACTAGAAATAAATTCACGATTGATCATGTTTTCCCTAGCAGACCCGATGATTGCTTGTTTAAAATGGTCATCTTTCTGCAGCAGTGAAAATTATTGACTAAAGATGTGGACCAGGACGCTTTGATGGAGCTTATCTCAAGAGTTAGAGTGTCGGCCTCCTCCCTGGTGCAATCTGATGGCGAGCCCTGATGTTTTGATCTTGCTTTTGCTATTCCCTGGTGTAGTAGGTTGTCGGCCTATGTGTCATGTCTCTCTGGCTTGTGTGCCATAACCATGTGCCATGTGCTGTGAACTTGGCTTTCTAGTTTGGTTCCCCTGTGATATCTTCCTGGTGGATTTATCTATAAATTCGGGCCCATGCCTTTTCTCTACAAAAAATAAGACGCACGAGCGTAGATGAACTATGACCAGATCCAAGCAAATCCACCAAGAACAGATTCGTCGAAGGCACATCTCCGCACGCCCACCGACGATGCTAGACGCATCTTATATTAGAGGAAACCTCATTGGGGGTGTTCGTTAGCGTCGTTGATCACTGGATGCTTGTCAGAATAGTACAAGCGATACTAGTATGGTAAAGAACTATATCTGTCCACGCCCAAATTTTGTCATGACTCCTTATTGATTTTTTGTTGGCTTGAGATGACTTGTGATTCTTTGCCTTGAGTGTCATTGATAAAGTTCATAAGGGCATGGCCAATGCATAGCCTCATGTTTGTGCCCCATGTGCTATGTAGGGTTGGATGTCAAGGAAAGTACGTTCGGATAGGGAACATAATCCTCTACAAGAGGCAGGTGCTTATGGAGAGAATGTGTGGTCCGATGTAAAAAGCTAAAAGAGTTGAAGTAAACAGTAGAGATGCATATGTATTAAAATTTCTATTTTCTATTTCTTAATGAGGCCCACTAGTAGTAGCTTGCTTTGTGGGAAAAAATCAATGTAATTGCCTCAAGTCACTTTTTCTCATGGGGCATCTATATCCATATGCCACCATTGTACATGCCCTAAGGAATATCCAATACTAATCTTGGACACTGCATACATTTGTGGGCCAATTGAGACCAGACCATGAACAGTGATTTGGGAGCCAGCATCCAAAGTTGCCCTTAAACTTTTGCCTATTTTTAAGTCTGCATGCTTAAAATAACCGCATATCAAATCATATATGATTCAAAATGCGACAATAGTTCTAATTTAAATACATCCAACATACTTTTTAAATTATTGTAGTTCAAACTTGAAATCAACTAGCACATATTTTCTAGTTGTCCCCTTTAGCCGCTCACAAATGGACAATCTAATCTTTCGTGGGTTGTACATGAGTTGTTGGATGCCAAATTTATTGATGCGTGAATAAACTCATCAAACATTGTTGGATTGTGATCTAGAAGTTCGATAGGATCATCCATGTTCTCAAATTCAAGAGCTGCGGCAACATCTTCAGCCTCATCCTCCATAATCATGTTGTGCATGATCACACAACATGTCATCACCTCCCACAAGGTCTCGAGATACCATTGTTTAATAGGTTCACGAACAACTGCAAAATGGGCCTGGAGCACTTCAAATGCACTCTCTACATCATTTCTAGCTACTTCTTGTCTTTGGATAAAGTGAGACCTTTTCTGACCAACTGGCCTAGCGATGGTCTTGACAAAGATAGCTCACGGAGGATAGATACCATCGACAAGATAGTAGCCTATCTTGTATCCATGCCCATTGGCAACATAGTTGCAAGAGGAGCTTTTCCTTCATTCGGCCTAGCAAACAATGGAGTCCGCTGCAGCACATTGATATCATTTGTGAGACCCTAACATGCAAAAGAAAATGTGCCAAATCCAGAGATCCTATGAAGCAACTGCTTCAATAATGATGTGGGCTTCTTAACATGGTCGTGATATTGCCCTTGTAGAGCTTTTGAATAGTTCTTCCATCTCCAATGCATGCAGTTAAGATATCCCAGCAAACCTAGCTATCCTCTTACTTCGGACATTGCTAAGAGCCACTCGGTGTCTGTGCCAGTTGATTCTCTGAAGTACTGAAATCCAAAAACCTTGACGACGGCAGTAGCAAATCTGACCATATGGCATCTTCACATGTGCCCTCAGACATCCGGAGCTATTCTTTCCACGAATCCACGGTCGTGCCATATACAAGCATCCGCAATGCGACCGTACACTTATGGTAACCAGATAATTCAATCCTGCCTACGGTATTCTTCTTCAAGATGAAGTCATTAATGGACCGGACATCATGGTAGATGCTTATGTGGCACAAACTAGCGAGACGCTAATTCGTGCGTGTTGACGCCCGATCTTTCATGGTGATACTTGATCAACAGTTTGCACTCGTGTTCCTCGCAACCTCCAAACAATAATCTTCACCTGTGTACAAAAATGTACGAACAAAATAATAATCCCCTTAGATCAGCACGTAGGAGTCGATGGGATGGTCACAGATACACACGATATAATCGTCCCCAACTCAAACTTTTTCTATATATTTCACAACTCCAAATAAATTGATCTGTACATGACCGAAGCCGCTGCCTTTTTACATCACACGGATGTAGCCTAAACCAAGTCTCACGTGATTCGCAAGTAAACTAGGGACAAAGAAATATTTAAAACGGAAAGAATCTTAACAAAACAAACACAACGTGAACCTCTCTATTATTATACCCGAATGATAAGTGTCACATCTGTGATATGAATCACATCGGCCCGGGCGTCTTTTACAACTAAAGTTGACTCAAAAAGAAAAAATAAACCTAAAAAACTAAAATTTGTCAAAAAAGAATTTGTCATGCTTGACAACTAAAATTGTCTTCATCGCGTCACTAAACTCGTTAGAAAAAAGTTCTAAGTTGCCATTATTGAATGCATGCTCTAGCTAAGAGCATCTCCAGCCGCACCCCCAACAGGCCCTTTCAGGCGATTTTTCAGTGCCGACGCCCAAAAATCGTCCCAGTCGCGCCCTCAGAAGGCCGGTTTTTCGCCGGTTGGGCCGAAACTAGCGTCGGCGGACCCAGGGCGAACCCGGCGCGCTGGGGGACGCCCGAGGGCGCCAGGGCGAGCGATTTTGGTGCGAAAGAGCTGCGGGCCCGCCCAGTCAGCGACACTCGCCTCGCCTCGGTTTCCCGTGGGGAATCAATGACAAGGCTGCCGCCGGTCAGCCTTCCATTGATTCCACACGGGCGGTGCGGCGACGCCCCCCCCCCCTCCTCTCCCGCCACGCGTACACACGGCAGCCGACTATAAAAGCAACGCCTCCCCCTCGCCTCTGGCCACACCCGCCCACAGCCGCCGCCGAGCTCTGCCTCTCTCCCCGTGCGCAGCCACCGCCGACGTACCTCCCCTTTATCCCCAAGCCCATCCGTGGCGATGGCCGAGCGTTTCCCCGACGATGGGGCGGCGGCCAATGGCTTCGGCCGCCGCTCGCTGCACGAGTGGGAGGCGTATCTCATCTTCGAGGCGAACATCCTGGCGCCACCGGACATGCGCGCAGGGCCGACGGGGTGGAGGCTCAGTGCCGGTGGCGTCCCCATTCTGCCGGTGCCCGACGTCGAGGTGTGCCCCGACCTCTTCGCCGCCAAGGTCGACAACGTGCGGGCGGCGCTGACGGAGGAGCAGCGCGCCCTCCCGCAGTACGCCGCCGACAACCACGAGTCGTGGGTGGCGTACTTCCAGCACCGGCAGGCGCAGCGGCTGGCCTCCACCAACGGGGCGCCGGTGGTGGGGGCGCCAAGAACAGCGAGCGGCGCCGCCTGTGGTGGGGCGCCCCTGGCCGCATGCTCCACGAGGTTCTCTGGTACCTCGAGGGCGGCAACGACCCGCCGCTGACATACCCTGCTGCGGCCGCCGCCCTCGTCCCCCGCCAGAGCGCCGGGGAATGGATGCCCAGGAGGTTCGGCTCCTCCTCGTCTTCCTCCTCCCACTCCTCCTCCCGCTCCTTTTTCTACTCCCCCGACTCGTTGGCGGTGTTCGGCGTCAAGGTCGAGCCCGCAACAGAGACGCCGCTCGGCCGGCGCACCCGCAACACCGGCATCGTCATCAACGAGGGCGGCGGGCGCGCCTCCTCCTCGGCTCCTCCCCACTAAGTCAAACCGAAGACGGAGCCGGGGCTCGCCGCCGTGAAGACGGAGCCGGGGCTTGCCGTCGTGAAGATGGAGCCAGGGCTCGCCGACGGTGTCAAGGAGGAGCTCGACGACGCAGTGGCCTTGAGGTGGGCGCGCAAAGACTAAGCGCTTACGGAGCTGGAGCGCCAGTGCCACGCCTACGAGCAGTTCGCCGCTCGGCGCCGCGGCCGCGACGAGGGAGGCATCGTCATCCTCGATGACAACGGCGACGACGACGCCCCGCCGCCACCTGTCCGCCAAGGCGACGCTGAGCAGTCCAGCAGGGGCGGCCGCGTCAAGGCGGAGAAGAACGACGAGGGCGACAGCGAGGATGGTGGCGATGTCGGTGACTTCGCCGCGCTTAGCGCATTCTTCGGCCCGTAGTTGTAGTTGCGGCCGTTTTTTTAACTTTGTTATGTAATGTCATGTTCGCCAAATTTTAGCCGAATCTTTGTCCCGTTTGCCGAACTTTAGCCGAATTCCTTTTTTTAACCCACCTTCTGATGGCGGTCCTGGGGCCGGCGGCTGGGGGACCCGAAAGCCCCCAAGCCGATTTTTAGCACAGGCTCGCCTCCAGGCGGCGATTTTATGCGCCCTCTGGAGGGCCAACGGCTGGAGATGCTCTAACTCATCCAAAATTCCGAACTTATGAAAAGAGACGGACAATATATTTCAACACCCTCCCTCGCGTCTATACTTATTTAGTCCCTAGACATGGGATTTATGTTGGCCGCGGAACCATTTTTCTTGAACTCAAGACCTCATTACTCTGATACCATATTAAATTCATACTCCAATCAGCTCATCCAAAAACCCAAACTTATGAAGAAAGACGCGCAATACATTTCAACCATATTTGTGCCACACGTATGACACTTATTAGATTTCTTATTATAATGGCTTAATTAACTATGCATGCATGTGGATCAGCAGGTCACATACATAGGTGGCAATGAGAAAGCCAGCTTGGAGGCGTACGGAAATTGGGCTCGACCAAAAGCAGCGTTGGCTCCTTATTAATCTCCGATATTTTTTGTAATGCGGCCGAACAGAATGATACGATTTTCTTTGAATTTTGTTTTGCAAACTATTGATCTCTTGCCTTGTTGCCCCATTTTTTTTTAGAGAATGCCATCATGGCTACTTTATTGAATTGGTAATATAGTTACATCGTTTGCAATGGCATTAACCAAAAAAATCTGGGGGTTCATCGACCCACTTACAAGAAGAATTACTATCATAAGCATATTTTGCTAAAGAGTGGGCTACCTCATTAGTTTCACGAACACAGTGCATAAATTCTACAGATCCTATCATGCCAGCAAGAATAAAACAATCTTCTTAGATAGCCAATGTTTCGCTCCATATCCTTTCATGTCCTACACATGCATTGATGACCTATGTTGAGTCGGATTCAATCTGAATTGAATGATAGCCCATGTCATTTGCAAGTAGTAGTCCATGATACATCGCCAATACTTCAACCGACGTCTCAAAAAAAAAAAATACTTCAGCCGAGCATGCATCACTAACGTATGGTATAGGGGAACATGACGCAGCGATAAACACTCCATGGTCATCTCGTATAATCACTCCAGTCGCTCCTCTATTATCCTCATTATGGAAAGATGCATCCACGTTCACTTTAACTAAACCACCAGTTGGTCTCTTCCATGTTAATCCAACTCGTTTTATTGCTCCTGAACTGAAGGTTTTTGCTCACTGAAAATTTAGGCAGATCATTTGTATAGCTAAAGAGCTTCTGTTACTTGGGGGACGTTGATTCTGGTGAGTTTGCTGCCTTCTCAACCACCACATGTACCAGCAAGATACAACAATGCCCTCCTTAGGACCAACAGAAGGTAAATTGGGCATATTATTGTCAGGCAAACATAGCAAGTGTTCTAACACTGCTGAACCCGATTTATCAACCAACGTTGCATCTGAGATAAGCTCCGATAGTCCGATTAAGCGCCACATCTCTACAGCACGGCCACACTGAAATAGCAAGTGATTGACATCCTCAGCTCCTTGCATACAGATTGGGCATTGGCCAATACTCCCAACATGTCTACTAGCAAGTATAGACTTGAGTGGTAGGATACCATGAAGCGCTCACCAGCAGAAAATTTTGACCTTACCCGGAGTTTGCATTTTCCATAAAATCGACCATATTGGGTTCTCCGATGATGGCCCAGCCTGCGGCATTACAGTATGCTGAAATTGATGTTTCCACTCCAAATGGTATGCCGTTTTAACAGAAAAATGTCCTGATCGTGTACCATGCCAGGCTACAAAATCACCAAATGAGTTATAGCTTAACGGAATTTGGAGAATGCGTTCAACATCTATTGGGCTAAAAATATCACGGAGGATTTCTTCATCCCACTTTTCAGTAATAGGATCTATCAACTCATTGACCTTTGCAATCAAGACACCCGCTCTAGGGGTAATGACTTTCCTTGACGGGCTGTAGGGAATCCAGGGGTCATCCCAAAAATTCACTTTCTCTCCATTCCCAATTCTCCCTAACGTCATGTTTTCTTACAGTCTAAATCTACTCGTACTATGCGTGCAGGACCATGCACATATCTTGAATCTAATGCATGCACCACGTCATTGATCTTTGGTATATTAATTACAGAATTAATTATGGGTCCACACAACTGACGCACATTACCATCCTTTCCTTGAAGAAATAGAGATAATTCCTTATTTGACACTGCTTCAAAATGTGATTCCCTATTTGGCCCTGAGAAAGTTTTTCTTCCCTTTTGGACACTCTGGTTAAATTTGTTTACTTCTTTAACACTCTAGTTCATTCTGTACACTAGCAGTGTTAAATAGGGATATGGAAAGACCCAAATGCCCCTAATGCATTATGTGACTAAAACTATGTACAAGACTAAATCAACAGTACTGTTACATATTTGTTCAAAGTTAAATGGCCAAATGAGACCCATGCATTTGGTCACAGAACGAATTTAATTTATGAACATAGTCCTTAGAATTTAATTAAAAATGAATAAAATATGAGCAGAACATCAAACATGTTCGTTGCATTGCACTGCCAAGTGAATTGGGAAGGTAAGTTCGATAGTACTGCTACTGCGAAATTGTTCACCGACACGACACTCGTGCAAATTTTATATGTTGAACGGAGTATCTTTTCACTGTGCGTGATTTGGTATTTCGGCCGCACATAAACTGCATGCCGGCCCTGCGTAACCAAAACATCAGCTCGCTAACACGTTCGAGATCCCTCTCTCTGTGTAACACATGCCTGTCTCGGCATATTGCTGATCATGTACAACTCGACATTGACCAGTCGTTGACTCTGGAGCAGAACTGTCAGATCTCGCCCTTGGAGTCGGTCTTGACGCCGAGGCTGGCGATCTCTGGACTTGATGAGATTATTGGGTTAGGTTTTCTCCAATGTTGCATACGGACTAACGGAGGGGTACTATGGTCAACTGAAAAACAATCTGACGGCAAAGTGTAACGGGATGGACGGCAATGTCAAATAAGGAACGGAATTTAAAACAAGTAAAAATAGGGAAGAAAAAAGTTTTTAGGGTCAAATAGGGAATCACATTTTGAAGTAGTGTCAAATAAGGAATTCTCTTGAAGAAATATGGTGCATGCATGTGGAAATCCAATTTGGCTCTTGGGAGCATATGGTTATTTTAAATGTCATTTAAAAAATAGATGTGTTCTTTGTCACACCAAAATGCTACTTGCAAATTTTTAGGAGAAAAACACAAGTGTTTTCATCTGTGAAAAAAGACCAAGTCACAAATGTTAACTCCAAATGTTGCAATTATTTTAGTTTTTTCACCGAGAAGCACTATCGTCCCGTTTGCATGAAATTGTCAAGCACACTTGTTACACTAACAAGAAAATCTATAAAAAGAATTTGAGTTTTTAAATTGTATTTACTATTTTTTTTGAATTTACTGTTCATTAGGGAGTGTACCTGAGAGCCAAGACGGCCCTCACTGCATGCATGTTATTATTTTAACTCTTTTCTGTAACTTTTCTAGCGGCAGTGGCGGCGAGATAGAAAGTGGATGCAGAGAAAGAGACAAGGATGGAGATGCAGGGTCCAGGCAGGGTTTTGAGTGGGCCGGAGGTTTCAGAGTCCTGTGTGGTTGGTGTCCGGACTCCCAGGCTCTGATTTGTTTTCGGTTTGCGTGAAAATGGATGTCTAGACTGGTCCGCGGACCGACACGGGATGACGTTGGATGGCAAATTGTGTCCGACGGCTCGGTTCGGACACTTGTCGGAGGTTTGAGGGTCCACTTTGGAGGTTCTCTAAGAGAGTATGTCGCATTCTCGGGAGCTCCTAATCGGCGCTTACGGCTCCAACTAGCGTGCACGCACGCGCTGGGCGACACATCTACTACTGGTTGACAGGTGGATAGGTTGATTGTCCACTAGTTGATTGGTAGACCGACTTTTCTAAAAATGCTATGAAAAAATAGTAAATTTTGAAAAGGAATAAAAAATTCATGGATTGGAAAAAATTCATACATTTTTAAAAAGTCCATGAATTTGGAAAAAGTTGAAAAATATGAAAAAGTTCAAAAAATTGTAAAAAGTTCACGGGTTTGGAGAAAGTTCATGGATTAAAAAATAATGGATACAAAAAAGTTCATGAATTTTGATTTTTTTTTGCAGAATTTAAGCAGGTTTGAAAATTTCAAAATGTTCATGCATTTGAAAAAGTTCATGGATTCAAAATTGTTTTTGCATGTTTTGCAAAAGAGTTCACAGATTTATTAAAAGTTCATGTCTTTAAAAAACGCTCAACATTTCTAATAAAGTTCACAATTTGTAAAAATGTTAAGAAAAAAGAGAAAAAGAAAAGCAAACAATAAGTAAAAGAAAAAACCTGAAGGAAAACCAAAAAAAAAAGAAAAAAAAAGGGATACCAGATTGGAAGCATCTAGAAGCTTCCCAGATGCGAATCAACCTGTGGTTGAGTTGGTTAGGTGGACAGTGGTATCCCCAACCCACCAGGGTTCAAATCCTGGTGCTCGCATTATTCCAGGATTTATTTCAGGATTTCCGGCGATGCGCTTTCAGTGGGAGGAGACGTTCCCGTCGACGACGAGGCGCCTACGGTGACTTCGTAAATCTTAAGATGATATGCCGGCTCAGTCTCTCGGAGGTGCTCATAGGGGTAGGGTGTGCGTGTGTGTGTTTATAGGGGTGAGTGTATGCGCGTGTATATGAGCGATTGTGTCTGTACTAATGCTAAAAAAAAAGCTTCCCAGATAAAAATGGACCGGCGGCTCACGAAAACCCTGGCGCGCGCTAGGTACATATGCGAACGAGAAGAAAAACTAATTTAAATGGACCGAGCCCAGGATAGGAGGTGCGTGCCAGGTTGCCAGAACAATAAAAAAGACGCGTCAAGCGCTGTATAGATTTGCGGTGGCAAGAGGTCCTAATCAGCGCTTATGGCGCCCGCTGTGCCAACCGGCGCTCACGCGTGCTGGGATGGCACAGCTACGCCTACTTGACTGGAGGACCGGTGCTATCCACCAGTTGAGTGGTTGGCCATTTTTTTTGCGGGATAAAGGAGGGTTTCATTAATTCAAGCAGGCTTCTCGGCCTCTAAAAGGTTTACGATGCAGTTTAAGCCCGATCGCAACTAGGGCTGGCTGTTGACTTTTGAAAAAAATGCTTTGAAAAAATTCATAAAATTGAAAAAAAACTAAAAAGAAACATGGATTTGAAAAAAGTTCATAAACTTCAAAACAGTTCATGAATTTTAAAAATATTCACAAATATGGAAATGTTCAAAAATTGGAAAAAGTTCATGAATTTCAAAAAAATATGGCTTTGAAAAAAGGTCATTGCTTTTAAAAAGATATATTCGAAATTGTTCATGTATTTAAAAGTGTTCATGCATTTCGTAAAAGTTCGTAGATTTGAGAAAAAACACGAATTCAGAAAAAAAAATTGGTGGGTTTTGAAAAATGCTTGAGAAATTTGTAAAAAGCACGAGTATTTCTGTTCGTCATTTTCAAAAAAGTTTACGAATTTGAAAAAATGTTGACAAAAGTGAAAAGGTGACAAATATAAAGGAAAAAAGAAATCAAATGGAAAACGAAAAGGGAAGATGAGAAAAAGGGGAAGGAAAACCCAAAGAAAACAAGCAAACAAACTGGAAGCATCTAGAGGCTTCTCAAAAAGGAAATAGACTAGCGGCTCATGAAAAAACTGGTGGACGCTACGTACATTCGAACGAGAAGAAAAGGAAATTTAAATGGACCGAGTCAAGGATGGAGGGAGGGGGGGGGGGGGTGCGCGCCAGGTTGCCAGAATATTAAAAAACGGCATGTCAAGCGCTGAATAGGATTTGTGGCATTTCTCTCCCTGAAAAAACAATACTCCGAATTCAGTAAAAAGAAATCCTGAAAATATTTCACACTTAACTAATGCTATTTAGGTCCTTTTAGAGCTCATTGTTGGTAGCCTTTTTTTTTACCATTAGTTTGTTTTTTTTTTACCATTAGTTAAGTGTGAAATGTTGGTAGCCTGAGACGGAAGCGTTGAGCTGTCTAATAAAAGCATCGAGTAGCCTGTGACCCGACACCCAAAGATCACGGTCCATTTTGTTTCAGCGGACGATTGCGACAAAGGCCTATCATTTCTACTTCTGTGATTAAGCAGTCCACGCTCAAGATCACGGGCCATATTATTATTATTTTTTGAGTGTTTATCACGGGTCATTTTGTTTCGTTAATGTTGAACATGTGTATATGTACGTAGATCCGGGTCCTGTATGCAGTACCTGTTGTATCTGTCTCCCTCTGTATGTATATGTATTTTAGGAGACAAGATACCGGTCGCACCCCTTATACCTATATATATGTGCTTAGTGCACGATCAATCAATCATCGATACACCAAGTCATTCTCTACATGGTATCTATCGCAAGTCGATCCTCCAGCTTCCGCTAACCCTAGCCGCCGCCTCGGCTCGCCGTCGCCGCCGCCTCCACCTCTCCTCCCCGCGCGCCCTCCCTCCACCGCGCGCCTCCTTCCCCACGTCGCGCCGCCCCTCCCCGCCGCGCCGCTCCTCTCCAGCCGCGCCGCCGCCTCCCTCCCACGATCCCGCCGCCATGTCGTCCAACGCCTCCACCTACTCCAACCCCTTCGCCGTCGACCCCGCCGAAATCCGCGACATCAACGTCCACGCACGCGTCCTCGTCATCCTCGACGCCTCCAACTCCACGTACTTCGCGTGTAAGACGTACTTCACGCTGCTCTTCCGCGAGAACAATCTCGTGGACCACGTGGATGGCACCGTGGACTCCAGCGCCATGGTGGATGACGCCGAGTGGACCGCGATCGACGCCACGATCATCCGGTGGTTCTTCACCACCATCTCCAAGGACTTGTTCCACACGGTCGTGAGCGCCGGCGACGACGCCCGCGCCCTGTGGGTCAACCTGAACGGCCTCTTCACCGACAACAAGCTTCAGCACCGTGTTTTTTTGCAGCAGGAATTTTTTGACTGTCACCAGAATAAACAGTCCATTGATGACTACTGTCGCCGCCTGAAGACGTTGGCGGACGAGCTCCGTGACATTGGAGCCAAGGTGGACGACGACCTCCTCCTCAGCACGCTCACCGCCGGCCTCAACGAGGACTTTGGCAACGCCGCCTCCAACCTCACCTTGATGCCGGAGCCCTCCTTCCCCAAGTTTGTGGCGTACTTGAGGTTGGAGGAGCGCCGGATGAAGGGGGTCAAGAAGCGCGTGCAGCACCACGCCCTCGCCGCTGGCACCTCACGCGCCCCCCTCACCGGCCGCCCCACCCGCGCCAGCAGCCCCCGCCCCCCCCCCCCCCGCCTCCGAGGTACTTCCCCCTCCCGCCCCTCCCGCTGCCCCCCAGCAGCCGGGTGGCGGGCGCCGCGGCAACCGCCGCGGGGGCGGCCGCAAGCAGCAACAGGCGCCGGGGGGCCCTCGTCAGCAGCATCAGCAGGTTACTCCCCCATGGACGTACGGCACCAACCCGTGTACCGGCGTCGTCCACGCGTACTCCATGCCGGTCCCTCGGGCTCCGGCTCTGGGCATCCTTGGGCCCCGCCCGGCGGGTCACGAGGCCCTATTCGCCGCGCAGAACACCGCTCCTTACAGCAGCTATGGTGCCCCCCCGCCAGCGTCGGCCTACGGGTCCGCGCCGGCTTATGGGGCCGCGCCCGCCTATGGCGCCGCCGCTCCGGCCTTCGGGGCTGCTCCCGCGCCGGCCTACGGAGGGTCCTACCCTCCTCAGGTGTCGCCGCCATGGGATCCGGCCTTGCTCGATGCCCTGCACTCCGCCCCGTCACCGAGCTCCTATGGTGGCGGTGGTGACTGGTACATGGACTCGGGTGCCACTGCTCACATGACTGCTCATCCCGGTAACCTCACGTCTGCCATTCCCGTTCATACTCTCACTCGTATCACCATTGGTAACGGTTCCCCCCTACCCATTACTCACGTTGGTCATATGTCTTTTCCTTCTACTTCCACTCCTGTGCATATGTCTAATGTTCTTGTGTCTCTTGACTTAGTCACCAATCTCGTTTCTGTTCGTCGCCTTGCTGGTGTGAATCCTATAACTGTTGAATTTGACGATATCGGTTTTTCTGTGAAGGGCGCCCGTACACGGATGGTGCTCCACCAATGTGATAGCCCGGACGAGCTTAACCCAGTGCATCCCTCCGGCGCCACCACCGCCCGTCGCCCCGCCGCCTTCGCCGCCAGTGTCGATCTTTGGCATGCCCGTATTGGTCATCCCAACTCTACCGTTATGCGTCAGATTCTTCAGAGTTTTTCCTTCTCATGTAATAAGGTCGACGATCACACTTGTGAGGCTTGCCGTCTTGGCAAGCACGTTCGTCTTCCCTTTAGCGAGTCTACAAATATTTCCACCTTTCTGTTTCAGTTATTGCATAGTGATGTTTGGACGTCCCCGGTTGCTAGCAACACGGGCTATTTATACTATCTGGTGATATTGGATGATTTTACTCATTATGTGTGGACCTTCCCTCTCCGTCGCAAGTCCGACGCTCTTGCCACACTCACCGCCTTTTATTCATACGTCATCACACAGTTTGGTCGTCTTATTCTCGCCTTGCAAACTGACAACGGCAAGGAGTTTGACAACGTCGCCTTCCGCAATTTACTTGCGGCCCATGGCACCATCTTTCGCCTCACACTAGTAGAAAAGGGGGCAACGGTCCAGGCCGGGTCAGCCCATTAGTCCCGGTTCAATCTAGAACCGGGACCAATGGGGGCATTGGACCCGGTTCGTGAGCCCAGGGGGCTGGCCGGGCCATGTGGGCCATTGGTCCCGGTTCGTCTGGACCTTTTGGTCCCGGTTGGTGGGACGGACCGGGACCAATGGGCTTGGCTCCTGGCCCACCACCATTGGTCCCGGTTCGTGGCATGAACCGGGACCAAAGGCTCCCCGTTAGTCCCGGTTCGTGCCACGAACCGGGACTAAAGGGTTCGCCCTCGTTGCACCCAGAGTTTAGTCTCACCTCGCCAACCGAAGGGTGCCCACACCTGCTTATAAGCCCGTCCCTCTCTGCGTTGTTGAGCTCCTCTCAAAGTGAAAATAGATGCACCTATAGAGGAAAATTGGACCTAAATTCATAAATAGAAATGAATTATGAATTTATGTTTAATTTTCTCTATAAGTGCATCTATGTTCACTAACAGAGAAGTTTTTATTTTTTGTGACCTAAAAGAAAAAAGAAATCAGTAAAAAACTATAAGTATTTAGTTCTAAGTAGAAATGAAAAAATAAATAGCAAAAAAGAAAAAAATGCCTATAATATTTGTAAAGTTATTCATAAACTAGTGATACACACAAATTTTAAAAAATTCAAATTTAAACTATTCAAATTTTAAAACTAATGGCACTAGCAGAAAGTTTATAATTTTTGTGACCTAAAATAAAAAAGAAATCACTACAAAACAAAAAAAAGTGCCACCTACTATTAAATAGCAGGAAAAAGATTGACTCAAAAATCAATTTTAACTATTCTACAAAGTGTTTTCACACAAATTTAGTAAATTAGTGATTCATAAACTAGTGATTCACACAAATTTTAAAAAATTCAAATTTAAACTATTCAAATTTTAAAACTAATGGCACTAACAGAAAGTTTATAATTTTTGTGACCTAAAAGAAAAAAGAAATCACTAAAAACCTATAAGTATTTAGTTCTAAGTAGAAATGAAAAAATAGTGGCACTAGTAAAGTTAATCACAAACTTGATATTCAAACAAATTTCAAAGAATTCAAATTTTAACTATTCTAATTTGACACTAATGGCACTAGTAAGTTAATCACAAACTTGAGATTCACACAAATTTCAAAGAATTCAAATTTTAACTATTCTAATTTGACACTAATGGCACTAGTAAAGTTAATCACAAACTTGAGATTCACACAAATTTCAAAGAATTCACATTTTAACTATTCTAATTTGAAAACTAATGGCACTATAAGAAAGTTTATAATTTTTGTGACCTAAAATAAAAAAGAAATCACTAAAAAACTACAAGTATTTAGTTCTAAGTAGAAACGAAAAAATAAATAGAAAAAAAGAAAAAAAATGCCACCTACTAGGCCAGCACGGCTTGAATACGACTAGAAACCCAACCATGGGCCAGGATTCAGGCCCGCAGCAGGCCCACAGGCATTGCAGTGTCCAATTAGGCCAATAAGCCTGCATTTCAGAGGAGTTCGAGAGGGAAGAGGCAGCGGAGCTTATAAACAGGTGCTGGTCGCTGTCAACTAGCGAGGTGGGACTAAACTCCCACCACCGCGCTAGCGCAAGGCCATTGGTCCCGGTTGGTGGCACCAACCGGGACTAAAGGAGGGAATTGGTCCCGGTTCGTAACAGAAACCGGGACTAATGCCCCCTTTTAGTCCCGGTTGGTGCCACCAACCGGGACCAAAGGCCACTTTTCGGCAGCCCAAAGGGCGGGAAGCGGCGGCCTTTGGTCTCGGTTGGTGGCACCAACCGGGACTAAAAGGGGCATTGGTCCCGGTTTGTGCCACGAACCGGGACCAATGCCTTAGCTATATAAGCAACACTTAGGAAATTTTCACCATTTCCCTCGCCAGTTGCCCCGACGACGCCGAGCTCATCGACGCCGCCAGGCTGCCCCGACGCCGTCCGCCGCCCCTGCCGTCGCCCGTGCCTCGCCATCGCGTCTCCGTCGCCGTCGCCGAGCCTGCGCGCCCCTGCCCTCGCCCCCGATCGGGCCTCCGCCGTCCCCGAGCCTAGCTTCTTCCTCGTCACTGACGCCACCTCGCGGTGAGCGCCGCCCCGTTCCCCTGCTCCTCCCCCTGTACTGGCTGCCGTCGCCGCCGCGCGCTGCCATCGCGCCGCCGCCCCTGCCCTTTGCTGCCGCCGCGCGCCGCCCCTGCCTTGCGCGGCCGCCGCGCGCCGCCCCTGTGTAACGCCCCAGATGTAACTTGCCATATTTGTAATCCAACTCTTGCCATTTTCGGCTATGTGTTATGATATTTCCTCCGTGGTTGGGTTTTCCTCCGTTTTACATTTTGGTCATGTCATGCATTTCTTATCATGTCATCATGTGCATCGCATTCGCATACGGGTTCGTCTCATAAATCCGAGCATTTTCCCCGTTGTCCGTTTTGCAATCCGGCGCTCCTATGTTCCCCGGCGTCCCCTTTTACATTTCTTCGTGAGCGGGTATTAAACTTTCTCGGATTGGACCGAGGTTTGCCAAGCGGCCCTGGTATAGCACCGGTAGACCGCCTGTCAAGTTTCGGGTCAATCGGAGGTCGTTTCGTACTCCAACGGTTAACCGGGTAACCGTGAAGGCCTCGTGTGTGTTGCAGCCCAACACCCCTTCAAAACAGCCCAATAACCCATCTAAGACACTCCCATGTCCTCCGTCATTCGATCACGATCGCGTGGCCGAAAACCGCTCTCCATTTGGAGCCTCCTAGCTCCTTCTACCTATATAAACACCTCCCCCTCCTCCAATTCCGGGTCCAATACCCTAACCCTAGTCCAAATCCGCCCCGCGCGCCGCCGGACGCCGTCCGCCGTCGCCGCCTCGCCCTATCGCCGCCCGCCAGATGGGCATCTCCGTCGCCCCGTGCCGCCGGCCCGCTCCGGCCCGGGTCGGGCCCTCCCCGGCCCGCCTCTGCCCGCGCGCTCCCGCGCCTCCCCGTCGCCAGGCCACCGCCTCCTCGCCTCCGCGCCCGCCGCCTCGCCCCGCGCTCCTCGCCGGCCGCCGCCGCCGCGCGCCACCGCGCCGCGCCGCGCCCCGCCGCCGCACCGCGCCATCGCCGCCCGCCGCCCAACCGCGTCGCCGCCCGCGCCGCCCTCGCCCGCGTCGCCCGCCTCCTCCGCCGCAAGCCGCCATCGCCGGAGCGCCTCGGGCCGCGCGCCGCGGCCGATCCAGATCCAAGCCGACGAGGGGTTGACTTTTCTTCCCCCCCCCCCCCCGTTTTTCTCCAAGTCCTTCGTTTCTTGCATAATCATCACCTGTTCATCATACCATAACTTTGCAAGCGTACCTCCGTTTCGCGCGTATAATATGTCAAATTGTTCGCCTCGAAGATTACATCACTTCTCTCCATTGAATCATTTTCATTTGAGGTCATATTGATGCCCTAAATGCTGTTGGAAGAGGGCTATGTGATGTTAGTTGCTGGATCTTTCCTGAAAATGCACTTTTGTTATTTTTGCCATGATTGGTGTGTACCTCCTATGAAGTTGTGTCCTACATGAGTTTTGTAATATGCCATGTTACCTTTCCATAGAATTATGCCATGTATTTTTGTGATCTTTGTGTTGACTAGCACAAGCATGCAAACTAGGGTACTTGATGTTGCTGATTTCAGAGACTTAGTAATTTCACTAAGTCCCTGACTGCTGTTATTTTTATGCCATGTGTTCATGTTGTTTCCGAGAGATCTATGCATATTTTGAGCATGATCAGTAAGAGTGTTTTGAACTTGAGGATTTGGTATATCCATCCATGCCTTTGTTTGTAATTATGGAGTGCATAGCTTGAGTCAATCGAGCTCTAATTTTGCTATAAAATGTTGCTGGCAGATTGTTTACATGTTATTCGATTTTGCCAAGCTTGGTGTAGCTGATCCTTGCATGCTATGATGTTGTTCTTACCATGTCTAGTTCTTATGCCATGTCTTCTTGATGTATGTATGCTTAGTTTATCATGCAATGCTCTTTAGTGAGTGCATCGAGCTCGTAAACATGCCTACTCGTTATCTGTTTTTGACATGTCCAGTTTTCTGCTAAGTCTGAAACCTGTAACAAAACTTGCTTAATTGACATGGGTGTAATCATATTTTATGATCCCTTTTGGTTTATGGTCAGTAAGGGACTTTTGTCAAGTGCTTTGAGTAGATTCATGCCATGCCTTACTTTGCTAAGTTATGTTCCTGTAGCCTATTGTTTCATTGCTCTGAACATGTCATCCTGATGTTAGTTTCTGCTATGTTGATATTTTCACTAAGTCTGTGAACCTGTTATCTTTTGCACTTTTGCCATGCTTGTTTGAACCTATTATGGTGTGATTTAGCCGTAGTTCAGTGTTCATCTTTTGTCAAGAATCTTGTGTAGATTAATTTCATATGCTTTGTTGATATGTTTGGGTGCAGTAGCTTAATTTCTTGTTGCTTGCTAAGTAGCATCATGCTGTTAATGGCAGATTATTGTCATTCTTGTTTTGCTTGTCATTTGCAAACCGTGCATCCGATTCCGGTGGTCTTTATATCGATTTCAACCGAAATCACCTCACCTATCCAGTGGCATACTTGGTTTGCCAAGATTATGCCTTGTTCATCCTTGTCCTTCCGGAGCATGCATATGCATTGCTTATCACATCTCGCATGTCATGCCATGTTTTCGCATCATGTTGCTTGCGCATTGCATCGTGATTGATGTTGTCCCCTTGCTTGTGTTCTTGCTTTGGGTAGAGCCGGGAGACAAGTACGTGAACGAGGAACCTGTTGAGAACGCTTTCGAGGACCAAGCTTTCGACAACTCTGAGAACCTTGCAGGCAAGATGACCATACCCTCGAAATCACTTCTATCTTTGCTTGCTAGTTGCTCGCTCTTTTGCTATGCCTATGTTGCGATACCTACCACTTGCTATATCATGCCACCCATATTGCCATGTCAGCCCTAACCATCCATGTCCTAGCAAACCGTTGATTGGCTATGTTACCGCTTTGCTCAACCCCTCTTATAGCGTTGCTAGTTGCAGGTGAAGTTGAAGATTGTTCCTTGTTGGAACATGGACTTGTTGTTCCTTGTTGGAACATGTTTACATGTTGGGATATCACAATACCCCTTATTTAATTAATGCATCTATATACTTGGTAAAGGGTGGAAGGCTCGGCCTTTTGCCTGGTGTTTTGTTCCACTCTTGCCACCCTAGTTTCTGTCATACCGGTGTTATGTTCCCGAATTTTGCGTTCCTTACACGGTTGGGTGATTTATGGGACCCCCTTGACAGTTCGCTTTGAATAAGACTTTTCCAGCAAGGCCCAACATTGGTTTTACCATTTGCCACCTAAGCCTTTTTTTCCCTTGGGTTCTGCAGACTCAAGGGTCATCTTTATTTTAAACCCCCGGGCCAGTTCTCCTTCGATTGCTGGTCCAAACCGAGCGATGTCCGGCGCCCCTTGGGCAACCAGGGTCTATGCCAACCCGACGTCTGTCTCATCCGGTGTGCCCTGAAAACGAGATATGTGCAGCTCCTATCGGGATTTGTCGGCACATCTGGGAGGCTTTGCTGGACTTGTTTTATTGCTGTCGAAAAGTCTTGTAGTCCGGGATTCCGAGATTGATCGGGTCTTCCCGGTAGAAGGAATATCCTTCGTTAACCGTGAGAGCTTATAATGGGCTAAGTTGGGACACCCCTGCAGGGTATTATATTTCGAAAGCCGTGCCCGCGGTTATGAGGCAGATGGGAATTTGTTGATGTCCGGTTGTAGAAAACCCGAAGTTGACCTTAACTAAAACACATCAACCGCGTGTGTAACCGTGATGGTCTCTTCTCGGCGGGGTCCGGGAAGTGAACACGGTGTTGGAGTAATGGTTGACGTAGGTCGTTTCAGGATCACTTCTTGATCACTTCTAGCTTCACGACCGTGCTTTGCCTTCTCTTCTCGCTCTCTTTTGCGTTGCAGCCACCTTATATGCTAGTCGCTTGCTGCAGCTCCATCTCACTATCCTTTTCCTACCTATAAGCTTAAATAGTCTTGATCTCGCGGGTGTGAGATTGCTGAGTCCCTGTGACTCACAGATATTATCACAACAGTTGCAGGTACCAACGATGCCAGTGCAGATGACGCGTCCGAGCTCACTTGGGAGTTCGACGAGGAACGTGGTCGTTACTATGTTTCTTTTCCAGATGATCAGTAGTGGAGCCCAGTTGGGGTGATCCGGGGATCTATGTAGCATTTGGGGTAGTCTTCTTTCATTTTGGTACCGTAGTCGGACCTTGAGTGTAATTTACATGATGAATGTTTATTTATGTATTGTGTGAAGTGGCGACTGTAAGCCAACTATGTATCTCTTTCCCTTATGTATTACATGGGTTGTGTGAAGATTACCCCACTTGCGACATTGCTTTCAATGCGGTTATGCCTCTAAGTCGTGCCTCGACACGTGGGAGATATAGCCGCATTGAGGGCATTACAAGTTGGTAATCAGAGCCTTCCCCGACCTTAGGATCCCCCACTGATTGATCGTTTTTAGCGGCCGAGTTGTGTCTAGAAAAAAATGTTTTGAGTCATTTAGGAATTATATATCGGAGAGTTTAGGAATTCTTTTTACTCCCCAGTCCTTTCGACCTTCTGGTGAGGTATCCTGACGTAGAGTTTTAACTCTTCTCTTCTCAAATTTCACTAAAAAAATTAGGATCACGCGGGTATCTTACAATCATTCCGATGGGTTTATGATGACAACATTGTCTTGGTTGCCTCCCGTCAGCAGGGGTTTTAGAGGAGGTGTCCCAGGGAGTTGAGCTCCGAGGTGTTGTCGTCATAATTTTATCGTTGCGGTTTTGGAATACCTGAGTTTAGTACGCCGACATCGAAAATCTCTTTTGTATAGTTGTTGGTGAGATAACCCTGATAGCCCAGTACTGTGGCGAGTGCGGGAGTATCGCCATGACTTGTATAACGGATGCTTTTCGAAGGTTGGAGGTAGATAATTTCCGAGGATTTCTTGGTTATGTGTTGAAGGATGGATACAGCTGGATCTAGGTATTGTTAGTTTGGGTGATATATTTTGTGTCCCCTGTATCCCCAACACCTGATTGCATAACCAGAAAGTTTCGGGAGTTTATAAGTGGGAATTCATGTAGCTCTAGTATTTCTTCCGCAGATATTTGGTTTGGGATTGGGTAATCCTTACCAAGTATTTGTTCACATCCATACCTCGTTGATTTTATTCCTTACCTTGTTCTAAGTGGCTTCTCAGCTTATGGAAGTGTGACGTTTTACTTTGGAATTCATTCATTCATTCTCGTTTGAATGTTTATGGTGAAGACTATATGTTGCAATTTCGTTCCTTTGATTCAGCTTGAATATATCTTTTTCAAGATGCTAATGGATGTCACCCTCTTCAGGATGGCTCCGCCAACGCGTTAGAATCCGGAACACAATGAAGGAAGTCAGGCTAACCCTCCGCCACCACCTCCGCCTCCGGAGGCATGGCAAGCCCTGATGACTGCCACAAATGCCAACGCTCAGATTCTGATTCAGCTCTTGCAAGATCGCAACCAAGGGCAAGCTAATCAAGAGAATCAAGGCCAAGGCAACAATCAACCGCATTTCGCTTCACTCAACCAGTTCCTTGCTAATCAGCCAAAGACCTTCAGCTACTGTGTCGAGGCCACAGACGCAGATGATTGGCTCGTGGACATCAGCAAGCATTTCGAGTGCAGCAATGTCAGACCTGAGGACTTTGTCAAGTTTGCCTCTTTTCAACTCAAAGATCAAGCTGCTGAATGGTTCCAGCAATACAAAGATTCCAGAGGAGGTCGTGTGATAACCTGGGATGATTTCCGCCGTGACTTCAAAGCGCACCACATTCCAGAAAGTGTTATTGAGCTTAAGCGGGAGGAATTCCGCAATCTCAAGCAAGGCAACATGTCTGTTTATCAATACAACACTCAGTTCCAGAAGCTCTCTCGTTTTGCAAGGCAAGACATCCCTGATGAGAAGAGTATGATCTACCAATTCAGGCGTGGTCTCAGAGAAGATCTGCAACTTGCTCTCATGTTTTTCGAGCCATTAAAGTATGATGAATTCTACAACATGGCGCTGAAACAAGAAGCTGCTCAGCTCAAGTGTGAGGCATCTAAGAAGAGAGTCAGAGACGCAGTTCAGTCTTCTTCTTCTTCACTTGTGGCAGCTAAGCAACAGAAGTTCTGGTTGCCTCCTCCTCCTCCGTTCCGTCAGCCTTATCAGCAGAAGAACTCAAGTGGTCGTGGATCTTCCCACCCACCCAACCCTGGCTATCAGAACAAGTCTCAGAACCAAGCTCCAAGGCCAAGTGCTCCTTACCATCGTCCGCTCTCAGAGGTGACTTGTAACAAATGTCAGCAGAAGGGTCACTATGTGAACAAGTGCTTCAACCAGAGGCGTCTTCCGCCTCCTCCTCCTGTGAAATCTTCCAGCAATGCAGTGGTCAAGCATAATCCTAAGTCTACAAAGGTGAACATAATGAATGCAGCTCAAGCGGAGGATTCTTCTGAAGTGATCATGGGTAATCTTCCTATTAATGATATTCCTGCAAAAGTCTTATTTGATACAGGAGCATCGCATTCTTTCATTTCTATACCTTTTGCATCGAAGCATGAGTTGTCTTTCCAAGATTTGGCTAGACCGTTGTCAGTTGTATCTCCGGGTAGATTCATGAACGCAAGCTCCTTTGTTCCGGATGTTTCTATCAAGATGGGCGACTACAGATTCTTGTCTAAACCAATTGTGCTTGGTGACTCTGATATTGATCTTATTCTCGGGATGGACTGGCTTTCTAAACACAAGGCTCAGCTTGATTGTGCTGCCAGGGAAATCAAATTGACTCACTCTTCGAACGATGTGATCATCTATGCTTCTCGTGATGATACCATTCGGTTGTTTTCTCTCAATGAGAATGGTGAATTGGATGCTATCTCTCAGATTCCAGTCGTTTGTGAGTACCAAGATGTTTTTCCAGAAGAGCTTCCGGGTATGCCTCCCCGCCGGCCAGTTGAATTCGTTATTGATCTTGAGCCTGGCACGAAACCCCTTTGCAAGCGTCCTTACAAGCTTGGACCAGATGAGTTGAAGAATTGAAGAAACAACTCGATGAACAAGAGCGTCTGGGTCTGATCAGACCGAGTTCTTCTCCTTGGGGTTGTGGTGTTCTTTTTGTCAAGAAGAAGGATGGCACGGACCGACTTTGCGTCGATTACCGTCCGTTGAACAAGAAGACTATCAAGAACAAGTACCCACTTCCCAACATCAATGAGCTATTCGAGCAACTTAAAGGTGCTAAGGTGTTCTCCAAGCTTGACCTTCGTATGGGTTATCATCAGATCCGCATTCGTGAAGAAGATATTCCCAAGACAGCATTTAGAACAAGCTTTGGTTCTTATGAATATACTGTCATGTCTTTTGGCCTTGTCAATGCTCCTCCAGCATTCACTCGTTTGATGAATTTCATCTTCAACCCCTACATCAACGAATTTTTCTTGGTCTATCTCGATGATATTTTGGTTTTCTCCAAGAATAAGAAGGATCATGCCAAACATTTGCGACTGGTGCTCGACAAGCTCAGAGAGTATCAATTATATGTGAAGTTCTCCAAATGTGAATTTTGGCTTGATGAAGTTCTTTATCTTGGTCATATCATCTCGGCCAAGGGCATTGCTATTAATCCAGAGAGGGTGTCTGCAGTTTTGAATTGGGAACCCCCTCAGAATGTCAAGCAGCTTCGCAGTTTTCTTGGACTTGCAAGCTATTGCCGAAGATTCGTTGAGAATTTCTCAAAGATTGCAAAGCCTCTTTCCAACCTCCTCTAGAAGCATGTGAAGTATGTCTGGTCTCTTGAGTGTGACGTTGCTTTCAACACTCTCAAAGAGAAACTCATCACTGCCCCAGTTCTGACTCCTCCTGACGAATCCAAGTCTTATGAAGTATTCTGTGATGCTTCTCTTCAGGGCCTCCGTGCCGTCTTAATGCAAGAGAAGAAGGTTGTGGCCTATACCTCTCGTCAGTTGAAGCCCAACGAAAAGAACTACCCCACTCACGATCTTGAGTTGGCGGCAGTTGTCCACGCACTAATAACATGGAGACATCTCCTGTTGGGAAGGAAAGTGGACATATTCACCGATCACAAGAGTCTCAAGTACATCTTCACTCAGCCCCACCTCAACCTCAGGGAAACTCGATGGGTCGAAATGATTCAAGAATATAATCCGAGTATTGAATATACTCCAGGCAAGGCTAATGTGATTGCAGACGCTTTGAGCAGGAAGGCTTACTGCAACAGCTTAATCCTCAAGCACTTTCAACCGGATCTCTGTGAGGCTTTCCGCAAGTTGAATCTCCAAGTTGTCCCTCAAGGTTTTCTTGCCAACCTCATTGTCTCTCCTACTTTGGAAGATCAAATTCGTGAGGCACAACTGTTGGATACCATGGTGAAGAAGGTGAAACGTGGTATTGACAAGGGCATTTCCAAATACAAGTGCTATCGAGTTGATGACAGAGATACTCTTTTCTTCGAGGACCGGATCGTGGTTCCAAAGGGTGATCTTCATAAAGTCATTATGAACGAAGCACACAACTCTCTTCTGTCAATTCATCCTGGAAGTACGAAGATGTACCATGACCTCAAGCAGTCGTATTGGTGGAATCGAATGAAGCGAGAGATTGCTCAATTCGTGAATGAGTGTGATGTCTGCAGAAGGGTGAAAGCAGAACACCAACGACCAGCTGGTCTTCTCCAACCTCTTGCTATTCCAGAATGGAAGTTTGATCATATTGAAATGGACTTCGTGACTGGATTTCCTAAGTCCAAGCGTGGAAATGATGCTATCTTCGTCGTCATCGACAAGCTCACCAAAGTGGCTCATTTTCTTCCTATCAAAGAGTCTATCACAGCAGCGCAGCTGGCAGAGCTCTACACCTCCAGAATTGTCTCCTTGCACGGCATTCCACAATTGATCTCTTCAGACTGTGGCAGCATCTTTACCTCCAAGTTCTGGGATTCTTTTCAGAAGGCCATGGGCACCAACATTCGTTTCAGCACAGCTTTCCACCCTCAAACTAGTGGACAAGTCGAGCGTGTCAACCAAATTCTTGAAGATATGCTCAGAGCTTGTGTTATCTCTTTCTGCATGAAGTGGGAGGATTGTCTTCCTTATGCTGAGTTCTCTTACAACAACAGTTTTCAAGCCAGCTCGGGCAAAGCCCCATTCGAGATTCTCTATGGCAGAAAGTGCCGTACTTCTCTCAATTGGTCTGAAACCGGTGAACGCCAATTGCTTGGCAACGATTTGATCTCAGAGGCTGAGGCTATGTGCAAGGTCATTCGTGAGAACCTCAAAGCAGCGAAGTCGCGCCAGAAGAGCTATTACGATAGCAAACATCGTGATTTGGCATTCGAGATCGGAGACCATGTCTACCTCCGCGTCTCTCCAATGAAAGGAACTCGTCGCTTCGGTATCAAGGGGAAACTTGCCCCTAGATACGTCGGTCCTTTCAAGATCATAGGTAAACGAGGCGATCTCGCCTATCAACTTGAGCTTCCCTCCAACTTTGCAAATGTGCACGATGTCTTCCACGTGTCACAGCTTCGCAAGTGCTTCAAGACGCCTGAGCGTTGTTGGGGAATGTTGCAGAAAATTAAAATTTTTCCTACGGTTTCACCAAGATCCATCTATGAGTTCATCTAGCAATGAGTATTCAGATTAGATAGCATCTACATACCACTTTGTAGATCGCAACGGAAGCGTTCAAGTGAACGTGGATGAGGTAGTCGTACTCGCCGTGATCCAATTCACCGATGATCTAGTGCCGAACGGACGGCACCTCCGCGTTCAACACACGTACGGAAAGCGTGACGTCTCCTCCTTCTTGATCCAGCAAGGCAAAGGAGAGGTTGGGAAGAAGGCTCCAGCAGCAGCACGACGGCGTGGTGATGGTGGAACTGTAGTACTCCGGCAGGGCTTCGCCGTGCACTTATGGAGGAGGAGGAGGTGTTGGAGAGGGAGAGGGAGGCGCCAGGGCATAGGGTGCGCAGCCCCCCTCCCCTGCCCCCTTTTATATAGGCCTCTTGGGGGGCGCCGGCCCTGGGAGATCCAATCTCCCAAGGGGGCGGCGGCCAGGGAGGTTTCCCTCCCCCCCAAGCCATCTAGGAGGTGCCTTCCACCACTAGGACTCCTCCTAGATGGAACCCTAGGCGCATGGGCTCTTTGGGGCTGGTTCCCCTTTGCCCAAGCAGGCCAAGGCGCACCCCCTAAGGCCCATGTGGCCCACCAGGGCAGGTGGCCCCACCTGGTGGACCCCCGGGACCCCTCCGGTGGTCCCGGTACAATACCGATAACCCCGAAACTTGTCCCGATGGCCGAAACAGCACTTCCTATATATAATTCTTTACCTCCGGACCATTCCGGAACTCCTCGTGACGTCCGGGATCTCATCCAGGACTCCGAACAACATTCGGGTTACTGCACATACATATCTTCACAACCCTAGCGTCACCGAACCTTAAGTGTGTAGACCCTACGGGTTCGGGAGACATGCAGTCATGACCGAGACGGATCTCGGGCAATAACCAACAGCGGGATCTGGATACCCATGTTGGCTCCCACATGCTCCACGATGATCTCATCGGAAGAACCACGATGTCAAGGATTCAATTAATCCCGTATACGATTCCCTTTGTCAATCGGTATTTTACTTGTCCGAGATTCGATCGTCGGTATCCCAATACCTCGTTCAATCTCGTTATCGGCAAGTTACTTTTCTCGTATCGTAATGCATGATTCTTGTGATCAAACACTTTGATCACCTTGAGCTCATATGACGATGCATTACCGAGAGGGCCCGGTGATACCTCTCCGTCAAGCGGAGTGACAAATCCCAGTCTCGATCCATGTCAACCCAACAGACACTTTCAGAGATACCCGTAGTATACCTTTATAGTCACCCAGTTACGTTGTGACGTTTGGCACACCCAAAGCACTCCTACGGTATCCGGGAGTTACACGATCTCATGGTCTAAGGAAAGGATACTTGACATTGGAAAACTCTAGCAAACGAACTATGCGATCTTATGCTATGTTTAGGATTGGGTCTTGTCCATCACATCATTCTCCTAATGATGTGATCCCATTATCGATGACATCCAATGTCCATAGTCAGGAAACCATGACTATCTGTCGATCAACGAGCCAGTCAACTAGAGGCTCACTAGGGACATATTGTTGTCTGTTATTCACACATGTATTACGATTTCCGGATAACACAATTATAGCACGAATAAAGACAATTATCATGAATAAGGAAATATAATAATAATGCTTTTATTATTGCCTCTAGGGCATATTTCCAACAGTCTCCCACTTGCACTAGAGTCAATAATCTAGTTACATTGTGATGAATCGAACACCCATAGAGTTCTGGTGCTGATCATGTTTTGCCTTAGGGAGAGGTTTAGTCAACGGATCTGCGACATTCAGATCCGTGTGCACTTTACAAATTTCTATGTCTCCATCTTGAATATTTTCACGAATGGAGTTGAAGCGACGCTTGATGTGCCTGGTCTTCTTGTGAAACCTGGGCTCCTTTGCAAGTGCAATAGCTCCAGTGTTGTCACAGAAGAGCTTGATTGGCCCCGACGCATTGGGTATGACTCCGAGGTCGGTGATGAACTCCTTTACCCAAATTGCTTCATGGGCTGCCTCCGAGGCTGCCATGTACTCCGCTTCACATGTAGATCCCGCCACGACGCTTTGCTTGCAACTGCACCAGCTTACTGCCCCACCATTTAAAATATACACGTATCCGGTTTGTGACTTAGAGTCATCCAGATCTGTGTCGAAGCTAGCGTCGACGTAACCTTTTACGACGAGCTCTTCGTCACCTCCATAAACGAGAAACATTTCCTTAGTCCTTTTCAGGTACTTCAGGATATTCTTGACCGCTGTCCAGTGTTCCTTGCCGGGATTACTTTGGTACCTACCTACCAAACTTACGGCAAGGTTTACATCAGGTCTGGTACACAGCATGGCATACATAATAGAACCTATGGCTGAGGCATAGGGGATGACGCTCATCTCTTCTATATCTTCTGCCGTGGTCGGACATTGAGCTGAGCTCAATTTCACACCTTGTAACACAGGTAAGAACCCTTTCTTAGATTGATCCATATTGAACTTCTTCAATATTTTATCAAGGTATGTGCTTTGTGAAAGACCTATGAGGCGTCTCGATCTATCTCTATAGATCTTGATGCCTAATATATAAGCAGCTTCTCCAAGGTCCTTCATTGAAAAACTCTTATTCAAGTAGGCCTTAATGCTGTCCAAGAGTTCTATATCATTTCCCATCAAAAGTATGTCGTCTACATATAATATGAGAAATGCTATAGAGCTCCCACTCACTTTCTTGTAAACACAGGCTTCTCCATAAGTCTGTGTAAACCCAAACGCTTTGATCATCTCATCAAAGCGAATGTTCCAACTCCGAGATGCTTGCACCAGCCCATAAATCGAGCGTTGGAGCTTGCACACCTTGTCAGCATTCTTAGGATCGACAAAACCTTCCGGCTGCATCATATACAATTCTTCCTTAAGGAAACCATTAAGGAATGCCGTTTTGACGTCCATTTGCCATATCTCATAATCATAGTATGCGGCAATTGCTAACATGATTCGGACGGACTTCAGCTTCGCTACCGGTGAGAAAGTCTCATCGTAGTCAACCCCTTGAACTTGTCGATAACCCTTAGCGACAAGCCGAGCTTTATAGATGGTCACATTTCCATCCGCGTCTGTCTTCTTCTTAAAGATCCATTTATTTTCTATGGCTCGCCGTTCAACGGGCAAGTCAGTCAAAGTCCATACTTCGTTTTCATACATGGATCCTATCTCGGATTTCATGGCTTCCAGCCATTTGTCGGAATCCGGGCCCGCCATTGCTTCCTCATAGTTCGAAGGTTCACCGTTGTCTAACAACATGATTTCCAAGACAGGGTTGCCGTACCACTCTGGTGCGGAACGTGTCCTTGTGGACCTTCGAATTTCAGTAGGAGCTTGATCAGAAGCATCTTGATCATCATCATTAATTTCCTCTCTAGTCGGTGCAGGCTCCTCAGAAACGTTTTCTTGAGTTTCGCCATTTTCCGGTTCAAGAGGTAACACTTCATCAAGTTCTACTTTCCTCCCACTTACTTCTTTCGAGAGAAACTCTTTCTCCAGAAAGGATCCATTCTTGGCAACAAAGATCTTGCCTTCGGATCTGAGGTAGAAGGTATACCCAACAGTTTCTTTCGGGTATCCTATGAAGACGCATTTTTCCAACTTGGGTTCGAGCTTCTCAGGTTGAAGTTTCTTGACATAAGCATCGCATCCCCAAACTTATAGAAACGACGGCTTAGGTTTCTTCCCAAACCATAATTCATACGGTGTCGTCTCAACGGATTTCGACGGAGCCCTATTTAAAGGGAATGCGGCAGTCTCTAAAGCATAGCCCCAAAAAGATAGCGGTAAATCGGTAAGAGACATCATAGATCGCACCATATCTAATAGAGTGTGATTACGACGTTCGGACACACCATTACGCTGAGGTGTTCCAGGCGGCGTGAGTTGTGAAACTATTCCACTTTTTCTTAAGTGTGTGCCAAATTCGTGACTCAAGTATTCTCCTCCAGGATTTGATCATAGAAACTTGATCTTTCTCTCACGTTGATTTTCAACCTCACTCTGATATTCCTTGAACTTTTCAAAGGTCTCAGACTTGTGTTTCATTAAGTAGACATACCCATATCTACTCAAGTCATCAGTGAGGGTGAGAACATAACGATAGCCACCGCGAGCCTCAACACTCATTGGACCGCACACATCGGTATGTATGATTTCCAATAAGTTGGTTGCTCGCTCCATTGTTCCTGAGAACGGAGTCTTGGTCATTTTACCCATGAGGCATGGTTCGCACGTGTCAAATGATTCATAATCAAGAGACTCTAAAAGCCCATCTACATGGAGCTTCTTCATGCGTTTGACACCTATGTGACCAAGGCGGCAGTGCCACAAATATGTGGGACTATTGTTATCAACTTTAACTCTTTTGGTATTCACACTATGAATATGTGTATCATCACGTACGAGATTCATTAAGAATAAACCATTAACCATCGGAGCATGACCATAAAACATATCTCTCATATAAATAGAACAACCATTATTCTCGGATTTAAATGAGTAGCCATCTCGAATTAAGCGAGACCCAGATACAATGTTCATGCTCAAACTTGGCACTAAATAACAATTATTGAGGTTTAAAACTGATCCCGTAGGTAAATGTAGAGGCAGCGTGCCGACGGCGATCACATCGACCTTGGAACCATTCCCGACGCGCATCGTCACCTCGTCCTTCGCCAGTCTCCGTTTATTCCGCAGCTCCTGCTTTGAGTTACAAATGTGAGCAACTGCACCGGTATCAAATACCCAAGAGCTACTACGAGTACTGGTAAGGTACACATCAATTACATGTATATCACATATACCTTTGGTTTTGCTGGCCTTCTTGTCCGCTAAGTATTTGGGGCAGTTCCGCTTCCAGTGACCACTTCCCTTGCAATAAAAGCACTCAGTTTCGGGCTTGGGTCCATTCTTTGGCTTCTTCCTGGCAACTTGCTTACCGGGCGCGGCAACTTCCTTGCCGTCCTTCTTGAAGTTCTTTTTACCCTTGCCCTTCTTGAATTTAGTGGTTTTATTCACCATCAACACTTGATGCTCCTTCTTGATTTCTACCTCTGCTGATTTCAGCATAGCATATACTTCAGGAATGGTCTTTACCATCCCCTGCATATTGTAGTTCATCACAAAGCTCTTGTAGCTAGGTGGAAGCGACTGGAGGATTCTGTCAATGACCGCTTCATCCGGGAGATTAACTTCCAGTTAAGTCAAGCGGTTGTGCAACCCAGACATTTTGAGTATGTGTTCACTGACAGAGCCATTTTCCTCCATCTTACAGCTAAAGAATTTGTCGGAGACTTCATATCTCTCGACCAGGGCATGAGCTTGGAAAACCATTTTCAGCTCTTCGAACATCTCATATGCTCCATGTCTCTCAAAACGCTTTTGGAGCCCCGGCTCTAAGCTGTAAAGCATGCCGCACTGAACGAGGGAGTAATCATCGCAGCGTGACTGCCAAGCGTTCATAACGTCTTGTTCTGCAGGGAGAATAGGTGCGTCACCTAGCGTGCTCGTAGGACATAATCTTTCTTGGCAGCTATGAGGATGATCCTCAGGTTCCGGACCCAGTCCGTATAGTTGCTACCATCGTCTTTCAGCTTGGTTTTCTCTAGGAACGCGTTGAAGTTGAGGACTACGTTGGCCATTTGATCTACAAGACATATTGTAAAAATTTTAGACTAAGTTCATGATAATAAAGTTCATTTAATCAAATTATTTAATGAACTCCCACTTAGATAGACATCCCTCTACTAGTCATCTAAGTATTACATGATCGGAGTCAACTAGGCCGTGTCCGATCATCACGTGAGACGGACTAGTCAACATCGGTGAACATCTTCATGTTGATCGTATCTTCTATACGACTCATGCTCGACCTTTCGGTCTTCTGTGTTCCGAGGCCATGTCTGTACATGCTAGGCTCGTCAAGTCAACCTAAGTGTTTTGCGTGTGTAAATCTGTCTTACACCCGTTGTATGCGAACGTAAGGACCTATCACACCCGATCATCACGTGGTGCTTCGGAACGACGAACCTTAGCAACGGTGCACAGTTAGGGAGAACACTTTCTTGAAATTATTATGAGGGATCATCTTATTTACTACCGTCGTTCTAACTAAACAAGATGCAAAACATGATAAACATCACATGCAATCAAATAATAAACGTGACATGATATGGCCAATATCACATAGCTCCTTTGATCTCCATCTTGGGGCTCCATGATCATCTTGTCACCGGCTTGACACCATGATCTTCATCATCATGATCTTCATCATCGTGTCTCCATGAAGTTGCTCGCCAACTATTACTTCTACTACTATGGCTAACGTGTTTAGCAATAAAGTAAAGTAATTTACATGGCGATTCTCAATGACACGCAGGTCATACAAAAAATAAAGACAACTCCTATGGCTCCTGCCGGTTGTCATACTCATTGACATGCAAGTCGTGATTCCTATTACAATAGCATGAACATCTCATACATCACATATAGATCATTCATCATTCAACACAACTTTGGCCATATCATATCACAAAGCACTTGCTGCAAAAACAAGTTAGACGTCCTGTAATTGTTGTTGCAAGTTTTACGTGGCTGAATTAGGGTTCTAGCAAGAACGTTTTCTTACCTACGTAATAACCACAACGTGAATTGTCAATCTCTATTTACCCTTCATAAGGACCCTGTTCATCGAATCCGATCCAACTAAAGTGGGAGAGACAGACACCCGCCAGCCACCTTATGCAACTAGTGCATGTTAGTCGGTGGAACCGGTCTCACGTAAGCGTACGTGTAAGGTTGGTCCGGGCCGCTTCATCCCACAATACCGCTGAATCAAGATTGACTAGTAACGGCAAGAAGAATTGACAATTCGACGCCCACAACTACTTTGTGTTCTACTCGTGCAAGAAGAACTACGCATAGACCTAGCTCATGATGCCACTGTTGGGGAACGTTGCAGAAAATTAAAATTTTTCCTACGGTTTCACCAAGATCCATCTATGAGTTCATCTAGCAACGAGTATTCAGATTAGATAGCATCTACATACCACTTTGTAGATCGCAACGGAAGCGTTCAAGTGAACGTGGATGAGGTAGTCGTACTCGCCGTGATCCAATTCACCGATGATCTAGTGCCGAACGGATGGCACCTCCGCGTTCAACACACGTACGGAAAGCGTGACGTCTCCTCCTTCTTGATCCAGCAAGGCAAAGGAGAGGTTGGGAAGAAGGCTCCAGCAGCAGCACGACGGCGTGGTGATGGTGGAACTGCAGTACTCCGGCAGGGCTTCGCCGTGCACTTACGGAGGAGGAGGAGGAGGTGTTGGAGAGGGAGAGGGAGGCGCTAGGGCATAGGGTGCGCAGCCCCCCTCCCCTGCCCCCTTTTATATAGGCCTCTTGGGGGGGCGCCGGCCCTGGGAGATCCAATCTCCCAAGGGGGCGGCGGCCAGGGAGGTTTCCCTCCCCCCCAAGCCATCTAGGAGGTGCCTTCCACCACTAGGACTCCTCCTAGATGGAACCCTAGGCGCATGGGCTCTTTGGGGCTGGTCCCCTTGGCCCAAGAAGGCCAAGGCGCACCCCCTAAGGCCCATGTGGCCCACCAGGGCAGGTGGCCCCACCTGGTGGACCCCCGGGACCCCTCCGGTGGTCCCGGTACAATACCGATAACCCTGAAACTTGTCCCGATGGCCGAAACAGCACTTCCTATATATAATTCTTTACCTCCGGACCATTCCGGAACTCCTCGTGACGTCCGGGATCTCATCCGGGACTCCGAAAAACATTCGGGTTACTGCACATACATATCTTCACAACCCTAGCGTCACCGAACCTTAAGTGTGTAGACCCTACGGGTTCGGGAGACATGCAGTCATGACCGAGACGGCTCTCGGGCAATAACCAACAGCGGGATCTGGATACCCATGTTGGCTCCCACATGCTCCACGATGATCTCATCGGAAGAACCACGATGTCAAGGATTCAATTAATCCCGTATACGATTTCCTTTGTCAATCGGTATTTTACTTGTCCGAGATTCGATCGTCGGTATCCCAATACCTCGTTCAATCTCATTATCGGCAAGTTACTTTTGTCGTACCGTAATGCATGATTCTTGTGATCAAACACTTTGATCACCTTGAGCTCATATGATGATGCATTACCGAGAGGGCCCGGTGATACCTCTCCGTCAAGCGGAGTGACAAATCCCAGTCTCGATCCATGTCAACCCAACAGACACTTTCAGAGATACCCGTAGTATACCTTTATAGTCACCCAGTTACGTTGTGACGTTTGGCACATCCAAAGCACTCCTACGGTATCCGGGAGTTACACGATCTCATGGTCTAAGGAAAGGATACTTGACATTGGAAAACTCTAGCAAACGAACTATGCGATCTTATGCTATGTTTAGGATTGGGTCTTGTCCATCACATCATTCTCCTAATGATGTGATCCCATTATCGATGACATCCAATGTCCATAGTCAGGAAACCATGACTATCTGTCGATCAACGAGCTAGTCAACTAGAGGCTCACTAGGGACATATTGTTGTCTGTTATTCACACATGTATTACGATTTCCGGATAACACAATTATAGCACGAATAAAGACAATTATCATGAATAAGGAAATATAATAATAATGCTTTTATTATTGCCTCTAGGGCATATTTCCAACAAGCGCACCATCAACTTCGAAGAGATTGATCTTCAAGAAGATTTGTCCTATCATGAGCACCCCGTTGCTATTCTTGAAACAACTGAGCGCAAGACTCGCAACAAGTCAATCAAATTCCTGAAAGTGAAATGGTCAAACCATTCAGACCGAGAAGCCACCTGGGAGCGTGAGGATCACCTACGTTCCGAGTATCCGGAGTTCTTTCAGTCCTAGATCTCGGGACGAGATCCTCTCGTAGTGGTGGAGTGTTGTAACGCCCCAGATGTAACTTGCCATATTTGTAATCCAACTCTTGCCATTTTCGGCTATGTGTTATGATATTTCCTCCGTGGTTGGGTTTTCCTCCGTTTTGCATTTCGGTCATGTCATGCATTTCTTATCATGTCATCATGTGCATCGCATTCGCATACGGGTTCGTCTCATAAATCCGAGCATTTTCCCCGTTGTCCATTTTGCAATCCGGCGCTCCTATGTTCCCCGGCGTCCCCTTTTACATTTCTTCGTGAGCGGGTATTAAACTTTCTCGGATTGGATCGAGGTTCGCCAAGCGGCCCTAGTATAGCACCGGTAGACCGCCTGTCAATTTTCGGGTCAATCGGAGGTCGTTTCGTACTCCAACGGTTAACCGGGTAACCGTGAAGGCCTCGTGTGTGTTGCAGCCCAACACCCCTTCAAAACAGCCCAATAACCCATCTAAGACACTCCCATGTCCTCCGCCGTTCGATCACGATCGCGTGGCCGAAAACCGCTCTCCATTTGGAGCCTCCTAGCTCCTTCTACCTATATAAACACCTCCCCCTCCTCCAATTCTGGGTCCAATACCCTAACCCTAGTCCAAATCCGCCCCGCACGCCGCCGGACGCCGTCCGCCGCCGCCGCCTCGCCCTATCGCCGCCCGCCACGTGGGCATCTCCGTCGCCCCGTGCCGCCGGCCCGCTCCGGCCCGGGTCGGGCCCTCCCTGGCCCGCCTCTGCCCGCGCGCCCCCGCGCCTCCCCGTCGCCAGGCCGCCGCCTCCTCGCCTCCGCGCCCGCCGCCTCGCCCCGCGCTCCTCGCCGGCCGCCGCCGCCGCGCGCCACCGCGCCGCGCCGCGCCCCGCCGCCGCACCGCGCCATCGCCGCCCGCCGCCCCACCGCGTCGCCGCCCGCGCCGCCCTCGCCCGCCTCCTCCGCGGCAAGCCACCGTCGCCGGAGCGCCTCGGGCCGCGCGCCGCGGCCGATCCAGATCCAAGCCGACGAGGGGTTGACTTTTCTTCCCCCCCCCCCTTTTTCTCTCAAGTCCTTCGTTTCTTTCATAATCATCACCTGTTCATCATGCCATAACTTTGCAACCGTAGCTCCGTTTCGCGTGTATAATATGTCGAATTGTTCGCCTCGAAGAGTACATCATTTCACTCCATTGCATCATTTTCATTTGAGGTCATCTTGATGCCCTAAATGCTGTTGGAAGAGGGCTATGTGATGTTAGTTGCTGGATCTTACCTGAACATGCACTTCTGTTATTTTTGCCATGATTGGTGTGTACCTCCTATGAAGTTGTGTCCTACATGAGTTTTGTAATATGACATGTTACCTTTCCATAGAATTATGCCATGTATTTTTGTGATCTTTGTGTTGACTAGCACAAGCATGCAAACTAGGGTACTTGATGTTGCTGATTTCAGAGACTTAGTAATTTCACTAAGTCCCTGACTGCTGTTATTTTTATGCCATGTGTTCATGTTGTTTCCGAGAGATCTATGCATATTTTGAGCATGATCAGTAAGAGTGTTTTGAACTTGAGGATTTGGTCTATCCATCCATGCCTTTGTTTGTAATTATGGAGTGCATAGCTTGAGTCAATCGAGCTCTAATTTTGCTATAAAATGTTGCTGGCAGATTGTTTACATGTTATTCGATTTTGCCAAGCTTGGTGTAGCTGATCCTTGCATGCTATGATGTTGTTCTTACCATGTCTAGTTCTTATGCCATGTCTTCTTGATGTATGTATGCTTAGTTTATCATGCAATGCTCTTTAGTGAGTGCATCGAGCTCGTAAACATGCCTACTCGTTATCTGTTTTTGACATGTCCAGTTTTCTGCTAAGTCTGAAACCTGTAACAAAACTTGCTTAATTGACATGGGTGTAATCATATTTTATGATCCCTTTTGGTTTATGGTCAGTAAGGGACTTTTGTCAAGTGCTTTGAGTAGATTCATGCCATGCCTTACTTTGCTATGTTCTGTTCCTGTAGCCTGTTGTTTCATTGCTCTGAACATGTCATCCTGATGTTAGTTTCTGCTATGTTGATATTTTCACTAAGTCTGTGAACCTGTTATCTTTTGCACTTTTGCCATGCTTGTTTGAACCTGTTATGGTGTGATTTAGCCGTAGTTCAGTGTTCATCTTTTGTCAAGCATCTTGTGTAGACTACTGTAATATGCTTTTTTGATATGTTTGGGTGCAGTAGCTTAATTTCTTGTTGCTCGCTAAGTAGCATCATGCTGTTAATGGCAGATTATTGTCATTCTTGTTTTGCTCGTCATTTGCAAACCGTGCATCCGATTCCGGTGGTCTTTATATCGATTTCAACCAAAATCACCTCACCTATCCAGTGGCATACTTGGTTTGCCAAGATTATGCCTTGTTCATCCTTGTCCTTCCGGAGCATGCATATGCATTGCTTATCACATCTCGCATGTCATGCCATGTTTTCGCATCATGTTGCTTGCGCATTGCATCGTGATTGATGTTGTCCCCTTGCTTGTGTTCTTGCTTTGGGTAGAGCCGGGAGACGAGTACGTGAACGAGGAACCTGTTGAGAACGCTTTCGAGGACCAAGCTTTCGACAACTCTGAGAACCTTGCAGGCAAGATGACCATACCCTCGAAATCACTTCTATCTTTGCTCGCTAGTTGCTCGCTCTTTTGCTATGCCTATGCTGCGATACCTACCACTTGCTATATCATGCCACCCATATTGCCATGTCAGCCCTAACCATCCATGTCCTAGCAAACCGTTGATTGGCTATGTTACCGCTTTGCTCAGCCCCTCTTACAGCGTTGCTAGTTGCAGGTGAAGTTGAATATTGTTCCTTGTTGGAACATGGACTTGTTGTTCCTTGTTGGAACATGTTTACTTGTTGGGATATCACAATACCCCTTATTTAATTAATGCATCTATATACTTGGTAAAGGGTGGAAGGCTCGGCCTTTTGCCTGGTGTTTTTTTCCACTCTTGCCACCCTAGTTTCCGTCATACCGGTGTTATGTTCCCGGATTTTGCGTTCCTTACACGGTTGGGTGATTTATGGGACCCCCTTGACAGTTCGCTTTGAATAAGACTTTTCCAGCAAGGCCCAACATTGGTTTTACCATTTGCCACCTAAGCCTTTTTTTCCCTTGGGTTCTGCAGACTCAAGGGTCATCTTTATTTTAAACCCCCGGGCCAGTTCTCCTTCGATTGCTGGTCCAAACCGAGCGATGTTCGGCGCCCCTTGGGCAACCAGGGTCTATGCCAACCCGACGTCTGGCTCATCCGGTGTGCCCTGAGAACGAGATATGTGCAGCTCCTATCGGGATTTGTCGGCACATCTGGGAGGCTTTGCTGGACTTGTTTTATTGCTGTCGAAAAGTCTTGTAGTCCGGGATTCCGAGATTGATCGGGTCTTCCCGGTAGAAGGAATATCCTTCGTTGACCGTGAGAGCTTATAATGGGCTAAGTTGGGACACCCCTGCAGGGTATTATCTTTCGAAAGCCGTGCCCGCGGTTATGAGGCAGATGGGAATTTGTTGATGTCCGGTTGTAGAAAACCCGAAGTTGACCTTAACTAAAACACATCAACCGCGTGTGTAACCGTGATGGTCTCTTCTCGGCGGGGTCCGGGAAGTGAACACGGTGTTGGAGTAATGGTTGACGTAGGTCGTTTCAGGATCACTTCTTGATCACTTCTAGCTTCACGACCATGCTTTGCCTTCTCTTCTCGCTCTCTTTTGCGTTGCAGCCACCTTATATGCTAGTCGCTTGCTGCAGCTCCATCTCACTATCCTTTTCCTACCTATAAGCTTAAATAGTCTTGATCTCGCGGGTGTGAGATTGCTGAGTCCCTGTGACTCACAGATATTATCACAACAGTTGCAGGTACCAACGATGCCAGTGCAGATGACGCGTCCGAGCTCACTTGGGAGTTCGACGAGGAACGTGGCCGTTACTATGTTTCTTTTCCAGATGATCAGTAGTGAAGCCCAGTTGGGGTGATCCGTGGATCTATGTAGCATTTGGGGTAGTCTTCTTTCATTTTGGTACCGTAGTCGGACCTTGAGTGTAATTTACATGATGAATGTTTATTTATGTATTGTGTGAAGTGGCGACTGTAAGCCAACTATGTATCTCTTTCCCTTATGTATTACATGGGTTGTGTGAAGATTACCCCACTTGCGACATTGCTTTCAATGCGGTTATGCCTCTAAGTCGTGCCTCGACACGTGGGAGATATAGCCGCATTGAGGGCGTTACACCATGCCCTTTGCTGCCGCTGCACGCCGCCCCGCCGCGCGCCGCCCCTGCCCTGCCGTGCCGCCGCCCCTGCCCTTCATTTTTTTAAGTTTAATTTTTTTGTTCATATATATATAATGTATATGTGTATGTACGTATGTGGCTATGTGTATGTATATGTTCATAGAAAACTTTGTATAATGTATATGTGTATGTATAATGTATATGTGTATGTATAGTGTTCATATACAATGTATAATGTATATGTGTATGTTAGTTTAATTTTTTTGTTCATAGAATTTTTTTTCATATATATATAGAAAGTTTTTTGTTCATAGAAAGTTTTTTGTTCATATATAGAAAGTTAGAAGAAAATTTAGAATATGCTAAAATTTAGAAGAAAAAGAAGGATAGGGAAAGAATAAAATAAGAAGAGGAAGAAAGAAGAAGAGGAGAGGAATAAGAGGAGAAATAAATAAGAAAAGGAAAAAGAAAAGAAGAGGAGAAGAAGAAAGGAATAGAGGAGAAGAAGAAAAAAATAGAATTATTCTATTTCTTCTTCTTCTCCTTTATTCCTTTCTTATTCTCCTATTTTTTTCTTCGATCTTCTCCTCTCTTCTTCTCCTCTTTTTATTTCTTCTTCGTTTTCTTATGTTTTATCGGGTCTGTCGTCGTCGATATACCCCCCCTCCCCGATAACTTTTAGTAATTAGTACTACTTAGAAAGTGTTTAATGGAATTAGTTAGAACTAGGTAAACTTGTTTATTTTTAGTAAGTACTTATTCTATTTATAGTAAGTGCTTAGTAGTTGAACTAGTTGATTTAATAACTAGTTTATTTTACTATAGAAGTAGTTTATTTTTAGCAAGAAAATTAATAGAACTAGTTTATTTTTTTAGTTAAAGAAATTATTCCCGCATCGACGTGGACGATGCCTATCCCGCATCCTCGTCGTCGAGTTGGCGGAGGACGACACCTGCTTGACCAGATGGGCCATGTCCGGGACTGGGCTCCGCCGGGGTGGTACTGGGAGGCGCTACCTTCCGGGGGGCGTAGCTTGGTGAGGAGCCAGACCGTCGTTGACCCGATCCTTGTTTGGTGGCGGTCACGTGGGCCAGTGACGGTGCCGAGGCTTCCGGACACCGCGGAGGTGGTACGTCACCGTGTCAGCGAGAAGGACCAGCACGTCCGTCGCTACATGGTTGCGTTGGAGGGCAGGTTCGAGAATACCTGGCAGGTTCTTCAGGGATCTCACTGGAGCTATGATCCTGTGATGGTTCCTTCCCTTTGGGTGTCCACCGCCCGCGCCGATACCCGTCGGGCGCTACGGTTCTAGCTGTACTAGCGATATGTATGATAGTATTCGACGTGTATTAGTGATAATATTCGATGTACGGACACATGGAGATGATGTAGTTTTTCTTATAATTGAATGCATCCTAATTTGAATATTACTTTATTTTGCGATTTGATTTTTCTTATTGAATGCTCAAATTGGAGAGCACTATGCAAGGCATATGCATATGATTAGTTGAATAATAATGATCAAATTTAGTCTTTGAATTATGAACGTATAGGAAATGTCATCATCGAACGACGGAAGTCTCCCGGGGGAGTGCGACTGGTGCCACGACAATCGAGGTCAGTGCGACAGGCCTCACCTGGACGATGGTCGGCGCTTCAGCATTAAGCTCGAGGAGACCTTCGAAGTTGAAACGGTACGCAACGACAATAAGTGTTTTTTTTCATAATTAAGCATGACTTCAACTATTTCAACGTGTAATTTTCATCTTTTACAATTCGAGTATAGTTTATCACATGCCATGCAAGACGCTATGTCTTGGAGAGGATGGATTTTGAAGACCATGAAAATTTTGAAACGAAGAAAATTCACCTAAGGACCCATCATGATGTGGATTTTGAAGTAAAGTTGTATAATGCTGAGAGCATAACCCATTTTGGTTGCAAAAATTGGGAAGCATTTTGCAAATTGTATGATTTTGATGAGGGTATGCTTGTCACCATGGATCTTGGTGATCCTGAAATCGAGCAAGACAATATGGACATTTGGGTCCTTGTTGATACGCCTCCAGTTCTACCGCTATGTGAGTTTTTCAAACATAGTTAATTATTAACTAATTTATTTGTTCATTTCAAAATAGTTGACAGCTTATTTCCATTGACAGCTTATTTTGAAGTATCAAAGAATGTGCAGAAGATGGTAGATAGAACTTACTACACCGATGGCGCTGAGTTAACTTACAAGGAGAAAACTCATCTGGTTGGATTTTGTAATGATCTTGAGAATTACAATATCTACAATCGAACTCCTCAACATTATGGTCAATACGTGCCACTAGTGCACGTGTTGAACTACAGTAACTACCATGGAGATACCCTGGTAAGATTTTTTACTATTACGACATCCATGCATCTTTTTGCATACTTCTAAAACTAGTACATCATTGCTAACTACGAAATTATTACTATGTTTTTCAACAGAGAATCCGAGAGGATTGTGTGCCCCATTTGATGTATTAGAATGGCGGCAGCCTTCGTGTTTTGAACATATATCCAGGTCATCCTACGAATCTCAACTGTCCATACCGGATTTCTAAAAGAAGTGGAGACATGACAATCAAAGAATGGAAAAAATGTATGGACAGTCATAAGGAGCTTCTTGGAAGCAAAAGGAAGCGAGGTGCAAGAATTGGAGACAGGATGATCTCCATTCTTCATAATGGAGAGTCAGGGTCTATATTGTTTTATGCTATTTTACCTTAAGTGTGTTTAGGTCCTACCTGATACTGATGATCATGTGCTAAGAACAATTATGTAGGGTTGGATTCGATGACTATGAGGATGATGATCGTATGACTTATTATTAATAACGAGTAGAAGTTGTATGATGATGCTTGATTAATTAGTAGGACTTGTTATTATATATGATGATGTATGATGCGAGCATGCATGAGTTATTATATATATATATATATCTGCGGGTGAAATGAACATAGCAGTAGCGTTGGTAAACCAAGGATGAAGATATAAGAGAGGACACTTCTCTCTATTAGCTAGCTAATAACAACCTAAAAATAACCCCCTAAACCCCTAAAACAGCCACTTTTTTTTAAAAAAAAAGAAAAACCTCAGCTCCAGCCAGTTGCTGACGCGTGGAAGCCTTGTGGTCCCGGTTTATGTCATCAACCAGGACCAAAGGCCCCCTGCTTGGGCTGCCGGCAGCGGCCACGTGGAGGCCCATCTGTCCCAGTTCTGGTTTGAACTGGGACTAAAGGGGGGACGTATTAGTAACGACGCCCTTCTGAACCGGGACAAAAGGTCGGTTTTCTACTAGTGTCACCTGCCCCTACACGTCTCAGCAGAATGGTCGCGCCGAGCGCGTCCTTCGCATGCTGAATGACTGTGTTCGCACGTTGCTCTTCCACTCCTACGTGCCTCCTCGGTTCTGGCCGGACGCGCTCGCGACCACCAGCCTACTCATTAACATTCGCCCCTGTCATTCCCGCTGGAACTACACCCCTCACCAGCTCCTCTTCGGTGCGGTTTCATCTTATGATGGTCTTCGCATTTTCGGGTGTCTCTGTTATCCTAGCACCGTGTACACTGCTCCTCACAAACTCGCGCCCCTGTCCCTTCCTTGCATCTTTCTTGGATATCCTTCCAATACCAAAGGTTATCGGTGCTATGATCCAGTCTCCCACCGTGTTTTCACTTCGCGGCATGTGTACTTTGATGAGCTTGTGTTCCCGTTCAGCAGGTACCGTCACCTTCAGAGTCTTCTGCGGCGCGGTTTGTCCCTGCCCCCACCTCTGGCGAACCGCCCAGCCGCGCCCCGGGTCCGGCCCTGCCCGCGCTCCCCGCGCCGGCGACCCCTGGCACTGCGGCCCCTGCCACGGTTCCCGACGCAGCGGCCTCCTCTGCCGCCCCCGTCGCCGCGGCCCCCTCGGCCGGCCCCGCTACGGCTCCCGCGGCCGCCCCCGCCGCGGCCCCCGTTGCCGCGGCCCCCTCGTCCGGCCCCGCTGCGGCTCCCGTGGCTGCCCCCGACGCGGCCCCCGTCGTGGCTCCCGTCGCCGCAGCCCCCGACACCGCGGCCGCACCCCTCACCGGTGTGGTCACTCGGGCTCGGACTGGGACGTTGTGTCCCAGCACGCGCTACCCGTCGGACGAGTGCGCGTGCGCGACTTCTACCTCGACACCATCCCCGCCCCCCACCTCCGCTGGCGCAGCCCTTCGGGATCTGAACTCGCTAGCTGCGATGCGTGAGGAGTTTGACGCCCTACAGCGCAACCGTACCTCGCAGCTTGTCCCGCGGCCACCCTGTGCCAATGTCATCACTGACAAGTGGGTCTTCCGCCACAAGACTCGCCCCGACGGTTCTCTCGGGCGCTACAAGGCGCGTTGGGTGGTGCGTGGCTTTCGCCAGCGCGCCGGTGTGGACTTCACCGACACCTTCGCCCCAGTTGTCAAACCGGGCACGATTCGCGCTGTTCTCCAGCTTGCTGTTTCTCGCGCTTGGCCTATTCACCAGCTCGACGTGTCTAATGCTTTTTGCATGGTCATCTCGACGAGCAGGTGTTCTGTCAGCAGCCGACTGGTTTCGTCGACACCGCCTATCTGGACCACGTGTGCTTGCTCTCCCGTTCTCTTTACGGGTTGAAGCAGGCGCCTCGGGCCTGGTACCAGTGGATCGCGGCCTTCCTCCAGCTCTGACGCCCGGGTATTTAAGCTATAGTAAACCTCTGCTAATGATGACACGTCACCTCGGTTACTGTTGTTAATCTCACATTAGTTCAAAACCGGTTCGGAATTCAACTTCAAAATAAAGTCAAACAGTGAATTTTTCAAATGTTAAAACTAAATTGTTCGAATTGTGATAAATAATTCAAAAGTAATATTGGTGAAGGGACCACACTTTCATAATCTGATTAATTGCACTATAACAAATAAAACAGCGGCAAAACTATTAATTAAATGCTCTTAGAGTAATAAACAAATACAAAGTACTTTATTTAATGTGCCAAAATATTTGTGGCAATGGCATAATTGGTGACATCAATTTAGGTGCCACTTTCGTATTTTGTTAAGACTAAGGAAAATAGAAAACATTAAGTAAACAAAAAAAAGGACAAAAGGCCCCCTTCCCCACTGGGCCTCTTGGCCTAGTCGGCTCAGCCGACCAGGCCGGCCCAGCTCCCCCCTGGCCCAACCGGCCTCCCCACTCCCCCATTAACCCCCCAAACCCTAACCCTCCACCGCGCCACCCCCCCCCACTCGTCCCACTCCTCCCTCTGCTCCCCCCCCGATCCGGATTGGATCGGGCGCTCGACGGCGCCTCTCGCCGCGCCAACCACGTCGGCCATCGCCCCCGCCTCCCGTCACCACCGCACCGGCGCCCCTCGCCGGACCGCTCCGCCGTCACCCCTCCTGCCGCCTTAACCCGTCGCCCCTCCTGCTGCTTTGACCCCGCCGCCGATTCGAACCGCGCCAGGACGACGCCGCCCGGAACGCCGCCTCGCCGACCTTCCTCCTCACCGGCGCCGTCGTCCCCGACTCCTCATCAACCCCGTTGCCACGACCCTGCACCCGTCGTGAGCCGCCGCCCTCTACTCTTTGTCTCTCTGCCCGCTCCGCTCCGGCGCGATGCGCGCTCACCGTGGCCGCTCGCACCGACCCGCACCCGAGCTCGCGGTCGCCCCATCCGGTCACCTCGCTCCGGTCGTGCTTCGTCGTACACCGTGCCGCGCTGGTGCGCGCGCACCGCACCCGCCACTCGCGCGCGTGCGTCGGCGCGCACCACGGTGCCCCGCGCACCCCCTGCTCTGGCCGCCGAGGCCCACGCTCGCCGTGGCCTCGCCCTGCACCGCCGCCCTCACTGCCCAGCGCCACGCGCGCCCACGGCTCCAGTCCCTGCCACCCTGTTCTGGCCGGCGCTCGTGCGGCCCCTGGCCGCCGATGCCCGCGCCCGGCTGTGCCGCGTCGCGTGGGCGGGTTACGCCCGCACCCCGGGGCCCTTCCTTGCTTCGCTGGCGCCGTATCGGGCTGGCGCCCAGCGCCTGTCGCCCGCGCCCGTTTGGCCCCTAGGGCCAATGACATGGGGGCCCCACGTCCCCTGAGAACGATAAAAAAAAGAAAAGAAATTAAAAATAAATAAATATATAAATAATAAGTAAATAAAAATGTTAATTAATTAACTAAATTAATTAACTTAATTATTCCTATTTAATTAAACCAATTAAACATTAGTTACCTAATTAACTAATTAAACAGATTAATAGGTTAATTAGGTTATTATACCTATGACGGATGGGACCCACCCGTCAGTTTGACCAGTCAACTGACTGGTTGACTGCTGACATCACTGTGACATCATGCTGATGCAGTAAACCTATTTTGGGTTTAAATTAAATCTGTTAAATCCTGAAAATGATTAAATCCTTTTTAAATTAATATAAAATAAACCGTAGCTCACATGGAAAAACTTTATACATGAAAGTTGCTCAGAACGACGAGACGAATCCGGATACGCAGCCCGTTCACCCGCCACACACCCCTAACATATCAAACTCGCAACTTTCCCCCTCCGGCTCCTTTGCCCGAAAACGCGAAACACCGGGGATACTTTCCCGGATGTTTCCCCCTTCACCAGTATCACTTACTACCGCGTTAGGTCACCTCTAGCACCGCGCATTGCCATGTTATACTTTGATTGCTCTGTTATTTATTGTGTTCCCCCTCCGTTACTTCTTTCCGGTAGACCCCGTGACGATGTTGTTGCCCCTGTGGTCGACTACGTCACCGACGACCCCTCCTTCTTGTCTGAGCAACCAGGCAAGCCCCCCCTTGATCACCAGATATCGCCTACTCTCTTCTATACTGCTTGCATTAGAGTAGTATAGCATGTTACTGCTTTCCGTTATCCTATCCTGATGCATAGCCTGTCCTTGTTACTACTGTTGTTACCTTTACCTACTCTCCTACATGCTTAGTTTAGGATGCTAGTTTACCATCAGTGACCCTACATTCTTGTCCGTCAGCTGTGCTATACTATCGGGCCGTGATCACTTGGGAGGTGATCACGGGTATATACTATACTTTAAACATGATACATGTGGTGACCAAAGTCGGGTTGGCTCGAGGAGTACCCGCGAGTGATTCACGGATTGGGGGCTGAAAGGACCTTTGTCCCAACGGCCCTCTATGTGGATCGTTGTGGCGGAGCGGCAGGGCAGTTCGGGGCTACCTGGGTGAGAGGTGAGCCTGGCCCTGTTGGCGTTCGCGGATACTTAACACGCTTAACGAGATCTGGGTATTTGATCTGAGTCTGGCTACTGGCCTATACGCACTAACCAACTACGCGGGAAAGATATGGGCACTCGGCGTCGTGGTATCAGCTGAAGCACTTCTTGACATCAGCGACTGAGTGGCGCGCGCCGCATTGGATCGTAAGCTCGCACTTGTATTAAGGGGGCTAGATCTGCTTCCGGCCGCGTACGCAACGTGCAGGTGTGCTCAGGGCGATGGGCCCAGACCCCTGCGCGCATAGGTTTAGATCGGCGTGCTGACCGCTCTGTTGTGCCTAGGTGGGGCTGCGACGTGTTGATCTTCCGAGGCCGGGCATGACCCAGTAAAGTGTGTCCGGCCAAATGGGATCAAGCGTGTTGGGTTATGTGGTGCAGCCCTGCAGGGAAGTTTATCTATTCGAATAGCCGTGTCCCTCGGTAAAAGGACGACCCGGAGTTGTACCTTGACCTTATGACAACTAGAACCGGATACTTAATAAAACACACCCTTCCAAGTGCCAGATACAACCCGGTGATCGCTCTCTAACAGGGCATCGAGGAGGGGATTGCCGGGTAGGATTATGCTATGCGATGCTACTTGGAGGACTTCAGTCTACTCTCTTCTATATGCTGAAAGACGGAGGCGACCAGAAGCGTAGTCTTCGATAAGACTAGCTATCCCCCTCTTATTCTGGCATTCTGCAGTTCAGTCCACTGATATGGCCCTTTACACATATATCCATGCATATGTAGTGTGGCTCCTTGCTTGCGAGTACTTTGGATGAGTACTCACGGTTGCTTTTCTCCCCCTTTTTCCCCTTTCCCTTCTACCCGGTTGCCGCAACCAGACGATGGAGCCCAGGATCCAGACGCCACCGTCGACGACGACTCCTACTACTCTGGAGGTGCCTACTACTACGTGCAGCCCGCTGACGATGACCAGGAGTAGTTAGGAGGATCCCAGGCAGGAGGCCTGCGTCTCGTTCGATCTGTATCCCAGTTTGTGCTAGCCTTCTTAAGGCAAACTTGTTTAACTTATGTCTGTACTCAGATATTGTTGCTTCCGCTGACTTGTCTATGATCGAGCACTTGTATTCGAGCCCTCGAGGCCCCTGGCTTGTATTATGATGCTTGTATGACTTATTTTATTTGTAGAGTTGTGTTGTGATATCTTTCCGTGAGTCCCTGATCTTGATCGTACACATTTGCGTGCATGATTAGTGTACGATTAAATCGGGGGCGTCACACCAACAGCAGGGGTTCCGATCCACACGGTCCGATGCCTCCCTGTTTGTCTACCACCGGGTCCCTGCCACCGCGTACCTCCTACTGTACGTCGACGACATCATCTTGACTGCGTCCTCGCCAGCGCTTCTTCAGCAGATCACACCTCGCCTCGGTACCGAGTTCGCCCTCAAGGACTTGGGGGCTCTCCACTACTTCCTTGGAATCGAGGTCGTGCGCCGGGCTACTGGCTTCTTCCTGCACCAGCAGAAGTACGCCTACGAGCTTCTGGAGCGAGCGGGCATGCTTAACTGCAAGCCTGCTTCCACGCCTGTCGATGCGAAGGCTAAGGTGTCCGCCGTCGAGGGCTCTCCGGCGTCCGACGCTCCCTTCTACCGCTCCATCGTCGGTGCGCTTCAGTACCTCACACTGACGCGTCCGGACATTCAGTATGCTGTCCAGCAGGTGTGCCTTCACATGCACGCTCCTCGTGACATCCATTGGGCTCTCGTGAAACGTATACTTCGGTACATACGTGGCACCACAGCCATGGGTCTCACCCTGACGGCCTCGCCGGACACCAGCCTTATCGCCTACTCCGACGCCGACTGGGCTGGGTGTCCCGACACTCGACGCTCCACTTCCGGCTACTGTGTCTACCTCGGGCCCTCTCTGATTTCGTGGTCGTCTAAACGACAACCCACGGTCTCACGATCGAGCGCCGAGGCCGAGAATCGGGCCGTAGCCAACGCCGTCGCGGAGTGTTCATGGGTACGACAGCTACTTCAGGAGTTTCTATGTGAGGACACCAAGGCGATGCTCGTCTACTGCGATAACGTCTCCGCGGTGTACCTCGCTGCCAACCCTGTCCATCACCGACGGACGAAGCACATCGAGCTCGACATCCACTTCATCCGGGAGCACGTTGCACTTGGTCGTGTTCATGTTCTACATCTGCCCACCGATCAGCAGTTTGCCGATGTGATGACGAAGGGACTACCCACCTCGACTTTCGAGGGCTTTCGGTCCAGTCTTTGCCTCACCGGCGACGCTTCGACTGCGGGGGAGGGGGGGTGTTCAACATGTGTACATGTACGTAGGTCCGGGTCCTGTATGTAGTACCTGTTGTATCTGTCTCCCTCTGTATGTACGTGTATCTTGAGAGACAAGATACCGGTCGCACCCCTTGTACCTATATATATGTGCCTAGTGCACGGTCAATCAATCATCGATGCACCAAATCATTCTCTACAGTTAAGACTTTGGAAAGCCACCCTAAACGGCTAAACCAAAGCAAATCTTGTCTAAAAAAACAAAACAAAGCAAATCGATCGGTTAGGCACTTCACTGTGCGCAGGTAACGTTTTTTTCTAAACATTTGCTTGACGCGACGCGAGCATCATGTGCTCTATTCGTCATGCTGCGTTGTGCTTACATCAGTATCAGTACCTCACCGATCTTTGCCGTAAACCGTACTGAACCGCCATCTCTCAAGCATTTGTGACACCTGAAATGAGTCGCATCATGAGAGGAGGACGAGGAGTAAAGATAGGAATTCTTGTCAGGTCAATCACTTTGACAGTTACCAGTACTTTCTGGCAATAATGTTACGTGACTTCGTTCAGTTAACAACGCCCGCTGCCAGCAGGGACTAGAATCATGAAGTTTCCGGGTTCCTCAGGCGCCTTCGTTCTCCAGCTTCGTCATGTTGTAGCGCATTTTCCTTCCATGGAAGGATACCGAGCGCTCTCAGCGCCTCTTAGGGAGCGCAGTTTACAGCCGTCGGATCTTCATTTCCATTTATCTGGGACAATTGTTCGGACCGAACGAAATTACTGTCAAATTGCCACCGAGCGCACTAAGGTTTTCTATCTTCCCCGGTCTTCTACATCCCCCAATTACTAGAATTCTCTTCACACGCGTGCTTTCGTCCGATCAAAACTGTACAGCATCAACATACTCATATTTACGTTTTGCATTAATCTATCCATACAAGGCATGTATGTCTTTTTTCGGATGTTTCAAGTCATGCATGTCAGTCACACAAATTAATTTTTATGTGGTCATTCTGTCAAAAAAAATGTGGTCATGGAGCAAAAAATATATAATTCATCTTTCACATTTCTATTAAAAGATGTCATCACATGAAGTTCAATTCAAAAGTGTTTCTCCTTTTGTACATAATTTTATCACACACTTCATATATTCCTTTTTGAAATGTAAAATTATTGATAGCGATCCCATCAAATGTACTCATAAGTTACTTTCTTGCATCAGGTCAGCATGGGGGCGGGGGGGGGGGGGGGGGGGGATTATGTGTCGAGTGCTTGGAGCAAAAGTGTATACATAGTAGTAGTATATATATATAGTGTTACTATTCATCACCCAGGGTGCAGAATAAGTTATTCTTCACCCGAGGTAATCTTACGACCATTTCATAATTAAATTACGTTTGGAATTCAAATAGTTACATTTCTATCAATTCACCACATAAAATTTGACATAAGAAAATATAGGTCGTAAGACAAGAAAATTTACATTTTATGTGTATATTACACTATATTTTTACATTTGTAATTTTACATAACATAAAATATTTTTTTCGACGATTATATATTTTCTTACGGTCTCTTTTTACTTCAAAAATAAGGCAAAATTTACGGAACGTAAAATTACGGTCCATTGATGGTAAAATAGAGGGGTGAAGAATAACTAAAGAACCTGATATATATATATATATATATATATATATATATATATATATATATATATATATATTCTATTAGACACCCAGGGTGAGGAATTACTTATTCCTCACCCTGGCCAATCGACCGAGCCAGCATATTCGGCCCCAATCGCACCCATCCTTCGATCAGCCTGCTGCCGTAATCTGCATGTCTCTCCCTGAGGTAACTTTACCAACCGGCCTGCTCTCATTTTTTTTACAAAGCCACTACTTCCATGTTGTAAAATTACCTTGGAATCGAGGTAATCTTGCTAACCGTAAGAGCTACTAGCCAGCCCACGTTCCCGTAATTTTCTAATCTGCTGCCAACGTAACCTGCAAACTGCTTGAGGAGCCTCGATGGCGAGCAGCAGGAGGTCAAAGCCGGCGGTGTGATTGGGGGATTTGCTCGGTGGCAAGTCACCCACGGGAGCGACGCCTCGTGTGCAGCAGCATCTCGACTCGACGGGGTGGTGTTTTGCTGGCTAGCATGCCGGTGTGCTGCTCCACGCCGTGGTGATCACAACGTTGTCTCGACGTCTGCTGGTCACCGGGCAGGTGGGGCGGGTGCCCTAGGTATTGGGCGGGTGCTGTGGATGGTGCTCACGGCAGAGCCAGCCATTGTGATTACCGCGCCACGGTGCTGCAGTGCGTGATTGCCGCCAGGTTGATCTGGATACATTATTGCTGGGTAAGCGAGTTCATGGGAGGAGACAGGCAACATCGTTGCTACTGCTTCAGTTTCATTTTTTGTTTTTCAATTTCTCCCCTCCTTGATGCGCTGAGTTTTTGAACAGCCTCCAGTTTGGTCTCCGGTTTTCTGTAATTATGGTTGAATGAGTTTACATTCTTGCGTCTGGACTGGAGAATTGATTTTCATTACAAACATTCTGTAATTTTTTGCAATGTGCCAGGTTGTGGTCAATTTGCAGCACACCTAGCACCCGTTGCTTGCTTGTTCATGCGGTCTACGTCTTCACCCACCACGACGGACCACAACCAAGCCTTTGCCGCTGGGGCTCTTCAGTATTGCCCCCTCGTAAATTTGCAAGAGTATGTGTGCATTTATTCTCCAAACATCCTTTGATTTCTATACTTCTACGTTGATGGGCCATATAGGCTGCACGCATGCACGAAGTAATTTACTATCCAATCTATTCATTATTAATCATGATAGTACAACAAATACTAATAATTATTAAAATATATCCAGATTCGTAGACCACTTAGCGACGACTACGAGCACTGAAGCGAGCCAAAGGCGCACTGCCATCATCGCCCCTCCCTCCTGGAGCCGGGCAAAACTTGTTGTAGTAGACAACCGCAAATTCATCGTGCTAAGGCCCTATAGGACAGTGCACCAGAACAGCAACCGCCACCATCGAAGAGAAGTTTAGGTCGGAAGGATTCAACCTGTAGAAACACGAACACACACGAATAAAGACCGGATCCACGTGGATCCACCGAAGATAAAAACCGACCAGATCCCGCAAGATTCACCGGAGACAAGTCTCCACACACCCTCTGATGACACCAGAACCACCGGAACGGGGGCTAGGCGGGGAGAAGCTTATTTCATCTTTAGAGAGCCGTCGTCGCCTCATCTCTTTGAGCAGGACACAAACCCTATGAAAAAAATAAAAAAAATCTAGAAACGAAGCCCTCACACCGGCAAGGCCCGAGATTCATCACGCCACCATGGTCTTAAGGCCATAGGAGACGATGCTGGAGGCAAGAGGAAACCTAGCAGCACCTGGGTACGAGCGCTCTTTCCCTTGTGACTCCTTGGACTTAAGTATATATATAGTTCATGCTTCACATCACCTTATGAAGTAATGCATGTTATTTTTTTTCTGGGGAGATCAAGTCATTTATGCCAGTCACAAGTTAATCTTTTACATTAATTTGTGTGTGGTAATGAACAATACATGCATTGGACACTTGGAGAAAATATTTGGTTCATGTTTCACATTCTTTTGCAAGATGGCGTCGAATTAAATTCAATTCAAAAGTGTTTCTAATTTTAGACATAATTTTACCACATACTTTATAGGTTTTACCTTTTCTAAACCTAAACCAAAACTCTTTTAAATTTCTATTTCCATTAATTTTAGATTTTTAAGAACCCATTTATGCATTTGTTTTAACATGGCATGCACGGGACATCATCTAGTTATACCCATTCTTGTTACAGTCACTTGCCTTCCGCTCGGACGCCATTGCCCCTCCTCCCTCTACTAACAAAAAATGTCATACTCAGTGAAACGAAAAAAAAAACATGCTCTATAGAAAGAATGACATGCTCTTTAAAATAAAAGTGTCTTACTTGTAAACAAATGACAAGCTCTTTGCAATAAAAAAGGCCATGCTCTTTAAAATAAAAATGACATTCTCTACAAAAAATTACATGCGCTTTAAAATGAAATAAATGAATAGTGCACAAAAAATGCCATGCTACAAAAAATAAACTACCATTGCCGACTAAATAAAATAGCCATGTTATGAAAAGTAAAAGTACCATGGGCTAGTGAATAACAAAACATGGTGTAACTAAAAGAAATTGGCATGGTACCTAAGATGAACTACCACGTTCTAAAAAATAGTAAAAATGTCATGGTCTAATTAGTGAAATTACCATGCCGCCTTTAGTAAATTTGCACATGGCACTGCTAGTATGGTCAAAACCATTAGTAAGATCTTATGATGATTATCGACATATTTGCCATGAGAAATCAAATTGTCGTGGGAACAAAAAATTAGAAAACTTTTCATGTAAAAATTACCGTGTGAGAATATCCATAAATTAATATGCCATGATCTAAATCATAAATATTTCCATGGTTACATGAGGTGAAAATACAATGGTGTAATTTGAAAAAATATCTTCCACTAACTAATAAAGATGCAATGTACCCAGAATAAAATTACCATGTTCTCAATAGTGAAAATACCATGGTATGATTACTAAAAATGCCATGGTGACTATGATAAAACTACCATGGTTACATGAATTGAAATTGACATAATATAATTTGAAAAAATGCCATTCACTAACTAATAAAAATGCCATGGTAACCTAAATAAAGCTACTATGTTCTTAATAGTAAAAATACCATGGTATGATTACTAAAAATGCCATGGTGAGTATGATAAAACTACCATGGTCTAATACTAAAACAATCATACAAAAATGCCATGCGGGTTGTTTCAAAAAGCATTCATACTATGTTGTGTAGACACTTCGCCAACAAGTTTTCATCGCAAAAAATATGGAGGTATCCCCCCCCCCCCCCCCCGCGCGCGCTCAAAAAATAAGTTTTTTTATCTAAAAAACATGATTTAGACATATGGTACTATATAGTTTCGTTGATAAAGGCCCAATATTTTTCCATCATAGCATGTCACTTACAAAAATATGCCATGTGACCACAACCAAGAATTATGTGAAAATATCATCATTCTATAAGAAACACGTCACATATACTATAGAATACTATCAATTCTACAAAATTGACATGGGTACAAAAAATGCCATGACAAAAATATAAACTTATTGATGTTTACTACGAAACTTTATTCTTGTAGACTTTGTTGGGCCTCCAAGCGCAGAGTTTTGTAGGACATTAGCAAATTTTCCTCAAGTGGATGACCTAAGATTTATCAATCCGCGAGAGGTGTAGGATGAAGATGGTTCTCTCTCAAACAATCCTGCAATCAAATATAAAGAGTCTCTTGTGTCCCCAACACACTCAATACAATTGTCAGTTGTATAGGTGCACTAGTTCGGTGAAGAGGTGATGATAGATAGGTAGTATGGATGGTGGAAATATATTTTTGTAATATGAACAATTTAAAATAGCAAGGTAGCAAGTAGGAAAAGGCGAGCAAAACGTTGTTCTAATGCTTAGAAATAAGGCCTAGGGTTGATACTTTCTCTAGTGCAATCTCTCAACATCATTAACATATTTGAATCGCACGCAAATCCCTCAAAGTGCGGCAAAGAAACACTCCGAAGTCTCTGTTCCTATCGGAGAAAGTATGATGAAATCGCGTAGGTAGTAAACCACCTCAAAGTTGTGTTTCCGATCAATCTTATTGTGATGGCCTGGTCCCGGTAGGGCCCCAAATCTCTGTGCTTCATGTGCCAGTCCCTCGATCGATTGCTGGCACACAGAGTTCACGATGAAATACCAGAAAATAACACACGACAAAGTATTACATCGCAGATCCAGTCTTGAATACATTACATACCTGCTAGCCCAAGGCTAGCTTGATACATTATGGAGCAGAAAATAAAATAATATCTTGTGGTGCCTATCCACTCACAGGCAGCAGTTGAGTATAGCATTGTAACCCTACTTTGTATCTCTCCTTCGACATGGAAAATCCTGCAACATGGTACGTTGCAGCCATGAGGGTGAACACATCGAATGTATTGGCAAGTTACAAACTTTCAAGTAGCAACCCTACGAGTGTCCTGCATGTCAAGGGAAGTGTTGTTCTTTTTATTTTCTAAAAACTTATTCCTCTTGCTTCTGCTTACTAGTCAAGATATTTCAACCACATTTGCCTTATAAACAACTTAGGTCTTCTCTAACTGGTTTACCATGAGAGCTCCTCAGGATTCATGGTTACCCAAACATTACCACAAGAGCCCCTCATGATCGTGGTTAAACAAACACTGCCACGACAGCCCCTCGGGATCGCGGTTAACAAACATTAGCATGAGAGGCCCTCATGATCATGGTTAATCAAATATGTCCACAAGAGCCCCTCAGGATCGTGGTTAACAAACACTGCCATGAGAGCCCCTCGGGATCATGGTTTCTCAATCACAACATGGTTGGACGTTCTTGTCCATGATTCACACAAAAGCCCAACGACCAAGGTAACGTCAGTTTCAACAACATGTGGCTATCATGTACTGGTTTCGTAACTTTGTAAGGTAAACAGGGTAGAACAAGTTCAAGGGTGCAACTTGCCTGGTAATCGTTGATGTTCTTCAGATAACAAATCTTGGTAATTGATGAAGTTCTTCACACACACAATCTTGGTAAAGCTACCCTTAGCTCTTGTATAATCTATTGTAAGTAATGAGCAATCATAAACAACAATACAATACAAACAAACATACAACAAGTGTTGTGCATGGTGTCAGTGTCACTATGCTATGAGATCATGTGCCATGTGCTAACCCATAAGAGTTCTGGAAAACAATGTAGTGATTGTTAATTGGAATACATATGACATAAGGGTTCACATGCGAGTTCCAATTCATACGGGGCCATCACATAAGGAGTATGTGATGTCAAATTGTGGCTGCCAGATTATGCAAAAGGAATCTTGCAACTGGAGTGATGGTCTATGAATCTTGGATAGCCAAGTTCATGTTCAAGTTTCACTAACAATTCAAACTTGTTGACCTTCCATGGACTTGAATACGCACAGGCTAGGCTAGGTTTCATTTAAGTTTCACTAGTTGAACTTGACTTAAGTTGGGTTTTATGTTTGGATTAGTTGAACTCTTCAACCTCATATCTGAATTGGTTTCAAATAATTTGAATTAGCCTTAACTAATTTGAATAAGTTCATCTAGGTTCATTAAATAGGTTGACTTATAATTCATTTAAATTTGAATTAGGCTAGGGTTCACCTTATTTGAATTCAAATTCAATTTAGTTTAAAATGATATTTGAATTTGAATTCAATTTAAGTTTAAAATGTTGAAGCCAGTTCAAGTTCACAAGTTCAAAATATTTCATCAATTTGGATTAATTAAATGAATTTCAAATTTAATTTAGGGTTTAAAACAAATTCAAATTATATTTATTACTCTCCCAAAAGTCAAATACAAATCCAATATGACTAGTAAAGTCTACTTAAATTTAAATTAAGGATAAACTAAAGTCAAGTTTAAATCCAAAGTCGTTTAGTAAGTGCAATAAGTTTCCAAATTTTACTTAAGTTTGAATTAAATTCAATATTAGATTAATTTCCTAAAAACAATTAGTAGGTTTAATTTAAATTACTAATTTATAATGCAAAATTTTATTCAAATTAAACCTATGGTTTCAAGGTTATAACCAATTTGAGTTTTAATTAAATCCAAACTAAATTTTCTGAAGTCAAACAATAATCCAAGATGGTTACTAAGTTAATATTAATTTTCTGACTTAGTTGCAAAATAATTAAACATTTTTATTTCAAGATTAAACTAGATTTGGGTTTAAATATTGTTTAAATTATAGCTAATGTTTAAACTATATTCTAATTCAGATTTTAAATTATTTAAAATTTGGACTCCAATATCGAAGTTGAAACTATATTTCACTAGATTCATTTCACGAAAAGAATCAATTGGACTTCTAAAATACAAGCTATGCCATTTTAAGTTCAAATTCATTCTGTTTGAATTCAAATTTTAAACTATTCAAATTCCAAAGACGGGACGATCGAAACCGGATCCGTGCCATCACTGTTGCCATCTACTGTGGATGCACCGCAACCACTGGGAGAGGAAGAAGCACCGATGGCATACCGAAGACGGTCGCGCGTGCATCGGTGTCAAACATCCCCGCCTCTATTATGGATGGCCGCGACGAGCCTCATCACTGCCCACAGGGATCAGCCCGTGAAGCATCAGTCCAAGGCCGAAACTTGATCAGTGGCGAATCAACCTGTGGTTGAGTTGGTTAGGTGGACTGTGGTATCCCCAACCCACCAGGGTTCAAATCCTGATGCTTGCATTATTCCTGGATTTATTTCAGGATTTCCGGCGATGCGCTTTCAGTGGGAGGAGACGTTCCCGTCGACGACGAGGTGCCTACGGTGACTTCGTAAATCTCAAGATGATATGCCGGCTCAGTCTCTCGGAGGTGCTCATAGGGGTAGGGTGTGCGTGTGTGCGTTCATAGGGATGAGTGTATGCGCGTGTATATGAGCGCTTGTGTCTGTACTGATGCTCAAAAAAAAACTTGATCAGTGCCAAGACAACAATGGGCCGGCGACACAGCTGCTCCTCCCGGCACCATCTCACGGCAGGACAGTGCGCGGGAGCAGTGCTGCCTCCGCCCGCCTGCAACCTACTCCACCTCCTCCACTCTTCTCTGCATCATGTTTGTCACCTCCACGGGCAGAGAGAGAGAGAGAGAGAGCGCGCGAGAGAGAGAGGATCGAGGGGATAAGGGAAACGAGAGATGGAGTCGTTCGTCGCGGGTTGGTTTATGGCAAATGACCCCCCCCCCCCCACCTCTGAACTTACGTGGTTGTCTGCAGGGGCGGAGCCAGGATTTAGGTATAGGGGGGGCCAAGCGAAGAAACAAAATTGCGGTTCGTATAATAATGTGTAACTTTGATGGAATAAAAACATAGTTATATTTATATTAATCTAAATTGGGCTCTACAATTCTCAATAAGATCAATAACGTTCCTATCATAAAAATATATCAAAATATTCTCGTTAACAAACGATCAAAAAGATTATTAATTTTGTCAGGAGAGAACTTAGCATCGTTGATCTTACAATCAGAAGTAAATTAAATTAAAAGTACAATTTTGTCATATATAAGATGGAGTTAAGAGAGATTGGTGACAGTAGCCACTAGTGCTAACCTTGGGTAGTTAGCTGGAGCATAGGAGAATCTGTTGGTGCAGCCTACAGAATTGCCCCTCGCGACATCGGGATGGTCTGATTTACTCTGAATCGAGTCTGATCGAGAGATGGGAGCCATCAAGAAGACGAGAACGGAAAGGAGGAAATAACCTAGCGGCAGCCGGCGGCGCTAATTGCCTCGTAATGACTCTGGTGTAGGATTCTACGAAGGGACTTCATGGTCTTGGACTCTTGGGCCTTCTTATGGGCCTTTATCTTATGTTTGTTGAGTCTATGTTTGCGTAAGGGGGGGGGGGCAAGTACGTGAAATCAGGTAAATCTATCGCTAATTACCAGCTCCTGCTAAAGTAATTCTCGATCGTTGGGGGGGGGGGGGGGGGCTGGCCCCCGCTCATCCCCCCCTGTCTCCGCCCCTGGTTGTCTGTGCGCGCCACGATTAGTGTCGTTTTAATCGAACGGTGGATGCATCGTTCGTTGGAAAACTAACGTTTCCCAAATAACATTTGTCTAAATTTTCAATTAAACGAGAAGATATTTGTGAGAAAGAAGGAGAAAGGGGTTAGCAGACTCGACACGGAAAAAACTTCCAGAGAACGCAAAGGAGAGACGTCCCTCAGAAAAAAAAGGAGAGGCGAAAAATCAAATGAGGAAGAGGAATTAATCATATTAAACGGGAAAACGAGAGAAAGAAAACTTGACCAAACATCGCTGGTCAAACCATAGCAACACCGCACTGCCTATAAATCCTCGCCACTACCACAAACTGACACCAAGAAGGCAGGGGCACCAGTTCAGGACACTCGCCCGCTCTCCAGTTGCCAGATCTCCAGCCCCAGGAGCTCGGAAGCAGCCTCTCCAATGGCGGTCAAGGTCTATGTCGTGTAAGCATCCGCACCACACTCTTCTTCTACCTAGGTCCACATCCTAAATTAACTGATTGTCTCGGTCTTGTTCGGTGTATCCCTGTCCGAAGATTGGCCTTCTTCTTTTTTCCCCTATGGATTACGATATTTCGACAATCTCAAAACCCATCCTAATTTACGCATTTGGAGTCATTCCCGAGATCAAGTATTACTTCTAGTCAGTTAGATGCCGCACGGCTCTGGTTTTTTATCTCCTTTGTTCGTCGGTAAGATCAGTAGATTGGCAGATGTGATTTCGTCAATGCGCGCGGACGATTTGATCGCGATAGGGAGAAAATGAGCCGGAGGAAAAATTGGTCTCCTAATAATTCTACAGTGTTGATTTTTGGGTGCCAGGGTCTCAATCATGAAGGTAGGTTTCAGTCCTTGATGGAATTGATGCGTCAATAGTGGTGGGCTCCGGCGCTAGTTGTGCTGCCCTCTTTCCATGCTTTTTTAATGCGCACCCGGGCGATTCTGCCCCAATTTTATAGTTCCACTGATTGGCCCCCAAATTTAGTGCCTCACTGGCATTCATGTATGCTACCCTGTCTTTGTATGAGCTAAAGGCCAACTGATAAACAGTACCAAACTACAAGAACAGGAATTTATAGACTTCTGATATTTGTGAGTTCTTTGGCTCCTCTAAATTCATTGCTTCAGTTGCATGATGAACTGAAATGTGAAGTCCAAACGAATCATATGTTTGAGTGAATGATTTTTCAGAAAGAAGTGATATCCTCTTCCCCTCTGATGAATAACAATTTAATTTCAAACAGTGTTTGTATTCTTTTTTTTACCATGTTATGTCCCATTTTCAAGTAGTTAATTTAATTATTTCAGCAGACAACTGACCGGTTTAGCACTATCTGATGGAAGTTTTTCTATGGTCTGCCTAATGCAAGTTTAGATCGTAGAAATATGTGTATGTATTATTTCTGACATGGACTTAACTACCAACGATAGAACTCAGCAACCCTGCAGTTTGGAACATTTGGATATTTTAATTTTTAATGCACATTTACACCTGACAATAGATTCAAATAAATTTTTTAATCACTTCCTTGAGCATTTCAGTCTTAGCTATGATGTACTTTTGTGGTTCCACTACATGCATGTTCTTTAATGTTCTCTTGAATGAAAGAAAAGTGAAGAGTTATGCTGGGAAATATGTTTCCTTCCTCATCGTCAGTTGTGGCAAATAACAAAATTTCAATCTGTGCTTTGGATGCACGCATCTTATTCTTTGTTTGTAGATTTAAATATTTCCGTTACTTCCCAATTAAGGCAAAGATGTAGAGCTTGCTTCCGAGTAATTGAATTGTACAGTACGAGTGATTATTATACAAACATAGGTACCTTTGATATCAGTTGCCATATAGTCCTTGAAATTGTTAGCGATCATTATGCTTATCTTTAAGGAGAAAGATAGAACAACAACGATATGTGCGGACTATAAAATTCTCAAAGGAAGCACAAATAAATAAGTATGTCAAATTGAGCAACAACGTTATGCATTCCTGCTTTCATATAGCAAAAATTGTAAAATGCACTGTTGATTCTTCCACAGGTACTACTCCATGTATGGACATGTTGCTAAACTAGCTGATGAGATAAAGAAAGGTGTGTCGTCAGTCGAAGGTGTCGAAGCTAAAATATGGCAGGTTGGTCCTTGTCATCTCGCGTTTTAAGTCACCACATTATAAATTTTATTTATACCAGTCTGGCTATGTCAAGAATAGTTTACTAAGTTGTTCGAATTCTTTAGAAAATTAATATTGAGTGCAGTTTTTACATACATCACTCTTATTCTATTGTTGTGGGGATCATATATCACTCTTACCGCCTGAAAGGTTCCTGAAACTCTCCCCGAGGAAGTACTTGGAAAGATGGGCGCGCCTCCTAAGCTTGATGCCCCAATCATCACACCAGCAGAACTTGCGGAGGCAGACGGGATCCTCTTTGGTTTTCCTACAAGGTTTGGCATGATGGCTGCGCAAATGAAGGCTTTCTTTGATGCAACCGGTGGCCTGTGGAGGGAGCAGAGTCTTGCAGGCAAACCTGCAGGCATCTTCTTCAGCACCGGTACTCAAGGTGGTGGGCAGGAGACTACAGCGTAAGTGCCATTCGGCATTGTCGTGTTCAAAAAGAAAAGCCTCGTAATTAAACATCATCATAAATTGACCTTTTTATCATTTCTCTTCGCGCTTTTCTCAGATTGACAACGGTAACCCAGTTGACTCACCACGGCATGGTATTCGTTCCCGTCGGGTACACCTTCGGTGCCAAGCTGTTCGACATGGACAAAGTGCAGGGTGGCAGCCCGTACGGCGCAGGCACATTTGCTGCAGATGGTTCGAGGTGGCCATCTGAGATGGAGCTGGAGCACGCCTTCCACCAGGGCCAGTACTTTGCGAGCATTGCGAAGAAACTCAAGGGATCTGCTTGACCTCTTCTGTCTGCACATATCGTAAAAAGGCATTTACATGAGCTCCACCGTATTGTCAATAGTTTGTTCCCTTCTTTTGTGGTGTTTAAGAATTTGTGTGTCTCTGTGGAACTTCTATTGCGGCGTGCGTGATATATGTGCTTTGATAGATTGGTTATAGTTTGGAGTTCGATTGTGTTTACCATCATGTTTATATATAGTAGATTATCAATAGTTGTTTTGGGGTCATAGCAGTACTGTTTTTTCTGTTTGAGAAACTACTGTTCTATCTTAGCCATCCTAGACGACAGTTGGACCAAGACTCTGTCCGATGCCACAAGATCAGCACCCTGGAAATGGGCTCAGATGGGCTGACTCTGCAGGCTACTACAGAGCCGGTGCCTGAAGCACTTTCATGTGTGAACCGAAGTCGTCTTGCCATATTAACAGTTTCCTCGTAGTAACGCCAGCGAACCTCGTCAAGAATTCTTTGTGCTTTGGAAACAGACATAGGGATACGTTTTTGTGCTTTGAAAACTCTCTCGAACTTAAGTAGATTTGCTTCTGTGAACCGCTGGATAAAAACGGACAGCTCAGATTTGCTTCTGTGGACCGCCGGATAAAAATGGACAGCTCAGATTCACATATTTTATTTATCTTATTTCACATTATTGAAACACACTGAACACAGAACAGGTTATCCAGGTAGTTGATCTAAAATTGGAGAGTATTTAGCCAAAAACTACCACTCTACGGTTTTGTGCGAAAAACTACCAAATTTGTCCTAAACCGTGGCAAAAAACTATCAAGTCGCGAAAGCGCTCGCTTCGGCCGCGCTAACCCCGATTCTGACCGGTTGGGCCCACGAATCAGTTGCCACACTGGCGAACCGACGGCCGCCGCGCGTTGACGACCGTTAATGGCCCGTCCGCAGTCGGAACGGCACCTGTCGGTGGGCCAATAAGTCAGAGCGAGCTCAACCACTCGCTCATTTCTTCCTCCTCGCTCGCTCTCACTCGTCCTCATCCTCTCCCTCTCCCTGGTGCTCTGAGCGAGCTCAGCCTATCGCCGTCGCCGCCGCGGCCATTGCTGCCGGTAGAAGTTGAGGATGCCATCCTGGAATGACGAGGAGAGCTCGGACGAGGACATCAACATGGTTTCAATGGATCCTCAGCTCTTTGTAAGTGCATAATGGTGGAACAGAGTTAGGGTTAGGGTTAGTTCATCCAAATTGGAGATTCCAAGTTGCTTTTTGTTTGATTCGAAGTTTTTTTTGCAGGAAACCCCTGGCAGTGTGGTGGAACCATCTTTCTGTGGTTCTTACACTGAATCTGAGCCGACGTGCATGATGCATCAACAGAGGCCGAAGAAGATGGTAGCTTTTGAAGGTGCTTTGACTGGGAGGCGATTCCTGGGTTGTCCTGTGCAGCAGGTATTAAATCTTGCACGCTAACTTGTTTTGCTGGTGGAGATGTGTGATGTGTTTTGCTGCTGGAGATGTGTGGTGCAGTATGTGGTGCAGAGATGTGTGATGTGCAGAGATATGTGCTGTAGTTTAGAAACGAAACTTGAAAGTGCCATACATATGGAAGCTATATGTGAAAGTAGATCTTTAGTTAACTGAATTAAATACATGACTGAACTTGAGAACACCTACATGCAGAGATCTTTAGTCTACTGTGAACTCAATATATTTGTTAGGTGTTAACTGTGCAGAGATCTGTAGTCAACTGTGGACTGAATATATTTGTTAGGTGTTAATTGAATATAGCTGTTAACTGAAAAAGAACAGAGTTAAATGAATTTACCTCTACTGCTAAATATAGCTGTTAACTGAAATTATCTCTGATGCTAAGTCAGGTGCTGTGTGCTTACTATGAAAGAATTATGTTTGCATAATTCAGAGAGCATATTGATGTAAACAAAGAGTTTCAGTTAAATGATATGACTTTATGACTTGAGTTATCTGTACTAAGTTTGTTACTAAGTGCTCTGTGCTTAATTATAAATAATTGCTTCTGTAGGATGTAGGTGTGAACTGTGGGGTTGTGGAGTGGGTGGATGGTCCTTGGCTAGAGATTCTGTTGGGGATCGTTGCAGAAATTAAAATTTTCTACGCATCACCAAGATCAATCTATGGAGAGACTAGCAACGAGAGAGAGGGAAGTGCATCTTCATACCCTTGAAGATCGCGATGCAGAAGCATTACAAGAACGCGTATGAAGGAGTCGTACTCGTAGCGATTCAGATTGCGGTTGATTCCGATCTAAGCGCCGAACAACGGCGCCTCCGCGTTCAACACACGTACAGCCTGGGGACGTCTCCTCCTTCTTCATCCAGCAAGGGGAGAGGAGAAGTTGAGGGAGAGCTCCGGCAGCACGACGGCGTGGTGGTGGAGCTTGCAGTTCTCCCGCAGGGCTTCGCCAAGCACTACTACTACTACGGAGGTGTTGGGGAGGTAGAGGGCTGCGCCAGGGGAAGGGGTGTGGCTCCCATGAGCCTCCCCACTATATATAGGGGTGGAGAGGGCTGGTTTCTTGCCCTCCAACTCCATTGGGGCGTTGGCAAAGGTGGGGGAAAGAAATCCCATCATTTCCCTTCCCCACCGATTGTTATCCCCCTTTTTAGGGATCTTGATCTTATCCCTTCGGGATATGATCTTATTCCTTCTAAGGGGGGATCTTGGTGCGCCTTTACCAGGGGTGTGGGGCCTTGCCCCCACTACCCACGTTCATGTGGGTCCCCCCATGCAGGTGGGCCCCACTCTGGAACCTTCTCGAACCTTCCCGGTACAATACCGAAAAATCCCAAACATTTTCCGGTGGCCAAAATAGGACTTCCCATATATAAATCTTTACCTCCGGACCATTCCGGAACTCCTCGTGACGTCCGGGATCTCATCCGGGACTCCGAACAACATTCGGTAACTGCACACTAATTCCCGTAACAACTCTAGCGTCACCGAACCTTAAGTGTGTAGACCCTACGGGTTCGGGAATCATGCAGACATGACCGAGACAGCTCTCTGGCCAATAACCAACATCGGGATCTGGATACCCATGTTGGCTCCCACATGTTCCACGATGATCTCATCGGATGAACCACGATGTCGGGGATTCAATCAATCCTGTATACAATTCCCTTTGTCAATAGGTACGTTACTTGCCCGAGATTCGATCGTCGGTATCCCAATATCTCGTTCAATCTCGTTACCGGCAAGTTACTTTTACTCGTTCCGTAACACATCATCCCGTGATCATCTCTTTGGTCACACTGAGCTCATTATGATGATGTCCTACCGAGTGGGCCTAGAGATACCTCTCCGTCACATGGAGTGACAAATCCCAGTCCCGATTCGTGCCAATCCAACAGACACTTTCGGAGATACCCGTAGCGTGCCTTTATAGCCACCCAGTTACGTTGTGACGTCTGGCACACCTAAAGCATTCCTACGGTATCCGAGAGTTGCACAATCTCATGGTCTAAGGAAATGATACTTGACATTAGAAAAGCTTTAGCAGACGAACTACACGATCTTGTGCTATGCTTAGGATTGGGTCTTGTCCATCACATCATTCTCCTAATGATGTGATCCCGTTATCAACGACATCCAATGTCCATGATCAGGAAACCGTAACCATCTATTGATCAACGAGCTAGTCAACTAGAGGCGGACATATTGTGGTCTACGTATTCACACATGTATTACGGTCTCCGATTAATACAATTATAGCATGAACAATAGACAATTATCATGAACAAGGAAATATAATAATAACCATTTTATTATTGCCTCTTGGGCATATTTCCAACAGATTTTACCAAGGTGCCTAACAAGGATTTGGGACATGTACCATGAGCAGAACTTGGGGAGGGTGAATGACAAACAAGCCCATGAGAAAGAGGTGACCAAGCTAAAGAAGGAAATTGATTTCCTGTCAAACAACTACAGCCAGTTGGTGGAAGATGTATCCAAGCTTTTTGACTATCAAGATGACAAGATGTCTCATGACATGGACTATACCAGTCAGGCAATCAATGAACTAAATGAGAAGAAGAAACAACTTGAGGATCAGGCAAAGATTGAGTTAAGTATGGAAAAGCTAAAGCTTGCCAAGGAGCAAAGGTGCATTCTTCAAAGCCAAGCAAATATCATTCAGAACATGAGGAAGGCCATGAAGGAAGTGGAGGGGGACAGGGACCTACTTAAGCAAGAGAAGAAGAAGCTGGAGTATCTGATTGCTGATCTGCTCAATGTTGGGCATGCCAGCAAAGATAAGCTGGAGAGGATCAAGGCAATTATGAATGAGTGAAGTGCTTGGTGTGTGGGTTAAGTAATTAGTAGGCCTATATATATAGCTGGCCTTGGAATGTCATGCATGTTAGGTGTATATTTTGGGAAAGTTTCATGTGCTTTCAGAACCTGAATCAAGATGGTATGAGGGAGGGAGGTACTGTTATGGTTTAAGAACTAGTTGGTTTTATCTATGATGTAATGACTTTTATGTTAAGACCTACTATGCTAAGTGAGTACTCATGCTAAGTTAAGTAAGTAAGAATGTTTTATCTATGATGAGGCTGTTTTACTCTGCATATATCATGTGTGGATAACTGACAGTAGTGACATAGTTGGAAGTACCAAGTAGCAAGTAACATATATAGCAAGTAGCTTAGATAGTTTGATAAATAACTTAACATATATAGCAAGTATCAAGTAACATATATAGATAGTCTGACATAGATAGATAGTACTGCCATTCATAGTGTGACATAGATAGCAACTAGTAGTAGATGTGCATGACATAGATAGCAAGTAGATAGTGCTGACGAAACTGAAACTAGGAACTTACTGAACTTACGAAAGTTCAGGACTGACGAAACTGATTTTTTTGCACTGAACTAACTGAAGGCAGCACTTCACTCCTCCTTCTTCAGCATCTTCAGGCACTGGGAGCGGTGCACCGCAGTCACTGCCGCCCTCTTCTTCTTGCCCGACGCCGACTCCACCACATCTTCCTCGCCGCCATCTTCTTCTTGCTTGACGACGATGCCGTGTGGGAGATCGGCGACCTACGACAGCGCATCCATGTGGATTGGGAGGTTCCTGTCCTCCTCCACGGCGTCGAGGACGGGAGCCAGCAGCTGCACTTTAGGCTCGTCGTCAGAGAGGGCGACGACCTCATCCACCTCGTCGTCAGAGTCGTCAGAGGACTCGTCCTCATCATCGTCATTGGACTCATCGTCAGAGGACTCGCCGTCAGAGTCGTCAGAGGGCCCAAGGACCCATGGATTGCGCCTCTCCCAGTAGGCGTTGTTGATTGGGGCTGGGAGAGCGAGGACGGCGTCGGTGAGATGGTCCGCGGCGGCCGGCGGCGTGGTGGATGAGCGGTACATCCACCATCGGGCGTGCTGCCTGGGGTCGGGGGAGCGCTGCACCTTGTGCATCGCCCACAGCAAAATGGTCGGCGGCGGGATGGTGCGGCCGGCAGGGAAGGCGTGCTGCTTTTCAGCAGTTGTCATCACCTTCATGAGGCCGTGGCCGTGGTTCCTCATCATCGCCAGACTGGGGAACCAGCGCGCGATCTCCCTGTACTGCGTGTGCATCTCCTGGTTGTTGCCGGTGAGAGATTTGATGCCCAGCTGCCAGTCCATGGTGACAGTAGTGGGGGTGGTTGTCGGCGGCGATTTCGACAGGAGAGAGGGGGAAGTGGAGTTGGCGGTGCGAGCGGCGAGTGGGCGAGTGAGAAGAGAGCGTTGTGGGTGGATTTTAGGTCGTATTCATATACCTGTATACAATTTTAGGTCGTATTCATATACCTGTATACAATTTTTCATACAGTAGCAATTTAGAGATTGTTTTTATATTATAATGAGTTATTAAATCACTAGGTGGAAGAACCTTGGATTAGTTTCAAGTGCATGGATCCAAAGTAACCAATGGTCACTTTGGATCCATCCATTTGAAACTAATCGGCGGTTCTTTCACCCAATGACATAATAACTTATCATCATCATCATCATCATCATCATCATAATATCATTAACAACTTATCATAATAATACATCATTGTCACATAACTCCTCATAATCATCATTTTCGTCCAATGTCATATAACAACTTCGTCACTAGTTATAATAACAACTCCTCCTCATCATCATCATAGTAATCATAATCACTACTCCTACTCAGCATCACCATCAAGTCTAAGACATTGTAGTCATATATAAGCTAACCTACTCCTCTCTCCTAGCTAAAATACCATAAAACAGATAAACCGGTCCTTCACCATAATGGAGAATGGACATAAACCTATCTCCAACTTGTGGCTTGTGCACATTCATTTTGTCTCCAATTATTTGCGTGTGCGCATTCATCACTTTGCTCCATTCTTTGATTTTGAGCCTTCCATCATTTGAAGAAATCGAGTATACAGTATGGTAAGCCTCCGAAGGAGTTGGTCATAAGCTAACCATATGCATATCACCTTCGACAAATAGCATATCAGGCACAACCTGCTTCGGGAGCCTATGTTCAAAAATGGAATAGTAACATATATAGTTAGCAATGGTTTACTTAAGAATAATGTATGCAATGAAGTTACCATCATTAACAAAATCTTACCAAGTTTTTGGCAATGAAGTTATCATCAAGCAATGTATGGACTAGTGGCACTTATCTAGTATAATTTGGGCTGATAGAGTGACTGTTTTTGAAGGCCTCAACATCTTCTATGAATGAGACAAGATAACCTTTCTCCTCACAATTAAGCTTGGAGTCATAGCTGTAGTATGTGTTGTCTACTACCTTCCGAGTATTTCTTGAAGATAAGAAATAAGCTGAAAATTATAAATAAATAAGTTTAGTACGGACGAACACCAAATAGTTTTAAATTAACAACATAAATTACTGAACTTAACAAATTAGTTTGGCAAACTCACATCTAGGAAAAACTGGAGGCATATCCACATCCACGCAGATGTCGATATTATCATCATCATCATAATCTTCGGGATGAATATCAAATCTTATTCACATTCCCTCCTCAAATCCATATGACTTGCAGAGAGCTTCCCCATTAGAGCAACCAAAATGGGAGTGATCGACCACATTGTAGAACTTAACCAGAAACTCATAACCATGTTTAGTTCTTAAGTGAGCCCTCCTCGTCTCCACATTCTCAAAATCATCTAAACTAAAACCAAGCTTCTCCAATACATATGGTCTAGCATGGCACGAGATGTACTAATCGAATTGAAAAAAATCCATAAATTACATGTTGAACAAAAGAAGCACAAGTGATGATATTAATTATGATGAAATGCTTGTCGTTGCGTACCGTACAAACATCGAAGGTCTCTTCCAGCTTCACGATGAAAAACCTATCGTTTTGCAGGTGAGGAAACCTATCGCACACACCTCGGTCATCGTAGCAGTACACACACTCCGGGATCCCATCGTCATCAGACATCTCGTGTGTTCAAAATTCAAAGATTATAACTCGACGGCAAAACCCAAAAAATCCGGCATGACCTTTGCTAAAAAAGGACATATCGAGCGCCTGAAATTTGCCAGAACGGAAATTAATCAACACTCCGGCAAAACATAGGCCACTTATCGATGGTCATTGCATTTCAATGGTTCAAAATATAAAAAAAACATTTGAAAATATCTTATATATAATCCTAACACTAAATAAATTTATTAACTACTTACTAAATAAACTAGTTTTATTAACTACTTACTAAATAAACTAGTTCTATTAAGCACTTACTAAATAAACTAGTTCTATTAAGCACTTAATATAAATAAACTAGTTATAATAATCACTTACTAAATAAACTAGTTACCTATGATTTGCAAAAACAGAGACAAGGGAGGGAGGGAGGGAGGAGAGAGGAGGGGGAGGGGCGGCCGGAGGAGGAGGAGGAGGGGCCAGCCGGAGGAGGAGGAGGGAGGGGCGGTCGGAGGAGGAGGAGGAGGGAGGGGCTGTGGGAGAGGGCTGCCGGTAGAGGAGGGAGGAGGGGGCGGCCGCAGGAGGAGGGAGGAGGAGGAGGGAGGAGGGCACGGTGAGAGGAGGAGGGACGGAAGGAGGGAGTACCTCGGTGGCGGACGAATGACGGCGGCCGACGGCGGCGACGAACGACAACAGTTATCGGCGCGGGCGGGAGTGACTGAGAGAGGGAGAGTGAGTGAGAGAGACAGGGTCGGCCGTACGTGTGGGGATAAGGTAGGGTTTGTAGTAGCGCGGGCATGAGAAAGCGCTACAGCTAAGGAGAATAGCAGTAGCACCGTAAGGCATAAGGCGCTACTACTATAACTAGCTGGACGGCGAGGTCATGGCAATGGGAGCAGCAGCGCGGTTTAGAGATGACGTGCTACTGCTATTTTCTATTCAGCAACGTGTTTTCACGGAACGCGCTGTTGCTAAATAGTAGTAGCATCGCATTTTGAAGAGCGCTGCTGGTAATATTCTGTGTATAAGGTTTTCCCCAGTAGAGTGAGGCTAGTAGCACAACACATTGGTTCTCCAGTGGATATTCTTGGTGCATTGAATGTTCTTGTTGATGTTGATCCTCTTGGAGCTCTTGTTGATGCTGATCATGTTGCAGGTGCTCGTGAAGACCTGGCTGCTCCTGCTGAAACTGTTGATGTTGAACCTCTCTTATTTGCTGCTGTTTTTCTGTTCCTCATTGCTTTAGGAGGTGGAGCAGATGATGCTGGCATCTGTGAAGTTTGGTGTTGAGGTGGTGGTTGTGGAGGTGGATGTGTAGCACTAGAGGAACCCCTAAAAATTTCTCTATTCTCCTGCATGACAAAATTAAATCAGTTAGTAAATAGAGCAGACCTAAAATAATTAAACAAAAAATAAAACATTTGAATGACCTGGTGTAAGTTCTTTCTCATCTCAAGACTAGGTTTTAGAGCTTTCCCACAGTTTGTATATCTGTGGCCTTGTAGACCACAATTGCTGCATGTAATTGTTCACATCCTGCTTGTGTCCTTTGGTGCAGGCACCTCAAATTGGCCCTTTCTCCTAGTTGTGTGTTTCTTGCCTGCTTTTTCTTTGAACATTGGGGTCTCAATATCGCGAGTATGGGTGTCAGGCCAGAATTCAGGACTAGGGACATGGTACACCATGTCTTTGTATGCTTCAATATATAGTGCTTTTTTGAAAAATTCATGCACATAGTCCTCTGGGTGCATGTGAATCTTGCTCATTGCTGCTATTGCATGACTGCATGTCACACCTGTCATATCCCACCTCCTGCACTCACATGATTTAGTAGCTAGGTTCACACAATACTGATTTTCCTTACTAGACACTTGCCAAATGTTAGGACCAGCCTTATGTGTATCACAAAATTTGGCATACTTCTTATTCTCCTCTAGTTTCTCTGAATAGTTGGGTGTGATCATCCACCTGCTATTCTCTGTTTTTTCCCTAGTCTTCTGCCTTTTGATCATCTGCTTAGTCCTAATTCCTTCAAACATAGTCCTAATTGGTTTGGCCCTAACATCAAGGATCATTTTGTTGAAAACCTCACTAAGGTTGTTCACAACAAGATCAGTTTTGCAATTGTAATCCATTGCAGACCTACACCAAGTCTCCTTTGGAATTTTTAAGCCACTTCCAGGCATACTCGCACTCTGCTTTAAGCTCTGCCATTGCTAATTCATGGCCATGTTTGGTGAATGAGTAGCTAGCCTGATCTACTAGCTTCTTTAGTTCTGCTCCTCTGAAACCAGCAGACTGAAAATTTGTATCTCTGAGGGGAATCAGGGAACACCTCATTTATAGCCTTAAGAAGACCCTGAATGTAAATTAATAACCATGGTCATGAACAAAAAGAAATAAAGCTAGTAATAACAATTAATAACCATGGTCATGAACAAAAAGAAATTAAGCTAGTAATAATCATGGCCATGAACATACCTTTTCCTGTCAGAAATAATGGTGTAGGTTCCAAATTTGCTTCCACTTCCAATGCAACATCTTAGCTGGGTTAGGAACCATGTCCAACTCTCTGAATCTTCCTTATCAACCACACCAAAGGCTATGGGATAGATGTTGTTGTTGCCATCTCTTCCTGTGGCTGCAAGAATTTGCTGTCCAGTGGTTAGCTTGATGAAGCAACCATCAAGCCCTGCATCCATACCCAAATTAGCTACCATAAATTTACAATAAGATATCTTGAACAAAATGCAGTTATAGATTTACCTATAAAGGGCCTCCAACCATTAAGAAATCCTTGCTTTGATGCATGCAAGCAGTAGAACATGTACTTAAATCTAGGAGTTGGGGCAGGGTTTTCTGGGTCCTCAAATGTTGTAACTATACACTTGCTACCAGGGTTTGTGTCAAGAACTGCTTGTAGGTAGTCCCTCAGTCTATAGTACTGCCCCTTCTGGTCATCTTGTACAACCTTAATAGCCTTCCTCCTTGCCCTATAGGCCACACTCTTTGATACATCAACTGAAAACTTGACTTTGCTGTTTTTAATAAGTGAATCCACAGGTGCTCTAGGATCTGCTCTAAGAGAAGGCTCAATTACTTTGGAAAGCCACTTAGTAGTAATCTTTGTGTTCTCTGCTAATGCTGGACAAGTGTGCTCCATGTTACACTTCTTAATGCAAAATGTTCTTTCATGAGCTATCCTGGAGGCACACATGTAAAATTCACAACCATGCCCTCTCTCTGAACACCAAGCAATAATTCTTGTTGGAGTGTTCCTGTGGTAGTGAAAATACCTCAAAGTCCTTATATGAAAATCTCTTATAGCTTCTCTGAACTGGTAAACACTATCAAAACACAAGCTCTTGCACAAGAGTAAATGTGAATTGGGAATTGTGGGGTCAAAATATACCCTTTCCTTCATCTTTTTGTTACTACTCTTTGTCTTTGGCTTGTTCATGAGGTATGGTAGTTCAACTTCATCTTCTTCTTCCTCATCACTTATTCCCGCATCACCAGCAAAACAAAACTCATTTGCTTCAGGAAACCAATCTTCAAAACATTTTTTGTCTACCTCATTGTGACATCTGCTAGTTGGACCAGGATTCTTCACATGTTTCACAATAGCATTAGTTTGCAATGTTGTATCCTATTCAGAGGCACACTCTATTTCCATTTGTTGAACAACTTCAACACTCCCATCTGAATGAACTGAATCCTCAGAACAAAATTCAAACACTTCAGTGTCTCCTTCAAAGTGGTTCAAATCTGCCTCTCTTTGAATCCTGCTCCTCTCAAGCTGAGCATTTCTATCATCTATCTGATTTTGAAGCTCAGATTTCTCCACAACCTTTTTCACACAACAGCTCTCTTGAGTGTTCATGTAATTCTCATTAGCCTGTGTACTAATTCCAGGTTCAACATTTCTCACAACCTTTATGTTCACTAGCTTGACATGATGAAAAAACTCCAACATTTCATGAACAGTAGCTTCATTACCTAAATACTTTACTCTTTCAGATCCAATTTCCTCCTCCTTCACATAGTACATGTAATCACTGTCCCCATACCCTTCACTAGCAATGAGTGATTGTAGAGTAAGCAAAGAAATATCTGACAGAAATATACCCCTTTTCACAGGGTTTCTTCCTTCTAAATGAAACCATATCTCCCACTCTGGTCAGCCAAACTGCACAAATAAGTGCTCATGAATTGAATTGAAATTGACTGAGCTACAAGTGCAATACAGTTTACTACACATGTCCAACAAACAAAAACAAACACATCATACTAATTTGCCAGATTGAAGTAGCTAACCAAAGGCCCAGCAGATATACTTCCATACCTGCAACCCATTGGCGATGACTGGGCGAGCGGTGCCTCCGGCTGCTGCGAGCAGGCCTGTGTCGAGAAACTGGTGCTCCCCAACCAATTATCGACTGAGCCCGCAACGTGCAAACTTGTGTCACCGCCGCCAGCGTCGCCGCCGCCAGCGCCGCCACCCTCCGGAATCAACGACGACATGGCAGCCACCACCTAGTTCAGAGAGAGGGAGAGGAGGGAGAGAGTGAAGCGAGAGGGGAACGGATCAGATCTTGACCCGCACCCGACCAACAGGCACCATTTCGACCGCGGACGGGTCATCAACATGCGGCGGTCGTCGGTTCGCCAGCATGGCAACTGATTCGTGGGCCCAACCGGTCAGAATCGGGGTTAGCGCGGCCGAAGCGAGCACTTTCGCGACTTGGTAGTTTTTTGCCACTATTTAGGACAAATTTGGTAGTTTTTCACAGAAAATCGTAGAGTGGTAGTTTTTCATCATGTTTTCGTGAAATGTGGTAGTTTTTGGCTAAATACTCAAAATTGGATGACTCGTGGAGGGTCTAAGTCAATGACTCAGCGAACCAACAACCTAAGATTACAGTGGCAGAGCTTGGGACAAACCGCAGGAGGGGCAAAGTGACAACGCTTGGGCAGACCATACGAGGGGCAAATGGGCTGGGGGCGACCTAAAGCAGCAGGAGGGGCAGATGGGCTGAAGGGTGGCATAAAGCAGGCTTTGGCTATATTGTTTCCATTTACTGAGAGGATTAGTATGAGAAAATCGCATGGGCTGGGGCTGGGGGGAGGCTGCAGTGGCCCATATTTGCCTCCACTAAGCTCCGCCACTGGCCTAGAAGCCAATCGAATTCGGCTATTTTTTCAAATAATAAATTTTTTATTAAATTTCAGCAATATTACATCGTAATTATATATATTTTAAATAATACCCAGTCGGCCAAGTATCCAGTCGTCCTACTGCTGGCCGATTGGGTCCAGTCATCCCACCTACTGCTGGCCAGTTAGCCCGCAGTCTGCTGCGATTTGATCGGGTCGGCCCATCGCGCGTACACTAAAGGAAAAATGGACTGAAATGGGGAGCAATACGGGGATTGATCCCTGGTCTCCATGGCAATCACCAGCGCAGCTAACCACCCCACTAGCTTCGAGTTACTGGTTAGAAAAGAGATCGCGACCAACTAGAGGTGACTGAGCCGGTCTTCTCCATTCTTTCTTTTTTCTTTTCTTTCTGTATTTTTTTTCTTCTCCGATTTTTTCATTCTTTCTTTCTTCTCCAAATTATTTCATTATTTTGTTTCTCATTTTCCTTCTATATATTCTTTTTTTTCTTTGTTTTTTTGTTTCTCATTCTACATTCTTATATACATGATCAACTTTTTTCAAATACTTGTTCAAAATTCTGTTTTCCTCTCCGATTTGTTTTCCATTCTACGTTCTTATACACATGTTAAACATTTTTTTAAATACTTGTTTATATTTTTTTAAATACTTGTTCAATATTTTTTCAAATACTTGTTCAACATTTTATATACATGATCAACACTTTTACAAATGCTTATTCAATATTTTTATATACATGATCAATATTTTTTCAAATACTTGTTCAACATTTTTTGAAATACTTGTTGAATATTTTTAAATACATGATCAACACTTTTTAAAATACTTCTTCAACATTTTTCAAATACTTGTTTAACATTTTTTTCAAATGCTTGATTACCATTTTTATATACAAGATCAACATTTTTTCAAATACTTCTTCAACATTTTTCAAATACAGAAAAATGGGTGCATGCACTTGTCGGCCTAGAGGAAGCAGACTGGGGGCCAATCAGCCAGCAGTGGGCCGACTGGGGCCAATCGACCAACAGTGGGCTGACTGGATCCAATCGGCCGGCAGTGGGCCAATCGGCCACAAGTAGGATGACTGGATCCAATCGGCTAGCAGTGGGCCGACTGGGTATTATTTTAAAAATAATAATTATAGCCTAATATTTCTGAAATTTAATAAAAAATGTATTATTTTAAAAAAATAGCTCCAAGCCGGCGAATCAAAAGCGGCTAGAATACACACGCTTCAACAGAACACTGTGGTGCTAGCTTAAACCGCTAGTCTATTCAGGGTGTAGGATTGCATTTCTAACTCGTAAATTAAATGGAGTCGAGTAATTTGAGTTTTAAAGAACATATGATTTGGGGTAAAAATAGCATTTCTTCAACACCATATCATATAATTTGCCATATTGTCATGAACATTTATCTCGGATACTGACGGTTATATTCGTATGCCGTTGCTTATGGGAAAGATGCTACTAGTGAACCTTTTAACCCATGCCCAATTTTCCACAAACATTGTTAAAAAAATCCACAAACAAAAACACCACCACTTTACTTTTACATGTACTTCTATTCTCCACAATTAGTTATTCTGAAAATACAGAAACACTTAGAACCATATGATACTCTCATAACTTGTTGCAACTAGGAAAGTTGGTGAGATTGACAACCTCAATATATTTGTTGGGATGCAAGAAAGTTTCTGATTGTGTGCAGGGGTGGGCTTGGAAATATTTGAGTCCACACAGTGACACAATAGTTCTCACGGAGGAACATTTACCACTTGGTGGGCCAACACGTACTACCAAGCAACAGTATGCTGGAGCAACAATCACTTTTGCACCGTTGCGGGAATCAACATTCAGTTCCATTGATTTTGCATTACAATTATTTATCTTCATTGTTATTTAATTTTCTTAGTTGCCTTTATTTATCATAGTTTACCTTTTCACTTCTTAAATATAAAAAACACATAGTAGTTTCCTTTTACTTAGATATAATGAGTGTTTTCAATCGCAAAAAAAAAGATATAATGAGTGTTTCTAGTGAAAAGACTAAGTTGTGTGACTTGGCAACCACAAATAATGACGACTTCATGAGTACACCCATCACTCCACTTGAAACTAAGGTCGGTTCCTTTGAAATTAGTTGTGCTTCGTTGAACTTAGTAATGAAAGAACTATTTGCTGGAACTTTTAATAAAGATGGTGCTAATCATTCACATGATTTTATTGAATTTTATGATGTGTAAAACTATAAAGAAGTTGAGGCTAATTATGTCAAGCGAATTTTTTCCCTTTTTTCATTAAGAGAAACGTAAAGGTAGTATGAATTCATGGAACAAACACTACTGGGAAACTGCATATAAGTGGGCTCTCGCCGGTGGAAGGCAGGCACTACAAAAAAAAGACACATCCGTGACATTTTGGGCCGAACGATTTTTTTTTCTGTCATACATATGACACTTCTATGACGATAATTGTGACAAAATCCAGTATCATCATAGATGTGGTGGGCACCTACTTCTATGACAAAAAATCATGATAGAAAATGGGCTTTTCGTCCTGGGCGGGCCGGAGACGCAGCTGCATGACATTCTTTGGGCCGTCCATGACGGAAAACCCGTGGTAGAAGCGAGGGCGAGGAAAATTTTGGGGAGTTCCCGGTTACGGTGGGAGGTCGGGGGCTGAGCGATGCGCGTTTCTCTCGTACACGTACGCGCGTGTGTGCGAGGCATTGGCTCTAACTGAACCCAAGCGAGGCGTTGGGCTCTAACTGAACCCGAGCGATTGCACTGCAGGCTACGCGTTACTGAACCCGAGCGGTCGATCGATGGCTGTTAACTGAACCCGATCGAGCGATTCCTTCGCTACTGCTGCTAACTAAAGCTGATCGATGGGATGAACAATGAGTGTTGCGGGGGGTTTGGATGAAAAGTGAGCGGTGGTGTTGCCTCTGGATGAACAGGACCCCGTGGTGTGGTGGAGGGCTGGATGAACAGTACACGGTGGAGGGGTGCCCGTGGAGGGGTGGATGAACAGGATCCCGTGGTGTGGAGGGCTGGATGAATAGTAGACGGTGGAGGGGTGGTTGAACAGGACCCCGTGGTGTGGAGGGCTGGATGAACAGTAGACGGTGGAGGGGTGCCCGTGGAGGGGTGGTTGAACAGGACCCCGTGGTGTGGAGGGCTGGATGAACAGTAGATGGTGGATGGGTGGTTGAACAGTAGCCGGTGGAGTAGCGCGCGGTGGAGGCTGGATGAATAGGAGCCCGTGGATGGACAGTCGCAGGTGGAGGTTGGAGGAGGTCGACAGTGGATGAACAGTAGCTCGTGGAGGCTGGAGGGGGCGATGGTGGAGATGAACAGTATCCCGTGGAGTCCTGTTTTGCGGTACGCCACACCCCTCCCGATGAACAGGACCCTTGTTTCGACCGTAACGCTCCAACACAAGTCTGTTTCCTCCGTTTTGCGGTACGCCACACCCCTCCCGATCAACAGGACCCCCGTTTCGATCGTAGGAGGTCCGTTTCCTCCGTTTTGCGGTACGCCAGACCCCTCCCGATGAACAGGATCCTGTTTCGAACGTGGCCGGTCGAACACAAGGCCGTTTCCTCCGTTCTGTGGTACGCTAGGCCTCGTTTCCATCGCATGTTCCGTCCAAGCCCTCCCGATGAACACGACGCATTCCGTTGTCTCCCCATGAACACGACGCATTTCGTTGCCTCCCCATGAACACGACGACGACTCTGTTTCTCCGTTCGGACCCAGCCATGTCAACGAGCCCTCGCCGTACGTATGCGCGAGTAGGCGTTCGAGACCCCGCCTGTATGTACACATACGTGGCCGTATTTTCTTTCTTGCACCCTGGCCGCCTCTACTACGACACGTGCGCGGCTCTACATCCACCAGTATATATGTAGGTACACGTTCGCGACCAGAATGACAACGCTACATACGCTTCGACCAGGTGGGTCCCGACTGTCAGGCACTTCCTTGTGTGCGAAGATGTAGCTGGTGGGTCCCAGCATTCAGGGGCAAACTTTTTTTTTCATGAAATACGGTGGCCCGTCCGGTGGGTCCCCGCTGTCAGGTGGAGGAATAATTATTTTGCACATAATAAGGAGGCACTTCCTTGCTGCGGCCGTGGACCCAGCTGTCAGCCTCTCCACGTACAGTCCACGTCCGATGGAAGCCGTTCCTTGACCATGTTGACCACGCCGCGCTGAGAGCACCAGGGCGGTGGACGACGGCGAGGCCTAGGAAGGGGACAACGCAGAGCCGGGGAAGACGCGGCAGTGGATGCCCACGCATAGAGGAGTACGAGGGCACTGGTTCGCTGCGGTGTGAGGCTGCCATCGCCGCAGAGTAACAGGGGGTGTCGGTGAGTAGAGGGATGGCCTGGCCAGCGGTGGGAGTAGTAGGGGGCGGTGAGGCCTCCGCCGCATCGCAGCCGGCCACGGGAGGCAGGAGCACGAGGCACGACCGATGCTAGTTTGGGCGGCTGGAGCAAGAAGACCAGAGGTTGTAGAAGCACTACAGCCGTTGGATGGACATCGTACGGTCAGTAGAGCTAGAATCGTGCATATTGACTAAGTTGACAAATCCCTCCGTCCCCGTCAACCTAGTAGGCCCACAAGTCAGCCTGCCACTATACTGGGTCCCAGCTAACAGGGGGAGTATTCATTTTTTTTGTGCGTAATAAGGAGGCACTTCCTTGCGTGCGAAGATATAGCTGGTGGGTTCGAGCTGTCAGCGGCGGTAGCGTTTTTTTCGCGAAATACAGAGGCCCTTTCGGTGGGTCCCTGATGTCAGGTGGAGGAATCATTATTTTGCGCGTAATAAGGAGGCATTTCCTTGCGTGCGGCCATGGACCCAGCTGTCGGCCTCTCCACGTACAGTCCACTTCAGATGCATGTCGGTCGTTGACCATGTTGACCAGGCCGCGCCGAGAGCACCAGTGCGGTGGACGACGGCGAGGCCTAGGAAGGGAACGACACGGAGGCAGGGAAGACCCGACAGTTGTTTCCCACGCGGAGGGGAGTACGACTGTACCAGGGTTTACTGGTTCGTCTGCCGTCGCCGGGGAATAACAGCAGGTGTGGGTGAGTAGAGGGATGGCTAGGCCAGCGATGGGAGTACGATGGGGCGGCGAGGCCTGCGCGGCAGCACAGCCGGCTGTGGGAAGGAGGGAGCAGGCAGTCCCGCCGGCGCTTGTTTGAGCGGCTGGAGCAGGAAGAGCAGAGATTGAAGAAGCACGACGGCCGTTGGATGGACATCCAACAGTCACTGCTTGTGCGCCAACCTTTTTTTAGGAAAGCCTTAAATCTGTGGAAAACAACTCTGCCATTATTTCTAATAATTTTCAGCCCATTTGCTAATTCTTAATGTTTTTTTGGAGCCCATATTCTTTATGTTAGCATTACAGCCCAAATTGTGGCCACGGTTAAAAAATTATACGAAATTTTGCATATTTCGGTGCGGTCCGAACTGTTTTTAATCCTGAAATTTTGACTCACATTCAAACCGATTTTAAAAATAAATGTATATGAATATAAAATCCAACAAATTCTCCACGCATAAAAATTAATGTAATTAAAATCTTGAAATTAAAAAAAGATATTTGAAACTAATTGCCGGTTTGATGTGTTTTAAAAATGTACAACCCATTTCTCATTACTGATGGGCCATTTTCTCGGCCAGACGAATGAAAGCTCTCCTCGTCTTGAAAGATTTGCAGCCCAACAGGCCTGACAAAGCGACTTGCTTGGCAAATCACAAAAAAACTGGGCTGTGCCGTGGACCCAGCTGTCAGCCTCTCCACGTACAGTACTCTTCCGATGGAAGTTGTTTCTTGACCACGTTGACCACGCCGCGCGGAGAGCACCACGGCGGTGGACGACGGCGAGGCCTAGGAAGGGGACGACGCATAGCCGGGGAAGACGCAACAGTGGAAGCCCGTGTGGAGAGGAGTACGAGGGTTCACTGGTTTGGCTGTGGTGTGAGGCTGCCGTCGCCGCAGGGCCTGGCCAGCGGTGGGAATAGTAGGGGGCGGTGAGGCCTCCGTGGCAGCATAGCCGGCCACGGGAGGCAGGAGCATGCGGCATGACCGGCGCTGCTTTGGGCGGCTGGAGCAAGAAGACCAGAGGTTGAAGAAGCACTACGGCCGTTGGATGGACATCGTACGGTCACTGGAGCTAGAATCGTTCATATTGACTAAATTGACAAAGCCCTCCGTCCCGTCAACTTTGTTGGCCCACAAGTCATCCTCCCACTATGGTGGGTCCCAGCTAGCAGGGGGTATTCATTTTTTTGTGCATAATAAGGAGGCACTTCCTTGCGTGCGAAGATATAGCTGGTGGGTCCGATATGTCAGCAGGGGGAACATTTTTTTCGCGAAATACAGAGGCCCTTCCGGTGGGTCCCAACTGTCAGGTGGAGGAATCATTATTTTGCGCGTACAGTCCATGGCCGATGGATGTCGTTCGTTGACCAAGTTGACCAAGCCACGCCGAGAGCACCATGTCGGTGGACGACGGCGAGGCCTAGGAAGGGAACGACACGGAGCCGGGGAAGACTCGACAATGGTTGCCCACGCGGTGGGGAGGGCGAGGGTTTACTGGTCCGGCTGCCGTCGCCGAAAAATAACAGGAGGTGTGGGTGAGTAGAGGAATGGCCTGGCCAGCAATGAAGTAGGGTGGGGCGGTGCGGCCTGTGCGGCAGCACAGCCGGCCACGAGAGGCGGGAGCAGGCAGTCCCACCGGAGCTGGTTTGGGCGGCTGGAGCAAGAAGATCAGATATTGAAGAAGCAGCACGGCCGTTGGATTAACATACAACAGTCACTGTAGCTAGAATCGTTTGTGGACTAAGTTCAGAAAGCCAAAGTACACGTCAACCTAGTAGACCCACAAGTCAGCCTTCAAATCTATCCCAAACAGCATACAGCCCAAAATTTCTAGCCAGATTCAAATTAATTTTAAATCTAAATATACCTTAATTTAAATTCAATGAAATTTTACCCGCACAAAAACAATGAAATTTAAAATATCAAAATCCAAAAGAAAAAAATATTTTGGAACTAATTGTGTGCTTGCTGTATTTTTTCATTTTACAGCCCATTTATTATTACTTATAGCCCATTTCTTATTACTTATAGCCCATTTTATGGGCAAAATGCATCCCTCCTCGTCTTGAAAGATTTCCGGCCCAGCAGGGCGTAGAAAAGCAAGTAGGCCTACGTTGGTTATTCTGCAAAAAACAAAATAGCTGGCTAGCAATTTTCAGAAAGGAAAAAAACAAACTGGGCTGATCATGTGCTAAACATATGAAATAGAAGCCTGGGCTAGACGGGCCACGGGTCCCGCACAACCCAGTTGATACCCTTCTCCGTCCCGAAAAAACAAAATTACTGCGCGCGCTGCTGGGTCCCTACTGTCATCCTCACCATGTACAGTCATCTCCGTATTCCTCTCGGTTGTTGACCATGTTGACAACACCGGAGGGCGGCGCCGCGGAGAGCTAACCAAGGCGGAGGACGATGGTGATGCCTCGGACGGGAACGAACAGGAGCCGGGGTAGATCATAGCCAGCCGTGGGAGGCGAGAGCAGGCGGTCCCACCGGCGCTAGTTTGGCTATGGCGGCTCGAGGAAGAAGAGACTGAAGAAACGCGACAGACGTTGAATGTCAATCCAACGGTCAAGGTTGGCACAATCGTTTGTTGACTAAGCGGACACCAAGTAGCATACTTTTTTATATATAGGAAGAAAACTGCGAGGAAAATGCGTTCGTCTGCCGTCCTCCTCACAGGGTACGTTCGCCACATAAGTGACTAGCACCCTTGGTTTTCAACCGAGAGGTCTTGGGTTCGAGTCCCAGGAACTCTCAATTTTGTCCTCCTTCCTTCCTCGCAAAAAAAGGGAAAGAAAATCAAAGACTTGGGAAGGCATACAGAACAAGCTAGTGTACCATTAAAGAGATGTTGCCTAGTTCTAGAAAAAAGAAAGACGTGCTCCTGTAGCTGGTTCGAATCCAAACCTAGACTATGACTATATATGGTGCTATGCTACTCTGCAAGTAATGAAACTGACATATCCAACGTTCGCTTCTCCTCTTCTCTACTTACTCTGCCTAGCATCAGAAGCTCTGGCCGCAGCAACCATGTCCGCTGGCTGCTCGTCCACCTGCTCTTCAGCAGGCAACAACCAGATATGCGCCAAGTCGCAACCCGTACCATCGCCTGTGGGTCTCATCACACCCTCGCCGGCACGCTCACCGCAGCCGATTGCTCATCGCAACCCGCTGCCGTTGGTGTGGTGCCACTGCTGCAAATCACACAGAGTCATCCGTCGCGTCTCAACCACAATCCGCAACCCTGGCCGAGTCTTCTACAAATGCCTGAATCATGGGGTAATAATATGTTTAAGTGTTGTTCTGCTGCTTTCAGTTGCTGATTTTTTTAATAGTTTGGTTGATGATCTACCAATTTGATTCGTGCAGACAAGGGAAGATTCTTGTGATTTGTATTTCTGGGAAGTTGCTGATGTGGGGGAATGCAACTACGCCGATTATTTGGTTAGCCAAGGAATCCCAATACCAGCAGGTTGGGGTGTTGGACAAGTAACTGAAGGAACGTCAGAAGAGGAAGATGCAGAGCAGAAGGTTAAAGATATAGTTCCTCTGATCATGGCCAAGCAACAGCCGCTGAACGGCCTTGACAGCAATGAGGAGATGAAAGAGCTTGTGAAGATAATGGGCAAAATCGATGTGCTCTGTAGGATGATTGTCTCTTTATTTGCAGTGTATGTAGCACTCGTGATGTATTCAGTGGCTACGACATGAGCACTTTGCTGAAACTAGTAATGAATCAAACCTGTGTAGCAAGCTGGGCGTAGTGTTGTGAACATCTAATGATTTCTATTAACGGAAATCAGGGGGTATCCCCTTTTGCTCATATAAATAAATAAATAGCAGAGGCCCTGCCGGGTCAGCTTTGTTCTCATTCGAAGACGTCGAGCAAATTGCAGTCCAACAGCAAACTATGTCATCAAATTCATGTTTCACAGCCAAATATGAGTACAACTAAACAACAATGTCATCATGTTTTAGTTGTCATACAATCACCAAACACCAATCAACATACATAACAAGTGATGTTCTCACAACAAAATACTAAACAACATGTTCATCAGGTTTCAGTTGTCATAGCAAACACAATTTCACATAGTAGATAAAAAAACGTCTTCTGACAGGCAAATACGACAAAAGCAATGTAATCATCATCCACAGCAGCAGCGTCAACATCTTCGCCATGTGTATCAGTCTGAATCGTAATTCCCCACGGTGTCATCTTCTTCTTCGTGAAGGAAATATGCCCTAGAGGCAATAATAAAGTTATTATTTATTTCCTTATATCATGATAAATGTTTATTATTCATGCTAGAATTGTATTAACTGGAAACATAATACATGTGTGAATACATAGACAAACAGAGTGTCACTAGTATGCCTCTACTTGACTAGCTCATTAATCAAAGATGGTTATGTTTCCTAGCCATGAACAAAGAGTTGTTGTTTGATTAACGAGATCACATCATTGGTTGAATGATCTGATTGACATGACCCATTGCATTAGCATAGCACCCGATCGTTTAGTATATTGCTATTGCTTTTATCCATGACTTATACATGTTCCTTTAACTATGAGAATATGCAACTCCCATTTACCGTAGGAACACTTTGTGTGCTACCAAACGTCACAACGTAACTGGGTGATTATAAAGGTGCTCTACAAGTGTCTCCGAAGGTACATGTTAAGTTGGCATACTTCGAGATTAGGATTTGTCACTCCGATTGTCGGAGAGGTATCTCAGGGCCTTCTCGGTAATGCACATCACATAAAGCCTTGCAAGCATTGCAACCAATGAGTTAGTTGCGAGATGATGTATTACGGAACGAGAAAAGAGACTTGCCGGTAACGAGATTGAACTAGGTATTGGATACCGATGATCGAATCTCGGGCAAGTAACATACCGATGACAAAGGGAACAACGTATGTTGTTATGCGGTCTGACCGATAAAGATCTTCGTAGAATATGTAGGAGCCAATATGGGCATCCAGGTCCCGCTATTGGTTATTGACCGGAAACGTGTCTCGGTCATGTCTACATTGTTCTCGAACCGTAGGGTCCGCACGCTTAATGTTACGATGACAGTTATTATGAGTTTATGCATTTTGATGTACCGAAGGAGTTCGGAGTCCCGGATGTGATCACGGACGTGACGAGGAGTCTCGAAATGGTCGAGACATAAAGAATTATATATTGGAAGCCTATGTTTGGACATCGGATGCATTCCAGGTGAAATCAGGATTTTACCGGAATACCGGGAGGGTTACCGGAACCCCCCGGGAGCATAATGGGCCAACATGGGCCTTGGAGGAAAGGTGAGAGGGCAGCCCTAGGGGCTGCGCGCCTCCCCCCTTCCCTAGTCCTATTAGGACTAGGAGAAGTGGGGCGCCCCCTCTCTCTCTCTCTCCCCCTTGGAGCAATCCTAGTCCAACTAGGATTGGGGGGGGGGGGGAATCCTACTCCCAGAGGGAGTAGGACTCTCCTGGCGCACCAAACCTGGCCGGCCAGCCCCTCCCCCTTGGATCCTTTATATACGGGGGCAGGGAGCACCCCAAAGACACACAAGTTGATCTACGGATCGTTCCTTAGCCGTGTGCGGTGCCCCCTTCCACCAAATTCCACCTCGATTATATCGTTGCAGTGCTTAGGCGAAGCCCTGCGCCGGTAACACATCAAGATCGTCACCACGCCGTCGTGCTGACGGAACTCTTCCCCGACGCTTTGCTGGATCGGAGCCCGGGGATCGTCATCGAGCTGAACGTGTGCCAAGAACTCGGAGGTGCCGGAGTAACGGTGCTGTGATCGGTTGGATCGCGAGGAGAACGTACGACTACTTCCTCTACGTACGACTACTTCCTCTACGTTGTGTCAATGCTTCCGCTTCGGTCTACGAGGGTACGTAGACAAACACTCTCCCCTCTCGTTGCTATGCATCACCATGATCTTGCGTGTGCGTAGGAAATTTTTTGAAATTACTGCGTTCCCCAACAGTGGCATCCGAGCCTAGGTTTTATGGTTGATGTTATTTGCACGAGTAGAACACAAGTGAGTTGTGGACGATACAAGTCATACTGCCTACCAGCATGTCATACTTTGGTTCAGCGGTATTGTTGGATGAGACGATCCGGACCAACCTTACGCGTACGCTTACGCGAGACCGGTTCCCTCGACGTGCTTTGCACAGAGATGGCCTGCGGAAGACTGTCTCTCCAACTTTAGTTGAACCGAGTGTGGCTACGCCCGGTCCTTGAGAAGGTTAAAACGGAGTCTATTTGACAAACTATCGTTGTGGTTTTGATGCGTAGGTAAGATGAGTTCTTGCTTAAAGCCCGTAGCAGCCACGTAAAACTTGCAACAACAAAGTAGAGAACGTCTAACTTGTTTTTGCAGGGCATGTTGTGATGTGATATGGTCAAGACGTGATGCTAATTTTTATTGTATGAGATGATCATGTTTTGTAACCGAGTTATCGGCAACTGGCAGGAGCCATATGGTTGTCGCTTTATTGTATGCAATGCAATCGCGATGTAATGCTTTACTTTATTGCTAAACGGTAGTGATAGTCGTAGAAGCATAAGATTAGCGAGACGACAACGATGCTGCGATGAAGATCAAGGTGTCGCGCCGGTGACGATGGTAATCATGACGGTGCTTCGAAGATGGAGATCACAAGCACAAGATGATGATGGCCATATCATATCACTTATATTGATTGCATGTGATGTTTATCCTTTTATGCATCTTATCTTGCTTTGATTGACGGTAGCATTATAAGATGATCTCTCACTAAATTATCAAGAAGTGTTCTCCCTGAGTATGCACCGTTGCGAAAGTTCTTCGTGCTGAGACACCACGTGATGATCGGGTGTGATAGGCTCTACGTTCAAATACAACGGGTGCAAAACAGTTGCACACGCGGAATACTCAGGTTTAACTTGACGAGCCTAGCATATACAGATATGGCCTCGGAACACAGAGACCGAAAGGTCGAGCGTGAATCATATAGTAGATATGATCAACATAATGATGTTCACCATTGAAACTACTCCATCTCACGTGATGATCGGACATGGTTTAGTTGATTTGGATCACGTGATCACTTAGAGGATTAGAGAGATGTCTATCTAAGTGGGAGTTCTTAAGTAATATGATTAATTGAACTTTAATTTATCATGAACTTAGTACCTGATAGTATCTTGCTTGTCTATGTTGTGTAGATAGATGGCTCGTGCTGTTGTTCCGTTGAATTTTAATGCGTTCCTTGAGAAAGCAAAGTTGAAAGATGATGGTAGCAATTACACGGACTGGGTCCGTAACTTGAGGATTATCCTCATTGCTGCACAGAAGAATTACGTCCTGGAAGCACCGCTAGGTGCCAGGCCTGGTGCAAGAGCTACGCCAGATGTTATGAACGTCTGGCAAAGCAAAGCTGATGACTACTCTATAGTTCAGTGTGCCATGCTTTACGGCTTAGAACCGGGACTTCAACGACGTTTTGAACACCATGGAGCATATGAGATGTTCCAGGAGTTGAAGTTAATATTTCAAGCAAATGCCCGGATTGAAGAGATATGAAGTCTCCAATAAGTTCTATAGCTGTAAAATGGAGGAGAATGGTTCTGTCAGTGAGCATATACTCAGAATGTCTGGGTATAACAATCACTTGATTCAACTGGGAGTTAATCTTCCGGATGATTGCGTCATTGACAGAATTCTCCAATCACTGCCACCAAGCTACAAGAGCTTCGTGATGAACTATAATATGCAAGGGATGACCAAAACTATGCCCGAGCTCTTCGCGATGCTAAAAGCCGCGGAGGTAGAAATCAAAAAGGAGCATCAAGTGTTGATGGTTAACAAAACCACTAGTTTCAAGAAAAAGGGCAAAGGGAAGAAAAAGGGGAACTTCAAAAAGAACAGCAAGCAAGTTGCTACTCAAGAGAAGAAACCCAAGTCTGGACCTAAGCCTGAAACTGAGTGCTTCTATTGCAAGCAGACTGGTCACTGGAAGCGGAACTGCCCCAAGTATTTGGCGGATAAGAAGGATGGCAAGGTTAACAAAGGTATATGTGATATACATGTTATTGATGTATACCTTACTAATTCTCGCAGTAGCACCTGGGTATTTGATACTGGTTCTGTTGCTAATATTTGCAACTCAAAACAGGGGCTACGGATTAAGCGAAGATTGGCTAAGGACGAGGTGACGATGCGCGTGGGAAATGGTTCCAAAGTCGATGTGATCGCGGTCGGCACGCTACCTCTACATCTACCTTCGGGATTAATATTAGATCTAAATAATTGTTATTTAGTACCAGCGTTGAGCATGAACATTATATCTGGATCTTGTTTGATGCGAGACGGTTATTCATTTAAATCAGAGAATAATGATTGTTCTATTTATATGAGTAATATCTTTTATGGTCATGCGCCATTAAAGAGTGGTTTGTTCTTACTTAATCTCGATAGTAGTAACACACATATTCATAATGTTGAAACCAAAAGATGCAGAGTTAATAATGATAGTGCAACTTATTTGTGGCACTGCCGTTTAGGTCATATCGGCGTAAAGCGCATGAAGAAACTCCATACTGATGGACTTTTGGAGTCACTTGATTATGAATCACTTGGCACTTGCGAGCCGTGCCTTATGGGCAAGATGACTAAAACACCGTTCTCCGGTACTGTGGAGAGAGCAACAGATTTATTGGAAATCATACATACTGATGTATGTGGTCCAATGAATGTTGAGGCTCGTGGCGGATATCGTTATTTTCTCACCTTCACTGATGATTTAAGCAGATATGGGTATATCTACTTAATGAAACACAAGTCTGAAACATTTGAAAAGTTCAAAGAATTTCAGAGTGAAGTGGAAAATCATCGTAACAAGAAAATAAAGTTTCTACGATCTGATCGTGGAGGAGAATATTTGAGTTACGAGTTTGGTCTACATTTGAAACAATGCGGAATAGTTTCGCAACTCACGCCACCCGGAACACCACAACGTAATGGTGTGTCCGAACGTCGTAATCGTACTTTACTGGATATGGTGCGATCTATGATGTCTCTTACCGATTTACCGCTATCTTTTTGGGGTTATGCTCTAGAGACGGCCGCATTCACGTTAAATAGGGCACCATCAAAATCCGTTGAGACGACGCCTTATGAACTGTGGTTTGGCAAGAAACCAAAGTTGTCGTTTCTTAAAGTTTGGGGCTGCGATGCTTGTGTGAAAAAGCTTCAACCTGATAAGCTCGAACCCAAATCGGAAAAATGTGTCTTCATAGGATACCCAAAGGAGACTATTGGGTATACCTTCTATCACAGATCCGAAGGCAAAAATTTTGTTGCCAAAGTCGGAAACTTTCTAGAGAAGGAGTTTCTCTCGAAAGAAGTGAGTGGGAGGAAAGTAGAACTTGATGAGATAACAGTATCTGCTCCGTTATTGAGAAGTAGTACATCACAGAAATCTGTTTCTATGACACCTACATCAAATAGGGAGGAAGCTAATGATAATGATCATGAAACTTCAGATCAAGTTTCTACTGAACTTCGTAGATCAACCAGAGTAAGATCCGCACCAGAGTGGTACGGTAATCCTATTTTGGAAGTCATGTTACTAGACCATGATGAACCTACGAACTATGAAGAAGCGATGGTGAGCCCAGATTCCGCAAAATGGCTTGAGGCCATGAAATCTGAGATGGGATCCATGTATGATAACAAAGTGTGGACTTTGGTTGACTTGCCCGATGATCGGCAAGCAATAGAAAATAAATGGATTTTCAAAAGGAAGACTGACGCTGATGGTAATGTTACTGTCTATAAAGCTCGACTTGTTGCAAAAGGTTTTCGACAAGTTCAAGGAATTGACTACGATGAGACTTTCTCACCCGTAGCGATGCTTAAGTCTGTCCGAATCATGTTAGCAGTTGCCGCATTTTATGATTATGAAATTTGGCAAATGGATGTCAAAACTGCATTCCTGAATGGATTTCTGGAAGAAGAGTTGTATATGATGCAACCAGAAGGTTTTGTCGATCCAAAGGGAGCTAACAAAGTGTGCAAGCTCCAGCGATCCATTTATGGACTGGTGCAAGCCTCTCGGAGTTGGAATAAACGCTTTGATAGTGTGATCAAAGCTTTTGGTTTTATACAGACTTTCGGAGAAGCCTGTATTTACAAGAAAGTGAGTGGGAGCTCTGTAGCATTTCTGATATTATATGTAGATGACATATTACTGATCGGAAATAATATAGAATTTCTGGATAGCATAAAGGGATACTTGAATAAAAGTTTTTCAATGAAAGACCTCGGGGAAGCTGCTTACATATTGGGCATTAAGATCTATAGAGATAGATCAAGACGCTTAATAGGACTTTCACAAAGCACATACCTTGACAAAGTTTTGAAAAAGTTCAGAATGGATCAGGCAAAGAAAGGGTTCTTGCCTGTGGCACAAGGTGTGAAATTGAGTAAGACTCAATGCCCGACCACCGCAGAAGATAGAGAGAAGATGAAAAATGTTCCCTATGCTTCAGCCATAGGCTCTATCATGTATGCAATGCTGTGTACCAGACCTGATGTGTGCCTTGCTGTAAGTTTAGCAGGCAGGTACCAAAGTAATCCAGGAGTGGATCACTGGACAGCGGTCAAGAACATCCTTAAGTACTTGAGAAGGACTAAGGATATGTTTCTCATTTTTGGAGGTGACAAAGAGCTCGTCGTAAACGGTTACGTCGATGCAAGCTTTGACACTGATCCGGACGATTCCAAATCGCAAACCGGATACGTATTTACATTAAACGGTGGAGCTGTCAGTTGGTGCAGTTCTAAACAAAGCGTCGTGGCGGGATCTACATGTGAAGCTGAGTACATAGCCGCTTCAGAAGCAGCCAATGAAGGAGTCTGGATGAAGGAGTTCATATCCGATCTAGGTGTTGTACCTAGCGTATCGGGTCCAATGAAAATCTTTTGTGACAATACTGGTGCAATTGCCTTGGCAAAGGAATCCAGATTTCACAAAAGAACCAAACACATCAAGAGACGCTTCAACTCCATCCGGGATTTGGTCCAGGTGGGAGACATAGAGATATGCAAGATACATACGGATCTGAATGTTGCAGACCCGTTGACTAAGCCTCTTCCACGAGCAAAACATGATCAGCACCAAAACTCCATGGGTGTTAGAATCATTACTTTGTAATCTAGATTATTGACTCTAGTGCAAGTGGGAGACTGAAGGAAATATGCCCTAGAGGCAATAATAAAGTTATTATTTATTTCCTTATATCATGATAAATGTTTATTATTCATGCTAGAATTGTATTAACTGGAAACATAATACATGTGTGAATACATAGACAAACAGAGTGTCACTAGTATGCCTCTACTTTACTAGCTCATTAATCAAAGATGGTTATGTTTCCTAGCCATGAACAAAGAGTTGTTGTTTGATTAACGAGATCACATCATTGGTTGAATGATCTGATTGACATGACCCATTGCATTAGCATAGCACCCGATCGTTTAGTATATTGCTATTGCTTTTATCCATGACTTATACATGTTCCTTTAACTATGAGAATATGCAACTCCCATTTACCGTAGGAACACTTTGTGTGCTACCAAACGTCACAACGTAACTGGGTGATTATAAAGGTGCTCTACAAGTGTCTCCGAAGGTACATGTTAAGTTGGCATACTTCGAGATTAGGATTTGTCACTCCGATTGTCGGAGAGGTATCTCAGGGCCTTCTCGGTAATGCACATCACATAAAGCCTTGCAAGCATTGCAACCAATGAGTTAGTTGCGAGATGATGTATTACGGAACGAGAAAAGAGACTTGCCGGTAACGAGATTGAACTAGGTATTGGATACCGACGATCGAATCTCGGGCAAGTAACATACCGATGACAAAGGGAACAACGTATGTTGTTATGCGGTCTGACCGATAAAGATCTTCGTAGAATATGTAGGAGCCAATATGGGCATCCAGGTCCCGCTATTGGTTATTGACCGGAAACGTGTCTCGGTCATGTCTACATTGTTCTCGAACCGTAGGGTCCGCACGCTTAACGTTACGATGACAGTTATTATGAGTTTATGCATTTTGATGTACCGAAGGAGTTTGGAGTCCCGGATGTGATCACGGACGTGACGAGGAGTCTCGAAATGGTCGAGACATAAAGAATTATATATTGGAAGCCTATGTTTGGACATCGGATGCATTCCAGGTGAAATCAGGATTTTACCGGAATACCGGGAGGGTTACCGGAACCCCCCGGGAGCATAATGGGCCAACATGGGCCTTGGAGGAAAGGTGAGAGGGCAGCCCTAGGGGCTGCGCGCCTCCCCCCCTTCCCTAGTCCTATTAGGACTAGGAGAAGTGGGGCGCCCCCTCTCTCTCTCTCCCCCTTGGAGCAATCCTAGTCCAACTAGGATTGGGGGGGGGGGAATCCTACTCCCAGAGGGAGTAGGACTCTCCTGGCGCACCAAACCTGGCCGGCCAGCCCCTCCCCCTTGGATCCTTTATATACGGGGGCAGGGAGCACCCCAAAGACACACAAGTTGATCTACGGATCGTTCCTTAGCCGTGTGCGGTGCCCCCTTCCACCAAATTCCACCTCGATTATATCGTTGCAGTGCTTAGGCGAAGCCCTGCGCCGGTAACACATCAAGATCGTCACCACGCCGTCGTGCTGACGGAACTCTTCCCCGACGCTTTGCTGGATCGGAGCCCGGGGATCGTCATCGAGCTGAACGTGTGCCAAGAACTCGGAGGTGCCGGAGTAACGGTGCTGTGATCGGTTGGATCGCGAGGAGAACGTACGACTACTTCCTCTACGTACGACTACTTCCTCTACGTTGTGTCAACGCTTCCGCTTCGGTCTACGAGGGTACGTAGACAAACACTCTCCCCTCTCGTTGCTATGCATCACCATGATCTTGCGTGTGCGTAGGAAATTTTTTGAAATTACTGCGTTCCCCAACACTTCGTCCTCAACGTCCTCGAACGTTGGCTTCTTCTTGATCAACTCTTGTATGTCCACAGCACGACAGCCAATCTTTTCGCCGGCGTCATTGACGTGATGGTTCTCAAAGATATTAGGAACATCTGTGTTATCTTGTACATCAGGAGCAGTGTAAGCATCATCTTGTTGTGCAACTTCATTAAACGAATTCCTCTGCTCAAACCTTTGCAATACTCTCCAGTCATCGCTACGTGCAAATGTGTCTTCCAAGAAAAATATATGTGTTGCTTGATTTGCCAAAATAAAAGGCTCGTTGGTCTGGTACGCCACCTTGACATTGATGGATTTGAAATAATCATCAGCTCTGGGTTTTGCGATCCTGGAAAACAGGTTATACCAACGACAGCACAACAGAACCACACACCGATGATCCTCGAAACTGGAGATATACTGCAACTGAACAATGTCTGTTATGTTAGCATACATTTCAGTTGTCTCTTTGTCATACGTATCCGTGCTCATGATGGCACTGTTTTGTGTCTTCCTACCTTCGTCTCGTGCAAGGGTGTTGTAGCGCACATCTCCAACAACGCAAGATTCATAATGTCTTACCCGAGTATCAGGTCCCATTGCTAGTGAGTAAAGGGCATCATCAACTGCCTGCCCATCCTCCCGCATCTTCTTAACCTATGGTTAGAAAATAGACAAGCTGGTCATCTTATGTACTCAATATATTAAAAAAACTGACAGTGCACTTCAAAAGCTTACATGGTTCTTGAACCGTTTTGCAAATCCTGCCATAACCAGTTTGTCAATGTTTCTTGGATTTTGCGGCAGTAACTCCTCTTTGTAGATGTTGCACAACATAGTGATCGCGTCAAACATCTAATATATAATAATGTGTTACAAGTTTAGTAGATTACGATGTATAAGCTGCAGTACTGCACTTACTTGATATAAGGTAGTATCTCAGGACAATTATTCAACACATACCAAACCATTTTGTCCAATTCTTTAGGTTTGTCCTCTTGTCGACTCTTCCCTGTAACTCGAACAGAATAATCGAAAACATTGAGCCCGGGATTGTCTTCACCCACCTCTTTGCTAAGCTGATCAGCCGTTTCAATGTATTTTGAGCAGAATGTCAACGCTTCTGTAGCAATGTAGGCCTCTGCAATGGAACCCTCGGGTCTAGCTCTGTTCCTAACATAGCCCTTGAAAGTGCCTAGCCGCCTTTCAATAGGGTACATCCAGCCATACTGTACTGGACCTCTAAGTAGTGCCTCATCAGGTAGATGAACAGCCAAATGCACCATCACATCAAAGAAGGCTGGAGGATATATCTTCTCAAGTTCACATAGGATAGTTGGTATCTTGTCTCTAAGACACTCCAAAGCATCTATCCTAATATTCCTACTGCAGAGTTCCCTGAAGAATTGTCCCAACTCTGCAACTGCTCTGTATAAGTCAGGGCGGCCCAGTCCTCTAAGGATAACAGGTAAAACCCTTTGAAGTAGGCCGTGGCAGTCATGAGTTTTCAACCCTTGTACCTTGTTTCCATCTGCACTGACTCTCCTTTCAGGGTTGGAAGCAAATCCATGTGGGAATCTCACACGTGACAGGACCTCGCAGAATTCATTTCTTTTTACCTTGTCCAAGACGTACACAGCTGGTGCCATATCTCGTGGTTTACCTTCATCTTGCACCTGCAAATCCTGTCTGATACCCAGGTGTGTCAAATCCATCCTAGGTTTTAAGGTATCTTTCGTCTTGCCTTCAATATTAAGAAGTGTGTCGATAATGTTGTCACATATATTTTTTCTCGATGTGCATCACATCAAGATTATGCCGCAGATCCAAATCTTTCCAATACTCCAAGTCCCACAAAGTGGACCTGCGGGTAAACAATAATCTCTCTTCTGCCCTGCCATGCTTCCTTTTCCCGCTACCATTATCAGGATGGTTTCCTGGTGTAATATGCCTGACCTTATCTAATTCCACTTGCAACTCATCGGCGGTGAGCCTCTTTAGCGCATCACGGTTTTCATGCTTTGCATTGAACACATGTCTTCGATATTTTCTAGGAAGCGACTTGTCCTTGGCAAGGAAACGGCGGTGTCCAATGTAATAGATCTTGCTAAGTATTGCGTATGACAGCGGATTCCTGTCACAGCGAACACATGCATTGTAACCATGTGTCGTTCGTCCTGACATAGTGCCCAAAGCCGGATAATCATGAATGCACCAAATTATAACAGCACGCAGAAAAAAATCAGCTGGTGGGCTGCTATACAGGTCTTGAGTGAGAACACCCTTCCATAGCTGTTGAAGTTCCTCCACAAGAGGCTGCATGAACAAATCAAAATCCTTTCCAGGACTTTTTGGACCTAGGATGAGCAAGGCCATCATGTAGTTTGATTCTTTGGTGCAGACATTTGGAGGCATGTTGTAAGGGATAACAAGCACTGGCCACATGCTATATGTGGCGCTCTGGTGGCCAAATGGGTTAAATCCATCTGAAGCTAAGCCAAGTCTAATGTTTCTCGGGTCAGCAGCAAACTCTTTGTGTTTATCATTGAAGCTTTTCCACTCACTACCATGAGATGGATGGCTCATTACATTCTGATCTCTGTACTCCTGGTTCCTAGAATGCCACAGTACATCCTCTCTTGTTTCAGCATCATGAAACAACCTCTGCAATCTTGGTGTAATTGGAAAATGTCTCAGAACATTATGAGGAATCCTCTTCACAGCATCGCCATCTTTCCATCTTGATGATTTGCATTTCGGGCATTCACTTAAGTTGGCATAATCCTTCCAGAACAGAACACAATTATTCTTACAAACATGGATCATATCATATCCAATTCCAACTGCACGAAGGAAATTCTTCATTTTACTGTAGGTGTGTGGCAGCTCAGACGCATTTGGGGAAGATTCGCGGAAAGCAGCCAACATAGCATCGAATGATTTGTTGGTCATCCGCTCAGATGTCTTCACCTGAAGAAAGGTGACCATAGCTGAGAACACTGACAGCTTATTTCCTGGGTGACAGCAACGTTGCATTGTTCCAACATGCGGGCCCATCATTTTTCTTCTGCAGGTGAAAGTTTACGGAATGCACGAGCATTTCGTAGCATTGTTTCAATGTTGGTCAAACTCACTGGCTCCGCCACCACCACCTCCTCCTCCTCTTCCACCTGAGCATCAGGCAGATCAAGATGGTGATCTGCTGCTTCCACGTAGTCAATACATTGACGTTCACAGCTTCACCATGATGAACCCACCTAGTATATGTGACCGACATCCCATACAAGTGTAGATGATTTTGCACAGTTGACTGGGGTCTTGTAACTGAATTCATACAACAGCTACACGGGCAGAGCACATCTGATTTCAGACCACCGTACTCAGCTCTGATAAAGTTCATGAAGTTTTCAACCCCCTTGACATATGCAGCGGAGAATCTTCGAGAAGAAGTTATCCAAGTCCTGTCCATATGTTAGACATACAAATTAGTTCTTCTACTAGATATTACAGGAAAACCATATATGATTTTTTATGAAGTCGAGAAAAAAAAAACCTAGGTCGATGTCTAAAGCTATGGCAAGATATTTGGACGAGCAGATCTAAGTAACGAAATATATGTAAAGCTAATTCAGCAAACAAATTTGAGTGCCAAATTATGGCAGGCTGTTTCAGCAGTCAATGAGGCCGAGCACACAACCATCGAACTATCGAAGGCCATCATAGCAACAAAGATCGAGTATAAAATGGTGTAGAGCTATTTCACCTAACAGATTGGCTACTAGACCATGGTAATCTACGTCACAATAAATATATGGCAGGATATTTTAGCAACTAATCGGCCTTGGCATGCCATCTCAGCTAAGCAGATTGAGTGCAGAACAGGGCAAGGAAGCTTCTTAAGTAGAGCATATTGACAGTAAACTACTTCGGCAAATAGTGAGATTAACAGCGTCTATCAGCTAACATTCAGCGCTACACCGACATGAACGGGGCCTCAGTCTAGAATGCGCATACCGTGGGAGAAGCTGACTGCCGTGCATCTCCACACAAATGTCGCCAGCGGTGGCGGCGCTGACCGCCGTGCGCCTCCACAAGAATGTAGCCAGAGGTGGCGGCGCGGCTAGAGGACGGCAGTCTACGAGAGCGTACTATGGGAGCGAGAGGATCGCCGAACCTCGGCGCCGACGTATCGGCGCGGCGGGGAGGGCGGATTTGGCGGAGCGAATGGAGTGGAGGGGGATAGGGGGGAGGGGGTTTGGGGAATATTATTGGCTAGTTGGCCGAAGGGCGGTTGAATCGGATTTGGGGGGGGGGGATTTTTGGGTGTGGGGGGGGGAGGATTTTCGCGCGGTGGGAGGGGGGAGTTTGTGGCATGGTCGGTTTCTCCAAGTGCAGTCCCACGTGTCAGTGAAGAGGCAAGCCGAAGCGCGTTCTGTTTGCGTGAGCCGTGTGCAGGACCGAACGTGTGTGGGGTGCAATGCGACCGCGACAGGAGTGCTGTGAGTGTACCGCATTTTTTCCTTTTAAACTAGGTGCTTCGCCCCCTCACAAAAATCTATTGCTTCGCGTGATCCATTGATACTACTACTAGTAATACGGTAATCCCGACTAAAACGGCGCGGCCGGGTCTTTTCCCGCGCGATATGCTGGGAGGTTGGCTTAGTTGGGTTTTTTAGGACGAGTAATGCTACACCTACGTAATCCCAGTTACGTAATTAACATAATGTGAAACATGTGAGCTGTTGATTGTAGATTGGGAGGAGGGAGGGGCCCACCACCATGAAAATCAGGGGAGGAGAGAGAGATGCAATTTATGTTAACCCTTTCGTAGGTTCCCGTAGATGTAGAAAGATGTGTCCGATCCTGCAATATAGGCCGTCCGATCTATATCTAACATATAGGAAGGAAACTATGACAATTTACCCGCACTCCTCTCCACATTTGCAGATAAGGCTTTCCCTCGCTCATCCTTTTCTCCCACAAGATCTTGATCTTCCGTGCAACGCACGGGCATCTTGCTAGTACTCCTACAATATGTATATTATTGTGAAAGTTCATATACACCGGCCGAGATTAATGCAAACACGACAGATTTTCATTACATTTTGAACTTTTATAGGACAAAAAAATAAAAGAAACCCGACCCTAAACCTATTTTACGGCGGCGACCGACGTCCTCCATCTGTGATCTCCATGTACGGGGGCGGGGTTCAAGACCCGTGAAGTGAAGGTGTGGTCTCCGGCGAGGAAAAGTAGAACACGGGAGACAGACCGGCCAGTTGGCACACCATGCCCTGCCGCCTCCCATGCCCTACTCATCCTCGGAGGAGTCCCCGACCTTGGCGGTGCTGGACGTTGGACGGCGGCAAGTAGGACGCGTGGCTGACGGTGCTCCTGTCGTCGGCCACCAGCGTGGCCACCGCTTGTGCGGCAACTTGAGCGAGGGCGGCTACCTCGAGCTCCATCCCCGAAGAAAAGCTCTCCCGCAGAGCGTTCATGCTTGCGGTCATGGCGGATGTGGTTCCAAGTAGGAGGACGATGCGCTATGGTGTGGAGGTTAGCTGGGCGTTGCCACTTTAAGTAGCGCATTCTGGTGAGGCCAAGCGTCCGGGTGCGTCATTAAGTCGCCGGAGTTGGTTCCTCGGGCACCGAGCCTCTTAACGACGACATACGAATGGACGGCATGAATGCAGGCAGCTGGCGCCGGCTGGGAACGCACCGCACGACGGCGCGAGGGACGAGGGTTTTGTGTGCCAGCGTAGTCAGCTGCGGTCGTGGCAACGTTGGAGATGCCCTTTTCTCACATGTGATCCCCGCATGTCATTGAAAAAGAAAGACGACCCGGCATGGTCTCAGGTCCAGAGGGTGCAGTTGGCCGCGCTACACCACTCCGCGGACGCGTCGCGGCGCCCCGTGCATCCTCGACGAGCCGGGTGTTGGGGTGTGTTTGGATTGTGGCCAAAGTGCACCTTGCCAAAAAATTTGGTCATGACCAAAAGATTGGTCTTTGTTTGGATGGTTGCCATTCTTTTGGCATGCCAATGAACTCTAGTCAACTCTAGTTCATTTTTCTTGCCAATGTCGGCCAAATCATGGGCAACCAATACCTTAACCAAAATTTTGGTCATGACCCAAAGATTGGTCTTTGTTTGGATGGTTGCCATTTCTTTGGCATGCCAATGAACTCTAGCCAACTCAAGTTCATTTTTCTTGCCAATGTCGGCCAAATCATGGGCAACCAATACCTCAACCAAATTTTGGCTACCCAATGCTTTGATGGGGCAACCTTGGGCACAAACCAAACATACCGTTGGTCGTGCCATAGCACTAACGCCACCCTCGGCAAACTAAAACCGACCATGTCTAGCGACGATATGAGCGTGTCGCTCACCGCGGTCGCCGTGTCCAGAGGCGGTGCTGGAGCTGCGCCCCGTTGTTGGCCCCAACGACCCACATGAACGGTTTTTCGATGGTGAGGAGGTCATGGGCCAGCTCCTCCATTGGACTAGTCTACGCTACGTCGTCCCGACGGGTGTGCCCCACATGTCGGTTTCCCTGTTTTCCCGGCCATATTCGAGCGTCAGTGCTCCGTGTTGCGCATTAGGCCTTTCACTATGTAGGCCAAGCGAGACAACTTATTGTTTACTTGAGCCGTTCAGGTATAATCATGTGGTGTTTGCTTATTTCTCATTCCTCTCTAACCCTCTTCTCCATCGATCATGTCGCCCTCCAGTCGAGTCCATCCTCCCGCATGCCTCATTTGAACATTCCGCCGAGTATCATTCGCATGTACCCACCCTAGTCCTCTTTCAATAGATCTCCGGACCCCGAGATGAAATCGAGAGGGAACGAGTGGGGGCACGTGATACCTAAGGCGGATTCAAAATTTTGAACCGGTGATCATAGCATCCGCAAATCATATATAAAGGGTATTCAATGTTCGTTTCATTTTTGAACGTACAATATACTCCCTCCTATCCTTTCTACTCCCTCCTTCCATCTATATTGGGCCTAATGCATTTTTCAAGACCGCCTTTGACTATTGACAAGATTAATAGTACATGACATGTATAATGCGAAAATTATATCATTGGAAGCTCCTTTCACATACGAATTTGGTGGTATGCTTTGTTTAAGTTGCATGTCATATATTATTGCTCTACCTTTTGGTCAAAGTTAGCCTCGAAAACGCATTAGGCCCTATACAGATGGAAGGATGGAGAAGTTTACATATAAGTTTTATGTGTAGTCAAAGTATATCTACTTTGATAAAAAAGGTATCAACATTCAACAACGCCCAATCAATATTGTTAGATTCGTATGTACTCCTAGATTTGTACTCGAGATGGTTTCCAATTTGACTATTGACAAGATTAATAGTACATGAGATGTATAATGTGAAAATTATATCATTGGAAACTCCTTTCACATACGAATTTGACCGTATGCTTTGTGTAAGTTGCATGTCATATATTATTACTCTAACATTTGGTCAAAGTTCGCCTCGGAAAATGCATTAGACCATGTATGCTTTGTGTAAGTTGCATGTCATATATTATTACTCTAACATTTGTGTAAGTTGCATGCCATATATTATTAATCTAACATTTGGTCAAAGTAGTATAGTGGAAGTGGATCCTCTGACGTAGGTATCCCTGCCTTACCCTCCCTTTCGATCACTTACTGGCAGACCCCATGCTTGCTAGGCCCCGCATGTCAGTTACTCAATGGGTTCGGCCACGTCAGGGGATCCTCATCCATAGTATACTCCCTCTATTTTTATTTACTCCGCATAAAACGGAGGGAGTGGTGGTATAATAAATGACGCGGGCGGGGGAGGGGGAGGGATGTCGGTTTGCTCTCAACTGCGGTCCCACAAGCAAGCGAAAACGGAAGACGAAGCGCATTCCATTCGGTGAGCGATATGGAGGGTCCTGCGTGCCGGGCTCCAACGCGAACGCGACAAGAGCAATGCACAGTCAAAACCGATTGACCGGTTGTCATCAGAACCACTATTCACACCAGAACCTTCGCTGCTCGGCCTACGCCAGCCACTGCCCTAAAACCACACCAAATCTCCAGCCCATTCCCCCACCTTTCGATCCCCTAGCCCGCATCAAGCGTCCCCTAGCTCGCCGGAAAGCCATGGTGCGCCGCAAGATCACTTACTACAAGATGCTGACGCCGGAGCGCCGCATAGAAATCGCGGCGGCGGTCGGCGCCACAGACCTCCGTTTCCAAGCTCGCTTTGCCGCGGGCCAATCCCCGAGTTCTCTGGAGCCAAGCTACGAGGAGGAGGAAGTCGATCCAACGTTCATGGTGGAGGTCGCGGCATAGAAGGCCCCCGATGGGTATGAGACGATGGACGTCGACTTCGTGCTGGCGTTCGAGCCCCCCATGGTGCAGGCGGACCAGCGGTTCAACATGGCGATACTAAAGGAGAATCGGGAGGCAGAGGCTCAACTCGACGCGGAGCGCGCGCATGCCGCTGCCATCGAGGCTCTCCTGCAGGCGGAACCGGATGTCGTGGATGTGAACCGGGCGGCGGAGGCTCAACTTGAGGCGGGGCGCTCGGATGCCGCTGCCATCAAGGCCCTCCTGCAGGCGGAACCGGACGTCCTGGACTTAAACCGGGTGGCAGAGGCTCGACTCGACGCAGAGCACGCGGATGCCGCTCTCATCGACGCCCTCCTGCAGGCGGAACCGGACGTCCTGGACTTGAACCGGGCGGCGGAGGCTCGACTCGACGCGGAGCGCGCGGATGCCGCTGCCATCGAGGCCCTCCTACAGGCGGAACCAGACGTCCTCGACTTGAACCAGGCTGTGCTCTCGTCCGTGCAGAGCGCCCGCACGCTCCGCTTGAACAAGTAGCTGGAGGCCGAGGACAACCACGGTGCGGAGACACACGTCGGCAGCGATGGCTGGTTCGCGCCGGCAGCCAAAGACGACGAGGCCGTCTCTTTCTGCGAGCAGTGATAGTTTTTCTTTATGTTGTTGTTTTCATGGATCTTTTGCTGTGTAAAAACATATGTTTGTTATGCAAGTCGCCTGACTTGGGTCAGTCTACCATTTCAGGCGGTTGGATGAATATCCTACGTCTCTTAACCCTTCTTTCCTTCTTCCTCACCTCTTCTTCTTCCCCAACGGACTACCGCACGGGCTGTACAGATACTCCCCAACATGCGGTTGGATAAACATACTCTATGAACGAAAATTATGTGTCAGCAATAGGATCGCTGAGTTTGGTGTGTTCACATGCGACAACACGTGTCAGTGAGGGTGTGTTCCCTTGGTTGGGTTTGCGGCGTGCAGGAGCGACTGTGTGAGGGTGCGGTGCGGCCGCGGCGTGCATGAGCGACCGTGTGAGGGTGCGGTGCGACCGCGATAGCCGGGCGCAAGTGTACCTCCTTCTCATTTTAAAAACTTTAGTCAAGCTTGGCAAAAATGTGTGGCGAAGTTTGGCAATGCAAGGCCTAGACCCAAACAGGATAAGTACGTACGTACTAGGAGTACTAGTGTTAAAAAAGAAAGGCTGGGTTTTCCTTCACGGGATTTAATCGATACAAATCCTCGTTTCATGTGTCAATTAATGCGTATCTTCTTCTCCAAAGACCAAAAAGCTAACCATCTCACTCCTCATCGCTTGATTAATGCAGCGCCATGCAAACCAACCTTCTCACTTCCGCATGCATGCAGGGGATATTAATGTCATTGGTTGCTAACCCCATCAATTTTGCCTCGATTAGTGTTAGTGGCCCTTTCCAAATTGTAATTTTGATATACTGGCCTTGTGTACAAAAAATGGAGGTAGTAACTATATTTGACTTCCTTCCCCATTGCGGTGACGTCGACGATATTTTCTTGGTGGTTTGGCGAAGTGCGTTCGACGGAGAACACCATTGAGGGAGACCACGGTAAGTCGTTCGCAAGTGCCGCCTGCAAGCCGAGACAACCGCCTTATTTGCATGCAGGAAGTCCTTTACTAGTACTACTAGGAGTAACTAATGCGGTGAGATGGCTTCTCGAAGAAGACGATGGAGAAGCGGAGTTAGCGAAGAGTGAAATGATGGTTGCTTCGTCCGTGCTTTTGTGATTTGACGCCTCACTGCTTTGTGATTTGTGATAGAAGGGACAGGGGAGTAGACTCTGTGCTCTATACTGTACTACATGTGTCCAAGCATGGGAGAAAGAGGAGAGACGTTGCGTTTTTCTATTCCTTCAATCAATCAATCAATCAGGGAGCTTCGGTTCCATCTTTTTAGCTTTGGCAACACCGTCCACATTGGTTCCCACGATGCCAAAATCTATTTTCACATTTGGCTACACATTGTGGATGCCCTTAACCATACCACTTGGTTTTGCTCCTGTGTGCTATCTATACAAATCTCAATTATATTGATCTAAAAAATTATAGAATCGAGATTAGTAAAAAGGAGGTGATTTTGCCGCGCGGATGGCGGGGGAGGTTTCTTATTTGAGCAATGCTACATCCACGTAATGGTTTACGTAAAGTTATGAACTGATGTGATGTGGGACTATTTGATTGGATTAAAGGAGAGGATCAGGCCCACCCCACCTGAAAATCAGGGGGGCATATATAGATTAGATGCAAAGTATACGTAGCAGCTACGTAGCCCTTTGTAAGTCTAGGGTTAGGCTTCTTATTTTGGGAGGACGTTGTCCTGGCGGTTTGCTAACATGCGGTCCCACGTGTCCGTGCTTTACCAAGCTGATCCGCGTCCCACATGAGGCAGAACAACGGCAGAAGCAACACGTGGTTAAGTTGAAGAAGATGATGGAGAAGCAGATTCAGCAACAAGTGAAATGATGGTTGCTTCGTTCCTCCAACTTAACTGCGTGAAAGGTGCAACTTTGTGATTTGACGCCTCATTGCTCATTACTACGCCGGCGCCATGACTGGGGTGTTTCACCCCGGCTGCTCTGCACTGTATTCCGGTATGGCACGTGGACCCGGTAGCTTGATGTCCCACATGTCAGTGAAAGGGACTAGAAGATTTATGAAAGTGACCGCTCCACTCTTACGACGGAGGAGTAGACGACACGACGGCCCAGTGAACTGTCACTTGTACTGTATAGTACTAGTATAGTTTTGCTGTTTCGCACGATCCATAGATACAAACCCGATTAAACAGGAAAGGGCGGGCTTTTTCCCGCGCGGTAGATGATACTGGCCATACATTTCAAAGGAAATTTTAATGTATGCAAACTAAATAATTACAAGTAACAATATGATATCTAGTAAAACTAAAAACACATATGATTTATTGTGTTAGAGTGTAGTAGTAGTGTTGTATTGCATAGTTGTTAGATGTAACATGCGAGAACGTGTAGAGATGTAATTTTGGAGGGCCTACAGAGAGAAAAGCGTAATACGGTCACCGAACTTTAGAATAAGCTGATTACGGTCACTATATACGTTTTGCGGTGATTATACGGTCACTTGCTCACAGCTCAGCATCGGATTGCACTCTGTTGACCGGCCAAATAGTCTGCGTGGCACCATGTTGACTAGTTAAATTGACCACGTTCGTTGTGGGTCCCACCTGTCAGTTCGCATAGGCAAAAGGTCAGATAAACACAAATTTACGCGCGACAAGGCTCCAACCCATGCGCGGGAATCACCTAGTTGTGTATGTGTCTATCAGGGCCTGATGTGTGCGCATGCATGTGTAGGTTGAGCACTTGAGCGTGATAGTGTGTGTTGGTCGTGTGGTGTACCGGTGTGTGCATGCATGCGTGCGTGTGTGCGTGTGAGTGTTGTGTGCGTGCGTGTGAGTGTTGTGAGCGTGTGTGGCTGCGTGTGTACGTGTGAGTGTTGCGTGCGTGTGTGGGTGCATGTGTTTGTGTGAGTGTTGTGTGGATGCAGTTCATGTGCATGCGTGCGTGTGTGTATAATCACCACACCAGCTCATGTGTGTTAAAACAAACGGCTCAGCATACCAATACAAGGCCACCTTGTCCGCTGTGCCCGCGGTCATGACTTCAAACCACCGTCCAAATATTTTTTTGTCGTTTGTTTTCATTCTTACTAGCAAGATGCCCGTGCGTTGCACGTAACATCAAGATGCATTTGTATGACTTGTTTATCTTGTGAGAGAAAAGGATGAACGAGGGAAGGCCTTATTTGCAAATGTGGAGAGGTGTGTTGGTACCTTTTTGCAAAATTGCCATAGTTTCTTTCCCATCCGTCAGATATAAATCGGCGGCCTATATTGCAGGATGGCAGGCACACCATCATCACCAACTCTATTTTTTATAAGAGTGTATTTTATGTATTTTATAAGAGTGTAGATGTAGAGTAGATACAAGTCGACAGGTGGGCACGATGGTAGTGAGATAATGTGATGCAACACTAGAGGTGCCACGTGGAGCGTTTAACTGGTCAACTAGTCATGTCATGAGCAAATACAGAGTTGTACGGTGAGCCCGTGACTACATAATAACCACTAAACGTAAATGGTGACCGTAATGAGTGGATTCTGAAGTCCAATGTACGTATCGTGCTTTATCTTCAAATACAATGATCGTCATTGCATATAGCGCGAGAGAAAGATGAAACATGCGTGAATTTTCTGGGTGCTTACTTTTAGAGGACCTGGAGATAGTTTTGTGTGCATACGTGAAAGGGGCGTACAGGGGGGGTATGCGATGGAGAGAGAGATGCTCTTCGTTTCTCTTTATTATGACTAACTTTGTATATAGTATAAAAATATACAAATTCACAGTGCAGAATAAATATCATTGTGGGCACCATGCAATGCAAATTAGCGTTCGTACTCCTCCATATAATTTTGTAATGTTGTATATATGTAGAAACTCTAAAATAATTTTTTGGCCACACTTTATTCAAAAGGAATGTTGTATGCAAGATAAACGTGAAGAGAGGGCTTTTTAGATCAATGGGGTACGTGATGTAACATGTGTGAATGTGTAGTTGATGCATTTGGCGGGGCCTAGAGAGGTATGTGTGTGTATTACGTATTCGAGAGAGGCATGGATAGAGGGGCCGACGGGGGGGGGGCGTGGGAGAGATAGCACGAGAAATGAGAGTGGTCTAGAGAGAGAGACGAATATGACATCACAACAAGAGATTCCATTCCCTTGAGTGTGTATATGCAAGGGGGGAGGGAATAGAGGCACCAGGAGAAATTTTCTGTGTGTGTGGTGTTTGTGTTGGTATGTGTGGGTGTGAGAAGATAATGAAACGTGGGGGCAGAGGGTGTGTCACCGCGTGAGGTCCGGTGGGTCGAGGTGAGGCCCTTCGTTCTGTTCCATCCTGCGCCACATTGGTCTGCCCGTGACGCATTTAGGAAGACCCATGGATGACTAGTAGTACAAGACAAAGATAGCAGAATTGTAAAGGACTCTGTGTCCACTGACAAAGCCGGCTAGTATTTGTAACCTTAGATTCTCGGACTAAGGTAACCCCTTTATCTCTGATATTACTATTCATCCAACCTAACTTTAAGGGGCATCCTACAGAATGCTCTGGTGTGAGACAACGCGTGAGAGACAGGCGTAAAGATAATGTGCGTACATGAGACACGTAGGCAAGTCCATGTATATAGAAAGGGTCGATGAGGATTGTGCGTGCGTATGTTTGCGAGAGGAAGAGTGCTTGCGATAAAGGTTAGTGAAAACAGTTGTAAATGGTTACGAGAGGGAGGGAGGGTTATATCTAGAGCATGTGTGCGAGAAAGACACCTCGGGAGAGAGTGTGTGAGCATGTGTGAGAGACCACCGATGGAGAGTGAAACTACACGTAAGAGACTGCTCTACACATTGATTAAAGATATAAATTGTATCCAAATATTAGGATGGGATCATGATATTTGCAATTCGTGTAAGGAGCGGTCATTGATCCATCAGACATCTAGATTCTATCGAATTTGAGCATGTCTATGTTATTATTCGACACAATTGATCCACATAGTTAGTATTTTGAACTCCAGAAAATGCATCGCTTTAGCAATCGAATATAAACGTGAGTATAGTTCATGTTGTGTGTGTAAAGCACATTATACATACGAAAGTTACACAATGGACATTATAAATAGCTACTACCTATGAACTAGCATACATTTGAATTCAACTTAAGGTGGTTTAAAAAAATTGAATTCAACATGAAGTCCATTCAATTATTTGAATTTGATATCATGGCATTTGTAAACCATACCTAAACTATGGGGGTACCAATCTTTGCTCTGATTTTGTACATAATAGCATATGTAGTCGTGTACAAAATAGATTCAAATTTAGCTCCTCCATTCCAAAATAATCGTAGTTATAGGATTTTCAAGTGTCAAAATTTCAAAAAGAAGCAGATAATTTAATGAGGTTTTCAAACATACAAGGTCAAATATAACATTGTATATTTAGGTCAATCCTCATAGTTCAAGAGTACTCTAAACGTGAATGCTTGTGTTTCAAAATTTCGAACGAAGTGCCAAAAGAGCCTCTACTCGCCCGAAACCGCGTGAGACGAATGTTTGGTAGTACAAGGAAATTACTTTTCTAATAACTCCGACCCGTGAAACCTACCGGCCCGACGTCCAAAGGTCTAAACTGGGGTAGGTTTGTAGCTTCATCTAGACGCCACGCAGCCACATCCGAAAAACATTCATACACAATGGCCGCCTAAGCACACATGCGCGCGGCCGAAATCTCTCCTGCCCACTATTTGGGACACCTGGGATTACCATCCTACCCCCGACCCGCAGTAGGTCTGAAATTTAAGACGGGGGCAAAGTTTGTACTTTCCTCAAATTTCAAACAAGCGCGTCCCATCTTCTGTTCAAAAAAGCCAAAAACAAGCGCGTCCCAGACCGAAACATGGTTCCCCCCCACCCGTCCGATTCCCCATTCGTACTCCTTGGGCGCCAAAACTACCTCTCCACCAGCCGCGAAACCCCGACGTCCTCCGTCCGCCACCCCATCCCACCCATCAACCGCCGCCCTCCTCCATCACGCCAGAGCCGATACCCCGACGTCGTCGTCCACCGCAACCTCAACCGCAACGACCTCCATGGCTAGTAGTTGAAGCCGAGGCTGAGCCGTCCGTACCCGAGCCAGTTCAACCACGCCGTCCTGCGCCTCACCGTTGCCGCTCCAACTTCGCCACCCTCCACCGCACCGGAGCTGTTCCTGGTACGCCGTCCTTCGCCGCCTCGGATCTGCTTCCCCTCCGCCGACATACGACCATGGCAACACAGTCAACAATTTGGCCATGGGTTCGTCCAAGCCTGCACCCTCTAGAACATCAGTTTCCCCGGTAAAAAGAAGAAAATCGGTGCGACTTGTGGAGGTGACCACACCGGCAACCGAAAAAGGTACTCCTCTTCCCTTATTCGTGCAAATCTTACGTCTCTGCTTGCACGGTATTCATCCCACAGAAGAAACTAGTTGAATGCTTCTTCTTGATACTAGATGTTCCTAGTAACTTGCGATGCACAAGGTTTCTCCTCATATACTATTTCACCTTAGCTAGAGGTTCATCGCCCCCCCCCCCCGAATTTCAATTTTTGGCCACTTGATTCCCCATTAACGGAAGCATTCCTCGGTGTAACAGGCGCTAGTACGCCTATTACGTCGGGGAAGCAACACCTTGGTGTTTATCTTAGGGGTGTGTGCGGCCTAGAGGTACTGGCGCCCGATCTGGAGGTCGACCGGGATTAAAGGGATGGCATGGGGGCGCTGCCAAGCACGCCGGTGGTGTGAGGTCGATGGGAGGGCGGAGCGGCGGAGGCAGGGGTCTAGGCCGGTGGTCGTTGGCGGTTCGAGAAAGATCGTCAACAGTGACTGGCGGGAGGTAGACGAAGGCCATCTGCCCGTTCCTTATAGATCAGACGGTTCATTAAAAAAATTGACTAACCTATTTATTTTCAGTCGACTGTTATCTTAGATATGACCACATGTGGTGGTGTGCTGGAGGAGTACCTGCATTTCCTGTGCTCATATATTACAAAATCATACGGAGTAGAATCTAATTTTGCTTGCCATGCAATGTTGTACAGCTATCATATGTCTCCTGTCATTTATTTTTCAGCCACCTGCTATCTGCTACTTTTACAGTGCACTAGTTCTGCACACACTTCACCCTTACTCTCACTGTTGTGTTTTTATGCAAGGGTATTTCAGACTCTGCTGCCATGAGAGATGCCAAAAAGAAAAGAGAGAAGTCGCTCTAGTTTGGTGTGCGGCTAGGCAAGACACGTTTCAACGCTTTAAAGGATGTAGTGTCAGCAGATGGAGACGGGGAACGTAGCTCTGGAGTTGATGACCTCGCTCGCAATGAACCACCATCCCAGGTGCTTGCTTTAACTTCGCGGTGTCGTATGTGGTTGCATGTTCCATATGGTGTCTAGCTTGTATTCGAAAGGCTGAAGTCGGTAAGATAAGGAAAGATATTTTTTTACATGAACCACCATCCCGTGAGCACCAGAAGACAAATAGCTAGTCAGGGCACTGGCCGAGCCAGTGACAAGCCCAACAAAGATAGGCATCACCTGGAAGCCAACTAAAAAGCTGCGATGGTGGCGAAGCAGCCCGCCTCCCACCAGGCTCTCAGGTCCTAGATGATCATGCTCACCACTCCAGCCGGATGTCTAGCTTGTATTGCTTCCAATTTGTTTAAATTGCATCTGCTTAGCTTACACATTATACCTTTGAATATGGCATGCCTTTCTGTTTTTGGTACATACTAGTACATCTGTGTATTAACCATGTTCTTACATCAAACTAGTGTTCTTGTGTATCCCTCATCAATCACTTATGACGAGGCAGGCAGGCAAGGGGACTACTCCTCATTTAAAGAATGCAGCGTCAGCCTCCCGACATGATTCTCAAGAAACAGAAATGCTACATGAAGATAGTGAACATAGCTCTGTAGTTGATTACAACATTTCCCCTACACTAGCATCGCAGGTGCTTGCTCTAACTTGACAGCGTGATATGTGGTTTCATGTTGCATATGGTGTCTAGATTGTAATTCTTCCAATCTGGTTAAACTGCATGTGCTAGCCTGCTTAGCTTATACATTATACCTGTTAATGTGACATGCCTTCCTGTATTTAGTACATAGTACATCTGTCTATTAAGCAGGCCCTTACATAAAACTATTTTTTTTGTATCCCGCATCAATCAACATGACGAGACACCTTTAGTATATGCAGTGCGATATTAGTTGCATCTTTCATATGATTTATAGCATGCGCTGCTTCTAATTTGTTGAAATTCCATTTATGATGGGACGCTTTTAACTTGGCAGAGTCATATTGGTTGCATCTTTCATGTGGTGTCTAGCTTGCATTGCTTCTTATTTGCTGGAATGGTTTCTGCTTAGTTTACACAAACAGTTGTGAACATGCCATGTCGTCCTATTTTTCGTACATATTCCATCCTGGTATCATGTTTTTGCCTTACATCAAAGTAGTGATTGTCCGTATCATGCATGAATGAGTTCTGAAGAGAGAATTTTATTGCTTTTTCTTGTCGGTTTTACTTGACAATTCAAAATCAAAAAAGCGGAAGGAAGTTAGCAAGGCAGCGGATAAAGGTGCTCCTTCCAAACGGAGGGCCTCTACAGTTTCTACTCCTCCACACCCCCAGGATGATTTCCAAGACAACACATGCATAGACACTCAACAAAGTTGTGTTTATGATGAGCACGTCTCCCCTAGTGCAGCATCACCGGTGCTCCCTCTAACTTGGCATTGTTATATGTGGTTTCATGTTATGTGTGATGTCTAGCTTGTATTGCTTCTAATTTTGTTGAATTCCATCTGCTTACTTTACACACTATACTTGAATAAGACACGTGTTCCTGTTTCTAGAACATACAATATCTGTCTATCACACCATGTTCTTATATCAAATTACTACTGTTGTGTAACCTACAACAATCACTTATCATAAGACAGGTTTGACTTCGGAGTGTGATATAGGTTACATCTCACATTCTTTTCTAGCTTTTACTACTAATTTGTTGAAATGACACTTATGACGAGACAGTTTTAACTTGGTAGAGTGATATTCGTTGCATCTTTCATATGATGTATAGCTTTCATTGCTTCTAATTTGTTGAAATGCCTTCTACTTAGTTTACACATCATAAGCTGTGAATATGCAATGCTATGAATATGCAATGGCACTAATGACGAGAGACCTCTAACATGGTAGTGTGATGTTGTTTGCATCTTGCATATGATTTATTTCTTGTACTGCTTCACATTTGTTTAAACGCCATTTATGATGAGACACTGTTAACTTGGCAGAGCGATATTTGTAGCGTCTTTCATATGGTGTCTACCTTCCATTGCATTGCTTCTAATTTGGTGAAATGTCTTCTTCTTAGTTTACACACCATAGTTCTGGTTATCTCTTCCGTCCTGTTTTTCATACATATTACATCCTCCTATCATGTGGTTGTCTAACATCAAAGTTCAGTTCGTCTGCATCACGCATCGGTTTGTTCTGAAGAACTAAATTGTTATTCGTTTTTCTTGTCGGCTTGACTTAACATGGCACGGAGAAAGAGAAAGAAACATAGAATGGCAGGGAATGAGAAGCGGATGAATCCTGCAGATTCTGCTGGTACTAATGGTGCAATAGAAGGTCAAAGTCCAGCAGAAAATTCTACAAACACGACATCCCATGCTACACGAGTTGCAAAAAAAGACAAACAAGAAAAAAACAGCTGCCACCAAACAAGCAGAGACAACCCTAGTTCTTGCAACACTTACCAGAGTACTACCAGCTGCACGATGTACTCGTGTGTCAACTGAGCTAGCAGCACGTTCCCAAGCTCCCTTGCCACCTGACACTACTTCCCAAGCACTCTTGACACAAGACGAGTTGGCAATATCAGATGAACCTTGTGAGCTTCAACAACAAGAAGGTAGTTGCTGGAGTCAAGTTACAGTTGCATGCTTCTTTATATGTAGTCTCACAGTTTGATGTACACTAACACTTCATATGTTTGTTGTTGGACTAGAACCTAGGCGCAAGAGGAAACAAACATCATGGATAATGCTCGATAGGTTAACTAAATCTACAGGAGGAAGAATGGAGATCCGTTTTGAGGCTGGTATAAAAGGCCACGTGATGCTATAGAGTCAGCCAAGTTAGTATCACAGGTAGTGGTTGTTGTTAGGTGTCATGTACGTATCCTCCCAACATGGATTCAGTACAGGAATGACAAAGACGAAACCCAGTTCAACATCTTCCTCGACCATTTATCTGTAAGTATGGTTATGTATGGAAACTAGTAATATCGTCTTGCTCTATGCAATACTTTCTAGATTGCTGATAATGAGACTCCCATAATTTTCAACAGATGAGGTTTAAGTTGGATAGCCAAAATGATGCAACCAGACAAGCTTGCACCCATGTTTTCAAGTCTGCTCTGCGACAGTATCGGTATAACTTGAGGAAAACTCACTTTGAAGGCAAGGCTAACAGTGAACTTGCCCAAACATCTCCAGTGGAAAATATATCTGATGAAGACTAGAGAGGCCTCGTTAAACACTGGTCCGATCCGAAGTATTAGGTACATTATATATATGTCATCAGATCACATGTTGAAGTCCTATTTACGCATGTGCCACACAAATCTATCTTCTTGTAGGTGAACTGTTCAAAGAACAAGGCCAACCGTACGAAAGTGAAATTCCAACAGACGACAGGATCTCATAGCTGTATTGCACACTGCGAGGCTCTTGTAATTAGCTGCTGTTTCACTCTTTTCGCTGTACCATATTATCAGATCTATATTGACTTGTTCCAAATGCAGAGGAAAGCCCGCAAGGACCAAAAAGTACCTGAACCAAATGATGTGGAAATCTTCAAGGACTGTCACACAAGCAAGAAGAAGGACATGACTACACCAGTCAAAGCCGCTGTTGTAAGTCCTTAATCCTCATGCCTTTTAACTACTACTTACTCTGAATTGTGCCTTGAACTGCATGGTCTGCAGCCAATGTCTATTACTCTTTTCAATTTTATACACAATTGTCTTAGCGTATCATTGCACCTTACAAGGTTTAAAAGAGAGGAGTGATGTTCCTTTGATCTTGACCCGTAATCTAGTTCCGTGCTGGACTTGCCAACACAATGTTACAATTGCCTGTTTGTCTGTTCTCAGTTGTTTTGTGATGTGAATGACGTCATACTATGCTTACCGTATTATAAACTTCGTCTCTTCATCCTTAGCCCTCAATACAATGTGAAGAAGTAGACAATACATTAGCGATGGTACATGGTCATATGTTTGGAACCTGGTTTTATTATGTACTTTGCAATAAAATACAACTAATATTTTACATGGGTTCACCAGAATAAGTTCTGTATATAGACCAAAGCTATTTTGTTTGGTTTTGCTGCCTCCTTAATATCTTCTGTTCTGGTACTACTAATGTAGAACCTCAACTTTTCAGCGAGCTATGGAAAAAAATGGTGGAACCGCCACCTTCTGAAGGTGGCGAGGCAACTATAACCGCAATGTCAGCTCTTGCTGCAGTGGGTCAGTACCTGTCCACTAACAGTGCCAAAAGCACGTTCCTGCGTAATACTGGGTTGGTTGTTAAGGCAATATCGTCCAAACTGCCTCATGATCAAGATATGCAAGCTCAAAGCAATGTTGTATTTGTGCTCCAGACACAAGTCCATTCCCTAACAAAGACCCTTTGTGAAACAAGGAGAAACATTGCTCAATGTCATCAAGATATGCATGGTTTTGAAACCAGACTATCAGACATTCGCTATGTTGTTCAGGAGCCTAGGGGAAATGAAGGCGAGGGTTATGGTGCTCCATCGGACAATACAACATGAAAACATAACAGTCAGGTCAAATGAATTGAGCTTCTGAACTACTGGTGGTGCATTTATCTGCTAGACTGTTAAGTTTTATGCCAACCTTCCTTTTGTTATATAGTTGTAATTTGTTTTGGTGCGATACAAAATTTATTCTTAACGTGCAGCCACCGCCTGAAGAAAACAGCAAGCCATCTTTGTATAGTGTAGGGTGTTCCCTATATTTGCACTGGTGGCGATCTTTGATGCTGAGTGAATGTAATCTGTGCAATTGCCTTAATAGCCTAGCGTTAGTTTCGGCCTTATTTATTTCCTAGTCTTCTTTTTCCCCGGTTTGCTAGTGGCCGCAACTACCATGGGCCATATACGCGCCGTAGGATCCATGGGTCTCCTACGGGCCGTCGATAAATGGGCCTGTAATCGGTGGGCCTCGGGCCGTCGGATAAATGGGTCTACATGGGCCATAATCGGGCGTAATTGATATCGGCCCAGCACGGTAATAGGTCGTTAACAGGTCGTAGGACAGCAAAGGCTTAATTTTGTCACAGGCATAACGGGTTGTTAATGGGCTAGAATATAGGACGGGCTGGAAATGGCGCAACGGGTTAACAGGCCAGAAACGGGCCAACTCTTGCCATGGGCCTAATTTGGCCCATTAGGGTAACAGGCCAGTAACGGGCCGACTCTTGCCATGGGCCTAATTTGCTCCATTAGTGGAACAGGCCAGTAACGGGCCGACTCTTGCCATGGGCCGAATTTGGCCCATTAGGGGAACATGCCAGTAACGGGCCGGAAGTAATCGAGGGCCGAAAAGGAGCCCAAGAACGTATGGGCCGTCAATAGGCTGAAAGCTAACACGGGCTAGAAACGGCCCATGTAAATCACGGGCCGTTAACTGGTATAAAGAAAATTACTGTTCATTATGGACTAGACTCACCGTGGGCCTGTAATGGGCTGAAAGATACGAAGGCCTCATATGGGACAAAAGACGTCATGGGCCATACATGGGCCGAAAGTAAAACGGGCTGGTATTATATTCGACGGCCCACATGACGTTGTTGGGCCGATTTCCTTTAGGGCCTAACGGGTCGTGAGTTAACGGGCCATAAAATGGGCTATTTGCGAAGAGACCATTAAGAGGCTTTTCATGGGCCAGCCCGTTAATTTTTGACCAAGTCAAACGGGTCGGCTTTGTAAGCTAGATGGGCCACTGTTGGGCCGTACCACGTGTCGACATATCATAGGCGCCTACCTGACCCACTGATGAGCTGACACGTGTTTCGTCCGGCCAATAAGAATTTTACACGTGGAAATTTCCCATTGGTCGGGGCTGTTAACGGGTTATCGGATCCAAAACCCGACCCGATAGCTTAACGGCGTTCCGTTACGGTGGATGCCACGTGTCGGTCACCCTTAACGAAAGCACTTCTGTGACGCGCGATTTATCGTCATGGAAGTGGACACTTACGTGATGATAATTTTGGTAATGTCATGGAACACTTCTACGACAGCACATGTATGACTATCTTGATTCTGTCATAAATTTGTCATGGATGTACATGCATGACAAAAAAAACGACCTACTGTGACAAACACGTATCATCACGGAAGTGTATTTTTTTGTAGTGAGGTGTCCAGTGGCGGGCGAGAAAACCTGCCGCCACTGCTATCAGCTTACAAGTGGAGGTCTACAAGGGGCAACAACCACTGGTAATATGGTCCTAGGTTAGCCATGGGCGAGTACATAGAAAGACCTGTACTTGTGGCGGACCCTTTTCCATGACTGCCACAGGCATATATGACCTAAATGCATACTCAAGAACTTATATGGGATTTTTGCATCAATTTTGGGCATTTTGTAATGTATATGTAGTTCAAGTTTAATTTATGTCCATTAAATAGCTATAAATACATCAAATGCCCTAAATATATCATGTTAACCTAGATAAAATCCCAATTTTGAATGTGGGACATGCAATGGTGTATCTGCAACATAGAAAAAGTTTCAAGGGGAAATGATGAAAAAAAAGCTTGAGTCCCCTTCAAACCCCACACTTTTCCTCTGAAACTCTCATGCTTCCTCGAAGACTCTTTAGTTCCAAGCAAGTTGCATCACAATTTCTCTGTAACTCTCTCAAAATAGTTTGAATTCCCCTTCAAACCTGACACTTTTTGTGTAACTCTCATTTTTTTATCATACCCTGTAGGTTTCATACCATGACACCATGACAAGTTCCATCTTTTTCATACTTCATTTATACCTTGTTTAAATCAAAAAAACTATCTACCTCAATTCAATACTTAGGAACATTAATTTAATACACTAAAAATATCAAATCAACTAAAGAAAGTGCCAAAAATCACATGAAGCTTATAATGGCATAACTTCAACCCTAAAAGACAATTGGACCCTATCTCCAAACCTAAAAAAAACTACAACCCTAGCATTACCATAAATTGCCAAAACAAAAACCAATATGAGTGTGTGTGTGGGGGGGGGGGGCTCAAATTCACCCTCTAATGGTAAAGTCTAGCAGTACCGGACTGCCACATGTAACAGCATTACCAGTGGCCGGCAAGCTCTCTCGCCCGCCACTAGTAGTCCTCCCTTATGATTTCGGCTGCTAGGGGGATTTGCCAAAAATACCCAACACCCCTCTCCAACTCCCTAGTAGTTCTCTGTCGCCCTTGTTGACCGTCGCCGCCCGCCCCCGCTCTCGTGGTAAGCCTCTCAACCACGCCATCCCTACCCACCCTTCTCCTCGCCTCAACCAACCACTGCTGGTTCTGGGCGCCGTTGAAAGGATCAAGATGGGCCAGTGGGAGTGAATAGGTACAATTACAACCTTAATATAAAGTTGAGCCTAAAAAATTGCTAAGGTGATATACTGAGTGTGATAAGGTGATCATAGTGATATATATGGTATGGTGATTAAGCAACACAATATGATAAAACAAGTGTCAGGTCAAATGACCAAAGTAAACCAAAACTAGAGAGCTAGGGTTGGGGATAACTGAAACTTCGGAGAAGAGGATGTATCACGATGTTCACATCCTTGTAGGGAAGCTAGTCACCATTGGAGGGTCGGTGTTACTATGAAGGCACATGAACACCACAAAGGCTCACCCTATTCTCCTTGAGATATCACAACGAATGCAATTCTCAACCACTAGAGTCTGGATGGGGAGAGGGTGGCCATCCCAATGTTGGCAAGGTAAGAGGAGGTAGTAGTGGCTCTCGAGGGGGAACCCTAGTTGCCCATGGGTCAAGACTTAATAGAAATCCAAGGCGCATATGGATTTATTTGTTCTAAAGTTTATATAGGAAGTTCCATGATATATGATTATATTACTTGAAGTTCCTTAGTATATCTTTCTATCCATAGAGGGCCCCTTGTCATCCATAAGTAACATAATCCCTCCTTTCGAATTCCCCACTTCGACTGTCATACACAACACACAAATATATGTCCTTAAAAACTACCGGTGGCATTATTCCTTTCCATTTAGTTGTGTATATACATGAGTATAATTGCTCGATATAGTTGTCAGTCTCAAATCATTTGGCACCGGCCCAACATTTTTATATTTACGTTAGCCTGTCTTTTAAGGCTCAGCCTCATAATTATATTATAGCTCCCCTTTTAGCCTTTCCAAATATCTTTTGATTGCTTCATTGCTTGGATGATTATCTCTTTGCTTTTTCTTCACAGGGTAGCTACTAATATTATGTTTGATGATCACCGTTTACATACATACTATCTTAGTACTCTAGCAACATGTGGCTTTGCTTTGCTTTAGCCTCAACACTGTGTTTGTTTGTAATCTGGACATGTACAAATTGCTTAGCACGTGTACATGCTGAAAGCTAATTAAAACTGCCTTATATCTCTACCTAAACGTGCCTCCAAATGTTGGGTACCAGAATTCCGGCACCGTCTCGCTCGCAACCGTGTACGTCGTTGCTACTGGTACAAGGCACAGGCCTCGGCTTCGGAGGTCCTTCTTCGGCTCGCCGCCGTCGTCCTTCGCATTCTCGGAAACCTACCAAGCAAATGGCATCAAAATCCAAGCATTCACGGAAACATAAGATGGAAAATTTGATATAAACTTAGTTTCTTACCTTCTGCTGGAACTGCTGCAACGGGTTCACATTCTTCAAGTACGGGTAGGTCAGAGACTGCAGTGAGTTCAGTGTTGAGTAAATTATAAGCGATGTTCCGGAATATGAACAAGAAATGTGGACGCAGCAAGGCAGCAGGCGTGTGATTTGGGACACTCACCGCAACTTGGTCATGGAGGAACTTGATGTATTCGTTGGCCTCGTGAAGAACCGATGCGGTATCGGTCTAAAGTGCGAGGACACCAACGATAATAAGTTAGGTCATTATCGATCTCAGACGGGTTAAGTAGAAGAGCACTTGTTCTCTCCGATAATTGGAACGGCGAGGAAAGATAGGGAGTTGATTCAGAGCAGAAAGAAGAACTAATACCTTTCCAAAAGGCGAGACTAGTTGCTGGAGCGCAGTGATTCTGTCCCCTAGCTTCTCTTTCCTCACCTGCAGCTCCAAAGCACAGCACAAAAGAAATTTTTATGCAATCCAAAAGTCATCGTCCATCGATGCTCGCAAAAGGAAGACACCAGCCATCGATCCAAGCAACAAAAAGTGACCCTGAAATGCAGAAAGATCAAAAGATCTACAAATCTACTCGGATCGATCACGGCGCACCTTAAACGTGGGCAACGGCGATGGCGCCTCGATCCGTGGCCTTTTCGCCGCGGCAGGCGAGTCGGGCTCGCTTCTCCTCGCCGGCGGTGAGCACGCGTGCTCGGCAGACTGCAGGAGAAACTGAGGTTATGCATAGCTTAACGAAACCCTAGCTGTATGGCCTCTGGTAGTAAACTACTAATATTTTCCATGTGGTTAATTACCTTCGCCATGAGGGTATTGGAGCTAGAGCTGTAGCTGGTCTTGGGCTGTAGGGCTTGCAAGAGAAGCTGCGACGACAGAGGGGCACCGCCGAAAGGCATGAAGCCGCCGGACCCGGACAAGTACTGCAGTTGGGCGCCACCGCCTAGCATCTGCGTCGCCGCTTGATTTAGGTGCATCGCCGCCGTGCCGTCGTAGCTGGTGGATGATTGGCACTCCCCCAACACCGAAACGTTGCGCGACGCCCCGGCGTTGTCGAACATGCCTTGCAGTGGCGCCGTGCCGTACGGAGACGACGCTACAGGCACCTGATCGAGCAAGCTGAAGCTGTGGCTCATGTCCCTGAACGGATTGCTCATCACGGCCTCGTCGACGGCCGGCTGATGAGCTCGAAATAAAGGCCGCGTCGTCATTGACGCCGGCATGTCGTCTTGAAGCACGGCTTGGAAGCTAGCGTCGCTTCTCCCGCTCCTGAAACTCGATCAAGAGAGGACCTTAGTCATCCGCACGGGCAGCTAGAAGAAAGATCGAAGATGGAAGGCAACTTACAAGAAGGCGTGCGTCCAGTCCAGGTGTGCATCGCCAATCGAGGAAGCGGCATCGGATGAAGGCTGATGAGCGATAGTACTGCTGCTCCTGTGGGGATCCTGGAAGGTTATTGAGCTCGTCGACTCCGCGGCCGGGGACGTCCAGCCGCATGTGGCTGCGTGACCCGTGTCCATGAGTGGCGCGGCGGAGCACGCCGACGTCTCGTGGCTCCTCTGAGAACCACTCCACCACTCGTCGGCCATGGAGATGAAGGGATCTTGATGCGGTTTGAGGTGTAGAAGTAGGTTGGAATGGATGGAACGGGGGAGAAAGAGAGAGGGGAATCTGAGTATATATGAAGGGTACAGTGTGGTATGGGCTGTAGCATCAAAGCTAGTGGACTTGTGTGAGGGAGGCTGACCATTGGAAGGGGACAAAGAGGGTCGCTTAATAGTCATCAGGGTCTAACTTTTCCTTAGTAGGAGTATTATTTTAGTTCCATGTATGTTGAGAAGAATTTATTGAATTGTTCAATTATGCTAGGCAACGGGGAAAGCTATTTTATAGACCAGCTTACTCATTTGGTTTTAACCAGATTTCAACCAACACCAACATTTTTCCAAATATGATTGAAATGTAACCAAATGTTGTCAACATGTTACTTCTGTTGGAATTTTCTCATTTATTCAGCTTACCAAAAACAGCCACCGAACAACGACCAGTAGCCACCAAGGGGGCCTTTAACCTCCCGGGAAGCCACTGCTTTCCCACATACCCCCGGTGATCGCCGCCTAGCCTCCATTCGCTACATCTCCGATTTTCGAGAGAAGAGCCCCAATACACGCTACCACCTCTCGCTAGCACGCACAGCGGAGCGCCGATGCCGCACGTCATGGCGCCACCACCGAGGGATCTAGGTGTCGGGCACCAGGTCCGCAACAACCGACCCTAGCAGGGCAGGAGGAAATGGCACCTCCACCACACACTAGGACTGCCATCCTATCTTCCCTACATGACAAACTGCCGCCATCGCTCAAACACGTCGTGTTGTATAAGATTAATATTAATACAGAAGTTCTCCAGGAGTTGGGAGGCAACTCCTAGAGTTCTATATGGTCGATCTAGGCGGAATGTTGCAGAGCGATATGGCTTTGATGGCTTGAAACAGATGTCAGTAGATCCAGGTCCTTCTTCATTTCACATGGCACCCAAATACATGTGGCATAAGGCGGTGGACTTGCCTCCACATACGGCTCTCCAGGTCTTCCAAGATTATGACATCTCACTTGTCCGGTAAGGTTACGACTCCTTAGGAAACCAGGAGTGATACACCTATGAAAGTTTGCCGACCAAGTATCCCTTAGAGCAACTCTAACCGATCTCCTGTAATTGGTTAGAGGAGCAAAATAAGCGCCTAACCATACTTAGTCGAACTCCCAAACGGTTAGTGGAGTAAATCTTATCCACCTCAGGCCCGAAAGTTGCCCCAACCCTCCTAAAAATTCTCGACCTCGACCGCACCTAGTAAAAATTTCACCCCCTCCCTCTCTCGCCCGAGCAGCCACACCTTCCCATCGTTGCCGCCCGTAGTCGTTAGAGCCACGCCGATGCCCCTGATTTCGGCTGGAATGGATAGCCAAAACATGTCACCCACCCCACGAGCCACCGCTGCCGACGTGTCTCCGCCGAAAACGACCCCCGCGCCGTCGCCCGCACCCAAAAAAGGGAAAATCTTGTTTTTGCCACTCCAGATTTTTGCCAATTTTCCTTATGCCACTCTAGATTTTGACATTTCACTTTCGCCACTCTTAGCTTTTTGATAATTACCACAATTTCCATTCTGTGGCAAAAGCAAAACAATTTTATTTCATTTTTGCCACTCATAGCTTTTGAAATATATCACAATTGCCACTCTAATATTTTTGCTTTTGCCACGGGAATGGAAATTGTGATAATTGTCAAAAACTAAGAGTGGCAAAAGTAAAATGTCCAAATCTAGAGTGGCATAAGGAAAATTGGCAAAATTTAGAGTGGCAAAAACAAAATTTTCCCAAAAAAAAAAGGTTATGCACCAAAAATCCCATTTGGTCCACCTCACCGAAAACCACCACCGGCAACTTTGCCGGTGGCAAGTCCACTGCGTCTCTGTGATGGAAGGTCGCCCTCTCACTGCTCCTATGCTGGCAAGCGGGCAAGGAAATTGACGGCCGCCACGTCGGCACTCGGCGAGGAGGCGGCGAAGAAGAAAGCTAAGAATGCCACCCCTCCGGTGCCTCGTCCTTGTCTGGCTCCTCCACCCCTACGACCACTGCTCCGGTGCGTCTGGCTGCCGCAGCTGGCTACATGGGTCGTGGCCGCCAAGTGGTCGATGAAATGCCTTCATGGTAAAAAAATTGCATTTGTCATTTCGGCTGGTACATTGTGCAGTCATTGTTTGTGGCCGTAGGATGATGGAGTTGTTGTTTGTCGTAGTGCAGAGATGAACGTGGCCGAATTCTTGTCACCTGTGGAGACGTCATATATGCTTGGGCTTGAAGATCTCAACTATGACTCGGTGTTCGATCATCAATTGGGCAAAGAGGAGGCCAAGACCGAGGAGGAAGAATTGCCGAGACCTAAGAGGAGGCCAAGATCGAGGATGATATAATGTGCAATTGTTTGAAATTCATGCGGCTAGGCTAAAAGAATTGCCAAAAAAAATATCCTCTAAATATAGGGGATCAATTAGGTACGGCCACCGTTTACTGTTGTAACGGATAGGGGATCGGTTAGAGTTGCTCTTGGCCCATGCATATGTAGGCATATATGACCCAAAATATGGTATACGTAGCACATGGATACGATAGTACAACTTTCTTTCGACAGTCGTCCAAGGGCACCATACCACGTAGCACAATCGCAAAAGATCCCACCCACTGTCGTATATCCATCAGGCTTGGCTCATCTAGGATGCAAAGCTGCAGCGAGAGAGCTGTAAAGGAGATGGAGGTGGGTGCGGAGGGGGCTAGGTTTCGCCCGAGCCAACCCCGAAGAGTTACGGGGACCTCGATTTCCTAAGAATACAAGATTAACAAGGGATGGAGATTTGTGGCAGGTCTCAGGGCACCGAGTCTCTTGCACGTGCTTTTATTTTTGACTTCCGATTTTCAAACTTTTACATCTATTGAATGAAAAGTCCAAATCAAGTTTTGTTTTCATATTCGTTTCAACTTGGTAAGAGTGAGAGAGAAAATCGCAAGTTTCTGTTGAAAAGTCATATGTTTCAACGATTAAAACTTAAAACATACTACGCCTTCGTGCGGCATCAACTACTTCACCAATCGCAAGGCAAATTTAGCGGCCGGACATATGCGCACCCCTGCAAATTTTCAAAATAACAAGTCCTGTAAACCCAAACGGATGGAGTGCCTTTACACAGTGTCCACAGGTCAACAGACTTGTGTACTGTTAGCATCTATACAAATTAGAAGAATTGTATTAACAGATTATGCATGAATAATCACGTTACGTATCCATTCCAGAGTCACTATGATAGGTCCCTCGAACAAAATGCGATCCTGAGAGGTGCAGCTTCGGAGCTTCCAAACTCAAGAATATAATACATCCCAAGACGAATGTATCTCATCTGTGATCTGAGTTACAGCTGGATATCACTTTGCCGGAGACGGAGAGAATGATATGTCTTGGACTCACTGACCCTAGCTAGCGCGCGAGGTCGATCGATACGGTATTTGCTTGGGTACGAAGGGACATGATATCGCTGCTTTAGTTACTCCTTTGTGAAAAGTACGACGCAGATGGTTAACTCACTCATGGCCTCATTTCGTGCCTACCATAGCCCATCGGCAGCTCTTCCACTTCTCTCCCAGCCCTGCACATATGGGCATTCAAGTGCCCTTGCCATACATATAAGCGCACGTTTTTGCATGAGATGCGTCGTCATGCGGTAGAAATATACTATAGCACAGAAAGCAGCACAGGCTCGGACCTAGCAGTTTAACCTAACTACCATACGTGCATGGTCGAGGTGCATGCATGCATGGCAGATCTTTCACAAGACGTTGTAGCCTACACCCCCCTCCCCAACTTTGACCTTTGATTTAACTATTTAAAAATAAGTCATATACCATAAAAAGTAGTAAAATATAGTACCATTGAAAACCTCTTTCGAACATGAATCCAACAATATAATTTTTGTGACACACAACTTATATTTTGTTGGTTAAATCTACGGTCAAAATTTGGCACAAAATACAAAGGTGACCAATAAACCGGACGGAGGTAGTAGTTCGATAGAAGAAAGATGGACCGTCCCGTGTCATGTCAAAATGTTACAGGCGGGTGGTCGGCGAAGTCATCCTACATGGTAGTTTATATCCCAAAGGCAGAAATATCAGAATGTGACGTGTACTTGTAGTGGAAGAAGGGGCTGATAGGATCGACATGTAGAGGACAGAAGGAATATTTGTTGTTGACGAGCTACGAAATATTTTCATGAGAGTTTATTTGACTCACCATAAGATTCTTCCCCGCGAAATGAGGACACTTGATTTTGTTGTTGAGGAGCTACAAAATATTTTTCAGGTATTGCTTCGTCGAGAGGCCACCTCCACTGGACCACAACAACTAAGCTACTGTACGTAGCTAGGAAAAAGAGAGGACCTTGAGCACATCATGGCATGTTGCCTCCAAAATGGAGATCTAGATCGATTTGCTTGCTTCGTACTATAACAAGCATTCGGGTTCGCTCCTTCAGATTTAGATCCTACGTCAGTCATCACGAGAAAATTAACTTTGCTCCCTCAACTATTACCAAAATGTAATTTAGTTTCATTTCGCAACTCCAATACTAAACATTTTGTCCCATGGACACCGGTTTTAACAAAATGATTACATGATGGTAGTTTTATATACATGCACCCCAGCTAGCACATATATAAAGGTTGGGTGTTTACATCAAAATGATGCAGAGGCCGAAGGTTATCCTCTTTTTTCGAGAAGAAAACATTACATAAAGATTGAAAATACAGGGAGAAGTATACAAATTTTTGGAAAAGAATAACAAAAACTCTTCTCCTTTTTGAAAACATGGTAATTTTGAAGAAAACAAAGAGAAATAGATTAAAATACTTAAGAATTTAAATAAACATAACAAAAAATTAGCCTTTTCTTGTAGAAATATTGCAAAAAAAATTTAGAAAAGGAGGATGACCCTCGGCCTCTGCATCTGGGAGATGGATACGGCCACTTTATTGATTATTCTCGAGGACCTTACAAAGTATTACAGCAATGTGCCTGAATTCACCATCTTGACAACACATGCCACTACTCCTATCCAAAATGATGAAGGGGTGCTAGCTGGGCCACTACCCAAATCACTCACCTAAGCCTAACATCAAAAGCCGGAAGCCAAAACATATTCGGAAGCCCCAGCCGAGCCACATGCCGGGTCTGGGGCACAATCCGGTCAGACACACTCGTGTGTCGTCGCCGCCATCTTCCACAGGTCCGTCTTCAGGTCATATTGAGGCTTCTACCTTGTCTGGCCACTCAGCCATCGACGTCACCATGACGCCAGACAACAACCTCCTCCTGCGTGAGTCCATCTCCGCACATCAGACGCCGAGTCTCAACAGCGCCACGCCGCCGAGATCCGCCACCATCAATGTGAAAGATGAAGCACCGCTCCACCAAAGTCGCCGTCCTCTAGTCCGTCGAGCCCGTGTGCACCTCCAAGAATGACGCCCCCATGGGGGAAAACGACACCAGAGAGCCGCCGTCATCCGATCTACTGATCTAGGGTTTCCCCCGAAGGTAGCAGAGAGTGGCCTTGAACTTCTCCACGGCGATGCCTTCAGGAAGGGAACGACGCAGACAACGTCGCCATCGCCGGCCTTGGCAGTAGCCAATAGCAGGTTTTCACCCAGATCTGATCGAAGACCTCTATCTCTCGTGCACGGGTCGCCGCCGTCCTTGCCCGGATCTGGATGATCCCGCTTGCCAAATCTCAGCAAGGGGAAGCCCCCCCCCCACCCCCACCGAGACCCGCCGGCCGCCGCCCCTGGTAGCCTGATCCATATGCGACTCAGCCGACCGCGGCCAACTGAGCGCGCGGGAGCAGCACCAGCAGCCGACGCCCCCGAGCCACCACAACATCGAAGAGGCAGCCGCCTTCGCACGCCCCCGAGGATGGACCCCAGATCCAACACGACGGCTCCGCCCCTCCTCTGGCGAAGCGGCCGCGAGATGCAGCAGAGGCGCCCCGCCGCCACCTTCCTCGGAGCGTGCGCGGCGTTCGCCGGCGGCCTCCTCGGGTGGCGGCGAGACTGGGAGGGCGAGGGGGTGGGACGCGGCGACGCTAGATCGGGGTTCCCCCGGGTCGCCAGAGGAGGGGCGACGCGGGGGACGCGGGGGACGTAGAGGAAGTAGGAATAAACTATAAATTAGGAACATTGATAAATTTCATGAATTTTTTCGACAAAGGCTTGCTTTTATTGACTCAAAATGACGCATCAAGAGGATACAATATTCATGAGCGCATACCTGACCTCAATAAAGCTAGGATGAAAACCCAACTTTCACACACAAATAAACATGCCGACAAATAGGAAAGTCATATGGGACTAAAGTTATGCCTGAGCAAGCAAAATGAAAAAAAATTTGAAGCAACCAAAACAGCGATCGACAGACTACACCAACGACCATATCTGTACCAACCATCTCTTACACCACAAGGACAATGAAAAAGGTTCTTCAACAACAACACATTCAGAAAACGAACGATGCTCAAGCGCCACCGTCACTGGATACAACCACCAAATGTCAGATTCTAGGTTTTCACCCTGAAGAACAAGTCTGAGTATATCCGAGCAATGCATTCAACAAGGTCACGACGCAAAAACATCACTATTTCCATGTAAAATTAACTCGGTTCATACCTAGGGCTTTCATCTTGGAGATTTAGACTGAGTACTTGAGAAGCGTCGCAAAACGTCATTTTTTTGTCAAAATAAATTTTATGAGTAATCCAGAATAGTTATTGAAAATATGGAAGTTTCAAAAATAGGCGTAAAATGTTAGGGAGAAAACTTATTGAATTCCATGATTTCATCCGATGTACTCAATCCATTGGTTTTGCATTAACATTTCTATTTTTTTATATTTAACACCTAAATTTATAGAATGTTGATGTTCTCCTCTGAAAACACCCTTTCGCATATTGTGTTTCCCTTTCTTTTTTATTGATTTGCAATAGTTGTTTTAATTGGGTGTACCACGTGTGAAACCACCATCATCACAAAAAAATACACGTGTGAAACCACCGTCACATCATCATCAAATAGTTTTCAGTGGAGCAATGGCCACTAGTAGAAAACATGGCTTTGGTTCAGGCCGGGTCAGCCCATTAGTCCCGGTTCAGTCCAGAACCGGGACCAATGGGGCACTGGTCCCGGTTCCTGAGGCCAGGGGCCTGCCGGGCCTCGTGGGGGCATTGGTCCCGGTTCGTCCGGATCTTTTGGTCCCGGTTGCTGGGACGAACCGGGACCAATGGGCCTGGTTCCTGGCCCACCACCATTGGTCCATGTTGTTGGCTTGAACCGGGACCACAGGCTGCCCTTTAGTCCCGGTTCATGCCATGAACCGGGACCAATGAGGTGCCTATATATATACCCCTTGCCCACGAGCAGAGCACTTCAGAGTGCTCTATTTTTCTCTGGCCGGCGAGGGAAGGGCTTTGTGGTGCTCTAGCTCACCTCCTATGCACATGAGGTGTTCGATGAAATGCCCGAGCCACACTAGTTAAGCTTTCTCCTCTCGAAGCTCGACCTCAAAGCTCCATTTTCCTCGAGATTTGTCTAGGTTTAGCGGCCCGTCACGTCCCATTCCCGTCTTCACCGCCGTCGATCGGCCGCGCCGATCTCATCGCCTACACCATTGTGGTGAGCCTCTTGTTCTTATCTTCTTTCTGAAAGAAAAAAATTCTTGCTTTAGATAGATACTTGTCTAATTTTCTTACTATTTTATTGCTTGTTATTATATAGTGCGTTGGTTTTGGTATCCGCCCCTGTCGGCCCTCGTCCTGTCTATGATCCGGATGTGGTATATATTATCTTTATAACTATTGATTCATTTATTGTTTATGAAAATTATGCCGACCAACGTGACATAGATTTTATTTATCTAGGAGGTATGTGAACCGGAAATTCCAACCGACCCTATTGTCGAGAGGTTAAATTTAGTTGAAGAAGAAAACAATTTCTTAAAGGAAAAAATAAAAAAATGAGGAGGATAAGATGATATTGGAGTTGCATGTTGCGGATGTCATCGATGATCACAAGATCAAGATGAATGCAATGCGCTTGAAGATTAGAAAATATGCCATTCATACCGAGTCCTGGTATCATTATGCCGTTGGATCAATTGTTACCTTGGTTGCGATTATGATCGCATTTGTTTTCGCATTGAAATGTTTTACATAGTTTCAATGTATGGTTTAATTAATTAGATGCTCTGGAGAGCTATATGTTGTTAGATGAGAACTATGTATGTACTTTGGTTTTAATGTGATGATGAACTTCTATTATTTTGGTTACTTAATTATCTTTTCATGATGTTCTGTAATGGTTTTTGACACACTTAATTATATATAATGCACGCAGATGAACCGACAATGGATTTATGGTGACAAACACACCTCCGAGTACATTAAGGGCGTGCATGATTTTCTCGAAGTGGCTGAGGCAAACAAGCTGAATGGGTTTATGTGTTGTCCATGCCCTAAATGTGGGAATACGAAGTCTTACTCTGACCGGAAAATCCTTCACACCCACCTGCTTTACAAGGGTTTCATGCGACACTATAATGTTTGGACGAGGCACGGAGAAATAGGGGTTATGATGGAAGACGGCGAAGAAGAAGAGGACGATGACAACTATGTGCCCCCTGAATACGGTGGTGCTGCAATGGGGGAAGTTGCTGAAGATCAAGAGGAACCAGACGATGTGCCCAATGATGCTGCAACGGGGGAAGCTGCTGAAGATCAAGAGGAACCAGACGATGTGCCCGATGATGATGATCTCCGCCAGGTCATTGTCGATGCAAGGACGCAATGCGAAAGTCAAAAGGAGAAGCTGAAGTTCGATCGCATGTTAGAGGATCACAAAAGAGGGTTGTACCCCAATTGCGAAGATGGCAACACAAAGCTCGGTACCGTACTAGAATTGTTGCAGTGGAATGCAGAGAATGTTGTGCCTGACAAAGGATTTGAGAAGCTACTGAAAATATTGAAGAAGAAGCTTCCAAAGGATAACGAATTGCCCGACAGTACATACGCAGCAAAGAAGGTCGTATGCCCTCTAGGATTGGAGGTGCAGAAGATACATGCATGCCCTAATGACTGCATCCTCTACCGCGGTGCGTAAAAGGATCTGAACGCATGCCCGGTATGCGGTGCATTGCGGTATAAGATCAGACGAGATGACCCTGGTGATGTTGACGGCGAGCCCCCCAGGAAGAGGGTTCCTGTGAAGGTGATGTGGTATGCTCCTATAATACCACGGTTGAAACGTCTGTTCAGAAACGAAGAGCATGACAAGTTGATGCGATGGCACAGTGAGGACCGTAAGAAAGACGGGAAGTTGAGAGCACCCGCTGATGGGTCGCAGTGGAGAAAAATCGAGAGAAAGTACTGGGCTGAGTTTGCAAGTGACCCACGGAACGTATGGTTTGGTTTAAGCACGGATGGCATTAATCCTTTCGGGGAGCAGAGCAGCAATCATAGCACCTGGCCCGTGACTCTATGTATGTATAAGCTTCCTCCTTGGATGTGCATGAAGCGGAAGTTCATTATGATGCCAGTTCTCATCCAAGGCCCTAAGCAACCCGACAACAACATTGATGTGTACCTAAGGCCATTAGTTGAAGAACTTTTACAGCTGTGGAATGGAAACGGTGTACGTATGTGGGATGAGCACAAACAGGAGGAATTTAACCTGCACGTGTTGCTGTTTGTAACCATCAATGATTGGCCCGCTTTCAGTAACCTTTCAGGACAGGCAAACAAGGGATACCACGCATGCACGCACTATTTAGATGAAACTGAAAGTATATACCTGGACAAATGCAGGAAGAACGTGTACCTGGGCCATCGTCGATTTCTTCCGACCAACCATCAATGTCGAAAGAAAGGCAAGTTTTCAAAGGCGAGGCAGATCACCGGAAGAAGCCCACCATGCGTACCGGTGATCACGTACTTGCTATGGTCAATGATTTACACGTAATCTTTGGAAAGGGTCCTGGCGGACTAGCTGTTCCAAATGACACTGAGGGACACGCACCCATGTGGAAGAAGAAATCTATATTTTGGGACCTACCCTACTGGAAAGACCTAGAGGTCCGCTCTTCAATCGATGTGATGCACGTGACGAAGAACCTTTGCGTGAACCTGCTAGGCTTCTTGGGCGTGTATGGGAAGACAAAAGATACACCTGAGGCACGGGAGGACCTGCAACGTTTGCACGAAAAAGACGGCATGTGTGGGTGTCAAAACCGGTGGATCTCGGGTAGGGGGTCCCGAACTATGCGTCTAGGCGGATGGTAACGGGAGACAAGGGACACAATGTTTTACCCAGGTTCGGCCCTCTTGATGGAGGTAAAACCCTACGTCCTGCTTGATTAATATTGATGATATGGGTAGTACAAGAGTGGATCTACCACGAGATCAAGGAGGCTAAACCCTAGAAGATAGCCTATGATATGATTGTTGTATGTTGGAGTTGTTATCCTACGGACTAAAACCCTCCGGTTTATATAGACACCGGATAGGGTTAGGGTTACACAAAGTCGGTTACAATGGTAGGAGATCTAAATATCCGCATCGCCAAGCTTGCCTTCCACGCCAAGGAAAGTCCCATCCGGACACGGGACGAAGTCTTCAATCTTGTATCTTCATAGTCCAGGAGTCCAGCGGAAGGTATAGTCCGGCCATCCGGACACCCCCTAATCCAGGACTCCCTCAGTAGCCCCTGAACTAGGCTTCAATGACGACGAGTCCGGCGCGCAGATTGTCTTCGGCATTGCAAGGTGGGTTCCTCCTCCGATTTCTTCATAAAAGATTGTAAACACCAAGAATAGTGTCCGGCTCTGTAAAATAAGTTTCCACATATTGCCATAGAGAGAATAAAATTAACACAAACCTAATCTGCTGACGTATTCCGTAGCGCGACATCACACTGTGGCCAAGCCTTTATTCGAATCGTTTTCACTTCTCCACCTTAGCGCGCTTTGCGAGGCGGTTTCCTTGGCACGTCTTGTCAAAGCAGAGATCGTGTCCCCAATCTACGGGATTCTCATCAATACGGACGTGGGTAACCCAACTGCACCATTTATCATGGCGCTTGGGAGGCAAGCGAGTTTTACCAGGCTGGTGGGGACGCATAGCCGCATCCGCCCATATAAGGGGATAAGGATCCACCTTTTTACCTATGCCTTCTTCCTCCTTTGCCTATCCATCTTCTGCGCACCCGAGCTCCAGCGCCCAAGCCCGCACTTCCCACCTCAACCTTCTCCAGCAATGTCCGGAGCGGGAGGCAAGTGGATGGTCTCCTCCATCACGGAGGGCCATGTCAAAAAGCTAAGGAAGGCCGGATACTTGTCCAAAGACATCGCGCATCGGCTTCCTGAAAAGGGGCAGCTTCTCCCCACCACAAAGCCCCATGAGAGGGTCGTATTCCTTCCCCACTTCCTCCGCGGACTGGGCTTTCCTCTCCACCCATTTGTCCGAGGGCTCATGCTCTACTATGGCCTGGATTTCCATGATCTGGCCCTGAACTTCATCCTCAACATCTCGGCGTTTATCGCCGTGTGTGAGGCTTTCCTCCGCATCCGCCCCCATTTCGGCCTTTGGCTCAAGACTTTCAACGTCAAGCCGAAGGTGGTGCGCGGCAGCCAAGCGGAGTGCGGAGGTGCCATGGCGGGCAAGATGGCCAACGTCCTATGGCCCGAGGGCTCCTTTGTGGAGACCTTGAAGGGGTGGCAATCAGGGTGGTTTTACATCACCGAGCCGCGCGATCCGGAATGGATCGCAGCCCCTGAGTTCCAATCCGGACCCCCTATGCGGCTCACATCCTGGAAAGAGACGGGTCTGTCGTGGGGTGACGAAGAAGAGGTGATCGGATTGCAGACATGCATCCAGTCCCTGGTGAACAAGCAGCTCAAGCTTGTCAATATAATCTAGGTCATGCTCGTCCGCCGGATTCTCCCGTGTCAAAAACGGGGTTTCAATCTGTGGGAGTTTGATCCGGCGCAGCACGAACCTTGAACAGGCTCTTCGACACGACGTACGAAGACACCTGGAAGGTGCTTTTCAAGGGCGCCGAGGCTCCCGCATCCGCATCCAAGGACCGCGGATTCAGCACACAGCGCACAGCCAGTGTGGTGAGTTATCTGTACCTTTTACAGGACATTAGTTTCTTATAGTTTGACTCTATGCGGGATCTGAACTCCCTTACCTTTGACAGGAATGGCAGGTGAAGTCTGGACCAATTAACTGTCCGGCTCCTTTGCCCGAAGACCCAGCAGACGCTCGTTTATAGAAGCTGCTGGCTCCGGCGCCTTACATGGTGCCGGAGAAGAAGGCCAAGAAGAAGAAGTCCACGGGTACTCGAAAGAGTTCCCGTCATGTTGTGGTGTCGGATTCATCGTCCGACGAATCCGAGACGCACTCCTCCCGTGAAGACGAGGAGGAGGAAGAATAACCCTCTCCCCCTCCAGCGGGGTGAGGAAAGAAGAGGAAGGCCGCCCCAGCAGGGGAGGCCGAAGGGTCCAGGGAGAGGAAGACCCCTCCACCAGACTACTCCCCCGACGCCAACGAGGACGAAGAGGAGTAGCCGGACAGGACCAAGCGTCCGGCGAAATCGTGAGTATTTGGATACCAGAGTAACTCATAATATCCCGGTTGTTTCCACAGCTCTTCCCTAATGTTGAATGTAATTATGCAGGCCGCCCCGGGCCGGACTCGACGAGTCGTCGAGCGGCTCCCTAGATTCATCAGACATGAACTCAGTTCCGCCCGCTGTCTCCCCCCGCACTGCGGACGATGCCGAAGTGGCGTCGCGACAAGCTCCGGGGCAAGAGGAGGTGGTCCTGGAAGAGCCGCGAGGCAACCTCCCGGACTCCAGGAGTAAAGGGGACAAGACCCCCCAGGGCTCCAAGTCCGGCTTTGAGCCGGACACCGCGCCGGAATCTTCAACAGTTCCGGACTGTGGTAGACGAACTCCTTCCAAGAGGAGCAAGCCTTCTGAGCCGGCGGCCTCCGTCCAACCAGAGGTGCCGGACAATCTGCTGGAGGTGCTTAACGGCGCCTCCATCGACGAGGAGCACCGTACTATTATGAGTACGGTGATCCAGAAGGTTCAGTCCGCCAAGAGCGGACTGACTGAAGCTTGTGCCAGCCTTCTAACAGGCTTCGAGGTAAGTAAAATATGTAAAAAATATTACCGCATAGACAGTAGCCCCTGATGCTTTGTTTGGCGTTCGGAAAGAAAAGCCGAATAGATGATCTATTAAATTTCGCAGGAGTCTAACAAAAAAAGAGTCAATGTGTGTATGCAGGCTTCGCCGCTAGCCACCGCCGCACTGACTGCGGAGGTTGGTGCCCTGAAGAAGGGCCTCGAGCGGACCGAGCAAGAGCTCGGCCTTGCCAAGCGGCAGCTTGAGGAGAAAGAAGGTAAGAGATACCTTATAGAAAAAATATATAAAAAAGATGCAATTGCAAAAATAACAGGATTATACTGCTTATTGTAGGGGCCACGACTGAGGTGGCGACCCTCAAGCAGGCGCTGTCCGAGGCCGAAAAGAGAGCGGCCACGGAGCGCACCGAGCGACAGAAATTTGAGGCCCAGGTCGGCGAGGTGCGGCAAGAGCTTCAGGCTCTCATGAAAAAACATGAGAGTTTGGAGCAGGACTCGAAGACGCGAGCGTCCGAGCTTGCTACGGCCCTTGAAACTACCAAGCCTGCCAAGGCCGAAGCCCAGAAGGCCCTCCGGGAATTGGATGCGGTGAAAAAGATAGTGGCGGGTAAGGCATTCTCTATGCAAAGCAGACATATAAAAGTAAACTACTTGTTACTTACCCGAATCCGGAGTTCTCCAGGGGCATTCGCAGATCTTCCCCGCAGCGTATCCGATGCCGCCGCATTCTACCGAGCCGAGGAAGGCAGCTCGACAGAGAAGGTGTTCTGGTCTCAGTATGCTGAGGCCGGACACCCTGTGCCCTTGAGCGACCAGCTGAAGCAGCTGGTCGAGCTCCACAGGGCGGCCGAACAGGCCCTGAAGGGCTTCATAGTTCGGCTGTGGCCTGGAGAGGCCCTGCCTGGGAGCTACTTCGGGCTGGTGCGGCTGTTGGTGGAGGCCTGTCCAAGGCTCGAGGTCATCAAGCGCTCCGTCTGCATCGAAGGTGCCCGTAGGGCCCTTGCCCGTGCAAAGGTGCACTGGGGTAAGCTGGACGGTGAGAAGCTTGTGAGGGACGAGCCGCCGCCGGGGAAGGAGCATCGCAAGCCCGAGAACTATTACAAGGATGTTCTTGCTGGTGCCCGCCTTATGGCGGATGAATGTGCCAAGGATGTAATTTTTGAATGAACTCGCTCGTGTTATCCTGTGCGCTGAAAACTTGTTCATATGCGCTAAGCAATGCTTGTTGAATTTAAAATATTATTTTCTGTGCGGCCGTTTATCAAAAAATTGAGAGATGGCCAGTCGTCGACTTCCGCCCCCATGCCACTAGTGCTGGGGTGTTCGGGATAAACCTGAGCGCTCTTTTTCCCATGTTTGGGTCCTTCGAGGGAGGCGCTCAGCACAACGAACAAGGCAATCGGACTATAATGCTTGAACACTCTCACTTAGCCATAGAACTTTATAATTTTAAATTTCGGGAAGCCCCTAGTATTCGGAAGACCGAGTTCGGGGCGCTATCCACGCCTTGGCCGGACAAAATCTGGTTCCTCGCTCTAAGCGGCATAGGTCTTTAAGGACCCGAAAAACCTCTCGAACAGCGACCGGTCTCTCGCCTTATCATGACAGTCAGTTTTAGCTTTCTCTACTGAGGTTCTCCGCCCAGCTCAACTGGGGCACAATCGCAGTAGTTCTCCTAGTGCTACCTTAGCCGATATAGCGGAACGTAAGGCACCAAAACATAGGAGCCGGGCAAACCCAACTATTGACCCAAATCATGATTCGGAGCCGATGCATATAGTGCTATAAGTTCGGGGTGCCGCACTTATGAAGTGTTCGGACTTCTTACACCATATTAAGGGGTGCTGAAGCCCCTGGTGTATTTGCCGTACCACAGTGTACGGGTGCCACATGTCATTAATGAACATATATAAAAATAGAGTAATGCAAAAAATAGACAAAAAACTATGCATTATTTATAAGAAGGCTGCTATCTAAGCAGGACGATACAGATAGTGCGATAAGCAAAAGAAATTGGACTATTTAACATGTCCTGTCCAGGGGCGATCCGCGGAATTGTATTTAAAACATGTATACGGCTCGTAATAGAGACCACCTGGGAGCTCCATAATGCGGCATGGTTTGTCTGCTTTCCTGGATCTTGCATCGTTTGTGCGGCAGTTGAATTGCCGAACAGGTCGTCCCAAGTATGGAGTCCTGAAAGTAAGAGAAAATTTAAAAAAGAATTCGGCAGCCCCTAGTACGGTTTAGGCCGTGTTTTGGGCGTGCCGTGATGGTGCCCCTCCCCTTGTGCCCATGGTATTTCAAGAGCGTAGTTATGTACGCGAAGCACTGGTTTTGCTATATCGCGAGGGCTGGGTTGGGGCCGCATTGCTACGCTAGCTCGGAACGTGCCAGGAGGTCTTGTTGTAGGTTACTCCGGGCGCGCTTGACAATGTTCGGCTTTTTAAGGGCCAGACTGGAGAACTGCCTAGAGAGGCTGCTTTGTACTTCTGCTGCGAGCGCTGTCGTGTGCTCCTCCGTTCCGAGGGAGCGTTCGGTGTTTCCGTTGACCGTGATTACTCCTCAAGGGCCTTGCATCTTGAGCTTGAGGTATGCATAGTGCGGTACCGCATTGAACTTTGCGAATGCGGTTCGCCCGAGCAGTGCGTGATAGCCACAGCGGAACGGGACTATGTCGAAGATTAACTCCTCGCTTCGGAAATTATCCGGGGATCCGAAGACCACTTCAAGTGTAACTGGGCCTGTACAGTTGGCTTCTACACCTGGTACGACGCCTTTAAAGGTCGTTTTGGTGGGCTTGATCCTCGAGGGATCTATGCCCATTTTCCGCAATGTATCCTGGTAAAGCAGGTTCAGGCTGTTGCCGCCGTCCATGAGGACTCTTGTGAGATGAAATCCGCCAATAATTGGGTCTAGAACCAATGCGGCGAACCCGCCATGACGGATGCTAGTGGGGTGGTCCCTTCAATCAAAAGTGATCGGGCAGGAGGACCATGGGTTGAACTTTGGGGCGACTGGCTCCAGCGCATATACGTCCCATAGTGCGCGCTTCCGCTCCCTCTTGGGGATGTGGGTTGCGTATATCATGTTCACCGTCCGCACTTGTGGGGGAAAACCCTTCTGTCCACTGTTGTTCGGCGGCCTGGGCTCCTCCTCGTCATCGCTATGCAGCCCCTTGTCTCTGTTTTCGGCTCTTAACTTGCCTGCCTGCTTGAACACCCAACAATCCCTGTTGGTGTGATTGGCTGGCTTTTCGGGGGTGCCATGTATCTGGCACAAGCGGTCGAGTATTCGGTCCAAACTGGACGGGCCCTGAGTATTTATTTTGAATGGCTTTTCCCGCTGACTGGATTTGTAGCCTCGGAATCCGGCATTTACTGCCGTATCCTCGTTGCTGTCGCTGTTAACGCGACGCTTTTGCTTGTTCCGGCGCGACCTGCCGCTTTTATCCTTGGTATCCGAATTACCAGGGTTCTTGGTTAAGTTGTTGCTGCGAGCTAGCCAGTTATCTTCTCCCGCGCAAAAGCGGGTCATGAGTGTCGTGAGGGCTGCCATAGATTTTGGCTTTTCCTGTCCCAGGTGCCGAGCAAGCCACTCGTCGCGGATATTATGCTTGAAGGCTGCTAGGGCCTCCGCGTCCGGACAGTCGACTATTTGATTTTTCTTTGTTAGGAACCGTGTCCAGAATTGCCTGGCCGATTCCTCTGGCTGCTGGATTATGTGGCTTAGGTCATCGACGTCCAGTGGTCGCACATAAGTGCCCTGGAAGTTGTCAAGGAATGCGGCTTCCAGGTCCTCCCAAGAACAGATTGAGTCTGCTGGCAAGCTGTTAAGCCAATGCCGGGTCGGTCCCTTAAGTTTGAGTGGGAGGTATTTGATGGCATGTAGATCATCACCGCGAGCCATGTGGATATGAAGGAGATAATCGTCGATCCATACCGCAGGATCTGTTGTGCCATCGTATGATTCGATGTTTACGGGTTTGAAGCCCTCAGGGATTTTATGATCCATTACTTCACCTATGAAGCATAGTGGTGTGCGGCGCCTCTGTACTGGGCTATATCACGATGCATCTCAAAGGAGCTTTGTCTATTGTGTTCGGCCCGGCCGGATTTATTGTATCCGGAGTGACGATCACCGTCACGTACCGTGGGGCGCCCGCGTGATCCGTAGATCAATCTTGTTTGCCTTGCCTTGTCCTCCAGTATATCTCGTAGGTCTGGCGCGTTTTCCCATGCCTTAGCATGTTTTGGGCGGCGTCGGGGCATGGCTTGAGTGGAGGGCCTAGAGGCCTCTCTGTTGCGGCCACGAGGTGGCCGATCAGCCATGTCATGCGCTGGTGATGTAGGTGCTTCCTCCTCTAATGGGGGTAGCATCCTGCGCTTTGGGTAACGCTTGGAGGGGCGTTCGAGTTCATACTCTTCGGCCGCAAGGACTTCAGTCCATCTGTCAGCTAGCAAATCTTGATCAGCTCTAAGCTGTTGCTGCTTTTTCTTGAGGCTGCTTGTCGTGGCTAAAAGCCTGCGTTTGAAACGCTCTTGTTCGGCGGGGTCTGATGGTACGACGAATTCGTCGTCGTCGAGGCTTGCCTCGTCTTCGGAGGGAGGCATATAGTTATCATCCTCAGCCTCTCGGTCTGCCGCTCTCTCATGAGGGCTGGCTTCTCCATCTTCCTGTGCCGAATCTTGCTGGAGGGGGTGTTCTTCGGCGCTATCCAGAGTAGTATTATCTCCAGTATCGGAATCACCGTTTTTGCTTTGGCGGGATTTAGAACGGCGCCGCTGACGCCGGCTGTCGGAGTAATGGGCCACGGGTAGGCTAACCCAAGACCCTGAACCTTTCAAGACATCGGGGCAGGCTTCGCCCCTCAAAGATCCCAAGACAAAGGGCTGACTCTGGGAGTCGGCTGCAGCATCACCGACTACCCACTCATGGCCGAATCCCAGAGACGGCTACGACATAAGCCGACTCCCAGTTGGTGAAGCCGACTATGGGGAGTCGGCCAGTGACTTGACCGCCCTCTGCCTTCGAGAAGAAGGACGAGTCCGGGGATGGCCGGAGTACGGCCCACCCCTACCCTGATTACCAAGGGCAGGTATGGCCACAGTACGTCATACTGGAGGAGATCTCCGTCCGGCGCGGCACTGTTGCCATACTGGCCCTTACGTTCGCCCCGGCGGCGGAACCCTGTTCCCACGATGGCCCGCCCGTACGGCCCGGAGACGGTGGGTCCCGCTAGTCAGCGGGGGGACGAAAGACGGCGAGAGCACCCGAAGACGGACCTCGTGGGAGTCGGCCTCTGAGAGTCGGCCCGCACCTCCCGCGGGGCCCGCACGCCATTAACCGGATAAGACGGGGAGTGGCGACAGTGATCGCCCGCCAGGCGGCGGCACTGTTGCCACGACCCCACGACCAAGCCAACGTCATCCAAGGCGCGGCTACAGTGACCAAGTCAGTCGACGGGGCCCACCAGCGGCGGGCCCCAGGAGTCGGCGGAGAAGACGGCGATCCGAGAGACAGACGGCTGGGACCCGCGTCCAGCCGGATTACCATTGTACCCCCGGGGGGTAGGCCTATATAAACCCCCGGAGCACCCATGCAAAGGGTTCAATCCTTTTACCACTAGACCAGAAGCATAAGAGGGAGAGAGCTAGCCTTGCCCTCTCCTACCTCCAGAACACAGCTCGAGGAGCAACTTTGTACACATATCACCATAGTGATCATGCGGAGACCCCGCAGAGCAGCAGTAGGGGTATTATCTCCTTGGAGAGCCCTGAAGCTGGGTAAGATTCGCCGGCGTGCATGTCTACGCCTCATCCCGCTTCCAGGCACCGGCGACGTTCTATTCGCCCCCACCATGATAAGCCATCCTTTGGCATATGTCGCATCCAACCCCCGACATTTGGCGCCCACCGTGGGGCGAGGTGCACCATCGTCCGGAGATCTGTTCTGGACGGGAACCCTGTTCCTACCTGGCGAGCGCAGCCAGCCCGGCACGCCAGAGGGAGTTTGCGCCGACGCACTGCACGGTGCTGAGACCGCCTGCGCGGCCAGCTGCCTCGCCGATCTTGTCGGCGAGGTTCGCCTCTCCGACGAGCCTGCATCCGACGCAGGCACCGGCGGCCCAGAGAACCTCCTCGCCGGCCTCCTCGACGAACTCCACGTTGCCGGCGAGACCGCCACTGACCTGGAGTCCGTAGGCTCCACCGACCCGATGCTGGTCGACTCCGACACCGCGTCGCTCGACGCCTTTCCCACCAACGTGGTGGTCTATGACGAGCCGCTCCCTCTCGCGGAGAGCGGCGGAAGCACCGTCACGGAAGTGCTCGTCATCGGCCATGGCGAGCACTCCGACGGAAGGACTCACGACCCGCTTGATGCGGCAATGCAAGACCTGAATGCGCCCATTCCAGAGGATGCCGACGCCGAGACGCTGGAGGCACGCCGCCTCCAGCTCGTCGAAGGTGCAAAGAACCTGGCAAGCATGAGACGCTTGTCGGAGGCTTACCAGCGTGAAATGGATCGCGCTGTGGGCAGCTCGACGGCCCCAACAGGGCCTAGCCGCCTAGACGCGGTCCGGCAACGCGGCGCGGACATCGCCAGCATGTTCGGGGCCAATCGCCCCGTATACGCCACGCCCGTCGAGAACATTCGAGCTGCCCAGGCGGCAGCGGATGAGTTGGACAACCTCGAGGGCGAAGAGCGCCGACTGATGACGAAGCGAGTCCAGCGACTCCTCGACGCGGCTGGCGCGCAGAACGCGGCCGGTTGCCGAACCGAGGGGGCGCAGCAACAGAACGACGACCTGCCACCCTGCCGAGATCAAGGCGCGACGTCTCGGACACCGACTGGCGGCGTCCGCGGAAGAAAAGACAAGGAGCCGGCTGCGAGCCACAGTCAGACTCACATCACCATCGAACGCGACCAAGACGGCCGCCCGAGAGCAGTGGAGCGGCGGGACGACTATGTGCCTCCTCCACCCCGCAGAGAAAGACGAGTCTCCCCGCCGCCCGTTGAGCATCCGACTCTCGGAGGCCGCCTCGGCCGCCGAGAGGGAGTCGGAGAGAATGATGCCCGCCACCGGATCGACCGACTCCACCGATCCCTGGCGCTGGAAGAAGAAGACGAGTTGGGGCCGCCATGCTTCGGCCCCCGCATCCGAGATGAGCCCTTCCCCAAAGGGTTCACTCTCCCTAGAGACACTCCCAAGTACACCGGCTCCGTGAAGCCGGAAGACTGGCTGGTTGACTACTCCACTGCCGTCAGCATAGCAAACGACAACAAGCGTGTTGCCATGAAGTATGTTCCACTCATGCTCCAGGGGACGGCCCGGACATGGTTGAACAGCCTGAAACCCCGCAGCATCAACAACTGGGTCGACTTCACCGAGGCTTTCGTCCGCAACTTCACGAGCACATACAAGCGACCTCCCAAGCCTCGCCAGCTCTCTTTGTGCGTGCAAGGCCCCAACGAATCGACTCGCGACTACCTCACGCGTTGGGCCGAGCTCCGAAACTCCTGCGAGGGCGTGCACGAGGTGCAGGCCATCGAGTACTTCACCGCCGGGTGCAGAGAAGGCACCCTCCTCAAGCATAAGCTCCTCTGTGATGAGCCAGAGACCCTGGACGAGCTGCTGATCATAGCAGACAAGTACGCCACAACCGACTCTTCTATGAAGACGGAGATCCAAGTCAGCCCGGCCGGCAAAGTGGCCCCTCAAGCTCCCAGAACTCTGGCTGGAGACGCCAGTCGGCGGCAACAGCAGAACGATCACAAGCGCAAGGCCCCGCAGCCGGCTTCCAGTATCCGGCAGGTCGCAACAGTCGAAGATCAACAGCCGGAGGGATACCCTCCACCCAAGCGGCAGAAGGGCGGCAAGTCCAACTGGTTACCGGCTTTCTCCTACAAGCAGACTCTAGATGGTCCCTGCAAGTTCCACAGCGGCGCGAAGCCATCGAACCACACCACCAGAAAGTGCCACTGGCTCACCAGGATTGCCAAGGGAGACGGCCTGGTGCCTCCTCCACCTGCTGGGCAGCCGCCTCCGCCTCCACCCCAGCAGCCGGCTGTCAGGCCAGTCGGCGCAGTACAAGACGAGTACCCGGAAGAGCATGGAGCCTACGTGGTGTTCACCAGTGTGGCAGATGACAGGCGCAGCAGGCGGCTGCAACAGCAAGAAGTTAACGCAGTAGCATCAGATACTCCAGAGTTCATGCACTGGTCCGAGAAGCCTATCAGTTGGAGCAGAGCTGATCACCCGGAGGTGATGCCGAATCCAGGTTCCTATGCCTTGGTCCTGGAGGCCACCTTTGCCACTGATAGGCGGGCAGCTCGCTTCTCGCGAGTTCTGATAGATGGAGGTAGCAGTATCAACATCCTGTATAAGGATACAATGGAAAAGCTGGGAATCAAACAAAGACAGCTCCAGAGCAGCCGGACCGTATTCCATGGGATCGTCTCTGGCCTTTCCTGCTCCCCAATCGGCAAGATTCTGATAGACGTCCTTTTCGGAGATAAGGAACATTTCCGCCGAGAGCCAGTCTGGTTTGAAGTGGTGGACCTCGAAAGCCCGTACCATGCGCTGCTTGGCTGACCTGCTTTGGCCAAGTTCATGGCGGTCCCCCACTACGCCTACCTCAAGATGAAGATGCCGAGTTCCAAGGGAATTCTGACTGTGGCCGGCGACTACAGGAAGTTGTACGCTTGGGTGGACGAAAGCAATCGGCTGGCCGAGTCCCTGGTTATTGCAGCAGAGAAGCGGCTTCTTGATCGGGTTGTGGCGATGGCCGGCAAGCAGCCTGAGATGTCGCCCAACCCCAAGGAGTCAGAAGCTGAGGGCTCGTTCAAGCCAGCAAAGGAAACGAAGAAGATACCCTTGGACCCAGAGCACCCGGAGAGATACGCTGTCATAGGTGCAAACCTTGATAGCAAATAGGAAGGCGAGCTCGTCGATTTCCTCCGTGAGAATCGGGACATCTTCGCATGGTCCCCCAAAGACATGCCAGGTGTACCGACGGAATTCGCCGAGCACAAGTTACATGTCCGGTCTGATGTGAAGCCTGTCAGGCAGCCCTTGCGCCGCCTGTCAGAAGAGAAAACAAGTATCATGGAAGTATTTTTCCTAGAGTGGCTAGCAAACCCAGTTTTAGTACTGAAGAAGAACAAGCAGTGGCGAATGTGTATTGACTACACAAGCCTCAACAAAGCCTGCCCCAAGGACCCGTTTGCTTTGCCGAGAATCGATCAGGTGATAGACTCCACAGCCGGATGCGAGCTGTTGAGCTTCTTAGATGCCTATTCAGGATATCACCAGATCAAGCTGAACCCGGCAGACAGATTAAAGACCGCCTTCATCACGCCGTTTGGAGCCTTCTGCTACCTGACCATGACGTTCGGCTTGAGGAACGCCGGCGCCACCTTTCAGCGTTGCATGCAGAAGTGCCTCCTCAAGCAACTCGGCCGAAACGCCCACGTTTACGTGGATGATGTGGTGGTGAAGACGGAAAAGCGCGGAACTCTGCTGGAAGACCTCAAGGAGACCTTCGAGAACCTGCACCGATTCCGGATCAAGCTTAACCCCGAGAAGTGCGTTTTCGGAGTACCAGCCGGCCAGCTACTCAGCTTCCTGGTCTCTGAACGCGGCATAGAGTGCAACCCCGTGAAGATCAAGGCCATCGAGAGGATGGAGGTACCTAGCCGACTGTTGGATGTGCAGAAGTTCACTGGCTGTCTGGAATCCATCAGCCGTTTCATCAGTCGGCTGGGCGAGAAAGCTCTCCCTTTGTACCAGCTCATCAAGAAGACCAATTTTTTCGAGTGGAACCACAAGGCGGATGAGGCCTTTCTGTAGCTGAAGAAGATGTTGGTTACTCCCCCTGTGTTGGCGGCTCCGACTCCCAAAGAGCCCATGCTCATGTACATCGCCGCCACCAGCCGAGTAGTCAGCACACTCATTGTAGTAGAGCGCAAGGAGGAAGGCAAGGCAATACCAGTCCAGAGACCAGTGTATTACCTGAGTGAAGTACTGTCGACCTCCAAGCAAAACTACCCCCACTACCAGAAGATGTGTTACGGTGTGCACTTTGCCGCCAAGAAGCTGAAGCCTTACTTCCAAGAACATCCAATCACCGTGGTCTGCACAGCCCCATTAGCAGAAATCATTGGAAGCCGAGATGCATCCAGTCGAGTGGCCAAGTGGGCCATAGATTTGGCGCCCTACACAATCTACTATCAACCCCGCACCGCCATCAAGTCACAAGCACTGGCTGACTTCCTCGTCGACTGGGCAGAGACCCAGTACCTGCCGCCAGCGCCCGACTCCACCCATTGGAGGATGCATTTCGACGGCTCCAAGATGCGGACCGGCTTGGGAGCCGGCGTTGTCCTCACCTCTCCTAAAGGCGACAAGCTCCAGTATGCACTGCAGATCCATTTCGCCGCCTCCAACAACGTCGCTGAATACGAGGCGCTCATTCACGGGCTCCGTCTTGCCAAAGAGCTTGGCATTCGCCGGATCCTGTGTTATGGCGACTCCGACTTGGTGGTCCAGCAATCATCTGGTGACTGGGATGCCAAGGATGCAAACATGGCAAGCTACCGCTTCCTCGTGCAGCAACTCAGCGGATATTTCGAGGGGTGCGAGTTCCTCCACATGCCAAGAAATGACAACAACCTAGCAGATACTTTGGCACGAATCGGCTCCACTCGCCAAGCAATACCATCTGGCACCGCTCTTCAGCGCCTCCTCAAGCCATCCATCAAGCCTTCACCAGAGTTAGACTCCATTTTTGTGCCGGCTCCTTCAGAAGAAGTCGGATCCGGCTCCAAAGCCCAAGCAGACGGCGCAAAAACCCTCGCAGATGAATCCAAGAACGCCGCAGTCAAAGCCGGCCCGGGGACTTCAGAACTCGGCCCGGGGACTGCGGCGACCAGAGAAAAGACTCCAGAACTCGGCCCGGGGACTGCACCAGTCGGCCCGGGGACTTCACTAATCCAGCAAGCGGCCGCGGACTCCAGCCCGCCGCCTCCCAGCCCAGCCGCCCTCGTCCAAGTCGCGGTTCTGGCAATCGAAGAGATAGCAGCACCCTCATGGGCCCAGCCCATCCTCAAATTCTTGGTGAACAAGGAGCTACCATCTGATGAAACCTTAGCTCGGCAAATACAACGCCGAGCGGCAGCATACACCATAATCAACAGAGAGCTGGTCAGGCGCAGCGTCACTGGTATCTACCAGCGTTGATCGAGCCAGAGCAAGGCCAAGCAATTCTCAGAGACATCCATCAAGGCGAGTGCGGTCACCATGCTGCCTCGAGGGCACTCGTCGCCAAAGCTTTCCGGCATGGGTTCTTCTGGCCAACTGCCCTCGAAGAGGCCAAAGAGTTGGTCCAAAAATGCAAGGGGTGCCAGAAGTTCCGCTCCAAGCCACATCAGCCGGCTTCAGCACTCAAGACTATCCCCATCGCCTGGCCCTTTGCAGTTTGGGGCCTGGATATGGTGGGACCCTTCAAGACGGCACGAGGCGGCCTAACTCATCTACTTGTCGCGGTGGACAAGTTCACCAAGTGGATAGAAGTGACGCCCATCAAGAAGTTGAATGGTCCGACTGCCGTGACTTTCATCTCAGACATCACAATTCGGTATGGCATACCGCACAGCATCATCACCGACAACGGCACCCACTTTGCCAAAGGCGCCTTGGCCCGTTTCTGCGCGACGCAGGGCATCCGACTGGACTTAGCGTCCGTTGCCCATCCGCAGTCAAACGGGCAGGTGGAGCGGGCGAATGGCCTCATCCTGTCCGGCATCAAGCCTCGGTTGGTCGAACCACTGGAGCGTTCGGCCGGCTGTTGGCTTGACGAGTTGCCAGCCGTCCTCTGGAGTCTGCGCACGACTCCAAACAAGTCGACCGGCTTCACACCCTTCTTCCTCGTCTACGGTGCTGAAGCCGTCATCCCAACGGATATAGAGTTCGACTCCCCGCGAGTCACGATGTACACTGCGGAAGAGGTAGAAGAAGCACGACAAGACGGTGTCGATCTGCTGGAAGAGGGCCGGCTGTTGGCACTCAGCCGGTCCAGCATCTACCAGCAGATCCTACGTTGCTACTACAATAGGAAGGTCAGGCCGAGATCCTTCCAAGAGGGCGACCTTGTGCTCCGGCTGATCCAGCGAACAGCCGGCCAGCACAAGTTGTCGGCACCTTGGGAAGGCCCCTTCATCATCAGCAAGGTGCTAGGCAACGACTCCTACTACCTGATCGACGCTCAGAAGCCCCGAGCACGGAAGAGGGACGACTCCGGCAAAGAGACGGAGCGACCATGGAACGCGAATCTTCTTCAAAGATTTTACAGTTAATACAGTATGTACCACGCTACCCCTTTGTATTGAAGTACCAAGACTCTGGGCCCCCCGAGACGGACTCGGGGACTGCCCCTTTTGTTATCTGTATGATAAGTATTATGCTTCCGAGTATGCTACTCTTTGTTATGCCGCTTGGCACCGGGCTTGACTAGTCGGCCCGGGGACTCGCCGTCTCGCGCTATGAAAACGCTTCCTGCAGTCGGACAAGTAGTGTGCGGTGCCTAAGCCGTCTCCTGTTAGAAGCCGCAGCTCGCAGAGCGACTGCCCAGCGGGCAGGAGTAAGGAAGAATGGGCGCCCACACGAAAAATGGCTAAGGACTCAAAGCACAAACGTAGCTCGAGCCGGCTTTCCAGCCGTTCCTCGCAAAAACCGACTCCGAGTAGTCGGCTTGCTGTTTTCTATCCGACTTGCTAAAGAAACTCTAGAATGGCTGAGTACTTGCCTTCCCAAAGTAGCCAAGTATTTGATCCAGCGGCAGTCCGCGGAGCGGCTGTCCGACTGGCAAAGACAGCATCTAAGGGAAGGTGGTAAAGGGAAAAAGCCAAAAGAGCAATAAGCAAGAAATGATAGAACCCAGATAAATATTTACATCACAAAGGCCATTGGCCGAATCCTCGAACGGAAGTTCAAAATACACCCCGCGGGTGGAATTGTGCGAATTAACAAAGTTCTTCGAGAAACTACTAAGCAGATAAATAAGACAAGGCGGCCGTATATGAAGCAGCAGACGAGTTTGGGGGCTCGGAAGAGATGGCGGTGTCGGACGTTGGGGCGGCCGGCTGGGCAGACTCGGCTTGATCACCTCCAGCGGCAGTCGACGCAGTTGGGCGTGGCTCGTTGTTGGAGGCACGGTCGAGCTGAGGCTGATCGCCCGCTCTGACTTCTGGCGCCTCCATCTCGTCTCCGACCTCCACCTCGCCTCCCTCCTCGACACTGGAGCCGATCACCTCCGCCGAGTCCTCACCGTAGCTCGGGTTCATCCCAAACCACTCCGGCGGCGCCTCCTCGCCGTTGTCAGCTCGCTCAGGAACGAAGACATTGGGGTCGACGTACTCGGCGATCGCCGCGGCGCGCTTGACAAAGCCGTCCTTCATGGCTGCCAGCTCCGGCTGGGCCTCAGCCCGGAGCGTGGCCAGCTGATCCAGGCTCAGGTCTGGATACCACGCCTTGACGAACTCCAAGGCACAACGCGCTCCGGCACGTGCCGAGGAGCTTTTCCAAGCCTCCAGACGGCCCGCTGCGACCTCCAGCCAGTCGGCAGTCCGGCTGGGAGTGCGCAGAATCGGCATCTCTGGCCACAAGGCAGCAATCGCCTGGGCGCCGGCACGTTGAAGCCGGCGCAGCATCCGGTGAGCCGGCCGCTGGCGAGCCTCGATGCTCAGAAGCTGTTCATCAAGAGTCCGGGGGGCGTTGGCAGCAACCTCCTCGCCGGCCGCCCTCCGTGCCTCGCGATCAGCCTCGATGGCTTGAACGGCAGTTTGCGCATGGCCTGGGAAGAAGTCTACCCAGACGGAAAAAGAAGCAAGTCAGAAAAAGTAAGAGTCGGCTCGACCCACAGTCGGCTGCTCAAAGAAAGCAAGTAAAGAAAACTTACCATCAACGATATCTTTAATCTCATGGAAGCCGGAGGTCAGCATCGCCTCCTTACCGGTCCAGGAGGAACGTTCGGCCTCGAACTCGGCTTGGAATCCAGTCTCTCTCTCCTTCGCCTCTTCCTGCGCCTTCTTGAGCAACTCCTTCTGCTCCGCCAGCTGCGCAGCAAGCAGGTCGCGCTCCGTAGCGAGCTTGCCGCATTCCACCTCCTTGGCGCGCAAGGCGGTGTTGGTTTTGCCCAGCTGCTGCTAAAGAACGGCGTTGGCCTCTGAAGAAAGAAGAAAAAGGACACAAGTCATCAGCTGAGGTCGCCAAGAAGATCCGGCCCGACTGCGCAGCAGTCGGCCCGAATCTCGGGGACTACAGCCCGCGGGTGCGCCAACGCACCCCCGCGAAGAAGGAAACTCACTCCGGCTCTCCGACAAGTCGGCAGTCCGCTTGCCCAGCTCTTCAACATTACGGTTGAAGACGGTGGCTCAGAGGTTGTGGTAGTCCTACGATGATCATTTCAAAAAGAATAAGCTTTGGAACTCGCCAATAGAGTTCCAACCCGCCTGCTCAGCAGCCGGCTCGGAACTTGGGGAATACACCCAGTGGGTGCGCTGGCACGCCCCCACAGAGAAGAGCAAGAAAAAGCAAAGCCAGAAGAATCATACCCGGATGGGCGCTCGCGACGCCAGATGCGCCTTGGTGCAGTTCTGGAGGGCGTCGCCTTCGGCTCGCAGCTTCGCCTGGACGTCCAGGAGCGCCTGGTTCAGCGGGCCTGTGCCGCCTCCTCGCACCCACCCGACGGGCGCGGTGCTCATCACCTCGATGTCTGGGACGGCCGAGCTGGCTGCTCCGGTCTCCAGAGGGCGTGGCGCTGAAGTCGCCTTCTCCAGACGGCGGCGCGTTGGCGAGGCGACTTGGAGAAGCAAATTCGCCATGGCTTCGCCCGTAGTCGGCGGCACCGGCGGGTCCGCCGGCTGTTCATCCCTCGCGCTTCTCGATGGCGGCGGGGGCGGTGGTAGCGGCACCACCATGTCCAGACCGGGGGTCTCGCCGCTCTCCCTCTCCACGATGGGGTGCTCCCCGCCGACTTCCCCAGACTGCTCCATATAATCCGGAGGCTGCGCCGAGTTCAGTGGGACGACGAATAGCGCCGACTGGCGGCGCGCGGCTTCTTTGGCCTGCTCTTTGGCCGCGGCCGCCTTCTCGGCCTCCGCCTTCTTGGCCTCCGCCTTCTCCCGGCGGGTGGCTTCGTCCTCTTCGCGCTTCTCCTGCGCGTTCCGCTCTGTCGCTTCCCGGAGGTCGGCAGCAGGGTCAATACGCCGAGTCGTGGCGGGCGACTCCACCGACCCCCTGATGGAGGCGGCGGCGACCCTCCCGAGGGTGAGAGGATCTCTGGAACAAGGAAGACATGTAAGGACCAAGATAAAGCAAGACCAAGAGCAGAAACACTTACCCAGAGGATAGCGGCGGCTTCTTCGCTTCCTTACGGAAGCGCTGGGCCCTCACGACCGCCTCTTCCCATTTGGTCGCGGCGGCTGCCCCCTTAAACTTCTTCTCCCGGCCTCCGAGGGAACTTGGCCCGGCCCGGCGCTTCCTCGCGCCGTCTTGCCTCGACGGATGGCGCGGGGTGACTTCCCCATCTTCGCCGACGGGCCAGTCGGCGAAGGTAGCCGAGGGCCTGAGGCCGCCTTCCTCTCCTTCGTCGCCTCCTTCGGCATCGGCCTCCATCGCCGCCGCCCCCAGGTCGGGGTCATCGATGTCGCTCTCCGCTCGATCGGGGGCGAACTGGCGGGGCGGCCCCGCGGCGCCGGCCGAGGGCTGGATGAGAGGATTCTGAGTCAAAAAATAAAAATAATAAAGATCAAGAGTCGGATTCGGCTGTAAAAGAAGAAGAAGAACAACAACTTACCACTGGCGGAGGGTTGACGCGCGAGTACGGCTCCATGCCGAACTGCCAATCCTCCGAGAGGCCGCAGTTCGCGATGTAGTTCACCGTGTTCGCCACCTCCGCGTGGGGCATGTCCTTGGTGCACATCCGACTAGGGTCCCGGTGGCCGCCCATCTGACAGATCAGATGAGGCCGGCTTTGGAGCGGGAGGACTCGGCGCGCCATGAAGGCGGCTAGCAAGTCGGCCCCGGTCAGGCCGGCCGACTGCGTCAGCACTCGAAGTCGCGCCACGGCGGCAGCTCCAGCCAGAGTCAGCGTCCTGGCGCGGTAGGACCAGCTGGGCTGCCTCCCAGCCGGCACGCCGGCTTAGTATGGCGGCAGATTAACCCAGTCGCCATCTGGGGCGACGCTCTTCACATAGAAGTAAGAGTGCTGCCACATCTTCACCGACTTGATTAGTTGGATGGCGGGGAACGGGTTGTCGGACGTCGTCCTCCGTATCGCAATGAAGGCACCGCACTGGGCTGGCACGCCGGCGACATGCGTGCTGAGCTTGGACTGAAAGAACTCTCCCCACAGCTCGATGGTGGGGAGAACACCGAGGAAGCCCTCGCACAAAGCAGTGAAAGCCGCTAGCAGCACCACCGTGTTTGGGGTGAGGTGGTGCGGCTGGAGGCCATGAAACTCCAAGAACGAACGGAAGAACCCGCTCGTCGGTAGCCCCAGGTCGCGCATGAGGTGGGAGCGGAACACGAGCTGCTCGCCCTCCCCCGGCGCCGGCGTCACCTCCGTCGGTGGCGGAGCATGGGCCCGCACGAGGTGCGCGCCGGGGAGGCGACGCGTCTTGCGGAGGAAGTCGATCATGTCGTCTCGATCTCGGAACCGTCCCACACGCCTGAGCGCACGGCGGTGGGCGCGGCGGCGGAGGAAGAGCTCATCGCCGCAAACGGGGCGCAGTTCGGCGCAACAGCGGTGGGAGAAAGAAGAAAGGAGAAAGAAGCAAGGGAAGCTGAGGAGAGCGGGCGCGCGTGCTTCGCCGCCCCGCTCCTTCTGCCTACTTATAGACCGGCGGTCTAAGAAGCCGAGGGGGCATCGTGGGATTAACTGTGCCCACGCCCCCACGACCCCCGCGATTTACGACGGAAGTTACCACGCGCATTTACTGTGCTGAGAAGCTCAACCGCCCGCGCGGCCACAACGGATCCGTTCGAAGGCCGAGGCGCGGTAATGGCGGGCCCCACCCGCGGGCCTGTCCCGTCGCGCGTGTGGGCTGGCAGACTAGCCCGGCCACGTGGCGTCCCTTGGCAGGTCCGCGGCGGGCGGCGGCCGTGTAGCTTATCAACCACGCCGTCTGAATCCCGCCAAGACTTTCAAACTCTTTGAAGAGCAAGACGACCTTCGACGAGTCCGGCTTCCCATAGTCGGCTTGTCGGAGACGGCCTGAATAAGATCACCTCCCCATGGTCCACTCGGGGGAAGACGGCAGGCAAGCCTCAGATCCATCCACTCGGAGGAAGAAACTGTTGAGGCTCCTCGACATGTCTCCCTCGGCGCCTCACCAGCTTCGGGAACTACTGTCGGAGTAATGGGCCACGGGTAGGCTAACCCGAGACCCAGAACCTTTCAAGACATCGGGGCAGGCTTCGCCCCTCAAAGATCCCAAGACAAAGGGCTGACTCTGGGAGTTGGCTGCAGCATCACCGACTACCCACTCACGGCCGAATCCCAGAGACGGCTACGACATAAGCCGACTCCCAGTTGGTGAAGCCGACTATGGGGAGTCGGCCAGTGACTTCACCGCCCTCTACCTTCGAGAAGAAGGACGAGTCCGGGGATGGCCGGAGTACGGCCCACCCCTACCCTGATTACCAAGGGTAGGTATGGCCACAGTACGTCGTACTGGAGGAGATCTCCGTCCGGCGCGGCACTGTTGCCATACTGGCCCTGACGTTCGCCCCGGCGGCGGAACCCTGTTCCCACGATGGCCCGCCCGTACGGCCCGGAGATGGCGGGTCCCGCTAGTCAGCGGGGGGACGAAAGACGGCGAGAGCACCCGAAGACGGACCTCATGGGAGTCGGCCTCTGAGAGTCGGCCCGCACCTCCCGCGGGGCCTGCACGCCATTAACCGGATAAGACGGGGAGTGGCGACAGTGATCGCCCGCCAGGCGGCAGCACTGTTGCCACGACCCCACGACCAAGCCAACGTCATCCAAGGCGCGGCTACAGTGACCAAGTCAGTCGACGGGGCCCACCAGCGGCGGGCCCCAGGAGTTGGCAGAGAAGACGGCGACCCGAGAGAAAGACGGCTGGGACCCGCGTCCAGCCGGATTACCATTGTACCCCCAGGGGGTAGGTCTATATAAACCCCCCGGAGCACCCATGCGAAGGGTTCGATCCATTTACCACTAGACCAGAAGCATAAGAGGGAGAGAGCTAGCCTTGCCCTCTCCTACCTCCAGAACACAGCTCGAGGAGCAACTTTGTACACATATCACCATAGTGATCATGCGGAGACCCCGCAGAGCAGCGGTAGGGGTATTATCTCCTCGGAGAGCCCTGAAGCTGGGTAAGATTCGCCGGCGTGCATGTCTACGCCTCATCCCGCTTCCAGGCACCGGCGACGTTCTACTCGCCCCCACCATGATAAGCCATCCTTTGGCATATGTTGCATCCAACCCCCGACACCGGCGCTTGGGATGTTTCTTAGAGGTGTCATCCCCCGCTTTTCCATCGCCATCTCCATCTTTTGGAGTGTCCACCATATATATGTCATATGACGAGGTGGCCTTCCAGCGCCCTACGGGTGCTGGTTCCTGTTCGTCTCCTGCATCGTCGTTCATACCATCGATGTCTTCAGAGTCGGAGTCGAGCATGTCGGTTAAATCGTCGACAGTGGCTACAAAGTGGGTGGTGGGTGGGCTTTGAATTTCTTCATCGTCTACATCCCATCCTTGCTGACCATAGTCCGGCCAGGGCTCTCCTGATAAAGAGAGAGACTTTAGTGAGTTCAGGATGTCGCCGAAGGGCGAGTGCTGAAAGATGTCCGCGGCGGTGAACTCCATGATCGATGCCCAATCGGATTCGATCGGCAGGGGCGCGGGGGGTTCGGAGTCCGGAGAGGAATTTGGATCCTCGGAGTCACGGGTCATGCAGAGTGCGGGGCTGGTGTTCGGCTCGATCGCCTTTGAGATCGCAACCCCTGAGGTGGCGTCCAACCGCTCTTCCTCGATCGGCGCAGCAGGGTCCGAATTAAGGGTCGGAACCAACGCGCGTGCGGCCTCCAGGACACTGTTCGGCGGCAGAGCTAGATCATTCCCATCGAGACAGTGCGGCGCGCTTGGCTGTGGCTTGAATCCGTTGAAGATCAAGTCCCCGCAGATTTCAGACGTGTAGTTCAAACTTCCAAACCTGACCTGATGGCCAGTGGCGTAGCTTTCGATCTGCTCCAGGCGGCCAACCGAATTGGCCCGCAGTGCGAAGCCGCCGAAGACGAAGATCTGTCCGGGGAGAAATGTCTCACCCTGGACCGCATCGTCGTTGATGATCAAAGGAGCCGTCGGGCCTAAAAGTGACGACACAGAGGAACTCTCAATGAAAGCACCAATGTCGGTGTCAAAACCGGCGGATCTCGGGTAGGGGGTCCCGAACTGTGCGTCTAGGCGGATGGTAACAGGAGACAAGGGACACACTGTTTTACCCAGGTTCGGGCCCTCTTGATGGAGGTAAAAACCTACGTCCTGCTTGATTAATATTGATGATATGGGTAGTACAAGAGTGGATCTACCACGAGATCAAGGAGGCTAAACCCTAGAAGCTAGCCTATGGTATGATTGTTGAATGTTGGAGTTGTTGTCCTACGGACTAAAACCCTCCGGTTTATATAGACACCGGATAGGGTTAGGGTTACACAAAGTCGGTTACAATGGTAGGAGATCTAAATATCCGCATCGCCAAGCTTGCCTTCCACGCCAAGGAAAGTCCCATCCAGACACGGGACGAAATCTTCAATCTTGTATCTTCATAGTACAGGAGTCCAGCGGAAGGTATAGTCCTGCCATCCGGAGACCCCCTAATCCAGGACTCCCTCAGCATGCCTCCGAAGCAGTATGAAGGTCCTGCCAGCTACGCTCTTACGAAAGAAGAGAAAGAAATCTTCTTTGAATGTCTGCTCAGTATGAAGGTCCCGACTGGCTTCTCGTCGAATATAAAGGGAATAATAAATATGCCAGAGAAAAAGTTCCAGAACCTAAAGTCTCATGACTGCCACGTGATTATGACGCAACTGCTTCCGGTTGCATTGAGGGGGCTTCTACCGGAAAACGTCCGATTAGCCATTGTGAAGCTATGTGCATTCCTCAATGCAATCTCTCAGAAGGTGATCGATCCAGAAATCGTACCAAGGCTAAGGAGTGATGTGGCGTAATGTCTTGTCAGTTTCGATCTGGTGTTCCCACCATCCTTATTCAATATCATGACGCACGTCCTAGTTCATCTAGTCGACGATATTGTCATTCTGGGGCCCGTATTTCTACACAATATGTTCCCCTTTGAGAGGTTCATGGGAGTCCTAAAGAAATATGTCCGTAACCGCGCTAGGCCAGAAGGAAGCATCTCCATGGGCCATCAAACAGAGGATGTCATTGGGTTTTGTGTTGACTTCGTTCCTGGCCTTAAGAAGATAGGTCTCCCTAAATCGCGGTATGAGGGGAGACTGACTGGAAAAGGCACACTTGGAGGGGACTCAATAATATGCAGGGACAGATATTCTTGGTCTCAAGCACACTACACAGTTCTACAGAACTCTACCTTGGTGACCCCGTATGTCGATGAACACAAGAACAGTCTGCGCTCCAAACACCCGGAGCAGTGCGACGACTGGATTACATGTGAACACATCAGGACTTTCAGCAGTTGGTTGGAAACACGTCTCAGAGGTGACAACACTGTTTGTGATGAGCTGTACTTGTTGTCCAGGGGACCATCTTTGACTGTATTGACTTACAAAGGATACGAGATAAATGGGAATACATTTTACACGATCGCCCAAGATCAAAAGAGCACCAACCAAAACAGCGGTGTCCGCTTTGATGCAGCAACCGAGAGGGGAAAGGACACATATTATGGTTACATAGTGGACATATGGGAACTTGACTACGGACATGGTTTTAAGATCCCTTTGTTTAAGTGCAAATGAGTCAATCTGTCAGAAGGCGGGTACAGGTAGACCCACAGTACGGAATGACAACAGTGGATCTGAAAAATCTTGGGTACACTAACGAACCGTTCGTCCTAGCCAATAATGTGGCACAGGTTATCTATGTAAAGGACATGTCTACCAAACCGAGAAAAAGAAAAGATAAGGAAGCAAATACATCATACGATGAGCCAAAGCGCCACATAGTTCTTTCAGGAAAAAGGGACATCGTGGGAGTGGAGGGCAAGACAGACATGTCTGAAGATTATGAAAAGTTTCATGAAATTCCTCCCTTCAAAGTCAAGGCTGACCCAAGCATCCTGATAAACGATGAAGATTATCCATGGTTACGGCGCAATAAGGAAATGACACAAGCGAAGAAAAAGTGAAGACTTTCTCCCGCAACTATTATGATGATACCATGCCAACTTTTAATAGACGATTATGATACCATTGTCCGTTTTGTACATACACATGCTATGTGGGTGAAATTATGATACCATGCCAACTTTCAACTTTTTCAGAGTTCATTTGAAATGCTTTAATGTCTTATGGTTTGGCCCTCGTAATACCATTAATCCCGGTTCGCTCCTTATCAACTATGTTCTCACCAAGAACACTCAAGAGGGCAGCCACGTGGGCCATTGGTACCGGTTCGTCTGGACCTTTTGGTCCCGATTCCATGCACGAACCGGGACCAATGCGCCTCGCCCCTGGCCCATGACCATTAGTCCCGGTTTGTGCCACAAACTGGGACTAAAGGGTTGGTCCTCGTTGCGGTCAGAGTTTAGTCCCACCTCGCCAAGCGACGGGCGCTCACACCGGTTTATAAGCACGTCCCTTTGTGCCTTGTTGAGCTCCTCTCAAAGTGAAAATAGATGCACTTATACATGGAATTTGACCTAAATTCATAGTGAATTTCTCTGAAATTCATAGAAATTTATTATGAATTTAGGTTGAATTCTCTCTATAGGCAGATCTATGCTCATTTTTTTAGTAAAGTTAACCACAAACTTGTGATTCACACAAATTTGAAAGAATTCAAATTTTAACTATTCAAATTTGAAAACTAATGGCACTAATAGAAAGTTTATAATTTTTCTAGAACTAATGGCACTAAAAGAAAGTTTATAATTTTGCTGACCTAAAAGCAAAAAGAATTAAAAATTAAAGCAAAAAACAAAAGAAAATAAATAATGCAAAAAAAACAAAAAAAGGGAAAAAAAACTTTGAATTTTAAACACAGTAATATTAAACATAGTAATTTTAACTATTCAAATTTGAAAACTAATGCCACTAACAGAAAGTTTATAATTTTTGTGACCTAAAAGAAAAATAATTTAAAATAAACTTTAATAAAATCAATAAAAATAGCAACAATAAGTATTTTGTTGTAAGTAGAAACAAAATAAAATAAATAAAGCAACAAAGAAAACAAAAAAACAAAAAAAAAGTCCACCTACTGGGCCCCCACGGCCTGAATACGACTAGAAACCCTACCATGGGCCAGGATTCAGGCCCGCAGCAGGCCCAGTAGGCCCACAGGCACACAGCATACGGTTAGGCCCGAAAGCCTACAATTGAGAGGAGCTCGAGAGGGTGGGCACAGCAGCGCTTATAAACCACTCTCGAGCTCTCTTAGCTAGCGAGGTGGTACTAAACTTTTGATGCGGGGCAACACAAGGCCTTTGGTCCCGGTTGGTGCCACCAACCGGGACTAAAGGGGTGCATTAGTACCGGTTCGTGGCACCAACCGGGACCAATGCCCCCCTTTAGTCCCAGTTGGTGCCACCAACCGGGACCAAAGGCCTCTGCTTCCCGCCCTTTGGGCTGCTGAAAAGAGACCTTTGGTCTCAGTTGGTGGCACGAACCGGGACCAAAGGGGGGCATTCGTCCCGGTTTGTGCCACGAACCGGGACCAGTGCGCTGTGTATATAAGCAGGACTTAGCAGTTTCTCCAAAATCCATCACTTTCTTCTCCGCCCGACGCCCCCTGCTCCTTGTCGCCGTCGCCGCTGAGCCTGCCCCGGCGCCGTCAGGCTGGTCCGTGTCACCGTCGCCGCCGCCGTCGACGCCGTCAGGCTGCTCAACTTCGCTGCCGCCGACACCCTCGACGCCATCTGCCTCGACGCCGGCACCGCTCCCCGCGCCCCTGCGCCGCCGCCGCCGCCGACGCCGTCAGGCCGCTCAACTTCGCCGCCGCCGACGCCCTCGACGCCATCTGCCCCGACGCCGGCGCCGCTCCCCGCGCCCCTGCGCCTGCCCCGACGCTGCCCGTCGTGCCCCGCCACCCCTGTGAGCACCTACCTCGTGCCGCTGCCCTGCCTCGCTCCCGCACCCCTGCCCTGCCTCGCGCACCTGCGCCCCTGCCCTGCCCCGCCGCCGCCGCCATGCCCCTCTGCCCGGCCCCTAGCTTTCCTTATATATATATATATATATATATATATATATATATATATATATATATATATATATATATATATATATATATATATATATTTGTTTAGATGTTTTTAGATGCTGTTATATGCTAGTTTCAGATGTTTTGTAGTTGTTCATAAAAGAAATTTAGATGTAGGTATGTATGTGTGAGGGATCATATATGTATTTTTTTAGATGTTCTTATATGCTGTTTTCAGATGTTTTTTGTATGTATGTATGTATGAGGGATCATATATGTATTTTTTAAATGTATTTTTGTATGTATGTATGTATGAGGGATCATAGATGTATTTTTTCAGAATTTTCTATCGTGCATAGACAGAGAAGGAGAAAGAAAAATAAGAAGAGGAAGAAAGGACGAGAAGAGGAGAGGAAGAAGAGGAGAAATAAATAAGAAGAGGGAAAAAGAAGAAAAAGAAGAGGAGAAGAAGAAAGGAATAGAAGAGAGAAGAAAAAATAGAAAATATTCTATTTTTTCTTCTTCTCCTCTATTCCTTTCTTCTTCTCCTCTTTTTTTCTTCTTTTTTTTCTTCGACCTTCTCCTCTATTCCTTTCTTCTTCTCCTCTTTTTTTTCTTCGATCTTCTCCTCTATTACTTTCTTCTTCTCCTCTTTTTATTTCTTCTTCGTTTTCTTATGTTTTATCGGCTCTGTCGTCGTCGATATACCCCTCCCGATAACTTCAACACGAGGGGGGGTCAATATACCCCCTCCCCGATAATATTATTTTCCCATGTACGTATGTAGTTGTTGTCGATATAACCCCCTCCCTGATAACTTCAACACGTGGGGGGGTCGATATACCCCCTCCCCGATAACATTATTTTCCCGTGTATGTATGTCGTCGTTGTCGATATTACCCCCTCCCGGATAACTTCGACATGAGGGGCGGTTGATATATATACCCCCTCTCGACTTTGATAACTTATACCGCGGGAGCACCCCCCGACCCTCTCGCTCGACCAAAACTCTCGAGGACACCCAAACCCTAGAAAAAAGCGATGTCAGTCTCCTACCCCCTCCCGCCGCGCCCCTACCCGACAAACTCTCTCGAGGCCACCCCAAACCCTAGAGAAGCAGCATCGAGGCCACTAATTAATATGATTCCTTACTGTGATTCGCTAGCTAGTTCTACGTTTGCCACTAATATATCCATCTTTCATGTTTGAATAATAATTGCCATGTTGTAAATATTTGTAGAAACTATGGACACGCCCCGAGACGAAGCAACAGAAGCGGTGTTGGGGGACATAATCGCACAAGGAAGTGATGCCGTCTTCTCGTTTCTCAACGACACCGATGGTCTGGAAGGACATGGTGAAGAAGCAGGCTATGATTATGATGGCTCCTTTGACCCAATGTCGATGCAAGAAGGAGACCGTGAGGACGGCTCCGGTGACCCAATGACGGTGCAACAAGGAGACTGTGATGACGGCTCCAGTGACCGAACCGAGTCCGGCTAGGTATATATATTAGTTAAGCCTGTGCTGCCTAGCTAATTGATGCATTCATTGTTTTGGTATGTACACATATTAATTAACTCTCGTCTTTCTTCTTTTTTCTAGCCCTCCGGATCAAGCACAACTTCGGTAAAGAGACGAGGCCCGAAGAAAAAGTTGCGCTCGGATGAAAGGTTTGAGATCACAGCAATCGCGCGCGACGGCTAACCTTTTGAACCCATCTGGACAAAAGATGAATTTGCTGCTCAGTGCGGGGTTCTTGTTAGGGACAAGATCCCGATCAGCATCCACCAATGGTATAAGCCTAAGAACGAAGACCCTGAGGTGTCTTATGTCAATGATATGCAGAAAGATGATCTTTGGACTGAGCTGAAGTCAAATTTCACCCTACCGCCAGAGGACGATCCGGAGAAGCCTGTTAAAGAGCAATTAATCAAGTCTTTTGCTCTTAAGAAGATGGAAGACCTATTCAGGAGGTGGAAGAATGAGCTGAAAAGGTTTGTCGACAAAGAAGAGACACCATAATTCATCGGCAAATATGAGAAGATCAGAGATCACTGGCCCGCATTTGTGGCCCACAAGAAATCAGAAAAGAGTAAGAAGATGTCGGCGACAAACAAGCAAAATGCTGCGAAGAAGAAGCTTCACCATCGCACGGGGTCAGGTGGCTACCTCAAAGCCCGGCCAAAGTGGGCCAAGGCTAAGAATGATCTGCTTGATAAAGGGATTGAACCAGATACAATGAACTGGCCAGACCGATGCCGGACTTGGTTCTTCGGGGCTGGCGGAACCTTGGACCCTGTATCAGGGAAGTGCCTTTGGACGGACGAGCCAATGAAAATACTAGTCAAGAGGTTTCAACACTATATTGATGCAGCGCAGCAAGGGACGATCGTTCTAGACAGGGAGAATGACGAGTTCACAATGGCCCTCGGGAATCCTGAGCACCCTGGACGGACACCAGGCACGTCAAGCTCCGTTCCATGGAAGGCTGGTTTCCGGACGCAGGCGGTTACAAATGCCAGGAGAGGAGGAAAAAAGTGGAGCAGAGCCAAATTCAGACGCTGCACGAAAGGGTTCAAGCGCTAGAGGAACGAGCAGTAGCTCGCAGCAAGCGACCTGCCGAAACTACCCCTCGAAGCTACCCCACCATCTCAGCGGAGAAGCAGCATGGCTTCCAACGAGCTGCTTCAGCCGGAGCATGTCTTGACGGCTCCTGCTAGCTACCCCGTGGATGCTATCACGGAGTCTCAACATTGCCACCTTATGACGCAATGGCAGAACTTCAAAGTCAAGGCGGCTGCCGCCTCTGTTCGACCTCCTGAACCCGGCGCAACTTTTCCCTCTCGTCCGATTCCATAAGAATATGCTAGGGTGACGGTAGACGAAATAACGTAGGGATTTGAGGATCTCCAGCTTGACCACCCTACCGGTGAAGGGGAGACTAGGCTGGGTTCTGCTTTGAAGACTCCATGCCTATGGCGGAAGGAGCTCATCAACCTTCCGAACTGGACGCCTCCGCCTCCTCCTCCTCCTCCTCCTCCGGCGAGTCTGGGCACTCCGCCTCCTCCACCGCCTCCTCCTCCGGTGAGTGACGATCAAGGCACTCGGCCTCCTTCTCCGGCGCGTGGCGGCACTTCGCCTCCTTCTCCGCCTGCGCTAGCGCGCCCGAGCAGCCAGCCTCCTCCTTCTCTGCCTCGTCAGCAAGGGCAGAAGAGACCCGCTGCCGCTCCGGCTGCTCCGGCGCATCGTAGTCCTTCTCCTCCGCCTCGTAAGCAAGGAAAGAAGACATCCGCAGCCGCTCCGTCTGCTCTGCCGGCGTCTAGCAGTACAGCCAGAGGCGGGAGGCAATACAGATTCGGTCCTTCTCTGAAGACTCCAGAGAAGTTACCATACGAGATGACCCCGGAGGAGAGCGCGAAGATCGCACGAGACGAAGTGACGAACTTCTTTCAAGGGGTGAAAGCAAAGAAACATCCACCTCCGGAGGAGAAGGTAGATCCGGTGAAAGTGAAGCGCACTATCGCTGCCCTGACAAAACCACCAAAGTCTCCGCCAAAAGGAAACTATGAGCGCATTATTGGAAAGACATTTGTCGAAGCGGAGCGGTCGGGAAGTACTATCAGTGATCAAAGGATAAAAGAACGATGAGCTGGGAAAAAAATTGTCCAACTCGGCGAACAAGCGAACCAATCGTGCCCCCCGCTCAAGGTGTCTAGCGACATCGTCGCTAATGTTCCGAGGATGGTGCCCGGTTATAGCAATCTTGGAGATTACCTGTCCGATGATGTACATTATGACATCTTGGAGGTGGTACACAGATACGAGTACGGCAAGCCTCTCGTCAAAGATGAAAGATCTCTAACGACGATGATGCGAAGATTACATGATTGGTACATGAAAACCTGTAGAGAGTCTGGGGGGGAAGGATACTTTGACGCTAAGAGTTAGAGAGGAGCATGACCTTGTTCGAATTGAACTGTTGAATGTGCCATTTGAGGAGTTCTTCCAGTTTTTCAATCAAAGGGCCCTCGATAAAGCAACGATCACTTGCTACTGTCTGTAAGTACTACTACTTCTGTCATTAAGTCTCTATATATAGGTCAGCTCTTTCATTGCATGTATTTATAATTATCCTCACTATATTATGTAGATTGAAGATCGCCGAATTGAAGAAAAGACAAGTCAGTGATATTGGGTTCATTAACACAAATCTCATAGATGCAACTGAGGTTGAATATCATGCCGAAGATACCGAGGCCAACTTGCTACGATCGTTGGTAATAAATGAAAACAAAGATATAATACTCTTTCCTTACAACTTCAAGTGAGTGTTACTGTCTTGTGCATATTCGGTTTTCCTTATATATTAGTCCAGGTTATAGTAATGTAATTGATGAGTTATGCATGCGTGCGCAGTTTCCACTATATTTTCCTAGAGATTAAGCTTGAGCAGGGACTAGTAACCGTCTTAGACTCGAGACGAAAAGATCCCCAGGAGTATGCGGACATGACTCAAATACTCGAGAAGTAAGTTAAATTGCATTATCCACCATATCAGCAACTTTGTTCATTTCCTGATATCAAGTAATTGTTTTCTTTGTCTGGCAGGATTTGGAGAAAATTCACCAAAAAAGCTTCGGGACTGCCGAAGAAGCTGCAATTTAGACACCCGAAAGTAAGTACTATAGTAGCATGTTCCACGCGTCTCCTAGTGATTCAAACGCTAGTTTCATCAATACCATTTGGCATGCTTGCTTATCAGTTTGATTGACCTCTATTTCTTATAAAGTGGTTGTGGCAGGATCAAGGGAATGATTTCTGTGGATACTACATTTGCGAGTCCATCCGCCACACGACCTGTGAACGGGGGTACTCTGACGAACAATATGAAGTGCGTAAGCAATAATATTCACAATTTTATTTTATTACCATCATTTGTGTTGAGTTTCATTTATATATATATATATATATATATATATATATATATATATATATATATATATATATATATATATATATATATATATATATATATATACGTATTGACCCCCTTCTTCAAATTAGATCTTTCGGATGCGGGATGAACTCCTAGCACCAGATCGTATGTGAGCAATTCAAGAGGAATTGGTGGCATTCTTCCTTGACCATGTGATCGCTGAAAACGGAGAATACTATGTGGATCCTGTGTTCATATATAATTAAGAGATTATATTGTAAGAGATAATTATTGTATATATGTAGCCGGTAGTGTCGGATAGATATACGAGAACTTTTTGTTCGACCAATCTCTCGAAGAAGGAGAGGTGGTCGATATCACTTCTCTTTGTATGCATATGTTCATGACGATCTTCTGTTTCCTTCGTTTATTTACTAGTTTGCTAGCGTGTCTAGTTCTCTCTATACGTATATAGTACGTAGCGTCGACCAAGCACGGACATAAGAGAGGACACCTCTCTATTAATTAGCTAGCTAACATAATATATGAAACACCTAAATTAACCCCCCAAAACCCCCACCCCCCTTTCAAAAAAAACCAAAACTCCAGCCCCTGAAATGCTGACGCGTGGACGCCTATTGGTCCCGGTTGGTGCCACCAACCGGGACCAAAGGTCCTCCTGCCTGGGCTCGCCGCACCGGCCACATGGAGGCCCATCTGTCCCGGTTCGTGTAAGAACCGGGACTAAAGGGTCAGGGCATTAGTAACGACCCTTTAGTCCCGGTTCAACAACCGGGACAAAAGACCCGTATGCACCGGGACAAATGGCCCCTTTTCTACTAGTGGGCTCAAAGGTTTTGATACTTGAGTGACCAAGAATTTACGGCATTTGAACTGAGGAACCAAAATTTATACATTTTTAATACAATACAGACGCAGACGATCATACATACGCACATACACTCATCCCTATGAACACACACACACGCACCCTGCCCCTATGAGCACCTTCGAGAGACTGAGCCGGCATATCATCTTAAGATTGACGAAGTCGCCACAGACACCTTCGTAGTCGATGGGAATGTCTCCTCCCACTGAACGCACATCGCCAGAAGGCCTGAAATAAATCCAGAAAAATATGAGCATCAATGTCAAGGCTAGCTAGGACTTGAATGCTGATGGGCTGAAGATACCACTGTCCTCCTAACCTTCCAACAACAGATTAGTTTGCACCAAACTTTTACTTTGATAAATAGCAAGTCGGCCTCTTTTATTACTTTAGGATACTTTAGTATTTCTTTTTCTCTGGAGTGACCAAGAATTTATGTTATTTGAACTGAGGAACCAAACTTAGACTTTGTTAAATAGCAAGTCGGCCTCTTTTAGAATATTTTAGAATACTTTAGTTAACTGATAGTCCTGTCAAGCCGAGCCTTAATATATTGCAGTAGTAACGATCTTGCCTGTTGCACTTTTGATGTGAGAGTTGTCGATTTGACCCCTTCATGCCAGGTTAGCATTTATCGATTGAACCAAATCACACATGTTTAATACAAAAACACGCTAATCAGCTAGGAATATCACCTTTTGGCAACAAGGCAAGTAGGATACACTTCTTTCCGCTTCCACTCCCCATGCTCATCCTCTCTTAATCCAAAGCATAAAACGCCCATATTCCCATGAGAAAAGCACTTTTACATTTATAGTACTACTGCCTGCAAGTGCAAGCACTGGTAAGTAAGCTTTGAGCAGCCAAGTGCAGCTTTCGTGCCGCAGGCTCGTGAGCTTTGTGGCTCCAGCGAGGGGGGCGATATGACAATCGTTGAGAATATGTTAGCGATGCCAGGGAATTGGGGCCTTGTCTTGAGGTATTCGGTGCGTGAAGACTGGAGCACAAAGATGGGCGATATTTGGGCCATGGATCCATCCTGCTCGGCCCCTCCTTTCAGCTACAGACAAATGCAAGAAAACAACAAAAGGGATGTTCCCGAGCTGCCTCAAGATCTAGTTTTATGCATCGACGCCTCCACTTTTTTCCCTGGAGCGGACCCTTGCGCGGTTATCAAGGTGTTGATCATTGGGGTTCTTTTTCGTTTGCCCCTTTATCTTCCTTTTCCAAGTTTTCGTACTCATGTTGGCGCTGCGTCCCCGAGTTGGAAGTTGGAGCCGCGCTGATGATTCTGTTACTAGTTTTTAACGATGAGAAGTAGTAGTAACTTTTGCGTAAAATCATGGAACTGATGTAGGTACAGTTATGTGGAAAATATACTTGAAATGATGCTGGTGTTCGGTGTGTTCCCTTTCTAAAACGTGGCAAAGAAATGTATTTTGTAGGTTCTAGAAACATCAGATAAAAATTCAAGCACATGCGTATTGAATTCAGTTTTACCCATGTCAAATTTCGTACTAGAATAATAGCACTCCATAACTATTTGCGACCTGCAAAAAATAAGAACATAAGGTTGTTATCCAGGTCACAAATGATCATATGCGTAGGTTTTCTCCGTGGTTTGGTTCGTGTAGGATCTCAACTGTTGTGCCACCGGCGTTGCTCGACGGCGACGTCACGCCGACGTCCGGCCCACTAGCTTGTGACGCGGGTCCGCCCCGGCGCACGCGTACCCTGGACACGGGCCCGCCCAGATTCGAGTTGCCCTCGAGCCGCGGTCGCCGGACGGACGGGGACCCAAAAGCGCGCGCGCGCGTATTTGGCCATCCATTGCCTCCCGCTCCCGCGCTCTAGCTCGCCTCGCCTTCGCTTGATGCAACGACCACGAGATCGAATAGCGATCCATTCGTACGTGACAGAAAACAACAGAGGCGTGCGCGTACGTACGCGCGCCTTCCCCGTGCCATGCCGCCCACTACCCCCTGCCAGGCATCTTCTGACCGCTCCGTGGCCCCGAACGAAAGGCGTTCGACCGTAGCCAACCTTTTTGCACCGGGTGGAGGAGTAAAAGAGATAGATGGCAAAGGACTGTACATTTGCTACGCCTGTCAGGGTCTTTCTTTTCATCCAGACGTTGCCTGTCCGTCTCAGTTGATCGGTTCTACTCTACTGATCGACCCCGCCATACTTTCTCGTTAGCCATCATGGCTCTGCAGCACTCACTGATGCGCCACAGGCAGCTGCTGAAACGATGCGCCCAGTTGACCATGTCTTGACGTTGAGATGAGCAATGCATGTTGTGAAATGAAATAAAAAGAGTGGAAAGCATCAGAAAATAAGCAAGGTCAATCCCGAACCGGAGTGGATCCAACGAACTCTTCCAACAACAGACACCCGTCTTACAGTACATCATATACAAACTAGCTGGCTAAGCTAGGACTAAGCAGCAGCATCTCAGTGAGCTAATGCTGAGCCAAAAGCAAGCGGCTACAAAAGCCACCAAAACTGACGAAGCAGTACCAAATCTCCTCTTGGATGCATGACATAAAGATTAACTTAAAACAAACGGAAGGCGGAGAGGCCAACCTCCTGCGGCGAGAGCTTACAAAAACAGCCGCGAGAACACGTCGTCGTCATGGAAGACAAAAAGAGAAGATATATAAGCTCCAAAATTCCAGTTCCTGCTACTCCGTGGAATGGGACAGCGTTAGTTAAGAGTAGGACGCAACTAACGCGAGGCCACCTGCCATACCTCACTAGCTGTAGAAAACGCTGCGCTAAAGGCTGGGAATTAGGGGCAGAATCCCAGCGGGATCAATGGCTCCTCGGTGCTACATGACAAGGAGGATTACTGCTACCTACGTGAACTAGAAGCGTACGTACATACTACTAATATAGTTGCAGATTGCATTGCGGAAAGAGACGTGGAGTTTTTAAACAAGGTGTTAGTTAGGAGCTTTCGGAGAATCATCACTTGCTCAAGAAATCTAGCCAGCGTCGTGTTCCGGACCTTGTTGTTGCGACTCTCAAGAGCCCTATCTTTGAGCTAGTTGTATATCCTGGTCGACAGGTACAATCCAAACCGGTCTTCTTCTCTCATGTCATCATTCGTGTTCGGCGATTCTATAAGCCAGTTCGGCAGTTTAGGGGCTTAGTTTAGTCTATCCGCCGCGCTGCGATAGCTTCCGATGCAAGTATCTGCACCGGTGCAACGCGGATCGTCGTCAGCTGGCTCTGCATGTACAGATATTTGATATTTCATGGCTGGCCACACCGTCTAGCTAGCCTAGATGAAGCTGTTGCAGACTGTATTTTGTCAACGTGAGGACAGGTCAAACAGGCGTATCAACTAAAGCCTGCTTGTCAGTTCAAATGATGATTTAATTGTTCCGGAAGACACAATTGGCGCAGGTGGCTCTGCCCCAGGAAGGGACATCCACCTAGTACCAATTAAGCGGCTGACTTCTGTTGTTTGCTTCATATAAAGGTGACATTGGTTTGCCTGGATGTGCTAATTAACCAATAACCAATGGATCTGCTGCACCGAATACAGCCTTGTCGTTCGTGCTCGGCATGAGATGAGGTGTTCGACTAGAAATATTTGTCTGGCTTTAAACATATTATATTATCATATTCAAATTTCTGATGTTTTTGCAGCACCAGTACCTGCTTTCTAGTTTCTAGGCAGCGGAATTTCGATCAGCTTGGCGACAATGGACGCGATGACTATACCAGCTCAACGTCTTTCCTCGTCATAGGGCCATTGATCTCCTGGCCACTTTGTGGCCTTTTTCCTCTTTCTATTAGGGCATGTTTGTGTTATTACCCTAGCAATTTTAATTTATTTTTCTTTTTCTGCACTTAAACTTGCTGTATGGACAAGGTCGTTGATTTATCTATAAAACGGGACAAAAGCCTGCTTTGAGAGATATTATCACAATAGTTGAAGTAACAATTGTTACATCGCAACTCTATCGGATGGAAGGTCAACCATTTTTTCACTGGAAAAAATTATTTTTTCAAGAGAAAATGTGAACCTTTTTTTTTACGATAGTCGCATTAAGAGCAAGTACAATAGAGCTGAGTCAGCGGGCTATAAGGATTAAACTAGTATATTTCTGCTTAGTTCGAGGAAAGAGAAGAGGAGAAAGAAGGTAAGCGGGCTCTTCGTGGAGAGCCAGCTGTAGCACGTGCTCCTAGGCACTTTGTGAGAATGAAAGGTGGGCCACATAATAAAAAAGTAGTACACTATTTTGATCTACTATTGTACATGTTGGCTATAAGATGGGCTATAGATGACATGGCACTGGCTTATAGCCAGCAGCTGGCTATACTATTAACCATGCTCTAACATCACTTCAGCCTCGGAGGGCGATAAGCTGATGGCCAAGAAAGGTTGGACGCATTTTGCCCTCGGTCGTTTCATCTTGGACCACGGGATTCTCAGTTGCTTATGGCATGGGGAAATGTGGTGGGGCACTCCTATGTCTCGCTTATAGCGACGAAGGGAACCCTCGCGTCAAGGGCAACGTGAGATGGGCCGGCCCAGATACGCTGGAGGGGGAATGTATCTAGTACACCCACAATTATGATGCTACTGGTGCACCGGATGTTGTAGAACATTTTAAAAAATCAAAAAAATATATCTAACACATTGACACAACATCAATGTATGTTGTCATGAAATTTCTTGTCAAAATTTGAAATAGTTCTTGAGCTACAAAAATGACAAATTTGACATCAATGTGATAATGGGCCAAATCTAAAGCCCAACTTACGTTATGTACTATTCAGTAGTATTGAATTTTTCATATTCGTCTTCTCAGCTATGTTTTGAATTTTGACTTGAAATTTTATGACAACCTACATTTACGTTGTGTGAATGTGCTACTTTTTTTCTAGAATTTTTGAACATTTAAAAATGTGAAATGTGAGTTCGGTGCACTGGTAGCACTACAAGCACCGGTGCACCAGATATTCTCCCGCGCTAGAGGCCGCAACCTCGGTTTTTTGGTATACTTTTTGCTTTAAAAAAATTATAGTACTCCCAAATATTTTAAACAAAACATATTACAAAAAATACTTTACATAAAATATTTGGAGATAAATGTTAATCAATCATTTAAAAAATGTTAAATGTGTGTCGAGAAAATGTTTCTCGTGTATATGAAAGAATATACAATGTATGTGAAATAAATTGATCATGTAGTTAAAAAACCAAGCATTTAAAAAAGTTAAACAATTATTTAAAATATATTAATCAAGCATTTGAAAAATCTTAAATGTGTATAAAAAACTGTTAAACTTGCATTTGTAAAAAATGTTAATCAAGCCTTTGAAAAATGTCAAATGTATATAGAAAAAATATTGACCATGTATTGAAAAATGTTAATCTTGTATTTGGAAAAACAATTAATCAAGCATTTGAAAAATGATCAAATGTGTATAGAAATAATGTTGACTATGTCTTAAAAAATGTTAATCCTGTATTTAAAAAATCAATCAATTTTGGGAAAATGTTATAAATGTGTATAAAAAATGTTGAACGTGTATTGCAAAATGTTTAACTTGTATTTTAACAATGTTCAACATGTATTAGAAAAATGAATTACATATATACCAAAATGTATGATGTGTATGGAAAAAAGTAGACATAAAGACCATTTAAGTTCTCAATCAATTTTACTCATCTAAAAAAATTGTAACCGTTTATATAAAAAAATATTTCGGATGTATACGTAAAATGTTGAATGTGTAATGGAAAAAGTTAACATGTGTTGAACCAAAAACAAACTGACAAAAAAACAACAAAACCCAAATAAAAATGAAGAAAACCAAATGAATTAGAGAAATAAGAAGAAAGAAGAACAAAACAAAGAAAATGAAAATCCAAAGAAACCAATTCAGAGAAAACTAGGAAAGAAACAAAGAAAACTGATAAAACCCAAGAGAGAAATAAAAATGAAAAAAGAAATAAAAAAGAAAAAAACCCTGTAAAAACCAAGAAAGAAACAAATAAAATGAAAAACAGTACAAACCGATGGAAAGCAAAGAAAAAAGAATGATAAAAACATATAAAAAAACCCAAGCGGGAACCAGCAAACTCAATGAAGGAAAAAAAAGTTGGAAACAGGTTGGCCCTTTAGCTACAGTACAGGGTTAAAACCTACGGCGAGACCTATAGCCTTGCTATAAGTGAGATATAACATATGTGGCTGGATGGGGATATGTCTCGCTTCATGGGCGACGAATGATGCCCTCCTCCATGGAAGCCCTAAATGGCCCAGCTCAACTCAGCATTCATATGTTTTTGTTCGTTTATAGCTGATTGATATGAGCAACCAATAAGTGGTGCCATGCTCTGTGCGAGCATAACATCTAGGGCAGCCGCCGCCGCGACCGCCAAGAATTTTTTGGTCCCCTCGCCTCTGGCTGCCATCCTGGCGCTGAGAGGGGGGGGGGGGGGCTCGCATCTTCAAGAGTTCAAAGTTTTTCTTCATTGGTCATTGTCTAGTGATCGTTTTGTGTGAGAATAAATTTATTCTCGTTCTTTTGGCGGTGTCATGAGATTAGAGAGTTTCCTGTCCTTGCAGATCTGATTATTCGGATTTAATGAGTTTATGTTGGTGTGCCAAACTTTTTTGTTGGTTTGTTTCTTTGTGGAGTTGAAACCTTTAATCGACATCATGGTGAAGATATTGTCGTCTGATGGCCTGCACTGCTAGGGGATCATTTCCGGCCCAAGTAAGTTCATCAATCAAGGCTTCCAATATTTTTTGATGGGCGACTCGAGGTGCTTTCAAAGACCGTGCGGGTAAAAGTGTGACAACATCATTGCTCCAGTCTAATTACCGTTTTTCTACCGAAGTCTTTGGAGTATTTCTTCGAGTAGAGATTGATACCGCGAAAAAGGTGTTTTCAAGAGATTTTATTGTAATTCTTAGTCATAGAAGTTACTTCGTATTTTCTTGGATCTTAAGTCCGAATCAGTGTACCTGTTCTTGTTATGAGTATGAATAAAGTTACTAATGTTTCTAATTTTTTTGCTTCTGGTCGTTTATATATTATTGTTATTATTATTATTATTATTATTATTATTATTATTATTATTATTACTATTATTATTATTATTATTATTATTATTATCTAGTTTATATTTTCAAAATATTGTAAATGTATATACTCCAAAAGCATAATGTATTCTTTAACTGCTCATCAAGATTTGAAAAATGTTAACAGAGTGTAAATTTTTTGTCATTGTAACTTTAAAAAAATATACGATTATAGTAGGTTGTGACATTTAAAAAAATAACGTTTAAACAATGTCTTGCATCATTCAAAAATCTTAATACAATGTAAAACATTATGTTTTTAAAATGTTTATACATTGTATTAAATTATGTTCGCATAGTTCAAAAAATGTTTTGCACTATTCAAAAATATATTTCAACGTGTATTTGAAAAATGTTTAAGACGTATTCAAACAAAAGTTCAAAAACATCTATTTAAAATGTTAAACTTCTATAATTATATTATGTGTATACGAAAAGTGTATAATGTGTATGAAACAAATAGGCATGAAAACATTTATTTGAGAAAATGTTAATTATATATTAGAGAAATGATAAAGGTGTCCATCGCTACTATAAATAACATCACAAGTTTCACCAATATAGTCAAATAGCACAAAACCTACCTAAACAATCCTTTCGATTCAACAAAAACCATAAGAAAAATGTACATGTACATAAGACTATGCTCCAAGATTTTTTTACTGCATTTCAAACATTGTTAAATACCATAAAAACATTTTTTTAATACAAGAAAAAAATTAATGTATAAGATAGATATGTGTTTAATACATGGTGAACATCTTTTAATACACGATGAATATCTTGTAGATACATGATGAACATTTTAAATGCCTCATAAATATTTTAATACATGAAACTTTTTAGTACTCGGCAATTTTTTAATACATAATGACCATTTTTAAGTATAGGATAAACATTTTTAATAAACAGTATTAATACAAGATGTACATCTTTTTACAGTGAACATTTGCAATTACAACATGAATATATGTTTTAGACATGATGAAGACTTTTAATAAATCATTATCATTTTGATACATGGTGAAAAGGTTTTTAATACATGATGGATATTTCAATTAAAATGCAAACATTTTCAATACATTACAAACCTTTTTATATATACATGATATAAATAAATAAATACACAAACATGTTAAAGAAACCATAAATATTTTAATAAATGACGAACATATTTTCATATAAATGTACATTTGAAAATACACATGGAAAAATACACCATCAATAATTTTTCATACATGCCAAACCAACTTCTAAAACATAATGAACAATTTTAGTAGTGAATGAAGAAAAAGATCATAAGAAAAGAAAAAGACCTAATAAAAAAGAGAATTAAAAAAAGGAATAATAAACATACAAATATGTAAATTAATAATAATATTTATTATTGCCTCTAGGGCATATTTCTTTCAATCAAGTCAACAGTGCTGATAATAATAGCACTTATGCCACAAGGCCTTATTTACATGTATATGGTATAGAGCCACAAAATGGGTGTCATTACAACATGCTCATAAAAAGTAACACGCTAGATTTGAGGCAGAGTACAGTTCAGAATCTATAATACCTAAATAGTTCATCGCCACTATCCTATTTTACTTAACATGCAAGCTATCCACATCATCAAGTAGGCCCCTGGGTAAAAATGCTTTCCACGTGGCATCACCATTCCACATGGCATCGCTATTTAGTACAGGGCGTTCAACTTTCTTTTTCGTCCCCCTATTCAATTTCCTTCGTTATAACAAATGGACGCAAGTGCCAGCCCATAACCTTCCTACTTATGTGGTTGCCCCATGTAATCAAATTTTCCCACGTTCCTATTCATCTTCTTCTCCTCTAAGAACTATCCATCTTCCCCATTGATGGTCGCCTTTGTTCGCCTCCTCCACCAGACCACCACAGATGCTGAAACTTAAATGTGAAGTTAATAATGAGAAAGAAACTGATGGTGTAACTTATGAGTCTTCTACACTTTTTATACTACAAATCTCCCCTTTGGATCTCCATGTCAGACTACCCGCTTGCAGCCCCACATGTCTTCTCCCCTCCTGTGATACGGATCTGGTGTCTAGGATGCCCAAGCTACTCTTAGTAACCTGAATCAGAGGAACAATTGTGATAGATTTGTCTCAGCAAGAAGGGGATCGGGAGGCGATAGTCTGGAGGTGGGAGGAGAGGTACATCGCCCAGCGGCGCCGATTCAGTCAGTGATCCAACGATGCCTAACCCTAGCGCCACGCTGCCCTTTTATACCTACTTGGTCCATTCCGGGCCTTGCACCAGTGGGTTGGGCTTTGCTTTCCTCTTGGGTCATTCCAGCTGGGTTGGGCTTCTCTGGACGGAACCTGCCGTTCCCGTGGCATTCCCCTCTCCTTGAGACTTGGCTTGACCCCAAGCCAAAGCTCGGGGAAAACAAGACTTCAGAGGTATCTCATCTTCCCAAGTGGCCAACGAGTCGGGAAAGTCGGACCAGTGCACGAAGACTTGTTTCACTTGCGGAGCTCCTCGCATCACTGAGCGGTGCTGCAGAATCTTCTCGGGCACTTGCAGAGGAAGAAGATCGTCGTCCAGCGTCGGCAGCTCCGGCATGACTTGTGTTGATGGAGGAACGCCCAGCCGGAGTTGCGAGACACGGATGACAGGGTGGATGCGCACCGTTTCGGGAAGCGCCAGCTTGTATGCCACCTCTCCAACTCGCTCCAGCACCTGAAAGGGGACAAAATGGAGAAATGGCAATTTCTGGTTAGCTCGCGTAGCCACTGACGACTGTGCGTATGGCTGAAGCCTGAGGTACACCCAGTCCCCACAGCAAACACTCGATCAGAGCGCTTGCGATCAGCTTTGCTCTTCATCACTTGCTGTGCTCGGTGTAAGTGTTGTTTGATAAGTGCCATAACTGTTGCTATCTCTTTAGTCCAAGTAGCCAAATCAGTCACAGCTTCATCTGCAGTGTTGGTGATCCCAAAGAAATGAGGCTTGTGCCCATACAGAACTTCAAACGGGGACGATCGAAGAGCTAAGTGATACGACGTGTTGTACCAGAACTCGGCCAATGCCAACCAGTCCGCCCACTTGCTTGGGCAGTTATGCACGAAGCAACGGAGATACAATTCCATGCATTGGTTGACCCTCTCTGTAGTGCCATCTGTTTGAGGATGTCGGGCAGACGAGATGTTCAGCGTAGTATGCGTCAGCCTGCACAGTTCCTGCCACACCTGACTGGTGAAAATGCGGTAGCGGTCCTACACCGTCTTATCTGAAGGCCCATGAAGCTTGAACACATTCTCCAGGTAAGCTTTCGCCACTTGTAGACCAGAATAAGGATGTCACAAAGGAATAAAGTGTGCGTACCGCGTTAGCTTATCCACCACCATCAGGATAGAGTTGAACCCTCGAGAAGACAGAAGACCTTCCACGAAGTCCAACGTGACCATCTCCCAGGCCTGTTCTGGAACCGGCAAGGGCTGGAGAAGCCCCGGATACTGCACATGCTTGAGCTTGGCCTGTTTGCACACAACGCATTTCGGCACAAAGGCCTTGACAGTCTGTTTCTACTTTGGCCAAGAAAAATGCCGCACAATTCGATTGTATGTAGCGTGCACCCCTGAGTGTCCCCCCAAGGCTCCCGCGTGCAATTCATGCAACACCATCTTCTGGGCTTCTGAGTTAGAGCCGAGCCAGACACGACCCTTGTATCGAATCAATCCATCAACAACCGAAAAGGGACCATCCAATGGTGGTCCCGTGGCTGCAACCGCTAGCTTGTCCGAGCAAGATGGGTCCTTCTGATATCCTTTCTTCACCTCTTCCAACCAAGTGGGCACACAAACTGACAGAGCGCACACATTGCTCACGGGCAAACGAGAAAGTGCATCAGCCGCTACATTCGTAGCTCCACGACGATACTTAATCTTGTACTGAAGCCCTAGCAGCTTGGTGATAGCCTTATGTTGCCAGGGGGTAGTAAGTTTCTGCTCATTGAGACACGACAAACTTCTGTGATCAGTCCTAATGGTGAATTCTGACAATAGAAGATAAGAACACCATCGGTCAACTGCCATAAGAATCGCAAGGCACTCCTTCTCATATGTCGAGAGCCCCCTATGCTTAGGCCCCAAAGACTGACAAAGGAAGGCAATGGGGTGTTGCTGCTGCATGAGTACCGCGCCAACGCCCACATCGGACGCATCCGTCTCGATGACGAACTGTTTGGAAAAGTCCGACAAAGCCAAAAGCGGTGCTGTAGTGAGAGCTGTTTTCAACAGCCGAAAAGCCTGCTCCCGAGTAGGTGTCCACAAGAACGAAACGCCTTTCTTGAGAAGATCTGTAAGCGGCCTGCTGATGACCCTGAAGTGTTTAACAAATTTACGATAGTAGCCAGCCAGTCCCAAAAACTGTCGCACTTCCTTGGCAGACTCTGGCTGCTTCCACGCTAGGACCTTATCAGTGTTCTTGGGGTCAGTACTCACACCTTCCATGCTGATGACATGACCCAGGTAACGAAGCTGCAACTGCGCAAACGTGCACTTGGACCTCTTCACTTTCAAGGAGTACTGTTGCAATCTCTGGAATACCTTCCGCAACAACAGAATGTGCTCTGCCAGGGTTTTGCTGAACACCAAAATGTCATCAATAAAAACCAGGACCCCTTTCCATAGCAACGGAGCCAGAACCACATGCATACCCCCCCTGGAATGTCGGAGGCCCTCCCGTAACTCCGTAGGGCATGACTTTGAATTCGAAATGACCGTGGTGGGTTTGGAAAGCTGTCTTGGCCTCATCTTCGGCAGCATCCGAATCTGATGGTTCCCAGAATGCAAGTCCAAACTGGTAAACTCGGTTGCTCCGTGCAGTTCATCCAACAACTCGTCAATGACTGGGATAGGGTACCAGTTCTTAATGGCGATGGCATTGAGAAAGCGATAGTCAACGCAGAAGCGCCACTCGCCATCTTTCTTCTGCACCAGCAAAACGAGCGACAAAAAAGGACTGCGACTGATCTGAATGATCCCCTGTCGCAACATCTCTGCTACCTGAGCCTCGATTTCATCTTTCTGAGCTGGGTTGTAATGATATGGACGATGTTTCATTGGTTGAGCCCCCGGAATCAACTCAATTGCATGATCAAACTCCCGTTGAGGTGGTAGACCTTTGGGTTCCTCAAACAAAATGGCGAATTCCTTAAGCAACTCCTCCACTTCAACTGGAATTGGCTCGGTTGCCACATCTGGCTTGGATGTTGCCAGGAGTATCACATTCGCCAACTCTGTGCGTGCCCGCATCAGCTGCAGCTCTGCCACTGAAGTAGCTTGACAATGCGACATCTCGGGTGTAGTACCTGTCAGCTGAATGTACTCCCCCTTATGCTGGAATGTCATTAGTTTCTTTCCCCAATTGACTATCATCAGACCCCGAGATTCGAGCCAATCCATGCCCAGCACAACATCATAACTGCCCAATGGGAACAACTTGAGAGTGAAACTGAATTGATGGCCTTGTATGACATACTCACAGCCTGGCACCTCTTGATCACATAATGTAACTGCCCCGTCAACAACTTTAACCTTCAAGGGTGTGCGCATCGCCTGCACCCCAGCCCATTCCTTAGCAATCTCTGTGTTGACAAAACTGTGAGAGCTTCCTAAGTCCACTAGCATTAGCAGCACCTTATTTGCAATTTTCCCAGACAGACGGAAAGCTTTGGGCGCTTCTGTACCCTGAACAGCTGCAGTCGACAAAAGGCAGAGATCATCCTCAGAGCTTTCAGCCGGAGCCATAGCAGTACCAGGCGACACCGGAGGCGAAATCATGCCCACCAATTCTTCCACGACATGCAATTGAATCGTGGAGGCACATACATGCCCCGGCCCCATCGCTCGCCACAAGTGAAACAGAGGCCCCGTGCTTTGCGAAAGGCCCGAAGAGCCTTGAGCTTGTCATCAGTTGATGTGCCAGCAGTGCCTGAGGATGACTTGGCGATGTTGAGGCCTCGTCGTGTCTCCAGGGGAGTGGAGACTGGCAACGACGCGTTTGGGCGTCCAGTCGAGGACGTCGAGGGCACAACCACCGACAACGCTGGGCGTGAAGGAAAACGCCCAGTTCTGCCACTGGATGATCCCGAGTGTTGTGCCACCGTAGCCTCTTGCTCCTGGTGCACCATTTCAACCACCTCTTCCTGCAATTCAGCCAAGCAAACAGCAGTATCGAGGTCTTTTGGGCGATGCAACATTACTGCCACTTTAATTTCATGAGCCAGCCCTTCAATGAATTGGGTAGTAAAGAATAAAGGATCCCAAGAACTATGATGCGCTATCAAGCAATGCATGGATACAGTGAACTGTTCCGCATACTCTAACACGGAACCCTCTTGCTTAAGCTTCGAAAAACGATGCAACAAATGCTGAAACTCCGACCTACCAAATTTTTCGAGAACAGCAGTGCAAAAAGTATCCCAACTAGTAACCTTAAGATGCATCTTAGACCACTCCAGCCACAGGGCGGAAACCCCAGTAAAATGCACAACTACTGTATCCACCCACACAGCCGGATCAACACCACACACGCGAAAGTAAGCCTCGCAACGAATACGCCATCCCGTAGGGTTGTCGCCATCAAAACCGGGACACTCCACATGCTTATGATAACCTCTATGACCACTACCACTGCTCAAATCAAACGACTGCGGTGGAGGTATGGGTATCGTGGGAAAAGGAGTGTGGACCGTACCGTTGGCCGGGACCGGAGCGGGGAGGAGAGCCCCCCCCCAACCAGTTCCCGTGGAATCGAAGCCTTGTGGTGGCCATCGGGCTCGTAGCTGTCGCTACTGCGGTGCACCCCGAGCTCTAACGCGTCCGCCACTGCCGAACTCGAGGGTTCAACCATCTTGTCGAGGGGTGGTGCGTGTCGCGCCATCTTCTCCAGTTCCGCGCGGATCTCACTGAGACCGACACGGAACTGCCCCATTGTCGTATCCACGCCAGGACGCCACGCCGCGAGGTCATGCACCACCGGCTCCATCTTGGCGACCGCTGGCTCCATCTTCGCGACCGCGTGGGCCATCCGATCCAATGTTTGTTGGATCGGGAGAAGGGCCTTGGCGATGCCGCTCCGCTCCGCTGCCGCTTCCTCCAGCTGCTTCTGGACATCCGTCCCCGCCATGATCTCCTTGAGACTGCGAGTTTTCGGCGCCAGATCGAGTCGCGGAAGAAAATTTGTGGTGGGATTGGAGGCTCTGATTACCAGATGATACAGATCTAGTGTCTAGGACGCCCAAGCTACTCTCAATAACCCGAATCAGAGGAACAATTGTGATAGATTTGTCTCAGCAAGAAAGGGATCGGGAGGCGAGAGTCTGGAGGTGGGAGGAGAGGTACATCGCCCAGCGACGCCGATTCAGTCAGTGATCCAACGCTGCCTAACCCTAGCGCCACGCTGCCCTTTTATACCTACTTGGTCCATTCCGGGCCTTGCACCAGTTGGTTGGGCCTTGCTTTCCTCTTGGGTCGTTCCAGCTGGGCTGGGCTTCTCTGGACGGAACCTACCGTTCCCGTGACATCCTCATTCACAACCGCATCAATGAAAGGTCAGTAAAAATCCCACCTCCTGCTGGTGTGGTGCCTGCATGGTTGAGGCAGCATCTGTGGTGCCCTGCTCTACTCCGGCTCCTCCTTTCCCTTCTTAGTCTTATTTTTTTTTTTTGAATTGAGGGGCACGCCCCGATTTCATTTCATTGAATGAAAAGAAACCGAATAAACAGAGTCATAAAAAAGTTTGTTTCTCAGCCCCAGATACCCTACCTTTGGCCTCCAGGGGGAGAGAAAAGACTAAAGAAGCGCTACGAGGAAAATGGTTACCACACAGGGCTCCATCCCCGACCCTCACCTATTCTAAACAGTGACAGAGTTTAGAACACCCATATTATCCAGACATAGACTACACGATATTCCAGTGAAGAGACTTCAAAAATAGAAAAACTCTCAACCCACTCCCAGACGTCTTGTCATTGGCGCCCATCCTCTGCTCTTGTTGAAGAAGCCATTTGCAACATCAACCAACAACGCCGCCACGTCGCGCAGCTTCTGTTGCCCTTCTTTTCTCTGTAAGCCAGCCCAGTACGACATCCAGTAAGCTATTTGAAAAAACAACACACTCGAATCATGCGGATAAATGTGATGAAAAGTGGCAGCGTTTCTGGCTTTCCATAAAGACCAGAATACTGCCGCTACACCCACTGCTACTGTTTGTCTCATCTTCTTAGGAAACATCTCTATCCAGCTGCTGAACTCTTCAATTTTGCAAGGAATATCATAAATACCAGTGACATTCCTAACAACCCCCCACACAAACTTGGCTACCACACAAGTACAAAAAAGATGCTCTACAGTTTCAGAATGATCACAGAAACTGCAACTTTTATCTTTACCTTTCCAGTTTCTTTTAGCTAAATTATCTCTAGTTAACACACTGTTCCTAAAGACCAACCAGATGAAAACTTTAACTTTTAGAGGAATCTTAACTTTCCATAGATTTCTATGAGGCCAAGCTACCTGATTAGTTTTAAGAGCTAAATACAAGGATCGAACAGAGAATTTTCCTGATCTAGTTAATAACCAACTACACTTGTCCTCCTGCTCATTCAAGGCTACACCACTACAGATGCTTTTCAGCTCATACCACATATCAGCAGTGTCCCCCCATAATATCCTTCTAAATCTTATCAAGTTCATGTTCTCGGATAAGGCTTTAGCAACAGTAAAATTAGCACTGAAAGTTAGGGCATACAATCTAGGGAATTGCACATTGAGAGGTTTGTCTCCCAGCCAAATATCGCTCCAGAACATAGTTCTCTCCCCATTACCCACTATTTTTCTACTATACTGTAGGAAAATAGGGTTGACTCTCATAATTCCTTGCCAAAAATGAGACTGACCAACCTTCTTTTTGCACCCCCTAAGAGTACATTTACTCAGGTATTTCTTCCTTACTAAATCTTGCCAAAGACCATTATTGTTTTCAAGTTTCCATATCCACTTACAAAGTAAGCAAATATTCATAGTATCCAAATCTAAAACACCTAGACCTCCCATCTCTTTAGGTCTACACACATCCTCCCACTTCACTAAATGATATTTCTTAACGTCTTCTTCCTCTTGCCATAGCATTCTTTTCATGTAGAAATTCATTTTCTTACTAGGTCCTTTAGGTAATTCAAAGAGAGAAATCATATAAAGGGGGATATTGCACAAACTCGAGGTAATTAATATTAATCTACCCCCATATGATCTATTTCTACCTTTCCAAACACTCAGTTTCTTCTCCATCTTCTCCTCAGGCCAATTCCAATCACTATTACATAGCCTCACAGCATTAATAGGTATTCCTAAATACTTAAAAGGTAGTTTACCAACAGCACAAGTGAAAATATTAGAATAACACTCTTGTTTCCTTTTAGCCTCACCAAAACAAAAAACCTCACTTTTATGGAAGTTAACTTTGAGACCTGAAAGTTGTTCAAATAAACAAAGAATCAATTTCAAGTTCCTAGCACTCTCCAGATTATCCTTAAACATAAAGATAGTATCGTCCGCATATTGTAACATACTGATCCCATTTGGTATTAAGTTTTGCACTAGGCCTTGTACCAGATCCAAGTCTTGAGCTTTTAAAATGAGCAAGTGAAGAATATCAATAGCAATATTAAACAAGATTGGGGACAAAGGATCTCCTTGCCTCAGCCCCTTTTTCGTTTCAAAAAAAGGACCAATCTGGTCATTCACCATAACAGCTACCTTACCCCTCTCTACTGTCTGTTTGACCCATTCTCTATATTTAGGAGGGAAGCCCTTCTTTACCATGACAAAATACAGAAAATCCCAATTAATTTTATCATAAGCTTTTTCAAAATCTACTTTAAAAAGCACCGCACTCTCTTTTTTCCTATGTACTTCATGCAATACTTCATGCAACACAATCACCCCATCCAAAATGTATCTACCTCTAATAAAGGCTGTCTGGACAGGAGCTACAACTTTATCTGCTACAACAATGGCTCTATTGTTGAGCACTTTTGTAAAAATCTTAAAAATCACATTTAGTAAGCAAATAGGTCTATACTGTTGCAAAGTCTGAGCATCAGCACATTTGGGAATAAGTGCAAGAACCCCATAGTTAAACCTAGCTAGATCAAGTTTCCCCTTGTAAAACTCGCAGAAAAGATCTAAAATATCTACTCCTATGATGTGCCAGTATTTCTGATAAAACTCTATAGGCAGACCATCAGGTCCAGGAGCTTTGTTGGTTTTCATCTCAAATACAGCTTTTTTAATCTCTTCTAAAGTAAACTCTCTATCCAATTTCTCTCTATCTATATCATCCAGTACAACTGGCATGTCAATTTCAAGGGATATATTAGACATCTTCTCTGCAGGTCCAAATAATCTCTTATAGAAAGCAGTCGCAAAAAGCAGTAAGTCTTTATCTCCTTGGATTACCTCATTACAATTATTATTAAGGGAAATAATCCTATTCTTTCTTTTTCTACTACTAGCTTTAGAAATAAAATAAGCAGTTAATGCATCACCCTATAACAAATCTTTTTCTTTAGATCTCTGTAACCATTGGATTTCCTCTTCCTTATGAATCTTAGAAAGTTCCTCCTCCATCTTCTTACGTAAGATGTATTTGTCTCTAGTTAAACCTATATTCTCACTCTCTCTATCAATCTCATCTATAGATTTCGTAAGAAAAACTTTCTGTTTTTTGTAAAGCCACACGTAATTAAGGTTCCACCCCTTAAGTGTTCTCCGAAGAACTCTAGCTCTCTTTTGCCATTGATCTTGCAAAGACTTGCCATAATAGGAATTACATAAAACCCCAATTACTACCGCATCTAGATCCTCTCTCAAAAACCAGCACAATTCAAATCTAAAAGGTTTGGTAATCGTAGGCAAATTCAGACCAAAATCTAGCAGTAAGGGAGCATGGTCAGACAAAATTCTAGGAAGAGCTCTAAGGAACATCAGAGGAAAAATGCTCTCAAAAGATAAAGTCATTAAGATCCTATCTAACTTCTCAAAAACTGGATTGTGTTGGTTATTAGACCAAGTAAACATACGACCATTTAACTCAACTTCCTTCATCTCCCAGCTCTCAATAATAGCATTAAACAGATGTGACCATTTATTTAAAGGCTTATTTCTATTAGATTCTCCTCTTTTTCTAATGATATTAAAATCCCCTCCAATAATAATGGGAAAAGCATTCGCATTACATATATGAACTAATTCAACTAAAAAGTATTCCTTATCTTTATTATGCGGGGCACCATAAACATTCACTATGTTTAAAAGCTCTCCATTTTTTCTATCTCTAACCAAAAACCTAATATGATAGCTGCCTTTTTCAGATTCTACAACATCATAAAAAAAAGTGTTAACACCACACAGCAACCCTCCTGACTGTCCCACAGCAGGCACAAAACACCAGGAGAAAGCATTACTACCACTTACATTTTCTAACCAGTTCAAAGTAAATGATGTTTTCTTAGTTTCCTGAATGCCAACAAATCTCAAATTAAACTCTACAATTGCATTCCTTAGAAAGTTTACTTTCTCAGGGTCACCCAGCCCTCTGGCATTCCAAAATAAACCAGCCATATTAGAAAAGTTTAGTTCCTTTAATATATCCTTTACTTCTGCTTCTAAACTTTCCAACCACAACACCCTTGTATAATTCCCTACTATCTTTCTTTCTTTGTAGTACAGTTCCTAGTCCAGCAATGTTTCTAATAATACTATCTAATTCTTCATTATCTTGCTCTTTCCCTTCATCATCAGTAAGCAAATCTTCTATTTCCTCAATACTAAAACCTTCATTAATATGGTTATTAATCACAATTTTCTCTTTGTTTTTATTGATGCTAGCATTATAAACAGAAAGTCTAGAAGCTTCCAAGTTCTTTAGATGTTCGACATTATTAACTACTTCTTCCTCAGTCCCTCCCAATTTAAATCCTAATCTAGTAGCAATATCAACTATCTCTCCGTGAGCAGTCTCTAAAACAGATGGTACACTATCAGAAGAACTATCTTTGCATGGGGAGGAATTTTTTTTATGAAACATACCTGGGATAGTTCCCAAGTTCTTGACCTTGGCCCTGTCCATGGCCTTATCCATTGAGTTCATATCCCCAACATTTCTTTGAGTCCTCCTTCTTTCTTCATCCACCACTCCATTTTTGTTCTTGTTTATGTCTTTTAGGCTCTCTCCAAGGATCTGCTTGTTAACCTGTCTTGAGTCAGATATAATTGAAACTACCTCAGCAACTCTTTCATGTTGAGAGTCAAAGACCTCCTCCTCACATCCGCTATATTCCTTAAGCACCCTTTCTTGTATAACTTGTGTACTTTCCACCATATCCTCTTCGAAGTCCACTTGCTGTTGTGAGTATCCATCACTTGCGAAATCCATCCTTTCAGCATCAGCAGCAAATTCTCTGTCGATTTCCTCAAGCCCTTTTGACTTTGCTATTTTTTCTGCTTCCTCCTGTGTTCGCTTACTTTCCAACATGTTTTTTCTCATTGCAACCTCTTTTTCCAAATCAGCTTCTTGCATTTCCACACTGTTCTGTTTTTGCATATCTCTATTTCCACCAGATCCTTGTCCCTTTTCAGCCGTGGTATTTCTGCTTTTTTTCGCCCCCCTGTCGTCTTGCCTATCCATCTGGTATGACTCAGAATTTGCTTCAATCAGTATCCCATCTCTCAAAGCACCTCCACGCTCCACTATCTCTTCCACCTCAAAAAAGATATAGTAAATGTAGGGATCCACAGTCAACTCCACCACTTCAGGTATCTTACTTGGGTCTCTCACTCCAACCTTTGCTCTAACAATATCTGTATCTCTGTACCCCTGCATATCTACATCCTGAACAGTCCCAAGGAAAGATGCTATCTCCTCAAACCCATCTTTATGCAACAGAGTCTCAGGAATACCAAATATCTTCACCCACACAGAGAACAACTTAAATTTGGCCGCCGAGGCAGAATTCCATTTGCTTACCTTCACTGTCACTCGAGTCCCTTTCAAACCAAACTGAGGATACTCTATCATTTCTTGCAATCTTGCAGCAGATGGAAACTTAACCAAAAAAGCATTATCTCCATATTCCTTGATTTTCCAGTCACCTCCCCAAGGAAATTGAGCACCAAAAGCCACTACAAGCGCATTGCAATTAATTTCCCCTTGCAGGATCTGCACCAGCCCCACATTCTGCGCCCCTTTGTCAAACTTCTTTTTCTTGCCTGTTTGTGAAATCATCATCTGCAGACCATTAGCTCCACAGCCTGCCATCTTCAGCACTAGATGCGGTCTATTGAGCATCACACATCTATCAGACAAATGGTTGAATCCACAATTGATGCAGGACAGCTGCTCCTTACAATCTCTGACCAGATGATTTGTACTCCCACACCTAAAGCATTCTTGACTTTTTGATTCAGCTTGTTCAGCAGGTTTAGGATCAGCTTTACCTCCTAGCGAACTCCCATCAGACCCAACACTGTTAGATTTTTGCACCACTTCTTTCTGCATCATTTTGCCAGAGTTTTTCCCTGCCTCAACAACCCTCAAACCTAGCAGAGCCCCTTGCCTATGCTCATCCCCTTTCCTTCTAACCTGATCTTGCTCTAATCTTGAGCCACCCCACTGTTGCGCACCAGATATGAACGCACCTTGAGGGTTTGTCTGCGGGCAGTGGTATGGCGGAAATGACTGGTTGGATTTGATGTTGTTGAAGGATTGAGGACCCCCATGGTAGCCATGCGGAGGAACGAAACCCCCCGGCGGCGGTGCACCACCAGGTGGTGGGAAGCTCCCGGACGGCGGCGCGTGGGGAGCGTAGCCAGGCGGCGGGCCGAAGTTGCCGCCCCACTCCTCGCTCCATGGCTCGCCCCACCCCCTCCAGTTTGTTCGCCCCCCATCGAAGCCTCCACGGCGCGCACGCCAGTCCCCTCTCCCTCCGCTCGCCATCTGCTCTGCTCCAACTTCCTCTGCAAGCCCTGCCGCCTCTCTCCCCTGTCTCACCGTGTCTTCTGAGCTAGCTTTTTCCGGAACCCTAGATGCAGGTCCCAGCCACACCCCCTGAAGTAGAGATAAGATCGAGCCCAATGGTACGGGGGTGGCTTCTCTGGAGGCCCAACTGGCAGGTGGAAAACACGGCCCACATAATTCTGGAGGCTTCTCTCCCCCCACATCCATAGTGACGTCATCAATGGCGGATCCCCGACAACGAAATTCCTGCAAAATAAAGTCCGCGATCCCAGGGGGATTAGGAATTGAAGGTAATCGGGTCGGCACAAACCTGAAAGGCAGAGGTCGCGGCATCGGCGCGTCGACAACCGCACCCGGTGACCACGGCTTCGTCCCGAAGCGCCTACGCTCTCCCGCGGTCGGGATCGGCGGCACAAAGGGCAGCCGCACCCTCGCCGGTGCGCCGCCTCGCTTCTCCGTCTTCAATTCGACCGTCTCCTCCAACTCCCTCTCCGCCTCCTCGTCAGAATCATCCGCCTGGTTCCACCAAAATCTCCCAAATCCCGGCGATCCCCTCCCTGCTCCATGCCTCGACTCACCCCGCTCGTAGGCGGCCATCGTCCACCGGCCGTGACGTAGAAGTGTACGCGTAGGCAGGGATGTGGACTTCGGCGTGGCGGCGGCTCCAATCGACGGCGGCGTCGACGGTGATGTCCAACGGATGCGGTGCGACCTTCTTAGTCTTATTTGCAGGGACGGTAGCTCTGTGTGTTGCTGGGAGGTTGGCTCTGGTTGGTTCACCGGAATCAGGCCAGCGACTGGGGTCCAGAGCTGCCTTTTCTTTCGGGCCTGGCAGGAGTTCCTGACCCGGAAGCCCCTATCTAGCTGTATGTCTTTCTACCTTGGTCATCTAGCCATTGTTAATAGTTGATATGTTTTCCTGTGCAGATTTAAGGTAACAGGGATGAAGCAGATCCCATACGGTGATAGGGCTCTGAGTATTTTTGTTCTATGTATGGTGATATGTGATTTGTACATGTTGTGAGATTCAAGAAAAATGGATTGATAACGGCAATGTTGATGCCTCTTTCTGTTTGTTTCGCAACACACATGGGCTATCTAGATTGAAAAGGTATGCATGAGGTCTTCACTCTTCAGCAGTAATAGTTAGGTATATGCATCTAAAAGGAGTAGCGAGACGAGCTCTATGGAAACAAGCTCTGATCTTACCAAGATGACTTTACAGTATATAAATATGTATTTACAAAAGCCTTTTTTCCTATGGAACAACCATGAATTTACACATTTCTTCTCTTGCGTTTCGTCATGAATATGCATAGAATTACATTTTACATGTTCCACAGCAACGCGCGGGGTATTATCTAGTATAACCGGCAACTGAGATCAACGTAATATAGAAATCACCATGAGTGGGTACCGATGAGGTGCCACCACTCTGGGACTCATACAGGAAATAACCGGCATCATAGGATCAGCAAGAGATAAAGGAAGGTAAACAATAAAACAGGAACTGTTAGGTTTACCATAGATTCAATGAGATCACATGAAGAATTTTAACAGCATTGGTCGCGTATCTATACCTACAAATAAAAGGTGCATTTCCTCGATTTTTTTTCATCCGTTCACTGTCGGAAATATATTTTTTCTATCCAAGGTGGTAATAATTTTATTTTGCGTCCGTCTGAATTTCACATGTGGGTGTGCGCTATGGCCCAGCGAAGCCTGCTCAATTATTTTTCTACACACGGCGCGGCAAATAGTCGGAGATTCACAAAGCACGCCCAAGACTGGGCTGACCTGTTTTCCATTATTATCTCTGTTCTGTTTCTGTTCTGTTTCGATTTGTCTTTTCTCCATTTCCTATTTCTTTTTCCTTACTTTTTTCCTTCAAAGTTTATTTTCCTTTTTTTGAAGATTCAAACATTTCAAAGAAGTTCGAAATTAAAAAAAATCAAATTTCCAAAAATGTTCAGAATTTCGAAATCTTGTTTCTATTTCAAAAATAGTTTAAAATTTCAATTTTGCTATTTTTCTAATATTTGCTTAAAATTCAAAAATGTTTCTATTTTTTAAAAAATATTTGTGTTTTCCAAATTTGTTCAAAATTTTCAAAAAAACTTTCTTTTAAAAATGTTCCAAATTCGGAAAAAATATTCTTAGTTTAATGAAATGTTCATATTTCAATGCAAAAAAATTTAAATGGTCCCACATTTCACCTTTACATACAGTCATACCAAATTATACACGTGTGCATAATTGCATGTAGTAAGCCGGATGAAGAATGGATGGATTAAGCTGGATGAAGAATGTATTGATTGGTACGTGAGCTAGGTTGAAAAGGATTCTGAATGTGTTAGAAAGTTTTAAAAATGTTTCCAGTTTTTCAAAAACATGTTTGTGTTTTTCAAAATTGTGTGAGATTTAAAAAAAGGCATTTTAAATAGTTTTCCAAATTCAGATCAGATTCTTGTTTTAGTGAAATGTTTACAAATTCAAAATAATGTCTCTGTGTAAATTTTACACATTGTCTAAAAAAATTTGAATGTTCAAAACATGTTCCTATTTTCGAAAGTTTCACACATTCAAAAATTGTTTGTGTTTTAATAAAATTTTAATGTTTTAACATGTCTGTGATTTTTTTTAAAAAGTTGATGTTTCATATGTTATTTGTGTTTTCGCAAAAAGGTAGGGAATTTTCGGAAAACTGTTCGGGATTTCAAAAAAAAATTAAGTTTCCTAGAATATTTGGATATTCATAATAATTATTATTTTTGGAAAAGGTCAAGAATAAAAAAAAGGTTCGAATCTGACCCCGTTGTATGTTCATAAACATTTGCGCTGGAAGCCCACACTCTGTCGAAGTCGACGAGATCGACAGACCCCATAGCCTAGACTATGTAAACAGAAGCCCCCCGTACCCCCCCCCCCCCGAGCGGGGCGACCGGTGTCGGTGTCAAAACCGACTGATCTCGGGTAGGGGGTCCCGAACTGTGCATTTGAGGATCAATGGTAATAGGAGACAAGGGGGACCCGATGTTTACCCAGGTTCAGGCCCTCTTAATGGAGGTAAAACCCTACGTCCTGCTTGATTGTATTTGATGAGTATATGGGTTACAAGAGTTGATCTACCTCGAGATCGTAATGGCTAAACCCTAGATGTCTAGCCTATATGAATTTTGATAGCCTATACGGACTAAACCCTCCGGTTTATATAGAGACCGAGGGGCCTAGGGTTGTACAAAGTCGGTTTACAAAGAAAGGAAATTATACATACGGACATTAAGCTTTGCCATACACGCATAAGAGAGTCCTACCTGGACACGGGGGAAGGTCTTCTACCTTCTATCTTCACATCCCATCAGTCCGGCCCATATCAAATAGCCCGGACACCCGAGGCCCCCTTAGTCCAGGACTCCCTCAGTAGGCCCCTGAACCAGTCTTCAATGACGATGTGTTCAACACGCAGATTGTTTTCGGCATTGCAAGGCGGATTCCTTCTCCGCATACTAAGCAGTCTTCTGAACAAGAAAAACTATCTTCGGCTCTGTATAATAGTCACAACCCTCAACCATAAGGGTACAGTACTTAATAAGGCATATCTGCTGACAGCTTTTTCAGCGAAACGTCGCGTCTGGCCTTTTTATTATTTTGAACTGTTTTTACGGCCTCCTGCTTCGTGTTTCGAGGCGCAGCCTCTATTGACACGTCTTGTCAAAACAGAGATCGTGCCCCCTTATTGCGAGATTTTCATCAATACAGGTTTGGGTAATTCAACCGTGCCATGCGCACGACTCCTTGGGAATAGGCGAGTTTGAAGGCTAGTGGGGGGCGTTTGATATTCACTGCCTATATAAGCGGATAAAGATCCATCTTTTTACCCCACGCCTTCTTCCTTCCTCAGCCTTCCCATCCTCGAGCTTCAGCGCCCAAGCTTCAACCTTTCCCACCACCCAACCCTTCCAGCCATGGCTGGATCCGGCTCGCATGGGCAAGTGGTTGGCTTCCTCCGTCACGGAGAGGAACATCAAGGAACTCCGGGAAGCGGGGTACTTGGCTGTGGACATCGCGCATCGGTTCCCCGCTGAAAAGCAGATCATCCCTACTCCGGAGCCCAATGAGAGGGTGGTGTTTATCCCCCACTTCCTCCGCGGACTAGGGTTTCCCCTCCACCCTTTCGTCTGTGGCCTTATGTTCTATTACGGGCTAGATTTCCATGATCTAGGCCCAAATTTCTTTATCCACATTTCAGCGTTCATTGTCGTGTGCAAGGCGCTCCTTCGCATCCCCCCACTTCGGCCTATGGCTTAAGGTCTTCAACGTGAAGCCGAAAGTGGTCGACGGGCAACATGCGGACTACGGCGGCGCCATGGTGGGCAAGCTCCCCAACGTTACCTGGCCCAAGGGGGCCATTGTGGATACCGTGAAGGGATGGCAACAAGAGTGGTTCTACATTACTGAACCTCGTGGCACTGCATGGGCCGCCACTCCTGAGTTTAAATCCGGACCTCCAATGCGGCTTGCATCGTGGATTAACAAGGGCCTCTGGATTGGGCGTCGTCCCACGAGGTGATGATGCTGAAGAAGCGCATCAAGAATATGATGGAGAAGAACACCAGTCTTGCTGATGTGATCCAAGTGATGCTTTTTCGCTGGATTCTCCCCTGCCAGCTCCGGCCTCTCCACATGTCGGAGTTCAATCCGGCTGGCCCTCGGACCCTGCATCGATTCTTCGGCACGACGCACGAAGAGATCTGGAAGCTGCTTTTCAAGGCCCAGAAGTCATGGCCGGAGACGACCGAAGACATCGGTCTCGATTGCGCTCATCCGGCCACTCCAGTAAGTTTTCCGATTTCCGAACATAACTTCAACTTGTAAATCAAAGGATATGCTGAGCTTTCCATTCTTCCCTCAGGGCTGGACAAAGAAGGTGGAGCGGATCCAGTGTCCGGCTCCGCTACCCGAAGACCCAGCCATTCCTCTACTAACGAGGATGCTGGTACCGGCGCCGTACCAGGCACCGGAGAAGAAGGCCAAGAAGAATGGCAAGGAGGCCAAAAGTGGCCTTCACCGTAAAGGTACTTCGGACGCTGCGCCCGGAGATACCGAAGCTCCCTCCTCCCATGAGGGAGATGAAGATGAAGAGGAAGAGGAGGAGAGCAATTCTGCCCTTATGGGGGGGGGAGAAAAAAGGGCGGCTTCCCCGGACCTAGAGGCGGAGGCGTCCAAGAAGGGGAAGATCTCCTTTTCGGACGATTCGGACTCGAACGCCGAAGCCATCCCCGAGTGGCGCCCCAGGTCGAAGCCCCTGGCCGCATTGTAAGTGCCCAAAAATACTGTATACATATCTGGTTTTCATGATTGCAGTTTTAACACCTTTAAGTTTCATGCTGCAGTCCGGCTCGCGATCTCCCCCAACTATCATCGTCTTCTGGGAACTCGCTGGGGCCGGAGATGGTGGAGAGCGAGATGCCTCCACAAGCCTCCCCGCCAACTGTCATGGACAATACCGAAGTGTTGTCCTGAAGAGCCTCTCTGGGTCATGGAGAGGTGCGGGAGACCGCCCAAACAGCGCCAGAGGGTAACACCTCGGCTGTCGAAGACATGAGGGAACCGACCGCCATGGAGACTGGTGACGGGGGCCACGACCAATCCCCCCCCCCCCCGCCAAATATTATTCCGGAGACCCGTACGGTTCCGGAATCGAGCGAGCGACCTCCTTTGAAAGAGGGGGGGGAGCATCGACTCCACCGGCGACCTCTGTCAATCCAGAGGCGCCGGACACTCTGATGGAAACGCTTCGGCGCACTTCCATTATGGAGGAGCACCGTACCCTTATCGGTACGGTGGTTGAGAAGGTTCAGTTCACCAAAAGCGGGCTGAACGAAGCCTTTTCCAGCCTATTGACAGGCTTTGAGGTACGTGATGTAGTATTTTTAACTAATTTGCATATGCACAAAATATGTCTGTGTATAGATAGTAGCCCCTAAGACTCTGTTCGGCTTTTGAAAAAGAAAGGCTGAACAGAGGATCAAGTAAAATTTGCAAGAGACACTAGTACGCGTCGGTCCTAAACAAACGGTTTTTAACCCCTTTCCGCGACGGTAGTTGGAACCGTCGCCAAGTGAGTGTGAGTGATAGGGGGGTCCTTCCCACACGACCTAGAAACCGTCGGGGATATGCCCTCCTGGCACACACGCTCGGCAAAATGAGGTCGCGTGCGGCCGCTGAGCGCTCAAATATGGAAATATGTAGAGTAGAGCTAAAAAATACAATTATACGGCAAAATTGTTTCCGGTCGCAAATACATCCTACATAGTCAGTCCCCGCTAAACATTTCTGTTCGTATCTACATCCCACACAGTCGCTCAAAGGAAAACGTTTCCGTTCACAGGTACATCACACACAATTTTTCCCGTTAAATCGTTTGTGTTATTGAATGTATCAAACACGGTCCGTAGAAGAAACTGTGTGGCAAAGGATATCCATCACACACAGTTTTTATGTGGTAAACGTTTGCGCAAGGTAGCCTAATGCAAACAGTTTTCAAGAGAAAGTCGTGTGTGATTGTTCATTGATCCAACATGGTTTATTCCTAGAAACTGTATGCGTTGCCTGAGGTCATCGCCCACGCTATTTTTTCAAAAACCGTTTGCAATAGCAAAATCCAATTAGCAGGCTAATTATCTGATTATTCTTAATCCATTTATTAATCTAATTGACATTTCATATTAAGCACACAATATATTTCATTTCCGTATTAAGGAAGCAGAATTTCATAGTTGAAATACATCAGAATCGAGAATCGAGGAACCGGTCTTCAAGTTGGGGGCGCTCGTTGATTCTTCTGAACAGTTCTTCATCTTCGGTTGTCAGTCTTGAAAACTGGTTCAACAAATCTTCTCATCTTCGATCTTGAGGATCGCCGAAGTGCATCTGACGAGTTTACACGTCGGGTATCCGAGGATCCCCTTTAAGTTTCCGGCCTTTATCAATGCCTTGTTATTTTTATGCCACACCTCAGGTTTGAAGTTGTTCCCGGGCGACAGTGTCCTCTTGCGTCCAGGCCCCAATGCCGGACTATATTCGAGGTATCTTTTGCAGCCGGGTACCAACGCCGGGCTGTATCCGAGCTCCAACGTCGGACTATATCCAAGATCCAACGCCAGACTGTATCCAAGCTCCAATTCCGGACTGTATCCGAGGTGTCATAGATCACCCTGGTTCTAAAAAGTTGAAGGAGTTTAGCCGAGCTCAATGCCGGAAATGCCCTCTATGGAGCCAGCCACTAGCGCCTGAGCTTTATGCCGGACTGCTTCCGAGGTGGTGCACCACCCGATGGCGGGCTGATTTTTTGTGATATGTCTAAGGAATTTGATGGTATGTCTAAGGAATTTCATGGTTTGAGATCCCAAATTGCTCGTCTTGAAAAGTTAATAGCTGAAATATCGGATAAGCAAGCTACCTTAGTTAATAAGATGGCTGCTAAACCGGATTTCTATGAAAATAAAGATGAAGACCTAAAAGTTATTGATGTGTCCCCTATTAAATCTTTGTTTTGCAATATGAATCTTGATAATGATGGGACTGAATATGATCCACCTTTACCTAGAAGGCGTTCCAAAAAATCGAAGTTTTTAGATCTTGATGCTAAAATTGATAAAAGTGGGTTTGAAGAAATCAGAACCCTAGATGCTAATAAGCCCACTATTTTGGATTTCAAGGAATTTAATTATGATAATTTCTCTTTTATAGATTGTATTTCCTTGTTGCAATCCATGCTAAATTCTCCTCATGCTTATAGTCAAAATAAAGCGTTTACTAAACAAATCGTTGATGCCTTGATGCAATCTTATGAAGAAAAGCTTGAGTTGGAAGTTTCTATCCCTAGAAAACTTTATGATGAGTGGGAACCAACTATTAAAATTAAGATTAAAGATCATGAGTTCTATGCTTTATGTGATTTGGGTGCTAGTGTTTCCACTATTCCTAAAACTTTGTGAGATTTGCTAGATTTCCGTGATTTTGATGATTGCTCTCTAAACTTGCACCTTGCGGATTCCACTATTAAGAAACCTATGGAAAGAATAAATGATGTTCGTATTGTTGCAAATAGGAATTATGTGCCCGTAGATTTTATCATTCTTGATATAGATTGCAATCCTTCATGTCCTATTATTCTTGGTAGACCTTTCCTTAGAACGATTGGTGCAATTATTGATATGAAGGAAGGGAATATTAGATTTTAATTTCCATTAAATAAATGCATGGAACACTTCCCTAGGAAGAAAATAAAATCACCATATGAATCTATCATGAGAGCCACTTATGTATTGCCTACCAAAGATGGCAATACCTAGATCTATACTTGCTTTTATGCCTAGCTAGTTGCGTTAAACGATAGCGCTTGTTGGGAGGCAACCCAATTTTATTTTTAGTTTTTTGCTTTTTGTTTCTGTTTAGGAATAAATATTTGTTCTAGACTCTGGTTAGATGTGTTTTTATGTTTTAATTAGTGTTTGTGCCAAGTTAAACCTATAGGATCTTCTTGGATGCTAGTTATTTGATCTTGCAGAAATTTCCAGAAACTTTCTGTTCACGAAAATAATTGTTAAAAATCACAAGAATGTGATAAAATAGCGATTCCAATTTCTTCTGATCAATAAACAAATTGCCTAGGTCGTCCTATTTTGGATAATGTTTTGGAGTTCCAGAAGTTTGCGTTAGTTATAGATTACTACAGACTGTTCTATTTTTGACAGATTCTGTTTTTCGTGTGTTGTTTGCTTATTTTGATGAATCTATGGCTAGTAAAATAGTTTATAAACCATAGAGAAGTTGGAATACAGTAGGTTTAACATCAATATAAATAAACAATGAATTCATTACAGTACCTTGAAGTGGTCTTTTGTTTTTCTTTCGCTAAGGAGCTCACGAGATTTTCTGTTGAGTTTTGTGTTGTGAAGTTTTCAAGTTTTGGGTGAAAAAGATTTGATGGATTATGGAACAAGGAGTGGCAAGAGCCTAAGCTTGGGGATGACTATGGCACCCCCAAGATAATCTAAGGACACCATAAAGCCAAAGCTTGGGGATGCCCCGGAAGGCATCCCCTCTTTCATCTACTTCCATCGGTAACTTTACTTGGAGCTATATTTTTATTCACAACATGATATGTGTTTTGCTTGGAGCGTCTTGTATGATTTGAGTCTTTGCTTTTTAGTTTACCACAATCATCCTTGCTTTACACACCTTTTCAGAGAGCCATGCATGATTTGTAATTTGTTATAATACTCTATGTGCTTCACTTATATCTTTTGAGTTATATAGTTTTGCTCTAGTACTTCACTTATACTCCCTCCATTCCTTGATATAAGGTGTATAGATTTTTGAGAAAAAATCCGAAATATAAGGTTTATTGCGTTGCACCACTCGTTTGGATAATTTTTTAAGGGATTTGATTACATTTCCTTATATAGGGCAAGCTCCTCTATTTTCTCATGTCAATTAGTCAGGTGTAATCTCTCCCAAAACTTGTGAAATTTTCCCTCCACATGCGTTCTTTAATTTCCGTGCCAAAAACTATACACCCTATATTGAGGAACGGAGGGAGTATCTTTTAGAGCACGGTGGTGGATTTTTTAATAGAAACTATTGATCTCTCATGCTTCACTTAGATTATTTTGAAAGTCTTAAATAGCATGATAATTTGCTTCAATAATCCTAATATGCTTGGTATTCAAGATTTGTAAAATTTTTCTTATGAGTGTGTTGAAAGCTAAGAAAAGTTTGATGCTTGATAATTGTTTTGAGATATAAAGATGGTGATATTAGAGTCATGCTAGTTGAGTAGTTTTGAATTTGAGAAATACTTGTGTTAAAGTTTGTGATTCTCGTAGCATGCACGTATGGTGAACCGTTATGTGATGAAGTCGGTGCATGATTTATTTATTGATTGTCTTCCTTATGAGTGGCGGTCGGGGACGAGCGATGGTCTTTTCCTACCAATCTATCCCCCTAGGAGCATGCGCGTAATACTTTGCTTTGATAACTTGTTGATTTTTGCAATAAGTATATGAGTTCTTTATGACTAATGTTGAGTCCATGGATTATACACACTCTCTTCCTTCCACCATTGCTAGCCTCTCTAATACCGCGCACTTTTCGTCGGTATCATACACCCACCATAAACCTTCCTCAAAACAGCCACCATACCTACCTATCATGGCATTTCCATAGCCATTCCGAGATATATTGCCATGCAACTTTCCACCGTTCCGTTTATTATGACACGCTCCATCATTGTCATATTGCTTTGCATGATCATGTAGTTGACATCGTATTTGTGGCAAAGCCACCGTTCATAATTCTTTCATACATGTCACTCTTGATTCATTGCATATCCCGGTACACCGCCAGAGGCATTCATATAGAGTCATATTTTGTTCTAAGTATCGAGTTGTAATTGTTGAGTTGTAGGAAAATAAAAGTGTGATGATCTTCATTTTTAGAGCTTTGTCCCAAGTGAGGAAAGGATGATGGAGACTATGATTCCCCCACAAGGAAAAGAGGCCATAAAAAAGAAGAGAAAAGGCCCAAATAAAAAAAATGAGAGAAAAAGAGAGAAGGGACAATGTTACTATCCTTTTACCACACTTGTGCTTCAAAGTAGCACCATGATCTTCATGATAGAGAGTCTCTCATTTTGTCACTTTCATATACTAGTGGGAATTTTTCATTATAGAACTTGGCTTGTATATTCCAATGATGGGATTCCTCAAAATTCCCTAGGTCTTCGTAAGAAAGCGAGTCGGATGCACACCCACTTAGTTTCTTTTGTTGAGCTTTCCTATACTTATAGCTCTAGTGCATCCATTGCATGGCAATCCCTACTCACTCACATTGATATCTATTGATGGGCATCTCCATAGCCCGTTGATACGCCTAGTTGATGTGAGACTATCTTCTCCCTTTTTTTGTCTTCTCCACAACCACCATTCTATTCCACATGTAGTGCTATGTCCATGGCTCACGCTCATGTATTGCATGAAGATTGAAAAAGTTTGAGAACGTCAAAAGTATGAAACAATTCTTGGCTTGTCATCAGGGTTGTGCATGATTTAAATACTTTGTGTGGTGAAGATAGAGCATAGCCAGACTATATGATTTTGTAGGGATAACTTTCTTTGGCCTTGCTATTTTGAGAAGACATGATTGCTTTGTTAGTATGCTTGAAGTATTATTATTTTTATGTGAATATTAGACTTTTGTCTTGAATCTTTCGGATCTGAATACTCATACCACAATTAAGAAGAATTACATTGAAATTATGCTAAGTAGCACTCCGCATCAAAAATTCTGTTTTTATCATTTACCTACTCGAGGACGAGCATGAATTAAGCTTGGCGATGCCTGATACGTCTCCAACGTATCTATAATTTTTGATTGCTCCATGCTATATTATCTACTGTTTTGGACATTATTGGGCTTTATTATTCACTTTTATATTATTTTTGGGACTAACCTATTAACCGGAGGCCCAACCCAGAATTGCTGTTTTTTGACTATTTTAGAGTTTCGCAGAAAAGGAATATCAAACGGAGTCCAAACGGAATGAAACCTTCGAGAACGTGATTTTTAGGAAGAATATGATCCAGGAGACTTGGACCCTATGTCAAGAAACAAAAGAGGAGGCCACGAGGTAGGAGGGCGCGCCCTCCACCCTCGTGGGCCCCCTGTTGCTCCACCGACGTACTCCTTCCTCCTATATATACCTACGTACCCCCAAACGATCAGAGACGGAGCCAAAAACCTAATTACACCGCCGCAACCTTCTGTACCCATGAGATCCCATCTTGGGGCCTGTTCCGGAGCTCCGCCGGAGTGGGCATCGATCACGGAGGGCTTCTACATCAACATCATAGCCCCTCTGATGAAGTGTGAGTAGTTTACCTCAGACCTTCGGGTCCATAGTTAGTAGCTAGATGGCTTCTTCTCTCTTTTTGGATCTCAATACAATGTTCTCCCCCTCTCTCGTGGAGATCTATTCGATTTAATCTTCTTTTGCGGTGTGTTTGTTGAGACCGATGAATTGTGGGTTTATGATCAAGTTTATCTATGAACAATATTTGAATCTTCTGAATTCTTTTATGTATGATTGGTTATCTTTGCAAGTCTCTTCGAATTATCAGTTTGGTTTGGCCTACTAGATTGATCTTTCTTGCAATGGGAGAAGAGTTTAGCTTTGGGTTCAATCTTGTGGTGTCCTTTCCTAGTGACAGTAGGGGCAACAAGGCACGTACTGTATTGTTGCCATCGAGGATAACAATATGGTTTTTTTATCATATTGCATGAATTTATCCCTCTACATCATGTCATATTGCTTAAGGCGTTACTCTGTTTTCATGAACTTAATACTCTAGATGCATGCTGGATAACGGTCGATGAGTGGAGTAATAGTAGTAGATGCAGGCAGGAGTCGGTCTACTTGTCTCGGACGTGATGCCTATATACATGATCATACCTAGATATTCTCATAACTATGCTCAATTCTGTCAATTGCTCAACAGTAATTCGTTCACCCACCGTAAAATACTTATGCTCTCGAGAGAAGCCACTAGTGAAACCTATGGCCCCGGGGCTATCTTCATCATATTAATCTTCCAACACTTAGTTATTCCTTTGCTTTTTACTTTGCTTTTATTTTACTTTGCATCTTATCACAGAAATACCAAAAATATTATCCAATCATATCTATCAGATCTCACTCTCGTAAGTGACCGTGAAGGGATTGACAACCCCTTATCGCGTTGGTTGCGAGGATTTATTTGTTTTGTGTAGGTACGAGGGACTCGCGCATAGCCTCCTACTTGATTGATACCTTGGTTCTCAAAAACTGAGGGAAATACTTACGCTACTTTGCTGCATCACCCTTTCCTCTTCAAGGGAAAACCAACGCAGTGCTCAAGAGGTAGCACGGTCCACTCTCCCGCAACCTGTTGTACCCTCTACTTGAACATGGTGCTTTATGGTTCATATTATTATCCAATGATGTGTTGCCATCCTATGATGTCTGAGTAGATTTTCTTTGTCCTATCGGTAATTGGCCAATTGCTATGATTGGTTTAATTTGCTTGTGGTTATGTTGCTGTCCTTTGGTGCCCATCATATGAGCGTGCGCGTGGATCACACCATAGGGTTAGTTGTATGTTGATAGGACTATGTATTGGAGGGCAAGAGTGATAGAAGATTCAACCTAGCATAGAAATTGATGCATACGGGATTGAAGGGGGACCAATATATCTTAATGCTATGGTTGGGTTTACCTTAATGAACGTTAGTAGTTGCGGATGCTTGCTAATAGTTCCAATCATAAGTGCATAGAATTCCAAGTGAGGGATGACATGCTAGCAGTGGCCTCTCCCACATAAAACTTGCTATCGGTCTAACAAAGTAGTCAATTGCTTAGGACAATTTCGCAACTCCTACCACCACTTTTCCATACTCGCTATACTAACTTTATTGCTTCTTTACTTAAACAGCCCCTAGTTTTTATTTACGTGATCTTTATTATATTGCAAACCTATCCCATTACACCTACAAAGTACTTCTAGTTTCATACTTGTTCTAGGTAAAGCGAACGTTAAGCGTGCGTAGAGTTGTATCGGTGGTTGATGGAACTTGAGGGAATATTTGTTCTACCTTTAGCTCCTTGTTGGGTTCGACACTCTTACTTATCGAAAGAGGCTACAATTGATCCCCTATACTTGTGGGTCATCATAGAACCTTTCAAAATTAGCATCATAGACGGTATATAAACAGATGGATCTCATCTGGAAAATTGCTGAAGCGGAAGGCGAATATTGAGTCTTCACTCATGTTGAAGATCTTTGCAACTTCAGGCCAGTGCCTGTGGATGATTGACCGTCCGTCCTTCGTCCTCTTCTGGAACACTTCAATATTGAACCGTGGGTGTTGTATGAAAACCTTCCTCGCCTCCTGACCATAGAGGTGGTTTGAGAGGTAATCATCAGTGAACTGCTTTGAAAGGCCTGAAAACAAGGATGTGCATAAATATCTTCTCTATATTGGAAATGGGGCAAAGGAATAAAAAGGCAAGGTATAATAGTTAGTACCATCTTGTAGTGAACTGATGTCTTGTTCGTTGTGCAGACAAAGATCTTGTTGTTTTTTGTTGCTAATTACTTTATCCTAACGATCTTTCTGAGTTTCTTGATTTGATTGGTATTCATGGACAACTCATTTCCCCATATGCAAAAAGGGTCGAATAGTGGGTCAAAACCTCTGACAGCAGGACCTACATGTGCAAGACCAAATTGTTAAAAACCAAAATATTAGAATGGTTCCTGCAATTGCACAATACTGTGCTATTAGAGAATGGACCATGCACGTGGTAACCTCGATTGTAAACCTCAGTGCTTCCCATTGTTACCCTGCAACACATATAAGGTAGTTAGTCATCAGGTTAAGTAAGGGTTCGCATGCTATCAGTAAAATATGTTAATGAAAAATAAGCACATTGCAGATTCATCAAATTAATTCAAGCCACACGAAAAACCCATTTGCCCAAACCAAGCATGATTAAGAACTAGGAAATATAGCAATTGTATATGTTTTTCATGTATTAAGTGCAGCCAAATTCGATTTATTCGTCACATGTACAACAATACAAAATTCTAGCCATGACAATTGGGCATCACATTGCAGAATTGAACCAAGCAGTTAACTAAACACCACAACAAATGAACCAAACATTAACTGAGCACCACATTGCACAATATAACATACTCCTAATAGAAGATCAGACAGTTAACCAAACAGTAAACTACATCCAATTGTAGCGATTGTATTTGTTTCTCATGTATTTACTACAGCCAAATTCAATTTATTCCTCACATGGTATACAATAACAGAATGCACCCACAACTATTGAACATCGCATTGCAGAATTGAACCAAACAGTTAACTAAACACCACAACACAAATGAACCAAACGTTAACTGAGCACCACATTGCACAATGTATAACCAAACCAAGCATGCTTGACAACTTGGAAATATAGCAATTGTATTCGTTTCTCATGTATTTTGTAAACATAAATTCGATTTATTTCTCACATGGAAGACAATAGAAAATTGCAGCCTGAAGAATTGAACATCACATTTGCAGATTTGAACCAAATAGTTAACTGAAGACGACAACTAATTAACAAAAATAGTTAATAAGTGAGCACCACACTGCACGACATATTGAACATATACACTAGAGCAACAGATTGGATGGTAAAATTAGATAGCACAATTCACTAGAATTTGTGAAGGAAAGGCAGGAGCAGCACATGCAACGGGTAAACCGAGCATGCTTAACCAGCGTAGCTAGCAAATGTCAAGGTGCTCCTCCAAGATCTAGGGGTCGGCACGAATGGCAGCCATCGCGACCTCATCCGCGCATGCGGCCGCGATTTGCTTCTCTGCTACCAAATGCCCCTTGAGATCCTAGCTATACTGCGTGCACCATGGCTTAGGGCGGCGCTTATTTGGTGGAGGGGTCGGTGATTTGGGTGGAAGGTGCCGTGCTCGCGCCGGCGGTCGGGGCATGTGGGATGTGGAAGGAGGAGGAGGATGGGGGTCAGGTGTGGATTACCTGCCTGGATAGACGAGGCCGAGCAACGTGAAGGAGGGTCGGCGATGAGGAGGCGGCGCTACAAGCAAGGAGTGAAGGTTTCAACTTGGAAAGGAAGGCGGAAAGATGGGAATGTGGCTTTTGTTAAGGGGGAGGGGCGGTGAGGTAGATATTTCCGCGGAAGCCAAAAATTTGGAATTGCTTCAGCAAAAAAACTAGCGCGCAAAGTGTCATCAGACACGGTCCCTTATTCTTAACTGTGTACGATATGTGGACATCACAAATGATTCAGATAGCTTAACCCGTGTGTGATGAGTTTGAACGTTAAAAGTTTTGGTTTGAATTTCCATGGTTACAGTGGTCATCCACGTCATTGCATAATTTGGGTACACAAAGGAGACTACAGCACACCCACACTTCTTAATCGAGCAAGTTCAGCAATTAAACAGAGCTAGCTGACCTAAACATTACTCTAAAAAATTAAAGACCGGTGCTCTTAATTAAACAAAACAAAGAGTACTAGTATGGCTGGTGCTCGTCGATCTCCGCCGCTGCCTCCATGTCCAGCTCGCGCCCGACGGTCTCCTGGGGAAGGGGCTCCATGGCATCCATCACACCATACTCGGCAAGCATCTCGCCATCCGCGTCCGCCATCTCTTTGGAAAAGGCCGCCACGAGCTGGGCATGGGCGGACGCGATCTGGGCTTGGATGGGCCCCGTCGTCGCAAGGTATGCGGCGGAGGAACGGACGGCTGCTCGAACACTCTCGTCGATTGCTAGCTCTTCGACCGTGGGTTGTCGACCGTTGTCGGAGAAGCTTCATTCGATTTGTGCGGTGACGGCCAGGAGCTAGGCGTGGGCGTCCTCAACATGGTCGTGGGCGGCCTCCATCAAGGCTAAGTCTGCCACTGCGGAACGGACAACTATTGTGCCGCTCTCGCCAGTTGCTATCCCCGAGGCAGATGTTGCTGCCGCCACCTGAGAAGCAACAACGGCCGTTTGGGCTGCCTTTGCCGCCCGGTCGCAGATTGCGGCCATGCTCACGCACCTTATTAGCTCGCGCATGGCGGCTGCGGCCGCGCTCTCGCCAGAGTAGGCCACCGAAGTTGTCCTCACGACGCGGGTCCACGTGCCCATCTTTCACCGGTGACGATTGAACAGTGAAATGATATTTGGGGAGCGATCTAGTGTGCTTGAGACGCCAGCTCTGGACTGTAGCCGACACACCTTCTCGCGTAAGCCATAGGCGTACTATACACCGACGATGCTCCAGGATATTTTGTGCTGCATCTCACACGGTTGCTGATAATAAACTGTGTGCGATCTACTTGATTTGAATTACATAATGGGGTCACAACGACAATGGACGGTGTTCGAATTGCTAGACCTTTTATCTAGAGTGAACATGCAACTATATGTGTGTCGCAAAATAATTGGAATTATTCAGGGTTCGTTTGAACATTTTATACATTAAATTGGTTTTCTAGCCATTTCAGGTGCACAATTCAAAATTAAACTACATGCACATGCTCCAGTGCATATAAATTGGTTGAAAAATCAAATCTGTGTCCTTGGGTGCATGCTTAGGTCCCATGCATGAAATGGGGAAGAATTTCAAGCACCAGGCACCGTTGATTGCCGGCAAAACATTGAGATTCCTGGTTTTTAAATTCTAGTAAATCCAAAATTCGTCTGAAACTCATCAAACTTGGCATGCTATAATGGAGCGGCATCAACTTGCCGTGGTAAAAAAATTGTCCCATTTGGGGCAGGTTTGGGTATATGCTTCTCACAAACCAGAGCTTCTCACAACAAGCATGATGGTTTTCGGTAGGGAACGTCCCACCTTTGGGGACGAAACGATATTCATTGCCTCTTATTGCTTTCAAAAAAATTCTCGTGTCAACATAGAACAACAGGAGTGTTGTGTCAATTTTTGTGATTTTTCAGGGTTCGTTTGTACATTTTTATGCATTGACAGAGTTTTCAATGCATTTATGTGCATAATTCAAATTTGAACTACATGCACATGCTCAAGTGCATATAAATTGGTTGAAAATCAAATCTGTGTCCTTAGGTGCATGCTTAGGTCCCATGCAAGAAATGGGAACGAATTTCAAACACCAGGGAACCGTTGATTGCCGGCAAAACATTGAGATGTTTGGTTTTAAAATTCTAGTAAATCCAAAACTTGTCTGAAATTCATGAAACTTGCCAGGCTATCATGGAGCGGCATCAACATGCCATGGTAAAAAATTTGTCCCATTTGGGGTAGGTTTGGGCATATGCTTCTCACAAACCGGAGCTTCTCACAACAAGCATGATGGTTTTCGGTAGGGAACGTCCCACCTTTGGGGATGAAACGATATCCATTGCCTCCTATTGCTTTCAAATTTTTTCCTCGTGTCAACATAGAACAACAAGAGTGTTGTGTGAATTTTTGTGATTTTTCGAGGTTCGTTTGGACATTTTTATGCATTAACTGAGTTTCAATGCATTTATGTGCACAATTCAAATTTGAACTACATGTACATGCTCCAGTGCATATAAATTGTTTGAAAATCAAATCTGTGTCCTTGGGTGCATGCTTAGGTCCCATGCAAGAAATGGGAATGAATTTCAAACACCAGGGCACCGTTGATTGCCGGCAAAACATTGAGATGCATGGCTTTTAAATTCTAGTAATTCCAGAACTCGTCTGAAATTCATGAAACTTGGTATGCTATCATGGAGCGGCATCAACATGTCGTGGTAAATTTTTTTCCCATTTTGGCAGGTTTGGGTATATGCTTCTAAAAAACTAGAGCTTCTCACAACAGGTATGATGGGTTTGGTAGGGAACATCCCACCTTTGGGGACGAAACGATATCCATTGCCTCTTATTGCTTCCAAAATTTTTCTCGTGTCAATGTAGAACAACAGGAGTGTTGTGTCAATTTTTGTGATTTTTCAGGGTTCGTTTGGACATTTTTATGCATTAACTGAGCTTTCAATGCATTTATGTGCATAATTCAAATTTGAACTACATGCACATGCTCCGGTGCATATAAATTGGTTGAAAAATCAAATATGTGTCCTTGGGTGCATGCTTATGTCCCATGCAAGAAATGGGAATGAATTTCAAACACCAGGGCACCGTTGATTGCCGGCAAAACATTGAGATGCCTGATTTTTAAATTCTAGTAAATCCAAAACTCGTCTGAAATTCATGAAACTTGGCATGCTATCATGGAGCGGCATCAACATGTTGTGGTAAATTTTTTGTCCCATTTGGGGCAGGTTTGGGTATATGCTTCTCACAAACCGGAGCTTCTCACAACAAGCATGATGGTTTTCGGTAGGGAACGTCCCACCTTTGGGGACGAAATGATATCCATTGCCTCTTATTGCTTTCTAATTTTTTTCTCTTGTCAGCATAAAATAACAGGAATGTTGTGTGTATTTTTGTGATTTTTCGAGGTTCGTTTGGACATTTTTTGTGCATTAACTGAGTTTTCAATGCATTTATGTGCATAATTCAAATTTGAACAACAAGCACAAGCTCTAGTGCATATAACTTGGTAGAAAAATCAAATCTGTGTCCTTGGGTGCATGCTTAGGTCGCATGCAAGAAATGGGAATGAATTTCAAACACCAGGGAACCGTTGATTGCCGGCAAACATTGATATGCCTGGTTTTTAAATTCTAGTAAATCCAAAACTCGTCTGAAATTCATGAAAGTTGGCATGCTATCATGGAGCGGCATCAACATGTTGTGGTAAATTTTTTATCCCATTTGGGGCAGGTTTGGGTATATGCTTCTCACAAACCGAAGCTTCTCACAACAAGCATGATAGTTTTCGGTAGGGAACATCCCACCTTTGGGGACGAAATGATATACATTGACTCCTATTGCTTTCAAATTTCTTTCTCATGTCAACATAGAACAACAGGAGTGTTGTGTGAATTTTTGTGATTTTTCGGGTTTCGTTTGGACATTTTTATGCATCAACTAAGTTTTTAATGCATTTATGTGCACAATTCAAATTTGAACTACATGCACATGCTCCAGTACATATAAATTGGTTGAAAAATCAAATATGTGTCCTTGGGTGCATGCTTAGGTCCCATGCAAGAAATGTGAATGAATTTCAAACACCAGGGCACCGTTGATTGCCGGCAAAACATTGAGATGCCTGGTTTTTAAATTTTAGTAAATCCAAAAGTCGTTTGAAATTCATGAAACTCAACATTCTAACATGGAATGGGACCCGACATGGTGTGGTATTTCTCGTGTCCATTTTAAGAGAAGGCGCACTCAAATAATGACAGCCAACAAAGGCAATTTGAAAAAATGGCTGCCATTTTAATATCTCAAATGTTTGTATAATTCAAACCATGTGCGTTCTATTAACCATTCGCGTGACGCCATGTGTCTTGGTTTTAATGGCTGTAGGAGGTGCCGTGCGGACAGCTGCTTGACCTTGACTGAACGGGAGGCGTGCGAGTGTCGTCCGGTGCGCAAACTGACTGAGAGGCGTGCAAGCTCTCCTCGAGTGCGCAAGCTCACCGGGAAGCGTGCGAGCTATACGCTACGCAGGCTCACTGGGAAGCGAGCCCTTTGACTTCCATGGTTGCCCGCCTTGCTCGCACCCTCTCCATTAATGGCGCCCAAGCCGCAGTTTAATTCGCTTTTTAAATATAAAACACTCATCGCAAACTTTTTAGTTAGAACACCCATATGCAAACCGACAGCTTCCCCAGGAAGCCAAGAGAAAATGTGCTGAGCAGGATTTCTGCAGCTCTTGATCGCAAACATTTTAGATAGAACACCTGTATGCAAAGTGAGAGCAGTGCAGGATTTGTGCATCCCTTCAATGAAAACGGTTGTTTTGGATGACCCGTGTGCAACCACGTACAAACAATTTGGTAAGATTTGTCAATCCTTGTAACACTGCGATTTGTCAAATTATGAAGCTAAAAATCACTAGCAGTATCTAATGTTTGCAACTAAAATTTAGTAATTAAGCATAGATTTCATTCATAGATTAAGCAGTCATTCTTAATTTATACAAACAGTTCAACTAGATAGCTGAACCGACCAGACTTTTCCCCAATTGTTGTCAACCACGTACTAAAACAGCTAGTTCAACTATATATACTAGCTAATTTTAAGTACGCTGTACAGTTCCACCACATCTATAGTCAGATGAACTGAACAAAATAGCCCCTAAATACTACTACTATTACTGTGGCGGAGCGGGTGATGACCCCGACGGTCGACGGTGGGCTGGCGGCCACGGCGGCCGATGACGGGGTGGCGTCCACGACCACCACCTCCCGCCTTCGGGCCGCGGTGGCGGAGCGGGTGATGGCCACAGTGGCCGGCAGTGGGGTGGTGGCCACGACAGCTACCTCCTGCCTTCGGGCCGCGGCGGCGGAGCGGGCGATGGCCCTTGATTTCGACGACGGTGTGGCGGCAATGGCGGCCGGCAATAGCTGCCGACGGGCACTGGCGGCAGAGCGTGTGGTGGGTGTTCCGCACACACCCAACAGGGATGCCACGCGCACTACACTATGACGGGGACTGCGCCGCCGCCGCGGTGTAGCCTCCCAGCTGGAGCTGTCCTCTAATGACGGCGGAGTGGCTGAGCGACGACAACGGACCGGTGCCATTGGAGATTGTGGGAGAAGCAGACGGGATAAGCTATAGGGAGGGAGGGGAAAATGCGGCGCAAGACTCGCCGGCCGTGAGGGTTTTTATAGCAGGCCGGTAAGCATTGGGATTTTGGGGGATTTCACTGAGTCTGGTGGGAATCTTGCGCAGGAACCTGCAAGGATGCGCGGGAATGGGCTCACCCACGATTCATTGGCACCACCATTTGGCCAAAATAACGCCCCCACGCGCTGCGCAAGCTTGCGCTGTAAGCCGTCTGCGGCAGCGGGGTGACAAGACGTGCAAGAGGAGGACGAAAGGCCACGTACACATACAGTTAATAAAAAAACGTTTGCGATTCAATTACCTACTATACCACCGTCCTGGTTTATAAGTATGATTTAACTAATAAAATATGAATGCATGTCGCCAAAGACTATATAATTGGATTTTCATTTGAACATAGTTTCCAATTATATAATTTTAAAACATGCATTAACATTTTGTTGGTTAAATTTGAGGGCAAAGTATGGCACAGAATATAAAGGAGACTATAGACTAGACGGAGGTGGTAGCACACGACCGCTCTCTACGCAGCGACGCAACTGTCGGTCGGCTTGTAGGCGACCATTTCCTGCGTGTTCATCTGCTATATGTGTGTGATTGCTGGTGGTTCAGGTGGCCGCGGCGCGCTCTGCTCGTGTCCCGCCGTGCGCGCTCTGCTTTCGCGTCCCTCCGGGTGCTCTGCCCTCGTCCCTCCACATGCGCTGCCAGTGTTTGGGGCCGGCGCACGATCACGCATGTTCGTGTGCAAGCGGTTGCGCCGTGCGCGGCGCGACGATGCAGTTACCCGCTGCAAAAACTGCCATGCGGATGCGCCGAGAATCCACGCCGCCCGACCCCCTTTTATTCCTGCGGCCATTTACCTTCATCTCTCGTCTCGCACGACACAGTAAGCACACCCACAAGGACACATATAGAGAGGACATCCAGCGGTTCCAATGGCGCTCCCCGTGGCTCCAATGGCGCTCCCAGCGGCCGACGACGACAAAGGCGGGCAGTTCACCACGCATCACATAGTGGACACCCATGTGAGGGGGAAGGCCCTCTCGGTAGTGTAGACGAACGATTCGGTCTTGGTGGAGAGCTCCATCCAAACTATGGAGCAGTTCCTTGCCGAGGACAAGTACTAAGTGGTCGACTTCGACCTCGAGTACACCATCGGCCGTGCCGGGCGCGATCAGAAGGTTGCCGTCGCCCAGTTGTGCGTGCGACATGACGTCCTCGTCTACCACTACCACCTTGCCACAAGGCCTTGCGAGCGTTTCTCCAGGTTTATCAACAGCTCTGGCTACAGTTTCACTATGGTGGACACCACACCAATGATCTAAAAGCGCTCAAGGTTTCGGACTTGAAATGCCCAAATCTTGTCAACATCCAATACCACTACAAGGTCCAGGGCAGCGACAAAAACAAACTGAACTCCCTGGTTGACCTCCCCTCAGCCATCATCGACGCCTACTATGCGAAGATGAAGGAAGAGAGCAATAAGGACAAGAACGCTTGTCACAGTGTGTGGCATGAGAGACTGGATGAACAACATGTCAAGTACGTGGCCATGGACGCGTACACAAGCTACGAGATGTACAGGCGGATCGTTGACATGAGGAACTGTCTTCTTCCTGACCCAGACGAGGGATCGAGCCACATAGCAGTGGTGGGAGCGTCACAAGAAGTAGATGACTAGACGATCGTTTCTCCTACTTTAGAATGCATGCAATTGTTTATTGAGGTGTGTGCGAATGATCTATATAGTCACTTATGTAATTGGATGTTTATTTCAGTTATATATACATACATACATGTAATTCTATTGTAGACAGAGAAATTCACTCGGCTTATTAGCAGCAATCGTCTGTGTTATTATTGGTCTTCGCACACATTTCTAATTACAGACCTGTTTGTTGCGTATCACACACATATTGCTCAGTTGAACCGTTTCCATTGTGTTGCCTAAGCACACACAGTTCATCCCAGTGAACCGTATGTTGTACACCGCACACTCCTTCATTTGGTTGCCCGTTTCTTTTGTTCCTCCCCATCCCAAATAGTTAATTGAGCTGAATTGTATGCCCTGCATCGCACACGCAACTACATTCTGAACCGTGTTTGATGCATCTGTCATCGCAAACGTTTTGCACCTTTGTTGATGGTTTTTACACCACCGTTTACGATTATGGCATCACACACAGTTTCGTCGAAGATTCTCTGATCGTAGTGTCGCGTTCGGACCATCCTGCAGTAGTGAGATAACATACTTCACTATTTTGATAAACAGGCTTCACTGTTGGCGGCAACCGCCCAGGTCGCCGAAGTATCTGAGCTCAAGCGGAAGCTGGAGCGGTCCGATCAGGACCTTCTCTGCATCAACAAGCGGTTCGACGAGGCGCAAGGTGTGTTTTGAAAAAAATTGTTTACACACCTAGAGTAATATGTCCATTTCGGGTCTAATCTTTTGTGTTGTCCTGATCATAGTTGCAGGTAGTGCGGCAAAAGTCGAAAACCTGAAGAGCCCGCTTGACCAAGCCAAGGAGCAGGCGCGGCTAAGCCAAGCGGCCGCTGACAAAGCGACTGTGGATTTAGAGGCCGAGAAGGTCACCCGCCGCAAGTATGAGGAGCGTGTGAAAGAAGTGGAGCAGGAGCTCCAAGATGCCGCCAACATGTGTGAGACCTTGGAGGAGAAGAACAAGGCCCAAGCGGACGATCTCACCAAGGCTCTTCAGGAGGCCAAGGAGGCGCGGACCGAGTCGGCTCGCGAGGAGATCAAGCAAGCCAGACAGATAGCGGCTGGTAAGCCCTTTCTTTTACAGAGTATATTCGGTGGTCGGAGATATGTCTGGCTTAATCGACTATGGAGTTCTTCAGACGCCTTTGCGGATCTCCCAAGGAGTGCGGAAAAAGCCGCACAGTTCTTCCTGTCCCAGGAGGGAGACACCCTAGAGAAGCTCTTCTGGTCCCAGTACCTGGCGCCAGAAAGGCCAGCGCTGCTAAACAACTAGATGATGCAGCTGGCGGAGCTGCATAGGTTGTCTGGTTTGGCCATGAAGGACATCATAGTCCGGCTATGGCCAGCCGGACCCATTCCGAGCAGTTACTTTGGCTTGGTCAAGCGACTCGGTGACGCCCTGCCCCGAGTTGAAGCTGTGAAGCGCTCGGCGTGCATAGAGGGTGCGCGGATGGCCTTTGCCCGCGTCAAGATGCACTGGGCGAAAATGAAGGACGCCGCCATGGCCGTTGAGGGCCCACCTGAGGGCAAGGACTACCACAAGCTGGAGCGATACTTCAAGACGCCCTAGAGGGTGCCCGTTTAATAGAGGGTCAATGCTCGAAGGATATTATGTTTGAATGAATGTATCCGAGCCGCCCAGACTTTGTATTATGAAGTAAGGCCTTTGTAATATACTTGTGCTTTTTATCCGCAATTACTTTCCTCCTGTGTGGCCGTTTTTTGTATCTAAAAGTTTACCAATCGTCGGCTTCAGCCCCCACATAGATACTACGGGGGTGTTCGGTATAGCACTTCACCACTCTTGACCCAACGTCTTGGTCCGTAAAGGAGGTGATCGTGTAGCGAACTAGGCAATCGGACTATGCGGCTTTATCATTCTCACTTAGCCATAGGAGTTTGACAATGGGACTATAGGTTAGCCCCTGGTGTTTGTTCGGCTATCCAAACTTGGATGCTTTTAGGCGCATGACTATGTAAAGGCCAGTCCTTCGTATAATACAAGAAAAAATCACAAAAGATTTAGCAAGTCACCGAACCGCTGACCAGCTCTCGCTATATCATGACACTCCGTTTTTGGCTTTCTCTACTGAGGTGTTTGACCGGACAATCCAGAAACACAATCGCAGTAGTTCTCCCTTTACAACCTTAGCCGAACCAGAGGAACGTAAGGTGGTAACCACAGGAGCCGGGCAACCGAACTATTGACCAAAGACATTATTCGGAGCCGATGCATGTAATGCGGTATTCGAGATGCCGAAATGTACTGAAAAGTGTTTGTACTTGTTATTTTTTGAAAAGTTTATGTGGTCGGATAGAACCCCTGGCAATTTTATGCCGAGGTGTGTATGTCAATCTATCATGAAGACGGAATACAGATTATGAAATAAACCAATGCCGAATAAGGTTGGACAAAACAGTTTCCACTATAATCTGATTGATACGTCAAACATGCTCTTACAGAGAATGCCATAATCATTCAGGCTATTTTACATGCCCAGAATTTGAGAACAAAGGAAATTTGTATACAACATCCTTTAAAAGAAAGGGTGGTCTTGAAGACCCTTTGGGCACCCTACCGCACGTCTGCGCCGCTTTTCACCTTGCTGTAGGATCCTTTAAGAGGACCAACGATCGAGTATACATAAGGGGCCTAGGAAAGGGGCCTTGGTACCATAAAATATTGATTTGGGTTTTGAAGAACGTGAAAAATAAAGGAAAAGGGAGAAAAAGGAAGAACATGAAGGTCCAAATAGGGTCGAGCCATATTGTGGACTTTGTCCTTAGTGTGCCTCCGTCCTTGTCCATGGTATTTTTAGTGCGTAATTATATACATGCGGTGCATATGCCATGATTGAGTGGGGGTGCTGACGGAGGCCGAATTACTAATCTAGTTCTGGACGAACCGAACTGTCATTCTGCAGGGTAGACCGGACTCCTTTGACAGTGTCCGAGGGCTTGATGGCTGATGAAGTATTTGGCTTGATAAGGCCACCCTGCACCTCGGCTGCGAGGGCCGCGGTATGATCCTCAGTACAGAGGGAGCGCTCCATGTTTCCATTGACTGTTATAACACTGCGTGGTCCGGGAATCTTGAGCGTTAGATAGGCATAATGCAGGACTGCATTGAAGTAGGCGATAGTGGTTCGTCCGAGCAGTGCATGATAACCACTACGGAAGGGGACGACGTCGAAGATTAAATCTTCGCTTCGGAAGTTATCCGGTGAGCCGAAGACTACCTCCAGCATTATTGACCCTGTGCAACAGGCCTCTACGGCAGGTATTACTCCTTTAAAGGTGGTTTTAGTGGGCTTGATTCTTGACGGATCAACGCCCATTTTGCGGACAGTGCCCTGATAAAGCAGGTTTAGACTGCTGTCGCCATCCATGAGGACTCATGTGAGATGGAATCCGTCAATGATTGGATCAAGGACCAATGCTGCCGAACCTCCATGACGGATATTTGTCGGATGGTCTCTGCGGTCAAGAGTGATCGGACGGGCCGACCATGGGTTGAGTTTTGGGGCGACTGGCTCTATGGCGTAAATGTCCCTTAGTGCGCGCTTGCGCTCCCACTTGGGGATATGAGTGACATAGATCATTTTCACTGTTTTTACCTCGGGGGGGGGGGGGGTTCTTTTGCCCCCTGTATTTTTTGGGTGAGGCTCATCGTCATCCTCGCTAGGCGTCCCTTTCCCCTTTTATTCGGTGTTTAGCTTACCGTCCTGTTTAAAGACCCAACAACTTATGTTGGTATGATTGGCAGGCTTGTCAGGGTGCCATGGATCTGGCAAGGCCGATCTAGTATTATGTCCAAACTGGATGGACTATCTTTGTTTCCTTTGAATGGCTTCTTCCGTTTATTGGGTTTAGAGCCACTGAATCCGGCGTTGACTGCCGTGTCTTCGGTACCTTCATTGTTGCTTCGACGCTTGTGTTTGTTGCGTCGTGGCCTGCCGTTGCCATCTCTGGCTTCGGACGGGCCAGGGTTGCTGGTGCTGTTGCTTCTACGAGCTAGCCAACTATCTTCTCCCGCGCAAAAGCAGGTCATGAGTGCGGTGAGAGCTGCCATGGACTTCGGCTTTTCTTGGCCGAGGTGTTGGGCGAGCCACTCATCACGAACGTTGTGCTTGAAGGCCACGAGGGCTTCAGTGTCCGGACAATCAATGATTTAGTTCTTTTTAATTAAGAACCTGGTCCAGAGTTTGCGGGATGACTCTCCGGGTTGCTGGACTATGTGACTGAGGTTATCGGCGTCCGGAGACCGGACATAGGTACCTTGGAAGTTGTCTCTAAAGGCATCTTCCAAATCTTCCCAGCTACCAAAAGAGTTCTCTAGGAGGCTATTTAGCTAGTGTCGTGCTGGTCCTTTCAGTTTTAAGGGAAGGTATTTGATGGCATGGAGATCATCACCGCGGGCCATGTGGATATGGAGAAGGAAATCTTCAATCCATACCGCGGGATCTATCGTGCCGTTCTATGATTCTATGTTTACGGGTTTAAACCCTTCTTGTAAGTGGTGCTGCATTACCTCCACTACAAAAAAATACACTTCCGTGATGATACGTGTTTGTCACAGTAGGTCGTTTTTTTTGTCATGCATGTACATCCATGATAAATTTATGACAGAATCAGGATAGTCATACCTGTGTTGTCGTAGAAGTGTTCCATGACATTACCAAAATTATCATCACGGAAGTGTCCACTTCCATGTCGATTGTCGGGGTAAATGACCACGGGTAGCCAAGCCGGCTCCCCTTGGCACTTCAGAAAAATTTACAAGCCAATCCGGCCTCCAAGAAACCAAGACGCGGGCCGCCTTCCCCCTGCCGGCTGCCTCTCAGGCCGACTGTCAGAAGGCGGCCCGGCCTTCACCTTCATGAAGAAAGCCGCGAGAGGGCCGGCTCCGAGAGGCCGGCTACGAGAAGGCTGACTCGAAGAGGCCGACTCCCACGACGCGGTCAAGATCGTACCCTCGAGGCCCGCAACCACATAACGGCGATGGGACGGGGCGTGGCTACAGTAAAGCCTGCCACCCCCGGAACCCGGAGCACGCCTGGCACAGTGCGCCGTACGGGGTAGCCCTGACCCGTCCGGCGCGGCACTGTTGCCATGATGACTATAGTGCCATCCATGGCGGGCTGTTAGCGCAGCCCACGAGCGGTGGGCCCCTTTGGGCAGAGAGACACCCGAAGGCGGCCAGGCCTCCCCCAGTCAGCCCAAGACATGGCCGGCTTCCCCAAAGCCGGCTTGCTCCTTCCCTCGAAGGAGGCGCCCCATTATGAAGACAAGACGACGTGAGGCTACAGCGATCGCCCGCCAGGCGGCGGTGCTGTAGCCACGCTTACCTCGATAAAGCCCTTATCATCATGATTGAGGCAACAGTAATCGGCCGCCGACAGGGCCCTAGGCAGTAGGGCCTGCCTGTCGACCAAGATGCCAGCAGCCGGCGGGACCCACCAGCCGGCGGGCCCCAGCAGCTGGCGCAGAAGCCGGCGAGCGTAGACACTGACGGCTAGGACCCGCTCCCAGCCGGATTACCATTGTACCCCCGGGGCACCCATGCAAAGGGTTGATCTCATCTAGGTTACCACACACATAGAGAGAAGAGTAGAGCTAGCCTTGCCCTTCTTCTTCCTCTCGCCAAACAGTTCAAGGAGCACCTTGTAGTTACTTGTTCACCGAGTGATCATGCGGAGACCCCGCAGAGCAGCAGTAGGGGTGTTATCTCCACGGAGAGCCCCGAAGCTAGGTAAGATTCGCCGGCGTGCATGTCTTCGCCTTATCCCGCTTCCAGGCACCGGCGACGTCTTACTGGCTCCCACACAGATAAGCCTCCCGTTGGCAGATGTTGTACCAACCACCCGACATTTGGCGCCCACCGTGGGGCCAGGTGCACCGTCGTCCGGAGACCTGTTCTGGACGGGAACCTTCTTCCTCCCCAGCGAGTGTAGCCAGCCCGGCACGCCCGATGGCACTTGCCACGACGCGCTGCAAGGCGTCACCAGCGCTTGCGCAGCAAGCGACCTCGCCGATCCCCTTGGAGAGGCCCTCATCTCCGACGAGCCCGCTTCCGACGTGGGCACCGACCGCCTCGTCGACCTCCTTGGCCAGCTCCATGTCTCCAGCGAGCCTGCTGTGGACCGGGAGTCCGTTGGCTCCACCGATCTGATGCATGTCGACTCCGACACTGCCTCGCTCGACGCCTTCCCCGCCAACGTCGTAATCTACGACGACCCGCTTCCCCGAGCCGATGGTTGTGACGTTGCCATCACCGAGGTGATGGTCATCAGCCACGGCGGCGCTTCTGGCGAGAACGCCCACGACGCCCCGCAAGCGGCGATCCACGATCTGTCCGTCCCCCTCCCGGCCGATGCTGACGCCGAAGCACTGGAGGCTCGCCGCCTCGCCCTCCTCGCGGAGGGCCGGAAGCTAGCTTCCGTGAGACGCCTCATCGAGGCCCACCAGCGTGAAGTCGACCGCGCCGCCTTCGGCACGCCACCTCCTGGCGGGCCAAGCCGAGTCGGCGTCGTCAGACAGCGCGGCTCTGTCATCGCCGACTTGCTTGGAGTCGACCGCCCAGTCTATGCCACCCCACTCGAGAACCTGCACGCCGCTCAGGTGGCCGTAGACGAGCTGGATGAACTGGGGGCCGAAGAGCTCCCCTACATGACCAGACGCATCCAGCAGCTAATCGATGCAGCCGTGCAGCGGCACGAGGCTGACGTCCGCGAGGAAAGCCCTCCACCGCGCCGAGAGCACGACGCGACATCCCGGACACCGACTGCGGGTAGAACCCACGCGCGACACGAGAAAGACCCGGCTGCCAGCCGAAGCCGAACCCGGATCTCCATCGAGCGAGACGCAGAAGGCCACCCTCGAGCCGTGGAGCGGCGGGCCAACCCGCCTCCGCGTCCGCCTCGTGGGGAAAGGTATCCCACCCCACTGCCTGTCACGCGTCCGACTCTCAGCGGCCGACTAGGTCGCCGCGAAGGAGTCGGCGAGAACGACGCCCGCCACCGGATCGACCGCCTAGCGCGATCCCTGGCGCTAGAAGATGAAGATGATGTTGGCCCGCCTTGCTTTGGCCCCCGCATCCGCGACGAGCCCTTCCCCAAAGGGTTCTCGCTCCCAAGAGACACGCCCAAGTACAACGGCTCCGTGAAGCCGAAAGATTGGTTGATCGACTACTCCACCGCAGTACGCATCACGAACGGCAACCGGCGCATTGCCGTGAAGTACGTGCCCCTCATGCTCCAAGGCACGACGCGGACCTGGCTCAACAGCCTCAAGCCATACAGCGTCAACAGGTGGCTAGACTTCACAGAAGCCTTCGTCCGCAACTTCACCCGCACCTACCAGCGAGCTCCCAAGCCCAGACAGCTCTCCTTGTGCGTACAAGGCCCCGCCGAGTCCACTCGCGACTACCTCACGCGTTGGGCCGAGCTCCGCAACTCTTGCGAAGGAGTGCACGAAGTGCAAGCCATCGAATACTTCACAGCCGGGTGCCGAGAGGGCACCCTCCTCAAGCACAAGCTCCTCTGCGACGAGCCGACTATCCTCGACGAGCTCCTGGTCATAGCGGACAAGTACGCCACCACCGACTCCTCAATGAAGACTAAACTTCGGGTTGACGCGTCCGGAAAGGTACTCAACCCGGCGCCCAAGACGCCGGCTGGGGACTCCGGTCGACGCCCGTACCAAAACGACCACAAGCGCAAGGGCCCCATGCCGCCTTCCACCAGTCGGCAGGTGGCCACGGTCGAGGGTGAGGAGCCCGAAGGGTGGCCCGCACCCAAGAAGCAGAAAGGCGGCCGGCCGGCTTGGTAGCCGGCCTTCTCCTACGAGCAAACCCTCGACGCCCCATGCAAGTTCCACAGCGGCGCGAAGCCGTCCAATCAACAACCCGGAAGTGCCACTGGCTCACCCGAATCTCCAAAGGCGAAGGGCTCGCGCCGCCTCCACCTGCTGGTCCGCCGCCTCCGGCTCCGCAGCAGCCGGCCGCCCGGGCAGCAATTGGAGCCGTGCACGACGAATTCCCCGACGAGCATGCTGCCTATGTCGTCTTCACCAGCCAGCCCGAAGACCGGCGCAGCAGGCGCCGCGAGCACCAAGAAGTCAACGCGGTTGCCTCCAACCCTTCCGAGCACATGCACTGGTCTGAAAAACCCATCAGCTGGAGCCGGGACGACCACCCAGAGGTGATGCCATCCCCCGGCTCTTATGCACTGGTTCTGGATGCGACCCTTGCAACAGACAGACGCGCTGCCCGTTTCTCCCGCGTGTTGATAGACGGCGGGAGCAACATCAACATCCTGTACCTTGACACCCTGAAGAAGCTAAACGTCAGGACGAAGCAGCTCACGCCTACCCGGACTATGTTCCACGGCATCGTACCCGGCCTGTCCTGCTCCCCCATTGGCAAGATCAAGATTGATGTCCTCTTTGGGGACAAGGATCATTTCCGCAGGGAGGCCATCTGGTTTGAAGTGGTGGACCTTGAGAGCTCTTACCATGCACTGCTTGGCCAACCTGCCTTGGCCAAGTTCATGGCTGTTCCCCACTATGCTTACCTCAAGATGAAGATAGCGAGCACCAAGGGCATCATCACCATAGTCGGCGACTACAAGAAATCAGCCGAGTGCGCAGCGGCCAGCAGCCGGCTGGCCGAGTCCATAGTGATTGCCGAAGAGAAGAAGAAGTTGGACCAGGTCGTGGCCATGGCTGGCAAGCAGCCGACCCTGTCCCCCGATCCCAAAGAGTGTGATGCCCAAGGTTCCTTCCAGCCGGCCAAGGAAACGAAGAAGATACCTCTTGACCCCGAGCACCCGGAAAGGTTTGCCGTCATTGGGGCAAACCTAAACAGCAAATAGGAAGGAGAGCTCGCCGATTTCCTCCTTGAGAATCGGGACATCTTTGCATGCTCCCCCAAGGACATGCCGGGTGTTCTGAAGGATTTCGCCGAGCACAAATTACATGTCCGAGAAGGTGCAAAACCGGTCAAGCAACCCCTCCGCCGACTGTCGGAGGAAAAGAGAAGGATTGTAGGAGAAGAGATAGCCCGGCTTCTGGCTGCCGGCTTCATCATGGAGGTGTTCTTTCCGGAGTGGCTCGCCAACCCGGTCCTCGTCCTGAAGAAGAACAACAAGTGGCGCATGTGTATAGACTACACGAGCCTCAACAAGGCCTGTCCCAAAGATCCTTTTGCTCTGCCAAGAATAGATCAAGTGATAGACTCCACAGCCGGATGCGAGCTGCTGAGTTTTTTGGATGCTTACTCCGGGTACCATCAGATAAAGTTGGACCCGGCCGACCGCCTGAAGACCGCCTTCATCACGCCATTCGGAGCCTTCTGCTACCTGACTATGACATTCGGCTTGAGAAATGCCGGTGCCACTTTTCAGCATTGCATGCAGAAGTGCCTCCTCAAGCAACTCGGTAGAAACGCCCACGTCTATGTGGACAACATCGTGGTGAAGACGGAGAAGCGCAGCACCTTGCTAGAAGACCTCAAGGAAACATTCGAGAACCTGCGCCGATTCCGGATCAAGCTCAACCCCGAGAAATGCGTGTTCGGAGTACCAGCCGGCCAGCTCCTAGGCTTCCTGGTCTCCAAACGTGGCATCGAGTGCAACCCAGTGAAGATCAAGGCCATTGAGAGAATGGCGATTCCCACCAAGCTGCGAGACGTCCAGAAGATCACCGGATGCTTGGCTTCCCTGAACAGCTTCATCAGCCGGCTCGGAGAGAAGGCTCTCCCCCTCTACCTCCTCATGAAGGAGACCACTCACTTCGAGTGGAACGACCAAGCCGACCAAGACCATTCCCCTCACTTGGCCCTTTGCCGTCTGGGGTCTGGACATGGTGGGCCCATTCAAGATGGCGCGCGGCGGCATGACACATCTGCTCGTCGCCGTGGACAAGTTCACCAAGTGGATCGAAGCAAAGCCGATCAAGAAGCTGAATGGGCCGACTGCCGTGACATTCATCGCAGATATAACAACTCGGTACGGCGTGCCGCACAACATCATCACCGACAACGGCACAAATTTTGCCAAGGGAGCGTTGGCACGTTTCTGCGCGACGCAGGGCATCCGACTGGACTTAGCGTCCGTTGCCCACCCACAGTCAAACGGCCAAGTCGAGCGAGCCAACGGCCTCATCCTTTCCGGCATCAAGCCCCGACTGGTCGTGCCACTGGAGCGTTCGGCCGGCTGCTGGCTCGATGAGCTGCGGGCCGTCTTCTGGAGTCTGCGCACTACCCCAAACAGGTCAACCGGCTTCACCCCTTTCTTCCTCGTATATGGTGCCGAGGCGGTAATCCCAACCGACATCGAGTTCGACTCGCCTCGGGTGACCATGTACACGGAGGCGGAGGCCAAGGAAGCACGAGAAGATGGCGTCGACCTGCTGGAAGAAAGCCGGCTGTTAGCCCTCAGCCGGTCTGCCATCTACCAGCAAGGTCTGCGTTGCTACCACAGCCGGAAGGTCAAGCCAAGATCTTTCCAAGAGGGCGACCTTGTGCTCCGGCTGATCCAGCGAAAAGCCGGCCAGCACAAGCTCTCGGCCCCTTGGGAAGGCCCCTTCGTCATCAGCAGAGCGCTAGGAAACGACTCCTACTACCTGATCGACGCACAGAAGCCGAAGGCACGAAAGAGAGACGACTCCGGCAAGGAGTCGGAACGACCATGGAACGCCAACCTCCTCTGAAGATTTTACAGTTGAAATGCAGTATGTATCATGCTAACTTTTGTACTAAGTACGAGACAATAGGCCCCCCGAGGAGAACTCGGGGACTGCCATCTTTCATCTATGAATGAAGAGTATCATGCTTATGATTATGTCAGTTCATTTACTTCTCTCGTCCGGCACCGGGTTCGACTAGTCGGCCCAGGGACTGGCCGCCTTAAGTTATATTAGAAGTCCTACCCGTGGTCAGACAAGTAGTGTGCCGGCTCCAAAGCCCTCTCTTGCCAAAAGTCGCAGTTCGAAGAATCGGCTGTCCGGCTGGCAAGAGCCAAAGGCAGGAAAGGATGCCCACACGAAAAACGGCTAGGGACTAACGGACTAATATAACAAAAGCCGGTTTTTTCCCATCGCCGGCCGACTACAAGAGTAGCCGACTGGCCGGTTTCCATTCACTTCGCTACAATCTAAGAAAGCTCGAGTACTTGCCTTCCCAAAAAAATATAGCCGAGTTCTTCCTTAGCCACAGACTGCAGAGCAGCTGCCGGCTGGGAAGGCAGCAGTCAGGGGAAGGCGGCAAAGGAAACAGCCTAAGGATAAAAAGCATGCGAGAATGGAAGCCAAACACATGCATGATTATATTTACACAAAAGACCTTGAAAAGTCCAGCATTCAACATAGTTTGAATATACCCCCAGTGGGTGGAACTGCGCAAGCTTAATAAAATTGTTCAAAGAGTATCAAGAAGGAAAAGCAAAGATGGCAGATCAGGCGAAGGGAACGACTGGCGAGTCGGGCAGGTCGGTGGAGACAGTAGCGCCGGCTGGAGGAGTGGCCGGCTGGTGAACCTCGGCATGATCACCGATCTCCTCCGCCGAGTCTTCACCCTCCGTCGGGTTCAGCCCGAACCACTCCTCCGGCTGGGCGACGCCGTTGTCGTCCACCTCAGGAGCGAAGACGCTGGTGTCGGTGAAGTCGGCAAGAGCCGAAGCACGCTGAATGATAGCCGGCCGCACCCCCACCAGCTCTTCATCAGCCTCCTCCCGCCAAGTCCTCAGCTGCTCCAAATTCAGCCCGGGGTACCAGGCCAGGACGAACTCCAGCGCCCGCCTGGCGCCGGATCAACCAGCGGAGGCCTTCCAGGCCTCAAAGTGGCCGACTGCCACCTCCAGCCAGTCGGCAGTCCGGCTCGGGCTGCGGGGAATCGCCTCGCCTGGCCAGAGGGCGGCCAGCACCTGCGCTCCGGCGCGCTGGAGGCGGCGTAGCATGCGGTGTGCCGGCTGCAGCCGGGCTTGGATTGCCAAGAGCTGCTCCTCAAGTGTCCGGCTCGCGTCTGGCGCAATCTCAACTCCCGCCTGACGGCGTGTCTCGCGGTAGGCCTCGATGGCCTGGGAGGCCGCGATAGTGTGGCGGGGGAAATAGTCTGCGTAGAGAACAAAAGTAGCACAAATCAGAAGACGAATCAGAGGGCAAGGGGGCGAGCAAGGAGTAAGGGAGGCGGCTTACCGTCGATCAGGTCCTCGATCCGGCTGTAACCCTCGCTCAGCGCCTGCTTCGCCTCAGCCCAGCTCGCCGCTTCGGTCTCAAACTCGGCTTTGAGGGCGGCCTCGCTCTCCCGCGCCTTCTTCAGGGCCGCCTTGTGGCACTCCTCCTGGTCGGCCAACTTCTTGGCCAGGCGGTCGCGCTCCTGGACTAAGGCATTGAGCTCGGCCTCCTTGGCGCGAAGGGCGGTCTGGGCCCCGCCGAGCTGCTCCCTCAAGTCGGCGTTGGCCCCTGCAAGCATGAAGACGAAGGAAGAAGCAATAAGGAAGAAGTCGTCGGGGAAGATCCGACCCGACTGCTCTGCAGTCTGCCCGGATCTCGGGAACTACACCTAGTGGGTGCGCTGACGCGCCCCCACAGGATACGAAGAAAACGGAGCACGCACTCCGGCTGTTGGTCAGATCTTCGCTCTTCTGACGCAGCTCCCGAGCCTGGGAGTCGAAGGCGGCAACACTCCGGTTATGGTACTCCTGGAAGATCAGACAGGATGCAAGAATAAGATAACTATCATGACCTAGTAAGTTCTGAGCCACCTGCTCAGCAGCCGACTCGGAACTCGGGGCCTGCACCCAGTGGGTGCATTGACGCGCCGCCACAGAAGAAATCAAAAGGCAAAGCAGCCAAGGCCAGAAGACTCACCCGAACGACGGCCCGCGTCGCAAGGAAATCGCGAGTATATCACTGCAGCGCGGTGGCATGAGCCTGAAGCCGGCCCCGGACCTCCTGGGCCGACGCGTTCAGTTCACCCGTCTCCTCATTAGGCGCCCACTCGGACGTGCTGGAGCTGGCCGCCTCCAAGGCCTCCGTCGTCTGACGGGCGGTCGCAGCTCTGTCTGGCTCCGACACAGGGGCAGCTTCCCCCGCATACGGGCGTGATGACGGCTGCACCACCAGGCCGGCTCCTGCTGCCGGCTCGCTTCTGGCTGGCTGCACCGACGCCACAGCCGGCTGGCCGCCCTTGCCCGCTCCAGTCGGTGCCGTCCACGGCACCTCCTCCAAGATGACCACATCATCCTCCCTCCGCTCCGCCGCCGTCTGGCCGCGGTCGGCTTCCCCAGACGGAGGCACGGGGGCGTTGGGAGCCACACTCCTCAGGGGGATGACGAGCTGCGGAGGCCGGCTGTGCGAGGCCTCCGCCTCCCTCTCCGCGGCTGTCGCCTCCGCCTGGACCTTGGCCGCCGCGTCGGCCTGCTCCTTCACCGCCTGGGCGACCCTCCGCTCCGACGCCTCCCGCTCCTCCTGCGCCTCCCGCGCTGTAGCTTCCATAAGGTCGGCGCGGGGGTCCACGCGGCGGGAGCTCGAAGACCCTCCGGCCGATCCAATCATGGAGGCGGCAGGGCCCCGTTCAAGGGAAAGCGGCGCCCTGACCGGCCGATCAAGAAAGAATTTAGAAAAGCTCCAATCCAAGAGCACGACAAGAGTACAAGATGGTTAGCACTTACGCCGAAACTGCTTGTGGCCGCTTCACGACCTTCTGAAAGCGGGCCGCCTTCGCGGCCGCCTCGTCCCGCTTGGTTGCCGCGGAGGTGCCTCTGGGCTTCTTCGGCCGGCTGCCGAAGTAGGTCGACGCAGCCCGACGCTTCGGTGCGGCGCCACGGGCGGCCGGCGTGGCAGAAGAGCCCGCACCTTGAGGATCCGACGCCGGCTGGCGATGCGGGACAGTTTCTACCTCGTCGCCATCCGCCTAGTCCTGGAGGCTGGCTCCGAGCCCGGCGCCGCCCGCCTCGCCTCCTTCCCCCGCGGTGGCATCCTCCATGGCGGCCGCTCCGAGGTCCGGATCGTCGACGTCATCTACCGTGCGGTCGGGGTGGAACGGGCGCTCTGCCCCCACGGCCCCCGCCGCTGACGGGAGTAGGGGATTCTGCGGAAAACAAGCCGGCGGATCGGAGGCCGGTCATATTGAAGCCGACAACACAAAAGAAAGGAAGGAAGAAATACTTACGACAGGCGGAGGGTTGGCGCGAGAATACGGCTCCTTGCCGAATCGCCAATCCTCGGCGAGCTTGCAGTTGGCGATATAGTTCACCAGATAGGACACCTCGGCATGAGGCATCTCCCTGGTGCTCAGCCGGCATGGGTCGAAGTGGTCGCTCATCTGGCAGATCATGTGCGGCCGACCTTGGAGCGGGAGTACCCGGCGCTCCACGAAGGCGGCCACCAGATCGGCTCCGACCAGGCCCTCCGACTGGACCATCACCCGGAGGCGGGCGACGGCGGCGTTCCCGGCCTGGGACAGCGTCCTGGCCCAGTAGCTCCATGAGGCCGGCCTCGAAGCCGGCGGGCCGGCTACGTAAGCCGGCAGATTGACAAAGTCGCCTTGTGGGGAGACGTTCCTCACGTAGAAGTAAGATTTCTGCCAGAGCTTCACCGACTGGATCAGCGGGATGGATGGGAACGGATTGTTCTCACCAGTCCGCCTCATGGCGATGTAAGCTCCGCATGGGGCGGGCACGCCGGCGACGACGGTGCCGAGTTTGCTCTGGAAGAACTCCCCCCAGAGCTCTATGGTGGGGAGTGCGCCAAGGAAACCCTCGCAGAGGGTGACGAAGGCCGACAGCAGCATCACGGTGTTGGGGGTGAGGTGATGCGGCTGAAGGTGGTAAAACTCGAGGAACGAGCGGAGGAATCCGCTCACCGGGAGGCCGAAGCCGCGTATGCAGTGCGAGCGGAAGATCACCCGCTCGCCCTCCTCCGGTGCTGGCGAGACCTCCTGCTCCGGCGTGCGCCGGACCCGCACGTAGTTCTCGCCAGGCAGACGCCGCGTCCGGCGGAGGAACTCGATGTGCTCATCAAGGACGTTGGAGCCGTCCCACGAGCTCGACAGCGCCATTGGAGTGGCGCGGCGAAGAGCGAGATGCGGTGACAGCGGAGGCATGTGCGACCCCGCTACGGCGGAACGGCGTGGCGAAGAGGCGCTGCGGCGGCGAAGAGAGCAAGAAGAAGACGAGGAAGGGTGGAGTGAGGGAGGGCGTGCAAGCCTTTGCCGCTCCCTCTCCTCCCCCTACTTATAGACCCTCGCGGCGGAGCCGAGGAGGCGTGGTGCGGGGGACGTGGGATTAACTGCGCCCACTCCCCCACGTCCCGCAATTACTGCGCCTTGACGGTGCGGCGAAACCGCCACGGGAAGGCAAACCGTCCACCCTGGGCCGCAGAAGATCTGCGTCTGGGCCGAGGCCAGGCGTGGCGGGCCCGGGCCTGCGGCGACGTCCCGTCGCGCACGCGCCATGGCAGGCCTTTTCTACCACGTAACACACGGGGAGGCGCGCGGTCAGCGCACGGCTGGCCCACATTCCCGTTGACGAGACCATGGCGCCCGTCCAAGGAGGCGCGTACAAGGAGAGCCGGCTCCCAGCTGCCGGCTCCTCCAGATAGGAAGCTGACCGAGCTTCTCGTTCCCCTTGCCGACCTCGAAGCTCGACCAGCTTCGGGGACTACTATCGGGGTAAATGACCACGGGTAGCCAAGCCGGCTCCCCTTGGCACTTTAGAAAAATTTACAAGCCAATTCGGCCTCCAAGAAACCAAGACGCGGGGCCGCCTTCCCCATGCCGGCTGCCTCTCAGGCCGACTGTCGGAAGGCGGCCCGGCCTTCACCTTGATGAAGAAAGCCGCGAGAGGGCCGGCTCCGAGAGGCCGGCTACGAGAAGGCCGACTCGAAGAGGCCGGCTCCCACAACGCGGTCAAGATCGTACCCTCGAGGCCCGCAACCACATAACGGCGATGGGACGGGGCGTGGCTACAGTAAAGCCTGCCACCCCCGGAACCCGGAGCACGCCTGGCACAGTGCGCCGTACGGGGTAGCCCTGACCCTCCGGCGCGGCAGTGTTGCCATGATGACTATAGCGCCATCCACGGCGGGCTGTCAGCGCAGCCCACGGGCGGTGGGCCCCTTTGGGCAGAGAGACACCCGAAGGCGGCCAGGCCTCCCCCAGTCGGCCCAAGACATGGCCGGCTTCCCCAAAGCCGGCTTGCTCCTTCCCTCGAAGGAGGCGCCCCATTAAGAAGATAAGACGACGTGAGGCTACAGCGATCGCCCGCCAGGCAGCGGCGCTGTAGCCACGCTTACCTCGATAAAGCCCTCATCATCAGGATTGAGGCAACAGTAATCGGCCACCGGCAGGGCCCTAGGCAGTAAGGCCTGCCTGTCGACCAAGATGCCAGCAGCCGGCCGGACCCTCCAGCCGGCGGGCCCCAACAGCCGGCGCAGAAGTCGGCGAGCGTAGACACTGACGGCTGGGACCCGCTCCCAGCCGGATTACCATTGTACCCCCGGGGGGTAGGCCTATATAAACCCCCCGGGGCACCCATGCAAAGGGTTGATCTCATCTAGGTTACCACACACATAGAGAGAAGAGTAGAGCTAGCCTTGCCCTTCTTCTTCCTCTCGCCAAACAGTTCAAGGAGCACCTTGTAGTTACTTGTTCACCGAGTGATTATGCGGAGACCCCGCAGAGCAGCAGTAGGGGTGTTATCTCCACAGAGAGCCCCGAAGCTAGGTAAGATTCGCCGGCGTGCATGTCTTCGCCTTATCCCGCTTCTAGGCACCGGCGACGTCTTACTGGCTCCCACACAGATAAGCCACCCATTGGCATATGTCGTACCAACCACCCGACATCGATAAATCGCGCGTCACAGAAGTGCTTTCGTCAAGGGTGACCGACACATGGCATCCACCGTAACGGAACGCCGTTAAGCTATCGGGTCGGGTTTTGGATCCGATAACCCGTTAACAGCCCTGACCAATGGGAAATTTCCACGTGTAAAATTCTTATTGGCCGGACGAAGCACGTGTCAGCTCGTCAGTGGGTCAGATAGGCGCTTATGATACGTCGACACATGGCACTGCCCAATAGTGGCCCATTCTTGGGAAAAGGCCGGCCCGTTTGACTTGGTCAAAAGCTGGCGGGCCGACCCGTTTGACTTGGTCAAAAGCTGGTGGGCCGGCACGTGTGACTTGGTCAAAAGCTGGCGGGCCGGCCCATGGAAAGCCTGTTAACGGCCTGTTTGCATATAGCCCATTTACAACCCGCTAACCCAAGGCCCGTTACGCCCTATCCCAATTAGGCCCAGTAGCGTCATCTGGGCCGTCCACTATGATTCCAGCCCGTTTTCACTTCTGGCCCATGTATAGCCCATGACGTCTTTCAACCCATATGAGGCCCTTTGTAACTCTTGGCCCATTAGCGGCCCGTAATGAACAGTGTATTACTTTACATCCATTAACGGCCCATGGTGAAACTGGCCCGTAATGAACAGTGTATCACTTTATACCCATTAACGGCCCGTTATTCCGTTGGGCCGTTTCCAACCCAAGTTAACTTTCGGCCTTCTGAGGGCCCATTTATTCTTGGGCTCATTTGCAGCATTCGGTTACTTACTGCCCGTTACTGTCATTTTCTGCTTGTGGGATGAAAGTGCGTTATATCGAATAGAGGGGGGGTGAATAGGCGATTTTTATGAAATTCTTCACTGAGGAATTTGCTGGTGAGGAAATTCCTTAGCGAAGAACTACTAGCAGCGGAATAAGTACTCAGATGAAAACGTAACAGAATCCAGGCATAGTCATCATGATGAAATGAAAACAACACAGAGTACAGAAAGCGTAAGCACAGGATAACACTAGATGAAGACAGAACAGACTGAAGAAATGGAACTGAGGAAATTGAGAAAGTCTTCAGTCAAAGTCTTCAAACACAGATATGAACAAACACACAACACAGTAATGAGGAAATGAAAGTGTTGAGGAAATGGAACCAGTAAGCTTGGTGAAGACAATGATTTGGTAGACCAGTTCCAACTGTTGTCTCAGTTGTACATCTGGTTGGAGCGGCTGAGTATTTAAACTCGAGGACACTTAGTCCCGGACACACAGTCCTCACCGTATTCTCCTTGAGCTAAGGACACACAGTCCTCGCCCAATCACTCGTGGTAAGTCTTCAGGTGACTTCCAAACCTTCACAGACTTGGTCACTCGGCGATCCACAATTCCTCTTGGATGCTCTAGACCTTGACGCCTAACCGTCTAGAAGAAGCATAGTCTTCAAAGGTAACAAGCGTCGGATCCACGCAGGATCAATCTCTTCAGTGATGCTCAATTACTTTGGGTTTGTAGGTGTTTTGGGTTTGGGTTTGGATTTTCCTCACTTGATAATTTTCGCTCAAAGTCCTCGGAGGATGGGTTGCTCTCAAATGACAAGTGTCAAGTTCACGCGGAGCAGCCAACCAGCTAGTGGTTGTAGGGGGCGGCTATTTATAGCCTAGGGAGCAGCCCGACATGATAAGACATAAATGCCCTTCAATGATATGACCGTTAGGTGGACAAGATATTTTGGGAGAGCTGGCGCGTAGCACAACAACGGTCGGAAATTTGAGGTACAAATTCCTCAGGGCTATCATGTTCCTCACTGTGTAGGCAATTCACACTGGCAAATTCCTAAATCCTTAGCCAGAGCAAAGTCCTCAGTGACCAGAAGAACTGCGTCTCGGTCACTGAAGAAATTGACTGAACTGTATGAGATTTCCAATGGCTTCACTCGAAGGGATTGGTAGGTGTAGGATCTGAGTTGAGCATCACATGGAAATTTTCTCCATAGTATTTCCTCGACCCCTTTAACAGTACGGTGTTTCCTATGACTCAAGAAAGAGAAAATGAAACTATGAAAACAAAAGTCTTCACACTTCATATTCCTAGAATGAATACCAAGTCTTCAAGGTCACACCAATTTCTTCACTTTCAAAGTCTTCAGAAAGTCTTCAAAATATCAAAGTCTTCAGTCAAAGAACTTCATTTTTAGGGGTCGACTTTCTCTGTAAATATCAAACTCCTCATAGACTTATAGACCTGTGTACACTCATAAACGTATTAGATACTTAACCTATAAGTCTTCAATACACCAAAATCACTAAGGGGCACCAGATGCACTTACAATCTCCCCCTTTTTGGTGATTGATGAAAACATAGGTTAAGTTTTCAACGGGGATAAATATGTGAAGTGTAAATACTGATGTTGAGGAATTTGATTGCAATATATAGAAGAACTCCCCCTGAAGTTGTGCATAGTGAAGAATTTGCTTTTGAAGCAATGCACACTTGAAGAGATGAATCATGGAGATCTCCCCCTATATCTTGTAATTCATACACGCATTTGATATATAATATGAAGAATTTGAAATGCATGATGAAATATGGTGCCTGATGTAATTCAGCATGCATGCAATAATATTAACGAGGAATTAAGCATGCCGAATAGAGCATCAAAAGTATCAGAACCTAGTGCAATAAAAGTATCAGCGCACCATTGGGTTTAAGATTACAACTCGATCCAATAAAACTTTCGGAAGAATGAGAGTTGTAACTTAGCAAAAAATATGCCCTTTATTATAGACCTGCTTGAAGACTAACTCAGATTTCTCCCCCTTTGTCATCAAATGACCAAAAGGATCGAAACTGAGGAGTAACGCCCCTGAAGATATTCAAGTTGATGAAGGAGCGCCAGCGTTGGTGGGGTCGGTCGTTGAAGTAGGGCCTACCGCAGTGTCGTCCAAGTCTTCATGTTGAGCAGTGTCGCGCGATGAAAAATAGGAGCTGAGCACCAAAGAAGGAACTGGGACCTTGTATTTCTTCGGAGGAGGTGCAGACCAGGCAAATTCTTCGTTGAGACCCATTTTCTTCAGATCATCAGCGCTGTAGACTTGAGATAAAACAGCCCAGGTGCGGTTGAGGGTTTCATGAAGGTAGTAGTGGTTTTTCTTCACTGCATTATGTGTTGCAGCCATGTTGTGAAGAATTGAACCAAAGTAACGCTTGACCCATTTGTGATTGTGATGAACCTTTTGATGAAGACTGAGGAGTAACTCACGATCAGTCATCACCCTGGGTGCTGTGGCTTGAGGATTTGGCTTGGCAGTGTTGGCGGCAGTGTCATGTGTGGCAGAGTCATCATTGGTGGAGTAAGATGCAGCCTTGCGAAATTGAACATCCAATGGACGAATGCCTTCATCTATCACAGCAGTAGCTTTGCCCTTTTCTTCAGCTGAGGAAAATGTCCTTTTGAGGACTTCAATAGGGGGCAAGTAGCTGCAGTGGTTCAGAGTTTTAGCCTTGTAATTGAGTGAAGACCTTGTCCTGATGAATCTCATAATCCATGGCGCATAAGGCTTCAGCTCAAATGGTGACATAGCAATGTTGGCCAGAGTCCTCATGAAGAAATCATGGAAGTTGACGGGAACGCCATGACAGATGTTGAAAAGCATATTCTTCATGATGCCAACGACTTCTTCATCAGTTGAGTCGTGGCCTTTGATGGGACTCATTGTCTTCGTCAGAATGCGATAGACAGTCTGCGGCACATACAACAATTCCTTGACGAGGAATTTGGTTCGAGGGGCCTGCCCTGGCTTCAAAGGCTTCATCAGCACTTGCATATAGTGATTTGAAAGGTCAGGTTCATTGTAAACATAACGTGCATCTTCAAGGGGAGGACTTAGAGGAAGGGCACGAAGCAATTCAGATGCTGGGGCCTTATAATGTGTGTTCTCAGTCATCCAGTCCAGAACCCATGAATTCACATCTTCAGAGTTGCCGGTGATGTGCAGCGTTGCATAGAACTGAAGAATGAGTTCTTCATTCCAATCGCATATGTCAGTGCAGAAGTTGAGCAGCCCAGCGTCGTGAAGAACACTGAGGACTGGCATGAAGCACGGCAAAGACTCCATGTCTACATGAGGAATATGTGCATGGTCGAAGACTTTGTCTTTGTTGAATAGCACTGAGGAATAGAAGTTGGCTTGACTAGCAGTCCAGAAACGCCTCTTCCTTATGCGAGCAGAGTCATAGGGGTTGTAATCTGTGAAGAATACATGCTCACCAAAGAAGTCTTCAGCCTTGAACTTTTGCTTCCTTGAGAACGGATCCTTTGGCTTGGGCAGAGGAGTGTCAGTGAGTTGCATCACTACCTCAGGAATCACGATCTTAGGTTCTTCAGGCTAAGGAATTTCAGGTTCTTCCTCAGGTGCAGTCACCTTTTGAATATCAGCAGCAGTTTCTTCAGCACTAGTGGCTGCAATTTCTTCATTCACAGATGCAGTGGGATGAGTTTCTTCAGAGCCCATCGGAACAGTTGGTGCAGGGGAGTGAGGAATTTGCTGCAGTGGAGTGAAGAGTGGAGAATTGGGATGCTGACTTTCCCAAAAGTCGTCATTCATCACTGGAGTTGTGCTTCCAATGTCCACATCTTCATCTTCTAATTCTTCAACACCAGCCTCTTCAGCAGTAAACTGAGGCATTGGTGATGAGACCATTGGGGTTGAAGGGATTCCATCCACTTCAATTTCTTAATCAATCTGCTCTGAGGAAGTAGCAGACTGAGTTTCTTCATCTGATCCACTTGGGATCTCATATTCTTCACCAAAAGGAACAAGGTCCTTTGATGGCATGGTTGAAATTGGAACAACATCAATTGGATTGGCAAAGGAGCTGGTCATGGGCTTCATCTTCTCTGGGACTGAAGATTCTGAAGCACTTGATGCTTTCCTTTTCTTCACTGCAGCTCGCTCTGCAGCCTTGGTCTTCTTCACATCTGATGCAGATGGAAGGACAGGAGTTGGTGTAGGCGCAGGTGGAGCTGAGGAATCTGGTTGATTTTCCTCAGGAGCAACTGATGCAGTTGTCCTTACTTCTTCAGTTTCTTCAGGCGCACCACTAGTGAATGCCCTGACAGTTTCTTCAGTAGCTGGAGTGGAGACATCAGCCCTGGAACTAGCATTTTCTTCAGCAGACTGAAAGTCATCAGCGGTGCTGGCATGTTCTTCAGTGGGCTGTGCTGAAGGTTCAGCTTGAGGAATTCCTTGTTGCGATGGGGCTGCAACATTTGTGAATTTCTCAGTCAGTTGTACAAACCTGACTTTTGTTCCTTTCTAGTCAGCATAGTATGCATCAAAGTCATCGCTGAGGGCTTTGATGTCAGCTTGCATCTTGATGAGTTCTTCAAGCTTCATCGTGAGAACATTTTTCCTCATCAGTTTCTCTTTCCTGTACTGCGATTTCTTGATCTGCCTGGCCCTATCATATTTCCAATTCTCCTCTTGGATGAAGTGAGTCAGCATGTGACTTTGGCCAGGTGTCAGCTTGAAGTCAGGCATAGGTGTGTTGGGATCCTTATGCCAGATATTTATGTAGTCGAGGATCGCCCTTGGATCCAGCAGTAGGGGCACAGGTGTGCCTTTGGCTTTAGCAGCCCTTTCTTGGCGGTCCCTGATGATTTCAGCAATTTCTACTTCATCAGCTTCATCATCATCAGACGGTACAGTGAAGACTACCTGCTTCTTCTTAGGACTTGGGCGAGTACCGCGTCCAGCAATAGCCTTTTTCTTCAGCAGAGAGGGTCCAGCTGAGGAACTTGGTGCAGCTGAGGAACTAGCTGAGACACCAGAGGCAATAGAGACGCCTACAGTCCTTTGGCATGTGGCAGGTTGCGCAGGTGCTGAGGACTTTGTCGGATCAGCTGAGGACTTTGGAGGAGGTGCTGAGGATTTTGGAGGAGCAGGAGCAACTTGAGGAATTTGCCTTGAAGATTTTGAATTTTCTGGCTGTGAGGGCGCAGCTGAGGAACTTGTCCGTGAGGGCATTGATGTGGAAGCACTTGGCTTTCGACCGGGCTTCTTGAGCATTGCATTCCTCGGCTTGACAGAGGCCTCAGTGGCAGCAGCAGCAGCAGCAGAGTCTTCATTGAATTTCTTCACTGCTTCTCTGGCTTGCCTTGCCAATTTTGCTTGGCGCTTGGCCCATTCCTCAGGAAAGTCCTCAGCGCGTTTGATGCTAGTGGGATCAGCCTCTTGGCCAGGTGCCAATGGGGCTCTTGGGCAAGGAGGGTTCAGTGCGAATTTCTTCATGTACTTCGGAGTGACGTATCTGTACTCCCTCCATTCACGTGCCCATCTCCGTTCAATCCTTTGAATGTGCACCTTGCACTGATTTTTATCTTCTTTGCCAAATTTGGCTTCATCAGGTGTGCAGTAATCTTTATATAAATCCTTAGGGATTTCAAAAGCAGTCATGACCTCTGGCTTCTTTCCTCCTTTCTGTGGCCTTTTACCTTCAACCATTTTCTTCAGTTGAGGAATTTGAACAATTGAATTCTCTGAAGAAGTATGCAACTTTTCTTCGAGGAACGCTGCAAATGAGTTAAGTTGATGAGAACCTAATGATTCAGCAGCGGACATGTGTAACTGTGAACAGAGTATAGTTGCGAGGAACTTGAAGAGGTCATATGCGTTCTCAGAGGGTTTTTCATAAAGAACAAGTTTGAGGAATTTGACCAGATGCGTCTTGAAGAATTTCACTAAGCGTGCTTGATCTTAGGTTCCAGAGTTGTATAGATCGAAGATCCACACAATTGAGGAATCTTGAAGAAAATGATGCTTAGGGAAATGAATCAAGAACAGATAACATGTGAGGTGTTTTGTGTGTGAGGATTTGAAGAATAAAAACACCTTTGAAGATTTTGTAGTAAAGTTTCAAATCAAAGAGGGCAGTAAAAGTAACTTTTAATTACCCTGAACGAAGAACACGACGAACTGTGAGTTGAAACAGTGAAGTTCGTCGATGCAAATCTTCCACGCCCTAACCTGGCGGAGGAAGACGTCTACGGCGGCGGCGGAGGTGAAGATTTCCGCGGTCGGTGCGAGTACGACGGCGACGAGGTCGAGGCAGTGAAGCTCTTCCTCACCGGCGACGATGGAGTAGTGGCGGTGCTAGGGTTCGGGAAGCTCGAGCGGGAGAGTGAGATCGAGCGGAGTAAAAGAAGTGAGGAAGGGGACAGGGGTATTTATAGCCACGGTGAAAAACTGCTCGCCCAAAGATTTAGGACGAACGTGCCCCTGCCCGTTCTCCTTCTCACGACATGTGTCACCCACGTACTATGTAGTGGAGATCGTTTAAGATCGTGGGTGAGTAAAATAATGCATCATGGGATGCGGAACGGTTTGAGCGGCAAAACCAAAAGTTTGGATAAGATCCGTTTTAACGATCCGTTCGCAATTTCTTCAGCTAACAAGGACACAGTGAAGATTTTGAACGAGTTTCAAATAGAACGCACATGAAGAATTTGTGAATAGATTGGATTGAGTATAGCATAGAGGGGAAGGGTCCGATCACATTCACTTAGCAAAAAAAGCAACTTGAAGAAATAGCTATAAGTGAATGTTGTAGAGGACATAAACTCATATATAAATATATAGCCAATGAAGAAAAACGACGGCACAGGTGAAGATTTTGCAAGTTGAAGAATTTGAACAACTGAGGAGTTTCAAAACAAAAAAACTCAAATTGAAGATTTTCAACTTTTGTGGTGGCATGAGCCACCGTATAAGAATGATGATTTCAGACACCGCGTACAATTGTCGTAGGGTTCTGAGAATCAAATTCTTCATTAATTTCTTCACACTTAGAGTGTTATTCTTCATTGATTGAAGAAAAACGTTTCTTCATGTGCTGCACATCTAAGTCATCAATTTTGCATAAGTGTTAGGATGAGTGCCTTTTCAAAGTACATTCGAAGATTCTAAGATATTTAGCTCACACCGCAACTTGCTAAATCTCTTCTCATCCAAGGGCTTAGTGAAGATATCGGCTAGCTGTTCTTCAGTCTTCACATGCTCAATAGAAATGTCGCCCTTCAACACATGATCACGAAGAAAATGATGACGCATCTGAATGTGCTTTGTCTTCGAGTGTTGAACTGGGTTGTGAGCAATCTTGATGGCACTCTCATTGTCACAGAGGAGAGGCACATTCTTCACGTTGATTCCATAGTCCTTGAGTGTTTGCTTCATCCATAGCAGTTGAGCATAGCAAGAACCAGCAGCAATGTACTCAGCTTCAGCAGTAGACAGTGATACGCAGTTCTGTTTCTTCGAGGACCAACAGACCAAGGATCGCCCAAGGAAATGACAAGTACCAGATGTTGACTTGCGCTCCACGTGGTCACCAGCATAGTCAGAGTCAGAATATCCAATGAGATCAAAATCCGAGCCCTTGGGATACCATAATCCTAGTGTTGGTGTGTGAGCTAGATATCGAAGAATATGCTTCATAGCCTTATGGTGTGATTCCTTCGGTGCAGCTTGAAATCGGGCACACATGCAAACACTAAGCATTATATCTGGCCTAGATGCACATAAGTACAATAAAGAGCCAATCATGGAGCAGTATACCTTATGATCAAAGTCAATACCATTTTCATCAGTGCATAGATGACCATTTGTGGGCATAGGAATTTTGATGCCTTTGCAATCTTGCATGCCGAATTTCTTCAGGACATCCTTGAGGTATTTCTCCTGAGATATGAATATGCCGTTGCGCTGTTGACGAATTTGAAGACCTAAGAAGAATTTCAACTCCCCCATCATAGGCATTTGATATTCTTCACTCATCATATAGGCAAATTCATCACTATAACATTGGTCAGTACAGCCAAAGATGATATCATCAACATATATTTGGCACACAAACAGTTCACCATCATAAGATTTAGTAAAGAGAGTGGGATCGAGTGAACCGGGTGTGAAGCATTTCTTCATGAAGAATTCCTTCAATGTATCATACCACGCCCGTGGGGCCTGCTTGAGGCCATAGAGGGCCTTGTTAAGTCTGAAGACTTTGTCAGGATGTTTTGGATATTCAAAACCTGGTGGTTGAGCAACATATACTTCTTCCTCAAGCTTACCATTGAGGAATGCACTTTTTACATCCATTTGATATAAGATGATATCATGATGGTTAGCATAAGCAAGTAATATGCGAATAGCCTCAAGTCTAGCAACAGGTGCAAAAGTTTCATCAAAATCAATTCCTTCAACCTATGTGTAGCCTTGAGCTACTAGTCGTGCCTTATTCCTCACCACAACACCATTTTCATCTTGTTTGTTGCGGTAGATCCACTTTGTGCCAATGATGTTATGCTTGCGAGGATCGGGACGATTGACTAGTTCCTAGACATTGTTGAGCTTGAACTGATGTAATTCTTCTTGCATGGCCTGAATCCACTCAGGCTCCAGAAATGCTTCGTCTACCTTAGCGGGCTTTGTGATAGAGACAAAAGCAAAGTGCCCACAAAAGTATTTAGATGTGAAGCTTTTGAGCGTGTGAGAGGACCTGGTGCCCTAATGTCATCGATGATCTTGTCCACTTGCACTTCTTTTGCAATGCGAGGATGAGCTAGTTGTCTTTGAGGAATTTGATCCGCATTTTCTTTAGCATCAATTTCCTCAGCATTTTCTTCAGGTGCATCAGCTCGATGTTCTTCACGTTCTGGAATGATTTCTTCAGCAGATTCTTCAGTAGGAATGACATCTTCAGTAGCCTTGTGTTTGATGGAATCCTCGGGTGCTGGTTCATCTAACACAGAAGGTAGGTGCTCTCTTTGCGAGCCATTAGTTTCATCAAACCGCACATCTACAGTTTCAACAATCTTGTGAAGAACATTGTTGAAGACTCTGTAGGTGTGCGAGTCCTTTCTGTAACCAAGCATAAAACCTTCATGTGCTTTCGGTGCAAATTTAGAGTTGTGATGAGGATCTCTAATCCAGCATTTAGCACCGAAGACTTTGAAATAACTCACATTGGGTTTCTTGTCAGTGAGGAGTTCATACGCAGTCTTTTTGAAGAATTTGTGAAGATATACTCTGTTGATGATGTGGCACGCAGTATCAATTGCATCAACCCAGAAACGACGAGGGGTTTTGTATTCGTCAAGCATAGTGCGAGCCATCTCAGCAAGAGTCCTGTTCTTGCGTTCCACAACGCCATTCTGTTGAGGAGTATAAGGAGCAGATAACTCATGAGTAATACCAAGTTCATCAAGATAGTCATCGAGACCTGAATTCTTGAACTCAGTGCCATTGTCACTTCTGATGTGCTTAATCTTTACACCAAAGTTGGTTGAAGCCCTCGAGGAAAATCGTTTGAAGACTTCCTGCACCTCATGTTTGTAAGAGACAAGGTGTACCCATGTGTAACGAGAGTAATCATCAACAATAACAGAGCCATATTGAGATGCTTCATTTGAAACAGAGGAATAATGATTAGGACCGAAGAGATCCATGTGAAGCAATTCGAATGGTCGAGTAGTGATCATGATGGTCTTTGCTGGATGCTTGGCCTTCGTCATCTTTCCAGCTTCACAGGCACCACATAATTGATCCTTGAGGAATTTGACATTTTCAATGCCAATGACATGCTTCTTCTTCGCAAGCGTGTGCAAATTCCTCATGCCTGCATGACCAAGTCGTCGATGCCATAGCCATCCTTCTGAAGCTTTTGCAAGTAGGCACACGGCTGGTTGTGAATCTGCAAGAAATCAACAATATACAAGTCTCCTCTCCTAAAGCCTTCGAAGACTTTGGAATTGTCAGCTTCCATAATCACAACACAACGATACTTGCCAAAGACAACAACCATATCAAGATCACAAAGCATTGAGACAGACATAAGGTTGTATCCTAAGGACTCAACAAGCATGACTTTGTCCATGTGTCGATCCTTTGTGATAGCAACTTTACCTAGACCCAATACCTGACTTTTGCTTTTGTCAGCGAAGATGATATGCTTCATATGTGACGATGATAAGGGAGCATCCATCAAAAGATTCTTGTCACCAGTCATGTGGTTTGTACATCCACTGTCAAGTACCCACTCAGTGGCTTTGGGTTGATCATCCTGTAGATGAATTAGTGCAACTTACGACCTCATATACTTCAGCAGTGAAGAATATGATATCACAATTCATCAGATCAATTTCATCACACAGTAGGACAGATAAGACAGAGGGAGGACGTGTGAAATGAATGTTCATTTCATCATGGTTAGCCTGCGTCCTTTCAGGCATATTTGTCAGGTCCCCAGCAAATTCTTCAGACGTTACAGTACGTCTGGAAACCTGACCCTGCATAAGAAATTAGTTCTTTTTCTTCAGCACCCACATCTGAAGGGGTGGCAAAGAGTTCATCACTCTGCGAGCTCCATATGAGAATGGTGGCATAGCGGCCAAACCATTACGTTTCACATAAGAGGGGTTAGGGTAAGCATATGAATAAGCAGAGAAATTCTTCGTGGACTTATGAACATAATAATTTGAAGAATAATGCTCATATTCATAGCCCTTGGCTCTTCCCTGCGAAACAGAGTTGTTAGCACGATGATGTTCATATGAGGACTTTGATCCATGTGAGGAATTTGATCCCCTTGAGGAATTTGGTCCGTATGAGGACTTGGATCCATATGAAGAATTTGGTCCATATGGAAATTTGATCTGGGGTTCCTTTTCTTCATAGGTGGTGCCATGAGGACATTCACCTGAAGACTTTCAAGGCACCTTTTGGGAACCCAGATTTTCTTCATAGGAGAACCATTCCTGCAGTTAGTGCCAACATATCTAGCAAATACTTCACCATTCTGATTTTTGAACAGTTTATAGTTGGAGTCAAATGACTCATGAGAAGAATGAGAAGATTCACATGTATAGCCAGATAAATTAGATGGATCAACTGGAGGTCCCTTTGCAGCAACCCATGAGGTTTTGGGGTACTGCTCAGGCTTCCAATATGTACCATCAGCATTGAGTTTCCTCTCAAAGGCAATACCCTCTTTCCTAGGGTTCCTATTGAGTATCTGCTTTTTAAGCACATCACAAAGAGTCTGATGCCCTTTGAGGCTTTTGTACATGCCTGTCATGTACAATTCCTTCAGCCCTGCATCGTCAGTGATACTAGCAATGTCCTCAGATGAGGAATTAGTGATAGCAGAGACATGTGAAGAATTTTTAACATTAGAAGCATTTGAACATTCAGGTGAGGAATTAGTAGATTCTCGTTCAATGCATTTCAAACATGGAGGAATAAATTCTTCCTGAGCAGCGCTGATTTGTTGAGCAAGTAATGAATCGCGCTCCTTCTAAAGATCTTCATAACTCACTCTTATCTTCTCAAGATCGGACAAGAGAGAGTTATGCTGATCTTGAAGGGAGTCATACTTAGAATGAAGTCTCTGAAGACTTTCAGCCAAAGCTTGTGACTTATCCATTTCTTCACTCAACATATCATTGCTCTTACTAAGCATGTCGTTAGCCCTTTCCAAAGCTCTTTGTTGTTTAGCAGCAAGTGAGGCAAGTTTGACATAACTGGGTCCAAATTCATCACCAGATTCCTCATCACTGGATTCAGACAGATAACATTCAGTTACCTGTTCACCATCTGCCATGAGGCATGGAGTAGAGGATGATGATTCGGGTTTGAATTTCATCGATTTGAGCGATTCCTTGAAATCCTCAAACCAAGGATCATGACAGGTTAGATGACCTTCATAGACCTCAGAGAGCTGGTCCCAGATAAGCTTCGCATGGTCAATATGCATGACGTTCCTGAACTGATTTTGAGACAGACAGGAGCAGATGACGTCCTTCGCCATGAGGTTGAGAAGAGTGTACTTGCGAATGTCATCAGCTCCCGCCGTCTTGCATAGATCGGTAAGACCAATCTCAGTGACGGTCCACAATTTGCTGTTCATCGCCATGAGGCGCTTCTTCATCATGGCCTTCCACTTGGGATACTCGTGACCGTCAAAGATAGGGCATGTTACTTTCTTCATACCTGCGGTCGACATAACTAAAACTCCAGGCGGTTAAACCAATAACACACAGAACAAGGGAGTACCTTGCTCTGATACCAATTGAAAGTGCGTTATATCGACTAGAGGGGGGGTGAATAGGTGATTTTTATGAAATTCTTCACTGAGGAATTTGCTGGTGAGGAAATTTTTTAGCGAAGAACTACTAGCAGCGGAATAAGTACTCAAATGAAAACGTAACAGAATCCAGGCATAGTCATCATGATGAAATGAAGACAAACACAGAGTACAGAAAGCGTAAGCACATGATAACACTAGATGAATACAGAACAGACTGAAGAAATGGAACTGAGGAAATTGAAAAAGTCTTCAGTCAAAGTCTTCAAACACAGATATGAACAAACACACAACACAGTAATGAGGAAATGAAAGTGTTGAGGAAATGGAACCAGTAAGCTTGGTGACGACAATGATTTGGTAGACCAGTTCCAACTGCTATCTCAGTTGTACATCTGGTTGGAGCGGCTGAGTATTTAAACTCGAGGACACTTAGTCCCGGCCACACAGTCCTCACCGTATTCTCCTTGAGCTAAGGACACACAGTCCTCGCCCAATTACTCGTGGTAAGTCTTCAGGTGACTTCCAAAACTTCACAGACTTGGTCACTCGGTGATCCACAATTCCTCTTGGATGCTCTAGACCTTGACGCCTAACCGTCTGGAAGAAGCACAGTCTTCAAAGGTAACAAGCATCGGATCCACGCACGATCAATCTCTTCAGTGATGCTCAATCACTTTGGGTTTGTAGGTGTTTGGGTTTGGGTTTGGATTTTCCTCACTTGATAATTTTCGCTCAAAGTCCTCGGAGGATGGGTTGCTCTCAAATGACAAGTGTCAAGTTCACGCGGAATAGCCAACCAACTAGTGGTTGTAGGGGGCGGTTATTTATAGCCTAGGGAGCAGCCCGACATGATAAGACATAAATGCCCTTCAATGATATGACCGTTAGGTGGACAAGATATTTTGGGACAGCTGGCGCGTAGCACAGCAACGGTCGAAAATTTGAGGTACAAATTCCTCAGGGCTATCATCTTCCTCATTGTGTAGGCAATTCGCACTGGCGAATTCCTAACTCCTCAGTCAGAGCAAAGTCCTCAGTGACCAGAAGAACTGCGTCTCTGTCACTGAAGAAATTGACTGAACTGTATGAGATTTCCAATGGCTTCACTCGAAGGGATTGGTAGGTGTAGGATTTGAGTTGAGCATCACATGGAAATTTTCTCCATAGTATTTCCTCGACCCCCTTTAACAGTATGGTGTTTCCTATGACTCAAGAAAGAGAAAATGAAACTATGAAAACAAAAGTCTTCACGCTTCATATTCCTCGAATGAATACCAAGTCTTCAAGGTCACACCAATTTCTTCACTTTCAAAGTCTTCATAAAGTCTTCAAAATATCAAAGTCTTCAGTCGAAGAACTTCATTTTTAGGGGTCGACTTTCTCTGTAAATATCAAACTCCTCATAGACTTATAGACATGTGTACACTCATAAACACATTAGATACTTAACCTATAAGTCTTCAATACACCAAAATCACTAAGGGGCACTAGATGCACTTACATGGACCAAATTCAGCCCGTCGTTACAGTCGGCCCGTTTGTGGACCGTTAGTCTGTTGGGCCATTTTCATAGCATCACCAAATACGGCCTATTAACGGCCCGTTATGGTCAGCCCATAAAATGTACGATTTCTATTAAAGGCCCATCTACGGCACATTAAAGGCCCGTACAAGACCCATAAATGATTCGGCGGCCCATGAATCCTACGAGACGTACAAGGCCCATGGATCCTATGAGACGTAGAAGGCCCATGGATCCTACGAGACGTAGAAGGCCCATGGGTCCGACGGCCCGTGAAGGGCCATGGTCAGGCGAATTGGCCCCCGTTTGAACGATATAGTATATTCAAAGAATTATCCTACTCAATACTATCACCTCTAAAAAGCCTACACTATTACAACAAAGAGATCAAGGCATAGAAAGGTAGAATAATCCTACACTATACAATAAAGAAATTACAGCCGATTCTACACACTGGGCATTATGGTTCGGCACAGGTGATAATAAAGCATACACAAACAGCAAATTACATACACTGGGCAAATACAACTCATACATCATGGACGCACATCAACTTAACTCCATTTGAACTATAATCTCTTCAGAAAATATAATTGGCCGGATTCAGATAGCACAAATTTTAGTCTGCAAAATCTCCAATTCCTTCATGGTTACCTCAGTATCTTGTTTCATTTTTTGACTCCTGCATCTAATATTTGCATGTCCAGTCTCAACTTGTTGATTATACGTTGACAATCATGTACACGTTGTCTTGCCACCTCTAGTTGATGCTCGAGAACATCGACACATTCGAATTCCAATCCATAATCATTCGGTAACGGACATGCCGCACTACTCGCAGATCTTGGTGTTGATGTCACTTCATCCTGAAATGTTTCTGTAAGTACACATGACTAGGGAAAATATAGTTACAACAGTGAAACGAACAAGACACTATTTTGTACTACATGGCAAAACAGGACTAACAATAATGTTACATGTCACTTTTAAAAAAAATGTTACACGTCATGAAGCATAAGCAGGTGATATTTTAAAAATTATAAAAAAGATAGTCTGTGCATCCTGCATACAGAAATCCATCTTAGCTCACCAGAGGAGCATGATGTTGGGGCCCAATCAAAAACACAGACAAGTTACAAATTTAGACAGCACGTTGCGTATAAGTAAGCAAGCAGTTGGCCATTCTGCGCCTCAATTAAAGTCTTAGGGAGCATAATGAACAGCAGAGGGTTTCATACAAACATACTACAGCATGCAAAACTATGCAATCATTAGCGTAGTATAAACTAGATTGTGAGCCTCATGCAATAATAGTTGGTTAATAGACTTCAAAGCTTCAGGCACACTTCGGCAGAGTAATTAAATGGTAAGGCCTTTAATTATGTCAACTAATAGTGATACAAGTACCAAACATCAGGCATGATTATTTGGGCATCTCATTAACTGAGGACAAATAAAGCAATTGAAAAGAGAAAATTAACTATGCCTGAAACAAACAAGGAATTGAACTGTTGAGTTGCATACAGTGACTTACCTTAGCAGGTTGAAGAGGCTCAGCGCAGCTCCTACTTCTCTTGCAAGGCTCCTTCCTAACATCTTGTACTTGGAAATCCTCAATCTTAACTTCATTGCACCCCCTCTGCAAGGTGACACAAACTAGTTACTCGTCTCCTTGGAAGATAAATATGCATACTTTCCAGTCTGTGAACACAAAAGGATGAGATTATAACAAAACAACACCACATAATGAAACATGCCACATCTCTTGCACCTGCACACAATGAAATGAGCATTTACTATGTCTGCACTATGTAAAAACTAGGCATACCTTCGAACTGGATCTCCAAGTACTCTTGGAGAGCCTAATGTATTGTACAACCAAACCTTTATGTCACCTATGAGTTAGACAAGGCCCCACTACAGTAGCCCTTAGTGTTTAAATCGTTGACAAGCTCTGTTGGAGTGTTAGGTCAAGAACAACATGTAATCAGAGCAAACAGTCCTAGTATGGCTGGCTGATGCAAACAAGCAATTGAACAGAAGTGTGAGCAAATCTTACATATCAACAAAAGAAGCAAAGAAGGAGGATTAAAGACCATCACTTGACTGACCAGATTTAAGGGGCATTTAAACATCATGTGCAATGTATGAACTGACATAAACATTGCATATTCTAGATTCTACAATGGAATGCACATGTATTAGGTTATGCCATGTATGATGATGCCTAAATGTACAGATAGCAGGCAGGAGTGATTCATCATTGCACGCACAATTGAATTGCAGGTTAAGGGCCAGTTCGATTCTGCCATTTTAGGGCATATTCTCAAAATAAGCCATAAAAGATGTAAAGAAGTCATTTTTGAGTTATGGGCTTGGGCTTAACTAATTTCTCTTTGGAGGGGGGGGGGTGTTTCGGGTAGAACCTCACTAAAAATTGAAGGGAAGGGGAATAGTGAAATGACTCTGTTGTCTGCCTATATTACACTCAAAATGCAACTGCTGACTCCCGTGTCACACCTGACCCTCAAGTAAAAACAAACACGCAAGCATTCATTGCCCTGCCTGCTTGCATCTCCTCTCCCCTTTCCCTCTACCTCGATCCCCTACCTGCAGCACTAGGGTTCCTCCGGCGAGCCGTCGCCACTGGTCCCATCTGGCCTTGTCCTCGATGATGCTATGTCTAGCTAGGCTACATGGCCGGCGGGTAGGGGCAAATCTCCTTGGCTTCTCCTTCCTCTGGCGCCGCCCCTCATTCTCATGGTCTCCAGCAGCTGCTCCACTGTGGTTCGTCCAATGCACTACTCCAGCGGGTGCTGCACAACTACGGCTGATGCCACACTACGGCAAAAGGCACCTTATTCCCCCTCCCCTCCTCCCAGGCCATGGCCTTGAGGTGCTGTTGAAGGATGAGATCATCCAACAAGTTGAGGATCTCCTCTGATTTTTTGCCAAATTTTCATTCTGATCCACTATACGATGAATTGCTATGAGCTGCTCCTCCTGCTGCTATATGATGAATTGCTATGAGCTGCTCCTGCTGCTGCTATATGATGAATTGCTATGAGCTGCTCCTGCTGCTGCTATATGATGAATTGCTATGAGTTGCTGCTGGTATATGATGAATTGCAGACTGCTGCTGCTGTATGATGAGTTGCTATGAGCTACTGCTACTACTATATGATGCTTTCAGGTGGTGCTGCTATACGATAATAACCAGCCACTTGGACCATCGAATTTCAATAAATAATTGTTCTTCATTTAAATGTGGGTCATGCGTTCTTCGTTTAAATTATGCAATGGGATCTCTATGGAAAATATTGACCAAAGTAGATTGTGCCAAGTAGATGGTATCTTTGTATTTGCATTTTGAGCAAATAGTGATGGTCTTTTTTCCTATCATATTAATTACTGCACTGGGTTCAATTTGTGATGTTTGCAAGTCAAATTAATTTCCATATGGGCAGCAAAATGAAAAAAAATATAATGCAATCTAGACTTTCCACTGATCATATCCAAGATAAGCTGAAAACGCAATGAAAAGAACTGGTTGACTTATTACATGGAAGGATAACTCATAATAGCTATCCCTAAGAAACTTGGCTAATAGAACTGGCATACAAATAACATGTCACGATGATTGCAATGGAGGAGTGATGTACCATAGCACACTGCATAGGCTCACCGCTGCCTCTCCTTTTTTTGCGATGTTCCATGAAATTGCCACATACATCTTGTACTTTTGAATTGTGTAACCCTATCTGCAAGTTGACATGGATAATTTACGACATCTCTACATGATACTACATTGCATATCCCTTGCGCATATTTAAACCACCAATTAATGATTGTGTGCGTACCATAACTAGCCATGACTCTGTATGCTGGACTAGCAGGCACTCTAAGGGAGCCTAATGTAGTGCACTGCAATTCCTACATGCCACCTACGATTTTGTGTAATGTACTGCCCATGTTCATAAATATATGTCTTTGTAGAGATTCCAGTATGGACCACATACAGATGTATATAGATGCATTTTCGAGTGTAGATTCACTCATTTTGCTCCGTATGTAGCTTATAGTGGAATCTCTAGAAAGACTTTTATTTAGGAACGGAGGTACGAGGTAGTATCATGTATGACATCTACATATCTAATTTAGCAGCCAGTAGTAGAAATCATTGTCTGCACAAAGGGACTACTGGTCAAAAATCCTAGCAAAGCACGCTGGCAGGCACAGAACAATACAAGAGAGAGAGACGCGCTTACAAGATCATAGCAATGCCTCAGTCCAGGATCTTGGTTGGCCAAGCTGTTAGATCCAGAAGAAACATCGTCCTTGTAGTTTTTGTCATCTGCATAACAGGTAACAACGATCGGTTAGTATATTTGAAGTACATCGGGCAGGTGATGCTGGACGGGTTTAAAGGTGACAAGTACCTAGGCCGTGGCGGGTGCTTGGCATCTCTCCAGACTGTGGGAATCAGGTTAGAAACGTCGAGGGTGATGACGCCGCGCTGGCTGTCGGGGTCCAGTAAGGAGATCTAGAACCGTCGAGTAGGGTGTTTGTGGAGCGGCTCTGGTAGGGTGGACTACGGTGTGGGCGAAGCGGATCTATGGCCGTGGACGAGGGCGTAGGTGAAGCTGCTCCGGTGGTTGGGTTAAGGATGGTGTCGACAATGCGAATCTGCGACCGTGGACGGGGCGTCAGAAGCTGCTCCGGTGGTTGGGTTAAGGGTGGTGTTGACGATGTGGATCTGCGGACGTGGATGGGGTATCAGAAGCTGCTCTGGTAGGTTGGATGAGGGTGCGAGGAAGCGGATCTGAGGCCGTCGACTTGTGAGTTGGCAAAGCGGCCCTGGTAGGATTGATAATGGTATAGGCGAAGCTACTTCGGTAGGGTTGAGGAAGGTGTCGGCGAAGCGGCTCCGGTAGGGTTGAGGAAGGTGTCGGCGAAGAGGATTAGAGGCCGTCGACGGGGGCATCGGTGGGGCGGCTCCGGGGTGTGTGGACGAAGCGTCTCCGGTGGGGAGTACGAATGAGCCACTGCAGATGCGCAGCGGTTGACGAGAGTACCGGCGATGCAGATCCGGCGCCGTGGACAAGGCCTACACTGAATGGGCTGTGGTACAGTGGTGGATGAGCAGTCTACTTGTTTCTAGGGGAGGTGGGAGGGGTAGATGCGGCCGCAGAAGTGGATCCGGTGAGGTGGACGCCGCTGGAAGTGACTGGGCTATGGTACGCCGGTGGATGAGCAGTCTAGGGTTTCGAGAGGGGAGGGGAGAAAGGGCGATGAAGTACGGACGGCGTGCCGTGTACTTAGTCGTTTTTGCGGGAGGGGGAGAGGAAATGGGGGTGCCGTGTAGTGGGGGAACCGGAAGTTACCAAAGCAGCCCCGACCTATCATGTAGATGAGGGCGGTATTGTAACTGTTGGACTCCGTGCACCAAGGACAAAAGGGGGGTTTCGCATGCTAAAGACTAAGGTGGCGGAAATTTTAGAAGGAGGCGGGAGATTTTGCCGCCCGCGGGATCGTTCGTATCCAGTTTTAACTAATTTTGGACCGTGCCAGCGGGAAGGTCATGCTAGACTGTGTACACGGGGCACGCGTCAGCAGTTAATAACTGGTGTGAAGTCCACCCCAGAAAAAAGACAATAACTCGGGATGATGCGCCGATAACTTGGACGTTCACATGGGCGCGGCCAATCGTACGGGTGTAGTGGTGCGTTCACAAAAAAGGGATCAAACGCTCAGCCTATGTATTTCTCGTGTAAATAGATAATTTAGTGCCATTGGTTATTTACTTTAAACATAATGCATTGACGTGTTAGTGTAGAGGCGCACAAAAAGAAATGGATATTGTAGTCAGCTACTTAAAAGTGTTACCTCATATGATTACATAGCCTCCATTTCATAAATTGTGTACCCGTTGAATTCATATATGAATATTACATATATTACTTGAAAATAGAAACTTAAATCATCCAAGACTAATGAATTTGAATGCAAGAGTAACAATGGTGCATGTTCATGATAGCTACATTGGTTGTTTGAAGAAACGTCACTGTAACTTTGGCATGCACAACTAAAAAGGCTTATTTAAATAGAAAAAAATGTGATATGTGAGTGTCCAATCTTTATAGCGTTGAATCGATATTGTACCTTTGGCCATGATACGAAGTAGATATTGACTTATGTTCAAGCGATGCACGTCCACGATCGCTAGATAGTGATCCGTCAATGAATTGTGCAATCTCTCTCACACGCATACATATCTCATTTCCCTGTGGGCATCGGAATCACACACGTGCACTTTGTGTATTTCTATCCCTCCGTCAGGGTTAAATTCGTCTTTCTACCCCATCCTACAAGTCTCTACACAGAAACACACATGCTCTCTATGTCTAACATGCCCACCCCTTTAATTCCGCCCACCCACAGCCACTAATGTCTCTCACACATATGCTATCTACCTATCCCTTAATATAGCTATATATGTGTCACACAAACTCTTTCACCCTACTAGCAAGATGCCCATGCGTTGCACGGAACATCAAGATGCATTTGTATGAGAAGTTTATCTTGTGGGAGAAAAGGATGAACGAGGGAATGCCTTATTGGCAAATGTGGAGAGGGGTGTGGGTATCTTTTTGCAAAATTGCCATAGTTTCCTTCCTATCCGTCGGATATAAATCGGATGGCCTATATTGCAGGATGGCAGGAACACCATCATCACCAACTCTGCTTTTTTATAAGAGTAGAGATATGTGAGTGTCACTGCCCCCCCCCCGCCACACACACCCACACTTCCCAACACCGAAGGATTAGGGTGACACCTCAATCTTGATACTAATCTATCGACTGGCTTCTCTCTCAAACATACACACACACACACACTACCCGGCACCGAAGGAGTAGGGTGGCACATCGATCTTGATAATAATCTATCTACTCCTCTTTCAAACACACACACACACACTCGCTAGTTGTGCCTCTATGTCTACCACACACACTCTCATTACGTCTTTCTCTCCCTCCCCCCCCAACAATGACAGCAGAAGGGTGACAACTCGATCTGATCATAATGTGTCAATTGGTTTCTCTCTCAAACGTTGTGTCTCGGTGCCTCGCTCGGTAGCCCCCTCGATATGTAGACTTCTCGTGCGCGCACAGCTGTAGTGACGATGACGCTGAACCCAGTGTGCCTTGTTTTTACCGGCCTCATGTGATAGTTTTCACCCTGTTTTCTGTTAATTAACAAGGCAACCTTTTCTTTGTTACTACTAGTGAATCTGAAGTCATTCGGGGCAGACATAAAATATATCACTTCAACCCAATTATTGCAGCAACTATTTTAAAAGAAATTAGCTAGCTGCCCGTGCGTTGCACGGAACATCAAGATGCAATTTTATGAGTAGTTTATCTTGTGAGAGAAAAGGTTGAATGAGGGAAGGCCTTATTTGCGAACATGGAGAGACGTGTGGGTATATTTTTGCAAAATTGCCATAGTTTCTTTCCTATCTGTTAGATATAAATCCGACGGCCTATATTGCAGGATGGCACGCACACCATCATCACCAACTCTTTTTCTACTCCCTCCGTCCGAAAATACTAGTCATCAAAATGGATAAAAAGAGATGTATCTAAAACTAAAATACGTCTAGATACATTTCCTTTTATCCATTTTGATGACAAGTATTTCCGGACGGAGGGAGTATTTGTCTTTTTAGAGATTTCAACAAGTGACTATGACCGGACCTTACCAACATACTCAAAAAAGTAGTCCATAATTTTGATGTTACCCTATTTTTTTGGCGGTGCAGTGCCATCTGGATACCTCATAAATAAATCAAGGACAAATCTGACCCCTTCCTGAAAAGACATACGGAGCAAAATGAATGAATCTACACTCTAAAATATGTCTACATACACATCCGTATGTGGTAGTCCATTTGAAATCTGAAAAAGACAAATATTTAGGAACGAATGGAGTATATATAAGAGTAGACATGGAGATATATCTCCAGCATGGTCTACAACAAAAAAGTGCTGGGCTGGTTAGCGCCGGATGGTCACAACGCGATGACATGAGTTCGTATTCTGTCTTTTAACTTTATATTTTTATATTATATATTACTCTACTTATTTGATATATACTTCTTTCGCTACTGTACTGACAGTGGAACCCATAGAGTACTTAGAATACAAGATTAAGGATGGACTTGTTTCTTTTTAACTTTCTATACGAAGTTGTAGCCACCCTGCAAGTTATGTGTACATTGTGCATGCAATTAACTTTTTATAGAGGGCCAATCATACAGGCAATTAGCTCAAATGGATTGGATGTCACTCTATTATTTCCAGCATAAAGAGCATCTCCAACGGCAGCCGGCAAATTTCCTCCCGCCTCCTTAAGCGGAGGACGACATCAAACGCCAGCGGCATACATTTTTACAACTCTAACCAACCAGATGAAATTCATGCAAACACGGACTGATTTCATATAAGCATGAAGGATTTCGTATAAAAAAGCTGGATCTTCATATAAACATCATGGATTTCATTACATTTACATGAACTAAGAGGTGCCAATCCGGCTCTCTTGTATAATTAATACTCCCTCCGCCCGGAAATACTTGTCCTAGAAATGGATGTATCTAGACTTATTTTAGTTATAGATACATACAATTTATCCATTCTTAGAAAAAAAATTCCCCGCCAGCTGGAGAGGGAGTACATAATCTAAATGGCCGCCCGCGAATCCCTTTGTCTTCCTCATGTCCGTCAGACACTTGCGGGGTCGACGAAGGTCCTCGGAAGAGACGAAGCAGCAAAGAAACCACCTAAATCCGCGGTCGTCGCCTTGGCAGTGGCTTTCATGGGTCCCAAGTGGCGGCGGCCTCCCGTGTTCTACTTCTCCTCGATGATGGCGGCGGACACGGAGAAGCTGGCCACCGACTCGTCGCTCTCCATGCACCCGGCTTCTGTCTCTGCCTGCATTGCGCTACCGCAGGCACGGGAGGCGCGCCCACAAACACGGGAGGCGCGGCCACCGCAGACACTGGTGGCGCCATACGACGCGGCAGCGACGGCGCCCGTACCGGCGTGGAGCAACTCGCCACTCCTCATAGAGCCGAACTGGAGTGGCGAGTTGCTAAACCACGTGCCTGCTTGGGGCGGCAACTGGCTCCATCGGGCCAAGCGAGGTTGGTGAAGCAAGGAGCGGCCTCGCCCATATCCGGAGGGCTCGGCGGGCCAGCCAGCCGGTAATATGCCGGAGAACGGCTCATCGGAAGCCATCGGAGGAGTGGAGAAAATGGTGAAGGAGGAGATGGGGAAGCGGCGGAGGGGTGCGATTCTTGCGCGCTGTCAGTCTGGCCTCGTGTAAATAGAGGGCAGACGGTAGGAGCTTGGCCGGCGTCTGGCCTCGTTTAAACTGAGGGCGGACGGGAGGAGCTCGGCCGGTGTTGCGTTTAATTCCGGCCCGCTCATGAACGGACGTGTGGCCGGAGTAGGATTCTCGGTTTGCATGCGGGTTTAACGGAGGGGTCTAATGGAGGCGCCGGGCGTGCAACGGGCGGCGCAGTACTATTCGATTTGATAGCAGTAATGAGCCGTCAAATCACAAAGGCCCTCGCCTCTCGTGAAACCGACCGAGCTAGACTGCCCCGCCCTCTAGCCTTTTAAAAAATGTATATACTCCACTTTTGTACGGTAGTACTATCGATGGATTGCGCCATGGAGCAAAACTTGAAATTAAAAAAAGGTGGTACATATAGAGAGCGCTCGTCGCCAAATTATGCATATAGTACTATTAAAAAGGCTTGTCACAATAATGGTGTCCTGCACAAGTGCACAACCCACCCCTCAAATAAAACTAAGCACCCTGGAATTCTTTGACAAAACTAAGCACCCTGAAATTCTTTGACAACTAAACTGCTGGCTATATGATGTTGGCCATATATATTGTACGTATATAATGTGAAGAAACGAGTGGTAGTACTGTACCAACTAAAAGATGAAATGTAAGAAATACTTGTATGTACGTACTGAAGAGTTAAAGTAACAAGAAGAAATATAACATAGTTCTGCTGGGGGCTCAGCACAGCACACCCCTCAAATTAAATTAAGCACACCTGAAATTAAACTTTGCAACTATTCCGGTAGACACTACATTAGAACCACCATGAGCAACGACACTGCCACCTTACTCGGAGTCCTCGTCCACGTCCTCGACTTCGTCCTTGTCCCTCTTCCTCTTGGCCGATACTTCTTTGCTTGAACCGCACACTTGGCTGTTGCTCTTCATCCAACCCTTGTAGATATTGAAGCAAAGGTAGCCATCATTGCAGCGTACTGGATGTGGTCTATATCTAGTACATTCCGCTGCCATGCATGACGATGAAACGTGTATGGAGGTTTCTCCAGTTTACCGTACGAAGGATGAACCATGGCTCCTGCCAGGGTCAGCATTGAAGGCTGAAGAGAGGACACCAGCCGGTTCTTCTGGAGGTTGAAGGTGTTGCCTACAACGAGGACTACCCCGACGCAAGACTTCTTTGTCGTTACCAAAGTCTACAGTAACGAATTTGACTAGGTTGCTCCCGAGGAAGTCCTTAAAATCCTGGCAGTCAACGTCGGCATGGCATATGTGGTAGACCAAGCATAAGTCATGCACGCAAACCTGGATCACGGCGGGCTTCTTCCTCTCTTCGTCCTTTAGATCCTTCTTTCGTCCTAGGACTGTGGTGTACTCAACATCTAGCCCAGCGACCCACTCATCATCTGAGTTTTCGAACATGCGTCTGAAGCAAGAAAGGCATCCTTTCACCGTCGCGGAAGAACGGGTGTAGATGACGTCGAACTCATCGCCGGTGATGGTTCTAACCTTGTACTCACCGCCGATCCTGGAGATTTGGGATGCCATGGATTTTGGAGGAGGGTTAGGATTAGTGGAATTGCCGTAATGTGAATGGACGGGACGACTAGGAATGAACCGTCGTAGTATTGAAGGACGTGCGGGGACGAGTAGGAGCGAACTACCAGCGTGCGAACGGCAGGATAGTGGCTTTCCATTCTCCCATGATACGGGCTTCCGAGAGCCCTTGGATCTGAGATCGAACGGTTGCATGGCGTGATTCCAGACCTATGGGTGAATATCCTATCCTGGAGGGTTATTCTACAAATTTTCAGCAACTTAGCGTGCGACCGTTTGATCTCAGATCCAAGGGCTGCCAGCAGCCCGTATCATGGTCGCGCCTACCACGACCGTCGCGTCGCTCGTGCGGTCGCGCCCTTGGAGATTTAACACGGTGTGTTAGGCTATCTGATGTTTGGCATGTTATACATAGTCATCACTTAGTCACTCATACTACAACAAGGTTGGCTATAAGTGTATTTTTTTACTCCTCTCTATCTCTTTCTTCGTACTCCCTCTGTCCCATAATATAAGAACGTTTTTGACACTAGTGTAGTGCCAAAAACGTTCTTATATTATGGGACACAGGGAATACTAGTATTTATTGCATTTGCCAAGGAGTGACCTCTTCCAATGAAATGGTGTTGCTAAGTTTTCTTCATTTAATTAGCTATAGACTCAAAATTGTCTTTTCACCTAGGTACACACGCTCAACACCGTTTCTTCCTTGGGTCACCAAACTAGTCTCTCTCTTCTTGAATAACTTGCCACATCAGACTTTATGCCTATGTGGCAAGCTTAAGCACCTGTTGGAGCAAGTAAAAGTAAGTACAATAGTGCACTTTACATGGCATTTTTGCATATGTGGAGGAAATATAGGCAAGGAAAAAGTGGAGAAGTGGTCTCTCATGCAAGAGCCAGCCTCTACTACATGGTGGAGCATTGGGAGAGGCACCTATATGGAGGTGGTCAGGAATCTGGGAGACTCACGCCGGTCGTAGCCCCGCAGTTAAAATGATAATGGCAAGTCAAATCACGGGGCCCCACCTATCCAGCAGTAACTCGCTGTCAAATCACACAACCCTACGTTTGCAGCAGCCTACTCCCTCGTCTTCTCGCATCTCTGTTGAAGCAACTAAAGCGCTATGTTACAGTAACATATTACGTTACCACAAGCACCTCTTTCCTCATTAAATAGTTGCCACATAAGCAAAATTGTCTTGGGATGTGTTAAGTTACTACCTAAGTTACTCCCACTATGGCTAGCCTAAGAAACAATGTGAGAGTTAATGCACCACGCCTATGTGTTTACTATTTGGTTTTCATAAGATGGCTTAGTACTCACCTAGACAAAGGGAGTATTCGATTTGGAAGCGGGCCGCGCAGTTACCGATACGGCTTTAATGCAGACGAGGGAGGGAGTAGCGGTTCCCGATATGTTGAACGACCAATGCATCCTCCTCAATTAATGCATGAGGGAAGTAATGGGAGGAGGTCCGGGAAAAGAGGCTGCACGATGTGAATGCAACGCAGTTTGCCCTCATTGCCCTCATATAAAGGCGCCCCTCCATTCCAATGCATCTACCACATCATACGCACCTAAGCATTTTCCTAAGCACCTACACTAAGCGCAAAAGAGCTCACTCCAGACCCATGGCGGTGATGCGCGTGAGCGGCCAGCGGCAGCGCCAGATGGTCCACGACGCTGGCCTACAGCATGGCGCCGAGGATTGTCTCCAGACAGTGTTGGAGACCGGCTGGTGGATGGCCGCCGTCGACGCCAACTATGACTCTCAGTTGGACCAGATGATCGTTGACACCAGCAACAAGTTCACCTTCATCAAGAAGCTCGCGGACGACATCGCCGTACTCCTCCAGCCCGCGCGCCCGGGCTCCTCATTGCCTGCCACCCTAATCGGCCTCCATGGCCGGAACCTCTTTCAAGCACTGGTGGCCCTGCGACTGCCCGCCGACGCCACGAAGAATGTCCACCTAGAGGTCGCGCTCGCTGCGAGGCGCCTCGCCCTGCAAGAATTCGTCGACCTACACATCCACGTGTACAAGCAAATCATGTACATAGGTATCTACAATGCCAGTGAGGACGCTACGAGGTTGGCCTTCCTCAAGCGGCTGGAAGCCTTGGATGCCTTTGCTGAGAAGCACCTCGACCTCGCCACAAAAGCCGCCGCTCCTTAGCCGCCGGTCGGTGGCCCGGCGCACTAATTTGAAGAGGAGGAGGTCGTATGTTCGTTGATCCATCTTTCTTCTTGCCTTCTGTAACCACCACTACGATCGCATCATCGTGGCCTTAATTCTTATTGTGCTGTTGCATTCTCGTTCCAGTCAATACCGACATGTGCGATCCCTTTGCTTAATTATAAGCATCACTGTAACTAGTACTCGATCCGTCAATTTATAAGTTGTGCTTACCTTTTCCATCAACTCCGTGCAACGCGCGGGCATCTTGCTAGAAACACTAGAATATGTCTATATAATCCGTATGTGATAGTCCATTTGAAATCTCAAAAAAGACAAATATTTAGGTACGGAGGGAGTAATATATTAGGAGTATATCATGCACACAAAGGCAGAGGAGCGGTGGGGCCGAGAGGGATGAGGGGCACGTCGGGGGGATGAGGATCCCCTGACGCGAACAATCCTACCATTCTTTCACTCACATGTGGGACCCATAAGCATGGGTCCCACCTATCAGCGAAGGAAAGGCAGGGCAAGGCAGTGATAGCCACGTCAGAGGATCCATGTCCACGTCGGGGGACGTCGTGCCGTGGGTTGGAGCGGCGTCGTGGGAATTGCGTGTGGGTTTGGCAGTGGTAGAAACAAGTGTCGGATTACGGGTTCCGGCAGACCCTTAAGGTTCGAACTCTGGGGTGCGCGTGGAGATCGTGCCCTCTACCTCTCCGTCTCGTAAGGATCTAGCTACTACAAGAACAACACAAGAGACACAAGGTTTATACTAGTTCGGGCCACCATTGTGGTGTAATACCCTACTCTAGTTTGTGGTGGGTGGATTGCCTCTTGGGCTGATGAGGAAGAACAGTACAAGGGGGAACGGCCTCGCGAGGGCCTGTTCTTGGCTAAGGGATGAACTAGTTGGGGGAGTTCGATCGCCCTTCTCTCTCTCTGGATGCTGGATTCCATCCTCCTCTACCCTGTGGGTGGCTAGTCCTATTTATAGGCAAAGGCCCTGGGCCTCTTCCCAAATACTGAGCGGGAAGGGCGCCAACAATTGGCCAATTTGAAGGGGAACATCTGGTACACTTATCTTGACTAAAGTTGGTCTTCGCCTGCCAAAGGCCCTGTGGTGACGCCGTATTGGGCTCCATGGTGACCTCCTTCCCACCGTTGGACTGGTCTTGGTCTCGTTGCACCAAAATGGGTTCCTTTGCTTGATCCTTTCGCCTGCGCTTGCCCCCTTTGCACCAAAGAGGAAAGGGAGACGCTGCGTGGGCTGGCGCCCGCCTGGCACCCTTGGTCGTCATGGCTTGCGTCATGGGCACCTCGTGAGGTACCCGCCTTGATCTCTCCGCCTCCTCGTGAGCCAGCCTAAGGAGGCCATGCTTGAGGGAGCGCCGTGTCGTCCGCCTCGCGAGGCTTGGCCCCTCGCGAGGGTCTCGAGCCTTGTGTTGATGCAGATGGGCCACGCTGGGCCTCCATTCGAGCCATGCCGCAGGCCGCAGGCAGGCAAGTCTGGGGACCCCCATTCCCAGAACGCCGACAGTAGCCCCCGGGCCGGAGGCGCGCATGGACTTGGCCGTGCCGAGAGGTGAAAGGGCAAGGGCGAAGCGCCGCGGGCCCTAACAGCCTGCGGCCTCGGGCGCCGCGTGGCGGTTGATTGGACGTGGGCGGCACCGTTTACCCACGCTCCCTTATTCTGCGCCGTGCTAGGTTGCCCCACAGTTGTACACAGCCGCCCTTTTCCCTGTTGCTTGACCGTCTCCTGCTCTTCCTCCCTCCGAACTCTGACCCTTGCTTCCAATCCCATCTCGCATCTCCTCTCTTGCGCCCACCGCCATGGCTCCAAAGAAAGGGAAGGGGAAGAAGCCTGCGGATCCACCTCGCCCACTGCCGCCGGTGGCGCCTGCTTTCGGCCGCTCAATCATACTAAACCTGGAATGCCTGGGCAAGCTCAGTCCGGCTCTGGCCACCGCCTTCAACGAGTGTAGGAGGACGACGGCGTGGCCTACGTGTCACCTCCCCACTGATAGGATAATCACCGGGGTCCATTACTTCGCCGACGCCTTGTGTGCGGGTTTGGTGCCTCCCTTCTCTGATTTCTTCAACGCCATCCTCGATCATTATCAGATCCATATGATGCATCTGCGTCCTGAGTCCATTGCTCTCCTTTCAGTCTTCGCTTTTGTTTGCGAGGCGATGGTGGGCATCCCTCCTTCTGTTGCCCTGCTGCGCCACTTCTTCTCCTTGCATCTTGCCGACCCCACGCAATGCTCGGCATGCGTGAGCTTCGTAGCTTCGCCCGAGACCGCGGCCTCTGGTATCGACTTCAACCTCCCTCTGCCTTCAGCCGGGTTCTGCGAGCGGTGGTTGTACATTGATGTCGGGGTACCCAGCCCCCGGCTAGTGAAGCCGACATCGCCTACTGTGCCTAATTCGGGCTGGGGCCAGGAGACGCTCGTAAGTCCCCGGCTCGCCTTCGTCTGGCACCGCTTCATGTCCCTGAAGAAGCTTGGCGTAACGACACCCAAAGTGGTGAAGGAGTTCCTATTGCGCCGCATTGCCCCTCTCCAACGCCATTCTCGTCGAATGTGGGCCTTCAGCGGGCATGGCGACCGCATGAGGCTTCAGGAAGAAGACCTGACGCCCGAGGTGCTGAGGAAGGGGCTCTTGGTCCTGACAGGCGATCCCAACCCCGGGGGTGTCTGGCAGGGGGGAGCCTTGCTGTACCTCTGCCAAAAGAGGGATGACTTCGTGAGGCAGATGCCCCCCTTCGACGAGTGGGGGCTACGCCCTGTCGGCCTCCAGGGGCCTCGCGAGAACCCTGTGGTGGTGATTTCCCTTCCGGTCGGCCTGGGTGAATCCTCCTCGAGTGGTGGCGCAGGGAGGCAGGAGACAGCGGGGGTCGAGGGAGCCGCGGACGATGTGACCACACCTGGCGATGCTCTTGATGAGGCAGCTCACGAGGTCCGCGCTGCCGAGGCCATGGGCGAGGCGCTGCCGCCTCCAATGCTTGAGGCCGAGGCTCCTGAGCCCCCGACCGTGATCTCTGACGAGGCAACCGCCCGTGCGTATCAGGCATGCGCCCTCGACGCAAGTGGCCTTGGCGCTCCGTCCTCTTCGCAGGCCGATTCCTGTGCATCTCTCCTGGGCCGTTTCCGTGTGGACTTTGAGGCCCTCCGGAGAAAAAGGGAGGCCCTGGGCGACGACTTCCCCTGCCGCTTGCTGAAGCGCCGGAAGTACTTTGTTGTCGATGAGTAAGCCTTCTCCTTTTCTGTTCCTTATCATGCTTGCCACATCCGCTGATCCTTGCTCTGCAGGCCTCTGCCTATTGAGCTCGATGAAGCCGCCGAGTCGACGCCTTCCTTGACTCCGTCTCCTCCGCCACCCCTGGGTGTCTCGAGCAGCACTGCCCTTGTGGTTTGGGCAGGTGACGGCGCGGACCGCCGCATAGCGCGCGGCGACTCTCCTGTTCCCACGATCTCCTTCCGCGGGCCTTCCCTCGACATAGGCAGCCTGCCGTGGGCTTCCCGTCTGGTCGCGGGCTGCGACCAGCTGAGGCACCTCCGGGGCCCTTCTCCTGAGGTCAGGTTGGACTCAGGTCAGGCTTCTGATGCGGCGCGGCCGACCGTCGTGAAGGCGCCAGCCCCCAGGCCCCTGCCCGGGGTCGGAGCGATGATCCGAAGTCCTCGACGCCCGCTTGGGGCGGATGATGGCGTGGCAGACGTGCTTGAGCGTGCTCGGGAGCGCCGTGCCCATCGCCATGAATTCCTTCGGAGGGCGAGCGGCGCCGTAGACCTACTTGGGCAGGAGCTCACTGAGGAAGACGCGCGCCTGGAAGACGAGGGCCTGCGCCTGGCCGCAGAGCGGCGCGAGCTGGAGGCCGCCGCTGCCCTCGCGCGTCGTCAGCGCGACCTTGATGACGAAGAAGCGAAGGCGTCGCTGGGGGCTTCTCTGGCGGCTCGGTCTAAGGCCGTTGAGGAGTCCCGAGGAGCAAACCGACGGTGAGGAGCAGCAGAAGAACAGGCTCGGGAGCTCTTGGCCTGGTGTCGCTCATTGGAGGAGCAAGCGGAGCTGCGCGAGGCAGCCCTTGCATCGATGGAGGTGGCTTCTGGCGACCCGGCTGAGCTTCGGAAGCGCGAGAAAGCGTTGGTGCTGGAGGCCGCTAAATGCACTCGCGAGCACGAGCAGCTGGAGACGAGGGAGCGCCTAGTGACGCAAGCGGAAAACGATGTCGCCGCGCGAGAAACGCGTGTCCTGGAGGAGGTTTGCCGTCGGGTGGCGACAGCGCGCCAAGGCCTCGAGCGTGAATTCGAGGGGAAGCTGGGGATGATCCGAGTCGAAGCTGAGGGTAGAACCGCCGCCTTGAGGGCCGAACGGGATGAGGCGACGCGACGAGCGGACGCCTCCCGGGTCGCCCTTGAGGCAGCGCAGAAGGAGCTGGCCACCTCCCAGGCCGAGGTGCTCCGCCTTCGCTAGCGTGTGGAAGAGGCCGTGGCCGTCGAGCGTCAGAATGCCGACGAGATACGCCAGCGGCAAGTCCTGGAGCACGAGCACGGCCCCATGCTCACCAAGCTCAGGGAGAGGGCTAACATTGCCCTGGGCAACATCTGTGAGGCTGCCGCGGGCGAGCCGCACACGATTAACTACGCCGGCAACCTGTAGTTCTTCACCACCGTGGTGACACAGCTGGAGGCACGGTCAGTCAAGGCCGAGAGGTTGGTGGAGGATAGGAGCCGCGCTCTGCTCGGGCGCGCCTTTTCCCGCGTCTTCAGCCATCTTCGGAACATGGATCCCCACTTCGACTTCGACGCTGCCATCGCCCCAGTCCCCCAGGCCGTTCGAGGTGACCTGGCTGAATGGGTGGAGAGAAACGTAGATGCTCTCGTCCGGGCCTTCACTTCTGATGATGACGATGTGGTGGTGGGCGCCGACGAAGGTGGCGTGGTGGAGGACCCCAATGCCGCTGATGGGGGCGCGGACAACGAAGGTGAGTTCAGCTACGCCAGCGACAGCTCGGGAGGCGCCTCCAGGGATGCATTGGGGGATTTGTCAGATTGATCATGTAATATCCCTGTCTCTCTACCCTGCATAGATAGAACTCAGGCATTTGGCCTGACGGTTGTGAGAGCGTTTTGGGAGGGGAAGCCCCTCATATAAGAACTTGTACCCATTATATCAGTGGTAATTAAATCGCACGCGAGCCCAATCGGTAGGCTGGTTTTATCCTTGTTCCTCGCTGGCTCCGGAGCTGCCTGCTGGAGGGCGTCACGTCTCGGGTGCTGCTTAGTTGAACCCTCAGGATGTGGGGTTGTTATTGACTAGAAACCCCACAGGCGTGGGCCTTCTTCACAGGCTCAGGGCCCTCTCCTGAGCAGGACGGCTTCACAGGCGTTCGCCTTCTTCACAGGCTCAGGGCCTTCTCCAAAAAGAGACGACCTTCACAGGCGTTCGCCTTCTTTACAGGCTCAGGGCCTTTTCCAAAAAGAGACAATCTTCACAGGCGTTCGCCTTCTTTACAGGCTCAGGGCCTTTTCCCGAGCGGGACGGCTTCACAGGCGTTCGCCTTCTTCACAGGCTCAGGGCCTTCTCCAAAAAGAGACGATCTTCACAGGCGTTCGCCTTCTTCACAGGCTCAGGGCCTTTTCCCGAGCGAGACGGCTTCACAGGCGTTCGCCTTCTTCACAGGCTCAGGGCCTTCTCCAAAAAGAGACGATCTTCACAGGCGTTCGCCTTCTTCACAGGCTCAGGGCCTTCTCCCGAGCGGGACGGCTTCACAGGCATTCGCCTTCTTCACAGGCTCCGGGCCTTTCATGAGAAAACAATCTCCGCAAGCACCAAAGGTCACTTCGCAAGGGAGCGACAGCGGCAGTCTGGGCTGTGCTCTAGCTAGGCCTGGCCCGGCTCGCGAGGGGCTCGCGAGGGGAGGCAGCTGTGGTGAGATGGTGACCAGAACGCGGGAAACGGTTCAAACAAGACCAATCACCCCTTCCCCGAACGCACGCAAAGCTCAAATTCGAATTCAACTTAAATCCAGCGGGGGAAAAAGGTACAACCAAAGGAAGAAGGCAATGAAAGCAAACAAAAAGGCCGTGTCCCGCACCTAATCTAGTCTTCGACGTCTTCACACCAGCGCGGAGCTAAGTGCTGTCCACTGGGCGTGGGAGGGAGCCCCAGGGCCTGAGGCCGGCACCCCTGAGACTCTGGGGCGTGTACAGCCCCACTCATTATTACGTGAGAGTGTCACGGGGCGGCGAGCTTCATAGGCACTGGGCCTTCTTCACAGGAACCGGCCTTGCTTCATATCGCCAGACGAGGGCCCCGCCTTGTGCCACACTCTAGTGCCACCAACGACGACCGGAAACCAGGACGCCGCCGGTGGGGTAGAGCGGTCGCCAGCGGTTCCCCCGACGACCACGGGTCCTCTGCCAGGGGCAGGCCCTCAGGCGCCTCCCCAGCGGAGGGTCTATCTTCTAAGAACGCCTTGCTCCGAACACCGTGGTGGTGATGTAGGACCTCTGTCCCTTTCCTGCAGCCCTCTGCGTCCTCCTCCCAAGGGGTAGGAGGCCGCAGGAGCGGAGCAGCTGCTTGTTGCGGCGACCTGCATCTCCTGTGATCCATGATTAGTGTATGCCTGCTCTTGAGGAATTAACGGTACCCGATAGTCGTTGCCTCCAGTGTGACCGACGGAGCCGTCCTGGGGTTCCTGGAAGGGCTCGGCATCTGGCGTCTCTTCCTCCCAGCTGGGGCTGAAGAGTGAGCCCTGTTCGCCCCCGTGAGCGTGCCCTTGGTCCATCATGTGGGGCACGTATTCCTCTGGTGCCGCCACCCCGAATGTTGTGCTGTAGTGCTCCATGCGCCATGCGGCGTTGCTTGTCGTGCCCACCGCGGGGTGGTAGCGTGGTTGGCCGCTGGCGCCATGGGCCGCACTGAGCCCCTCTCCTTCACGCGCCGGGGGCGGGGGTAGCGCCACCGCCAGTCTGGTGCCGGCGGATTCGCCGGTGCTAGGGTAGTCTTGAGGCCCACGCGGGTGCGCGGGGCCCCCTCGTGCGCCGCCCTGAGCTTGAGGCGGAAGCTGGACGCACAAGGGGTGAGCCCCCGAGGCAGCGAAGCCCAGGAGCTCGGCGACCCGCTCCAGCAGCACGTCGCGGCCGCCCTCCAATAGCCTGCACTACAGCAGCTCCTGTGCTACTGTGAGCGCGGCCCTCGAGTTCGCCTGCTCCCGGCGGGTGTACGGTGTCGTAGTTGCGGCGTGATTGGATGCCCTCGCTGCCGACCGCGCCTGTCGCGGTGTGAGGGTCGCAGAAGCTTGCCCGCGTCGCCCGTGGCCCGCAGCGCCCTGCGGACCGCGAGCTGCCTACGGCGCGGGGTCGCCCGGAGCGGGAGGCTCCGCGCAGATGGGCCATGCCGCCCATGGGCCTTGGTTGCCCGCCTGATCGCCGGACATGGTGACGACGACGCAACGGGAGACGGAGCGATGGGAAGGTAGATTCCGGCGCACCCCTACCTGGCGGACCAAATGTCGGTTTACGGGTTCCGGCAGACCCTTAAGGTCCGAACTCTCGGGTGCGTGCGGAGATCGTGCCCTCTACCTCACCGTCTCGTAAGGATCTAGCTACTGCAAGAACAACACAAGAGACACAAGGTTTATACTAGTTCGGGCCACCATTGTGGTGTAATACCCTACTCTAGTTTATGGTGGGTGGATTGCCTCTTGGGCTGATGAGGAAGAACAGTACAAGGGGGAACGGCCTCGCGAGGGCCTGTTCTTGGCTAAGGGATGAACTGCTTGGGGGAGTTCGATCGCCCTTCTCTCTCTCTGGATGCTGGATTCCATCCTCCTCTACCCTGGGGGTGGCTAGTCCTATTTATAGGAAAAGGCCCTGTGCCTCTTCCCAAATATTGAGCGGGAAGGGCGCCAACAATTGGCCAATTTGAAGGGGAACATCTGGTACACTTATCCCGACTAAAGTTGGTCTTCGCCTGCCAAAGGCCCTGTGGTGACGCCGTCTTGGGCTCCATGGTGACCTCCTTCCCACCGTTGGACTGGTCTTGGTCTCGTTGCACCAAAATGGGTGCCTTTGCTTGATCCTTTCGCCTGCGCTTGCCCCCTTTGCACCAAAGAGGAAAGGGAGACGCTGCGCGGGCTGGCGCCCGCTTGGCACCCTTGGTCATCATGGCTTGCGTCATGGGCACCTCATGAGGTACCCGCCTTGATCTCTCCGCCTCCTCGCGAGCCAGCCTAAGGAGGCCGTGCTTGAGGGAGCGCCGTGTCGTCCGCCTCACGAGGCTTGGCCCCTCGCAAGTGTATTGAGCCTTTTGTTGACTCAGATGGGCCACGCTGGGCCTCCATTCGAGCCACGCCGCAGGCCGCAGGCAGGCAAGTCTGGGGACCCCGTTCCCAGAACACCGACAACAAGAAACTTGATGGTCGCCGTGGTTCAACTTCCATGGACAAGCTGTCATGCCTGCTGAGACATGTATATCAAAACTAGAGTGTTTATATTTCAAGCACGTGAATAAGTATTATTCTGCTACTTTGGATCCATTGCAACGCACGGGCCAGCACATTGGTAGTAGTAGTGTCCATCTCTATCTCTAGAGGCCTTCCCTCTTTCATCCTTTTCTCTCACAAGATAAACTACTCATACAAATGCATCTTGATGTTCCGTGGAATGCACGAGGCTGTTTCCTTGGGGGTCTCTCCAGCGCGGTGTGGCCGTAGTTGCAAGTTGACGCCCCTTGAGATGCCGACGTTGAGGGGCACTCGGATTTCCTCCGATGAGCAGGTAAGATGAGTTTGATCACGTAGTAAATGCATGTTAAAGACTACTTCCGTGTCCATTTCCTAATTCTCCCCTTGACCACTGTTTCACAGGTTAGGCTCGGTGCGAGTGGAGATTGGCTTGCATATGTACGAGAGGGTACCAACATCAATTTGCACAACATTTACAACGGTGACACCGTTCGCGTAGAACCTTTGTCCAACATTGGGATCAGCCATGCAACGGGCCACTGCATGAATTGTTATGATGGAACCATGGTGAGATTGAATAAGAAAGCACGAACCTTGCACATGGCGGTCAAAGGCGGACCATGCTGTCTGCGGCCGATTTGTTGCCGTACGAGTAGGAAGACGATGTGCTCCTTTCTAACCGCATCTTCGCGGTGACAAACCAGGGGACTTATTTTGTATGGGACACATCCTACGATATACTCCCTCTCTCCCAGTTTATTTGTTTTGAATCTTTTCATTTTATAAGTTTCAAATTCAAATTTAGAGCTGCCCATCACATGTTGAGATTACAATGTCCATTAAATCGTTGCGTGCATGTATAGTAAAGAAACAAATCTCGAGTTTGGCACGAGTTTGTGCTGCGGGAGCACCACAAGCCCTGGCGCAGGAGTTACATTTCCCTCTCAGGGCCGTCAGGACTGAGCTTTAGCGCCTTACTACACCTACCTTTGATTCAATAACATGTGGACCCGATAGGTGACTGGTCCACATGTAATGCTCCCGTAGGCAGAGGGGCCAAGAGGGGTGAGTCGCAGGTCGGGGGACATGTGGTTTCATGGGTTCGAGCGGCGTTGTGGGAATCGCGGGTGGCTGTGGTAGAAACTTGATGCTCGCCGCATTTTAGGTGGCCCACATGTCATGCACACAAAGGCAGAGGGGCAATGCGGCCGAGAGGGGTGAGGCGCACGTCGGGGGGCGTGGTGCCGTGGGTTGGAGAGGCGTCGTGGGAATCGCGAGATGAAACATGATGGTCGCCGTAGTTGAACTTCCATGGACAATCTATCATGTCTATGGGCACATGCACTGCATACCGATCACTGGAAGGAGTAGCAGAGAAAGCTATATATGCGGATAAATAGTTCCTTATAGTCAAGCGGACCCATGCTACTACTCTGTCCCAAAGACATGCACACCATCGAAATAGTCCATCTATATCAATATACACCGAGAGGGAATAAATTTTTTACAAGAGAGGAAATAGTTCATCCATCCATAATGCCCTCCTGTTGGTGCAGCCTTTTCTTCTTCTTCTTCTTCTTGTTCTCATTATCTGTGGGAGACGGCTTCGCAACAAGCTCTTTGGACCTTGCAGCTATCTCGAAACTCACACGGGCATCGAGGGCGGCATATTTTATTCGCTCGTACGTCAAGGGATAATTCTCCCATCCATACGACCTTAATGCCACCATCTCGTCACCCATCGGAAGATTTGTACCGAGCACAAAATTTGCTACGTCGAATAGGGATGGTGTCTGTTTATCACAAACTTCTACAGGAATTTTGATTCTGGTTTGTAGGTCAGCGATGCTTTTCAAATCAAGGTTGTACGGCTCCAACTTCTGTTTGTCCCCTTCGATGGCTGCCCCACAGAAGTATACGTCCTCCCGACACAATAAATCGTGAAGCTCACCTGGTATGGAGGGCAAGTGTATGATGTGGTACACCAAAACATCATCTTCGAGGCACAGCTGAAGGAAGGCGGCACGCTGGATCTTCCCAGGGGCATGCTCCGTGTACTCTACGTCGAGGCCGATGACCCTCGTCTCTACCTTTTCGAGGGATTTGGATACATTGTTGATCCACTGACGAACAACACTTGGGTGGACGGTGACGGTGGCAACTATGCGCATCGAGCCTTCGACGAGGACATGTTGGACGCTAAAAACCTGCATCTCGAACTCTTTTGCCATTTGGAACTGCTTGAACGGAGGGCTATGATTTGGAGAATTAGGATTAGATGGCTAGTCTAAATGAAGTAGTAGATGATTATTTAAAGAGGTTATAACAATGTGAATGCAGTGGGGTTTGGATGCAAATGAAGAAGAAGGGGAGGTGAAGAAGCCGAGGAGAATCGATTCCCGATGGAGAAGGAGTAAATGGGAGAAGTGGTGTGCAGGTAGTTGATTATACGGCTAGGTAGACTAAACGAAAAGGCTATGCGGGTAGACTCATGAGTCGTACCTGTTCGTGTACGTGCCCATCCTTCCTGATAGGTGGGACCTATGCAAACAGATAAAAAATGTGTCGTAGTTTTTTTTAGCGCGTGAGTGGGAGACACAACATTCTCTGGTTAAGGAATACTCCCTCCGTTTAGGTGAGTATAAGTCACCTCATGAAAATCAGGTTTTCCCAAAACATTTAGGCGTGGAGCATTAACTTCCTGCTCGATCCCCTCCCAGCCTCGTTAGCCAGTGTTCTCTTCCTCTGCTGCCGCGTTCTACCTTTCCATTTTTCCTCTTCTCAAGTGTGGAATGATCTGCATGTCATCCTTGATGCACCAGAACGACCACTGCATGCATCGCGGCAGAGCGTTGATTGGGCATGCACGAGAATTTGGTTCTGCTCACAATATGGATGATACCTGAACGATGAAGTGAACAGGCATGCTAGCACGGGAGACCTATTTACGCTATACAATACTGGAGTACTCATGTACCTACTACTAGTAGTAGTAGTACAACTGTGGTACACTTGATGGTTAAAATACTATTCATCCGGTCCTCACAGTGAAGTGACAACACCCTGCACCTGACACTAGTCCAGGCGGCGTGTTCGGGTTACCAAAGTCAGCCTCACTGTCGGTGTCAAAACCGGCTGTCGGATTTCGGGTTCCGGCAGACCCTTAAGGTTCGAACTCTAGGGTGCGCGTGGAGATTCTGCCCTCTACCTCTTCGTCTCGCAAAGATCTAGCTATTGAAAGAACAACACAAAAGACACAGGGTTTATACTAGTCCGGGCCACCGATGTGGTGTAATACCCTACTCCAGTGTGGTGGGTGGATTGCCTCTTGGGCTGATGATGATGAACAGTACAAGGGAGAACAGCCTCGCGAGGGCCTGTTCTAGCTGGGACGATGACCTGCTAAGGGAGTTTAGCGGCCCTTCTCTCTCTCTCTCTTTCTCTGATCGTCCCCGCTTACTCGGACTCTTGATACCTCGTTTCTTCTACTTTGGGTACCTCATGCCGATGCCCTGGGGTTGGCTAGTCCTATTTATAGGCAAGGGCCTTGGGCCTCTTCCCATATATTGAGCGGGAAGGGCGCCAACAATTGGCCAATTCGAAGGGGAACATCCAGTACACTTATCCTGACTAAAGTTGGTCCTCGCCTGCCAAAGGCCCTGTGGTGACGTCGTTCTAGGCTCCACGATGACCTCCTTCCCACCGTTGGACTAGTCTTGGTCTCGTTGCACCGAAATGGATACCTTTGCTTGATCCTCTCGCCTGCGCTTTCCCCCTTTGCACCAAAGAGGAAAGGGAGGACACTGCGCGGGCTGGCGCCCGTCTGGCGCCCTTGGTCGTCATGGCTTGCGTCATGGGCACCTTGTGAGGTACCCTGCCTTGATCTCTCCGCCTCCTCATGAGCCAGCCTGATGAGGTCGCGCCTGAGGAAGCACCGTGTCGTCCGCCCCACGAGGCTTGGCCCCTCGCGAGGGTCTTGGGTCTTGTGTTGATGAAGATGGGCCGTGCTGGGGCCCCTTTGAGCCACACCGCAGGCCGCAGGCAGGCAAGTCTGGGGACCCCCGTTCCCAGAACGTCGACAGTAGCCCCCGGGCCCAAGGCGCGCCTGGACTTGGCCGTGCTGAGAGGCGAAGGGGCAAGGGCGAAGCGCCACAGGCCCTAACAACCTGCGGCCTTGGGAGCCACGTGGCGGTTGATTGGACGTGAGCGCCTCCGCTTCCCCACGACGCCTCGATGGTCGCTCGGATTGGACAAGTCCCTGCATGCAAATCGTGTCATGATTACCTGTGATCGTGGAGGCCGACGGTTAGCCTTCGCCGTCTATAAGTACGGCACCGCGCGTGCCCTTCTAGTCCATCCCTCCTTGCTTTCTCCTTTGCCTTGATTCTTGCTTCGCCTTGCCGTGATGGCTCCGATCCGCCGGCTTTCTGCAGCGGAGAAGGGAAAGGCCCTTCAAGAGGGACCAGACCCACTCCCGCCGAAGAAGCGACCTGCCCTTCGCAGCCGAGACAAAGGAGGCCGCCAGGTGGTGTCGAGGCCTTGGTACGAGCGGCCTCCGCCGGGGTTTCCGCTTCCCTTGTTTGCCCATGTCGAGGGCCTCGGAGGGGGCGATGCCGATCCCCGCGGTCGGCGCCGTCGCCGGCGCCGCCGGGTCACGAAGGTGTGGGTCGTTCCTCCTGGAGTCCACGCCGAGGGATCCTCCCGCGAGCTCATGCTCCACGCCGCCATGCCTCCGCGAACTTGGATTCGCTTTCCTCCCTTCCTCGCCTCCATCTTCCCACAGGGAAGACTCATGGAGTTATGGTTGTAGCACGCCGACTGCAGAACCCCCGCGACCGAGGCAGAGGTCGCGATCCTTGCCTCGGGCGAGGTCTTCATGACTCGCGGCTGGGGCGAGAACGCTCGGGGTTGCAGAGCAAGGGGCGCCCTCATGATCCACCTGGAGTAATATGGAGCTTCGGTGATGTTCTTCAAGGTCTTCGACGCGAACGGGCGCCGGCTGGAGTGCTGCCCCCGGAGAGGTGGCCAGGACCCTGCCATGGCGAGGGCTGGGCCCGCCGGCCGCTCCTTGGACAGCTCTACAAGCGACGGAAGTGCCGGAGGATCCAGCGATCCCAGCGAGATCTTCGCGACCCCGGAGACGAGCGACGACAGCTACGAGCCTGCGAGCCAGCGCCGCTCCCGGAGCAGGGCGGGCTCGCTCGGCCGCCGCCGACTCTGATCTGGATGGGGTTGGCGCCGGTGCCTGACGGACCACTATTGGTGATGGCATCGTTCGCAGGGGCGCGTGTAGATAGCATCCCTTAGGATTCGTTTCCTGCAAGGAATCATACTGCGCCCAATGGGGGCTTGTAAGGTGTCTATGATCCTTCCTGTTAATATGTGACTTTTGCTATGGAACTGTGCGAGTCGTTGATTCCGTCCTAGCTTAGTCCTCCCTTTCGAACCTCGCGAGGGCTTGGTGCTCTGCGTCGACAGGTCCCAGTCCCAAGGCGGCGCCAGCCGTCGCTGGTATGCCAGGTCGCGATGCCGTGGTCAAGGCCAGGAGGTGAGCGACCCGGGGTCCGGTAAGAGCCCCTGAGTCGCGATGCTCAGGAGGTCCCCTTTGGCGCCCAAGCAGCCATCGCGCGGTGAGAAAGGGGGGTGACGTCGCTAGTACGGAATTGCGTTAGGCGCGGGGGTGATGCTACGGTAGCCGGTGTTTTCGGGCGGTGACTTATCTTGTTAATCAGGGGTTACTCTTGGTGTATCGTCGGGTCTGCGCGGCAGCTGGAGCGGACTTGCTTGACGAGGTCCCCGCGTGCCCCTTCCCCCTCGCCTTTGCTCCCCTTTCTGCTCTACGTCCTCGGGTCCCGGCCCTCGAGCTGGTCTTAGCCGTCGCTGGTATGCCAAGTCGCGATGCCGTGGACAAGGCCAGAGGGTGAGGGCTGGGGAGCCGGTAGGAGCCCTGAGTCGCGATGCTCAGGCGCCCCCCCTTTAACTGTTGGGGAACGTTGCAGAAAATTAAAATTTTTCCTACGGTTTCACCAAGATCCATCTATGAGTTCATCTAGCAACGAGTATTCAGATTGGATAGCATCTACATACCACTTTGTAGATCGCAACGGAAGCGTTCAAGTGAACGTGGATGAGGTAGTCATACTCGCCGTGATCCAATTCACCGATGATCTAGTGCCGAACGGACGGCACCTCCGCGTTCAACACACGTACGGAAAGCGTGATGTCTCCTCCTTCTTGATCCAGCAAGGCAAAGGATAGGTTGGGGAAGAAGGCTCCAGCAGCAGCACGACGGCGTGGTGATGGTGGAACTGCAGTACTCCGGCAGGGCTTCGCCGTGCACTTACGGAGGAGGAGGAGGTGTTGGAGAGGGAGAGGGAGGCGCCAGGGCATTAGGTGCGCAGCCCCCCTCCCCTGCCCCCCTTTATATAGGCGCATGAGAGGGGGGGAGGGCGCAGCCTTGCCCCTTCCTCCAAGGAAGGGGTGCGGCCAAAGAGGGGGAGGAGTCCATCCTCCCCAAGGCACCTCGGAGGTGCCTTCCCCTCTTTGGACTCTTCCCTCTCCAAGTCTCCTTGGCGCATGGGCCCTTGGGGCTGGTGCCCTTGGCCCATATAGGCCAGGGCGCACCCCCTATAGCCCATGTGGCCCCCCGGGGCAGGTGGACCCCCCCGGTGGACCCCCGGGACCCCCCCGGTGGACCCCCGGGACCCCTCCGGTGGTCCCGGTACAATACCGATAACACCGAAACTTGTCCCGATGGCCAAAATAGCACTTCCTATATATAATTCTTTACCTCCAGACCATTCCGGAACTCCTCGTGACGTCCGGGATCTCATACGGGACTCTGAACAACATTCGGGTTACTGCACATACATATCTTCACAACCCTAGCGTCACCGAACCTTAAGTGTGTAGACCCTACGGGTTCGGGAGACATGCAGACATGACCGAGACGGCTCTCGGGAAATAACCAACAGCGGGATCTGGATACCCATGTTGGCTCCCACATGCTCCACGATGATCTCATCGGATGAACCACGATGTCAAGGATTCAATTAATCCCGTATACGATTCCCTTTGTCAATCGGTATTTTACTTGCCCGAGATTCGATCGTCGATATCCCAATACCTCGTTCAATCTTGTTATCGGCAAGTCACTTTTCTCGTTCCATAATGCATGATCCCGTGATCAAACACTTTGATCACCTTGAGCTCATTGTGATGATGCATTACCGAGAGGGCCCGGTGATACCTCTCCGTCAAGCGGAGTGACAAATCCCAGTCTCGATCTATGTCAACCCAACAGACACTTTCAGAGATACCCGTAGTATACCTTTATAGTCACCCAGTTACGTTGTGACGTTTGGCACACCCAAAGCACTCCTACGGTATCCGGGAGTTACACGATCTCATGGTCTAAGGAAAGGATACTTGACATTGGATAACTCTAGCAAACGAACTATGCGATCTTATGCTATGTTTAGGATTGGGTCTTGTCCATCACATCAATCTCCTAATGATGTGATCCCGTTATCGATGACATCCAATGTCCATAGTCAGGAAACCATGACTATCTGTCGATCAACGAGCTAGTCAACTAGAGGCTCACTAGGGACATGTTTGTTGTCTGTTATTCACACATGTATTACGATTTCCGGTTAACACAATTATAGCACGAATAAAGAAAATTCTCATGAATAAGGAAATATAATAATAATGCTTTTATTATTGCCTCTAGGGCATATTTCCAACAGTCTCCCACTTGCACTAGAGTCTATAATCTAGTTTACATTGTGATGAATCGAACACCCATAGAGTTCTGGTGCTGATCATGTTTTGCCTTAGGGAGAGGTTTAGTCAACGGATCTGCGACATTCAGATCCGTGTGCACTTTACAAATTTCTATGTCTCCATCTTGAACATTTTCACGAAAGGAGTTGAAGCGACGCTTGATGTGCCTAGTCTTCTTGTCAAACCTGGGCTCCTTTGCAAGTGCAATAGCTCCAGTGTTGTCACAGAAGAGCTTGATTGGCCCCGACGCATTGGGTATGACTCCGAGGTCGGTGATGAACTCCTTCACCCAAATTGCTTCATGTGCTGCCTCCGAGGCTGCCATGTACTCCGCTTCACATGTAGATCCCGCCACGACGCTTTGCTTGCAACTGCACCAGCTTACTGCCCCACCATTCAAAATATACACGTATCCGGTTTGTGACTTAGAGTCATCCAGATCTGTGTCGAAGCTAGCGTCGACGTAACCTTTTACGACGAGCTCTTCGTCACCTCCATAAACGAGAAACATTTCCTTGGTCCTTTTCAGGTACTTCAGGATATTCTTGACCGCTGTCCAGTGTTCCTTGCCGGGATTACTTTGGTACCTTCCTACCAAACTTACGGCAAGGTTTACATCAGGTCTGGTACACAGCATGGCATACATAATAGAACCTATGGCTGAGGCATAGGGGATGACGCTCATCTCTTCTATATCTTCTGCCGTGGTCGGACATTGAGCTGAGCTCAATTTCACACCTTGTAACACATGTAAGAACCCTTTCTTAGATTGATCCATATTGAACTTCTTCAATATTTTATCAAGGTATGTGCTTTGTGAAAGACCTATGAGGTGTCTCGATCTATCTCTATAGATCTTGATGCCTAATATATAAGCAGCTTCTCCAAGGTCCTTCATTGAAAAACTTTTATTCAAGTAGGCCTTAATGCTGTCCAAGAGTTCTATATCATTTCCCATCAAAAGTATGTCGTCTACATATAATATGAGAAATGCTACAGAGCTCCCACTCACTTTCTTGTAAACACAGGCTTCTCCATAAGTCTGTGTAAACCCAAACGCTTTGATCATCTCATCAAAGCGAATGTTCCAACTCCGAGATGCTTGCACCAGCCCATAAATCGAGCGTTGGAGCTTGCACACCTTGTCAGCATTCTTAGGATCGACAAAACCTTCCGGCTGCATCATATACAATTCTTCCTTAGGGAAACCATTAAGGAATGCCATTTTGACGTCCATTTGCCATATCTCATAATCATAGTGTGCGGCAATTGCTAACATGATTCGGACGGACTTCAGCTTCGCTACCGGTGAGAAAGTCTCATCGTAGTCAACCCCTTGAACTTGTCGATAACCCTTAGCGACAAGCCGAGCTTTATAGATGGTCACATTACCATCCGCGTCTGTCTTCTTCTTAAAGATCCATTTATTTTCTATGGCTCGCCGTTCAACGGGCAAGTCAGTCAAAGTCCATACTTCGTTTTCATACATGGATCCTATCTCGGATTTCATGGCTTCCAGCCATTTGTCGGAATCCGGGCCCGCCATTGCTTCCTCATAGTTCGAAGGTTCACTGTTGTCTAACAACATGATTTCCAAGACAGGGTTGCCGTACCACTCTGGTGCGGAACGTGTCCTTGTGGACCTTCGAATTTCAGTAGGAGCTTGATCAGAAGCATCTTGATCATCATCATTAATTTCCTCTCTAGTCGGTGCAGGCACCTCAGAAACGTTTTCTTGAGTTTTGCCATTTTCCGGTTCAAGAGGTAACACTTCATCAAGTTCTACTTTCCTCCCACTTACTTCTTTCGAGAGAAACTCTTTCTCTAGAAAGGATCCATTCTTGGCAACAAAGATCTTGCCTTCGGATCTGAGGTAGAAGGTATACCCAACAGTTTCTTTAGGGTATCCTATGAAGACGCATTTTTCCGACTTGGGTTCGAGCTTTTCAGGTTGAAGTTTCTTGACATAAGCATCGCATCCCCAAACTTTTAGAAACGACAGCTTAGGTTTCTTCCCAAACCATAATTCATACGGTGTCGTCTCAACGGATTTCGACGGAGCCCTATTTAAAGTGAATGCGGCAGTCTCTAAAGCATAGCCCCAAAAAGATAGCGGTAAGTCGGTAAGAGACATCATAGATCGCACCATATCTAATAGAGTGCGATTACGACGTTCGGACACACCATTACGCTGAGGTGTTCCAGGCGGCGTGAGTTATGAAACTATTCCATATTTTCTCAAGTGTGTGCCAAATTCGTGACTCAAGTATTCTCCTCCACGATCTGATCGTAGAAACTTGATCTTTCTTTCACGTTGATTTTCAACCTCACTCTGAAATTCCTTGAACTTTTTAAAGGTTTCAGACTTGTGTTTCATTAAGTAGATATACCCATATCTACTCAAGTCATCAGTGAGGGTGAGAACATAACGATAGCCATCGCGAGCCTCAACACTCATTGGACCACACACATCGGTATGTATGATTTCCAATAAGTTGGTTGCTCGCTCCATTGTTCCTGAGAACGGAGTCTTGGTCATTTTACCCATGAGGCATGGTTCGCACGTGTCAAATGATTCATAATCAAGAGACTCTAAAAGTCCATCTGCATGGAGCTTCTTCATGCGTTTGACACCTATGTGACCAAGGCGGCAGTGCCACAAATATGTGAGACTATTGTTATCAACTTTCACTCTTTTGGTATTCACACTATGAATATGTGTATCATCACGTACGAGATTCATTAAGAATAAACCATTAACCATCGGAGCATGACCATAAAACATATCTCTCATATAAATGGAACAACCATTATTCTCTGATTTAAATGAGTAGCCATCTCGAATTAAGCGAGATCCAGATACAATGTTCATGCTCAAACTTGGCACTAAATAACAATTATTGAGGTTTAAAACTAATCCCGTAGGTAAATGTAGAGGCAGCGTGCCGACGGCGATCACATCGACCTTGGAACCATTCCCGACGCGCATCGTCACCTCATCCTTCGCCAGTATCCGTTTATTCCGCAGCTCCTGCTTTGAGTTACAAATGTGAGCAACTGCACCGGTATCAAATACCCAAGAGCTACTACGAGTACTGGTAAGGTACACATCAATTACATGTATATCACATATACCTTTGGTTTTGCCGGCCTTCTTGTCCGCTAAGTATTTTGGGCAGTTCCGCTTCCAGTGACCACTTCCCTTGCAATAAAAGCACTCAGTTTCGGGCTTGGGTCCATTCTTTGGCTTCTTCCCGGAAACTTGCTTACCGGGCGCGGCAACTTCCTTGCCGTCCTTCTTGAAGTTCTTTTTACCCTTGCCCTTCTTGAACTTAGTGGTTTTATTCACCATCAACACTTGATGCTCCTTCTTGATTTCTACCTCTGCTGATTTCAGCATAGCATATACTTCAGGAATGGTCTTTACCATCCCCTGCATATTGTAGTTCATCACAAAGCTCTTGTAGCTAGGTGGAAGCGACTGGAGGATTCTGTCAATGACCGCTTCATCCGGGAGATTAACTTCCAGTTGAGTCAAGCGGTTGTGCAACCCAGACATTTTGAGTATGTGTTCACTGACAGAACCATTTTCCTCCATCTTACAGCTAAAGAATTTATCGGAGACTTCATATCTCTCGACCCGGGCATGAGCTTGGAAAACCATTTTCAGCTCTTCGAACATCTCATATGCTCCATGTCTCTCAAAACGCTTATGGAGCCCCGGCTCTAAGCTGTAAAGCATGCCGCACTGAACGAGGGAGTAATCATCGCAGCGTGACTGCCAAGCGTTCATAACGTCTTGTTCTGCAGGGAGAATAGGTGCGTCACCCAGCAGTGCTCTTAGGACATAATCTTTCTTGGCAGCTATGAGGATGATCCTCAGGTTCCGGACCCAGTCCGTATAGTTGCTACCATCGTCTTTCAGCTTGGTTTTCTCTAGGAACGCGTTGAAGTTGAGGACTACGTTGGCCATTTGATCTACAAGACATATTGTAAATATTTAGACTAAGTTCATCATAATAAAGTTCATTTAATCAAATTATTTAATGAACTCCCACTTAGATAGACATCCCTCTATTAGTCATCTAAGTATTACATGATCCGAGTCAACTAGGCCGTGTCCGATCATCACGTGAGACGGACTAGTCAACATCGGTGAACATCTTCATGTTGATCGTATCTTCTGTACGACTCATGCTCGACCTTTCGGTCTTCTGTGTTCCGAGGCCATGTCTGTACATGCTAGGCTCGTCAAGTCAACCTAAGTGTTTTGCGTGTGTAAATCTGTCTTACACCCGTTGTATGCGAACGTAAGGACCTATCACACCCGATCATCACGTGGTGCTTCGGAACGACGAACCTTAGCAACGGTGCACAGTTAGGGTGAACACTTTCTTGAAATTATTATGAGGGATCATCTTATTTACTACCGTCGTTCTAAGTAAACAAGATGCAAAACATGATAAACATCACATGCAATCAAATAATAAACGTGACATGATATGGCCAATATCACATAGCTCTTTTGATCTCCATCTTGGGGCTCCATGATCATCTTGTCACCGGCTTGACACCATGATCCTCATCATCATGATCTTCATCATCGTGTCTCCATGAAGTTGCTCGCCAACTATTACTTCTACTACTATGGCTAACGCGTTTAGCAATAAAGTAAAGTAATTTACATGGCGATTCTCAATGACACGCAGGTCATACAAAAAATAAAGACAACTCCTATGGCTCCTGCCGGTTGTCATACTCATCGACATGCAAGTCGTGATTCCTATTACAATAGCATGAACATCTCATACATCACATATAGATCATTCATCACAACTTTGGCCATATCATATCACATAGCACTTGCTGCAAAAACAAGTTAGACGTCCTGTAATTGTTGTTGCAAGTTTTACGTGGCTGAATTAGGGTTCTAGCAAGAACGTTTTCTTACCTACGTTAAAACCACAACGTGATTTGTCAACTTCTATTTACCCTTCATAAGGACCCTTTTCATCGAATCCGCTCCAACTAAAGTAGGAGAGACAGACACCCGCCAGCCACCTTATGCAACTAGTGCATGTTAGTCGGTGGAACCGGTCTCACGTAAGCGTACGTGTAAGGTTGGTCCGGGCCGCTTCATCCCACAATACCGCTGAAGCAAGATAAGACTAGTAGCGGCAAGAAGAGTTGACAACATCTACGCCCACAACAAATTGTGTTCTACTCGCGCAAGAAGAACTACGCATAGACCTAGCTCTGATACCACTGTTGGGGAACGTTGCAGAAAATTAAAATTTTTCCTACGGTTTCACCAAGATCCATCTATGAGTTCATCTAGCAACGAGTATTCAGATTGGATAGCATCTACATACCACTTTGAAGATCGCAACGGAAGCGTTCAAGTGAACGTGGATGAGGTAGTCGTACTCGCCGTGATCCAATTCACCGATGATCTAGTGCCGAACGGACGGCACCTCCGCGTTCAACACACGTACGGAAAGCGTGACGTCTCCTCCTTCTTGATCCAGCAAGGCAAAGGAGAGGTTGGGGAAGAAGGCTCCAGCAGCAGCATGACGGCGTGGTGATGGTGGAACTGCAGTACTCCGGCAGGGCTTCGCCGTGCACTTATGCAGGAGGAGGAGGTGTTGGAGAGGGAGAGGGAGGCGCCAAGGCATTGGGTGCGCAGCCCCCCTCCCCTGCCCCCCTTTATATAGGCGCATGAGAGGGGGGAGGGCGCAGCCTTGCCCCTTCCTCCAAGGAAGGGGTGCGGCCAAAGGGGGGGAGGAGTCCATCCTCCCCAAGGCACCTCGGAGGTGCCTTCCCCTCTTTGGACTCTTCCCTCTCCAAGTCTCCTTGGCGCATGGGCCCTTGGGGCTGGTGCCCTTGGCCCATATAGGCCAGGGTGCACCCACTATAGCCCATGTGGCCCCCCGGGGCAGGTGGACCCCCCCGGTGGATCCCCGGGACCCCTCCGGTGGTCCCGGTACAATACCAATAACACCGAAACTTGTCCCGATGGCCAAAATAGCACTTCCTATATATAATTCTTTACCTCCAGACCATTCCGGAACTCCTCATGACATCCGGGATCTCATCCGGGACTCCGAACAACATTCGGGTTACTGCACATACATATCTTCACAACCCTAGCGTCACCGAACCTTAAGTGTGTAGACCCTACGGGTTCGGGAGACATGCAGACATGCCGAGACGGCTCTCGGGCAATAACCAACAGCGGGATCTGGATACCCATGTTGGCTCCCACATGCTCCACGATGATCTCATCGGATGAACCACGATGTCAAGGATTCAATTAATCCCGTATATGATTCCCTTTGTCAATCGGTATTTTACTTGCCCGAGATTCGATCGTCGGTATCCCAATACCTCGTTCAATATCGTTATCGGCAAGTCACTTTTCTCGTTCCGTAATGCATGATCCCGTGATCAAACACTTTGATTACCTTGAGCTCATTGTGATGATGCATTACCGAGAGGGCCCGGTGATACCTCTCCGTCAAGCGGAGTGACAAATCCCAGTCTCGATCCATGTCAACCCAACAGACACTTTCAGAGATACCCGTAGTATACCTTTATAGTCACCCAGTTACGTTGTGACGTTTGGCACACCCAAAGCACTCCTACGGTATCCGGGAGTTACACGATCTCATGGTCTAAGGAAAGGATACTTGACATTGGATAACTCTAGCAAACGAACTATGCGATCTTATGCTATGTTTAGGATTGGGTCTTGTCCATCACATCAATCTCCTAATGATGTGATCCCGTTATCGATGACATCCAATGTCCATAGTCAGGAAACCATGACTATCTGTCGATCAACGAGCTAGTCAACTAGAGGCTCACTAGGGACATGTTTGTTGTCTGTTATTCACACATGTATTACGATTTCCGGTTAACACAATTATAGCATGAATAAAGACAATTATCATGAATAAGGAAATATAATAATAATGCTTTTATTATTGCCTCTAGGGCATATTTCCAACAGTCTCCCACTTGCACTAGAGTCAATAATCTAGTTTACATTGTGATGAATCGAACACCCATAGAGTTCTGGTGCTGATCATGTTTTGCCTTAGGGAGAGGTTTAGTCAACGGATCTGCGACATTCAGATCCGTGTGCACTTTACAAATTACTTTGTCTCCATCTTGAACATTTTCACGAATGGAGTTGAAGCGACGCTTGATGTGCCTAGTCTTCTTGTGAAACCTGGGCTCCTTTGCAAGTGCAATAGCTCCAGTGTTGTCACAGAAGAGCTTGATTGGCCCCGACGCATTGGGTATGACTCCGAGGTCGGTGATGAACTCCTTCACCCAAATTGCTTCATGTGCTGCCTCCGAGGCTGCCATGTACTCCGCTTCACATGTAGATCCCGCCACGACGCTTTGCTTGCAACTGCACCAGCTTACTGCCCCACCATTCAAAATATACACGTATCCGGTTTGTGACTTAGAGTCATCCAGATCTGTGTCGAAGCTAGCGTCGACGTAACCTTTTACGACGAGCTCTTCGTCACCTCCATAAACGAGAAACATTTCCTTGGTCCTTTTCAGGTACTTCAGGATATTCTTGACCGCTGTCCAGTGTTCCTTGCCGGGATTACTTTGGTACCTTCCTACCAAACTTACGGCAAGGTTTACATTAGGTCTGGTACACAGCATGGCATACATAATAGAACCTATGGCTGAGGCATAGGGGATGACGCTCATCTCTTCTATATCTTCTGCCGTGGTCGGACATTGAGCTGAGCTCAATTTCACACCTTGTAACACATGTAAGAACCCTTTCTTAGATTGATCCATATTGAACTTCTTCAATATTTTATCAAGGTATGTGCTTTGTGAAAGACCTATGAGGCGTGTCGATCTATCTCTATAGATCTTGATGCCTAATATATAAGCAGCTTCTCCAAGGTCCTTCATTGAAAAACTTTTATTCAAGTAGGCCTTAATGCTGTCCAAGAGTTCTATATCATTTCCCATCAAAAGTATGTCGTCTACATATAATATGAGAAATGCTACAGAGCTCCCACTCACTTTCTTGTAAACACAGGCTTCTCCATAAGTCTGTGTAAACCCAAACGCTTTGATCATCTCATCAAAGCGAATGTTCCAACTCCGAGATGCTTGCACCAGCCCATAAATCGAGCGTTGGAGCTTGCACACCTTGTCAGCATTCTTAGGATCGACAAAACCTTCCGGCTGCATCATATACAATTCTTCCTTAGGGAAACCATTAAGGAATGCCGTTTTGACGTCCATTTGCCATATCTCATAATCATAGTATGCGGCAATTGCTAACATGATTCAGACGGACTTCAGCTTCGCTACCGGTGAGAAAGTCTCATCGTAGTCAACCCCTTGAACTTGTCGATAACCCTTAGCGACAAGCCGAGCTTTATAGATGGTCACATTACCATCCGCGTCTGTCTTCTTCTTAAAGATCCATTTATTTTCTATGGCTCGCCGTTCAACGGGCAAGTCAGTCAAAGTCCATACTTCGTTTTAATACATGGATCCTATCTCGGATTTCATGGCTTCCAGCCATTTGTCGGAATCCGGGCCCGCCATTGCTTCCTCATAGTTCGAAGGTTCACTGTTGTCTAACAACATGATTTCCAAGACAGGGTTGCCGTACCACTCTGGTGCGGAACGTGTCCTTGTGGACCTTCAAATTTCAGTAGGAGCTTGATCAGAAGCATCTTGATCATCATCATTAATTTCCTCTCTAGTCGGTGCAGGCACCTCAGAAACGTTTTCTTGAGTTTCGCCATTTTCCGGTTCAAGAGGTAACACTTCTTCAAGTTCTACTTTCCTCCCACTTACTTCTTTCGAGAGAAACTCTTTCTCTAGAAAGGATCCATTCTTGGCAACAAAGATCTTGCCTTCGGATCTAAGGTAGAAGGTATACCCAACAGTTTCTTTAGGGTATCCTATGAAGACGCATTTTTCCGACTAGGGTTCGAGCTTTTCAGGTTGAAGTTTCTTGACATAAGCATCGCATCCCCAAACTTTTAGAAACGACAGCTTAGGTTTCTTCCCAAACCATAATTCATACGGTGTCGTCTCAACGGATTTCGACGGAGCCCTATTTAAAGTGAATGCGGCAGTCTCTAAAGCATAGCCCCAAAAAGATAGCGGTAAGTCGGTAAGAGACATCATAGATCGCACCATGTCTAATTCTTTACCTCCAGACCATTCCGGAACTCCTCGTGACGTCCGGGATCTCATCCGGGACTCCGAACAACATTCGGGTTACTGCACATACATATCTTCACAACCCTAGCGTCACCGAACCTTAAGTGTGTAGACCCTACGGGTTCGGGAGACATGCAGACATGACCGAGACGGCTCTCGGGCAATAACCAACAGCGGGATCTGGATACCCATGTTGGCTCCCACATGCTCCACGATGATCTCATCGGATGAACCACGATGTCAAGGATTCAATTAATCCCGTATACGATTCCCTTTGTCAATCGGTATTTTACTTGCCCGAGATTCGATCGTCGGTATCCCAATACCTCGTTCAATCTCGTTATCGGCAAGTCACTTTTCTCGTTCCGTAATGCATGATCCCGTGATCAAACACTTTGATCACCTTGAGCTCATTGTGATGATGCATTACCGAGAGGGCCCGGTGATACCTCTCCGTCAAGCAGAGTGACAAATCCCAGTCTCGATCCATGTCAACCCAACAGACACTTTCAGAGATACCCGTAGTATACCTTTATAGTCACCCAGTTACGTTGTGATGTTTGGCACACCCAAAGCACTCCTACGGTATCCGGGAGTTACACGATCTCATGGTCTAAGGAAAGGATACTTGACATTGGATAACTCTAGCAAACGAACTATGCGATCTTATGCTATGTTTAGGATTGGGTCTTGTCCATCACATCAATCTCCTAATGATGTGATCCCATTATCGATGACATCCAATGTCCATAGTCAGGAAACCATGACTATCTGTCGATCAACGAGCTAGTCAACTAGAGGCTCACTAGGGACATGTTTGTTGTCTGTTATTCACACATGTATTACGATTTCCGGTTAACACAATTATAGCACGAATAAAGACAATTATCATGAATAAGGAAATATAATAATAATGCTTTTATTATTGCCTCTAGGGCATATTTCCAACATTAACGTGCAAGCGGTTCGCGCGGACGAGGATGAAGAGAGCTCCGTGAGGGCCTCGGCTTGCGCAATTCCCTCAGGGGATCCTGCAAGCTCACCACAGAAGGAGAAAAAGGTTGCCACGATGGCTATCAGTCGGTCGTTAGTTGCTCTAGTTGGCGCGGGTGAGGTGTACTTGGGCGCCCGTGAGCCAGCGCAAGACTCACTGAGCCCTACCCCTAGGCGGGTTGCGCCTGGCACAGGGCCGTATCTTGAGATATGTTCCTGCAGATTTGGTTAGATTCCGGCACTCTACGTCCTCGGGTCCCGGCCCTCGAGCTTGTCTCAGCCGTCGCTGGTATGCCAGGTCATGATGCCGTGGACAAGGCCAGAGGGTGAGGGCTGGAGAGCCAGTAAGAGCCCTGAGTCGTGATGCTCAGGTACCCCCCCTTTAACGTGCAAGTGGTCGACATTGAGAAGAAGAGGTGCCGTGAACAGGCATCAAGTAATCAAGCATGATAGGCGAGTGCATAGTTGGAAATAAACGCAAGGAAGATACACGCCACTGGGCGTGGCCCGAGCGGCCTGGGGATGATGCAGCCCGAGGGGCGCCCCCAACAAAGCAAGCTAATGATCAAAAACTAACAGGGGATACATGCCGCAGGGACGGACCCACGCGGCCTGGGAATGAAGCAGCCCTGGGAGGGCGTTCCCAGCCAGAAATGAAGCTTGAAGGATGTCACCTGGAGTTGTCACGGACGAAGTGGTGTTGGTGTAGTAGACTCGGTGGGCTGCGGGAGCCGATCCTCACGAGCCCCTAGGCCCAGGGGCCTAAGGAGGCTCCGGAGGCGCTGGTGGCTCCTCGCGAATCATCTCCATCTCCGCCAGGACTGCGGAATGCCTGTCTTCCTGAGTCTCCATGTTGCCCCTCATGAGGCGCTGGTACGCAGCAGCCACGCTCGGCAAGTCATAAGGCATGTGAACATAGCTGTGGGGTGGACCTCCACAACGCCCCACTTGTGAGGGCCAGAGGCGCTCCGTCGTGGCGACTTGATTGAGCCCTGGTACGTCGATGCAGACACGCAGCCCACCATCCTTGCCTGGATGGGGAGCCACAGCCGGTAGGCGGCGGCAACCTCTCATGATTCTTGACTCCTGTAGTTCTTGAACGGCCTCGTTAACGAACTCCTGCTGGTCTGACTCTCCTTGCCTCGCTCCTTCTTGAGGGAAACGAGCTTCGAAGCACGCCTCCATGTGGTGCCCAAGCGCCTCCCTCGTGACCCTGGCCAGGTCGGTGGCCCTCCAGGTGAGAGCCCCCGAGCCCTGCCTGAGGAGGGCGCCGGGCGCGCTTTCCTATGCGATGGAAGGAGGGTCCCCTGGGCAGACGCGGGCCCTGAGGGGCCTGCCTCCTGAGGGGCCGGTCCGGATGACGCCTTCTTCTTCTTGGGGGTGGTTTCGGGAAGCCTCCTGCCTCCACGATCTAAGTCTTCTAGTGACGCGGCCTGAAAGGCTCGCTCCAGGGAACACACTGCATCCCTCTCTTCACACGGCACCGTGAAGACTCCGCCACTTCCTGGCGTCTTGAGGACGTTGTAGCCATGAGGAGTTACGGCTATGAACTTGGCTAGCGCTGGATACCCGAGGATGGCGTTGTACGGCAGGCGGATGTGAGCGACACCGAAGTCGATGAGCTCGGTGCGGTAGTTGCTACGGGCCCCGAAGGTGACAGGGAGGCGGACTTGCCCGATCGGGATCGTGGAACCGTCGGTGACTCCGGAGAAAGGCTTGGTTGGCTGAAGCTGGTCGTAGGGCACTTGGAGATTGTTGAATGTTTCCACGGACAGGATGTTGAGCCCTGCTCCACCGTCGATGAGGGTCCTGGTGACCAGTACGTTGTCGATGACTGGGGAGCAGAGCATCGGGAGGACCCCGGATATGGCCGCACACTTGAGCTGATCCGCTGAGCTAAACGTGATGGTGCATGCCGACCACCTGAGAGGGCGCATTGCTTCGAGCCTGGGGAGGACTGCATTCACTTCACGGGCAAACTGCTTGAAGATGCGTTGGGAGGCTGGGGCTTGAGCTCCGCCCAGGATGCAGGCGATTGCGCGCGGCTCCTGGAAGCCCCCAGCTCCCTCGTCTTGGTGGTGGTCCTCGTTCCTCCTTGGCTGAGGCGGCAGTGGGGGGAGGCATGCGTTGCCCTGCAGGCGATCCTCACAAGGCTGATCCCGCCAATCCCCCTCGCGAGGCAGGTCTCGCCAGCGGTCCTCGCGAGGTTGATCACGCCACCCTTGGCGTGGGCCGCGGTCTTCCCAGCGTCCTGGGTTTCTTCCTCCTCCTCGGCCGTAGCCCCGGTCAGCGTGGTCGGGGCGTCGGACGATCCTTCCTTCTCGCATGGCGCAGAGCTCTTGGCATTCATTGGTGTTGTGGGTGTGGAGGTCGTGGTACACGCAGTATCGGCTGCCCCCGGAGGATTCGGGTAGATCCTTGCCCCGCTTGGTATCAGGCTCTGCCGCGAGCACGGCAGCCCCCTTGCGCTTCACGTCCTTGGCCTTGGGTTTCTTCTCTTCCGGGTCCGCGGCAGGCAGCTCGAGGAGGGAGAGACGCGCCTCCTCAGCCCTGGCGCACTTGGTCGCCAAGTTGAACAGCTCCAGGGAGGTGCACAGATCTTCATGCATCGCCAGCTCCTCCTTCATCTTGACGTCGCGCACACCGTCGGAGAAGGCTGAGATGATGGCTTCCTCGGACACCTTTTGGATCTTGAGACGCGCGTTGTTGAAGCGCTGGATGTACTTTTGCAGGGTCTCTCCGGGTTGTTGCTTGATGCGGCGCATGTTGCTCACGGCGGGCGGCCGGTCGCGAGTACCTTGGAAGTTGGCGATGAAGCGGGTGCGCATCTGGTCCCAGGAAGAGATCGTGCCTGGGGCCACGTTCAGGAGCCAGGTACGAGCTCCTTCTTTGAGCACCATGGGGAACTAGTTCGCCATGACCTTCTCATCCCCGCTGGTAGCTTCGATTCCCAGCTCGTAAAGCTGGAGGAACTCCGCGGGGTCAGTCGTGCCGTCGTAGCGAGGAGGCAGGTCTGGCTTGAACTTGCCGGGCCACGTGACGCTGCGCAGCTCGGTGGTGTAGGCGCGGCAGCCGGCCGGGGCCATGGGAGGCTTCGGTCGAGGGAGAGCTTGGCCTTGAGGGTCCCCAAGCGTCGCAGCTGGAAGCAGTGCGGGGTCTTCACATGCCAGAGCTGGAGCAGAGTCGCGGCGAGCTAGAGCAGGAAGCGCTCGGGCAGCCTCTTGCGGTCGAGGGACTTCTTGGCAGCTCCGTTCTTGCTGGGATGGCGCCTGACGGAGCGGGTTCCGCCCAGGGGCCACGCGCCTTGGAGCCATGGCGTCTTCTTGGAGTGGAGGTGGCTGGTACGCCCCCGGAGCTTCATGGCCTGCGCGGGGCGGGGTGCGGCGCAGCGGAGCGGACGGTGCAGGAGAGCCCCCTGCGGCGCGGATGAGCTCGGCGACGTGGTCGAGCCACTCTTCGTAGACGTCGTCGACGGGACGGTAGCGCAGGAGCTCGTTTGCCGCGATGAGTGCAGCTCGAGCCTCCAAGGGCGCACGGAGCACGTGGGACGAAGAGCCAGCTGGCGTGAGCGACGGAGTAGCGGTGCGGCCGTCTCGCCGTACGGACGGGTGCTGAGACGACGCTTGCTGCTCGTTCCCCGCCGGGCCGGTGGCGGCGTTGATGGCGGGCAACGGGGAACGACGAGGACGCCCATCGACGGGGGCCGTCTGGGCGACGCGGGAGGCGATGGCGGCCCGGCGCTCGGCGCGGGCCCGACGAGCGTCAGACATGGACGCGATGGTCGGAGGAGAACGAAGCGGTGGAAGAAAAATTCCGGCGCACCCCTACCTGGCGCGCCAAATGTCGGATTTCGGGTTCCGGCAGACCCTTAAGGTTCAAACTCTGGGGTGCGCGCACAGATTCTGCCGTCTACCTCTCCGTCTCGCAAAGATCTAGCTATTGAAAGAACAACACAAAAGACACAGGGTTTATACTGGTTCGGGCCACCGATGTGGTGTAATACCCTACTCCAGTGTGGTGGGTGGATTGCCTCTTGGGCTGATGGAGTACAAGGGAGAACAGCCTCGCGAGGGCCTGTTCTAGCTGGGACGATGAACTGCTAAGGGAGTTCAGCCACCCTTCTCTCTCTCTCTCTCTCTCTCTCTCTCTCTCTCTCTCTCTCTCTGATCATCTCCGCTTACTCGGACTCTTGATACCTCGTTTGTTCTACTCTGGGTACCTCATGCCGATGCCATGGGGGTGGCTAGTCCTATTTATAGGCAAGGGCCCTGGGCCTCTTCCCAAATAATGAGCGGGAAGGGCGCCAACAATTGGCCACTTCGAAGGGGAACATCCAGTACACTTATCCTGACTAAAGTTGGTCCTCGCCGCCGTTCTGGGCTCCACGATGACCTCCTTCCCACCGTTGGACTGGTCTTGGTCTCGTTGCACAGAAATGGATACCTTTGCTTGATCCTCTCGCCTGCGCTTGCCCCCTTTGCACCAAAGAGGAAAGGGAGGACACTGCGCGGGCTGGCGCTCGCCTGGCGCCCTTGGTCGTCATGGCTTGTGTCATGGGCACCTCGTGAGGTACCCTGCCTTGATCTCTCCGCCTCCTCATGAGCCAGCCTGATGAGGCCGCGCCTGAGGAAGCACCGTGTTGTCTGCCCCGCGAGGCTTGGCCCCTCGCGAGGGTCTTGGGTCTTGTGTTGATGAAGATGGGTCGTGCTAGGCCCCTTTGAGCCACACCGCAGGCCGCAGGCAGGCAAGTCTGGGGACCCCCGTTCCCAGAACGCCGACACCGGCGGATCTCGGGTAGGGGGTCCCGAACTGTGCGTCTAGGCGGATGGTAACAGTAGACAAGGGACATGATGTTTTTACCCAGGTTCGGGCCCTCTCGATGGAGGTAAAACCCTACTCCTGCTTGATTAATATTGATGATATGGGTAGTACAAGAGTAGATCTACCACGAGATCAAGGAGGCTAAACCCTAGAAGCTAGCCTATGGTATGATCGTTGTTCTACGGACTAAAACCCTCCGGTTTATATAGACACCAGAGAGGGTTAGGGTTACACAGAGTCGGTTACAATGGTAGGAGATCTACATATCCGCATCGCCAAGCTTGCCTTCCACGCCAAGGAAAGTCCCTTCCGGACATGGGACGAAGTCTTCAATCTTGTATCTTCATAATCCAGGAGTCCGGCTGAAGGTATTGTCCGGCTATCTGGACACCCCCTAATCCAGGACTCCCTCAGTAGCCCCCGAACCAGGCTTTAATGACGACGAGTCTGGCGCGCAAATTGTCTTCGGCATTACAAGGCGGGTTCTCCTCCAAATTCCGTGTACCTGTTGAATAATGTCCAGTTTCTTGTGAATGTAGCGCTCCTTGGCTTCTACGCCCAATAATGGTCGCCTTCCACGTGTCAAACGAATACGAAAAGTCTGGGTGTTTTTACATTCACACCCCTAGCCGCTTAAATGAGCCGCCTATTTAAAGGGATGAGGATTTAGATCCAAACCACACCTTCTCCCCCCCCCCGCGATTATTCATCAGAGCGCATCCGACAAAGGTCTGTTCCACCATGGCCAGCCGTCGCAACTCCTCCTCTCGCCCTTCCAGTCCTAAGCCTGGAGATTGGGAGAGATGTTCTATCCCACACAGCGAGCTGGGGACGCTCCATACCAAGGGATTTCTCCCTCCGGCCTATATGGTCCCGGTTCGAGCCGGACTTGCCACCTATAACGGCGGAGAGAAAGCGGAGACGCCCTCAATCCCTCCAAACGAGAGCGGGTATGCCTTGTCCCTCATTTAATAAGAGGGCTCAGATTTCCAATTCATCCGTTTCTCCGGGGGATCCTGGAGTTCTATGGTCTCCAGCTGCCCAACCTCACGCCTGCCTCCATATTGCATATCGCGGGCTTCGTAGCCCTTTGCGAGCTGTTTTTGGGTGTTGAGGCTCATTTCGCGATGTGGAAGTGGCTATTCTACCTGGTGCCCCGTTCTCAGGAGAGGTCAATATATCAAGTGGGTGGAGCCGAATTGTGGCGCATCGCCGGGAACAGATATTTATCCGGAACCCCAAAGAAGGCGTCCGAGAATTGGCCTTCGGAATGGTTTTATATAGAGGGTGTCCCGTTGCCGGATCCTATTCGGATCGGCCTCCCTGAGTTCGACAATGCTCCCCTGAAGAAGCGCCAAAGCTGGCGTCCACGGAGCCCTCAGAAGGAAAGTGACAAGGACGTCCTTTACCTGATGGGCCGGATAAGATTATTAGCTCATTCCGGACTAACCATGATCGGAGTCATGGCCGCATATGCATTATGGGGGGGTGCAGCCGCTTCAATATAGAGGCCACCCTATGTGGGACTTTAACGGGGAGGACGACGCCACCCGTCATGGCCGTAAGGGGCCGGACTCGGTTGCCGCTCTAATAAACATCTTGTCCGCTTTGTACAAGGGAGAAGAGGAGGAATTTCTCCGCGTCAACCCTCAGGGTGGATTTACAATGTATAATCCTCCAAGCTGGGTAAGTGGACACTTTTAGTTGTACCTCCGTTTTGTATTCCCATTGTCAAATATATAGTCTAACGACTTAAACGCAGGAGCTGCGCCAGGCTGTTAAGGAAATAAACAGCCCCCCTCCACAACCCGAGGATCCGGGACGGTCCCTCGACCCGGCTTCCCAAGAGGATCCGGACTTATCTGTGGAGCTAATTGATGGGGTGTTTCATCAATTGAGCAAGGACAACGCCTTGGTGGCCATTACGGCCGATTACCCAGGGCTACTTCCAGCCTCCCAGGTGACTGAGACCGAAATCCCAGCACTTCGAAAAGGGGCCCGTCCTCGCATGTTTTCGATTACCGTATAACAGTCGCGTTTTGCAGAGGAGGTCCTTGAGGCGGGAGGCCAGGCCTGCGGCGACTAGCCAACGAGGGGCCGCAAGGCCCCAGGGTCTAAAAAGAAGTGTGGTCCGGACTGAGGCGCCGGCGCAAAGGTATAACGCGCCATCTCATCCCCTGGTGTTATTCCTTCAAGGCATATTAACACTCGTGCTCTCTTTAGGACAAAGAGACCTCGCCGGACTATATCCGGAGAGGTTGCCAATCGCGCCTCCACCATCCAGGCTCCAAAGCCTGGTCCGGAGGCGGAGGCGAACACGAAGCACACACCAGACGCTCCTCCAGCAGAGGATGCGGACAGGCTGTCTACCACCAATTCCGAGGTGGAGAGTGCCATGAACCACAGGCGTCGCCGGATAGTTCTTCACGACGCTTTTTTCTCCCCGGAGGCGTTGGATGCCTTCAATTCGGAAGACGCGTACCTCCGTGCCGCTCAAAATGGTCTACCCAGAGCCACGGAGCAGTATGTGAAAGACATACGGGTGAGAAAATTTGATGGTTATATATATCAGTAGCCCCCGAGACTTGAAACAGTTAGAATAACTGATCTAAGGATCATGTAATATGCAGGTTCTTTCAGAGAAGAATACCCAACTGTCCCAGGAGCTAGAAGAGTGCAAAGCCCAACTTGAGGCTGCACTAGCCGCGACAGGGGAGCCCAAGGAGACCCCCTCTGGTAATATATGCTTAAAAAAGATATGTATTGTGTGAAGTGCGGTGTCGGTGTCAAAACCGGCGGATCTCGGGTAGGGGGTCCCGATCTGTGCATCAAGGTCGGATGGTAACAGGAGACAAGGGACACTTTATTTTACCCAGGTTCGGGCCTTCTCGATGGAGGTAAAACCCTATTCCTGTTGGATTAATATTGATGATATGGGTAGTACAAGAGTAGATCTACCACGAGATCAAGGAGGCTAAACCCTAGAAGCTAGCCTATGGGTATGATGATGGTTATGATGTGTTCGTCCTACGGACTACAACCCTCCGGTTTATATAGGCACCGGATAGGGTTAGGGTTACACAGAGTCGGTTACATTGGTAGGAGATCTTGAATATCCGCACGCCTAGCTTGCCTTCCACGCCAAGGAAAGAACCTTCCGGACACGGGATGAAGTCTTCAATCTTGTATCTTCATAGTCCTGCAGTCCGGCTGAAGATATAGTTCGGCTATCCGAACACCCCCTAATCCAGGACTCCCTCAGTAGCCCCTGAACCAGGCTTCAATGACGACGAGTCCGGCGCGCAAATTGTCTTCGGCATTGCAAGGCGGGTTCCTCCTCCAAATTCTTCAAGAAGATAATAAACACCAAAAAATAGTGTCCGGTTCTGCAAAACAAGTTTCCACGTATTGCCATATAGAGAATAATATAAACACAAATCAAATCTGCCGACGTATTCCGCAGTGTGTCATAACACTGCGACCAAGCCTTCTGTATGGATTATTTTTTGTTGTTCCACCGCAGCACGTTCAACGAGGCGGTTTCCTTGGCACGTCTTGTTGAAGCAGAGATCGTGTGCCCCTTTTAACGGGATTCTCATTAATGCGGACGTGGGTAACCCAACCGCGCCATTTACCACGGCGTGTGAGCGGCAAGCAAGTTTTATTAGGTAGGTGGGGATGCATAACGGCATCAGCCTATATAAGGGGATAAAGATCCACCTCTTTCACCTACGCCTTCTTCCTCCTTTGCCCATCCATCTCCTGCGCACTCAAGCTCCAACGCCCAAGTTCGCTCTTTCTTCCCCAACTAGCTCCAGCGATGTCCGGAGCGGGTGGCAAGTGGATGGCTTCCTCCGTTACGGAGGGTCAAATCAAAAAGCTTAGGAAGGCCGGATATCTGTCCAAGGACATCCCGCATCGGCTTCCCGAGGCGGGGCAGCTTCTTCCCACCCCAAGGCCCCATGAGAGGGTAGTTTGTCTCCCCAATTTCCTCCGCGGACTGGGTTTTCCACTTCACCCTTTTATCCGGGGGCTCATGTTCTACTACGGCCTGGACTTCCACGATCTGGCCCCGAACTTCATCCTCAATATCTCGGCGTTTATCATCGTGTGTGAGGCCTTTCTCCGCATCCGCTCCCACTTCGGCCTCTGGCTCCAGACCTTCAACGTCAAGCCCAAGGTGGTGTCCGGCACCCAGGCGGAGGTGCTATGGCCGGCAAAATGGCCAACGCACTCTGGTTCGATGGCTCCTTTGTGGAGTCCTTAAAGGGGTGGCAGGCAGGGTGGTTTTACATCACCGAGCCACGCAACTCGAAATGGGTCGCGGCCCCTGAGTTCCGATCCGGACCCCCCACGCGGCTCATGTCCTGGAAAGAGACGGGCCTATCGTGGGGCAACGAAGAAGAAGTGACCGGACTGCAAACTTGCATCCGGTCCTTGATGAATAACCCATCCGGCATGTCAACATCATCCAGGTCATGTTCGTTCGCCGGATCCTCCCGTGCCAAGAACGGGAGTTCACTTTGTGGGAATTCGACCCGGTGCAGCACCAAACCCTCAATAGGCTCTTCGATGCGATGTATGAAGACGTCTGGAAGGTGCTAACCAAAGGCGCCGAGTGCCCCACATCCACTTCCGAGGACCGCGGATACAGCTCGCAGCGCAACGCTGGCGAGGTAGGCTATTTATACCTTTCACAGGTTCGTTAAGCTTTTCTACATAGATTAACTCTATGTGGGATCTAAAAACTCCCTTCGCCTTTGACAGGCGTGGCTGAAGATAGCCGGACCAATCAACTGTCCGGCTCCTCTGCCCGAAGACCCAGCCCCAGCTCTCTTAGAGAAGCTGCTGGCTCCGGCGCCCTATGTGGTGCCGGAGAAGAAGGTCAAGAAGAAGAAGACCACCGGGACTCGAAAGAGTGCCCGCAATGTGGTGGTGTCGAGCTCGTCATCTGGTGAGTCTGCGACGCCCTCCTCTCGTGAAAATGGGGAGGAGGAACAAGGAAGCTCTCCCCCTCCAGCGAGGGGAGCGAAAAAGAAGAAGGCCGCCCCAACAGGGGAGGCCGAGGGGTCGAGGAAAAGGAAGACCCCTCCGCCGGACTACTCCCCCAACGCCGAAGAGGGCGGAAAGGAGTGGCCGGACAGAACCAAGCATCCGGCGACATCATAAGTATTCGCATACCAGAATGACTCTTAGTATCTTCAAGTGCGCAGCTTACCCTAATGTCGAATGCTATTTGCGCAGCCCGCCCTGAGCCGCACTCGATGATTCATCGAGCGGCTCCCTGGATTCGTCGGACATGAACTCTGTCCCGCCCGCAGTCTCCCTCAGCAGGGCAGACGACGCCGAAGCGGCGTCCTGCCAAACAGGGCAGGAGGTGGTGGTCCTGGAGGAGCCGCAAGGCAATCCTCAGGACCCCAGCAGTAAAGGGGATGAAACCCCCCAGGGCTCCCAGTCCGGCTTTGTGCCGGACACCGCGACGGACTCAACCGTCCTGGCTCGCGGTGGGCGAACTCCTTCCAAGAGGAGTAAGCCGTCTGAGCCGGCGACCTCTGTCCAACCGGAGGCGCCGGATAGTCTGTTGGAGGCGCTTGAAGGCGCCACTATCAACGAGGAGCACCGTACTGTTATGAGTGCGGTGGTCCAAAGGGTTCAGTCCGCCAAGAGCGGACTGAATGAAGCTTGCGCTAGCCTTCTAACAGGCTTCCAGGTAAGCAAAAATATGCTAAATTCATTACCGCATAGATAGTAGCCCCTGATGCTCTGTTCGGTGTTCGGAAAGAAAAGCCGAATAGAGGATCCAACAATTTTCGCAGGAGTCTAATAAAAAGTCTAATATGCGTATGCAGGCTTCCCTGCTGTCCACCGCTGCACTGACTGCGCAGGTGGAAGTCCTGAAAAAGGACCTCGAGCAGTCCGAGCAAAAGCTTGGCCTTGCCAAAAGGCAGCTCGTGGAAAAGGAAGGTAAGAAATACCCCTTAGAAGAAAAAAAAAGGTGCCTATAGAGAGGCTTGATTGCAAAAAAGAAATAACAGGATTGTACTGCTTATTGTAGGGGCCACAACCGAGGTGGCAACCCTGAAGTAGGCGCTGGCTGAGGCCAAGAAGAAAGCGGCCGGGGAGCGCGCTGAGCGAGAAAAACTTGGGGTCCATGTCGGCGAGGTGCAGCAAGAGCTGCAAGCTCTCATGAAGAAACATGAGGGTTTGGAGCTTGAGGCAAAAACGCAAGCATCCAAGCTCGCGTCGGCTGTTGAGACCACCAAGAGTGCCAAGGCCGAAGCCCAAAAGGCCCTCCAAGAGTTAGAGGATGTGAAAAAGATAGCAGCGGGTAAGGCATTCTTAATGCAAAGTAGGAATATAAAGGTGAAATACCTATTACTTACCTGAATCCGGAGTTCTCCAGGGGCGTTCTTCGATCTTCCCCGCAGCGCATCCGACGCCGCCGCATTCTACCGAGCTGAAGAGGACAGCTCGACGGAGAGTGTGTTCTGGTCTCAGTATTCTGAGGCCGGACACCCTGTGCCCTTAAGCGATCAGCTGAAGCAGCTGGCCGAGCTCCACAAGGCGGCCGAACAGGCCATGAAGGGCTTACTAGTTCGGCTGTGGCCTGGAGAGGCCCTGCCTGGGAGCTACTTCGGGCTGGTGCGGCGGCTGGTGGAGGCCTGTCCACGGCTTGAGGTCATCAAGCGCTCCGTCTGCATAGAAGGTGCCCGGAGGGCCCTTGCCCGTGTAAGGGTACACTGGGGCAAGCTGGACGGAGAGAAGCTGGTGAAGGACGGGCCGCCGCAGGGGAAGGAGCATCGCAAGCCCGAGAACTACTACAAGGAAGTTCTCGCTGGAGCTCGCCTTGTCGCGGATGAATGTGCCAAAGATGTAATATTTCAATGAACTCGCTCGTTTGTATCATGTGCGCTGAAAACTTGTTCATGCGCTTAAGCAATGCTTTCTGAATTTAAAATATTATTTTCTGTGCGGCTGTTTATGAATAACTGAGAGATGGCGAGTCGTCGGCTTCTGCCCCCATGCAACTAGTGCTGGGGTGTTCGGGATAAACCTGAGGGCTCTTGTTCCCATAGTTGGGTCCTTCGAGGGAGGCGCTCAGCACAGCGAACCAGGCCATCGGACTATAATGCTTGAACACTCTCACTTAGCCATAGAACGTTATAATTTTAAATTTCGGCGAAGCCCCTAGTTCGGAAGGCCGAATTCGGGGCACTATCCACGCCTTTAGCCGGACTTAACCAGCTCTCCGCTCAAAGCGGCATAAGCCTTTAGGGACTCGAAAAACCTCTCGAACAGCGACCGGTCTCGCGCCTTATCATGATAGTCTGTTTTAGCTTTCTCCACTGAGGTGCTCACCCACCTGATCTGGGGCACAATCGCAGTGGTTCTCCTAGTGCTACCTTAGCCGATAGAGCGGAACGTAAGGCACCAAAACATAGGAGCCGGGCAAACCCAACATATGACCAAAATCATGACTCGGAGCCGATGCATATAATGCTATAAGTTCGGGGTGCCGCACTTGTGAAAGTGGACGAACTTCTCACACCAGATAGAAGGGTAATAAAGCCCCTGGCGTGGTTTGCCGTACCATGGTGTACGGGTGCGATCATGTTATTTGAGTAAACATGTGTATATTAAAAGAAGATAATGCAAAAAATAGACGAAAAGCTATGCATTATTTATGAGGAGGCTGTTTATTCAAGCCGAACGATACAAGTAGTGCGAGAAAAAAAATTAGACTATTTAACATGTCCTGACCAGGCGCAGGCCGCGGAATTTAGAAACAGATATATCGCTCGAAATAGAGACCACCTGAGAGTTCCATGATGCGGCGTTGTTTTGTCTGCTTTCCTGGGTCCTGTATCGTCTATGCGGCAGCGAGGCCGAACACTGTATCCAGAGTATGGAGTCCTGAAAGAAAAGAAGAACCCGGCAGCCCCTAGTACGTTTGACGCCGTATTGTTGGCATGCCGTTTTATCTGCCCCTTCCCCTATGCCCATGGAATTGTAAGGGCGTAATTGTGTACTCGAGGTACTAGCTCCGCTATGTAGCGATGGCTGGGGTTGGGGCCGTATTGCTACGCGTGCTCTGAACGCGCCAGTCGGTCTTGCTGCGGGTTACTCCGGGCGCGTTTTGCTTTGTCCTGCTTTGTAGCGGCCGGACTCGAGAGCTGCCTTAACAGGCTGCTTCGTACCTCTGCTGCGAGGGCCGCCGTGTGTTCCTCCGTACGCATGGAGCGTTCGGTGTTTCCGCTGACTGTGATTACACCTCGAGGGCCTGGCATCTTGAGCTTGAGATATGCGTAGTGCGGCACCGCATTGAATTTAGCGAATGCGGTTCGTCCGAGCAGAGCATGATAGCCACTGCGGAACGGAACTATGTCGAAGATTAACTCTTTGCTTCGGAAGTTGTCCGGAGATTCGAAGACCACATCAAGTGTTATGGAGCCTATGCAATTGGCCTCTACACCTGGGATGACGCCTTTAAAGGTCGTCCTTGTGGGCTTGATCCTTGATGGATCTATGCCCATTTTCCGCACTGTATCCTGGTAGAGCAGGTTCAGGCTACTGCCGCCGTCCATGAGGACTCTTGTAAGGTGAAATCTGTCAACGATTGGGTCAAGAACCAATGCGGCAAAACCGCCGTGACGGATGCTAGTGGGGTGGTCCCTTCGATCGAAGGTGATCGGGAAAGAGGGCCATGGGTTGAACTTTGGGGCGACTGGCTCCATCGCGTATACGTCCCGTAGCGCACGCTTCCTCTCCCGCTTGGGAATGTGAGTCGCGTATATCATGTTCACCATCCGCACTTGTGGGGGAAACCCCTTCTGTCCGTTGTTGTTCGGTGGCCTGGGCTCCTCTTCGTCATCGCTGTCTAGCCCCTTGTTTTTGTGTTCGGCTCTTAACTTGCCTGCCTGCTTGAACACCCAACAATCCCTGTTGGTGTGATTGGCTGGCCTTTCGGGGGTGCCGTGAATCTGGCACGAGCGGTCGAGTATTCGGTCCAAACTGGACAGGCCCTGGGTATTCTTTTTGAATGGCTTTTTCCGCTGACCGGTTTTATGGCCTCTGAATCCGGCGTTTACTGCCGTATCTTCATTGCTGTCGCTGCTGACGCGGCGTTTTTGTTTATTCCGTCGCGACCTGCCACTTTTGTCCTTGGTATCTGAATTACCTTGCTTCTTTGAGAAGTTGTTGCTACGAACTAGCCAGCTATCTTCGCCCGCGCAAAAGCGGGTCAAGAGTGTCGTGAGGGCTGCCATGGATTTCGGCTTTTCCTGTCCCAGGTGCCGGGCAAGCCACTCGTCACGGATGTTATGTTTGAAGGCTGCTAAGGCCTCTGCGTCCGGACAATCGACTATCTGATTTTTCTTTGTTAGGAACCGTGTCCAGAATTGCCTGGCCGATTCTTCTGGCTGCTGGATTATGTGGCTTAGGTCGTCGGCGTCCGGTGGCCGTACGTAGGTCCCCTGGAAGTTGTCGAGGAATGCGGCCTCCAGGTCCTCCCAAGAGCCGGTCGAATCTGCGGGGAGGCTGTTAAGCCAGTGTCGGGCTAGTCCCTTAAGCTTAAGTGGTAAATATTTGATGGCGTGCAAATCATCGCCACGTGCCATGTGGATGTGGAGGAGATAGTCCTCAATCCATACTGCCGGATCTGTCGTACCATCGTACGACTCGATGTTGACGGGTTTAAAACCCTCTGGTATTCTATGGTCCATTACTTTGTCTGTGAAGCATAGTGGGTGTGCGGCGCCCCTGTACTGGGCTATGTCTCGACGCAGTTCGGAGGAGCTATGCCTGTTGTGTTCGGCCCGGCCGGATTTATTGTGTCCGGAGTGAAAACTATCACGTGCCGTCGGGCGTCCGCGCGATCCATAGATCGATCTTGGTTGCCTTGCTTTGTCCTCCAGGACGTCTCGCAGGTCTGGTTCGTGTTCCCGTGCCTTGGTAAAGCGGCTGCGGGGCATGGCTTGTTTGTATGTTCGACAGGCTTCTCTGTCGCGGCCGTGAGGTGGCCGATCTACCATGTCTTGGGTTCCTCCTCTGATTGGGGTAGCGGCCTGCGCTTAGGATAGTTTTTGGAGGGGCGTCCGAGCTCGTGCTCTTCGGCCGCAAGGACTTCAGTCCATCTGTCAGCTAGCAAATCTTGATCAGCTCTAAGCTGTTGCTGCTTTTTCTTTAGGCTGTTCGTCGTGGCTAAAAGCCTGCGTCGAAAGCGCTCTTGTTCGGCGGGGTCTGATGGTACGATGAATTCATCATCGCCGAGGCTTGCCTCGTCTTCGGAGGGAGGCATGTAGTTATCGTCCTCGACCTCTCGCTCTGCCGCTCTCTCATGAGGGCGGTCTTCTCCATCTTCCTGTGCCGAATCCTGCTGGTTTTGGTGTTCTTCGGCGCTGTCCGGGGTAGTATTATCTCCCGTGCCGGAATCACCATTTCTGCTGTGGCGGGATCTTGAGCGGCGCCGCTGACGTCGGTGTTTTGCAGGCTTTTTCGAAGTGCCATCCTCCGCTGTTCCATCGCCATCTCCATCTTTTGGAGCATCCACCATGTATATGTCGTATGACGAGGTGGCGGTCCAGTGACCTACAGGTGCTGGTTCTTGCTCGTCTCCTCCTTCGTCGTCCATACCGTCGAAGTCTTCGGAGCCAAAGTCGAGCATGTCGGATATATCGTCGACAGTGGCTATTAAGTGGGCGGTGGGTGGGCTTTGAATTTCTTCGTCGTCCGAATCCCAACCTCGCAGGCCACAGTTCGGCCCGGGCTCTCCTGACAAAGAGAGAGACTTGAGAGAATTCAAAATATCGCCAAAAAGTGAATACTGAAAGATGTCCGCGGCGGTGAACTCCATTACAGGCGCCCAATCTGATTCGATCGGCGGGGGTACGGACGACCCGAAGTTCGGAGAGGAGTCCGGCTCCTTGGAGTCATGTGCCATGCGGAGTGCGGGGCTTGCGTTTGGCTCAATGGCTTTTAAGATCGCAGCCCCCGAGGTGACGTCCAACCGTTCATCCTCAAAGAACGCAGCGGGCTCCGAATCGAGGATCGGGGCCGGAGCGTATGCGGCCTCCAGGACACTGTTCGGAGGCAGAGCTATATCATGCCCCTCGAGATAGTGCGGCGCGCTTGGCTGTGGCTCGAATCCGTCGGAGATCAAGTCTCTGCGGATATCTGCCGTGTACTTTAGGCTTCCAAACCTGACTTGATGGCCAGGGGCATAGCTCTCGATCTGCTCCAGATGACCAAGCGAGTTGGCCCGCAGAGCGAAGCCGCCGAAGACGAAGATCTGTCCGGGGAGAAAAGTCTCACCCTGGACCTCATCGTTGTTGATGATCGAAGGAGCCATCGGGCCTAAAGGCGACGACACAGAGGAACTCTCAATGAAAGCACCAATGTCGGTGTCAAAACCGGCGGATCTCGGGTAGGGGGTCCCGATCTGTGTGTCAAGGTCGGATGGTAACAGGAGACAAGGGACACTTTATTTTACCCAGGTTCGGGCCCTCTCGATGGAGGTAAAACCCTACTCCTGTTGGATTAATATTGATGATATGGGTAGTACAAGAGTAGATCTACCACGAGATCAAGGAGGCTAAACCCTAGAAGCTAGCCTATGGGTATGATGATGGTTATGATGTGTTCGTCCTACAGACTACAACCCTCCGGTTTATATAGGCACCGGATAGGGTTAGGGTTACACAGAGTCGGTTACATTGGTAGGAGATCTTGAATATCCGCACGCCTAGCTTGCCTTCCACGCCAAGGAAAGAACCTTCCGGACACGGGATGAAGTCTTCAATCTTGTATCTTCATAGTCCTGGAGTCCGGCTGAAGATATAGTTCGGATATCCGAACACCCCCTAATCCAGGACTCCCTCATGTGGCGTGTGTGCAAATTTGATAAATGAAATTGCAGATGGCGCCGGATTAGATCCGGAAAAGCAACAACTCCTACGCCAGCTAAAGGCTGGTGAGAGCGTGCTGACAAAGGTGAGGCGGGAGAAGAATGATCTCCAGGATGCCAACACCAAGCTGGGCGTTGAACTGAAAGATGTTCGTGCCCAGCTGTCGGACTCTGCTAAGGAGAATCTGCGGCTTCGACGCGACATATTTAGTAAATGCTTAAGCGAACCTTTGCAAAAAAGAAAAAAGAGTTCGGCGAGGAAGTCGACTAACAGAGTGATGTCTGTAGGTGTGCTAACAGGTCGTCCTGCAGAGGAGATGCCCGGTTCCACGGGTGACCTTCTTCCCGAGCTCTCGCAACTGCATGAGCGAGTTCGGCAGGTGATGCAAGGCGTTGCCCAGGCCTTGTGGCCATCCATCTCCATCCCGAAGGCCTTGGAGAGCTTGCAGAGAAGCTGAAGGGAGCGCGGTGGCGCTTCCGATTGTGGAAGATATCGTCCTGCCGTCAAGGCGCTAGGGAGGCCTGGGCCATAGTGAAGACGCGGTACACGAAGGCTGACCCAAACCACATGGCCGAGGTTGGACCTGTTGGGCCCGACGGGAAGTAGATCCCTGTAAGCTTAGCGTATGGCCAAGTAGAATTGGCCGCAAAGTATTCCCAGCAGGACTGTAAACTAGACAGCCTGTTAGATGGTATTGAAGAGGAATACAATTAGTCAGAATGACTATGTAATTTTAATTGACATGTGTAATGCCTTCTAGCCGGATTGTAGATCGTTTGTCATGGCCGACCTTTTCGCTTCAGCCTCGGGACCTGACGGTCCAGAGTGTGTCCGAATACCCATGCGGTTATATAAGAACCAGGGTATGCATGGAGACCAGGCGTAGGGGTCATGAGTGCTTGAACAGACAAGTGCCCAACTAGTTATGTTATATTACATGGTTAGTAAGAAACATCTTCCAGGGAGAATAGTTCCGTTAGGGGTTCCTTTCCCTGGGAGGCATGCCCTAAAGTGCATGTCCATGCTGCGAAAAGAGACGCAGGAAAAATCATCTGGGGGCGCATAAATAAATAATTGAAAATTTCATCTTTAGTTCACCGACTGAATATTCCCTTAAGAACGCTAGCTTTCGGCTTCACCCAGTCTGAGGTACATATCCGGCTGACCCGGCAGTAACAATCACAGAGGTGCTCCCTTTACCACCTAGCCAAACAATCGGGAACGTAGGGGTAAGCACAGGAGCCAGGCAACCCAGCTTGGCCAAAACTTAAGTCATATCGATGCATATAATGGTGAATAAAGGTACATGCGGAAGTGTGACACATGTGCTGGGCATGAAGCCCGTTTAAATAAGCTTTTGTTTAAAGAAGCCCCCAGGTTTAATGAGCGCGGATAGCGCATCACTTATTGGGCCCTTAAAGGCTAGAAAGAAAGGGGAGAAGGAGAGGAATGTAAGACAGAAAATATAAAAAATGGACAGAGGAAGGAGACGAACATAGAGTCCGTCGCTAGGCATAGAATCTTCGGAGACGGGCTGCGTTCCATGGGTTCGGCTCGAGTCGGTTATCCGATGCGTCTCGCAGGCGATACGCCCCACCAGTCAGGACTTGGTCAATTATGAAGGGACCTTCCCACTTGGGCTTGAGTTTGTCCTTCTTCTTGTCCGGCAGGCGTAGAACTAATTCACCAACGTTGTAATTTTTGGCCCGTACTTCTCTTATTTGATATCTTCGAGCCTGCTGTTGATAGAATGCGGAACGGGCTTTTGCCACATCACGCTCCTCCTCCAAGGCATCCAAACTGGCCTGCCGATCGAGCTCGGCTTCTCTTCCTTCGTACATGCGTACTCGAGGTGAGTCAAGAATTATGTCGCAGGGCAAAACTACTTCTACGTCGTACACCATGAAGAATGGTGTGTATCCGGTGGTGCGATTGGGCGTGGTCCGCAGCCCCCAGAGTACGGAGTCGACCTCCTCTACCCAGTGCGTATTATATTCCTTAAGGGACCGCACTAATCTGGGTTTGATGCCGCTCATGATAAGACCATTTGCACGTTCGACCTGGCCGTTAGTTTGTGGGTGATAGACGGAAGCATAATCGAGCTTGATGCCCATGTTTTTGCACCAGAGTTTTACCTCATCGGTCGTAAAGTTCGTGCCGTTATCAGTGACGATGTTGTGGGGGACGCCATAACGGTGTACGACCCCAGATATAAAGTCTATCACCGGTCCGGATTCGGCCGTCTTAATAGGCTTGGCTTCTATCCATTTGGTGAACTTATCCACCATGACCAGTAAGTATTTTTTCTTGTGGGTTACACCTTTAAGGGGTCCGACCATGTCAAGCCCCCAGACCATGAAGGGCCAAGTGATGGGGATAGTTTGGAGGGTGGTAGGTGGCATATGGCTTTGGTTTGCAAAAAGCTGGCAACCGACGCATCGTTGGACTAGGTCCTGAGCGTCTGCCAGGGCCGTCGGCCAATAAAAGCATGTACGAAAAGCTTTGCTTATGAGGGACCGAGCTGCAGCGTGATGACCATCGAGTCCGGCGTGAATTTCAGCCAGCAGGTTCCGCCCTTCCTCTTCAGAGATGCACCTTTGAAGGACTCCGGTAGTGCTTTTCTTATAAAGCTCTCCCTCATGGACTTTATAGGCTTTAGATCACCGCACTATGCAGCGTGCCTCGTTTTGGTCCTCTAGGAGTTCCTGCCTAGTAAGGTAGGCTAGGAATGGTTCTGTCCACGGGGCGATGACGGCCATTATTGCGTGGGCTGAAGGTGTAGTTTCATTGGCAGAGCCTCCAATTATGTCAGATTGTTCGGTGTCGGGCAGTGCGGTTGGGTCCGGGCTGTTATTGTTCGGTTCCCCTTCCCATACTACGGATGGCTTGAATAGGCTTTCCAAGAAGATGTTGGGGGGGAATCAATCGCGTTTTGCACCGATGCGTGCCAGGACATCTGTCGCCTGATTATTTTCCCGCGCTATATTGTGAAATTCAAGCCCTTCGAACCGAGCTGACATTTCTAGGACGATGTTGCGGTAAGCTGCCATTTTTGGATCCTTGGCATCAAAGTCTCCATTTATTTGGGATATCGCGAGGTTCGAATCCCCGCGCACCTCTAGGCGTTGAATGCCCATGGATACTGCCATCCGGAGACCATTTAAAGGGCCTCATATTCGGCTGCATTGTTGGAGTCTGTGTACATAATCTGGAGTACATATTGAACTGTGTCTCCTGTGGGGGACGTCAAAACGACGCCAGCCCCTAGACCGGCCAACATCTTGGAGCCATCGAAATGCATGATCCAATTTGAATATGTGTCGTACTCTTTAGGGAGTTCGGCCTCCGTCCATTCTGCGATGAAGTCGGCCAAAACATGCGACTTGATAGCTCATCGTGGCTTATAAGTTATGTCGAATGGGAGGAGCTCAATGGCCCATTTTGCAATCCGGCCCGTTGCGTCACGGTTGTTTATAATATCGTTAAGTGGTACTTCCGAGGCTATTGTTATTGAACACTCTTGAAAGTAGTGTCGCAGCTTCAGGGATGCCATGAATACCGCGTACGCAATCTTTTGATAATGCGGGTACCGTGATTTGCACGGAGTGAGGACAGTGGACACATAATAGACCGGCTTTTTAAAGGGGAATTTGTGTCCATCCGTTTCTCGTTCGACGACGAGCACTGCGCTTACAACCTGATGTGTTGCTGCAATGTACAATAGCATTGATTCACCAATGTTTGGCGCGGCCATGACTGGGTTTGTTGCCAATATGGATTTTATTTCGTCGAGTCCGGCCGTGGCGGCATCCGTCCACTCGAAGTGTTTGCTGCGCTGAAGGAGGCGGTTGAGGGGTAGTGCCTTTTCTCCCAAGCGGGAGATAAAGCGGCTTAGAGCCGCCACGCATCCGATTAATTTTTGTATTTGTTTGAGGTCCTTTGGGATATCCAATTCTGACAGAGCTTGGATCTTGGCTGGATTTGCTTCAATTCCTCTACCGGATACAATGAAGCCCAAGAGCTTTCAGGCTGGAACGCCAAAAACGCATTTTTCCGGGTTGAGCTTGATGTCGTATGTTCGGAGGTTATCAAATGTGAGCCTCAAGTCGTCTACTAGAGATTCGACATGTCTTGTTTTGACGACCACATCATCTACATATGCATCCACTGTTTTGCCGATTTGGTTTGCCAGACATGTCTGAATCATGCGCTGATACGTTGCACCGGCGTTTTTGATCCCGAAGGGCATTGTGTTGAAGCGGAATGGGCCGTATGGTATGATGAATGCCGTTGCGGCTTGGTCTGACTCTGCCGTCTTGATTTGATGGTAGCCAGAATATGCGTCAAGGAAACACAACGAATCGTGTCCTGCGGTAGCGTCGATAATTTGATCGATGTGGGGGGGGGGAAGGGATGCTTTGGGCAAGCCTTGTTAAGGTCTTTAAAATCAACGCATAGGCGCCAGGATTTGTCCTTCTTTGGTACCATCACCAGGTTTGCTAGCCAGTCCAGATGTTTTATATCTCTGATGAATCCAACCTCCAATAGCTTGGCTAGCTCCTCTCCCATGGCCTGTCTCTTAGGTCCGGAAAAACGCCGAAGAGCTTGTTTGACAGGTTTGAATCCTTTTAAGATATTTAAGCTATGCTTGGCCAGCCTGCGTGGGATTCCTGGCATGTCTGAAGGGTGCCAGGCGAAGATGTCCCAGTTTTCATGTTGGAACTCTCGCAGTGCGGCATCTACATCAGGGTCTAATTATGCCCCGATAGAGGCTGTTTTATTGGGGTCCGTTGGATGGACCTGGAATTTGACTATTTCGTACGCTGGTTTAAAGGAGGTGGACTTGGATCTTTTTTCGAGTATCGCATCGTCCCTATTCACCGTGGAGCGCAGCGCACTCAGTTCCTTAGCCGCTAGGGCTTCGGATAGTGCCTCAAGGGCCAGTGCGGCTGTCTTGTTTTCGGCGCGGAGTGCTATGTCCGGATCACTAGCGAGAGTTATAATTCCGTTCGTCCCGGGCATCTTGAGGTTCATGTACCCGTAATGGGGTATCGCTTGGAAGGTTGTAAACGCTTCCCGCCCTAGCAGGGCGTGGTATCCGCTACTGAACGGGGCCACATGGAACGTGACCTCTTTGGACCTGTAATTATCCGGCGTGCTGAACACCACATCTAGTGTGATTTTTCCTGTACAGTGCACTTCCCGACTGGGGATTATTCCTCTAAAGGTTGTACTGCTTCGCTCAATGCGGTTCCAGTCTATTTCCATTTTTTGAAGGGTTTCCTCATAAATGAGGTTCAATCTGCTGCCTCCATCCATGAGTACCTTGGTGAGGCGAAAGCCGTCCACTATTGGACCGAGGACCAATGCGGCTGGTGCTCGGGCTGTTCGGAATTTAGGTTCATCACTGGCATTAAAAGTAATAGCCGTGTCACTCCATGGGTTTATTGTTGCTACTTGGTAGACTTCGGCAAGGCTGCAGAGTGTTCTTTTTTGCATAGTATTTGATGCGAAAGTCTCGAAGACTGTTAATACCGTATTGGTGTCCCTGGGGTGGCTTTATGTGGCCTCCGGAATTAGGAGATCTTCGCCAATTTTGGCCACCTGCCGGAGTATCCAACATGCTCTGAGGCTGTGAGTTGGTGTGGCGCCCTATGTACTGTGAATTTTACAAGGTCCATTAAGCCATCCTTCCAGTACGGTTCCATGCCCTGTAGAGGGTTTTTGCTTTTTGGTGTTTGACCCGGGTGTCTGGCGATGATGCAACCTTTTATTTCGGACTGGGTTTGTATTCAGGGCCGGATCATCCCAAACCTTTATTTCGGTTTTCCAGGCGCTTTCCATCGCACAGTACTTTCGTACTATGGACGCCAAGTCAGCGAAGCGTGTAATATCACGGCGACTTATGGCATTGAGGATTCCCTTGTCCGTGCAATTATTGCAAAAGATTGAGATTGCGTCTTCCTCGCGGCAGTCCTTTATCCTGTTCCTAACCAGGAGGAATCTGGCCCAGTAATGATGTACTGTTTCTTCGGGCTTTTGCCTGATTTGGGATAGATCGCTTATGTTCGGGTGGGTGGGTGGAATTAAATCCGAAACCTCACCTGATCTGAGACTCAGAGGCCGAGGAGTTTCCGAACTCGAAAGTTTGGATTCTTAGATGTTGTCCAATGAATCCAGCCCGTCGCCTGACTCTAAGTTCAAGTCTTGAGTGATATCCTCCCCTCCGCGGGTATCCGGCTTGGAGGGATCGGGAATCCGGACATAGCTAGTCCTTAAGATAGATGAAGGGTCACCGCACTGTCCCTCTACCACGGCAACGTGATGGGTGACTTGGGGAGAGTTAATCTCTCTCAGATCGGGTTTAGGCCCAATATGGTCATGATCTGTAGCGACTCCCAGGGCGGCGATGCGATCCAAGAGCTCGTTTATGGAAGAGAGCTCCATTGGATCAAACTGCTCGGCGAGTTCCGAGCTGACATGAAGATTGCTTTTGATGCCCCGAGAGGTCATCGTCGGTGCAGCAGCCGAACAGGCGGTCATAAGAAAACCACCTAGCCGGAGAGTTTGGCCGACAGACAAAGCTCCCTTAGCAACGGTGCCGTCTTTAAAGACAGGATGAGGCATCCTTCCTGATGGCGACGACACAGAGGAACTCTCAATGAAAGCACCAATGTCGGTGTCAAAACCGGCGGATCTCGGGTAGGGGGTCCCGAGCTGTGCGTCTAGGCGGATGGTAACAGGAGACAAGGGACACGATGTTTTTACCCAGGTTCGGGCCCTCTCGATGGAGGTAAAACCCTACTCCTGCTTGATTAATATTGATGATATGGGTAGTACAAGAGTAGATCTACCACGAGATCAAGGAGGCTAAACCATAGAAGCTAGCCTATGGTATGATTGTTGTTCTACGGACTAAAACCCTCCGGTTTATATAGACACCGGAGATGGTTAGGGTTACACAGAGTTGGTTACAATGGTAGGAGATCTACATATCCGCATCGCCAAGCTTGCCTTCCACGCCAAGGAAAGTCCCTTCCAGATACGGGACGAAGTCTTCAATCTTGTATCTTAATAATCCAGGAGTCCGGCTGAAGGTATTGTCCGGCTATCCGGACACCCCCTAATCCAGGACTCCCTCACTCACCCTATGGACAGTGCAGTCTGTCACCGCCGCTGTACAGCACATTGGCGCCTCGCCTCGGCTCCCTCTCCGCTCCCATAGCACCACTCAATCTCCATCTCCTTCTCCGTCTCCATCTCACTGTGCCCCCGGGTACCGTCGCCTCACTCGCCTCCCCAGTACCACTATTCCCTTGCTAGCCGCTCCAGCACCGACATCCTTCTCCCCCGTAAATCAAGCCCCCTTCCAAACTCCACCATGGCCGAACGCGAACCGCGCAACATCCATATGAGCCGCGATTGGAGCAATCTCTCCAGTGACATCCTCGACCTCTGTTGTTCGTGTATGGATATGTTGAGCGCCCTGTGGCTGGCTGCATGCTCGAGGGACATGCACACGGCCATCGTCGAAGCGAGGCCTAAGCTTTTCAAGACACCCTACTTGCTGCTATCTAGTCTTGCGAGATTCGCTCACCATGATACGGAGGCGTGCATGATGCCCCTCGACTTCAATCCGATCTCCATTAGCTGAAACTTCTTTGTAGGTATGTAGTGGGTCGCCGTACATCATTTCCCTCGGCATCGATCCGATCACCATCGCCCGAAACTTCTTGGCAGGTATGTACTGGGTCGGCATGAACTCCCACTGGATGGCTGCCTTCAGAGAAGATGGTAAAAAGTTGGTGCTCATGAACTTCCAGACCTCCCATGAGATTATCCTTCCTCCGTTGGATTATATAGAGTATTACCATCGCGGTCCAAGTCATCTAGATTACTACGTCAGTTGGACGGACCTTGTTTTGCAGAAGATTGTAATCTGCCAAGTGCCCACACGACATGCGAATTATGCAAACTTCAAGCTAATTGCCTTGTTTGACCGCGGACTCGCCTATCTTTACGCCGATGCCTTCTTTAGCTGGAGACAACTCGGCTCGCAGTGGATCATCGTCAAAGCTGATACACACTTCTTTGATGCTATTGAACACAATGTCATCATCTACGCGATCGACAAAGCAGATGGCACCACGTATTGCTGGGATGGCGCATGTAAGTTGTTTCCTCTCATGTTAGTTTCCTCATTTTCATGATGTAGAAACATGCACCACACTGTTGGTTTCATCTAACCATACATTAGGGAAGTAATTGTGCATATGGAGAACTCTATATTTGGAAGTAGTGAAATCCTGCAATGCTTACCATGTGTACATACCTATATTCGCCCTTCAGCAATCAATGGCTAGAATAATATCCTCACAAAAATTTTGCCCACAGAACATGAGTATATAACAATGCATGGTCTGTTAGTTACCTTGAAGAATTTGTTTGTGAGGACAGAACATGATTACATTACATGCATGACATGGTAGTTTCCTGTGAAGAATCGATTGTGAGATAACATGAGTATAACCATGCATGGCACTTCTATATTTTTGAACCCAGTATACATTTCCCTGTATTTTCCTCCCAGTTCCAACAAGGACATATCAATGCTGTTTCTTGCATTATCCTACTCATACTCTGAACAATGATGATCTTACATTAACAATGCCTGTCCTTTTTGATATGATGCAGTGTCCCTACAGTTACTGCCCTTTGTAATCACACCACCTTTGCCAAAAACAAGGAAGCACAACTGGTTCCTCGCTCGATCAGACGACGGCAAAAGACTGATGATCATTCGGACACATGAGCCGGAAAAGTTACATTGCAAAAACCCCACTGTATACAAGCACCGTGTAATACGTGAGTATCCGGACAGTGGCTGTTACGTCTATGAGCAGGATACCAGCTTGTTGGGGCCTTTAGGATTTTTTAGTTGGAGGCGGGTAAACAACCTTGGTTCACACTCTCTGTTTCTCGGACTCAATTATCCGATTAACCAGGAGATCACCGTTGGCAAGGACCTTGATGGCAGAGAGGCTATGTTTGCTATGGAAAACTGTGTCTACACGGCGAGCCCTAGGAGTTCGGGAGCAAATTCCCCTGATTGTCAACGATACAGCCTGCAGCCAAAAGAAGGTGAGAATGACAAAGGCATCCGGATTAACTTTGATCCTTGGATGTCTCAATTACGACAGGCAGTGATCTGGTTCGAGCCTTCAGGTTGATAGGTAATTGGGTTGTTGCATCGAAAGGGTGGAGTACTGGTGTCTCCGGATCACTGGTCGCTGAAGCGGGGCTGCAAATTATGATGGTGTTGGATCATCTCTTCGAATGAATTTGTTGTCTTTGCTGCTGGTTCTGGATGGGTAGTTCTTTCTTTTGTTATGCATATTCCTTGTCATTTGGTCATCCTCGTCTATGTCACTGTTACTATGTAATAGTTGCTTCTGTTTAGAATGTCATTCTCGTCTGGATCACGAGAGTCTGAGCGCTGCAGATGGGTGCGTTTTGGTGGTGTAGCAAGACTTCTTATGAACTATCATGTCTTGCTGTTTATGTCAGTAGTAGTCACTAGTCAGTGTTTGAATGTTGTATATATCGTTGTTTCGAACTGTTTATTGTCTCGAACTGCCGATGGGATAAATGAGGGCATCACCATTCTCCAGTGTTCAGAGTATATCTCCTTTTTTCAAGTTATATAATTTGAGCTCAGTGCTTTTCGATGATGTACACTTGTTTGTGCCAGTGAGGTGTCGTTGAATATGGGCCGAGTAGTAACGCAATGCCAAACATGTCAATTATGACTCTCAGGCCGGGATCTCAAAAGATCCTGAAAAAAAAGGCTGGGCTCTCCAAAAGAGAAAGAATAAGGACTCTTAGGCCGACATGTGGGCGCCACCAGGGTTTTCGTGCGCTTGCACGCCGAGAGAATATTGGCGCATGCTCGAAATTCATGCTACCTTTTCATCCCCAGTCTCCCGCCCCTCCCCCACCTCTGGAATCTCGATTCCTACTCCAGTTCCCCCAAATCCCTCTCCTGTACTCCTTGTACTCAAGCGCACTATCATGTCGCCGGTCAACGCGGATCTCCGAGCCGGAGATCCTGAGGTCCGTCCTGCCTTCGGTCGCTGCGTGATGTCGCTGAACAGTGGCATGGCGGCGCTTGACGACCAGTTTGCCGGCAAAGTGCTGATGGTAACCATCAACGGCGACCGGCCTCCCGTCTCGCCGGATGACCTTGTCAAAGTTCTTGACATTGCGCACGGCATCCAAATAAGTGACTTGCTCGTCGAAGTCTGTCCGCCACCGGCTGATTTCTTCGTCAGGTTCCGGACAACTTTCGACTGCAGTCGTGTGTTCGAATCTTCCCGGCGTTTGTTCTGCGATGGCGCGCAGGTGAGCTTTGATCGGTGGCACCCAGGATGGGGCTCGGTGCCCTCTGAGCTTGAGTTTTTAACAAAGCTTACCTTCCACGGCATGCCTCGACGTGCTTCGAAGAGCAAGTCCATGAACGAGCTTATCAATGACCTTGGATGTGAGCTCGTAAGTATGTTTGTTCCTCCAGACAGCTGGGCTCTGACGGTTATGGCATGGATGAAGAAGCCGTCCACCATACCGAAGGTGATTGGTGTTGAGATACCGGTGCAAGAACCGGGGTTGTACTATTCGTCGCCACCAAGGCCGCCGCGGACCACGTTAGGGATGTACCTGTATCGAGTGTTCGTGCATGTCGAACAAGTGGTCAATCCATCAATCGAAGTCCTGCCACCGCCGCTGGTGCCAGGGTCCGTCGACGACGTCCATTACAGGAGTCAACGTCAGACTTTCCCCGTGTTGCTCGTAACAATGGATGGCACAGGCCCTACTCCATCGCGCGGCGGAGGCCACTTCTTCTTTGGGAGAAGAGGCAGGGCTGGCTGCCTGGATGTGCTCTAATTTGAGGTAACAACTGAATATTGTCAGATAGTAGTTAAATCCGAGCTATGGATGTGAAGCACTGATATGCCAGTACATTTGATTGTGACCTGTTATAATTTTGTACCTGAAATTTTTTTAGAAAGGGTTGTACGTCAACCTAATGTGCTAGCAGAACTTATTGTGTTGTCTATCTGTTTTCTTTGCACAACATTCAAGATATTTCCCCGTCATTGATAAAGACGATTAACCGTTATGTACGACTTTGTTGGTTTCAACATAGCCCTTCCCGTAGCGATCCACTGCTTCCATCCTGATTGTGCCGCCTGCGTGAAATTTTTGTATGCAAGTTCAGTGTGCTATGATGTTCTATATGATTGTGTCAACTATATAAGTTTTTACTGAGCATCAGCAATGCATATGGCTGAAAGATGTATTTACGAGCATCGGCCGATGGGTCTCTCTCTCTCTATCTCTCTCTCTCTATCACACACACACACGCACATGCACAAGAGGGACCCGTTGAATTATTTATTTACTCGTGACAGCTTTTAATTAGGTTCCACTGTAATCTAACTTTTTTCTTAAGTAATTAATTGAGCTCAGTGACTTCAAAACGTTGTACAGAAGCCTTGTTTGGGCCTTTCCGGCGTCGCTGAATGTGGGCTGAGTAACCATGTTAGGTTGTACTGTACTACACAGGCCTTTTCGCTATTTTTTTAAATAATACATTTTTTATTAATTTTCATAAATATTCCGCTGGGCAAATTTTTTTCAAAAATAATACACCGTCGGCCCGCTGCAGGCCGACTCGGCCTAGTCGGCCCACAGCCGGCCGATTGGATTCCAGTCGGCCTACAGCTGGCTGACTGGCCCCTGTCGGCCCACTGTTGGCCGACTAGAGCTAATTGGCTCGGTGTGGGCTAATTGTTTTTGCAAAAGTGTTAATCATGTATTTAAAAAATATATGTATTGTGACCTCCTCCGCTTGCTGTGGGCCCACTGTTGACTAAAAAATATGTTTTAAAAAGTGTTAATCATGTATTTAAAAAATATGTGTATTGTGACCTCCTCCGCTCACTGTGGGCCCACTGTTGACTAAAAAATATGTTTTAAAAAGTGTCAATCATGTATTTAAAAATTGTTAAATGTGTGTACAAAAAATGTTCCTTATCTATACTTTTTTAAATGTGTGTATAAAAAATAGCTTTTTTTTCAACATCAGCAATGCAACTGGGCCGACAGTTGTACACAATATCCGGGTCAACTTGTTATTCTCCGCCCCGCTGGGCTGCAAACTTTCCTAGGAGGTATGCATTAGGCTTAACAAGAAAATGGACTTTAAGAAATAATAAATGGGATGTAATTATAATAACTGGACAATTACTATGCACCAAACGCATAATTAGTTTGAAAAATATATTATTTTTGGAATTTGAAAATTTTAATTTCATTACTTGTTGCGCGCGCAATATTTCGTTGGATTTTAACGTAATACAACTTTATTTTTGAAATTATGTTTAACCTGACTAGAAATTACGGATAAAAATATTTCGGATCCCATCAAAATGTGGGAATTTTTTAGAACTCTGTTTTGAGCGGTTGTTTGAAATTATTAATCGTTGTCCTAGCTAGAAGTTCGGCTGTACTTTTAACAAATTGTAAATGGGTTGTACATTCTTACAAATCGAAAATGGGCTATATGTTCTCTTCCAAATCCGAGTTGTGGGCCTACTAAGTTGACGCGTATCAAGTGCTTTGTCAACTTAATCAATATAAACGATTCTAGCTACAGTGATCGTACGATGTCCATCCAACGGCCGTAGTGCTTCTTCAACCTCTGGTCTTCTTGCTCCAGCCGCCCAAAGCAGCGCCGGTCGTGTCGCGTGGTCTTGCCTCCCGTGGCCGGCTATGATGCCGTGGAGGCCTCACCGCCCCGTACTACTCCCACCGCTGGCCAGGCCAACCCTCTACTCACCCACACCCCCTGTTATTCTGCGGCGACGGCAGCCTCACACCGCAGCCGAACCAGTGAACCCTCGTACTCCTCTCCGCGCGGGCTTCCACTATTGCGTCTTCCCTGGCTTCGCGTCGTCCCCTTCCTAGGCCTTGCCGTCGTCCACTGCCCTGGTGCTCTCGGCGCGGCGTGGTCAACGTGGTCAAGGAAGGACTTCCATCACACGTGGACTGTACGTGGAGAGGCTGACAGCTGGGTCCATGGCCGCAGCAAGGAAGTGCCTCCTTATTACGCGAAAAATAATGTTTCCTCCACCTGACAGCAGGGACCCACCGGACGGGCCACCGTATTTCATGAAAAAAACGTTTCCCCCCTGACTGCTGGGACCCACCAGCTACACCTTCGCATGCAAGGAAGTGCGTCCGGGCAAAAAAAAACGATTTGCCCGCCTGACTACTGGGACCCACCAGCTACATCTTCGCACGCAAGGAAGTGCGTCTGGGCATAAAAACCAAAACAATTTGCCCCCCTGACTGCTGGGACCCACCAGCCCCCCGACTGCTGGGACCCACCAGCTATATCTTCGCCGCAAGGAAGTGCGTCCGGATAAAAAAACAATTCGCCCCTCACTGCTGGGACCCACCAGCTACATCTTCACAAGCAAGGAAGTGCCTGAGAGTCGGGACCCACCTGGTCGAAGCGGACGTAGCGTTGTCATTCTGGTCACGAACGTGTACGTACATATATACTGGTGGATGTAGAGGAGTGCACGTGTCGTAGTAGAGGCGCGCACGTGTCGTATTAGAGGCGCGCACGTAGCATGTACACGTACGTACATCGGCCAGAGTGCAAGAAAGAAAATACGGCCACGTATGTGTACATACGGGCAGGGTCTCAAATGCCTACTCGCGCATACGTACGGCGAGGGCTCGTGTACATGGCTGGGTCGGAACGGAGAAACAGCGTCGTCGTCGTATTCATGGGGAGGCAACGGAATGCGTTGTGTTCATCGGGAGGCAACGCGGCTGGGTCGGAACGGAATGCGTGGTCATGTTCATCGGGAGGGCTTGGACGGAAGAGGCGATGGAAACGAGGCCTGGCGTACTGCACAACGGAGGAAACGGACCTCCTACGGTCGAAACGGGGGTCCTGTTGATCGGGAGGGGTGTGGCGTACCGCAAAACGGAGGAAACGGACCTCCTACGGTCGAACGGGGGTCCTGTTGATCGGGAGGGGTGTGGCGTACCGCAAAACGGAGGAAACGGACTTGTGTTGGAGCGCTACGGTCGAAACGGGGGTCCTGTTGATCGGGAGGGGTGTGGCGTACCGCAAAACAGAGGAAACGGACTTGTGTTGGAGCGCTACGGTCCAAACGGGGGTCCTGTTCATCGGGAGGGGCGTGGCATACCGCAAAATAGGACTCCACGGGATATTGTTCATCTCCACCATCGACCCCCTCCAGCCTCCACTGGCTACTGTTCATCCACCGTCGACCTCCTCCGGCCTCCACGGGCTCCTGTTCATCCAGCCTCCATCGCGCGCTACTCCACCGGCTACTGTTCAACCACCCCTCCATCATCTACTGTTCATCCAGCCCTCCACACCATGGGGTCCTGTTCAACCACCCCTCCACGGGCACCCCTCCACCGTCTACTGTTCATCCTGCCCTCCACAGGGTGGTTCTGTTCATCCAGCCCTCCACGGGGTCCTGTTCATCAAGCCCCAACTCGCCCGATTGATCGGGGTCCTGTTCATCCAGAGGCAACACCACGGGTCATGTTCATCCACCCCCACTGGGAACTGTTGATCCAAACCCCCCTGCAACGCTCACTGTTCATCCAGAGGCAGCATCGATCGGCTTCAGGTAGCAGCAGTAGCCAAGGAATCGCTCGATCGGGTTCAGTTAACAGCCATCGATCGATCGCTCGGGTTCAGTAACGCGTAGCCTGCAGTGCAATCACTCGGGTTCAGTTAGAGCCCAATGCCTCGCTCGGGTTCAGTTAGAGCCAACGCCTCGCACACACACACGCGTACGTGTACGAGAGAAACGCGCATTGCTCGGCCCCCGACCTCCCACCGTAACCGGGAACTCCCTGAAATTTTCCTCCCCCTCGCTTCTACCACGGTTTTTTCCGTCATGGACGGCCCAAAGAATGTCATGCAGCTGCGTCTCCGGCCCGCCAAGGACGAAATCCCCATTTTTTGTCATGATTTTTTGTCATAGAAGTAGGAGCCCACCACATCTATGATGATACCGGGTTTTGTCACAATTATCGTCATAGAAGTGTCATATGTATGACAGGAAAAAAAATGTTCGGCCCAAAATGTCACGGATGTGTCTTTTTTTGTAGTGCTCGTCGGTAAAGCATAAGGGGTGTGCGGCGCCTCTGTATCGGGCAACGTCACGACGGAGTTCAGATGACATCCGTATGCGGTTTTTGGCCCTGGTGAGGTTATGCCTATCGCGCCAAGCCTGACGGTCGTCTTCTCGCGTTAGGGCGCGCCCCCTTGATCCATAGATTGATCTCGTTTGGCCTGCTCTATTGCTCAAGTCTTGTCGTAAGTCGTAGGTGTATCCTGAAGCCGTTGTCTCTCTGCCCTTACGGTGAGGTGATGCGGGTTGGTGTTCGGCGTAGGTGGTCGCTTTATCTCGCCCATGCATGGTCGGTCTGGTTCATCGTCGCGGTCATGTTTCGACGGTATTGGCTCGAAGGCCTCGTCGTCGAATTGTGGTAGTAGCCGATGCTTTGGATAACTCTTTGTTGGGTGTTGCAGGCCATATTTTCGGCAGCTAGGACCTGAGTCCATCTGTCGTTGAGTGTATCCTGTTCGGCTTGGAGCCGTTGCTGGTGCTTTTTAAGGCTTCTTGCAGTGGCGATTAGTTGGCGCTTAAAGCGCTCCTGCTCGAGGGGTTCCTCTGGCATGATGAAATCTTTGTTTCCGAGGCTGACATCATCCTCGGAGAGCAGTAGATAGTTACTATCTTCCGAATCCTCGTTCCTGACCGGATCCTCGGGGTTAACTTGCCCCTCCTCCACATCATCATGTTCAGACGTGGTCTCAACGGGGGCTTCAGGGTCTTCGGCGTCCTCTGGAGTGTATCTTCTCTGGTGCCGGTGTTACTGTCTTTTCCACGACGTGATTTTGAGCGGCGTCACTGGCGTCGACGCTTCAGCGATGCCTCATCAGGTTTGTCCTCCACCGGATCCTTCCTGTCTGCACTATCACTGATAACCGACAAGTATAGGGGATCAATTGTAGGCTGTTTCGATAAGTAAGAGTGTCAAACCCAACGAGGAGCTAAAGGTAGAACAAATATTCCCTCAAGTTCTATCGACCACCGATACAACTCTACGCACGCTTAACATTCGCTTTACCTAGAACAAGTATGAAACTAGAAGTACTTTGTAGGTGTAATGGGATAGGTTTGCAAGATAATAAAGAGCACGTAAATAAAAACTAGGGGATGTTTAAGTAAAGAAGCAATAGAGTTAGTATAGAGAGTGTGGAAAAGTGGTGGTAGGAGTTGCGAAATTGTCCCTAAGCAATTGACTACTTTGCTAGACCGATAGCAAGTTTTATGTGGGAGAGGCCACTGCTAGCATGTCATCCCTGACGTGGAATTCTATGCACTTATGATTGGAACTATTAACAAGCATCCGCAACTACTACTGTTCATCAAGGTGAAACCCAACCATAGCATTAAGATATATTGGTCCCCCTTCAATCCTGTATGCATCAATTTCTATGCTAGGTTGAAGTTTCTGTCACTCTTGCCCACCAATACATAGTCCTATCAACATACAACTAACCCTATGGTGTGATCCACGCACGCGCTCATGTGATGGTCACCAAAGGACAGCAACATAACCACAAGCAAGTTAAATCAATCATAGCAATTCACCAATTACCGATAGGACAACGAAAATCTACTCAGACATCATAGGATGGCAACACATCATTGGATAATAATATGAAGCACAAAGCACCATGTTCAAGTAGAGCGTACAATGGGTTGCGAGAGTGGACCGTTGTAGATAGATGGGGGAAGGTGATGGAGATGTTGGTGAAGATGACGGAGGTGTTGGTGTAGATTGCGGTGACGATGATGGCCTCGGCGGTGTTCCGGCGCCACCAGGAGAGAGGGGGAGAGAGCCCCCCTTCTTCTTCTTCTTATTCTTCCTTGACCTTCTCCCTAGATGGGAGAAGGGTTTCCCCTCTGTTCTAGGCTTCCATGGCATGGGAGGGGCGAGAGCCCCTCCGAGATTGGATCCGTCTCTCCGTCTCTCTCTGTTTCTGCGTTCTTCTGCATTCCAGATTCTGCCCTTTCACCGTTTCTTAAATTCTCGGATATCCATAACTCCGATTGGGCTAAATTTTGGACACGATTTTTATCCGGATATTGGCTTTCTTGCGGCGAAAGAAAGGCACCAACCACCTTACGGAGTGGCCATGAGGTCCCAGGGCGTTCTTGACCCCCTGGGGCGCGCCCCTCACCCTCGTGGGCCCCTCGGGAATTGTCTCGCATTGATTCCACTTCCCAAAATTCACATATATTCCAGAAAAAATCTCCGTCAGTTTTTATGCCATTTGGACTCTCTTTGATATGGATTTTATGTGAAACAAAAAACATGCAACAAACAGGAACTGGCACTGGATCAATATGTTAGTCCCAAAAATAGTATAAAAAGTTGCCAAAAGTATATGAAAGTTGTATAATATTGGCATGGAACAATCAAAAAATATAGATGCGACGGAGACGTATCAGCATCCCCAAGCTTAATTCATGCTCGTCCTCGAGTAGGTAAATGATAAAAAAGATAATTTTTGCTGTGGAATGCTACCTAGCATTATCTTGCTCATGTAATCTAATCATGGCATGAATATTAAGACACGGGTGATTCAAAGCAATAGTCTATCATTTGACATTAAGACAATAATACTTCAAGCATACTAACCAAGCAATTATGTCCTCTCAAAATAACATCGCCAAAGAGAACTCATCCCTACAAAATCATATAGTTTGGCCATCCTTCATTCTCGTCACACAAAATGCTCCCATCATGCACAACCCCAATGACAAGCCAAGCAATTGTTTCATACTTTAGTATTTTCAAACTTTTTCAACCTTCACGCAATATATGAGCGCGAGCCATGGACATAGCACTATAGGTGGAATAGAATATGATGATGGAGGTTGTGTGGAGAAGACAAAAAAGGGAGAAAGTCTCAAATCGATGCGGCTAATCAACGGGCTATGGAGATGCCCATCAATTGATGTCAATGCGAGGAGTAGGGATTGCCATGCAACGGATGCACTAAGACCTATAAGTGTATGAAAGCTCAAATTGGAAACTAAGTGGGTGTGCATCCAACTTGCTTTCTCATGGAGACCTCGGGCATTTGAGGAAGCCCATCATCGGAATATACAAGCCAAGTTCTATAATGAAAATTCCCACTAGTATTTGAAAGTGATAACTCAAGAGACTCTCTATATGAAGAACATGGTGCTACTCTGGAGCACAAGTGTGGTAAAAGGATAGTAACATTGCCCCTTCTCTCTTTTTCTCTCTTTTTTTGTTTTTTTGGTGGGCTTCTTTGGCCTCCTTTTTTTATTTGGGCTTCTTTGGACTCTTTTATTTTTTTTGTAAAGTCCAGAGACTCATCCCAACCTCTGAGGAAATCATGGTCTCCATCATCCTTTCCTCACTGGGGCAATTCTCTAATAATGATGATCAACACACTTTTATTTACTTACAACTCAATATTACAACTCGATGTCTAAAACAAAGTATGACTATATGAATGCCTCTGGCAGTGTACCAGGATGTGCAATGATCTAGCATAGAAAAGATATCAAAAAATGGACAAGCCATGAAAACATCATGCTAGCTATCTTACGATCATGCAAAGCAATATGACAATGATGCTCAAGTCATGTATATGAAGATGATGGAAGTTGCATGGCAATATATCTCAGAATGGCTATGAAAATGCCATAATAGGTAGGTATGGTGGCTGTTTTGAGGAAGATATAAGGAGGCTTATGTGTGACAGAGAGTATCATATCACAGGGTTTGGATGCACCGGCGAAGTTTGCACCAACTCTCAAGGTGAGAAAGGGCAATGCACGGTACCGAAGAGGCTAGCAATGATGGAAGGGTGAGAGTGCGTATAATCCATGGACTCAACATTAGTCATAAAGAACTCGCATACTTATTGCAAAAATCTACAAGTCATCAAAACCAAGCACTATGCGCATGCTCCTAGGGGGATAGATTGGTAGGAAAAGACCATCACTCATCCCCGACCGCCACTCATAAGGAAGGCAATCAAAGAAACACCTCATGCTTCAAATTTGTCACACAATCGTTACCATACGTGCATGCTACGGGACTTGCAAACCTCAACACAAGTATTTCTCAATTTCACAGTTACTCAACTAGCACGACTCTAATATCACCACCTTTATATCGCAAAACTATTGCAAGGAATCAAACATATCATATTCAGTGATCTACAAGTTTTATGTAGGATTTTATGACTAACCATGTGAATGACCAATTCCTGTCATCTCTCTAAATAGATATAAGTGAAGCAAGAGAGTTTAATTCTTTCTACAAAAGATATGCCCACGCTCTAACAAATATAAGTGAAGCAAAAGATCATTCTACAAATGGCGGATTTCTATGTGAAGAGAAACAGGCAATCCAAACTTCAAATGATATAAGTGAAGCACATGAAGCATTCTATAAAGCCATACTCAAAAGATATAAGTGAAGTGCAATGAGCATTCTATAAATCAACCATGGACTATCTCATACCAGCAGGGTGCATAAAATAAAAGTGAAAACTAAATGAAAAAGACGCTCCAAGATTTGCACATATCGCATGAACGAAACGAATCTGAAAACATACCGATACTTGTTGAACAAAGATGGGGTGCCTTGGGCATCCCCAAGCTTGAGCTCTTGCCTCTCCTCCTTCTCCTCACATCGAGACCTCGTCGATCTTCGAACACTTCATCCACACAAAACTCAACAGAAAGCTCGGTAAGATCCGTTAGTATAATAAAGCAAATCACTACTCTAAGTACTGTTGCAAACCAATTCATATTTTGTTTTTGCATTGTAGCTACTGTAATATAACTTTTCCATGGCTTAATCCACTGATAGAAATTGATAGTTTCATCAAAACAAGCAAACTATGCATCAAAAACAGAATCCGTCTTAAACAGGACAGTCTGTAGTAATCTGAACATTCACCATACCTCTGGTACTCCAACAATTCTGAAAAAAATAGGAAAAATAAACAATTTGTATAGAAAGACAGTGCAAAAAGTTTCAGAACCGTTTGACGTCCAGTAAAAAATGTAAAATCATGCACTAGAGCCAAAGTTTCTGTCTTGCACCGCACAAACTAACAAGCAATGTAAACATCCTAAAGGCAAATCTTGGCACATTATTTTTGTTTTTAAACTTTATAAAAGCACACAAAAGAAATAAATGACTCTCTAAAACTTCCGGGTTGTCTCCCTCGCAGCGCTTTCTTTAAAGCCATTAAGCTAGGCATATAGTGCTCAAGTAATGGATGCATCCGGACCCCAAGGTATATCAAAGTCAATTTTAACTAACAATGATTTGTGATTTAGTAGTGAGCACAAAGTAACATATATCATGCCATAGCAAAGTCTAACTCTCTTCCTATGCATCGGCATGTCATAAAAGAACAATTCATGCGCACATAGTAAAGGCCAATGCAAAGTATAAACAGTTTCTTGCAATTTTATCTCATTGGAAACATGGAGAGGCGGAGATGTAGTTCCTCTATCATAATAATTGCAAGTAGGAGCAGCAAGCACATGCATATTATATCTATCAAAATCATCATGTGTAGTAGTAAAATGCAACCCATCAATATAATCCTTAATAAGGGCAAACTTCTCCGATATAGTGTAGTCGGGAGAATTCAAAAAGATAATAGGACTATCATGCGTGGGTGCAATAGCAACAATTTCATGTTTAACATAAGGAACTATAGAAAGTTCATCTCCATAAGAATAATTCATATTGGCATCTTGGCCACAAGCATAGCAAGCATCATTAAAAAGGGATATTTTAAAAGAATCGACGGGATCATAACAATCATCATAGCAATCATCCTTCGGTAAGCACGAAGGGAAATTAAACAACATATGAGTTGAAGAGTTACTCTCATTAGAGGGTGGGCACGGGTAGTGTTGGGGATATTGCTATTTGGGGTAAACCGGCCCATAGGGCCCGGGTTAGCTCCGTCAAGGGACCCGAGATGTCAAAGCCCAAGGGGAAATAGAAGGGCCCGAAGCCTATAATCGGTTTAGAGATTTACGGCGTAAACCGGCTTGAGGTAAACTTGCATTGTAAGTTTAGAATAGAGAGACCGACCCGGGCACGTTTATGAACCGGGGGTTGGGACTTTGCAGACCGACGGGCGTCACCCGTGTATATAAGGGGACGACCCGACGGCGGTTTGGGGACAGAAAACAACAACTCGAGGTTTAGGCGAAGCTTATCGCTCCCTAGCCCTCGAAACCCATCAATCCCATCACAACTAGACGTAGGCTTTTACCTTCATTGAAGGGGCCGAACTAGTATAAACTCTGTGTCCTTGCGTCCGCTCTAACCCCTTCAAACTAACCCGTTGCGATGGCTCCACGACTAAGTCCTTTTGCCAGGACATCTGCCGTGACAAATCCACGACAGCTGGCGCCCATCGTGGGGCTATCGCGAGATGGTTTCAAGTTTTTGGAGGGCCGCTTTGAAGGACTCGAGGGATACGTTGTGGGTCGGATGACCAAGAGCCGCCGCGGAAAACTCTACATCGACAGCACAGGCTGGGGCCCCGACGCCGGCTCGATCGAGTACGGGTACCGGGTCCCCTTTGGCGGCATCCATGTTTTCATCGGCAAGATCGGAGAACCAGGCCCCGAGTTAGGCGTCTGCGCCGACCTCGTCGAGACAGCTCTATGCATGAGATCGACCCTGGCTAAACCGACCAGGAAGCACGCCTTCGTGGGAGTCATCCACGGAGGAAGCTACGAGGAAGGATCCGAATCCGGTGACGAAACCGCCATCTACTCCGGCGATGAAACGTCGACCGGGGAAACCGAATCTCTTTACCAGTTGCAAGATGATCGGATTGGGGACGGCTCCGATGGCAACAGTATTCCGGACCCCTCTGATCTGCCCTATCGGGTTGGGATCTTCATGGCTGGAACACAGGCGGTGCCACGATCATCAACTGCAGCAGCAGCGATCTCCGGATCGGCGGCGGCAACGGCTGCGCGGGTAGGAGGCCCTACGGGTTCACCAGCCCAAATTTTGTCAGACCTATTTGACGCACTGGCAGCGCTCATGGCGGAAGCCAACCCGGTGGATCAGGAGGTTCACAATGCTGAGATTGCCAAAGTGAGAGAGCAGATCACTCAGGCTAAAGCGGAGCTGGCAGCAGAAGAGATCAGGATGACGGCGGAGCGCGCCGCTTTGGATGCACAGGCTTACAGGCTCATGATGGACCAGAATGCGTCTCAGGAAGTCCTGAAGAGGAAATCCCGATCTCGATTGCCCGCAACCATCGACGCCCGAAATCTCTTCAACACCCCGGGGGTAAACCGTGCGGAGGCGACAGTCGGCGCCCCGGTTCAGCACCGGATAATAAACCTGCCTCGTCACAGCACTGGTACACCACAGGCCGTGCCAACACCGTCAGGTCATTATTCCAACCCGATGGATAACCTCATCGCGGCGGCGGCCCGGCTGGAAGCCATTCCGATCGAAGGCGATTCACCACAGGACGTAGAGACACGCCGGGTCAAGGAGCTCCTTAGGACCGCGTTGGCCCAACAAGAAGCATATTCACAAAGCCGTGATCGGATTCACTCCACCCCTCGCCCCAGCGGGAGCCATAATAGGCGCATGGAGGAGCCGGCTGGGTCAAGCAATGCCAGGCGTGAAGCGCTCCGCGGCAACAATCCGGCGTGCGTCGACAATGCTCAGGAGAATGTGGATCGCACCCGTGCGCGGGAGGCCGGATTAGCAGCGCAGCATCAGGCTCGTCAGCTTACACCTATCTTCCCAGCGGCTACGGTTGAGCCGGGGGTGGTCTCCAGTTCTTTGGGAGTACCGTGCCTTGTTCCCGCTTTGCGCAACGTACGCCTGCCCAAAGACTTCAAAGGCCCCCGCAAGGTACCAAACTACACGGCAGATCAGCCTCCGGAGACATGGGTGGAGAGCTATGAAATGGCTATGGAGATGCTGGATGTGGATGACACGGCGTGTGCCAAGTATTTTACTATGTTGTTAGAAGGAACGGCCCGGACTTGGCTAAAAAGCTTACCGCCTAATTCAATCAGTTCGTGGGCCCAATTGCGCGCCTGGTTAATCAAGAATTTCAAGGACACTGTCAGGACCCCGATTCAAGGTCACATCGATCCAGCGTGTAACACATCATATCACTTTGCGGCCTCACGCACGGTACTCCCACGGGTGCCACCTTACCTGGCCCGGGACCGTTTGCGCCTTTTGGCTCACGTATATGATAGTGTCGCTAGTATCCATATGACAGAGAACCCGGGCTGACATGGCTAGTCGTGAACCCAAGGCGGCGCTAGCCTATGAGGACAGGCATACATGAATCACTTCGAACATGTCGGTCATCAACGTATCTATTCGGGCTGCTGCACTGGGCTAACAGGACTCCGGTAACCCGGGCTGTAGCAGGCTAGGCAGGACTCCGAATATCAGCGCGTGACATTTCCCCTAAGGGACAGACATAGGAACGACGTGAGACACATGCCGGCCAGTCAAGTGTCCAAGCAGTAGTGCTGGGCTAGCAGGACTCCGGTGAACCGGGCTGTAGCGGACTACTATCGCTCAGAAGCACAAGACTTACATTTCCCCATATGAAAGGCTGCCAAGGATAAACAACTAGATAGTCGGATCCCACTCATACCAAGCATTTCAATCATACACACAACATGCCCGATATGAGTAAATACAACATGGCAACACAACAGTACTCTACGACTCAAGTACTTTATTTAGAAGGCTCCGAGGAGCCATACATATCATTCATACAGATAGGGTCACATGACCCAACACTCAAGTCATACAACATACAAGCACATGCGGAAGCAAAGTAGTCTGAGTACAGACACTAGAAAGAAAGAAGGCTTGACGAAGCCTGTCTATCTACAAAGACCCTTCACAAGTCTTGGATCACCACCTGGGTGGTAAGTCACTCGTCAACGTCGAGGTCTACATAGAACCCATCAGAGGGGTTGGTGCAGTCGTCTGAAAAACATGATTAAAGCATCATGAGTACGGAGGTACTCAGCAAGTCTTACAACAGGAACCTACTATACATGCACATTCTCAAGAAGGTAGTGGGGTTATTGCAGCAAGCCAGCTTTGACTCTTGGCTAAGCTATCCTACGATCGACACCACTTGTAAAACATTTGTCGCACACGAGTCCACTAACACCAACACAATACTCCACCGTGGATCCTCTCTCGCCATCCCACGAGAGGGCCATCCGCGGTACTCACACTTATCTTGAGATTTTTAGCAGTATCCATTTAACTTGTCTATGAACTGATATAGGCAACCCAGAAGTCCATTACCGCGGACACGGCTATTCGAATAGATGATGTTAACCCTGCAGGGGTGTACTTCTTCACACACGCTCTCACCACTTATCGCCGTTTACACGACATGTACTCGGCAACCTTCAAGCGGAAGCCCAGCGAGGGTGTCGGCCACGGCCTACCTAAACACTCAAGTCTCTAGTCCAGGTTTATCGCCTATTCGGGTTCCATCCGCAGGGAGTCCGGCCGAGGTTTCCACTAACGGCCCCGAACGATGTGAACAGGGTTCCCGAGACACCAAACGGGCGAGTCGGTACACCGTGCCACGTGCCTACCGCAACACAGCCCACCCCGATGGTCAGCACCGCGCGCGGCCCCCAGCATACTACAAACACCAGAAACTACTTTGCAACTCCTGGACAGAGAACAAGCGTGATCAAGAAGCCGAGAGAGTCAATTAAGGATCCCAATGTGTGGTAGTAACTGTATCATGGATCACAAACACAGAACTCAGTTCCTAAGGACGGCCTCAATGAAACAACCCACCATGTACTCCTACATGGCCTCTCATCGATTCCTTTACCAAATCGTGTTCAACACTTCACTCTTGTCACCGACACAACCTTTCACTCCAGTTCATCATCCCGATGAGCCAGACCTGACACAACTCTAAGCATAGCAAGCATAGCATGGTAGGAACACACACACATGTAATGGCTCAATCAACTCCTACACATGCTAGTGGGTTTCATCTAGTTACTGTGGCAATGACAGGTCATGCAAAGGAAGTGGGTTCAACTACCGCGACACACAGCAGTTTGAAACGCGTTGTCTTAATGCAGTAAACGAGAGCAGAAGCGAGAACATGGGTTTGTATCGGAATGATCAATGAGTTGCTTGCCTGATGGAGTGGTGGTGGGATACTGCCCTTCAACTGGATACTCGGAGATATCCTCGGAGGCAGAACCTACCACGAATGACACATTGCAACACAATCAATACATGACGATATGCAACAATATGATGCATGCAATGACATAGCAATATGAATGTGTCCTGGTCTTGTGCAAGTTAAACTAGAAGGAAATGACCCTATTTGAACCAAAGATTCAAATGGTAGTGCATTTATAAGATCATATTAGTGCAATACCTTATAATGCCTAAACAGTGGGTTTAACTTGTTTTAACATGCATGAAACTAGTTCCATTGGATAGATTGGATTTTTCTGATAATTTTTCATATATAGAACTTTGCATTTGGAGTTACAGATAATTTGCTATGAATTTTTGAAGTTAGAACTATTTTCTGGATTTTCCTGTATAAAAACAAATCCAGCAAAATAACTAATTGCGTCAGCATGAGGTCATGCTTGCGTCAGCAATCAAACCTGCTGGCTGGGTCAAACCTGACGTGTGGGGACCACACGTCAGTGACACAGGGCTAATCCCGGTCAAACCCGCGCTGACTGGGGTTTGACTGGACCCTAGGGCCCACTGTCAGTGACCCAGAGTGACTTTTAACTGGTGAGGTTAGTTGCTAATGACAGCCACGTCGACTCGCCGGAGTTTCGCCGGCGGCGACCATCCAGTGCGGCGGAGGAAAGTGCAAAAACGTGCTCAGGCGACCAAACGAGCGGCGGAGCCTATCTACGTGATGCGGGAGGCAACCCGCATCTATTGGTGGCGGTAGCTTGCCTCGGGGTCGCCGGAAACGACGCCGGCGACGTGTTTGGCGGCGCCGGAGCTCGGGTCGAAGTGCGAAACGAGCTACGGGGCACGGCGAGGTGCGTGCGGTAGTGCGTTGGCCTCCTAGGGTTGCGGTGAGGCCGTTGGACAAGGTGGGGTGGCCAGTGGTTAGCCGGAGACACGCCGGCGACGTGCTCCGCGGCGGTGCGTGCGGGCGGGCCTCGTTCACTTGCTGTGGTGCACGAAGAGGAAAACGGAGAAGATGGGCCGGTAGCTGAGCTCACAGCGGTCTCGGAGAAGTGGACGTCGTGGTCGGGGACGAGCTGGTGCGGCGGTGAGGTCGAAGGGGATCTCCGGCGGCCGAAGGTTGACGAAGAGCTCGGGGAGGCGTTGTAGAGCGAGCGAGCGCTCGGGGCTCGGCTAGCTCGAAGAAGTGGAGGGCGGCGGAGCTGCTGGACAGGTCGGAGCGGCGCGAGGACGACGGAGAGCGCGACTACGGCGACGATGCAGCGGCGGTGGCGTCGGCCTTGGCGTGGGAGAGCGAGGGAGAGGGGCAGAGGAGCGAGTGGCGTGTCCAGGGGAGTCGGGGCAGGACGTGGAGCTCGTCCAGGTGGCCGGGCGGCGAGGGAGGTGAGGCAGGGAGGCAGGGCGCTGCGTGGCGAGCTCCTGCTCCGGCGTCGAGCACCTGCGTGCCTGGCTGGCGAGGCGAAGCAGCTCGCTGGCGCGGCTGGAGGGCTGGGTCGGCCAGGTGGGCCGCCAGGTAAGTCAGTTGGCTTTCTGCTTTTGGTTTTTCTTTTTCTATTTCTTCTGCAACTTTGTGGACTTATTTAAAATACTTAAACAACTCCAAAAATCCCCAAACTGCTCATGCTTGCTATTTAAAATATAGACAACATGAAACATTTCTGTTTGAGAATATTTGAACATTTAAAATATTTTTATAAATTTTAAATGCCCAAAATCAAATACTTATGTGTTAATTCAAAAACCTTCTGTTGGCCTAGAAAAATGTGCACTATTTTTGCCAGGGGGTTTAATCCAAGACAAAGAGGGTGAACATTTTAGAAGGGCATTTCAGGTTCATTGAAAAAGATTTTAGTAAACCCTAGTTATTTCCAGGGGGGGAAGTGTGTGTTGGGGGTTCTGGCATTTCCCAATTCAGAATTAATAAAATTTAAACATGATGCACACTCTAATGCATGGCCTAGCTAGGGATGTGACAACTCACCCCCACTCAAAAGAATCTCCTCCCGAGATTTAGGATCTGTCGGAAAGAAGGCGGGGTACTCAAGTCGAAGACGATCCTCCCTTTCCCATGTAGCTTCTTGCTCGGAATGGTGTGACCATTGAACCTTGAGAAACTTGATATTGTGGCGTCGGGTGGTACGCTCGGCTTGATCAAGGATACGAACGGGGTATTCCCGATAAGTGAGGTTATCTTGGAGATCAAGCGTTTCGTGGTCCACTCCGCGGATAGGATCCGAGAAGCAACGCCTGAGTTGAGAAACGTGGAAGACATCATGAACTCTGGAGAGATGCGGAGGTAGTTCCAATTGGTAGGCAACTTCTCCTCGTTTGGCAAGAATGCGAAAAGGTCCAATGAAACGAGGAGCCAATTTGCCTTTGATACCGAATCGATGGGTTCCCTTTAAAGGTGTAACCCGAAGATAAGCCATCTCGCCGACTTCATAAGCCATGGGCTTATGCTTGCGGTCATACTGACTCTTTTGTCGGGACTGGGCGGTTTTCAACTTCTCATGAATAATACGAACCTGCTCTTCTGCATCACGGATCATGTCCGGGCCGAAGAGTTGTCTTTCGCCGGTTTCTGACCAGTTAAGAGGCGTTCGACATTTTCGTCCATAAAGAACTTCGAAAGGAGCTTTACCCAAGCTAGCTTGATAACTGTTGTTATAAGCGAACTCGGCGAATGGTAGACACTTCTCCCAATCCATACCGAAAGAGATGACAGAAGCTCGGAGCATATCCTCCAGAATTTGATTGACTCGTTCTACTTGACCACTTGATTGCGGATGGAAGGCGGTGCTAAAGGAGAGACGAGTTCCCATAGCATTTTGGAAACTTTCCCAAAATCGAGAGGTGAAAAGACTTCCACGGTCTGAATTAATTTCCAATGGAACACCATGGAGAGATACTATTCGAGAGATGTACAAATCCGCTAGCTGGCTAGCGGTTATACTCTCGCGAACAGGTAAGAAGTGGGCTACTTTGGAAAGACGATCGACAACAACGAAGATAGCATTATTCCCTCTTTTGGTTCTGGGAAACCCGGTGATGAAATCCATACCGATTTTATCCCATTTCCATTCAGGAATATCCAAGGGCTGAAGGGTGCCAGCAGGCCGTTGATGCTCTGCTTTAACACGACGACAGACGTCGCAAGTTGCAATGTATTGAGCGATTTCTCTCTTCATCCTGGTCCACCAAAACCTCTGGCGTAGGTCTTGATACATCTTAGTGCTACCGGGATGAATGGTGAGAGGGGATTCATGAGCTTCCTTAAGGATCAATTGTCGTAAATGTTGTTTCTTGGGAACCACCAAGCGGTTCTCGAAGAAGACAACACCTCGTTCATCCATGGAAAAACATTTAGCAACTCCGCTAGCAATGTTCTCCTTAATCCGAGATATTCCTCTATCATACCGCTGTGCGGTAATGATTTGATCCGTAAGGTTAGGTTTCGCCACCAGGGTGGAAAGGAATCCTCGAGGAACAATGTGAAGGTTGAGCTTATGAAATTCCTCGTGGAGAAGTGGTTGACCTTGTTGTAACATCAGATTGTTACAATAAGATTTACGACTTAGTGCATCAGCCATAACATTGGCTTTGCCTGGGGTGTAAGTTATTCCTAAGTCGTAATCCGAGATCAACTCGACCGAACGTCTTTGCCTGAGATTCAAATCCGGTTGGGTGAAGATATATTTCAAACTTTGGTGATCAGTGTAAATTTCGCAACGGTTACCCAGAAGGTAATGTCGCCAGGTTTTGAGTGCATGGACTACCGCTGCAAGCTCTAGGTCATGAGTAGGATAATTATCCTCATGTGGACGCAACTGTCGAGATGCGTAAGCAATCACATGACGATCTTGCATGAGTATGCAACCTAGTCCTTGTCGCGAGGCGTCGCAATAGATAACAAAGTCCTTAGAGAAATCTGGTGGTACCAGTACGGGAGCAGATGTCAGGCGTCTTTTTAGTTCCTGAAAACTGAACTCGCACTGTGGGGTCCACTCAAACTTTTTATCTTTCTTGAGGAGTTCAGTTAGAGGCTTAGCAACCTTGGAGAAATTCTCGACGAAGCGGCGGCAATAGCTCGCTAAACCAAGAAAACTCCGAACTTGCTTGACCGTTTCAGGTGGAGTCCAGTCAAGGACAGCTTGAACTCGCTCGGGATTGACAGCAATGCCCTTGCCAGAGATTACATGGCCCAGATAGGTCACTTCTGGCAACCAGAATTCGCACTTGGAGAATTTGGCATAAAGGCGATGCTCTCGAAGTTTCATCAATACTAGCCTTAGATGTTCGGCATGTTCTTCCTCATTCTTGGAGTAGATGAGTATATCATCGAGGTATACCACGACGAATTTGTCCAAGTACTCCATGAAGATCGAGTTCATTAACCGAGAGAAGGTGGCTGGAGCATTGGTTAAACCGAAGGACATGACGGTGTACTCGTATTGGCCGTAACGAGTGACGAAAGCCGTTTTGGGAATGTCTCCGTTCTTGATTTTGATTTGATGGTAGCCCAACCTCAAATCCATTTTGGAAAAGACTGAGGATCCAGCGAGCTGGTCATACAGATCGTTGATCCTGGGGAGCGGATACTTGTTCTTGATAGTGACCAAATTGACAGGTCGGTAATCTACAACCATCCGATCCGTTCCATCCTTCTTCTTGACGAAGAGGACGGGGCAAGCCCATGGAGATGAACTAGGACGGATGAAACCCTTTTGCAAGGACTCATCGAGTTGTTTCTTAAGCTCAGCTAGTTCTAGGGGTGCCATCTTATAAGGTCTTCTAGAGATTGGGACGGTTCCTGGGACAAGGTCTATCACGAACTCGACATGTCTGTCAGGTGGAACACCTGGCAGTTCCTCTGGAAAGACATCCGGGAAGTCACGGACTACCGGAATATCTTCGAGGTCTGGAAGGGGATTGGCATTTAGAGAGTAGAGCTGACGCTCCAATACTCGGGTCAAAACATTGACTGTCTTGCCCGATGGATGGGTAAGTTGGACAGTTCTAGTTGAGCAGTCAATCTTGGCGTAATGAGCTGACATCCAGTCCATACCCAAGATGATGTTAATGTCTGAAGACTTGAGAGCTATTAGTGACGCGAGAAAAACCAATCTGTCGACAAGAATTTCATTTCCATGGCTGATTCTAGAGGTTTGCCACTTAGAACCAGGGGTTTGAATTACCATGGAGGTGGGCATGTCACAAAAGGTAGTATTGTGCAATCGAGCATAGCTCTCAGAAATAAATGAATGAGATGCTCCAGTATCAAAGAGAACGGTTGCCGGATGGCAATTAACAAGGAGCGTACCGAGAACGACGTTGGGGTCCTCTTGAGTTTCTTCAGCTGACACGTAGTTGACATGGCCACGAGCAGTGGTGGTTGGCTTGGCGACAAGCACTTTTGCTGTTGACTTACCACGGCCAACAGACTTTCCGAACTGGCTGGGGTTGTTCTGGGGACACTCACGGATGTAGTGGCCCGGCTCACCACACTTGAAGCAAGTTGTTATATTGGGGCGTGGAGCGGTATTGGCAGTGGGACCACCAAAAGTCTTGGGCGGCATATACTGCTGATTGGGGCGAGGCGCCTCAAAGGATGGCCTCGGGGTATACCTGGGTGGCATAGCAGAATTTGGAATCCAGACCCGGCGCTTCTGAGATCCAGAGCCGGATGAAGATCCATAGTCACGGGAGTGCTTACATGAAGCTTCAAAATCGTTCTGCCCTGTCTCGGCACTGATGGCCTTATTGACTAGCTTCGGAAAGAAATGCATTCATGCAGACGAAGGTCACGTCGGAGCTCAGGGCTAAGTCCCTTGCGGAACCTTGCCTGCTTCTTGGCATCGGTGGATACCTCTTCGGGAGCATAGCGTGCAAGCTTTCCAAACTCGCGACTGTATGCATCCACAGACAGCTTCCCCTGGGTGAAGTTACAAAACTCCTCCCTCTTGCGATCCATGAGACCTTCCGGAATATGATGCTCACGAAAAGCGGCACTGAAATCAGCCCAAGTAGTGAGTTGGCCGACCGGACGCATAGCTTCATAATTCTCCCACCAAAGGCTGGCAGGGCCTTCGAGGTGATAGGCAGCAAAGGTGACTTTATCATCTTCAGCTACGTTGGCAGAACGTAGCTTGTGGGCGATGCTGCGGAGCCAGTCATCCGCATCGAGAGGCTCGATGGAATGATTGAACTTTGGCGGGTACAGCTTGACAAAGTCATTGATGGACACTGGATTGACCCTTTGCTGACGTGCAGTGTTTTGTTCAATCCGCTCTAACAAGCGGTTGGTGTCGCGCCTGTTGCGCTCTGCCTCCAGCATCACTTCGGCCAGAGAAGGTGGTTGAGGCAGACTTTCCTCTCTAGGTGCACTAGCTTCTCCCTGCTCCGAAGCAGCAGGGTTACTGCGGGTGTTGACCATCCTGGGAAACAAAACAGCGATTTAAACCAGGATGGCAAAATCTGGCCAAGGAAGTGCGGAATGTAATGGATAATAAGGAATGCAGAGATGATCATCCGTATGACATGGTAATATAGAAACTGCCATATATATACCAACGGTCATACACGTCATACATAGTTTAGTACAAGCTCAAGCTGAAGTACAACTAAGACGACAGACGTTACATCTCATCGGAGGCATTCCAAGCTCCTATACATTATTTTTCTACACCTCCGGAATTGATACACACTAAGTCATATTCCACGGGTCACGCAGGACGGTGGACATACAACTGTTACAATACTAGCGAGACTACTACTAGCTCAGACGGTTCCGTAGAAGTCCTCATAGAAATCACCACCCAGACCTGGAAGCGGAACATGGTCATCTGGGAACAGACGGTGCTGCGGTGCTTGTGGACCATAGGGACTTGGATGCGGCCTCGGTCCAACAGATGGCGGTAGCAGAGGCCCACGAGGAGGGGTGATGCCTCCCACCTCATGCCATTCCATAAAGTCTGGCAGACTAGCCCGCACAGGATACAAGTCTCTCGTATCCATGTATCCGGCTTGCACAGCAGGTGCAAACCTCGTCAAGGTGGCCCAATGATCGGCACGAGCATTAAAGAGCTCCATACGCAAGGCCCGGTTTTCACGGTCCTTATCTTCCAACATCTCAGTAGTGGTGCAAAGGAGTGAGTCCTCATGGGATGCATCACTGTACATGCCCTGAAGGTAACCATGCGCCCCAGGGAGGGATGCTGGCATGTAGCGAAATTCAGTGTTGCTCAACAAGGCAGTTCTAGCTCGCATAATGGTCATCATCGAGTAGGCTGCATCTTGAACGGACATCCCAATAGTGATCCCGAGTCCATAAGAACGGTGGAGTGGTTCCGTGGCTCCGGGATAAGATGGATATATCCTAACCGTGCACAGATATTGGCTCTGGTTGAAATCTCTAAACTGCTCTTCGACGGTGTATTCAGGGTACCATCGGTATCCTGCCTCCACCATCACTCGAACCAACATGGCGGTATGACCACATACACCGATGCAACGGGTCAGACGAACCACTTGGTTTTGGGGACGGGTAGCCATCTAAAAGCACAAATTAGTGCAAAGGCATTAGAATTTCTGGATGAAATTGGACAGCATAACGGCTGTAAATGCTCAGAAAAAGACTTGAGACATCCACAACAGTTTGCGAAACCACTCAACAACAACATATCAAGGTTCTGGTTCAATGACAACATACTAAACTTTAGTAGAACTGGACTGGGTTGTATCCAACAATCCTATAAGTTACTACGGATTTAGTAACACGTGAACCTGATAGAGAGAAGAGAGCCTAGTCCTTAACCCACGTAGAATGAGAAGAGAATGACTCAGAATAGAGGGCATAAGGTAAAGAAGTAAAAGAACCTTACGTTCCCTCCCACAATCAATTCCCCTACATATAGCTAAAGCAATTCTAGACTCGACATCGACCAGTTTGGCTTAGCGAACCTACAGGCAGTCCGGCTCTGATGCCAACGCTGTCAGGACCCCGATTCAAGGTCACATCGATCCAGCGTGTAACACATCATATCACTTTGCGGCCTCACGCACGGTACTCCCACGGGTGCCACCTTACCTGGCCCGGGACCGTTTGCGCCTTTTGGCTCACGTATATGATAGTGTCGCTAGTATCCATATGACAGAGAACCCGGGCTGACATGGCTAGTCGTGAACCCAAGGCGGCGCTAGCCTATGAGGACAGGCATACATGAATCACTTCGAACATGTCGGTCATCAACGTATCTATTCGGGCTGCTGCACTGGGCTAACAGGACTCCGGTAACCCGGGCTGTAGCAGGCTAGGCAGGACTCCGAATATCAGCGCGTGACATTTCCCCTAAGGGACAGACATAGGAACGACGTGAGACACATGCCGGCCAGTCAAGTGTCCAAGCAGTAGTGCTGGGCTAGCAGGACTCCGGTGAACCGGGCTGTAGCGGACTACTATCGCTCAGAAGCACAAGACTTACATTTCCCCATATGAAAGGCTGCCAAGGATAAACAACTAGATAGTCGGATCCCACTCATACCAAGCATTTCAATCATACACACAACATGCCCGATATGAGTAAATACAACATGGCAACACAACAGTACTCTACGACTCAAGTACTTTATTTAGAAGGCTCCGAGGAGCCATACATATCATTCATACAGATAGGGTCACATGACCCAACACTCAAGTCATACAACATACAAGCACATGCGGAAGCAAAGTAGTCTGAGTACAGACACTAGAAAGAAAGAAGGCTTGACGAAGCCTGTCTATCTACAAAGACCCTTCACAAGTCTTGGATCACCACCTGGGTGGTAAGTCACTCGTCAACGTCGAGGTCTACATAGAACCCATCAGAGGGGTTGGTGCAGTCGTCTGAAAAACATGATTAAAGCATCATGAGTACGGAGGTACTCAGCAAGTCTTACAACAGGAACCTACTATACATGCACATTCTCAAGAAGGTAGTGGGGTTATTGCAGCAAGCCAGCTTTGACTCTTGGCTAAGCTATCCTACGATCGACACCACTTGTAAAACATTTGTCGCACACGAGTCCACTAACACCAACACAATACTCCACCGTGGATCCTCTCCCGCCATCCCACGAGAGGGCCATCCGCGGTACTCACACTTATCTTGAGATTTTTAGCAGTATCCATTTAACTTGTCTATGAACTGATATAGGCAACCCAGAAGTCCATTACCGCGGACACGGCTATTCGAATAGATGATGTTAACCCTGCAGGGGTGTACTTCTTCACACACGCTCTCACCACTTATCGCCGTTTACACGACATGTACTCGGCAACCTTCAAGCGGAAGCCCAGCGAGGGTGTCGGCCACGGCCTACCTAAACACTCAAGTCTCTAGTCCAGGTTTATCGCCTATTCGGGTTCCATCCGCAGGGAGTCCGGTCGAGGTTTCCACTAACGGCCCCGAACGATGTGAACAGGGTTCCCGAGACACCAAACGGGCGAGTCGGTACACCGTGCCACGTGCCTACCGCAACACAGCCCACCCCGATGGTCAGCACCGCGCGCGGCCCCCAGCATACTACAAACACCAGAAACTACTTTGCAACTCCTGGACAGAGAACAAGCGTGATCAAGAAGCCGAGAGAGTCAATTAAGGATCCCAATGTGTGGTAGTAACTGTATCATGGATCACAAACACAGAACTCAGTTCCTAAGGACGGCCTCAATGAAACAACCCACCATGTACTCCTACATGGCCTCTCATCGATTCCTTTACCAAATCGTGTTCAACACTTCACTCTTGTCACCGACACAACCTTTCACTCCAGTTCATCATCCCGATGAGCCAGACCTGACACAACTCTAAGCATAGCAAGCATAGCATGGTAGGAACACACACACATGTAATGGCTCAATCAACTCCTACACATGCTAGTGGGTTTCATCTAGTTACTGTGGCAATGACAGGTCATGCAAAGGAAGTGGGTTCAACTACCGCGACACACAGCAGTTTGAAACGCGTTGTCTTAATGCAGTAAACGAGAGCAGAAGCGAGAACATGGGTTTGTATCGGAATGATCAATGAGTTGCTTGCCTGATGGAGTGGTGGTGGGATACTGCCCTTCAACTGGATACTCGGAGATATCCTCGGAGGCAGAACCTACCACGAATGACACATTGCAACACAATCAATACATGACGATATGCAACAATATGATGCATGCAATGACATAGCAATATGAATGTGTCCTGGTCTTGTGCAAGTTAAACTAGAAGGAAATGACCCTATTTGAACCAAAGATTCAAATGGTAGTGCATTTATAAGATCATATTAGTGCAATACCTTATAATGCCTAAACAGTGGGTTTAACTTGTTTTAACATGCATGAACTAGTTCCATTGGATAGATTGGATTTTTCTGATAATTTTTCATATATAGAACTTTGCATTTGGAGTTACAGATAATTTGCTATGAATTTTTGAAGTTAGAACTATTTTCAGGATTTTCCTGTATAAAAATAAATCCAGCAAAATAACTAATTGCGTCAGCATGAGGTCATGCTTGCGTCAGCAATCAAACCTGCTGGCTGGGTCAAACCTGACGTGTGGGGACCACACGTCAGTGACACAGGGCTAATCCCGGTCAAACCCGCGCTGACTGGGGTTTGACTGGACCCTAGGGCCCACTGTCAGTGACCCAGAGTGACTTTTAACTGGTGAGGTTAGTTGCTAATGACAGCCACGTCGACTCGCCGGAGTTTCGCCGGCGGCGACCATCCAGTGCGGCGGAGGAAAGTGCAAAAACGTGCTCAGGCGACCAAACGAGCGGCGGAGCCTATCTACGTGATGCGGGAGGCAACCCGCATCTATTGGTGGCGGTAGCTTGCCTCGGGGTCGCCGGAAACGACGCCGGCGACGTGTTTGGCGGCGCCGGAGCTCGGGTCGAAGTGCGAAACGAGCTACGGGGCACGGCGAGGTGCGTGCGGTAGTGCGTTGGCCTCCTAGGGTTGCGGTGAGGCCGTTGGACAAGGTGGGGTGGCCAGTGGTTAGCCGGAGACACGCCGGCGACGTGCTCCGCGGCGGTGCGTGCGGGCGGGCCTCGTTCACTTGCTGTGGTGCACGAAGAGGAAAACGGAGAAGATGGGCCGGTAGCTGAGCTCACAGCGGTCTCGGAGAAGTGGACGTCGTGGTCGGGGACGAGCTGGTGCGGCGGTGAGGTCGAAGGGGATCTCCGGCGGCCGAAGGTTGACGAAGAGCTCGGGGAGGCGTTGTAGAGCGAGCGAGCGCTCGGGGCTCGGCTAGCTCGAAGAAGTGGAGGGCGGCGGAGCTGCTGGACAGGTCAGAGCGGCGCGAGGACGACGGAGAGCGCGACTACGGCGACGATGCAGCGGCGGTGGCGTCGGCCTTGGCGTGGGAGAGCGAGGGAGAGGGGCAGAGGAGCGAGTGGCGTGTCCAGGGGAGTCGGGGCAGGACGTGGAGCTCGTCCAGGTGGCCGGGCGGCGAGGGAGGTGAGGCAGGGAGGCAGGGCGCTGCGTGGCGAGCTCCTGCTCCGGCGTCGAGCACCTGCGTGCCTGGCTGGCGAGGCGAAGCAGCTCGCTGGCGCGGCTGGTGGGCTGGGTCGGCCAGGTGGGCCGCCAGGTAAGTCAGTTGGCTTTCTGCTTTTGGTTTTTCTTTTTCTATTTCTTCTGCAACTTTGTGGACTTATTTAAAATACTTAAACAACTCCAAAAATCCCCAAACTGCTCATGCTTGCTATTTAAAATATAGACAACATGAAACATTTCTGTTTGAGAATATTTGAACATTTAAAATATTTTTATAAATTTTAAATGCCCAAAATCAAATACTTATGTGTTAATTCAAAAACCTTCTGTTGGCCTAGAAAAATGTGCACTATTTTTGCCAGGGGGTTTAATCCAAGACAAAGAGGGTGAACATTTTAGAAGGGCATTTCAGGTTCATTGAAAAAGATTTTAGTAAACCCTAGTTATTTCCAGGGGGGGGAAGTGTGTGTTGGGGGTTCTGGCATTTCCCAATTCAGAATTAATAAAATTTAAACATGATGCACACTTTAATGCATGGCCTAGCTAGGGATGTGACAGACACGTGCAAGCAGCCAATGTCGATAGTTGACCTAGCAGCCTGCGTTCAGCAAGAAGGGGAATCAACTACCCATTGGGTGCGGCGGGTATCAGAAGTTTTGCACTCGTCAGATCGCATCAACGCAGACACCGCCGTGGTGCTGTTGGAAAGCAACTGTCGGTTTGGCCCTTTGAAGCTAAAGCTGGGCCGGATGAAGCGTGATTGTACAGATATAGGAACGCTCATGACCGCTTTAGTGAAGTATGCGGATTCTGACAGTACCAAGGATCCTGACTCTGGTGATGACAAAGCAGGGAAGGGAAAGAAGGATAGCAACACCAAAGGCCAGCAACATCGACCGACAGGTAATGGTGGCGGAGGTAAGCGTAAACCGGACGGGAGCATGGACTTTGTGGCCAACACAAGTGCACAGAATAAAGGCCAGCGGCGTAAGGGGAAACAGCCAAGTTTCCGCGCAAATCCCGGTCCTAATCCGGAGCGTTTGAACTTTTTCTTAAACCAGCCCTGTCCGAAGCACGGAACAAAAGAGGAACCAGCAACCCATCTTTGGAAGGATTGTTATATCATGAAGGAATTCAAAAGCTCAAACACTTTCCAATATGATCACAGCTCCGGCGGCGGTTCAGGTTCCGGATCAGGATACGGTGGCGGAAATTCCGGTCCAGGGTTCCAGGGTAATCCGGGCGGACAGGACAGCCAAAATAAGCAAAGTAATCAAAGTGGTTACAGACAGCAGCAATCAGGTTATCAGAGCAACCCGAAACAGTTGAGTGGTGGACAGTATCATGTCTTTACTACAAGCTTGGATAAACGGGATAGAAAGCTTCAGAGGCGGGCAGTCAGTGCTATCGAACCGGCCACGCCTCACTATCTGCGCTGGTCGGAACAGCCTATCATATGGAGCCGAGAAGATCACCCTCCCAGGGTTTATAATCCGGGTCAGTTAGCATTGGTGGTGGCGCCTCAGGTGGGAGGGTATAAGCTCACCAAGGTGCTCATGGACGGAGGGAGCAGCATTAACATCTTGTATTATGAGACCTTCCGTCGCATGGGACTGGTAGATAAGGATCTCAAACCGACCAATACCGTGTTCCACGGGGTGGTGCCTGGCAAGTCTGCATATCCAGTTGGTAAGATAGCCCTTGAAGTGGTCTTTGGCGATAGTCACGATTCCAGATCAGAGACGCTGACGTTCGAAGTGGTTAAAATCCAAAGTCCGTACCACGCTTTGTTCGGACGGCCAGCCTATGCAAAATTTATGGCACGGCCCTGCTACGTGTATCTGCAACTTAAGATGCCGGGTTACAAGGGCACGATAACGGTTCATGGCAGCCGTCGAATCGCTTTGGAATGCGAGGAAGGAGATGCGACTTATGCAGAATCGGTTTGTGCTACGGAGGAGCTAAGGCAGTACAAAGACAGTGTTGATCCGGAGGACATGACTTCATTAAAAAAGCCAACTGTGGACCACGATCCGGCCTTGAAGTTCAAATCAGCGGCCGAAACTAAACTTGTTGACTTCGTGCCTGGCGATTCATCCAAGCAGTTCAGCATTAGTGCAAACTTGGATCCAAAATAGGAAAGCGCGCTCATCGAGTTCATCCGTGAGAATCGGGACATCTTTGCATGGAAGCCGTCTGACATGCCTGGTGTACCGAGGCAACTCGCTGAGCACACCCTTAATGTGGATCCTAAGTATAAACCGGTAAAGCAGTTCTTACGGCGGTTTAACGAAGAAAGACGTAAAGCGATTGGTGAGGAAGTGGCCAGGCTCCTGGCAGCTGGGTTTATTATTTAGGTTTTTCATCCCGAGTGGCTTGCTAATCCGGTGCTGGTTCTTAAGAAAAACGGCACCTGGCGCATGTGTGTGGATTACACAGACTTGAATAAAGCTTGTCTAGCGGATCCTTTTGCTCTCCCCCGGATTGATCAAATCATTGATGCAACAGCAGGTTGCGAGCGTTTGAGTTTTTTGGATGCCTATTCGGGTTATCATCAGATCAAGATGGCAGTTAAGGACCAGGAGAAGACGGCGTTCATTACTCCCTTTGGAGCCTTCTGCTATGTGTCTATGCCCTTCGGGCTTAAGAGTGCGCAGGCTACTTATCAACGGTGTGTGCAAAATTGCCTCCACAAGCAGATTGGTCGTAATGTGCATGCTTATGTGGATGATATTGTGGTCAAGTCACGAGAGAAGGAGACCCTGGTTGACGATTTGAAGGAGACTTTCGATAACTTGAGAGTGTACCAAATGATGCTCAACCCGGCTAAATGTGTTTTTGGTGTGCCTGCAGGCAAGTTGTTGGGATTTTTAGTATCCCATAGAGGGATTGAGGCTAATCCGGAAAAGATCACAGCCATCACCTCCCTGGCCAAACCGAAATGCGTCAATGATGTTCAGCGCATGGCCGGACGGATTGCAGCGTTAAGCCGGTTTATCAGTCGCCTCGGTGAAAAGGCGATCCCCTTGTATCAAATGCTCAAGAAGACGGATCAATTTGTCTGGAGTGCGGAGGCAGATAAGGCGTCTGAGGACTTAAAGCGGCAGCTAGTCAATCCGCCAATTTTGGCAGCCCCTGTAGATAAAGAGCCGCTCCTGTTATATGTTGCTGCGAATGCCAGAGCAGTTAGTGTGGCGATGGCGGTAGAACGAAAGGAGGCTGGAAAGGAACATCCGGTTCAGCGACCGGTTTACTATATCAGTGAAGTACTTATCGAGTCCAAACAAAGGTATCCGCATTGGCAGAAGCTGGTATATGGTGTTTTTATGGCAAGCCGGAAGATGAGGCAATATTTTCAAGGACACCCCATCACGGTGGTCTGTTCTGCTCCTTTGGGTGACATCATACAGAACCGGGAGGCGACCGGTCGGATTGCTAAGTGGGCTATCGAGCTCGGGCCGCACGGTTTAAGATACGTGCCCCGGACGGCTATAAAGTCACAAGCACTTGTCGACTTCATAAACGATTGGACAGAGTTACAAGCACCTGAGGAGAAGCCAGATAACACCTATTGGACTATTCATTTTGACGGGTCCAGACAATTGGAAGGCTCGGGGGCTGGAGTCGTTTTAACTTCCCCACGAGGAGATAAGTTTTGTTATGTCCTCCGTTTAATGTTCCCCTGTACAAATAATGCGGCTGAGTATGAAGCTTTGCTTCATGGTCTTCGGATGGCTAAAGAGATGAATCTGAGCAGAGTTAGGTGCTTTGGTGATTCGGATCTGGTGGCTCAGCAGGTATCTGGCACCTGGGATTCTAAGGACCCACTCATGGCTGCATACCGACGTGAAGTAGATATGGTAGCCGGGCATTTCAAAGGCTATCAAGTGGACCATGTGGACCGCAGAAAGAATGAGGCAGCGGACGCTTTAAGCCGCTTGGGCTCTCAGCGTAAACCGGTCCCACCCAATGTTTTCTTGGATGTATTGTATCACCCATCGGTACAGCTACCCGGTGAGCTGGAGTTGGCTGTTCCTGATCCGGAGGCTCAATTAGTGGCGGCTCTTCACGTCACCCCGGATTGGACGCTCCCTTATCTGGCATATATGAACCGGGGCGAGTTGCCAGAAGACGAAAGCTTGGCTCGACAGATAGTACGGCGGTCCAAGTCTATGACCATTCTCAAAGGAGAGCTACATCATCGTAGCGTGTCAGGGGCGCTGCAACGGTGCGTATCCCCAGAGGAGGGGTGCGAGATATTACGTGAAATACATGAAGGGGATTGCGGCCACCACGCCGGTTCAAAATCATTGGTGGCTAAAGCGTTCCGCCACGGTTTCTACTGGTTAACTGCTCATGCCGATGCAGAAGACCTGGTCAGGTTATGTGATGGTTGCCAGAAATTTTCCAGACGAGCACACATACCGGCTCAAGAATTGAGAATGATTCCAATCACTTGGCCGTTTGCGACTTGGGGGCTCGATATGGTTGGGCCTTTTAAGCGTTCCAAAGATAAGAAGACCCACCTACTGGTGGCGGTTGACAAATTTACAAAGTGGGTGGAGGCAGAACCTGTCAGTAAATGTGATGCTGCCACGGCGGTTCGGTTTATAAAGAAGGTGATCTTCCGGTTTGGCTTTCCACACAGCATCATCACAGATAATGGTACCAATCTATCCAAGGGGGCCATGAGAGAGTTCTATGCACGGGAGCATATACGGCTTGATGTTTCTTCGGTAGCGCACCCACAATCTAATGGTCAGGCAGAACGAGCGAATCAAGAGATCTTGAGAGGTATCAAACCCCGGCTTCTGGTCCCTTTGCAAAGGACGCCGGGTTGTTGGGTGGAGGAGCTACCGTCTGTATTATGGAGCATCAACACCACGCCTAACAGATCCACGGGGTTTACGCCGTTTTTTATGGTCTACGGAGCAGAGGCGGTTCTCCCAAGTGATATACGACATGACTCACCTCGTGTGGCAGCGTATGTTGAAGCGGACAACGAGCAGGCACGGCAGAACGCTCTTGACTTGTTGGATGAGGAACGTGACTTAGCAGCTGCCCGTTCAGCGATTTACCAGCAAGATCTTCGCCGTTACCACAGCCGTCGGGTTAGGACCAGAACCTTTCAGGAGGGGGATTTGGTGCTTCGGCTCATCCAGGATCAGTCTGATCAGCATAAATTATCCCCGCCTTGGGAGGGACCTTTTGTGGTCAGCAAGAATCTGAATAATGGGTCATACTACCTGATTGATATTCGAGAGCACAAAGATTCGCGCACATCAGAGGAGGAGACCAGCAGGCCGTGGAACATAGCTCATCTTCGACCTTATTATGCATGAGCCTTGGGCTCTGTTTATGTACATATCATGACCATGTATATATTATGATTAATACAATAAACCGGAGCCTCGAGTAAAGCGGGGTCTCTGCTGTTCTTCACATCATGCGTGTTCTTCCCCTTGAGGTCGCTTCACAGAAGATCAAATTAAAGATTCCGGTTTAAAAGCCGGTTCAAGGGAAGATGTCTCCCACAAAGCTGTGAAGCTCTTAATATCCGGTTCAATATCCCGGTTCAAGCATGGGGCTTCCTGTTCAAACATAGGTCGTATTCGAACCAAAGAGAACATAGCTATTCAAACATGGGGCTTCCTGTTCAAACATAGGTCGTATTCGAACCAAAGAGAACATAGCTATCCCTATAAAGTCAGTTGGGGACCTAGTCGGCCTGAACCGTAGCTACACCTCCGGGGGGCTTGGTCATGTCTTGACGACGGTAATGCCTTCTGGCTGGCACATTTCCCACTGAATCAGTTGGGGACCTAATCGACTTGAACCGTAGATTACGCCTTATGGGAGCTCGGTCATGTCTTGATGATGGTAATGCCTTCTGGTCGGCTTTTTAGCCAATGAATCATTTGGGGGCTTGGTCGTGTCCGAACCAATGCAATGCCATTTGACCGGCATATTTGCCACGATTCAGTTAGGAACCTAGTCGACCTAAACCGTAGCTACACCTCTTGGGGGCTTGGTTTATTTTGTCTTGACGATGGTCACGCCTTCTGAACGGTTCATAGCAACCACTATTTGCATGCGTTTTACTATCGCGTTGGCCTCTCGTATTTGGTTTTTGTTTTTTGCCTTTATTGTGGTATTTTTTGTTCTTCGGAACGTCAAGTGCTTTTAAACCGATTCAGCTGACACAGCCTGGTCCGTTTTTTAACCCGGAGGCAAGTTGCCCGGTTTGGCAAAGGCGCAGCACGGTTCATAGGGTCGAAAGATCTTGTGTACTCAGTAAAGACAGGAAACATAAAGTTGGAAAACGTCATTGGAAAGAGCATCAGTACCCGTGCGCGAAGGCACATTCAAATGCAGAGGTATTAAACTATTTTATTACAAAGCAGCGTAGTGCCTGAATATATTGTTCGTTGACGGATTAAACGTCACCAATTAAGGTGAACCGGAGCGTTGATTACGCCTGTTCGCTGCCTCGGTTCGAAGGCTGTGGATCATCTTGCGCCGCATCCTCTTGGCTACCCATTGGCTGGAAATCAGCAGTGGTCCAGTCGATTCCCATTAGCGCTTGAAAGACAGCTTCTTCATGAATCAGCAAAGACGGTTCAATGTCAGGGGCGTAGGTATGCTTACGGATTGGAGGAATAAGGTTTTCCGCTTCAGGGACCGGGGCAGCTACTCGCCTGTTCTGGTTATCATATTGGGCTTGGTAATGGGTCAGATCTGCTTCTTCAGCCAATTGACAAGCTAGGGGACGCACCACCCGGTTTATCGCCCTCAAATCATCTTCACCAAAGTCTGAACCATCTTCTTTCAAGCTGGGGTATCCTTGGGCCGCTTCGACAGGGTCAAAATCTGGTACCCACGCTTTGGCCCGGATCAAGGCAGTGATGGCTCCAGTTCGAGCAGCTGATCTTTTCAATTCTTCAATCCGGGCTGGAAGCATGGATAGCCTCTTTAACGTGTCTTGAATCAGAGACGGTGCAGGGTGGTTGTGCGATGCAGTGGTGATAGCTCTCTGTGCTCCGGAGTACAACTGTTCAATCAGAGTATAAGCAGCTTTGAGTTTCATCCGTACATCAGAACCCAAGTGTCCAATACGTGAGCCTGCAGTGTTTCAAGATGGATTACAAACCGGACATAGGATATAGCAGACAAGGTACAAATTGGAAGAAGGGCATCGAAAAATTTACCAAAGACGGCAGAGGTCATGGAGTGTATTTGTCGCTTCACGGTGGATAATTCATCGACCACCGGTTTGAGAGCAGCTTCAGCGTTTTCGGCCCTCTTCGTCAAAAGAGCTTTTTCAGTAGCCCAAACAATTTGCTCCTTTTTGCGGTCCTCTTTCAGCTGTTCCATAACGGTTAAGGCATTGGTCAATTCCTCCTTCGCTTTTTCAGTTTCAGCCTGCTGGGTTTTTAAAGTTTCCTGAAGGTCCGAGACTTGTTTCTCTTTGGTCTTCAAATCCCCCTGCAGCAGGTCATCAGCAGTGTTCAGAAAATAGTGCACGGTTTGGAAGTATCAACCACACAAGCAAGTTATGTGCTCGATACTTGGGGGCTAATGCATACTTGATTTTAACACATGTTTTCCACTACAAAAAGTCCCAGGATTAATACAAGTATTAAAACTTGGCACTTGGGGGCTAATGGTTATTTAATGATGTTTCTGGTTAAAGGCTTATGTTGAAGCCCTGGGTTTTTAAACCGGACCTTAGTGGTCAAGGCAGCATGATTCGGGTTACCATCTCGGATTCGGATCAAATTGAGAAGTTAGGTTGTAACAGAAGGAAGCACAAGAGAGTTACCTCAAGTTTTTCTTTCATCATCCTGATCATACCAGCTTCATAATCGCGACTGGTGTACAGTCGGTTCAGGTACCCAGAATAAAGATCTTGGGCGCTTAAAGCGGCGTACATTGAGGAGTCAACGTCCCATTTGCCCTTTATGGCCGAGATTTCGTCCTTGGCAGTATGCTTGGCCAAAGTAGCAGTGTTCCCCGGTTCAGAGCGGCCAATACCGGTAATCACAACATCATCATCCTTGGAGTCGCTGCTCTGCAGTGGCCCTGTCGGTTTATCAACAGTTCCAGAAGGGGGGATGGATTCCTCAACCCGAACAGGACTGGCAGGCGGATTAGTACGGCTGGCAGGTTTGGTAGGCCTTTCTTCAGCACAGGTGTCATCTTGCGGAGATAGATAATTCTGAATATCTTCACGACCCAGAGCGTCAGCACCAGGAGTTTTCTCCGGTTCAGGAGCGGCAGTTCCTTCAGCCGGGTTATCCAGCCGAGCCTTCTTGCTCGGTCTAGGTTTAGCCCTGGAGAAAACCCAAAGATTGAAAAAACGGTGTAAGATGGATTAAGAGACCCATACAGAGATATGTTGTGATCGGTCCAACTTACCCAATAACTGTCTTCAGCGGTGGCAGTTGAGTGGCTGAAGATTCACCAGAAGATGAATGGGAAGTGACCTGATAATCGGAGTCAGATGGATTAAGAGGATGATGAGTTAAACCTGCTTTAGGAGGAAAGCTAGCGCATAAATCGGAGACCTCTGAGCGGCGTTTCCGAACCGGGATGTTCGGTAAACCGGCGGAGGTAACTACCTGGCCGCTATGCCGGGTGGTGCGTCGAGCTTCATGTTGCTGGGTCTTCACAAGAAATTTGGGATCCAAGTAAGCAAGAGGATGAGAAAATTTAATTTTCCGGTTTGCTTGGCGAGGTTTTTTCAAAGGCAAAGGAACGGCATCAGAAGAAAGAATAGTTACCTCTGGGCCTTCAGCATTGCTCGCTTCAGCGTCGTCCTGACAAATATCATCATCAATAAGACGTATAAAAAGTAAGCCAACTGAATCGAGATCTACCCCAAGGTCCGGATTACCCACAACATCCTCCTCTAAATCCGGGGTAGAGGAAGCGGTGTTCCTTTTCTTCTGAGCGGGCTTCTTCACCCTCGTTTTGGGTCGGGTTACCTTTTCGGTCGGCTCTTGAAACTTCTTGCTCCAAAACGGATCATCTCCCTGTCTCAGAAAGGACTGGAGTTAGCAATATGTGTATAAGGAGATCATAAATTCTATAACAAACAGAGGGGAGATACTTACAGCAGGTGGTTTGTTTGTGGCACAAAATGGAAGCAGGCCGGTTCGGGCGCAAACATATTCCAGTTCATTCAGCATCTTTTTCACAGCTTCAGTGACTTCGTCCTCCGTCAGCTGAATGTTGCAGTGCCTCAAAGGATCATCAACCCGGCCCGTGTATTGGCACATTAAACCGGAGCGGATGCTAAGGGGCAGGATGCTCCATGAAATCCAGCAACGGGCAAGATCTACCCCCGTTAAACTGTTAGCCATGAAGGCTCTGAGCTTGGACAGCTGAGGGGCATACTTACTCCTCTCTTTGGCGGTTAGCCTTGGGGGGAAGGGGTGTGTATTGCTAAGTCTCTCTGGACGGAAGCCGGGCAGTGGATTTTCTTCAGCAGGGGAAGTATCCTTGCAATAGAACCAGGTGTGATTCCATTCTTGCGGATGACTATGCAACTTGGCGCGAGGATAAGTCACCTCTTTCCTCTTTTGAATCGTCATACCACCCAGTTCCATATTAGGGCCGTCGGTGAATTTAGTACGTCGGTTCAAATGAAAACAGTCCCGGAACAGCTCTACAGTAGGTTCCTCCTGGAAGTACACCTCGCAAAGCACTTGAAAATGGCAGATATTCGTGACTGAGTTTGGACCAACATCTTGTGGGCGCAACCTAAAGTTAGCCAGGACGTCCCGATAAAATTTTGAACCGGGTGGATTAAAACCCCGGGCCAGGTGATCCGCAAACACCACCACTTCTCCCTCCTGTGGGGTAGGAGGACATTCGTCTCCTGGAACCCTCCAATGGATGGCATTTTTGCTACTCAAAGCGCCAGTCAGAACTAAGTTGTTTAGTTGGGTCTCAGTGATGCGAGAGGGAACCCAGTTGCATTCGTACACCTGTTTTGCCATGAGAAAATCTACAAGACAAAAGTGTTCCGGTTTGAGAACAAGTGTGAGTGTAAACCGAAGATGCTCTTATATAGAGCAAGGTTATATACAATGATATCATCCAGCGGTTCATCAAGGGGACTAATGGATGTGTGGATTGGTTTGTTCGCTTTGCTAGAAGTTAAACCGACCAGATCTAACAGTTGTGAATATGAAAGCAGAAACAGATCCCGTACGGATTCTTTGAAAGCAATGGATCTGCAGCTAGGGCGAAAAAGAAGTAAAAATATGAGGTTTGGCTCACAGCAGAACAACATAAGTTCGACAAGCAGGGAAATGAGTGAGATCTAAGGAGATGAGTACAGATTTATGGCGAACACTGAGAGGGACTACAAATCACGATACAGGTATCATCATCTGTTCGCAAAAGCTGCTATGGGGATGAACAAGAAACAGTAGCAGGATGACGAACCCTAGAACAGATCTAAAGCAAGAAGAACAGGGGCCTTACCGGGATCCAAACGGATGTGGAAAGTCGCCGCGGTGCTCTGGTCCGATCAGGTTGATGCAGCGGCCGGAGTTGATGCAGTAGCTGACGGCGGCGGCGGAGCTCCGAGGTCTGGGTCGCGAGGAAGACGAAGAAGGGGACGAAAGGGAGGAAAGGAAGATGGCTTTCAAGTCCTATTTATAAGGAGCGGCGCGCATGTCAGGCGCGCGAATCCAGGGGCCGGTGATTTCGGGAGCCCAGCCGTCGCCCTGATTATTACGGATCAGCAAAAGGAGACGGCAAATTTGCGCTGACGTCATATCGGTTTACCGCAGCAAGAGGAGACGAAGAAACAGCGGTCTAACAGCCGCTGGAAAGCATTTGAAGACAGGAATTCTTACTAAGGATTGACATGAACCAGTTCAAATCAATCTGGGGCCTAATGTTGGGGATATTGCTATTTGGGGTAAACCGGCCCATAGGGCCCGGGTTAGCTCCGTCAAGGGACCCGAGATGTCAAAGCCCAAGGGGAAATAGAAGGGCCCGAAGCCTATAATCGGTTTAGAGATTTACGGCGTAAACCGGCTTGAGGTAAACTTGCATTGTAAGTTTAGAATAGAGAGACCGACCCGGGCACGTTTATGAACCGGGGGTTGGGACTTTGCAGACCGACGGGCGTCACCCGTGTATATAAGGGGACGACCCGACGGCGGTTTGGGGACAGAAAACAACAACTCGAGGTTTGGGCGAAGCTTATCGCTCCCTAGCCCTCGAAACCCATCAATCCCATCACAACTAGACGTAGGCTTTTACCTTCATTGAAGGGGCCGAACTAGTATAAACTCTGTGTTCTTGCGTCCGCTCTAACCCCTTCAAACTAACCCGTTGCGATGGCTCCACGACTAAGTCCTTTTGCCAGGACATCTGCCGTGACAAATCCACGACAGGTAGCTAATCCGCTCTCCCCCCTTTTGTTCTCGTAAGTGCATCTAGTGCCCCTTAGTGATTTTGGTGTATTGAAGACTTATAGGTTAAGTATCTAATGTGTTTATGAGTGTACATAGGTCTATAAGTCTATGAGGAGTTTGATATTGACAGAGAAAGTCGACCCCTAAAAATGAAGTACTTCGACTGAAGACTTTGATATACTGAAGACTTTCTGAAGACTTTGAAAGTGAAGAAATTGGTGTGACCTTGAAGACTTGGTATTCATTCGAGGAACATGAAGCGTGAAGACTTTTGTTTTCGTAGTTTCATTTTCTCTTTCGCGAGTCATAGGAAACACCGTACTGTTAAAGGGGGTCGAGGAAATACTAAGGAGAAAATTTCCATGTGATGCTCAACTCAAATCCTACACCTACCAATCCCTTCGAGTGAAGCCATTGGAAATCTCATACAGTTCAGTCAAATTCTTCAGTGATAGAGACGCAGTTCTTCTGGTCACTGAGGACTTTGCTCTGACTGAGGAGTTAGGAATTCGCCAGTGCGAATTGCCTACACAGTGAGGAACATGATAGCCCTGAGGAATTTGTACCTCAAATTTCCGACCGTTGCTGTGCTGCGCGCCAGCTGTCCTAAAATATCTTGTCCACCTAACGGTCACATCATTGAAGGGCATTTATGTCTTATCATGTCGGGATGCTCCCTAGGCTATAAATAGCCGCCCCCTACAACCACTAGCTGGTTGGCTGCTCCACGAGAACTTGACACTTGTCATTTGAGAGCACCCCATCCTCCGAGGACTTTGAGCGAAAATCATCAAGTGAGGAAAATCCAAACCCCAAACCCAAAACACCTACAAACCCAAAGTGATTGAGCATCACTGAAGAGATTGATCCTGCGTGGATCCGACGCTTGTTACCTTTGAAGAATGTGCTTCTTCCAGACGGTTAGGCGTCAAGGTCTAGAGCATCCAAGAGGAATTGTGGATCGCCGAGTGACCAAGTCTGTGAAGGTTTGGAAGTCACCTGAAGACTTACCACGAGTGATTGGGCGAGGACTGTGTGTTCTTAGCTCAAGGAGAATACGGTGAGGACTGTGTGTCCGGGACTGGGTGTCCTCGAGTTTAACTACTTAGCCGCTCCAACCAGATGTACAACTGAGACAGCAGTTGGAACTGGTCTACCAAATCATTGTCTTCTCCAAGCTTACTGGTTCTATTTCCTCAACTCTTCCATTTCCTCAGTAGTGTGCTGTTTGTTTATCATATCTGTGTTTGAAGACTTTGACTGAAGACTTTCTCAATTTCCTCAGTTCAATTTCTTCAGTATGTTTGTCTTCATCTTGTGTTATCCTGTGTTTACGCTTTTCTGTACTCTGTGTTTGACTTCATTTCATCATGATGACTATGCTTGAATTCTGTTATGTTTTCATGTGAGTACTTATTCCGCTGCTAGTAGTTCTTCGCTAAGGAATTTCCTCACTAGCAAATTCCTCAGTGAAGAATTTCATAAAAATCGCCTATTCACCCCCCCTCTAGTCGATATAACGCACTTTCAATTGGTATCAGAGCAAGGTACTCCCTTGTTTTGTGTGATTTTAGTTTAAACGCCTGGAGTTTTAGTTATGTAGACCGCAGGTATGACCAAGGTCTCTGCTGGGTGTCCTACCTTCGATGGGACGGACTACCCCTACTGGAAGAATAAGATGCGAATGCATCTTGAGGCAATTGATAACGATCTCTGGTACGTTGTGGAAAATGGTGTTCCCTCCGTCACTCCCTCACTGAACGCTACCGATGTGAAGAGATTCAAGCAACTCGACTCCCAAGCGAAGAATATCATATGTGGCCATCTGAGTAAGGGTCAGCATGGTAGAGTGAGTGCTTTGGAAACTGCAAAGCTTATCTGGGATAGGCTATCCAAGGTCAATGAAGGAGTTTCAACTCAGCGTGACTCAAGAGTTGATGTTCTTCGCAATCTCTTCAATCGTTTCAAAAGACTCGACAATGAAAATGTGCAGCAAACTTTCGATTGCCTCACTGACATCTCAAATGAGCTTCAAGCACTTGGTGCCACTGACATCACCGACCATGAGGTGGTGAAGAAATTGCTGAGATCGCTTGATTCCTCATTTGACACTCTGGCACTGATGATACAAGAGCGTGGTGACTACAAGTCACTTGACCCCGCTGATATTCTCGAGAGGCTAAACACTCATGAGTTCCAGCTTGCTGAGAAGAGAGATCTCTACGGTACAAGCTATAGCAGATCACGTGCACTGAAGGCCAAGGTAGTATCTGAGTCCAAAGGTGAAGACTCTGGTATCAGCCTTGGTGATCCTGAAGAACTGAGTCGTGATCTAGCACTGCTTGTGAAGAAATTCCAGAAGTTCTCAAGACGTGGTCGCTTTGGAAAACCCTCAAGGAGCAATGATTCCTCATCCAGTGACTATAAGAAGAGGCTTTGTCACAAGTGCAAGAAACCAGGACATTACATCCAAGACTGTCCTCAGTGGGAAAAGGAATCAAAGAAGAAGAAATACAAGGATTACAGTTCTGATGATGCGAAGAAAAAGAAGAAGTCCTCAAAATCTTCATCATCAAAATCCTCAAAGTCTTCGTCTCACAAGAAGATCAGCTCCAAGAAGGCTCGGGCATTCATTGGCAAGGAAATGGACTCTGAGGCTGAATCTGAAGAAAATGAGGAAGAGGAACAATCTGAAGATTCTGAGTCTGGTGTGGCAAGCCTAGCCCTTGCTACTGCATTCGTCAGCAAATCCATCTTCAACACTGAAGAAAGTGAACTCACCAACAAGGCTGATGAAAGCAGTGATGACTACGCTCCCACCTATTGCTTCATGGCAAAGGGTGCAAAGGTACTCAAATACGCCTCCTCTGAATCTAGCGATGATGAATCTGATGAAAATCTTAAGCCTAGCTACTCTAAACTTGCTAAGATTGCTGTGCAACAACAAAAGGCTTTTGAAAAGGTTCAAAACATGCTAGACAAAAGTGATGATATGTTGGGTGAAGAATTGGATCGCACTAAGGCCTTAACTGAAAATCTTCAGAGACTTCAGACCAGGTTTGACAACCTTCAAAATCATCATAACACTCTCTTATCTGATCATGAGAAGCTTTCTTATGAATATCTCCAAAAGAAGCAAGATCTTGAAAAGCTAAGAGAGAGTTATGAAGATCTTCAGAAGGAGCGCGATTCATTACTTGCTCAACAAATCAGCGCTGCTCAGGAAGAATTTATTCCTCCATGTTTAAAATGCATTGAACGAGAATCTGCTAATTCCTCACCTGAATGTTCAAATGCTTCAAATGTTACAAATTCTTCACCTGCCTCTGCTATTACTAATTCCTCATCTGAGGACATTGCTAGTATTACTGACGATGCAGGACTGAAGGAATTGTACATAACAGGCATGTACAAAAGCCTCAAAGGGCATCAGACTCTTTGTGATGTGCTTAAAAAGCAGATCCTCAACAGGAACCCTAGGAAAGAGGGTATTGCCTTTGAGAGGAAACTCAATGCTGATGGTACATATTGGAAGCCTGAGCAGTACCCCAAAACCTCATGGGTTGCTGTAAAGGGACCTCCAGTTGATCCATCTAATTTATCTGGCTATACATGTGAATCTTCTCATTCTTCTGATGAGTATTTTGACTCCAACTATAAACTGTTCAAAAATCAGAATGGTGAAGTATTTGCTAGATATGTTGGCACTAACTGCAGGAACGGTTCTCCTGTGAAGAAAATCTGGGTTCCCAAAAGGCGCCTTGAAAGTCTTCACGTGAATGTCCTCATAACACCACCTGTGAAGAAAAGGAACCTCAGATCAAATTCCTCATACGGACCAAATTCCTCAAGGGGATCAAATTCCTCACATGGATCAAAGTCCTCATATGAACATCATCGTGTTAACAACTCTGTTTCGCAGGGAAGAGCCAAGGGCTATGAATATGAGCATTATTCTTCAAATTATTATGTTCATAAGTCCTCGAAGAATTTCTCTGCTTATGCATATGCTTACCCTAACCCCACTTATGTGAAACGAAATGGTTTGGCTGCTTTGCCACCATTCTCATATGGAGCTCGCAGAGTGATGAACTCTTTGCCACCCCTTCAGATGTGGGTGGTGAAGAAAAAGAACTAATCCCTTCTGCAGGGTCAGGTCTCCAGACGTGAAATAACGTCTGAAGAGTTTGCTGGGGACCTGACAAAAAGTGCCTGAAAGGACGCAGGCTAACCATGATGAAATGAACTTTCATTTCACACGTCCTCCCTCTGTTTTATCTGTCTACTACTTGATGAAATTGATCTGATGAATTGTGATATCATATTCTTCACTGCTGAAGTATATGATGTCGTAAGTTGCACTAATTCATCTGCAGGATGATCAACCCAAAGCCACTGAATGGGTACTTGATAGTGGATCTACAAATCACATGACTGGTGACAAGAATCTGTTAATGGATGCTCCCTTATCAGCGTCACACATGAAGCATATCATCTTCGCTGATAAAAGCAAAAGTCAGGTATTGGGTCTAGGTAAGGTTGCTATCACAAAGGATCGACACATGGACAAAGTCATGCTTGTTGAGTCCTTAGGATATAATCTTATGTCTGTCTCAATGCTTTGTGATCTTGATATGGTTGTTGTCTTTGGCAAGTATCATTGTGTTGTGATTATGGAAGCTGACAATTCCAAAGTCTTCGAAGGCTTTAGGAGAGGAGACTTGTATATTGTTGATTTCTCTGCAGATTCACAACCAGCCGTGTGCCGACTTGCAAAAGCTTCAGAAGGATGGCTATGGCATCGACGACTTGGTCATGCAGGCATGAGGAATTTGAACACGCTTGCGAAGAAGAAGCATGTCATTGGCATTGAGAATGTCAAATTCCTCAAGGATCACTTGTGCGGTGCCTGTGAAGCTGGAAAGATGACAAAGGCCAAGCATCCAGCAAAGACTATGATGACCACTACTCGTCCATTTGAATTGCTTCACATGGATCTCTTCGGTCCTAACCATTATTCCTTTGTTTCGAATGAAGCATCTCAATATGGCTTTGTTATTGTTGATGATTACTCTCGTTACACATGGGTACACCTTGTCTCTTACAAAACTGAAGTGCAGGAAGTCTTCAAACGATTTTCCTCGAGGGCTTCAACCAACTTTTGTGTGAAGATTAAGCACATCAGAAGTGACAACGGCACTGAGTTCAAGAATTCGGGTCTCGATGACTACCTTGATGAACTTGGTATTACTCATGAGTTATCTGCTCCTTATACTCCTCAACAGAATGGCGTCGTGGAGCGCAAGAACAGGACTCTTGCTGAGATGGCTCGCACTATGCTCGATGAGTACAAAACCCCTCGTCGTTTCTGGGTTGATGCGATTGATACTGCATGCCATATCATCAACAGAGTATATCTTCACAAATTCTTCAAGAAGACTACATATGAACTCCTCACTGACAAGAAACCCAATGTGAGTTATTTCAAAGTCCTCGGTGCTAAATGCTGGATTAGAGATCCTCATCACAACTCTAAATTTGCACCGAAAGCACATGAAGGTTTTATGCTTGGTTACGGAAAGGACTCGCACACCTACAGAGTCTTCAACAATGTTCTTCACAAGATTGTTGAAACTGTAGATGTGCGGTTCGATGAAACTAATGGCTCGCAAAGAGAGCACCTACCTTCTGTGTTAGATGAACCTGCACCTGAGGATTCAATCAAGCACAAGGCTATTGAAGATGTCATTCCTACTGAAGAATCTGCTGAAGAATTCATTCCGGAACGTGATGAAAGTCGAGCTGATGCAACTGAAGAAAATGCTGAGGAAATTGATGGTGAAGAAAATGCTGATCAAATTCCTCAACGACAACCAGCTCACCCTCGCGTTGCAAAAGAAGTGCAAGTGGAGAAGATCATTGATGACATTAGAGCACCAGGTCCTCTCACACACTCAAAAGCTTCACAACTATCTAACTTTTGTGGTCACTTCGCTTTTGTCTCTATCACAGAGCCCACTAAGGTAGATGAAGCATTTCTGGAGCCTGAATGGATTCAGGCCATGAAAGAAGAATTACATTAGTTCAAGCTCAACAACGTATGGGAACTAATTGATCGTCCCGATCCTCGCAAGCATAACATCATTGGCACAAAGTGGATCTACCGCAAAAAGCAAGATGAAAATGGTGTTGTGGTGAGGAATAAGGCACGACTAGTAGCTCAAGGCTACACACAGGTTGAAGGAATTGATTTCGACGAAACTTTTGCACCTGTTGCTAGACTTGAGGCTATTCGCATATTGCTTGCTTATGCTAACCATCATGATATCATCTTACACCAAATGGATGTGAAAAGTGCATTCCTCAATGATAAGCTTGAGGAAGAAGTATATGTTGCTCAACCACCAGGTTTTGAAGATCCAAAGCATCCTGACAAAGTCTTCAGACTTAACAAGGCCCTCTATGGCCTCAAGCAGGCCCCACGGGCGTGGTATGATACATTGAAGAAATTCTTCATGAAGAAAGGCTTCACACCCGGTTCACTCGATCCTACTCTCTTTACTAAATCTTATGATGGTGAACTATTTGTGTGCCAAATATATGTTGATGATATTATCTTTGGATGTACTGACCAACATTATAGTGATGAATTTGCCTATATGATGCGAGAAGAATATCAAATGTCTATGATGGGAGAGTTGAAATTCTTCTTAGGTCTTCAAATTCGTCAATAGCGCAATGGCATATTCATATCTCAGGAGAAATACCTCAAGGATGTCCTGAAGAAATTCGGCATGCAAGATTGCAAAGGCATCAAAATTCCTATGCCCACAAATGGTCAACTATGCACTGATGAAAATGGTACTGACTTCGACCATAAGGTATACCGCTCCATGATTGGTTCTTTATTGTATTTATGTGCATCTAGGCCAGATATAATGCTTAGTGTTTGCATGTGTGCACGATTTCAAGCTGCACCGAAGGAATCACACCATAAGGCTGTGAAGCATATTCTTCGATATCTAGCTCACACACCAACACTAGGATTATGGTATCCCAAGGGCTCGGATTTTGATCTCATTGGATATTCGGATTCTGACTATGCTTGTGACCGTGTGGATCGCAAGTCAACTTCCGGTACTTGTCATTTCCTCGGACGATCCTTGGTCTGTTGGTCCTCGAAGAAACAGAACTGCGTATCACTATCTACTGCTGAAGCTGAGTACATTGCTGCTGGTTCTTGCTGTGCTCAACTACTATGGATGAAGCAAACGCTCAAGGACTATGGCATCAACGTGAAGAATGTGCCTCTCCTCTGTGACAATGAGAGTGCCATCAAGATTGCTCACAACCCAGTTCAGCACTCGAAGACAAAGCACATTCAAATTCGTCATCATTTTCTTCATGATCATGTGTTGAAGGGCGACATTTCTATTGAGCATGTGAAGACTGAAGAACAGCTAGCCGATATCTTCACTAAGCCCTTGGATGAGAAGAGATTTTGCAAGTTGCGGTGTGAGCTAAATATCTTAGAATCTTCGAATGTACTTTGAAAAGGCACTCATCCTAACACTTATGCAAAATTGATGACTTAGATGTGCAACACATGAAGAAACGTTTTTCTTCAATCAATGAAGAATAACACTCTAAGTGTGAAGAAATTAATGAAGAATTTGATTCTCAGAACCCTACGACAATTGTACGTGGTGTCTGAAATCATCATTCTTACACGGTGGGTCACGCCACCACAAAAGTTGAAATTCTTCAATTTGCGTTTTTCCTCAACTTTTGAAATTCTTCAGTTTTTCAAATTCTTTAAACTTTACAAAGTCTTCACTTGTGTCGTCATTTTTCTTCAATGGATATATATATATATGTATGAGTTTATGTCCTCTACAACATTCACTTATAGCTATTACTTCAAGTTGGAACTTTTCTGCTAAGTGAATGTGATCGGACCCTTCCCCTCTATGCTATACTCAATCCAATCTATTCACAAATTCTTCATGTGCGTTCTATTTGAAACTCGTTCAAATTCTTCACTGTGTCCTTGTCAGCTGAAGAAATTGCGAACGGAAAGCTAAAACTAATCTTATCCAAACTTTCGGATTTGCCGCTCAAACCGTTCCGCATCCCACGATGGATTATTTTACCCACCCACGATCTTACACGATCTCAACCACACAGTACGTGGGTGACACATGTCGCAAGAAGGAGAACAGCTAGGGGCACGTTCGTCCCAAATCTTCGGACAAACAGTTTTTCACCGCGGCTATAAATACCCCCCTTCGCCATCCTCACTTATTTTACCCCGCTCGATCTCACTCTCTCGCTCGAGCTCTCCAAACCCTAGCGCCGTCGCTACTCCATCCTCGCCGGTGAGGAAAAGCTTCACTGACTCGACCTCATCGCCGTCGTACTCGCACCGACCATGGAAATCTTCACCTCCGCCGCCGGCGTAGACGTCTTCCTCCGCCAAGTTAGGGCGTGGAAGATCATCGACGAACTTCACTGTTCCAACTCCCAGTTCGTCGTGTTCTTCGTTCAAGGTAATTAAAAGCTAATTTTACTGCCCTCGTTGATTCGAAATTTTTCTACAAAATCTTCAAAGGTGTTTCATTCTTCAAATCCTCACACACAAAACACCTCACATGCTATCTGTTCTTGATTCATTTCCCTAAGCATCAATTTCTTCAAAGATTCCTCAATTGTGTGGATCTTCGATCTATACAACTCTAGAACCTAAGATATAAAGCGCTTAGTGAAATTCCTCAAGACGAATCTGGTCAAATTCCTCAAACTTGTTCTTTATGCAAAACCCTCTGAGAACGCATATGACCTCTTCAAATTCCTCGCAACTATACTCTGTTCACAGGTACACATGTCTGCTGCTGAATCATTAGGTTCTCATCAACTTAACTCATTTGTAGCGTTCCTTGAAGAAAAGTTGCATACTTCTTCAGAGAATTCAATTGTTCAAATTCCTCATCTGAAGAAAATGGCTGAAGGTAAAAGGCCACAGAAAGGAGGAAAGAAGCCTGAGGTGATGACAACTTTTGAAATACCTGAGGATATCTATGATGAGTACTGCACGCCTGATGAAGCCAAGTTTGGCAAAGAAGATAAAAATCAGCGCAAGGTGCGAATCCAGAGGATTGAAAGGAGATGGGCACGTGAATGGAGGGAGTACAGATATGTTACTCCAAAATACATGAAGAAATTCGCTGTAAACCCTCCATGCCAAAGACCTCCATTGGCACCTGGCCAAGTGGCTGATCCCACCAGCATCAACCATGGTGAGGAATTTCCTAAAGAATGGGCCAAGCGCCAAGCTAAACTGGCAAGGCAAGCTAGAGAAGCAGTGAGGAAATTCAATGAAGACTCTGCTGCTGCTGCTGCTACTGCCACTGAGGCCTCGGTCAAGCCGAAGAAAGCAATGCTAAAGAAGCCCGCTCGCAAGCCAAGTGCTTCATCTTCAATGCCCTCACGGCCAGAATCTTCAAAATCTTCAAAGCAAATTCCTCATGCAGCTCCTGCTCCACCAAAGTCCTGAGCACCTGTGCATCTGGCCTCATGCCAAAGGATGACTGGCATCTCTATTGCCTCTGGTGTCTCAGCTAGTTCTTCAGCTGCACCAAATTCCTCAGCAAGACCCTCACTGCTGAAGAAAAAGGCTACTGCTGGACGCGTCACTCGCACAAGTCCTGAGAAGAAGCAGGTAGTCTTCACTGTGCCATCTGATGATGATGAAGCTGATGAGGAAGAACTTACTGAAATCATCAGGGACCACAAGAACGGGTTGCTAAAGCCAAAGGCACACCAGTGCCCCCGCTATTGGATCCAAAGGCAATCCTAGATTATATTGATCTCTGGCATAAGGATCCTCACACACCTATGCCTGATTTCAAGCTGACACCTGGTCAAAGTCACATGTTGACTCACTTCATCCAAGAGGAGAAGTGGAAATATGATATGGCCAGAGAGATCAAGAAATCGCAGTACCGCAAAGAGAAGCTACTGAAGAAAAATGTTCTCAAAATGAAGCCTGAGGAACTTGTCAAGATGCAGGTTGAGATCAAAGCCCTCAGCGACAACTTTGACTCGTACTATGCTGATTGGCAAGGAGCCAAGGTCTGATTTGTGAGGCTGACTGATACCTTCACCAAGGGTGCAGCCTCAAAGCCACAAATTCCTCAAGCTGAAGCATCTGTTCAGCAAACTGAAGAACATACCAGCACCGCTGATGAAGTTCAGGCTGCTGAAGAAAATGCTAGTTCCAAGGCTGATGACTCTGCTCCAGCCGTTGATGAAATTGCCAGGGCATCCACTAGTGGTGCGCCTGAAGAAGTTGAAGAAACCAGGGTAACTGCATCAGTTGCGCCTGAAGAAAATCAACCAGATTCCTCAGCTCCACCTGCGCCTACGCCAACTCCAATTCTTCCATCTGCATTAGATGTGAAGAAAACAAAGGCTGCAGAACGAGCTGCTGTGAAGAAAAGGAAGGCATCAAATGCTTCAGAATCTTCAGCTCCCAAGAAGATGAAGCCAATGACAAGCTCGTTTGCAAATCCCATTGATGTCGTTCCTATCTCCTCCGTGCCATCAAAGGACCTTGTTTCGTTTGATGAAGATTATGAGATCCCTAGTGGATCAGATGAAGAAACTCAATCTGCTGCTTCGTCAGAGCAGATTGATGAAGAAATTGAAGCGGACGCAATCCCTTCAACCCCAATGGTCTCATCTCCAATGCCTCAGTTTGATGCTGAAGAGGCTGGTGTTGAAGAACTTGATGAAGATGTGGATATTGGAAGCACCACTCCAGTGATGAATGACGACTTTTGGGAAAGTCAGCATCCCAATTCCCCACTCTTCACTCCCCTACAGCAAATTCCTCACTCCCCTTCACCAACAGTACAATTGGGCTCTGAAGAAATTCATCCCACTGCATCTGTGAATGAAGAAATTCCAGCCACTAGCACTGAAGAAACTGCCGCTGATACAGACAAGGTGACTGCACCTAAGGAAAATCCTGAAATTCCTTAGCCTGAAGAACCTGAGATCGTGATTCCTGAGGTCGTGATGCAACTCACTGACACTCCTCTACCAAGGCCAAAGGATCCATTCTCACGAAAACAGAAATTCAAGGCTGAAGACTTCTATGGCGAGCACATGTTCTTCACTGAATACAATCCATATGACTCTGCTCGCATAAGGAAGAGGCGTTTCTGGACTACCAGGCAAGCAAATTTCTATTCCTCAGTGCTTTACAACAAAGACAAAGTCTTCGACCATGCTCATATTCCTCACGTGGATATGGAGTCTTTGTCGTGCTTCACGCCAGTGCTCAGTGTTCTTCACGACGCTGGGCTGCTCAACTTCTGCACATATATATGCGATTGGAATGAAGAGCTTATTCTTCAATTCTATGCAACGTTGCACATCACCGGCAACTCTGAAGATATCAATTCATGGGTTTTGGACTGGATGACTGACAACACCCACCATAAGTCCCCTGCATCTGAATTGCTTCGAGTCCTTCCTCTTAGTCCACCCACTGAAGATGATCGCTGTGTGTACAACGAACCTGAGCTTTCAACTCATTATATGCAAGTGCTGATGAAGCCTTTGAAGCCAGGGCAGGCTCCTAGAACCAATTTCCTCGTCAAGGAATTGCTGTATGTGCCAAGGACTGTCTATCGCATTCTGACAAAGACAATGAGTCCCATCAAAGGCCACGACTCGTCTGATGAAGAAGTCGTTGGCATCATGAAGAATCTGCTTTTCAACATCATCCATGGCGTTCCCGTCAACTTCCATGATTTCTTCATGAGGACTCTGGCCAACATTGCTATGTCACCATTTGAGCTGAAGCCTTATGCACCTTGGATAATGAAATTCATCAGGATAAGGTCTTCACTCAACTACAAAGCTGAAAAGCTCAACCACTGCAGCTACTTGCCTCCCATTGAAGTCCTCAAACGGACATTTTCCTCAGCTGAAGAAAAAGGCAAGGCCACTGTTGTGATAGATGAAGGCATTCGTCCATTGGATGGCCAATTTCGCAAAGCTGCATCTTACTCCACCAATGATGACTCTGCCACACATGACTCTGCTGCTAACACTGCCAAGCCAAATCCTCAAGCCACAGCACCCAGGGTGATGACTGACCGTGAGTTACTCCTCAGTCTTCATCAAAAGGTTGATCGCAACCACAAATGGGTCAAGCGTCAGTTTGGTTCAATTCTTCACAACATGACTTCCACACACAATGCAGTGAAGAAAAACCACTACTACCTTCATGAAACCCTCAACCGCACCTGGGCTATTCTATCTCAAGTGTACAGTGCTGAAGACTTGGAGAAAATGGGTCTCAAAGAAGATTTTGACTGGTTTGCACCTCCTCCAAAGAAATACAAGAAGGTCAAGGTTCCTTCTTTGGTGGCCAGTTCATATTCTTCATCGCGTGCGACTGATGAAAATGAAGACTTGGACGACACTGCAGCAGGCCCTACGTCAACGACCGACCCCAACAACGCTGCCGCTCCTTCATCAACTTGAATATCTTCAGGGGCGTTAGTCCTCAGTTTCGATCCTTTTGGTCATTTGATGACAAAGGGGGAGAAATCTGAGTTAGTCTTCAAGCGGGTCTATAATAAGGGCATATTCATTTTTTTTAAGTTACAACTCTCGTTCTTCCAAAACTTTTATTGGATCGAGTTGTAATCTTAAGTCCGATGGTGCGCTGATACTTTTGATGCACTATGCTTTGATACTTTGATGCGCTATTCTGCATGCTTATTCCTCGTTAATACTATTGCACGCCTGCTGAATTACATCAGGCACCATATTTCATCATGCATTTCAAATTCTTCATATTATATATCAAATGCGTGTATGAATTACAAGATATAGGGGGAGATCTCCATGATTCAACTCTTCAAGTGTGCATTGCTTCAAAAGCAAATTCCTCACTATGCACATCTTCTGGGGGAGTTCTTCTATATCTTGCAATCAAATTCCTCAATATCAGTTTTTACACTTCATATATTTATCCCCGTTGAAAACTTAACTTATGTTGTCATCAATCACCAAAAAGGGGGAGATTGTAAGTGCATCTAATGCCCCTTAGTGATTTTGGTGTATTGAAGACTTATAGGTTAAGTATCTAATGTGTTTATGAGTGTACACAGGTTTATAAGTCTATGAGGAGTTTGATATTTACAGAGAAAGTCGACCCCTAAAAATGAAGTTCTTCGATTGAAGACTTTGATATACTGAAGACTTTCTGAAGACTTTGAAAGTGAAGAAATTGGTGTGACCTTGAAGACTTGGTATTCATTCGAGGAACATGAAGCGTGAAGACTTTTGTTTTCGTAGTTTCATTTTCTCTTTCGTGAGTCATAGGAAACATCGTACTGTTAAAGGGGGTCGAGGAAATACTAAGGAGAAAATTTCCATGTGATGCTCAACTCAAAGCCTACACCTACCAATCCCTTCGAATGAAGCCATTGGAAATCTCATACAGTTCAGTCAAATTCTTCAGTGACAGAGACGCAGTTCTTCTGGTCACTGAGGACTTTGCTCTGACTGAGGAGTTAGGAATTCGCCAGTGCGAATTGCCTACACAGTGAGGAACATGATAGCCCTGAGGAATTTGTACCTCAAATTTCCGACCGTTGTTGTGCTGCGCGCCAGCTGTCCTAAAATATCTTGTCCACCTAACGGTCACATCATTGAAGGGCATTTATGTCTTATCATGCCGGGCTGCTCCCTAGGCTATAAATAGCCGCCCCCTACAACCACTAGCTGGTTGGCTGCTCCGCGAGAACTTGACACTTGTCATTTGAGAGCACCCCATCCTCCGAGGACTTTGAGCGAAAATCATCAAGTGAGGAAAATCCAAACCCCAAACCCAAAACACCTACAAACCCAAAGTGATTGAGCATCACTGAAGAGATTGATCCTGCGTGGATCCGATGCTTGTTACCTTTGAAGAATGTGCTTCTTCCAGACGGTTAGGCGTCAAGGTCTAGAGCATCCAAGAGGAATTGTGGATCGCCGAGTGACCAAGTCTGTGAAGGTTTGGAAGTCACCTGAAGACTTACCACGAGTGATTGGGCGAGGACTGTGTGTTCATAGCTCAAGGAGAATACGGTGAGGACTGTGTGTCCGGGACTGGGTGTCCTCGAGTTTAACTACTCAGCCGCTCCAACCAGATGTACAACTGAGACAGCAGTTGGAACTGGTCTACCAAATCATTGTCTTCACCAAGCTTACTGGTTCTATTTCCTCAACTCTTCCATTTCCTCAGTAGTGTGCTGATTGTTTATCATATCTGTGTTTAAAGACTTTGACTGAAGACTTTCTCAACTTCCTCAGTTCAGTTTCTTCAGTCTGTTTGTCTTCATCTTGTGTTATCCTGTGTTTACGCTTTTCTGTACTCTATGTTTGTCTTCATTTCATCATGATGACTATGCTTGAATTCTGTTATGTTTTCATCTGAGTACTTATTCTGCTGCTAGTAGTTCTTCGCTAAGGAGTTTCCTCACTAGCAAATTCCTCAGTGAAGAATTTCATAAAAATCACCTATTCACCCCCCCTCTAGTCGATATAACGCACTTTCAGTTCTTCGCTCTCCTCATAATCTTTTTCATCCAATGAGCCCACAGTTTCATCAATTCCTTCTTCCATAGACTACTGTAAAATATTAGTCTCTTCTTGGACAGCGGAGACTCTCTCAATAAAATCATCAATATCGGAATTGAATTCATAATTCTCATAGTAATATTTAAGTATAGAAAAATTTTCAGGTCTGTAAACAGCATCATCAAGATTTTCACACTCTTTAAAAAAAGATTCAATTTCGTAAGCACCCATAAAAGCAACGAATTCTTCTATTTGTTCCACATCATAGTAATCATATATACCATTAGCATAAGAAGCCAAGGTTTTATCATCATTAAATTTTCATGAAAAGGGAAGGTGCGGAGCCTTCACCCTAGAGCAACAAGTATAATCATATCTCAAGCATAGTTGCCGAGCATACCAATGCAACATATGAATTTGATCCCATAAAACTTTTCCGTTTTGAGTCAAGCGATAATCCTTAAAGTATTCACGTTGATCCAACGTGTTGACCATTATATAATTGAATGGGGTTTTCTTAGGATTATTAAAGTAGTGCATAATATCTTTCACATAATGAGCATCGAGGGTTTTAGGAGGTTCCCCATCTCCATGAGTAGCAACTAAACCAATTTTTTTTGGTATTTCGTGTTCCATATTGATACGTCTCCAACGTATATATAATTTTTTTATTGCTCCATGCTATATTATCTACTGTTTTGGACTATATTGGGCTTTATTTTCCACTTTTATATTATTTTTGGGACTAACCTATTAACCGGAGGCCCAACCCAAAATTGTTGCTTTTGCCTATTTCATTGTTTCGAAGAAACGGAATATCAAACGGAGTCCAAACGGAATAAAACTTCGGGAACGTGATTTTCTCACCGAACGTGATCTAGGAGACTTGGACCCTACTCCAAGGAACAAAAGAGGCGGTCACGAGGGTGGGGGGTGCGCCCACCCCCCAAGGGCGCGCCCCCTGCCTCATGGGCCCCTCGGTGCTCCACTGACGTACTCCTTCCTCCTATATATACCTACGCACCCCCAAACAATTAGATACGGAGCCAAAAACCTAATTCTACCGCCGCAACTTTCTGTATCCACGAGATCCCATCTTAGGGCCTGTTCCGGAGCTCCACCGGAGAGGGCCGTCATCACGGAGGGCTTCTACATCATCATAGCCTCTCCGATGAAGTGTGAGTAGTTTACCTCAGACCTTCGGGTCCATAGTTATTAGCTAGATGGCTTCTTCTCGCTTTTTGGATCTCAATACAATGTTCTCCCCCTCTCTTGTGGAGATCTATTCGATGTGTTTGTTGAGACCGATGAATTGTGGGTTTATGATCAAGTCTATCTATGAATAATATTTGAATCTTCTCTGAATTCTTTTATGTATGCTTGGTTATCTTTGCAAGTCTCTTCGCATTATCAGTTTGGTTTGGCCTACTAGATTGGTTTTTCTTGCCATGGGAGAAGTGCTTAGCTTTGGGTTGAATCTTGCGGTGTCCTTTCCCAGTGACAGAAGGGGCAGCAAGGCATGTATTGTATTGTTGCCATCGAGGATAACAAGATGGGGTTTTTATCATATTGCATGAAAATATCCCTCTACATCATGTCATCTTGCTTAAGGCGTTACTCTGTTTTTAACTTAATACTCTAGATGCATGCTGGATAGCGGTCGATGAGTGGAGTAATAGTAGTAGAAGCAGGCAGGAGTCGGTCTACTTGTCTCGGACGTGATGCCTATATACATGATCATACCTAGATATTCTCATAACTATGCTCAATTCTGTTAATTGCTCAACAGTAATTTGTTCACCCACCGTAGAATACTTATGCTCTTGAGAGAAGCCACTAGTGAAACCTATGGCCCCCGGGTCTATTCTCATCATATCAATATCCATCACTTTAATCTTGCTTTGCTTTTTTACTTTGCCTTTTACTTTTCACTTTGCATCTCTATATCAAAAAAATACCAGAAATATTATCTATCATCTCTATCAGATCTCACTCTCGTAAGTGACCGTGAAGGGTGCGACGCCCGAATAATCAAGCTACAGTAATCCCCTACTAATGATGCCACGTCACCACAATTACTGTTGCTAATCTCACTTTGATTCAAATTCCGTTCGAATTCAAATTTTAAAATAAAGTCAAACAATAAAAGTTTTCGAAAATCAAAACTAAAGTGTTCTAGAGGTGACATATAATGCATAGGTAATTATGGTGGTGAATCCACATTTTTATAAAATATGTAAATGCTCCAAAATAACTAAAACATTGGATATAACAATTGAAATAATGCCTTCTATAAATATTAAATTGTTAAACTATTTTATTTTGGGGCCCAACCTTTTTGCGGCAGAGGGCTAGACCATGAACTAATTTAGGAGTTAAATACAGTATTTTAGAGACTATAATAAATCAAAAACTAAGGTAAACGAAAAAGGAAAATAAGTAAAAAGAAAAAGAAAACACAAATAAACAAAAACCAAAAGAAACAAAAAGAAACCCCCCTGTTGGGCCGTAGCCCAGCTGGCCACCAGGCCAACCTACCGGCCGGCCCAGCCCCTGGCCTATACCCCCTGGGGGCACCGAACCCTAGCCCCACTACCACCACTTTTCCCCACGAACTCCTCTCGCTCCCCTCACCATCCCGCGCGCCGCCGCACGCCCAGAGGCGAGAAGCCTCATGCCCGACCCCCCCCCCTCGCAGCCTCTCCTCCCTCCGTTCTCTCCTGCTCCGCCCGTCGTCGACCATCACCTCCCTGTCCAGCCTCGACCGGTGCCCGCCTCCGCCACCACAGTCGTGCCGGCGCTTCGCCGTCTCGGTCGCATCCGCCGCGGCTCCGGCGAGCACGCCCGCGCCCGAGGGCTGCCGCCTCCGCCCCGTAACTTCTCCACCGTCCCCAACGCCCCAGGACCGCCTTGCCGTCGCCGTTCGCCGGAACCGCATCCTCCCCCTCGACGGACTCCGTCAACCCTCATCGCCCGTACCCCTGCAATGGGGGTGAGATCTCCGCCGTTCCCCCCTCACCTGCTTGCCCAACCCCGCGCACGCCCGCTGCTGGCTACACCTGCGCCCGTCTCTCGCGCTCTAGCCTCGCGCTCACCACGGACGGGTCGCGCCAGGCTCCGTCCGGTCGTGCTCGTCCACCGGAGCCTGCCTCCGGCGCGCGCGCAACCCAACGCCCGGCTCCCGGCATGCGCTGCAGCTGCTACTCCCCACCCCCTCGATTGCTATCGCCCGCCACCTGCTGATGGTGTTGCTGGTCAGCTACCCCGCTGCTGGCGTCAGCCATTGCCTCTCTGGGGCCAGGTCTGGCCACCGCGCCCCCCGCCCCTCCCCTCTGCACGTTCGTGCATAGGAGGGAGTGTAACGCCCTCGATGCGGCTATATCTCCCACGTGTCGAAGCACGACTTACAGGCATAACCGCATTGAAAGCAATGTCGCAAGTGAGGTAATCTTCACACAACCCATGTAATACATAAGGGAAAGATATACATAGTTGGCTTACAGTCGCCACTTCACAGAATACATAAATTAACATTCATCATCCAGATTACACTCAAGGTCCGACTACGGAACCAAAATGAAAGAAGACTACCCCAAATGCTACACAGATCCCCGATCGTCCCAACTGGGCTCCACTACTGATCATCAGGAAAAGACACATAGTAACGACCACGTTCCTCGTCGAACTCCCACTTGAGCTCGGATGCGTCGTCTGCACTGGCATCGTCGGCACCTGCAACTGTTTTGGTAGAATCTATGAGTCACGGGGACTCAGCAATCTCACACCCGCGAGATCAAGACTATTTAAGCTTAAAGGTAGGATGGGGTTGTGAGGAGGAGCTGCAGCAAGCGACTAGCATATATGGTGGCTAACAACGCAAAAGAGAGCGAGAAGAGAAGCAAAGCACGGTCGTGAAACTAGAAGTGGTCAAGAAGTGATCCTAGAACAACCTACATCAGACATAACTCCAACACCGTGTTCACTTCCCGGACTCCGCCGAGAAGAGACCATCACGGTTACACACGCGGTTGATGTGTTTTAATTAAGGTCAACTTCAGGTTTTCTACAACCGGACATTAACAAATTCCCATCTGCCTCATAACCGCGGGCACGGCTTTCGAAAGATAATACCCTGCAGGGGTGTCCCAACTTAGCCCATTATAAGCTCTCACGGTCAACGAAGGATATTCCTTCTACCGGGAAGACCCGATCAGTCTCGGAATCCCGGACTACAAGACATTTCGACAGTAATAAAACAAGACCAGCAAAGCCGCCCGATTGTGCCGACAAATCCTAATAGGAGCTGCACATATCGCGGTCTCAGGGCACATCCGGATGAGCTGTCCGTACAACTAAAACCAGACCCCAAGTTTCCATGAGGTGGTGTTGCAAAGCGCTCTAGTTTGGACCAGCAATCGAAGGACAACTGGCCCGGGGGGGTTAAAATAAAGATGACCCTCGGGCTCGCGAAAACCCGGGGGAAAAAGGCTTAGGTGGCAAATGGTAAAACCAAAGTTGGGCCTTGCTGGAGGAGTCTTATTCAAAGCGAACTGTCAAGGGGGTCCCATAAATCACCCAACCGTGTAAGGAACGCAAAAATCAAGGAACATAACACCGGTATGACGGAAACTAGGGTGGCAAGAGTGGAACAAAACACCAGGCATAAGGCCGAGCCTTCCACCCTTTACCAAGTATATAGATGCATTAATTAAATAAGAGATATTGTGATATCCCAAAATAATCATGTTCCAACATGGAGCAATCTTCAACTTCACCTGCAACTAGCAACGCTATAAGAATGGCTGAGCAAAGCGGTAACATAGCCAAACAACGGTTTGCTAGGAAAGGATGGTTAGAGGTTTGACATGGCAATATGGGTGGCATGATATAGCAAGTGGTAGGTATCGCAGCATAGGCATAGCAAAAGAGCGAGCATCTAGCAAGCAAAGATAGAAGTGATTTCGAGGGTATGGTCATCTTGCCTGCAAGGTTCTCAGAGTTGTCGAAAGCTTGATCCTCGTAAGCGTTCTCAACAGGTTCTTCGTTCATGTACTCGTCTCCCGGCTCTACCCAAGGCAAGAACATAAGCAAAGGAACAACTATCAACCACGATGCAATGCGCAATCAACATAATGCAAAACATGGCATGATATGCGAGATGTGGTATGCAATGCATATGCGTGCGCCGGAAGGAAAAATATGAACAAGGCATAATCTTGGCAAACCAAGTATGCCACTGGAAAGGTGAGGTGATTTCGGTTGAAATCGATATAAAGATCACCGGAATCGGATGCACGGTTTGCAAATGACAAGCAAAACAACAATGACAAGATTCTGCCATTAACAGCATGATGCCACTTAGCATGCAACAAGAAATTAACCTACTTCACACAAACATGTCAGCAAAGCATATAGCAGTGAACTACTCAAGATGCTCGACAAAAGATGAACACTGAGATACGGCTAAATCACACCATAACAGGTTCAAACAAGCATGGCAAAAGTGCAAAAGATAACAGGTTCACAGACTTGGTGAAAATACTATCATGCCAGAAATTAACACCAGGATGACATGTTTAGAGCAAGGAAACAACATGCTAAAAGAACAGGACATAGCAAAATAAGGCATGGCATGGATCTACTCAAATCATTTAACAAAATTCCCTTACTGACCATGAGCCAAAAAGGACCAGAAAATATAATAGCACCAATGACAATTAAGCTAGTTTCGTTACAGTTTTCAGACTTAGCAGAAAACTGGACATGTCAAAAACAGATAACAAGTAGGCATGTTTACGAGCTCGATGCACTCACTACAGAGCTTTTAATGATAAACTAAGCATACATACATCAAGAAGACATGGCATAGAAGCCAGTCATGGCAAGAACAACATCATATCTTGCAAGGATTAACTACAACAAGCTTGGCAAAATCGAATAACATGTAAACAATCTGCCAGTAACATTTTATAGCAAAAGTAGAGCTCGATTGACTCAAGCTATAGCACTCCATAATTACAAAAAAATGCATGGATGGATAGAGAAAATCCATATGTTCAAAACACCCTTACTGATCATGCTCAGAAGAGGCATAGATCTCTCTGAAACAACATGAACACATGGCATAAAAATAACAGCAGGGAATAACTTGGTGAAAATACTAAGTCTCTGAAATCAGCAACATTATGTACCCTAGTTTGCATGCTTGTGCTAGTCACCACAAGGATCACAAAAAATACATGGCATACACCCCTGTAAAGATGGCATGGCATATTACAAAAGACATGTAGGAATCAAGTTCATAGGAAGCACACATCAATCATGGCAAAAATGACAAAAGTGCATCTACTGAAACAGATCTGAAACTAACATCACGTAGCCCTCTTCCAACAGCATTTCGGGCATCAAGATGAGCTCAAATGAAAATGATGCAATGAGATGAAATGATGTACTCATCGAGCCGAACAATTTTACTTATTAAACGCACGAAACCGAGCAGTATGCAGCAAGTTATGATGCGATGAACATGGCATGATTATGCAATAGATTTCGGGACTTAGGGAAAATTCAACCTCCGAAGATTCTGGATCTAGGGTTCCGGCTCGCGGATCGAGGCAGGGCCCGATCGGATCTCGCCGGAGACGCGGGATGCGGCGGCCGGAGCTGGAGGAGGGGGGCCGCCGGATCTCGCGGGGCGACGGCCGGAGTCCGAAGGGGAGGAGGTCCGGCGAGGGGGCGGCGGGCCAGGCCGGCACGGGCGGCGAGGTCGACCGGGGCGGCGGTGGTGGTCGGCGCGGAGCGCGGAGGCGAGGAGGCGGGCGCGCGGGGCGGCGGAGGAGGCGCGGCCGCGCGGGCGCTGCGGGGGCGCGGCCTCCATGCGGCGGGGCGACGAACGGGATCGGGGGGCCGCGCGCGGGCCGCGCGGGCCTCGGCGGCGGCGGACGGCGACGCGCCATGTGGCGGCCTCCCGTTGGCTGCGGCGGCGGCAGGCGGACGTGTCCGGCTGCGGCCGGACGTGTCCGGTGGCGGCGGGGAGGAACGGGGCTAGGGTTTGGGGGGTTTTGATCCGAAAATTTCGGGAGAGGGGTGTATTTATAGGTAGGAGGGGCTAGGAGGCTCCAAATTGAGCACGGTTTGCGGCCACACGATCGTGATCGAACGGCGATGGACATGGGAGTGTCTTAGATGGGTTATTGGGCTGATTTGGAGGGGTCTTGGGCTGCAACCCAACAGAGGCTTTCACGGTTACCCGGTTAACCGTTGGAGTATCAAACGACCTCCGAATGACCCGAAACTTGACAGGCGCTCTACCGGTGCTATACCAAGGCCGCTTGACAAACCTCGTTCCATTCCGAGATAGTTTAATACACGCTCACGGGAAAAGGTAAAAGGGGACGTCGGGGAACATAGGAGCACCGGATTGCAAAACGGACAACGGGGAAAATGCTCGGATTCATGAAACGAACACGTATGCGAATGCGATGCACATGATGACATGATATGAAATGCATGACAAGGACAAAATGCAAAAGGAAGGAAAACCCAACCACGGAGAGAATATCATATCACATAGCCGGAAATGGCAAGAGTTGGAGTTACAAATATGGCAAGTTACACCCGGGGTGTTACAGGGAGGTGGCCTGAGCCACTTACATGTGGGGCCCTCCCCCTGTAAATCAAATAAAAAGAAAAGGAGTAGAGAAAAACGAAACTAAAAAAAGGATAATAAAATGAATTAATTAACTAATTAATTAGTAATGTAATTAAATTAATTAACCTTGCTTAGATTAGCCCAATTAACTTGATTAGCTAAAATTAACTCTGTTAATTAGTGTAGAGGCAATGACAAACGGACCCCCCAACTGTCAGTTGACTAGTCAACGGTCAACTGTTGACTGGGCTGCTGACTCAACCCTGGCCCACCAGTCAGCCTCTGCTGACTGGGAAGTTGACCAAGTCAACTGGGCCCCCTGTCAGCCTCTGTTGCATATGGCTTGGTACACTTCCTGTGTACCCCTAGCATTTAAATATTAATTTAATTTCGAATTAAAATAAATCCAGAAATTAGAAAATCATTTAAAACTTTGAAAATTAATATAAAATAATCTATAACTCGGATGAAAATACTGTGTACATGAAAGTTGCTCAGAACGACGAGACGGATCCGGATACGCAGCCCGTTCATCCGCCACGTGTCCCTAGCATAGTGAACCTGCAACATTTACCTTCGGTTCATCTGTCTGGAAACGCGAAACACCGGGGATACTTTCCCGGATCTTTCCCCCTTTCGCCGATATCACCTACTACCGCGTTAGGGCACCCCTAGCATCACTCCTTGTCTTGTCATGCATTGTTATGCATCTGTTTGCATTGTATTCATTGTTTCTTCCCCATCTTCTCTCCGAAAGACTACGAGACTGACGCTGCTGCTGGTACCCCGATCGACTACGGTGTTGACGACCCCTCCTTCTTGTCTGAGCAACCAGGCAACCCCCCCCCCCTTGATCACCAGATATCGCCTATTCTTCTCTATATTGCTTGCATTAGTGTAGTGTTGCATGTTACTACTTTCAGTTAATCCTATACTGCTGCATAGCCTATCTTTGCTACTACTGTTGTTACCTTTACCTGCTATCCTACTGCTTAGTATAGGATGCTAGTGTTCCATCAGTGGCCCTACACTCTTGTCCGTCTGCCATGCTATACTACTGGGCCGTGATCACTTCGGGAGGTGATCACAGGCATATACTATATAATTTACACTGTTACATTACCTGTGATACTGTTCGGAGATGGGGGCTGAAGGGGCAGGTGGTTCCACCCAGGTAGTGGTGGGCCTGGGTTCTCGACGGCCCCCGACTGTTACTTTGTGGCGGAGTGACAGGGCAGGTTGAGACCACCTAGGAGAGAGGTGGGCCTAGCCCTGGTCGGCGTTCGCGGATACTTAACACGCTTAACGAGATCTTGGTATTTGATCTAAGTCTGGCTACTGGCCTATACGCACTAACCAACTACGCAGGAACAGTTATGGGCACTTGACGTCGTGGTATCAGCCGAAGCACTTCGTGACGTCAGCGACTGAGCGGCGCGCGCCGGATTGGAACGTAAGCCTGCTCTTGTATTAAGGGGGCTAGTTCTCCTTCCGGCCGCCCTCGCAACGTGCAGGTGTGCTATCGGCGATGGTCCCAGGCCCTTGTGCGCTTAGGTTTAGACCGGTGTGCTGGCCTCTCTGTTGTGCCTAGGTGGGGCTGCGACGTGTTGATCTTCCGCGGCCGGTCATGACCCAGAAAAGTGTGTCCAGCCAAATGGGATCAAGCGTATTGGGTTATGTGGTGCACCCCTGCAGGGAAGTTAATCTATTCGAATAGCCATGATCTTTGGTAACAGGACGACTTGGAGTTGTACCTTGACCTTATGACAACTAGAACCGGATACTTAATAAAACACACCCTTCCAAGTGCCAGATACAACCCGGTGATCGCTCTCTAATAGGGCATCGAGGAGGGGATCGCCAGGTAGGATTATGCTATGCGATGCTACCTGGAGGACTTCAGTCTACTCTCTTCTACATGCTGCAAGACGGAGGCTGCTAGAAGCGTAGTCTTCGACAGGATTAGCTATCCCCCTCTTATTCTGGCATTCTGCAGTTCAGTCCACCGATATGGCCCTTTACACATATATCCATGCATTTGTAGTGTAGCTCCTTGCTTGCGAGTACTTTGGATGAGTACTCACAGTTGCTTTCTCCTTCTTTTCCCCATATCCCTTCTACCTGGTTGTCGCAACCAGACGTTGGAGTCCAGGATCCAGAAGCCACCGTTGACGACGACTCCTACTACACCGGAGGTGCTTACTACTACGTGCAGCCCGCTGACGACAACCAGGAGTAGTTAGGAGGATCCCAGGCAGGAGGCCTGCGCCTCTTTTGATCTGTATCCCATTTTGTGCTAGCCTTCTTAAGGCAAACTTGTTTAACTTATGTCTGTACTCAGATATTGTTGCTTCCGCTGACTCTTCTATGATCGAGCACTTGTATTCGAGCCCTCGAGGCCCTGGCTTGTATTATGATGCTTGTATGACTTATTTATGTTTTAGAGTTGTGTTGTGATATCTTCCCGTGAGTCCCTGATCTTGATCGTACACATTTGTGTGCATGATTAGTGTATGATTGAATCGGGGGCGTCACAAAGGGATTGACAACCCCTAATCGCGTTGGTTGCGAGGAGCTATTGTTTTTGTGTAGGTACGAGGGACTTGCGTGTAGCCTCCTACTGGATTGATACCTTGGTTCTCAAAAAGTGAGGGAAATACTTACGCTACTTTGCTGCATCCTCCTCTCCTCTTCGGGGAAAACCAACGCAGTGCTCAAGAGGTAGCAAGAAGAATTTCTGGCGTCGTTGCCGGGGAGTCTACGTAAAAAGTCAACATACCAAGTACCCATCACAATCCCTATCTCCCGCATTACATTAGTTGCCATTTGCCTCTCGTTTTCCTCCCCCCCCCCACTTCACCCTTGTCGTTTTATTCGCGCTCTCTTTTCAAATCTCCTTCTCTTTTTCCATTTGCCTTTTTTTCGCTTGCCTTGTCGTCATGGCTAGTCTTATTTCTACTCTGTTATCTCTCGAGAATGAAGTCCTAAATTTTAAACAAAGGGAGGGAGAAAATCTGAAAGATGCTTGGTATAGAATTTGCAATGCTCAAAACAGATCTACCAGGAAGCAATCTACTTCAGTTCTTCTTCGCAATTTTTATGTAGGTGCTAGTCCTTGGTATAGATATATCCTTGATACCATTACCGGGGGGAATTTCTTGGGTAGCCATACTTTTGATTCTTATAATGCTATGATAGATTTATTTGGCTCACCACCTCTTTTGGTTATTGGAACTATGTTAACTTTGGAGCATGTTATGCAAAGGCTTGAAATTATTGAAAACAAAGTTGCTACCATTGAATCAATTGAAAATCTAGATAAAAAGATCCATAATCAAATTACCCAATATGGATCTAAGGTAGGAATGACTTTGAAAAATATTAAGGAGAAGGAACCCATGGTTAATGAGAAAATAAATCTAGATTCCACTAGAATCGATAAACTTGAAGGTATCATTACCAACTTGGGAACCGCTTTTTCTTCCGTAAAGAATACTCCAAGTCCTCCCACTAAAATTGCCAAGCTTATGTCTGTTCCTAAGAATAAGGGTGAATCATCTAGTAAGGAAACTGCGGATCTTAAATCTATAAGTATTCATCCCAATATTTTTGCTATCATTAAGGAACCATTTGCTACAAATGAATTTTTTGATCTTGTGCCTAAAGGTTTGATAATCACTAGAAAGAAAGAAATTTCTAAGAAAGATAGATGCCTCATTGAAGAATTGCCTACCAAAGATGGCAAAACCTAGATCTATCCTCGCTTTTATGCCTAGCTAGGGGCGTTAAACGATAGCGCTTGTTGGGAGGCAACCCAATTTTATTTTATTTTTTTTGCTTTTTTCTTCTGTTTAAGAATAAATAATCCATCTACCTTCTGTTTAGATGTGGTTTTTTGTTTTAATTAGTGTTTGTGTCAAGTTAGACCTATAGGATCTTCTTGGATGATAGTTATTTGATCTTACTGTAATTTCCAGAAACTTTCTGTTCACGAAAACAATTGTTAAAAATCACCAGAACGTGATAAAATACTGATTCCATTTGATGCTGATCAATAAACAAATTTTCTAGGTCGTCCTATTTTGGTAGATTGTTTGGAGTTCCAGAAGTTTGCGTTAATTACAGATTACTACAGACTGTTCTGTTTTTGACAAATTCTGTTTTTCGTGTGTTGTTTGCTTATTTTGATGAATCTATGGCTAGTAAAATAGTTTATAATCCATAGAGAAGTTGGAATACAGTAGGTTTAACACCAATATGAATAAAGAATGAGTTCATTACAGTACCTTGAAGTGGTCTTTTGTTTTCTTTCTCTAACGGAGCTCACGAGATTTCTATTGAGTTTTGTGTTGTGAAGTTTTCAAGTTTTGGGTGAAATCTTTTGATGGATTGTGGAACAAGGAGTGGCAAGAGCCTAAGATTGGGGATGCCCATGGCACCCGCAAGATAATCCAAGGACACCAAAAAGTCAAAGCTTGGGGATGCCCCGGAAGGCATCCCCTCTTTCGTCTACTTCCATCGGTAATTTTACTTGGAGCTATATTTTTATTCACCACATGTTATGTGTTTTGCTTGGAGCGTCTTGTATTATTTGTGTCTTTGTTTGTTAGTGTGCCACAATCATCCTTGCTGTACACACCTTTTGGGAGAGCCATACATGAATTGAAATTTGATAGAATACTCTATGTGCTTCACTTATATATTTTGAGCTATATAGTTTTCCTCTTTGTGCTTCACTTATATGTTTTGAGCGTTATAATTTTGCTCTATGTGCTTCACTTAGATATTTTAGAGCACAGTGGTGGATTTTTTTTAAAGAAACTATTGATCTCTCATGCTCCACTTCTATTATTTTGAGAGTCTCTTATAGCATGGTAAATTGCTTAACAATAATATGCTTGGTATTCAAGATTTGTGGAACTTTCTTTTGAGTGTGTTGAATACTAAGAAAAGATAGATGCTTGATAATTGTTTTGAGATATGAAGATGGTGATATTAGAGTCATGCTAGTTGAGTAGTTGTGAATTTAAGAAATACTTGTGTTGAAGTTCGTGATTCCCGTAGCATGCACGTATGGTGAACCGTTATGTGATGAAGTCGGAGCATGATTTATTTATTGATTGTATTCCTTATGAGTGGCGGTCGGGGACGAGCGATGGTCTTTTCCTACCAATCTACCCCCCTAGGAGCATGCGCGTAATACTTTGCTTTGATAACTTATAGATTTTTGCAATAAGTATATGAGTTCTTTATGACTGATGTTGAGTCCTTGGATTATATGCACTTTTCATTCCTTCACCATTGCTGGCCTCTCTAATACCGCGCACCTTTTGCCAGTATCATACACCCACCATATAACTTCCTAAAAACAGCCACCATACCTACCTATCATGGCATTTCCCTAGCCATTCCGAGATATATTGCCATGCAACTTTCCACCGTTCCGTTTATTATGACACGCTCCATCATTGTCATATTGCTAGCATGATCATGTAGTTGACATCGTATTTGTGGCAAAGCCACCATTCATAATTCTTTCATACATGTCACTCTTGATTCATTGCATATCCCGGTACACCGCCGGAGGCATTCAAATAGAGTCATATTTTGTTCTAAGTATTGAGTTGTAATTGTTGAGTTGTAAGAAAAATAAAAGTGTGATGATCATCATTTTAGAGCATTGTCCCGAGTGAGGAAAGGATGATGGAGACTATGATTCCCCCACAAGTTGGGATGAGACTCCGGATGAAAAAATAAAAAAAGGCCATAAAAAGAAGAAGAGAAAAGTCCCAAATAAAAAATATAAAAAAATGAGAGAAAAAGAGAGAAGAGACAATGTTACTATCCTTTTACCACACTTGTGCTTCAACGTAGCACCATGATCTTCATGATAGAGAGTCTCTCGTTTTGTCACTTTCATATACTAGTGGGAATTTTTCATTATAGAACTTGGCTTGTATATTCCAATGATGGGCTTCCTCAAATTGCCCTAGGTCTTCGTGAGCAAGTGAGTTGGATGCACACCCACTTAGTTTCTTTTGCTGGGCTTTCATATACTTATAGCTCTAGTGCATCCGTTGCATGGCAATCCCTACTCACTCACATTGATATCTATTGATGGGCATCTCCATAGCCCGTTGATACGCCTAGTTGACGTGAGACTATCTTACCCTCTTTTTGTCTTCTCCACAACCACCATTCTATTCCACATATAGTGCTATATCCATGGTTCACGCTCATGTATTGCGTGAAGATCAAAAAAGTTTTGAAAATGTTAAAGTATGAAACAATTGCTTGGCTTGTCATCGGGGTTGTGCATGATTTAAATACTTTGTGTGGTGAAGATAGAGCATAACCGGACTATATGATTTTGTAGGGATAACTTTCTTTGGCCATGTTATTTTGAGAAGACATAATTGCTTTGTTAGTATGCTTGAAGTATTGTTATTTTTATGTTAATATGAACTTTTGTCTTGAATCTTTTGGATCTGAATATTCATACCACAATTAAGAAGATTTACATTGAAATTATGCCAAGTAGCACTCCGCATCAAAAATTCTCTTCTTATCATTTATCTACTCGAGGACGAGCAGGAATTAAGCTTGGGGATGCCTGATACGTCTCCAACGTATCTATAATTTTTGATTGCTCCATGCTATATTATCTACTGTTTTGGACTATACTGGGCTTTATTTTGCACTTTTATATTATTTTTGGGACTAATCTATTAACCAGAGGCCCAACCCAGAATTGTTATTTTTGGCCTATTTCAGTGTTTCGAAGAAACGGAGTCCAAACGGAATAAAACCTTCGGGAACGTGATTTTCTCACCATACGTGATCCAGGAGACTTGGACCCTATGATACGTCTCCAACGTATCTATAATTTTTTATTGCTCCATGCTACTTTATCTACTGTTTTAGGCAATATTGGGCTTTATTATCCACTTTTATATTATTTTTGGGACTAACCTATTAACCGAAGGCCCAGCCCAGATTTGCTGTTTTATGCCTATTTCAGTATTTCGAGGAAAAGGAATATCAGACGGAGTCAAAACGGAACGAAATCAACTAGAGAAGTTATTTTTGGAAGGAAACCCACCTGATGGACTTGGACCCCATGTCAGAAGAGCCACGAGGCGGTCACGAGGGTGGAGGGCGCGGGCGCGCCCCCCTGCCTCGTGGGGCCCCCGTAGCTCCACCGACGTTCCCCCTTCACCCATATATACCGTCGTACCCTAAAACTTCCAGAACAGAAAATAGATCGGGAGTTCCGCCGCCGCAAGCCTCCAGAACCACCAAAAAACCAATCGGGACCCCTTTCCGGTACCCTGCCGGAGAGGGGATCCATCTCCGGTGGCCATCTTCATCATCTCGGCACTCTCCATGACGAGGAGGGAGTAGTTCACCCTCGGGGCTGAGGGTATGTACCAGTAGCTATGTGTTTGATCTCTCTCTCTCTCTCGTGTTCTCTCTCGTGTTCCTCTATGGCACGATCTTGATGTATCCTGAGCTTTGCTATTGTAGTTGGATCTTATGATGTTTCTCCCCCTCTACTCCTTTGTGATGAATTGAGTTTCCCCTTTTGAAGTAATCTTATCGGATTAAGTCTTTATGAGAACACTTGATGTATGTCTTGGTGATCAACTTGCGGGTTTCGTGACATTGGGAACCTATGCATAGGGGTTGGCACACGTTCTTGATTCTCCGGTAGAAACTTTGGGGTGCTCTTTGAAGTACTTTTATGTTGGTTGGATAAATCTGAGATTGTGTGATGCATGTCGTATAATCATGCCCACGGATACTTGAGGTGACAATGGAGTATCTAGGTGACATTAGGGTTTTGGTTGATTTGTATCTTAAGGTGTTATTCTTGTAAAAACTCCAGGGTTGTTTGTGACACTTATAGGAATAGCCCAACGGATTGATTTGAAAGAATAACTTTGTGGTGGTTTCGTACCCGACCATAATCTCTACGTTTGTTCTCCTCTATTAGTGGCTTTGGAGTGACTCTTTGTCGCATGTTGAGGGCTTGTCATATGTTCTATCTATGTTATTATTGTTGAGAGAACTTGCACTAGCGAAAGTATGAACCCTAGGCCTTGTTTCCTATCATTGCAATACCGTTTACGCTCACTTTTACCACTTGTTACCTTGCTGTTTTTATATTTTCAGTTTACAAAAACCTATATCTTCTATCCATATTGCACTTGTATCACCATCTCTTCGCCGAACTAGTGCACCTATACAATTTACCATTGTATTGGGTGTGTTGGGGACACAAGAGACTCTTTGTTATTTGGTTGCAGGGTTGCTTGAGAGAGACCATCTTCATCCTCACGCCTCCTACGGTCATCCACTTGAGGGAAATTTGCTACTGTCCTACAAACCTGTGCACTTGCAGGCCTAACAACGTCTACAAGAAGAAGGTTGTGTAGTAGACATCAAGCTTTTTTCTGGCGCCGTTGCCGGGGAGGCTAGGTAAGTGAAGGTATATCTTTATATCTTGCAATCGAATCTTTTTGTTTCTTGTTTTAGCACTAGTTTAGTTTATAAAAGGAAACTATAAAAAATGGAATTGAGTTTACATCATACGCTTCACCTCTTTAATATCTTTCGTGAGTATGATGGAAAGGAAGATTGTGCCGAAGTGCTAGAAGAAGAAATCTATAAAATGTTTGGCACTAAATATTTGAATGATGAGCATGATTGCAATGTTGTCAGTACGAATTCTTTGAATATCCATGATGCTAATGATGATTGCACTAGTTATGATGAAAATGTCTCCTATAAGCGTGTCAATTTTTGTGGAGTGCATTGGGTTTGCAAGAACACACCAAATAGGGAAGATAGATATTGCAAGAGGCATAAGTTCTTAGAAACTAAAGAGTTCCAAGAAATGCTAAATGCTAGTGCTGATAATTTAAGATATATTAGCCATACTTGTGAACTTTGTAACGAACATGGTCATTTAAATATCAATTGCAAATTGTTTCATGATCGAATCGTGTCCAAAAATTGTGATGACTTGATTTCCCTTGCACATTATAATGAACTAAGTTTGATTTTGGGTTATGAAGAATTGAAATGTCAAACTAAGCATATTCCAGAATACATCCTCAAGAAATTCCTCGATATTGATCTAGAAGAAATTTATATGTATTGTGCGGTGAATTGCATTGAAAATCCTTATATTGCCAATTACATAAAGAAAAGAAAACAAATAGAGGATGAAGAGAATGCTAACGAAAGGGAAGAGACTTCCCAGTATCCTCCTATTATTTCTTATGATGAATCAGGTAACGAGGACGAGCCTTCTATTCAATCAATCTCATTAATAAGGAGCTCCAAAAAGAGGATTGAACCCACACAAGATGTGGTGAAGAAGAAGAAAATAAAACGGAAGAGAGGTAAAAAGGTATCTCTCCCAAATAAAGTTGCTCCTATTATTACTATGCCCCATGAAAATGAAGATGATACACTTGATGATGATCTCGTTATGCCTATTGCTTGTTGTGATGATTATGATTGGGAAGATAATGATACTCATTATGATCTTGAAAATATTTTTGGCACTTGCTTGGAAGAATATGATAAAAATGTTTGCTATACTATTGGTGTTATCCATACTATTAATGATGAGAGTGATTATGCTTATGACACGAAAAGGCCCATGCTTGGGGAAGCTATGTTTGATGAGGATGACATATTTGAGAATATATTTGCTGCAATTATTGTTTATCCCAAGCTTGGGGGTGCTACGTTTAATAATGACGATATTTTTAGCCTTCCATGTTTTGATATGCAAAGTGATTATGATGAGAACAAAGTTGCTACTTATGATGATTATTGTGATAAAACTTATGCTATAAAAAGTAGTGATGATTATATTTATAAAACTTGTCATGATTATGAGTATCCTTTCTCTAAACATTACTCTTTTAATGTGGAAGCAATTTATAGTATTCAAGTCTCTTATGATACTCCCACTATTCCGAATGAGAAGACTTTTGCTTATGTGGAGAGTAATAAAATTTCTATGCTTGTAGATCATGAAAAGAATGCATTAGGTGCTGGTTATATTGTTGAATTAATTCATGATGCTACTGAAAATTATTATGAGGGAGGAATATATGCTTGTAGGAATAGCAATAATGTAAAGTTTCCTCTTTGTGTGCTTAAAATCTTGAAGTTATGCTTGTTTTACCTTCCTATGCAGGTTGATTCTTGTTCCCATAAGTTCTTTGATCACAAACTCCCTATGCATAGGAAGTGGGTTAGACTTAAATGTGCTAGTTATATTCTTCATGATGCTCTCTTTATGTTTCAATTCTTATCTTTTATGTGAGCATCATTGAAATCATCATGCCTAGCTAGGGGCGTTAAACGATAGCGCTTGTTGGGAGGCAACCCAATTTTATTTTAGTTTCTTTCTTTTTGGTTCTGTTTAGGAATAGATAATCCATCTAGCCTATGTTTAGATGTGGTTTTATGTTTTAATTAGTGTTTGTACCAAGTAGAACCTTTGGGAAGACTTGGGTGAAGTCTTTATGATCATGCTGTAAAAAACAAAAACTTTAGCGCTCACGAGATTAGCTAGAAATTTTTACTGCAGAGTGCTATTTAGTTGATTCTTTTTTAAGATGATTACTAGACAAATTCCTCAGGTCCACCAATTTATTTTAGAATTTTTGGAGTTCCAGAAGTTTGCGTTAGTTACAGATTACTACAGACGGCTCTGTTTTTGACAGATTCTGTTTTCATTGTGTTGTTTGCGTATTTTGATGAATCTATGGCTAGTAAAATAGTTTATAAACCATAGAGAAGTTGGAATACAGTAGGTTTAACACCAATATAAATAAAGAATGAGTTCATTACAGTACCTTGAAGTGGTGTTTTGTTTTCTTTCGCTAACGGAGCTCACGAGTTTTCTGTTAAGTTTTGTGTTGTGAAGTTTTCAAGTTTTGGGTAAGGCTTCGATGGACTATGGAATAAGGAGTGGCAAGAGCCTAAGGTTGGGGATGCCCAAGGCACCCCAAGGTAATATTCAAGGACAACCAAGAGCCTAAGCTTGGGGATGCCCCGGATGGCATCCCCTCTTTCATCTTCGTTCATCGGTAACTTTACTTGGAGCTATATTTTTATTCACCACATGATATGTGTTTTGCTTGGAGCGTCATTTTATTTTCTTTAGCTTTGCTTGCTGTTTGAATAAAATACCAAGATCTGAAATTTTTAAATGAGAGAGAGTCTTCACATAGTTGCATAATAATTATTTAGCTACTCATTGATCTTCACTTATATCTTGTTGGAGTAGTTTGTCATTTGCTCTAGTGCTTCACTTATATCTTTTAGAGCACAATGGTGGTTTTATTTTGAAGAAATAGATGAACTCTCATGCTTCACTTATATTATTTTGAGAGTCTTTAATAGCATGGTAATTTGCTTAATGTTAATATACTTAGTGTTCAAGATATGTGAAACTTTCTTTTGAGTGGGTTGAATACTAAGATAAGTTTGATGCTTGATAATTGTTTTGAGATATGGAGGTGATAATATCATAGTCGTGCTAGTTGAGTAGTTGTGAATTTGAGAAATGCTTGTGTTGAAGTTAGCAAGTCCCGTAGCATGCACGTATGGTTAAAGTTGTGTAACAAATTTGAGGCATGAAGTGTACCTCGCTTGTGCATCCTTATGAGTGGCGGTCGGGGACGAGCGATGGTCTTTTCCTACCAATCTATCCCCCTAGGAGCATGCGCGTAGTACTTGATTTTTGATGACTTCTAAATTTTTGCAATAAGTATATGAGTTCTTTTGACTAATGTTGAGTCCATGGATTATACGCACTTTTACCTTTCCGCCATTTGCTAGCCTCTTCGATACCGTGCATTGCCCTTTCTCACATTGAGAGTTGGTGCAAACTTCGCCGGTGCATCCAAACCCCGTGATATGATACGCTCTTTCACACATAAGCCTCCCTATATCTTCCTCAAAACAGCCACCATACCTACCTATCATGGCATTTCCATATCCATTCCGAGATATATTGCCATGCAACTTCCACCACCATCATCATCATCATGACATGCTTTACTTTTGTCATATTGCCATTGCATGATCTTGTAGTTGACATCGTATTTGTGGCAAATCCACCATGCATTATTTTTCATACATGTCACTCTTGATTCATTGCACCATCCCGGTACACCGCCAGAGGCATTCATATAGAGTCATATCTTGTTCTAGTATCGAGTTGTAATCATTATGTTGTAATCAATAGAAGTGTGATGATCATCATTATTAGAGCATTGCCCAATCAAAAAAAAGAGAAAGGCCAAAAAGAAAAAAAGAAAGGCCCAAAAAAAGAGAAAATAAAAAGGGCTATGCTACTATCTCTTTTTCCACACTTGTGCTTCAAAGGAGCACCTTGTTCTTCATGTAGTGAGTCTCATATATTGTGCTTCAAAGTAGCACCATGATTTTCATATAGTGAGTCTCATAAGTTGTCTTGTTCATACTAGTGGGAATTTTTCATTATAGAACTTGGCTTGTATATTCCAACGATGGGCTTCCTCAAATGCCCTGGGTCTTCATGAGCAAGCAAGTTGGATGCACACCCACTAGTTTTCTTTTCTTGAGCATTCTTAGCTCTAGTGCATCCGTTGCATGGCAATCCCTACTCCTCGCATTGACATCAATTGATGGGCATCTCCATAGCCCGTTGATTAGCCTCATCAATGTGAGACTTTCTCCTTTTTTTGTCTTCTCCACACAATCCCCATCATCATATTCTATACCACCCATAGTGCTATGTCCATGGCTCGTGCTCATGTATTGCGTGAAGGTTGAAAAAGTTTGAGATTATTTGAGTATGAAACAATTGCTTGGCTTGTCATCGGGGGTATAGAAGTTGGGAACATATTTGTGTGACGAAAATGAAGCATAGCCTAACTATATGATTTTGTAGGGATGAACTTCCTTTGGCCATGTTATTTTGAGATGACATAATTGTTTGATTAGTATGCTTGAAGTATTATCATTTTTATGTCAATATGAACTCTTGTCTTGAACCTTTCGGATCTGAATATTCATACCATGATTAAGAAGATTTACATTGAAATTATGCCAAAGTATCACTCAGCATCAAAAATTCTCTTTTTATCATTTACCTACTCGAGGACGAGCAGGAATTAAGCTTGGGGATGCATGATACGTCTCCAACGTATCTATAATTTTTGATTGCTCCATGCTACTTTATCTACTGTTTTAGGCAATATTGGGCTTTATTATCCACTTTTATATTATTTTTGGGACTAACCTATTAACCGGAGGCCCAACCCAGATTTGTTGTTTTATGCCTATTTCAGTATTTCGAGGAAAAGGAATATCAGACGGAGTCAAAACGGAACGAAATCAACTGGAGAAGTTATTTTTGGAAGGAAACACTCCTGATGGACTTGGACCCCACGTCAGAAGAGCCACGAGGCGGTCACGAGGGTGGAGGGCGCGCCCTCCCCCCTAGGCGCGCCCCCCTGCCTCGTGGGGCCCCCGTAGCTCCACCGACGTCCCCCCTTCACCCATATATACCGTCGTACCCTAAAACTTCCAAAATAGAAGATAGATCGGGAGTTTCGCCGCCGCAAGCCTCCAGAACCACCAAAAAACCAATCGGGACCCCTTTCCGGTACCCTGCCGGAGGGGGGATCCATCTCCGGCGGCCATCTTCATCATCTCGGCACTCTCCATGACGAGGAGGGAGTAGTTCACCCTTGGGGCTGAGGGTATGTACCAGTAGCTATGTGTTTGATCTCTCTCTCTCTCTCTCTCTCTCGTGTTCTCTCTCGTGTTCCTCTATGGCACGATCTTTATGTATCCCGAGCTTTGCTATTGTAGTTGGATCTTATGATGTTTCTCCCCCTCTACTCCTTTGTGATGAATTGAGTTTCCCCTTTTGAAGTAATCTTATCGGATTGAGTCTTTATGAGAACACTTGATGTATGTCTTGGTGATCAACTTGCGGGTTTCGTGACATTGGGAACCTATGCATAGGGGTTGGCACACGTTCTTGATTCTCCGGTAGAAACTTTGGGGCGCTCTTTGAAGTACTTTTATGTTGGTTGGATAAATCTGAGATTGTGTGATGCATATCGTATAATCATGCCCACGGATACTTGAGGTGACAATGGAGTATCTAGGTGACATTAGGGTTTTGGTTGATTTGTATCTTAAGGTGTTATTCTAGTAAAAACTCCAGGGTTGTTTGTGACACTTATAGGAATAGCCCAACGGATTGATTTGAAAGAATAACTTTGTGGTGGTTTCGTACCCGACCATAATCTCTACGTTTGTTCTCCGCTATTAGTGGCTTTGGAATGACTCTTTGTTGCATGTTGAGGGCTTGTCATATGTTCTATCTATGTTATTATTGTTGAGAGAACTTGCACTAGCGAAAGTATGAACCCTAGGCCTTGTTTCCTATCATTGCAATACCGTTTATGCTCACTTTTACCACTTGTTACCTTGCTGTTTTTATATTTTCAGTTTACAAAAACCTATATCTTCTATCCATATTGCACTTGTATCACCATCTCTTCGCCGAACTAGTGCACCTATACAATTTACCATTGTATTGGGTGTGTTGGGGACACAAGAGACTCTTTGTTATTTGGTTGCAGGGTTGCTTGAGAGAGACCATCTTCATCCTCACGCCTCCTACGAATTGATAAACTTAGGTCATCCACTTGAGGGAAATTTGCTACTGTCCTACAAACCTGTGCACTTGCAGGCCCAACAACGTCTACAAGAAGAAGGTTGTGTAGTAGACATCAAGCTCTTTTCTGGCGCCGTTGCTGGGGAGGCTAGGTAAGTGAAGGTATATCTTTAGATCTTGCAACCGAATATTTTTGTTTATTGTTTTAGCACTAGTCTAGTTTATAAAAGAAAATTAAAACTAAAAAATGGAATTGAGTTTGTCTCATACGATTCACCTTTTTAATATCTTTCGTGAGTATGATGGAAAGGAAGATTATGCCAAAGTGCTAGAAGAAGAAATGTATAAAATGTTTGGTACTAAATATTTGAATGATGAGCATGATTGCAATGTTGTCAGTACGAATTCTTTGAATATCCATGATGCTAATGATGATTGCACTAGTTATGATGAAAATGTCTCCTATAAGCGTGTCAATTTTTGTGGAGTGCATTGGGTTTGCAAGAACACACCAAATAGGGAAGATAGATATTGCAAGAGGCACAAGTGCTTAGAAACTAAAGAGTTCCAAGAAAGGCTAAATGCTAGTGCTGATAATTTAAGATATATTAGCCATACTTGTGAACTTTGTAACGAACATGGTCATTTAAATATCAATTGCAAATTGTTTCATGATCGAATCGTGTCCAAAAATTTGTGATGACTTGATTTCCCTTGCACATTATAATGAACTAAGTTTGCTTTTGGATTATGAAGAATTGAAGTGTCAAACTAAGCATATTCTAGAATACAACCTCAAGAAATTCCTCGATATTGATCTAGAAGAAATTTATATGTATTGTGCGGTGAATTGCATTGAAAATCCTTATATTGCCAATTACATAAAGAAAAGAAAATAAATAGAGGATGAAGAGAATGCTAAGGAAAGGGAGGAGACTTCCCAATATCCTCCTATTATTTCTTATGATGAATCAGGTAACGAGGAGGAGCCTTCTATTCAACCAATCTCATTAATAAGGAGCTCCAAAAAGAGGATTGAACCCACACAAGATGTGGTGAAGAAGAAGAAAATAAAACGGAAGAGAGGTAAAAAGGTATCTCTCCCAAATAAAGTTTCTCCTATTATTGCTATGCCCCATGAAAATGAAGATGATACACTTGATGATGATCTCGTTATGCCTATTGCTTGTTGTGATGATTATAATTGGGAAGATAATGATACTCCTTATGATCTCGAAAATCTTTTTGGCACTTGCTTGGAAGAATATGATAATAATGTTTGCTATACTATTGGTGCTATCCATACTATTAATGATGAGAGTGATTATGCTTATGACACGAAAAGGCCCAAGCTTGGGGAAGCTATGTTTGATGAGGATGACATATTTGAGAATATATTTGCTGCAATTAATGTTTGTCCCAAACTTGGGGATGCTACGTTTAATAATGATGATATTTTTAGCCTTCCATGTTTTGATATGCAAAGTGATTATGATGAGAACAAAGTTGCTACTTATGATGATTATTGTGATAAAGCTTATGCTATAAAAAGTAGTGATGATTATATTTATAAAACTTGTCATGATTATGAGTATCCTTTCTCTGAACATTACTCTCGGAGCCCGGAGGCGGTCGACTGGATTATGTGTGTGTGAATTACAAAGGTGTGAACCCTTTACACTGAGGAGGGGGGTGGCTTATATAGAGTTCGCCAAATCCCTCTGGCCCTCAGTTATGCAGGGTTTAAAGTACATTAAGGTCGGGCGTTACTGGTAACGCCACTATTAAAGTGCTATGATGACCATAAAGGCTACTTAATACCCGACCGTTAGCGTGCATAGTGTCTTTAGATCTCCTGGCCGTGAGTGGTTGGCTTCATGGTCGAGTGTCCTCGAGTCCGTTGAGTGGATCACCTCCAAGTCGATTGAAAGGTGATTTCTTCTAGGGATGTCCTTGGGGAGGGTAGCTTGGACAGGTCCATGACCCTACCCTAGGTACATAGCTTCATCATTAGCCCTTGAATGGATCGAGATTTGAGTGGGGAAGGAGTTGAGAACTCTTCTGACCGATTCTTGATGTCATGAGTATATCTTGCTTCAGATCGATGAACCTGGGCGTCGTCACCAACTTCTTTTCCGGTCGCCTTGATCCATTCATAGTTTTCTTTAGTCGAGTGAATTTCTTTAATTGAAGATTCCCGAGTAGCTGCATGGAGGAGATCCTCCGTCTGACAAGTTGTTTTGCTGCCCGCGGATTTCGCGGGATTCGAATTTTGGGAAGCACACGGGACGGGGGAGGCCGCAGTAATCGGATGGGATAGGACGGAGCCGCCTCGATCTCTGCGCCACCTTTTTCGCCATGTATCGCGCGCGCGACTGTTGCGGGATTTGACAGGATCGCCTGGGCCTACAGGTCAGCCACTCGGAAGCGACTCCATACAAACTGCCGGCCCAGGGCTTTTGAACAGTGCGCCTTCACTTTTCCCCTTTCCTCTCGAATTCTTCCGCCAGCTCTGCTCTCGTCTCAGCGCCGCCGGCCTGTTCGAGCTTCGTCTACGGCGATGGTGAAGGAGAAGACGGTGGCCCTGGAGCGTGCGAAGAAAGCGACGGCGCAGGCGAAGGCGAATAAGTCCGGTCGGGGCGGATCTTCTTCGAGGTCCGCTCTGCCGAAGGGCTGGATCCAGGGTGATTGGATGCCTTCGGTGATTCGGCAAGACGACATCGATGAAATGATCAAGGGGGGATTCATTCCTCACAAATCTACGCGTCTCCTGGGGAACGAGATCGAACCTCAGCCTCACGAGGGTGAGTGCGTCCTCATCGCCACTCACGTCGACCGTGGATTTTCTCTGCCTCCTCATCCTTTTTTCCGGAGCTTCTTGAACTTTTTCGGAGCGCAGCTCCATCACTTTACTCCAAATTCCATCGTGTATCTTGCTGCCTTTGTATCTTTGTGCGAGAATTTCTTGGGTTGCCGTCCCCATTGGGGCCTCTTCAAGCACATTTTCACTTGTCGTTCTCAGTTGGTTAAGAAAGCCAAGTCGAGTGACGATAGGACGCAAGTGATTCAGATGTGCGGGGGTCTTGGGATCCAAATGAGAAGCAAAAGTTCTTTTCCAGCTATGATTCTTCCCGAGTCAGTCCGCGGGTGGCAGTCGACCTGGTTCTACTGCAGAGACCAGGCGACTCCAGGACAGGCGACGAGCCTTCCTCCTTTCTCCCTGAACCGAGCAGAAAAACCTTCCACTCTGAAAGTCACACCGAAAGAAAAGGTGCAAGTCAAAGTGTTGGTCGGTCGAGTGGTTCAGCTCGTCCGCGACGGGGTGACTGGTATGGATTTATTAGAGGTCTTCCTTCGGAGGCGCATCCAACGGCTCCAAGCTCGTGACCATCCGATGTGGATGTATTCGGGCCTCGATGACACCACTCGGATTCATCCGGAGGAGTTCGATGATGCGATGTTGGAAGGGTGGATGTCGAGTATCACAGGGAACAAGGACAGCCCCCGAGGAGCCAGGAGGATTCCTCCACTCGACCAAACATATGAAGTAGACCAGGTCCAATTCTGCATCTCTGACTGTGACCTTGCTTTCTTCATTCTGTTTGCTTAAAATCAGTCGATTGACTTTTGTCTTGTTTGTTGTCTTCCAGACCATTACTGAGATGTACTCGATTCCCAAAGGGGCGCAAGAGCAGGCCGAGGAGGGGGAGGCGAGCGGAGGTGAAAGTGGGGAGGAGTGGCAATCTGACGGTGAAGGGGAGGAGGAGGATGACGACGACTCCAGTGGAGAGGAGGAGCAAGAAGTCGATCCTCCCTGCACGGAAAGGCGATCCAAGCTCACCCATGACCCTGCGCGCAAACGTGGCAAGGTGACTGTGCCTGTTGGGCAGTCGTCAAAACGCCCTCGGACGTCTTCTCCAACACCGACTGAAAAAGCGCCAAAGCAGCCGCGAGCGGCGCCGTCAAAGCCGCCGAAGGCCCTGTCCAAGATGAAGATGACCGTTCCCACCATTTCCGGGTAACAGCAGAACTTGCGTTTTTTTAGTTGAGCATGGATAGGATGTTGGTCGACTCATTGACTAAATCGATTGGTTTCTGAAATCTGCAGTGCTGCTACCTCCGAGATCTCTGCCAAGAACGAAGACCAGGAAATGGAAGACGCTGTCACCTCCAACCTTGGTACAATCTCTGATGTTTCACTCTTGGTCGATTGAATTTTCGTCTTTAACTTTGGATTTTCTTATAGCTCCTCCTCATGTCATTGATCTCCCTGATGATGATGACGAAGTTCCGCTGAGGGCGAGGAAGAACAGGAAGGCGTCAACTGGCAAGACACCACAAACTGCATCAGCACCTGAGACAGTAGTTCAGGAGGGTGGTTATACCACTCGGACTTCTGTGTCCTTCGCTGTGCCGCTGACGAGTGTTCGGCCTTCATCGTCGACTGCTGATCCGCCCTCCCTTTTTGCCACACACCACGTCCCAGAGGACCAAGTGGGTGCTGCTAAGGAGGCTATACGCCAGGCGGGGATCATGATGGAGCAGGTGAAGGTGGTTCGGGAAGCCAGCCAAGCGGCCTATGATGCTAGTTCAGCTCTTCAAAGTAATGTCCAGGTTAGTTGATCACAGCTTGTTCTGTTAGGATATGCTATCTGAAGACTCTCTTTCCGAAGGTCTTTACATCTGTACACCAGCTGGGTGTGTCGATTGAATGTTTTGTACTAGTGGGGGCACGCTGAGTGCACCCACTGGGTATAGTCCCCGAGACTATGGTGGACTGTTGGCAGTCGACTGTAGTCTTTGTATTTTTGTTTCTGCACTCGAACTTCTTCGCTCGGTCCGGTCAGGCCATGTCGAATGGATCATAACCTCTTAGCTTCTTTCGATCGACTGGTCAAGCCGAGTCGGTCAAACAAGTGGGGGCACGCAAAGTGCACCCACTGGGTGTAGTCCCCGAGACCGTGGTCGACTGGTGGTAGTCGACTAAGGTCTGAAGAACCTGTTTTTTTTGTAGCTGACTGCTGGCAGTTAGCTAAAGTCTGAGATCATAACCTCTTAGCTCCTTTCGGTCGACTGGTCGAGCCGAGTCGGTCAAACAAGTGGGGGCACACTGAGTGCACCCACTGGGTGTAGTCCCCGAGACTACTGTCGGATATTTTTGATTCGGCTGTAGTCTTACAAATGTTACGATTTTTCTCTTAGTCGCTTGGAAGCAACCCATCTTTGACGTCTGTCGACTGACTCTTTGCAGAAATCCCGTGAGCTTGTGGCTCACTATACTGAATTGGAAAACAAACAGATCCAGCTCAACCTCGACTTGAAGCTTGCCCAGGAGAACTTGCAGAAGGCGAGGGACGAAGCGCAAGGTATGGCTGGTGAGAACTTGACGACTGTCTTTCCTTTCTGCCCATTCTTTATGCTGAACCCGTTGATGTTTTGCGGATAAAATGGAGGAGGCTCTGAAGAAGAAGGACCATGACCTTGCCGAGGCGTAGAAAGCGGCTTTGGACAAAATGAGGCTTGCGAAAGAAAAGCTGGCTTCAGTCGGTAATCTCAAAGAGGAGAACTCCAAGCTAAAAGCTGTTGTTGACGCTGTCGGATCACGGGTTCCGGCAGACCCTTAAGGTTCGAACTCTGGGGTGCGCGCGGAGATGATGCCCTCTACCTCTCCGTCTCGCAAGGATCTAAACTACAGAAAGAACAGCACAAGAGACGCGGAGTTTATACTAGTTCGGGCCACCAATGTGGTGTAATACCCTACTCTAGTTTGTGGTGGGTGGATTGCCTCTTGGGTTGATGATGATGACGAACAATACAAGCGAGTACAGCCCCGCGAGGGCCTGTTCTTGGCTAGGAGGATGAACTGCTAGGGGAAGTTCGATCGCCATTCTCTCTCTCTCTCCCTCTCTCTCTCTCTCTCTCTCTCTCTCTCTCTCTCTCTCTCTCTCTACTTGCTCTACGATTGCTCTCAATCCTCTCCCTCTCCCCTGGGGGTGGCTGGTCCTATTTATAGGCAAAGACCCTGGGCCTCTTCCCAAAAATTGAGCGGGAAGGGTGCCAACAATTGGCCAATTTCAAGGGGAACATCTGGTACACTTATCCTGACCAAAGTTGGTCCTCGCCTGCCAAAGGCCCTGTGGTGACGCCGTTCTGGGCTCCATGATGAGCTCATTCTCACCGCTGGACTGGTCTTGGTCTCGTTGCACCGAAATGGGTGCCTTTGCTTGATCCTCTCGCCTGCGCTTGCCCCCTTTGCACCAAAGAGGAAAGGGAGGACACTGCGCGGTCTGGCGCCCGCCTGGCACCCTTGGTCGTCATGGCTTGCATCATGGGCACCTCGCGAGGTACCCTGCCTCGATCTCTCCGCCTCCTCGTGAGCCAGCCTGAGGAGGTCACGCCTGAGGAAGCGTCGTGTTGTCCGCCCCGCGAGGCTTGGCCCCTCGCGAGGGTCCTGGGTCTCGTGTTGATGAAGTTGGGCCGTGCTGGGCCCCCTTTGAGCCATGCCGCAGGCCGCAGGAAGGCAAGTCTGGGGACCCCTGTTCCCAGAACGCCGACAGTAGCCCCCGGGCCCAAGGCGCACCCGGAATTGGCCGTGCCGAGAGGCGAAAGGGCAAGGGCGAAGCGCCGCGGGCCCTGATAGCATGCGGCCTTGGGCACCGCATGGCGGTTTGACAGGACGTGGGCGTCTCCGCTTCCCCACGACGCCTTGGCAACTGCGTGTCTTGACTAGTCCCTGCATGCGTAGATACGGGTCATTATTTCCTACGATCGTGGTGCTCGACGGTTGGCCCTTTCCTGCTATAAGTACGGGGCCGCGTAAGCTCCGCCAGTCCGCCCCTTCCTGCTTCTCTTCTTCTTGCTCTCTCTTGCCGCCCGCCGCTCGCATGGCTCCAAAGAGGTTCTCAGCCGCGGAGAAGGGGAAGGCTAGTCGGGCGGGGCCGGACTCCCCCCGGCCAATCGCGGCCGAGGTCATTCCCGCAAGCATCCCGCGGTCCCCGCTGCGGCTCCCCGTAGCCACAGGGATGGTTCTCCGCATGGTGGTGAGTGCTCGGCTGCCAAGGGGAGGCAGGTTGTGATTGCGCGGCCCCTCAGGCCGCACTTTCGCTCAGCGGAGGTGCTGCCGGAGTTCGTCGTGTGGTCGGCGGACCCGACCAACACCTGGCTCCAGCTCCCTCGCTTCTTCATCGGCGAGCTGCCGGCCAGCGCCCGGTGCGGCTTCTGGCTTCAGGCTTACGGTTGCTACAGCAGGGCCTCCTGGGTTTCGCTTGAGGTCTCCCCTTCTGGGAATGGGGCCCTGACCCGCGGCTGGCAGACGTTTGCCCGCGCGTGCGGCCTGGGCCAGCGGTGCACCCTGCACTTCAAGTTCGACGGCGACGGCACCCTCTATGTGAGGGTGTTTGGGGAAGATGGTCGCCGCGCAGGATGCTGCCCCGAGGGCGACGACCGTGGCCAGGGGCCTCGCTCCGACGACGATGGAGGAGATAGCGCCCGCTCCGATGGCGGCGCCCGACGCTCCCCAAGCTCCACCAACTCTTCTTCAGGCGGCTCCTCCAGCGGTGGCCGCAGCCAGCCCCCTCGCCGTCGCGCCTGCCTGGGGGGTGGTTGTTCATCCGCCCGTCGCCGCGCCCCGGTGAAGCGCGAGAGGGAGTCCGCCTGAGCCTCGGAGGCATCCCGTGTCGCATCTGCAGGCCAATGTGAGGCGGGCCGCACCGGGCTCGCCTTTTCCTTTTCCTTTTGCTTCCTGTGTAAGACAAAATAGCTGCATGGAGCCCCGCGGGGGCGTGTTGAGAATCATTGCAGTTGTAGCTATTACCTTGACTTTGTTGTTGCGCTTCTCAACTATTTGCCCTCGCGTAGGTAGTTTTCGGCCCCAGCCGGGGGGGCGACCGACCCAGGCCCTGTGCGCATGTCGCGGTGCCCGAGGGGCACGGACTGGAGGGGTGCTCCTGAAGAGGGCCCGGGCCGTGAAACCTTTAAGCGGCTAGGGCGGAAACGCTCGCGAGGGCATTCGAGTTCCATCCCTTGCGAGGCCTTTCATGAGAGAAATCAAAACGGGGAGCGAAAATCAACGAACCACAAATCGACGACGGCGATAGTTTCGATAAGATTTCAGATGCAAATAAACACATCAACTGCGGAAAGCAAATAAAAAAGCCGCGTCCGGCACCTAATCTAGTCTTCGACGTCTTCTCACCAGCGCGGAGCTAAGTGCTTCCACTGGGCGTGGGAGGGAGCCCCAGGGCCTGAGGCCGGTGCTCCTGAGACTCCGGGGCGTGTACAGCCCCACTCATTATTACGTGACAGTGTCACGGGGCGGCGAGCTTCACAGGCATTGGCCTTCTTCACAAGCTCCGGGCCTTTCTCCTTAGAGGTGATCAGCTTCACAGGCACTTGCCTTCTTCACAGGCTCTGGGCCTTTTCCAAAAAGGGAAGATCTTCACAGGCGTTCGCCTTCTTCACAGGCTATGGGCCTTTTCCAAAAAGGGAAGGTCTTCACAGGCGTTCGCCTTCTTCACAGGCTCTGGGCCTTTTACAAAAAGGGAAGGTCTTCACAGGCGTTCGCCTTCTTCATAGGCTCTGGGCCTTTTCCAAAAAGGGAAGGTCTTCACAGGCGTTCTCCTTCTTCACAGGCTCTGGGCCTTTTCCAAAAAGGGAAGGTCTTCACAGGCGTTCGCCTTCTTCACAGGCTCTGGGCCTTTTAGGGGTAGAACCTCCGGAGGTGCTGGATGTTCCACGCGTTCTGTATCGGCTCCCCCTCTTGGGTCTCCAAGCGCACGGAGCCTGGCCTGGAAACATGAACAACCTTGAACGGGCCCTCCCACATGGGAGAGAGCTTGTGCAGCCCCTCCCTGGAGAGAACCCGTCTGAGCACGAGGTCTCCTACCTCGAGGGTCCTGGGGCGGATGTTGCAGCAATGATATCGTCGCAGCGCCTGTTGGTACCTCGCCGCTCGCAGCGCGGCTTCCCGGCGGCGTTCCTCCCCCAGTACGAGGTCCATCCCCCGCATGGTGTCCTGCTGCGCTTCGTCGAACGCTAGGACCCACGCGGAGCAACGCCTGACCTCGTGAGGGAGGACTGCTTCAGCTCCATAGACCAGGAAGAACGGGGTATCCCCGGTTGGTTTTGTCGCGGTCGTGCGGATGGACCACAACTCGGACTGTAGCTCGCCGTACCAACCTCTGCCGCAAGCCTCCAGCTTCTTCTTGAACGTCCTGGTCTTGAGGCCTCTCAGGACCTCCGCGTTGGCCCGTTCGGCCTGCCCATTACTTCGTGGGTGTGCCACCGAAGCGTAGCATATCTGCGTCCCAAGGTTAGCACAGTATGTTTTGAAGAGATTACTGGTGAACTGCGAACCGTTGTCTATGATGATGCGGTTCAGCACCCCGAACCGGCTCACGATACCCCTGATGAACTTGACCGCGGAACCAGCGGGGATGGTACGGACGGCCTCCACTTCTGCCCACTTGGTGAACTTGTCAACGGTGACGTAGAGGTAGCGGTAGCCCCCTGGCGCCCGAGGGAATGGGCCCAGAATATCCAACCCCCAAACTGCGAATGGCCACGAGAGGGGTATAGTCTGTAGGGCCCCCGCCGGTTGATGGATCTGCTTGGAATGAAACTGGTAGGCCTCACAAGCCTTTACTAACTCGACTACGTCGTTGAGCGCGGTGGGCCAATAGAACCCGCTACGGAATGCCTTGCCGACGAGGGTTCGTGATGATGAGTGATGCCCGCAGTCTCCGCCGTGTATGTCCTCCAGTAGTTCCTTTCCTTGCTCCCGGGAGATGCAGCGCAGAGATACATCATTTGGTCGCTTCCGGCAGAGCTCTCCATCTCTGATGCAGTATGCCGTGGCCTGCCGCGCCACATGCTCCGCTTCGTCTTCCTTTTCCGGTAGGGTCCCTTGTGTTAAATAGCTCTGGAGTTCTGTGATCCAGCACTCCTCCCGAGGTTCCATCGTCAGGAGTAGACGCGCTCCTGAGGTCGGTCCACAGATCGGGGCTCCCGAGGCTGGCGGCCGAGGGAGCTCCTCTCGAGGCTGAGCGACGTTTGATAACGTCGACCGTGCTGAGGGTTTGAAGAGCCGCTCTTCGAAGACGCCTGGTTCCTGTGGCAACCGCCTGGATGCCCGTCCGGCTATGTCGTCGGCTTCCTGATTGGTGCCACGGGGCACGTGCTTCAGTTCCAACCCCCAGAACTGCTTTTCCATCCTACGGACTTCCGCTAGACAGGCTTCCATATGCTCGTCCTTCGGCTCGTATACCTTGTTGGAGAAGTTGACAAGGAGCTGCGAGTCGCCCTTGACGGTGAGGCGCTTCACGCCCGGAGCTATTGCGGCTTTTAATCCGGCTATCAGACCCTCATACTCTGCTATGTTGTTGGAGACCTTTTCACCTTGCTGGAAATAGAGTTGTACGGCATAGTAGAGCTTATCCTGAGTGGGTGATATCAGCACCGCGCCAGCCCCCGCGCCGTGCCTGGAGAACGCCCCATCGAAATACATGACCCAGCCTTCCGGCGCCTCACTTCCTGGAGAGAGGGACCGATCCTCGTTGTCCTTGAGGCCTGGTGCCTCCACCCATTCAGCCATGAAATCCGCTAATGCTGCTCCTTTGATGACCCTAGTTGTGCTGAACTTGAGTTGAAACGCCTGCAGCTCTATGTTCCACTCGGCGACCCTTCCTGCTGAGTTAAGGCTCCTGAGCACTCTCTCCAGGGGGTATGATGAGACGACCTTAATGGGATGGGCCTGGAAGTAGTGACGCAGCTTGCGCGAGGCCACCAGTAGCACGAGGAGGAGCTTCTGAGGCATTGGGTACCGTGCCCTCGCGTCCCGTAGCACCGTGCTAACAAAGTAAACTGGATGCTCAACAAGGCTAAGAGCATCTGGGGTTGCAGCGCCCTCGGGAGGTAACGGCGCCTCACGAGATGACGCGGCCTCGGGAGGCGGACCATCCGGGCGTGTGGCTTCTCCTGCCTCCGGTGCGCTCTTCGGCAGCCGACCCTCCTCAACTGTGGTTGTGGCTTCTGCAGGCTTTCCTTGCTCCCGTCTTGCCTTGCCTCGGGTTGCCGCTGCGGTCTTGGCTTGGCGCTCCTCCCTAACCGCCACCAGGGCTTCGCTGGCGGAGTAGGGAGTGGCGGCGAGGAAGAGCAGTAGGGGCTCTTGAGGGCGCAGAGCCACCATGACTGGGGGACTGGTCAGGTACCTCTTGAGATCTTGAAACGCCTTATCTGCCTCTTCGGTCCATTCAAAGGGCCCCTTTTTCTTCATCAGCTGAAAGAAAGGCAACGCTCGCTCCCCCAATTTGGAGATAAAGCGCCCTAGCGCGGTCACGCGCCCAGTGAGCTTCTCCATCTCTCTGAGGGTATTTGGTGGACTCATGTCCTCGACCGCCTTGACCTTCTCTGGGTTGGCCTCGATGCCACGATGGGATACGAGGAAGCCCAAGAGCTTGCCCGAGGGGACGCCAAACACACATTTCTCCGGGTTGAGTCGCAGGTTTACTGCGTCAAGGCTCGCGAAGGTCTCCTCCAGGTCTTGTATCAGGGTCTTGGCCTCCCGAGATTTTACCACAATGTCATCAACGTAGGCTTCGACATTCTTTTCGAGTTGCGGGCCCAAGGTGATGTGCATCAACCACTGAAAGGTAGCTCCTGCGTTACGCAGTCCAAACGGCATGCATGTATAGCAGTATACCCTGCATGGGGTCAGGAAGGCGGTCTTTTCAATGCCTTCTACCGCCATCCTGATCTGGTGATATCCGGAGAAGGCGTCCAGGAAGCATAGCAGGTCGCACTCTACGGTGGAATCGACGATCTGGTTGATGCGGGGGAGCGGAAACGGATCTTGCGGGCATGCCTTGTTGAGATTGTTGAAGTCGACACACATGCGTTCCTTCCCCCCCCCCCTTCTTAGGCACAACGACGGGGTTGGCCAACCAATCCGGGTATCGGACCTCGCGAATGACCCCAGCGGCTTCTAGCTTGCGCGTCTCTTGGACAATGAAGGCATGCTTCTCTGCGGACTGCCGCCTGGCCTTCTGCTTCACGGGGCGCGCATTCGGGCACACGTTGAGGTGATGCTCGATGACACTACTGGGAATCCCTGCAACCTGATCGGGCTCCCAAGCGAACACCTTCTTATTCGCGCGCAGGAACCTGACCAAGGCCTCCTCCTGCTCAGGCTCAAGGTTGGCGCCTATGGTGAAAGTGGCACCGGAGGACCCATCCTCATCAACGGGTATCTGCTTGGTTTATGCCTTGTCCTGGGTGAACAACTGCTTTTTCTTGGCGGGCGCAGCCCCCTTGGGCTCAGGGGCATCCGCATCGGTGGGCCGTGCCGATGCCGCCGTCTTGAAGGCGAGCTTGAGTACTCGCAAGGCGTCCCCGGTGTCTCCGTGCACGGTGAGGGTACCGCTGCTCCCAGGCATCTTCATGAGGTTGTACGCCGGGTGCGTGGCGGCCATGAACTGAGCCAGCGTCGGGTAACCGAGGATGGCGTTGTAAGGGAGGCCGATGGGGGCGATGTCGAAGTCGACCATCTCCGTGCGGAAGTTGTCGTAGGTGCCGAAGGTTACCGGGAGCCGGATCTGTCCCAGGGAGTCGGACGATCCGCCCCCGATGCCCGAGAAAGATCGACTGGGCCGCAGCCGCTCCTGGGGTATGCAGAGGAGATTGAAGGTCTCGACCGAAAGCACACTGAGGCCCGCGCCGCCGTCGACGAGGGTTCTAGTGACGGCCACCTGGCAGATGGTGGGGGTGCACAACAGGGCGAGCGCGCCCGAGCCAGCCAAGTTAGTGGGGTGGTCCTCCGAGCTGAAGGTTAGGTCGTCCTCGCGCGTCAGCCAGTCCGAGGAAGCCCCCTGCCGTGCGGAAACGGTGCTGACCCGGCGAGCAAACGGCTTGACATGGCGACTCGTGGGCGGCGCTTGCGAGCCGCCCAGGAGGGCCGCAACGACCGGAGGTGTCGATGTTGTGGCGTAGTCGCCCCGTCGCATAGGCGGATGCTGGGGTGGTGCTTGCTGCTTGTTTCCCACCGGGCGGGTGGCGGTGCCGATGGCGAGCGATGGGGGACGACGAGGACGCCCACCGGCGAGGGCTGCTGGGGTGACGCGGGCCCGACCGGCGCCGTACATGGGTGCGGCGGCCGGAGAAGGACGGAGCGGTGGAAGACAGATTCCGGCGCACCCCTACCTGGCGTGCCAAATTTCGGATCACGGGTTCCGGCAGACCCTTAAGGTTTGAACTCTGGGGTGCGCGCGGAGATGATGCCCTCTACCTCTCCGTCTCGCAAGGATCTAAACTACAGAAAGAACAGCACAAGAGACGCGGAGTTTATACTAGTTCGGGCCACCAATGTGGTGTAATACCCTACTCTAGTTTGTGGTGCGTGGATTGCCTCTTGGGCTGATGATGATGACGAACAATACAAGCGAGTACAGCCCCGCGAGGGCCTGTTCCTGGCTAGGGGGATGAACTGCTAGGGGAAGTTCGATCGCCCTTCTCTCTCTCTCTACTTGCTCTACGATTGCTCTCAATCCTCTCCCTCTCCCCTGGGGGTGGCTGGTCCTATTTATAGGCAAAGGCCCTGGGCCTCTTCCCAAAAATTGAGCGGGAAGGGCGCCAACAATTGGCCAATTTGAAGGGGAACATCTGGTACACTTATCCTGACCAAAGTTGGTCCTCGCCTACCAAAGGCCCTGTGGTGACGCCGTTCTGGGCTCCACGATGAGCTCATTCCCACCGCTGGACTGGTCTTGGTCTCGTTGCACCGAAATGGGTGCCTTTGCTTGATCCTCTCGCCTGCGCTTGCCCCCTTTGCACCAAAGAGGAAAGGGAGGACACTGCGCGGTCTGGCGCCTGCCTGGCACCCTTGGTCGTCATGGCTTATGTCATGGGCACCTCGCGAGGTACCCTGCCTTGATCTCTCCGCCTCCTCGTGAGCCAGCCTGAGGAGGCCGCGCCTGAGGAAGCGCCGTGTCGTCCGCCCCGCGAGGCTTGGCCCCTCGCGAGGGTCCTGGGTCTCGTGTTGATGAAGTTGGGCCGTGTTGGGCCCCCTTTGAGCCACGCCGCAGGCCGCAGGCAGGCAAGTCTGGGGACCCCCGTTCCCAGAACGCCGACAGACGCGGCCAACAAAGAGGCCAGCCGTCTGAAGAATGATAAGATAGCCCTGAATGACAACGCAAGTGAACTGGCGGGGAAGAGGAACGATCTGGAGGCTTATCTGGGTGGGCTTGCCCAGAAGTTATTCGTCATGCTTGAGGGTAATCACTCCTACCCGACTGACTTGTTGTCATCAACCCAATGTAGAGCCACTGACTTATCTTTGAATTGTGTTTACAGAATTCTGCCAGAACTTCGAGGAGGAAACCAGCCGAGTAGAGACAAGTTTGGACCCCATTAATTCCCCGGTGAAGGATGAGGCTGCCATGAACGTGCTCCGACTGGAGTCTCGTGTTGCTGGTGTGGTTGACTACCTTGCTTGACTGAAGGTTGCGGTGTTGCGGATCGACACAGCGCTCTGGCCAGGAACGTCGCTTCAAAATGACCTCGAGTCTCTGATGACTCGACTGAATGAAGTTCCAGGTCGAGTGCAGGAATGGAAGAAGTCTTCTGCTAGGTGCGGCGCTAACGTCGCTCTGTCCTTGGTCCGTGTTCACTGCAAGGAGGCGCGAGAGGAAAATCTGGCGGATATCCAAGTTGCCAATACCACGAAGCACAACTTTCAGTCTTTCATGGAGACCTTCATTGCTGCTGCCACTCGGATTGCTGGCGGGATTGACTTGGACCAGTTTGTCGCGCCCTCCAGCTCTCCACCTGAGGAGTAAAACTTCCATGATTCGCTTTAAATTTGCCTCAGAATGCCGAGTGCTGGTGTAACCGTTAAACTTCTTCGGCTTGATGCTCGAATACTTTTGATCTACCGTTTGGAACATTGGGATTTATCCGAACTTGGTTTGTTTCTGAATATGCTGGTGTTTCCTTTTGACTGGAATTTGTTTTTACTTGGAATACTCTTTGTGCTTGGAATGCAGCTCTGAGGTGGAGAAAACTTAGGCGAGTACTGGACTGCAGCTAAGCCTCCGAGTGGGAGGATTGCTCTCCACTCGGTGGGATTTTTCAAACTTAGGCGAGTACTTGGGCTGCAGCTAAGCCCCCGAGTGGGAGGATTGCTCTCCACTCGGTGGGATTTTTCAAACTTAGGCGAGTGCTTGGACTGCAGCTAAGCCCCCGAGTGAGAGGATTGCTCTCCACTCGGTGGGATTTTTCGAACTTAGGCGAGTGCTTGGACTGCAGCTAAGCCCCCGAGTGGGAGGGTTGCTCTCCACTCGGTGGGATTTCTTAAACTTAGGCGAGTCCTGGACTGCAGCTAAGCCCCCGAGTGGGAGGATTTCTCACCACTCGGTAGGATTTTTCAAACTTAGGCGAGTACTGGACTGCAGCTAAGCCCCCGAGTGGGAGGATTTCTCACCACTCAGTAGGATTTTTCAAACTTAGGCGAGTACTTGGACTGCAGCTAAGTCCCCGAGTGGGAGGATTTCTCACCAGTCGGCAGGATTTTTTAAACTTAGGCGAGTACTGGAATGCAGCTAAGCCCCCGAGTGGGAGGCTGGCTCACCACTCGGTAGGATTTTTTGAACTTAGGCGAGTACTGGACTGCAGCTAAGCCTCCGATTGGGAGGCTGGCTCACCACTCGGTAGGATTTTTTAAACTTAAGCGAGTACTGGACTGCAGCTAAGCCCCCGAGTGGGAGGCTGGCTCACTACTCGGTAGGATTTTGTGAACTTAGGCGAGTACTGGACTGCAGCTAAGCCTCCGAGTGGGAGGCTGGCTCACCACTCGGTAGAATTTTTCAAACTTAGGCGAGTATTGGACTGCAGCTAAGCCCCCGAGTGGGAGGATTGCTCACCACTCGGTAGGATTTTTCAAACTTAGGCGAGTACTTGGACTGCAGCTAAGCCCCCGATTGGGAGGATTGCTCACCACTCGGTAGGATTTTTTAAACTTAGGCGAGTACTGGACTGCAGCTAAGCCCCCGAGTGGGAGGCTGGCTCACCACTCGGTACGATTTTTTGAACTTAGGCGAGTACTGGACTGCAGCTAAGCCTCCGAGTGGGAGGCTGGCTCATCACTCGGTAGGATTTTTTAAACTTAGGCGAGTACTGGACTGCAGCTAAGCACCCTAGTGGGAGGCTGGCTCACCACTCGGTAGGATTTTTTGAACTTAGGCGAGTACTGGACTGCAGCTAAGCCTCCGAGTGGGAGGCTGGCTCACCACTCGGTAGGAGTTTTCAAACTTAGGCGAGTATTGAACTGCAGCTAAGCCCCCGAGTGGGAGGATTGCTCACCACTCGGTAGAATTTTTCAAACTTAGGCGAGTACTTGGACTGCAGCTAAGCCCCCGAGTGGGAGGATTTCTCACCACTCGGTAGGATTTTTCAAACTTAGGCGAGTACTAGACTGCAGCTAAGCCCCCGAGTGGGAGGATTTCTCACCACTCAGTAGGATTTTTCAAACTTAGGCGAGTACTTGGACTGCAGCTAAGTCCCCGAGTGGGAGGATTTCTCACCACTCGGCAGGATTTTTTAAACTTAGGCGAGTACTAGACTGTAGCTAAGCCCCCGAGTGGGAGGCTGGCTCACCACTCGGTAGGATTTTTTGAACTTAGGCGAGTACTGGACTGTAGCTAAGCCTCCGAGTGGGAGGCTGGCTCACCACTCGGTAGGATTTTTTAAACTTAAGCGAGTACTGGACTGCAGCTAAGCCCCCGAGTGGGAGGCTGGCTCACCACTCGGTAGGATTTTTTGAACTTAGGCGAGTACTGGACTGCAGCTAAGCCCCCGAGTGGGCGGCTGGCTCACCACTCGGTAGGATTTTTTGAACTTAGGCGAGTACTGGACTGCAGCCAAGCCTTAGAGTGGGAGGCTGGCTCACCACTCTGTAGGATTTTTAAAACTTAGTCGAGTACTGCACTGCAGCTAAGCCCCCGAGTGGGAGGCTGGCTCACCACTCAGTAGGATTATTTTTTCAAACTTAGGCGAAACAGATTCGCAGCTAAGCCCCCGAGTGGAAGGCTGGCTCGCCACTCGGTGGGATTTTTGAACTTAGGCGAAACGGATTCGCAACTAAGCCACCGAGTGGAAGGCTGGCTCGCCACTCGGTGGGATTTTTGAACTTAGGCGAGTACTGGACTGCAGCTAAGCCCCCGAGTGGAAGGCTGGCTCACCACTCGGTAGGATTTTTTAAACTTAGGCGAAACAGATTCGCAGCTAAGCCACCCACTGGTGGATTTCTCATGTAAACAAAAGCAACAACAAAAACTGGGAATATTATAACACTTTTGTCTTTGATAAATAAACTATAGAGGTATCTCTTATTATATCTCATCCGAGTGAGTACTGAAGTGAAAAAGGGGCAGAGCAGCTCCGCATTCCAAGCTCGTGTCTCATCGATCTGGCGATCGACATTGTAAAGGTGGTACGCTCCATTGTGGAGGACTCTGGTGACGATGAAGGGACCTTCCCAAGTAGGGGAGAGCTTGTGTGGTTTCTGTTGATCCACTCGGAGGACCAAGTCTCCTTCTTGGAAGGCTCGACTCTTCAAATTTCTGGCATGGAATCGACGCAAGTCTTGCTGATAGATAGTCGATCGGATCATGGCCATCTCTCTTTCTTCTTCCAGGAGGTCGACTGCGTCCTTCCGGGCTTGTTCTGCTTCATCTTCAGAGTAGAGCTCGACTCAGGGTGCATTGTGAAGCAAGTCACTCGGCAAAACTGCTTTAGCCCCATAGACCAGAAAGAATGGAGTTCATCCGGTCGACCGGTTCGGGGTGGTCCTCAATCCCCAAAGAACTAATGGAGGTTCGTCGACCCATGCGCCTGCAGCGTGCTTGAGGTCGTGCATCAGTTAGGGTTTCAGTCCTTTGAGAATCAGGCCATTTGCTCTTTCTGCTTGTCCATTCGACTGGGGGTGGGCGACTGAAGCATAGTCGACTCGTGTGCCTTGGGAGGCGCAAAAAGCTCTGAACTTGTCAGAATCGAAGTTTGACCCATTGTCAGTGATGATGCTATGTGGAACTCCATATCTGAATATCAACTCTCTGATGAAACTGATAGCAGTGCAGGCATCAAGATTCTTGATAGGCGGCTTTAATCCATTTGGTAAACTTGTCGACTGCCACTAGCACATGAGTGAAGCCGCTTCTGCCCATTCTCAGAGGTCCAACCATATCCAATCCCCAAACAGCAAAGGGCCAGACGAGTAGAATGGTCTTCAGGGCTGGCGCGGGCTTGTGTGACATATTGGAGTAGAACTGGCATCCTTCACATTTGTCGACTATCTCTTTCGCCATTTCATTTGCTCTTGGCCAGTAAAATCCCACTCGGTATGCTTTAGCCACAATGGTCCGAGAGGACGCGTGATGGCCACGGTTCCCCGAGTGGATATCATCAAGAATTGGTTGACCTTCTTCTGGCGTTATACACTTCTGGCTGAGTCCAGTCGTGCTTTCTCTATACAACTGTCCCTTTATGACGGTAAAGGCCTTGGATCGACGGACGATCTGTCGAGCCTCTTCTTTGTCTTCCGGGAGCTCTTTCCTTAGGATGTCCGCGATGTACGACACCGTCCAGTCGGGAGTGATGACCACAACTTCCACGATCAGGTCGACCACTGCTGGAATCTCAACTTCAGTCGGATCTGTGGCACTTTTTGGTTGCGGGGCTTCTTCAGTGAAAGGATCCTCTTGAACCGATGGCGTGTGGATGTGTTCCAAAAACACATTACTAGGAATGGCTTCTCTCTTGGAACCTATTTTTGCCAAATCGTCAGCTGCTTGATTTTTCAGTGGGGGTATGTGATGAAGCTCTAACCCCTCGAATTTCTTCTCTAGCTTTCTCACTGCATTGCAATAACCAGTCATGGCTGGACTTCTGACGTCCCACTCCTTCATCACTTGATTAACCACCAAATCTGAGTCGCCATAGACCATGAGGCGACGGACGCCGAGTGAAATGGCCATGTGCAACCCATACAAAAGTGCTTCATATTCTGGTTCGTTATTGGAGGAATCAAAGTGGATTTGGAGAACATATCTGAGCTTATCTCCTCGGGGGCAAACCAATACTACCCCAGCACCGGAACCATTCAGCATCTTGGAACCATCGAAGAACATGGTCTAGTGCTCCGAGTGAACTTGAGTCGGCAGTTGCTGTTCAATCCACTCGGCGACGAAATCTGCTATTGCTTGGGACTTGATAGCTTTCTTTGCCTCAAACTTGATATCTAGGGGAAGGAGTTCAATCGCCCATTTTGCCACTCGACCAGTTGCATCTCCGTTGTGCAGAATCTCTGACAATGCAGTGTCGCTGACGACTATAATGGAATGATCAGAGAAGTAATGAGCAACCTTCTTTGTGGTCATCCCATATACAAGCTTCGGTAATCAGGGTATCTTTGCTTTGATGGAGTTAAAACTTCAGAAACATAATATACTGGGCGCTGAACTTTAAAGGCCTTTCCTTCTTCCCGCTCGACCGTAAGTATTGTACTGACAACTTGTCCTGTGGCTGCAATGTAAAGCAGTAAAGGCTCTTTGCTGATTGGGGCAGCAAGCACAGGCTGGGAGGAGAGCAGGGCTTTTAGCTCTGCAAACGCTGCATCAGCTTCGGGAGTCCACTCGAACTTGTCTGACTTCTTCATCAGTCGGTAAAGAGGCAACGCCTTTTCACCGAGACGAGAAATGAATCGACTTAAAGCAGCCAAGCAACCAGTAAGCTTTTGGACATCGTGCACGCGCACAGGGCGCTTCATTCGGAGAATAGTACCAACTTTTTCTGGGTTGGCATCGATTCCTCGTTCAGGAACGAGAAAACTGAGTAACTTCCCACCCGGAACTCCGAATGTGCACTTGGATGGCTTGAGCTTGATATCATACCTCCTGAGGTTGGCAAAGGTTTCAGCAAGGTCAGTCAGCAGGCCGGAACCCTTCCGTGACTTGACCACAATATCATCCATGTATGCTTCCACGTTCCGACTGATTTGAGTGAGCAAACACTTCTGAATCATCCTCATGAACGTGGCTCCGGCATTCTTGAGGCCGAATGGCATGGTAACATAACAGAAGCACCCGAATGGAGTGATAAAAGCTGTTTTGATCTCGTCGGGTCCGTACAGACGGATCTGATGGTACCCGGAATAGGCGTCTAAAAAAGACAGGCGCTCACATCCCGCAGTCGAGTCGACTATCTGGTCGATGCGGGGGAGAGGAAAATGATCTTTCGGGCAGGCCTGATTGATATGTTTAAAGTCAATGCACATGCGGAGTGACTTGTCCTTCTTGGGGACCATGACAACATTGACGAGACACTCGGAGTGGTAAATCTCTCGGATGAACTCCGCTGCTAAAAGCCGAGCTACCTCCTCACCAATAGCCTTTCTCTTCTGGACGGCGGACCGTCGAAGATGTTCTTTGACAGGTTTAACTTTTGGGTCGACTCGTATGCGGTGCTCAGCCAGCCCCTGGGAACACCTGGCATGTCAGAAGGCTTCCATGCGAAGATGTCCCAGTTCTCACGGAGGAACTGGATGAGCGCTTCTTCCTATTTGGAGTCGAGTGTTGTTGAGATATGGGTCGGAGCAGCATTGGGATCTGTCGGGTGAATATGAATCGGTTTGTCTCACCGGACGACTAAAACGCTGATTCCGTAGCGGGCTTCTTAGCTCGCAACAAATCACTCGGGTCTGCTATTTTCTGGTATTCCTGCAGCTCTACCACTGCCATCTATGCATCGGCGATCTTTGAGCCTTTCTGAAAGCACTCTTCCGCCTTCTTCCGATTGCCAGTAATAGTGATCACACCCCTGGGACCAGGCATCTTCAATTTGAGATACACATAACATAGTCGAGCCATGAAACGTGCGTAAGCTGGCCTGCCCAAAATAGCGTGATAAGCACTCGGGAAATCCACCACTTCAAACGTCAACTTTTCTTTGCGGTAATTCTTGGAATCACCGAAAACCACATCAAGAGCGATTTGGCCGAGTGACTCAGCCTTCTTTCTAGGAATGACTCCATGGAAACTCATGTTGCTGGTACTGAGTCTGGACATCGGAATGCCCATCCCTTTCAACGTCTCTGCATACAATATATTCAGACCGCTGCCTCCATCCATCAACACTTTGGTCAGTCGAGTGCCTTCGACAACTGGGTCGACCACCAAAGCTTGCCTCGGAGGGGTGGCAATGTGTGTTGGGTGATCAGACTGGTCGAATGTGATGGCAGTCTGAGACCATTTCAAATAACTGTGTGTCGCCGGAGCAACAATATTCACTTCTCGGTTGATAACTTTCAGTCAACTTTTGCTTTCAACATCAGCAAAAATCATCAGGGTGGAATTGACCTGGGGGTACCCATCATCACTATCTTCCTTGTCTTCAACTTTGTCCGACTCATTTTCCTTATCTTTGGGCTGCTTCCCTTGGAACTGCTGGATCAAGAGCAGGCACTGTCGAGTGGTATGTTTCGGGTCAATGAGTTTACCCTGTTCATCTTTCTTTGTGTGAATGTGGCATGGCAGATCCAACACATCATTTCCGTCTTGGTCCTTCACTTTCCTAGGGTTCCAAGGCCCTTTGGGCTTCCCCTTAAACTTTCCTTGAGTCACGGCCAAGGCTTCTCCCGGAGCAGCTGGCTCGGCTTTCCGCTTCTGCTTCCGAATGGAATTCCCTCCTCCGGTTTCGTGGGCGGCTGACTTGTGCTTGCCACTCCAGAGTCGATCCTCTTCTTCACCATTGGCATACTTGGTGGCAATCTCCATCATTTGACTCAGAGACATGTCTCCGGTTCGACCAAATTTCAGGTTCAGCTCTCTGTACTTAACGCCTTCCTTGAAGGCACAGACTGCTTGGTGATCAGACACATTCTCTATTGTGTGATGCAATGTGATCCATCTCTGGATGTAATCCCTCAAAGTTTCATTCGACTTCTGCACACAAGATTGCAGCTCTGTCAATCCTGCCGGTCGCTTGCAAGTTCCTTCAAATGTTCTGACAAACACTCGGGCAAGATCTTCCCAAGTGTAGATGCTGCTGGGCGCTAACTGATTCAGCCATGCTCTGGCCAAGCCCTCCAACATGAGAGGCAAGTGTTTCATGGCCACTTCATCGTTGCCGCCGCCAATCTGAACAGCCACTCGGTAGTCCTCAAGCCAGGTATCAGGCTCGGACTCACCAGTGAACTTACTGACTCCAGTCACCAACCTGAAGTTGGGAAGAATCACCGCAGCTCTGATAGCTCTGCTGAAGCACTCTGGTCCTGAGACGTATACTCTGCTGCTGGTGGGTACATCCCTGTCATGACCTTCTCGGTGAGCTCTGTTCCTGTCGATCAAACCCTGAACGAGAATGGATCTCGCATCAAAGCCTGGTTCCCTGGGATCGACTGGAATCCTTCGTCCAACACGGTGAGGGCGTCTGTCATCCTACTGTCGATGCATGTACGATCCACTCCTTGGAGGAGGGGTGGGCACTCGACGTCGATCATCATGATCGAGTCGGTGATCATACTGCTCACGGTTCCTGTACTGATCACGCCAGTCTCCACGTCCCTCACGCCTCGGGGGCGATCTTGGGCTGTGGGCCGACTGGACTGTATCTGCAGCGACGGATCAGCTGTGGATCCTATTCCGCGGCTGTGATACAGCTGAATTCTGATCTCCTGCCGCCCGGAGTAATGCTTTGATCTATAATAGGCCTCTGCCAGCCTCTGACTAAGAAGGCTGAATTAACTCTGCTATACGGGCTGCAGCTACTAAATTCTGAATCAGAGTTCGGTATACCTGAGTCGGTGGCGGAAAGAGCTGACGTCGACTGGATTCTGGAACCCATTGTCGTGCGGGCTCGTCGAGTGCTCGCTGGTGGTTATCCAGTCGAGTGAGCTCAGCCAAGTTGTCCAAGCACGCGTCCTCCAAGGCATGGGCCTCGGGGGTTTCTCCAACGATAGGAGTGTGCAGTGCATCCATGTTCCGGCGGCGAAGTTCTTCTCTCTGCAGCGACGTGAGGGGCTCGGGGCGATACTCTTCATGGGCATGCGACGGATCGTCTCCGCCGGTGCCTCCGTCGGTGCGGGAAAAACCGGGAGGACTGCGTGGTCCATCGACCATCAGAACCTCCGCCGCTGGATCACTGCTGTCGCACTCGGATGCAGTCTCTGCGGAGCCAGTCGAACAGGCCGTAGAGAGATTCGTCGGGCTCGATCGCCGCGACTTGAGGGGTGGCCGACTGGTGTGCCACCGCGTGTCTCACCCACCGCTGAAGTCTCGACCGACCAGAGCGCTTGCGCCGGCGGGAAACGGGGAGGAAGGACAACACAGGGGCCGATCGATAATGGGTCGACGGTTGCCGCAAGAGGACGCCGAGGACGCACACGCGAAAGTGCGTTGCCCGGCGGATAGGGAGCGCGTCGACGTCGAGCGGAGCCTCCTGAAGCCAAGCGGAGTCGTCGGCGATGAACGTGAGCGCGCCGAGACGGATCTCGCAGCCCTCCACCAAAACTCCGCCTGAAACCATGATGAAGGGGATCGGAAAAATCGCAACTTCTCCAACAAGTCACTAAGACACCTACCCCATGGTGGGCGCCAACTGTCGTGGTTCTAAGTCTGACAGTAGTGTAGGGGGGTAGGAATGGAGATGCAAGATCATAGCTATGGAGTAGTTGTAGACACATGAGGTAAACGAGTTCACACCCTTCTCGGAGGAAGTAACAGCCCTACGTCTCGGAGCCCGGAGGCGGTCGATTGGATTATGTGTGCGTGAATTACAAAGGTGTGAACCCTTTACACTGAGGAGGGTGGTGGCTTATATAGAGTTTGCCAGACCCCTCCGGCCCTCAGTTATGCAGGGTTTAAAGTACATTAAGGTCGGGCGTTACTGGTAAAGCCACTAATAAAGTGCTATGATGACCATAAAGGCTACTTAATGCCCGACCGTTAGCGTGCGGAGTGTCTTTAGATCTCCTGGCCGTCGAGTGGTTGGCTTCATGGTCGAGTGTCCTCGAGTCCGTTGAGTGGATCACCTCCAAGTCGATTGAAAGGTGATTTCTTCTAGGGATGTCCTTGGGGAGGGTAGCTTGGATAGGTCCATGACCCTACCCTAGGTACATAGCTTCATCAGCCCCCGGGTCTATTCTCATCATATCAATCTCCATCACTTTAATCTTGCTTTGCTTTTTACTTTGCCTTTTACTTTTCACTTTGCATCTCTATATCAAAGAAATACCAAAAATATTATCTATCATCTCTATCAGATCTCACTCTCGTAAGTGATCGTGAAGGGATTGACAACCCCTAATCGCGTTGGTTGCAAGGAGCTATTGTTTTTGTGTAGGTACGAGGGACTTGCGTGTAGCCTCCTACTGGATTGATACCTTGGTTCTCAAAAACTAAGGGAAATACTAACGCTACTTTGCTGCATCATACTCTCCTCTTCGGGGAAAACCAACGCAGTGCTCAAGAGGTAGCACATATCCATAACTAAAGATAGAGAACAACTTAGAACAGCAAATAAAAATTACTTAGTGATAAAGCAAACAAGCACACACGAGAATATTCACCCCACGCTATTGCTCCCCGGCAATGGCGCCAGAAAAAGGTCTTGATAACCCACAAGTATAGGGGATCAATTTTAGCCTCTTTCGATAATTAAGAGTGTCGAACCCAACAAGGAGCTAAAGATAGAACAAATATTCCCTGAAGTTCTATCGACCACCGATACAACTCTACGCACGCTTAACGTTGGCTTTACCTAGAACAAGTATGAAACTAGAAGTACTTTGTAGGTGTAATGGGATAGGTTTGCAAGATAATAAAGATCACGTAAATAAAAACTAGGGGCTGTTTAAGTAAAGAAGCAATAAAGTTAGTATAGCGAGTATGGAAAGTGGTGGTAGGAGTTGCGAAATTGTCCTAAGCAATTGACTACTTTGCTAGACCGATAGCAAGTTTTATGTGGGAGAGGCCACTGCTAGCATGTCATCCCTAACTTGGAATTCTATGCCCTTATGATTGGAACTATTACCAAGCATCCGCAACTACTAACGTTCATTAAGGTAAAAGCCAACCATAGCAATAAGATATGTTGGTCCCCCTTCAATCCCGTATGCATCAATTTCTATGCTAGGTTGAAGCTTCTGTCACTCTTGCCCTCCAATACATAGTCCTACCAACATAGAACTAACCTTATGGTGTGATCCACGTGCGCGCTCATATGATGGGCACCAAAGGACAGCAACAGAACCACAAGCAAATTAAACCAATCATAGCAATTCACCAATTACCGATAGGACAACGGAAATCTACTCAGACATCATAGGATGGCAACACATCATTGGATAATAATATGAAGCATAAAGCACCATGTTCAAGTAGAGCGTACATCGGTTTGTAGGAGAGTGGACCGCTGTACATAGATGGGGGAAGGTGATGGAGATGTTGGTGAAGATGACGGAGGTGTTGGTGTAGATTGCGGTGACGATTATGGCCTCGGCGGCGTTCCGGCGCTACCGGGAGAGAGGGGGAGAGAGACCCCCTTCTTCTTCTTCTTCCTTGACCTTCTCCCTAGATGGGAGAAGGGTTTCCCCTCTGGTCTTTGGCTTCCATGGCATGGGAGGGGCGAGAGCCCCTCTGAGATTAGATCTGTCTCTCTGTTTCTGCATTCTTCTGCGTTCCAGATTCTGCCCTTTCACCATTTCTTAAATTCCCGGAGATCCGTAACTCCGATTGGACTGAATTTTGGACACGATTTTTATCCGGATATTGGTTTTCTTGCGGCGAAAGAAGGACACCAACCGCCTTATGGAGTGGCCACGAGGGCCCAGGTCGCGCCTGACCCCCTGGGGCACGCCACTCACCCTCGTGGGCCCCTCGGGCATCGCCTTGTGTTGATTCCACTTCCCAAAATTCACATATATTCCAAAAAAAAGTCTCCGTCGGTTTTTATCCCATTTGGACTCTGTTTGATATGGATTTTCTACGAAACAAAAAACATGCAACAAACAGGAACTGGCACTGGGCACTGGATCAATATGTTAGTCCCAAAAATAGTATAAAAAGTTGCCAAAAGTATATGAAAGTTGTATAATATTGGCATGGAACAAACAAAAATTATAGATACGACGGAGACGTATCAGTCACCCTCTTCGGGTGTATCCACCATATACACGTTGTATGTCGAGGTGGCCATCCAACGTCCAGTAAACGGCGGGTCTTGGCCTTGTGCGTTGATACGTCTCCAATGTATCTATAATTTTTGATTATTCCAGGCTATTATATTATCAATCTTGGATGTTTTATAATCATTTTATAGTCATTTTATATCATTTTTTGGTACTAACCTATTGACATAGTGCCAAGTGCCAGTTGCTGTTTTTTCCATGTTTTTTACATCGCAGGAAATCAATATCAGACGGAGTCCAAATACCACGAAGCTTCACGGAGATTTTTTATGGACCAGAAGGAAGATATTGGGCCCTGGTTGCACCTGGGGTGAGTCCCGAGGAGGGGACAACCCACCAGGGCGCGCCAGGAGGCCCAAGCGCGCCCTGGTGGGTTGTGCCCACTTGGGGTGCCCCCCGGACAGCCTCTTTTCTCTATAAATACTACAATATTCCAGAAACCCTATAAGCGTAGACGAAATATTCATCCAGCCGCCGCAGAGTCCAGAACCACCAGATCCAATCTAGACACCATATCGGATGGGGTTCACCACCTCCATTGCTGCCTCTCCGATGATGCGTGAGTAGTTCTTTGTAGATCTTCGTGCCCGTAGTTAGTAGCTACTCCCTCTGTCCCATAATATAAGAACGTTTTTAACATTAAACTAGTGTCAAAAATGTTCTTATATTATGGGACGGAGGGAGTAGATGGCTTCCTCTCTCTCGCTGAATTCTCAATACAATGGTCTCTTGGAGATCCATATGATGTAACTCTTTTGCGGTGTGTTTGTTGGGATCTAATGAACTTTGAGTTTATAATCAGATCTATCTTTTTATATCCATGAAAGTTATTTGAGTTTCTTTGGTCTCTTATATGCATGATCTCTTGTAGCCTCATATTTTGTTTGGCCAACTTGATCTATTTATCTTGCAATGGGAAGAGGTGCCCGGTAGTGGGTTTGATCTTACGGTGCTTGATCCCAGTGACAGAAAGGGAACTGACACGTATGTATCGTTGCTACTAAGGATAAAATGATGGGGTCTATATTTACATAGATAGATCTTGTCTACATCATGTCATCTTTCTTATCGCATCACTCCGTTTTCTCATGAACTTAATACACTAGATGCATGCTGGATAGCGGTCGATGTGTGGAGTAATAGTAGTAGATGTAGGCAGGAGTCGGTCTACTAATCTTGGACGTGAAACCTATATAATGATCATTGCCTGGGTATCATCATAATTGTTTGAAGTTCTATTAATTGCCCAACAGTAATTTGTTCACCCACCTTTTGCTATTTTTCTCGAGAGAAGCCACTAGTGAAACCTACGGGCCCCGGGTCTTCTTTCTCATATATTTGCCTTTGCGATCTACTTTTTCCTTGCATTTATTTTTAGATCCACAAAACCAAAAATCCAAAAATACTTTGATGCACTTTATTTTATTTGCGATCTATTATTTCAATCTATTATAATTTTCTCCCGTCCACGCACCTTTCTCGCGTCGTTACCCGAAAGGGATTGACAACCCCTTTAACACGTCGGGTTGCGAGGTGTTGTTATTTGTGTGCAGGGGCTGTTTACGTTGTATTGCTTGGTTCTTCTACTGGTTCGATAACCTTGGTTTCATTTCTGAGGGAAATACCTACCGTCGTTGTGCTGCATCATTCCTTCCTCTTTGGGGAAATACTGACATAGCTTCAAGGGACATCAAAAGGAATTTCTGGCGCCGTAGCCGGGGAGGATCTTCAACATATACCAGGTTGCTAATCACAAATCTCATCTCCTCGCAATTTACATTATTTGCCATTCGCCTCTCGTTTTCCTCTCCCCCACTTCACAAAAATTTGCCGTTTTATTCGCCCCTCTTTTTCCATTTGTCGTTTTCTTGCTGGATCTGTTTTTGTGTGTGTTCTTGTTTGCATAGTCATGATGCCTCAAAGAAAATATTATGATCTTCCTTACCCAAATATTTTGCTTGAAATTGAGAAAAGCACTAAGGAATATATGACTACACAATTTGAGCATAATAAGTATTTTACTGAAGAACTTAAGGAGCACTCCGTTGTGCTAGATGCTATTACAAAACAACTTGATGATATTAGTAGAGAAGTTTGCAATCTCCAATCTAAATACGCTTTTGCCGAAAGTTTGTTAGGAAAAATATCCGATGCACAAGCTACCTTAGTAAATCAAATGGCCACTAAACTAATCTCATTAGAGAACAAAAGTGATGAAGATCTTAAAATGGCTGGTGTTTTGTCTATTGATTCTTTTTTAGTAAAGTTAAGATTGATGAAAAAGGGACTGGAGAAGAGTCAACTTTAGGTAGAAGGCGTCCCAATATTTTGGAGGGTGAAAATCTTGTTGAGAAAATTGATGAAAGTGGGTTTGGAGAGGTAAAAACTTTAGCTAGTGATGTGAATACTCTTTTGGATTACAAAGACTTTAATTATGATATTTGCTCTTTGATTGATTGTATTTCTTTGTTGCAATCCATGATAAATTCACCCCATGCTTATGAACAAAATAAAGCTTTTACTAAACATATTGTTGATGCTATGATGAAAGCTCTTGAAGAAAAATTGGAATTAGAAGTTTCAATTCCTAGAAAATTGCATTATGAGTGGAAACCTACTATCAAATTCAAGATTAAAAGTTATGAGTGTTTTGCTTTGTGTGACTTGGGTGCTAGTGTTTCTACAATTCTGAAATCTTTATGTGATGTGCTTGGTCTTACTAATCTTGAAGAATGGTCTTTAAATCTGCACTTAGCGGATTCTACTATTAAAAAGACTATGGGAAGAATTAATGATGTTCTTATTCTTGCAAATAGGAATTATGTGCCCATAGATTTTATTGTTCTTGATATTAATTGCAATCTGTCTTGTCCAATTATTCTTGGTAGACCATTTTTACGCACTATCGGTGCCGTGATTGACATGAAAGAAGGCAATATTAACTTCCAATTTACTTTGAGGAAAGGTATGGAACACTTTCCTAGAACAAGATTTAGGCCACCATATGAATCAATCATGAGGGCATCTTATGGATCTCGAACCAAAGATGACAAAACTTAGATCCTTGCTTTATGCCTAGCTAAGGGCGTAAAACTATAGCGCTTGTTGGGAGGCAACCCAATGAATAAATTTTATTTTTGCTTTTTGCTTTATGTTTTTGAGTGTTAGCACAATTATGCTACTGTTATGATTGTGTTTTTTGTGTTTTTATTAGTGTTTGTGGCAAGTAGAACCAATAGGATCTTCTTGGGTGATAGTTGTTTGATCTTGGTGAAAAAGACATAAACTTTGTGCTCACGAAATTAATTGTTAAAAATCACCAGAACGTGATAAAATTCCAATTCTTTTTTCAGAAGATTAATATATAAATTACCCAGGTTGTCCTAGTTTTTCAAAAAGTTTGGAGTTCCATAAGTATTCGAACAAATCAGATTGCTACAGACTGTTATGTTCTGACAGATTCTGTTTTGCTTATTTTGATGGCTCTATGGTTTTCTTTGATGAGTTTTTGCCATAGAAAAGTTTGAATACAGTAGATATAATACAAAAAAATAAGAATTGGTTTTATACAGCACTTATAGTAGTGATTTGTTTTTCTTACACTAACGGATCTCACGAAGGTTTTGTTGAGTTTTGTGTGATTGAAGTTCGCTTACGATGGATGAAGGAAGGATGGAAGAGCCTAAGCTTGGGGATGCCCCGGCATCCCAAGCTATTATCCAAAAATGAGCAACCAACTAAGCTTGGGGATGCCCCCGAGTGGCATCCCCGCTTTCTTCCAACAACTATCGGTATTTCACTTGAAACTATATTTTTATTCGTCACATGATATGTGTTTTGCTTGGAGAGTCTTGTATGATATAAGTCTTTTCTTATTTTATTTTGTGTTTTAAGTCATCAATCCTTGCTGGACACACCTATTTGTGAGAGCCAAAATTATATCATGACTTGTTAGAATTGCTCTCTATGCTTCACTTCAATTTTTATGAGCAATGGACTTGCTCTAGTGCTTCGTTCACTTATATCTTTTTGAGCACGGTGTGCTTACTAGTTTTGAAGAAATGCTCTCTCACTTCACTTAGATTTATTTCAGAGTTAGTAAAATTTTCAATAAAATTCTTTCTTGCTTCACATAATTTATTTGAGAGAAAGAAAAAAATTATGCTCGTGATATTCACTTATATTTGTTTGAGCTTATGAAAAGCAACACATGAAAATTAGTATCAAAGTGATAGATATCCAAGAAGGATATAATAAAAAGTTTCATGAAGATCATTGGACAAAATAAACTTGATTCTTAGTAATAGTTTTGAGATATGATGATGTGATATGTGAGTTATGTTGATGAGTAATTATGCTTTAGTAAGAATATTGGTGTTAAGGTGTGTGATTCCCTATGCAAGTACGAAAGTCAATAGTCATGCAATGAAAATTATATCCTACTTGTGGTGCATTATTTGGTGTTATTTATGCTTAATGCTTGCTTATGTTATTATCCGTTTCTTGGTTGGTCGCTTCCCAATCTTTTGCTAGCCTTCACTTTGCACCAAGTATGACCTCAACTTGTGCATCCAAAAAACTTTAAACCAGTTTTGCCACATGATTCCACTATATCTACCTATATGCGGTATTCTTTGTCGTTCTAAGAAAATTTGCATGTGCCATCTCTAATTTTCAAAATAAACTTCTCTTTTGTGTGTTTGGATCGCTCGCGGAGCAGTGATGGGTGGCTAATATTTTCCTTGCTGGATGTGTTATTCTCACGATGAGTGTTTATTCACTTGTCATTGCACGAGAGTAAGGCAAAAGTCTTAGGGATGCCCAGTCCCGAAATGCAAAAATGAATTTACTTTATGTTGTCAAATAATAAATTCCTTGGAAAGTGTTGGTATGGAGGGCACCTGTGGATACGGTTAGCCATGAAAAGTGAAAGTATGGTGGAAAAAGGAATAAACTTTATTTTCTGTTTGGGAACCGCCTATGGCATATCTAGCATGGAAAGTGTTGGGAACTCTAAGTCGTTTTTGTTGGTGGGACGGATACACCTGTCAAAATATTTTTACCTCTAAGTTTTTTCGCTTTGAGCTCGGGCACCTCTACAAATCCCTACTTCCCTTTGCGAAGGGCCTTTCTTTTACTTTATGCAATTTTTATTTTTATTTTGAATTTGAGTCTCCATCTTCTCTCATAAATGGATCAATGTTTGAGCATGATGGGCTAGGGATAACTTATTTTAGCGTTGATATTTTGAAAGACTTGGTTGCTTGTTGATACGCTTGAGTATCTAAATTATTATGTCAAAACTAGACTATTGATTTGAATCACATAAAAGTCTAATTGTCCATGCTATAAAGAAAAGAATATGATATCACATGATAGGCAGCATTCCACATCAAAAATTCTGTTTTTATCACTTACCTACTCAAGGACGAGTAGGAATTAAGCTTGGGGATGCTGATACGTCTCCAACATATCTATAATTTTTTATTGTTCCATCCTGTTATATATCAATCTTGGATGTTTTATAATCATTTTATATCATTTTTTGGTACTAACCTATTGACATAGTGCCGAGTGCCAGTTGCTGTTGTCCCCATGTTTTTTACATCACAGGAAATCAATATCAGACGGAGTCCAAATGCCACGAAACTTCACGGAGATTTTTTATGGACCAGAAGGAAGATATTGGGCCCTGGTTGCACCTGGGGGGAGTCTCGAGGAGGGGACAACCCACCAGGGCGCGCCAGTAGGCCCAGGCGCTCCCTGGTGGGTTGTGCCCACCTCGGGTGCCCCCCGGACCGCCTCTTTGCTCTATAAATACCACAATATTCTAGAAACCCTAGAAGCATCGACGAAATATTCATCCATCCGCCGCAGAGTCCAGAACCACCAGATCCAATCTAGACACCATCTCGGATGGGGTTCACCACCTCCATTGGTGCCTCTCCGATGATGCGTGAGTAGTTCTTTGTAGACCTTCGGGTCCATAGTTAGTATCTAGATGGCTTGCCCTCTCTCGCTGAATTCTCAATACAATGGTCTCTTGGAGATCCATATGATATAACTATTTTGCAATGTGTTTGTTGGGATCTGATGAACTTTGAGTTCATGATCTTTTTATATCCATGAAAGTTATTTGAGTTTCTTTGATCTCTTATATGCATGATCTCTTGTAGCCTCGTATTTCTTCTCTGATATTTGGGTTTTGTTTGGCCAACTTGATCTATTTATCTTGCAATGGGAAGAGGTGCCCGGTAGTGGGTTCGATCTTACGGTGCTTGATCCCAGTGACAGAAAGGGAACCGACACGTATGTATTGTTGCTACTATGGATTAAACGATGGGGTCTATCTCTACATAGATAGATCTTGTCTACATCACGTCATCGTTCTTATTGCATTACTCCGTTTTTTCATGAACTTAATACACTAGATGCATGCTGGATAGCGGTCGATGTGTGGAGTAATAGTAGTTGATGCAGGCAGGAGTCGGTCTACTAATCTTGGACGTGATGCCTATATAATGATCATTGCCTGGATATTGTCATAATTATTTGATGTTCTATAAATTTCCCAACAGTAATTTGTTCACCCACCGTTTGCTATTTTTCTCGAGAGAAGCCACTAGTGAAACCTACGGCCCCCGGGTCTTCTTTCTCATATATTTGCCTCTGCGATCTACTTTTTCCTTGCATTTATTTTCAGATCTACTAAACCAAAAATCCAAAAATACTTTGCTGCACTTTATTTTATTTGCAATCTATTATTTCATTCTATTATAATTTTCTCATGTGCACGCACCGTTTCTGGCGCCGTTACCCGAAAGGGATCGACAACCCCTTTAAAACGTTGGGTTGCGGGGTGTTGGTATTTGTGTGCATGGGATGTTTACGTTGTGTTGCTTGGTTCTCCTACTGGTTCAATAACCTTGGTTTCATTTCTGAGGAAAATACCTACCACTGTTGTGCTGCATCATCCCTTCCTCTTTGGGGAAATACCGACGTAGCTTCAAGCGACATCATGCGTCTCCGGCATCATCGTCGATGCCGTCGGATGTCTTCGGAGGTGTAATACAGCATGTCGATTAAGTCCTTGACGGTGGCTCTGAAGTGGGTGGTGGGTGGGACGTAAAATTCCCTGCTCTTAGCCCCTAGTCCGGGCTGGGCATAGTTTGGAGGCAATTCCTCTATAATGGCGAGGGGCCGTATTAAGTCTAGAGCCTCGTTTAAGAGTGAAGGCTGGATGGGGAAACGAGAGACTGCGGGGCTGGCCAGGGCAAAGGCCTCTTGGCCGCGCTTGCTGGGCGCGGGCTTCGAGAGTTTGGAGCTAGAGTCCGGTGGCGAGTCCGCCCTTTCCATAATAGGGGGAACCTAGCCTGACTCCGAGCTGGCCAAAGACAAAATCGCCTCCGGATCCCCGATTGTGAGATTCGTAGCTGAGAGTTCGATGGGCTTCAAACTCCCATCTTCGGACCCAGCAGTTTGCTCCGGATCTAAGGCCAGAGCGGTGGTCGGGGCCGCGAACCCTTCGAAGATCAAATATCCTTGGATATTAGCGACATAATTTAGGTTCCCGAAACTGATCTAGTGACCAGGGGCGTAACTGTGGATCTGTTCGAGGTGACCAATAGAGTTGGCACGCAGAACGAAGCCACCGAACACAAAAATCTGGCTGGGGAGGAAAGTTTCCCTGGAAACTGCATCGTTGTTGACGATCGAACGGGCCCTCGAACCTTCTGTTGACGGCACAGTGGGACTCTCAATGAAAGCACCAATGTCGGTGTCAAAACCGGCTGATCTCGGGTAGGGGGTTCCGAACTGTGCGTCTGAGGATCGATGGTAACAGGAGACAAGGGGGACGCGATGTTTACCCAGGTTCGGGCCCTCTTAATGGAGGTAAAACCCTACGTCCTGCTTGATTGTATTTGATGAGTATAGGGGTTATGAGAGTTTATCTACCTCGAGATCGTAATGGCTAAACCCTAGATGTCTAGCCTATATGAATTCTGATAGCCTCTAAAGACTAAACCCTCCGGTTTATATAGACACCGGAGGGGCCTAGGGTTGTATAGAGTCGGTTTACAGAGAAAGGAAATTATACATCCGGACATTAGAGAGTCCTACTTAGACACGGGGGAAGGTCTTCTACCTTGTATCTTCACGGCCCATCAGTCCGACCCATATCAAATAGCCCGGACACCCGAGGCCCCCTTAGTCCAGGACTCCCTCAACCGGGGCGGCCCTCTCTCCCCACGCGCCCAGCACCCACCTCCCACCCCTCCTCTTGCCGCTGCCGCCGGCTGGCGCGGCCGGGCATTGCCCGCGCGGCACTGTGGCAAGGCTAGCGGTGGAGGCCCTCTTCCTCTTCCCCTCGCGGTTCCCCGCCTTGGGCGGTCTCTAGCGACGGTACTCCTCGGCTGGTGGTGCTCCGGTGTAGATCGAGCAAAGGTTCGGCGGCGGTGGCGGCTGGTGGCGGGGGTTGGTCGGCGGAGCCCTACAGGCCCAGATCTGGGTCCTTTTTGGCCCGATCTGAGTTAGGGCGGGTTGGTCTGGCCTTCGATGGGTCGCCTCTGGCGGGGCAGGCAAGGCGCGGACGTTGGGATCGGCAGCTCTGTTCTGCGTCGGCTGCAGCGCGGCGACAGGAGCCTAACGGGCTTGATCTGGGTCCGAATGGGCAGGGGGGGCGGCGTACTCCTGCGCCTGCGTCCGGTTTGCTACTGCTTGTGCCAGTGGAGGTTGTCCCCTCCCATGTGGTTGTGGTGCTCCCGGTCCCTATCACTAGTGACATCGTTTGATTCGGCCGGCCTCGCACGTCTGCGGTGGAGAGACGACGGTGGTATCCTCGTGACTGTGTTGGCGCAGGTTGGTGGGAGGTTGGCATGGTGGAGCCACCGGTTGGTCCTGGGTTGTGGGTATGAGGGGTAGGGAGAAATCCCTCTCAGGTCTGCCCGGCACCGATGCGGTGACGCCTGCGGGCGCCATCAAACTTCTTGAAGGGCGTCGGGAGTACCTCTCCTCCGCTTCCCTCCGTGTGCTAGGAGAAATACTCGGATTCATTCGGGCAGCAGCGTCGTCGTCATCACGGTCCTTCTTCAAGGTGTTGCTTGGTACGCGGTGACTCGGTGGCATTGTAGTGTGGTGGATGTTTTCGGTGGGCGCAGCAGTTGTGGGATGCTTCATCTTTCGTTGATCCGGTGCTGTTGGCATTTCTTTCTCCTATTTTTCTTTTGTGCGTGATTGTGTTGTTTTCCCCAGCGTTGAACTCTGTGGCATTTTGCTTTATATATAAAGCGGAGCGAAAGCCTTTTTTGGTAAACATTTGCGCTGGCCATTGGTTAGCAGGACGTGTTTGTTCGAGTGGTTGGCCGCACTTGGTCTGGTCATTGAGGTCGTGACTTCGATCCTTGAACTTATATATTTTTTTGGATTTTTACTCACTCTAACAGATATAGGTTGTTTCGGTGCATGGTTCTTTCACATCCCATGCAACTTAGCCAGCCCAAATAACAGGGAAATAAGGCAAGAATGTTTTTAAATAGTCCCACATTGCTCTTTTTACATATGGTCATACTAATTTATATATGTGTGTGACACCACATGTAGTAAGCTCGATGAAGGATGAATGGATTAAATTGGTAAAGGATGGATAGGTTTGTACGTGAGCTAGCTGGTAAAGGACCTTGAATTTCTTGAGGAATGCTACCCGAGGAAAAGAGAAGAGAATACCCGGTTACATGAGCTAGATGCATGGAAAACAGAAGAACCGACTCACTCCCATATTATGGAACTTCTGTTGGTAAACGTAGCATGCAATTTCAAAAAAAATCTACGCTCACGCAAGATCTATCTAGGAGATGCATAGCAAGGAGAGGGGGAGAGTGTGTCCACATACCCTCGTAGACCGAAAGCGGAAGCGTTTGACAACGCGGTTGATGTAGTCAAACTTCTTATTATTCCGAATTGCTTGCAAGACTTATTATGATGTGCATTACCGAGAGGGCCCATAGATACCTCTCCAATACTCAGAGTGACAAATACTAATCTTGATCTATGCTAACCCAACAAACACCTTAGGAGATACCTATAAAGCATCTTTATAATCACCCAGTTACGTTGTGACGTTTGATAGCACACAAGGCATTCCTCCGGTATCCGGGAGTTGCATAATCTCCTAGTCAAAGGATTATGTATATGATATGAAGAAAGCAATAGCAACAAAACTAAACGATCAATATGCTAAGCTAACAGGTGGGTCTTGTCCATCACATCATTCTGCTAATGATGTGATTCCGTTCATCAAATGACAACACATGTCTATGGTTAGGAAACTTAACCATCTTTAATTAACGAGCTAGTCTAGTAGATGCTTACTAGGGACACAGTGTTTTGTCTATGTATCCACACATGTATCAAGTTTCCGGTTAATACAATTCTACCATGAATAATAAACATTTATCATGATATAAGGAAATATAAAATAACAACTTTATTATTGTCTCTAGGGCATATTTCCTTCAGTCTCCTACTTGCACTAGAGTCAATAATGTAGATTACATTGTAATGATTCTAACACCCATGGAGTCTTGGTGCTGATCAAGTTTTGCTCGTGGAAGAGGCTTAATCAACGGGTCTGCCATATTCATATCCGTATGTATTTTGCAAATCTCTATGTCTCCCTCCTTGACTTGATCACGGATGGAGTTGAAGCGTCTCTTGATGTGTTTGGTTCTTTTGTGAAATCTGGATTCCTTCCCCAAGGCAGTTGCTCTAGTATTGTCACAGAAGATTTTCATTGGACCCGATGCACTAGGTATTACACCTAGATTGGATACGAACTCCTTCATCCAGACTCCTTCATTCTTTGTTTCTGAAGCAGTTATGTACTCCGCTTCACACGTAGATCCCGCCACGATGCTTTGCTTGGAACTGCACCATCTGACAACTCCATCGTTCAATATAAATACGTATCCGGTTTGCGACTTGGAGTCATCCGGATCAGTGTCAAAGCTAGCATCGACGTAACGCTCTTTGTCACCTCCAAAAATGAGAAACATATCCTTAGTCCTTTTCAGGTACTTCAGGATGTTCTTGACCGCTGTCCAGTGATCCACTCCTGGATTACTTTGGTACCTCCCTGCTAGACTTATAACAAGGCACATACCAGGTCTGGTACACAGCATTGGATACATGGTAGAACCTATGGCCGAGGCATAGGGAATTACATTCATTTTCTCTCTATCTTCTACAGTGGTCGGGCATTGAGTCTGACTCAACTTGACACCTTGTAACACAGGCAAGAACCCTTTCTTTGACTAATCCATTTTGAACTTCTTCAAAATGTTATCAAGGTATGTGCTTTGTGAAAGTCCAATTAATCGTCTTGATCTATCTCTATAGATCTTGATGCCCAATATATAAGCGGCTTCACCAAGGTCTTTCATTGAAAAACTCTTATCCAAGTATCCTTTTATGTTATCCAGAAATTCTATATCATTTCCAATTAACAATATGTCATCCACATATAATATTAGAAATGCTACAGAGCTCGCACTCACTTTCTTGTAAATACAGGCTTGCCCAAAAGTCTGTTTAAAACCATATGCTTTGATCACCTCATCAAAGCGTATATTCCAACTCTGAGATGCTTGCACCAGTCCATAAATGGATCGCTAGAGCTTGCACACTTTGGTTAGCACCTTTAGGATTGACAAAACCTTCTGGTTGCATCATATACAACTCTTCTTTAAGAAATACATTAAGAAATGCAGTTTTGACATCCATTTTCCATATTTCGTAATCATAAAATGTGGCAATTGCTAACATGATTCGGACGGACTTAAGCATCGCTACGGGTGAGAAAGTCTCATTGTAGTCAACTCCTTGAACTTGTTGAAAATCTTTCGCGACAAGTCGAGCTTTGTAGACAGTAACATTACCATCAGCGCCAGTCTTCTTCTTGAAGATCCATTTACACTCTATGGCTCGCCGATCATCGGGCAAGTCAACCAAAGTCCATATTTTATTCTCATACATGGATCCTATCTCAGATTTCATGGCCTCAAGCCATTTTGTGGAATCTGGACTCATCATAGCTTCTTCATAGTTCATAGGTTCGTCATGGTCTAGTAACATGACTTCCAGAACAGGATTACCGTATCGCTCTCGTGCGGAACGTGCTCTTGTTGACCTACGAGGTTCGGTAGTAACTTGATCTGAAGTTTCATTATCACTCTCATTAGCTTCCTCTCTAGTTGGTATAGGCATCACGGGAATGGTTTTCTGTAATGAGCTACTTTCCAATTCGAGAGAAGGTACAGTTACCTCATCAAGTTCTACTTTCCTCCTACTCACTTTTTTCGAGAGAAACTCCTTCTCTAGAAAGGATCCATTCTTAGCAACAAAGATCTTGCCTTCGGATCTGTGGTAGAATGTGTACCCAACAATTTCTTTTGGGTATCCTATGAAGGCGCACTTCTCTGATTTGGGTTCGAGCTTATCAGGCTGAAGCTTTTTCACATAAGCATCGCAACCCCAAACTTTAAGAAATGACAACTTAGGTTTCTTGCCAAACCATAGTTCATACGGTGTCATCTCAACGGATTTAGACGGTGCCCTATTTAACGTGAATGCAGCTGTCTCTAATGCATAACCCCAAAACAATAGTGGTAAATCGGTAAGACATCATAGATCGCACCATATCTACTAAAGTACGGTTACGACGTTCGGACACACCATTACGCTGCGGTGTTCCAGGTGGCGTGATTTGTGAAACTATTCCACATTGTTTTAAATGAAGGCCAAACTTGTAACTCAAATATTCGCCTCCACGATCAGATCGTCGAAACTTTATTTCTTGTTACGATGATTCTCCACTTCACTCTGAAATTCTTTGAACTTTTCAAATGTTTCAGACTTGTGTTTCATCAAGTAGATATACCCATATCTGCTCAAATCATCTGTGAAGGTCAGAAAATAACAATACCCACCGTGAGCCTCAACACTCATCGGACCACATGCATCGGTGTGTATTATTTCTAGTAAGTCAGTAGCTTGCTCCATTGTTCCGGAGAACGGAGTATTAGTCATCTTGCCCATGAGGCATGGTTTGCAAGCATCAAATGATTCATAATCAAGTGATTCCAAAACTCCATCCGCATAGAGTTTCTTCATGCGCTTTACACCAATATGACCTAAACGACAGTGCCACAAATATGTTGCATTATCATTATCAACGTTGCATCTTTTGGCATCTATATTATGAATATGTGTATCACCCTGATCGAGATTCAACAAAAATAAACCACTCTTCAAGGGTGCATGACCATAAAAGATATTACTCATATAAATAGAACAACAATTATTCTCTAATTTAAATGAATAACCATCTCGCATTAAAGAAGATCTAGATATAATGTTCATGCTCAATGCCGGCACCAAATAACAATTATTTAGGTCTAAAACTAATCCCAAAGGTAGATGTAGAGGTAGTGTGCCGACGGCGATCACATCGACCTTGGAACCATTCCCGACGCGCATCGTCACCTCGTCCTTAGCCAATCTTTGTTTAATCTGTATCCCATGTTTCGAGTTACAAATATGAGAAACCGAAATGGTATCAAATACACAGGCACTACTACGAGCATTAGTAAGGTACACATCAATAACATGTATATCAAATATACCTTTGTTCACTTTGCCATCCTTCTTATCCGCCAAATACTTGGGGCGGTTCCGCTTCCATTGACCAGTCCCTTTGCAGTAGAAGCACTCAGTTTCAGGCTTAGGTCCATACTTGGGCTTCTTCCCGGAGTGGCAACTTGCTTGCTATTCTTCTCGAAGTTCCCCTTCTTTCCCTTACCCTTTTTCTTGAAACTAGTGGTCTTGTTAACCATCAGCACTTGATGCTCCTTCTTGATTTCTACCTCCGCAGCTTTGAGCATAGCGAAGAGCTCGGGAATTGTCTTATCCATCCCTTGCATATTATAGTTCATCACGAAGCCTTTGCAGCTTGGTGGAAGTGATGGAAGAACTCTGTCTATAACACTATCATATGGAAGATTAACTCCCAGCTGAGTCAAGTGGTTATGATACCCAGACATTCTGATTATGTGTTCACTGACAGAATTCTTCTCCTCCATCTTGCAGCTATAGAACTTGTTGGAGACTTCATATCTCTCAACTCGGGCATTTTCTTGAAATATTAAATTCAATTCCTGGAATGTCTCATATGGTCCATGACGTTCAAAACGTCTTTGAAGTCCCGATTCTAAGCCATAAAGCATGGCACACTAAACTATTGAGTAGTCATCAACACGTGACTGCCAGGCGTTCACAATGTCTGCAGTTGCTGGAGGAGGTGGCGCACCTAGCGGTGCATCAAGGACATAATTTTCTGTGCAGCAATGAGGATAATCCTCAAGTTACGGACCCAGACCGTGTAGTTGCTACCATCATATTTCAACTTAGCTTTCTCTAGGAACGCATTCAAATTCAAGGGAATGGTAGCACGGGCCATTGATCTACAACATAGATATGCAAAAACTATCAGGACTAAGTTCATGATAAATTAAGTCCAATTAATCATATTGCTTAAGAACTCCCACTTAGATAGACATCCCTCGAGTCATCTAAATGATTACGTGATCCAAATCAACTAAACCATGTCCGATCATCACGTGAGATGGAGTAGTCTTCAATGGTGAACATTTCTATGTTGATCATATCTACTATATGATTCACGTTCGACCTTTCGGTCTCCAGTGTTCCGAGGCCATGTCTGTACATGCTAGACTCGTCAAGTTTAACCCGAGTATTCGGCATGTGCAAAACTGTCTTGCACCTGTTGTGTGTGAACGTAGAGCTTATCACACCCGATCATCATGTGGTGTCTCAGCACGACGAACTATCACAACGGTGATACTCAGGGAGAACACTTATACCTTGAAATTTTAGTAAGGGGTCATCTTATAATGCTACCGCCGTACTAAGCAAAATAAGATGAATAAAAGATAAATATCACATGCAATCAAAATATGTGACATGATATGGCCATCATCATCTTGTGCCTTTGATCTCCATCTCCAAAGCACCGTCATGATCTCCATCGTCACTGGCTTGACACCTTGATCTCCATCGTAGCGACGTGGTCGCCTCGCCAACTATTCCTTCTACAACTATCCCTAACACATAGTGATAAAGTAAAGCAATTACATGGTGTTTGCATTTCGTACAATAAAGCGACAACCATAAGGCTCCTGCCAATTGCCGATAAATTTTACAAAACATGATCATCTCATACAGTAACATATATCACATCATGTCTTGACCATATCACATCACAACATGCCCTGCAAAAACAAGTTAGGGTGTGTTTGTTTGGGCTGCAGCTTCTTCGGCTGCAGCTGCACCGGCTCCAGCTGGAAGAAGCGGCTGTAGCTGCTAGCTGTGGCTGGAAGGTTGGATCTGAAGTGTAGCCGTTTGGTAGTTGTGCTGTGGCAGCTGCGGCTGATGCTGAAACATGCTGAAATGACCATAACGCCCTTTATTGTTCTGTAGATTGGGTTTAAGTGTTGATTACACTGTTTTAGTAAATGGCCCAATTTGAATTGTTTTAGTCGTAGATGGCCTGTTTTCACATATTTGAACTGGGATCATGCTAGTTTTGACATATTGTAGCACATGACAATACTTTTGAACTCGTCATAACATATGGTATTAATTATATATTACATGAGACATTGACCGTCCTTCGGTACCACAAACCATCGTTTAATCCATACAGGACATGTTTCAACAGTGCTCAATTTATGTAGCAAATACATAATTCAACATGGTACAGCAAGCAAACACATGTTTTAAATTGTTCAAAAGCACGAAAATAAGTAAAGATACATGGCATAAGCTACTTATTTCTATCATCAAACTATCTCTTGAGCCAATTGAGTCTCCCATCACTTGTCTTCATTGCATAAAAGAAGCTGCGGTTTGATGGTTTAGCAAACAACTTGGTAGCCATGTAGTACTCATCACTAGTCTCAGAGGCTCCACACTTGGCAACCTCTTCCATGATGGCAAGAATATCATCATTGTCAGCGATCTTACTAGTTTGGCCCGCACAATCTTCCTGTATGACATGATCAACAAACCTCTTGAAGTCCTTTGGCACATTATTTTTCTTGAACTTGGATGGACTACAAGGAATTGCACTTTTTGGACGCTTGCGCTTTGGTTGTGTTGGGCTTGGTTGAACAGGGCTGGGAACTTGAGTCTCATTCTCTTCTTCATACAACTCATGTATATCTTCCTAAGTTTCAGTTTCTTCCACCTCTTCATTATCCACTCCAGGCATGACAGGTGAGAGTCCATCAACGTTAGCCTTTTCAAACATGATTGCTAGCTCATTCAAGCTATCTGGAGGTCCATGGCGAAAAGCTTTAATTGGCTTGTGAATCTGCACAAAAAATAACAAAGGTAACACTTGTTAGTGGCATAATATAGCGTGACAGTAGTAGATATTTATGTATGAAATCAACTAACCGCAATCAATGAAGCCCACTATTCATCGTCTGTTGTAATAGTTTGATTCACATCATCCCATCCAAGCCCAGTAGCCTTGTTTTTGTAAAATACCCATGCAGAGTATATAGCCTTCATATCATCCCAACGATTATTGAATTGCTTCTGTACATAGTTTCTTCCGGTATGTGCGTTGAAGGCTGCAATTAAACCCTTATATCTAGCAGGAGTTAAAGCCTTGGTTGGCCTATTTCCAAGCTTTACTTGTGCAGCGGCACACTCACAGAAAATTCTGGTGGCCTCTCGATCCCACCGAGCTTTTACTTTGGGTTCTTCCATCTATACAGCCAAGTATGAGTTTGCAAATGGAATTAACAGTAGCAGGCCCAAGTACCAAATCAAGCATTCAAATTTGCAATTTGTAAAAACAGATAACTCACTAGCAGTCCTTCCATCTATACATCTAAGTATTAATTCTCAAATGACAAACTAGTAGTTCAGTAGTACAATCTTCTTGTACTGATTCAACTAGTTCACAAGTACCAAATGTGAGCAGTCAAATTAGCCATAGCACACACACACTAGCAGTTCGCTTGTATCAAATGAGAGCAGTCAAATTCGCTTGTATCGTAATTTATATAAACAGAGAATACTCTAGCAGTTCACAGTACCAAATTGAGTAGTCAAATTTGCAATTTACATAAACAGAACACACACTTGTAGTCCGCTAGTACTAAATGCAAGTAGTCAAATTAGCCATTCATGTAGATACCAATAGCTATTAGCACTAAGCTAGCTAGTACGAAATCAATTAGTCAAACAGTTGACTCCACAGCATACATCACACAGAGCCATGGCACACACACACGCACACCTCACAGCACAGACATTGAGAGCGGCCAGAACACGTACGTATGGAGAGAGAGGCGCATGAGCTACCTGGACGTCGATGCGTCGGTCCGGTGTTTGGCCTGAGTAGCCGGTGGCCGGCGTTGGGGCGGGTGGCGGCGATCTGGAGATGGGGAGGGCGCTGGCAGCCGCTCTTGCGGATGGAGGCGGAGTCCCTGCACTCCGGGAATGGAGATACAGAAGCTTCTTCTCCGGTTCGCCGGCCGGCGTTGGCCTGACTCGCCTATGGCTGGCGTTGGGGCGGATGTGGCGGCGGGGAAGGACTGAGGAACCCTAGCGGGCGAGTGGGGATTGTCTGTTCATGTGCGACATGTGGGAGGAGAAGAAAAGAAACGTACCGGGCAGTGGCAATTTGTGCGTATAATGATATTTAGTGGGGGGGCAAAAGTGTCTTTTGGTGATTTGGAGCCAGCTCCGGCTGGAAGAAGCCCGAAATTCGGGCTGCAGCTTATGGGCGCTTTTCTGGACGGGCTCCAGTTTTGGGCTCCGTGGAGCTAGCCCAAATTTTGGGTGTTTGTTTGGGCTCCAGCTTCTAGTGAGTAGAAGCCACAGAAGCCACTGAAAAAAGCCCAAACAAACACACCCTTAGACGTCCTTTACTTTGTTGTTGCAAGTTTTACGTGGTTGCTACGGGCTTCTAGCAAGAACAGTTCTTACCTATGCATCAAAACCACAATGGTGATTTATCAAGTTTGTTGTTTTAACCTTCAACAAGGACCGGCTGTAGTCAAATTCGATTCAACTAAAGTTGGAGAAGCAGACACCCGCCAGCCATCTTTATGCAAAACTAGTTGCATGTCTGTCGGTTGAACCGGTCTCATGAACGTGGTCATGTAAGGTTGGTCCGGGCCACTTCATCCAACAACACCGCCGAATCAAAATAAGACATTCGTGGTAAGCAGTATGACGATCACCGCCCACAACTCTTTGTGTTCTACAGTGCATACCATCTACGCATAGACCTGGCTCGGATGCCACTGTTGGGAAACGTAGCATGCAATTTAAAAAAAATCCTACGCTCATGCAAGATCTATCTAGGAGATGCATAGCAACGAGAGAGGGAGAGTGTGTCCACGTACCTTCGTAGCCGAAAGCGGAAGCGTTTGACAACATGGTTGATGTAGTCAAACTTTTTCTCGTTCCGACCGATCAAGCACCGAACGTACGGCACCTCCGAGTTCTACACACGTTCAGCTCGATGATGTCCCTCGGGCCTTGATCCAGCAAAGTGCCGAGGGTGAGTTCCGTCAACACGATGGCGTGGTGACGGTGATGGTGAAATGATCCGCACAGGGCTTTACCTAAGCACTATGAAGATATGACCGGAGGTGTAATCTGTGGAGGGAGGCGCCGCACATGACTAACATATGTTGTTGTGTGTTCTAGGTGCCCCCCCCCCTCATATATATAGGTGGCAGTGAGAGGGAGCAGCCAAGGGGCGCCCAAGTAGGAGGAATCCTACTTGGGTCCCTAGTCCTATCCCCCCCCCCTTACCATAATTTCCGGAGGGGAAAGGAAGGAGGAGGGAGGAGGGAAGGAAGGGGGAGGCCGAATCCCTCCCCTTCCTTTCTCTCTTCCCCTCTTTCCTTCCCCTCCAGGTTCGGCCTGTATGGGGGCGCATCAGCCCAAGCTGGCTGCTGTGTTTCACCTCTTGGCCCGTTAGGCCCATATAGTTGACGGGGGGGTGCCCGGAACCCCTTCCGACAACCCGATATGTACCCAGTACCCCCAAAACACTTTTGGTGTCCGAATATCATCGTCCTATATATGAATCTTTACCTCTCGACCATTTCGAGACTCCTCGTCATGTCCACGATCTCATCCGGGACTCCGAACAACATTCTGTCCCCAAATCACAAAACGCATACAATACAAAATCGTCATCAAACGTTAAGCGTGCGGACCCTACGGGTTCGAGAACTATGTAGACATGTGATACGTCTCCAACATATCTGTAATTTTTTATTGTTCCATGATATTATATTATCTATCTTGGATATTTTATATCCATTTATATGCTATTTTATATGATTTTTGGGACTAACCTATTAACCTAGAGCCCAGTGCCAGTTTCTGTTTTTTCCTTATTTTTGAGTTTCGGAAAAAAGGAATGTCAAACAGAGTCCAATTGAGTTGAAAATTTACGGTGATTTTTTGTGGACCCAAAGAAGCCCCCAAAGCAAAAGAGTTGGGCCAGAAGAGCCACAAGGCCTCCACAAGGGTGGAGGGCGCGCCCTACCCCCCTAGGTGCACCCTCCAGTCTTGTGGGTTCCTCGTGAACCCCCCTGACTTTTTCTCGACGCCAAAAATTCCTATAAATATAGAGACCCCCAGAAATAAACCTTGATCGGGAGTTCCGCCGCCACAAGCCTCTGTAGCCACGTAAAACCAATCGGGAGCCCATTCCGGCACCCTGCCGCAGGGTGAAACCATCACCGGTGGCCATCTTCATCATCTCGACGCTCTCCATGACGAGGAGGGAGTAGTTCACCCTCGGGGCTGAGGGTATGTACCAGTAGCTATGTGTTTGATCTCTCTCTCTCACATGTGTTCTTGATTTGGCACGATCTTGTTGTACCGCGAGCTTTGCTATTTGAAAGTGCTAGTGATCGACTAGAGGGGGGTGAATAGGCGATTTTTATGGAAGTCTTCAAAAACACGAGATCTTTGAAGACAAACAGTAGAAATGAACCTATTGATATGCAGCGGAAGATAGACTGCACTAGACAAGCCATAGTCAAGTAAGCAATATAGTGAAAGCACGAAGACTATCAGCAGCTAGGTAGAATGGATCAGGATGGAAGACAGCATGAAGCCAAATAGAAAATAGTCTTCACTTAGTGAAGTCAAACAGATCAGACAAGCAAGCAATGACTTCACGAGGACAAACTGTAAAGTAAAGGGGAGCGGGGGATAGAACCAGTTACTTGGTGAAGACAAGGATTTGGTAGACCAGTTCCAATTGTTGTGACAACTGTACTTCTGGTTAGGGAGGCTGAGATTTAACTCAGAAGACCGCGTATTCACCTTATTCCCCTTGAGCTAAGGACACCCAGTCCTTGCCCAATCACTCTGGTAAGTCTTCAAGGTAGACTTCCAAACCTTCACAGACTTTGTTCACCAGCGATCCATAATGAATCTTGGATGCTCAGAACGCGACGCCTAACCAGCTGGAGCATACACATTCCTCAAGTGTAACAAGTCTTCAGGTCACGCGGACAGAAAGACTTCAGTGATGCCTAACACTCTTTGGCTCTGGGTGTTTTGGGATTTGTCCTCACAAGGATCTCTCTCTCAAATGCTTCGGAGGTGGGTTGCTCTCAAACGACAAAAACCGTGCACTAACTCTGAGCAGACACCAATTTATGGTGTAGGGGGTGGGCTATTTATAGCCAGGAGGCAATCCGACCTGATATGTCCGAAATGATCCTGGGTCACTAAGGAACCGACACGTGTCCAACGGTCAGATTTCAAACACACGCGACAGGTTTACTTGGGCTACAAGCAAAGCTGACTCATCCACCTCTAGATAAGATTTGCTCTCATTGTCCTCACTCGAAGACATAGGATTTAGGTTGAGCATCACATCAGTCACTCTGACTTTGTTCACTTGGACCCCACTTAACAGTACGGTGGTTCCTATGACTCAACATGGAAGAAAAGGAAACTACGAAACAACTATGTCTTCACACTCCATAATCTTCAAGTGAATGTCTTCACATGTCATAATCTTCATCGTGAATGTCTTCACGAACCACCATAGTCTTCAATATCTTCACACATTTTTAGGGGTCATCTCTGGTAGGTAAACCGAATCAATAAGGGACTACTACCTGTGTTATCCTACATTTCTCACAAACACATTAGTCCCTCAACCAAGTTTGTCGTCAATACTCCAAAACCAACTAGGGGTGGCACTAGATGCACTTACACTATTATAGTTGGATATTATGATGTTTGTCCCCCTCTACCTTCTTGTAATGGATTGAGTTTTCCCTTTGAAGTTATCTTATCGGATTGAGTCTTTAAGGATTTGAGAACACTTGATGTATGTCTTGCATGGGATAATTTGTGGTGACAATGGGATATTCACGTGATCTACTTGATGTATGTTTTGGTGATCAACTTGCGGGTTCTGTGACCTTGTGAACTTATGCATAGGGGTTGGCACACGTTTTCGTCTTGACTCTCCCGTAGAAACTTTGGGGCACTCTTTGAAGTTCTTTGTGTTGGTTTAAATAGATGAATCTGAGATTGTGTGGTGCAAATCGTCTAATCAAACTCGTGGATACTTGTGGTGACATTGGAGTATCTAGGTGACATTAGGGTTTTGGTTGATGTGGTCTTAAGGTGTTATTTTAGTACGAACTCTAGGGCTGTTTGTCACACTTAAAGGAATATCCCAATAGATCGATCAGAAAGAATAACTTTGAGGTGGTTTCGTACTCTACAATAATCTCTTTGTTTATTATCCGCTATTAGTGACTTTAGAGTGACTCTTTGTTGCATGTTGAGGGATTGTTATATGATCTAATTATGTTATCATTGTTGAGAGAACTTGCACTAGTGAAAGTATGAACCCTAGGCCTTGTTTTCAAGCATTGCAATACCTTTTTGCTCACTTTTATCACTAGTTACCTTGCTGTTTTTTATATTTTCAGATTACAAAAACCTATATCTACCATCCATATTACACTTGTATTACCATATCTTCGCCAAACTAGTGCACCTATACAATTTACCATTGTATTGGGTGTGTTGGGGACATAAGAGACTCTTTGTTATTTGGTTGTAGGGTTGTTTGAGAGAGACCATCTTCATCCTACGCCTCCCACGGATTGATAAACCTTAGGTCATCCACTTGAGGGAAATTTGTTACTCTCCTACAAAACTCCGCGCTCGGAGGCCCAACATGTGTCTACAACAAGAAGGTAGCGTAGTAGACATCAACATGAACGAGACACCTCTCCGGTCAATAACCAACAGCGGAACTTGGATTTTCATATTGGTTCCTACATATTCTACAAAGATCTTTATCCATCAAACCGCAATGACAACATACGTTATTCCCTTTTTCATCGGTATGTTACTTGCCCGAGATTCGATCGTAGGTATCTTCATACCTAGTTCAATCTCGTTACCGGCAAGTCTCTTTACTCGTTCTGTAATACATCATCCCGCAACAAACTCATTAGTCACATTGCTTGCAAGGCTTATTATGATGTGCATTAACGAGAGGGCCCAGAGATACCTCTCCGATACTCAGAGTGACAAATCCTAATCTCGATCTATGCTAACCCAACAAACAACTTCAGAGACACCTGTAGAGCATCTTTATAATCACCCAGTTACGTTGCGACGTTTGATAGCACACAAGACATTACTCCGGTATCCGGGAGTTGCATAATCTCATAGTCAAAGGAATATGTATATGACATGAAGAAAGCAATAGCAATAAAACTAGACGATCAGTATGCTAAGCTAACGGATGGGTCTTGTCCATCACATCATTCTCCTAATGATGTGATCCCGTTCATCAAATGACAACAAATGTCTATGGTTAGGAAACTTAATCGTCTTGGATTAACGATCTAGTCTAGTAGAGGCTTACTAGGGACACGGTGCTTTGCCTATGTATCCACACATGTATCAAGTTTCCGGTTAATACAATTCTAGCATGAATAATAAACATTTATCATGATATAAGGAAATATAAAATAACAACTTAATTATTGCTTCTAGGGCATATTTCCTTCAACTTCACACCTTAAATCCTTTCCTTCAACTTCACACCTTAAATCCCCTCGCTCAATGAATGGACAAATACCAGAGTAGAATTAACTCTGGTTGTACTATATGTGTGGCTTGTACATGGAAAAGAGAAGACACGCCTCACTTCCTTATTACGGAATTCCATACCTTAAAATCCCCTCGAACGAATAGAAAAATAGATTGAATAATTCGCAGGCTTCTCTGGCTTGCGATGACTAACAAAACTCAAGATCTAAATGCTAAAACTTCATACCTTAAATCATCTCGATCAATGAATGAAAAAATGGCGGATTGATTACTTCACACATGGCGAAACCCAAAACCTAAATGTTCCTTCTCGGCGTGCACACAAGGTCATGATTGCACATATAATTCTCACTAAATTTAAAAGGACACAATTTTCTCTTCCGTTGCAACGCTCGAGCTGTTGGGAAACGTAGCATGCAATTTCAAAAAAAAAATCATACGCTCACGCAAGATCTATCTAGGAGATGGATAGCAACGAGATGGTGAGATTGTGTCCAAGTACCCTCGTAGACCGAAAGCGGAACCGTTTGACATCGCGGTTGATGTAGTCAAACTTCTTCTCGTTCCGACCGATCAAGCACTGAACGTACGACACCTCCAAGTTCTGCACACGTTCAGCTCGATGACGTCCCTCGAACTATTGATCCAGCAAAGTGTCGAGGTAGAGTTCTGTCAACACGATGGTGTGGTGACGATGATGGTGAAGTGGTCCACGCAGGGCTTCGCATAATCACTACAAAGATATGACCGGAGGCGTAAACTGCGGAGGGGGGAGCCGCACATGGCTAGGACTTAATGTTGTGTGTTCTAGCGGTGACCCCCTCCCCCATATATATAGAACAACACTATTCTAATCTCAGAATTAGAATAGTTATTTGGATCACAGCAACCCCTGTAAGACGCGAGCCAGATGTTCCTGAACTCCCCGACCCGCAGCGAAACAAAAAAGAAAAATCCCAAACAAAAAAGAACCCACGTTCCCCACAACGGCCGGCGAGCCTCCCCACGGCCGGGTCTAGGCCAGCTCCCACGCGCCGCCGCTGCCATCTTCCCCGGCGCGCCGCGCCACCTCCTGGATCCCCGCCCCCTGCTGCGCGACCTCCCCGGAATCCCCACACGCCTCGCCGGTTCCCACCGGTCCTCCACACGTCAGCCACCTCACGCCTCCACCACCCCGTGCCTGGTGGAGGCAAGATTTGGGGCGGCGCCTGGCTCCCCGCACACCATCCGCCGTAGGCCACCGCGCGCCTCCACTGGGTCCTGCCACCTTGTCGCATCTGGTCTTCTTAAGTCACCGGCCAGCTCCTGCGCTATCACCGACCCACTGTACCATTGAGGTGCTGCAGCACGGCAGGAGGCGGTGATGTTCTCTTGAGGACAAGAGAATGAGATGAGGGAGAGAAAAACAGGGTGATGTTCTCGTCTCCTCCCCGGCGGCTGTAGGTAAGAAGATAGACGCATTCGTTCTCTCTACTTCTCTCGATTTTCTTGGGCTATTCAGATAGTACTCATCGAGCAGGCCAAACAAAATACTCGTGGAAGGTCCAACAAGATGGTTGGAATTCCTCTTGCTTTTTAAGAACAGCTTCAGTTTGATCATATGTGTGCGTGCTCATGTGTGTCCGTATGTGTGTGTGCGCCCGCCTGCTCCGCCTGCAGAGGCATGCATATCCTCATCCTCCCGCTGCAGTCCAGATTTGGGCGCAAGCACCGTCCAAGTAAGAACATTATTGCAAACTCTATTATCCAATGCTCTGTAATTACCATATGGCCATAATCCTGGGTTTTGATCAAATTATTTCTCTAGTATGTTTATTTTGATGATTTTCAGTTCAAGTGATGTGGTCGCTTATTCCTTGTGCTTCTCTTCCAGACAAATACTATATTGGTACCGTGTGGCATGTGCTGATCATTGCGCCAGAGTTAAAATGGTCACATTAGTCTGGAAGAAATTAATGGTTTTGCTATCTCTCGCCCTTTCCTCAAAAAGCTACAGCTTACCAAAAAAATTCTGGTTCGAGGAGTTTCTGAAATGCATGAAACTTGATGGTAGCTAGCTATATGGTGAGCACTAGTTTTTCTTAGCCTTTTCAATTATCTACTGGGAATTACCTGAAGCTCATCCGCATGATACATTGGGTTGTACATGAGAGCCGCTGATTTTATCGAACTACTGGTTTCAATATTTCTTCTTAGTGGCCACATATTGTGTTTCTTTTTGTAAAAGTGTGTATTCCAAATATTAAAAAAATAGAGCAGTTTGATGGTGGACGGGTGCGCCTTCCCCTTCCTCCACATGCTCCTCTCTCTCTCTCTCTCATCTCATTCTCCTGTCCTCAAGAGAGGCGCAGAGATACAGAGAGATCGGTGTCGAGAATAAGATCCTGATGGATGCCAAGTTCGACCAGAGCGATTGTTGCAGTTCACCGTACTTAACAAAAGGCGTTTAAAGGAGATAATGTTGTGTAGTCAATGTTTTCTTTGTTGTTATACTCCACCAGTACTAGCTTGAATATGAAAATTTTCGTACAAATGGTCATTTGCAGGTTACCGAGCATGTCGTTCTCTCCTCGTGCCCATGCTGCAGTCCCTGTACTTTTTTGGACAAGTTTGGTGATAATTACTGCAGCTACATACGTGAAGCCTCCGTGACCTGCTGCACACCTGGAGTTGTATCTAGTAACGTCTCTGGCAGTCATGCTCGCTAGCGCACGGAGGTGCTACTGCATGTTAGTGCTACAAGCACACAACGTGAAGGCTATGGGAAAATTAGAAAACAACAAAGCTTCCCTATTCTTTCTCCACGTGCGACCTTCCCTGGCTCCTCTCCCTGACCTTCCGCCGAGCCTTTCCGGTAGCCAGGCTTGGCGGCTTCCCTGGAACCTGCAGTTCTGTTGTGCTTGTACTAATGTGTGATTTATTTGGCTTAAAAAAAATTGTTTTTGTGAAAGTCAAGATGTTATGTTGCAGAAGGTCAGGTGTGAATTGTATGTGTGTGTGTGTGTGTGTGTGTGTGTGTGTGTTTTAGTAAAAATGCATACCTTCGTTGCAAAACAATATGTTCATTCTTTGATGTGAGGATGGTTCCCCGTGCTGAATCAGATAGGTAAACTTCTATAGCTGATGTCTCTTCTTCAATTTCCGTCGTCCGGGAGGATCTGTATGCAGCGGTGTCCTTATGAGTGACACCACCTAATTGCAAAATGAAAAATCTCATCAGTTTCATTTAAAAAGAGCAGCCCTTCCTATTATGTCGAGCAATTCACTAGTTGTCAAAATTTTGTATCCATATTTTGGGGCCTCATGACGCCCAGTAGTTTGCATTATTCACCGATGCACCGCTCTTCTCTGGAGCAGAAAGACAGAAGTTCATCCTGACAACCTATATGGTTCAATGTTTATATTAAATGAAGGAAAAAAGCAATAGTAGGTGTCCAGCAGCATCAGTGTGTGGCTGCCTATAATTCTTCTTTGTGTGCACGCATGCTGTGCACATGAGCATTAGTACGAGGAAAATGGAGACCGGTCAGCGCAATAAGTTCTAAAAATTGAGCAAGAAGTTCAAATAAAAAAGTACTTCAAAAACCATTATAAAAATGGATTTTCATCGTTTGTAAAAAAATGGAGAAGTCAAATTTAAAAAGAGGAACATTTCAAAAGAATTTATAAAAAAAATCCCCGTTATAAAAAACTAGAAGTTCAAATTAGAATAAACGGAACAAGTAAAAAAGTTTTAAAAAAATCTCGTTTCTTAAAAAACTAGAAGTTCAAATTTAAGTAACGGAGCAGGAAAGTTGTGTGTTTTCAACAGCTTATCCATGTGCAGCAGAAGTTCAAGTCAAACTAATGGGGTGATTCAGCGCTTATTCTTGAGAAAGTGGAGAAAATTATACTTGCTCTGTAGGTCAAAAGTTTGGCTTTAATTTATGTTTTGCGAAGGTCAAAATGTTGTGTTCGAGAAGTTCAAGTGTGTTATCTCAGCAAGTTCAAAATAAATTTAAACATGCAAGAAAACAAAAAGGGAGAAGTTCAATTTCTAAAGATGACGCGGTTCAACGTGTAAACCAATGTTGAAAGAAAACAAAAAGAAAATGAGAAGTTCAATTTCTAAAGATGAAGCGGTTCGACGTGTAACCCAATGTTGAAAGAAAACAAAAAGAAAGGAGAAGTTCAATTTCTAAAGATGACGTGGTTCGACGTGCTAAACAATGTTGAAAGAAAATAAAAAAGGAAAGTAGAAGTTCAATTTCTAAAGTTGACGCGGTTTGATGTGGAAACCAATGCAAAAACACACACAAAAATGTTGTTTTGGTGTCTTAAAATATTTTTATTCATAAAAATTGATTAAGAAATAAACCAAGAAGGCCATATTAAAAAGACGGAGAAGTTCGATGGTTATATAAAACTCCGATTTTCCTCGTTATTAAAAATACATCAGAGTGAAAACAGCAAGAAGTTCAACGTGAAAACAGGAGGAAGTTCAATTACTACATTGAATGAATTTCAGATGAAAAACTTTTAAAACCGCCGATAGTATGAAAAAATGATCAACACGGGAAAGTTGCGTGTTTACAGCAGTTTTCCATCGGTATATCACTTGCTCAATTCCGGTGAGTGGATGGAGAGCTGCAAGCCAAAAAAGCACGTGAAAAACAGAGTGAAGTTCAAGTACACGTGTCGAGAAGTTCAGGTTCTTCACGCGGTGCATTTTCGAAGAATCAGTTTCACGATAAAGGCAGCACAAATGACCTCGCCATTTTCGCAATTACTTGAAAATGGCTAGGACTTAGAGAAAACCATCAACATGAAAAGGTTTTGCAATTTTCGTAGCTTTTCAACGGTATATTATTTGAGCCTTTTTGATAAAGTTTGTAGAAACTACGATGAAAATACATTTTTCGCCATTTTTGAAACTGACTTAAAACCGTAAAGAATTGGGAGAAACAATACATACCAAAAAGTTTCGTATTTGTTCAAGATTTCCAACACCATATTGTTTGCTGCATTCGGATGCACGGTTAAAAAATGAGCTTGAAAATACGAATTCGGTAGGACTTGTACCGTTTTCTATATTACTCTTAAACCATTCAAAATTAGAAAAAACTTTCAAAATAAAACATTAGCGCATTTTCATAAGCTTTCCAACGCCATAACATATGCCTCAATTGGATTAGCCGTTTAGAAACGACATCGAAAATACGAACTCAGCTGTTCGGTTTACGAAATTTTACATTTTTTCAAATTACTCTTTAACCATAGGGAATTAAAGAAAACTCTCAACATGTGGAAGGAGCGGTTTTGCAGCGGCTTTCCAACGCCATATTATATGCCTCATTCCGATAAACGGTTTAGAAATGCGATCGAAAATACGATTCACGTTTTTTGTGTGAAGAAAAAACGGTTTCCAAAACTGCTCTTAAACTGCTTACATTTTGCCAAAAATTTAAGTTGGGTCATGATATTGGTGTCCATAGCTTTCCAACGGTATATTGCAAGCCCCATTTGGGCAATGTTGGCGGAAGTTCAACCTAGTTCACAGGGAAGTTCAACGTACTACTAGCGGGGCAGGTCAGGTTGTGATCAGAATATTATTCTGATCCCGTGATCAGAATAGTGTTTATGTATATATGGCGCCCCAAGTAGGAGTAATCCTACTTGGGCGCCTCCCACAAGTCGGCCTCCCCCCTTCCATAAGTGTCGAGGGGGAAGGAAAGAGAGGGGGGAGATAAGGGAAGGGGGAGGCCGAATCATCCCCTTTCCTTTCTCACTTCCCCTCCTTCCTTCTCCTCCTATTTGGCCTATATGGGGGCGCAGCAGCCCACTAGGGGCTGGTCTGTCCCGCCCTTGGCCCAATAGGGCCCATATCTTTGACGGGGGGTGCCCGGAACCCCTTCCGGTGACCCGATACGTACCCGGTACCCCCGGAACACTTTTCGGTGTTCGAATACTATCGTCCTATATATGAATCTTTACCTCTCGACCATTTCAAGACTCCTCTTCATGTCCTTGATCTCATCCCGGACTCCGAACAACATTCGGTCATCAAATCATATAACTCGTACAATATAAAATTGTCATCGAACGTTAAGCGTGCGGACCCTACGGGTTCGAGGACTATGTAGACATGACCGAGGCACCTCTCCGGTCAATAACCAACAGCGGAACCTGGATGCTCATATTGGTTCCCACATATTCTACGAAGGTATTTATCGGTCGTACCGTAATGACAACATACGTTATTCCCTTTGTCATCGGTATGTTACTTGCCCGAGATTCGATCGTCGGTATCTTCATACCTAGTTCAATCTTGTTACCAGCAAGTCTCTTTACTCGTTCCGTAATACATCATATCGCAACTAACTCATTAGTCACATTGCTTGCAAGGCTTATTATGATCTGCATTACCGAGAGGGCCCAGAGATACCTCTCCGATACTCGGAGTGATAAATCCTAATCTCGATCTACGCCAACCCAACAATCACCTTCGGAGATACCTGTAGAGCATCTTTATAATCATCCAGTTACGTTGTGATGTTTGATAGTGCACAAGGTATTCCTCCGGTATCCGGGAGTTGCATAATCTCATAGTCGAAGGAATATGTATATGACATGAAGAAAGCAATAGCAATAAAACTGAACGATCAACATGCTAAGCTAACGGATGTGTCTTGTCCATCATCATTTTCCTAATGATGTGATCTCATTCATCAAATGACAACACATGACTATGGTTAGGAAACTTAACCATCTTTGATTAACGAGCTAGTCTAGTAGAAGCTTACTAGGGACACGGTGTTTTATCTATGTATTCGCACATGTATCAAGTTTCCGGTTAATACAATTCTAGCATGAATAATAAAAATGTATCATGATATAAGGAAATATAAGATAACAACTTTATTATTTCCTCTAGGGTATATTTTCTTCACCAGCATATGTGCTAGTTTGATATAAGATTAATAGGAAAATCAGATTGAGCATAATGAAGTTTCCCAATAAAAAGATTGTAATGCTCAGTGGACTGAGGTTTTGTGGAAAATAAGTTGATGATATAATTTTGATCCAACAATAGTAGGATATAGTTGTACACTTCAAGAATCATGTACCTTTTAGTTTTAGTGGCGGGGGGTTTGATCAGCTGAATATAGGCTAGATTTCATTAAAACACACATAACAAATAAGACGGTAAAACTAAAATACGAAATTTCACCTCGGTATATTCTACCTAGTGGGACCTCCTAATTGGTCAGACCATGTTCGAGGCGGAAGCCCCTGTTGGTTTCATTTCGTTTTTTTGCCTTCTGCTTTTTTATCTTCTGTTTTTCTTCTTTAAAATAATAAAGGATTTCAAAAAGTTATTGATTTCAAAAAATAGCGAAATTTGAAAAACCTATTTGAGAAATAAAAAATATTCGTGAATTCACAACATGTTCATGATTATTGGAAAAATGCTCAGGAAAACATAAAATGTTCGCATATTCAAATAATGTTCAAGGTTTTGAAAAATAATTGGGATATCAGAAAATATTCACGTATTAGAAAATGTTCGTGAATTTGAAAAAAGATGATGAATTTAGAAAAACTTAATTATTTTTCTAAAGGTTCACAATATAAAAAATGTGAGCAAATATAAAAAATTGTTAACAAAGGTGAAAATAAGTTATTCGATTTTAAAATGTTTGCTGATTCAAAAAATGTTTACGCATTTTTAAAAATGTTTTTCTTAAATACCAAAAATTGTGAAATTGAAAAGTGTTCCCAAAATTGATTAAATATTATTTTTCAAAAAAATTATAAAATATTTTATCTATTTCAAGAACTGTTCATGAATTTTTATATAAATTTCATGATTTCAAAAAATCATCATGAATTGTAATGATGTTAAAACAAATAAAAAATAAAAATAAGAAGAAAATAAGAAAAAACCAAACATGAAAAAAGCAAAATGAAAAAGAAACCAAATAATATAAAACATAGAAAAGAAAAGGGAGAACAAAAAGTGAAGAGAAAAATCCAAAGAAAAAATAGACTAGGCAGGCCCATATGCTGGACAAGGGAGCGAGGGTGTTATGACCTAGCGCTATACAACGACCTACGCGCCAAATAGTAATCACCCTACCCAAGCCCTCGAGGAACAAAATACGCCTTAGGCACCGTTGAACTTCTTGCGCCCGTGTGCCCCCGCTCATTGGCCAACACAAGAAGAAAACAACGCTCGACTTGTTTGTTAGTCCCCTCGATTGCCTTTAACCGGTCGCAGCTGACCAGTTGACAATTCAACCATTGACGTCTGGAGAAAAAAGGAAAAAAACATATCTGAATTCAAAAATATTCATAGTTTATTAAAAAATGTTCATGAATTTGAAAAAAGTTTATCAATTTTGAAGAAGTTCATTGAATTTTTAAAAACGCTCATCGATTTTGAAAAAAGTACATCTGTTAGGAAATAATTCATCAAATTTGAAAACAAGTTCATCAATTTTGGAAAAAGGTTGCAAAAAATTTAAGATCTTCATCGTATTTGAAAAAGAGTTCATTGAATTTGAAAAAAAGTTCATAAAATTTGAAAAAAAAATCATCTATTTTTTAAAAAGTTCGTAAAATTTGAAAGAAAGTTCATTGATTTTGAAGGAAAGAATCATTGATTTGAAAAAAGTTCACAAAAACTAAAAAAATCATGAAATTTGAAAAAAGTTTGTGCAATTTTAAAAATAAAGAAAAATAAAAAATAAAGAAGGAAAGAAAAAACATTAAAATCCCAAGTGGAAACATGAAAAAACAAACAGAAAAACAACATGTGCCGGCCCGCTTACTAGACCTAGTGTACACGGGGTGTGCATTGTACTGCGCCACTTAGGAAATCCCCCCCCCCCTCCGATGGGAAATTTTTCTGATATACTCCCTAAAATCTGGGCCATATGTGAACGAAAATTAGGCTGGAACACATTGTTTGCTGCCCCCTCCAAATTCAGCCCAAGCTCCGCCGTTGTTCAAGCCTTAGCTTTACAAAACGGCAATAGTTGAGGAACAGCAAAAAAGACACTACGACAATAGTTGAGGGACAAAACACACACTATATTAGATATGACTAAATTAGCCATGGTAATAACTGGGTATTATGTGTACCCATTAGGTTTTGTATGCAATTTTGCATTTTCATGGAATGTGCAGAAGTAGCAAAAATTATACACTACAGAAAAGATATAGTACTTTTTAGCCTCACATGTATTTATTTTTGGTGTGGACGACATACAAATCAACCAATTTTTGCATGAAGTTTGCAAATACATAAGGTCATTCTGATTTCGGGATACACATGGAGCAACGAGAGAGAGGAACCAACCCTATGCAACATCAACAAATTTTTTCTGCAACAACCATTGGGAGGACATGCATCCAACCTTCATGTTGGTTGCGGCGTTCACTTCCTTCTCAGATCACTGTCGCCTTCTCCTCGCTAAGGCTGCAACCCCTTCAAGCATGCAATCTTTTGGTTCGAGAATTTCTGGCCAAAATCACCCCACTTCTTTGAAGTGGTTCAGCGTGCGTGGCAATGGCCTGTGCTGCATGATTGCCCTTTCGTCAGAATTAAGAGAAGGATGACCAAGGTGGCGGCTGATCTAAAACATTGGAGCAAATTCACCTTTGGAAAAGCAAAAATACAGTTACACATGGCAAACGAGGTCATTTTATGTTTAGATGCGGCCCAAGAATCCAGGCAACTCTCCCACGCTAAATTCACCTTGAGGAAACAGCTGAAGCTCAAGGTACTAGGATTTGGAATGATCGAGAGAGTGAGGAAAAATAAAGCCTCGAGGATTAGCTGGCTATGCGTAGGGGACGCAAGCACGAAGTTATTTCACGCAAAGATGAGATCTTGCGGAAGGAAAACTTTGTACACATGCTCAGGGTTGGGGACACAGAGGTCTCAGGCCATGCAGAAAAGGAGCAGGCAGTCTATGATCATTTTGCTGCAGCTCTGGGCCAGAGAGAAAGAGAGAGCACCGGAGGGCCACGTTGAACTGGGATCTGCTAGACGTGCTAGCCATCGACCAACTGGGCATGGACTCCCCCTTCACTACGACCGGCAGCCATCGTCGCCCTCCCTCTGAGAAGGCGCCCGGCCCAGACAGGTTCACTAGACAGTTCTTCTGATCTTGTTGGAATATTATCAAGGACGAGGTCATGGCAGTTTTTCATAAATTCTATCAGATGTCAGCACAAAACTTCTCTGAAATAAACATTGCATACATCGCCCTTCCGCCAAAGAAGAATGGTGCCTCAGAGCTCGGTCCTTACAGACCAATCATCCTCATCCACTCCATTGCTAAACTGATCTCTAAGGTGTTGTTGATGAGGCTCCCGTTTGCGGTGGGGGGGGTTCTATTTCTCCGGCTCAAACTACATTTCATAAAGGAAAGTGCGTCCACGATAGCTATCAGTATGTGCAGGGCTGCATAAAAATGATGCATAGAGAGAGGAAGCCAGCTCTGTTATTTAAATTGGATATAGCCAAGGCTTTTGATTTTGTATCCTGGGAGTACATCTTAGAATTTCTGCAATGGATGGGATTTTCCTTGAGGTGGAGGGATTGGCTGGCGTTAATGTTATCCTCATCTTCATCTTCTTGTTTGCTCAACGGGACAAGGGGGCCACTGATCCTGCAGCACTGAGGACTAAGGCAGGGGATCCTCTCTGCCCCCTGTTGTCCATCGTGGTGATCGAGCCTCTCTACGGGCTGCTGGCAGTAGCCACCTCTCAGGGACTGCTCACCCCCTCCCAGGCCGGAGAACAAACATGAGGATCGGTCTTTATGCGGATGACGCGGTCATCTTTGCAAACCAAGGAGGAGGTCACCACACTCATGAACTTGTTGAAATTATGTGGGGACGCAACGGGGCTAAAACTAAACGAGAGAAAATCATCAGTTGTGCTAATTAGATGTGAGGGTCAATAATTGTTGGATGTGTTACATGACTACAGGGGAAAGCTTGTGGGTTTTCCTATAACTTACCTAGGGCTGGTGTTCTCGTCTCTCTGGCCGCGGATGGTGCAATTCCAGTTTATCATCGACAGAATCAGAGCCCATTTGGCAAGGTGGAGAGGAAAATTGATGAGTCTAGCCGGCCATAGGGTTCTGGTGAGCTGTGTGTTGTCTGCACTGCCCACCTTTGCGCTAACCATGCTCAAAGTTCCAAAGAAGATCCTCAAGGAGGTTGACAAAGCAAGACGACACATCCTTCGGGCGCGGTAGGATGCTCTGACAGGCGGAAAATGCAAGATTGCTCAGTGAAAGGTCTGTTCGCCAGCTGACCAGGGGGGCTCGGCATACTGGATCTTCAGAGATTCAGCTCTGCCTTTCACCTAAGATAGTGCTAGCCGACATGGCAGTAGTCGAGGAGGCCATGGATGGATTTCACCGTTCCCAGTGATGATCGAGATCAAGCTCTGTTCGCAAGGGCAACAATGGTGATCATTGGGAATGGCCGAATGACAAGTTTCTGGTAGAGCCGGTGGCTAGGCGTAGCACCGCTATGTGACGCCTTCCCAACCCTCTTTAACCACCCACGCCGGAAAAAACAGAACGGTGGGCGATGCGCTCAATGACGATCAATGGGTTCTAGATCCACGTCACGACAACATAGACATCATAGTTGTTGAGTTCCTCCAGTTATGGCGTCAAGTGCAGAGGTCAGACATTACTCTCAATGATCAAGTAGCTGAACGAATAACTTGAACCGTGGGCAAGGGGACACATACTCAGCGAGCTCCGCTTACAAGCACCAATTCCTCGCCCCCCCCCCCCCCCCCCCGCCGCCCCTCTAGCCACAAAGAGGTAATCTAGAAATCATGGGCCCTTGGCAGTGTCAAATTTTTTGCTGGTTATTGCATCATAACAGGCCGTGGTGCAATGATCGGCTCCAGCGGATGGGATGGCCAAACTGTTACTTTTGCCCCCTTTGCTTGAGAAACCTGGAAACATCATCACACCTAATGTGGAGTTGTCCGTTCTCGCGGCCAGTATGGCAGAAGGCATCAACTTGGACAGGATGTGCATCTATGAACTTCTCTACTACAGCAATAGATAACTCCATCCAACACTGCTAGGAGATGATCAACAAGACCCCGACAATTTTCAAGAATGGCCACAGAGCAATGTTGATGATGATCTGCCGGGAAATATGGAAGGAGAGGAATGCTTGCGTCTTCAATCCCAAAATACCAAAGGTGGATGATGTGATCCACACTGCCAGATACAAGCTGTAGCAATGGAGATTAGCCGGCGATATATGCCTCAAGCCAACGTTCGGCGGAAAGGATCGCGAGATAACCATGATGCACGCCCGTTTTTTCTTTTCTCTCCCTTTTTATCCGTTTGCACACTTGCTTCCTGATCACTTGATCCCCACTGTATTCCCGCTTGCTTTCTTCTAAATCAACGAAGCCGGCCGACCCCAAATCTTAGAAAAGAAAAATCTTATTTCGATACGAGAACCGTTTTAAACAGGACACTCTGATGAGTTTGCACAGGACTTGTTTTCAAACTTTTAGAAACTTCAAAATTCACTCCGTATGTCCCTGGAAAAGCTACTCTACTTTTAAACTTTCTATCTATCCATGATCGATCCCCCGTCGTCATATCCCCGCCCAAAACGTGGAGGCATGCATGCATATGCCGCACATAATATGGATCACTGAAACCACCAACAAAACCGTGATTGACTGATGGCGACGACACACGCTCGGCCATAAGCCCGTGTCCTCCGCCAAGAAAGCGAGCCTACGCACGTACCGGCACAGTACGCTCATTGCATGTCCTGTTTTAACTCGCATATCATATCTTCCTTGGTGTCTGAGCTATAGCTAGCAGCTACGCCTACGCATATTTTAGTCGTAGCTTTATTTGGTGTTTGGGAGGCAAGACTTATCCGTATCCATGCATGCCGCCTTTCTCTGTCCGTCCGTCGACTTCTGTCGACGTGACCGTAAAGTTGAAACGACAATGTGCTGCTACCCACGGCGCACTCTCGGTGCTCCTACATGTAGCTAGCCGGCCGGAGGGCAGCAGATGCTTGGGCGCACCGGTGCTCCAGCGTGCCATGCAGAGGTCACGTCTCTTAAAGGACCTGCTCTTTATGCGCATGACACCTTTTGTGCCTCCTTTTCTTTGATGGTGGCGTATTGTCCATTTTCGACATTTGCCCTTGGATGCTTTCTCAACGTTATTCTGTATAATTGTATACAAGATGCATTTCAAATATGGGTATTGTAAGATTACGCTAGTGTTAAAAATGTTCTTATATTATAGGACGAAGCGAGTGTGCGGTGGCAGTCCTCCTCCTTTCTTGTTTAACTTGGCTGTTGAATGCTTGATATTTTTTTGGAAACAAGCCAAATTTTACAATTTTCTTTCATTCATTAAGAAGAAGAGAGTTGTTCATATTACTAAAGAAAATGGGGCAAAAACCTAGATTCCAAACCCCATTTGGTGTTCGGGCACGTCCGTTTTCATCCCCACTTTCATTGTGCAAAAACAACCACATCCCTCTCTCTGCCATGCAAGTACGCCGGTCAATCCGGACGTTTACGGAGGATGGTCCTGTTGGGTCACATTTTGTTAACCGATAATTGATTAGGTGAACCTTTTAGATGTTTGGGGATAAACTAAGAGGTCCGGTTATAGACGCTTTTATGTTGGTGGTCATTTTGTGCGGTTGTGTGACACTTGGTCATGTTCTGTAGTGTGGCTTTAGAAAATTTTTCCAGTGCTGTAAAAAGCTTGGTAGTAGAAGATTTTTTTTTTTGCGGGGTGGTTTGGTTTTTTTTTTTTGTTTTTGAGAACCATGGAAATTGCAAAGGACTAACCCATGGTGGTGGTAGATTTTTGCCCCGTAACAAGTGGTGATCACCTGCTGCGGGTTCTCTACTAGTGCCCCAACTGGTCCGCCTCGTCTCCGATGGCCCTAAGGCCATGGGGGCGTGGTCGATCCTGACAAGGGCCAGCGGGAGGTCTTCGTTATTTGTCGTTTCATTGAGTTTTGTTAGGATTTGTGTGCTGCACAGGAGGCGAGAAGGCGGCAGCTCCCTGAAGATGGAATAAAGGTCTCCCTGCCTAGCTCCCATTTCGGTGGTGCATTTAGCATTGTTGGAGGGCGTGTGGAGGAGTGTCTCCGGTGGATCTATCTTCAGTGAATTTGCTTGGATCTGGTTTTTGTTCGTCTATATTCGTGTGTCTTCGGGTTGGACCCTTTCGATCTACGTTATTCTTCATCGAAGACGGTTGTTGTTCTGGTGCGCTGTTCCTACGGGGTCTTAGCACGACGACTTCCCGACTGTCTACTACAACAAGTTGTGTCCGACTCCGGCGAGGGAGGAGCGATGACGGCGGCACGCCTTCGGCTCGCTTTAGTGTTTGTAATCGTCACTAGGTAGTCTACATATCTAAATGTAATTTTTATTATTTCTAGTGTTCGTTATACTGCCATGAATGAAGATGAATAGATCAGATATTTTCTCGCAAAAAAAAAGAACTTTATATTTTCGTTAAGCAATTAGTATAAATGAGGCGTGTGGTTTCGTTAAGCTATTAGTATAAATGAGGCGTGTCCAGTTGAAAAAGGAAATGCACCGACTTAACAGTAACAAGGAAAAACAAGGGCTTGTGCCATGTACCGTTGCTTATTTCATACTCGACATGCTATATGGTCCAAGCGTTAGACTAATTGCGAGGGTTGAGATCGATCACCCCGACACAGCTTTAAGTATGCACCATCTTTTTGGTCGTGCATGCATACATGCCATGACCATGACTTCAAGCACCCAGGCTACTATCCAGGCTAAAGTCAAGATGCCATCGCCACCATAACATTGCATCGTCTCCGCGTGATATTTCATGTTCGGACATGTGGCCAAGGTGCCGCAGCAATAGCTGGTTGCTGTACAAAAGCTGGCTCGTTGCCGAGATGGGTCATGACACCACAGGGGCATCATTTTCCCGCGGGCTGTACTTGTTTCGCTCTATGGATATTTGGTTATCTGCATGGCAAAGTTTCTAAATATAAGTTTGTTTAGAGATTTCAATAAGAACTACATACGAATATATATAAATATATTTTACAGTGTAGATTCACTCATTTTGTTTTGTATGTAGTCTGCATTGGAATCTCTAAAAAAACTTATATTTAGAAACGGAGGGAGTACTTAATACACTATTCACCTACTCCGAAACCGCTAGAGTAGTCACCACAAAGAACTCACTACTATATTTCAAAAAAAAAAAAACTACTCAGCATATACTCCTTAGCTTGACAAGGAATGCATGCGATATGCGCATGCATTAGAGGACATTTATGCTTGTGATCGAGGTGGTGTGAACATTTGAAACTGAACAGGTCGGACTATGAACGATATTACGATTACAACCAGTAAGTATTGGGAAAAAAAACAAGCCAAGCATGTACACCTTGGCGACTACTGTATCGATCCGGGCAACCTTTTTCTCGATATGCCCTAAGCAATAGTAGAGCTAGTGCCAGTCAAGCCAGTGCCCTAAGCGATATCTCTCCTGTTCTTCAGTGCCGGTTTTACCGGTGTACAGTTGAGCTCTTTCTGTTCTCAAGTGCGCCATTGACAGTGGCCTCCGACGAAAAGTCTTGCACGATCTAGACGTTGCAGCTGCACTGCGCCTCCTGTTCTTTTGGGAACAATCATGCACGATAGACATTTCTTTCCACTGCCACACCAAAACTGATATTTGAAGATAGTGCTCATCAGGTATATATACGAGGCATGCGCGTATACACGTACTCTACGATGCATCAGATTCCACTGCATGCATGGCCGGATGGCATGAAGATATACGTGCACGCATTTGCACCGAACCCATTAATGTGAAGCTCGACAGTTCGGCCCTAATTAACTAGCGGCATCATCATAAGAGTCCGGCCGTTGCGTGCCCACCCTGCGAGCTCTGTCGGCAGATGGCCCGAAATGGCCGCGACACGAGCGTAACCGCAGCGTCCGTAGCAGACGCGGTTTGATTTGCATGCCCACGTAAACAGCAATTAGCATGTTCAGCCGGGCATTGATGGCGTCACGTCAAAAGGGTACCGGTGCAGCGCATGCACGCACGCACCAACGCTGCCTTTTCTCCGTCGCCCCACACGAGCGACGCCGACCTTGTCTGCGGCCGGTCCGGACGGGCCGGGGCACGGCCATGCTCCGCGACGCCGACGAAACGTGCCGGGGTCGCCCTCCCGGGAATGGTCCTCGCGTCAGGTCCACTGGCGGCGGTGCTCCGGCATTGGTGTTTAGCGTGACGGGACAAGGACGCGACATGAAGCATGCAACCTGCCCGCTGCCTTAATTCCTCAGCCGTCCCCATCCCGGCCGGCGGTGGCATGGCCACGGACAAGACCGGGCGGGCGAGGTCCTGGGGCTGTGATCGCAGCGTGCGTGCACGTCCGATATCGGAGGCGTCGTCGATAGGGACCGCACTGGGAGTACGTTTAACCACATTCTTCTTGTAGCCTTGGGGGACGCTGGACCGGACCGGCACGATGGGACGCGCCGCGCGCGGGACTGTGATGAGTCCGCGTCGGGGAGTGAATGCCGTGGCGGGGACCGGAGCGCGAGCGCGGCACGGTGACCGCGTACGTACGTACGCACGGCCGCGGCAGTAGGAGTTTGGCGGGCTATGTACGGGCCGGGACCGCGCACCGGCGTGTCGCGCGGCTGCGAAAGCGGCCGGCCGGCGACGGGCGAGCCTGCTTCTCTCTGTAGGCTGCAGTGATGCGTACGTGGTGTACTTTCGGCGAGGCGCGCGCGCCCGGGGGTTTGTCTTGCCAGCCGACATTATTGGCATGGTATCCGCTCCGGAAAGCACGTATATATACTAGTGCGTACGTACTGAGCTACTGTACGTGCTAATCGGTCGTGACACCGATGGTTCGCTCGCAATGAGTGCGATATGATGTTTTGTTTGCTTGTGTATGGAGCCAACCGGGATCAGATCGCTAATGCTCTTTCTGCACTGTGGACTGTGGGGTTTAATTTCGTGCAGCATCCGTGCATTCATTGTCGGTACTGCGACATGTGATCCCACTCAAGATCATGATATATTTTCTATATACTGATTGGAGTATTCACATATACATGCTGATGATGAGTGCATCTCCTTAATTCATATGTGGTCAACATTAATCGCGGGTCAAGACTGGCCATGTATGGGTTGGCATTCTGGATTAGACGCGCTATCCAGTCCTGTAACTGTAGAGCGGTAGGGCCGTCTAAAAGCACATCACAAGATTTTGCAAGATACCAATGTGACAAAAAGTGCACTCCGCATCTCATCTAAAAAAAATGTGCACTCCGAGCAGCTTGGGTAACAACTATGGCGGTCAGGTTTGGATAGGCACCGACCGACCGACGCACCGTGTTAGGCGAATGTAGGTTCCTGGTTTAGAAGTTAGAACAAAGATGAGGGCGTACCATATCCAGATCGACCATACGCCTCAGCGGCTCGGCTCAAATAAATTGTAACATAACACGTCCATACCCTTTGACAACGAACGGTTAGCCAACCGCGCGCTCAACATCATGGTAGCTGAGTGCAATCAGTTTTGGTTGCAACATGAGAAAGAAACATTTCGTCAAAGGGCAGAGTTTGTGTCAATGGTGGCGCTGCCTGGCTCCAAACCCAAACCGTATCATCAGGCGTATATGGATATGAGTATATCTATCTGGCCGGCCCTGCACTTTTCAAATGCTTCCAGTCAGTTGGACGTGCTATACTGTACACTGTAGCTAGGCATGCAGCGCCACCACTGCAAACCAATCTATCGGATGCGCTAGCTAGCTAGCTTACGACGGAGTTGACGGCATTGTTGCTGGTGAGGTGAGCTGAGCTGAAGGCCACCTTTTCCATTTAAGATGGACGACATCGCCGCATGGCCGTGATTGTGTCCACCTAGGGCCGGTCCGATCGTGTTTGACCGCCACTTTCTATATCCCGTAGCATTTCCTTGTAATAAAGAAGCCAACTCGGTTTGGACAGACGGATTCAGTGATGCCGCGCTGTGCGCAGCACGTTCCGGCCAAACAGGGGTCGCAGTGATGGTGGTGCTGGTGGTTGGACTAGACGACCATCAAGGGAGGGGCACCTAGTCGTGCAGCTCTTTGGCACAAAGAGGACACTGTGTGACACTATTACTGCCGAATGCCGATGATGCTTAGCTTAGAAAACAGAAGTTTAGTTTGCGGAAGTGCCTTTCTAATCCCGAGCACAAATGCTCCTTTTTGAACAGTAAATTTAAAAGAAAATCTGAATTGTTTTGACAACAAGCATTGATCAGTTTTTCTTCCTAGGTGCACATTTTGGTGATGAGATCACATTCACGGAGGTCTAGAAAAATAAAAAAACAGCACTCCAAATTGCTTTTAAAATAGTCTTTTAAAACATTGATTTTTTTTACCCGGAGCATTAGGTATATTTTGTTTCTGTTGAATATTTGATAAATTTCTTATTAAATTTAATCAAGAAAAACAGTGGATAAAACATGAATAACATAATAGCGATGATAACCGAAACAAGCATGCAATCGAGATCATAAGAATCAATCATCGTATTCATATCAATCGCTAATCATGTGCATTTAATCTTGGGAGTAGAAACTCCACGTCCGCTAGTTTGGTGCTTTTGCTTTCGAAACTGGTGATGGACGAGGGCCTGGTAAACTATGGGTATCTGAATCTTGAAAAAGGGAAGCATACATTGAGTTGTTAACACCTACTTTTAGATGCCTGCGCCAAGGGAGACATAACCCAAGTTGCTTAGCTCTAAACACTATCTTTACTCTACATGACACTGCGATTGCAGGCAAAAGTTCTCAAAACCGAGGAGCTTCTTGATGCACAAGCCGCTTGCTTTCAGAATATAGACTAGAAAATATCGTTACTCGTACCAACATATCGCAAAAGTGCCAAGATTATGTAGGGGAAACGCAAAACTTGACCCCAGTGGAGAAATATTTAACGGACGCTAGTAAGGCTAACCTTCCAGTGTGGACATGTGGTCATGCTAGTAGTCAACTCCTGCTTGTGCGGCTTTCGACGGCCTAAATCAAACGCTTCTGTTTCCATGGACCCTCCAATCAGAACCTCTCCATGCGTGGTCGTGCACATGGAAGCACACACAATGATTCATAACCCTGTGGACTAAAGGAGTAATGGAAGGAACTAAGCAACTTGGAAATAGTTAGTCGTAGGTGTTTATTTCATTCTTGTAATGGTTCGATCATGGTTGCTTTGGTTATATACTTAATTAATAATTAAATGAAATATAAATATTCTATTACGTTAGCTTGTAATTTATTAACCCTTATTATTATGATTGTGTAAATAAATGTTTATTAAATCCTGCCCGTGATTATGTTATATTTTGATAAGAAATTTGGTACGTAAATTAAAGTGGAATCAGTTTAAAAGGTAAGTAAATTAAGGTGATTGATTATCATGTGTGAATGTTGGACAAAGGCTTGGTTGGAAGAAAATTGAAGCATGAAACATTACATTCTGTTTAAGTAGTAGAGAGAGATACTAGAGACACTAATTGTCACACCCTGCATTTTGTAACATGTCATTTGCATTAATAAAGCATAAAAATTTGGACCAACAAAAACTTTTGCACTATTTGGCTTTTATTTTGAAGTTGGTTTTTTCTATGTGGTTTTTCAAGTGCTCTTTAAAGTCAACTACTCCACCCTCTATACTTCATCTCCTTGCCCCAAACTTCTTCCCAATGATCATGCCATGTGTATAGTGGAATATAGTATTTTCTTACAAAAATAATTTGGCCAAAAAGTATTTTCAAAAATTAGTTTTCCAAAAACCCCTGAATTGAGGATTGCACTGCAAGTACTTAATTAAGGGCAGTAAAAATCTTTAAAATTTTTTTGACTCCTATTAGATATAGGACACCCAGAAACCACAAAAATATAACTTTAAACGTTAGTTTCCTATTTTATTTAAAGGATTTTTCTTAAGGCCAGAAATGGTCTTTAATAGGTTAAAATTATTTTAAAGCTTTAAAAATATTTGAGAAAAATTAGAGAGACTCAATGGACATATATTTTCCATATATATGAGTTTCAACATATGGTCATGATCAAAATATTGGACAAAACCTCCCAAAACCATTTCTGCTCATTTCAAGGATTTGAAATATTTCTACAGGAAATATTTTCATAAAAATCCAAGGAAAATCCATCAAGTCACAAATGCATATTGTGATCTCCTTGCAAAGCCTCATGTCAATTAAAGTCATTTTGGTTCACCAAAATGCCCCAAAACTCTCTCTGACCAGAATCAAATTTCAACAAATTTGTACTACCAACTTTCTCTTCTTGACCCCAACTTTTGTGACAATGTTCACATGACCAAATGAGTCCACTACACAAAGTGGTGCATCAAGAAGAATGGTTTTGCATGATTAGATCTTGGAAAACCCATTTCTGTTGATTTCTAGGGTTTACCAAAGTTACACTGGCAACTTTTCCCAAATGAGCTCAAATTTGGTGGCACACCCTTTTTCTAAGTGTCATTCCATCCTGTTAAGTATCATGGCAATTGGAGTTCGTTTTCTTGCCCAAACCAACAACAAACATCTTCTGCCATTTTTTCAAAAACACCATTTTGACCCCTTCCACTAATCTCCTTGAGCTCAACTTTTTACCACAGCTCCTCCTAGTCCTCCTCTACCTCCAGTAACAATGGTCGCATCCCAGCTCAATAATTGAGGGGTGTAACCAGCTCTTTCTCTCTCTGGACAGCCCACTTCTCCCTCTTCCTCACCTCCCTCCTCACTCCACTGGCCATCCAGGGCATCCAATGTCCCTCCCCTCTTTTTTACTCCCTCCTAGAGCTGCCAGACATCAGTGGCCGCGCCCACAAGGCATATAATATGCCATGGCATGCCAAATGCACGCTTCAGAGCGCGCTACAGTGCGGCTAGGCACTGTAGCCGCTCTCTGCCCAACGCCTCCGACGACCTCGGCTCTCCCCCGCGCGCCTGCCAACGCGCCTCGGCGTCCGCAACACGCTACGCGGTCGGCCCCCTCCTCTCTCCTCCTCCCCGCGCCTCCGCGCTAGCAAACAGAGGCCGCCCGAGCGCGCCAATGGTGCGGCTCACACGCGCGCGCCTCTGGCCCCCTGCTCCCTCCCTCTCTTCTTTCCCTCACTCTGGACCGAACCCATGAGCACCCCAGACATGTCCATGCGCGCCCCCGTGACCCACAGCAACGACAACAACCTCGCCGGCGCACGGGTCTATGGTGAGCCGTGGCTCGCCTACTTAAAGGCCTCCCCGAGCCCCCCTCTCCTCACCACTCACTCTCTCACTCCCCTAAACACCCCCCTACACCACTCACCCCTCTTCAGACGAGCCCGAGCTCGAGATCGAGCTCGAGCTCCGTCGACTCAGGTCGCCGTCGATCCCACGGTACAGGCCTCCCCTGCTCCTCCTCTGCCTCGATCTGGAACCCCCGAGCACCCCTAACCATTTCCCCCTTCTTCCCCGCCTCTTTTGCAGCCGGAAACGGCCGGAACCGTCGACACCCGAAGCCTCTCCGCCGCGAGACCTCGTCGTCGGCGAGCCAGGCAACTCCGGTGACGTCCACCACCTCCACCCGAACGGCGACTCGACGCTGAGTCCAGCCGTACCCTCGCCCGACCTCGTCGTGGCCTACATCGTCGCCGGTGAGCTCGCCGCCCTCTCTGACCCAGGGTTGACGACGACGGCCGTGGGGCCCGTCCGTCAGCCTCACGCCCTGACGCCTGGGCCCCGCCCGTCAGGTTTGAACCTGGCGCGCGCGTGCACCAGTGCGCTGGGCCGCCTCTCTGGCTGGGCCTGCTGCCCCGCGGCTGTTCTGGCCCAGCAGGCACAGGGCCCTTTTCTTTTTCTTTTTCTGTCACTTTTCCAAAAATTCCACAGGATAAAATATATGTCCAGATAAATTAATTCCAATTCCTAAATTCCCCAAATATTGCAACTTATTTAATGGTGCAGCTTTCATTCAAATCCAACAACCTTTTCTTCACTGTAAATATTTAAATGTGATTTTAAGCATTTAAATATGCCTTTGTAAATCCATTTATCCTATTCTGCTACTCCAAATCCAAAACTAGGAATTTTCCCCTTCCTAGTTTTCAACCTAGTATTTTACAAAAATGAGTTGACATTTTTCTGAGCACTTTGGTTTTTCTGTTTTATTATTGCCTTATTTTCTCGTTATTATTTTGCGACGATAGATTGCGTTGCTGAAGAAGGAGTTGGACCAGAAGACTTTGAAGACCCAGAAGACTTTGCTGAGCCAGGCAAGCAGCCCTTTGACCATGTCTATGAAACCCTTTTTATGCATTTCATATAGCACTTTATTATTGTTGCATCGGAATCACGATGAGATGGTAGCCACTTTGTGGGTTGCCTTCATTTCCTCCTTGTTGATACTTGCATTGTGCATGACCCTACCTTCTTATGAGGGTTATGCCGGTGGGAGTAGATAGGATGCTAAATAGTGCTACGCAAAAGGGACGGGTATATGCATGGTGATGGAGACAAAGTATTTTCAAAGGACTTCTCGAAAACCCTGTCGGGTGCCACTTATGCCCGAGGGAGACAATGAGATGGGTAACCACTTGATGACGAAGTGGTGTACCGAGGCAAGTGTGTGTGTGTTGTTTTCGAAAACGGATTAGATTTAAGATTTGTCGACTGTCCCAACCCTACATGCGCAACCACTCTACCCTTATATGGGAAAGGGCATTATTGATTACCTAGGCCGATACTAGCTTGGAGCCCGCATTACTAGTGACGGGAGAGTTGTTGGTGCGCTCTCTCGGGACGGGGTCGTGCCAGGCAGGGCGGCCATGACTGTTTTCACAGGGCACCGGATACACCGTTGTGTCCTCTCTCGGATGTTACGGTCTCGAGTAAGTCTCGTATGATGTACATCGTGAGGATACGGAACAACGAGTGGACTCCTTGTTAGTGTCGTCTAGGGAAAGATAGTGATCGGGTGCTTACCCCGGGTACGTGAGGTACCGCGGGTCGTGGATGACACGGAAGTTCCCCGGATCTTGTGGGTAAAGTGTGCAACCTCTGCAGAGTGTAAAACTATTCGAATAGCCGTGTACACGGTCAATGACAGTTGGGCGGTGCTGCTTAAACTACGTCCAGAATTTTACAGACCACGTGTGTGTGTGTGTGTGTGTGTGTGTGTGTGTGTGGGTTGATGAGGCTAAATGGGTTAAGTCAGATGACTTGACGCGATGATCAAGTTGGATTGGTGTCCAACTCTGATAACTGTTACTTGTTCATACGGATGCCTGTACTCCCATGATGCATACTTTACATGTTGATAGATCATGTCATTGCACTCAAAACTAGCTTTCTGCAAACTACCTACTTAGTGCTATATCACTGCATCATTGAGCCTTGTTCAAATCATGGGTTGCTTGCGAGTACATTCAAAGTACTCATTGGCTTGCCACTGGTTATTTAATTGGCCAGGCATGGAAGAACAGGAGTTCGAAGAAGAATTCTTTGGAGACGAACATGCGAACTAGGACGCTTCCCAGTCAGAATGCCTGTAGGGTTAAGGCAGATGGCATGGGTTCTACTTATCGACGAAGATTTCCGCTGCTTGTGTTTTATTTGATGTTCAGCCCTTAAGACTTTATCTATGTAAGACTTGACCATAATGGTCATAATTTGTGTAAGACGGTATGTATGGATGTAAGACTCTTGTTATTCAGCTTCTGTGTGTTCAGTGAGCATTGATCTCTGGGATCACTATACACGTGCATTCGGTGATCACGACTTATGAGTCGGGGTCCCCACACTAATGAATATTGCAATGATGCAGAGGTTAGTGGTTTCAACCTCATTTTTCAAAGTGAAAAACTTAAAAATACTTAAGGGTATAAGCGGGGTAACCCACGAAGCATATTTATAAGTCTACACACATAAAATTGTTTTTGTGTAAATTTTCTCTTGGCATTAACATAAGGTTGAATTCTGATCTATTTATATGTAGGATTTTTGCGCCCCCGCCCCCATCATCCCTAGAAATACTTTCTATCTACCTTTTTCCATGCCTTAAGGTGCTATGTACCTTTTCCCATGCCTTAAGGTACATGTTTCCTCAGTGCGCGGCTCGTCTGAGTTGAGGAACGGGCAGTCAAGCTCTGGGAGAGTGTCGTCTGGCTCAAACGTGAGGCCGACCGTGACAAGCTGAACTCTATGCTCCTCATTGCAATGCGGTCCTCTACCTCTAGTGCCAACCACCTATGACCGCAACGGGATCCCTTTCATCGACCCCGACCGGCTGGGATGGGGCATACCATGTAATGGCCTCCAAAGGGTCCTGTTCATCATACGCCAATTGTCGACGGCTGCAACGAGGTCCTGTTCATCAACCTCCAACTGGCTAGGGTCGGGCATACATTCAGACGACAACAACGGGGACTATACATTGAGAGCCAATCGGCTGGATCTGGGGGTACTATACACATCGAGAGGCCTCCTCACACAACCGACTAGGTCAACTCTACGTATTGCGCACAACAATTAGTGGTCGCAGCTCGCAGCAACGCGCACGCGGGGGGCTTACTGGCTGGGTCTCTCTATGTATTGCACGAGAGGGGCAGCACATATGAAGATCGGAGGGGGGCTCCAATAATATCGCGTACGGCTTGGCGCACCACACACATCATCACAAGTGAGAGAGTAACTTATTCATGGCTCAGACCTGACCACACACCGCATACCGTGGAATTTGAAGAAGTCCTCGAAAAAATCTTGCCCTCACTTCTACCACGATATTTTGTGTCATGGAAGGCCCGGAGAACTTCATACATGTGCATAGGTAGCCCGTCCAGAACGAATAGGCCATTTTCTGTTATAATTTTTTGTCATAGATGTAGGTACCCACCTCATCCATGATGATACATGTTTTTTAACTATTATCGTCATGAAAGTGTGGCAGAAAATATTTTCATTCGAGCCATAATGTCAGGATGTCTTCTACTTTAGTGGAAATTGTCACTACTTATGTTAATCATCAATTATGATTATTTAAGTTGCTAGATTAACACGCCTGGTGTATGAAGCACAAGACCTCACTAAAATCGTGAGCCCCATACTAAAATTTGTTCAATGCATGACTCATGTGTACATCACATCTACAAGTCATTTAGTTTGCGAAAAATCATCTTTCTTAACAAAGGTGAAACCGAATGAACTGAAGCACATTTTTTATCTGACAACCATCATACTATGAGAGGCGTAGGAGGATAGTGGATAGTCAGAACTTTGTAGCAAAACTCCACCATACCGTCAAGACTAGAAAAAACAAATTCAAGGGAATCAACAAGAACATCAAAGAATAGATTGCATGTAGTGACAATAGATCTTATCTACCAGCAAAATTTGATTAAGCAGTAGAGCTCATCTAATACAAAATTTTATTAAGTAATAAATTTCATCTACTTCAAAAATCTTTGTGCAATACCCACACATCTTATGCGTGTTCTAATTGTAACATGCATCCACTCATAGATCGCTCATGATGCCACTGTTGGGTAACGTAGTAGAAAAAACCCGTCCTATGAATCAGACCCAGGAACACTATGAAGATGCAGATGTGATTACATTAGGTCTTTACCAACTTAAAGTTGCAGGGAAAGAAGAGTCGGTGAAGATCGTTGTTGTAGATTCCAACAACTAGGATTCACAACCTCCCTACCGCTCGAATTTCTCCCTCGAACAAAGATCGAAATTACGATCTCTCTGTAGGTATCCACCCATACTTAGTCATTGATCCAATAGTGCTTCGCCATCTAGAACTTAGCGGCGTTGGAGAACTAGAAGGGATAGAGAATCTTTGCGGCATATCAAAGCATTTTCATGGATAACGAGAGAGATGGAGAGGTCCTTGCATCTGGAATTGTGCAAATAGAGGGGATCCATCCACTAAATATAGGGGCAAGGGAAGGGAGGATACTTGAAGGAGGGTCTCCCTCCCCCTAGGGGCGACACACCAAGGGGTGTACCCCATCCAACCCTAGCAACACCAATTTGGATTGGGAGCCAAGCCTAGGGGCGGAGCCCACCTCATGGGCCCCAAAAACCCACTCGGCCTGCCACCCTATAGGCCTCACCTACAGGCTGGCCCATGGCACCCTAGCCCTTCTAGAAGAGTCCGGAAAATTCCTGGAGTCCTTCCATGCTTCTTAGGGGTCTAGTTATCTGTGAAACATTTTCAGTCTCCCCGACAGACTTCTGGTTCTCTTTCGAAAACACTTTTAACATCTCCAAAATTTTCTAGTGATTTTCTCTCAAGCTCCTAACCCATCTAGTCAACACATCAATGACAGTTAAGAGTGTGACCCATAGGTTCGGTAAAGTATAGACATGACTATAACTCCTTCTGTTCAATGATCAATAGCAGAATCGCGGACATCCATATTGACCCCTATACCCACACAAATAATTATGGAATGAACATGAAGCTACAGTGTGTTGTTCCTTTTGATTCGTGGTACTTTACAAAACCCAATGTGAGATTTATCGACATCCCATGAAAGACAACTTGATCACTATGCTAGTTTCCTTGTTACCAGTTTTGTTCTCTTTTCTCGTTCTCGTTTTCCGGCATCCCCGTGATAGATCACGTTGTGTCTAGCCAAATGATGATGAATTCACCAAGAGGGCCCTAAGAATATCTCTCCATCGTTGGAGGAGGAAGTCCTAGTATCGAACTATCTAGTCCATTGTCTTACTTCTCCGATGAACCTGTAAGATGTCGTTGTGATCACATATTATGTTTGACGTTTGACTTAACCCAAAGTGCATCATCATGTATGAAGGAACTCAATACTCTCATAGTCTAAAGAATCGTGCATACATTAACATCTCTGTTGTATACTATAAACTTGTGATGAAAGAATCTCTTTGTGTAGCATTCAGTTTGGGTGAGTTCAACACAAGTGTTCTTCTAATATTGTGTCCACAAAGTTCTCAGCATCTGTGTTGCACTAACTTATGCTCATGATTAGGAAAATGGAACCATCATGCAACACTTGAGATAATCTTATAGGCGAGACTAGGAGTCTATTTACCATTTATTATTTCTCTCAAGCGCATATCATGGTGGGAGAAGGTCGCGGATATGGGGGACGCCGCGGGTTGCGCGGCCAGCACGACGCTGAGGCCGACAACTCCAGCCCCCCCCCCCCTCCGCGGCCGAGCCGTTGTGCCAGGCGCAGGCACGCAACCACGGCGGTCTCTCTCGCAGCGGCATCACTTCAACGAGCTCCACGAGTAGCTCTGGCCGACCGCAAAGAAGCTCCGCGAGGCGGAGTTCGCGCACCACGCCACGAAGGAGGCGGTGCAACTAGCAAAGAGGGCGCCGTCAAACGCCTCGAGGCGGCAAAGGCGGACTAGGAGCTCGCCTACACCCCCTACCGCTTGGCGTGCGAGTACTTCCTTCACGTGAAGCCGCGAGCCGCCGCCGACCCTCCATCGGGCTAGGTTTTTATGTTTAGTTTGTCTGTGTGTGTGATGAACTCCTGCGTATTCCAGACTGATCTTATGTAGCGGGAACCTGTTTAAGTTTAAGGTTTTCAATTTGCGGTACAATTTGTGGTATCTGTTCTGCGCCGGGATGAACTGCCCACAAAATCCTTTTAGGGTGAACTATAAATCAAGTGATATAATATGTAAGAAGAAAAAGAAAAACTAAAAATATTTTTTTTACGAATCTTCATGTAAAATCAAAGGAACATAGCATCGACTGAGACATAACAAAGTCTCAGTCGACTGAGACTTAGCAAAACTGAAACAACTTTATGGGCAGGGAATTCAGCACATGTGTTAAAGTTGATCTTAGGGATGCTCTTAGGATCAGCTACTCATGGGGGTTCTATCAGATGTGCGGCTGTGGAACGGCGACATCGATGAACTGATGATCCATCAGAATTTTGCAGGTTCAGAAAGGCCTCAATAAAGGCGGTGGCTCCTGCCAGGGAGTGATTGCTAGCTAGCTGGTGCCTTCAATAATGGGTCCAAATCCATCTCGTGTTTGCTCTCAATTATAGGGCGCAAAAAGAATATGCAATGATTCGCGCCGTTGTAATTTCTAGACCCTATTACCATCGATATATGCACTCTACGAGTGAATATGCGTGAATGTCCCGTGGCCCTGGATCTCATGATTGCAGGTACGCACCACACTAGCTACTCCTACTTAGCTAGTCCCTGCACTTCTATACGCTACTCACTCCGTTTTTATTTACTCTGCATATTAGGTTTGATCGAGTCAAACTTCATAAAATTTGATTAAGTTTATAAAAAAAATATAAACATTTACCATAAAAAAGGAAGATGATGTGAAAGTATATTTAATAATGAATTTAATGATATGGATTAATTGTTTTATATGTTAATATTTTTGTTTATAAACTTTGTCAAAGTTTACAAAGTTTGACTCTGACCAAAGCTAATACGCGGACTAAATAAAAGCAGAAGAAGTACGACTACCCAGTCTCCCTCATGTGTAAACACAAGGGATGTACTTGAACTCACCACGTATGCGTCAAGATAAAGCTGGATTGATCGGCCTAAGTTATCATGGCAAGTACGCGGTGATAGCAGCTTCATTAGCCTTTAAAGATTATGTCCAATCACCAACTTCATCGACCATTTGTAGGTAATTGTACTTTGAGATGTACTCGTATCTATAAAGCAAACTAACTGAAGATCTTTTATGGGTACCCAACCTTGCTTGCCCATCGCTCAGCATTGCAAAACCCAGAAGCTACATGCATGCCGCTAGCAACGGAGAGTCGGGGACGGATGAGAATCACATACGATAATTCATGCTTCGACAGGACACCTTCGGGTGGTTTGTTTCGCCCTTGCCATTCTTCTCTGGCTCTTTCTCCATTCAGGCCCAACACAAAAGATAAGGTCCGGCCTGCAGGACAACCACCCCGACCCCCGGATGGCAAATTAAACTCCTATCTGTACCCCAAAATTGCTAGACTTACGGGCAACTGCTTACGGATTCTGGTTACGGGATGTTTTCCACCAATAACTCCTCATTGATTTTACTCTCTGGGCCCCCCTGATTTCCCAGCAGGCCAAGTATTTAGTGCCACATCTTTCCGTAAACCTGAACCAGTAAACAATTGCCCGTAGCTGTAGCATTTCTCATCTGTACCCCGATGGCGTGCTGAGCAGAGGCACATGAGGTGCCTGCATCGAAGCAGCAACGCAACGCAACGCGTGGCGACATGGTACTGTACTACAGTAGTACTGTCTAACCGCCAGCTTTTGGCTTGGTTGCTTCATCGGCAGAGAAAGCTAGCCGGTCGATCGATCGACAGAGAGCGGGCTAGCTAGCCAGAATCGGCACTCAAATGCGGCCTGGGCTATATCTATCTATCTAACCAATTTATGGCGCGGCCGGGACTCGGTCAGATGCGGTTACGCGTAGTTTTCAAGCGCTCCATGGTTTGGACAGCCGCATGTTCCGCTGACCTACGAGTGATTGGTTTGTCGTCCGATCGATCGATCTCTGGCTAGCTGGTCGCATGTAGTACATCTGAGCTCGAACTGATCTCTTCTGATCAGTACGTACGCACGATCGGACCATGCATATGCGTGCACATGCATGTGTTCATATTAGCATGGAGCTGGAATCACTGCCGGGGTAAACACTGTCGTCTTGTGCTAATTACCAGCGGCGTGGTGACTGGCGACATGCATGCCGGCCGCGCCGGAGTCCGAAACAACAGTATCCGTGTTCTTGGTTGGTGTTGCGGGTCGGTTGGCCATTTGATCCCGCTGTCTCTGGGCATATCTTTGGACAGGGATGTGGCTGGCAGCTTCGCAGATCTTCCGAATGATCACGCTCGCTCCGTCGGCCTCGCCGATCAGCAAACAACAGGTGGCGGAGAGTGGACTAACACACACCACATGGCATTCAGCGCTCGCGATCTACGGGAATCGCTTCGAGCCGTGCGCGGCCAGGTCGTCGGAGGCGGGGGCGATCGTACGTCGCCGGGAAGCGATGCAGCTGCCGGCCTTTCCAGCGGCACGTACGCCATGAGAAGCAACTCGTGCACGCGCCGTGTCGGCCGGGAGCGCCGATCGAGTCGCCTTTTGCGTGCTCCCGCGCGCGCGTCCGTGGCGAAGCGAGGTGTACGATCAGCTGTTGATTCGTGCTTTCCTCCCGGGGCTCACAAGCCACAAGTAGTATACGCTATTTCTTGGGCCAAGGGAGGGGTGCCGATCCCGACGCCGTGCCAAGTGGTGCCGAGAATCCGAATAGAAAAACCGTGGCAACTTTTTGTTACCGCCGGGGGAAGCAAGAAAGCAAGATCCAGCTTTACACGGACTACTTTGCTTGGGTGAATGAAATGCTCAACGATCTCGTGTTTTCTTCGTAGTGTGCACACGATCGGAGACGTGCGTCGTGGGAGCATAATTGGCTGCGGATTGTCGCCAGCGATTCAGCCAAGAGCTAGCCTACACGGATACTTATGTTTGGATCTCAGGCTAGGATAGTGAAATGAAAAAACTAAAGCAAGCTACGTCGCCTCTGATTCCACACAGGTGACCGGCGAAATCCATTTTGACTCTAGGGAGTACATGCTTTTGCGTGTTAAAAATGTATTTTGCAAATGTCAAAAAAAATTGTGGGAGAACATCATATTTTTTTTATAAAAAGATGTGTTCATTGTCACACACCCAAATGGTACATGCAAATTTTCAGGGGAAAAAATTAAGCATTTTGACCTGTGCAAAAAACAAAGAAAAACAAATCAAACGCCAAATGTTATCCCCAATGTTACACTTAATTTTGTTTTTTCACCGACGAAACACCGCCATCACATATGACATGAAATTATCAAGCACACTTGCTACACAACTATGAATATCTACAAAAAAAATCAGAATTTTTAAATTTCATATACTATTTATCTTGATTTTACTGTTTATTAGGGAGCATATGCTCCCCAAAGCAAAAAAATCAGTGTCCGCCTGCCGAAATGAGCTAATTTGGACTTGCTACCTTTTTTCGAAAAGATGGGAGTACGCTCGGCCTTTGCATATCGAGTGACGCAAACATGCATATATTATTAATTATCAATAATATCACGCAAATTGGCTTACAAAGTAAAAAAAAAATGTGACCATCCTCATAGGACATGCCTCATGACAGCATCCCCATATCGTACCATAAAATCTACGACAATATATTACTAGACAAAGTACGGAAAGCTCCAAGACAATACCTTCAAGAAGGAATTGCCGATCATGCGCCGATGTTCGCAGGTCCAAACAGATGTCAGACCAAGGGCTATCACCCCCAAAGCAGTCGAACCAACACCTTCGACACAAGGTAAAGACACGCGGAAGTCGGCGCTGGCTGACCAAGCCATAAGGCAAGATCTTGAGTTTTCACTCGAAGGAAAATGCATCCATGATGCCTGCCGCCATAGTCACACAGAACTAGCTGGCCACAGGAGAAGTTACCAAAAAAAAGGCGCCATCACGTCGCTTCCGATCACCGCCACACCGCCTCGTTGATGGTTGTCGAGCGCGTCACGACCGCGCCTAGTAGCCATCGCTGCTAGATGAGCCACCTTGGCGACATTGTCAATAGCAGTGGGGAAAGGAAGGTTGCGCCTCGCACAACCACCGAATGGGACTGCGCCAATGCCCGGTGCATCGCGCCAGATCCGTCTGATCAGGCAAGCCTCGCTAAGAAAGATAAGTTGTGAATCCAAACGTAACATTTGAGAGTTCTGTCTCACATCACATGCCACATTCCGCATGCATGTGGATATACATTATCCAAAGCTATGTGCTCCGAGACAGTTGTAGAATTGTACCACTCGGATCGGAGGGAGTACTCCCGCCATTTCTAAATATAATTCTTTTTAGAGGTTTTAATATGAACTACATATGGATGTATATAGATGTATTTCAGAGTGTGCTTCACTCATTTTGCTCCGTATGTAGATCATATTAAAATCTCTAAAAAGATTATATTTAGAAGGGAGGAGTATTATACTTTGAGCTATCCTCAATTAATTTAGGCAGGAACGGAAATAAAGCAGACTAATAGCCAATCTAATCAAATGAATAAAAATGGTGGAAACGTGCACAGTGTGGTAGACATCCATCGTAAGTGCATGCAGCATATAATTAGGCGAACAGCTCAAATTATCACCCATATGTCCATTTTATACTTTAGCACCTATGATTTGAGCACGAGAATGGCCTAAAAATGATGATAGAAGATTGTAGGACATGATAGGATAATACTACACATTTGCAGTATTTTATGCACAACTATCATCATACGTGCACCAAGAACACATGCAAGCGGACTGGCATTTATTTTCCGGGTCCAGCCACAACTCAGTCTAGAAATTTGGTCTCTGCAAGATAGGTTAAAAACAAATGTCAGACCTGGCTAAAAGAAGACAAAAAAAAAGCAGCTAGCTATAGGCTTTACGGATGGGTAAGCTGGGCATCAGCAGGCTAAACTTTTCAAAACAAAAAAACTCACGCAAATGATCATTATTAGAAACATTTTTTTTACAGCATGTGTGTAATGTTAGTAGTAGGCCCAGATGGCATAGACACATGGTGACACAATTGACAACCCATGAGTAAAGCACTCCCCATTACCACCCATCCGCTCTCTATATAACCCGTCCCACTCGTACTTCTCGCTCACACAAACCAGCGAGCTGATAGTACTACGGCATCCTGACGAACCTGGGCTCAGAAATCCTCTTCAGCAGAGAGTCACACACGGCCCCTTCACAGTGCGGTGCCATGCCGGAAGCACCGAGTGCCCAGCCAGCTCCCGCCTCCGGCTACGCCCCCGGGGCGCACCGCGAGGCGCTCGACTTCATCGAGCACGTCACGGCGAACGCCGGGAAGGTGCAGCAGCGCGTCCTCGCCGAGATCCTGGCGCAGAACGCGACGACCGAGTACCTGCGCCGGTACGGCGTCTCCTCCAGCAGCAGCCCCCTCGATGCCGTAGACGCCTTCCGCCGCTGCGTCCCGCTCGTGACCTACGAGGACCTCCAGCCTGACATACTCCGCATCGCCAACGGTGACTCCTCGCCGATCCTCTCCGGCAAGCCCATCTCCGAGTTCCTCACAAGGTATGCATGACAAGTACACATGGACTCATGTGGATATGCTGGCTGTTCTAGGCTTCTAGCTAGTGTGAGAGAAATCTACCGGCATGCACTAACGCGCCTCGCGCAATGGTTTGTTTTATGTGCACCAGCTCCGGCACTTCCGGAGGGGAAAGGAAGCTCATGCCGACCATCGCCGACGAGCTTGACAGGAGGTCGCTGCTGTACAGTCTACTGATGCCGGTGATGAGCCAGTCGCTGCCCGGGCTGGACAAAGGCAAGGCGATGTACCTGCTCTTCGTGAAGGCCGAGTCGCGGACGCCAGGAGGGCTGGCCGCGCGGCCGGTGTTGACAAGTTACTACCGGAGCCGGCAGTTCCTCGACAGGCCGCACGACCCGTACACGGCGTACACGAGCCCCAACGAGGCCATCTTGTGCGTGGACTCCTACCAGAGCATGTACGCCCAGCTGCTCTGCGGCCTCGTGCACCGCACCGACGTGCTGCGCGTGGGCGCGGTGTTCGCTTCGGGCTTCCTCCGCGCCATACGCTTCCTCGAGAAGCATTGGCCTCGCCTGTGCCACGACATCCGCACCGGCGAGCTCGACCCGGAGATCACCGACCGCTCGGTGCGCGACGCCGTCGGGAGGTTGCTCCACGCCAACCCAGCCCTCGCCAGCGAGATCGAGGCCGAGTGTTCGAAGCCGTCGTGGGAGGGCATCATCCGACGCCTGTGGCCCCGCACCAAGTACATCGACGTGATCGTGACCGGCGCCATGTCGCAGTACATCCCGACGCTCGAGTTCTACGGCGGTGGCCTGCCGCTCATCTGCACCATGTACGCTTCTTCGGAGTGTTACTTCGGCCTGAACCTCAACCCCATGTGCAAGCCCGGCGAGGTCGCGTACACCCTCATCCCCACCATGTGCCACTTCGAGTTCCTCCCCGTCCATTGCAGCAACGCCAATGCCGAGCCGAGCCACCGCGACCTCGTCGATCTGGTCGACGTGAAGCTCGGTCACGATTACGAACTCGTGGTAACCACCTTCTCAGGTAAGGCTCCATCGCAGCTTCAACACATTCTCTAACTGCCTAACGTTGCCTCGATGATCTTATGCCTTTTAGCAAGGCTAACATTGTCCATGTGTATGTGATCTTCACAGGTTTGTGCCGGTATCGTGTGGGCGACGTACTGAGGGTAGCAGGGTTCAAGAACGAGGCGCCGATGTTCAGCTTCGTGCGACGGCGGAACGTGGCGCTGAGCATCGACTCGGACAAGACGGACGAGACGGAGCTGCACACGGCGGTGAGTAGCGCGGTGCAGCACCTGGCGCCGTTCGGCGCATCGCTGGTGGAGTACACCAGCTACGCCGATACCGCCGCCATCCCAGGCCACTACGTGCTGTTCTGGGAGCTGCGCGAGGGCAGCACGGCGGTGCCGGCGTCCGTGTTCGAGGAGTGCTGCCTGTCCGTGGAGGAGGCCCTGAACAGCGTGTACCGGCAGTGCCGCGCCTGCGACAGGTCCATCGGCCCCCTCGAGATCCGCGTGGTGTCGGAGGGCACCTTCGAGAAGCTCATGGACTACGCGCTCAGCCAGGGCGCGTCCATCAACCAGTACAAGGCGCCGCGCTGCGTGCGCCCCGGGCCGGTCGTCGAGCTCCTGGACGCGAGGGTGCAGGCCAGCTACTTCAGCCCCAAGTGCCCAAAATGGAGCCCCGGGAACAAGCAATGGAACACCTCCAAGGAGCTGCTGAGCATCGGAGACGCCTAGCTTGCTTGCTTGCTAGCTAGCCAGCTCATGGGTTGGAGGAGGATGACTATGCATGACGTGCATCATGATCGACGCGTTACTGTAGGGGCTACGATATCTCGTACTATTTCAACTTCTGGGGCAGTGAGGAATAGTTATCAAAATTATGACTTAGTTAGCTAGGGTTCCTACGTATGCCTGCTATTATTTCTGTAATCTTCTCTATTTGGGCCGCCTTTTATGTAGAACTACCTGTCAATTACTTTTATTAAACCACCACGTACCGCAAGCTGCATTCCAAAGATAGTTTATCCCAATGATGTATGGACTTCTAGTCTCATGGGAAAGGACTCGGTGATCTACAAAATGCATGCTAAAGCTAGCAAAGAATGGTAGAAAAACTGTTAGATTATTCAGGACACAGGATCACATGCATGGTTCTAGTATCTTATATATCATATTCGTAGATCGCAAAATTTAATGCCTTCAGTTCAAGCTTTTGAATCAATTAATTGTTGTCTGCATCTATCATGTCAGAACCGACTTATTGGTTGAGTTACAACATACATTTTTTTACATGGTATAACCACATACATACGGAGCAAACTAGTCGTACAAGTTTTACTCTTTGGGTTGGAAATGGTACATAGGTTGAACCAATATAGATTCGACGCCAATCTGACGTTCGCCCTATTGCGTCCCGGCGCGAACCCCTTGGAGAACCTTATCACTAATCTAAATTTCACAAGCCTAATTAGAACGCCGGCGTGGGCCTGCTAGCACAAGCGACAAAAGGAACATACCCATCTACTCCCTCCATCTGTGAAAGATTGCGTGATTAAGAGGGCGCGTCGCGAAGCTTCGCTTTCTTATCGGTGTCATGGGACATGTTTAAGTCAAGATTCCCAATGCATTGATAGATGTGAGAAAAGTTATGGCGGCTGCAATTTGAGGTCTTGAAGCTTCGGTGGAAGGGTATATTGGATGCGATGAAGATTCTGTGCCAGGTGTATGGTGACTTCCTTTAGCGGCCTCGGCAAGCGGGGGCGACAGCACTGGAGGACTGCATTTTTGCTGGTGTTCCTCGAGTACCGACTCTTGATTCCCAGGGCGGAAACCCAAAGGTCTGGCCTTTATTGGTTGTAACGAGTCTTTATTTGTTGAAGGCATTATTTTGATTGAACTTGGACTTTCTCCAGGGTGACAACCCAAGATTTTCGATCGGGCAACGACAATTCCTCTGCATTTTTTCCTTCTTAGAGGTGTTGCTTTTGGAGAATCTCTTTTGTATTCTGGGTGTTGTCTTTGGTGGTGGTTAGAGTGCTGCTGCTGCTAGTGATTATTCACCGTGGCATGGTCTTTTTTCTTTCTTCTGTTCTTTTTGGATGTGTGTATCCTTAATGCCTTTGGACATCTTGTTGGTATAGAGGCCAGGTGCAATTAGTATCTTCATTATATTAGTATATTTTCTTTGTCAAAAAAATCCGTGAAAGACTACACATCCAGTATTAAAAAATTGTCCAAGAAAAAGTGTCAATCTATACTCCCAATCAGTGGCGAGGCTACGTGTGTAGCTGTGGGGTCAACTGACCCCACAGGTTTTTTGAAAATAAGCCTAAAAACACTGTTTACCTATTGTTCATACTGAAGAAAAAAAAATCCAAAAATACCATTGACCCCACAGATACTTTACGCTGGGCTCGCCGCTGCTCCCAATGCACACCACCTTTAGGCTGGTCACAATGGGTAGGAACATAAGGTAGTAACATACACACTTATCTAGACTATGTTACTACCTCCACAGTGGGTAGGAACATATAGGTAGTGTCATGCAACGATGCATTTATTAGCTTATAGACTCATTGTTTCTTGAAGTGTGTGATGTTCCGGTAACTTAGCTAGTTACCACAAGCACCCCACTCTTCATTAAATATGTGCCACATAAGCAACTTTGAATTGAAATATGTGATGTTAGTACTAAGTTCCACCCCATTGTGACCAGCCTTAACCCAATCGTCCTTAATTGACTCATGCAGCAACTTGTGATCTAGTTATTGGTTGCATGCTCACTTGAGTACATGCAGGCAACATTCATTTAATGGCCTTCTCTCAATTGTTACATGCACACATGTGTGTCCTACATTTCTGCGTTAATTAGGCCATGGAGCAAAATCAACACTTTTCTTGGTTTGTGTGTAAATCTCCAAACGTACGGTCTTTTGTTGATGGAGGGAGTAGGTACTAAAGTTCTGCTAAAAAAATCTAGGTATTAAACACCAAAAAATACAGAAAACCCAACCAAAAAAACTGAGAAAACATTTTAAATTAAAAAGGACACAATAATCTAGAAATTCATATGTAAAAAAGAATAGCTAACGGATGGATTAGCTAATAAAATTGTAATGGTATACTTGTTAACACTACTAGACACACAAAAAATACCTTCAAAATAATGCGATTATGGATGACAACTACTAAAATTTTCATGGTCTACATTAAAAAAATGAACACAAGCACCTAGCAAAATTGCAAAACGATTTTCTATTTGCCATGACTTATGAAAACTCAAATTACCATAAAATTTGTCATTGGTCCCAAATATAAACATTACCAATTCTACATGTAATAGTACTACCATGGTCTAAATAATAAAAATTGTCATGGCGTACATAATGAAATTGCAATTGTACCTACAAAATGAAACTGTCACGATCTAATTAATAAAATTTCTATGATATAAAATTAAAAATCGCCATGGTATCTATAATATAAGTACCATGTTAGCTACTACAATTGAACTATCGTCGTGTACTTAATAAATTACCATGGTGTAAAAATAATAAACAATAAAATTATTGACCATGGTCGAACAAAATAAATTTTCCATAGAACAAAAATTAGGATTTCCATGTTACAAATATAAACTTTCCATAGTCCAAATCTAAAATTTGCCCATGCTAAAAAATAAATTTACCATGGTAAGAAAATTAGTTTGACATGGTCCAAAATATGAATTTGCCATGGCGCAAAATAGAAAGTTTTCATGTAGATAATGTAACATGGATTTTCTGGTAAATTTGCCATGCTCCAAAAAAGATATTTCCATGATCCATAAAGTAAATTTGCTATGGTTTGTACAGTAAATTTGGTATGGTCCATACAGTAAATATTTCATGATACAAAAATCATGGCAAAATAACTTTGTAGATCATGGAAAATGTGGATAAAAAATTTAGGAATTTGCAATGGGCACATGGTAATATTTAAGAAAAACATTCTCCAGAAAAACGCATGGCAATTTTTTCGGTAATATGTAATGGGCACATGGAAAAATATAAGGATTGCTTTCATTTAAAAAGATGCCAAGTTTAAAATTTTGCCATCGACAGATTGCAAGTTTTACGAATTTTGTTCTCTAAGAACCATGGCAAGTTTTTAAAATTTGTAAATGGACACATGACAAGTTTAGGAGATTTGTTCTAAAACATAAATATAATATAGATTGCCCATGGCAAAAATACCCATTTTTCCTCAAAACATTTCAAGTTTTCAATGGGACACACATGTTATCATGCCATCACAAAAAGAAAGGAAGGAATAAATGGAGGTATATTTAGTTGGAATAGAAAAAATGAAATTAAATTGCCAAAGTCATTATAAAAGAATCTTAATTGCCACAACAATTGTAGGTAAAAACGTAGATGAGGCATGGCAAATGCAGTTTCGTTTTGGACATGCAAAATTTTAAAAATTGCCACGTGTCAGCAAACCAAATTACGATGTCTTATAAAAAATGTAGAAGTGACATGGAAAAATGCCATGCTACATAATGAAAATGAACAAAAGGCAGACCTAGGAAGTTTTTTATCTAACAAACATGTTGACTTTTTGGAATTTGTAATGGGAAGATTGCAATTTATGATTTTCTTATTTGCAAAGATGGCAAATGTAGCAATTTGCCGAGAGCACATAGGAAAATGTCGAAGTTTTTCATAGGCATCAGGAGATCCCAGGAAATTTGTGGAATACAAGAAAAGATGGCAAATTTAGTTAATATTTTATTTTAAAAAGGACAAAAAATAGCATGGTACACAAGTAAGAATTGCCATGTTATGTTAATTAAACTTTCCATGGTGTATATGATGTATTTGCCATATACAAGAATTCTAATTAGGAATGGTACATGAAAATAAATCATGAATCAAATAATATTTTCATGTGCCATTCCTAATTTTACCTTGTGGCTACACATGGAACCAAGTGTCTTCACATGGCATATTCTCTTAATTTTGCCATGGATAAGTACTAGCAATTTTAGAATTTTGCATGTGTTGTGGAGAAACGTGCCTAAGGAGGCGCTTGCCTCTAATTGGCTAGTTGGTGAGGCAATAGCTTACCACGAGAAAACAAAATGAAAAAATCTCTATAATATTTTCCATGTCATGAGCGATAAAATTGAGTTTACCATGAACTATAATTTTAAAATTTCACATATAAGTTTGGTCAATTAGCATCACATCAATACTATGAGAAAGTTCTCTGCAAGTTAATTCTAGTAGAAAAGGTCATCGATATGCAGGGGTCTCCATGCAAATACTCTACTGTTGATACTCAAATGTGTCAGCCGACATGAAGGAGACAACTCCCTAGAGGAAATTCATGCAGTGATGTGCAGAAATCACCTCGTGCGCAGGTCCACGGCAGCTAAAGCATGTTTTGTCCACGACAGCTAGTAAAAAAGGCATACGATACTGCCTCCATTCATAAATATAAGATGCTTCGGATATTTAATATAGACTATATATGGACTTAAATGAGTGAATAAACATATTAAAATGTTGTTGGGGAACGTAGCATGCATTTTTAAAAAAATTCTATGCTCACGCAAGATCTATTTAGGAGATGCATAGCAACGAGAGAGGGAGAGTATGTCCATGTACTCGCGTAGACCGAAAGCGGAAGCGTTAGCTTAACACGGTTGATGTAGTCGAACGTCTTCTCGATTCAACCGATCAAGCACCGAACATACGACACCTCCGAGTTCTGCACACGTTCAGCTCGATGACGTCCCCCGAACTCTTGATCCAGCAAAGTGTCAAGGTAGAGTTCCCTCAGCACGACGGCGTACTGACGGTGATGGTGAACTGATCCGCATAGGGCTTCGCCTAAGCACTGCGTGAATATGACCGGAGGCATAAACTGTGGAGGGGGGCGCCGCACACAGCTTGGAACAATTGATGTGTGTTAGAGACGCCCCCACCCCCGTATATAAAGGAGGGAGAGGGGAGGAGGCCGGCCCTAGGCGTTCCCCAAGTAGGAGGAATCCTACTTGGGCTCCTAGTAGGATTCGCCCCCCTTCCTTTTATCGGAGGAGGAAAGGGGGAAGGAGAGAGAGAGGGAGAAGGAAAGGGGGGCGCCGCCCCCTCCCCTAGTCCAATTTGGACTCCTCCCTTGTGTGGGCGCGCCATCCCTATGTGGGCTGATGTGCCTCCCTCTCTATGGCCCATATCTTCCCCGGGGGGTTCCGGTAACCCCCCGGTACTCCGATATGTACCCGATACATTCTGAAACACTTCCGATGTCCGAATACTATCATCCAATATATCAATCTTTACCTCTCGACCATTTCGAGACTCCTCGTTATATCCGTGATCTCATCCGGGACTCCGAACAACATTCAATCACCAAATCACATAACTCATATAATACAAATCGTCACCGAACATTAAGCGTGCGGACCCTATGGGTTCGAGAACTATGTAGACATGACCGAGACACCTCCCCGGTCAATAACCAACAGAGGAACCTGGATGCTCATATTGGTTCGTACATATTCTACGAAGATCTTTATCGATCAAACCGTAATGACAACATACACCATTCCCTTTGTCATCGGTATGTTACTTGCCCGAGATTTGATTGTCGGTATCTTCATACCTAGTTCAATCTCGTTACCGGCAAGTCTCTTTACACACTCCGTAATGCATCATCCCGCAACTAACTCATTAGTCACATTGCTTGCAAGGCTTATCATGATGTGCTTACCGAGAGGGCCCAAAGATACCTCTCCGATACTCGGAGTGACAAATCCTAATCTCGATGTATGCCAACCCAACAAACACCTTCGGAGATAGCTGTAGAGCATATTTATAACCGCCCAGTTACGTTGTGACGTTTGATAGGACACAAGGTATTCCTATGGTATCCGGGAGTTGCATAATCTCATAGTCAAAGGAATATGTATAAGTCATGAAGAAAGCAATAGCAATAAAACTTAATGATCATTATGCTAAGCTAACGGATGGGTCTTGTCCATCACATCATTCTCCTAATGATGTGATCCCGTTCATCAAATAACAACACATGTCTATGGGTAGGAAACTTAACCATCTTTGATTAACGAGCTAGTCCAGTAGAGGCTTACTAGGGACACTGTGTTTTGTCTATATATCCACACATGTATCAAGTTTCCGGTTAATACAATTCTAGCATGAATAATAAACATTTATCATGATATAAGAAAATATAAATAACAACTTTATTATTGCTTCTAGGGCATATTTCCTTCAGTCTCCCACTTGCACTAGAGTCCATAATCTAGATTACATTGTAATGATTCTAACACCCATGGAGTCTTGGTGTTGATCATGTTTTGCTCGTGGAAGAGGCTTAGTCAACGGGTCTACCACATTCAGATCCGTATGTATTTTGCAAATCTTTATGTCTCCCTCCTTGGCTTGATCACGGATGGATTTGAAGCGTCTCTTGATGTGTTTGGTTCTCTTGTGAAATCTGGATTCCTTTGCCAAGGCAATTGCTCCAGTATTGTCACAAAAGATTTTCATTGGACCCGATGCACTAGGTATTACACCTAGATCGGATATGAACTCCTTCATCCAGAATCCTTCATTTGCTGCTTTCGAAGCAGCTATGTACTCCGCTTCACACATAGATCCCGCCATGACGCTTTGCTTGGAAATGCACCAACTGACAGCTCCACCATTCAAAATAAATATGTATCCGGTTTGTGACTTAGAGTCATCCGAATCAGTGTCACAGCTAGCATCGACGTAACCATTTGCGACGAGCTCTTTGTCACCTCCATAAATGAGAAGCATATCCTTAGTCCTTTTCAGGTACTTCAGGATGTTCTTGACCGTTGTCCAGTGATGCACTCCTGGATTACTTTGGTACCTCCCTGCTAGACTTATAGCAAGGCACACATCAGGTCTGGTACACAACATTGCACACATGATAGAACCTATGGCTGAGGCATAGGGAATGACTTTCATTTTCTCTTTATCTTCTATAGTGGTCGGGCATTGAGTCTGACTCAACTTCACACCTTGTAACACAGGCAAGAACCCTTTCTTTGTCTGATCAATTTTGAACTTCTTCAAAACTTTATCAAGGTATGTGTGTGAATAACTTTGAAAGATGGTCGTTGGATGAAGCCAATCCGACGGTGCAGAGATGGCAAATCCGAGCACTACTGGCCGTTAGATATCATCTACATTCCACCAGATTTTTACACATGTAAAATCTAGAAGACTCCATGGTTGAACTTAAGCATAATGCACAAACCTCAAAACACAAGCACTTCTCCTTTGTTCTAGAATCTTCCATATCATAATTGCCCAATTTTTTTCTAGAAGAATTGCCATTATTTGTTTTTTACTTTATGCTTTACAAGCACAATTCCATGAATCTTAAAATAGATTAGCTTTTTTTATAAAAACTAATTGATTTTGAATGAGATGAACTATAGGAATTAAACAAACATCTACATCATGCATATATGACTCAAAGCTTATATGCTATAATGTGATATTTATTCATAATTTGGTTGCCAAATCTCGTGCATGCAATGCTTGTGTACCTTACTAGTAGATCTTGATGCCCAATATATAAGCACCTTCACCGAGGTCTTTCATTGAAAAACTCTTATTCAAGTATCCTTTTTTTTGCTGTCCAGAAATTCTATATCATTTTCAATCAACAATATGTCATTCACATATAATATTTGAAATGCAACAAAGCTCCCACTCACTTTCTTGTAAATACATGCTTCTCCAAAAGTTTGATAAAACCATATGCTTTGATCACTTCATCAAAGCATATATTTCAACTTCGAGATGCTTGCACTAGTCCATAAATGGATCGCTGGAGCTTACACACTTTGTTAGCACCTTTAGGATCGACAAAACCTTTTGGTTGCATCATATAAAACTTCTTTAAGAAATCCATTAAGGAATGCAGTTTTGACGTCCATTTGCCAGATTTCATAATCATAAAATGCCGCAATTGCTAACATGATTCAGACAGACTTAAGCATCGCTACGAGTGAGAAGGTCTCATCATAGTCAAGTCCTAGAACTTGTCGAAAACCTTCCGCAACAAGCCGAGATTTGTAAACAGTAACATTACCATCAGCATCAGTCTTCTTCTTGAAGATCCATTTATTTTCTATGGCTTGCCGATCATCAGGCAAGTCAACCAAAGTCCATACTTTGTTCTCATACATTGATCTCATCTTAGATTTCATGGCCTCAAGCCATTTCGCGGAATCTGGGCTCATCATCGCTTCCTCATAGTTCCTAGGTTCGTCATGGTCTAGTAACATGACTTTCAGAACAGGATTACCATACCACTCTGGTGCGGAACGTACTCTAGTTGACCTACGAGGTTAGGAAGTAACTTGATCTGAAGTTTCATGATCATCATCATTAGCTTCCGCACTAATTGGTGTAGGCATCACGGGAACGTTTTTCTGTGATGAGCTACTTTCCAATTCGAGAGAAGGTACAATTACCTCATCAAGTTCTACCTTCCTCCCACTCACTTCTTTCGAGAGAAACTCCTTCTCTAGAAAGGATCCATTCTTAGTGACAAAAATCTTGCCTTTGGATCTGTGATAGAAGGTGTACCCAACAGTTTATTTTAGGTATCCAATGAAGATGCACTTCTCCGATTTGGGTTCGAGCTTATCAGGCCGAAGCTTTTTCACATAAGCATCGCAACCCCAAACTTTAAGAAACAACAGCTTAGGTTTCTTAAACCACATTTCATACGACGTCGTCTCAACGGATTTAGACGGTGACCTATTTAACATGAATGCAGCTGTCTCTAATGCATAACCCCAAAACGATAGTGGTAAATCGGTGAGAGACATCATAGATCACACCATATCTAATAAAGTACGGTTACGAAGTTCGGACACACCATTACGCTGTGGCGTTCCAGGTGGCGTGCGTTGTGAAACTATTCCACATTGTTTTAAATGAAGGCCAAACTCGTAACTCAAATATTCGCCTCCGCGATCAGATCATATAAACTTTATTTTCTTGCTACGATGATTCTCAACTTCACTCTGAAATTCTTTGAACTTTTCAAATGTTTTAGACTTTTGTTTTATTAAGTAGATATACGCATATCTGCTCAAATCATCTATGAAGGTCAAAAAATAACGATACCCGTCGCGAGCCTCAACGCTCATCAGACCGCATACATCGGTATGTATTATTTCCAATAAGTCAGTGGCTCGCTCCATTGTTCCGGAGAATGGAGTCTTAGTCATCTTGCCCATGAGACATGGTTCGCAAGCATCAAATGATTCATAATCAGGTGATTCTAAAAGTCCATCCACATGGATTTTCTTCATGCGTTTTACACTAATATGACCTAAACGGTAGTGCCACAAATATGTTGCACTATCATTATCAACTTTGCATCTTTTGGCATCAATATTATGAATATGTGTATCACCACGATCGAGGTTTAACAAAAATAGACCACTCTTCAAGGGTGCATGACCATAAAAGATATTACTCATATAAATAGAACAACCATTATTCTCTGATTTAAATGAATAACCGTCTCGCATCAAACAAGATGCAGATATAATGTTCATGCTCAACGCAGACACCAAATTACAATTATTCAGGTCTAAAACTAATCCCGAAGGTAGATGTAGAGATAGCGTGCTGACGGTGATCATATCGACCTTGGAACCATTCCCGATGCACATCGTCACCTCGTCCTTAGCCAATCTTCATTTAATCCGTAGCCCCTGTTTCGAGTTGCGAATATGAGCAACATAACCAGTATTAAATACCCAGGTGCTACTACGAGCATTAGTAAGGTACACATCAATAAAATGTATATCAAATATACCTTTGTTCACTTTGCCATCCTTCTTATCTGCCAAATACTTGGGGCAGTCCCGCTTCCAGTGACCAGTCCCTTTGCAGTAGAAGGACTCAGTTTCAGGCTTGGGTCCAGACTTGGGCTTCTTCCCGGGAGTGACAACTTGCTTGCCATTCTTCTTGTAGTTCCCCTTCTTTTCTTTGCCCTTTTTCTTGAAACACTTGATGTTCTTTCTTGATTTCTACCTCCGCAGCTTTGAGCATAGTGAAGAGCTCGGGAATTGTCTTATCCATCCCTTGCATATTATAGTTCATCACGAAGCCTTTGTAGCTTGGTGGCAGTGATTGAAGAACCCTGTCAATAACACTATCATCCGGAAGATTAACTCCCAGCTAAGTCAAGTGGTTATGGTACCCAGACATTCTGAGTATGTGTTCACTGACAGAACTGTTCTCCTCCATCTTGCAGCTATAGAACTTGTTGGAGACTTCATATCTCTCAACTCGGGCATTTTATTGAAATATTAACTTCAACTCCTGGAACATCTAATATGGTTCATGACGTTCAAAATGTCTTTGAAGTCCTGATTCTAAGCCGTAGAGCATGGCACACTGAACTATAGAGTAGTCATCACATCGCGTCTGCCAGGCGTTCAAAGCGTCTGCATTAGTGGGAGGGAGCTTTTCACCTAGCAGTGCATCAAGGACATAATTCTTCTGTGCAGCAATGAGGATAATCCTCAAGTTACAAACCCAGTCCGTGTAGTTGCTACCATCATCTTTCAACTTAGCTTTCTCTAGGAACGCATTAAAATTCAAGGGAACGGTAGCACGGGCCATTGATCTACAACATAGATATGCAAAAACTATCAGGACTAAGCTCATGATAAATTAAGTTCAATTAATCATATTACTTAAAAACTCCCATTTAGATAGACATCCCTCGAGTCATCTAAATGATCACGTGATCCATATCAACTAAACCATGTCCGATCATCACATGAGATGGAGTAGTTTTCAATGGTGAACATCTCTATGTTGATCATATCTACTATATGATTCACGTTCGACCTTTCGGTCTCCAGTGTTCCGAGGCCATGTCTGTACATGTTAGGCTCGTCAAGTTTAACCCGAATATTCCGACGTGCAAAACTGTCTTGCACCCGTTGTATTTGAATGTAGAGCTTCTCACACCCGATCATCACGTGGTGTCTTGGCACGACGAACTGTCGCAACGGTGCATACTCAGGGAGAACACTTATACCTTGAAATTTAAGTGAGGTATCATCTTATAATGCTACCGTCGTAGTAAGAAAAATAAGATCCATAAAAGATGAACATCACATGCAATCAAAATATGTGACATGATATGGCCATCATCATCTTGTGCCTTTGATCTCTATCTCCAAAGCACCATCATGATTTCCATCGTCACCATCTTGACACCTTGATCTCCATCGCAGCGTCGTTGTCGTCTCGCCAACTATTTCTTCTACAACTATCGCTAACGCATAGTGATAAACTAAAGCAATTACATGGCGATTGCATTTCATACAATAAAGCGACAACCTTAAGGCTCCTGCCAGTTGCCGATAACTTTTACAAAACATGATCATCTCATACAACAACGTATATCACATCATGTCTTTACCATATCACATCACAACATGCCCTGCAAAAACAAGTTAGACGTCCTCTACTTTGTTGTTGCAAGTTTTACGTGGCTGCTACAGGCTACTGATAAGAACCGATTTTACCTACGCATCAAAACCACAATGGTGTTTCGTCAAGTTTGCTATTTTAACCTTCAAAAAGGACCGGCCGTAGTCAAATTTGATTCAACTAAAGTTGGAGAAAACGACACCGCTAGCCACCTTTATGTAAAATAAGTTGCATGTCTGTCGGTGGAACCGGTCTCATGAACGTGGTCATGTAAAGTTGGTCCGGGCCGCTTCATCCAACAATACCACCGAATAAAAATAAGACGTTGGTAGTAAGCAGTATGACTATCACCGCCCACAACTCTTTGTGTTCTACTCGTGCATATCATCTACGCATAGACCTGACTCGGATTCCATTGTTGGGGAACGTAGCATGCAATTTCAAAATTTTCCTACGCTCACGCAAGATCTATCAAGTTGATACATAGCAATGAGAGGAGTAGAGTGTGTCCACGTATCCTCGTAGACCGAAAGCGGAAGCGTTAGCTTAACGCGGTTGATGTAGTCGAACGTCTTCTGGATTGAACCGATCAAGCACAGAACGTATGGCACCTCCGAGTTCTGCACACATTTAGCTCGATGTCGTCCCTCGAACTCTCGATCCAGCAAAGTGTCGAGGGAGAGTTCTGTCAGCACGACGGCGTGGTGTCGGTGATGGTGAAGTGATCCGCGCAGGGCTTCGCCTAAGCACTACGTGAATATGACCGGAGGCGTAAACTGTGGAGGGGGGCGCCGCACACGGTTTCGAACAATTGATGTGTGTTAGAGGCGCCCCCACCCCCGTATATAAAGGAGGGAGAGCGGAGGAGGCCGGCCCTAGGCGCGCCCCAAGTAGGAGGAGTCCTACTTGGGCTCCTAGTAGGATTCGCCCCCCTTCCTTTTACCGGAGGGGGAAAGGGGGAAGGAGAGAGAGAGAGAGAGAGAGAGAGAGAGAGAGAGAGAGAGAGAGAGAGAGAGAGAGAGAGAGAGAGAGAGAGAGAGAGAGAGAGAGAGAGAGAGAGAGAGAGAGAGAGAGAGAGAGAGAGAGAGGGAGAAGGAAAAGGGGGCGCCGCCCCCTCCCCTAGTCCAATTCAGAATCCTCCCTTGTGGGGGTGTGCCACCCCTATGTGGGCTGGTGTGCCTCCCTCCTATGGCCCATATCTTCCCCCAGGGGGTTCCGGTAACCCCCCCTCCCGGTACTCCGATATGTACCTGATACATTCCGAAACACTTCCAATGTCTGAATACTACCATCCAATATATCAATCTTTACCTCTCGACCATTTCGAGACTCCTCGTCATGTCCGTGATCTCATCCAGGATTCTGAAAAACATTCAGTCACCAAATCACATAACTCATATAATACAAATCGTCATCGAACGCTAAGCGTGCGTACCCTAGGGGTTCGAGAACTATGTAGACATGACCGAGACACCTCTCCGATCGATAACGATCAGCGGAACCTAGATGTTCATATTGGTTTCTACATATTCTACGAAGATCTTTATCGGTCAAACCGTAATGACAACATACGTCATTCCCTTTGTCATCGGTATGTTACTTGCCCGAGATTCGACGTCGGTATCTTCATACCTAGTTCAATCTCGTACCGGTAAGTCTCTTTACTCGTTCTGTAATGCATCATCCCGCAACTGACTCATTAGTCACATTGCTTGCAAGGCTTATGATGATCTGCATTACTGAGAGGGCCCAGAGATACCTCTCCGATACTCGGAGTGACAAATCCTAATCTCGATCTATGCCAACCCAACAAACACCTTCGGAGATAGCTGTAGAGCATACTTATAATCACCCAGTTACGTTGTGACGTTTGATAGCACATAACAACGGCGGAGCTTCGTGGGGGCGAACCTGGGCGGTCGCCCCCCCAGCGAAAATGATTTTTTTAATAATACCTCTATGTATTACATACAGCCCACATGCCCACTCATATACTAGGACTAGTCAACTATGCCTGGAGCCTGGATACGCACGAATCCAAGCCGCCTGCTGAGCCGGAGGTCATTGCCGCCGTGGTTGAGCGTGGGGCCGAGACCAGGCGGCGACCTACTCCAGTACTCCACTACTCCATCTCTAGAATCCTTTTCCCCAACTAGACCGCGGGCGGCTGAGCGTGGGGGTGGGGCACCGGCATCTGGGAGCTTGGCCGCCGGCGCCGTGGCTTGCCGGCGTGGGGGACTGGGGGCGACCGCTGGCGGGTGGCCGGACCTGGGATTGGTCGGCTCCTTCCTGCTCCGCTCAGGTTCATCCACAGATCCACTTCTGCCCCGGCTACGGCTGTCCTCTACAGCATCAGGCTCCGTCGACGTCGCGCAGTGCCTCGGTAAGCCGTGTGAGCAGACTGCCCTCTCTGTATCTCTCTCAATCTTTCCCCTATGGAAATTTTGGGAAGTTGAAATATTGTGACCTCCGTAGCTTTGTAGTGGAGGAAAATTCTAATTAGATGTGGTCTTTTCATCTTGTCATTGTTGGAGATGCAACTCCCTGTATAATTTTCTGCATCTCCCAGATTTTGTAGCTTTGTTACCTTAGTGGAGGAACCTTTGGTGAGAGAAAAATTAGTGGTCAGCTGGTCATTGATTTTGTAAATGAGATTTTGTCAATTGGATTTTGTACTGAAATAGAAAATGTCCTTTACATATTAAGAGGGACCGAGGGAGGCAGTGATGCTTAAGGGGAAAACAATTGATGGTTATATAGTATTTTGGGTATAGTTTCTTTTGTTCTGGAGCTGATCTGTAGTGAACTGAATGCTCCATGTTAAATAGCACTTTGTAGTGAACTGAATTCTCTACTTATTATAAATGTATTTTGCAAGCTAATCTGGAGAAGATCAATATAATTATCTTTACTTGATATTTGCAATATCTAACTTTCTAACTTGTTGTATTCGTATGATTTGGTATTTGTTTTTTATAGCTTCGCCCCTCCAGAGATTTCTTTCAAGCTCTGCCACTGGCACACAAGGTATTCCTACGGTATCTGGGAGTTGCATAATCTTATAGTCAAAGGAATATGTATAAATCATGAAGAAAGCAATAACAATAAAACTTAATGTTCATTATGCTAAGCTAACAGATGAGTCTTGTCCATCACAACATTCTCCTAATGATGTGATCCCGTTTATCAAATGACAACACATGTCTATGGGTAGGAAACTTAACCATCTTTGATTAACGAGCTAGTCCAGTAGAGGCTTACTAGGGACACTGTGTTTTGTCTATATATCCACACATGTATTAAGTTTCCGGTTAATACAATTTTAGCATAAATAATAAACATTTATTATTTATCATGATATAAGGAAATATAAATAACAAATTTATTATTGCCTCTAGGGCATATTTCTTTCAAATGTGTCTATATACATCCGATTTAGAAAAAAAGATAGAACATCTTATATTTGTGAATGGAGGGGGTAGTTTGCAATGAATTCAGAGAAAAGGAAATATAGTCGATGTACACTTGCAGAAACGAAGTAATACTCCCTCCGTTCCTAAATATCTGTCTTTCTAGAGGTTTCAACAAGTGACTACATACAAAGCAAAATGAGTGAATCTACACTCTAAAATATGTCTATATACATCCGTATGCGGTAACCATTTAAAATCTTTAAAAAGACAAATTTAGGAACGGAGGGAGTAGAAAATTGGTAATTGGTACGATCAAACTTCCTGTCACCTAGTGTCACCCATAAATTTCCAAAGGAAAAAATAAAGATGTACATGGTAGAACCCACATTGTTCACTTTTGTTTAATTTCGTAGACCATACGTCTCTCGTCTCTTTGTTTTCAGCTTGATGCTCTGACACATGCAACATGGCAGAGAAGGCAGGAGGGTTATAGAATCCAACAAATGCAACTGCAGACTACTGTTCATCATGAATCCTTCTAGTCTCAACCATTAGATTTAGGAGACTAATGGCTAGGATTGATGATCTAGCTACAATTCAAAACTCGTACACTATATAGTTATTTTTTTTAAATAATACATTTTTTATTAATTTACAGAAATAATGCATGGTTTAGATATATTACACAAATAATACGGCATCGTCTTGGGCAAGACGACTGGAACTAATTGTTCTCCTGCAAGATGATTAGTCCAGTAGAGAAGCAGACCTGGGCAGAGAAGCAGACCCTTGCCGTATTATTTGTGTAATATATTTAAACCATGCATTGTTTTGTAAATTAATAAAAAAATATTATTTAAAAAAAATTAGCCACTATAAATATAGACACAGATATACCTATAAACATTGTACATGACTAAAAAACATTTCATATAGTTTCTCTAACTCTTCGGTTCTATTTGACCTTTGTAAGAGGATACACCTATTAGAAATATTGGAAATATTCCTTTGAGTCTATCACAGCTATGGCATCCACTCAATCTTCATAGAAAATTCTGTGTTTTACGTGTGGTGCAACTATACAACATCTATTGCCGATTCCTGTGTTTCCAGTTCCTTTACGATTCTAAGCGTCATGACACCCTATTACTGCTATTTTCCTATGGTAAATGTTTGGGAACGGCACGCCGGCCGAACCTTCCGCCGGTCACACAGCACGCGTTCGATCCACGTAGATCCTCGGCCCAGCGCAACCTCGAGTAGTTGACTAATCTCCTGCGCCCATGACCAACCGTTCCTTTTTTTTTCTTCTCTCGCGACCGATTCCCTTCTTCCTCTCGTTACTTTCTTCTCTCTCTCCTACGGGATCGCAGCATCGCCATGGCTGCGCCCTTCGCCATGGTCGCGCCCTTCGCCATGGCCGCACGTGACGGGGGCGAGCACCGGCGGTACTACGACAGGAGGCCATGGCCTATGAGCTCACAGGCTAGGGGGCCATGGCTTACGAGCTCCAGGCCGATGACGACGAGGGATGGCCACGAGCTTCTATAGGGGCACAGACCAAAGGACACCCCCATGATGTTGCAACCGGCGTTCTGGAAAGCTACAACCGATGCGGGAAAAAGCTTCAACCAGGAACGACGGATGCTGGAACTGGTCATTGCCACAACAAAAAGCTACATCCAGCGTCACAAAAAGCTTCAATCGGCATTGTAAAAAGCTTCAACCAGTGAACGATGAAGCTAGGGCTGGCTGCTGCCAACAGGAAAAAGCTTCGACGGGGTGTCACAAAAGCTTCAACCGGCATCGCAAAAAGCTTCCACCATTTTTTTGCTACATCATCCGCGAAGATGATGCAACCTCGATGATGGGGGCAATGTTTTTTGTGCTGCAAACCACGCAGTTTCTTGCTACCACCGGCGACATGATTTGCTACCACTATACACAGCGGCGGGCCAACGTCAATAGTATTTTTTTGCTACAGCCGCGACCTGTTTTTGCTGGAACCGGCTGGGAGGTTTGCTGGAACCAGCACCCAAAAATGCTAATACTAGAGTTCGTCCTACTCAACCAGCGACACCTTTGCTACAACCACATCCTTTTTTTGCTACCACCGGCGACTTTTTTTTGCTACATGCATGCACGGCGGCGTTGTTTGACGGTGGCGATGCCTTTTGTTTTGCTACAACTATCTAAGAGTTTTGCTGGAACCGGTGTACAAATTTGTTGGAACGAGCTTTTTCTTTTATTCGACGGTGACCATGGTGACCATGGTGACCATGGCGACCACGGAGGTTGAGCTGATTTGCTGCAACCGGCAAACAAAAAGCTGCCACCGTTGAGCTGATTTGCTACAATAGGGAACGACGGAGCGCTCGGCGTACACCCGTGCATGGAGCTTCAATTGCGAGGACGACGAGATGATGCACCTGAATGCTGCAAGTTGCAACACCCCGGTGAAAGAAGCTGCCACCATAGGCAGCAAAAGCTGCCATGACGGCGAAGGGGTGCCGTGGCCATGCCTGGAGATGCGCAGTGAAGGGGTGAGGCGGCCATGGCCGGGAGATGCGCGGCGAAGGGGTGAGGCGGCCATAGCTGGGAGAGGCGCGGCGAAGGGGTGCTGCGGCCATGGCTGGGAGAGGTGCGGCGAAGGGGTGTTGCGGCCATGGCCGGGAGTTGTGCAGTTGGTGGCGCGTGTAGGCTGGCCACTGCGGGTCGTTCCCCTTTTTACTTCTGGCGAGGAGTGCGCTTGTGGGGAAGAAGGAGAGGGTTGACTTTTGGCGAAGGGATAAGACTAATCTGATGGCCAGCAGCGTTTGCATCTGACGGTTCGGACTTGACCGGCTGAACCCCTGGCCGGTCCGCCGGCGCGTAGTACTGCCTTTTTTTATTCATGTGTTTTTCAAATCCTGCAAACCAAAGGAGCTCTTATCGCGGAACAGATGATCGTCGATGGATAGAGCATACCGCACCGGAGACAGGCAGAGCCGCGGAGAAGCAAACTGCTGAGCCATGCATGTGATCGGCACGGTACAAATCGGACATCGGGGCCCGGCCGGCGCGGTGCCGCGGCTTGGCGGTTTCTGGAATCTCCGACTCCGCCGCGCGCACGGCCGCTGGGGTCGCGAGTGCCGGCAGCACGTGTGATCACCAGGCACCAGCCTACCAGCGTGCGCCGCTGCGCGTCCGTGCTGGCTACAAATCTCGGCGGTCTGGGACCGGGGACGCGCGGAGCGAGCCGGCATGCGCGCGCACGGACGTAGGAGAAGAGCAGCGACCTGGTCTGCCACTCACTACTGAGGCGCGGAGGACCCGGCGCAGGGATTCATCGAGTCAGCCAGCTCTAGACTCTGGTTGATGTGCCCGTCTGCTTCCACAGATGAACGCCATTTCTGAGGCACCTTTCGCATCTCACATGCCAGGTGCATGCCCAAAATCCGGCGCCGTCCATGCAGCGAGCCCATCACCGAGTCCAGTCTACCTCTTCAGAAAGACCAAGTCAACAACAGAAGCAGGCCAATCAAACCCATAATGCTACTACCCTACAAATACTCTTATGAAATTTTCGATAAGACCTTTGGGAATAAGCTCAGCAGAGAGCAGGCCTGGGTTCTTGCACCAGGCTGGTGATGAGGTAGCTAGTCCAGCCCAGCCCCAGCACACGTGTAGCGGGGGCCAAGTAGGTCGGCCCTTCCCATACCTCCGGTTAATGTAGGGTGGTGGGGGTGATCGGGCTAGCTGTTGGGTGTCTTGTCGCTTGCCGCCGTCTCGACGTGGTTCGGCGATCCCCCCGCACCGCTCCGTCAGCGCCGGAGATGACCGCAGCCCGTGCATGCCTCCTGCCGCGACAGAGAAGGCCCATCCTCCCCGTGCGCATTCATGGCCGGCCGGCTACCAACAAGGAGCATAGGAGGCAGGAAGTCAAGCTGCAATTTACTCCTTTGTCCGATACGTTCGATGGCCAGCTTCCTTTCCGATTCCAGGCCGCGAGGTACTGGCCAAAAGAGCATTAGTAGTGATGTTGGATTGGACTGATAAATGGCAGAAAATCTGGTTGCTTCAGTCACTCCATTAGGCCAACTACACCGCGCGACCCTATCCTGTCCGGCCCCGTCCGTTTGAGGTAAAAGGGACAAAAAAGACGACCCAGCGCGCGAGAGCAAACGGATTTTTATCCGCTTTGTGTCGGCTTTCGACCCATCCCCGGTCCAAACTTGCGCTGATTTTGGGGTGAAACGGACAGCGCGCGGACGGGCGTGACGCGCGCTTGTCCTCCCCTGGCCCGCCTGTCGGGGACACTAGCAGTCCCTCCGCTCCCAACGCTTCACCCTCTCTCCCCGTCCCGCCCCGCCGCCGGCGCCGCCGCTATTCTCCGGCCGCCTCCTCACCGCGTAGCCCCCCGCCGTTCATACCAAACCACGTCTCGACATGGCCGTCACCACGCCCGCGCTTCCGCCGTAGTTTTGGTCGTCGATCGGAGGAGGTTTGGCCGTGGCCGTCCTTGCCGGTGGCAGAGCGGACACGACTGCCGGCGACGTACCACGGCGGCCGAGGCAGATTCCGACGAGAGCTCCAGAGCGGCATGTAGCCGGCCGGCAACCACCCTGCTGCGTCGAGGTGATCATCGCGGCCTCTTCGCCACCACGACCGCAAGGTGTTTGACCTTTTGCCAACAAAGATATGGACAGTGGAGACGAGTTTTTTTTCCATCACTTCCTTTGTTCATCGGACGATTCGTCGTCGGATGATGACGATCTTGTGGTGGCTGCACTGGTCGTTCACGACCATATTCAACGACAGCTTCTTCGGTACAGGGGGTCACTCCCTGGCCGTGCTCTCAACCTGAACCGCAACAGGGAGAGAGGCCACGCCCTGCTCTATGCAGATTACTTTGCCAACACCCCGCTCTTCAAGCCAGATAAATTTCGTCATCGTTTTCGTATGACAAGGCATGCGTTCAATCGTATTCGAGAGGGAGTGGTTGCTCATGACCCATACTTCGAGTGCAAGACGGATGCCCTTGGCAAGCTTGGATTCTCCTCCTACCAGAAATGCATCGCGGCCATCCGCATGCTTGCATATGGAATTCCAGGCGATCTGGTGGATGAGTATGTGCGTATGAGTGAGACAACATGTCTGATGTCAATGTACAAGTTTTGCCAGGCTGTGATCGAGGTCTTTGGGCCAAAGTACTTGAGGCAGCCAACTGCCGCTGATACAGAGAGATTGTTGGCGACCAACGCAGCTAGAGGATTTCCAGGTATGCTTGGCAGCATAGATTGTATGCACTGGGAGTGGAAGAACTGTCCATTTGCTTGGCAGGGCCAGTACAAGGGGCATGTTAACGGGTGCACTGTCATATTAAAAGCGGTGGCATCACAAGATCTTTGGATATGGCATTCTTTCTTCGGCATGGCAGGTTCTCACAATGATATCAACGTGCTGCAGCGTTCTCCAGTCTTCGCGAGGCTTGCAGAAGGCCACTCCCCACCTGTCAACTTTGAGATCAACGGCCACCATTACAACAAGGGATACTATCTAGCAGATGGTATATATCCTCAGTGGTCATCTTTTGTGAAGACAATCTCGAAACCCCAAAGTGAGAAGAGAAAGAGATTTGCCCAAATGCAAGAGAGTGTTAGAAAGGATGTGGAACGTGCTTTTGGTGTGCTTCAATCCCGGTGGGGTATCGTTCGAAACCCTGCATTGTCATGGGATGAAAGAAAGCTTTGGGAGGTGATGACTGCTTGTGTGATCATGCACAACATGATCGCCGAGGACGAGCGTGATGAGAGTATCTTCGACCAAGGATTTGATTATCAAGGTAAAAATATTGAGCCCCTGCACCAAGACCCGGCCACATTTGAACAGTTTGCCCAATTTCATCGTGAGATGCGTGATTGGCACACTCATGTGAATCTTCAAAATGACTTGGTTGAACATGTGTGGGATCACGTTGGCAACCAATAGATGTATTTGTCCATTTTATGTTCAGTCAAGACAATTTCGATTTGGTTGTCAAACTATTTTATTAAAGACAATTTCAATTTGGTTGTAAAAAACTATTTTAATTTTCAGACAAATATTTGGGTTCAAAACTAATTTTAATGCAAATTTAGGCGATTCTTGGCCCTGACGGACAGGATGGGGCAAAAGGATGCGGCCGCGCGCTGGGCGCACGGCCACCGCATCCCAGAACAGGCCCGGACACGATCCTAAATCCCTACCCAAAGGGACAAAAACCGAACAAAACGAACGTCCGTTTGGGATCGCGCGGTGGAGTTGGCCTTACAGCTAGCCAGGCACCATGCATGCGATGCGATGGCTCCTGCTCGAACCATGCATTAAGCACTGTGCGGCCGCATGGCATGGTAGCTACTTCTCGTGGGATAGAACGCGGCGACGTCGTCTGAGCTCGGCGGCGCTTTCAGGGACAGTCGCGGGTCGCTAGTACGTTGCGTCGACCGGCAGCGCGCGCCATTCGTGGGACAGCGACGCGGCGGGGGACATTCCCGTCCACCGGCCGGGTTTAGGCTCCGTCTGGTCGCCATCCCGCCACAGCCGCGCTCGCTGCCGGTGCGGTGTCTGCCTAGGGCAACTGTGAGAAATTCAACACACGCTGCACGCCCCCGCACCCTCCAGACGTCGATGTCTGGCAACTGTTTGGAGCTGCATGTGCACCAAGGGCAGCAGTGCCCGTGCTGATCGTCGATCGCGGGAGACGGACCCCAGCTTTGGTGTGCCCTGCTACTTCTTGAACTGGATCCGGCTCTGCAAGTTCGTTGGTCTAGCTAAATGTTGGAGCTGCGAAGCTCCTTCTTCTTCCTCACGTTGCCTCTCACCACCCTCCCAAGACCAAGGATGAGCACAAGTATTTGGTGCAACTGCCTCACACAGCCGGCCTTTTCTCATTCCGTTTCTTTTGTCTCAACCGAAACCATCATATTTACACGAGAGTGGTTCTTCTACACCCACTCTCGGTGCACCCACGGTGCACCCACGCAAAAAAACATATTAAAACATTTTGAAAAAATCTGAAACTTCGTGAAAATGATCATCAACAAATTGTATGGGGGCTTGCAAAATTTGATGGTCAAATAACATTCGAGGAGCTCTCTACAAAAAAAACAAAATCACTGAAAATTAGTCAAAATGTACGTGCACTGTTTGAGCAGATTTTGCAATTTTGTCTTTTTTGTAGAGCACTTCTCGAATGTTATTTGGCCACCAAACTTTGCAAGCCCTCATAACATTTGTGGATGATCATTTTTACGAAGTTTCAGATTTTTTCAAAATATTTTGATATGTTTTCTTGCGTGGGTGCACCGAGGGTGCACCAAGAGTGGGTGCAGCCACTACTTTCCCTATTTACACTGCTTAAATAGACTCACACACACGGCCTAGCATACCGGCTGGACCAAAAGCTCGAAGCTCGTGAGTTTAATGAACGCTCGGTAGTTCGACTCGTTAAACTCGTAGCTCACTTTTTAATGAACAGAGCCAAGCATTGATTTTAGCTTGTTAAACTTAAGGACGCGACTAACTTCCAGACGTACTGATTTTAAGAATAGATACGAACGATCCATACTATTGATCAGCTGCATGCAAGAGAAGGGTGAGGCTCAGGCATGCATGCGACCCAGCATGAGGCGCGAGTGAGCACCTCATTTTTGAACGTGCATGCATGTACCAACAAATTTGATGATGTCAGCAGATATTCCTTAAAAAACAAACTTCAAAATGATTTGTAGATCAAACCGTCGGGCGGATTGGAAAACCGTTTTTACATAAAAAAATCGTCGCGACGAGAGTTTCGAAACTAAATTCCATGTTGGTATGTTTCGACGACTTTTTTTTAGGTCAAAAGTTACCACGCTGGACTACGTAAGTTATCACGCATGCAGTACGTAACTTATCAACCGTACAACAGGATTTTAGCGACAGATCCGCACGATCCCCTTCGATGGCTCCTGCTTCCCCCGTTCTTCCCCGATCGATTAGTTTGACAATAATAAAAACGCAAATTGAGAAAAAAAATGTGTCCTACGTGGAATTCAAACCTGCGTCAGGTAGCAAGGACACGCCAAATGCCAATACCAGCAACCATTACACCAACCTACACTATCGTACAATACTTGAAAACAAAATCTTTCAAAACTCTTTCTCACCATTGTCAGATGACAAAAAGAAATGTATTTTCCTCATTTTTTCCATTGCATAAATGATGATGTACTATACGTGTGAATGTATAGAGGGGCTCCTCTATGACTTTTTATCAGGATCAGGTACATAAGTTATCAGGTCTGCGATGTATGAGTTACCATGTGATTCACACAAAAGTTGCCGAGGGGATGTTTTATCAACCCCCCCCCCCCACACACACACCATCACCCCCATCGCCAAAGTTATCAGGACCGGGGTACATAAATTATCAGGTCTACTATCTGTGAGTCACCATGCTATTGAGGGAATACGACGAGCACTCATCTGCAGCATTCAGGTGGTCCTATCATCTCTATTTCCTCCCGACATTTCCTTCTCTAGTCAGGCACAAAAGCTATCGAGGGGATATTTCATCAACTCCCCCCCACTTTCGTTGCCAAAGTTATCAGGAAAGGGTGCATAAGTTATCAGGTCTGTGATGTGTGAGTTATCATACTATTCATATAAAAAGTTATCGAAGGTATGTTTACACTAGTTTTTCTGGGTCAAAAAAGCTACCACGATATTTGTACATAAGCTACTAGGTCTACGATGTGTGAGTTACCATGCTATTCATATAAAAAGTTGTCGAAGGTATGTTTACACTATTTTTTTGATCAAAAAAGCTACCACAATATTTGTACATAGGCTATCAGGTCTAACATGTGTTAGTTACCATGCTATTGACACAAAAGCTATCGAGGGGATATTTCGTCAACTCCCCCTGGTTGCCAAAGCTATCAGGATAAGGTGCATAAGTTATCAGGTCTGCGATGTGTGAGTACCATGCTATTCACACAAAAGTACGTCAACTCCCCTCCCCTTCGGTCGCCAAAGTTATCAGGACAGGGGTAAATAAGTTATCAGGTCTGCAAATGTGTGAGTTATCATGCTGTTCACAGAAAAATTACCGGGGGATATTTGATCAACTCCTCAAAGAAAAAAGAAAAAGGAATCAACAAGGAATGGTTAAAAAGTACTATGTGCATTCTTTTGCACAACAAATAGTCTAGCTGAGCTGGTTAATGTGTGTTTCACATTAGTTGCTTGGTGTGTGTTTAAATCCCATATTTAGCATCATTTTTTTGACTAAAAAAGTAACCAGGGTGTGCCAATAGATCTAGCACCCAAAAAATGACAGATCCAATCCAGAGAAAAAAAATCACAGCAGTCAATTCCATAGTCTCCGAATTCCTCCCACTAAATTCGCCATCAAGTTAGCAGGTCGTTCATATTTAATCTTGAACAAAGAGCCGCTGCGCGATACATTCATAGTTTGGGCGACTTTGACAACAAAAAAGTTTGGGTGAGTTGGTTACTGTGGCGGTCCATCTGTAGGAGGTCGGCGGTTTGAATCCCGTCTTGGCTGCTTTTTCTTTTTATCGCGGAGTCCAACGTCTAGATGAATCGCGACCGCGGGATGCTAATCGGACGAGGCCCGAATCGTACGTGCCTGTCGCTAAATTCCTGCCGGCAGGAATTTAACTTTTCCGTAAACTTAATAAGCTTGACGAACGAGCTAATAGTACAACACAACACATATTTCTATTTTACGTAAACACCTTTTTGTGGCACATCAACCCATCTATTCAATATAATCAACCCAAACCAACCCATAGCAGGCAACAAACTAGCGCCCCTCCTCTTTCTGTCAAAAAAAAAAAACTAGCGCCCCTCCTCTTATAGTCACCATATTCATTCGTAAAAATTACACACACACACTCTTGTCCCATACACCTTAACACACTGTAGTATGTTAACGAGCGCTCACGAGCTTAACGAGCTTTTAATAAACAGAGTCGAGCATGATTTTTTTGCTTGTTAAGCTTACCGAGTTGAGCCTTAACGAGCACGAGCTTAATGAGCCGAGCAGCTCGTTAGTCCACCCCACACCACTAAGGCAAGGGGCTGGTGAACCTTGGACTTGCCCATGTTTTGAAATGAGCGAACCGTTGGAGAAGCGCTTGGGTGACTGCCCTGGCGACTTGTCCAGGCCCACGCCGTGGGCTTCGTCGGAGGGATGGACCCTTGTCCGCCAGGGTTCAGGCGGATCGAGCGGCTCGCCGTCGTGTGCGCCTGCTGTCCCGTCCCCTACGCTGGCCCTGGTACCGTGTGGGGGCAGGTTCTGGGCTCTGGCGGCCGAGTACTCGGGGGACGAGGGCGAGGAAGAAGGGGCTGGGGCGTGGAAGCAGGCGCCGTCAGGGCCGTTGGTAAGTGATTTCCTGGCCTTCGCTGCGAGGTCGCGCGCAGTGCTCGGGGCCATGGCCGTAGCTTTGCTCCCGGGGGTAGGGGCCCGAGGCCGGTGGCGTCTCGTGTCTGGCGCCCGTCGTCGCCGGTGAGCTACAACATGGCACACCCAAAGCACCCCTACGATATCCGGGAGTTACACGATCTCATGGTCTAAGGAAAAGATACTTGACATTGGAAAAGCTCTAGCAAACAAACTACACGATCTTGTGCTATGCTTAGGATTGGGTCTTGTCCATCACATCATTCTCCTAATGATGTGATCTCGTTATCAATGACATCCAATGTCCATAGTCAGGAAACCATGACTATCTGTTGATCAACGAGCTAGTCAACTAGAGGCTTACTAGGGACATGTTGGTGTCTATGTATTCACACATGTATTATGATTTCCTGATAACACAATTATAGCATGAATAAAAGACAATTATCATGAACAAGGAAATATAATAATAATCCTTTTATTATTGCCTCGAGGGCATATTTCCAACAGTCTCCCACTTGCACTAGAGTCAATAATCTAGTTACATTGTGATGAATCGAACACCCATAGAGTTCTGGTGTTGATCATGTTTTGCTCGCGGAAGAGGTTTAGTCAACGGATCTGCGACATTCAGATCCGTATGCACTTTGCAAATATCTGTGTCTCCATCTTGAACATTTTCACGAATGGAGTTGAAGCGACGCTTGATGTGCCTGGTCTTCTTGTGAAACCTGGGCTCCTTGGCAAGTGCAATAGCTCCAGTGTTGTCACAGAAGAGTTTGATCGGCCCCGACGCATTGGGTATGACTCCTAGGTCGGTGATGAACTCCTTCACCCAAATTGCTTCATGTGCTGCCTCCGAGGCTGCCATGTACTCCGCTTCACATGTAGATCCCGCCACGACGCTCTGCTTGCAGCTGCACCAGCTTACTACTCCACCATTCAACATATACACGTATCCGGTTTGTGACTTAGAGTCATCCAGATCTGTGTCGAAGCTAGCGTCGACATAACCCTTTACGACGAGCTCTTTGTCACCTCCATAAAAGAGAAACATGTCCTTAGTCCTTTTCAGGTACTTCAGGATATTCTTGACCGCTGTCCAGTGTTCCTTGCCGGGATTACTTTGGTACCTTCCGACCAAACTTACGGCAAGGTTTACATCAGGTCTGGTACACAGCATGGCATACATAATAGACCCTATGGCTGAGGCATAGGGGATGACACTCATCTCTTCTATATCTTCTGCCGTGGTCGGACGTTGAGCTGAGCTCAGTTTCACACCTTGTAACACAGGTAAGAACCCCTTCTTGGACTGATCCATATTGAACTTCTTCAATATATTTTCAAGGTATGTGCTTTGTGAAAGACCTATGAGGCGTCTTGATCTATCTCTATAGATCTTGATGCCTAATATATAAGTAGCTTCTCCAAGGTCCTTCATTGAAAAACTCTTATTCAAGTAGGCCTTAATGGTATCCAAAAGTTCTATATCATTTCCCATCAAAAGTATGTCATCTACATATAATATGAGAAATGCTACAGAGCTCCCACTCACTTTCTTATAAACGCAGGCTTCTCCATAAGTCTGCATAAACCCAAACGCTTTGATCATCTCATCAAAGCGAATGTTCCAACTCCGAGATGCTTGCGCCAGCCCATAAATGGATCGCTGGAGCTTGCATACCTTGTTAGCATTCTTAGGGTCGACAAAACCTTCCGGCTGTATCATATACAGTTCTTCCTTAAGATAACCGTTAAGGAATGCCGTTTTGACGTCCATTTGCCATATCTCATAATCATAGTATGCGGCAATTGCTAACATGATTCAGATGGACTTCAGCTTCGCTACGGGAGAGAAAGTCTCATCGTAGTCAACCCCTTGAACTTGCCGATAACCCTTAGCGACAAGTCGAGCTTTATAGATGGAAATATTACCATCCGCGTCCGTCTTCTTCTTAAAGATCCATTTGTTTTCTATCGCTCGCCGATCATCGGGCAAGTCCGTCAAAGTCCGTACTTTGTTTTCATACATGGATCCTATCTCGGATTGCATGGCTTCTAGCCATTTGTTGGAATCTGGGCCCGCCATCGCTTCTTCATAGTTCGAAGGTTCACCTTGTCTAACAACATGATTTCCAGGACATGGTTGCCATACCACTCTGGTGTGGAACGTGTCCTTGTGGACCTACGAAGTTCAGTAGCAACTTGATTTGAAGTACCTTGATCATCATCATTAATTTCCTCTCCAGTGGATGTAGGCACCACAGGAACATTTTCCTGAGCTGCACTACTTTCCGGTTCAAGAGGTAGTACTTAATCGAGTTCTACTTTCCTTCCACTTACTCCTTTCGAGAGAAACTCTTTTTCCAGAAAGGATCCGTTCTTGGCAACAAAGATCTTGCCTTCGGGTCTAAGGTAGAAGGTATACCCAATGGTTTCCTTAGGGTATCCTATGAAGACACATTTTTCCGATTTGGGTTCGAGCTTTTCAGGTTGAGGTTTCTTGACATAAGCATCGCATCCCCAAACTTTTAGAAACGACAGCTTAGGTTTCTTCCCAAACCATAATTCATACGGTGTCGTCTCAACGGATTTAGACGGTGCCCTATTTAAAGTGAATGTAGCTGTCTCTAGAGCGTATCCCCAAAATGATAGCGGTAAATCAGTAAGAGACATCATAGATCGCACCATATCCAATAGAGTGCGATTACGACGTTCGGAAACACCGTTACGTTGAGGTGTTCCAGGCGGCGTGAGTTGTGAAACGATTCCACATTTCCTTAAGTGTGTGCCAAATTCGTGACTTAAATATTCTCCTCCACGATCTGATCGTAAGAACTTTATTTTTCGGTCATGTTGATTCTCTACCTCATTCTGAAATTCCTTGAACTTTTCAAAGGTCTCAGACTTGTGTTTCATCAAGTAGACATACCCATATCTACTCAAGTCATCAGTAAGAGTGAGAACATAACGATATCCTCCGCGAGCCTCAACACTCATTGGACCGCACACATCAGTATGTATGATTTCCAATAAGTTGGTTGCTCGCTCCATTGTTCCAGAGAACGGAGTCTTGGTCATTTTGCCCATGAGGCATGGTTCGCATGTGTCAAATTATTCATCATCGAGAGACTCTAAAAGTCCATCAGCATGGAGCTTCTTCATGCGCTTGACACCAATGTGACCAAGGCGGCAGTGCCACAAGTATGTGGGACTATCGTTATCAACTTTACATCTTTTGGTATTCACACTATGAATATGTGTAACATCACGTACGAGATTCATTAAGAATAAACCATTGACCATCGGAGCATGACCATAAAACATATCACTCATATAAATAGAACAACCATTATTCTCGGATTTAAATGAGTAGCCATCTCGTATTAAACGAGATCCAGATACAATGTTCATGCTCAAACTTGGCACTAAATAACAATTATTGAGGTTTAAAACTAATCCCGTAGGTAAATGTAGAGGTAGCGTGCCGACGGCGATCACATCGACCTTGGAACCATTCCCGACGCGCATCGTCACCTCGTCCTTCGCTAGTCTCCGCTTATTCCGCAGCTCCTGCTTTGAGTTAAAAATATGAGCAACGACACCGGTATCAAATACCCAGGAGCTACTACGAGCACTGGTAAGGTACACATCAATTACATGTATATCACATATACCTTTAGTGTTGCCGGCCTTCTTGTCTGCTAAGTATTTGGGGCAGTTCCGCTTCCAGTGACCCTTCCCCTTGCAATAAAAGCACTCAGTCTCAGGCTTGGGTCCATGCTTTGACTTCTTCCCGGCAACTTGCTTACCGGGTGCGGCAACATCCTTGCCGTCCTTCTTGAAGTTCTTCTTACCCTTGCCTTTCTTGAACTTGGTGGTTTTATTGACCATCAACACTTGATGTACCTTTTTGATTTCTACCTCCGCTGATTTCAGCATAGCAAATACCTTAGGAATGGTCTTTTCCATCCCCTGCATATTGTAGTTCATCACAAAGCTCTTGTAGCTAGGTGGGAGCGACTGAAGGATTCTGTCAATGACCGCCTCGTCTGGGAGGTTAATCTCCAGCTAAGTCAAGCAGTTGTGCAACCCAGACATCTTGAGTATGTGTTCACTGACAGAACTATTTTCCTCCATCTTACAACTGTAGAACTTGTCGGAGACTTCATATCTCTCGACCCGGGCATGAGCTTGGAAAACCATTTTCAGCTCTTCGAACATCTCATATGCTCCGTGTTGCTCAAAACGCTTTTGGAGCCCTGGTTCTAAGCTGTAAAGCATGCCGCACTGAACGAGGGAGTAATCATCAGCACGCTGCTGCCAAGCGTTCATAACATCTTGGTTCTCTGGGATGGGTGCATCACCTAGCGGTGCTTCTAGGACATATTGTTTCCTGGCAGCTATGAGGATGATCCTCAGGTTCCGGACCCAGTCCGTATAGTTGCTGCCATCGTCTTTCAGCTTGGTTTTCTCTAGGAACGCGTTGAAGTTGAGGTTGACATTAGCGTTGGCCATTTGATCTACAAGACATTTATGCAAATATTTTAGACTAAGTTCATGATAATTAAGTTCATCTAATCAAATTATTTAATGAACTCCCACTCAGATTAGACATCCCTCTAGTCATCTAAGTGAAACATGACCCGACTCGATTAGGCTGTGTCTGATCATCACGTGAGACGGACTAGTCATCATCGGTGAACATCTCCATGTTGATCGTATCTTTCATACGACTCATGTTCGACCTTTCGGTCTCTTGTGTTCCGAGGCCATGTCTGTACATGCTAGGCTCGTCAAGTTAACCTAAGTGTTTGCATGTGTAAATCTGTCTTACACCCGTTGTATGTGAACGTTGGAATCTATCACACTCGATCATCACGTGGTGCTTCGAAACAACGAACTGTCGCAACGGCGCACAGTTAGGGGGAACACTTTCTTGAAATTATTATGAGGCATCATCTTATTTACTACCGTCGATCTAAGCAAACAAGATGCAAAAACATGATAAACATCACATGCAATCAAATAATAATAGTGACATGATATGGCCAATATCATATAGCTCCTAGATCTCCATCTTGGGGCTCCATGATCATCTTGTCACCGGCATGACACCATGATCTCCATCGTCATGATCTCCATCATCATGATCTCCATCATCGTGTCTCCATGAAGTTGCTCGCCAACTATTACTTCTACTACTACGGCTAACACGTTTAGCTATAAAGTAAAGTAATTTACATGGCATTTCTCAATGACACGCAGGTCATACAAAAAATAAAGACAAGTCCTATGGCTCGTGCCGGTTGTCATACTCATCGACATGCAAGTCGTGATTCCTATTACATGAACATGATCTCATACATCACATATATATCATTCATCATTCATCACAACTTTGGCCATATCACATCACAAAACACTTGCTGCAAAAACAAGTTAGACGTCCTCTAATTGTTGTTGCAAGTTTTACGTGGCTGCAATAGGGTTCTAGCAAGAACGTTTTCTTACCTACGTAAAAGCCACAACGTGATTTGTCAACTTCTATTTACCCTTCATAAGGACCCTTTTCGTCAAATCCGCTCCAACTAAAGTGGGAGAGATAGACACCCGCCAGCCACCTTATGCAACTAGTGCATGTTAGTCGGTGGAACCGGTCTCACGTAAGCGCACGTGTAAGGTTGGTCCGGGACGCTTCATCCCACAATACCGCTGAAGCAAAATAAGACTAGTAGCGGCAAGAAAGTTGAAAACATCTACGCCCACAACAAATTGTGTTCTACTCGTGCATAGAGAACTACGCATAGACCTAGCTCATGATGCCACTGTTGGGGAACGTTGCAGAAAACAAAAATTTTCCTACGGTTTCACCAAGATCCATCTATGAGTTCATCTAGCAACGAGTAATCGGATGCATCTACATACCTTTGTAGATCGCGAGCGGAAGCGTTCACTAGAACGTGGATGATGGAGTCGTACTCGCCGTGATCCAAATCACCGATGACCAAGTGCCGAACGGACGGCACCTCCGCGTTCAACACACGTACGGAGCGGATGACGTCTCCTCCTTCTTGATCCAGCAAGGGGAAAGGAGAGGTTGATGAAGATCCAGCAGCACGATGGCGTGGTGGTGGATGCAGCAGTCACCGCAGCAGGGCTTCGTCGAGCTTCTGCGAGAGAGAGAGAGAGATAGAGGTGTAGCAGGGGAGAGGGAGGCGCCAAAGCTTCAGGGTGCGGCTGCCCCTCCCTCCCCCCTTTATATAGGCCCCCTAGGGGGGGCGCCGGCCCTGGAGATCCCATCTCCCAAGGGGGCGGCGGCCAGGGGGGTGGAGTACCCCCCAAGGCAAGTGGGGCGCCCCCCACCCTACGGTTTCAACCCTAGGCACAAGGGGTGGGCCAAGGGGGGTGCACCAGCCCACTATGGGCTGGTTCCCCTCCCCACTTCAGCCCATGGGGCCCCTGGGATGGGTGGCCCCACCCGGTGGACCCCCGGGACCCATCCGGTGGTCCCGGTACAATGTCGGTGACCCCGAATTCTCCCGATGGCCGAAACTGCACTTCCTATATATGATTCTTTACCTCCGGACCATTCCGGAACTCCTCGTGACGTCCAGGATCTCATCCGGGACTCTGAACAACTTTCAGATTACTGCATACTTATCTCTATACAACCCTAGCGTCACCGAACCTTAAGTGTGTAGACCCTACGGGTTCGGGAGACACGTAGACATGACCGAGACAGCTCTCCGACCAATAACCAACAGTGGGATCTGGATACCCATGTTGGCTCCCACATGCTCCTCGATGATCTCATCGGATGAACCACGATGTCGAGGATTCAAGCAACCCCGTATGCAATTCCCTTTGTCAATCGGTATTTTACTTGCCCAAGATTCGATCGTCGGTATCCCAATACCTCGTTCAATCTTGTTACCGGCAAGTCACTTTACTCGTACCGTAATGCATGATCCCGTGATCAAACACTTTGATCACATTGAGCTCATTATGATGATGCATTACCGAGTGGGCCCAGTGTTACCTCTTTGTCATATGGAGTGACAAATCCCAGTCTCGATCCGTGTCAACCCAACAGACACTTTCAGAGATACCCGCAGTATACCTTTATAGTCACCCAGTTATGTTGTGACGTTTGGCACACCCAAAGCACCCCTACGATATCCGGGAGTTACACGATCTCATGGTCTAAGGAAAAGATACTTGACATTGGAAAAGCTCTAGCAAACGAACTACACAATCTTGTGCTATGCTTAGGATTGGGTCTTGTCCATCACATCATTCTCCTAATGATGTTATCTCGTTATCAATGACATCCAATGTCCATAGTCAGGAAACCATGACTATCTGTTGATCAACGAGCTAGTCAACTAGAGGCTTACTAGGGACATGTTGGTGTCTATGTATTCACACATGTATTACGATTTCCTGATAACACAATTATAGCATGAATAAAAGACAATTATCATGAACAAGGAAATATAATAATAATCCTTTTATTATTGCCTCTAGGGCATATTTCCAACAGTCGGGGCAGGACGAGGAGTGGCCCTACTTGCCCTCGTCGGGCCTGCGGCTGGTGGCGGCGACGCCGGAGGTTCGGCACGCTCCTGCTGGGGAGCCCGTTGCGGAGTCAAGGGCTGACGTGGTGTCGTTGGGGGACGCGGGCTCGGCTGATGGGCCATGGGCCAGGGCTATTCCTGGGCCAGTGGAGGTGGGAGGGCCTGGTGGGGCCCAGGCTTCTGGGGAGGTTGTGAGTCGGTTGTCGGCAGGCGCTGTGGATGTGATTGGGCCTGGCCCAACTAAGCAGCCCCACGCTGCTCGGCCCATCATCGACTATATATGGTTGAGACGCGGAGTCCGGGACCCTAGTTTAGGGTTTCCAGCCACCGCTCGGGAGGTGCGGCGCTTCGGTCTCTCCGCCCGCACTCTCTGGATCTCGCCTCCTTCTCCCCCCTTCTGATCTCCTACGCAGCGGCGGTGATGGGGGACCGGCGTGCGGACAAGAGGAGCGGCGTCGGGAAAGGGAGCTGCGCGATAAGGCCAAGATCTCTGCGAGGGCTCGTCAGGGTAGCCGCAACGAGCGTGCGCCGCGCGGCCATGCCTCGGAGCAGGCAGGGCGCGAGGGGGATTGGGGTCCTCCTCCCCCTTGGTGGATCCAGCAACAGGAAAAGAAGAGGAAGAAGAAGGTGAAGGAAATATGCCCTAGAGGCAATAATAAAGTTATTATTTATTTCCTTATTTCATGATAAATGTTTATTATTCATGCTAGAATTGTATTAACCGGAAACATAATACATGTGTGAATACATAGACAAACAGATGTCACTAGTATGCCTCTACTTGACTAGCTCGTTAATTAAAGATGGTTATGTTTCCTAACCATGGACAAAGAGTTGTTATTTGATTAACGGGATCACATCATTAGGTGAATGATCTGATTGACATGACCCATTCCATTAGCCTAGCACCCGATCGTTTAGTATGTTGCTATTGCTTTCTTCATGACTTATACATGTTCCTATGACTATGAGATTATGCAACTCCCGTTTGCCGGAGGAACACTTTGTGTGCTACCAAACGTCACAACGTAACTGGGTGATTATAAAGGAGCTCTACTGGTGTCTCCAAAGGTACATGTTGGATTGGCGTATTTCAAGATTAGGATTTGTCACTCCGATTGTCGGAGAGGTATCTCTGGGCCCTCTCGGTAATGCACATCACATAAGCCTTGCAAGCATCGCAACTAATGTGTTAGTTGTGAGATGATGTATTAGGGAACGAGTAAAGAGACTTGCCGGTAACGAGATTGAACTAGGTGTTGGATACCGACGATCGAATCTCGGGCAAGTAACATACCGATGACAAAGGGAACAACGTATGTTGTTATGCAGTCTGACCGATAAAGATCTTTGTAGAATATGTAGGAGCCAATATGGGCATCCAGGTCCCGCTATTGGTTATTGACCGGAGACGTGTCTCGGTCATGTCTACATTGTTCTCGAACCGTAGGGTCCGCACGCTTAAGGTATCGATGACAGTTATGTTATGAGTTTATGAGTTTTGATGTACCGAAGGAGTTCGGAGTCCCGTATGGGATCGGGGACATGACGAGGAGTCTCGAAATGGTCGAGACGTAAAGATCGATATATTGGACGACTATATTCGGACATCGGAAAGGTTCCGAGTGATTCGGGTATTTTCGGAGGTACCGGGGAGTTACGGGAATACGAGGAAGAAGCAATGGGCCTTGATGGGCCTTAGTGGGAAGGACCAGGAGGTGGCGCGCCCCCCTCCCAAGCCCAGTCCGAATTGGACAAGGGGTTTGGGGCGCGTCCCCTCTCTCCCTTCCTCCCCCTCTTCCCCCCTTTCCCCCCTTGTCCTAGTTGGACTAGGAAAGGAGGAAACCTACTCCAACTAGGAGTAGGAATCCTACTCCCTGGCGCGCCCCTCCTAGGGCCGGCCTCCTCCCCCTTTCTCCTTTATATACGGGGGCAGGGGGGCACCCCATGACACACAAGTTGATCTTCGTGATCGTTCCTTAGCCGTGTGCGGTGCCCCCCTCCACGATATTACACCTCGGTCATATTGTAGCGGTGCTTAGGCGAAGCCCTGCGACGGTTGAACATCAAGATCGTCACCACGCCGTCGTGCTGACGGAACTCCTCCCCGAAGCTTTGCTGGATCGGAGGCCGGGGTGCGTCATCGAGCTGTACGTGTGTCAAGAACTCGGAGGTGCCGGAGTAACGGTGCTTGGATCGGTTGGAGCGGGAAGACGTACGACTACTTCCTCTACGTTGCGTCAGCGCTTCCACTTCGGTCTACGAGGGTACATAGACAACAGTCTCCCCTCTCGTTTCTATGCATCACCATGATCTTGTGTGTGCGTAGGAATTTTTTTGAAATTACTACGTTCCCCAACAGTGGCATCCGAGCCTAGGTTTTATGTGTTGATGTTATATGCACGAGTAGAACACAAGTGAGTTGTGGGCGATATAAGTCATACTGCCTACCAGCATGTCATACTTTGGTTCGGCGGTATTGTTGGATGAAGCGGCCCGGACCGACATTACGCGTACGCTTACGCGAGACTGGTTCTACCGCCGTGCTTTGCACACAGGTGGCTGGCGGGTGTCAGTTTCTCCAACTTTAGTTGAACCGAGTGTGGCTACGCCCGGTCCTTGGGAAGGTTAAAATGACATCAACTTGACAAACTATCGTTGTGGTTTTGATGCGTAGGTAAGATTGGTTGTTGCTTAAAGCCCGTAGCAGCCACGTAAAATTGCAACAAACAAAGTAGAGGACGTCTAACTTGTTTTTGCAGGGCATGTTGTGATGTGATATGGTTAAGACATGATGCTAAATTTTATTGTATGAGATGATCATGTTTTGTAACCGAGTTATCGGCAACTGGCTGGAGCCATATGGTTGTCGCTTTATTGTATGCAATGCAATCGCCCTATAATGCTTTACTTTATCACTAAGCGGTAGCGATAGTCATAGAAGCATAAGATTGGCGAGACGACAATGATGCTACGATGGAGATCAAGGTGTCGCGCCAGTGACGATGGTGATCATGACGGTGCTTCGAAGATGGAGATCACAAGCACAAGATGATGATGGCCATATCATATCACTTATATTGATTGCATGTGATGTTTATCTTTTATGCATCTTATCTTGCTTTGATTGACGGTAGCATTTGAAGATGATCTCTCAATAAATTATCAAGAAGTGTTCTCCCTGAGTATGCACCGTTGCGAAAGTTCTTCGTGCTGAGACACCACGTGATGATCGGGTGTGATAGGCTCTACGTTCAAATACAACGGGTGCAAAACAGTTGCACACGCGGAATACTCAGGTTATACTTGACGAGCCAACCATATACAGATATGGCCTCGGAACACGGAGACCGAAAGGTCGAGCGTGAATCATATAGAAGATATGATCAACATAGTGATGTTCACCATTGAAACTGCTCCATCTCACGTGATGATCGGACATGGTTTAGTTGATATGGATCACGTGATCACTTAGAAGATTAGAGGGATGTCTATCTAAGTGGGAGTTCTTAAGTAATATGATTAATTGAACTTTAATTTATCATGAACTTAGTCCTGGTAGTATTAGCATATCTATGTTGTAGATCAATAGCTCGCGTTGTTGCTTTCATATGTTAATTTTGATATGTTCGTAGAGAAAATTGTGTTGAAAGATGTTAGTAGCAATGATGCGGATTGGATCCGTGATCTGAGGTTTATCCTCATTGCTGCACAGAAGAATTATGTCCTTGATGCACCACTAGGTGACAGACCTATTGCAGGAGCAGATGCAGACGTTATGAACGTTTGGCTAGCTCAATGTGATGACTACTTGATAGTTTAGTGCACCATGCTTAACGGCTTAGAATCGGGACTTTAAAGACGTTTTGAACGTCATGGACCATATGAGATGTTCCAGGAGTTGAAGTTAATATTTCAAGCAAATACCCGAGTTGAGAGATATGAAGTCTCCAACAAGTTCTATAGCTAAAAGATGGAGGAGAATCGCTCAACTAGTGAGCATGTGCTCAGATTGTCTGTGTACTACAATCGCTTTAATCAAGTGGGAGTTAATCTTCCAGATAAAATAGTGATTGACAGAATTCTCTAGTCACCATCACTAAGTTAGTAGAACTTCGTGATGAACTATAATATGCAAGGGATAATGAGAACGATTCCCAAGCTCTCCGTGATGCTAGAATCGATGAAGGTAGAAATCAAGAAAAACATCAAGTGTTGATGGTAGACAAGACCACTAGTTTCAAGAAAAGGGCAAAAGTAAGAAGGGGAACTTCAAGAAGAACGACAAGCAAGTTGCTGCTCAAGTGAAGAAGCCCAAGTCTGGTCCTAATCCTGAGACTAAGTGCTTCTACTGCAAAGGGACTGGTCACTGGAAGCAGAACTACCCCAAGTATTTGGCGGATAAGAAAGGATGGCAAAGTAAACAAAGGTATATTTGATATACATGTTATTGATGTGTACTTTACTAGTGTTTATAGCAACCCCTATGTATTTGATACTAGTTCAGTTGCTATGATTAGTAACTTGAAACGGGAATTGCAGAATAAACAGAGACTAGTTAAGGGTGAAGTGACGATGTGTGTTGGAAGTAGTTTCAAGATTGATATGATCATCATCGCACACTCACTATATTTCGGGATTAGTGTTGAACCTAAATAAGTGTTATTTGGTGTTTGCGTTGAGCATAAATATGATTTGATCATGTTTATTGCAATACGGTTATTCATTTAAGTTAGAGAACAATTGTTGTTCTGCTTACATGAATAGAATCTTCGATGGTCATACACCCAATGAAAATAGTTCGTTGGATCTCGATCGTAGTGATACACATATTCATAATATTGAAGCCAAAAGATGCAAAGTTAATAATGATAGTGCAACTTATTTGTGGCACTGCCGTTTAGGTCATATTGGTGTAAAGCGCATGAAAAAATTCCATGCTGATGGGATTTTGGAATCACTTGATTATGAATCACTTGATGCTTGCGTACCATGCCTTATGGGTAAGATGACTAAAACTCCGTTCTCCGGAACAATGGAGCGAGAAACTGACTTGTTGGAAATAATACATACTGATGTATGCGATCCGATGAGTGTTAAGGCTCGCGGCGGGTATCATTATTTTCTGACCTTCGCAGATGATTTGAGCAGATATGGGTATATCTACTTGATGAAACACTAGTCTGAAACATTTGAAAAGTTCAAAGAATTTCAGAGTGAAGTGGAGAATCATCGTAACAAAAATAAAAGTTTCTACGATATGATCGCAGAGGTAAAATATTTGAGTTACGAGTTTGGCCTTCAATTAAAATAATGTGGAATAGTTTCACAAACTCATGCCACCTGGAACACCACAGCATAATGGTGTGTCCGAACGTCATAACCGTACTTTATTGGATATAGTGCAATCTATGATGTTTCTTACCGATTTACCACTATCGTTTTGGGGTTATGCATTAGAGACATCTGCATTAACGTTTAATAGGGCACCATCTAAATCCGTTGAGACGACACTATATGAAATGTGGTTGAGCAAGAAACCAAAGTTGTCGTTTCTTAAAGTTTGGGGTTGTGATGCTTATGTGAAAAAGTTTCATCCTGATAAGCTCAAACCCAAATCGGAGAAATGTGTCTTCATAGGATACCCAAAGGAGACAATTGGGTACACCTTCTATCACAGATCCGAAGGCAAGACATTCGTTGGTGAGAATGGATACTTTCTAGAGAAGGAGTTTCTCTCGAAAGAAGTGAGTGGGAGGAAAGTAGAACTTGATAAGGTAATTGTACCTTCTCCCTTATTGGAAAGTAGTTCATCACAGAAATCTGTTCCTGTGACTACTACACCAATTAGTGAGGAAGCTAATGATGATGATCATGTAACTCCAGATCAAGTTACTACCGAATCTCGTAGGTAAACCAGAATGAGATCCGCACCAGAGTGGTACGGTAATCCTGTTCTGGAAGTCATGTTACTAGACCATGACGAACTTGCGAACTATGAGGAAGCGATGATGAGCCCAGATTCCGCGAAATGGTTTGAGGCCATGAAATCTGAGATATGATCCATGTATGAGAACAAAGTATGGACTTTGATGGATTTGCCCGATGATCGGCAAGCCATAGAAAATAAATGGATCTTCAAGAGGAAGACGGATGCTGATAGTAGTGTTACTATCTACAAAGCTAGAATTGTCGCAAAAGGTTTTCGACAAGTTCAAGGTGTTGACTACGATGAGAGTTTCTCACTCGTATCTATGCTTAAGTCTGTCCGAATCATGTTAGCAATTGCCGCATTTTATGAAATCTGGCAAATGGATAAACAAAACTGGATTCCTCAATGGATTTATTAAAGAAGAGTTGTATACGATGCAACTAGAAGGTTTTGTCGATCCTAAAGGTGTTAACAAAATATGCAAGCTCCAGCGATCCATCTATGGACTGGTGCAAGCATCTCGGAGTTGGAATATACGCTTTGATAAGATGATCAAAGCATATAGTTTTATACAGACTTTCGGTGAAGCCTGTATTTACAAGAAAGTGAGTGGGAGCACTACAGCATTTCTGATAAGTATATGTAAATGACATATTGTTGATCGGAAATAATGTAGAATTATTCTGCAAAGCATAAAGGAGTATTTGAAAGGAGTTTTTCGAAGAAGGACCTCGGTGAAGCTGCTTACATATTGAGCATCAAGATCTATAGAGATAGATCAAAACGCTTGATAAGTTTTTTCAATGAGTACATATCTTGACAAGATTTTGAAGTAGTTCAAAATGGAACAGTCAAAGAAAGAGTTCTTGCCTGTGTTACAAGGTGTGAAATTGAGTAAGACTCAAAGCACGACCACGACAGATTATAGAAAGAGAATGAAAGTCATTCCCTATGCCTCAGCCATAGATTCTACAAAGTATGCCATGCTATGTACCAGATCTATTGTATACCCTACACTGTGTTAAGCAAGGGAGTACAATAGTGATCTAGGAAGTAGATCACTGGACATCGGTCAAAATTATCCTTAGTGAAATAAGGATATGTTTCTCGATTATGGACGTGACAAAAAGGTTCGTCGTAAAAGGTTACATCGATGCAAGTTTTGACACTAATCTAGATTACTCTAAGTCTCAATCTAGATACATATTGAAAGTGGGAGCAATTAGCTAAAGTAGCTCCGTGCAGAGCATTATAGACATAGTAATTTGCAAAATACATATGGATCTGAATTTTGGCAGACCCGTTGACTAAGCTTCTCTCACAAGCAAAACATGATCACACCTTAGTACTCTTTGGGTGTTAATCACATAGAGATGTGAACTAGATTACTGACTCTAGTAAACCCTTTGAGTGTTGGTCACATGATGATGTGAACTATGGGTGTTAATCACATGATGATGTGAACTATTGATGTTAAATCACATGACGATGTGATCTAGATTATTGACTCTAATGCAAGTGGGAGACTGAAGGAAATATGCCCTAGAGGCAATAATAAAGTTAATATTTATTTCCTTATTTCATGATAAATGTTTATTATTCATGCTAGAATTGTATTAACCGGAAACATAATACATGTGTGAATACATAGACAAACAGAGTGTCACTAGTATGCCTCTACTTGACTAGCTCGTTAATCAAAGATGGTTATGTTTCCTAACCATGGACAAAGAGTTGTTATTTGATTAACGGGATCACATCATTAGGTGAATGATCTGATTGACATGACCCATTCCATTAGCTTAGCACCCGATCGTTTAGTAGTTGCTATTGCTTTCTTCATGACTTATACATGTTCCTATGACTATGAGATTATGCAACTCCCGTTTGCCGGAGGAACACTTTGTGTGCTACCAAACGTCACAACATAACTGGGTGATTATAAAGGAGCTCTACAGGTGTCTCCAAAGGTACATGTTGGGTTGGCGTATTTCGAGATTAGGATTTGTCACTCCGATTGTCGGAGAGGTATCTCTGGGCCCTCTCGGTAATGCACATCACATAAGCCTTGCAAGCATCACAACTAATGTGTTAGTTGTGAGATGATGTATTACGGAACGAGTAAAGAGACTTGCCGGTAATGAGATTGAACTAGGTATTGGATACCGACGATCGAATCTCGGGCAAGTAACATACCGATGACAAAGGGAACAATGTATGTTGTTATGCGGTCTGACCGATAAAGATCTTCGTAGAGTATTAGGAGCCAATATGGGCATCCAGGTCCCGCTATTGGTTATTGACCGGAGACGTGTCTCGGTCATGTCTACATTGTTCTCGAACCGTAGGGTCCGCACGCTTAAGGTTTCAATGACAGTTATGTTATGAGTTTATGAGTTTTGATGTACCGAAGGAGTTCGGAGTCCCGGATGGGATCGGAGACATGACGAGGAGTCTCGAAATGGTCGAGACGTAAATATCGATATATTGGACGACTATATTCGGACATCAGAAAGGTTCCGAGTGATTCGGGTATTTTTGGAGGTACCGGGGAGTTACGGGAATACGAGGAAGAAGCAATGGGCCTTGATGGGCCTTAGTGGGAAGGACCAGTAGGTGGCGCGCGCCCCTCCCAAGACCAGTCTGAATTGGACAAGGGGTTTGGGGCGCGGCCCCTCTCTCCCTTCCTTCCCCTCTTCCCCCCTTTCGCCCTTGTCCTAGTTGGACTAGGAAAGGAGGAAACCTACTCGAACTAGGAGTAGGAATCCTACTCCCTGGCGCGCCCCTCCTAGGGCCGGCCTCCTCCCCCTTGCTCCTTTATATACGGGGGCAGGGGGGCACCCCATGACACACAAGTTGATCTTCGTGATTGTTCCTTAGCCGTGTGCGGTGCCCCCCTCCACGATATTACACCTCGGTCATATTGTAGCGGTGCTTAGGCGAAGCCCTGCGACGGTTGAACATCAAGATCGTCACCACGCCGTCGTGCTGACGGAACTCCTCCCCGAAGCTTTGCTGGATCGAAGCACGGGGTGCGTCATCGAGCTGTACGTGTGTCAAGAACTCGGAGGTGCTGGAGTAACGGTGCTTGGATCGGTTGGACCGGGAGGACGTACGACTACTTCCTCTACATTGCGTCAACGCTTCCGCTTCGGTCTACGAGGGTACGTAGACAACACTCTCCCCTCTCGTTGCTATGCATCACCATGATCTTGTGTGTGTGTAGGAAATCTTTTGAAATTACTATGTTCCCCAACAGAAGGGAGGTTAGCGCCGCCGTGAGCTTGAGCGCAAATCCATGGAGCATCCAAACTATGGTGGTGGCCACGGGGATCCCCTTGCCAAGGGGCCGCGGGCGTGTGCTGAGCCGCCAGCGATGGCGCTCCCATCCTCGTCCAAGGGCAGGGCGGGCGAGCCCATCCCAGTGGAAGACGCCCCGGAGGCCAAAGTGGAATGCTTCAAGTGCGGGCACTGGGGCCATTTCCAATCTAAGTGCACTTTCAAGCCACTGTGTGCGCTGTGCAAAGAGGAGGGCCATGCTTCGGCTCACTGCCCCACCCGGGGCCGCTCACTCTACCTCCAGATCTTGGGGGGCGCCATCTCGAGGGAGGGTTTCTTCTGCTTGTAGTTCGAGGACGATGCAGAGGTGGATGCGCCAGTGGATGCCCGAATTGAGAATGCAGCCATTTTGTCAGCGAAGCCCGGCAAGCTTTCCCTTCGCATTCTCCAACAGGAGCTCAAGCACATCCTGGCTGGCGATTGGGACTGGCAGGTCTCTCAGGTGGGTGACAATGACTTCCTGGTGGTGTTTCCTTCGGCAGATCTCTTTCACATAGCCAAATCAAGTGGCAAGTTGTTCCTCCCTCACAATGATATCACAACTAGGGTGCGTGATATGTTGCATGAGGAGATCCAGCCCATGGTGATGCCCGAAGCCTGGGTGAGGCTACATGGGATCCCGAAGAAACATCGAAGGGAGGACTGGATCAAGGAGGGTTTCAAGATGCTGGGCAGACCAATTGTGGTGGATGAACTGTCCCTCATTAGGTTGGGGTCTGTGAGGATGAAGATTGCTGGCAAAGGCCCGAACAAGCTCAATGGTGTGGTGGAGGTCTGGTTCAATCATGAGGGATACCAAGTCAAAGTGGAACTCGAGCGCATGCCCAAACGCGGGGGTGACGGAGGTGCGCTGGGGCGTGGGCTCTCTGACCTTCGCCCCCCAAATGAGGGTGACAAGTATAATCACCATGGGCCCACGGGTGGGAACAGCAAGCAAAGTGGAGGAGGTCCAGGGATGGGCAAAGCCGTGGCTGGTGGGAACAGTGACGCGGCCCCGAAGGCTGATGTGCATATGGGCGAGTAGGAGGAGGAGCAAAAGACAACATTCATGACACTTCTATCACTGGTGCGTGTCGGTGCTATACAAACGGTTTTTAACCCCTTTCTTCGACGGCATTTGGAACCGTCGCCAAGTGAGTGTGTGCGATAGGGGGTCCTTCTCACACGACCCAGAAACCGTAGGGGATAGGGCCGCTACAGTAGTCCTACTCGTTTCTGCTCGCATTGCCATCACAGTCGGTATCCTGTGGTGCTACATTTATGATGTGCGGCCCATCACAAACGGTTCACTATTATATAACGTGTATGCACTAGTAGAAAAAGGGTCAAATGTGAGACACATTAGTCCCGGTTTGTAACAGAACCGGCACTAATGTGTCCATTAGTGCCGGTTCCAATGGCTAGGCGGGAGGAGCTCTTTAGTACCGGTTCGTGGCAAACCTTTAGCACCGGTTCGTGCCACGAACCAGTACTAATGAAAGTGGTGGCAGGATGTTGTCAGAGTGGGGGCCCTCCAACACCTTTAGTACCGGTTCGTGGCACGAACCGGTACTAAAGGTCGTCCTATATAAACCCTTCGTCCACCAGCACTCTGTTCTTCCCCCTTTCCCCTCTCCCTCTCCTCTGTTCTTTCCTTCTTCCTCTCGAGTTCATCACAAAATTTGCCCCAAATTTGTCAAGATTTGCAGGCCCCCATCCATTCAAATGATCACAAAGGTTAGCAACTTTGTCCTTTCATCTCTCATTGCTAGATTAGCTCTGGCATTGGTTTATATAGTGATTAATTGTGGGTTTTAGTAATTTGGGAGGAATTATATGTGGTAGTATTTGATTTATATGCAAATTGAGGTCAAAATAACACTTAGTTTGCATATGTAGGTGTGGTTTACTTAGTGCCTTCTAAATCTCCGTCGTAACCACCGTCGATCGCCCGCACCGTCCTGTCGCCGGCACCACCTTGTGGTGTGCCTCTTGTTCATGAAATTTTATATAAAAAATTGATGTTTGTGTGATTTGGATATATAGTTACTCGTATAATTATCTTACCTGTACGTTGTTTGTTATACATAGTGCCATGGTTTTGATATCCGTCCCCGTCGGCCCTCGTCCTTGTTATGATTCGGATGTGGTATATTCTCAACTATTTGTTGCATTTCGTGTTTATGACAAATTATTCCCATCAAGTTGACATAGCTATTTTTATCTAGGAGGTATGTGAACCGGAAATTCCAACCGACCCTATTGTCGAGAGGTTAAATTTAGTTGAAAGAGAAAACGAGTATTTGAAAGAAAAATTGAAAAGAATTGAGGGGGAGAAGATGGAATTGGAGTTGCATGTTGCCGTTGTCGTCGATGATCACAAGATCAAGATGGAGAAAATGCGCTTGAAGATTAGAAAGATTAGAAAATATGCCATTGTAGTGAGGTTTGGTATCATTATGTTGTTGGATCAATTGTTACCTTAGTTGCGATCTTGATCGCATTTGTTGTTGCATTTAAATGCTTTAGCTAGAGAGTTATTTGTTTGTTGCATTTAAGTGTTGTATGAACTTTATGTATTGTATTAATTTGGTGTTTTCGGTGCTGTGTATTGAAGATGAGCCGGCAATGGATGTACGATGACCGTTGCTCTCCCGAGTTCATTAATGGTGTGCATACTTTTCTGCTTGCGGCTGAGGCAAACAAGCGGGCGGATGGTTTTATGCCTTGTCCATGTGCTGGCTGTAAGAATTGTCACAATTACTCTACGTCAAGAACCATTCACGTCCACCTGTTTGAGTCCGGTTTCATGCCCCACTATAATGTTTGGACCAAGCATGGAGAAAGAGGGGTTATGATGGAATACAATGAAGAAGAAGAGGATGACGACACCTATCCTGGTCATGGGTTCCCAGAATACGATGATACAACAATGGGGGAAGAAGCTGAGCCGGTAATGCGGGAAGAAGCTGAGCCGGCAATGCGGGAAGAAGCTGAAGAAGAGGCATCAGATGAGCCCGTTGATGATCTAGGTCAGGCCATTGCCGATGCAAAGAGAAACTGCGCAAGTGATTTGGAAAAGAAGAAGTTGCAGCGCATGTTAGAGGATCACAAAAAATTGTTGTACCCGAATTGCGTAGGTGACAAGAAAAAGCTGGGCACCACATTGGAATTGCTGCAATGGAAGGCAGAGAATGGTGTATCTGACAAGGGATTTGGAAAGTTGCTGGTAATGATAAAGAATATGCTTCCAAAGTACAACAAATTACCCGGGAGTACGTATGAACCAAAGAAGGCTGTCTGCCCTCTAGGGTTAGAGGTGCAGAAGATACATGCATGCCCTAATGATTGCATCCTCTACCGCGGTGAGTACGAGGATTTGAACGCTTGCCCGGTATGCGATGCATTGCGCTATAAGATCAGCCGCGATGACCCTGGTGATGTCGAGGGTGAGCGCCCCAGGAAGAAGATTCCTTCCAAGGTGATGTGGTATGCTCCTATAATACCACGGTTGAAACGCTTGTTCCAAAACAAAGAGCATGCCAAGGCGATGCGATGACACAGAGAAGATCGTAAGAAAGACGGAAAGTTGAGAGTACCCGCTGACGGGTCGCAGTGGAGAAAAATTGAAAGAAAGTACGGGAAGGAGTTTGTAGATGACGCAAGGAACGTATGGTTTGGTCTAAGAGCAGATGGCATTAATCCTTTTGGGGAGCAGAGCAGCAACCATAGCACCTGGCCTGTGACTCTATGTTTGTATAACCTTCCTCCTTGGTTGTGCATGAAGTGGAAGTTCATTATGATGCCAGTGCTCATCCAAGGCCCTAAGAAACCCGACAACGACATTGATGTGTACCTAAGGCCATTATTTGAAGAACTCTTACAACTGTGGAATGGAACATGTGTACGTGCGTGGGATGAGCACATGGGGGAAGAATTTGACCTAAAGGCGTTGCTGTTCGTGACCATCAATGATTGTCCTGCTCTCAGTAACCTTTCAGGACAGACAAACAAGGGATACCGCGCATGCACACACTATTTGGACGATACCGACAGTATATATTTGGCTAATTGTAAGAAGAATGTGTACCTGGGACATCGTCGATTTCTTTCGAGCAGGCATCCCGTAAGAAAGAAAGGCAAGCATTTCAAAGGTGAGGCGGATCACCGGACGAAGCCTCGCCACCGTACTGGTGCTGATGTACATGATATGGTCAAGGATTTGAAGGTGGTCTTTGGAAAGGGTCCTGGTGGACAACCTGTTCCGAATGACGCTGACGGACATGCACCCATGTGGAAGAAGAAATCTATATTTTGGGACCTGCCCTATTGGAAAGACCTAGAGGTCCGCTCCGCAATCGACGTGATGCACGTGATGAAGAATATTTGTGTGACCCTGCTTGGCTTCTTGGGCGTGTATGGGAAGACAAAAGATACACCTGAGGCACGGGAGGACTAGCAACGTATGCACGGAAAAGACGGCATACATCAGGGTCATGCAAGCTACGCTCTTACCAAAGAAGAGAAGGAAATCTTCTTTGAATGCCTGCTCAGTATTAAGGTACCGTCTGGCTTCTCGTCAAATATAAAGGGAATAATAAACATGGCAGAGAAAAAGTTCCAGAACCTAAAGTCTCATGACTTCCACGTGATTATGACGCAACTGCTTCCGGTTGCATTGAGGGGGCTTCTACCGGAAAACGTTCGATTAGCCATTGTGAAGCTATGTGCATTTCTCAATGCAATCTCTCAGAAGGTAATCGATCAAGAAATCATACCAAGGTTAGAGAATGATTTGGTGCAATGTCTTCTCAGTTTCGAGTTGGTGTTCCCACCATCCTTCTTTAACATCATGACACATGTCCTAGTTCACCTATGCGAAGAGATTAACGTTTTGGGTCCTGTATTTCTACACAATATGTTCCCCTTTGAGAGGTTCATGGGAGTCTTAAAGAAATATGTTCATAACCGTGCTAGGCCAGAAGGAAGCATCTCCAAGGGCCATGAAAATGAGGAGGTCATTGAGTTTTGTATTGACTTTATTCCTAACCTTAAGCCGATTGGTGTTCCTGAATCGCGGCATAAGAGCAGACTGGATGGAAAAGGCACGCTAGGAGGGGAACAAATAATATGTATGGACGGACATTCTCTCACTGAAGCACACTACACAGTTCTACAGAATTCCTCCTTGGTGGCTCCGTATATGGATGAACACAAGAATTTGCTACGCTCCAAACACCCGAAGCGGTCTGATGACTGGATTACACGTGAACAAACCAGGAGTTTCGCCAGCTGGTTGCATACACGTACCATGCATGACGCCTCTATTGAAGATGACCTGTACTTGCTGTCCCAGTTACCATCTTCGAATATAATGACTTTCAAAGGGTACGAGATAAATGGTAATACATTTTACACGATCACCCAAGATAAGAAGAGCACCAACCAAAACAATGGTGTCCGCTTTGATGCAGAAACCAAGACGGGAAAGGAAACATATTATGGTTATATACATGACATATGGGAACTTGACTATCGACATGGCTTGAAGGTCCCTTTGTTTCAGTGCAAATGGGTCAATATGACACGAGGCGGGCTAACGGAAGACCCGCAGTACGGAATGACAACAGTGGATCTCAACAATCTTGCGTATGCAGACGAACCATTCGTCCTAGCCAATGATGTGGCACAGGTTTTCTATGTGAAGGACATGTCTACCAAGCCGAGAAAAAGAAAAGATAAGGAAGCGAATGCATCATACGATGAGCCAAAGCGGCACATAGTTATTTCTGGGAAGAGAAACATCGTGGGAGTGGATGACAAGACAGACATGTCAGAAGATTATGAAAAGTTTGATGAAATTGCTCCATTCACAGTGAATATTGACCCGAGCATCCCGTTAAATGATGAAGATTTTCCATGGTTACGGCGCAAAGGGACACACGCGAAGAAAAAGTTTCACACCCAAAGATCTGGGATGTGATCGGCTTCACTATCATCACTTTCTTCTGTGTTTCACACCCAGGAGGGAATCTCTGTAATAGTTAGGGTAGTTATGTGTTGTGGCATTTGAAACGCGAAGAAATTTTATGTGCAAACAAATTCTTTCATGCCTTTAGTGATTTTTAAAGTTAAGTTATTCACAAACTAGTGATTCACATTAATTTCAAATAATTCAAAATTTAAAATATTCAAATTTGAAAACTACGGGCACTAACAGAAAGTTTGTAATTTTTTGTACCTAAAGAAAAAATATTAACAAAGAAACTCTAAATACAGAAAAAAACAACTCAAAAATAAATAAAACAAAAATAAATAAAGCAAAAAAATAAGAAAATAAAAAAGCCCGCATACTGGGCCAGAGCGGCCTGCATACGACTAGAAACCCAACGTGTTGTTGGGCCAGGATGCAGGCCCGCAAAGGCCCAGTAGGCCCACAGGGCAGCACAGAACATGTAGGCCCAGTAGGCCTGCTTTGGAGAGGAGCTCGAGAGAGCTACTGCACGGGGGCTTATAAACTAGTAGACGCCCCTCGGCTAGCGAGGTGGGACTAAACTTGCCGCACTGCACCTGCGCCAGTGCACCCCCTTTAGTACCGGGTCGTGGCACCAACCGGTACTAAAGGGGGGCCTTTAGTACCGGTTGGAGCCACCACCCGGTACTAAAGGGGGAGCGCTTCCTGCCGCTTGGCCTGGCCAAAACAGGCCTTTAGTACCGGTTGGTGGCTCCAACCGGTACTAAAGGTCCATCCTATATAATAAAACACTTCAAAAATTTCAGTTTCTCATCTGCTTCTTATTCTCTTCCCCGTCGCCCGCCGCCCCCGTCTCCATATCCCTCGTCGCCGCCCCCGTCTCCATATCCCTCGTCGCCGCCCCCGTCTCCATATCCCTCGTCGCCGCCCCCGTCGCCGCCCCGTCCCCGTCCCCGTCCCCGTCCCTGTCGTCGCCGCCCCGGCCGTCCCCGTCCCCGTCGTCACCGCTGCCCCGTTCTGGCCCATCCCGCATCGTCCCCGGCCGCCACGTCCCCGTCCCCGTCATCGCCGCCCCGTCCCCATCCCCGTCGTCGGTGCTCCGTCCCTGTCCCCGTCGTCGCCATCCCCGTCGTCGCCGCCCGTCGCCGTCCCCGTCGCCGCCCCCTCTCGCCTCTCGCCTCGCCGGTGAGCACACACACACATACACTTTGTTTTTCTGTTTTTAGTTAGATATTTTTTCTTCTGTTTTTTAGTTATAGAAATATTTATAAAAATGTTAGAAATTTTTCTATTTTTTAGTTATAAAAAAGTTAGAAAATTTTCTTTTTTTAGTTATAGAAATATTAGAAATGTTATACAAATGTTAGTTATATAGAAATGTTATAATTTTTTTCTATTTTTTAGTTATAGAAATATTAGAAATGTTATAGAAATGTTAGTTATATAGCATTGTTAGAAATGTTATAGAAATGTTAGTTATATAGAAATGTTAGAAATTTTAGTTATCAAAATCCAATCATTAAAAAATGTTACTTTTTGCGGGCATATAGTATTTGTTCTCGACGATGCCCGGCCCGCATCCTCGTTGTCGACCCTTCCGCGACGACGTCCGGCTGACCCATGTTTGGGACTGGGCTCCGCCGGGCTGGCACTGGGAGGTGCTGCCTGGAGGGGCGCGCCGCTTGATGAGGAACCCGGCCCCGGGTCCCATCGTCGACCCTGATCTCCTTTGGTGGCGTTCGCGTGGGCCACTTTCGGTGCGGAGGGAGCCGGCCCCGCCGGAGGTGGTACGTCACCGTGTCAGGGAGGAGGACGAGCACGTCCATCGCTACATGGTTGCGTTAGAGGGCGGCAGGTTCTCCAATACCTGTCAGGTTCTTCAGGGATCTCACTTGAGCTATGATCCTGTGAGGGTTCCTTCTCTTTGGGTGTCCATCGCCGGTGCCGCAGGAACCGCGAGTGGCCTAGATTCTTCTGTAGTATTCGATCTTTATTAGCTACCTAGCCAGTGATGTATTTGATATATAATATTCGAGACGATGTATTTGAGATTATATATTATTCGAGACGATGTATTCGAGATTATATCTATTATTCAAGACAATGTATTCGAGATTATATCTATTATTCGGGACGATGTAATTTGAATACTAAATTGTTTTATATTTCTTTTGGATTAGTTAAATAAAAGCTATGGCGGACAATACCGGCAGAGAGGGAGAAGAGACCCTGTTCGATATCATACGCCATCCTCGCAGGCCAAATGATGATCAGAATGAAGAAGATTATGACGGCTCCGAATTTCTAAACAACACCGGGGAGGGTGATATGATATTCGATCGCGACGACCGAATTGATGAAGTCATGAACTATGATTATGATGATGACGAAGAAAATGTTGATCTTGAACAACAAAGACCGGCGAGGTATATATATTTATATAAGCAGGCATCTGGTGATCATCACATGTTTTAAATGACTTGAAGATATATTAACGAATTGATCTTTCTTCTTTCAGCCATCCAGATCGAGCAAATCTTTAGGCAAAAAGAAACGAGGCCCGAACAAAAAGTTGAAGGAGGGCGTAAAGTACAATATCGAGGCCATCAAACCTAATGGCGAACCATTAGCGCCTAAGAAGATTGCGAACATGTTCATTCGTCAGTGCGGAGTTCTTGTGAAGGATCAACTCCCGATCTCCCTTCAAGCACGGAGAGAGCCAGCAAAGCCACGTCCAGATGTTACTTTTGTCGACGACAGACAAAAAGGTCTACTTTGGGAAACTCTCATGGAACATTTCACCCTACCAGATCATTTCACAGATGCATACATGGAGAAAGTCAAGGACGCTGCTCTTAGGAAGATGGCGGTTGCATTCAACAACCACAAGAATCGTGTATGGGACAAGTACGTCAAGGGAGGAAGGAAGACTCCAGTATTCGAGGGAACACTAGAGAAGCAAAGTGCTCTTTGGGACGATTTTGTGAAATTCAAGGATTTGGAATTAGCTAAGGAACGGTCGAGAATAAACAAGAAGAATGCCGAAAAAAGGATAAGTTCCATAAGCTGGGGCCAGGTGGCTACGTGGTGGCAATGCCTAAGTGGGTTAAGTCAGAGAAAGATATGGAGGATGCAGGTGTCACTCCGGTTACTAGGAGCTGGCCCCCAGGTGCATGACTTGGTTCTATGCGCATGGGGGGAGTTGGACCTGAAGACAGGCAAAGTTTCGACGAAGGCATGGCTGAACGGAGCCGACGATAAGCTACTTGTTGCAATAGAAGAGGCTCGATCGGGGGTGTTCCAGCCCAACAGAGAGAACGATGAGCTTACGCATGCCCTGGGAAATCCTGAACACCCGGGAAGAACACGAGGCAAGGGCGCTATTCCGTGGTATGAGGGGTTTTCGGACTTGAACGCCGACTACAGAACCCGTGCAAGAAAGAAGATTGCGGAGGAGAAGAAGAGGAAGATGGAGGAGGAGCAGAGGAAGCTGGACTATGAATGCCTTCAAGGCCTAGAATCAGTGCACGCGGACTTGGCAGTCAAATTCCAGCGGCAGCAGGAGGAGATCGACTCACTTAGTCAGCAAAGGGGGTCTCAGCAGCTGCAGCAGCTAGCGGATGATCCAGCGTTGGATAGCACCGCCCCATCCATGCCGAGAAGCAGCGTGGGTTCCGCCCCGGGCGATGCAATGCTAGATAGATACCCCGTGGATGACATCATGGAGAACACTAACTGCGAGCTACACTTCAAAATGAAGAACATATCCATGAAGGTGGTGGACGCCGTTGCTTTTACAAATCCCCCCGAGGCAACCTTCCATTGCAACCCGATTCCAGCGAGCTATGCTCGTGTCTTGGTTGATGAGGTGGTGGACACATATTCGGGGCTACATCTTAACATTCCTGGAGGTGACGACGAGCACACATTGGGAGAGGCCATACATCGTATCATCCTATGGAGAAAGGATTGCATCGTCTTTCGAAGGCCACCGACACCGCGTCACCCGACTCCTCGTCGAAGTCCGCCACCGAGTCAGCAGACTCCCGCTCCTCCAAGTCCACCAACGCGTGAGGCCACTCCTCCTCCTCCAAGTCCAGCAAAGTGTCAGGCCACTCCTCCTCCAAGTCCGACACAGCGTCAGACGTCCACTCCTCCTCCAAGTCCGGCACAACTTCAGGCCACTCCTCCTCCAAGTCCGGCACAGCTTCAGGCCACTCCTCCTCATCCAACTCAGCCACGTCATCCGTCTCCGCCACCTCAGCAATCATGAAAGAGAGCCACCACAGCTATGGTGCGTAGCGGTACAAGTCGAGGTAGTACGGGAGGTACAGGCGGAGGCAAGCGATTTCAATATGGTCCAAGCAGCCTCGCGCCTCTTCCGCAGAGGCCTTACGACAAGTCCGAGGAGGAAAACGCAGCCATATCGAAGGCCGAGGTGGAAGCCCATTTTGCACCGAAACCGCCACCGCCGCCAAGGGAGAAAGTGCCTGAGGAAAAGATTGACCACTTCATTCATATGGCTGCACCACCAGCTCCCAAGTCTGTTGACACAGACTATGAGCGCCACCTCAGGAAGTTAAATCGAGCACGTCTACAGAAAGAGGCGAGCTCGAGCTCGAGCAAATGAGCTGGCAAAAAACGCGGTAGAACCGTTCCCCAGCTGGGAGAACAGGCGGCGCAATCAATCCCCCCGCTTGTTGTGCCAACAATACATAAGAGTACACGCGCCCAGTATTATTGTGGGCAAACCATTAACGTTCCCCATCTGGGCGATGTGGTAATGACCGAGGAGCATATAAGGCAGGCTGAAATCCTCAAGATCACTGTTGGACAACTCCTCGAGATCGAGCCCATGCCTCTGCTTACAGAGGAGGAAATAAAACGGAAATATGTACGGGGCCAACCTTTGGTCGAGCCAGACGAGGTCAAGAAGCTCCCAACGAGAATGTATGAATTGCATCAATGGTACATGAACATTACCAAGATTTCCAATCGAGAGTCCCTCATGGTGGATCTCAAGAAGGATCATTACTACCATGAGAAAGCTGTGGCCGTTGAGTATTCTGAACTGTTTCAGTTATACAACCAAGATGCACTCGACAAATCTATCGTCAGTTACTATTGTCTGTAAGTGATTTCTTTCTGTAATTTAAGTCTCAAGCTAGCTATAGTGATCCTTTTGATCAATCATTACCTGTAATTATCCTCACTATATTCTTTTCTGTGGTATTATGCAGGATGAAGATGTATGAAATGAAAAAAGGTGGACGTTATGGCATTGGGTTCATTGACCCAAACACCGTTAATGAATACACATGGAAATTAGATGCATATCATGAAAAAAGTGCAGATGACAGCATGCTAGAGTTCTTGAAGCGCCTCAATAGCAATGAAGATATACTACTTCCTTACAACTTCCAGTGAGTCACACTGTCTTGTACTACAAATTCTCTGTTTTTGCCTACTATCTAGCTACATGTTTTTGCTTACATATGCCCGCTTAATTAAGACATGCAAACGTGTGTGCATGCAGATTTCACTGGATCTTGTGTATCATTAAAGTTGATGCAGGAACAGTTGAAATACTGGACTCACTACTAAAAAAACTGACTACAACATCTTGTATGGGATAGTTAACAGGTAATTTCAATCATTATTAACTATATATCTCGGCCTATTTAGTTCGTCATTTCCTGATATGAACTATTTAATAACCCCTTTATTCATTTTCTTTGTCGACGGGTAGGGCTTGGGCAAGATTCATCAGCATCACTCCAGGCCAATGGAAACGAAAGCTGAAATGGTTTCGACCCAAGGTAAGTAATTAAGTAGTACTAGCTAGCTAGCTAGCTGCCATCTCTTTAATTATCATGCTTGATTAATTATTATCTGATCAAATTCCATTCTCGTAAAAGCCCTTGAGCAGGCGCAGGGGACTGATCTGTGTGCATACTGCGTTTGCGAGAACATTCGCATGATGGCGTTCGAAAGGAGCAGATCTCAAAGACAGGAATGAGTACGTTTGTCAGAACACTATTTACAATTTTTACACCATTATTGATATCTAGTCACACAACTAATACACATGCATATTGATCTCCTTCTCAACAGTTCACAGAGGTGCGGGAGAAGCTCCTACCAACGGAGCGCGTACAAGCACTTCAAGAGGAAATAGCGGGATTTTTGCTTGACCAGGTCATAGATCCGAACGGAGAATACCATTACCCGCTACCGCCCCCATGAACCACTTCCAATTGTCATCGTGCTCCGAAGGCACCAATTAGGCTAATGCCACTGGCTCCGAAGGCAACATGTAGGATGTAACATCCAAAATTTTCAATTTGGAATGTTATACATTAGATCATCGTGCATATCATAATTTTATTTGCTTTTGGTTTTGATCCTAGAAAATCCTAAGCAACTCAAGGACCCACGGAGAGAGTTGGGGGTTTCGTTATTTTCATATTTGAGTTTTCTCAAATTTTGAGAATAGGATCATTTGATTTTATTTATTTTATCATCAATTATTTATATTACAAAAATATGAGAGAGGGAATAAAATGACTTCCCCAAAATATAGAAATATTGAGGATTTAATAATAAAATCAAATAAGAATTTATTTCAGAGTTTTTCGATATTTTATTCGAATTTAGGAAAAATATGCGTTTTTCCAAATTGCATTTAGGGCCCAAATAAATGTTCACTTTGTCGGGCTTGATTGTAGAAGCCTGGGAAAACTTATTTCAGGAATTTTGGAGTCCTTTTAGTATTTCTTTTTATTTTTCTTCCAAGCGTAATTATTTAAAAAAAAAGGAAACCGACCTTGGGCCGTGCCCGAGCGGGACTCCGCCCGGGGGACGCCTTTAAATAGCGCCGCACCCGAGCCCCAGGCCCTCAGCCGCCGCCCGAGCCAACCCGCCCGAAATCCTAGCCGCCGCCCGCACCAGCGCCCGCCGCCGCCGCCGGAGCCGCGCGTCGCCCGAGGTTCACCGCCGCCTCGAAATCCGTGCCGTTTAAAAAAAAAACCAATTGGTTTTCATCGGTTTTATTTTCGGTTTTTTATTATTTTATTATTTTATTATTTTCAGATTAGGTTAATTAACGAATTAATCCGTTCGTCGTTTTTCTTTTTCGTCGGATTTTCCGTGGTTATTTTCTGATCGCGATTTCTGATCCGATTTTCATTTTAGTATAACTTTTCGCTCGTTTATCGGAATCAGACGATTCAAGCGCCTGGAGTTTCATCTCGAAACTCTCTTTCCAATTAATCAACTTAAATAAGTTTTGCTACTGTAAAATTTGACTTAGATCCAGATTACTAGAACTAAGTTGTTTTCTTTCGCCGTTTGACTTTCCTTGCTTCGTTCGATTTGATTCTTTTTGCAAACCAGAGTTCTTAAGTTGAACTTTCTGGTTAGATCTCTTATTTGCGTTTTACCTGTGCATTGGATGAGTACTTATTGTATGCTTGTTGTTTGTTTGCGATAGAACACCCGGAGTGCACCGCCTGTTACTTTGAATCTCTAGGTTTCGCGGATCATCAGCAAGGCAAGTAACACTTTGATCATACCTCTTTTACTACCCAGTTTTATTGCATTAGATCAATCCTCAAACACTGCATGATTAGGATCTAATTTAAATTTTGGGATGGGAAGTAGTTAAGGTAGTGCGTATTACCTGTGTATTTATGAAACCTTTGGGAGTTACTTCTACGTTTGCTTATTATGCCATGCTATGCTAGTAGACGTGGATTGGGTGAGTGATATCCATGATAGATGTGAGTTTGTTTAATTAATGGTTTATCTAAGGTGGCAACTTAAACACACATATGGGTGGATTGAGGCACCTGTGTATTCCAGGATTGTCTGTTTCTTTTTGCACCGCCACCCAGGCTCAAAGGGATCATGAGATTATTCAAACTAGAAACTTCCGTGTGCAGCCACAAGCCATTATGGGCTCTGGCATAGTTGATTAAGTCGTGCGAACTCTTACAGGGTAGACTAGCAGATGTAGGGGAAAGTAGGTGTACCGGTCTATCCGTCGTAAGGTGCTAGCGCTTCTGAAAGACTGTGTCTCGGTCATCCGTTTCTCAAACACCATGTAGTGCGAGAAACTCAAACGGAGGCGATCGAGTCTTGTGGGGAAAAGTGCGCAAACCTCTGCAGAGTGTACAAACTAATCATGGTTAGCCGTGTCCCCGGTTATGGACGTTTTGAGTATCTAGTACTTGGATATCATGTGAATCTCATCATGTTACTTCTAAATTAATATTGTTGGGTTTTAATGATGATTATTATTAAATGGGATTGAGGATGCTGTCAACCATTCTCAATGTTTAACAACCACCATGATAGTTAAATAATTTTATTCCTTTGCTGTAGGGAAAAATTGGCTTTACGCAAAACTGTAACCATAGAGCTTTCCACCAGCCATATATGCATGTAGTATAGGCTTAATCATTCATTACTCTCTATGTGTTACATTGCTAGCATATTCCATGTGCTGACCCGTTTTCGGGCTGCAACGTTTCATGTTGCAGACTTTTCAGACGACGAGTAAGGTGCCTTTTAGGTCGTGGTTCTATACTCAGTGATGCCGTTGGAGTTGATGGACTCACTTATCTTCCAAGCCTTCCGCTGTTATCGTTATTAGGTGGCCTTAAGCCATATTTATTGTAATAAGTTATCTTTTAGACATCGATGTAATAAGTGTGTGATTGCTACTCTGTTATAAATCCTTCGAAGTACTGTGTGGTGTCAGCATTACTGATCCAGGGATGACACCTGAGCACAGAGGTCAGACTGTTTGAGGTCTGGTCGCTACAGAGATGGTATCAGAGCACACGCTGACTGTAGGACATGACCACTAAGCTAAAGCCCTAGTTCACTACTCTCTTCTCATTTCTGACTCCTCATCTTCTCTACTCTTTTAGGATGACAGAAGCGAGGATCAAGTTCACCCAGCCGGATGAAGATACACCTTTTGGACGACATCTGAAGGAAGTCACCAAGTACCTGAACATTGGAATACCAAGCTTCACTGGAACCTACAACGCCACTTTACCCGAAGAGGAGCGTTGGAAGATTCAAGCTCTAGTTCCAGGAAGGAAATTCGCGTCAATCACGGAGCCCATAGAGTGTGTATTCAATGCACCAACATGGAGTCTAGGAAAGAGCATGGTATCTCATATCACCATGGGATGCATTGGAGAAGTTTACCAAGAAGACCTCAAGGACACTATTTACCAGATTTGCGGACGCCGAGACGAACAATGGGAGATAGTTAGCACTAAGAAGGATTGATCCATTGCAGCTTTCATCCGGGAGTTAAACCAGCACATTCGACGCCAGGAGAATCAGATGTGCGCAGACATGATGGAGTTGAAGAAAGCAAAAGCCAAGATTATTGAGCTAGAAGGAGAACTGAAGGCCACTCGCAAGGACTACATGGATGAGATTGTAGCTCTAGTGAGACAAAACGGCGATCTTAAGGAAAAGATTGAAGAACTCATGGGGAATTCAGCACCCAGAGGAGGAGATGAAGATTGCACCTGTCCGGATAACTACATCATCATCGACGACACCGATTCCGATCCTAGTGATGATGATTTCGAAGACGAAGCTGGAGCAGATATCATGGAGTCTTCATCGGAGCAGTTTTTCTAAGTAGACCACCATAACAGTAGTAGTGCTCCACCATGTAAATATTATAGTCCACACACTTTTGCGATAGTTCTAGACCGATTGTATGCCCTTGTTTGATTGAATGAAGTGATTTTGTGTGCATTTGTCTCATGTGCATTTGGGTAGTGTTTTCTCTTTAGACCTCATTCTATTCTTATTTCTCATCTTTTCTAAACCCTCAGATGCCTCCGAGACGTGACAATGGATTTGCTTTCCCACCGAAGCTCACTCAGTTGATCCAGTAGCAGAATGCCTCGATGCAGTTGTTAGTCCAGAACCAGAACAACAACAACAACAACAACAACAACAACAACAACAACAACCCACCGCCACCACCACTAGTTGATCACTTGACCCGTTTCCTTAGGCTGAATCCGCCGGTGTTTTCCAGTAGCACCGAGCCGATTGTAGCAGATGATTGGCTCCGCAAGACAGGGAGGGAGTTGACCACTGCAGGATGTACAGATGAGGAAAAGGTGAAATTTGTCGCACATCAGCTTGAAGGACCCACAACAGCATGGTGGGAGAATTTTACAGCCACTTACCCTGTAGACACTGTCACATGGGATCAGTTTCAGCAAGCCTTCCGTACAGCCCATGTTTCAGCAGGAGCTATGGCCATGAAGAAGTGTGAGTTTTGCAACTTGCGCCAAGGAGGACGAACAGTTGGCTAGTATGTGATGACTTTAGTAAGCTAGCACGTTATGCCCCAGATGACGTTGCTACGGATGCAGCTAAACAGGAGAAGTTTTTGGAAGGACTGAATGACGAGCTGAGTATGCAGTTGATGGTAGCAAGTTTCAACAACTACCAGGAGTTGGTAGATCGTGCTCTTATGATTGAGGGGAAGCAACAGCAGATTGAAAACCGCAAGAGGAAGTATGGGCAGGGGAAGTATAACTCAGGAGCCCAGCAGAAGCCCCGTCTTACCCCTAAACCAAGAGTTCACTTTCAGCATACCCATGGAGGAGGTAGCTCGCACAACCATAATGGCTCCAAGAATGGTAATGGGAATGGAGGAAGCAACGGCCAGAACCGCATCACCCCATCAACCCCAGCCAAGAGAGATCTCAGCCAAGTCACCTGTTTCAAGTGTTCCAAGACCGGACATTATGCCAATGAATGTCCTGAAGGCCAGAATGGCAATGGAAGCTCTGGAAAGAAGCCGAACCCTTTCAACAGGGGACAGGTGAACCACGTGGATGTGGAGGAGGTTAAAGCCCAGCCTGATGCAGTAATCGGTAAGTTTTTGGTTAAGTCATTTACTACACTCGTTCTTTTTGATACTCGTGCATCGCATTCATACATATCAAGGGGATTTGTGGAATACTATAGCCTGCCTACTAGGGTTCTCAAAACACCTATGCTAGTAAGCTCACCAGGAGCAGAGTACATGGCCAGTCAAGGATGCTTTCAAGTGCCATTAAGTATAGGACGACATGTTTTCCCAACGGATTTAATTATTCTGGAATCTCAAGGTTTGGATGTAATTCTCGGTATGGATTGGCTGTCGATGTATGGAGGAAACATTGAATGTGCCAGTAAGACAATTTTGCTTACAACGCCAGAAGGAAGAAGGATCAAGTATGTATCCCGGCATGCGCCAAACAGGACACAATTAAATTCCTTATCAGGAGTTGTACAGGAGGAAGTACCAGTGGTAAAGGATTTCCCTGACGTATTTCCAGAAGAGTTGCCAGGCATGCCACCGGATAGAGACATTGAGTATTTGATTGAGCTTTTGCCAGGCACAGGGCCAATATCGAAGAGACCATACAGGATGCCCGCAAAGGATTTGGTGGAAATTAAGAAGCAGATTAAGGAGTTACTGGATAAAGGTTACATTCGCCCAAGTTCTTTGCCTTGGGGATCACCAGTACTTCTAGTGGAGAAGAAGGATGGATCGTTAAGGATGGTTGTTGATTACCGCGGATTGAACGAGGTAACGATCAAGAACAAGTACCCACTACCGATGATCAATGATCTGTTTGATCGATGGCAAGGAGCTAAAGTGTTTTCCAAGATCGATTTGCGATCAGGGTACCATCAGTTGAAGATTCGGGAGCAGGACATACCCAAGACAACATTCACCACCAGATATGGACTGTATGAGTATACCGTTATGTCATTTGGACTGACTAACGCACCCGCCTATTTTATGAACATGATGAACAAAGTGTTTATGGAGTTTCTGGATAAGTTCGTCGTGGTGTTCATTGATGATATTCTGGTTTATTCAAAGAATGAAGAGGAGCATAAAGAACATTCGAGATTGGTACTTGAGAAGCTCAGAGAACATCAGCTATATGCCAAGTTCAGTAAATGTGAGTTTTGGTTGAAGGAAGTAGGATTCCTCGGACACGTTATATCCGGAGAAGGAATAGCAGTTGATCCCACAAAGGTTATCACTGTGACCAATTGGGAAGCACCAACAACAGTTGGAGAGATCCAGAGTTTTCTTGGACTCGCAGGATACTACCGGAGATTTATTGAGAACTTCTCGAAGATTGCAAAGCCTATGACGGAGTTGCTGAAGAAGGATACTAAGTTCGTATGGACTGAGGAGTGTGAGGCTAGTTTCCAGGAATTGAAGAAACGTTTGGTTACCTCACCAGTGTTGATTTTGCCAGATTAGACCAAGGATTATGAGGTATATTGCGACGCTTCACGTCGAGGACTTGGAGCGGTACTTATGCAAGAGGGAAGAGTTGTTTCGTATGCTTCACGACAACTGAAGCCTCACGAATTGAATTATGCCACCCATGATTTGGAGTTAGCAGCCGTAGTGCATGCATTAAAGACATGGAGACATTTCCTCATTGGAAATCATTGTGAGGTGTACACGGATCACAAGAGTTTGAAGTACATTTTCACGCAGAAGGAGTTGAATCTCAGACAAAGGAGATGGTTGGAGCTTATCAAAGATTATGATATGAGATTGCATTATCATCCCGGAAAGGCTAACGTAGTAGCTGACGCATTGAGCCGTAAGAGCCATGTCAATACACTAATGACGGGAGAGATACCAAAGGAGTTAGCCGAGGATCTTCGTGAGCTATGTTTGGAAATAGTTCCGAGAGGCTATGTAGCAGCATTGGAAATTCAGACAACTTTGATGGATAGAATCAGAGAAGCTCAGAAGACTGACAAGGAGATTGCCACCATAAAGGAGAAAATGAACGAAGGAAAAGCTAAGGGATTTCGTGAGGATGAGCATGATACCCTATGGTTTGAAGACCGTGTCTATGTGCCCAATGACCCGGAGATCAGGGAGTTGATTCTGCAAGAGGCACATGATTCACCCTATTCGATTCACCCAGGAAATACCAAGATGTATTTGGATTTGAAGGATACTTTTCGGTGGACCGGAATGAAGAAGGATATTGCGGAGTATGTAGCAGTTTGTGATGTATGTCAGAGAGTAAAGGCAGAGCATCAGAAGCCAGCAGGATTGTTGCAGCCATTGCCGATACCCGAATGGAAGTAGGATAAGCTAGGCATGGATTTTATCACGGGATTACCAAGGACTCGTTCCAGCTATGACTCAATCTGGGTTGTAGTTGATCGATTGACGAAGGTAGCTCATTTCATCCCAGTAAAGACCACTTACACCAGTGCTAAGTTGGCAAAGATATACATGACCAGGATCGTATGTCTGCATGGAGTTCCGAGGAGTATCGTATCAGATAGAGGAACCCAGTTTACCTCAAAGTTCTGGAAGCAGTTGCATGAGACTTTGGGTATGAGGCTAGAATTCAGTACAACTTTTCATCCACAGACAGATGGATAGACCGAGAGAGTCAATCAGATTTTGGAGGATATGCTGAGAGCTTGTGCGCTAGACTATGGATCTAGTTGGGACGACAATTTGCCATATGCAGAGTTCTCTTACAATAATAGTTACCAAACCAGTTTGAAGATGGCCCCTTTCGAAGCCTTGTACGGAAGGAGGTGCAGGACACCGTTATCATGGGACGAACTTGGAGACCGCCAGTTGTTTGGACCTGATTTGATTAAGGAGTCTGAACAGAAGGTGAAGTTGATTCGCGATAGGCTCAAGGTAGCCCAGTCCAGGCAGAAGAGTTACGCAGATTCTAAACGCAAGGAGACAGTTTACAAAGTCGGAGACAGAGTTTATCTCCGAGTATCTCCACTTCGAGGAATTAAGCGTTTTGGATTTAAGGGAAAGTTAGCGCCACGATTTGTAGGACCATATCGAGTTTTGGAGCGTATGGGAGAAGTGGCCTACAAGTTGGAATTGCCCGAAGGATTGTCAGGAGTTCATGATGTATTCCATGTTTCTCAGTTGAAGAAGTGCCACACGGAGATGTCTGACATACCTTTGAGAGATACAGTGCCATTGGAAGCAATTCAGTTGGATAACAATTTGACCTATGAGGAGAAACCAGTTAAGATTCTCGAGTTTGCCAGCCGAGTCACTCGCAGTAAGGTTATCAAGTTTTGCAAAGTTCAGTAGAGCCACCACACGGAGGATGAAGCCACCTGGGAACAAGAGGAAGATTTGCTTAAGGACCACCCTCACCTATTTTCTAGCCAACCCGAATCTCGAGGGCGAGATTCATCTTAAGGGGGGTAGGTTTGTAACATCCCAAATTTTCAATTTGGAATGTTATACATTAGATCATCGTGCATATCATAATTTTATTTGCTTTTGGTTTTGATCCTAGAAAATCCTAAGCAACTCAAGGACCGATGGAGAGAGTTGGGGATTTCGTTATTTTCATATTTGAGTTTTCTCAAATTTTGAGAATAGGATCATTTGATTTTATTTATTTTATCATCAATTATTTCTATTACAAAAATATGAGAGAGGGAATAAAATGACTTTCCCAAAATATAGAAATATTGAGGATTTAATAATAACATCAAATATGAATTTATTTCGGAGTTTTTCGATATTTTATTTGAATTTAGGAAAAATATGCGTTTTTCAAAATTGCATTTAGGGCCCAAATAAATGTTCACTTTGTCGGGCTTGATTTTCGAAGCCCGGGAAAATTTATTTCAGGATTTTCGGAGTCCGTTTAGTATTTCTTTTTATTTTTCTTCCGAGCGTAATTATTTTTTTTTAAAAAGGAAACCGACCTTGGGCCGTGCCCGAGCGGGACTCCGCCCGGGGGACGCCTTTAAATAGCGCCGCACCCGAGCCCCAGGACCGTCAGCCGCCGCCCGAGCCCACCCGCCCAAAACCCTAGCTGCCGCCCGCGCCAGCGCCCGCCGCCGTCGCCGCCGGAGCCGCGCGTCGCCCGAGGTTCGCCGCCGCCTCGAAATCCATGCCGTTTTTTTAAAAACCGATTGGTTTTCGTCGGTTTTGTTTTCGATTTTTTTCATTTTTTTATTATTTTATTATTTTCGGATTAGATTAATTAACGAATTAATCCGTTCGTCGTTTTTCTTTTTCGTCTGATTTTCCGCGGTTATTTTCTGATCGCGATTTCTGATCCGATTTTCGTTTTAGTATAACTTTTCGCTCGTTTATCGGAATCAGGCGATTCAAGCACCTGGAGTTTCGTCTTGAAACCCTCTTTCCAATTAATCAACTTAAACAAGTTTTGCTACTGTAAAATTTGACTTAGATCCAGATTACTAGAACTAAGTTGTTATCTTTCGCCGTTTGACTTTCGTTGCTTCGTTCGATTTGATTCTTTTTGCAAACCAGAGTTCTTAAGTTGAACTTTCTGGTTAGATCTCTTATTTGATTTTTACCTGTGCATTGGATGAGTACTTATTGTATGCTTGTTGTTTGTTTGCGATATAACACCCGAAGTGCGCCGCCTGTTATGAATCTCTAGGTTTAGCGGATCATTAGCAAGGCAAGTAACACTTTGATCATACCTCTTTTACTACCCAGTTTTATTGCATTAGATCAACCCTCAAACACTGCATGATTAGGATCTAATTTAAATTGTGGGATGGGAAGTACTTAAGTTAGTACCTATTACCTGTGTATTTATGAAACCTTTGGGAGTTACTTCTACGTTTGCTTATTATGCCATGCTATGCTAGTAGACGTGGATTGGGTGAGTGATATCCATGACAGATGTGAGTTTGTTTAATTAATGGTTTATCTAAGGTGGCAACTTAAACACACATATGGGTGGATTGAGGCACCTGGGTATTCCAGGATTGTCTGTTTCTTTTTGGACCGCCACCCAGGCTCAAAGGGATCATGAGATTATTCAAACTAGAAACTTCCGTGTGCAGCCACAAGCCATTATGGGCTCTGGCATAGTTGATTAAGTCGTGCGAACTCTTACAGGGTAGACTAGCAGATGTAGGGGAAAGTAGGTGTACCGGTCTATCCGTCGTAAGGTGCTAGCGCTTCTGAAAGACTGTGTCTCGGTCATCCGTTTCTCAAACACCATGCAGTGCGAGAAAATCAAACGGAGGCGATCGAGTCTTGTGGGGAAAAGTGCGCAAACTTCTGCAGAGTGTACAAACTAATGATGGTTAGCCGTGTCCCCGGTTATGGACGTTTTGAGTATCTAGTACTCCCTCTGTAAACTAATATAAGAGTGTTTAGATTACTAAAATAGTGATCTAAACGCTCTTATATTAGTTTACGGAGGGAGTACTTGGATATCATGTGAATCTCATCATGTTACTTCTAAATTAATATTGTTGGGTTTTAATGATGATTATTATTTTGGGATTGAGGATGCTGTCAACCATTCTCAATGTTTAACAACCACCATGATAGTTAAATAATTTTATTCCTTGCAGTAGGGAAAAATTGGCTTTACGCAAAACTGTAACCATAGAGCTTTCCACCAGCCATATATGCATGTAGTATAGGCTTAATCATTCATTACTCTCTATGTGTTACATTGCCAGCATATTCCATGTGCTGACCCGTTTTCGGGCTGCAACGTTTCATGTTGCAGATTTTTCAGACGACGAGTAAGGTGCCTTTTAGGTCGTGGTTCTATACTCAGTGATGCCGTTGGAGTTGATGGACTCACTTATCTTCCAAGCCTTCCGCTGTTATCATTATTAGATGGCCTTAAGCCATATTTATTGTAATAAGTTCTCTTTGAGACATCGATGTAATAAGTGTGTGATTGCTACTCTGTTATAAATCCTTCGAAGTACTATGTGGTGTCAGCATTACTGATCCAGGGATGACACCTGAGCACAGAGGTCAGACTGTTTGAGGTCTGGTCGCTACATAGGAGAAATTGTATATAGCTAGCTAATTGTATATATATATATATACATGTGTGTATGTGTGAATTAATATGGTGGTTTGTGAGACATTTGATGATATATATATGATTGGTTCTACTAGAAATTTATATATATATATATGCATAACGTGTACAATGTGTAGTACTACCAGCAAACCAAAAAGAATTTAATGGAAAACACAAAATTAAATGAAAAAGAAATCATAAACCCAAAACCCCCAACCTTTTAATACTGGTTGGTTTCACCAACCGGTACTAAAGGGCTCCCTGCCCCCGGAGCTGGCTCGTGCCATGTGGTTGCCCTTTAGCACCAGTTCGTGCTGAACCGGTACTAAGGGGGGGGGGGCTTTAGTGCCCACACTTTAGTGCCGGTTACCGAACTGGCACTAAAGGGCCTTACGAACCGGTGCTAATGCCCGGTTCTGCACTAGTGATGATGCGCGGCCCATCATAAACGGTTCATTGTTAAGAAGATTAGCTAATCATCGTACGAGTGTCAGACAGGATTACAAAATGTCAGACCGTCGTAACATCGTCGTACATGACAACTATCACACACGCTATTCTGTGGTGCAACGTTTACGATGCATACTTCATCAGAAACAGTTCATGGTTGCGAATCGTGTGCGTTAAGGCAACTAACACAAACATTTAGTTTGCCCGCACTATTTGTGATATTGTTTGACATCGCACACGCTTTGCAAACGGCAACTGTGTGCATTCTTGCACACGTTTCTTCTCTGTGAACCGTCTCGGATTATGGTGCATATCGCAAACGTTTGTGTTTTACCAACCATGTGTGTCGTAATAACCTAGAGAGCGTAATTTCACCGTAATTTAATTGCTGCTTTTTCAAATTGTACCAGATTTGAATTTGAATGTATGCTACAGCTTTATTCATATCCATCAGGTTCAAACAACCAATGCATTATTCGATTCATAGGTACATATATTCAAGAATTACATAAGAACCAAATAAAGAATGATGAACCACAGTTGTATACTTTTACTATTAAAGACGGTAAAGAAAGAGGCGAAATATATTCTGGTTGCTGAACAAGGTGAAGCGGAATGCCCATATTGTGCCCTCCTCCATGAAGAAGGCACGCACGACTATAGTCCAACCCCCTGGGATGACCGACAACCCATTCTTCATGGTCTTCATGAAACTTGTAGATAATCATCGTGTTCTGGTAGAAATACTTTGACCTTTGCATGCCCATCAATCATGTAGTTTGAGAGGTAATCTTGAGTAAACAGCTTTGGCAACCACTGTAAAGGAAAAAGATTCAAACATTGTCATCTAACACAACTCATTATGGGCAGTAAAAAGAAGGTTGCAGAGTTCTTACTTACCATCCTGCAGTTCGCTGTTGTCTTGGATAAAGTGTAAAAAAATAGTTTAATTGCCATCTTTGGACCAATTTTACTAACAATCTTTATCACCTTCCTCACTTGATGCTGGTTCATCGATATCTCATTGCCCCATACGCAGAAAGGGTCGCAGCATGGATCTTTACCAATGACATATGTACCTAAAAGCACCAAGTTAATATTAGAAGCTAAACAACAATTGCACAATGATGTAGTACAACACTCTTTTATAATATGTCTATATACATCTGTATGTGGTAGTCCATTTGAAATCTATAAAAAGACAAATATTTAGGAATGGAGGGAGTATCTTATAACATCCAATATACTCACATATTAGATGAATTAACAACTTATATTATGGGCCAGAAGGAGTTTAGTGCATTCTTACAAATTATCGGTTGATTAACTGTTGTTATATCCATGGGTTACAGTTAGTTTGAGCTAGTTCGGGCTCAAATAGCCCTAAAGAATATCTAGACATGAGGGCTAGTTTGAGCTAGTTGCATCTATAACCCACCCAAAAAAACTATCCAACCCAAGAGGTGCTAATTGGAGCTAGTTCTCCTAGTGCATTTATTGTCAATCTAACCCTCCCACCCAAACAACTATTTGGATGGAGTTAGTTCAGGGCTAGTCATGAGCTAGAAACTAACTCTAACCTCTAGCTAAGTTGAGTATCCAAACAGGGTTGTGTTGTTGTTGTTGTTGTTGTTGTTGTTGTTGTTGTCGTTGTTGTTGTTGTTGTTGTTGTTGCTGCTGCTGCTCTTCTACGTATATCTAGACATCATTAGAACATTAATGTAACACTCTTCCTTGTTGCTATGTAGCCTAGGATTGCATATTTAGACATTAAGTACAGTGCATGTTGCTATGTAGCCTCAGATATATTACATATGTCCCTAGTTAACCTAACAATAAATGGGTTGCAAATATATTCAGTTAAAAGTCTGATTCACCGATTAGTCCCTTATCAGCCGCCGGCCTATATGGTACCAGCTACCGATATCCTGAACAGTGAGCAGATATAAGCCATGGGATGAAACTAACCTCGATGGAAAACAATAGTCATTCCCAAAATTGTCCTATGTAGGTACATCGAGAAGCATGTTTAGCACAACAGGCTAAACATCAACCAAAATTATCCATGGCAGACAAAATAATCTCCAAAAGATAGCTTCAGTGTGCAGGTTTAAGCACGCTAGTAAAGCAAAACAAGTGGAAAGGTGTGCTAACTTCAACATGCCTAACATTTAACAACAAGCAAACATAATCATTCAAACTGGTATTATGCCGGTCTAAGTACACTAGTTATTGTTAAATAAAAATGGAAAGACGCGTTAACTACAAGATGCAGCAACCAAATGTAGTCATTCATAGTGGTATTGTTGAAACTGGTACTGACGAAATTGAACTGCACAGTTCATACTTGCACATATAGAACATCATGTTGTGAATAACTGGAATAAACAAGGAATACTACGAACAACCAAAGATAGCATTTGAAACTGGACATATGCTAACTACAAACAACCGAACAATCAAAAAACTTTAAAAGAGGCATATGCTAGCTATAACAGGCTTAACATGAAGCAAATATATGCATTCCTATCGGTATGTTTAAAACTGGATTGATGAAATGTACTGCACAGTAAATAATTGCACATATAGAGCATCACATTGTGAACAACTAAAATAAACAAGGCATACTGCAAACAACCTGATATAGCAATTAAAATTGGACATATTCTCACTACACTACAAAAGGGACTCGACAAAACAAATCATGGGTTTCCCCCTGTGAAGAGGCACGACAAAACAAATCATGGGTTTCCTCACTTGTCACAGATGGGCTTGTTCCCATGGGAAGAGCACGAACCCTGGATGCGCTCCATGTTGTCGCAGATGGGCTCCTTCCCCTTGGAAGAGCACAGCTGGAGGGTGCCGTCCCTGATGTCGCAGACGGGCGCTTTCCCCTTGGAAGAGTAGATGGGCTCTTTCCCCTTGGAAGAGCCGAAGAGGGTGCCCTCCTCGTGGTCGCCATCGATGAGGTCTGACTTGGAAGCTGTGGATCCCAAGCCAGCGTTGCATAACGTGTCCTTGAGAAATGACAAAAGGGGCTCGATGGCGATGTAGAATGGCAAATTGTTGACAGTGAGCCAGAGGAGATCAGCGGCGGGGCCATGGATGAGATCGACGGTGGTTGAACCCGCAGGGTTGGGGCTGGGCCACTTAACCTGTGACATAGCCCGCCTCAGGCCGTCGCTGTCGATGACCTCGTTGTCATAGCCGGCGGCCGAGACATGCCTGCATACTCTAGCCTGCTGCTTGAGTGCCTGCCGCCAGTAATGGTTGTCAGCTTCCTCAGCGACGTCGAGCAAAGAGACTGCTATACACCTCTTTTGGGATAGTCGCTCCTCGAGCTCCACGGGAAGCGTAGCCGGACTTAGGCTGCGATTCTCTGGAGTGGAGGATGGGGATGGGGATCTGTGGGAAAAGGGGCATTTGGCAGGCGTCATCTAAGAAACTCAGGGCGGCCTAGGTATGGAGATCGGTGGGGAAGCTGCACGGGCAAACCGGCAGATGTTGACAATGGAGGCCTTGCAGCGGCGGCGGCGGGGACCTTGCTAGGGTTTCGAGCGAGGGAGGGTGTGTGTGTGCGCGCATGCCCAAGGAGGTTTTGGGGTGTGTGTGTGTGTGTGTGTGTGTGGAGGGGGGAGCGCAGGGTGTTTGAGGAAATGACGCGGGTATTGAAAATTTTACTACGCGGGAGTCAGACGTGGGAGTGAAATGCCGGGCTATTGAAAATTTTGATTATAGTGCGTCGCACACGATCCGGAGATAACAACCGTTTGTTATGAAACAGAAAAACCCTCGAGGCGGGCAGATATTTTCTAGGGATGCAGGCGGGATTGGGAACAAGAAACATCGCACACGGTCCGGAGATAACAACCGTGTGTTATGAAATAGAAAAACCCTCGAGGCGGGTAGATATTTTCTAGGGATGCAGTCGGGATTGGGAACAAGAAACATCGCACACGATCCGGAGATAACAACCGTGTGTTATGAAACAGAAAAACCCTCGAGGCGGGCAAATATTTTTGAGAGGGGGAGCCTCGTGGAGCCCAATGGACTGTGCGGATGTGTGCCTGACAGGGGCACCGGCGTGGCACGCGGTTAGTTTGAGTGAACCGTGTCTGTTGCATCATCCGACTTGTCTAATGTTCATAAATTTGGCGGAAAATGACGTGGGAGAGGGTCAGAACACGAACACACTTCCATGTGGGCCAAATTTATGTATCAGAAGGGTGGTTTGATTTCAAATACCAAGTGCAACTTTGATGTGGCACCTCTCTCACAAAGCGCATGGTAGTGCTTGCCCTACCCCGTCTTGTCGGCATGAAGGGAACCCTAAGCTATGAATGCATGCCCCCTCCCCCCAACCGAGGTTCACCTAGCAAAGTGCGAAGTAGCTAGCAGCCCCCCTCCTCCCTCGTGTCGGCATGAAGGGAATCCTAAGCTGTGAATGCATGCCCCCCGAACTGAGGTTCATTCACCTAGCAAGGTGCGAAGTAGCTAGCAGCCCCCTCCCTCATGTCGGCACGAAGGGAATCCTAAGCTATGAATGCATGCACCCCCAACCGAGGTTCACCCTAGCAAAGTGCGAAGTAGCTAGCAGCCCCCCTCCCTCGTGTCGGCACGATGGGAGTCCTAAGCTATGAATGCATGCCCCCCAACCGAGGTTCACCCTAGCAAAGTGCGAAGTAGCTAGCAGCCCCCCTCCCTCGTGTCGGCACAAAGGGAATTCTAAGCTATGAATGCATGCCACCCCAACCAAGGTTCACCTAGCAAAGTGCGAAGTAGCTAGCAGCCCCCCTCCCTCGTGTCGGCATGAAGGGAATCCTAAGCTATGAATGCATGCCCCCCAACCGAGGTTCACCTAGCAAAGTGCGAAGTAGCTAGCAGCCCCCCCTCGCGATGGCACGAAGGGAATTCTAATAAGCTATGAATGCATGCCCCCTCCCCCAACTGAGGTTCACCTAGCAAAGTGCGAAGTAGCTAGTAGCCCCCTCGTGTCGCCATGAAGGGAATCCTAAGCTATGAATGCATGCCCCCCCAACCGAGGTTCACCTAGCAAAGTGCGAAGTAGCACCCCCCACACACTTTTATTCGGCGGGCCAAAGAGGCATATCTCACCAAGATGGATCGTAAAACGGACCAAGAATAATCCACCTTGGTCGTACAACCTCCCTCTTGTTGTTGGTCAAAGTGATGGTCGTCCATGCGACCCCGGAGATGGGCTAGCTCGCCAATAACACACAAGTAGCTCGTCCCCGAAGACAACCACTACATGCGTGTGGCCCAAACATATGTATGGAGAGGTGTGTTTTTGAGTAACAATAGAACAACTTTGATGTGGCGCCGTGATTTTGAACTAGAAATCCCCACACTAAGTGAGGGTTAGGTTGACGATGCATATGTGTGTTACACCACACTTCAAGCCAAAGACGGGGATTCATGCATGCATGTGTGCATGCTATATGTGCTCAAACTTAAGGTCTGAATCTCACCATGACCTATACTATGATAACACGAACCAAATGAAGAATCCGCCATGGTAACCTATCTTGTTGTTGGTCAAGGTGATCATGGATGTCCACGCGGGCCCACGAATATATAGGCTTGTCACCGATAACCACGCGAGGGAGTGTACCATTTGAAGGCAACCACTACATGCATATGTATGGAGGTGATGCGTGCATGCATGTTTGAATACACAACATTGATGTGGCGCATGCGTCAAAAATCGTACACTAGCTCCCCACACAGAGCGAGATCGGTTCATGATGTGTCGTTATATTAGCCACTTCGACTCGATGGGAGGGATTCATGCATACACATGCATGTGTCTGTGCTCAAACTGTATCATGCATGTCATCCCAGAGCAAAATAATAATCCCCTCCTAAGTCAAATTAACCTCTCTTGTTGTCAGGCAAAAAGTAGTGATGGACCAAGCGAGCCCACAGATGGAAAGCATCGATATCGCTGATAACCGCTTAAGTGGGTGCGAGAGGACAACCACCACCGTTTTGCATGTGGGCCAAACATATATATGTCGAGTACCCAAAATGCACTACTTTGATGTGCCACATGCCTCAAAAACCGTAAACCATGCACCCACACAGAGTGAGGTTCATGAGGCGTACTACATATGATGGTCCCCTTCCCACCTCTTCACCGCATACTATATGCTCCTGCCGTAATATATGTACAACCCAAAAGAATCCTCATCGATGGTGAAATTAATTAACCTCTCCCGATGTATAGGTTAAAGTGATGCATGCATGCATCAACGATGGCCTCGTGGGCCCACAGATGGAAGCGTCACACGTGAGTGTCCTAGCTAGGATATGCATGCGGCTCAAAAAGGTGTTGTGTGATGTTTGAATAGCCAATTTCACAATTTTGACGTGGCACGTGCCCCGGAAACCAAAAAGTCCCGACACTGAGTGAGGTGTACTTATTCACGGACGCGTATGTATAGTATATATGCTTGTCCCCTCCCACCTCTTCGACGCGTACTATATACCACCATAACACAAACAAAAAAGATTCTACCGTGCTGGTCAAATTAACCTCACCGCCGGCTGTTCGTCAAAGTGATTGACGACGACCTCCCGGGCCCACAGAAAGTGTCACACGCGAGTATCGAGTGTCGTGTAGGACAACCATCGACTGCATGTGGCCAAAACATGTATGTATGAAAGGGTTCACTACAAAAAAGACACATGCATGACATTTTGGGTTGAACGATTTTTTTCTGTCATGCTTATGACACTTCTATGACGATAATTGTGACAAAACCCGGTATCATCATAGATGTGGTGGGCTCCTACTTCTATGACAAAAAATCATGACAGAAAATGGGCTTTTCGTCCTAGGCGGGCCGGAGACGCAGCTGCATGACATTCTTTGGGCCGTCCATGAAGGAGAAAACCGTGGTACAAGCGAGGGCGAGGAAAATATCGGGGAGTTCCCAGTTACGGTGGGTGGTCAGGGGCCGAGCGATGCATGTTTCTCTCGTAGGTACGCGCGTGTATGCGAGGCGTTGGGCTCTAACTGAACCCGAGCAATTGCACTGCAGGCTACGCATTACTGAACCCGAGCGATCGATTGATCCCTTGCTGTTAACTGAACCCGAGTGATTCCTTCGCTACTGCTGCTAACTGAAGCAGATCGATGCTGCCTCTGGATGAACAATGAGCGTTGTTGGGGACGTTTGGATGAACAGTTCCCGGTGGGGGGTTGGATGAACAGGACCCCGTGGTAGTAGAGGCCGTTGCCGCTGGATGAACAGTACCCCGATCGATCGAGCCGGTGGATGAACAGGACCCCGTGGAGGGCTGGATGAACCGGACCCCATGGAGGGTTGGACCCCGTGGAGGGCTGGTTGAACAGTAGCAGGTTGAGGGCTGGATGAATAGTAGCCCGTGGAGGGGTGGTTGAACAGGACCCCGTGGAGAGGGCTGGTTGAAAAGTAGCCGGTGGAGGAGCGCGCGGTGGAGGCTGGATGAACAGGAGCCCATGGATGAACAGTCAGAGGTGGAGGCTGGAGGAGGTCGACGGTGGATGAACAGTAGCCCGTGGAGGTTGGAGGAGGTCGACGGTTGAGATGAACAATATCCCGTGGAGTCCCGTTTTGCGGTACGCCACACCCCTCCCGATGAAGAGGACCCCCTTTTCGACCGTAGCGCTCCAACACAAGTCTGTTTCCTCCGTTTTGCGGTACACCACACCCTCCTGATCAACAGGACCCCGTTTCGACCGTAGGAGGTCCGTTTCCTCCATTTTGCGATACGCCATACCCCTCCCGATGAACAGGATCCCGTTTCGACCGTGGCCGGTCGAACAAAAGGCCGTTTCCTCCATTCTGCAGTACGCCAGGCCTCGTTCCATCGGCAGTTCCGTCCAAGCCGGTTGGCTCTCGATAAACATGACGATGCATTATGTTCCAGCCCAGCCGGTAGCCGCCCCATGATCACGACGACGGTGCAGCTTCTCCGTTCCGACCCAGCCATGTATACGGGCCCTGGCCGTACGTATGCGCGAGTAGGCGTTCGAGACCCCGCCCGTATGTACACACGTGGCCGTATTTTCTTTCTTGCACCCTGGCTGTTGTACGTATGTGTACATGCTACATGCGCGCCTCTACTATGACACGTGCGCGCCTCTACTATGACACGTGCCCTTCCTTACATGGCCATGGTTCATCGCTGTAGCCTGCATACAGACCGATCGTATGTACGTACACGTTCGCAACCAGAATGACAATGTTATGTATGCTTTGACCGGGTGGGTTGTCGTGGTTCTAAGTCTGACAGTAGAATGGGGGTAGGTATGAGGAGGCAAGTCCCTAGCTACGATGAGGTTGTGCACGCAAGATTTACAAGTTCAGGCCATTCTCAGAGGAAGTAACAGCCCTACGTCTCGGTGCCCGGAGGCTCGGTGGATTGGATTATGCATGAAGTTACGGGGGGTGCGAACCCTTGTCACAGAGGAGGGGGTGGCTTATATGGAGTGCCCCAGGACCCCTGCCATCCCCTGTTACATAGGGTTCAACGTACATAAAGAGGAGACGTTACTGGTAAGGTCAACATTAAAGTCATATAAATGATCATTAAGACTACGGAGTGAACGCCTGACCGTTGTCATTCAGAGTGACCTTATATCTTCTCTTTTCTGAGTGGTCTCTAATATGGTCGAATGATTATATCCTGTTCGAATGGAATTGGGTTATCCGAGTGGAACCCACGGTCGAGTGAGTTGTATCCTCTGGTGATTTCAATCGGTAGAATTTGTTGTTCTTTGAATGTCCTTGACCGTAGGGCAGTGTCCTTGGGGAGGGTGCTTAGACCAGGTCTATTGCCCTACCCTAAGGTACATGTCATCGTCATTAGCCCCCGAATGGTTCTGGGTCCGGGTGGAGATGGAGTTGAAGATGGTTCCGACCCAATTTTCATGCTTCAGAGGCATTTTACTTGGATTGGTGAACCATGCAAAAACTTCGACCTCATTTTCAGTTGCCTTGAGCCATTCAGAGATTGTCGAGTGAACTTTGCTGATAAGCTTCGGGTGCTGATATGGCATAAAATCTTCAGCGCGATCGACTGCGCTGCCGTCTTTGGATCTTGCGGGATTCAAAATTTGGGGAAGCGCGCGGGACGGAGAGGGCCGCAGTAAGCGGAGCGGATTAGGCAGGGGCGCCTCGATTCTTGCACCACCTTTTTCGCCACGTATCGAGCATGCGACTGTTGCGGGACCTGACAGGATTGCCCGGGCCCACAAGTCAGCCACTCGGGGAATATGATCATATAAGGCGTCTGGGCCGGTGTTTTTCGCATAGCGCACCGCATTTCCTTCCTTCCTCCTCTGCTTCTCCACTGCATCCGCCTCCACCCTCGACGCCGCCGCCCAACCCGAGCTCGACCCGCCCGGATGGGGAAGGACAAGACGATGGCGAAGGGGAAGGGGAAGAAGATGAGCCGGGGAGGGTTGTCGTCGAGATCTGGCCTGCCGCCCGGCTGGATCCAGGGCGACTGGATTCGGTTGACGATCCAGCAGGAAGACCTGGAGGATCTGGTGGAGGGGGGATTGATTCCCCATGGTTCTTGGCGGCTTCCGGAGGACAAGATCGAGCCGCGGCCACAGGAGGGTGAGTGTGTCCTTCTTGCGACTCGCTCGACCGTGGTTTCTCTTTACCTCCCCATCCTTCCTTTCGAGGTTTTCTGAACTTCTTTGGAGCCCAACTTCGTCACTTTTCTCCCAACACCATCACATACCTTGTTGCATTCATGTCCATGTGTGAGAACTTTCTGGGTTGTCGACCGCACTGGGTCTCTTCAAACACATTTTCACTTGTCGTTCTTGGTTTGTAAAAAAGGCTAATCCGAGTGACGAGAGGACACACGTGATCCAGATGTGTGGAGGTCTAGGGATCCAGATGAGGGGTAAAAGCACTTTCGCAGCTATGATTCTCCCCAAGTCAGTCAGAGGATGGCAGTCGACCTGGTTCTATTGCAAGGACCAACCGACCCATGGTCAGTCGACTGGCCTCCCTTCTTTTTCCATGGACCGAGTTGAGAATCCCTCTTCTTTGAAAGTGACTCCAGGTGAGAAAGTGGAGGTGAATATGTTGGTTGAGCGAGTAGTCCAACTTGTCCGCGACGGTGTGACTAGCCTGGATTTGCTGGAGGTCTTTCTCAGTCGACGCATCCAGCCACTTCAAGCTCGTGACCATCCGATGTGGATGTACTCGGGTATTGACGACACCGCTCGGATCCACCCAGAGGAAGTTGACGAGGAGACAGTGGCACAGTGGCTGCATGGCATTACTGGCAACAAGGACAACCCCAGGGGGTCTAGGAGGATTCCTCCACTCGACAACACCAACGAACCAGACAAGGTCTGACTCTTTTCTTCCGAGTGTTTCTTTGTTCTGACATGTATTTGTTCTCAAAACCGACTGATATCTGTTCAATCCTGTGCCTTGCAGATTTATACTGAGATGTACTCAATGCCCAACAAAGAGCAGGTGCAGGAACAGGAGAAGGAGGGAGAGGTGAGCGGATGTGAGAGCGGCGACTGACAATCTGATGGGGGAGAAGACGAGGAGAGCGAAGACTCAATCAATGGCAAGAAAGTCGAGTCTCCACCTCGCTCGGAAAGACGCTCCAAGAAGAGGCAAGACCCGGCGAGTGTTCGCGGCAAGGCAACAGCTCCGACTGGTCAGATCTCAAAACGCACTCGAACATCTTCTCCTGTGCCGACTGAGAAAGCTTCAAAGCAGCCCAAAGTCGCGTCGTCAAAGCCCCGGAAGGCCTTGCCCAAGATCAAAGTGGCCGTTCCCATCGCTTGTGGGTAATCCTTGAGCTCAACCCCTTAGTCTTGCACGACTCACTTTCCCGAGTGATTTTTTGAAATTTGTAGTGCTGCTACTTCTGGGACTTCTGTTTATAAATAGGATGATGATGATGAGATGGAAGACACCGCCACCTCCAACGCAGGTAAAGCTCTTGTCATCTTGTCTTTACTTTACCGGCTACTTTGACGGTCGATTGAACTCTTGTGATCGATTCTTTTGCAGCTCCGCCCAATGTTATTGAACTTCCAGACGACGAGAGGATGTGCCACAGAGGCCCATAGGAAGGAGGGGCAGGACTTCGGGCAGGAAGACACCAGCTAGCAAGACGCCCCAGTTGACGCCAGCGACGGAACCAGTGATTCAGCAGTCCGGAGACCTCAACCGGGCTTCTGTTACTTTTGTCGTTCCATTGTCGAGTGCACAACCTTCAACATCGACTGCACAGGCTCCTGTTTCATTTATGCAACCCCAAGCCTCATATTCTTGAGCTGCTATAGCTGATCCACCATCTTCTCTTTTCACCGCCCATCATGTCCCGGAGGACCAAGTGGACGCCGCCAAGGAAGCTATACGCCAGGCGGGCCTTATGATGGAGCACATGAAAGTGGTGCGCGAGGCTAGTCAAGCTGCCTATGACGCCAGCTCAGCACTCCAGTCCAATGTCCAGGTTAGCTGATTTCCAACTGATCTCCTAGCTTGTCACTTGTTCTGTTAGGATATGCTACCTGAAAACCTTTATTGTGCTTCTACTTGTCAGTCTGCAGTTTGCACCTGTACACCCACTGGGTGTTTCGATTTTCGCCGAGTAATTTTTCCGCTTGAGTCGACTAGGTTGTGTCGATTGTAACTTTGAACCAGTGGGGGCATGCAGAGTGCACCCACTGGGTGTAGTCTCCGAGGCCACCATCAAATGTCTGATTCGGTAGGGGTCTTGATAAAAATGTTGCTTTTTAGTTCTTCCACTCGGTCTGGGCGAACCATGTCGAGTGGAACCTGAACCAGTGGGGGCACGTTGAGTGCACCCACTGGGTGTAGTCCCCGAGACCACGGTCGACTGTTGGCGGTCGGTTGTGGTATGAGAATAACTGTTGCTTCTCTTTATTTCTTTTTTTCACTCGGTCTAGGCAGACCATGGCGAGTGGAACTCGAACCAGTGGGGGCATGCTAAGTGCACCTACTGGGTGTAGTCCCCGAGACTACTGTTGAATGTTCGATTCGGTAGTAGTCTTATAATATTTTTTGTTTGAAAAGCGACCAAACTTTGTATATGTCGACTGATTGTCCTCTGATCGCAGAAATCTAGTGAACTTGGAGCTCGGTTTGCTAACTTAGAGCAGAAGCAGATCCAGCTCAATCTTGATCTGGAGTTGGCTAGGGAGAACTTGCGAAAGGCTAAGGATGATGTTGCTGGTATGGAAAACTTGTCGACTGACTCTTTTCGGAATATGAGTGTTATTTCCTTCATCTGAAACAAGCATTATTTCTTTCAGAAAAAATGAACCAGGCTTTGGCGAATAAGGATCTTGACCTTGCAGCCGCATAGAAAACAACAGAAGAGAAAACGACACTCGCCGACCAGAAGCTGGCCTCAGTCGGAAAGCTGGAGGAAGAGAACACCAAGTTGAAGGCCGCCTGTCGGTGTCAAAACCGGCGGATCTCGGGTAGGGGGTCTTGAACTGTGTGTCTAGGCGGATGGTAACAGGAGACAAGGGACACGATGTTTTTACCCAGGTTAGGGCCCTCTCGATGGAGGTAAAACCCTACTCTTGCTTGATTAATATTGACGATATGGGTAGTACGAGAGTAGATCTACCACGAGATCAAGGAGGCTAAACCCTAGAAGCTAGCCTATGGTATGATTGTTGTTCGTCCTACGGACTAAAACCCTCCGGTTTATATAGGGACACCAGAGAGGGCTAGGGTTACACAGAGTCGGTTACAATGGTAGGAGATCTACATATCCGTATCGCCAAGCTTGCCTTCCACGCCAAGGAAAAGTCCCTTCCGGACACGGGATGAAGTCTTCAATCTTGTATCTTCATAGTCCAGGAGTCCGGCCAAAGGCTATAGTCCGGCCATCCGGACACCCCCTAATCCAGGACTCCCTCAGTAGCCCCTGAACCAGGCTTCAATGATGACGAGTCCGATGCGCAAATTGTCTTCGGCATTGCAAGGCGGGTTCTCCTCCAAATTCCGTGTACCTGTTGAATAATGTCCGGTTTCTTGTGAATGTAGCGCTCCTTGGCTTCTACGCCCAATAATGGTCGTCTTCCATGTGTCAAACAAATACGAAAAGTCTGGGTGTTTTTACATTCACACCCCTAGCCGCGTAAATGAGCCGCCTATTTAAAGGGACGAGGATTTAGATCCAAACCACACCTTCTCCCCTCCGCGAGTTTTCATCAGAGCGCATCCGACAAAGGTCTATTCCACCATGGCCAGCCATCGCAACTCCTCCTCTCGCCCTTCCAGTCCTAAGCCTAGAGATTGGGAGAGATGCTCCATCCCGCACAGTGAGCTAGTGACGCTCCAGACCAAGGGATTTCTCCCCCCGGCCTACATGGTCCCGGTTCGAGCCGGACTTGCCACCTATAATGGCGGAGAGCAAGCGGAGAGCGCCCCCAATCCCTCCAAAGGAGAGCGGGTGTGCCTTGTCCCTTATTTAATAAGAGGGCTCGAATTTCCAATTCATCCGTTTCTCCAGGGGCTCCTGGAGTTCTATGGTCTCCAGCTGCACAACCTCACGCCTGCCTCCATATTGCATATCGTGGGCTTCGTAGGAGATGTTTTTGGGTGTTGAGCCTCATTTCGCGCTGTGGAAGAGGCTATTCTGCCTGGTGCCCCGTTCTCAGGAGGGGTCAATATATCAAGTGGGCGGAGCCGAAGTGTGGCGCATCGCCGGGACAGGATATTTATCCGGAACCCCAAAGAAGGCGTCCGAGAATTGGCCTTCGGAATGGTTTTATATAGAGGATGTCCCGTTGCCGGATCCTGTTCGGATCGGCTTCCCTGAGTTCGACAATGCTCCCCTGAAGAAGCGCCTAAGATTGCGTCCACGGAGCCCTCAGAGGGAAAGTGACAAGGGCGTCCTTTACCTGATGGGCCGGATAAGATTATTAGCTCATTCCGGACTAACCATGATCGGAGTCATGGCCACATGCATCATGCGGGGGGTGCAACCGCTTCAGTATAGAGGCCACCCCATGTCGGACTTCAACGGGGAGTATGATGCCACCCATCACGGCCGTAAAGGGTCGGACTCGGCTGCCGCTCTAATAAAGATCTTGTCTGCTTTGTACAAGGGAGAAGAGGAGGAATTTCTCCGCGTCAACCCACAGGGTGGATTTACAATGTATAATCCTCCAAGTTGGGTAAGTGGACACTTTTACTTGCCCATCCGTTTTGTATTCCCATTGTTAAATATATAGTCTAACGCCTTCAACGCAGGAACTGCGCCAGGCTGTTAAAGAAATAAACAGCCCCCCTCCACAACCCGATGATCCGGGACGGTCCCTCGACCCGGCCCCCCAAGAGGATTCAGACTTATCTGTGGAGCTAATTGATGGGGTGTTTCATCAATTGAGCAAGGACAACGCCTTGGTGGCCATTATGGCCGATTACCCAGGGCTACTCCCAGCCTCCCAGGTAACTGAGACCGAAATCCCAGCACTTCGAAAAGGGACCCATCCTCGCGTGTTTTTGATTACCGTATAACAACCGTGTTTTGCAGAGGAGGTCCTTGAGGCGGGAGGCCAATCCTGTGGCGACTAGCCAACGAGGGGCCACAAGGCCCCAGGGGCTCAAAAGAAGTGCGGTCCGGACCGAGACGCCGACGCAAAGGTATAATGCGCCATCTCATCCCCTGGTGTTATTCCTTCAAGGCGTATTAACACTCGTGCTCTCTTTAGGACAAAGAGACCTCGCCGGACTATATCCGGAGAGGCTGCCAACCGCGCCTCCACCAGCCAGGCTCCAAAGCCTGGTCCGGAGGCGGAGGCGAACACGAGGCGCGCACCGGATGCTCCTCCAATAGAGGATGCGGACAGGCTCTCCGCCACCAATTCCGAGGTGGAGAGTGCCATGAACCACATGCGTCGTCGGACAGTTCTTCGTGACGCTTGTTTCTCCCCAGAGGCATTGGATGCCTTCAATTCGGGAGACGCGTACCTCCGTGCCGCTCAAAATGGTTTAGCCAGAGCCACGGAGCAGTATGTGAAATACATACGGGTGAGAAAATTTGATGGTTATTGTCGGCGTTCTGGGAACGGGGGTCCCCAGACTTGCCTGCCTGCGGCCCGTGGCGTGGCTCGAATGGAGGCCCAGTACGGCCCGTCTTCGTCAACACGATGCTCAAGACCCTCGCGAGGGTCCAAGCCTCGCGGGGAGGACGACGAAGTGCTTCCTCAGGCGCGGCCTCCTCAGGCTGGCTCATGAGGAGGCGGAGTGATCAAGGCAGGGTACCTCGCGAGGTGCCCATGATGCAAGCCGTGACGACCAAGGGCGCCAGGCGGGCGCCAGACCGCACAGTGTCCTCCCCTTTCCTCTTTGGTGCAAAGGGGGCAAGCGCAGGCGAGAGGATCAAGCAAAGGCACCCATTTCGGTGCAACGAGACCAAGACCAGTCCAATGGTGGGAGCGAGCTCAACATGGAGCCCATAGCGGCGTCACCACAGGGCCTTTGGTAGGCGAAGACCAACTTTGGTCTGGATAAGTGTACTGTATGTTCCCCTTTGAATTGGCCAATTGTTGGCGCCCTCCCCGCTCAATATTTGGGGAGAGGCCCATGGCCTTTGACTATAAATAGGACTAGCCACCCCCAGGGTAGAGGCATCTAGTATCCGGAATCCGAGCAGAGAGAGAGAGAAGGGCGGCTGAACTTCCCCAGCAGTTCATTGTCCTAGCCAAGAACAGACCCTCGCGAGGCAGTTCTACTTTGTACTGATCATCATCATCATCGGCCCACAAAACTAGAGTAGGGTATTACACCACAATGGTGGCCCGAACTAGTATAAACTCTGTGTTCTTTGTGCTGTTCTTTCGGTAGTTTAGATCCTTGCGAGACGGAGAGGTAGAGGGCAGAATCTCCGCGCGCACCCCAGAGTTCGAACCTTAAGGGTCTCCCGAAACCAAAGATCCGACATTTGGCGTGCCAGGTAGGGGTGCGCCGGAATCTGTCTTCCACCGCTCCGCCTTTCTCCGGCCGCCGCACCCATGTACGGCGTCGGTCGGGCCTACGTCGCCCCAGCGGCCCTCACCGGCGAGCGTCCTCGTCGTCCCTCATCGCCCACCATCGACACCGCCGCCAGCCCGGCGGGGAACAAGCAGCAAGCACCACCCCAGCATCCGCCTGTGCGACGGGGCGACTACGCCACGACATCGATGCCTACGGTCGTTGCGGCCCTCCTGGGCGGCTCGCAAGCGCCGCCCACGAGTCGCCACGTCAAGCCGTTTGCCCGCCGGGTCAGCGCCGCTTCCACACGGCAGGCGGCTTCCTCAGACCGGGCAGCGCGCGAGGACGATCTGACCTTCAGCTCGGAGGACCACCCCACCAACTTGGCGGGCTCGGGCATGCTCCCCCTGTTGTGCACCCCCACCGTCTGCCAGATGGCCGTCACCAGAACCCTCATCAACAGCGGCGCGGGCCTCAGTGTGCTTTCGGTCGAGGCCTTCAATCTCTTCTGCATACCCCGGGAGCGGCTGCGGCCCAGTCGATCTTTCTCGGGCGTCGGGGGCGGATCGTGCGACTCCCTGGGACAGATCCGGCTCCCGGTAACCTTCGGCACCTACGACAACTTCCGCATGGAGATGGTTGACTTTGACATCGCCCCCATCGGCCTCCCTTACAACGCCATCCTCGGTTACCCGGCGCTGGCTCAGTTCATGGCCGCCACGCACCCGACGTACAACCTCATGAAGATGCCCGGGAGCAGCGGTACCATCACCGTGCACGGAGACACCAGGGACGCCTTGCGAGTAGTCGAGCTCGCCTTGAAGGCGGCGGCGGCGGCGCAGCCTGCCGACGCAGAGGCCCCTAAGCCCAAGGGGGCTGTGCCCGCCAAGAAAAAGCAGTTGTTCACCCAGGACAAGGCAGAAACCAAGCAGATACCCATGGACGAGGACGGGTCTTCCGGCGCCACTTTCACCATAGGCGCCAACCTCGAGCCTGAGCAGGAGGAGGCCTTGGTCAGGTTCCTGCGCGCGAATAGGAAGGTGTTCGCTTGGGAGCCCGATCAGTTGGTAGGGATTCCCAGGAGTGTCATCGAGCATCACCTCAACGTGTGCCCGAATGCGCGCCCCGTGAAGCAGAAGGCCAGGTGGCAGTCCGCAGAGAAGCAGGCCTTCATTGTCCAAGAGACATGCAAGCTAGAAGCCGCTGGGGTCATTCGCGAGGTCCGATACCCGGATTGGTTGGCCAACCCCGTCGTTGTGCCTAAAAAGGGGGGGGAAGGAACGCATGTGCGTCGACTTCACCAATCTCAACAAGGCATGCCCGCAAGATCCGTTTCCGCTCCCCCGCATCGACCAGATCGTCGATTCCACCGCAGAGTGCGACCTGCTATGCTTCCTAGACGCCTTCTCCGGATATCACCAGATCAGAATGGCGGTGGAAGACGTTGAAAATACCGCCTTCCTGACCCCCTGCGGGGTATACTGCTATACATGCATGCCGTTCGGACTGCGTAACGCAGGAGCTACCTTTCAGCGGTTGATGCACATCTCCTTGGGCCCGCAACTCGGGAAGAATGTCGAAGCCTACGTTGATGACATTGTGGTAAAATCTCGGGAGGCCAAGACCCTGGTACAAGACCTGGAGGAGACCTTCGCGAGCCTCGACGCAGTAAGCTTGCGACTCAACCCGGAGAAATGCGTGTTTGGTGTCCACTCGGGCAAGCTCTTGGGATTCCTTGTGTCCCATCGTGGCATCGAGGCCAACACAGAGAAGGTCAAGGCGGTCGAGGACATGAGTCCGCCCAAGACCCTCAGAGAGATGCAGAAGCTCACTGGGCGCGTGACCGCATTAGGGCGCTTTATCTCCAAGCTAGGGGAGCGAGCGTTGCCTTTCTTTCAGCGGATGAAGAAGAAGGGGCCCTTTGAATGGACTGAAGAAGCAGATAAGGCGTTTCAAGACCTCAAGAGGTACCTGACCAGTCCCCCGGTCATGGTGGCTCCGCGCCCTCAAGAGCCCCTGCTGCTCTACCTCGCCGCCACTCCTTACTCCGCCAACGCAGCCCTGGTGGCGGTTAGGGAGGAGCGCCAAACCAAGACCGCAGCGGCAGCCCGAGGCAAGGCAAGACGGGAGCACGAGAAGCCTGCAGAAGCCACAGCCGCAGTTGAGGAGGGTCGGCTGCAGAAGAGCACACCAGAGGCAGGAGAAGCCACACGCTTGGATGGTCCGCCTCCCGAGGGCGCCGGAGCCCCAGGTGCTCTCAGCCTGGTTGAGCATCCAGTTTACTTTGTCAGCACGGTGCTGCGGGACGCGAGGGCACGGTACCCAATGCCTCAGAAGCTCCTCCTTGCGCTACTGGTGGCCTCGCGCAAGCTGCGTCACTACTTCCAGGCCCATCCCATTAAGGTCGTCTCATCGTACCCCCTGGAGAGAGTGCTCAGGAGCCCTAACTCAGCAGGAAGAGTCGCCGAGTGGAACATAGAAGTGCAGGCGTTTCAGCTCGAGTTCAGCACAACTAGGGTCATCAAAGGAGCAGCGTTAGCGGATTTCATGGCTGAATGGGCGGAAGCACCAAGCCTCAAGGACAACGAGGATCGGTCCCTCTCTCCAGGGAGTGAGGCGCCTAAAGGCTGGGTCATGTATTTTGATGGGGCGTTCTCCAGGCACGGCGCGGGGGCTGGCGCGGTGCTGATATCACCCACTCAGGATAAGCTCTACTATGCTGTACACCTCTGTTTCCAGCATGGTGAAAAGGTCTCCAACAACATAGCAGAATATGAGGGTCTAATAGCTGGATCAAAAGCCGCGATAGCTCTGGGGGTGAAACGCCTCACCGTCAAGGGCGACTCGCAGCTCCTTGTCAACTTCTCCAACAAGGTATACGAGCTGAAGGACGAGCATATGGAAGCCTATTTAGCGGAAGTCCGCGGGATGGAAAAACAGTTCTGGGGGTTGGAGCTGAAGCACGTGCCCCGTGGCACCAATCAGGAGGCCGACGACATAGCCGGACGGGCATCCAGGCGATTGCCACAGGAACCGGGCGTCTTCGAAGAGCGGCTCTTCAAACCCTCAGCACAGCCGACGCTGTCAAATGTCACTCAGCCTCGAGAGGAGGTCCCTCGGCCGCCAGCCTCGGGAGCCCCGATCTGCGGACCGACCTCAGGAGCGCGTCTACTCCTGACGATGGAACCTCGGGAGGAGTGCTGGATCACAGAACTCCGGAGTTATTTAACACAAGGGACCCTACCGGAGAAGGAAGAGGAAGCGGAGCGTGTGGGCGGCAGGCCACGGCATACTGCATCAGAGATGGAGAGCTCTACCGGAAGTGACCAAATGATTTGTCTCTGCGCTGCATCTCCCAGGAGCAAGGAAAGGAACTACTAGAGGACATACACGACGGAGACCGCGGGCATCATTCATCATCACGGACCCTCATCAGCAAGGCATTCCGTAGCGGGTTCTATTGGCCCACCGCGCTCAACGACGCAGTCGAGTTAGTAAAGGCATGCGAGGCCTGCCAGTTTCATTCTAAGCAGATCCATCAACCGGCGGGGGGCCTGCAGACTATACCCCTCTCATGGCCCTTTGTAGTTTGGGGGTTGGATATTCTGGGCCCATTCCCTCGGGCGCCAGGGGGCTACCACTACCTCTACGTCGCCGTTGATAAGTTCACCAAGTGGGCAGAAGTGGAGGCCTCCGTACCATCCCCGCTGGTTCCGCGGTCAAGTTCATCAGGGATATGCTACGCTTCGGTGGCGCACCCGCGGAGCAATGGGCAGGCCGAACGGGCCAACGCGGAAGTCCTGAGAGGCCTCAAGACCAGGACGTTCAAGAAGAAGCTGGAGGCTTGCGGCAGAGGCTGGTACGATGAGCTGCAGTCCGTACTGTGGTCCATCCGCACGACCGCGACCAAACCAACTGGGGAGACCCCGTTCTTCCTGGTCTACGGAGCTGAAGCGGTCCTCCCTCACGAGGTCAGGTGTCGCTCCGCACGGGTCCTAGCGTTCGACGAAGCGCAGCAGGACGCCATGCGGGGGATGGACCTCGTACTGGGGGAGGAACGCCGCCAGGAAGCCGCGTTGCGAGCGGCGAGGTACCAGCAGGCGCTGCGACATTATCATTGCCGCAACATCCGCCCCAGGACCCTCGAGGTAGGAGACCTCGTGCTCAGACGGGTTCTCTCCAGGGAGGGGCTGCATAAGCTCTCTCCCATGTGGGAGGGCCCGTTCAAGGTTGTTCATGTTTCCAGGCCAGGCTCCGTGCGCTTGGAGACCCAAGAGGGGGAGCCGATACAGAACGTGTGGAACATCCAGCACCTCCGGAGGTTCTACCCCTAGAAGGCCCTGAGCTTGTGAAGAAGGCGAACGCCTGTGAAGACCTTCCCTTTTTGGAAAAGGCCCTGAGCCTGTGAAGAAGGCGAACGCCTGTGAAGACCTTCCCTTTTTGGAAAAGGCCCTGAGCCTGTGAAGAAGGCGAACGCCTGTGAAGACCTTCCCTTTTTGGAAAAGGCCTTGAGCCTGTGAAGAAGGCCAACGCCTGTGAAGACCTTCCCTTTTTGGAAAAGGCCCTGAGCCTGTGAAGAAGGCGAACGCCTGTGAAGACCTTCCCTTTTTGGAAAAGGCCCAGAGCCTGTGAAGAAGGCAAGTGCCTGTGAAGCTGATCACCTCTAAGAAGAAAGGCCCGGAGCCTGTGAAGAAGGCCAATGCCTGTGAAGCTCGCCGCCCCGTGACACTCTCACGTAATAATGAGTGGGGCTGTACACGCCCCGGAGTCTCAGGAGCGCCGGCCTCAGGCCCTGGGGCTCCCTCCCACGCCCAGTGGCAGCACTTAGCTCCGCGCTGGTGAGAGGACGTCGAAGACTAGATTAGGTGCCGGACGCGGCTTTTTATTTGCTTTCTGCAGTTGACGTGTTTATTTGCATCTGAAATCTTATCAAAACTATCGCCGTTGTCGATTTGTGGTTCGTTGATTTTCGCTCCCCGTTTTGATTTCTCTCATGAAAGGCCTCGCGAGGGATGGAATGCCCTCGTGAGTGTTTCCGCCCTATCCGCTTAAAGGTTTCACGGCCCGGGCCCTCTTCAGGAGCACCCCTCCAGTCCGTGCCTCTCGGGCACCGCAGCACGCGCACAGGGCCTGGGTCGGTCGCCCCCCCGGCTGGGGCCGAAAACTACCTATGCAAGGGCAAATAGTTGAGAGGCGAAACAACAAAGTCAAGGTAATGGCTACAACGGCAATGATTCTTAAACACGCCCCCGCGGGGCTCCATGCAGTTGTTTTGTCTTACACAGGAAGCAAAAGGAAAAGGAAAAGGTGAGCCAGGCATGGCCCGCCTCGCATTGTCCTGCAGAGGCGGCGCGGGATGCTTCCGGGGCTCAGGCGGACTCCCTCTCGTGCTTGACCGGGGCGCGGCGACGGACGGATGAACAACCTCCCCCCAGGCAGGCGCGACGGCGAGGGGGCTGGCTGCGGCCACCGCTGGAGGAGCCGCCTGAAGAAGAGTTGGTGGAGCCTGAAGAGCACCGGGCGCCGCCATCGGAGCGGGCGCTGTCTCCTCCATTGTCATCGGAGCGAGGCCCCAGGCCGCGGTCGTCGCCCTCGGGGCAGCATCCTACGCGGCGACCGTCTTCCCCAAACACCCTCACATAGAGGGTGCTGTCGCCGTCGAACTTGAAGTGCAGGGTGCACCGCTGGCCCAGGCCACGCGCGCGGGCAAACGTCTGCTAGCCACGGGTCAGGGCCCCATTCCCGGAAGGGGAGACCTCAAGCGAAACCCAGGAGGCCCTACTGCAGCAACCGTCAGCCTGAAGCCAGAAGCCGCACCGGGCGCTGGCCGGCAGCTCGCCGATGAAGAAGCGAGGGAGATGGAGCCAGGTGCTGGTCGGGTCCGCCGACCACACGACGAACTCCGGCAGCTCCTCCGCCGAGCGAAAGCGCAGCCTGGGGGGCCGCGCAGTCACAGCCTGCCTCCCCTTGGCAGCCGAGCGCTCACAGCCACGCGGAGAACCATCCCTGTGACTACGAGGAGCCGCAGCCGGGACCGCAGGATACTTGCGGGGACGACCCCAGCCGCGCTTGGCCGGGGGGGAGTCGGGCCCCGCCCGACTAGCCTTCCCCTTCTCCGCGGCTGAGAACCTCTTTGGAGCCATGCGAGCGACAAGCGGCAAGAGAGAGGAAGAAGAAGAGAAGCAGGAAGGGGCGAACTGGCGGAGCTTACGCGGCCCCATACTTATAATCGAGGAAGGCCAACCGTCGAGCACCACGATCGCAGGTAATAATGACCCATATCTACGCATGCAGGGACTAGTCAAGTCACACAGTTGCCAGAGCGTCGTGGGGAAGCGGAGACACCCACGTCCTGTCAAACCGCCACGCGGTGCCCAAGGCCGCAGGCTATCAGGGCCCGCGACGCTTCTCCCTTTCCCTTTCTCCTCTCGGCATGGCCAAGTCCGGGCACGCCTTGGGCCCGGGGGCTACTGTCGGTGTTCTGGGAACGGGGGTCCCAGACTTGCCTGCCTGCGGTCCGCGGAGTGGCTCGAATGGAGGCCCAGTACGGCCCGTCTTCGTCAACACGATGCTCAAGACCCTCGCGAGGGTCCAAGCCTCGCGGGGAGGACGACGAAGTGCTTCCTCAGGCGCGGCCTCCTCAGGCTGGCTCATGAGGAGGCGGAGATATCAAGGCAGGGTACCTCGCGAGGTGCCCATGATGCAAGCCGTGACGACCAAGGGCGCCAGGCGGGCGCCAGACCGCACAGTGTCCTCCCCTTTCCTCTTTGGTGCAAAGGGGACAAGCGCAGGCGAGAGGATCAAGCAAAGGCACCCATTTCGGTGCAACGAGACCAAGACCAGTCCAACGGTGGGAATGAGCTCAACGTGGAGCCCAGAGCGGTGTCACCACAGGGCCTTTGGCAGGCGAAGACCAACTTTGGTCAGGATAAGTGTACTGTATGTTCCCCTTTGAATTGGCCAATTGTTGGCGCCCTCCCCGCTCAATATTTGGGGAGAGGCCCATGGCCTTTGCCTATAAATAGGACTAGCCACCCCCAGGGTAGAGGCATCTAGTATCCGGAATCCGAGCAGAGAGAGAGAGAGAGAAGGGCGGCTGAACTTCCCCAGCAGTTCATCGTCCTAGCCAAGAACAGACCCTCGCGAGGCAGTTCTACTTTGTACTGATCATCATCATCATCGGCCCAAGAGGCAATCCATCCACCCACAAAACTAGAGTAGGGTATTACACCACAACGGTGGCCCGAACTAGTATAAACTCTGTGTTCTTTGTGCTGTTCTTTCGGTAGTTTAGATCCTTGCGAGACGGAGAGGTAGAGGGCAGAATCTCCACGCGCACCCCAGAGTTCAAACCTTAAGGGTCTGCCGGAACCCAAGATCTGACAGTTATATATATCAGTAGCCCCCGAGACTTGAAACAGTTAGAATAACTGATTTAAGGATCATGTAATATGCAGGTTCTTGCAGAGAAGAATACCCAACTGTCCCAGGAGCTAGAAGAGTGCAAAGCCCAACTTGAGGCCGCACTAGCCACGACAGGGGAGCCCAAGGAGACCCCCTCTGGTAATATATGCTTCAAAAAAGATAAGAATTGTGTGAAGTGCGGCGTGTGTGCAAATCTGACAAATGAAATTGCAGATGGCGCCGGATTATATCCGGAAAAGCAACAACTCCTACGCCAGCTAAAGGCTGGTGAGAGCGTGCTGACAAAGGTGAGGCGGGAGTAGAATGATCTCCAGGATGCCAACACCAAGCTGGGCGTTGAACTGAAAGATGTTCGTGCCCAGTTGTCGGACTCCGCTAAGGAGAATCAGCGACTTCGACGCGGCATTTTTAGTAAGTGCTTAATCGAACTTTGAAAAAAGAGTTCGGCGAGGAAGTCGACTAACAGAGTATTGTCTGTAGGTATGCTAACAGGTCGTCCTGCAGAGGAGATGCCCGGTTCAACGTGTGACCTTCTTCCCGAGCTCTCGCAACTGCACGAGCGAGCTCGACAGGTGATGCAAGGCGTTGCCCAAGCCTTGTGTCCATCCATCTCCATGCCCAAAGGCCTTGGAGAGCTTGCAGAGAAGCTGAAGGGAGCGTGGCGGCGCTTCCGGTTGTGGAAGATATCGGCCTGCCATCAAGGCGCTAGGGACGCCTGGGCCATGGTGAAGACGTGGTACACGAAGGCTGACCCAAACCACATGGCCGAGGTCGGACCTGTGGGGCCTGATGGGAAGGAGATCCCTGTAAGCTTAGTATACAACCAAGTAGAATTGGCCGCAAAGTATTCCCAGCAGGACTGTAAACTAGACAGCCTGTTAGATGGTATTCAAGAGGAATACAATCAGTCAGAATGACTATGTAATTTTAATTGACATGTGTAATGCCTTCTAGACGGATTGTAGATCGTTTGTCATGGCCGGCCTTTTCGCTTCAGCCTCGGGACCTGACGGTCCGGAGTGTGTCCGAATACCCGTGCGGTTATATAAGAACCGGGGTATGCATGGAGACCAGGTGTAGGGGTCATTAGTGCTTGAACAGACAAGTGCCCAACTAGTTATGTTATATTACATGGTTAGTAAGAAACATCTTCCAGGGAGAATAGTTCCGTTAGGGGTTCCTTTCCCTGGGAGGCATGCCCTAAAGTGCATGTCCATGCTGCGAAAAGAGACGCAGGAACAATCAACTGGCGGCGCATAAATAAATAAGTGAAAAGATATCTTTAGTTCACCGGCCGAATATTCCCTTAAGAACGCTAGCTTTCGGCTTAACCCAGTCTGAGGTACACATCCGGCTGACCCGGCAGTAACAATCGGAGAGGTGCTCCCTTTACCACCTAGCCGAACAATCGGGAACGTAGGGGTAAGCACAGGAGCCAGGCAACCCAGCTTGGCCAAAACATAAGTCATATCGATGCATATAATGGTGAATAAAGGTACATGCGGAAGTGTGACACATGTGTTGGGCATGAAGCCCGTATAAATAAGCTTCTGTTTAAAGAAGCCCCCAGGTTTAATGAGCACGGATAGCGTGTCACTTATTGAGCCTTTAAAGGCTATAAGAGAAAGGGAGGGGAGAAGGAGAGAAATGTAAGACAGAAAATATAAAAAATGAACAGAGGAAGGAGACGAACATCGAGTCCGGCGCTAGGCATAGAATCTTCGGAGACGGGCTGCGTTCCATGGGTTCGGCTCGAGTCGGTTATTCGATGCATCTCGCAGGCAATACGCTCCACCAGTCAGGACTTGGTCAATTATGAAGGGACCTTCCCACTTGGGCTTGAGTTTGTCCTTTTTCTTGTCCAGCAGGCATAGAACTAATTCGCCAACATTGTAATTTTTGGCCCGTACTTCTATGCTTTGATATCTTCGAGCCTGCTGTTGATAGTATGCGGAACGGGCTTGTGCCACGTCACGCTCCTCCTCCAAGGCGTCCAAACTGTCCTGCCGATCAAGCTCAGTTTTTCTTTCTTCGTACATGCGCACTCGAGGTGAGTCATGAATTATGTCGCAGGGCAAAACTGCCTCTGCGCCGTACACCATGAAGAATGGTGTGTATCCGGTGGTGCGATTCGGCGTGGTCCGCAGCCCCCAGAGTACGGAGTCGAGCTCCTCTACCCACTGCGTATTAGATTCCTTAAGGGACCGTACAAATTTGGGTTTGATGCCGCTCATGATAAGACCGTTTGTACGTTCGACCTGGCCGTTAGTTTGTGGGTGATAGACGGAAGCATAATCGAGCTTGATGCCCATGTTTTTGCACCAGAGTTTTACCTCATCGGCCGTAAAGTTCGTGCCGTTGTAAGTTATGATTGTCGGGGAAACTGACTCCGCGAGCACCTATGGGGACGGAGCCCCTTTTCGGTTCGGCGCGGGGCGGAGGTCGCACGAAGAGCAGATCGAGGCGAGGCACACGAGCGGTTTTACCCAGCTTCGGAGCTCTCCGGAGAGATAATACTCCTACTGTTGCTTTGTGGTTTGTATTGAGTTCTTGCTCGGGAGCGCTGAGTGCTACAGTACGCACCAGCAGCTAACGAGACCGAGCGTGAGTGTTCTACTGTCCCCCCTTTCTACGTTGTGCATGGGCCTCCTTTTATATGCTCAAGGGGTCTCCAACAGGTGGCAACGTAGACAAGGGTAAAAATGGAAAGGTGCTGCGGTAGGTACAGCTACCTACACAGTGTATCATACCTAACCCTGACGGCAGGGGACAAGGGCATTAAATGCCTATCTACGTCGCCCAAACAGTGCAGAAAAGGGACCGTCAGGGACGCCACCGCTCGCCACGATGGCGATCTTGTCAGCGCCGCTTGCCACAGTGCACCCCTGGCTGCACAGCCTCCCGCCACGTACGCCTGGAAGGGTCTCAGAGCGACACGTTGGTGGGTGTGCTGGAGCGCGGGTACAGAGTGGTTGCTAGCCACGGCAAATGCCTTGCCGCGGCCGTTGTCTTGCCGCGCCCGAGAGCTTGTCGCTCGCCGGGTCTTGCCGGGATGCGTGGCGCGTCGCGGCAAGTTCCTTGAGATGCCTTGGTTGGCCTTCGCGACAAGCTCCTCTTGCCGGGGCTTTGTGCCTTGAGTGGCCTTCCCGGCAAGCTCCTCTTGCCGGGGCCTTGTCTCCTTGGCTTAAATACTTTGTTCTTGAATGGCTCCAAAGGAACCACGGGGGTCCTTGGCGGTCACCCGGCAAGCCTTGCCGCGGGACGCTGCGACTGCCCGTGCACAAGTTCGGGATACTAGGGTACCCCTACTCTAGTACACCGACAGGAGCCCCCGGGCCTGGGCCATACACGGTGCCGAGCGCTATTGGGCCAGGCCCAATACAGGGCACGGGCACGCGCGGCCTGGATCACGCCACATCTGACTCCGCATCCACCGCGCCCTCCCCGAACGGCACGCGTCAATTGCGGCGTCGTGGAAGAAATCGTGGGTGGTTTCTTTATTCGGAAGGGTGAAACGTCCGCCCCCTCCCTCCTTATAAGCAGGGGAAACAGGGGCAGTTTGCCCATCTGCCCGTTGCTATTCCTTCCCCGAGAATCTTCGCCACTCCCCTTCTTCCCAAAGCTGAAAGAGAGCAGCGCTCCGCCCCCATCGCCACCAGCACCACCAACGCCGTTGTCCTCCCTGACCACTCCCGCCATGGCTCCGAAAGCCGAGAAGGTGAAGTCGGCCGAGGCGCAGCGGCTCGCGGCGCTGCAAAAGGAGCGGGCAATCTTCACTCCGAGGCTTGCCGTGGAAGAGCTGAAGGAGGACTACTACCTCTTCTGGTCGACGGGGACGCGAGCGCATCCACGTACGAAGGTACTCCTGGCTGTCGCTTGGAAAAAGGCTCCCACTGGGTACCCTTTCTTCGCCTTGTTCTTCTACTGCGGGCTCTGCCCGCCCTTTTCTGAATTCTTCTGTGACGTCATGAACACCTACGGGCTCCACCTCCTTGACCTCACCCCCAATGCTGTCCTGACCATGGCAGTTTTCGCACATCTCTGCGAAAACTTTGTCGGAATCCATCCAAACGTAGCCCTTTTCCGCCACTTCTTTTCGCGTCGAGTTGAGAAAGGAGAGCCTTTATCCGGCGGAATCGCCTGGATCTCGAAAGCCGGCAAGAAGGATGCTTATTTGGATGGAGAGTTCCGCAGCAAGTGGGAGGAGTGGAGGGCGGACTGGTGCCTGATTGTCGAGGAGAACCCGCAGCCGTTTACTGCCCTGCGCCAAACTCCAGTAGTGCGCGACAGTGATTGGAGTAGCCTGGCCCCGGAAGACGACAGACTGAAGATTGCTGTCGCTCGGATCCTACGCCTCAGGCTTGCCGGGCTTACTGTAGGAGCGGTTGGCGCAGATTTCCTCCGCCGCCGCATCGCCCCCCTGCAGGAGAGGAGGAGACCCGCCTGGGAGTTCCAGAACGCGGCGGATATCATGAGGCTACGGCCGGGCCTCAACTTCAACTTCGCTGTCCTGGAGATCAATGCGATGCTCCAGGAGCTGTTCAAGTACGACCCACAGTATCCCGAAGTGTTCAGGTTGCCGAGGGGCGTCGTTCCGCTGTGCAACAACTCCTCGCTCGACCGCATCCATGCAATGATGCCGTTGTGCGACTCGCATGGAATTGACCCAGCCTGGATAGAGCCTGCAGATGATGTTGTGTGGGCGTTCTTCGATGGCTTGGTAGAAGTGCCGATCGATGCCGATGAGCAGAGCGGCCTCACCCGGGACACCACCGACGAGGAGCTCAAATGCATCGCCACCAGGCTGGAAGAGGCGGCGGCCGCTGCAGCCACGGGCGAGTTTGGGTTCACTGTGGAGGAGGCAGAGGCAGCAGAGGCAGCAAGCCTTGCCGAGCGGGAGGATCTTGCCGGCGAGGAGAAGTCCGCCGGGCATGACGTCGGGCCGAGCGGGCCCGCCGAGGATACGAGCGGCTCGTTGGAGATCGGCTCCTCTTCCTCCTCGTCTTCGGGCAGCTTGCCGCAAGTAGAGCCCCCGGCTCCACAAGCAGAGCCCCCTGCCCCACCAAGAAGGTGTCTTCGCAAGGCCAGGGACGTAGCGGAGCGGCGGACGAGTCAACCCCCGCCGCGCCGCACGACACGCTCCACCGCGGCAAGTTCTGTTGCCGCGGAAGCACCTCACGCTGCAGCGGCAACTGGAGCGGGGTCCTCCCGGTCCGTCGCTCCAGCTCCCGCCAAGCGGCCAAGGGATCCTACTCCTCCGCCTCCTCGCGCCGGAGGTGGGCCAGGCTTTGACTTCTCCGCGCTCAGCTCCGACGAGGAAGAAGAAGAGTAAGATTGTTGTTGTACTGGTATGTCTTCAATACTTGCTGTCTCGTCTTGTATCTCATTTGCATTACTCTGAACTTATTCCTTTTTAGGACTCTGGCCTAGAGAGCAGCAAAGAGAGCCAAGGTCCCGGTGATTGTCATCGAGGACGATCCCACCGTGACAGCAGGGGGTGCGCCTGAGACAAACTTGCCGGACCCGACACCTGTTCTTCAGAGCAGCCCCCAACGCAGCCCCCGGCGTAAGTATATGGTTTGCTTCCCGCTGTTAGGTGCGCATGGATATTCTTTATTTGCTGATATCTGACTGTTGGCTTGTGTAGGAGCAGAGCAGCCCCACCAGGAGCGTCCGGATGCCGCCCCTGACATGCCGTCTGCTTCGACTACTCCGCCAAGGGAGAGTTCTCCGGCAAGGGAGTATCCTCCGACAAGGGAGAGCTCTCCGGCAAGGGGGAGCTCTCCGGCAAGGGAGGAGTCTCCGGCAAGGGACAGCACCAGCAGTCCTCCGGTGGTGGAGGCCACAACTGCCGAGCCTAGTGCAGGTAAACCTCTTGCTTCGAAACTTCCCTTGGGTTCTTCTTCTTTTGATCTTCTTTTTGGATATCTGCTTGACTTTTCTCCCTTTTTCGGCCGTCAGATCCACCCACTGCGGAGTCGATGGAGACCGAGGTTGCTGTTGATGATGCCGCCGCCACCAAAGAAGCAGCCGACGCTGATGATCCCGCCGGCGAAGAGGCCGCCAAGGCTGCCGCCGCAGCAGCTGACGAGGGGTCTGGAGATCGCACTCACGACCCTGAGGCAGCAGGAGCGTCAGGCGCTACGCCGACCGCCGACCCTTCCGCCACTGCCGCAGTGCCAGGCTCCGAAGAGCCCCAGCCTGGCGTCTACTTGAAGGCCGGCGATGGCGTCTTCATCAACCTCCCCTGGGCGTCAACGTCCAGGGCGCCGGTCGAAGGAGAAAACTTTGACTTGGAGGTGCTCGCCTCCGCTGGGCTGACGCTGGTCGATGCGCCAAGTAGCAGCAGCGACGAGCCTGAGGAGGAGCGGCTGCTCCGGAGGCTGGTGTCGCTCTACCGCGCTCGACAAGCCAAACTGGAGTCCCGCGAAGCGCTTGTCGCGAAGGCGGGGGTGGACATGGAGAAGCGCGTGGAGGAGCTCCGAGGTCTCAACCAGGCAGCCCTCCGGTCGCTGGCGGCGGAGCGTGTGCAGCTCGATGAGGCGCAGAAGGCCTTCATCCTCGAGAAGGCAGAAGTTGCAGAGCAACAGCGGCTTGCCGCCGAGGAGCTATCTGCGCGGGAGGGCGAGTTGGCACAGCTTAAGGCTAGCCTGGACAGCCACGAAGAGGAGCTTGCTGCGCGCGAGAAAACACTCAGCGGATCTCTCAAGGAAGCAAAGGACGCTGCCGCAGCTGCCGAGGCCGCCAAGAAGGAGCTGGAGACGAAGGTGGCGTAGCTGGAGACTGATCTCAAGGCGAGCGGTGAAGAGCTTGTCGCGCTCAAGCATGAGCGCGAGAAGGACGCCTACACCTTTGGCGAGCTGCAGGGTCGTCTCGCCGAGAAGATCAAGGAGCTTAGCGCCGCCAAGGATTCCAACGCCGATCTTGAGCTGAAGCTGGCTGCTTTAACCAAGACGCTGGACGGCGCCAAGGAGCAGGAGGCGGCCCTGAAGAAGGAGATCAAGGCCGACAAGGCGCTGCTGGAGAGCATTGCTGCCACTCAGAATGATTTTAGAGAAACTGTGGAGCAGTGGACGGAGGGTCTTGTGAATGATGCCGCAGACATTGACAAGGAGCTCGCACAGCTGGGGATGGAGGATCTCGGGTATCCCTCCAATGAGACCCTCCCATGCAGCGCCAAGCTCACTCTGTTCTTCAAAGGCGTGGCGACGACCCTCCAGCGACTCCGGGAGAGGATCCCAAAGCAGCTGGCCGATGAGTCGCGCAAGATCTGCGCAGGAGCTCTTCAGAAGGTGTTGGTGAAGGTAGCCTTCCGCAACCCGGGCCTCAACCTCACCAACGTCCTCAGATCCCTGCCGGCGGAAGTTGATCTGGAGGCGCTCAAGGACCTTGTCGCACCCATTGTGGACAAGGTGAGCGGGATCAAGAGGGTTGAGGGCGACCGCGTGGACTAGGCCGCCTATTTTCTTCTTTTCTTGTCGCTGCTGGTCGTGTTACGAAAACAGTCTATTAGAGCCGCGGCAAGCTATCTTGTAATATATAACTTTATTTTGGGTAGTGACTGCAATGTTATTTCCTTTACTTGATTCCTTCCTTTGTATGTTTTTGCCCTTCGCTTTTAGGGAACTTGCCGGTGCAGGCACCCTCGCCGCGAGTGCTGAGTACGGGACGTCAGCTGCCTGCTGGCAGTGCCGTTGCCGACAAGAAACCTTGTCGTAACCAGCCGCAGCTCGCTTAAGTTGTTGAGCGAACTCGAAACAGAGTAAGGGCGTGACTCCAGTCGCAGCACACTTAAACTGTTGAGCGAACTCGAAACAAAGTAAGGGCGCAACTAGCCACGAGCCGGTTCCTTCGCGCACAGGTTTTCCATACAAAGCATGGTCGTTCAAGGAAGATAACTTAAAAAATTTAAAAACATCTGATTGCTAAAACTTTGGCAACTTAGCTTTTCTGTCGTTTGCTTCCCGGCGAGGCGAAACTTTCCTGAACGACGCCTGGTCCACACCATTATCTTCTCCTTCCCCCCGGCAAACTTGTGGGCGAGAGGAACCTTCCTTTCCTTGAGAAAAGAGAGAAGAGAAAATAACGATATGGAGCCTTATGGCTCGTTGTTGCTTACCGGGGTTTGGCGCTGCACAAAGTGTCAGATAACTCATGCAAAAAATAAAAAGCATGAAATTGACAAGATGTGCGGAGCACATGAGCTTTATTTGTGCACAGGGTCTGCGCCTGGCTTTGTACAAAGGATTACATGCAACAGCGGCAAGACTTGTACAAAAGGTGGTTGCCGGAGCAGGGTCCGGCAACCGCGCCTTACGGGTAAAACTTACGAAGATGCTCAATGTTCCAGGAGTTGCTCACCGGAATGCCATCTTCGGTCTCAAGGCGGACAGCGCCAGGCCTAGTGACTCGTTTCACCCGGTAAGGGCCTTCCCACTTCGGCATCAACTTGTTGGAATTCTTGGTGGAATGAACGCGCCGAAGAACAAGGTCGCGTTCCTCGAGACTTCTGGCGTTAACTTTGTGGCTATGGTAGCGGCGCAAAGCTTGCTGGTAGCGAGCAGCTCGTACCGCAGCCTGAAGACGGTCCTCCTCAAGGAGCAGCGCGTCATCTTCCCGCAGCTGCTCTTGCTCAAGCTCATCATAAGCAAGCACTCGAGGTGACCCGTATACGAGTTCCGTGGGGAGAACTGCCTCTGCTCCATAGACTAGAGCGAAAGGTGTCTGGCCAGTGGCTCGATTTGGTGTCGTCCTGATCGACCAAAGAACCACCAGCAGCTCCTCAATCCAGTTTCTTCCGCACTTGTGCAGCCTGTCGAAACTCCTGGTCTTGAGTCCACGCAGCACTTCAGCATTTTCCCTCTCCGCTTGACCGTTGCTCCTGGGGTGAGCAACAGAAGCGAAGCAGACCTTGGCGCCAAGATCTTGGACGTACTGCATGAAGGTGCGGCTCGTGAATTGCGTACCGTTGTCAGTGATGATCCTGTTAGGGATCCCGAAGCGGCAAACAATCGACCTGAAGAACTTGACTGCTGACTGTGCTGTCACCTTCCTCACTGCTTCCACTTCCGGCCACTTTGTGAACTTGTCGATCGCAACGTACAAGTACTCAAAGCCCCCGACTGCTCGGGGGAAGGGGCCGAGGATGTCGAGCCCCCAGACCGAAAATGGCCAGGATAAAGGGATCGTCTGGAGAGCTTGAGCTGGCTGGCGTATTTGCTTGGAATGGAACTGGCACGCTTCACACTTGGTTACTTGTGCAGTTGCATCCTGGAGGGCTGTCGGCCAAAAGAAACCTTGCCGAAATGCTTTGCCGGCAAGTGCTCTTGCGCCAATGTGGTGACCACATATGCCTCCATGTATCTCTGCCAACAGCTTCTGTCCATTTTCCCGGTGAATACACTTCAATTTCACACCGTTGAGTCTTCTTCTGTACAGTGCGTTGTCGACAAACTGGTACATACTTGATTGCCTGGCTACTCTTCGGCGCTCGATGCGAGTATGAGCGTCTTCTTGTTGTCGTTCGTGAAGAACTTGGCGTTGATCGCGACGAGCTCGTGGGTCTGACGAAGCAGTGGAGTCGCTGTCGCGGGGGACCCGGCGAGTTGGCGATCTTGGCCTTCGGGGCGGAGAGTGCACGGTGGTTGCACCCCCACCGGTCTTGTCGCCATCGGGTCGCGCCTGGCTGACTTGCCGCGGCTGCGACGTAGTCGGCTGCCGTGGAGTGTCGCCGTTGGCAAAGCCGATGAGACTCTGAATAGTGGCCCTCCAGTCGTCGATCTTGTCTGGCGTTGGAGGGAAGTCTAAGAGCAGTTGAGCTCGCGCCAAAGCTTCTGCTGGAGTGGCGGGTAGCGGTGGCGAACGGTGCGAGGAGCGGGATATGCTCGGACTTCTAACTGCGTTAGAAGGAGCAATATCCCGTCCAAGCGACCGTGCCTCGCTCGCGCCAGCACGTTGGCGTGCATGCTGGCCTGGAGCATCCCGAGATCCGCCAGCTCGATCTGGGTCCAGCGAGCGTATGGTACCATGAGTACCACGACGCTGCCGGTCCTGCGCCTCCTGAGATGGGCGCGGTGCATCTACGGATGCTCAATTGTCGTGGGAGCCGGCTACACCGCCGATGGGCAGCACAGCCTTGTCCTTGGACCTGGCGGCACCGTGAGCTCCCCCGTCGACGCCCGTTCTTCCGCCGGCGTCTTCCCCACCAGCCGTTTGCTCCGGCGGTGGTGGGTTCGACGCAGACGGAGCAGCCGCCTCTGAAGCCTTCTTCTTCGGCGGCATGTCGATGAAGTCGATGAAGATCTAGCTCGTGTGAACGCCGGATCAGGTTCTCACAACCTCGACGCCCCCTACCTGGCGCGCCAAAGATGTCGGGGAAACTGACTCCGCGAGCACCTATGGGTACGGAGCCCCTTTTTGGTTCGGCGGGGGGCGGAGGTCGCATGAAGAGCAGATCGAGGCGAGGCACACGAGCAGTTTTACCCAGCTTCGGAGCTCTCCGGAGAGATAATACTCCTACTGCTGCTTTGTGGTTTGTATTGAGTTCTTGCTCGAGAGCGCTGAGTGCTACAGTATGCACCAGCAGCTAACGAGACCGAGCGTGAGTGTTCTACTGTCCCCCCTTTCTACGTTGTGCATGGGCCTCCTTTTATATGCTCAAGGGGTCTCCAACAGGTGGCAACGTAGACAAGGGTAAAAATGGAAAGGTGCTGCGGTAGGTACAGCTACCTACACAGTGTATCATACCTAACCCTGACGGCAGGGGACAAGGGCATTAAATGCCTATCTACGTCGCCCAAACAGTGCAGAAAAGGGACCGTCAGGGACGCCACCGCTCGCCACGATGGCGCTTGTCAGCGCCGCTTGCCACAGTGCACCCCTGGCTGCACAGCCTCCCGCCACGTACGCCTGGAAGGGTCTCAGAGCGACACGTTGGTGGGTGTGCTGGAGCGTGGGTACAGAGTGGTTTCTAGCCGCGGCAAATGCCTTGCCACGGCCATTGTCTTGCCGCGTTCGGGAGCTTGTCGCTCGCCGGGTCTTGCCGGGACGCGTGGCGCGTCGCGGCAAGTTCCTTGAGATGCCTTGGTTGGCCTTCCCGACAAGCTCCTCTTGCCGGGGCTTTGTGCCTTGAGTGGCCTTCCCGGCAAGCTCCTCTTGCCGGGGCCTTGTCTCCTTGGCTTAAATACTTTGTTCTTGAATGGCTCCAAAGGAACCACGGGGGTCCTTGGCGGTCACCCGACAAGCCTTGCCGCGGGACGCTGCGACTGCCCGTGCACAAGTTCGGGATACTAGGGTACCCCTACTCTAGTACACCGACAATGATGCTGTGGGGGACGCCAATAATGGTGTACGACCCCGGATATAAAGTCTATCACCGGTCCGAATTCGGCCGTCTTAACAGGCTTGGCTTCTATCCATTTGCTGAACTTATCCACCATGACCAGTAGGTATTTTTTCTTGTGGGTTCCGCCTTTAAGGCGTCCAACCACGTCAAGCCCCCAGACCGCGAAGGGCCAAGTGATGGGGATAGTTTGGAGGGCGGTGGGTGGCATATGGCTTTGGTTTGCAAAAAGCTGGCAACCGACGCATCGTTGGACTAAGTCCCGAGTGTCTGCCCGGGCCGTCGGCCAATAAAAGCCTTTACGGAAAGCCTTGCTTACGAGGGACCGAGCTGCAGCGTGATGACCACCGAATCCGACATGAATTTTAGCCAGCAGGTTCCGCCCTTCCTCTTCGGAGATGCAACTTTGAAGGACTCCGGTAGTGCTTTTCTTATAAAGCTCTCCCTCATGGACTTTATAGGCTTTAGACCGCCGCACTATGCAGTGTGCCTCATTTTGGTCCTCTGGGACTTCATGCCTAGTAAGGTAGGCTAGGAATGGTTCTGTCCACGGGGCGATGACGGCCATTATTACGTGGGCTGAAGGTGTAATTTCATTAGCAGAGCCTCCAATTATGTCAGATTGTTCGGTGTCGGGCAGTGCGGTTGGGTCCGGGCTGTTATTGCCAGGTTCCCCTTCCCATACTACGGATGGCTTGAACAGCCTTTCCAAGAAGATGTTCGGGAGGACTACATCGCGTTTTGCGCCGATGCATGCCAGGACATCTGCCGCCTGATTATTTTCCCGGGCTATATGGTGAAATTCAAGCCCTTCATACCGAGCTGACATTTTTAAGACGATGTTGTGGTAAGCTGCCATTTTTGGATCCTTGGCATAGAAGTCTCCATTTATTTGGGATATCGCGAGGTTCGAATCCCCGCGCACCTCTAGGCGTTGAATGCCCATGGATACTGCCATCCAGAGACCATGTAAAAGGGCCTCATATTCGGCTACATTGTTGGAGTCTGTGTACATAATCTGGAGTACATATTGAACTGTGTCTCATGTGGGGGACGTCAAAACGACGCCAGCCCCTAGACCGGCCAACATTTTGGAGCCGTCGAAATGCATGATCCAGTTTGAATATGTGCCGTACTCTTTAGGGAGTTCGGCCTCCGTCCATTCTGCGATGAAGTCGGCCAAAACTTGCGACTTGATAGCTCGCCGTGGCTTATAAGTTATGTCGAACGGGAGGAGCTCAATGGCCCATTTTGCAATCGGGCCCGTTACGTCGCGGTTGTTTATAATATCGTTAAGTGGTACTTCTGAGGCTACTGTTATTGAACGCTCTTGTAAGTAGTGTCACAGCTTCCGGGATGCCATGAATACCGCGTACGCAATCTTTTGATAATGCGGGTACCGTGATTTGCACGGAGTGAGGATAGTGGACACATAATAGACCTGCTTTTGAAGGGGGAATTTGTGTCCGTCCGTTTCTCGTTCGATGACGAGTACTGCGCTTACAACCTGATGGGTTGCTGCAATGTACAATAGCATTGGTTCGCCAATGTTTGGCGCAGCCAGGACTGGGTTTGTTGCCAATATGGCTTTTATTTCGTCGAGTCCGGCCGTGGCGGCATCCGTCCACTCGAAGTGTTCGATGCGCCGAAGGAGGCGGTAGAGGGGTAGTGCCTTTTCTCCCAAGCGGGAGATAAAGCGGCTTAGAGACGCCATGCATCCGGTTAATTTTTGTATTTGTTTGAGGTCCTTTGTGATATCCAATTGTGACAGAGCTCGGATCTTGGCTGGATTTGCTTCAATTCCTCTACCGGATACAATGAAGCCCAAGAGCTTTCCGGCTGGAGCGCCGAAAACGCATTTTTCCGGGTTGAGCTTGATGTCAAATGTTCGGAGGTTATCAAATGTGAGCCTCAAGTCGTCTACTAGAGATTCGACATGTCTTGTTTTTACGACCATATCATCTATGTATGCCTCCACTGTTTTGCCGATCTGGTTTACCAGACATATCTGAATCATGCGTTGATATGTTGCGCCGGCGTTTTTGAGCCCGAAGGGCATTGTGTTGAAGCAGAATGGGCCGTATGGTGTGATGAATGTCGTTGTGGCTTGGTCTGACTCTGCCATCTTGATTTGATGGTAGCCGGAATATGCGTCGAGGAAACACAACGAATCGTGTCCTACGGTAGCGTCGATAATTTGATCGATGCGGGGGAGGGGGAAGGGATCCTTTGGGCAAGCCTTGTTAAGGTCTTTAAAATCAATGCACAGGCGCCATGATTTGTCCTTCTTTGGTACCATCACCAGGTTGGCTAGCCAGTCCAGATGTTTTATATCTCGGATGAATCCGGCCTCCAATAGCTTGGCTAGCTCCTCTCCCATGGCCTGTCTCTTAGGTTCGGAAAAACGCCGAAGAGCTTGTTTGACAGATTTGAATCCTTTTAGGATATTTAAGCTGTGTTCGGCCAGCCTGCGTGGGATTCCTGGCATGTCTGAAGGGTGCGAGGTGAAAATGTCCCAGTTCTCACGTAGGAACTCTCGCAGTGCGGCGTCTACATCAGGGTTTAATTGTGCCCCGATGGAAGCTATTTTATTGGGGTCCGTTGGATGGACCTGGAATTTGACTATTTCGTCCGCTGGTTTAAAGGAGGTGGACTTGGATCTTTTGTCGAGTATCACATCATCCCTGTTCATTGTGGAGCGTAGAGTAGTTAGTTCCTCAGCCGCTAGGGCTTCGGATAGTGCCTCAAGGGCCAGTGCGGCTGTCTTATTTTCAGCACGGAGTGCTATGTCCGGATCACTAGCGAGAGTGATAATTCCATTCGGCCCGGGCATCTTGAGCTTCATGTACCTGTAATGGGGTATTGCTTGGAAGATTGTAAACGCTCCCCGCCCTAGCAGAGCGTGGTATCCACTACTGAATGGGTCCACATGGAACGTGACCTCTTCGGACCTGTAATTATCCGACGTGCCGAACACCACATCTATTGTGATTTTTCCTGTACAGCGCGCTTCCCGACTAGGGATTATTCCACTAAAGGTTGTGCTACTTCGCTCAATGCGGTTCCAGTCTATTTGCATTTTTTGAAGGGTTTCCTCATAAATGAGGTTCAATCCGCTGCCTCCATCCATGAGTACCTTGGTGAGGCGAAAGCCGTCCACTATTGGACTGAGGACCAATGCGGCTCGTGCTCGGGCTGTTCGGAATTTAGGTTCATCACTGGCATTAAAAGTAATAGCCGTGTCACTCCATGGGTTTATTGTTGCTACTTGGTAGACTTCGGCAAGGCTGCGGAGTGTTCTTTTTCGCATATTATTTGATGCGGAAGTCTCAAAGACTGTTAATACCATACTGGTGTCCCTGGGGTGGCTTTCTGTGGCCTCCGGAATTAGGAGATCTTCGCCAATTTTGGCCACCTGCCGGAGTATCCAACATGCTCTAAGGCTATGAGTTGGTGTGGCCCTCTGTACTGTGAATTTTACAGGGTCCATTAAGCCATCCTTCCAGTACGGCTCCATGCCCTGTAGAGGGTTTTTTGCTTTTTGGTGTTTAACCCGGGTGTCTGGTGATGATGCTCCCTTTTATTTCGGACTGGGTTTGTATTAAGGGCCGGATTGTCCCAAAATTCTATTTCGGATTTCCAGGCACATTCCATCGCACAGTACTTTTGTACTATGGACGCCAAGTCAGCGAAGCGTGTAATATCACGGTGACTTATGGTGTTGAGGATTCCCTAGTCCGTGCAATTGTTGCAGAAGAATGAGATTGCGTCTTCCTCGCAGCAGTCCTTTATCCTGTTCATAACCAGGAGGAATCTGGCCAGTAATGATGTACTGTTTCTTCGGGCTTTTGCCTAATTTGGGATATATCGCTTATGTTTGGGTGGGTGGGTGGAATTAAATCCGAAACCTCGCCCAATCTGAGACTCAGAGGCCAAGGAGTTTCCGAAATCAAAAGTTTGGATTCTTGGTTGTTGTCCAATGAATCCAGCCCATCGTCTGACTCTAAGTTCAGGTCTTGAGTGATATCCTCCCCTCCGCGGGTATCCGGCTTGGAGGGATCGGGAATCCGGACGTAGCTAGTCCTTAAGATAGATGAAGGGTCGCCGCACTGTCCCTCTACCACGGCAACGTGATGGGTGACTTGGGGAGAGTTAATCTCTCTCAGATCGGGTTTAGGCCCAATCTGGTCGTAATCCGTAGCGACTCCTAGGGCGGCGATGCGATCCAAGAGATCGTTTATGGAAGAGAGCTCCATTGGATCTAACTGCTCGGCGAGTTTCGAGCTGACATGAAGATTTCTTTTGATGACCCGAGAGGTCATCGTCGGCGCAGCAGCCGAACAGGCGGTCATAAGAAAACCACCTAGCCGGAGAGTTTGGCCGACAGCCAAAGCTCCCTTAGCAACAGTGCCGTCTTTAAAGACGGGATGAGGCATCCTTCCTAATGGCGACGGCACAGAGGAACTCTCAATGAAAGCACCAATGTCGGTGTCAAAACCGGCGGATCTCGGGTAGGGGGTCCCGAACTGTGCGTCTAGGCGGATGGTAACAGGAGACAAGGGACACGATGTTTTTACCCAGGTTCGGGCCCTCTCGATGGAGGTAAAACCCTACTCCTGCTTGATTAATATTGATGATATGGGTAGTACAAGAGTAGATCTACCACGAGATCAAGGAGGCTAAACCCTATAAGCTAGCCTATGGTATGATTGTTGTTCGTCCTACGGACTAAAACCCTCCGGTTTATATAGACACCGGAGAGGGCTAGGGTTACACAGAGTCGGTTACAATGGTAGGAGATCTACATATCTGTATCGCCAAGCTTGCCTTCCACACCAAAGAAAAGTCCCTTCCGGACACGGGACGAAGTCTTCATTCTTGTATCTTCATAGTCCAGGAGTCCGACCAAAGGCTATAGTCCGGCCATCTGGATACCCCCTAATCCAGGACTCCCTCACCGCCCTTGATGAAGCCAACAAAGAGGTGACTCGACTGAAGAAGGACAAAAGGACCCTGACTGACAAAGTGGAAGACATCGCCCGCAAGAGAGACGAGCTGGAGAATTATCTAGGAGGACTCGCCAAAAAGTTATTCCTCATGCTTGAAAGTGCTTTTCCTTGTCCGACTGACTTGCTGCTGTCGACTCGTTATATAGCTGTTGACTCACTGTTTTATTGTGTGTGCAGAATTCTGCCAGAACTTCGAGGAAGAGACTGGGCGGATTGAGACAAGCTTGGACCCCATCCTCTCCCCCGTTAAGGATGAAGCTGCCATGAACGTGCTCCGACCGGAGTCTCGCCTCGCTAGCGTCATGGACTATCTTGCACGGCTGAAGGTGGCGATGTCACGGATTGACACGGCACTCTGGCCAAGGGCGACATTTCAGAATGACACGGATTGACAAGATCCCTGGTCGAGTGCAGGAATGGAAGAAGTCATCTGCCCGAAGTGGCACCGATGTGGCTCTGTCTCTGGTTTGCGTCCACTTTAAGGAGGCCAAGGAAGAGAAGCTAGCAGCGCTCAAGGTGGCCAATACCAAGAGACTTGACTTTCAGTCCTTCATGGAGACCTTCATTAAAGCAGCCACCCGCATTGCGGACGGATCGACTTGGACAAGTTCGTCGAGCCTGCCAGTCCTCCTCCAGCAGAGTGAACAAACTTTATCTGATTAAATTTGCCTCGGAATGCCAAGTGATTTTGTAACCATTAAAATCCTTCGGGCCTGATGCCCGAGTACTTTTATCTGCGGTTCGGAAACTCATGGGATTTATCTAAACTTGATTTTTCCTTGAATACGTTTGCCTTTGCCTCCGAGTGGAACTCATTTCTTCACTCGGAACAGACTTTTGTACACGAGATGCATCTCTGAAGAGAAAGTTGCAGACGACCTACACCCCGTCGTCTTTGTGGATCGAGATGGAGGGCATGTTGTATTTGTGGTGCAGCTCCGAAGAGAGGGTCACAGATGACCTGTACCTCGTCGTCCTTGCGGATCGGGATGGAGCGCACGTTGTATTTGTGGTGCAGCTCCGAGGAGAGGGTCGCAGACGACCTGCACCTCGTCATACTTGCGGATCGAGATAGAGCATGTGGCCAGGTCTCCGAGGGAGAGGATTTCTCTTCACTCGAAGGTTTTTGAAACTTAGGCGAGTACGGGGCTGCAGCTAAGCCCCCGAGTGATAGGGTTGCTCTTCACTCGGTAGGATTTTTTAAACTTAGGTGAGTATGAGACTGCAGCTAAGCCCTTGAGTGAGAGGATTGCTCATCACTTGGTAGGATATTTTAAACTTAGCCGAGTATGAGACTGCAGCTAAGCCCCCGAGTGAGAGGGTTGGCCATCACTCGGTAGGATTTTTTTAAACTTAGGCGAGTACGAGACTGCAACTAAGCCCCCGAGTGAGAGGGTTGCTCATCACTTGGTAGGATTTTTTTAAACTTAGGCGAGTACGAGACTGCAGCTAAGCCCCCGAGTGAGAGGGTTGCTCATCACTCGGTAGGATTTTTTGAACTTAGGCGAGTACGGCACTGCAGCTAAGCCTCCGAGTGAGAGGGTTGCTCATCACTCGATAGGATTTTTTAAACTTCAGCGAGTACGGAACTGCAGCTAAGCCTCCGAGTGAGTGGGTTGCTCGTCACTCAGTAGGATTTTTTTAAACTTAGGCGAGTATGGAACTGCAGCTAAGCCTCTGAGTGAGAGGGTTGCTCATCACTCGGTAGGATTTTTTAAACTTAGGCGAGTACGAGACTACAACTAAGCCCCCGAGTGAGAGGGTTGCTCATCACTCGGTTGGATTATTTAAACTTAGGCGAGTACGAGACTACAGCTAAGCCCCCGAGTGAGAGGGTTGCTCATCACTCAGTAGGATGTTTTTGAACTTAGGCGAGTACGGAACTGCAACTAAGCCTCCGAGTGAGAAGGTTGCTCATCACTCGGTAGGATTTTTTGAACTTAGGCGAATCGGATTCACGGCTAAGCCTCCGAGTGAGAGGCTTGCTTTTCACTCGGTAGTTGTTTTTGAAACTTAGGCGAATCGGATTCGCAGATAAGCCACCCACTGGGGAATTTTGAACACATGTATAAGTAATAACAATCATTCAGGAGACTATAAAACCATGTCTTTGATGAACAAACTGAAAGGTACTTCTTATTACATCACAACAGTCTGAACTCTTAAGTATAAAAGTGGTGGAGCAGTTCCGCATTACAAGAGTGTGGCTCGTCTTTCTTGTGTTTCACATCGTACAGGTGATATGCTCCATTGTGGAGCACCTTGGTGATGATGAAGGGGCCTTCCCAGGCAGGAGCTAGCTTGTGGGGCCGTTGCTGATCCACTCGGAGCACGAGGTCTCCTTCCTGAAATGCTCGACCTCTCACGTTTCTAGCATGGTATCGACGGAGGTCTTGCTGATAAATGGTCGACCTAGTGAGGGCCATCTGTCTTTCCTCTTCCAGAAGATCGACCGCATCTTGCCAGGCTTGTTCTGCTTCTGCTTATGTTTCTGAGAAAAGTTCTACTCGTGGAGCATTGTGGAGTAAATCAAACGGCAGCACAGCTTCCGCCCCATAGACCATGAAGAAAGGAGTCCGACCAATCGACCAATTCGGTGTTGTTCTTAGACCCCACAGTACTGATGGTAGCTCGTCCACCCAGGCACCTGCCGCGTGTTTGAGGTCACGCATCAACCTAGGTTTCAGCCCTTGGAGGATCAAACCATTTACCCTTTCTGCTTTTTCATTCGACTGCGGGTGAGCGACTGAAGCATAGTCGACCCGAGTACCTTGGGAAGCACAAAAAGCCCTGAACTCATCTGAATCAAAGTTTGAACCGTTGTCCGTGATGATGCTGTGCGGGACTCCAAATCTGAATGTTAATTCTCTGATGAAGCTGACGGCGGTACTTGAGTCAAAGTTTTTGATGTGTTTGGCTTCAATCCACTTAGTGAACATGTCGACTGCAACAAGCAGATGAGTGAAGCCGCTCCTGCCAGCCCTCAGAGGTCTTACCATATCCAATCCCCAGACTGCAAAGGGCCAGACGAGTGGAATGGTCTTCAAGGCTGACGCAGGCTTGTGAGACATGTCGGAGTAGAACTGACAGCCTTCACACTTGTCGACTATGTCTTTTGCCATTTCATTTTCTCGCGGCCAATAGAATCCCGCTCGGCATGCTTTGGCCACAATGGTCCGAGAGGACGCATGGTGACCAAAGGTCCCCGAGTGTATGTCGTTGAGAATCACTCGACCTTCTTCTAGCGTGATGCATCGCTGAGCAACTCTAGTAACACTCTCTCTGTAGAGCTGTCCACCTATCACCGTAAAGGCTTTGGATCGACGGACAATCTAACGTGCCTCCTCTTCATCTTCTGGAAGCTCTTTCCTGAGAATATATGCAATATACGGTACTGTCCAATCAGGTATGACGACCAAAACCTCCATGATTAAGTCGACCACGCCAGGGATTTCAACTTCAGTCAGATCAACAAAACTCTTAGGCTGCGGGGGCTCTTCTGTGAAGGGATCCTCTTGAACCGATGGTGTGTGAAGGTGCTCCAAGAACACGTTGCTAGGAATGGGCTCCTGCTTGGAACCTATCTTTGCCAGGTCAGCTGCTTGGTTCTTCAGTCGGGGAATGTGGTGGAGCTCCAGCCCTTCAAACTTCTTTTCTAACTTTCTCACCGCATTGCAATAGCCAGTCATAGCTAGGCTCCTGATGTCCCACTCCTTCATCACTTGATTGACCACCAAATCTGAGTCGCCGTAGACCATTAGGCGACAGACGCCGAATGAAATGGCCGTACACAACCCATACAGAAGTGCCTCATATTCAGCTTCATTGTTGGAGGAATCAAAGTGAATCTGGAGAACATAACTGAGAGTCACCTCGGGGGGATACCAGTACTACCCCAACACCAGAACCATTCAACATCTTGGATCCATCAAAAAACATAGTCCAATGCTCCGAGTGAATCTGAGTCGGTTGTTGCTGCTCAACCCACTCGGCGAGGAAATCTACTATGGCGTGGGACTTGATAGCTTTCTTTGCCTCAAACTTGATATCCAATGGAAGGAGTTCAATCACCCATTTTGCCACTCGACCAGTTGCATCTATGTTGTTCAGAATTTCTGACAATGGAGCGTCGCTGACGGCTGTAATCAAATGATCTGAGAAATAATGTGCAACCTTCTTCGTGGTCAAGTAGATTCCATAAACAAGCTTCTGATAATGTGAATATATCTGCTTGGATGGAGTCAAGACTTCAGAAATATAGTACACTGGGCACTGAACTTTATAGGCTTTTCCTTCTTCTTCCCGCTCGACCGTGAGTACTGTACTGACAACTTGTCAAGTGGTTGCAATATAAAGCAGTAAAGGCTCTTTGTTGATTGGAGCAGCGAGCACCGGCTGGGTGGAAAGCAGGACTTTGAGCTCTGCAAACGCTGCGTCACCTTCAGGAGTCCACTCGAACTTATCAGATTTCTTCATCAGTCAGTAAAGAGGCAATGCCTTTTCACCGAGACGAGAGATGAATTGACTCAAAGCGGCCAAACAACCAGTGAGCTTCTGAACGTCATGCACACGCACAGGGCGTTTCACTCGGAGTATGGCACCAACCTTCTCTGGGTTCGCGTCGATCCCTCGTTCGGAAATGAGGAAACCGAGTAACTTTCCACCTAGAACTCCGAACGTGCATTTTGACGAATTAAGCTTGATATCATACCTCCTCAGGTTGGCAAAGGTTTCAGCGAGGTCAGTCAGCAAGTCGGAACCTTTACGCGACTTAACGACGATGTCATCCATATATGCTTCCACATTCCGACTGATTTGAGTGAGCAGGCACTTCTAAATCATCCTCATAAATGTGGCACCAGCATTCTTGAGACCGAATTTCATGGTAACATAGCAAAAAGCACCTGAATGGGGTGATAAAAGATGTTTTTATTTCATCGGGTCCATACAGTCGGATCTGATGATACCCGGAATATGCATCCAGAAAAGACAAACGCTCACACCTCGCAGTTGAGTCGACAATCTGGTTGATGCGGGGGAGAGGGAAATGATCCTTCGGGCAGGCCCGATTGATATGCTTGAAATCAACGCACATACCAAGTGAATCATCCTTCTTGGGGACCATGACAACATTGGCGAGCCACTCAGAGTGGTAAATTTCGCGGATGAACTCAGCTGCCAGAAGCCGAGCCACCTCCTCGCCAATTGCCTTTCTCTTCTCCACGGTGGGCCGACGGAGATGCTCTTTAACGGGTTTTGCTTTCGGATCGACTTGCAAACGGTGCTCAGCCAGTCCCCTGGGTACACCTGGCATGTCAGAAGGTTTCCATGCAAAGATGTCCCAGTTCTCACGGATGAACTGGATGAGCACTTCTTCCTATTTGTTGTCGAGTGTTGTTGAGATATGAGTCGGAGCAGCATTGGGATCGGTCGGGTGAATATGAACTGGCTTTGTTTCACCGAACGACTGAAATGCAAAATCTGAGGCAGGCTTCTTGGCTCGCAACAAATCACTCAGATCTGCATTCTTCTGGTATTCTTGCATTTCAACTGCTGCCATTTGTTCATTAGCAATTTTTGAGACCTTCTGGTGGCACTCTTCCGCTTTCTGCCAATTACCAGTAACTGTGATCACGCCTCTGGGACTAGGCATCTTCAACTTAAGATACACGTAACATGGTCGAGCCATGAAACGAGCATATGCGGGCCTGCCCAGAATAGCATAATAAGCACTTTGAAATATCCACCACTTCAAATGTCAACTTTTCCTTACGGTAATTCTTTGAATCACCGAAAACCACGTCAAGAGTGATCTGGCCGAGTGATTCAGCTTTCTTTCCAAGGATAACACCGTGGAAACTCATGTTGCTCTCACTAAGCATGGACATCGGAATGCCCATTCCCTTCGGAGTTTCAGCGTAAAGAATATTCAGACCACTGCCACAATCCATCAACACTTTAGTCAGTCGAGTGCCTCCAACAACTAGGTCGACTACCAACGCTTGTCGCCCTGGAGTGGCGACGCGTGCTGGGTGATCGGACTGGTCAAATGTGGTTGCTGTTTGCGACCACTTCAAATATGTCGTCGTTGCCGAGGCAACCATGTTTACTTCTCTGTTTATGACTTTCAGTCGACTTTTGCTCTCAATGTCAGCAAAAATCACCAAGGTGGAATTGACATTGGGGAAACCATCATCCTCCTCTTTGTCCTCACCTTTATCAGACTCCTTCTCTTTCTCACTGGGTTGTTTCCCTCGGAACTGCTGGATAAGGAGTCGACACTGTCGAGTGGTATGCTTGGGATAAATCAGATCTCCCTCTTCGTCTTTCTTGGTGTGAATGTGACATGGAAAATCCAACACATCATTCCCTGCTTGATCTTTCACCTTCTCGGGGGTCCAGGGCCCCTTAGGTTTTGCCTTAAATTTTCCTTGGATCACGGTTGTAGTTTCACCAGGTCCTGCAGGCTCATCTTTGTGTTTCTGCTTCCGATTGGAATTACCTCCACCGGTGTCCTGGCCAACTGGTTTGCTCTTTCCACTGCGGAGTCGTTATTCTTCTTCACCATTAGCATACTGAGTGGCTATTTCCATCATTCGAGTCAGGGTCATATCTCCTGTTCGACCGAATTTCAGGTTGAGCTCTTGATACCGAACTCCCTCCTTGAAGGCGCACACTGCTTGATACTAAGACACATTCTCCACTGTGTGATGCAAAGTGGTCCACCTCTGGATGTAATCTCTCAAAGTTTCATTGCACACAATGTTGTAATTCTGCCAACCCTACAGGTCGTTTGCATGTACCTTCAAACATTCTGACAAACACTCGGGCTAACTCTTCCCAGCTGAATATACTGCCTGGAGTCAACTGATTCAACCAAGCTCTAGCTGAACCTTCAAGCATCAGGGGTAGGTGCTTCATGGCCACCTCATCATTACCACCACCGATCTGCATAGCCACTCGGTAATCCTAAAGCCAAGTGTCAGGATTTGAATCACCGGTGAATTTACTAACTCCAGTAGCCAACCTGAAGTTGGGAGGAATCTCAGCTGCTCTAATAGCTCTGCTGAAACATTCTGGACCAGAAACATGAACTCTACTGCCAGCCGGACGATCTCTGTCAAGTCCTTCTCTGTGTGGTTTGTTCCTGTCGACTAGACCTTGAACGAGGATCGACCTTGCATCAAAACCTGGCTCTCTTGGGTCGATTGGTACCCTCCGCTCGCCACTGTGCGGGAGCCTGTCATCATATTGTTGGGCCACATATGATCCACACCTCGGAGGAGGCGTAGGCACCCGACGGCGGTCATCGCGGCCGAGTCGGTGATCACACTGCCGGTGGTTCCGACCCACGTACTACTCTTGGCGATGCCCACATCCCTCACGCCGTAGGGGCGATATTGGGCTGTGTGCCGACTGAACTGTATCAACCACTATAGATCTGCTATGGATTCTGTTACGAGACTGAGATACCGTTGTGTTTTGCTCTCCTGCTACTTGGAGCTATGCTCTGATCTGCATCAAACCTCTTCCAGCTTCCGACTAAGACGGCTGAATAGACTCTGCTATACGGGCTGCAGGTGTAAGATTGTGAATCAGAGTGCGGTATACCTATGGTTTAGGCGGAAACAGTTGTCACTGCCGTCGACTGGAATCAGGAATCTGCCACCAAGCATGCTCGTCGAGTGCATGCTGAAGGTTCTCCAGTCGAGTGCGCTCAGCCAAAGTGGCTAGGCACGCCACCTCAAAGGCCCGAGCCTCAGAGGTCTCTCCGACGTTGGGCGTGTGGAGTGCCTCCATGTTGCGGCGGTGAAGTTCCTCCCTCTACTATGAGGTGAGGGATTTGGGATGATACTCCTCATGAACATGCGACGGATTGCCGCCGCCGTCGCCGCTGTCATCGCGACGAAAACCAAGTGGGTTGTGCGGCGCGTTGACCACCAAGACTTCCGCCACAGGGTCGTTGCTTTCGCACTCGGAAAGGGCCTCGACGGAGCCAGTCGAACAGGCCGTAGAGATATTCGTCGGGCTCGATTGCCGCGACTTGAGGGGTGGCCGACTGATGTGCCACCGCATGTTTCACCCACCGCTGAAGCCGCGACCGGCCGTATCGCTTGCGCCGGCGAACAGCGGGGAGCGAAGACACCATGGGAGCCGACCGATACTGGGTCGACGGTTGCAGCAGAAGGACGCCGTGGACGCACGCGCGTAAGTGCGTCGCCCCGCGGACGGGGAGTGTCTCGATGTCGAGGGGGGCTCCTGGAGCCAGGCGGAGTCGTCGGCGACGAAAACGAGCGCGCCGAGACGGATCACGCGGCCCTCAGCCAATCCACCGCCAGAAACCATGATGATGGGAATCGGAAAAATCGCAACCTCACTGAAAAGTCGCTAAGACACGTACCCCACGGTGGGCGCCAACTGTCGTGGTTCTAAGTCTGAAAGTAGAATTGTGGGTAGGTATGAGGAGGCAAGATCCTAGCTACGATGAGGTTGTGCACGCAATATTTACGAGTTCAGGCCCTTCTCAGTGGAAGTAACAGCCCTACGTCTCGGTGCCCGGAGGCTCGGTTGATTGGATTATGCGTGAAGTTACAGGGGGTGCGAACCCTTGTCACAGACGAGGGGGTGGCTTATATAGAGTGCGCCAGGTCCCCAGCCATCCCCTGTTACATAGGGTTCAACGTACATAAAGAGGGGATGTTACTAGTAATGTCAGCACTAAAGTCATATAAATGATCATTAAGACTACGGAGTGAACGCCTGACCGTTGTCATTCAGAGTGACCTTAGATCTTCTGTATTCCGAGTGGTTTCTGATATGGTCGAATGATTATATCCCGGTCGAATGGAATTGGGTTATCCGAGTGGAACCCATATCCTTTGGTGATTTCAATCGGTAGAATTTGCTGTTCTTTGAATGTCCTTGACCGTAGGGCAGTGTCCTTGGGGAGGGTGCTTAGACCAGGTCTATTGCCCTACCCTAGGTACATGTCATCGTCATGGGTTCCGACTGTCAGGCACTTCCTTGCGAGCGAAGATTTAGCTAGTGGGTCCTAGCAGTCAGGGGGGAAACATTTTTTTGTGCAATACGGTGGCCCGTCCGGTGGGTCCTTGCTGTCAGGTGGAGGAATCATTATTTTCCGCGTAATAAGGAGGCACTTCCTTGCTGTGGCCGTGGACCCAGCTGGCAGCCTCTCCATGTATAGTACTCTTCCGATGGAAGTCGTTCCTTGACCATGTTGGCCACGCCGCGCCAAGAGCACCAGGGCGGTGGACGACGACAAGGCCTAGGAAGGGGACGACGCGGAGCCGGGGAAGACGCGGCAGTGATGCCCACACGGAGAGGAGTACGAGGGTTCACTGGTTCGGCTTTGGTGTGAGGTTGCCATTGCCACAGAATAACAGGGGGTGTGGGTGAGTGGAGGGATGGCCTGGCCAGCGGTGGGAGTAGTAGGGGGCCGTGAGGCCTCCGTGGCAGCACAGCTGGCCACGGGAGGCAGGAGCAGGCGGCACGACCGGCGCTGCTTTGGGCGGCTGGAGCAAGAAGACCAGAGGTTGAAGAAGCACTACGACCGTTGGATGGACATCGTACGGTCACTGGAGCTAGAATCGTTCATATTGACTAAGTTGACAAAGCCCTCCGTCCCCGTCAACTTGGTAGGCCCACAAGTCAGCCTCCCACTATGCTGGGTCCCAACTAGCAGGGGGAGTATTCATTTTTTTGTGCGTAATAAGGAGTCACTTCCTTGAGTGCGAAGATATAGCTGGTGGGTCCGACCTGTCAGCGGGGGGAACGTTTTTATCGCAAAATACAGAGGCCCTTTCGGTGGGTCCTAGATGTCAGGTGGATGAATCATTATTTTGCGCGTAATAAGGAGGCATTTCCTTGTGTGCGGACGTGGACCCAGCTGTCAGCCTCTCCACGTACAGTCCACATCCCATGGATGTCGTTCATTGACCACGTTGACCATGCCACGCCAAGAGCACTAGGGCGGTGGATGACGGCGGGGCCTAGGAAGGGTACGACGCAGAGCCGGGGAAGACGCGGTAGTGGATGCCCACGTGGAGAGGAGTATGAAGGTTCACTGGTTCGGCTGCGGTGTGAGGCTGTTGTCGCCACAGAATAATAGGGAGTGTGGGTTAGCAGAAGGATGGCCTGGCCAGCGGTGGGAGTAGTAACTACGGTGAGGACTCTGCGGCAGCACAGCCGGCCATGGGAGGCAAGAGCAGGCGGCACGACCAGTGCTGCTTTGGGCGGCTGGAGCAAGAAGACCAGAGGTTGAAGAAGCACGACGGCCATTGGATGGACATTGTACGGTCACTGCAGCTAGAATCGTTTATAATGCCTAAGTTGACAAGGCCCTTGGTACGCATCAACTTAGTTGGCCCACAGGTTAGCCTCCAAAACGGTGCGCCCCAGATGTCAGGGGGAGGAAACATTTTTTGGGCGGCTGAAGCTAGAATATCCGATATTGAAGAAGTAGCACGACATCGTCCAACGGCCACTGCTGCTAGAACCGTGTGTTGACTATAATTTGACAAAGCCTTGCATACGCATCAACTTACTTTTTTTAGGGACGTGTCAACTTAGTAGGCCCACAAGTGTGTGGCAGAGAACTTATAGCCCATTTGCGATTTGTAAGAATGTACAGCCCATTTTTGAATTCTAATGGAATTTACTACAACCCATTTACATTTTGTTAAAAGTACAACCCATTTCTAGCAGGACAACGATTAATAATGTCAACCAACCGTTCAAAATAGAATTCAAAAAAAACTCCCACATTTTGATGGGATCCAAAATGTTTTTATCCCGGAATTTCTAGTTTGATTAAATACAATTTCAATATAAATTTGTATTACGTAAAAATTCAACGAAACATTGCGCGTGCAACAATTAATGAAATTAAAATTTTCAAAATCCAAAAATAATATTTTATAAACCAATTACGTGTTTGGTGCATTTTTTATAGTTACTGCCCAGTTTTTATAATTACATCCCATTTAATATTTATTAAAGCCCATTTTCTTGTTAAGCCTAATGCATCCCTCCTAGGAAAGATTTTCATCCCAGCGGGGCGGAGAATAACAAGTTGACCTTGCGTGGGTATTCCTCAAAAAAAAGTATAGCTGGGCTAGCCATTTTCAGCTTGAAAAAAAATTAATATATGGGTTTAGATATCTGGCCTGGGCTAGACGGGCCACAACCCGCCCAGTTAATGCCCTGCTCTCCTCTGAACAACAACGAAAACATCGCTCAAGAAAAACTCTGTAGTGCTCGCACCTCAAAAAACACAAATACTGCTCGAGCTGCTTGGTCCCAGCTATCGGCCGCTCCTTGTGCAATTCTCTCGTTTATTGACTACATAGGTTGACAATGGTGTGGGACCGTGATGTCCGGAAACCAGGAGGAAGCAAAAAAGTAGTTGTGCATAATAAGGAGGCACTTTCGGACGTATGGCTATGGCCCTAGTGGGTCCCTACTGTCATCCAGTCAAAATAAAGTCATCTCCTGAATCCTCATGTTTGTTGACCATGTTAATAATGCTCGGCGCCATAGCGATTGCAACAACTCGAAGGACGATGGAGAGAGCCTCGCGGGCCCTATGGATGGTCTGATACAGCGTCCGCTGCTCATTCACGAATCCAGGATCATCGGACGCCTATGAGAACCTTCGAGAGACTGAGACGACATGAAACGGTAAGGCCATGCTAGGGAGCTCTGGTTTATTTCACACCTATGTTAAGACACAAGTGTAATTTACTCGTCATCGGAAACAACGCGTAAAATACAGGCGTAATGAAACCGAGGGCCCGAGGTCTGTAAGTAAAACCGGCGGGTTACGCGTGTAATTTGAGAGACCAGTGTATATTTTACTAGTTGAAATCGACCAACCAAGCGCTTCGCCCGAGACCATCTACTTTTATTTACGAGCGTCAGTTTTACAAGCAGTTTTGGTTGGAAAATGATGATCCAATCACGGCCTAAGATGATGAGTTGGTCAGAAGATCATATGGTTTCACCTCTAACCTACCCGAGTCGTCGTATAGGCTATGAATGAAACATAAGACAATGAATTTCTTAAGCACAGAAACAACACAAGAGGATGATCTTCTTAACATGCAAATCACAGGCATTAGATCAACATGCAAAACAATATGAAGCATTATTCTCAGGAGGCATGGTGAACAGCTCGTGATGCCGCAAGCCACAGCATTCCAAGCTCAACTTTGCAATCAAACTCACAAGGCCTAGCATTACATAGAAAACATTCAGAACAAACTCTTAAAATACCTTACATAAGTCAACATTCATGTGACTATGCATCTCAGCATAGTAAATACTTACATCCGAACTAAAGACAGGAATAGGAAAAAACGATCGACGTTGCTCACAGCAAAGGGCGTCCCACTCAAAAATATCAAATGCATGTCTTCTGGCTATCATCAATGAGCAAAAATTGACAAGATTTTCCAATTCCAATATATTAAACTAATGTCTTCTTGCTAACATCAATGATTAAACTTTGACAAGCTTTTCCCATGCAAAATATGTAATGCCTATGATTGTGGAACGGGCATGGTTTGTCATCAGTTTGTCATCTGATAGTCTGGTGGCTCAAGGTGACGACGAATGATTAGAGAACCATTCAATGTATTGTGCATGATGAAGTATTATGGAGGACACGAACCATCTGAACATTTTGTGCAGTTCCACTAAAATCAAGCTGAGCATCCCTGTGGATTTCGTATTTATATGCTGCCAGAAAACAAAGACACAACAACACACACATGAATATTGGCCCTAGTGTCAACCCACCAATCGGTGGACTAACAAAATGAAAGTACGGTAAACAGATTACCATACCCAGATGCCCCATCATTGTTGCTTAGAGTGACATTGACGGACTTGGAGTCATGTCCTGGCTTCTTAGTACTTGTTTGGGCACTTGTTTGCCCAGTGTTCCTCCGAACCACAAGTAAAGCAGCCATCTCTCCTTTTGTCATTCTTCTTACCGTTCTTAATGGCATACGCTGGCAGCTCTATTCAAACATATAGTCCGGTGGCTCAAGGTGACGACGAATGATTAGAGAACCATTCGATGTATTTTGCATGATGAAGTATTATGGAGGACACAAACCATCTGAAGATTTTGTGCAGTTCCACTAAAATCAAGCTAGGCATCCCTGTGGATTTCGTATTTATATGCTGCAAGAAAACAAAGACATAGCAGCACACACATGAATATTGTCCCCAGTGTCAACCCACCAATCTGTGGACTAACAAACTGAAAGTACGGTAAACAGATTACCATACCGAGATGTCCCATCATTGTTGCTTAGAATGACACTCCCAGATTTGGAGTCCTGTCCTGGCTTCTGGTACTTATTTGGGCACTTTTTTCCCAGTGCACTCCACGTGTTGTAGAGTTTCCTATGCTCTTTGCAGACTAGTCATGTCACCAGTGTCTACTAATACTCTGTAAAGCTTCTAGATCATTCCTTGTGTAATGTAGCACAAACAGTGACCGCTTCTTTATGCAAAGTGGTAAGACCAACTGGACCCACTAATGCAGCAGTTTGCCTTAGACACATTGGCTCCTTTTGTGCATTTCAACTAAAATCAAAGTCGGAATAAAACCGAGCTTTAATTTTGATATACCTGTAAGCCAATAGGTATAAGGGAAACAATTACTGAGAAATAAAGGTTGATGACTTATACTCCCAAAAGAAAAACATCTACTGGTCTACCTTATCTTAATGGGAAACAAAGCAGGAGAGTAGCAATTCTCAATCAGTGTGATTCATTCATATTAACTGAGACATTATCTTAACAATGCCTTGTTTCAACATGTATAAAGAATGACAAAGAAGAAAAGTACCATTCCTAAAACAATGCGACTGATTCATTTTAACAAAGACATTATCTTAACAATATCTTGGTTAAACATGTAGAAAGAACTACAAAGCAGGATATTACCATTTGTAAAATATTGTAACTAATATATAATAGCAGAGACATTATTTGAACAATACATTTCTTAAACATGTACTCCAGCCAATCCCTAACAGAAATGGTACTCCCGCCGATCCCTAACAAGTGTTGCAGTTTCGAACTAAGATTCAGTAGTTAATTCTGAGGAAAGTCGGTACTGACCTTTCAAGACCAAGATTTGAAACAACTCGTGAGGAAGACCTAAAAGATATCTCAACACATATATGGAAATCCGGTCTCCTTTTGTGGAGTTCCACCAAAATTAAGCGAAGCAAAATGTCGCAATAGCTACAAGTTGAATAGATATCCCTGTTTTAACAGAGGCAAAAAAGGAATCAATTACTAGCCAATAAAGGAGGATGAAACATGTGGCCACAAAATGGTAATCCCGCCAATCCCTAACAAGTGTTGCAGTTTTGAACAAAGATTTTAGTAGTTAATTCTAAGAGTGGCATTGCTTAATTTTACCAGCGGCATTGGATTAACAAAAAGCATAAATAGTTGTAGGGGAGATTGGCACAACAAAAACATGTGCTTCCATCTACTTATAAATGGGGTCATGCAGAGTTTGTTGTAACAAAGCAACAAGCATCATGTGTGGATTGGTCAAATTTTTTTCACTACTTAATGGGAAAAGACAACAATGCAATAGCTTCAATTCATCATTTATTTAAAACAGTACCAATACAAGTAGCACAACATCTCAAATCACACTGCACAATCATGTAGATGAAGGCCTGTACTGACCTTTCATGAGACGACCAACATAAAATACGAATCCACCAACACGAATAGGAAATGCAATCTCGTTTTGTGCAGTTGCACTGAAATCAAGCAAAGTTGTCGGTGTGACATTTAAGTTTGCTATAGCAACAAGTTGAATAGATATCCCTATTTTAATAGAGGCAAAAAAGGAAACAATTACTGGCCAATAAAGGAGGATGAAACATGCCGCCACAAAAATAAGCATCTACCTTATCTTCATGGAAAACAAAGTATAGGGCAGTAGCATTTCTGAAACGGTTGCATTGATTCATGTTAACAAAGAAATTCTCTTAAAATAGTTCAGTAGTTAATTCTGAGAGTGGCATTGCTTAATTTTACCAGCGGCATTAGATTAAGAAAAAGCATAAACAGTTCCAGGGTAGAGTTGGCGCAACAACACAATGTGCTTCCATCTACTTATAAAGGGGGTGATGCAGAGTTCGTTGTAACAAAGCAACAAGCATCATGTCTGGGTTGGAACAATTTTTGCCCACTTAATGGAAAAAGACAGCAGTTCAATAGCTCCAATTCAAGATTTATCCAAAACAGTACCAATACAAGTAGCACAACATCTCAAAGCACACTTCAGCATCATGTGGATGAAAGTCGGTACTGACCATTCTTGGCCAAGATTTGAAACAACTCACGAGGAGGACTTGAAAGAAATCCCAACACATATATGAAAATCCATGATCTCCTTTTGTGCAGTTCCACCAAAATTAAGCAAAGTCGCCGGTGTGACATTCAAGTCGAACTGCGCAAAACACTCTTAAAACAAAAGTGTTTCGTGTAGCGAAGCAAAATGTCGCAATAGCAACAATTTGACTAGATATCCCTGTTTTAACAGAGGCAAAAAAGGACTCAATTACTGGCCAATAAAGGAGGATGAACATGCGGCCACAAAAATGGTAATCCCGCCAATCCCTAACAAGTGTTGCAGTTTTGAACTAAGATTCAGTAGTTAATTCTGAGAGTGGCATTCCTTAATTTTACCAGCGGCATTAGGTTAACAAAAAGCATAAATAGTTCCAGGGGAGAGTGGGCGCAACAACACCATGTGCTTCCATCTACTTATAAAGGGGTGATGCAGAGTTTGTTGTAACAAAGCAACAAGCATCATGTCTGGGTTGGTCCCATTTTTGTTCACTACTTAATGGGAAAAGAGAGCAATACAACAGCTTCAATTCAACATTTATTTAAAACAGTACCAATACAAGTAGCACGGCATCTCAAAACACACTGCACGATCATGTGGATGAAGGCAAGTACCAACCCGTCATGACGCACACAAGATCACGTACGAATCTGCCAACACGAATAGGAAATCCAATCTCGTTTTGTGCAGTTGCACTGAAATCAAGAAAAGTCACCGGTGTGCCGTTTAAGTTTGCTATAGCAACAAGTTGAATAGATATCCCTGTTTTAACATAGGCAAAAAAGGAAACAATTACTGGCCAATAAAGGAGGATGAAACAAACGGCGACAAAAGGAAGCATCTAACTTATCTTGATGGAAAACAAAGTAGGACAGTAGCATTTCTAAAATGGTTGCATTGATTCATATTAACAGAGACATTCTCTTAAAACAACATTCGTTAAGAATGTAATTTACATTTAACAATGGCACTGCTTCAAGTTTCCAGCAGCATTCTTAGATTAACAACAACAAAATAGTTGTATGGGACATGGGACATGCCAGCACCATGTGCGTCCACATGTATAAATGGGTGATGCAGAGTATGTAGCCAAGCAGCATATCTGCGTTGGTCCCATATTTTTTCTCTTTGAACCTTTTTCCTATGTGAGGGCAGCAAATCTAGTCCTGCACAAACTACTCGACCCCCCCAGTTTCTTTCCCTTTTCAACAAAGATATCAGTTCCTTATAGATGTGTGTACTGGGTTACCCCCTTTTCCCTTTTTGACCAACAAAGCCATTGGATAGCCAGTCTATACTACTTTCCCTCCCTCCTTTCCTCATTGAACCAATTCATGCTCCACCGTGTCGCACCCTTCTTTCCTCTTTGAACCAAGACCTAGATTCGACTACAGAATCGAAAAATTTCTGCATGCAGCTAGAGCAATGTCGGTTTCAAAGAAACTTATACCTTAGGGTTGTTGGGATGTGTCAAGGCGTGCAGCGGGAGGCCGGATCTTCCCACACTACGTACGACAGCGAGGAAGAAGGGGTCGGTGGCCCTCCCACACAGGCGCTGGGTGAAAGAGAACAACACAACCGGCAGTGGATTGCCTCCCTCGCCGAAGGTGATAGAGTGAACGTTGCACCTCCTCCCCTTCCCGGTGAGACGGGATCCAGACGCCTCCTTCACCAGCTATGAGGGGGGAGAGAGAGAGAGAGAGAGGCCACAACGCAGTCTTGTTTAGATCTGGTGAAGAGGGTGAGAGTCTGTGAATATAGCAAACCCTAGCAAAGGAACGTTGAGCCTCCAGCGTGTGTATATAGTGCAGCGAGAGTCTCCAAGGCAACCAAGGTGTGGAGAGTGCAGCGAGAGTGTGGAGAGTGCAAACCCTAGCGAACAAGCGTTGAGGCTCCAGCTTATATAGTGTACTACATATATACTATATTACGGACTGAGCTCCGGTGCCTTCACTGCACATGCCTGGGCCAGCCACATTTTGGGCCCACCTGTCATACACCCAAAGGCAGGTGCACTAAGTCAATGAAGCTGCGTCCATATGGTACTCGTGTATACTACTAATATATAGCGGAGTAGTTTTCTTATTCTCTCCATAACAATCATTTTAAATTGTGTAAGTACGAAACGAAACTCTTTATTTAACGTACCAGTGAAGAAAACTACTACTTCTGATGAACTAACGATCCACGCGTCCTGTCGCACTTCCTGTCCTTCACGTGTCGTACACTACCCTCCCTTAAGTGAACAACCACACATGCGCCAAATTATCGGAAACGTCTGAGAGTGTGTACGAATAAAGAATTTTAATTTCAATTCTTGGAAAGGTTTGATAGTATGTACAGTTCGCCCTCTCAATATAATTATGGTTTGTTATGTTCGGCCTAAACTTGGTCAAACTTTACAAAGTTTGACTTCAGTCAAATCTAATATGCAGAGTAAATAAAAATGGAGGGCTACTACATCGATCTGGGTTTTAAGTCCACACCATTTTTTTAATCAAACTTAATAGCTGGACAAATAAAATTGCATGGGAGTTGGAGGCAAAGTTGTGAGAAGGCTTATAAATCAATACAAAACTTATGCTCTTAGTACCAACGTCGATCCTTCTTCGAGGAAACATTTGGTTCATAGCCAATTGTGTGATAAAATTGCACCAACGTGAAATACAACCGCGTCTCCAAGGCAACCAAGGTGAACTGATGAAGGATATCATCTTTGTGGGTAACAAGCAAAGAGCACTGATGGAAGACAGCTTGTTTTTCGTGGAAAATCGATCAGCTTCACCAGCCGACGCAACCATGAGGTGCAACCATGAGCATCGATAGGTCATCGTGGTGATGCATCATCCATTTGGCATCAATTTTGGGTAAGGCACCTATGAAGTTTGACAAATCCCCACCGTGGTCTGTTTCTTCTCATTAATCAAGCTCGAGGAAGGAAGAACCACGTGGCAGAGGACGGTGAGGCAGAACAACAATGGCCATCCAATTTTGTGCAGTTCCACTAAATTGAGGAAGACATGCCCGGGTATGGAGATACGCATCGTTGTTTGCAAAAATATAAAAAGGGATATAGTGTTGTTACTTTGTTTTGGCAGTGGTACAAGATTAACAATGACATCACAGTTGTCAATAAGAATTAATGAAAATTACACCAACAAATAGAAGTATCATGATTATCTTGATGGGAACTAAACCAGGATACCCGAGAAAAAAAGCATTTCTTCATTTAACCAGTGATACTATTAGATTAGCAGCAGAAATAGGAGCATATGGACAATGACCACACAACCACCATGTACTTTTTGTCGAAACAACATGTATACCTCCACAGAGGCATAAATCCGGAAAACTTTTCGAGTGGCATGTCCTCTATAATAGTAGGTGATGTTGGACCAGCCGACGAACCCTTGCTACTATACATGGGGAGCTGGGGAGTAGTCGCATAGAAGAAAACCCGCATCCAGCAACTTGGGGAGCTGGACTAGTACAAGAAGTTATACCTCAGGTGGGCAAGATATCGCTTAGGCGGGCGGGCGGGATCTGCCCACATGATGACAGCGAGCAAGGGCGTGGAGGACCTTCGTCCGTGCCAGCGCCGGCTCCGAGAGGACGGTGCTCATCGGCTTCCTCCATCACCAACGGCGACAACGTCAACGCTGCGCCTCCCGCAGCGGACGGGATTCGGCCAGATCTGTGACCACCGGTAAGGAGAGAGATAGAGTGGGCACTGTCATCTTGTTTTGATATGGAGAGGGTGAGAGAGCGAGACGCGAGAAACCCTATCAAACAAGAGGCTATATGTACAAAGGAGTACAAAAATATCTCCATAGCAGTGGTTTTAAATAGAATACGCGTGTTCTCAGAAAAAAGAAAAAACACGCCCCCGTTTCCAGGTTGTGAGAGTCGTCGCGCACACACACATAGACATAGACATGCATATTCGTGTTTAGGTAAAATTCCTTCTCCATATCCATCTCCAATCATATTTGTCCAACTAGCACATTATTTACGTTGTTAATTATATACTCAACAATATTAACGTACATCATCTCTTGTTCGCGGGCGTCTGGACCGCTGCCACGCCCGCTCCTGACCAACCCAAACCCTCTTCATCACCCGCGCGTGCTTCCCGCCCGAAACGGTCAGTGTCGCATTCATGCCCAGCCAGAGCGGACGCGACCTCTCACTGGCACCGGCATTGAAGCAGCGCGCCGGCCGAGAGAGCGTCGCCCGCGCCGCTTCCCGGTGCACGCGACTGTTCCGCGTTTAAAGGTCGCAATAGTCGGCCAGAACATGCATGTAAAAAGTCCTTGGGAGTCCGTGCTACAGCTAGCTGTCCTCCTCCAACTCGTCAATCTCTTCTAGTAGTGCTAGTACTCCATGGCGCGATCCATCGACAAGCAGGCGGGAAAGTTATCATATACTCGGTTTGCGGTGAGTGGCATGCTGAGCGACCGTGTGGGGTGGAGCCGTGGAGGAGGGTGAGACATGAATGCGACAGACGTGATTTAAACGTTGGTTTTGCTCGATGGCGTGATCCAACGAAATGAAACGTTTCTTTCTCTCCGTTTCCATATTTTCTCGGAAAAACGGAAACTTTCCACTCCATTTTCATTCCTACTTCAAGGTTGCCCCGTTACAACATTCCATGAAATACAAAGGAAAACTAACACGCATGCTGATGCATCTCAATGATTCACATATCATAGACAATATTTACTTCACAATTAAAGACAAAAGTTGTGAGAGCATGTACAAAAGAAAAACTACTGATGGGGTCACTACGACTTAAACCCTAAATCCTAAACAGGATTTAATTTCCTGGCTAGGTAGAACCTGTCGAAGGAAAGACGGCTGGCACCCTCGGATCATATGATGCTTTTGTGCAGTTCCACTAAAATCGAGCTGAGCATCCCTGATGGCAAAGGTATTGAAGAAGTGTGATTAGAATAATAGTACTGGCACTAGTTCATGAGACATAAACTCATCACAAATAGAAGCCGGTAGAAGCAGAGAAAGATCAACATGGAGATGGAGCTACATGGAGAGCTGCGGTAGTGGAGCAATCGGGCTCCAAAAGGAAGATGTACTACCTGGGACGTCGGGCTGGAGCTAGAAGGGCGGTTGGGACGCGACATCAGCCTATACCGCGGGGACCCCCGATTGGGACGCACCGACTGTGGGTTTTCTCCCTCGCCGATGTCGATCGCATCTATGCAGAACATTGTTCCCTTCCCCCAGCGGCGGGATCAGGCCGGATATGTGACCAGCGGTGTGGCCGCCGTCATTCTATGCTTGTGAAGAGGGCAACCCAAGCAAGAAGGCTTGTAGCTTAGGATCCTGTTAGTGTATATATAGTGGTTTTCTTTTTCTCTCCATAGCAACCATTTTATATTGCGTACGTGTCACTAAAGAGTGAAATGATGGTTGCTTCTTCCGACTAACTTACTGTGTGATTTGACTGCTCCTTAGTGGCCCCTACACGTACTCCCCCTACGTGTATGACTGTTCCTGAGTCTCACTTGTACTTATCTCTATTTTCTTACATGACACGTAGACAGGATGCGCATAGAGGAATTTTGTTACTGCATGTTGTTACATAGTACTGTACTATAGTACCTACTCCCTCCTTCTGGTTCACTACTGGTACTCCCTCCGTACTGGCTTATTGGTCCCCTTTGTACTCAATTCATGGGCTCGTTTTCCTCAAGAAATTGTCTTTACCAACATATTAATATCGGGAATGCATGCGTGAACAACGAATGATTAAGCCTTGCATGCAACGTTTTAACAAAGCATTGACTTATGAACATGTGAATGTGAGGGACTACAACCTCGTGCATGCATGCAACAGTCACACGTACACATGGACGCAAAAACACGTGCGACGCCCTAATGCATGCATGTCCGAGCACACGACGGATCACACATGGTCACGCTCAAGTGCTCAACCTACACGTGCATGCACACACATACTCAGCCAGGGTGAGCTAGTGACCGTATAAACAACCGAAAATGTATATATTGAGCGCAATGAGCGTATTATCAAGTCCACTGACCATATTTTCAGAAATATACAGTGACAGACAGTGTATTTATCTCGTTTGAAATTAAGCCATATTAACCGGAAAGGAGGCAGTATGGACTAGCATTACTTTGTTGTGTCCCGTCAACTTGCCAAACGAGGAGCAACTTGTAGGACGGGAGAAGCTTGCGCGCGGTGGCTTGCAGGACAAGGAGAAACTTTTGACTAATGCAAGCTCTCCCTCGCTCAGGCGGTGGACGTGCAATAGTTAATTCCGTGTTAGATTGCCAGAAGCATACACTATACTAGTACTATTATTGTTCGACTTCCTGAAGAAGCGAACAACCAAGCGCAAAGTTTACTAGTACTACTACTACTACTATATAGGTATGTACTCCCTCCGTCCAAAAATGCTTGTCATCAAAATGGACAAAAATGGAAGTATCTAGAACTAAAATATATCTAGATACATCCCCTTTTATTCATTTTGATGAAAAGTATTTCCGTACGGAGGCTATACTACTAAGAACCGGATGGAGGAGCGTCTGCACTCTTATTATATTTTCAAAATGTGCTAAAGCAATCTTCAACGCATTTGGTTCTCTTTGAGTGTTCTCGCATGTGATAATGGAAGTTGATTGCATGGAACACTCGCCAAAATTCTCGCTTAATTCTGGCTAATATCCTGTTACAAATAGGAGCGCTCGGTAATATTTCCTCCTTTTTTGTTATTCAGCATGTAAATAGGTCAGCAAACCTTGTGGCGCATCTTTGTGCGAACCGTGCTTGCTGCACTTTGAATGTGGCCGAGAGTTGGCTTGATGAAACACCTCGCTTCCTTCTTCTTTTTTTGCGGTGTACCTTGCTTCCTAGTGACCAATCTCTCGGCGGATCGTCCTAAGAATGCTTATATATGAATAAAGCTCTCTCATTTACCTGCAAAATAGATTAAGCCATATTAACCGGAAAGGAGGGAGTATGGACTAGCACTACTTTTTGGTGTGTCCCGTCAACTCGCAGAACGAGGAGAAGCTTGCAGGACAAGGTGAAGCTCACTTACGCCTTTTGACTAATGCAACCTACCCTCGCCCAGGCGGTGGACATGCATCAGTTCACTCGGTGTCAGATTGCCAGAGGCATACACTATAGTACCCAACATGCGGAGTACCATCATTGTTCGACTTCACGAAGAGGCGAAGAGCCAACCGCAAGGTTTAGTAGTACGAGTAGTAATACTACTAGAACTGCACGGTAGGGCGTCTGTACTCTTATTTTATTTTAATCTTTGATAAAGTACACATTTATTCGGGAGAAGGCCGGAAAACGGCAGCCCAATAGTATAGTATATTAAAAAACATCGAACACGTAATGATGATATTGATCAACCATGCTCGAAAATATCTTGGCCTCCGTGCGAGCCGTCTGTGTGTTCTCGCTCCTCGTCTCTCTCAAGGATTGGCGGGTTGGCCATTTTGCCGTTAATTGAGATCGGTTTGCTCACACTCCGGTCCCAGATGTCAGTGATATGCCAAGAGGAGGTGCGTTGACCGACTGGCCATACGCGTACTTGGTTTTGCACCTTCATACTACTCCTCCCTCCGTCACAGTTTACAGGGCGCGCTTCATTCTGATGCATTTCTCTCAATGCATTTCCACCACCATAGAGAGTTTAGATGCGTTTAGTTTAATTCTCAATTAATTAGGGCGTGGTAACCGCAATCAAGTCCATAATTTTCTCTCGATGTACTACGGAGTGGAGTAAGTGCATGCATATGTGTACCGGGGTGGAAGCACTGCATGCATGTGTGTACGCATTATTTCCTCTAGCAATAGACGCCATGCTATAACTACCAATGCTATTTTTCAGGCTGATCGCTAGTCGCCTTGGTCCCAGAGATTTGTTTTAAGCACGCTCTATAAACAGTGATGGATGCAGTAGTATGAGCGGATTCAAAGAAGAGTGTATTGATGGTTGCTTCTTCCGAGCAACTTAAAGTGGGAAAGGTGTAACACCCCGGATGTAACTTGCCATATTTGTAACTCCAACTCTTGCCATTTTCGGCAATGTGATATGATATTCCCTCCGTGGTTGGGTTTCCCTTCTTTTGCATCTTGTCCTTGTCATGCATTTCATGTCATGTCATCATGTGCATCGCATTCACATACGTGTTCGTCTTATGCATCCGAGCCTTTTCCCCGTTGTCCGTTTTGCAATCCGACGCTCCTACGTCCTCCGGCACCCCCTTTTACCTATTTTCATGTGCGAGTGTTAAACAGTCTCGGAATGGACCGAGGTTTGCCAAGCGGCCTTGGTATAGCACCGGTAGACCGCTTGTCAAGTTTCGGGTCAATTGGAGGTTGTTTGATACTCCAACGGTTAACCGGGTAACCGCGAAGGCCTCTCGTGGGTTGCAGCCCAAAACCCCTCCAAAACAGCCCAATAACCCATCTAAGTCACTCCCATCCTCTAAGTCGTTCGATCACGATCGTGTGGGCGAAAACCGTGCTCAATTTGGAACCTCCTAGCCCCTCCTACCTAAAAAAACACCCCCTCCCCCGAAATTTCGGATCAATCCACCCTAACCCTAGTTCCCCGTTCCTCTCCCCGCGCCGGGCACGTCCGGACGGCGCTGGACGCGTCCGCCGCCGCGCCCGCAGCCAACCAGCCGCGGCCACGTGGGTGCACCGCGCCCACATCGCCGCCGGCCCGCGAGCCCACAGTGGGCCCGCTGAGCCCGGCTCCGCCCCCGCGCTCCGCGCGCCTCGCCCGCGTCGCCGCCCCGGATCCGCGCCGCCGCCGTCCTCCATCGCCCGCGCCATCCACCGCGGCCGCCGCCCCCTGCCGCACCGCCCCTCGCCGCCAAGTCGCCGCCGCGCCCCGCCTCCGGCCGGATCCGGCCAGATCCTGTCGGGAAACGTCTTCCCCGGCCTTCTTCTTCCTCTTCGGAGCCTCTCCGGCGAGCAGCTCCGGTGGCCTCGATCCGGACGAACCCTAGATCTGAAATTCGCGGAGGTCGGAATTCCTCTAAGTCTTTTCTGTCAGATATTTTGTTGCATGTTCATCACATCATAACTTTACACCCGTAGATCCGTTTTGGGCATATAACATATCGAATTGTTCGCCTCGTTGAGTACATAATTTCATCTCATTGCATCATTTTTATTTGAGCTCATCTTAGAGCCCGAAATGCTGTTGAAAGGGGGCTATGTGATGTTAGTTACAGATTCTTTTCAGAAATTGCACTTTTGTCATTTTTGCCATGATTGATGTGTGCATCCTATGAATTGGAGTCCTACATGTGTTTTGTAATATGCCATGCCATATTTACAGGGGTGTATGCCATGTATTTTTGTGATCTTTGTGGTGACTAGCACAAGCATGCAAACCAGGGATCATATTGTTGCTGATTTCAGGGACTTAGTAATTTCACTAAGTCATGTCCTGCTGTTATTTTTATGCTATGTGTTCATGTTGTTACAGAGAGATCTATGCCCATTTTGAGCATGATCACTAAGGGTGTTTTGAGCATATGGATCTGCTCTATCCATCCATGCCTTTAGTTGTAATTATGGAGTGCCATAGCTTGAGTCAATCGAGCTCTACTTTTGCTATAAAATGTTACTGGCAGATTGTTTACATGTTATTCGATTTTGCCAAGCTTGTTGTAGTTGATCCTTGCATGCTATGATGTTGTTCTTGCCATGATTAGCTTCTATGCCATGTCTTCTTGGTGTTTGTATGCTTAGTTTATCATGAAATGCTCTGTAGTGAGTGCATCGAGCTCGTAAACATGCCTACTTGCTATCTGTTTTTGACATGTCCAGTTTTCTGCTAAGTCTGAAAACTGTAACGAAACTTGCTTAATTAAAATGGGTGCTATTATATTTTCTGGTCCTTTTTGGCTCATGGTCAGTAAAGGACTTTTTTCAATGCTTTGAGTAGATTCATTCCATGCCATATCTTGCTATGTCCTGTTCCCGTAGCAGGTTGTTTGCTTGCTCTAAACATGTCATCCTGATGTTAATTTCTGGCATGTTGATTTCACTAAGTCTGTGAACCTGTTATCTTTTGCACTTTTGCCATGCTTGTTTGAACCTGTTATGTTGTGATTTAGCCATAGCTCAGTGTTCATATTTTGTCAAGCATCTTGAGTAGATCACTGCCATATGCTTTGTTGATATGTTTGGATGCAGTAGCTTAATTTCTTGTTGCATGTTAAGTGGCAACCTGCTGTTAATCGCAGAAATATGTCATTCTTGTTTTGCTTGTCATTTACAAACCATGCATCCGATTCCGGTGATCCTTATATCGATTTCAACCGACATCACCTCACCTTTCCAGTGGCATACTTGGTTTGCCAAGATTATGCCTTGTTCATCCTTGTCCTTCCGGAGCACGCATATGCATTGCATATCACATCTCGCATATCATGCCATGTTTTGCATCTTGTTGTTTGTGCATTGCATCGTGGTTGATAGTTGTTCCTTTGCTTGTTTTCTTGTCATGGGTAGAGCCGGGAGACGAGTACGTGACCGAGGAAAAACCTGTTGAGAACACTTACGAGGATCAAGCCTTCGACAACTCTGAGAACCTTGCAGGCAAGATGACCATACCCTCGAAATCACTTCTATCTTTGCTTGCTAGATGCTCGCTCTTTTGCTATGCCTATGCTGCGATACCTACCACTTGCTATATAATGCCACCCATATTGCCATGACAAACCTCTAACCCACCATGTCCTAGCAAACCGTTGTTTGGCTATGTTATCGCTTTGCTCAGCCCCTCTTATAGCGTTGCTAGTTGCAGGTGAAGATGAAGTGGTTCCATGTTGGAACATGATTATTTTGGGATATCACAATATCTCTTATTTTAATTAATGCATCTATATACTTGGTAAAGGGTGGAAGGCTCGGCCTTATGCCTGGTGTTTTGTTCCACTCTTGCCACCCTAGTTTCCGTCATACCGGTATTATGTTCCTTGATTTTGCGTTCTTTACACGGTTGGGTGATTTATGGGACCCCCTTGACAGTTCGCTTTGAATAAGACTCCTCCAGCAAGGCCCAACTTTGGTTTTACCATTTGCCACCTAAGCCTTTTCCCCCGGGTTTTCGCGAGCCCGAGGGTCATCTTTATTTAACCCCCTGGGTCAATGCTCCTCTGAGTGTTGGCCCAAACTAGAGCGCTTTGCAGCGCCCCCTCAAGGAAACTTGGGGTCTGGTTTTAGTTGTACGGACTGCTCATCCAGTGTGCCCTGAGAACGAGATATGTGCAACTCCTATCGGGATTTGTCGGCACATTCGGGCGGCTTTGCTGGTCTTGTTTTACCATTGTCGAAATGTCTTGTAGTCCGGGATTCCGAGACTGATCAGTTCTTCCCGGTAGAAGGAATATCCTTCGTTGACCGTGAGAGCTTATAATGGGCTAAGTTGGGACACCCCAGCAGGGTATTATCTTTCGAAAGCCATGCCCGCGGTTATGAGGCAGATGGGAATTTTTTGATATCCGGTTGTAGAAAACCCGAAGTTGAACTTAATTAAAACACATCAACCGCGTGTGTAACCGTGATGGTCTCTTCTCGGCGGAGTCCGGGAAGTGAACACGGTGTTGGAGTTATGTTTGGTGTAGGTTGTTCTAGGATCACTTCTTGATCACTTCTAGCTTCACGACCGTGCTTTGCTTCTCTTCTCGCTCTCTTTTGCGAGTGTAGCCACCATATATGCTAGTCGCTTGCCGCAGCTCCACCTCACAACCCTATCCTACCTTTATGCTTAAATAGTCTTGATCTCGCGGGTGTGAGATTGCTGAGTCCCCGTGACTCACAGATTCTACCAAAACAGTTGCAGGTGCCAACGATGCCAGTGCAGATGACGCATCCGAGGTCAAGTGGGAGTTCGACGAGGAACGTGGTCGTTACTATGTGTCCTTTCCTGATGATCAGTAGTGGATCCCAGTTGGAACGATCAGGGATCTGTTTAGCATTTGGGGTAGTCTTCTTTCATTTTGGTTCCGTAGTCGGACCTTGAGTGTAATCTGATTAATGGATGTTTATTTATGTATTGTGCGAAGTGGCGACTGTAAGCCAACTATGTATCTCTCTCCATTATGTATTACATGGGTTGTGTGAAGATTACCTCACTTGCGACATTGTTTTCAATGCGGTTATGCCTCTAAGTCGTGCTTCGACACGTGGGAGATATAGCCGCATCGAGGGCGTTACAAGTTGGTAATCAGAGCCATCCCCGACTTAGGAGACCCCCCTGCTTGATCGAATCGCTGGCGTTGTTGAGTCTAGAAAAAAATGTTTTGAGTCTTAGGATTATATATATCGGAGAGTAGGATTCTTTTTACTCCCCAGTCCCTTCATCGCTCTGGTGAGACCTCCTGACGTAGAATTTTGACTCTCCTCTCCCCAAATTTCACTAAAAAAAATTAGGATCACGCGGGTATCTTAGAATCGTTCCGATGGTTTTGTGACAAGAACATTGTTCTTGGTGCCTCCTGACATTTAGGGGTTGTGGCAGTGTCCCGGGGAGTTGAGCTCCGAGGTGTTGTTGTCACAATTTTATCGTTGCAGTTCTGGAATACCTGAGTTTCGCCGACATCGAAAATCTCTTTTGTGCAGTTGTTGGTGAGATCACCTCGACGCCACCCAGTACTGGGGCGAGAGTTCGGGAGTATTGCCATAACTCGCATAACGGATGCTTTTCGAAGGTTGAGGTAAACGATTTCCGAGGGTTTCTTGGTTATGTGTTGAAGGATGGATACAGCTGGATCTAGGTATTGTTAGTTTGGGTGATATATTTTGTGTCCCCTGTATCCCCAACACCTGTCGGTGTACTAAAGTAGGGGTACCTTAGTACCCCAAACTTGTGCACGGGCAGTCGTAGCGCCCCGCGGCAAGGCTTGCCAGGCGATCGCCAAGACTCTCCATGGTCCCTTTTTGGGCCATCCAAGAACAAAGTATTTGAGCCAAGGCCCCGGCGGGAGGAGCCTGCCGAGAAGGCCACCCGAAGAGAGCAAGGCCCCGGCAAGAGGAGCTTGCCGGGACGACCGCTCGAAGCACAAGGCCCGGCAAGAGGAGCTTGCCGGGACGACCGCTCGAAGCACAAGGCCCCGGCAAGAGGAGCTCGTCGGGAAGGCCGACCAAGGCACGACAAGAGACTTACTGCGACGCGCTCCGCGTCCCGGCAAGGACCGGTGAGTGACAAGCTCCCGGGCGCGACAAGGCATCAACCGCGGCAAGACGCTTGCCGCAGCAAGTCACCCCCCCCCCCCCCGCGCCTGTGCTCCATCTCATCCACCCACGCGTCGCTCTGGGGCCATTCCAGGCGTACGTGGCGAGAGGCTGCACAGCCAGGGGCATGCGGTGGCGAAGCAACGCTGACAGAGTAGCCATCGTGGCAAACGGTGGTGCTCCTGACGGTCCCCTTTCCTGCACCATCTGGGCGATGCGGATGGGCATTTAATGCCCTTGTCCCCTGCCGTCAGAGTTAGGTATGTTAGCACTGTGTAAATAGTTGTACCCAACACAGCGGTTTCCAGTTTTGCCCCCGCCTACGTTGCCACCTGTGGGTAACCCCTTGCACATATAAAAGGAGGCCCCATGCGCAACGAGAGGGAGAGAGGCCACTCACGCTCGGTCTCGCCTGCAGTTCGCGTGTACTGTAGCACCACACGCTCCCGAGCAAGAATACAATACAAAACAACAAAGCAGTAGTAGGGTTTTACGCATCCTTGCGGCCCGAAGCTGGGTAAACCCCTTTGTGTGCATCGCCTCGATCCGCTCTTCGCGCGACCTCCGCCCCCCGCCGAACCAAGAAAAGGGGCTCGGTCCCCATAGGTGTTCGTGGAGGCAGATTTCCCCCGGCATCTTTGGCGCGCCAGGTAGGGGTCGTCGAAGTTGTGCGAACCTGATCCGGCGTCCGCACAGGCTAGATCTCCATCATCTTCATCGACATGCCACCGAAGAAGAAGGCTCCGGAGGTGGCTGGTCCGTCCGCGTCGAACCCACCGCCCTTGGAGCAAACGGGTGGTGGGGACGGCACCGGCAGCGGAACGGGCGTCGTCAAGCCATTTCATGGCGCCGCGGCGTCCGAACATGCACCGAGCTCATGGTGCCACGGCGTCCAAACCTACGCCGACACCTCTCGGCGCAGGTAAGCCCTGGTATGACCAGGCAGCCTTTCCCCTATTCCATGGAGCGGAGGCAGTTAGCCCCACGGATCTCGCATACGGGCCACCTCGACTGTTCGCTCACGCTGAGCTCGAGCGAGAGCAACTGCGACGAGATGGCGCGCTGCTCCTCGAGGAGGACCGTCTTCAGGCCGCTGTGCGAGCTGCTCGCTACCAGCAAGCTTTGCGCTGCTTTTATAGCCGCAAAGTTAGTGCCAGAAGTTTCGAAGAAGTGGGAAGGCCCTTACCGGGTGAAACAAGTCGCTAGGCCTGGCGTTGTCCGCCTTGAGACCGAAGATACCACTCCGGTGAGCAACTCCTGGAACGTTGGGCATCTTCGTAAGTTTTGCCCATGAGGCGCGGTTGTCGGACCCCGTCCGGCAACCACCTTCTGTACAAAGTCTTGTCGCTGTTGCATGTGATCCTTTGTACGGAGCCAGGCGCAGACCCTGTGCGCAGATTGAGTTCATGTGCTCCGCGCACCTTGTCGATCTCATGCTCTTTATCCTTTGCATGCATTATCTAACACTCTGTGCAGCACTGACCCCCGGTAAGCAATGGCGAGCCCCATGTTTTGCCTTGCCAGAAAACGACCTTGCCGGGTAGCGAGCCACGGAAAAGCTAAGTTGCCAAAGTTTGAGCAATCGAGTTTTTTAAATTTTGAGGTTATCTTCCTCGAACGACCGTACTTTGTATGGAAAACCTATGCGCGGAGGGACCGGCTCGTGGCTAGTTGCGCCCTTACTTCGTTTCGAGTCCGCTCAACGACTTAAGTGTGCTACAACCAGAGTGGCATCCTTACTTTGTTTCGAGCTCGCTCGGCAGCTTAAGTGTGCTGCGACTGCAGTCGCAACACTTACTTTGCTTTGAGCCTGCTCAACAATTTAAGTGAGCTACAGCTAGCCGCGGCAAGGTTTCTTGCCGGTAGTGGCGCCGCTGGCGGGCTGCTGATGTCCCGCACTCACAGCCCGTGGTAAGGCGGAGGCTACGCCGACAAGTCCCCAAAAGCGTAGGGCATAAACATACAAAGCACGGAGTCAAGTAGAGGAAATAACAGTGCAATCACTACCTAAAATAAAGTTATATTACAAGATAGTTTGTCGCGGCCCTAATGAATCGCTTTCATGACTTGGCCAGCAGCGACAAGAAAAGAAAAGGGGAGGCGGCCTAATCCACACGGTCGCCCCCGATCCTCTTGATCCCGGCCACCTTCTCCACAATGGGCGCGACGAGGGCCCTGATCTCCTCGAGGTCAGCGTCTGCCGGCAGGGATTTGAGGACGTTGGTGAGCCTGATGCCGGGGTTGCGGAAGGCGATCTTCACCAACACCTTCTCGAGGGCTCCGGCGATGGCGTCGCGCGTCTCGCTGGCCAGCTGCTCTGCGATCGCGTTCCGGAGATGCTGAAGGGCCGCCACCACGCCTTTGAAGAACGAAGTGAGCTTGGCGCTAGGTGGGAGGTTCGCGTCGGAGGGATACTCGTGACCCTCCATCCCCAGCAGCGAGAGCTCCTTGTCGATGGAGGCGGCGATGTCCACCAGACCCTCCGTCCACTGCTCCACCATCGCCCTGAATTCGTTCTGGGTGACTGCGGCGCTCTCCAACAGCGCCTCGTTGTCCGCGACCTCCTTCCGCAAGGCCACCTCTTGCTCCTTGGCGCTGTCCAGCGCCTTGGACAAGGTGTCCAGCTTCAGCTCGAGATCAGCGTTAGAGTCCTTGGCGGCGTCGAGCTCCTTGATCTTCTCGGCGAAGCGGCCCTGCAGCTCGCCAAGGGTGTGGGCACCCTTCTCGCGCTCCTGTTTCAGCGCGGCGAGCTCCTCACCGCCCGCCTTGAGATCAGTGTCGAGCTGCGCCACCTTCGCCTCCAGTGCCTCCTTGGCGGCCTCGGCGGCCGCGGCGGCATCTTGCGCTTTCTTGAGGGCTCCGCCAAGCGCTTGCTCGCGCGCGGCGACCTCCTCCTCGTGGCTGGCGAGGCTGGCTTTCTGCTGCACCAGCTCGCCCTCACGCGCGGCCAGCCCTGCGGCGGCAAGCCTTTGCTGATCCTCGGTTTCCGCCTTCTCGAGGATGAAGGCCATCCGCGCCTCGTCGAGCTGCCTTCGCTCCTCCGCCAAGGATCGGAGGGCCTCCTGGTTGAGCTCTCGGAGCTCCCCGGCGCGCTTCTCCATGTCCGCTCCCGCCTTCGCGACAAGCGCTTCTCGGTGTTCCACCTGGGCTTGTCGGGCGCGGTAGAGCGACACCAGCTTCCGGAGCAGCCGCTCCTCCTCAGGCTCGCCGCCGCTGCTGCCTGGCGCATCAACCAGCGTCAGCCCAGCAGAGGCGAGCACCTCTCCATCCAAGGTCTCCCCCTCGACCGGCGCCCTGGAAGTCGACTCCCAGGGGAGCTTGATGAAGATATCATCGCCGGCCTTCAGGTAGACGCCTGGCTGGGGCTCCTCGGGGCTCGACGCTGCTGCGGAGGCGGGATCGGCGGTTGGCGCAGCGCCTGGCGCTCCTGCGGCCCCAGGGCCGTCAGTACGATCGCCGGCCCCCTCGCCCGCGGCTGCTGCGGCAGCCTCGGCGGCCTCTTCGCCGGCCGGATCTTCAGCACCAACCGTCTCTCCGGTGGCGGCCGCGTCGTCAGTATGGCCGCGCGCCTCCTCCTCGACGACGACCTCGGTTTCCATCGGGTCTGTGGCGGACGGGTCTGAGGGCCAAAAGAAGGGGGGAAATCAAGCAACTATCCAAAGAAGAAGAACCCCAGGGGAGTTTTGAAGCAAGGAAGTTACCTGCGCCAGGGTCTGCAGTCGCGATCTCCGTTGCTGAGGGGTCGCCGGTGCTGTCCCTCGCCGAACACTGCTCCCTCGCCGAGGACTGCTCCCTTGCCGGGGACGGCTCCCTCGCCGGGGACTCCTCCCTTGTCGGGGAACTCCCCCTTGGCGGTGTAGTTGTAGCGGGTGGCTCATCGGAGGCGGTCTCCGGATGCTCCTGGTGGGGCTGCTCTGCTCCTACACAAATCATCGGCCAGATGTCAGGAAAAACGAAGGGTACCCGGACGCGCCCAACGGCAGAAAGCAAGCCATATGCTTACGCTAGGGGCTGCGCTGGGGGCTACTCAGAGGATCAGTTGGTGGCTCCGACAAGGTCATCTCAGGCGCACCCCCTGCCGTCACGGTGGGCTCGTCGTCGAGGATGACCACCGGGACCTTGGCTCTCTTTGCCGCCCTCTGAGCCAGAGTCCTGAAAAGGGGCAAATTCAGAGGAAAGCAGATGAGATGCGAGACACAACTACAAGAATTAAAGAAACACAAGAACAGCGGGAATCTTACTCCTCTCCCTCTTCCTCGTCGGAGCTAAGCGCGGAGAAGTCGAAGACTGGCCCGCTTCTGGCGCGAGGAGGCGGAGGAGTAGGCTCCCTCGGCCGCTTGGCGGAGGCAGTGGTGGTGCTAGCCCAAGACGGCTTTGCCCCGGCCGCCGCCGTGGCGCGAGGGGCGGCAGGAGCAGAAGCAGCGGCCTGCGAAGACCCCGCTCCTGCTGAAACAGCGGAGCGCGTCACGCGACGCTGTGGCTGTTGGCTCGCTTGCCGTACCACCTCTCCAGCCTTGCGGAGACGCCTCCGTGGTTGAGCCGGGGACTCCGCTTGCGACGAGCTGCCCGAAGGTCGGGAGGAGGAGGCGTCAGCCTCCGGCAAGCCGCTCGTGCCCTCGGTGGACTCGTCCGCCCCTGTGCCGTGCCCGACAAGCTCTTCCTCGCCGGCAAACTCCGCTCGATCGGCAAGGCTTTCTGCCTCCGCTGCGTCCGCCTCCGCCAATGTGAAGCCAAATTCGCCCGCGGCCGCGGCTGCCGCCGCCTCTTCCATCCTGGAGGCGATGTGCGCCAACTCCGCGTCGGTGGTGTCCCGGGTGAGGCCCTTCTGCTCGTCGGCGTCGACTGGCCTCTCCACCAAGTCGTCGAAGAACGCCCGCACGCCATCGTCGGCGGGCTCCTGCCAAGTGGAGTCGATCCCGTGCGAGTCGCACAGCGGCATCATTGCAAGGATGCGGCTGAGTGACGAATTGTTGCACAACGGGACGACGCCTCGCGGCAGCCTGAACCATTCGGGGTGGTCGGGGTCGTGCTTGAACAGCACCCTGAGCGTCCCGTCAAGCTCCAAGACGGTGAAATTGAAGTTGAGGCCAGGGCGCAGCCTCATGATGTCCGCCGCATTCTGGAACTCCCAGGCAGGTCTCCCTTTCTCCTGCAGGGGAGCGATGCGGCGGCGGAGGAAATCTGTGCCAACGGCGCCAACTGTGAGCCCGGCACGCCTGAGCCGCAGGATCCGGGTGACGGCAATCTGCAGCTTGTCGTCGTCCGGAGCCACGTCGCTCCAATCCCTGCCGCGCACCATAGGAGTTTGGCGCACGGCAGTGAATGGCTGTGGGTTCTCCTCGATGATCAGGCACTAGTTTGCTCTCCATTCCTCCCATTTGCTGCGGAGCTCTCCCTCCAGATAAGCATTTCTTCTTGCCGAGCTTCGAGATCCTGGCGATCCCGCCGGAGAGGGGCTCTCCTCTCTCTACTCGAGGCGTGAAGAAATGGCGGAAGAGGGCTATGTTTGGATAGACTCCGATGAAGTTTTCGCAAAGATGTGCGAAAATTGCCATGGTCAGGACAGCATTGGGGGTGAAATCAAGGAGGTGGAACCCGTAGGTGTTCATGATGTCGCAGAAAAATTCAGAGAAGGGCGGGCAGAGCCCGCAATAGAAGAACAGAGCAAAGAAGGGATACCCGGTCGGATACTCCTTCTGGGCGGCGGCGGGAAGAACCCTCGTGCGCGGATGCGCTCGCGTCCCCGTCGACCACAAGAGGTAGTATTCCTCCCTCAGGACCAGCGCGTCGAGCTCAGGGGGGAAGGTCGCCTGCTCCTTTCGCAGCGCCTCAAGCCGCTGCGCCTCGGCCGACTTCACAGCCTTCCCCTTTCCCTTGTCGCCCTTCGGGGCCATGGCGGAAGCGGGGAGGGAGGTCGGCGGCGTCGGTAGCACTGGTGGCGGCGGAAGGGGCGGAGCGCTGCTTCTCTTGGGAAGTGGCGGAGGTTTTCGAGGAATCGCGACTGGCGGGTGGGCGGACTGCCCCTGTTTCCCCTGCTTATAAGGGGGAAGAGAGGGTGTGTTTCGCCTTTCCGAATAAACAAATCATCTGCGACGTGACGCATGCCCGCGGGGCTCAGCCCCGCGCTCGCCGCCCACGTCACGCATGCCTCTCCCCACGATGCTGCGTTCGACGCGTGCCATTCGGGGAGAACGTGGTGGACGCAGAAGCAGATGCAGCGTGACCCAGGCCGCATGTGCCCATGCACTGTTTTGGGCCTGGCCCAACAGCGCTCGGCACCGTGTATGGCCCAGGCCCGGGGGCTCCTGTCGGTGTACTAAAGTAGGGGTACCTTAGTACCCCGAACTTGTGCACGAGCAGCCGTAGCGCCCCGCGGCAAGGCTTGCCAGGCGATCGCCAAGACTCTCCATGGTCCCTTTTTGGGCCATCCAAGAACAAAGTATTTGACCCAAGGCCCCGGCGGGAGGAGCCTGCCGGATAGGCCACCCGAAGAGAGCAAGGCCCCGGCAAGAGGAGCTTGCCGGGACGACCACTCGAAGCACAAGGCCCCGGCAAGAGGAGCTTGCCGGGACGACCACTCAAAGCACAAGGCCCCGGCAAGAGGAGCTCGTCGGGAAGGCCGACCAAGGCACGACAAGAGACTTACTGCGACGCGCTCCGCGTCCTGGCAAGGACCGGTGAGTGACAAGCTCCCGGGCGCGACAAGGCATCAACCGCGGCAAGATGCTTGCCGCGGCAAGTCACCCCCACCCCCCCCCCCCCCCCCCCGCGCCTGCGCTCCAGCTCATCCACCCACGCGTCGCTCTGGGGCCATTCCAGGCGTACGTGGCGAGAGGCTGCACAGCCAGGGGCATGCGGTGGCGAAGCAACGCTGACAGAGTAGCCATCGTGGCAAACGGTGGCGCTCCTGACGGTCCCCTTTCCTGCACCATCTGGGCGATGCGGACGGGCATTTAATGCCCTTGTCCCCTGCCGTCAGAGTTAGGTATGTTAGCACTGTGCAAACAGCTGTACCCAACACAGCGGTTTCCAGTTTTGCCCCCGCCTACGTTGCCACCTGTGGGTAACCCCTTGCACATATAAAAGGAGGCCCCATGCGCAACAAGAGGGAGAGAGGCCACTCATGCTCGGTCTCGCCAGCAGCTCGCATGTACTGTAGCACCACACGCTCCCGAGCAAGAACACAATACAAAACCACAAAGCAGCAGTAGGGTTTTACGCATCCTTGCGGCCCGAAGCTGGGTAAACCCCTTTGTGTGCATCGCCTCGATCCGCTCTCCGCGCGACCTCCGCCCCCCGCCGAACCAAGAAAAGGGGCTCGGTCCCCATAGGTGTTCGTGGAGGCAGATTTCCCCCGACAACACCTGATTGCATAACCAGAAAGTTTCGGGAGTTTATAAGTGGGAATTCTTATAGCTTATAGGATATCTTTCCGACAGATGTATGATTTGAGATTGGAGTCTAACGTGCTAGTGGTCCGCCTATTCACGGCCGATTTATAGTGGTCGCGAGGCGTCTTAAAGAATCCTTGGCTATGCTGATTCGGGGACGTCTTGTTTGTCATTCGTGACGTCCACTGTATGTCGTGCCCGTGTGGGCCCCACCACGAATACTTTGGGCGAAATCTCTATCATGTGTTTGTTCCGGCTTATTCTACAAGCCAATCTTTTGTTTTGTTTTCAGTTGCGATATTCGAGTTGTTTCGTAGGCAGATGGTGATTCCATACCTTTATCTAAGTGGCTTCTCAGCTTATGGAAGTGTGATGCTTTACTTTGGAATTCATTCGTTCATTCTTGTTCGAATGTTTATTGTGAAGACCATATGTTGCAATTTCGATCCTTTGATTCAGCTTGAATATATGTCTTTCAAGATGCTAATGGATGTCACCCTCTTCAGGATGGCTCCGCCAACGCGTCAGAATCCGGAACGCAATGAAGGAAGTCAGGCTAACCCTCCACCACCACCTCCGCCTCCGGAGGCATGGCAAGCCTTGATGACAGCCACCAATGCCAACGCTCAGATTCTGATTCAGCTCTTGCAAGATCGCAACCAAGGGCAAGGTAATCAGGGAAATCAAGGACAAGGCAACAATCAGCCGCATTTTGCTACCCTCAATCAGTTCCTTGCAAATCAGCCAAAGACTTTCAGCTACTGTGTCGAGGCCACAGACGCCGATGATTGGCTCGTGGACATCAACAAGCATTTCGAATGTAGCAATGTCAGACCTGAGGACTTTGTCAAGTTTGCCTCTTTTCAACTCAAGGATCAAGCTGCTGAGTGGTACCAACAATACAAAGATTCCAGAGGAGGTCGTGTGATTACCTGGGATGATTTCCGCCGAGACTTCAAAGCTCATCACATTCCAGAAAGTGTTGTTGAGAGTAAGCGTGAGGAGTTCCGCAATCTCAAGCAAGGCAACATGTCTGTGTATCAATACAACACTCAGTTCCAGAAGCTCTCTCGTTTTGCGAAGCAAGACATCCCTGATGAGAAGAGCATGATTTACCAATTCAGGCGTGGCCTCAGAGAAGATCTGCAACTAGCTCTCGTGCTTTTTGAGCCAAAAAAGTATGGTGAATTCTACAACATGGCACTGAAACAAGAGGCTGCCCAGCTGAAGTGTGAGGCTTCTAAGAAGAGAGTCAGGGACGCAGTTCAGTCCTCTTCTTCCTCACTAGTGGCGGCCAAGCAACAGAAGTTTTGGTTGCCCCCTCCTCCTCCGTTCCGTTAGCCTTACCAGCAGAAGAACTCAGGTGGTCGTGGACCTTCCCACCCACCCAACCCTGGATATCAGAACAAGTCTTAGAATCAAGCTCCAAGGTCAAATGCTCCTTATCATCGTCCGCTCTCAGAGGTGACTTGCAACAAATGTCAGCAAAAGGGTCACTATGCGAACAAGTGCTTCAACCAAAGGCGCCTTCCGCCTCCTCCTCCTGTGAGATCTTCCAGCAATGCAGTGGTCAAGCATAATCCTAAGCATGCTAAGGTGAACATGACGAATGCAGCTCAAGCGGAGGATTCTTCAGAAGTGATCATGGGTAACCTTCCTATTAATGATATTCCTGCAAAAGTCTTATTTGATACTGGTTCTTCACATTGTTTCATCTCAAGACCTTTTGCATCTAAGCATGAGTTGGGTTATCAAGAATTGCCTAGTTCTTTATCAGTGGTGTCCCCGGGTAAGCAAATGACAGCTAATAATTATGTCTCAGATGTTTCTATCAAGATGGGCGACTATAGATTTCTGGCTAAACCAATTGTTCTTGGTGACTCCGATATTGATCTTATTCTCGGGATGGACTGGCTTTCTAAGCACAAGGCTCAGCTTGATTTTGCTGCGAGGGAAATTCAATTGACTCACTCTTCTGACGATGTGATCATCTATGCCGCTCGTGATGAAACCATTCGGTTGTTTTCTCTCAATGAGAAGGGCGAATTGGATGCTATCTCTCAGATTCCAGTCGTTTGTGAGTACCAAGATGTCTTTCCAGAAGAACTTCCGGGTATGCCTCCTCACCGGCCTGTTGAATTCGTTATCGATCTTGAGCCTGGCACGGAACCCGTTTGCAAGCGTCCATACAAGCTTGGGCCAAAAGAGTTGAAGGAATTGAAGAAACAACTCGATGAACAAGAGCGTCTGGGTCTGATCAGACCGAGTTCATCTCCTTGGGGTTGTGGAGTTCTTTTTGTCCAGAAGAAGGATGGCACGGACCGACTTTGTGTCGATTACCGTCCATTGAACAAGAAGACTATCAAGAACAAGTATCCACTTCCCAACATCAATGAGCTATTCGAGCAACTTAAAGGTGCTAAAGTGTTCTCCAAGTTTGACCTTCGTATGGGTTATCATCAGATTCGCATTCATGAAGAAGATATTCCCAAGACAGCATTCAGTACAAGCTTTGGTTCTTATGAATATACTGTCATGTCTTTCGGCCTTGTCAATGCTCCTCCAACTTTCTCTCGAATGATGAACTTCATCTTCAACCCCTACACCAATGAATTCGTCTTGGTCTATCTCGTTGATATATTGGTCTTCTCCAAGAATAAGAAGGATCATGCCAAACATTTGTGATTGGTGCTCGACAAGCTCACAGAGTATCAATTCTATGCGAAGTTCTCCAAATGTGAATTTTGGCTTGATGAAGTTCTTTACCTTGGGCATATCATCTCTGCCAAGGGCATTGCTATTAATCCCGAGAGGGTGTCTGCAGTTTTGAATTGGGAACCTCCTCAGAATGTCAAGCAGCTTCGCAGTTTTCTTCGACTTGCAAGCTATTGCCAAAGATTCGTTGAGAATTTCTCAAAGATTGCAAAGCCTCTTTCCAACCTCCTCCAGAAGCATGTGAAGTATGTCTGGTCTCCTGAGTGTGACGTTGCTTTCAACGCTATCAAAGAGAAACTCGTCACTGCTCCAGTTTTGACTCCTCCTGACGACTCCAAGCCTTATGTAGTTTTCTGTGATGCTTCTCTTCAAGGTCTCGGTGCTGTCTTAATGCAAGAGAAGAAAGTTGTGGCCTATACCTCTCGTCAGTTTAAGCCCAACGAAAATAACTACCCCACTCACGATCTTGAGTTGGCGGCAGTTGTTCATGCGTTGATAACATGGAGACATCTCTTGTTGGGAAGAAAAGTGGACATTTTCACCGATCACAAGAGTCTCAAGTACATTTTCACTCAACCCAACCTCAACCTCAGGCAGACTTGATGGGTCGAAATGATTCAAGAGTATAATCCGAGTATTGAATATACTCCAGGCAAGGCCAATGTGATTGCAGATGCTTTGAACAGGAAGGCTTATTGCAACAGCTTAATCCTCAAGCCCTTTCAACCGGATCTTTATGAAGCTTTCCGCAAATTGAATCTCCAAGTTGTTCCTCAAGGTTTTCTTGCCAACCTCATAGTCTCTCCTACTTTGGAAGATCAAATTCATGAGGCACAACTGCTGGATACCATGGTGAAGAAGGTGAAACGTGGTATTGACAAGGGCATTTCCAAATACAAGTGCTATCGCGTTGATGATAGAGATAGTCTTTTCTTCGAGGACCAGATTGTCGTTCCTAAGGGTGATCTTTGGAAAGTCATTATGAACGAGGCGCACAATTCTCCTCTGTCAATTCATCCTGGAAGTACAAAGATGTACCATGACCTCAAGCAGTCGTATTGGTGGACTCAAATGAAGCGAGAAATTGCTCAATTCGTGAATGAATGTGATGTCTGTCGAAGGGTGAAAGCAGAACACCAACGACCAGCTGGTCTACTCCAACCTCTTGCTATTCCAGAATGGAAGTTTGATCATATCGAAATGGACTTCGTGACTGGTTTTCCTAAGTCCAAGCGTGGAAATGATTCCATCTTCATCGTCATCGACAAGCTCACGAAAGTGGCTCATTTTCTTCCTATCAAAGAGTCTATCACAGCAGCGCAGCTGGCAGAGCTCTACACCTCCAGAATTGTCTCCTTGCACGGCATTCCACAATTGATTTCTTCAGACTGTGGCAGCATCTTTACCTCCAAGTTTTGGGATTCTTTTCAGAAGACCATGGGCACAAATATTCGCTTCAGCACAGCTTTCCATCCTCAAACTAGTGGACAAGTCGAGCGTGTCAACCAAATTCTTGAAGATATGCTCAGGGCTTGTGTTATCTCCTTTGGCATGAAGTGGGAGGATTGTCTTCCATATGCTGAGTTCTCTTACAACAACAGCTTTCAAGCGAGCTCGGGCAAAGCCCCATTCGAGATTCTCTATGGCATAAAGTGCCGTACTCCTCTCAATTGGTCAGAGACCGGCGAACGCCAACTTCTTGGCAACGACTTGATCACAGAGGCTGAAGATATGTGTAAAGTCATTCGTGAGAATCTCAAAGCCGCTCAATCGCGCCAGAAGAGCTATTATGATAGCAAACACCGTGATTTGGCTTTCGAGATCGGAGACCATGTCTACCTCCGCGTCTCTCCAATGAAAGGCACTCGTCGCTTCGGTATCAAAGGGAAACTTGCCCCTAGATACGTCGGCCCTTTCAAGATTGTCGGCAAAAGAGGCGATCTCGCCTATCAACTTGAGCGTCCCCCAAACTTTGCAAATGTGCACGATGTGTTCCACGTGTCACAGCTTCGCAAGTGCTTCAAGATGCCTAAGCGCACCATCAACTTCGAAGAGATTGATCTTCAAGAAGATTTGTCTTATCATGAGCATCCCGTTGCCATTCTTGAAGAAACTGAGCGCAAGACTCGCAACAAGTCCATAAAAATTCCTGAAAGTGAAGTGGTCACACCATTCAGACCGAGAAGCCACCTGGGAGCGCGGGGACCACCTCCGTTCCGAATATCCGGAGTTCTTTCAGTCCTAGATCTTGGGATGAGATCCTCTCATAGTGGTGGAGTGTTGTAACACCCCGAATGTAACTTGCCATATTTGTAACTCCAACTCTTGCCATTTTCGGCAATGTGATATGATATTCCCTCCGTGGTTGGGTTTCCCTTCTTTTGCATCTTGTCCTTGTCATGCATTTCATGTCATGTCATCATGTGCATTGCATTCGCATATGTGTTCGTCTTATGCATCCGAGCCTTTTCCCCGTTGTCTGTTTTGTAATCTGACGCTCCTACGTCCTCCGGCGCCCCCTTTTACCTATTTTCATGTGCGAGTGTTAAACAGTCTCGGAATGGACCGAGGTTTGCCAAGCGGCCTTGGTATAGCACCGGTAGACCGCTTGTCAAGTTTCGGGTCAATTGGAGGTTGTTTGATACTCCAACGGTTAACCGGGTAACCGCGAAGGCCTCTCGTGGGTTGCAGCCCAAAACCCCTCCAAAACAGCCCAATAACCCATCTAAGTCACTCCCATCCTCTAAGTCGTTCGATCACGATCGTGTGGGCGAAAACCGTGCTCAATTTGGAGCCTCCTAGCCCCTCCTACCTATAAAAACACCCCCTCCCCCGAAATTTCGGATCAATCCACCCTAACCCTAGTTCCCCGTTCCTCTCCCCGCGCCGGGCACGTCCGGACGGCGCCGGACGCGTCCGCCGCCGCGCTCGCAGCCAACCAGCCGCCGCCACATGGGCGCACCGCGCCCACATCGCCGCCGGCCCGCGAGCCCACAGCGGGCCCGCTGAGCCCGGCTCCGCCCCCGCGCTCCGCGCGCCTCGCCCGCGTCGTGCCTCCGCCGCCCCGCTGCCTGCGAGCACCGCCACCCCGCGTCGCCGCCCCGGATCCGCGCCGCCGCCGCCCTCCATCGCCGGCGCCATCCACCGCGGCCGCCACCCCCTGCCGCGCCGCCCCTCGCCGCCAAGTCGCCGCCGCTCCCCGCCTCCGGCCGAATACGGCCAGATCCGGTCGGGAAATGTCTTCCCCGGCCTTCTTCCTCCTCTCCGGCGAGCAGCTCCGGTGGCCTCGATCCGGACGAACCCTAGATCTGAAATTCGCGGAGGTCGAAATTCCTCTAAGTCTTTTCTGTCAGATATTTTGTTGCAGGTTCATCCCATCATAACTTTGCACCCGTGGACCCGTTTTGGGCGTATAGCATATCGAATTGTTCGTCTCGTTGAGTACATCATTTCATCTCATTGCCCGAAATGCTGTTGAAAGAGGGCTATGCCATGTATTTTGTATGCCATGTATTTTGTAATATGCCATGCCATATTTACAGGGGTGTATGCCATGTATTTTTGTGATCTTTGTGGTGACTAGCACAAGCATGCAAACTAGGGATCATATTGTTGCTGATTTCAGGGACTTAGTAATTTCACTAAGTCATGTCCTGCTGTTATTTTTATGCTATGTGTTCATGTTGTTACAGAGAGATCTGTGCCCATTTTGAGCATGATCAGTAAGGGTGTTTTGAACATATGGATTTGCTCTATCCATCCATGCCTTTAGTTGTAATTATGGAGTGCCATAGATTGAGTCAATCGAGCTCTACTTTTGCTATAAAATGTTACTGGCATATTGTTTACATGTTATTCGATTTTGCCAAGCTTGTTGTAGTTGATCCTTGCATGCTATGATGTTGTTCTTGCCATGATTAGCTTCTATGCCATGTCTTCTTGGTGGTTGTATGCTTAGTTTATCATGAAATGCTCTGTAGTGAGTGCATCGAGCTCGTAAACATGCCTACTTGCTATCTGTTTTTGACATGTCCAGTTTTCTGCTAAGTCTGAAAACTATAACGAAACTTGCTTAATTGACATGGGTGCTATTATATTTTCTGGTCCTTTTTGGCTCATGGTCACTAAGGTACTTTTGTTCAATGCTTTGAGTAGATTCATGCCATGCCATATCTTGCTATGTCATGTTCCTGTAGCAGGTTGTTTGCTTGCTCTAAACATGTCATCCTGATGTTAATTTCTGGCATGTTGTTGATTTCACAAAGTCTGTGAACCTGTTATCTTTTGCACTTTTGCCATGCTTGTTTGAACCTGTTATGGTGTGATTTAGCCATAGCTCAGTGTTCATATTTTGTCAAGCATCTTGAGTAGATCACTGCCATATGCTTTGTTGATATGTTTGGATGCAATAGCTTAATTTCTTGTTGCATGTTAAGTGGCAACCTGCTGTTAATCGCAGAAATATGTCATTCTTGTTTTGCTTGTCATTTACAAACTGTGCATCCGATTCCGGTGATCCTTATATCGATTTCAACCGAAATCACCTCACCTTTCCAGTGGCATACTTGGTTTGAGAAGATTATGCCTTGTTCATCCTTGTCCTTCCGGAGCACGCATATGCATTGCATATCACATCTCGCATATCATGCCATGTTTTGTATCTTGTTGTTTGTGCATTGCATCGTGGTTGATAGTTGTTCCTTTGCTTGTGATCTTGTCTTTGGTAGAGCCGGGAGATGAGTACGTGACCGAGGAACCTGTTGAGAACACTTACGAGGATCAAGCCTTTGACAACTCTGAGAACCTTGCAGGCAAGATGACCATACCCTCGAAATCACTTCTATCTTCGCTTGCTAGATGCTCGCTCTTTTGCTATGCCTGTGCTGCGATACCTACCACTTGCTATATCATGCCACCCATATTGCCATGACAAACCTCTAACCCACCATGTCCTAGCAAACCGTTGTTTGGCTATGTTACCACTTTGCTCAGCCCCTCTTATAGCGTTGCTAGTTGCAGGTGAAGATGAAGTGGTTCCATGTTGGAACATGATGATATCACAATATCTCTTATTTTAATTAATGCATCTATATACTTGGTAAAGGGTGGAAGGCTCGGCCTTATGCCTGGTGTTTTGTTCCACTCTTGCCACCCTAGTTTCCGTCATACCGGTATTATGTTCCTTGATTTTGCGTTCCTTACACGGTTGGGTGATTTATGGGACCCCCTTGACAGTTCGCTTTGAATAAGACTCCTCTAGCAAGGCCCAACTTTGGTTTTACCATTTCCCACCTAAGCCTTTTCCCCCGGGTTTTCGCGAGCCCGAGGGTCATCTTTATTTAACCCCCCGGGTCAATGCTCCTCTGAGTGTTGGCCCAAACTAGAGCGCTTTGCAGCGCCCCCTCAAGGAAACTTGGGGTCTGGTTTTAGTTGTACGGACTGCTCATCTGGTGTGCCATGAGAACGAGATATGTGCAGCTCCTATCGGGATTTGTCGGCACATTCGGGCGGCTTTGCTGGTCTTGTTTTACCATTGTCGAAATGTCTTGTAGTCCGGGATTCCGAGACTGATCGGGTCTTCCCGGTAGAAGGAATATCCTTCGTTGACCGTGGGAGCTTATAATGGGCTAAGTTGGGACACCCCTGCAGGGTATTATCTTTCGAAAGCCGTGCCCGCGGTTATGAGGCAGATGGGAATTTGTTGATATCCGGTTGTAGAAAACCCGAAGTTGACCTTAATTAAAACACATCAACCGCGTGTGTAACCGTGATGGTCTCTTCTCGGCGGAGTCCGGGAAGTGAACACGGTGTTGGAGTTATGTTTGGCGTAGGTTGTTCTAGGATCACTTCTTGATCACTTCTAGCTTCACGACCGTGCTTTGCTTCTCTTCTCGCTCTCTTTTGTGAGTGTAGCCACCATATATGCTAGTCGCTTGCCGCAGCTCCACCTCACAACCCTATCCTACCTTTAAGCTTAAATAGTCTTGATCTCGCGGGTGTGAGATTGCTGAGTCCCCGTGACTCATAGATTCTACCAAAACAGTTGCAGGTGCCAACGATGCCAGTGCAGATGACGCATCCGAGCTCAAGTGGGAGTTCAACGAGGAACGTGGTCGTTACTATGTGTCCTTTCCTGATGATCAGTAGTGGAGCCCAGTTGGAACGATCGGGGATCTGTTTAGCATTTGGGATAGTCTTCTTTCATTTTGGTTCCATAGTCAGACCTTGAGTGTAATCTGATTGATGGATGTTTATTTATGTATTGTGTGAAGTGGCGACTGTAAGCCAACTATGTATCTCTCTCTATTATGTATTACATGGGTTGTGTGAAGATTACCTCACTTGCGACATTGTTTTCAATGCGGTTATGCCTCTAAGTCGTGCTTCGACACGTGGGAGATATAGCCGCATCGAGGGCGTTACAAAAGGTGAGGCTTATGATTTGACTATTAATGCGGCGCAACGACTGGGCTGAGTCTCCCATGCGGTGTGCACTACTCACTCGGTTCTTAAATATACTCCAGAGTATTTATCTTTCTAGAGATTTCAACGAGTGACTACATATGAAGCAAAATGAGTGAATCTACACTCTAAATATGCCCATTTGGAATCTGTAAAAAGACAAATATTTATGAACTCAGGAGTATAATTTTGTGCATGGCACATGGACCAGGATGCTGAAGAGGCTTCTGGCAATGCTATCAAGCTTCCAGCATTTTGTTTACATAATTGACGTACTGCACAAATAATTTTCTAGCGACATGAAATTGTACAATGCTCTGAGCTTTTAGCTTTTGTTTCGTGTTTCTTGCCATCGATGCTCTTTCAGAAACAATAAAAAAACTAACTTCCTTGCTAATGCATCTCAGTGATTAGCATATCAGAGCTAATATTTACCTCACAATTGAAGACAAAGTTGTGAGAAGGTGTTAAATTAAAATTGATCCATGCTTTCATTGGCAGTAACGTCCCCCCAGCTCTGTCTATATCAACAAGGCATGTTGGGAAAAAAGTAGCTGTCTGGAGCATGCAACATTCCGATCATTTTGTGCAGTTCCACTACAATAGAGTTGAGCGTCCCTGTTCCAAAGATATTAAGTGTGATTACGATAATAGAGGACTGCTGATGAAACAATAAACACACAAATAGAAGCCGGTCACCTTTGCAATCTCTCTTAAGACTAACTAGTTGGAGAAGATTAAGCAAATAGTTGGAGAAGATTAGGCCCGGAGTTAGATGAGGAGGATAGAGCAAAACCAATCTTCCTTTGTGCATTCGCACTGAAATGTAGAGACATTGCCCGTGTGACATTTTAGTACAACTGCACAAAACACTCTTAAGAGAAAAGTGATTTGTGCAGTTCACCAAAAGGTCGCAATAGCAACGAGGTGAAATGGATAGCCCTGTTTGCAAAAAAGAGGTAGAAAGGAAACAATTACTGGCCGATAACAGTTGATGACACATACAATGATAAAAAAGAAGCATATTCCTTGTCCTAAGGGAAGATGACAACACGGTTGTGTTTGTCTAAAACGGTGTGAGGACGAGATTGCAATATGGAAAGTACGCCGGACGAGCTACGTTTTGGGCAAAGAACTATGGAAGATCCACATGCAAGATTTTCCACATGCAGCGACGTGGGAAGACGGGCAATCTAGCAAGGCTGGAGGGGATACCTGGGGGGTCATCGGGATGTAACTAGGTGAGCAGCGGAGGGCGGGGTCTGCCCATACTACAGCAGCGAGCAGGTGGCGTAGGCCCTACCGCGTCGGAGCTTGGTCAGAGAGAACGGTGGGTACCGCAGATCGGGACGTGCTGCCTCGGCGCCGTCGAACGGAGAAACGATGCACATCCTCCCTTTCCGCCGGCGGACGGGATGCAGTCGGATCAGTGACCAAAGGTGGGAGAGAGAGAGGCCACTGCCGCCTTGTGTGAGATACTCTGAAGAGAGATAAACCCAGGCAGGCAGGCTCCATTGTATATAGTGGAGCGGACTACCTTTTTCTCCATAAAAATTGTTTTATATCCTATGTATGTGCCATTAAGCGATATAACTTTATTTAAAAATAACGCGCCAAAGCATCAAGTCGAACTTTGTTTTGTGCACGCGTGGTACACGACCTCCGTAGGTAAACAACCGCTACACGCGTTCAAATTAACATGTGGCCTGCCATTTTCGTACATAAATGATCTCCACCATGTACCCGCGCGGGTGTGGCTGGGCACGAAGAGTGAGTATGTGCACCTATTCTATTTGTGTACGTACACCACCTACGTGGGGTTCTGTGAGAGAGGTACAAACGTAGAGAAATATAGTGTGTGGGTTTGTGAGTGTTTTTTTTGGGGGGGGGGGGTCAATCAAAAATGTAACATATGCAATGTGTGTGAAATAGAGTCCTGGATATATCATATATATAGAGGGGGCGATCCACGAGAAGAGAGTGGAGGTATCATCGGCTTGGTATCCATAGAATCGAAGAGAGGGATCATGTGTGTGTGCGCATGCACGATCGATAAAGAGTGCCATCGAATTTGTGTGTGCCCACGTCAAAGATATAGAGTGGCTGGCCTACTTGAATGTGAGAGGGGACAGGTGCAGTTTGTCTCTGTGGCATGGATACCTACCTACAGCGCTCGACTATCGGTGTGTGGTGGGGGTGAGGCCTAATTAATTATAGAGGTACAATGGCTGGTATATGTGTGGAGGAGGAGAGAGGCCTACCTTATGTATTAAGGGAGATCGATCAGCATCCATGCATATGTGTAGGAGAGGAATAAGGTTGGGAGAGAGACAGAGCTAGAGTGTTGGAGGGGGTGGTAGTGGAGTTGCTTCTAACAAATGGTGGGAGCAGTGGCGGACCTAGGAATGGGCCAGGCCCCAGGCGAACTGGGCCAAGGCCCAGGCAGCTTAGTTGACTGTAGCGTTTTATTGTAGCTACAGTGTTAGAATATACAAAGGAGATGGGCGTGACGCCCCAGGCCACCGCCCCTTCTGTCTGGGGCCTGAATCTGCCCATGGTGGGAGAGGCTTGCTAGACAAACGGAGAGCACGCCTACAATATCAATAAGAGAGGGGATGGCTGCATGTCTGTGCACGTGCGTGCGAGAGACAGGTCGGGAGGCATGCACGAATGATGAGGGGGGACGATATGGCTATGGTAAGCAGATGTAACTACATAGGAAGATCAATCGTCCTTTGTCAGAGAAAAGAGAGACATAACTTGTGAGGTATGTCGATCGATGGGTGGGGGGAAATAGTTAAAGTCGACCTAGGTATATGTAGGGAGATCGATCGGTATACATGCATGTATGTGTTAGAAGCAAATAAGGCACTGGGAGAAGGATAGAGAGAGAGGGATGCATCTAGGAGGTGGTGTTAGAGGCATACTATATCGAGGGGGAAGGAGTGTGCGAGTACGAGATCGATGAAAAGAGTGGCGGGATTGAGGCATGGACGGTGAGAAGAGAAGAGGGGAAGCTTGTGTTTGTGGTAGGCACACCTGGCTAGAGAGGCATATCGATCGATGTGTGCTGTAAAGAAGGAGTTGGGGGGCCTACACACACCGTGGGTGAACGACCTAAAGTGAAAAGATGAATTTGCGCGATGGAGCTAGAGAATGCTGAGGGAGGGTGAGAGGGATGCGGGCGTGTGCATACACGAGAGAAAGTTAGCGCTAGCTACAAAGATAAGAGGATTGTGTGGGTGTAGAAGACGAATAGAGATCATAATTCATTATAAAAAGAAAATTCTGATATTTGAAGAATTTATTATAGTGTTTTAAACCGACACATGTGTGAATATATATAATGGTGATACACATGGTGTGATTATGAACATGTTATACTACATATAATATATTTTATCTCTACTCTTATAAAAAACAGAGTTGTTGATGATGGTGTTCCGGCCATCCTGCAATATAGGCTGTCCGATTTATATCTGACAGATAGGAAGGAAACTATGGCAATTTTGAGAAAAGATACCCACACCCATCTCCATATTTGCAAATAAGGCCTCCCCTTGATCATGTTGATGTTCCGTGGAACGCATGGGCATCTTGCTAGTACTACATATAATATATAGAACATTTATTATAATTTGGGCTAATGTGTGGCTTTTGCAGCTCAGGGCTAAATACTTGTCATAATGTAGGGGGCGGGGCATTATACTTTGTGTGATAAACACGATGTACGTATGGAACATGGTTTAGATTATGAATATATAGTTAGTACATCAAATGTACTATTATTTGGAATCAACATCAAGTGTATTCAAAAAATTGAATTCGAGTTCAATAGTACACATATTTCATATCTATCTCTATAGTAATCATGTGGTGTGTTGTTAAGGTAATACACGAATGATGGTTGAAGTTGGCAACAATCATGATTGTAGATTCTTATTGAAATAGAGAAACGAATTCAAATTCAGTTCGAATTGCAGTGGGGTAGTATAAACATTTGGAACGCACTAAAATGTTGGTATTAGTAGGTTACATGCATTATACAGCCAATGAAAAAATTTAATTGGACATAACATGGATTCATACTAGCTTTGAATAGCATTTGTATAGTAAAACAGGACAAGACTCTCTCTTTGTGTGGTGTGAATAGTTTTTATTTTTTCATTTTTTTCGTTGAGGGAAGTGTGAATTGATTTGGTACGTACAAGTACAATATTACACGTTAGGCTTGTCCCTAAAATTCAACCCGCGCCTTGTTATATCCCGAAAATTCAGATATCGTGCTCCCAAAACTGGCGCCTTCACAACCCGTGCCTTGCTATCCCGAAATTACAACGCGCGCAAAAACTCCCTCCAGCTGCCAAATCCCGAAACGCGAAATCCCCCTTCTAACCCTGAGCCGAAAGGGCCGCTAGTTCAAATCGGCGGGGGTACTTTTGTAACACACCCTACATTTTGGACAAGCGCGTCCCTAAGTCATGGTTCCCCCCTCCCATCGCCTCCTTTTCGCCATTCGAAATCCCAGGCCGCCATAACCTCTCCACTCCAGCTGCGAAACCCCACCCTCCTTCGTCCGCCACCTCACCAATGCCCAGCTGGAGCCTCTTCCCCAACGATGTCGTCCACTGCAACAGCTCGACGTCCCTCATCCACCTCCCCGGACGAGGATCCTTCGTCCATCTTGTCGTCCCGCCGGTTCAGCCGCCCCGTCCTCCACCTCCAAGGAGCTGCTCCGACGATCGCCTCGTCTATCGCGGCTGCTCTATCCCCACAGCCCCGCCTTAACCTGCTCCACCGGAACCACAGCATCCTCACCGACTCCTCGGACGAAGCCGAGGCCTACTCGGCGCCACCAAAGAGGTTGTACACTCATCGCATCGCACCTTCTCCTTAACTCAACCTCCCGGCGCCGACAGTGCTCCATTCCGCACCCCCAGGGAGCGGCTACCTTGAAGCCGACGCCGCGAGAGACATCTCCACTGGAGGCTCTCCCCTAGTGCGAGGCCCCTTCGGCGGCGGCGGCCATACCAGCCGGATCTGCTGCTACTGCTCCGGCTCTCGCTCGCTCGCTCATGCTGTTGCTGCTACTCCGGCTCTCACTCGCTCGCTCGCGCTGCTGCTGCTGCTCTTCCCCTCGCTCGTGCTGCTGCTCTGCTCCGATTTAGCTACACTTCAGTCGACTGAATCAACTTTTGGGTCAGTCGATTTTTAGGGGGTGGGGGGGGGGGCTCGCTGGAGTTAAGGAAGAACCACCCTAAAAGTACATGTAGTCCCCATGTGTGGTTTTGGTGATTCATGACAATCCTAATGGACTAATGTTTGCATTGAGTTATACATTTAAAGGAAAGTTCCATTTCCAATGCATGAAGAATATTGGATGAATTGAAGGATGTTTATTCCATGGTGATGCAAGGAGATAGGATGGATTCGAAATGAATGCCATATACATATTGTTGTGCATGCATCAAGGTTGAGCTTGGTGATTGAATCAAATACGATCAAGATGAATTCCATGTGATGAACAAGATATGATCTATATGGAGTTCATTAAGGATCTCAGACTTTATCATGCTCAGGCTTATGGGTTGAACCATGATGTATCAAGATCTTGAGAGAATGATTAAAGAGAAGAATTCTACTTATGCTTGAAGATAGGATCATTATGAGCTCACATGTTGAGTCATGGATTAGTATGTCTTGAAGCAAGTAATTCAAGTGAAGAATTCATTATGTCTCTCAAGATACTATGTTGGAGCGTGAGAACGAGCAAATGATGTCCAATATGATATTCAAGGAGAAACTTGATATGGTCATGGTGAATTAAGATATTGGTTATTATGTCTTGAAGAAATGAAGCATAGTGAAGATATCAATAGGGCCTTCAAGACATCAACATTAATCATGGAGAAAAGCTAAATGTTTACCAAGATGAAGATCAAAGATTGACCTCTAATATGGTCAACACACAAGCGCATATCATGTGCCACATGAGATCTTGTGGTATGGTAAGAATTTATCAATTGCGCTTTGTGTATTAACCCATACTATTGTTGTCTATGTTATGTGGGTTAGGTAATTCTCATGAGCTTTGTGCTCATCAAAGGATGTCATCAAGTAATTAATGATGATGTACAAGTGAAGATGAATGCAAAGCAAAGCTTCCCACATTGTGTGCGGGGGAGTTACTTGAAGACTTCTCCAATGTCTTGCCTTCAACTTGAGCCATGAAGAAACATCAATATAAAGCTCAAGTGAAAGGCTCTAGTCAAAGGTATTAGTTCCTTTGGCTTTAGATGTGAGGATCGATGACCATCGAAAAGGATATATGCTCAAGAATGAGTTTCCGAAAGCTATCTAGTATAGTTCTTTTATGATTCTTGAGTTATAGGGATCCCGCACTATTAAGAGGGGATCAAAGGGGTTAGTGATAGATTTTCTCAAGTCAACATCTTCTATTTCTACTTCCTCACATTATATTCCAACATAGGCATATTTCACTCCTATCCAATACAAATACAATATGCCTATACATCTACCAAAGTAAATCCATAGCCAAATAGGTTCCCCAAAGTATATGATCTTACCTTTCCATACTTTGCACCCTCCATTTTGGTTTATCTTGGGTGGTTCTCTATGTGAGAACCTGGAGCTTTTCCATAGCTTCAAAACGAGCCCAAGATCATCAAAATCAGAGTCCGGATGTGAAAGTTATACATGTTTTACTTTTGGGGCGGCTGTAGTTTTTGTGTTGGCCGGATGTCCGGGCTTTTCCCAGGATGTCCGGCCACTACTATCCAGAGGGCGTATGATTTGTGTGAAATCGCCGGATGTCCAGCCCCTGGCCCGGATGTCCGGCCGTAGATGTCCAGAAACCTTACCGAAATGTTGTTTGTATACATCGAATGTCCGGCACTTGGCCGGATGTCCGGGGCCCCAAGTTTGGCCAGATGTCTCAGCCTTGTAACCTGTTTTTCTGTGTACGTGTGTGCAGCCTTCACGGCGACCGGATGTCCGGCCCGGCATGTCCACTTACACTCCAACGGTCATATTTGCACTAACACTATATATATCCCTCTACCCATCCGGTAGAGGGTTGACCACTTCATCCCAAATTGCCCCAAGAACACAAGTGACTCCCGCTCACTTCTTCTACACCAAATCTTAGATCCCGGAGAGATTCATGAGAGTTTTTCCAATCAAGTGATATATCCATCCCTCTCCCTCTCTTGACCAAAGGAATTCGTGATTTGAGCAAGTCTTGAGCATTTCCCCTTTGTTCTTGTTACTCTTGGAGGTTGGAGACTCCTAGGCGTTAGGAGTGCTCCGGTGAGGAATCAACTTGTGATTTGTCCCTCAGAAAGTTTGTGAAGGTTTGGAGGCCGCCTCAAGGTCTACCGCTAGTGGTTGAGAATCGCCTTCGTGGTGATATCTCAAGGAGAATAGGGTGAGCCTTCATGGCGTTGGTGTGCCTTCATGGTAACATCCACCTCTCTAACGGTGACTAGCTTCCCTCCAAGGAAGTGAACATCGGGATACATCCTCGTCTTCGTGACTTTGGTTATCCCTAACTATAACTCCTTACTTGTGGTTTACTTTGGTCACTTGACCGTGCATTCACTATATCTTGTTGTCCTCATTACATTGTGTTGGCCATTCCCTTGAATAGATTATCTAGGCCTACACTTTATATTCACAATTCATATTTTCTACTATTGTTCTATCTTATGCTTAGTGTGAATTTCTAGCTTGTAACATTCATTTTCATATCTTGTGTCATAACTTGTGTAAGCTTGTAGTGCTTACTTGAGTTTGATTGTATCATTCAATTCCATATGTTGTGATACAATTTGTGTAAGCTTGTATTGCTTACTTGTGGTTGTGTGTATTATTCATTTCCATATCTCATGATATACATTGAGTAAGTTTGTGTGACTTACTTGTGCTTACTCATATCCTCGTTGTTCTCATCTTGTTTATCCTAAGTTGTTGGTGCACTTAGTGAGCCTATTATATTTAGGATTTGTGCCTGGAAAGTATCCGCTTTGTTTATTTCCGCATTAGGATATATCCAAATCCGTAAAAGATTTTAAAACGCCTATTCACCCTCCTCTAGGCGACATCGTGGTCCTTGCAATTGGTATCAGAGCCGGGTCTCTCCTTATTAGGCTTCACCGCCTAGAGAGTAACGATGTCGACTAGTGAACTAGTGCACGATGACTCATTTTGTTTTAATGGCACAAATTACATTATGTGGAGACTATGCATGCTTTGTCACTTTCGGGCCATGGGTCCAAATGCTTTGCAGATTGTTGTTGTAGGGGATTCAAATCTAAAGGATGGATAATCTCCATCACTTGAGGATATGCATCTTGATATTCAAGTTTTGAGTGCCATTCACCAAGCTATATCCTTCGAAGTGTTTAAGGAAATCTTGACTTGCAAGTCGGCTCATGAGGCTTGGACCAAACTTGAAGATATATATGGTGGGTCCAATCTTGATGAAGACAATATTCTTTTCGGGGAGTTAATGGAGGAGTTCTCCACATTTTTAAATCATGAAGAACTCTCTATTGCTTCCACCTCAAATTACTTGGACACTTCAATATCTTCCACTTCACCATCATGTGGCGTGCCACGAGCTAATGACATGGTGAGTGAAGAAATATCTTGTGATGATGGTGGTAAGCTCATTTCTAATGATATGCTTGATCTCCCATGTTGCCATGATAGAAATGCTTTGGTTTCCTCTAGTTGTTCTTTGACTAACCATGTAGAGGAAATCAAGAAATATGAGGCATGCTTGATTGATGAAGAACCCTCTTCTCCAAAAGAATCATCATCAACCCCCTTTGTTCACATGTGCCTCATGGCAAGAGGTAATGACGAGGTATCATCATCTCTTAGTGATAATGATGATAGTTGTAATGAGGATGAGGATGATGACTTGACTCAAAATCTCTATGAGATTGGGAAAACTCTTAATAGCGCTAAAAATAACACTTATAAAAGGTTCCAAGATGTTCTTGCTTGCTTTCAAAAACCTAATGACTTATTACTTAACGAGCAAGCGAAAAGTGAACAACTTGAACATGAACTTGCTAAGGCTCATCAATGTCTTAGTGACTTGAGGTCTTTAAAAGAAGAGATTGAAGTTACTCATTGTAAACTTAAAGAGGATTTTGAGCACCTTGACCTTGGCTACAAGAATGTCAAAGGAGAGCTCACCAAACTCTCTAAGTCTCATGAGTAACTTCAAGCTACTCATGCAGAATCTCTAGTTTCTACATGCTCCTCTCATATCGATAATGATTCTTGTGCTACGAACTCTATCTTATGTGAAGCACCGATGTTGAAAGAAAATGTTGAGCTAAGGACTCAACTTGATTTGCTAACTAGCAATTATGGGAAACTGGAAGAAAGTCATAAAAAGCTCTCAGGCACTCATGAGGATCTTCTAATCTCTCATGGTGGGTTAAAGTTAGCTCATAAGGCTATGGTCACCAAGGTAAAATCATGTGAGTCTCATGTGGATATTAGCACATCTTCTACTCGAAATGCCCTATTGCCATGTGCTAGTCCTTGCAATTCCTATCTACATGATATTGGTACATCTTGTGATGAATTTCTCACCCTGCCTTGTTGCTCTAACAATGAAGCGTCTACTTCCTCTATTTCTTTTGTTAATACTAACCTTATAGAGGAAAATAAGGAGCTCTAGTCCCAATTCACTAGTTTGAAGAAAGACTTGGAAAAATGTTGTGGTAATATCTTGAGTGTGCAAAAGGACCGTCAAGAAAAAATAGGACTTGATTTCATCTCCAATAAGAAGAAGTCCAAGAACAAGAAGAAGGTACAAGATCAAGTCAAGAATTCGGCCAACATTACTTGCTTCAAGTGCAAGAATGTTGGACACCATGTGAGATCTTGTCCATTGAAGAAGAAGGCTTCAAGTGTGAAGCATCAAGGGAAGTGGCCTCAAGTTCAATCTCAAGATAATGAAAGGCCTCTTCCCATGCCTAACCAAGATAATGCTCTCCAAGTTGAGAAGGTAAAGAAGAAGAGAAAGGGGAGCACATGTTGCTATATTTGCCGTAAGAAGGGACACATGGCTTGATCATGTCCCAACGGTAATATCTCTAAGCCTCCAATTATCAATGATCATTATTCACTTAGTAAGGATATTGATGGCAATATGTTTACCAAGTATGTTGGTGCCCAAAGTGGTTTGAAAGTGGATAAGACCATTTGGGTTGCCAAGCCTATGGTTACTAACTTCTTAGGACCCAACATGGTTGGGGACCATGGAGCTCAAACTTGATCAATAGGTGTGTGGAGGTCATTGGAGACTTGGCTAGTTCATGAAGAAAAATGATTCTCTCCATTCATTATGGTTCAAACCAAGTCAAGTGAATTATCATCATATTTTTATTCCAATGCTCCTTGTGGCGGTAACTTGTATTTATGTTGTCTACATTGAAAGTTACTAGCCCCATGCATGTTTAGGTTTTGTACCTAGCATGTGTTTGTATATGTCGTGTCTCCTAATAGGCTTGATCTGCATGTGTACGTTGCAATGCACGTCATATATTTGTGTGTGTAGTCTCGAGCCTGCATTGCTTTTTAGTTGCATCTTATTGGGCTCTTGCGAGATATTAATGGATCACCACATTATGGGGGAGTGATATGCTTTGTGCATATCACAATACTTGTTAAATGTTGACAATTATGGGATTCCCCTTAGAATATAATTGAGAGTATCCTATATCTCTGTGTCATTCAATGCCCTGTTTACTTATGGCATTCTTGTGCGGTTTTGCCCATGGTTATCTTCAAAATAATATTTGGAAAAACGTTTGATTAAATCTATTCCAATTGTTGCTTTGCATGATGATCTATCTAATTTGAATGTTAATAATGTACTATCCAAGCATTGTGTTTGTTTCTAAACTCTCATGTTATGCTTGTGTTAGTATAGATGATCATGTACTTATTTGGTTTCTACACCGAATGATAACCCAAAATACCATGTTGTTCAAATTCATCTTATTGATTTGTATGAAGTTATGGGAGTCTGCTATCTCATTGTTTATAGTGTTCTACATCTACTTGAGTAAGATATTCCTATGAGTATGTGTGCAATGCATATATTATATGCTCATTGGTTTTTTCCTTGGTTCATATGTTGAACTTTGTGTGCTACCATATGTTGTTTTGTCACTTTGTTTCATTTTGGACAACATGGATGTCTAGTGATGTTATTGGAAGTATTAACGGTTATGTGTTCATTTGTCCAATTTGTATCTCCCTAGATTTTGGTAGGCTTATTCATGCATATGTGTAAATTGGCATGCCTTGTTTGCTTTATTTGATCCCATATATATATAAGATGTGCATGAAATTCAAATTCATATCGATATGCACATACTTAAGTGGTTTTACCCTATGTGTTGTAGTTATGCTAACTACTTCAGACCCAATAAGTTTAGGGACCATATTGTACTTAAAACGTTTTAGGTACATTTGAGAAGCATTGAGTGCTTGGCTTATTCATGAAGGTGGTGGCACTATGAGGAAATTAGAGCCAAGCTTGGACATTTTATTGATCTACGACTTCATACGAATGCTATCTCAGTAACAAGTATTTACTTCATGCATATATATACAAATGGATTCAACCTTGTGTAGGTTGCATCATGGCATGAATTTCTTGACTCGTTCCTGTGATACTTGTTTCCTTTCTCAAAGCATCCCAACAATGATCTCTTGTTGCTGATGTCTTTGATGGTTGTGTGTTTGGAGTTCATTAATATACAATAAGATTATATTGAGCCATGTGCTATGCTTTCAAGCAATGATCTCATTGGTATATTTTATGACTCCATTTGGATATCTTATTCTTTCCTTTTGTAACTATTTCATGTGCACATCCTTCTTTGTGGATATATATCACCATGATTGCCATCTACCTAGAATCTTATACACGTGAGAGAAGTTACATCTCTAGTTGATATCCCTATTCTTTCATGTCCACTGTTTCATTCTCTTTTTATATCTTTGGTGGCTCCGTGGAAGCATTCATTGTATGAGTGTGTGTCTTACCTCTTTGCATCTTAGTGCTTCACTACATTGTGTCATTTTGTTTTTTTACACAGATCATCCCATGCAATGTGAGGTTGAAATTCAACAAGCTGACAGGAGACACTGTGACATTTGAGGCTCCTGGGGGGCGTACACTATGGAGGTCGAGAAAGGACGCAATATGTCACGGATTGGAGGAGATGGATGGGCCCGTCTCCTCGCCCGCATGCGTCTTACTGGTGGTGGGTTGATCAGCTTCTCCTTTAGAGCAGAAAGGCCCAAGCTGGTTGTCATTTATATCAACCTGGTGGAAGATGATGAAGATGACGAAGATGATGAAGATAATGAGGACCCACTCGATGAAGATGATGAGAACCCACTTCATGAAGCCATCGTAGCTCAAAGAATGAGGCTGAGCGAGGAGGGGGTGTGCAACCTATGGGACATAATTCCGCCACGTGGTGACTTTGTCGGGGTCCATTCATGACCCGCTTGACAAGTACCATGGTCGATCGGCATGAAATTGTATGTTATACTGACTGTAGTAATTTGATGATATATATATATGCTTTCTTGTTATACTTACAAATGCAAATTATCTGATGATATGCTTAGTGTAGAGTCCAATGATATGCTCTGTGGAATCTAGTCGATGATATGCTTTAGTGTAGAGTCTGATCACATGCTTATTAGTGTAGAATCCAAGGAACTATTAATAGTGTAGATAATCCATATATACTTATTAGTAGAATTCATGCTTAATTAGTACAAATGCATAGTACTATGTCTTATGATAGTGTAGAAATCTATACTTAATAGAAATATATTTGCAAGAGTGTGTGCGAGGATATTTATTAATTCGTATGTTTTTCTTATTCAGAAATTGCCAAAGAACCTATCTGTGAGTTGTGGTATTGAGCCTGATGAAGAAGGCTCAGCTGGCTACGCCTTACCGCAAGGGGCTCCATCACCACCTGTACTTACCGCATGGACACAGACGGTCGCACGCACTTAAACTCGGTTGGGTGGAAGAGATTCCTCGTTGGCAAGAATCTTCGTGTTGGACATGCCATCCTAATTACTATCAGGAACACCCATCGCCCAGGCTTCAGGATGATGATCGTCGTCGATATCATCTAGAACTACATATGTGTGTGTGGCTATATCATCTAGAACTACATATGATGATCGTCGTCGATATCATCTAGAACTACATATGATGATCGTCGTCGATATCATCTAGAACTACATATGATGATCGTCGTCGATATCATCTAGAACTACATATGATGATCGTCGTCGATACCATCTAGAACTACATATGATGATCATCGTCGATATCACCTAGTACTGTTTAAGGAGGCATGTTGACTATATATGAAATTGTTATCTAGTACTCCCTCCGTTCCAAATTACTCGTCGTGGTTTTAGTTCAAATTTGAACTAAAACCACGACGAGTAATTAGGAACGGAGGTAGTACTACCTAATACCTATAATGCTTTATGAAATTGATATCTAGTAGTACCTAGTATCTGGAAAATGCAGTTTATTGAAACTGAAACAGGGTAGGAAGCGGGGGGATGATGAAACACATAGCAGTAGCGCGGGGCTAGGAAAGCGCTACAGCTAAGTAATAGTAGTGTGTTCTGGAAAAGCGCTGCTGATATAGTCAATAGTAGTAGCGCGGGTACAGACCGCGCTACTACTAACAGTTAGCTGTAGTGCCTTATTAGTAGCGCGGCTGCTCGCGCTGCTGATAGCCTCGAAACCTGCGCTACTACTAGGGTTTTCCCTAGGGTTTTCCCTAGTAGTGTATGTGTGTTGCTAGTGCGGCAGGAAGACATCACAAGATGTGTACCACGGTATGGTCACTGAGGACACACCTGCACTAGAGATATTACTTGTAGTTGATCAAGAAGGTCCAACAAGAATCAATGTCATTTCTGCGCCGAAATTGACAGTGGTGGGCTACTCGTCTGACAAATACTCCGAACTTGTTATTGGATCCACACCTGTTCAGGTACAACATCCGCCTTCTACCTCTCCTTCTACAAATTAGTATTATTTCTAATTTTGAAGATGTTTGTTCGTCTGTCATTCAGAAAATGATTTCGACAAGCTTGACCCCGAAACTGCGCACAGTGAAGGTCTTGGAACTAGAATCTATCGGCCTCGACCTGGAGCAAGTTGTCAGTTTCCTGAGATGCTTTCCGTGCGTGGAGAAGCTATATATCGAGGTGATGTTCCTTTCCTGTTAAATGTTAACCATAAGGGAGTTCAATCTATGACACCTTTTTCCAAATTTACAATGACAATGTACTACGATTTCTGAAGGTTCTTTTGGAGGATTTCAGTACATACATGTCCCCCCCCATATTGGTTGCTTGATCCATATGGTTACAATCAATAAGCATTTCTCCTTTGGATTCATCTGTACTAGTTTTCTTAGGGAACTTTTCATCCACTCCAACCTCTTGTGAAGAAGGCTACATTTTTTAGAATGTAGTCAAATGCCCATGTTAATCATGTCAGATCGAAGATGGCATGTAGTGCATTTTACAAATCCTGCAAACCAAATAGGCCTGTAATAATGTTCAAAAGTGCATGTAGTCACTAACATGTTTTCTTCTTTTGCAGATAAGATTAGGACCAGTGGTGGATAATGTGATACAATATAACAATCACGTCGAATGCCTAGATCTGCATCTCTTAGAAATTACTTTGAACTCCTATCGAGGGACCTTACCGGAGATTATATTCGCCAGGTTATTTGATCTCAGAGCAAGGGTGCTGAAGGAAATGATGTTTGCCCTACATTTATTTCGCAAAAATGAATGGTTTGTTGATCAGCGCCGACGCCTGTGGCAGAATGGAGTAGCCTCCAAAAATGCTGAATTTCATTTTGGAACTTCATATGACAGAGTAATCGGAAGTCATCGTGTCAACCCCATACATGACTTCTCAGTGGCTGACCCCTTTGCAAAAATTGTGAGGTTTCGAAACCAGACTTAGAAGCGGTGATACTAGTTTGAACCTCTCTGATATCCATGTTCAGCGGATCAGCGCGAGCGTTTGAACCTTGTAATCTTCGAATTTGAGCCATATAACTCTAAAATTTGAATCTTGTAATATTTCTAGCTTTTGTGGTACAATCGTTGAAATGGCATCGTATGAGACTCGTATATTGCTAGCACTATTTTGACCTTAATATGCAATGGTCTTAGGTTTTATTAACCATTATCGAATCTGTTTACCTTGTCAATCTCACAGCACACGGTCTGTATAGCTAACTCGACTGTGATCTTCGACATTATTGCACATAGTTGGTTTCTTCCACTGTGTGCACTGTAGAGCGCAGAATTAATTATGGCACTCGAGTGTCCATCATCACCCTTCTATGTAACTTTGACCTCATCACCCAAGGGTAAACTTATGACCGAAGTCATTCCACACACTTCGTTTTTACAAAGATTTTTGCCAATAAACGCCCATGATTTCTCTCTCTTCTAGACTATGCGTGGCCAAACTAGCCGGGCGGGAAGCTTGCGCGGTAGCGCGGGAACAGGCTCACCGACGATACATTTGGCGCCTCTTCGGGCCCACGCGTGCGGTGCGGTGTTGTCAAGCATGCATTGGATTCTGGAATCCTCCGCTATGAATGTCGTGACAAGACGTGACGATTACAGGCCGGCCGACCCCCATTTATTACAGCGGCCATTTAACACTTGTGTCTCTTCAACCTTTCAATCACACCCCACCATTGCAAGAAGCACACCCACCACGAGAAATTCTTAGAGGGTATCCTGCGCGGCTCCAATGGCGCTCCGAGCGGCTGCCGACGACGAGTAGCAGTTCACCATGCGTGTCGTGGTGGACACCCACAGAAGGTTCATGGACCTCTCGGTGGTGTACACCAACGACTCGGTCTGGGTGGAGCACTCCATCCACATCATGGAGCTGTTGCTTGCCGAGGAGAAGTACAAGGTGGTCGGGTTCGACCTCGAGTACACCCGCGCTCCTTCCAGGCTCGTCCCAAGTCCATCGTCGCCCAGATGTGCGTGCGCCACCACGTCCTCGTCTACCACTACTACCTGGCCACAAGGCCTTGCGATCGTTTCGCCAGGTTTGTCAACAGCTCCCATGTTCGCTACGGTGGACATCACAAACAATGTAAAGGCCCTCGAGAATTTGGGCATCGCCTGCCAGAATCTTGTCGACATCTAGGGCCAATACAATATCTGGGGCAGCAAGGAGCATGAGAAGGACTCACTGGTTCACCTCGCCGAGGCCATCATCGGCCACTACTACAGAGACATGACGGATTCGTGCAAGAAGGACAAGCGTGCCTGGCACTCGGCCTGGATGAAGAAACTCGACAAAGCTCACGTCGTGTACGCGGCCAAGGAGGCGTACACGAGCTACGACATGCACAAGCGGATCGTTGACATGAGGAAGTGCATCCTTCCCCAAAACGGTCAGGGATCCAGCCGGAAGCAGAGCAATGGCAAGCGTCGTCGCAACAATAAGTAGATGATTAGGTCCTCGTTTCTCCTACTTTAGTATGCATGTAATTGCTAATACGCCTTAGAATATGAGAAGGAGGGAGTATATAAAAATGTTAAGCAAGCATCCGGAAAAATGTTGAACAAGTATTTGAAAAATGTTAATGAAGGATTTACAAAATGTTAATAACGTATATAGAAAAGTGTGGACCATGAAAATGATGAATTTTTTATCATGTAATTAAAATGTTAATCAACCATTTGAAAGAAATGGTGAACAAGTATTTGAAAAATCTTAATCAAGCATTTGAAAACTGTTAAATGTGAATATAAAAAATATTAGCATGTATTAAAAAATGGTGAAAAAAGTTGACCGTGTATATAAAATATTAATAAAGAAATTAAGAAAAATGTTGAACAAGTATTTGAAAAATGCTAATCAAGCATTTGAATTTTTTTTAATGTGCATAGAAAAAATGTAGATCATGTATTAAAAAATGGTAAACTTGTATTTGAAAAATGTTAATCTAGAATTCCCAAAGAATGTTGAATGTGTATAGAAAAATGTTGATCATGTATTTGATTTTTTTAATCTGGTATTTGAAGAAAACCGATAAAAACAAGAATGAAAGAAACTAACGGAAGAAATATATAGAAATAGAAAAGAAAAAAAAACACAGTGAAAACCGAGAAAGATATGAAGAAAATCAAAGAAATACAACAAAAAATAATGAAAATAAAAGGAAATGAAAACCCAATAAAAATAGAGAAATAGGGGGGAAACAATAGAAATGGCAAAAATAGAAAAACAAACCCAAAAAAATGTAGTGAAAAAACAGATCTTTTCGCCTCAAGTGTGGTTGTGCCCAGCTACCTAAGCAAGAACCCGACGCTAGCCTAGTGGCCAGGAGTGATGCGCATCATCCGGAGGCCTCAGGTCGAGCCATGAGTTCTCCTCCTTTTTCTTCGCTGTTTTCAAGTCTGCGTGGGCGAGGGAGAAGAAGTAAATGGGTCGTCTCGATTCATACGCGAGAACACAATTTTTTTCAATAAGAGCAAGCTATCGTCTCGTTTAACGCAAGAAATAGCTCTCGCGCGCTCTTTGCGTCCAACAGGAAACGAAGGAGAGTGTGTCGTAAAAAAGAAGGTAAACGCTTGTAGCCAGTTAGCCGGCTGAACTTTCGCCTGGTTCGCTCGCCACGCAGGCTTGCTCGCCATGTTACCCTTCCCCGGACGTGACGCGAGTTCGTGGTGCGTCCCGCGCGACCTCTCCCCATTCTCCCTTATCCTTTACCTCGCCTCTCTTTCCCCCCTTTCTTTCTACATCCATTCGCGACGGGCTCTGCTCTTCCACAAGCTTATTTTTGTTGCGAGTGTCGGCGATGAGCGTCGACGCTGACCGTCAGTGGTGAGGAAAACAACCGGGGGAAGTATGCGTGTTGCGCGACGAAGTGGATGGGGGTGGGGTGGCCGCCATAACCTCCAGCGTGGGTGGTGGAGGAACCACTAACAAGCTCTCACCGGAAACGACGTGCTCATGTGCGAGAAGCCTCCATCCATGTTGCAAGCTTCAAAGCCGATTAGGTGTTGCAACCAGCAACAGGTTTTGCTAAAACCGGCCAGTGGTAGTGCTGGAACCGGCCTAGAGCGGTGGTGCAACTAGCATCATTTTTTGCTAGACCTGGTTGGCGGTGGTGTTGGAACCGACCTGGCGCAGTCCTGCAGCCGCCACCAGAGATGCTGGAAACCGCCTTCGTGGTGAGCTGGAAACTGCAAACCAAGTGCTACATTGGGGCGAAGGCATGGTGAGTACGCCACGACAATGTTGCAACTGGCGTCACGATTTGTTGGAATCGGCGTCGCATTTTGTTGGAATCGGAGACCGCGTTTGCTAGAAGCACCCACCGCAAGATCGATGAAATGCTGCAACCAGCATGGTGATTTGCTGGAACCATTATCATGGTTTGCCGGAACCGGCTTTTCCTCCCTCAATGGTGACCATGGTGAGCGTGGGCATGTAGTGCGTTTTTCTCCTCTCTAGTTTTGTAGGAACTAGGGTCATTTTTTGCTGGAACGAGGAACAATTTTTATACCACCTTTTTTATTTTTGCTGGAACTAGACCAATTTCTCCTACCATCGTCTTTTAATTTTGTTGGAAGCAGCCTAGTTTTTTGCTACCACCGTCTTCCAGTTTGCAATGTCGGCCATGCCGAAAACCGTTGGTGATGGGGGGCTACCACCATTGGCGACAAGAGTTGCAATAGAGGGGGCTGCAAACCATCAGCGGCAATTTGCTGCAACGCCGGCGGCCGCCTGGTGCGACGAGGTTGGCGGCGCTGCACGACAATGCGACGGGCCCGGCAGAGGAGAGGCGGGACAACCGCGCGGAGACAGTCGAGGGGTGGAAAGCCGGCTGCGCAGCGGTGTTCGCGACGGTGCTGCGAGGGAAGATGAGGAGGTGAGGCGAGGCGGTTGGCACGTGCGGGGGCGGCACTCTCTTTTTCCTCTTTTTTTTGATGATGGGGGAGGACGTGGGACAGATCTGACTGTTGTATGCATGCATGGCAGACGGCTCCGGGCCAAACGGCTGAAAAATTGGGCCGGCGCGCCAGCGCCTAGCATTGCCCAAAGAAAAAGAAACCAGCGAGGTGCTGCCTAGAATCGAACACGCAAATTTTTATTGTTGAACATGTGCCACTAGCCACTGGAGCAAAAGCACAATGTCCTTTTTAAATCTTTTCGAAGCCACACATTTAAAACAATCTTTACAAATTTTTCGAACGTTTCTGGAAAATCTAGGAAAACAATTAAATGCTGAATATTGTTCTGAAAATGAAAAACTTTTTGGAATTGAAAACATTTTTTACTCTGTATATTTTTTGAAAACTTGAACAAATTCTGAAATCCTGAATATTTTTCGGATTTGTGAGCAATTTTTGAAAACAGAAACAATTTTCAAAACTCAAAACAAAACTAGAAAATGGGAACATATTTTGAAATCCGTGAACATTTTTTAATACACAAACATTTTTTAATTTTTGGAGATCTTTTGATCTATGAACAAATTTTAAAAATTACTCCCTCCGACCCATAAGGTAAGACACTTTTTAACACTACACTAGTGTCAAAAAACGTCTTACATTATGGGACGGAGGGAGTAGAACATATTTATTGAAAACACTAACAATCTTTGAAAAATTAGAATACATTTTGAAGTTCTAAACAAATCATGAAAATGAGAACAAAAATTAACATACCGAACAATTTTTGAAAACACCAACAATTTTGAAACAACGAACATTTTTTCAAAACTTGAAGAAAACATGATTTTTTTAAAATGAAATAACATTTTTAATACGCTAAAATCTTTTGCGTCTCTGAATATTTTTAAAAATATTTTTTTGAGAAAACACAAACAATTTTTGAAAATTGGAACACATTTTAAAATTCCAATTTATTTTTGACTTTGTGATTTTTTTGAAAATGGGAATATTTTTTGAAATTTATAAATAATTTTTGGATCTGTTAACAAATTTGAGGAACGAGAACATTAAATGAAATCTAGTAGCTATGTTTGGATTTTAACATATTGTGTTAAAATACGAACATTTTCTTAATTTCCAAAAAAAATATGAATTAATGAACTATTGATTTTAAATGCGAACATTTTTTGGAAAAGAAAAAGGGAAAACAAAGAAGGAAAAAATGAGAAAGAAGAAGAATAAGAAGAACAACGAAGAAATCAAAAACAGAAACACGAAAATTTAAAATGAAAAAAAGGAAGCAGAAAAAGAAAAGAAAAAAGGCGTATAATAAACCTTCTATATTGTTCCCATACCTGAAAAAATGGATGGCAAACTTCTATAGGAGCTTCGCAAAACCAAAACTGCTAAGCGATGCGAACAGTGGGAGATGGGCTGGACCAAGTGGTCATGCCCCTTTGACGCCGGAGCTCTATACGGCGGGGGTACCCTATTTCTCGCTTTAAACGAGCACAGGGGAAGCCTCGCATCCTGGGAAACCCAGATGGGCCGGCCTAACCGCGCAGGAGGCTACAGCCTGTGTATTTTGCTGTTTTCTGCTGTCTTTTTTGCTTTATTTTTATACTTTTCTTTATACTTTAAAATTTGGGAAAAAATTCAGTTCAGCCGGCTGATATTCACCATCGTATCAATCCTCTCGTGTGCGTGCTCCACGTGTATATGGGCCCATAACCGCATGCACTCTCATCCTTATCCCCAGAGCAACAGCCGCCACATATTTTTTGTTCAACAATCCATTCCCATCTGCAGATCCCCTCCTGCTTCTTCTGCAGCGGCGGCCAGCGCCGATGAGCAAGTGCTTTACTGCCCGCGTCCCTCGTATCCTCCTCCCTACTCCTCTCTCTCTCTCTCTCTCTCTCTCTCACACACACACACACACACACACACACACACACACACACACACAGATATTCAATCGACTGCTGCCTCTAGATCGAGATGCAACACTCCTTCATCGCTCGCCTCTGCAAGGCATGCAACCTTCGCCCGTTAATCCATGTCGCCGCCGCCTCAGAAAAGCACTAGCGTCTATGTCTATCGCCTCGTTAAGCTTCAGTAGTGCTTCAGCCGTAAGTGCTGGTGCTGCCGCACAAAGAGTTCCCGCAACATTACCTTCGTTGCAAATTTTTTTGCAACTTGAGCTCTGTTACAAAAAAAAATGCAGGGATGTTTTTTGCTACATGATCTGTCGTGCAAAAAAAATTGCAACTCAAGCCTCCCTTCAAATGTTTCTGAAACAAGATCTATGTTGCGAAGGATTCTACAACAAGACTTCCGTCGCAAAAGTAAATTTCTGCAACACAACCTCTGTTGCAAATATTTCTGAAATAAGATCTCGGTTGCAAAGAGTTTTGCAACAAGAGTTTTATTGCAAAAATTGAGCAAGCCGCTCGGCCGTTAGATGAAGCCAGATCGGACGGCCAGCGAGGCAATGAATCTTTCTAGAAAATTCTGTTAGCCGACACGTAGCAAGCCCCTTAAAAAATTCTACATATATATACAAAAAAATTCTTCGGAACACATTTAAAAAATGTTAAAAAAGTATTTTGAAAAAGTATTATAAAATGTTGAACAAGTATTTTAAAATGTTGAATAAGTATTTGACAAATGTTAAATAAGTATTAAAAATTGTTGAACGAGTATTTGAAAAAATGTTGAATGAGTATTTCAAAATGTTGAATAAGTATTAGAAATATTGAAGAAGTATTTGAAAATGCTGAATAACTATTAGAAAATGCTAAACAAGTATATGAAAAATGTAGAACATGTATTTGAAAAAAGTTGAACAAGTATTTAAAAATATTGAATAAGCGTTCGAACAATATTGAACATGTATACAAAAAAAATTAATCATTTTCTAACATTTAAAAAATGTTGATCACTTTCTTTGTGGCTGGGCTGGGCTGGGCCGGGCTGGTACTTGGGAGACGATCAGATGGGCCAACATTTTGACGACCTAACTAAGAAGAAGTGCATAGAGCAGGGAAGAAAACCCTCGTTCGCCCATTCCGCTCCTCTCGCCCCAAATCGCCCCCATCCGACGCCTTCCATGGCCTCCGCCGCCGCCGCCGCCGCCGCCCGGGCGAACAGCCTCTCCCGCATCTTCTCCTCCTCCTCGCGAACGGTAAAACTACCCAAGCATCCCAAGAACAAGCGCGCGCCGGCGCCGACGCCGACGCCGAAACCGCCCGCCGCCGATGCTGACTCCATCGCGGGCCAGAAGCTCCCGAAGCCCCTCGGCGAACAGCACGCCGCCAAAGCTGAGTCCGACGCGGACCGCAAGCTCCCGAAGCCCCTTGACGATATCCTCATTGCCCTCATCCGGCAGCGCGACCCTGATACGCTGGTCTCCGAGTTCGTCCAAGCGTCAACCGTGTCGTCGCGCTTCCGCGAGCGGCACCGCGTGTACGAGGTAGCGGTGAGCCGCCTCGCTTCCCTCGGCCGCCATGACGGCATCGAGGCCATCATCGAAGCGCAGAAGCCCTTCCTCGAGACCTCAAACGAGGGGTTAGCCACGCGCCTCATCCGCCTCTACGGCCGTGCCTCCATGCCATCCCATGCTGCCGCAACCTTCCATGAACTTCCCGCGCAGCATAGATCCACCATGACATTCAACGCCCTTCTTGCAGCGTACGCCGAAGCTGGTGATTTCGACGGGCTCACTGCTGTATTCCAGGAGATCCCAGCCACCCACCCCTCGATTGTTCCCAGCGTATACTCTTACAACATACTCATCCGCGCATTGTGCCAGAAACCTGACCTCTCAGCTGCTCTTGACGTTGTTGTTCTCATGGAGAAGCACGGTGTTTCAGCTGACAATGTTACTTTCAACACGCTGTTGAATGGGTTTTCTAACAATGGCCCCATGGATGAAGCAGAAATAGTATGGGAGATGATGAAGGAGAGGAATTTGGAGCCAGATGCAAAGTGCTACAATGCCAAGCTGCGGGGTTTGGTTGCAGAAGGGAGGATTGATGATGCAGCTGCTGTGCTTGAGAGGTTGGAGAAGGACGGGCCAAAACCCGATACAGTATCCTACAATGAGTTGATTCGAGGATATTTGAAAGCAGGGAGGTTACAGGAGGCCAAGAAGCTGTATGATGATTTGGTAAAAGATCACTGTGCCGCAAATAAGGGAACATATGAGACTCTCGTGCCACACCTTCTGCAGGCTGGAGACCTGGATTGTGCACTAAGGTACTGCTATGAAATGTTTAGTCGTAAAAGGGGCTGTAGAGTGGAGTGTGGTGTGCTGCAGGATGTAGTGGATGCATTGGTAGATGCATCGAGGGTGGAGGAGGCTGCCAAGCTTGTTGATATCGGGCGGAAGAAGTACTACTACTTACGAAAGGGTTTGAGGATGCGAGGTAGTGCAAAAGGCAGTGAATTAAGAGCTGAAACTGATGAGTAAGAAGCAATATCTGAAGAAAAGGAGTGTGAAGTGGAACATGAGACTGAAAAGTAAAATTCATTGGTCAGGCTTTGACTGATGCATGCCAAATTTCACCATGACTTGTTTTACTCAGTTTCTCTGTTTGCATGATAGAACAAGAAGTGCAAGTTAAAGTAGTGGTTTAACTAGTTTAATAAGGTATTGGTTTAGCTTGCCCTGTGATGTAATACTTGTTGAAAATCTTTTTATCCATTTTAGAAGAGATCCACAGGAAGTCTTTATTCTTATCTGCAATGTCTTGCTTGTGCTGATTTTTCTTGTTGCGTCAAATTCCTTGTATGAATGTAATATTTGTGTTTGGAAACATCCTCCAAGAGTTGTGTACTTTATGGATACTTCTATTTTCTAGACATTGATGATTCAACTGTTAGCTCTGTGATGAAGGTAAACACACATACCTCCCACTTTGTTGATTCTTACTTTTTATTATAGTATTTCTCTTCAAAGCATGGACAATGCAAATGTTATGACATACATGAAGTTAAAAGGCCTTTGATCAATGATTAGCTTCGATAGTAGTTTGTCAGGTTACTAGTTTGCCAAACTAGGGGTCAATAGTTGTACTATTTTCATTTGCTGTAGTGAGCTTTGTTTTTCACTTTTTTTTGAACTGATCTTCATATCTGGTCATATAGTGTTGGATGTGGGGTTCCGGCAAAACCCTTAAGGTTCGAACTCTGGGGTGCGTGCGAAGTTCTTTCCCTCCTACCGATCTACGCCCTAGCTCACTAAGATCTCGCGGACGAACTCGACGAACTCGCAACACAGAAAGACACAAGATTTATACTGGTTCAGGCCACTATTGTGGTGTAATACCCTACTCCAGTGTGTGGTGGTGGATTGCCTCTTGGTCTGATGAAGAACAGTACAAGGAGAAGAACAACCTCCTGAGGTTGAGGTGTTCTTGTGCTCTGTGGACTTGTGGATGAGAACTTGATCCGTCCCCCTCTACCATGGTGGCTAGCCCTACTTATATAGGCCCTGGTCCTCTCCCAAATATTGAGCGGGAAGGGAGCCAACAACGGCGGACGAATTTGAAAGGGACAGCTAGTACAAGCTATCCTGACAAAAGCGGTCTTCGCCTGCAAAATGCTCTGGTGGTGACGCCGTCTTGGGCTCCACGGTGACCTCCGTCTTGCCGTCCTGGTCTTGGTCTTGTTGCACCGATATGGAAACCTTTGTCTGATGCCTTGTACTCCGCGCCTGCGCCTGCCTCCTTAGCACCAAAGAGGAAACAAGGACGCTGCGCGCGCTGGCGCCCGCCTGGTGCCGATCGTCATGGCTCACGTCACGTGAGCCTCATGAGGTTTGCTCCACCTTGATATCTCCGCTCTTCGCGAGGCAACCTGGTGAGGTCGCTCCCGAGGAGGTCTTGCGCGGTCCGCCTTGCGAGGCTTGGCCCCTCGCGAGGGTCTTGAATGCTTTGTTGATAAAGATGGGCCGTACAGGCCCGCTAGCATAGCCACGCCGTGGGCCGCAGGCAGGCAAGTCTGGGGACCCCATTCCCAGAACGCCGACAGTAGCCCCCGGGCCCATGGTGCACTCGGGCTTCGCTTCGCGGCGAAGCCAAGGGTCAAGTATGGAGCGCAGCGGGCCCCCAAAGCATGCGGCCTCGGTCGACGCGTGGCGGTTGATTGGACGTGGGCGTCTCCGCTTCCCACGCTGCCTCGGCAACTTCCCGTCCTGACAAAAGGCTGGCGCAACAGCGTTTGCCTTCATTGTTTCTTCCTCGCCTTGCTCCAGATCCCCTTTCTCGCTCCCCGCCACCGGTACCTCCAGATCTGCTCCAATCTTGCTCCGCATCTGTGACCCATGGCGCTGTGCAAGACCAAGACCTCCTCGGCGCCGGCTTGGTATGAGCCAGCTCTTGAAGCGCCCACTGTCACGGAAAAGAGCCTCGCCTCCGTGCGCCTGCTGACGGCGGGGGAGAGCAACTAAGGGGGGGAAGACGGAGCTCCGGCTTGCCTCCGACGTGCCGGAGCCTGAGGGAAGCACCTTCTTCCCCTTCTTCTCGAGCAGCATCGTCGTCGGGTTGGTTCCCCCCTTCTCCTATTTCTTTTTTGAGGTCCTTGACCACTACGGGTTGCAGGCGTTGCACCTCCACCCCAACTCTATGCTCCTGATGTCCATCTTCGCCTACTACTGTGAGGCGTACCTGGGCGTGATGCCATCCGTGGCGCTTCTACGCCACTTCTTCTTCCTTTGCGTCAACGAGGGGCACGTCTCAGGGTGCGCCAGTTTCATCGCATCTGGCAAGGCCAACTCAATCTCGAGCACCGGGAAGAGGGCCGACAATATCCAGGCCAAATGGGTCATAATGGACACCAAGCGCGCCCATCCACGTTTCGCCTTGCCAACGGAGGCGCCCCAGTTTAACAAAGGGTGGCCCTACGAGAAGCTCACTGATGAGCGGGCGTCGTCTGTGCTGGGGCAGATGCAGACCGACCTGAAGCCAGGCAACGCGAAGTCGGCGAAGGTCACAGGGGCCATGCTCCTGAGGGAATTCTTGATGCTGCGCGCCGCCCCGCTCCAGGCGCGGTCGCACCCCTTGTGGAAGCTCGGAGATGGAGAAGACGAGATCAGCCCGAGGCCGGGGGCCCTGCCTGGCGATGAATTGGTTGCTGTCCTGCGCCTCCTGGTTGGGGACAACTAGGAGTACCCCCCGAGCGCCTTCACTCCTTTCTTCCTCCGCAAGGATTGGGAGCCGTTTGTGCTTTCCAGGCCGACCATCGACGCACGCGGGCTGGTGCCGCCCGCGCTCTCCGGAGCCCCCGCGGCACCGAAGCCGGTGGAGGTATCCTCCGACGAGTCCGACGGGGGGAAGGAAGAGGAGGGGGACTCGGAGGCGACCCTCGAAGAGATGGGGAAGAACTCCCCCTTGAGAAAAGCAGAAATCCTCCGCGCCCTTCCTGATGACGCCGAAGTTGAGGTCCGCCCATAGGAGGGAGAACCGCCTGTCGTGCCGACGAGGAGTAGGTCGTTACTGATCCCTCGGGATGCCTGTTGGTGTCAAAACCGGCAGATCTCGGGTAGGGGGTCCCGAACTGTGCGTCTAAGGCGGATGGTAACAGGAGGCGGGGGACATAATGTTTACCCAGGTTCGGGCCCTCTCGATGAAGGTAATACCCTACTTCCTGCTTGATTGATCTTGATGATATGAGTATTACAAGAGTTGATCTACCACGAGATCGTAGAGGCTAAACCCTAGAAGCTAGCCTATGATTATGATTATTGTTGTCCTACGGACTAAACCCTCCAGTTTATATAGACAACGGAGGGGGCTAGGGTTACACAGAGTCGGTTACAAGGGAGGAGATCTACATATCCGAATTGCCAAGCTTGCCTTCCACGCAAAGGAGAGTCCCACCCGGACACGGGACGAAGTCTTCAATCTTGTATCTTCATAGTCCAACAGTCCGGCCAAAGTATATAGTCCGGCTGTCCGAGGACCCCCTAATCCAGGACTCCCTCAGTAGCCCCTGAACTAGGCTTCAATGACGATGAGTCCGGCGCGCAGATTGTCTTCGGCATTGCAAGGCCGGTTCTTCTCCAAATTCTGAGTACCTGTCGAGTAGTGTCCGGCATCCCATGAATGTTGCACTCCTTGCTTCTGCGCCCAGTAATGGTTATCCTCCACGTGTCGAGCGAATGCGAGAAGTCGGGGTATTTTCACATTTGCCACCCTATCCATGTGAGTAAATCATCTATTTAAAGAGACGGGGATCCTCAGATCCAGATCACACCATCCTCCCACAACGAGTATCCATCAGAGCGCGTCCGGAAAAGTCCATCCCATCATGGCCGGCCATCGCAGCTCCTCCTCTCGCTCCTGTAGCCCTAAGACAAGCAATTGGAAGAAGTGTTCCGTCCCGCATGGCCAATTAGTAGAGTTACAGACCCAGGGGTTTCTCCCTCCAGCGTATATGGTCCCCGTTCGAGCCGGACTAGCCACTTACAACGGCGGGGAGCAAGCGGAGAGCTTTCCCAACCCATCCATGGGGGAGCGAGTATGCCTTGTCCCTTACTTATTAAGAGGACTTGGATTTCCAATCCACCCGTTCCTCCGCGGGCTCCTGGAGTTCTACGGCCTCCAGCTGCATAACTTCACCCTCGCCTCCATTTTACACATCGTTGGCTATGTCGCCCTTTGCGAGCTGTTTCTGGGCTGCGAAGCTCATTTCGAGCTATGGAAGAAGCTATTTTGCCTCGTACCCCATGCACGGGAGGGGTTAATATACCAAGTGGGCGGAGCCGAGATATTGCGCATCGTCGGGACCGGATACCTGTCCAGTACTCCGAAGAAGACATCCGAAGACTGGCCTTCGGAGTGGTTTTATATGGAGGACGTCCCCCTCCCGGACCCTATTCGGATGGGCCTTCCTGAGTTCAATAACGCCCCTTTAAAGAAACGCCGCAGCTGGCGCCCTCGGAGCCCTCAGGAGGAAGATAACGGAGAGGTCCTTTACCTGATGGGCCGGATAAAAACGCTGGCCCAATCAGGATTGACTATAATCGAGGTTATGTCAATATGTATAATGCGGGGGGTGCATCCACTTCTATATCGGGAACAACCCATGTGGCACTTCAATGGAGAGGACAATGCCACCCGCTGCGGTCGTAAGGGACCGGACTCTGTCGCTGCTCTAGTGAAAATACTGTCCGATTTATATAAAGGAGAGGAAGAGGAGTTCATCCGTATTAAGCCATGGGATGGATTCTCCATGTACAACCCCCAAACTGGGTGAGTTGCTACTTTTTACTCCGATCCTTCCCGCATTCTTCGTCATAAGTATTTACCTTGCTATTTCATAGCAGGAACTGCGAAAAGCTGTGAGGGAGGTCCACAACCCGTCTCCACAACCAGAGGACCCTGACCGGGCCCTCGATCCCGGACTCGAAGAAGATCCAGACACATTTGTGGAGCTCATCGACATGACGTTCTATCAATTAAGCTGCGACGGTGCCTTGGTGGCCATCATAGCCGATTATCCTGGACTGCTCCCTGCATCGCATGTAAGTAAAACCGGAGTCCCAACTTCCGAGAAGGATCCCATTTTTTGCACTTCACCTACCGCACACATATGGTGTCTTACAGGGAAGGTCCTCGGGACGCCATGCCGAACCCGCAGTGACTCACCAACAAGGGGCACCGAAACCGGGTAGGTTTAAAAGGAAGGCGGTCAGGACTGAGACGCCATCGCAGAGTTTTGAAAAAGAATCCTGCTCCGTGGTTGTCGTATTTTAAAATATAATAACGCCCATGGTTCCTGGAAGGAAAAACGTTCGCCGGACCATATCCAGAGAGCCTGCCGGCCACACCTCCACTAGCCGGGCTCCAGAGCCGGACTTAGAAGCAGACGCTAATGTGGGGCCAACACCGGATGTTCTTCCTACAGAGGATGCGGATAGGTTGTCCGCTACGAATTCCGAAGTGGAGAGTGCCATGAATCACAGGCGTCACCGGGCCGTACTCCGCGACGCTTGTTTCTCTCAAGAGGCGTTCAATGCCTTCAACTCAGGAGACGCGTACATTCGAGCTGCTCAAAATGGTCTTGCCAGAGCCATGGACCAGTATGTAAAGGATATACGGGTAAGAAAATCTAATAATTATGTATATCAGTAACCCCTGAGACTTGAAACAGTTGACAAAACTGATTTAAGGATTATTGTTTGCGTATCTTCTCACGGAGAAGAATACCCAGTTGTCTCAAGAGCTGGAGGAGTGCAAAGCCCAGCTACGGGCCGCAATTGCCGCAATGAAGGAGTCCGAGAAGGCCCCATCTGGTAACACTTGTTTCTATCAAAAAGAATGACATGTACCATATAGTATTCGACATGAATGCAAATCTAACAATAGATTCTGCAGATGATCCCGGAGTGAATCCAGAGGTCTTGCGAGGGGATGAGCGACATGCTCAACGACAGCTAAAGGCTGGCGAGCGCGTGCTTACGTAGGTCAGGAGGGAGAAAAACGATCTCCAAGATGCCAATACCCGGCTGGGCGTTGAACTGAAAGATGTTCAGGCCCAGCTTGCTGACTCCGTAAAGGAGAATAAGAGGCTTCGACGCGACATTTTTAGTAAGTGCTTGAACGAACTTGTATAGAGTTTGGCGAAGAAACCGGCTAATAGAGTTATATTCGTAGGTATGCTGACGGGTCGTCCCGCAGAGGAGATGCCCGGGTCTGCGGGTGATCTTCTGCCAGAGCTCTCACAACTGCACGAACAAGTTCGGCAGGTGATGCGGGGAACTGCCCTAGCCTTGTGGCCATCCGCCTCCCTGCCAGGAGGCATGGGGGAGCTTGTAGATATGCTCAAGGGAGTGCGGCGGCGCTTCCGATTATGGAAGATATCAGCATGCCGACAAGGTGCAAAGAAAGCCTGGGCCATGGTGAAGACGCGATATACCAAGGCTGACCCGAACCACATGGCCGAGGTCGGACCTGTGGGGTCTGATGGGAAAGAGATCCCCGTCAGTTTGGTGTATGACCAGGTGAAATTAGCCGCAAAGTATTCCCAACAAGATTGTAGGCTAGACAACCTGTTGGATGGTATAGAAGAAGAATTTAGTCACTCTAAATGACTATGTACTTCAAGTGACATATATTGTCCCTAGCCGAATTGTAAATCATTTGTCATGGCAGACCTTTTCGCTTCGACCCGCGGACCCGACAGTCCGGAGTGTATCCGAATACCTGCTCAGTTATGTAAAAACCGGGGTACGCATGGAAACCAGGCGTAGGGGTCATAAGTGCTTGAACAGACAAGTACCCAACTAGCTATGTTATATTACATGGATAGTAAGAAACATCTTCCAGGGAGAAAAGTTCTGTTAAGGGTTCCTTTCCCTGGGTACGCATGCATTAATGTGCATGTACGAACTGCGAAAAGAGACGCAGGATATAAACATCTGGGGGCATGTATTACAATAAATAAAAGTCATCTTTTGTTCACCGACCGAATATTCTCTTGAGAACGCTAGCTTTCGGATTCACCCAGTCTGAGGTACACATCCGGCTGACCCGGCAGTAACAATCGCAGAGGTGCTCCCCTTATGCCCTAGCCGAATTAACGGGAACGTAGGGCATAAACACAAGAGCCAGGCAACCCAGCTTGGCCAAAACTTAAGTCATATTGATGCATATAATGGCAAAGAAAAGGTACATGTCGAAAAGTAACACATGTGCAAGGGGCATAGAGACCGGAACATAGTTATATTAAGCTTCTGTATATGAAGCCCCCAGGTATAATGAGCACACCTACCGTGTCAAGATTGCGTAGTCAAGACACATTTTAACCTTTTAAGGCCGTGAAGAAAAAGGGAAAAAGAAAGAAAGAAAAGACAGATAACGGATATATATATATATAAATGACGGAGGTAAGGAGACGAACACAGAGTCCGACACTAGGCGTAGAACCTTCGGAGTCTGGTTGCGTTCCATGGGTTTGGCTCGAGTCGATTGTCCGATGCATCTCGCAGACGATACGCTCCACCGGTCAGAACTTTGTCAATAATGATGGGACCTTCCCATTTGGGCTTGAGATTGTTCTTTTTCTTCTCCGATAGGCGTAGAACGAGTTCGCCAACGTTATAAGTTTTGGCCCGTACTTCTCTGCTTTGATACTGTCGAGCCTGTTGCTGATAGAATGCGGAGCGGGCTTTTGCCACATCACGCTCCTCCTCCAGGGCGTCCAAACTGTCCTCCCGATCAAGCTCAGCTTCTTTCTCTTCGTACATGCGCACTCGAGGTGAGTCATGAATGATGTCGCAGGGCAGTACTGTTGGAAATATGCCCTAGAGGCAATAATAAAAGGATTATTATATTTCCTTGTTCATGATAATTGTCTATTGTTCATGCTATAATTGTATTGTCCGGAAATCATAATATATGTGTGAATACATAGACCACAACGTGTCCCTAGTAAGCCTCTAGTTGACTAGCTCGTTGATCAATAGATAGTCATGGTTTCCTGACTATGGACATGGGGATGTCATTGATAACGGGATCACATCATTAGGAGAATGATGTGATGGACAAGACCCAAACCTAAGCATAGCACAAAAGATCGTATAGTTCGTTTGCTAGAGCTTTTCTGAATGTCAAGTATCATTCCTTGACCATGAGATTATGCAACTCCCGGATGCCGTAGGAATGCTTTGGGTGTATCAAACGTCACAACGTAACTGGGTGACTATAAAGGTGCACTACAGGTATCTCCGAAAGTGTTTGTTGGGTTGGCATGAATCGAGACTGGGATTTGTCACTCCGTATGACGGAGAGGTATCTCTGGGCCCACTCGGTAAGACATCATCATAATGAGCTCAATGTGATCAAGGTGTTGTTCACGGGATGATGTGTTACGGGAACGAGTAAAGAGACTTGCTGGTAACGAGATTGAACAAGGTATCGGTATACCGACGATCGAATCTCGGGCAAGTATCGTACCGATAGACTAAGGGAATTGAGTACGGGATTGATTAAGTCCTCGACATCGTGGTTCATCCGATGAGATCATCGAGGAGCATGTGGGAGCCAACATGGGTATCCAGATCCCGCTGTTGGTTATTGACCGGAGATCGTCTCGGTCATGTCTGCATGTCTCCCGAACCCGTAGGGTCTACACACTTAAGGTTCGGTGACACTAGGGTTGTAAAGATATTAGTATGCAGCAAACCGAAGGTTGTTCGGAGTCCCGGATGAGATCCCGAACGTCACGGGAGGTTCCGGAATGGTTCGGAGGTAAAGAATTATATATAGGAAGTGCCGTTTCGGCCATCAGGAAGGATTCGGGGGTCACCGGTATTGTACCGGGACCACCGGATGGGTACCGGGAGTCCAACGGGTGGGGCCACCCATCCCGGAGGGCCCCGTGGGCTGAAGTGGGGAGGGAACCAGCCCATAGTGGGCTGGTGCGCCCCCCCATGGGCCTCCCCCCTGTGCCTAGGGTTGGAAACCCTAGGGCAGGGGGCGCCCCACTTGCCTTGGGGGGCAAGGCTCCCCCCTTGGCCGCCGCCCCCCCTGGAGATGCATCTCCAGGGCCGGCGCCCCCCCTAGGGGGCCTATATAAAGGGGGGGAGGGCAGCCGCACCCTGCAGCCTTGGCGCCTCCCTCTCCCCTGTTAGACCTCTCCCTCTCTCCGTAGACGCTTGGCGAAGCCCTGCTGGAATTCTGCTGCATCCACCACCACGCCGTCGTGCTGCTGGATCTTCATCAACCTCTCCTTCCCCCTTGCTGGATCAAGAAGGAGGAGACGTTATCCCAACCGTACGTGTGTTGAACGCGGAGGTGCTGTCCGTTCGGCACTAGGTCATCGGTGATTCGGATCATGGCGAGTACGACTCCATCATCCACGTTCTTCTTGAACGCTTCCGTTGCGATCTACAAGTGGTATGTAGATGCTCTCCTATCCCCTCGTTGCTAGAATACTCCATGGATAGATCTTGGTGATGCGTAGGAAAATTTTAATTTCTGCTACGATCCCCAACAGTGGCATCATGAGCTAGGTCTATGCGTAGTTTCTATGCACGAGTAGAACACAAAGTAGTTGTGGGCGTCGAATTGTCAATTCTTCTTGCCGTTACTAGTCCTATCTTTATTCAGCGGTATTGTGGGATGAAGCGGCCCGGACCAACCTTACACGTACGCTTACGTGAGACCGGTTCCACCGACTGACATGCACTAGTTGCATAAGGTGGCTGGCGGGTGTCTGTCTCTCCCACTTTAGTTGGATCGGATTCGATGAACAGGGTCCTTATGAAGGGTAAATAGAGATTGACAATTCATGTTGTGGTTTTAACGTAGGTAAGAAACGTTCTTGCTTGCAACCTATAACAGCCACGTAAAAACTTGCAACAACAATTAGAGGACGTCTAACTTGTTTTTGCAGCAAGTGCTTTGTGATGTGATATGGCCAGAAGTTGTGATGAATCATGTATGTGATGTATGAGATGATCTTGTTATTGTAATAGGAATCACGACTTGCATGTCTATGAGTATGACAACCGACAGGAGCCATAGGAGTTGTCTTTATTTATTTATGAACTGCGTGTCAACTTAAATCGTCATGTAATTACTTTACTTTATTGCTAAAGCGTTAGCCATAGTAGTAGAAGTAATAGTTGACGTGACAACTACATGAAGACACGATGATGGAGATCATGATGATGGAGATCATGGTGTTATGCCGGTGACGACGATGAACATGGCGCCCCGAAGATGGAGATCACAGGAGCGAAATGATGTTGGCCATATCATGTCACTATTTGATTGCATGTGATGTTTATCATGTTTTTACATCTTATTTGCTTAGAACGACGGTAGCATAAATAAGATGATCCCTCATTAAAATATCAAAAATGTGTTCTCCCTAACTATGCACCGTTGCTAAGGTTCGTCGTTCCGAAGCACCACGTGATGATCGGGTGTGATAGGTTCTTACGTTCGCATACAACGGGTGTAAGCCAGATTTACACACGCAATACACTTAGGTTGAATTGACGAGCCTAGCATGTAAAGACATGGCCTCGGAACACGGAGGACCGAAAGGTCGAACATGAGTCGTATAGAAGATACGATCAACATAGAGATGTGTACCGATGATAACTAGTCCGTCTCACGTGATGATCGGACACGGCCTAGTTGACACGGATCATGTATCACTTAGATGACTAGAGGGATGTCAAATCTGAGTGTGAGTTCATTCATTAATTTGATTAGATGAACTTAATTATCATGAACTTAGTCTAAATCTTTACAATATGTCTTGTAGATCAAATGGCCCATGCTAATGTCACCCTCAACTTCAACGCATTCCTAGAGAAAACCAAGCTGAAAGATGATGGCAGCAACTATGCGGACTGGGTCCGAAACCTAAGGATCATCCTCATAGCTGCCAAGAAAGATTATGTCCTAGAAGCACCGCTAGGTGAAGCACCATTCCCAGAAAACCAGGACGTTATGAACGCCCATCAGTCACGTGCTGATGATTACTCCCTCGTTCAGTGCGGCATGCTTTACAGCTTAGAACCGGGGCTCCAAAAGCGTTTTGAGCAACACGGAGCATATGAGATATTCGAGGAGCTGAAATTGATTTTCCAAGCTCATGCCCGGGTCGAGAGATATGATGTCTCCGACAAGTTCTTTAGCTGCACGATGGAGGAAAATAGCTCTGTCAGTGAACACATACTCAAGATGTCTGGGTTGCACAACCGCTTGACTCAGCTGGAAGTTAATCTCCCGGATGAGGCGGTCATTGACAGAATCCTTCAGTCGCTCCCACCTAGCTACAAAAGCTTCGTGATGAACTACAATATGCAGGGGATGGAAAAGACCATTCCCGAGTTGTATTCAATGCTGAAATCTGCGGAGGTGGAGATCAAAAAGGAACATCAAGTGTTGATGGTGAATAAAACCACTAAGTTCAAGAAAGGCAAGGGTAAGAAGAACTTCAAGAAGGACGACAAGGAGGTTGCCGCGCCTGGTAAATCAGTTGCCAGGAAGAAGTCAAAGAATGGACCCAAACCTGAAACTGAGTGCTTTTATTGCAAGGGAAATGGTCACTGGAAACGGAATTGCCCCAAGTACTTAGCGGATAAGAAGGCCGGCAACACCAAAGGTATATGTGATATACATGTTATTGATGTGTACCTTACCAGCACTCGTAGTAGCTCCTGGGTATTTGATACCGGTGCGGTTGCTCATATTTGTAACTCAAAGCAGGAGCTGCGGAATAAACGGAGACTGGCGAAGGACAAGGTGACGATGTGCGTCGGGAATGGTTCCAGGGTCGATGTGATAGCCGTCGGCACGCTACCTCTACATTTACCCACGGGATTAGTTTTGAACCTCAATAATTGTTATTTAGTGCCAAGTTTGAGCATGAACATTGTATCTGGATCTCGATTAATTTGAGATGGCTACTCATTTAAATATGAGAATAATGGCTGTTCTATTTATATGAGTGATATGTTTTATGGTCATGCTTCGATGGTTAATGGTTTATTCTTAATGAATCTCGTACGTGATGATACACATATTCATAGTGTGAATACCAAAAGAGTTAAAGTTGATAACAATAGTCCCACATATTTGTGGCACTGCCGCCTTGGTCACATAGGTGTCAAACGCATGAAGAAGCTCCATGCAGATGGGCTTTTAGAGTCTCTTGATTATGAATCATTTGACACGTGCGAACCATGCCTCATGGGTAAAATGACCAAGACTCCGTTCTCAGGAACAATGGAGCGAGCAACCAACTTGTTGGAAATCATACATACAGATGTGTGTGGTCCAATGAGCGTTGAGGCTCGCGGAGGCTATCGTTATGTTCTCACTCTCACTGATGATTTGAGTCGATATGGGTATGTCTACTTAATGGAACACAAGTCTGAGACCTTTGAAAAGTTCAAGGAGTTTCAGAGTGAGGTCGAGAATCAACGTGACAGAAAAATAATGTTCTTACGATCAGATCGTGGGGGAGAATATTTAAGTCACGAATTTGGCACACACTTAAGAAAATGTGGAATCGTTTCACAACTCACGCCGCCTGGAACACCTCAGCGTAACGGTGTGTCCGAATGTCGTAATCGCACTCTATTGGATATGGTGCGATCTATGATGTCTCTTACCGATCTACCGCTCTCATTTTGGGGCTATGCTTTAGAGACTGCCGTATTCACTTTAAATAGGGCTCCGTCAAAATCCGTTGAGACGACACCGTATGAATTATGGTTTGGAAAGAAACCTAAGCTATCGTTTCTGAAAGTTTGGGGTTGCGATGCTTATGTCAAGAAACTTCAACCTGAAAAGCTCGAACCCAAATCGGAAAAATGCATCTTCATAGGATATCCCAAAGAAACAGTTGGGTATACCTTCTACCTCAGATCCGAAGGCAAGATCTTTGAATAAGAGTTCTACTTTTGGATACCATTAAGGCCTACTTGAATAAGAGTTTTTCAATGAAGGACCTTGGAGAAGCTGCTTATATATTAGGCATCAAGATCTATAGAGATAGATCGAGACGCCTCATCGGTCTTTCACAAAGTACGTACCTTGACAAGATTTTGAAGAAGTTCAAAATGGATCAGTCCAAGAAGGGGTTCTTGCCTGTATTGCAAGGTGTGCGATTGAGCACGGCTCAATGCCCGACCACGGCAAAAGATATAGAAGAGATGAGTGTCATCCCCTATGCCTCAGCCATAGGGTCTATTATGTATGCCATGCTGTGTACCAGACCCGATGTAAACCTTGCCGTAAGTTTGGTAGGTAGGTACCAAAGTAATCCCGGCAAGGAACACTGGACATCGGTCAAAAACATCCTGAAGTACCTGAAAAGGACTAAGGATATGTTTCTCGTTTATGGAGGTGCCGAAGAGCTCGTCGTAAAGGGTTACGTCGACGCCAGCTTCGACACAGATCTGGATGACTCCAAGTCACAAACCGGATACGTGTATATTTTGAATGGAGGGGCAGTAAGCTGGTGCAGTTGCAAGCAAAGCGTCGTGGCGGGATCTACATGTGAAGCAGAGTATATGGCAGCCTCGGAGGCAGCACAAGAAGCAGTCTGGGTGAAGGATTTCATTACCGACCTAGGAGTCATACCTAATGCGTCGGACCCAATGACTCTCTTCTGTGACAACACTGGAGCAATTGCCCTTGCGAAGGAGCCCAGGTTTCACAGGAAGACCAGGCATATCAAGCGTCGCTTCAACTCCATTCGTGAAAGTGTTCAAAATGGAGACATATAGATTTGTAAAGTACATACGGACCTAAATGTGGCAGATCCGTTGACTAAACCTCTCCCTAGAGCAAAACATGATCAACACCAAAATTCCATGGGTGTGTGATTCATCACAATGTAACTAGACTAATGTCTCTAGTGCAAGTGGGAGACTATTGGAAATATGCCCTAGAGGCAATAATAAAAGGATTATTATATTTCCTTGTTCATGATAATCGTCTATTGTTCATGCTATAATTGTATTGTCCGAAAATCATAATACATGTGTGAATACATAGACCACAACGTGTCCCTAGTAAGCCTCTAGTTGACTAGCTCGTTGATCAATAGATAGTCATGGTTTCCTGACTATGGACATGTGGATGTCATTGATAACGGGATCACATCATTAGGAGAATGATGTGATGGACAAGACCCAAACCTAAGCATAGCACAAAAGATCGTATAGTTCGTTTGCTAGAGCTTTTCTGAATGTCAAGTATCATTCCTTAGACCATGAGATTATGCAACTCCCGGATGCCGTAGGAATTCTTTGGGTGTATCAAACGTCACAACGTAACTGGGTGACTATAAAGGTGCACTACAGGTATCTCCGAAAGTGTTTGTTGGGTTGGCATGTATCAAGACTGGGATTTGTCACTCCATATGATGGAGAGGTATCTCTGGGCCCACTCGGTAAGACATCATCATAATGAGCTCAATGTGATCAAGGTGTTGTTCACGGGATGATGTGTTACGGGAACGAGTAAAGAGACTTGCCGGTAACGAGATTGAACAAGGTATCGGTATAACCGACGATCGAATCTCGGGCAAGTATCGTATAGATAGACGAAGGGAATTGAGTACGGGATTGATTAAGTCCTCGACATCATGGTTCATCCGATGAGATCATCGAGGAGCATGTGGGAGACAACATGGGTATCCAGATCCCGCTGTTGGTTATTGACCGGAGATCGTCTCGGTCATGTCTGCATGTCTCCCGAACCCGTAGGGTCTACACACTTAAGGTTCGGTGACGCTAGGGTTGTAAAGATATTAGTATGCAGCAAACCGAAGGTTGTTCGGAGTCCCGTTTCGGCCATCATGAGAGGTTCTGGAATGGTCAGGAGGTAAAGAATTATATATAGGAAGTGCCGTTTCGGCCATCAGGAAGGATTCGGGGGTCACCGGTATTGTACCGGGACCACCGGATGGGTACCGGGGGTCCACCGGGTGGGGCCACCCATCCCGGAGGGCCCCCTGGGCTGAAGTGGGGAGGGAACCTGCCCATAGTGTGCTGGTGCGCCCCCCCATGGGCCTTCCCCCTGCGCCTAGGGTTGGAAACCCTAGGGCAGGGGGCGCCCCACTTGCCTTGGGGGGCAAGGCTCCCCCCTTGGCCGGCGCCCCCCCTGGAGATGCATCTCCAGGGCCGGCGCCCCCCTAGGGGGCCTATATAAAGGGGGGAGGGAAGCCGCACCCTGCAGGCTTGGCGCGTCCCTCTCCCCTGTTACACCTCTCCCTCTCTCCGTAGACGCTTGGCGAAGCCCTGCTGGAATTCTGCTGCATCCACCACCACGCCATCGTGCTGCTGGATCTTCATCAACCTCTCCTTCCCCCTTGCTGGATCAAGAAGGAGGAGACGTTATCCCGACCGTACGTGTGTTGAATGCGGAGGTGCTGTCCGTTCGGCACTAGGTCATCGGTGATTCGGATCACGGCGAGTACGACTCTATCATCCACGTTCTTCTTGAACGCTTCCGTTGCGATCTACAAGTGGTATGTAGATGCTCTCCTATCCCCTCGTTGCTAGAATACTCCATGGATAGATCTTGGTGATGCGTAGGAAAATTTTAATTTCTGCTATGATCCCCAACAAGTACCGCCTCTGCGCCGTACACCATAAAGAACAATGTGTATCTGGTAGTGCGATTCGGCATGGTCTGCAGCCCCCATAGTACGGAGTCGAGCTCCTCTACCCAGTGCGTATCTGATTCCTTCAAGGATCGCACTAATCTGGGTTTAATGCCGCTCATGATAAGACCATTTGCTCGCTCGACTTGACCGTTAGTTTGCGGGTGATAGGCAGAAGCATAATCGAGCTCAATGCCCATGTTGCTGCACCAAGTTTTTACCTCGTTGGCTATAATGTTCGAGCCGTTACCGGTGATGATGATGTGGGGGACGCCGTAACGGTGTACAACCTGGATATGAAGTCTATCACTGGTCCGGACTCGGCCGTTTTAACTGGTTTGGCTTCTATCCATTTGGTGAATTTGTCCACCATGACCAATAGGTATTTTTTTCTTATGGCTTCCCCCTTTAAGGGGTCCTACCATATCAAGCCCCCAGACCGCAAAGGCCCAAGTAATGGGGATTGTTTGGAGAGCGGTAGGTGGCATATGGCTTTGGTTTGCAAAAAGCTGGCAACCGACGCATCGTTGAACGAGGTCCTGTGCGTCTGCTTGGGCCGTTGGCCAGTAAAAACCTATACGGAAGGCCTTGCTTACAAGGGCCCGAGCTGCGGCGTGGTGGCCGCCAAGTCCAGCATGAATTTCTACCAAAAGTTGCCATCCTTCCTCTTCGGAGTTGCACCTTTGAAGTACTCCGGTAGCGCTTTTCTTATAAAGCTCTTCCTCGCGGACCTTGTAGGCCTTAGACCGCCGCACAATGCAGCGTGCCTCGTTTGGGTCCTCAGGGAGTTGTTGCCTAGTTAGGTAAGCCAAGAAGGGTTCTGTCCACGGGGTGATGACAGCCATGATCACGTGGGCCGAAAGTGTTATTTCAGTGGCAGAGCCTCCGATTACGTTAGAGTGTTCGGGATCTGGAGTTGTGTCCGGATCCGGACCGTTGTTGCCGGTCTCCCCTTCCCACACCACAGATGGCTTAAACAGCCTTTCCAAGAAAATATTAGGTTGGACAGGGTCGCGCTTAGCGCTGATGCGGGCGAGGATATCCGCCGCTTGATTGTTTTCTCGGACCACATGGTGGAATTCAAGCCCCTCGAACCGAGCTGACATTTTGAGGACGGCATTGTGGTAAGCCGCCATTTCTGGGTCCTTGGCATCAAAGTCTCCATTTATTTGAGATATTGCGAGGTTCGAATCCCCACACACTTCTAGGCGTTGAATGCCCATGGAGAGTGCCATCCGGAGACCATGCAACAGGGCCTCTTATTCTGCTGCATTATTGGAGTCTGTGTATAATATTTGGAGTATGTATTGGACTGTATCCCCGGTGGGGGATGTCAGGACGACGGCTTTTGAAGCAGCAACTTATGTCCGTCTGTCTCTCGTTCGACGTCGAGCACTGCGTTTACAACTTGGTGTGTTGCCGCTATTATAACAACATTGGTTCGCCGACATTTGGCGCGGCCAAGATTGGGTTGGTGGCCAAGACGGCTTTTATTTCTTCCAATCTGGCCGTGGCCGCATCCGTCCACTCAAAGTGTTCGGTGCGTCGAAGAAGGCGATAAAGGGGTAGTGCCTTTTCTCCTAATCGGGAGATAAAGCGGCTTAAGGCAGCCACGCATCCAGTTAATTTCTGGATTTGCTTGAGATCTGTTGGGATAGCCAACTGTGACAGAGCTCGGATTTTAGCCGGATTTGCTTCAATTCCTCTACTGGAGACGATGAAGCCCAGGAGCTTTCCGGCGGGCATGCCGAAAATGCATTTTTCCGGATTGAGTTTGATGTCATATGTTCGGAGATTGTCGAACATGAGCCTCAAGTCGTCTATTAAGGATTCGACATGTCTTGTTTTAATGACCACGTCGTCTACGTATGCCTCCACTGTTTTGCCGATTTGTGTTTCCAGGCATGTCTGAATCATGCATTGATAAGTTGCACCAGCGTTTTTGAGCCAGAAAGGCATGGTGTTAAAACAGAAGGGGCCGTATGGAGTGATAAATGTCGTTGCGGCTTGATCGGACTCCGCCATCTTAATTTGATGGTATCCGGAGTATGCGTCGAGGAAACACAATGAGTCGTGTCCTGCGGTAGCGTCGATAATTTGATCGATGCGGGGGAGGGGGAACGGATCCTTGGGGCAAGCCTTGTTAATGTCCTTGAAATCGACACATAGGCGCCAGGATTTGTCCTTCTTTGGTACCATCACCGGGTTTGCTAGCCAGTCCGGATGTTTTATTTCTCTAATGAATCCGGCCTCGAGTAACTTGGCTAGCTCTTCTCCCATGGCTTGTCACTTAGGCTCAGAGGAACGCCGAAGAGTCTGCTTGACCGGCTTGAACCCCTTTAGAATGTTAAGGCTATGCTCGGCCAGCCTGCGTGGGATTCCTAGCATGTCTGAAGGATGCCAGGCGAAGATGTCGCAATTCTCGTGCAAGAACTCTCACAGTGCGGCGTCTGTTGTGGGGTTTAGGTGTGCCCCAATGGATGCTGTTTTTGTAGGGTCCGTTGGGTGGACCTGAAATTTGACTATTTCATTCGCTGGTTTAAAAGAGGTGGACTTAGGTATTTTGTCAAGTATCACGTCGTCCCTGTCCACTGTGGAGCGCAGCGCAGTTAGTTCTTCGGCCGCAAGGGCTTCGGATAACACCTCGAGGGCTAGTGCGGTGGTTTTATTTTCGGCGCGGAGTGCTATGTCCGGATCACTAGCTAGAGTGATGATTCCATTGGGCCCGGGCATTTTGAGCTTCATGTACCCGTAATGGGGTATAGCTTGGAAGATCGTGAATGCCTCCCGCCCTAAATGGGCGTGGTATCCGCTACTGAACGGGGCCACTTGGAATGTGATTTCTTCGGACCTATAATTCTCCGGCGTGCCGAATACCACATCCAGTGTGATTTTTCCCGCAGATCGTGCCTCCCGACTAGGGATGATTCATCTGAAGGTCGTGCTGCTTTGCTCAATGCGGCTCTTGTCTATTTCCATTTTTCGACGAGTCTCCTCATAGATGAGGTTTAATCCGCTGCCACCGTCCATGAGCACTTTAGTAAGCCGGAAACCGTCCACAATTGGACTAAGGACCAAGGTGGCTGGTGCTTGGGCTGTTCGGAATTTAGGTTCATCACTGGCATTCAAGGTTATAGCCGTATCGCTCCATGGATTTATTGCTGCCACGTGGCAGACTTCGGCAAGGCTGCGGAGTGCTCGCTTGCGCCTATTATTTGATGCGAAGGTCTCGAAGACTGTCAATACTGTATTGTTATTTTCCACGGGATGGTGCTCTGTGGTGTTGTGGATGAGGAGATCCTCGCCACTCTTGGCCACTTGCCGGAGTATCCAACATGCTCTAAGGCTGTGTGTTGGCATGGTATCTGGTGTACTGTGAATTTTGCATGGCCCATTGAGGCATCCCTCCAATACAGTTCCACGCCCTGTAGTGGGCTTTGGTTTCTTTGTAATTTGATCGGGTGACTTACGAGAGTACACCCTTTTAGTTCGGACGGGGGGTCTAGTGAGAGCCGGAGGATCCCTGAATTTTATTTGGGTTTTCCAGGCGCTTTCCATCGCACAGTACTTCTGTACTATGGCCGCCACGTCAGCGAAGTGTGCTATGTCACAGCGACTTATGGCGTTGAGGATTCCCTTGTCAGTGCAATTTTTGCAAAAGAATGAAATTGCGTCTTCCTCGCGATAGTCCTTGACCTTGCTCATTACAAGGAGGAATCTGGCCCAATAGTGATGTACTGTCTCTTGGGGCTCTTGTCTAATGTGGGAAAGATCACTTATATCTGGGTGGGTGGGTAGATTTAGGTCTAAACCCTGACCCGATCTGAGACCCAGGGGCGGAGGAGTTTCCGAGCTTGGCAGTTCGGGCTCCGGGATGTTGCCCAATAGATCTGGCCCGCTGTCTGATTCTAGGTTCAAAGCTTGGGCCATGTCCTCCCATAGACGGGTATCCGTCTCGGAGAGCTCGGGAATCCGAACATAGTTTGCCCTCAAGATAGAGGAAGAATCGTTGCGTTGCTCCTCCACCACCGCTATCTGATGGGTGACCGGCGGAGAGTTAATCTCCCTTTGGTCGGGTTTAAGCCCGATCCGATCATAGTCCGTAGCGACTCCCAGGGTGGCGATACAATCCAAGAGCTCGTTCAAGGAAGAGATCTCCATTGGATCCATCTGCTCGGCGAATCCCGAGCTGGCGTGGAGGCTGTTTTTGATGACCCGAGAAGTCATCGTCGGTGCAACGGCTGAACGGGGGGTCATGAGGAAGCCGCCTAGCCGGAGAGTTTGGCCTACAGCCAGGGCTCCCCCTGAGGTGAAGTTGTCCTTGACAACAAGACGAGCCATCCAGCCTTATCGTGACGGCACAGTGGAACTCTCAATGAAAGCACCAATGTTGGTGTCAAAACCGACGGATCTCGGGTAGGGGGGGTCCCGAACTGTGCGTCTAAGGCGGATGGTAACAGGAGGCGGGGGACACTGTCGGATCCTGGGTTCTGGTAGACCCTTAAAGTTCGAACTCTGGGGTGCGTGCGGAGATTCTTCCCTCTACCTCTCCGTCTCGCAAGGATCTAAACTACCGAAAGAACAACACAAAGAACACAGAGTTTATACTAGTTTGGGCCACCGTTGTGGTGTAATACCCTACTCTAGTTTTGTGGGTGGATGGATTGCCTCTGGGGCCGATGGTGATGATGATCAGTACAAAGGAGAACTGCCTCGCGAGGGCCTGTTCTTGGCTGGGACGATGAACTGCTAGGGAAGTTCAGCCGCCCTTCTCTCTCCCTCTCCTTGCTCGGATTCCGGATACTCGATGCCTCTACCCTGGGGGTGGCTGGTCCTATTTATAGGCAAAGGCCTTGGGCCTCTCCCCAAATATTGAGCGGGAAGGGCGCCAACAATTGGCCAATTCGAAGGGGAACATACAGTACACTTATCCTGACCAAAGTTGGTCTTCGCCTGCCAAAGGCCCTGTGGTGACGCTGCTCTGGGCTCCACGACGAGCTCATTCCCACCGTTGGACTGGTCTTGGTCTCGTTGCACCGAAATGGACGCCTTTGCTTGATCCTTTCGCCTGCGCTTGCCCCCTTTGCACCAAAGAGGAAAGGGGAGGACACTTGGCGGTCTGGCGCCCGCCTAGCACCCTTGGTCGTCATGGCTTGCGTCATGGGCACCTCGCGAGGTACCCTGCCTCGATCTCTCCGCCTCCTCATGAGCCAGCCTGAGGAGGCCGCGCCTGAGGAAGCACTGCATCGTCCTCCCCGCGAGGCTTGGCCCCTCGCGAGGGTCTTGAGTCTTGCGTTGATGAAGGTGGGCCATACTGGGCCTCCATTCGAGCCACGCCGCAGGCCGCAGGCAGGCAAGTCTGGGGACCCCCGTTCCCAGAACGCCGACAGTAGCCCCCGGGCCCAAGGCGCACCCGAACTTGGCCGGGCCGAAAGGCGAGAGGGCAAGGGCGAAGCGCCGCGGGCCCTAACAGCCTGCGGCCTCGGGCGCCGTGTGGCAGTTGATTGGACGTGGGCGGCACTGTTTGCCCACGCTCCCTTATTTTGCGCCACGCTAGGTTGCCCCACAATTGTACACAGCCGCCCCTCTTCCTGTTGCTCGACTATCCCTTGTTCTTCCTTCCTTCGAACTCTGACTCCTGCCTCTCATCCCATCTCACATCTCCTTTCTCCCGTCCTCAATCATGGATCCGATGAAGAAAGAGAAAGGGAAGAGGCCTGTGCTTCCTTCTCATCCGCTGCCGTCGGCGGCCCCCGCCGTTGGCCAGTCAATCATACGCAATCTGGAGTGCCTGGATAAGCTCAGCCCGGCCTTGGCCACTGTCTTCAACGAGTGTGGGAGGACGACGGCTTGGCCTACGTCTTACCTCCCCTCCGACAGGATAATCACCGAGGTTCATTACTTTGCTGACGCCTTGTGGGCGGGTCTGGTTCCCCCCTTCTATGATTTCTTCAACGCCGTCCTCACCCATTACCAGATCCACATGATGCATCTGGGCCCTGAATCCATCGCCCTCCTTTCAGTTTTTGCTTTTGTCTGTGAGGCGCTGATGGGCATCCCTCCTTCCGTTGCCCTGCTGCGCCACTTCTTCTCCCTGCGTCTTGCCGACCCCGCTCAATGCTCGGCATGTGTGAGCTTCGTCGCTGCGCCTGAGACTGCAGCTTCCGGTATTAACTTCAAGCTCCCCACACCTTCAGCTGGGTTTCGTGAGCGGTGGTTGTACGTCGATATCGGGGTGCCCAGCCCCCTGCTGGTGAAGCCAACTTCGCCTGTTGTACCCAACTCTGGCTGGGGCCAGGAGACGCTCGAGAGCCCCCGGCTCGCCTTCGTTTGGCGCCGCTTTACGTTCTTGAAAACACTTGGCGTGACGGTGCCCAAGGTGGTGAAAGAATTTCTCTTGCGCCGCATTGCCCCTCTCCAGCGCCATTCTCGCCGGATGTGGGCCTTCAGTGGACATGGTGATCACATGAGGCTTCAGGAGGAAGACTTGACGCCTGGAGTGCTAAGGACGGTGCTCTTGGTCTTGACCGGCGACCCCAACCCGGGCAGCATCCAGCGTGGTGGGGCTCTGTTGTACCTCTGTCAGATCAGGGATGATTTCGTGAGGCAGATGCCCTCTTTCGACGAGTGGGGGCTACGCCCTGCTGGCTTCCAAGGACCTCGCGAGAACCCTGTGGTGGTGACCGCCCTTTCGGTCGGCTTAGGCGAATCCTCCTCAAGTGGTGGAGCAGGGAGGCAGGGGACGACGGAGGCCGAGAAAGCTCCTGATGAGGTGACTGCAACTGGTGGTGCTCTCGAGGGGGCAGCTCCTGAGGCCCATGCTGCCAAGGCCGTTGGTGTGGCGCAGCCGCCTCCGATGCCCGGGGCCGTGGCTCCCGAGGCCCTGGCTGCGTCTTCTGCCCAGGTGTCCAGCAGCACGCACCAGGCTGGCGTCCCTGACGCGGACAGCGCTGCTGCTTTGCTTCCGCCGCGGGTTGATCCTTGCGCCCTCCTTCTGGGCCGCTTTCGTGTGGACTTTGAGGCCCTCCGGAGGAAAAGGGAGGCCCTAGGTGACGACTCCCCTTGTCGCTTGCTGAAGCGCCGGAAGTACTTCGCCACCGACGAGTAAGCCTCCTCCTTTTCCGGCTCCTGATCCCCTTGTTGCGCTTACTGATTCTGGCTCTGCAGGCCCCTTCCTGACGAGGTCGCGGAGGCCGACGAGGTGCCGCCTCCTTTGGCTCCACCTCCCCCATCGCCCCTGGACGTCCCAAGCAACACGACTCTTGTGGTGAGGACGAACGAGGAGGCGGACCGTCCTGAGGTGCCCCGCAGCCCTTCTCTTCCTGCAATCTTCCTTCATGGGCCTTCTTTTGGCGTGGCCAACCTGCCGTGGGCTTCTCATCTGGTCGCGGGCTGCGACTGGCTGAGGCGCCCCCCGCGCCCTTCGCCCGGAGACGCGTCGGCCCCAGGCCGAACTTCCGGCGCGACGCGCCCGACCGTCGTGGGGGCGCCAGCCCCCAGCCCCCTGCCCGGAGAGGGAGCGATGATCTGTGCCCCCAGGCGCTTTCCTGGGGCAGACGAGGGCGTGGGAGACGTGCTCGGGCGTGCTCGGGAGCGCCGCGCTCGCCGCCACGAATTCCTTCGAAGGGCAAGCGACGCGGTGGACCTGCTTAGGGAGGAGCTCTCTGATGAAGACGCGCGCCTGGAGGCCAAGGGCCTGCGCCTGAGAGGCGCAAGCTGGAGGCCGCCGTCGCCCTCGCGCGCCGCCAGCGCGACCTCGAAGATGAAGAAGCGAAGGCGTCACTGGAGACCTCCCGGGTGGCCCGATCCCAGGCCGCTGAAGAGGCCCTGGGGGTCGACCGACAGCGAGAGGCGGCGGAGGAGCGGGCTCGGGAGCTCCTGGCCTGATGCCGCTCGCTGGAGGAGCAAGTGGAACTGCGTGAGGCGGCCCTTGCGTCGATGAGGGTGGCCTCTGGCGACCCAGCTGGGCTCCAGAGACGTGAAGAGGCGCTGATGCTGGAGGCCGCCGAACGTACCCGTGAGTACGAGCGCCTGGAGACGAGGGAGCGCCTGGTGACGCAGGTGGAAGATGAAGTTGCTGCTCGGGAGGCGCACGTCTTGGAGGAGGTCGGTCGCCGGGTGGCGACAACGCGCCAAGGCCTCGAGCATGAGTTCGAGAGGAAGCTGGAGTTGATCCGGGTTGAAGCTGAGGGGAGGACCGCAGCTCTGAGGGCCCAGTGAGACGAAGCGACGCGGTGAGCCGACACCTCCTGGGCCGCCCTTGAGGCAGCGCGGAATGAGTCGGCTGCTCTCCATGCCGAGGTGTTCCGCCTTCGTCAGCAGGTGGAGGAGGCCGAGGCCGTCAAGCGTCAGAACGCCGATGAGATACGCCAGCGGCAGGTCCTGGAGCACGTGCACGGCCCCATGCTGGCTACGCTCAGGGAGAGGGCCAACGCAGCCTTGGGCAACATCTGCGAGGAGGCCGCCGGCGAGCCGCATACGGTCAACTATGCTGGCAACCTGCAGTTCTTCACTGCCGTGGTGACGCAGCTGGAGGCGCGGTCAGCCAGGGCCGACCGGTTGGTGGAGGAGAGGAGCCATGCCCTGCTTAGGCGCGCTTTTTCCCGCGTCTTCAGCCGTCTTCAGGACATGGATCCCCACTTTGACTTTGATGCCGTCATCGCCCCAGTCCCCCAGGCCGCCCGAGGCGACCTGGCGAGCTGGTTGGAAAACAACATGGACGCTCTTGTGCAGGCCTTTGCCTCGGATAACGATGGCGTGATCGTGGCTGCCGAGGAAGGCGGTGTGGTGGACGGTCCCGGCGCCGCTGACGATGATGCAGGCAGCGGTGGCGAGTCCGGTGACATCAGCGGCGGCTCGGGAGGTGCTCCTGAGGACGCCTTGGGGGATTTGTCCGACTGACTGCGTGTTGCTCCTGTCTTTTTGTCCTGCATGGATAGAACTCAGGTGTTTGGCCTGATGGTCGTGAGAGCATTTTGGGAGGGGGAGCCCCTCGTGTAAAACTTGTGTAGATCGCACTAGCAGCTATTATATATTGTGCGAGCATCCGTGCCCGGCGGCTGGTTGGTTTACCTTTGCTTCGCGCAGGCCTTGAGGCAGCTCGTGGCGTCCTGAGCGTTTTTTTAGTTGAAGTTATAAGATGCACAAGTGCTGTCAGTGAGGGGCTTCACAGGCGCTGGCCCTCTTCACAGGCTCCGGGCCTTCTTATAAATGTGGTAGCTTCACAGGCATTCGCCTTCTTCACAGGCTCCGGGCCTTTTTAAAGACGCGGTAGCTTCACAGGCATTCGCCTTCTTCGCAGGCTCTGGGCCTTTTTATAGACGCGGTAGCTTCACAGGCATTCGCCTTCTTCACAGGCTCCGGGCCTTCTCCGGAGTGCAACGGCTTCACAGGCGTTGGCCTTCTTCACAGGCTCTGGGCCTTCTCCGGAGTGCAACGGCTTCACAGGCGTTCGCCTTCTTCACAGGCTCTGGGCCTTTTTATGAAAAGACAACCTCCACAGTCACCAAAAGGTAATCTCGTAAGGGAGCAACAGCGGCAGCCTGGGCTGCGCTCGAGCTAGGCCTGGCCCGTCTCGCGAGGGGCTCGCGAGGGGAGGCAGCTGCGGTGAGGCGGTGATCAGAACGCGAGAAATGGTTCGAACGAGATTAAGCACCCCTCCCCGAACACACGCAAAGCTCAAATTCGAATTCAACTTAAATCCAGCAGGGAAAAGTTACAACCAAAAGAAAAGGGCGATAAAAGGCAGACAAAAAGCCGCGTCCAACACCTAATCTAGTCTTGGACGTCTTCTCACCAGCGCGGAGCTAAGTGCTGTCCACTGGGCGTGGGAGGGAGCCCCAGGGCCTGAGGCCGGCACCCCTGAGACTCCGGGGCGTGTACAACCCCACTCATTATTACGTGAGAGTGTCACGGGGCGGCGAGCTTCACAGGCACTGGGCCTTCTTCACAGGTACCGGCCTTGCTTCATATCGCCAGACGAGGGCCCCGCCTTGCGCCACACTCTAGTGCCACCAACGACGACCGGAAACCAGGACGCCGCCGGTGAGGTAGAGCGGTCGCCAGCGGTTCCCCCGACGACCACGGGTCCTCCACCAGGGGCAGGCCCTCAGGCGCCTCCCCAGCTGAGGGCCTACCTCTTGAGAACGCCTTGCTCCGAACGCCGCAGTGGTGATGTGGGGTGTGATAGCCTGGCTTATTAGGGATGATAGACTACTCATATCAATAAGGAATTCCTTCTTTTCCGGGAGCCCATTCGGACAGAACTCCAAAGTTAAGCATGCTCAGTTTGGAGTAGTGTCAGGATGGGTGACCGACCGGGAAGTTGCTCCCGGGTGCGCACGAGTGAGGACAAAGTGCGCAGAAAAGACTAGTATTGATCTGTGGGGCCAGTCTAGATCCCGCCAGGAGTAACGACCACCGGCGGGTGTGTCCGGGGCGTTACAAGTTGGTATCAGAGCCGACCCTCGCGGTTACACGGATGGTTGCGGACAGGTGCGTGGTCATGTTGTTCATGACGTTTGTGACCCGTCGTGGCACCCGGCATGGCACATGTACCGGACTGGAAGCACAGACGTTTGTGGCAAGAGGGAACGTTCCTGTGGCCCGACGAGGACGTCGGTTCCTCTGAGTGGGGGTGTATGTGATAGCCTGGCTTATTAGGGATGATAGTCTACTCATATCAATAAGGAATTCCTTCTTTTTTGGGAGCCCATTCGGACAGAACTCCAAAGTTAAGCGTGCTCAGCTTGGAGTAGTGTCAGGATGGGTGACCGACCGGGAAGTTGCTCCCGGGTGCGCACGAGTGAGGACAAAGTGTGCAGAAAAGACTAGTATTGATCTGTGGGGCTAGTCTAGATCCCGCCAGGAGTAACGACCACCGGCGGGTGTGTGCGGGGCGTTACATGGGGTCCCTGCCCCTCCCCTGCAGCCCCCTATGCCCTCCTCCCGAGGGGTAGGAGACCGTGGGAGCGGGGCAAACACTTGCTGCGGCGACCTGCACCCCCTGCGATCCATGATTAGCGTATGCCTGCTCCTGAGGGATTAGTGGTACCCGATAAGTGTCGCTTCCAGCGTGGCCGGCGGGGTCGCCCGGGGTTCCTGGAAGAGCTCGGCTTCTGGTGCCTCGTCTCCCCAGCTTGGGCTAAGAAGCGAGCCTTCTTCCCCCTTGTGAGCGTGCCCTTGGTCCACCATGCGTGGCACGTATTCTTCTGGCGCCACTATCCCGAAGGCGGCGCTGTAGTGCTCCATGCGCCATGCATCGTTGCTTGACGCGCCCACCGCGGCGCGGTAGCGCGGCTGCCCGCCGGCGCCGTGGGCCAGACCGGGTCCTTCTCCCTCACGCGCCGGGGGCAGGGGTAGCGCCACTGTCAATCCGGCGCCGGCGGATTCGCCGGTGTCGGGGTAGCCCAGAGGCCCTCGGGAGCGCGCGGGGCCCCCGCGCGTGCCACCCTGGGCTTGAGATGGAAGCTGGACGCAGAAGGGGTGAGCCCCCGAAGCGGCGAAGCCCAGGAGCTCGGCGACCCGCTCCAGCAGCACGTCGCGACCGCCTTCCAGTAGCCTGCACTGCAGTAGCTCTCGGGCTACCGTGAGCGCGTCCCTAGAGTTCGCCTGTTCCCGGCGGGTGTACGGTGTCACGGCCGCGGCATGATTGGAGGCCCTTGCCGCCGACCGCGCCTGCCACGGCGTAAGGGTTGCTGGAGTCTGTCCGCGCCGCCCGCGGCCCGCAGCACCCTGCGGGCCACGAGCTGCCTGGGGCGCGGGGTCGCCCAAGGCGGGCGGCCCCGCGCAGGCGGGCCACCCCGCCCATGGATCTTGTTTGCTGGCCTGGTCGCCGGACATGGTGACGATGATGAGACGAGAAGCGGAGCAGTGAAAAGGCAGATTCCGGCGCACCCCTACCTGGCGCACCAAATGTCGGATCTTGGCTTCCGGCAGACTCTTAAAGTTCGAACTCTGGGGTGCGTGCGGAGATTCTTCCCTCTACCTCTCCGTCTCGCAAGGATCTAAACTACCGAAAGAACAGCACAAAGAACACAGAGTTTATACTAGTTCGGGCCACCGTTGTGGTGTAATACCCTACTCTAGTTTTGTGGGTGGATGGATTGCCTCTGGGGCCGATGGTGATGATGATCAGTACAAAGGAGAACTGCCTCGCGAGGGCCTGTTCTCGGCTGGGATGATGAACTGCTAGGGAAGTTCAGCCGCCCTTCTCTCTCCCTCTCCTTGCTCGGATTCCGGATACTCGATGCCTCTACCCTGGGGGTGGCTGGTCCTATTTATAGGCAAAGGCCTTGGGCCTCTCCCCAAATATTGAGCGGGAAGGGCGCCAACAATTGGCCAATTCGAAAGGGAACATACAGTACACTTATCCTGACCAAAGTTGGTCTTCGCCTGCCAAAGGCCCTGTGGTGACGCCGCTCTGGGCTCCACGATGAGCTCATTCCCACCGTTGTACTGGTTTTGGTATCGTTGCACCGAAATGGACGCCTTTGCTTGATCCTTTCGCCCGCGCTTGCCCCCTTTGCACCAAAGAGGAAAGGGGAGGACACTGGGCGGTCTGGCACCCGCCTGGCACCCTTGGTCGTCACGGCTTGCGTCATGGGCACCTCGCGAGGTACCCTACCTCGATCTCTCCGCCTCCTCATGAGCCAGCCTGAGGAGGCCGCGCCTGAGGAAGCACCGCGTCGTCCTCCCCGCGAGGCTTGGCCCCTCGCGAGGGTCTTGAGTCTTGCGTTGGTGAAGGTGGGCCATACTGGGCCTCCATTCGAGCCATGCCGCAGGCCGCAGGCAGGCAAGTCTGTTCCCAGAATGCCGACAGACACAATGTTTACCCAGGTTTGGGCCCTCTCGATGAAGGTAATACCCTACTTCCTGCTTGATTGATCTTGATGATATGAGTATTACAAGAGTTGATCTACCACGAGATCATAGAGGCTAAACCCTAGAAGCTAGCCTATGATTATGATTGTTGTTGTCCTACGGACTAAACCCTCCGATTTATATAGACACCGGAGGGGGCTAGGGTTACACAGAGTTAGTTACAAGGGAGGAGATCTACATATCTGAATTGCCAAGCTTGACTTCCACGCAAAGGAGACTCCCACCCGGACACGGGACGAAGTCTTCAATCTTGTATCTTCATAGTCCAACAGTCCGGCCAAAGTATACAGTTCGGCTGTCTGAGGACCCCTAATCCAGGGCTCCCTCAATGCTGCCCCGCCTTGGCACCGCCTGGGGCTGTCTCCAGCTCTCCTGCTGCGCCGCCTTTTGCCGCTGGGGCCCGCACGCCCACTTCCCTGGCTTCGAGGCTTTCAGGCTTCAAACTCCCCAAGCGGCAATATGCCGCGGTGTATCAGTAAGTGTTTGATCTCCATCTTGTTTTTGCTCATGTCGCTGCTTCCTGACTTTCGTCTTTGGCTGTCCAGGCCGCTGCCTATGGCGAAGAGAAGGAAAGAGGGTACGGTGGCCGCGCCCCCTTCTGCTGAGAAAGGAGGCGCTAGCGCCCTCACCTCCCCAGCCCGGTCGTCCTCGCGAGGCCAGGAGGAACATCACCAGGGGGAGTCAGCCCCCAAGGCCCCGCTGGCTCCGGAAGTGCCGGTGTCTGGCCCGGTTGAAGAGGTCCCAGCTTCTCCGGAGCCCGCAGTCTCCCAGGCCTTGGTGATGGCGTCGTCTCCTCCCGCTGCTGCACCTCCACTCCCAGGTTATTCTGCTCCTGTTGCTGTTCTGGAGCGCGCTCTTTTGGAGATGACCCAGTTGCACGCAGATCTCCTAAGCACGGACCCGCGCCTGGTGGCCGGGCACTTGGAGCTGGCCTCTGGCTGGCTTCACTCCGACTTGGCGGTCCGCGTGACGCTGAGCCAGGCCGCGGCGTCTTTCGAGAAGGAGAAGCAGAGCACCGCCAACGCTGCAGCCGATCATGAGGCGGCGCTGAAAGATGCCAAGGCCGCCCGCGACCGCTGCCAAGAGCTGGAGGACGAGTTGAAGGACCTGCACGACAAGCATGCCGAAGAAGCACGCGGCCGCCTGAAAAAGGAGGAGGAGATGAAGGCCCGGGAGGACACCGTCAAGAACCGCGATGCTTAGCTGGAGGAGTTGGGGAAGACACAGGTCACCGAGCGTAGCCGGATGGAGGAGCTGGAGCGGAAGGTGAAGGCGAGGGAAGCTGATCTTGATGCCAAGGTGTGAGTCTTGGACGAAGACCGCGTGGCCTTTGCCGATCTCGAGGAGAGGTCTCGCAAGGCACTGAAGACACTCTACGAGCACGGCTTGGAGAGGCCGCTGTCCACCGACGAGGACGGCCCTGCCCTGCTGCTTCCTCCCTTGGTGAAGGCGCTTGAGGAGGTTGTGGATGGTATCGGTCCCATGGCAGAGGCAGAAGCTCGTGTCCTGTCTTCATCTGCACTGACTCATGTCTTCAGCCACCTGCACCTTCGCGACCCCAACACTTGTCTTGACGAGCTGCTGGAGCTTGTGGCTGAAGATCACTCGAAGCCGCCGCCGCAGCCATGCAAGGTCAAGTGGAGGCCCTGCTGAAGAGGTTCCATGGCTTTGCCTCCGCGCCCTTGTCCGGCGATGCCGCCGATCCTGTGGCTGGTGGTACAGGTGAAGACGCCGCTACCTGGGGAGGAGCACCTTCTGCAGGCGATGGCGGCGTCCGGGGGTGACCTGCAGCTGATCTCCAGTTTCGTTCCTGTAACATGCATTAGGCCTCGTGGAGGTGTTAAACTTTAATTTGATATTGCGAGGACAATATGTTTTGTAATATTTGCTTCGAGGTTTTGCGATTTTCTTCCTATCCGCTTTGTGTTCTGTGTCGGCAGAGCCCGGCCCCGCACATACCTCAACTGCCGTTGGGCCAATCGGAGACCAGGACAGACCAAGGAGTGAGGGGCTACGTGACCAGTTAGGCTCCTGAGTCGCAAAGCTCATGAGTCCCCCTTGACGCACAAACAACTTATAGGGAGAGTACGCGAGGATAGACTAATGTTCTACGTCGGCAGAGCCCGGCCCCGTGCATACCTCAACCACCATTGGGCCGACCGGAGACCAGGACAGACCAAGGAGTGAGGGGCTACGTGACCAGTTAGGCTCCTCAGTCGCGATGCTCAGGAGTCCCCCTTGACATGCAAACAATCTCCATACCTTCCCTCGCCGAGGCCTCGGGAGGGGCGTGCGGTCCAGGAGACCCGTTTGGGCGGCGTGCGCTTGGGCGTGACCCGAGAGCAGCCCCCAAGCCCGGGAGGCCTGGTTGGGTGGCGTACGCTTGGGCGTGACCCGAGCGTCACCCCCGTGTCCAGCCCCCTCGCGCGGCTCTCCCGAGGGGTGGCGTTGCGGTGAGGCTGGACGCTAAGCTCTATGGCTCCCTGAGGTTGGTACGACCATGGAGTCGCCCTCAGTTGTTTATCATCAACGCGGAGCATAGTGCTTCCGCTTGTGCACGGGCATAGCCGCTCCTCGGCAGTGTCGACGGCCAGCACGGAGCATGGTGCTTCCACTTGTGCGTGGGAGGGGGCCCCCTCTGGGAGGAGCCCCCGAGGCGTGTACAGCCCCGCCCTGACACGTGGCTTGCACGGCAGGGCTGCGAGGTCTCTCTGGGCACTCATGAGCCAGCACGGGACTCACAAGGCCCTACCTCAAGGCGGGTTGTGCCTGGCCTTGAGTCTTCGACGGCTTTGTGTTCATGCGAGGCGGTTAGGTGCAAGCGCTCTACGTCCTCAGGTCCCGGCCCTCGAGCGAGCTCAGCCGCCGCTGGTATGCCAGGTCGCGATGCCGTGGTCAAGGCCAGGGGGTGAGGGCTGGAGAGCCAGTAAGAGCTCCTGAGTCACGATGCTCAGGAGCCCCCGTTTTAACGCGCAAGCGGATTGCACCACAGAAGGGTGGACCCGTGGCGGGTGGCAACCGAGCAGGCGGTAATCATAGGCAGATTAAGCATGGAAGACAAATCAACTTGGGTAAATGCAGCAAGATACATGCCACTGGGTCAGGCACGAGCTGCTTAGGTATGATGCAGCCCGAGGGGCGCCCCCAGCAAGGTAAGCTAAAGACATAAGCAAAAGAGATACATGCCACAGGGATGGACCCATGCGGCCTGGGAATAATGCAGCCCGAGGGGTGCTCCCAGCTAAACGAGCTTGGAAAATGTCACCTGGTTCTATTGACGGAGGAGAGTTGAGGCAGTTGAAGGTACGCGGCGAAGGAATGGCTGCTCAGGAGCCACCGGGGCCCTGAGCCTCGAGAGGCTCTGGGGGCTCGGGTGGTTCCTTGAAGACCATCTCCATCTCTTCCAAGACGGTGTGGTACCTGGCCTCCTGAGCCGCCAGGCCACGCCGCGTGTTGTGCTGATAGGCTGATGCCACGCTCGGCAAGCCGAAGGGCATGCAAACGTAGCTATGTGGTGGGCCCTCGCAACGGCCCACACGCGAAGGCCACAAAAGCTCCTGAGATGCGGCCCTGTTGAGCCCGGGGACATCAATCCAGACGCGCAGCCCGACATCCTCGCTTGGATGGGGAGCTGCGCCTGGTGAGCAGCGGTCGCCGCGCATAGCCCTTGCGTCTTGCAGTTCCTGAGTGGCCTTGGTGATGAACTCCTGAGTGGTGGGCATTCCTTGCCCTGTGTTCTCCTGAGGGAAACGTGCAGAGAAGCACGCCTCCAAGTGGTGCCCAAGCTCCTCCATAGTGAGGTTGGCAAGGTCCGAGGCTCTCCAGAAGAGAGCCCCCGAGCCCTGCTCGAGGAGGGTGCCGGGCGCGCCTTCCTATGCGATGGAAGGAGGCACCCCCGGAGCGGGCGCTGATCCTGACGAGGCTCCAGCTGCGCCGCCGCCCTCCTGAGATCCTGCACAACGCATCTTCTTCTTCTTCCTTGGGAGGGCCTTAGGAGGGCCCTCGCTTTTGCTGTCGGGGTCATCGATTGCTGCAACTTGGAAGGCGCGCTCGAGGGAGCACACCACATCTCTCTCTTCACATGGGACCGTGATGATTCCGCCGCTTCCCGACATCTTGATGACGTTGTAGCCGTGGTGGGTGACCGCCATGAACTTGGCCAGGGCCGGATACCCGAGGATGGCGTTGTACGGCAGGCGGATGTGCGCAACATCGAAGTCGATGAGCTTAGTGCGGTATTTCTTGCGCTCCCCGAAGGTGACAGGCAGGCGGACCTGCCCTATCGGTGTGGTGGAACCGTTGGTCACTCCTGAGAAAGGCTTGGTAGGCTGAAGCTGCTCATACGGGACCTGGAGGTTGTCGAATGTGTCGACGGATAGGACGTTGAGCCCTACGCCACCGTCGATGAGGGTCTTGGTAACTTGCACATTGCTAATGACTGGTGAACAAAGCATCAGGAGAGCGCCAGCGGTGGCTGCGCACTTGAGCTGATCTGCCGAGTTGAAGGTGATGGCGCACTGGGACCACCTGAGCGGGCGCGTGGCCTCAAGCTTGGGGAGCACCGCGTTCACTTCATGAGCAAACTGTTTGAAGATGCGCTGAGAGACCGGGGCCTGAGCGCCGCCCAAGATGCAGGCGATAGCACGCGGCTCCTTCCTTCTTGGTGGTGGCGACAGCGGGGGAAGACCGGCGTTGCCCTGAGGGCGATCCTCACGAGGCTGGTCCCTCCAGGTGCCCTCGCGAGGATGGTCCTGCCAGCGGTCCTCGTGAGGCCTATCGCGCCAGGAGTGGCGCGGGCCACAGTCGTCCCAGCATCCTCCTCCACGGCCATAGCCCCGGTCGCTGCGCTCGGGGTGTCGACCGAAACATCCTTCGCGAATGGCTCTGAGCTCTTGACAGTCGCTGGTGTTGTGGGTGTTCAGGTTGTGGAAGGCGCAGAACGGTCGGCTGCCCTTGGAAGACTCGGGCTGGTCTCTGCCCCGCTTGGTGTCCGGCTCCACTGCGAGCACAACCGCCTCCTTGCGCTTCATGTCCTTGGCCTTGGCCTTCTTCTCCTCTGCACCCGCAGCTGGCAGCTCGAGGAGGGATAGGCGCCCCTCCTCAACTCTTGCGCACTTGGTTGCTAGGTTGAACAACTCCTGAGATGTGCACAGTTCCTTATGGATAGGGAGCTTCTCCTTCATCTTGATGTCACGGACGCCGTCAGAGAACGCGGAGATGATGGCCTCGTCCGTGACCTTGGGGATCTTGAGGCGAGTGTTGTTGAAGCGCTGGATGTACTTCTGGAGGGCCTCTCCTGGTTGTTGCTTGATGCGGCGCAGGTCACCCGCGGCCGGCGGGCGGTCGCGGGTGCCCTGGAAGTTGGCGACGAAGCGGTCGCGCATCTCATCCGAGGAGGAGATCGAGCCGTGCTGCAGGTTCAGGAGCCAGGAGCGGGCACCATCCTTGAGAGCCATGGGAAACCAGTTCGCCATGACTTTCTCATCGCCGTTGGCCGCTTCGATGCTCAGCTCGTAGAGGTGCAGGAACTCCGTGGGGTCGGCGGTGCTGTCGTAGCGGGGAGGCAGATCCGGCTTGAACTTGCCTGGCCAGGCGATGCTACGCAGCTCGGGGGTGAAGGCGCAACAGCCGACCATGGTTGCCGGGCCCCGTCTCGGAGGTGGAGCTTGGTCTTGGTGAGGCCCGCGTGCCGCTACCGCAGGTAGCGCGCAGTCTTGGCGAGGTGGCGCGGGGAGCGCAGGCGTAGCTTCCCGCGGCCGAGGAATTTCTTGGCAGCTTCTCTCTTCGCGCGCGGGCACAAGGCATGGTGGATCACGCCGTGGGGTCGCGCGCCTTGGTACCAAAGCACCGTCTTGGGGCAGAGGTGGTAGAGGCGCTCCATGAGCTACGTCACGCGTGGCTGGCGGAGGGCGAGGCAGAGAGTGGGACGGCGCCGGGTAGCCCCCTGCGGCGCGGACGAGTTCGGCGACGCGGTCGAGCCAGTCCTCGTAGAGGTCGTCGACCGGGCGGTAGCGCATGAGCTCGTTCGCCATGAGGAGCGCAGCCTGCGCGTCCATGGGAGCGCGACGTGCGTGAGACGAGGAACCGACCGGGGTCAGCGATGGAGTGGCGATGCGGCCGTCCTGCCGCACCGATGGGTGCAGCGAGGACGCTTGCTGCTCATTCCCCGCCAGACTGGTAGTGGCGTTGGCGACAGGAGACGGAGAACGACGAGGTGGCCCGCCGACGGGAGCTGTCTGAGCAATGTGGGTGGTGAGGGCAGCCCGGTGCTCAGCTCGAGCGCGGCGAGCGTCCACCATGGAGACGACGGAGCGACAGAGCGACGAATCGACGGAAGGGAAGCTACGGCGCACCCCTACCTGGCGTGCCAAATGTCGGATGTGGGGTTCCGGCAAAACCCTTAAGGTTCGAACTCTGGGGCACGCGCGAAGTTCTTTCCCTCCTACGGATCTATGCCCTAGCTCACTAAGATCTCGCGGACGAACTCGCAACACAGAAAGACACGAGATTTATACTGGTTCAGGCCACCATTGTGGTGTAATACCCTACTCCAGTGTGTGGTGGTGGATTGCCTCTTGGGCTGCTGAAGAACAGTACAAGAGGAAGAACAACCTCCTGAGGTTGAGGTGTTCTTGTGCTCTGTGGACTTGTGGATGAGAACTCGATCCATCCCCCCTACCATGGTGGCTAGCCCTACTTATATAGGCCCTGGTCCTCTCCCCAAATATTGAGCGGGAAGGGAGCCAACAACGGCAGGTGAATTTGAAAGGGGACAGCTAGTACAAGCTATCCTGACGAAAGCGGTCTTCGCCTGCAAAAGGCTCTGGTGGTGTCGCCGTCTTGGGCTCCACGGTGACCTCCATCTTGCCATCCTGCTGGTCTTGGTCTTGTTGCACCGATATGGAAACCTTTGCCTGATGCCTCGGTACTCCGCGCCTGCGCCTGCCTCCTTAGCACCAAAGAGGAAACAAGGACGCTGCGCGCGCTGGCGCCTGCCTGGCGCCCGCCTGGTGCCGATCGTCATGGCTCACGTCACGTGAGCCTCATGAGGTTTGCTCCACCTTGATATCTCTGCTCCTCGCGAGGAAACCTGGTGAGGCCGCTCCCGAGGAGGTCTTGCGCGGTCCGCCTCGCGAGGCTTGGCCCCTCGCGAGGGTCTTGAATGCTTTGTTGATGAAGATGGGTCGTACAGGCCCGCTAGCATAGCCACGCCGTGGGTCACAGGCAGGCAAGTCTGGGGACCCCTGTTCCTAGAACGCCGACATATAGTGAGCTAGTAGAGTTGTAAACCGAACAAGGAAGAACTGTATGAATTAGGATAGTAGGTGAAGTACTGTTTTCTCACAATTCGGATTCTTGCTTTCTAAGAAGATGGTAGGAGCTGACCTCCTTTAATTACGAGAATATACACAAAATGCACTTTAGCATTTACCATATTTACTCATTTGAATAAAGGCTATGTTTTTGTGATGAAATTGACTTCAGTATGAAACTGCTAGGCTTTGAGACTATCCTCAAAATTCTTCCGAGAGTTCAAACTATGAAAAAATTAAGCATGTAATCAAATAAATAATTGTTTTGTGGTTTTATTAAAAATACCGATAGTATTCTCAAATGTCGGGACTAGAATCATGTATTATGTATTACTTGTACAACTCCAGCAATGTTACTCTTTGTGCTTTTCTTCTAATTAGAGGTAGTGAGCCACCCCAGGTTGAGCCTTGGTGGGTTGACAGGTTGATACTGCACCTTATCGACAGACCAGTGCTCAGTGCTATGCTTTCCATTTGTTCATGTCAAACTTACCATATTTGGCAGCAGATTGTTACTTTCTGTGTACTGTTCTATTCTGGAATTTAAAAAATTCACAAAAACGTGATTTTGATCTGAATTTTTTACACAAGATTGATATACAAATTTCCCATATTTTCCTAATTTTTTAGAATGTATGGAGTTACAGAAGTATACGAAGTTTCCAGATTGCTACGGATTGTTCTGTTTTAAACAAATTCTATTTTCTATGTGTTGTTTGCTTATTTTGATGAATTTATGGGTAGTATCAGGGGATATGAACCATGTAGAACTTATAATACAGTATATATAACACCAATATAAATTTGGAATGAGTTCACAACAGTACCTAAGTGGTGATTTGTTTTTATTATATTAACGGAGCTCACGAGTTTTCTGTTGAGTTTTGTGTTGTGAAGTTTTCAAGTTTTGACTAAGGTTTTGATGGACTACGAAATAAGGAGTGGCAAAAGCCTAAGCTTGGGGATGCCCAAGGCACCCCAAGCAAATATTCAAGGACAACCAAGCATATAAGCTTGGGGATGCCCCAGATGGCATCCCCTCTTTTGTCTTCAATTCATCTGTAAAATTACTTGAAGCTATATTTTTATTCACCACATGATATGTGTTTTGCTTGGAGCGTCTTGTATTATATGAGTCTTTGAATTTTAGTTTGCTACAATCATCCTTGCTGTACACACCTTTTGAGAGGGACACACATTAATCGTGAATTTATTAGAATACTGTATGTACTTCACTTATATCTTTTGAGCTAGGTAGTTGCTCTGGTGCTTCACTTATATATTTTTAGAGCACGACAATGATTTTATTTTGAAGAAATTGATGAATTCTCATGGTTCACTCACTGGCAGGATCACCACGAAGCTGGCAGCCATGCGGATGCCGAACGTGAGGTATGTCCCGGATTCCAACGTGAGCCCCAACGTCAAGTTGACCCTGTTTTTCGAGGGTGTTCTTGGAGCCCTGGAGAAGTTCCGCTCCAACAAGGCGACCTCTCTAGCCAATGAGGCCCGGAAGCTTTACCGGGGTGCCATGACCAAGGTCCTCACCAAGGTGGCATACTTGAACCCCAACCTCGACTTCGACGCCGTGCTAGAAGCTTGCCGGAGGATGTGGACCTCGCGACGCTTGAGGAGCGTATCAAGCCCATCATCAGTCGCATCGACGGAGTCCAGAGGGTAGAGGGCCAGCGCCGGGACTAGGCACCCCGTTTTTCATCGCTGTTGTGGGTTCACAACCAAGACAATTTATATCTTTAGTTAGAACCGTAGCAATAATTGATGTAATATAACTCTGTAGTATTTTGAAGTGATGCATGGTATTTTCCTGTTCGATCTCTCTTTGTATGTCCACCCTACGTTTAGTTGGATAGGCTTGCCGGCGTGTAAGCCCAAGCCGCGGCGCCTTGAGGACGGATCTTCAATAGCCTGCCGGGTGTGGTTGCTGCTAGGCGAACCACCTCACCGCTCTTAGCGCGGCCGTTTGAACTGTTGAGCGGACTCGAAACAGGACAAAAGCGTTGCCAGTAGCGGAAAAGCCATCCTGCCGTTCTCGACGCGGCCGCTCGAGCTGTTGAGTGGACTCGAAACAGAACGAAGGCGTTGCCAATAGTGGAAGGGCCCCATCGTGTACAAGTTTATCATACAGAGAGCAAGATCTCCGAGGAAAATAGTCTTATTTAAAAAGGAATTGCTCAAAGTTTCACATGACTTAGCTTTTCTGTCGCCGCACGCGCGTTCACTGCATCAACAGAGGACGTCGCTCGTTTGGTCGTCTTCTTCCTTGGAGCGACGATCACGATGAAGCCACTGCGCCGACCAGACCGGATTTCTACAGCCGCGCCCCTACCTGGCGCGCCAAAGATGTCGGGGGAAATGACACCTATGGGATCACTTGAAGCCCTTCTACGGTTGTCAGGCGCGGGGTTGTGCAAAGAGCGGGTCTAGTAGCTAGCACAAGGATCGTTTACCCAGGTTCTGGCCGTGAGGATGCGTAATACCCTAGTCCTGCTTTGGAGTGTATTTGAATGTTCTTGAGCTCTCGAACTAGCTACGGTGCGTGCGTCTTCCAAAAGACATGAATCCCTCTCCAATACGCCTCGGGCCTCCTTTTATAGTCAAAAGGGGTTGCCACAGTGGCAGACAAGCGGTGGAAAGGTGTACAGTGCACAAGCTTATCACCTGGCATTATGGGGCAAGACACATTAAATGCGCTACTTAGGCGTCCACTTGCTTTATCGAGGACGGTAACGAGGCCCGTCCTGTCCGTCGCCGCTCCATTTGGAAACGACGCGCATCCAAGCCAACGAGGCATGCAGTGCCATGTAGGCTGGCAGGCTGCTGAGAGGGCATGGTGGTAGGGTCTTCACGAAGATCTCCATGCCACCACACATGTGCTTGCTGAGTTGGCCAGGGAGCCGCACGTTGCCACGCAGGTGCCTGCTCAGCTGGTTGGGATGGCAGCTGTATGGGAACGGCGGTGGATTCTTGGCAGACGTGGGTCTGGCTGCGGCCCCGCAGGTGTCCTCGGTAAGGGTCCTGCCGGGGCCCCGGCAAGGGTCTTGCCGTGGCATCGCGGTCGTCCCTGACAAGGATCTTGCCGGGGGCCTCATGGATTTCCTCGGCAAGGATCTTGCCGAGGATCATCGTCTTCTGGTCCTCATCTGATATCGTGTGTTTATGATCTTCACAAAGATCTGCATGCTTCCATGGAGGCGCCTCCCGAGCTTTGGCTTCAACGTTGTCGATGGTGTCGGAACCCTCAGGCTCAAGGGTGGCCGCTCTGCTGGCGTTGGGAAAGCTACCCCGGCAAGGCTATTGCCGGGGCTACGGAGGCTGCCCGGCGAGGCTCTTGCCAGGGGAGTCCACCTCACCCTCTTGCTCTTCGTGTCTCTGGTCTTGGCGTTGCTTTGCCCGTCTGGTGCCTTTGGCTTCCTCTGCCCCGCCAAGGGTGGCCAGAGGCTTGGGGCTGCGACTGCCCGCGCACAAGTAAAGGGGTGCAAAAAGGGACCCCTATTTTTGTACACCGACAAAAGTCATGATGAGGAAGCGTCTCTTAGCGCAAGCAGCAAGCTATGGACCGTCACTGAGATTGGTCTTACCGATCTATGCAAGATGGGGCATGCTGATGACAATTTGCAAGTATACTAGGTTGGATACTTAGGCAAGGGATATCATCTGCTCCAGCCTAACAGAGATGAGTTCAGACGGATCATGCACTTAGCCAACACGAAGCTCATTTGGGACAGGATCTCTAACATCTATGAAGGTCACCGTACTCGTCAGGATCGCTAGTTCCTCGAGTTCAAGGAATCCCTCAAGTCCATGAAGTATGATCCAGACTCATCATCCTCAGCAACATGCCTCATGGACAAAGGCGTTAAGGTACTCAATCTGTCTTCATCTTCTTCAAGTGAAGGTGAATCTGATGAAAATATGACTCCTAGCTATTCCAAACTTGCTACAATTGTTGCAAAGCAACAAAATGCCATGGAAAGGATTCACAAACTGTTAGATAAAAGTTACGATATGTTGAATGATGAAATGGAACGATCTCAAATTCTGACTGAAGACCTTGAGCGTCTACAGTCAAAATATGACGAACTTGAAAGATGTCATGTAGCCCTCTTAGCTGCACATGAGAAGCTGTCCTATGAATTTCTTCAAAGGAAGCAAGAACTTAAGAAGCTGAGAGCGTCTCATGATGATCTTCAGAAAGATAACGATTCATTGCTTGCTCAACAGATCAGCACCTCTTAGGAAGAATTTGTTGCTCCATGCTTAAAATGCCTTGGACATGATCATGCAAATTCTTCAGTTGAATGTTCAAATGCTTCAACTACTGCTATATCTTCAAATGTCTCTGTGGTTTCAATTCCCTCATCTAAGGAGACCATGAGTGTTACTAATGAAAATGCAGGTCTGAAGGAATTGTACATCACAGGCATGTACAAAAGCCTCAAAGGGTACCAAACTCTTTGTGATGTGCTCAAGAATATGATACTGAACAAGAACCCTAGGAAAGAGTGTATTGCTTTTGAGAGAAAGTTGAACGCAGATGGATCTTATTGGAAACCTGAGTAGTATCCCAAAACCACATGGGTTGTTGCAAAAGGACCTCCAGTTGATCCATCCAGTCTATCTGGCTTCAACTATGATACTCGACATTCTTCTGATGAGTCATTTGACTCAGACTATAAGCTATTCGAAAATCAGGATGGTGAAGTATTTTCTAGATTTGTTGGTACTAACTGCAGGAATGGTCCCCATGTGAAGAAAATCTGGGTGCCCAAAAGTGTTCTTTAAAATCTTCAGGTGAATGTCATCATGACACCACCAAAGAAAAGGAACCACCCCAGGGCAAATTCTTCACTTGGACCAAAGTCGTCAAATGGACGCAGACCAACTCATGCTCGTACTGACACTTCTATGCAGGGAAACAAACAACGATCTAATGAAAATGTGCATTATTCTTCAAATCACTATGTGCACAAAACTGCTAAGAGTTTCTCTGCATATTCCTATGAGTACTATACTCCTACTATGAAGAGAAAAGCATATTCTTCAATGCGTAAGTTCTCTAGCAATGCCTTGTGTTACATTGCTTCTCAGCCACCCATTCAGATGTGGGTGGTTAAGAAGAAGAACTAATCTCTTCTGCAGGGTCAGGTCTTCAGACACAATGAATGTCTGATGAATTTGTAGAAGACCTGACATAATGCTTGTTGGGATGCAAGCTAATCATGATGAAATGAATTCCTCATTTCGCACATCCCTATGCTGCTAGTTATATGCTTACTGACGAAATTCACTGACGAAATTGATCATCATATTCTTCAACTGAAGTATATGAATTTGTAAGTGAAACTAATGCTTCTACATGACGATACTCTGAAAGCTAATGAATGGGTTCTAGATAGTGGTTGCACCAATCACATGACTGGTGACAGGAATCTCCTCACTGCTGCTTCCCTTACACCATCTCATCTGAAGCATATCACCTATGCTGACAAAGGAAAAAAGCAAGGTATTGGGTCTAGGTAAGGTTGCTACCTCAAAGGATCGGCACATGGAAAAGGTGATGCTTGTCGAGTACCTACAATACAACCTCATGTCTATCTCAATGCTTTGTGATCTTGATATGCTTGTGAGGCTAGAAAGATGACCAGATCCAAGCACTCAGCAAAGACAATCATGACCACTACTCATCCCTTTGAATTACTTCATATGGATCTCTTTGGTCCTACTCATTATGACACACTAACCAATGCAACATCTCTCTACGGATTCGTCATAGTTGAATATTATTCTCGTTACACTTGGGTGCATACCATTACCTTCAAGACTAAAGTGCAGGGTGTCTTAAGACGATTCGCAAATCGTGCCATGACGAATTATGGCAAGCGACAATGGCACCGAGTTCAAAACACAGGGCTTGATGACTATCTGACGAACTTGGTATCACTCATGCGCTATCTGCTCCTTATACTCCTCAGCAGAATGGAATTGTTGAACACAAGAATAGGACACTCATTGATATGGCATGCACTATGCTTGACGAATACAAGACATCTCGTCGATGGTGGCTTGAAGCAATTCATACTGCTTGTCACATCATCAATCGGGTATATCTTCAAAAATTCCTCAAGAAGACTCCATATGAGCTCCTCGCTGACAAGAAGCCCAATGTATGTTATTTCAAAGTCTTTGGTGCTAAATGCTAGATTAGAGATCCACATCACAATTCCAAATTTGCACCGGAAGCACATGAGGGTTTTATGCTTGGTTACGGAAAGGACTAACACACCTATAGAGTCTTCAACACCTACCACGACAAGGTTGTTGAAACTATAGATGTGCGGTTCGATGAAACTAATGGCTCGCAAAGAGAGCACCTGCCTCCCGTCTTAGATGAAATGCCTCCCGAGGAATCTATCAAGTTGATGGGCACTAGTGAAATAGTGCCCACTAAAGAAATAGCTGAAGAAGAAGTGATCATTCCCCATCATGAAGAAACTGCTGCTCCTGAAGAAAATGACTCCGAGGAAAATGCTCAACCTCAGCAAGGCCCTCATCCAGCTCATCCATGAGTGGCGAATGAAGTGCAGATTGAGAAGATCCTCGACAACATCAATGCACCTGGTCCCTCACTTGCTCAAGAGCTTCACATTTAGCTAACTTTTGTGGGCATTTTGCATTTGTCTCTATCACAGAGCCCACCAGAGTTGATGAAGCATTTCTGGATCCTAAGTGGATTCAAGCCATGCAAGAAGAATTGCAATAATTCAAGCTCAACAATGTGTGGGAGCTTGTGAATCATCCTGATACACACAAGCACAATATCATCGGCAATAAGTGGATCTACCGCAACAAATAAGACAAAAATGGCCAAGTGGTGAGGAATAAGGCATGCCTTATAGCACAAGGCTACACGCAGGTTGAGGGTATTGATTTAGGTGAAACATTTGCACCTGTTGCTAGGCTTGAAGCTATTAGTATATTGCTTGCATATGCTAACCATCACAATATTCTCTTATATCAAATGTATGTGAAAAGTGCATTCCTCAATGGTAAGCTTGAGAAAGAAGTATATGTTGCTCAACCCCTAGGTTTTGAGGATCCAAAGCATCCTGACAAAGTCTTCAGACTAAACAAGGCTTTCTATGGCCTCAAGCAAGCCCCACGGGCTTGGTATGATACTCTGAAGGAATTTCTAAAGAAAAAGGGTTTCAAACCCAGTTCACTTGACCCTACTCTTTTCACTAAATCTTATGATGGTGAAATTTTCATATGTCAAATATATGTTGATGATATTATCTTTGGTTGCACTAACAAGCATTTCAGTGACGGATTTGCATATATGATGCGTGAAGAATATCAGATGTCCATGATGGGAGAATTGAAATTCTTCCTTGGTCTTCAAAATTGTCAACAACCAAATGGAATATCAATTTCTCAAGAGAAATACCTCAAAAATTGCCTGAAGAAATCCGGCATGAAAGACTGCAAAGGCCTCAAAATTCCAATGCCTACTAATGGTCAGCTCGGCACTGACAAAAATGGTAAAGATTTCGATCAGAAGGTATATCGCTCCATCATTGGTGTGCTTCTTTACCTATGTGCATCTAGGCCAGATATTATACTTAGCGTTTGCATGTGTGCCCGATTTCAAACGACACCGAAGGAATCACACCACTAGGCTATGAAATAAATTCTTCGATATTTACTCACACACCAACGCTTGGATTACGGTATCCCAAGGGCTCATCTTTTGATCTAGCTGGATTTTCTGATTCTGATTACACTGGAGATTGTGTGGATCGCAAGTCTACATCAGGCACATGCCATTTCCTTGTACAATCTCTTGTTTGTTGGTCCTCAAAGAAGCAGACTAGCGTGGCACTTTCCATAGTGAGGCTGAATACATTGTCACTGGTGACTGCTGTTCACAGCTGCTATGGATGAAGCAAGCCCTCATGGAATACAGCGTCAACGTGAAGAAAGTCTCTCTGTTCTGCGACAATGAGAGTGCTATCAAGATCGCCCACAACCCAGTGCAACATTCCAAGACGAAGCATATTCAGATTCGTCACCACTTTCTTCGTGATCATGTGCTGAAGGGAGGCATCATCATCGACCACGCGAAGACTGAAGACCAGCTTCTCTATATCTTTAGTAAGCCCTTAGATGAAAAGAGGTTCTGCAAGTTGCGGTCTGAGCTAAACATCCTAGAATATTTGAATATCCTCTGAAGTGGACACACATCCTAACGCTTATGCATTCTTGACGAGTTTGATGCACAACACACGAAGTAACATTTTTTCTTTAATCAATGAAGACTAACCTCTAAGTGTGAAGAAATTAATGAAGAACTTGACTCAGAACCCTACGACAATTGTACGCGGTGTCTGTGGTCATTATATATCTTATACGGTCGGTAAAGCCACCATCTCTTTATGACATTCTTCATATTTGAGTTTTTCATCAATTGCCATTTCATCAAACATTTCAAATTCGTCATTCGAGGTTATTCTTCACTGCTTATCATTTATGTTTTTATTTGAGATTTTCATGTCCTCAACAGCATCCACATATTGCTAATTATTCAATTTGATTTCTTCATCTATGTGGATGTGATCGGAGCTGCTCCCCTCTATGATAAGCTCAACCCACTCTGTTCACAAATTCTTCATAAGCGTTCTACTTGACACCGTTCAAAGTCTTCACTGTGTCCTTGATAACTGAAGAAATTGCGAACACATTTTAAAATCTCAAAATGTTTTTTTGTGGTTGCCACAACAATTTCATCCCGTGCTTCACACGCATGGATAAGTGCGAAAATACATGTGTGATGCATATCAGTGAGATGCGAATAGTCATGGGCTTATCCATCCAAAACTTTCGGACCCCTCAGTTTTCACTGTGTCTAGACCCCTCAACTCTGTTTCACTTAGCCTCCCAGCTCCTGATGCTCTAAAACCTCAAACCCTAGCACCGACACGGGATTTCATCACTGTTAGAGAAGAAGAGCTTCACTGCCTCGACTTCTTCATCGACGTACTCATGTCGGCACAGATTTCTTCACCTTCGCTGCCGCCGTAGATGTATTTCCTCGCCGAGTTAGGGCACGGAAGTTCTGAACTGATGATTTCCTTCGCCTTGTCGTTCAGTTTGTCGACTTCATCTCTGGAGTAATTAAATGCTAATTTTACCACCCCATTTGATCTTCACTCCACTCTAAAATCTTCAAGTGTTGTTTTTACCTTTCTTTCGATTCTTCAACACTTCCTTTTGGCCAGTCTTGAGTATTTTCATCTAAGTTATGCTTACTACTAGATTCCTCAATTATGCAATTGCTCCAATTTGTACAACTCTGGAACCTAGGTCAAGAACACTTAGTAAATTGTGTCAAGACGATAAGGGTCAATTTCTTCAACTGGTTTATTTTTGAAAAATCTCTCAGAACGCATGTGACTCTTCCCTATTTCCTCGCAACTATACTCCATTCACAGGTACAATGTATGCCGACGTATCTCTAGGTTTTCATCAAATTAATTCATTTGCAGCATTGCTTGAGGAAAACCTTCAAACATCTTCAGAGTCCTCACGAGTGCAAAAACCCCAGCTGAAGAAAATGGTTGATGGAAAGAGGCCTCAGAAGGGTGGAAAAATGAAAGGGGAACAAACTGCTTTTGAGATACTAGACAATTTATATGCAGGATATTGTACACCAGATGAGAATATTCATGGCCCTGAGACCAAGAAGCAGCGCAAAACATGCACACAGAAAATCAAGAGGTACTGGACATATGAGTGGAGGGCATACAGATATGTCACTCCCAAATACATGAAGGACTTTGTTGTGAAACCTCCATGCAAAAGGCCACCGCTTGCTGAAGGTCAATGTGCTGATCCCTCAAGTGTCTGAAGGGGTGAAGAATTCCCTAAGGAATGGGCCAAGCGTCAAGCTAAGCTGGCCAAACAAGCAAACATAGTCGTCAAAGAATTCAGCAGGGCTACAAAAGCTTCAAATAAAGCCGGTGCAAGTGGAAGTGGCAGCACAAGCGCTCCCAAAAAGGCTATGCATAAGAAGCCTCCCAAAAAGCCCACAGTGGCCCAGCCGGCTGCATCAAAGGCTTCAGCACCTAAGATCTCAAATTCTTCAGTGCCTCCTCCTGCCTCAAGTTCATCAATGGCAGCAGCTAGAGCTTCAACACCGGTAGTGCTCGCATCTTGCCAGTGCATCAAGGGCTTTGCAAAAGCTTCAGTCACTGCATCAAGTGCCTCAGCTAGTGGGCAACCATCTTCCTCTACACCCAAGCTGAAGCAAAAGGTCACTGCTGGCCGTGAAACTAGGCCAAGTCCCAAGAGCAAGGCCGTAGTGCCTCAGGTTGACGAACACGGGCTGGATGACGAAGATGAGCTCGCAGAGTTCCTCAGAAGGAAGCAAAAGCAAGCCGCTATTGCTAAAAATTCTTCTGATGCAATGCTGTTGGACCCGAAGAAGCTTCTTGACTTCATTGACATCTGGTGCACCAAGCTAGACACGCCACTTGATGATTTGAATTTATCTCCTCGCCCAAGCCATATGATTTCTTCATTCATCTTGAATGAGAAACACAAGATTGCACAAGCAAAGCTGGTGAAGAAACAACAAATCCAGAAGGAAAAGGAACTGAGTAAGAACATGCTATCTTTATCCTCAGCAGTTTGTGTCTTTACAATATGAAATTCAACAGGTGCGTGAAGAATATGAGTGACATGCTAATCATTGTTGTGGCGTCAAAGAGAGATTCATCACTGCCTCAATAAAAGTGGTTGAAGACCACAACAAACGAGAAGCTGCCAAGTTTGGTATGGAACCACCATCAAGTTCCTCAGCTCCACCTCCAATAGCACAGGCCAGTGAGACTGCGCCTCCATCTCCTCAAGAGTCTGTCAGGGCAACTGAAGAAGTTGCGCCTGAAGAAAGTGAAAGGGCAACTGTTGTGACTGAAGAACCTGCCAGGGCGACTGCATCAGTCGTTCCTGAAGTAATTGAACCATCATGCTCCTTAGCAGCAGCACCACCAAATCCTTCATCTTTGAATATTATAACCCTTCCTTCTACATCAGAAGTGAAGAAGACAAAATCTGCTGAGATAGAAGAAAGAAAGAGAAAAGCTTCAACTCCTCCTATTGCTCCCGAGATTGTGAAGAAGTTGAAGATGGAAAGATTGCCTTCAATTGTCATCCCAATTGATGCAATTCATATCTCATCAACACCCCTTGCTCCAGTCAATCCTGACCGTCAGAATGTTCCTTATGGGGTGGATTATCAAATCCCTTGGGCTGATGAAGATGATGAAGAAAACCACTCTGCTGCTACCACAGAGCAAGTGGATGAAGAAATTAAAGTGGAAGAAGATTCTTCACTTCACCAAGTTTCATCACGGAATCCCTCACAGGTTCTGTTGACTGAAGAACATGATGCTACTTCATCTGGCAGTAGTGAAGAGGAAGTGGATATTGATGGTGCTACAATGCCCGTTCTTCATGATGAATTTTGGGAAGCAGCTCACCCAAGTTCACCCGTCACCATTCCCCTCACTCTAGAGCCTTAGTCGCCTGCACGCACTGAAGAAATACATACCGGGTCTGAAGAAAAACAACCATCACTGCAAAGCATTCCTGAAGAAATTCCAGCTATAGCAGCTGATGAAATTGCTCTAGATGAGCCAATGGTTGATGTCATCAGTACATCCCCATCACGTGCAGACTCAATTCTATCAGTTGATACTGATATAGTTCCAACTGCTACAACTGATGAAGTTTCTCAAGCTCTCGCCGTGATAGATCACAATGACTCAACTGGGTCCCCACGACCAGTATTTGATGTTCGTCAAAAGAAGCACAACCTCCAACTAGTTCCTGTGATGCCAAAGATTGGTAGAGTCCTTAGGCGGCCTCAGTTCAACAACGCCAAATTCTTCGAAGAAAATAACTTCTTCATTGGTGAGTCCCCATATGATTCAGCCAAGATTAGGCACCTGTGATTCTGGAAAAGGACTCAAATGAACTATTATGCCTCTTTGCTCTTTTAAAAGAAGAAAGTATTCCCGCATCGCCATATTCCTCGTGTGGATATGGAATCAATTCCATGATTCCGGCCAGTTTTGGCTATTATTCATGTGGCATATTCATGATGCATTCTGGCCAAAACCCTCAGTCCAATCAGAGGACACAACTCCAACACTGAAAAAGTTGTGGGAGTTATGAAGAACTTGTTGTTCCGCATCATTCATGAAACTCCCATAAACATTCATGATTTCTTTCTGAGGACTTTGGTCACTGTGGCATAATCACCATTTGACTTGAAGCCGTACGCGCCATGGATTATGAGATTCATCAGATCCCGCTCTTCCAATTCACTATAAGGCCGATCGTTAAAATCACCTGAGCTTTTTGTCTGAAGTTGAAATTATTAAAAGCACAATGTCCACAGTACTTGGCAAAAGCAAGAGCGTCATTGATCAAGGAATTCGTCCCCTAGATGAAAAATTCGATCAGCCTATCTCCAGCTCCAATGCTGATGAATCTGCTAGCCAAGATACTGCAGCAAAAGCTTCAAGGCCGTCTACTTCACCTGAAGCACCACCGGTCATGACCGACCGTGATTTGCTTATAAGCCTTTATCAAAAAGTGGACAAAAATCATCGATGGGTTAAGCGTCAATTTGCTGCTGTTAAAGCCAATATGACAGTGGTGCATAACATTGTCTACAAGAACATATACTATCTCCATGAGATTTTTGAATGCACTTGGGCCATCCTCTCACATCTCAAAACAGATGAAGAACTTGGATTTCCAAATGAAATTTGACTGGGCTGAACCGCCATGGAAGAAGCTTAAGAAAACCCAAGTTCCTCCTCTGATGCCAAGTTTAGAGTCTTCTTTGTGCTCCACTGGTGAAAATGAAGTTGTTGAAGACACCGCGGCTAGTCCTTCTGCAACATGCAACCCCAACATCGCTGGCACTCCCTCGACTTCTTCGTGATATTCTTCAGGGGTGTTAGTCCTCATCTTTGTCTCCTTTTGGTCATTTGAAGACAAAGGGGAGAAGTTTGAGTTAGTGTTCAAGTGGGTCGATATATGGGCTGTTTTTGCTTAAGTTGCAACTCTTAAACTTTTCTGGATGTGCTCTTTACTGAGTTGTAACTTAATAACTGTTGGACGTCTGACTCTTTTGCTACTTTTGATTCACATGCGCTGACCTTAAATATATCTGCTCATGCATGCACAATCTTGTCAGACACCAATTTTCATCATGCATTCATATTCTTCAAATATCTTATGATCATGCATGATTGGATTCCAAGATATAGGGGGAGATCTCCACAATTCCAACATGCCATGTGCATTTGCGATCCAAAGCAAATTCCTCATATGCACAACTTTAGGGGGGAGTTCCTTAATATCTTGTAACCAATTTCTTCAAACTCTGTACTTACACCTCAATTTTTGTTACTCCCGTTGAAAGCCTAACCAATTTTTCATCAATCACCAAAAAGGGGGAGATTGTAAGAGCATCAGGTGCCCCCTTTGTGGCTTTGGAGTATTGAAGATAAATAGGTTGAGGAACTAATGTATTTGTGAGTATACACAGGAAACAGAGTCCCTGAAGATTTGGTTTAAGACATGGAAGACGACCCCTAAAAATGGATTTCTTCAAGTGAAGAATTTGGTGATGAAATTGTACGGCCTTTGAAGAAATTGATGTGAAGACTTTGAAGCTTGAAGACTCTTGTTTTTGCAATTTATTTTTCTTCTTCTTTGAGTCATAGGAAAAACCATACTATTAAAGGGGGTCTAGGTGAAACATATTTCACATTTCCAAAGTGATGCTCAAACTGACTCAAGCCTATACACACAACAGCCGCTTCAAGTGAAGCCTTTGGAAATATCCAGTACAACTTATGCATTTGCTAGCGACAATGACGAAGTTCATCTGGTCGCTGACGAATTTGGTCAAGCTGAGGAGTTAGGAGTTCGCCAGTTAAAAGTGAGGAAATTGAGTGCCCAGATGAATTTGAGAGTTCAAATTCCGACCGTTGCTGCGACGCGGGCCAACTGTCGAGTGGATCCTTATCCTGACAATGGTCGAATTAGTGAAGGGCATTTATGACAATTCATGTTGGGTTGCCCCTGGCTATAAATAGCCACCCCCACAACAACTTGTTGGTTGGCTGCTCTGAGAGAACTTGACACTTGTCATTTGAGAGCAACCCATCTGTCGGTGTCAAAACCGGCGGATCTCGGGTAGGGGGTCCCGAACTGTGCGTCTAAGGCGGATGGTAATAGGAGGCAGGGGACACGATGTTTACCCAGGTTCGGGCCCTCTCAATGGAGGTAATACCCTACTTCCTGCTTGATTGATCTTGATGATATGAGTAGTACAAGAGTTGATCTACCACAAGATCGTAGAGGCTAAACCCTAGAAGCTAGCCTATGGTATGATTATTGTTAATATCTCTATCGACTAGCCTGGCCTCGGTTTATATAATGTACCCGAGGCCTAGGATAACAAGAGTCCTAGCCGAATACGCCGGTGGGGAGGAGTCCTTGTCTTGATCGCCATGTCTTGTGGAATCTTCCTTGTATGCGGCAACTGTCCGAACTAGCCCATGAGTATACGGCCGTGGGGGTCCTCGGCCCAATCTAACAGATCGGGAGATGACACGGTGAGTACCCCTTAGTCCAGGACACCGTCAGTAGCCCCCTGAACCGGTCTTCAAGTTAGGGACGCTCCTCGGTTCCTCTGAACCGTTCTTCATCTTCGGTCGTCGGTCTTGAAAACTGGTTCAACAAATCTTATCATCTTCGATCTCGAGGATCGCCAAAGTGAATCCGAAGAGTTTACACGTCGGGTATCCGAGGAGCCCCCTTAAGTTTCCGGCCTTTATCAATGCCTTGTTATTTTTATGCCACACCTCGGGTTTGAAGTTGTTCCCGGGAGGCAGTGTCCTCTTGCGTCCGAGCTCTAACGCCGGACTGCATTCGAGGTATCTTTTGCAGCCGAGCACCAACGCCGGACTGTACCCGAGCTCCAACGCCGTACTGAATCCAAACTCCAACGCCGGAGAGTATCCGAGATCCAACGCCAGACTATATCCAAGGTGTCATAGGTCACCTTGGCTCAAAAAGGTCGAAGGAGTTTAGCCAAGATTAATGCCAGAAATGCCCTCAAGGTGCGTGTTGGCCTAATATCCGGGTTGCACCTGAAGGAAAAAATCAAACCGCTGACCCTAGTAGCCCCTAAGACTCAGGTCGATTCATAAAATTAGCCTGAGGATCAATTCCCAGCTCGGCAGCATACTTAGGAATAGAAACGCGGTGTGCAAAGTCCTCAAGACTCAGGTTGGGTGCGGCCGACCAACCTGAGGATAATAATCTCCTCGAAAACTATATTGCACTTCAAATTTTCTGCATTGGATTGTCAATGCAGTAGTCCCCGAGACACTGGTCGGGTGACAACATCAGATCAGAGGATCGATGTACCCCTTTAATGTTTGTAAATAATAAGCACGAAGCCCAGTAGCCCCCGAGCCTTAATGTGGGCATGGGTGGCCGAATTAAGGATCGATATCCAAAGTAAAATACAAATGCCGATGATATGTTTATTTTGACTCCGTTGCGACCGTTTATCAGTTGAAAGTGGCCCATCGTCGGCTTCTACCCCTTTGTAGATACTACGGAGGGTGTTTCCGCAATAACAAGACAACCCTTAGCCGACGTCTCGGTGCCCGAAGGCGGTTTGTGTTAGCGGAAATGAGGCAATCAGATATGCGGGCTTTATAACTTTCACTCAGTCATAGGAGTTTTAAATTGGGGAAGCTAGCTACGAGCCCCCGGTTAGTGTTCGGCGACAGCCGAGGTCAAGACGTAAACACTTCGGCCAATCTTATGAATGGCCCGTCATTTAACACAGTCATCGGATCGCTGACCAGTTTACGCTTATTGTGACAGTCAGTTTTTGGCTTTCTCCACTGAGGTGCTTGTGATGCCCGGATAGTTAAGCTACAGTAACCATCTACTAATGACGCCACGTCACCACGATTACTGTTGTTAGTTGCACGATGATCTAAATCTCGTTCAGAATTCAAATTCAAAATCTAGTCAAACGGTAAAAGTTTTGAAAAGTCAATTCTAAAATGTTCAAAGTGTAGCAAATAAATCATAGATGATTATGGTGGTGGATGCAAATTAACATACAATGTTTAAATGCACTAGATAATAGGAACAGTCGCTGAAACAATTAGTTAAACGTCTCTTAAATAATTAAATTATTGAAAACTACTTTTTATAACTAGAAGAATAATTTGTGGCAGTGGCATAATTACATCTACTAAATTTGAAACAAATTTTGTATTTTACTAAAACTAAAATAAATAGAATCTAAGTTAGAAAGGAAAACTAGATAAAAGGAAAAGGCACAAAATAGAAAACACAAAAAGGGAACCCCCCCCACTGGGCCAACTGGCCCAGCTAGCCAACCGATCGGCCCAGCCGCCCCCTCTCTGGCCTTCAAGGCCACCTACCCAAACCCTAACACCTCACCCGATCCCACTTCCCCCACTCCCTCCCACGCCCCACTCCTCACTCTGCCTCCCTTCCTGATCCAAATTGGGATCGGGGGCACCGAACCCGGCACACCATCGCGAACCCCAACCTCGCCTCTGCCTCGTCGGTAGCCGGTGCCCCCTTCACTCGACGCCGCAGCCCGTCGCCCCGCCACCTTGCCACCCCGTCCATGACCGTGCCGTCGCTGGACTCCGCCCGGAGCTACATTGACCCTGACGCCCACGACGCTGCGGCCACCGCCGCCTTCCTATCCCTCGTGGAGTATCCTCCTCGCCGGCGTCGCGTCCCCGTCTTCCTCCCCGAGCACCGCTGCCTAGACCCCACGACGCCGTGGTGAGGCCCCAACACCTCCTCCCCCTCCCTTGCTCCGTCCACTTCGGCCATGGCCTCGCTCACCGGCGCCCGCACGCGCGCTGGCTGCCCCTGCCGCGTCCCGCTCCCCTGCTCTACTGCTGCTGATAACTGCCTCTGTTGTCGCTGCTAACTGCTCCGGTGTCGCCGCCGCTGCTTCGCTCTACTGCTGCTGGTGCCGTTGCTTGCTGCCGCCCTACTCGACCCCGCTCGCCACCACTGCAAGTCTTGCTGGTCTCAACCGCCTGCAACGTGCGCCGCCCTGTGGTGGCCTCGCCACTGCCGCCTCAGGCGGGCGGCCTTGCCGTGCCTGTGGTCGCCCCCCTTTCGATCTGGGCGAATGCCCAATCGGGCTGGGCGCCCGTGCCCGTAACCCGCACACCCTTCGCCCATTATGCCCGACCCGCAAGGCCCCTGTGCCTATGACAGATGGGGCCCACACCCAAAAATAAAACATAAAAAGAAAATAAATAAATAAATATTGTTAAATTAATTAATTAATTAATTAATTAGCTAGTAAGTTAATTAGTTAACTTAATTAACCTGCTTAATAACCTAATCAACCAGATTAGTTAATCAAGTGCTGTTTAGTAAAACATGTATCAATGACACATGGGTCCATTGACTAGTCAAACCGCTGACTGGGATAACCAGTCAATGACATTCGGGTCCCATGGCCCCCCTTTGACCAGTCAACGGTCTAGTCAAACGCTGACTGGACATTTGACCTGGGCCCCACCTGTCATCCCCTTAGGCACAATCTGGGTACACTTCCTGTGTACCCATAGCATTTAAATACAAATTTAAATTCAAATTAAATTAAATCCTGAAATTAGAAAATAATTTTAAATCTTTAAATTTTAATATAAAATAATTCGTAACTCGGATTAAATTATTTTCAACATGAAAGTTGCTCAGAACGACGAGACGAACTCGGATACGCAACCCCTTCGTCCTCCACGCACCCCTAACATATCAAACTCGCAACTTTCCCCCTCCGGCTCCTTTGCCCGAAAACGCGAAACACCGAGGATACTTTCCCCGATGTTTCTCCCCTTCACCGGTATCACCTCATACCGTGTTAGGGTACCCCTAGCACCGATACTTGTCATGTCATGCATCGCTATGCATCTGTTTGCTTAAATATTCATTGTTTCTTCCCCCCTCTTCTCTCGCTAGACACCGAGACCGACGCCGCTGCTACCCAGTACGACTACGGAGTTGACTACCCCTCTCTCTTGCCAGAGCAACCAGGCAAGCCCCCCCCTGATCACCAGATATCGCCTATTCTTCTCTATACTGCTTGCATTAGAGTAGTGTAGCATGTTACTGCTTTCTGTTTATCCTATCCTGATGCATAGCCTGGCCTTGCTACTACTGTTGTTACCTTTACCTGCAATCCTACATGCTTAGTATAGGATGCTAGTTTTTCCATCAGTGGCCCTACATTCTTGTCCATTTGTTGTGCTATACTATCGGGTCGTGATCACTCGGGAGGTGATCACGGGTATATACTATATACTTTATACATGATACATGTTATGTCTAAAGACGGGTCGGCTCGTAGGAGTACCCGCGAGTGGATCTTTGAGGCGGAGCGACATGGCAGGTTCAGACCACCTAGGAGAGAGGTGGGCCTGGCCCTGTTCGGCGTTCGCGGATACTTAACACGCTTAACGAGATCTTGGTATTTGATCTAAGTCTGGCCATTTGGTCTATACGCACTAACCAACTATGTGGGAAAGATATGGGCACTCGGCGTCGTGGTATCAGTCGAAGCCTTCGTGACGTCAGCGACTGAGCGGCGCGCGCCGGATTGGAACGTAAGCCTGCTCTTGTATTAAGGGGGCTAGTTCTGCTTCCGGCCGCCCATGAAATGTGCAGGTGTGCTAAGGGCAATGGGCCCAGACCCCTGTGCGCTTAGGTTTAGACCGGCGTGTTGACCTCTCTGTTGTGCCTAGGTAGGGCTGCGGCGTGTTGATCTTCCGCGGCCGGGCATGACCCCGAAAAGTGTGTCCGGCCAAATGGGATCAAGCGTGTTGGGTTATGTGGTGCACCCCTGCAGGGAAGTTAATCTATTTGAATAGCCGTGTCCCTCGGTAAAAGGATGACCCGGAGTTGTACCTTGACCTTATGACAACTAGAACCGGATACTTAATAAAACACACCCTTCTAAGTGCCAGATACAACCCGGTGATCGCTCTCTAACAGGGCAACGAGGAGGGGATCGCCGGGTAGGATTATGCTATGCGATGCTACTTGGAGGACTTCAGTCTACTCTCTTCTATATGCTACAAGACGGAGGCTGCTAGAAGCGTAGTCTTCGACAAGATTAGCTATCCCCCTCTTATTCTGGCATTCTGCAGTTCAGTCCACTGATATGGCCCTTTACACATATATCCATGCATATGTAGTGTAGCTCCTTGCTTGCGAGTACTTTGGATGAGTACTCACGGTTGCCTTGTTCCCCCTTTCTCTACCCGATTGCCGCGACTAGTCGAGGGAGCCCATGATCCAGACGCCACCGTCATCGATGACTCTTTCTACACTGGAGGTGCCTACTACTATGTGCAGCCCGCTGACGACGACCAGGAGTAGTTAGGAGGATCCCAGGCAGGAGGCCTGCGCCTCGTTCGATCTGTATCCCCGTTTGTGCTAGCCATCCTATGGCAACTTGTTTAACTTATGTATGTACTCAGATATTGTTGCTTCCACTAACTCGTCTATGATCGAGCACTTGTATTTGAGCCCTCGAGGCCCCTGGCTTGTATTATGATGCTTGTATGACTTATTTATGTTTTAGAGTTGTGTTGTGATATCTTCCCGTGAGTCCCTGATCTTGATCGTACACGTTTGCGTGCATGATTAGTGTATGATTGAATCGGGGGCGTCACAAGTTGGTATCAGAGCCGACTGCCTGTAGGAATCCCCCTTCCACACTCCTTGGCCGAAGTCGAGTCTATACATTACAAAACTTTTACTAACATGGCTGTGTGCCTTACGGGCCCACATCGCCATTGGGTGGTATTAGGATCTTTTATTCCTCGTCTGTACTCTGACACTCTGATCTCTCTTCTATTCGGGTTAAACGATTTTGCTAAAAACAAAACTAACTTTAGGTTCTCGAAAATACTTTCACCCGGAGAGCTCTCACTCTAGATGGTCGCTTGCTGCACTAGGATATTTTGAAGTTACTCTCTGATACTCTTTTGAGACCTTGTGCCCGTTTCTTTGCAATTTCCTACCACCGAAATATCCCTAGGGATAAATACATACACTTGCCGTTCTTACTTTTATCCCCAGTTGATTTTAATATTACAAGATACCCTGAAACCCCCTCTATTGTTCCGAGAATATTTTGTGCCTACTGCCTTGCAGTTCTTGCCACATGAATAACCCTGCGGATAATTTCTCGCCCTTATCGAGTATCTGCTCATCTCCCAGTTGTTCATGTGTCTCGCAAAAGACTTCGAAATACCATTCGATCTTCCGAAAATCCCGAGCAGCCTATTGCTCTTGAAATTATTGCTTGCTTGCATTATGGTTGATCCCATAAGTCTCGTAATGTTATTGGCATCCCTTGTCTTTATCATTTTAAGTCCGTTAATTCAATATGTTGAGGATGCTCGCAATCCTCAATCAGGTCCTAGAATTCATCCTTCCGGCCCAGACGTCATTTTAAACATGGGCTGGATCTCGATCATTCATATTGACATCGATTGTACCCCTTAGCCTACTCAACTTATCCATCCATGATCAGAGCGTTTGCTCCTGATCCCTTGATTTGAAAATCATAATTTCTTTACATTTGAGCTTTGAATTAGTTAGTTGTTCCTATAATCCAATGCCCTTGCATTGTTTCTTCCTCTGATTGTGTGTCGATGCTCACATCAGCTTCGTTATGGACCGTCAGATCCTTTGTTGAAATATCATCCGACTGTGTCCTTCGCATACAAAAACCTCGAGAAGTTCTTTTCCCTGATACATAATACCATTGGTAATCCTATTCTCTGATTTGGCCAGCCATGCTCTGCTTTCGAGCTGGTGATAATTACAATTGAAGCTTGTGGTATATGTTTCCATGATACCCCGATGGGTTGAAACTATGCCTTCCTTAATATGTGTGAACTCAAAAGTTTCACAAGCCGTACTCTTCTGGTATTTTGCCAGATAAAATTTCAACACTACAACTTCATCGAACGCGAGAAGTCAATGAAAGGTTGTGCATTGGAGAAGTGGGAGTCGACCTTGAACTTTGTGTTCATGCCCATGGACACGATGTAGATCTTATCATTAAAGCTTCTCTTAAATTAATTATTCCTTTGGTATAAGTTCATCTTATATCTGGGATCTGGCCTTTTCCAATCGTGGTTCCTGAAGGAAATATGCCCTAGAGGCAATAATAAAGTTATTATTTATTTCCTTATATATCATGATAAATGTTTATTATTCATGCTAGAATTGTATTAACCGGAAACATAATACATGTGTGGATACATAGACAAACAGAGTGTCACTAGTACGCCTCTACTTGACTAGCTTGTTAATCAAAGATGGTTAAGTTTCCTAACCATAGACAAAGGAGTTGTCATTTGATTAACAAGGTCACATCATTAGTTGAATGATCTGATTGACATGACCCATTCCATTAGCTTAGCACCCGATCGTTTAGTATGTTGCTATTGCTTTCTCCATGACTTATACATGTTCCTTTGACTATGAGATTATGCAACTCCCGTTTACCGTAGGAACACTTTGTGTGCTACCAAACGTCACAACGTAACTGGGTGATTATAAAGGAGCTCTACAGGTGTCTCAGAAAGTATTTGTTGGGTTGGCGTATTTCGAGATTAGGATTTGTCACTCCGAATGTCGGAGAGGTATCTTAGGGCCTTCTCGGTAATGCACATCACATAAGCCTTGCAAGCATTGCAACCAATAAGATAGTTGCAAGATGATGTATTACGGAACGAGTAAAGAGACTTGCCGGTAACGAGATTGAACTAGGTATTGGATACCGACGATCGAATCTCGGGCAAGTAACATACCGATGACAAAGGGAACAACGTATGTTGTTATGCGGTCTGACCGATAAAGATCTTCGTAGAATGTGTAGGAGCCAATATGGGCATCCAGGTCCCGCTATTGGTTATTGACCAGAGATTTGTCTCAGTCATGTCTACAGTGTTCTCAAACCGTAGGGTCCGCACGCTTAAGGTTACGATGACAGTTATTATGAGTTTATGCATTTTGATGTACCGAAGTTAGTTCGGAGTCCCGGATGAGATCACGGACATGACGAGGAGTCTCGGAATGGTCGAGACGTAAAGATTGATATATTGGATGACTATATTCGGACATCGGAATGGTTCCGAGTGGTTTCGGATAAAACCGGAGTGCCGGAGGGGTTACCGGAACCCCCCGGGGAAGTAATGGGCCTTATTGGGCCCAAGGGGAGAGAGAGGGCAGCAGCCAGGAGGTGGCGCGCGTCCCCCCTCATGGGAGTCCGAATTGGACAAGGAGGGGGGGGGGGGCGGCCCCCCTTTCCCTCTCCCTCTCCCTCTCTTTCCTTCCCCCCTCTCTTCCTAGTTGGACTAGGAAAGGGGAGTCCTACTCCCACTAGGAGGAGGACTCCCCCCTCCCTTTGGCGCGCCCCAATAGGGCCGGCCGGCCTCCCCCTTGCTCCTTTATATACGGGGGCAGGGGGGCACCCCAAGACACACAAGTTGATCTTCGTGATCGTTCCTCAGCCGTGTGCGGTACCCCCTCCACCATATTCCACCTCGGTCATATTGTCGCGGTGCTTAGGCAAAGCCCTGCGTCGGTAGTTCATCAAGATCGTCACCACGCCGTCGTGCTGACAAAACTCGTCCCCGAGAGCTTTGCTGGATTGGAGCCCGGAGAACGTCATCGAGCTGTACGTGTGTCAAGAACTCGGAGGCGCCGGAGTAACGGTGCTTGGATCGGTCGGATCGGGAGGACGTACGACTACTTCCTCTACGTTGTGTCAACGCTTCCGCTTCGGTCTACGAGGGTACGTAGACAACACTCTCCCCTCTCGTTGCTATGCATCACCATGATCTTGCGTGTGCGTAGGATTTTTTTTGAAATTACTACGTTCCCAACAGTTCCGACCATGTTCTCCTTTAAATACCATTCTCGTGCAAGTTTAAGCACTTGTCTTCTGTAGAGCAATACCCCAGTCCAACCTCTACTTTGAGCTGTCATCGAGTATTACCCCCTTTGGTATCTCGAGATTATCACGGAACTGCATAACTTCTTATGCGTTCTTCACGAAGTATTACATTCTCAATGATTCCAATTTTTTTTCACGGGCTCTGAGTCATTAAACACTCAAAGACACCGATAACTGAACCGAGTCCGCACTACGGTTCAACAACTCTTCAGTAATCTTCTTTAAGTACGAGTTTGTACCCGGTCACGCCATTCCTGGCATGTTTGGCCTTATCATTGACGTGATGATTTTAATTGTGCTACCTGGTCCTTATTCTCGGAGCACCAATTTACGACGATAGCTGAGCTTACGTTGATTTTCCACGTCATACCCTTTCACCTTAAACAACAAGCTTGAGTCGAGTTTGTGTCTTAACTGTGGTTCCAATAACCTCTTGCTTCATCATACCTTTGACTTGAAGTCCTTGCTGATCGATTACATCTTCAGGAAATATCTCGACAAAACTTGTCGTGGTCATCATCAACATCTTGACTCCTTCCTGGATATCAATTGAATTCATGATGAGAAATACCATCCTTGCCCTCGATGATTTGTTTTATCATCGATCATTTTATTGCCTCCCATTCAACACAAAATTGTTCATGTTTTGTGTTATACCTTGAGTTCCTTGCTATCCAGCATTTGTTCTTCTTTACCTTGGAGTATTACCATCTTTTATGTCAAGAATGTCGTGAGAATTTCACTACCTCTGGAGAATTCTTGATACAAGTGATACTTATCACGATCACCATTCTTTCCAGGTCATCGTGTTGTTTCTTACTGGAATACCGACAAATTGACTGTGATGTGTAATTCCAAAACTTCTAGCAACCTATTGCTTGAAGTAAATGGTCTATATTTCATTCTTAGACCATTGGTTATCGGACCACCATTCTAACATTGATCATGCTACTCAAGCCCATATTTCGGGTGCACCTTTCAACCAATATTTAAATTGTGTATGTTTTCCTCGAGCATACATCATTATATCATTTGATCTGACTAATGTTACCTCCTTGTTCACATAACTGCGGAAACCCGTCTTTTGGAAGTCTTGATGAATTGTCATTGAGTTCATCAGGTACCTCCTTATCCCTTCATTGGTTTAATGATGAGCTCTTGTTTCGGAACTTGCTTTCGTAGCAAATTTCCCAAGAATCTTACAATGTCGTCTCGTCAATTTGTTTTGCACCTTTTCTTCTCGGGCATCCTGAGTCTGAGGTATCCTAACACCGATCAGATATGAATCTCGGTCAGATATGATGTTTGGAACATATTTCCAGGAGTTATAACAACGGTCTTTTATGACCCAGTAAGGTGATGGCATGTCCAACACACCTGGTCGGATGACCCGCTGTTATAGTTTCCTTATTAGCAAGGTTATCCATTCTTCCATGAGGAAATTTTAAGACTTATTCTATAAGTTGTTCCTGATGAATCCTTTGAGTATCCAAAGTCCGACCTTGCTCGAAGACCATGTCAATGCTATCTCGGAGCATGTATGTGGTACTCCGATCATCAATAATAACGTTTGAAGCACAATCATAAATTTTCTTTATCAAATTTATCCAAACACCGTTGTTTGGGTAATGTCATGAGATTCCTCTCCCCTTACCTAAATGGTTTTCTACTTCATATCCTGCCATGGATATCATGCTCTGCTTGTCCTTGGGAAGGATATGCCCCTGAAATATGTGTTTAAACACATTTTCCTTTCCATTGTTCTATTTAATCTGATAATCATATTTTCCTTTCCCTTGTTTGGTTTAACCTTTCTTGTGATCTATATGATCTAAGCAGTAATATTCTCTTGCTTATGTAAACCCCTCGTTGTACAATTCTGTCAGCAAGACCCTATTACTATTGTTGATGACATTCCGGTAGCCACCGATGGACGAGAACTTTGCCTATTGGTCCGCCTCGTTCAACGAGCAGGAAAATGGTTCTCTTCGTCCCTCGCCCTTGGTACCGACGTTGTTGCCAACATAACTGACAGGCTACCCTCTGACATGCCTTACTTACATGATCGTGCAAGGCGTCACCACCCTTCCTACTTTTAACCCACATGGTGGGCCCATGACCCATAGTTCCACATGATCGAAACCTGACTCTCCTGTATACCCTATTGTCAAAGTTATTCCTCGCGCTTGACTTATTATTGAATTCACGGGCCACCTGCCAAGTGATCTATTCTTGTATCAGATGCAATACTTATTCTCGTTGCTCTGAACCCCCTTCACCTTCTGATTAGGCCATCCAACGATTGCCTGCCCATTGGGAACTTCTCATGGTACCTTCTTACTTTGCTCTCGATAATTTCTTAAGTTTCAAATCGAGAGTTACTTCCTGCCACCTTCCCTGATGTTATCTACCAGATAAGCAACACTGTAGCGACCCGTTCTTCCAGAATACCTCCTTATCCTTTCATAAGTATGATGGAGTTCCTGAAGAAAGGATGCCTACTTCATCATGATGACCCAAAGCAGAGAAATGAAGACATCAACGAAAGGGAATAACTTCTTTGAGAAGAGCAGCCAAGACCGAGAAGATCTGTTAGAATATCGTAACCAGACCTTTCCCCCTTGCTCTACCTCTTAAATCTCGGGACGAGATTTCTTGTAGTGGAGGAGAATTGTGACGCCCGGATAGTTAAGCTACAGTAACCATCTACTAATGATGCCACGTCACCACGATTACTGTTGTTAGTTGCATGATGATTTAAATCTCGTTCAGAATTCAAATTCAAAATCTAGTTAAACGGTAAAAGTTTTGAAAAGTCAAATCTAAAATGTTCAAAGTGTAGCTAATAAATCATAGATGATTATGGTGGTGGATCCAAATTAACATACAATGTTTAAATGCACTAGATAATAGGAACAGTCGCTGAAACAATTAGTTAAACGTCTCTTAAATAATTAAATTATTGAAAACTACTTTTTATAACTAGAAGAATAATTTGTGGCAGTGGCATAATTACATCTACTAAATTTGAAACAACTTTTGTATTTTACTAAAACTAAAATAAATAGAAACTAAGTTAGAAAGGAAAAATAGATAAAAGGAAAAGGCACAAAATAGAAAACACAAAAAGGGAACCCCCCACTGGGCCAACCGGCCCAGCTAGCCAACCGATCGGCCCAGCCGCCCCCTCTCTGGCCTTCAAGGCCACCTACCCAAACCCTAACACCTCACCCGATCCCACTTCCCCCACTCCCCTCCCACGCCCCACTCCTCACTCTGCCTCCCTCCCCGATCCAAATCAGGATCGGGGGCACCGAACCCGGCGCCCCATCGCGAACCCCGACCTCGCCTCTGCCTCGTCGGCAGCCGGCGCCCCCTTCACTCGACGCCGCAGCCCGTCGCCACGCCACCTCGCCGCCCCGTCCACGACCGTGCCGTCGCTGGACTCCGCCCGGAGCTACATCGACCCTGACGCCCACGACGCCGCGGCCACTGTCGCCTTCCTCTCCCTTGCGGGGTCTCCTCCTTGCCGGCGTCGCGTCCCTGTCTTCCTCCCCGAGCACCGCTGCCTAGACCCCACGCCCCCGTGGTGAGGCCCCGACACCTCCTCCCCCTCCCCTGCCCCGGCCACTTCGTCCATGGCCTCGCTCACCGGTGCCCGTACGCGCGCCGGCCGCCCCTGCCGCGTCCCGCTCCCCTGCTCTACTGCTGCTGCTAACTGCCTCTGTTGCCGCTGCTAACTGCTCCGGTGTCGCCGTCGCTGCTTCGCTCTACTGCTGCTGGTGCCGTTGCTTGCTGCCGCCCTGCTCGACCCCGCTTGCCACCACTGCAAGTCTTGCTGGCCTCAACCGCCTGCAACGCGTGCCGCCTTGTGGTGGCCTCTCCACTGCCGCCTCAGGCGGGCGGCCTCGCCGTGCCTGTGGTCGCCCCCTTTCGATCTGGGCGAATGCCCAATCGGGCCGGGCGCCCGTGCCCGTAACCCGCACGCCCTTCTCCCGTTACGCCCGACCGCAAGGCCCCTGTGCCTATGACAGATGGGGCCCACGCCCAAAAATAAAACATAAAAAGAAATTAAATAAATAAACATTGTTAAATTAATTAATTAATTAATTAGCTAGTAAGTTAATTAGTTAACTTAATTAACCTGCTTAATAACCTAATCAAGCAGATTAGTTAATCAAGTGCTGTTTAGTAAAACATGTATCAATGACACATGGGTCCATTGACCAGTCAAACCGCTGACTGGGATAACCAGTCAATGACATTCGGGTCCCATGGCCCCCCTTTGACTAGTCAACGGTCCAGTCAAACGCTGACTGGACATTTGACCAGGGCCCCACCTGTCAGCCCCTTAGGCACAATCTGGGTACTCTTCTTGTGTACCCATAGCATTTAAATACAAATTTAAATTCGAATTAAATTAAATCCTGAAATTAGAAAATCATTTTAAATCTTTAAATTTTAATATAAAATAACCCGTAACTCGGATTAAGTTATTTTCAACATGAAAGTTGCTCAGAACGACGAGACGAATCCGAATACGCAGCCCGTTCGTCCGCCACACACCCCTAACATATCATACTCGCAACTTTCCCCCTCCGGCTCCTTTGCCCGAAAACGTGAAACACCGGGGATACTTTCCCGGATGTTTCCCCCCTTCACCGGTATCACCTCATACCGCGTTAGGGTACCCCTAGCACCGATACTTGTCATGTCATGCATCGCTATGCATCTGTTTGCTTAAATATTTATTGTTTCTTCCCCCTCTTCTCTCGCTAGACACCAAGACCGACTCCGCTGCTACCCAGTACGACTACGGAGTTGACGCCTCCTCTCTCTTGCCAGAGCAACCAGGCAAGCCCCCCCTTGATCACCAGATATCGCCTATTCTTCTCTATACTGCTTGCATTAGAGTAGTGTAGCATGTTACTGCTTTCCGTTTATCCTATCCTGATGCATAGCCTGGCCTTGCTACTACTGTTGTTACCTTTACCTGCAATCCTACATGCTTAGTATAGGATGCTAGTTTTTCCATCAGTGGCCCTACATTCTTGTCCGTCTGCTATGCTATACTATCGGGCCGTGATCATTCGGGAGGTGATCACGGGTATATACTATATACTTTATACATGATACATGTGATGTCTAAAGACGGGTCGGCTCGTAGGAGTACCCGCGAGTGGATCTTTGAGGCGGAGCGACAGGGCAGGTTCAGACCACCTAGGAGAGAGGTGGACCTGGCCCTGTTTGGCGTTCGCGGATACTTAACACGCTTAACGAGATCTTGGTATTTGATCTGAGTCTGGCCATTTGGTCTATACGCACTAACCAACTACGTGTGAAAGATATGGGCACTCGGCGTCGTGGTATCAGTCGAAGCCTTCGTGACTCAGCAACTGAGCGGCGCGCGCCGGATTGGAACGTAAGCCTGCTCTTGTATTAAGGGGGCTATTTCTGCTTACGGCCGCCCATGCAACGTGCAGGTGTGCTAAGGGCGATGGGCCCAGATGTAACACCCCGGATGTAACTTGCCATATTTGTAACTCCAACACTTGCCATTTTTGACAATGTGATATGATATTCCCTCCGTGGTTGGGTTTCCCTTCATTTTGCATTTTGTCCTTGTCTTGCATTTCATGTCATGTCATCATGTGCATCGCATTCACATACGTGTTCCTCTCATGAATCCGAGCTTTTTCCCCGTTGTCCGTTTTGCAATCCGACGCTCCTACGTCCTTCGGCGCCCCCTTTTACCTATTTTCATTTGAGAGTGTTAAACGGTCTCGGAATAGATCGAGGTTTGCCAACCGGCCTTGGTATAGCACTGGTAGACCGCTCATCAAGTTTCGGGCCATTTGGAGGTTGTTTGATACTCCAACGGTTAACCGGGTAACCGCGAAGGCCTCTTGTGGGTTGCAGCCCAAAACCCCTCCAAAACAGCCCAATAACTCATCTAAGCCACTCCCATCCTCTAGGCCATTCGATCACGATCGCGTGGCCAGAAACCGTGCTTAATTTGGAGCCTCCTAGCCCCTCCTACCTATAAATATAGCTCCCTCCCAAAATTTTCGGGCAAACCCTAGACGAAATCCCTCCTCCGCCGCCGGACACGTCCGGATCGGACCGGACGCGTTCGTCCGCCGCCGCCCCTCCAACCGCGCGCCGCCACTGTCAGGACCCCGATTCTAAGCCACATCGATCCAGCGTGTAACACTTCATATCACTTTGCGGCCTCACGCACGGTACTCCCACGGGTGCCACCTTACCTGGCCCGGGACCGTTTGCGCCTTTTGGCTCACGTATATGATAGTGTCGCTAGCATCCATATGACAGAGAACCCGGGCCGACATGGCTAGTCGTGAAACCAAAGCGGCGCTAGCCTATGAGGACAGGCATACATGAATCACATCGAACATGTCGGTCATCAACGTATCTATTCGGGCTGTAGCACTGGGCTAACAGGACTCCGGTAACCCGGGCTGTAGCAGGCTAGGAAGGACTCCGAATATCAGCGCGTGACATTTCCCCGAAGGGACAGACATAGGAACGACGTGAAACACATGCCGGCCAGTCAAGTGTCCAAGCAGTAGTGCTGGGCTAGCAGGACTCCGGTGAACCGGGCTGTAGCGGACTACTATCGCTCAGAAGCACAAGACTTACATTTCCCCATATGAAAGGCTGCCAAGGATAAACAACTAGATAGTCGGATCCCACTCATACCAAGCATTTCAATCATACACACAATATGCCCGATATGAGTAAATACAACATGGCAACACAACAGTACTCTACGACTCAAGTACTTTATTTAGAAGGCTCCGAGGAGCCATACATATCATCCATACAGATAGGGGTCACATGACCCAACACTCAAGTCATACAAACATACAAGCACATGCGGAAGCAAAGTAGTCTGAGTACAGACACTAGAAGAAAGAAGGCTTGACGAAGCCTGTCTATCTACAACGACCCTTCACAAGTCTTGGATCACCACCTGGGTGGTAAGTCACTCGTCAACGTCGAGGTCTACATAGAACCCATCAGAGGGGTTGGTGCAGTCGTCTGAAAAATATGATTAAAGCAACATGAGTACGGGGGTACTCAGCAAGTCTTACAACAGGAACCTATCATACATGCACATTCTCAAGAAGGTAGTGGGGTTATTGCAGCAAGCCAGCTTTGACTCTTGGCTAAGCTATCCTACGATAGACACCACTTGTAAATCATTTGTCGCACACGAGTCCACTATCACCAACACAATACCCCACCGTGGATCCTCTCTCGCCATCCTACGAGAGGGCCATCCGCGGTACTCACACTTATCTTGAGAGTTTTAGTAGTATCCATTTAACTTGTCTATGAACTGATATAGGCAACCCAGAAGTCCATTACCGCGGACACGGCTATTCGAATAGATCATTTGTAACCCTGCAGGGGTGTACTTCTTCACACATGTTTCCACCACTTAGCGTCTGCACACGACATGTGCTCGGCAGACTTCAAGCGAAAGCCGACGTGGGTGTAGACCACGACCTACCTAAACACTCAAGTCTCTAGTCCAGGTTTATCGCCTATTCGGGTTCCATCCGCAGGGAGTCCGGCCGAGGTTTCCACTAACGGCCCCGAACGATGTGAACAGGGTTCCCGAGACACCAAACGGGCGAGTCGGTACACCGTGCCACGTGCCTACCGCAACACAGCCCACCCCGATGGTCAGCGCCGCGTGCGGCCCCCAGCATACTACAAACACCAGAAACTACTTGCAACTCCTGGACAGAGGACAAGGGTGGATAAGAAGTCGAGCGGGGTCATATTTCAGGGCCCAATGCGTGGTAGTAGCTGTATCATGGATCACAAACACAGATCTCAGTTCTTAAGGACGGCCTCAATGAAACAACCCACCATGTACTCCTACATGGCCTCTCATCGATTCCTTTACCAAATCGTGTTCAACACTTCACTCTTGTCACCGACACAACCTTTCACTCCAGTTCATCATCCTGATGAGCCAGACCTGACACAACTCTAAGCATAGCAAGCATAGCATGGTAGGAACACACACACATGTATTGGCTCAATCAATTCCTACACATGCTAGTGGGTTTCATCTAGTTACTGTGGCAATGACAGGTCATGCAAAGGAAGTGGGTTCAACTACCGCAACACACAGCAGTTTGAAACGCGTTGTCTTAATGCAGTAAACAAGGGCGGAAGCGAGAACATGGGTTTGTATCGGAATGATCAATGGGTTGCTTGCCTGATGGAGTGGTAGTAGAGTACTGCCCATCAGTTGGATACTCGTGAATATCCTCGGATGCAGAACCTACCACGATGAACACATCGGAACACAATCAATACATGGCGATATGCAACAATATGATGCATGCTATGACATGGCAATATGGATGTGTCCTGACCTAGTGCAAGTTAAACCAGAAGGGAAAGAACCCATTTGAACCCAAGATTCAAATGGTAGCTCACTTATGAAGATCATATTAGTGTATCAACTTGTAATGCCTAAACAGTGGGTTTAACTTGTTCTGACATGCATGAAACCTGTACCAATGGATAGGTTGGATTTTTCTGATAATTTTTCATATATAAAACTTTGCATTTGGAGTTATAGATAATTTTCTATGAATTTTTGAAGTTTGAACTAATTTTCTGGATTTTCCTGTATAAAAAAATAAATCCAGCAAAATAATAACTGCGTCAGCACTGTGTCATGCTTGCGTCAGCAGTCAACCCCGCTGACTGGGTCAAACCTGACGTGTGGGGGCCACACGTCAGTGACACAGGGGCTAATCCCGGTCAAACCCCGCGCTGACTGGGGTTTGACTTGGTCCTAGGGCCCACTGTCAGTGACTTAGGGTGGTTTAACTGGTGGGTTTAGTTGTTAATGACGGCCACATCAACCCGCCGGAGTTTTCGCCGGCGACGACCTCGGCCCACGGCGGAAGATCGCCGGAACGGCCTAGAGGCCACGGCTTGGCGCACAGAGGGCACTGGCAGGTAGCCCGTGCACGGGCGCATCCAGCCGCGCACAGGAGAGGCCGTGAGGACGGCGGAGCTCGCCGGAGTCGAGCTCAGGGCGGCGGCCGGAGTCGGGCCTCGAGCGAACGCGGTGCTGCGGGGCACGAGAGGACAGGGGAGGAGGTGGAATCGAGGCGGGAGCTCACAGCGGAGGCAGCGGCGGCGTCAGCGGGCTCGGGGACGAGTCGGAGACGACGGGGCGGCGAGGACGATCTGCGGCGGCCGGCGACGAAGAGGACGGCGAGGGCGACTCTACGGGGCACTCCGGCTCGCGTGGCTCGGCGAGGAGGCAGCTAGCGACGAGGCGGAGCAGCTGGGCTTGTCGGAGAGGCGAGGGAGCGGCTGTGGGTGCGGCAGCAGCGGGCGTCGGCGACGAGCTCCGCTCGGGGAGGGGGAAGAGGGGGATCCAGAGGAGGGGGGAAAATGAGCGAGCGGCGGGGCGTCGCGTGGCGACGTGCGGGACGTCCAGCGTCGGGGGGGGGGAGGGCCAGGCAGGCAGGTGGCGTGGCGGCACGGCCGTGCGCGCGCGCCGGCCACACGCCCGGCCGACTGGCGCCAGGAGGACGACGGCGCTGGTGGGCTGGCCCAGCTGGGCCGCACAGGAGCGGGCCTCAGCTGGCACAGGTAGGCTTTTTTTTTAATTTTGTTTTCTTTCCTATTTCTTTGCAACTTTGTGGAATTATTTAAAGTACTTAGGCTCCTCCAAAAATTCTCAAACTGCACATGCTTGCTATTTAAAATATAGACAACATGAAACATTTCTGTTTGAGAATATTTGAACATTTAAAATATTTTTATAAATTTTAAATGCCCAAATTCAAATACTTATGTGTTAATTCAATAACCTTCTGTTGACCTAGAAAAATGTGCACTATTTTTGCCAGGGGGTTTAATCCAAGACAAAGAGGGTGAACATTTTAGAAGGGCATTTCAGGTTCATTGAAAAAGATTTTAGTAAACCCTAGTTGATTCAGAAGGGGTGCTGGGGGTTCTGCCTTCCCCATTTCAATTTTCTTGTCAAAAGAAACATGATGCACACTCCAATGCATGAACTAGCTAGGATGTGACAACTCACCCCCACTCAAAAGAATCTCGTCCCGAGATTTAGGTTCCTCCGGAAAGAAGGCGGGATACTCAAGTCGAAGACGATCCTCCCTTTCCCATGTAGCTTCTTGCTCAGAATGGTGTGACCATTGAACCTTGAGAAACTTGATATTGTGGCGTCGAGTGGTACGCTCGGCTTGATCAAGGATACGAATGGGGTATTCTCGATAAGTGAGGTTATCTTGGAGATCAAGCGTTTCGTGGTCCACTCCGCGGATAGGGTCCGCGAAGCAACGCCTGAGTTGAGAAACGTGGAAGACGTCATGAACTCTGGAGAGATGCGGAGGTAGTTCCAGTTGGTAGGCAACTTCCCCTCGTTTGGCAAGAATGCAAAAGTATCCAGTGTAACGAGGAGCCAATTTGCCTTTGATACCGAATCGATGGGTTCCCTTTAAAGGGGTAACCCGAAGGTAAGCCATCTCACCGACTTCGTAAGCCAGGGGCTTATGCTTGCGGTCGTACTGACTCTTTTGCCGGGATTGGGCGGTTTTCAACTTCTCACGAATAATGCGAACCTGCTCTTCTGCATCCTAGATCATGTCCGGGCCAAAGAGTTGTCTCTCGCCGGTTTCTGACCAGTTAAGAGGCGTTCGACATTTTCGTCCATAAAGAACTTCGAAAGGAGCTTTGCCCAAGCTAGCTTGATAACTATTGTTATAAGCGAACTCGGCGAATGGTAGGCACTTCTCCCAATCCATGCCGAAAGAGATGACAGAAGCTCGGAGCATATCCTCCAGAATTTGATTGACTCGTTCCACTTGACCACTTGATTGCGGATGGAAGGCGGTGCTAAAGGAGAGACGAGTCCCCATAGCATTTTGGAAACTTTCCCAAAATCGAGAGGTGAAAAGACTTCCACGGTCCGAATTAATTTCTAATGGAACACCATGAAGAGACACTATTCGAGAGATGTATAAGTCAGCTAGCTGGCTAGCGGTTATACTCTCGCGAACAGGTAAAAAGTGGGCTACCTTGGAGAGACGATCGACAACAACGAAGATAGCATTATTCCCTCTTTTGGTCCTGGGAAACCCGGTGATGAAATCCATACCGATTTTATCCCATTTCCATTCAGGAATATCCAAGGGCTGAAGGGTGCCAGCTGGCCGTTGATGCTCTGCTTTGATTCGACGACAGACGTCGCAACTAGCAATGTATTGAGCGATTTCTCTCTTCATCCTAGTCCACCAAAACCTCTGGCGTAGGTCTTGATACATTTTAGTGCTACCGGGATGAATGGTGAGAGGGGATTCATGAGCTTCCTTAAGGATCAATTGACGCAAATGTTGTTTCTTGGGGACCACCAAGTGGTTCTCGAAGAAAACAACACCTCGTTCATCCATGGAAAAACATTTAGCAACTCCGCTAGCGATGTTTTCCTTGATGCGGGATATGCCTTTATCGCGCTTCTGGGCAGCTATGATTTGATCCGTAAGGTTAGGTTTCGCCACCAGGGTGGAAAGGAATCCCCGAGGAACAATGTGAAGGTTAAGCTTACGAAATTCCTCGTGGAGAAGTGGTTGACCTTGTTGTAGCATCAGGTTGTTACAATAAGACTTACGACTTAGTGCATCAGCCATGACATTGGCTTTGCCCGGGGTGTAAGTTATTCCTAAGTCGTAATCCGAGATCAACTCGACCCAACGTCTTTGCCTGAGATTCAAATCCGGTTGGGTGAAGATATATTTCAGACTTTGGTGATCAGTGTAGATTTCGCAACGATTACCCAAAAGGTAATGTCGCCAGGTTTTGAGTGCATGGACTACTGCTGCAAGCTCCAGATCATGTGTGGGATAATTATCCTCATGTGGACGCAACTGTCGAGATGCGTAGGCAATTACATGACGATCTTGCATGAGTATGCAACCTAGTCCTTGTCGCGAGGCGTCGCAATAGATAACAAAGTCCTTTGAAAAATCTGGTGGTACCAGCACGGGAGCAGACGTCAGGCGTCTTTTCAGTTCCTGAAAGCTGAACTCGCACTGTGGGGTCCACTCGAACTTTTTATCTTTCTTGAGGAGTTCAGTTAGAGGCTTAGCAACCTTGGAGAAATTCTCGACGAAGCGGCGGCAATAGCTCGCTAAACCAAGAAAACTCCGAACTTGTTTGACCGTTTCAGGTGGAGTCCAGTCAAGGACAGCTTGAACTCGTTCGGGATTGACAGCAATGCCCTTGCCAGAGATTACATGGCCCAGATAGGTCACTTCTGGCAACCAGAATTCGCACTTGGAGAACTTGGCATAAAGGCGATGCTCTCGAAGTTTCATCAATACTAGCCTTAGATGTTCGGCATGTTCTTCCTCATTCTTGGAGTAGATGAGTATATCATCGAGGTATACCACGACGAATTTATCCAAGTACTCCATGAAGATCGAGTTCATTAACCGAGAGAAGGTGGCTGGAGCATTGGTTAAACCGAAGGACATGACGGTGTACTCGTATTGGCCGTAGCGAGTGACAAAGGCCGTTTTGGGAATGTCTCCGTTCTTGATTTTGATTTGATGGTAGCCCAACCTCAAATCCATCTTGGAAAAGACTGAGGATCCAGCGAGCTGGTCATACAGGTCGTTGATCCTGGGGAGCGGATACTTGTTCTTAATAGTGACCAAATTGACAGGTCGGTAATCTACAACCATCCGATCCGTTCCATCCTTCTTCTTAACGAAGAGGACGGGGCAAGCCCATGGGGATGAACTAGGACGGATGAAACCCTTTTGCAAGGCCTCATCGAGTTGTTTCTTAAGCTCAGCTAGTTCTAGGGGTGCCATCTTATAAGGTCTTCTAGAGATTGGGACAGTTCCTGGGACAAGGTCTATCACGAACTCGACATCTCTGTCAGGTGGAACACCTGGCAGTTCCTCTGGAAAGACATCCGGGAAGTCACGGACTACCGGAATATCTTCGAGGTCTGGAAGGGGATTGGCATTTAGAGAGTAGAGCTGACGCTCCGATACTCGGGTCAAAACATTAACTGTCTTGCCCGATGGATGGGTAAGTTGGACAGTTCTAGTTGAGCAATCAATCTTGGCGTAGTGAGCTGACATCCAGTCCATACCCAAGATGATGTTTATGTCTGAGGACTTGAGAGCTATTAGTGACGCAAGGAAGACCAATCTGTCAACAAGAATTTCATTTCCATGGCTGATCCTAGAGGTTTGCCACTTAGAACCGGGGGTTTGAATTACCATGGAGGTAGGCATGTCACAAAAATTGGTGTTGTGCAAACGAGCATAGCTCTCAGAAATAAATGAATGAGATGCTCCAGTATCAAAGAGAACAGTTGCCGGATGGCAATTAACAAGGAGCGTACCGAGAACGACGTTGGGGTCCTCTTGAGTTTCTTCAGCTGAAACGTAGTTGACATGGCCACGAGCAGTGGTGGCTGGCTTGGCGACAAGCACCTTCGCTGTTGACTTACCACGTCCAACAGACTTTCCGAACTGGCTGGGGTTGTTTTGGGGACACTCACGGATGTAGTGGCCCGGCTCACCACACTTGAAGCAAGTTATCATATTGGGGCGTGGAGCAGTATTGGCAGTGGGGCCACCAAAAGTCTTGGGCGGCACATACTGTTGATTGGGACGAGGCGCCTCAAAGGATGGCCTCGGGGTATACCTGGATGGTATAGCAGTGTTCGGGATCCAGACCCGGCGCTTCTGTGATCCAGAACCGGATGAAGATCCATAGTCACGGGAGTGCTTGCGTGAGGCTTCAAAATCATTCTGCCCTGTCTCGGCACTGATGGCCTTATTGACTAGCTTCGGAAAAGAAGTGCATTCATGCAGACGAAGGTCACGGCGGAGTTCAGGGCTAAGTCCCTTGCGGAACCTTGCCTGCTTTTTAGCATCGGTGGATACCTCTTCGGGAGCATAGCGTGCAAGCTTTCCAAACTCGCGACTGTATGCATCCACAGTCAGCTTCCCCTGGGCGAAGTTACAGAACTCCTCCCTCTTGCGATCCATGAGACCTTCCGGAATATGATGCTCACGAAAAGCGGCACTGAAATCAGCCCAAGTAGTGAGTTGGCCGACCGGACGCATAGCTTCATAATTCTCCCACCAAAGGCTGGCAGGACCTTCGAGGTGGTAGGCAGCAAAGGTGACCTTGTCATCTTCAGCTACGTTGGCAGAACGTAGCTTGTGGGCGATGCTGCGGAGCCAGTCATCCGCATCGAGAGGTTCGATGGAATGGTTGAACTTTGGCGGGTACAGCTTGACAAAGTCATTGATGGACACTGGATTGACCCTTTGCTGACGTGCAGTGTTTTGTTCAATCCGCTCCAGCAAGCGGTTGGTGTCACGCCTGTTGCGCTCTGCCTCTAGCATCACTTCGGCTAGAGAAGGTGGTTGAGGCAGACTTTCCTCTCTAGCAGCACTAGCTTCTCCCTGCTCCGGAGCAGCAGGGTTGTTGCGAGTGTTGACCATCCTAGAAAAACAAAGCAACGATTTAGACAAGGATGGCAAAATCTGGCCAAGGAAGTGCGAAATGTAATGGACAACAAGGAATGCAGAGATGTTCATCCGTATGACAGGGTAATATAAAGCCATATATTAGCCAATAGTCATACACACCATACATAGATTAGTACAAGCCCGGCTGAAGTACCACTATGATGAAAGACGTTACATCACATCGGAGGCATTCCAAGCTCCTATACATTATTTAACTACACCTCCGGCATCGATACACACCAAGTCATATTCCACGGGTCACGCAGGACGGTGGACATACAACTGTTACAATACTAGCGAGACTACTACTAGCTCAGGCGGCTCCGTAGAAGTCCTCATAGAAGTCACCACCCAGACCTGGAAGTGGAACATGGTCATCTGGGAACAGACGGTCACGCGGTGCTTGTGGACCATAGGGACTTGGGTGCGGCCTTGGTCCAACAGACGGCGGCAGACGAGGTCCACGAGGAGGGGTGATACCTCCCACCTCACGCCATTCCATGAAGTCCGGCAGACTAGCCCGTACAGGATACAAGTCCCTCGTGTCCATGTATCCGGCTTGCACCGCGGGTGCAAACCTTGTCAAAGTGGCCCAATGATCAGCACGAGCGTTAAAAAGTTCCATACGCAAGGCCCGGTTTTCACGGTCCTTATCTTCCAACATCTCAGTAGTGGTGCAAAGGAGTGAGTCCTCATGGGATGCATCACTGTACATGCCCTGAAGGTAACCATGCGCCCCAGGGAGGGATGCTGGCATGTAGCGAAATTCAGTGTTGCTCAACAAGGCAGTTCTAGCACGCATAATGGTCATCATCGAGTAGGCTGCATCTTGAACGGACATCCCAATAGTGATCCCGAGTCCATAAGAACGGTGGAGTGGTTCCGTGGCTCCGGGATATGATGGATATATCCTGACCGTGCACAGATATTGGCTCTGGTTGAAATCTCTAAACTGCTCTTCGACAGTGTATTCAGGGTACCATCGGTAACCTGCCTCAACCATCACTCGAACCAACATGGCGGTATGTCCACATACATCGATGCAACGGGTCAGACGAACCACTTGGTTTTGGGAACGGGTAGCCATCTGAAAGCACAAAATAGTGCAAAGGCATTAGAATTTCTGGATGAAATTGGACAGCATAACGGCTGTAAATGCTCAGAAAAAGAATTGAGACATCCACAACAGTTTGCGAAACCACTCAACAACAACATATCAAGGTTCTGGTTCAAATGGCAACATACTAAACTTTAGTAGAACTGAACTGGGTTGAACCAACAATCCTATAAGTTACTACGGATTTAGTAACACGTGAACCTGATAGAGAGAAGAGAGCCTAGTCCTTAACCCACGTAGAATGAGAAGAGAATGACTCAGAATAGAGGGCATAAGGTAAAGGAGTAAAAGAGCCTTACGTTCCCTCCCACAATCAATTCCCCTACATATAACTAAAGCATTTCTAGACTCGACATCGACCAGTTTGGCTTAGCGAACCTACAGGCAGTCCGGCTCTGATGCCAACGCTGTCAGGACCCCGATTCTAAGCCACATCGATCCAGCGTGTAACACTTCATATCACTTTGCGGCCTCACGCACGGTACTCCCACGGGTGCCACCTTACCTGGCCCGGGACCGTTTGCGCCTTTTGGCTCACGTATATGATAGTGTCGCTAGCATCCATATGACAGAGAACCCGGGCCGACATGGCTAGTCGTGAAACCAAAGCGGCGCTAGCCTATGAGGACAGGCATACATGAATCACATCGAACATGTCGGTCATCAACGTATCTATTCGGGCTGTAGCACTGGGCTAACAGGACTCCGGTAACCCGGGCTGTAGCAGGCTAGGAAGGACTCCGAATATCAGCGCGTGACATTTCCCCGAAGGGACAGACATAGGAACGACGTGAAACACATGCCGGCCAGTCAAGTGTCCAAGCAGTAGTGCTGGGCTAGCAGGACTCCGGTGAACCGGGCTGTAGCGGACTACTATCGCTCAGAAGCACAAGACTTACATTTCCCCATATGAAAGGCTGCCAAGGATAAACAACTAGATAGTCGGATCCCACTCATACCAAGCATTTCAATCATACACACAATATGCCCGATATGAGTAAATACAACATGGCAACACAACAGTACTCTACGACTCAAGTACTTTATTTAGAAGGCTCCGAGGAGCCATACATATCATCCATACAGATAGGGGTCACATGACCCAACACTCAAGTCATACAAACATACAAGCACATGCGGAAGCAAAGTAGTCTGAGTACAGACACTAGAAGAAAGAAGGCTTGACGAAGCCTGTCTATCTACAACGACCCTTCACAAGTCTTGGATCACCACCTGGGTGGTAAGTCACTCGTCAACGTCGAGGTCTACATAGAACCCATCAGAGGGGTTGGTGCAGTCGTCTGAAAAATATGATTAAAGCAACATGAGTACGGGGGTACTCAGCAAGTCTTACAACAGGAACCTATCATACATGCACATTCTCAAGAAGGTAGTGGGGTTATTGCAGCAAGCCAGCTTTGACTCTTGGCTAAGCTATCCTACGATAGACACCACTTGTAAATCATTTGTCGCACACGAGTCCACTATCACCAACACAATACCCCACCGTGGATCCTCTCTCGCCATCCTACGAGAGGGCCATCCGCGGTACTCACACTTATCTTGAGAGTTTTAGTAGTATCCATTTAACTTGTCTATGAACTGATATAGGCAACCCAGAAGTCCATTACCGCGGACACGGCTATTCGAATAGATCATTTGTAACCCTGCAGGGGTGTACTTCTTCACACATGTTTCCACCACTTAGCGTCTGCACACGACATGTGCTCGGCAGACTTCAAGCGAAAGCCGACGTGGGTGTAGACCACGACCTACCTAAACACTCAAGTCTCTAGTCCAGGTTTATCGCCTATTCGGGTTCCATCCGCAGGGAGTCCGGCCGAGGTTTCCACTAACGGCCCCGAACGATGTGAACAGGGTTCCCGAGACACCAAACGGGCGAGTCGGTACACCGTGCCACGTGCCTACCGCAACACAGCCCACCCCGATGGTCAGCGCCGCGTGCAGCCCCCAGCATACTACAAACACCAGAAACTACTTGCAACTCCTGGACAGAGGACAAGGGTGGATAAGAAGTCGAGCGGGGTCATATTTCAGGGCCCAATGCGTGGTAGTAGCTGTATCATGGATCACAAACACAGATCTCAGTTCTTAAGGACGGCCTCAATGAAACAACCCACCATGTACTCCTACATGGCCTCTCATCGATTCCTTTACCAAATCGTGTTCAACACTTCACTCTTGTCACCGACACAACCTTTCACTCCAGTTCATCATCCTGATGAGCCAGACCTGACACAACTCTAAGCATAGCAAGCATAGCATGGTAGGAACACACACACATGTATTGGCTCAATCAATTCCTACACATGCTAGTGGGTTTCATCTAGTTACTGTGGCAATGACAGGTCATGCAAAGGAAGTGGGTTCAACTACCGCAACACACAGCAGTTTGAAACGCGTTGTCTTAATGCAGTAAACAAGGGCGGAAGCGAGAACATGGGTTTGTATCGGAATGATCAATGGGTTGCTTGCCTGATGGAGTGGTAGTAGAGTACTGCCCTTCAGTTGGATACTCGTGAATATCCTCGGAGGCAGAACCTACCACGATGAACACATCGGAACACAATCAATACATGGCGATATGCAACAATATGATGCATGCTATGACATGGCAATATGGATGTGTCCTGACCTAGTGCAAGTTAAACCAGAAGGGAAAGAACCCATTTGAACCCAAGATTCAAATGGTAGCTCAATTATGAAGATCATATTAGTGTATCAACTTGTAATGCCTAAACAGTGGGTTTAACTTGTTCTGACATGCATGAAACCAGTACCAATGGATAGGTTGGATTTTTTTGATAATTTTTCATATATAAAACTTTGCATTTGGAGTTATAGATAATTTTCTATGAATTTTTGAAGTTTGAACTAATTTTCTGGATTTTCCTGTATAAAAAAATAAATCCAGCAAAATAATAACTGCGTCAGCACTGTGTCATGCTTGCGTCAGCAGTCAACCCCGCTGACTGGGTCAAACCTGACGTGTGGGGGCCACACGTCAGTGACACAGGGGCTAATCCCGGTCAAACCCCGCGCTGACTGGGGTTTGACTTGGTCCTAGGGCCCACTGTCAGTGACTTAGGGTGGTTTAACTGGCGGGTTTAGTTGTTAATGACGGCCACGTCAACCCGCCGGAGTTTTCGCCGGCGACGACCTCGGCCCACGGCGGAAGATCGCCGGAACGGCCTAGAGGCCACGGCTTGGCGCACAGAGGGCACTGGCAGGTAGCCCGTGCACGGGCGCATCCAGCCGCGCACAGGAGAGGCCGTGAGGACGGCGGAGCTCGCCGGAGTCGAGCTCAGGGCGGCGGCCGGAGTCGGGCCTCGAGCGAACGCGGTGCTGCGGGGCACGAGAGGACAGGGGAGGAGGTGGAATTGAGGCGGGAGCTCACAGCAGAGGCAGCGGCGGCGTCAGCGGGCTCGGGGATGAGTCGGAGACGACGGGGCGGCGAGGACGATCTGCGGCGGCCGGCGACGAAGAGGACGGCGAGGGCGACTCTACGGGGCACTCCGGCTCGCGTGGCTCGGCGAGGAGGCAGCTAGCGACGAGGCGGAGCAGCTGGGCTTGTCGGAGAGGCGAGGGAGCGGCTGTGGGTGCGGCAGCAGCGGGCGTCGGCGACGAGCTCCGCTCGGGGAGGGGGAAGAGGGGGATCCAGAGGAGGGGGGGGAAAATGAGCGAGCGGCGGGGCGTCGCGTGGCGACGTGCGGGACGTCCAGCGTCGGGGAGGGAGGGCCAGGCAGGCAGGTGGCGTGGCGGCACGGCCGTGCGCGCGCGCCGGCCACACGCCCGGCCGACTGGCGCCAGGAGGACGACGACGCTGGTGGGCTGGCCCAGCTGGGCCGCATAGGAGCGGGCCTCAGCTGGCACAGGTAGGCTTTTTTTTAATTTTGTTTTCTTTCCTATTTCTTTGCAACTTTGTGGAATTATTTAAAGTACTTAGGCTCCTCCAAAAATTCTCAAACTGCACATGCTTGCTATTTAAAATATAGACAACATGAAACATTTCTGTTTGAGAATATTTGAACATTTAAAATATTTTTATAAATTTTAAATGCCCAAATTCAAATACTTATGTGTTAATTCAATAACCTTCTGTTGACCTAGAAAAATGTGCACTATTTTTGCCAGGGGGTTTAATCCAAGACAAAGAGGGTGAACATTTTAGAAGGGCATTTCAGGTTCATTGAAAAAGATTTTAGTAAACCCTAGTTGATTCAGAAGGGGTGCTGGGGGTTCTGCCTTCCCCATTTCAATTTTCTTGTCAAAAGAAACATGATGCACACTCTAATGCATGAACTAGCTAGGATGTGACAACTCACCCCCACTCAAAAGAATCTCGTCCCGAGATTTAGGTTCCTCCGGAAAGAAGGCGGGATACTCAAGTCGAAGACGATCCTCCCTTTCCCATGTAGCTTCTTGCTCAGAATGGTGTGACCATTGAACCTTGAGAAATTTGAGGGACTTAGTAATTTCAGTCATGTCCTGCTGTTATTTTGATGCTATGTTTTCATGTTGTTACAGAGAGATCTATGCCCATTTTGAGCATGATCAGTAAGGGTGTTTTGAATATATACATGTGATCTATCCATCCATGCCTTTGTTTGTAATTATGGAGTGCCATAGCTTGAGTCAATCGAGCCTTACTTTTGCTATAAAATGTTACTGGCAGATTGTTTACATGGTATTCGATTTTGCCAAGCTTGTTGTAGTTGATCTTTGCATGCTATGATGTTGTTCTTGCCATGATTAGCTTCTATGCCATGTCTTCTTGGAGGATGTATGCTTAGTTTATCATCAAATGCTCTGTAGTGAGTGCATCGAGCTCGTAAACATGCCTACTTGCTATCTGTTTTGACATGTCCAGTTTTCTGCTAAGTCTGAAAAACTGTAACGAAACTTGCTTATTTGACTTGGGCGCTATTATATTTTTTGGTCCTTTTTGGCTCATGGTCAGTAAGGGACTTTTGTTCAATGCTTTGAGTAGATTCATGCCATGCCATATTTTGCTATATTTTCATCCTGTAGCATGTTGTTTGCTTGCTCTAAACATGCCTTCCTGATGTTAATTTCTGGCATGATAGTATTTTCAGTCTGTGAAGCTGATATATTTTGCACTTTTGCCATGCTTGTTTGAACCTGTTATGGTGTGATTTAGCCATAGCTCAGTGTTCATCTTTTCTCAACCATGTTGAGTAGATTACTGCCATATGCTTTGCTGATATGTTTGGATGCAGTAGATTAATTTCTTGTTGCATGCTAAGTGGCATCATGCTGTTAATCGCAGAAATATGTCATTCTTGTTTTGCTTGTCTTTTGCAAACCGTGCATCCGATTCCGGTGAACTTTATATCGATTTCAACCGAAATCACCTCACCTTTCCAGTGTCATACTTGGTTTGCCAAGATTATTCCTTGTTCATCTTTTTTCTTCCGGAGCACGCATATGCATTGCATACCACATCTCGCATATCATGCCATGTTTTGCATCATGTTGCTTGTGCATTGCATCGTGGTTGATAGTTGTTCCTTTGCTTGTGTTCTTGTTTTGGGTAGAGCTGGGAGACGAGTACGTGAACGAGGAACCTGTTGAGAACACTTACGAGGATCAAGCCTTCGACAACTCCGAGAACCTTGCAGGCAAGATGACCATACCCTCGAAATCACTTCTATCTTTGCTTGCTAGATGCTCGCTCTTTTGCTATGCCTATGCTGCGATACCTACCACTTGCTATATCATGCCACCCATATTGCCATGTCAAACCTCTAACCATCATTTCCTAGCAAACCGTTGATTGGCTATGTTACCGCTTTGCTCAACCCCTCTTATAGCGTTGCTAGTTGCAGGTGAAGATGAAGTTTGTTCCATGTTGGAACATGATTATGTTGGGATATCACAATATCTCTTATTTAATTAATGCATCTATATACCTGGTAAAGGGTGGAAGGCTCGGCCTTATGCCTGGTGTTTTGTTCCACTCTTGCCACCCTAGTTTCCGTCATACCGGTGTTATGTTCCTTGATTTTGCGTTCCTTACACGGTTGGGTGATTTATGGGACCCCCTTGACAGTTCGCTTTGAATAAGACTCCTCCAGCAAGGCCCAACTTTGGTTTTACCATTTGCCACCTAAGACTTTTCCCCTGGGTTTTCGCGAGCCCGAGGGTCATCTTTATTTTAACCCCCGGGCCAGTGCTCCTCTGAGTGCTAGTCCAAACTAGAGCACCGTGCGGGACCGTCCCTAGGCAACTTGGGTCATGTTGGTACATGTACGCTTCGCTTATCCGGTGTGCCCTGAGAACGAGATATGTGCATCTCCTATCAGGATTTGTCGGCACAGTCGGGTGGACTTGCTGGTCTTGTTTTACCATTGTCGAAATGTCTTGTAGTCCGGGATTCCGAGACTGATCGGGTCTTCCCGGTAGAAGGAATATCCTTCGTTGACCGTGAGAGCTTATAATGGGCTAAGTTGGGACACCCCTGCAGGGTATTATCTTTCGAAAGCCGTGCCCGCGGTTATGAGGCAGATGGAAATTTGTTGATGTCCGGTTGTAGAAAACCCGAAGTTGACTTTAATTAAAACACATCAACCGCGTGTGTAACCGTGATGGTCTCTTCTCGGCGGAGTCCGGGAAGTGAACACGGTGTTGGAGTTATGTCTGACGTAGGTTGTTCTAGGATCACTTCTTGATCACTTCTAGCTTCATGACCGTGCTTTGCTCCTCTTCTCGCTCTCTTTGGCGAATGTAGCCACCATATATGCTAGTCGCTTGCTGCAGTTCCACCTCACAACCCTATCCTACCTTTAAGCTTAAATAGTCTTGATCTCGCGGGTGTGAGATTGCTGAGTCGCCGTGACTCACAGATTCTACCAAAACAGTTGCAGGTGCCAACGATGCCAGTGCAGATGACGCATCCGAGCTCAAGTGGGTGTTCGACAAGGAACGGGGTCGTTACTATGTGTCTTTTCCTGATGATCAGTAGTGGAGCCCAGTTGGAACGATCGGGGATCTGTGTAGCATTTGGGGTAGTCTTCTTTCATTTTGGTTCCGTAGTCGGACCTTGAGTGTAATCTGAATGATGGATGTTTATTTATGTATTGTATGAAGTGGCGACTGTAAGCCAACTATGTATCTCTTTCTCTTATGTATTACATGGGCTGTGTGAAGATTACCTCACTTGCGACATTGCTTTCAATGCGGTTATGCCTCTAAGTCGTGCTTCGACACGTGGGAGATATAGCCGCATCGAGGGCGTTACAAGTTGGTAATCAGAGCCTTCCCCGACCTTAGGAGCCCCCACTGATTGATCGTTTTTAGCGGTCGAGTTGTGTCTAGAAAAATGTTTTGAGTCATTTAGGAATTATGTATCGGAGAGTTTAGGAATTCTTTTTACTTCCCAATCTCCTCATCGCTCTGGTAAGGCATCCGACGTAGAGTTTTGACTCTTCTCTTCTCAAATTTCACTAAAAAAAAATTTAGGATCACGCGGGTATCTTAGAATCGTTCCGATGGTTTTGTGATGAGAACATTGTCTTGGTGCCTCCTGTCAGGGGTTTAGTGGAAGTGTCCCGGGGAGTTGAGCTCTGAGGTGTTGTCGTCATAATTTTATCGTTGCAGTTCTAGAATACCTGAGTTTAGTACGCCGACATCGAAAATCTCTTTTGTACAGTTGTTGGTGAGATAACCCCGATAACCCAGTACTGAGGCGAGTGCGGGAGTATTGCCATAACTCGTATAACAGATGCTTTTCGAAGGTTGAGGTAAACGATTTCTGAGGGTTTCTTGGTTATGTGTTGAAGGATGGATACAACTGGATCTAGGTATTGTTAGTTTGGGTGATATATTGTGTGTCCCCTGTATCCCCAACACCTGATTGCATAACCAGAAAGTTTCGGGAGTTTATAAGTGGGAATTCTAATAGCTTATAGGATATCTTTCCGACAGATGTGTGATTTGAGATTGGGGCCTAACGTGCTAGTGGTCCGCCTATTCATGGCCGATTTACAGTGGTCGCGAGGCGTCTTAAAGAATCCTTGGCTATGCTGATTCGGGGACGTCTTGTTTGTCATTCGTGACGTCCGCTGTACGTCGTGCCCGTGTGGGCCCCACCACGAACACTTTGGGCGAAATCTCTATCATGTGTTTGTTCCGGCTTATTCTACAAGCCAATCTTTTGTTTTGTTTTCAGTTGTGACATTCGAGTTGTTTCGAAGGCAGATGGTGATTCCATACCTATATCTAAATGGCTTCTCAGCTTATGAAAGTGTGATGCTTTACTTTGGAATTCATTCGTTCAATCTTGATCGAATGTTTATTGTGAAGACTATATGTTGCAATTTCGATCCTTTGATTCAGCTTGAATATATGTCTTTCAAGATGCTAATGGATGTCACCCTCTTCAGGATGGCTCCGCCAACGCGTTAGAATCCGGAACGCAATGAAGGAAGTCAGGCTAACCCTCCGCCACCACCTCCGCCTCCGGAGGCATGGCAAGCCTTGATGACAGCCACCAATGCCAACGCTCAGATTCTGATTCAGCTCTTGCAAGATCGCAACCAAGGGCAAGGTAATCAGGGAAATCAAGGCCAAGGCAACAATCAGCCGCATTTTGCTACCCTCAATCAGTTCCTTGCAAATCAGCCAAAGACTTTCAGCTACTGTGTCGAGGCCACAGACGCCGATGATTGGCTCGTATACATCAACAAGCATTTCGAATGCAGCAATGTCAGATCTGAGGACTTTGTCAAGTTTGCCTCTTTTCAACTCAAGCATCAAGCTGCTGAGTGGTATCAACAATACAAAGATTCCAGAGGAGGTCATGTGATTACGTGGGATGATTTCCGCTGTGACTTCAAAGCTCATCACATTCCAGAAAGTGTTGTTGAGAGTAAGCGTGAGGAGTTCCGCAATCTCAAGCAAGGCAACATGTCTGTGTATCAACACAACACTCATTTCCAGAAGCTCTCTCGTTTTGCTCAGCAAGACATCCCTGATGAAAAGAGCATGATTTACCAATTCAGGCGTGGCCTCAGAGAAGATCTGCAACTAGCTCTCGTGCTTTTTGAGCCGATAAAGTATGATGAATTCTACAACATGGCACTGAAACAAGAGGCTGCCCAGCTTAAGTGTGAGGCTTCTAAGAAGAGAGTCAGGGACGCAGTTCAGTCCTCTTCTTCCTCACTAGTGGCGGCCAAGCAATAGAAGTTCTGGTTGCCTCCTCCTCTTCCGTTCCGTCAGCCTTATCAGCAGAAGAACTCAGGTGGTCGTGGATCTTCCCACCCACCCAACCCTGGCTATCTGAACAAGTCTCAGAACCAAGCTCCAAGGCCAAATGCTCCTTATCACCGTCCGCTCTCAGAGGTGACTTGTAACAAATGTCACCAAAAGGGTCACTATGCGAACAAGTGCTTCAACCAAAGGAGCCTTCCGCCTCCTCCTCCTGTGAAATCTTCCAGCAATGCAGTGGTCAAGCATAATCCTAAGCATGCCAAAGTGAACATGATGAACGCGGCTCAGGCAGAGGATTCTTCAGAAGTGATCATGGGTAACCTTCCAGTTAATGATATTCCTGCAAAAGTCTTATTTGATACTGGTGCATCGCATTGTTTCATGTCAAGATTGTTCTTTGCAAAGAATGATTTTTCTTGGTCTTACCTGGATAAACCTTTGGGTGTTATTTCTCCGGGGAAGTCAATGAGAGCAAACTCGATAGTTCCTAATGTCTCTATCAAGATGGGCGACTACAAATTTCTATCTTCTCCAATGGTTCTTGGCGACTCTGATATTGATCTAATTCTCGGGATGGACTGGCTTTCTAAGCACAAGGCTCAGCTTGATTGTGCGGCCAGGGAAATTCAATTGACTCACTCTTCTGACGATGTGATCATCTATGCCGCTCGTGATGAAACCATTCGGTTGTTTTCTCTCAATGAGAAGGGCGAATTGGATGCTATCTCTCAGATTCCAGTCGTTTGTGAGTACCAAGATGTCTTTCCAGAAGAGCTTCCGGGTATGCCTCCTCACCGGCCAGTTGAATTCGTTATCGATCTTGAGCCTGGCACGGAACCCGTTTGCAAGCGTCCATACAAGCTTGGGCCAAAAGAGTTGAAGGAATTGAAGAAACAACTCGATGAATAAGAGCGTCTGGGTCTGATCAGACCGAGTTCTTCTCCTTGGGGTTGTGGTGTTCTTTTTGTCCAGAAGAAGGATGGCACAGACCGACTTTGTGTCGATTACCGTCCATTGAACAACAAGACAATCAAGAACAAGTATCCACTTCCCAACATCAATGAGCTATTCGAGCAACTTAAAGGTGCTAAAGTGTTCTCCAAGCTTGACCTTTGTATGGGTTATCATCAAATTTGCATTCGTGAAGAAGATATTCCCAAGACAACATTCAGAACAAGCTTTGGTTCGTATGAATATACTGTCATGTCTTTCGGCCTTGTCAATGCTCCTCCAACTTTATCTCGAATGATGAACTTCATATTCAACCCCTACACCAACGAATTCGTCTTGGTCTATCTCGATGATATATTGGTCTTCTCCAAGAATAAGAAGGATCATGCCAAGCATTTGCGATTGGTGCTCAACAAGCTCAGAGAGTATCAATTCTATGCGAAGTTCTCCAAATGTGAATTTTGTCTTGATGAAGTTCTTTACCTTGGACATATCATCTCTGCCAAGGGCATTGCTATTAATCCCGAGAGGGTGTCTGCAGTTTTGAATTGGGAACCTCCTCAGAATGTCAAGCAGCTTCGCAGTTTTCTTGGACTTGCAAGCTATTGCCGAAGATTCGTTGAGAATTTCTCAAAGATTGCAAAGCCTCTTTCCAACCTCCTCCAGAAGCATGTGAAGTATGTCTGGTCTCCTGAGTGTGACGTTGCTTTCAACGCTATCAAAGAGAAACTCGTCACTGCTCCAGTTTTGACTTCGCCTGACGAATCCAAGCCTTATGAAGTTTTCTTTGATGCTTCTCTTCAAGGTCTCGGTGCTGTGTTAATGCAAGAGAAGAAGGTTGTGGCCTATACCTCTCGTCAGTTGAAGCCCAACGAAAAGAACTACCCCACTCACGACCTTGAGTTGGCGGCAGTTGTCCATGCATTAATAACATGGAGACATCTCTTGTTGGGAAGGAAAGTGGACATTTTCACCGATCACAAGAGTCTCAAGTACATTTTCACTCAACCCAACCTCAACCTCAGGCAAACTCGATGGGTCGAAATGATTCAAGAGTATAATCCGAGTATTGATTATACTCCAGGCAAGGCTAATGTGATTGCAGATGCATTGAGCAGGAAGGCTTATTGCAACAGCTTAATCCTCAAGCCCTTTCAATCAGATCTTTGTGAAGCTTTCCGCAAACTGAATCTTCAAGTTGTTCCTCAAGGCTTTCTTGCCAACCTCATAGTCTCTCCTACTTTGGAAGATCAAATTCGTGAGGCTCAACTCCTGGATACCATGGTGAAGAAGGTGAAACGTGGTATTGACAAGGGCATTTCCAAATACAAGTGCTATCGCGTTGATGACAGAGATACTCTTTTCTTCGAGGACCGGATTGTGGTTCCAAAGGGTGATCTACGGAAAGTCATTATGAACGAGGCGCACAATTCTCTTCTGTCAATTCATCCTGGAAGTACGAAGATGTACCATGACCTCAAGCAGTCGTATTGGTGGACTCGAATGAAGCGAGAAATTGCTCAATTCGTGAATGAATGTGATGTCTGTCGAAGGGTGAAAGCAGAACACCAACGACCAGCTGGTCTACTCCAACCTCTTGCTATTCCAGAATGGAAGTTTGATCATATCGAAATGGACTTCGTGACTGGTTTTCCAAAGTCCAAGCGTGGAAATGATGCTATCTTCGTCGTCATCGACAAGCTCACTAAAGTGGCTCATTTTCTTCCTATCAAAGAGTCTATCACAGCAGCGCAGCTGGCAGAGCTTTACACCTCCAGAATTGTCTCCTTGCATGGCATTCCACAATTGATTTCTTTAGACCGTGGCGGCATCTTTACATCCAAGTTTTGGGATTCTTTTCAGAAGGCCATGGGCACAAATATTCGCTTCAGCACAGCTTTCCATCCTCAAACTAGTGGACAAGTCGAGCGTGTCAACCAAATTCTTGAAGATATGCTCAGGGCTTGTGTTATCTCTTTTGGCATGAAGTGGGAGGATTGTCTTCCATATGCTGAGTTCTCTTACAACAACAGCTTTCAAGCGAGCTCGGGCAAAGCCCCATTCAAGATTCTCTATGGCAGAAAGTGTCGTACTCCTCTCAATTGGTCAGAGACCGGCGAACGCCAACTTCTTGGCAACGACTTTATCGCAGAGGCTGAAGATATGTGTAAAGTCATTCGTGAGAATCTCAAAGCCGCTCAATCGCGCCAGAAGAGCTATTATGATAGCAAACACCGTGATTTGGCTTTCGAGATCGGAGACCATGTCTACCTCCGCGTCTCTCCAATGAAAGGCACTCGTCGCTTCGGTATCAAAGGGAAACTTGCCCCTAGATACGTCGGTCCTTTCAAGATCGTCGGCAAAAGAGGCGATCTCGCCTATCAACTTGAGCTTCCCCCCAACTTTGCAAATGTGCACGATGTGTTCCATGTGTCACAGCTTCGCAAGTGCTTCAAGATGCCTGAGCGCACCATCAACTTCGAAGAGATTGATCTTCAAGAAGATTTGTCTTATCATGAGCATCCCATTGCTATTCTTGAAGAAACCGAGCACAAGACATGCAACAAGTCCATCAAATTCCTGAAAGTGAAGTGGTCACACCATTCAGACCGAGAAGCCACCTGGGAGCGCGAGGACCACCTCCGTTTCGAATATCCGGAGTTCTTTCAGTCCTAGATCTCGGGACGAGACCCTCTCGTAGTGGTGGAGTGTTGTAACACCCCGGATGTAACTTGCCATATTTGTAACTCCAACTCTTGCCATTTTCGACAATATGATATGATATTCCCTCTGTGGTTGGGTTTCCCTTCATTTTGCATTTTGTCCTTGTCATGCATTTCAAGTCATGTCATCATGTGCGTCGCATTCGCATACGTGTTCGTCTCATGAATCCGAGCTTTTTCCCCGTTGTCCGTTTTGCAATCCGACGCTCCTACGTCCTCCGGCGCCCCCTTTTACCTATTTTCATGTGCGAGTGTTAAACGGTCTCGGAATGGACCGAGGTTTGCCAAGCGGCCTTGGTATAGCACTGGTAGACCGCTTGTCAAGTTTCGGGCCATTTGGAGGTTGTTTGATACTCCAACGGTTAACTGGGTAACCGCGAAGGCCTCTTGTGGGTTGCAGCCCAAAACCCCTCCAAAACAGCCCAATAACCCATCTAAGCCACTCCCATCCTCTAGGCCGTTCGATCACGATCGCGTGGCCGAAAACCATGCTCAATTTGGAGCCTCCTAGCCCCTCCTACCTATAAATATAGCTCCCTCCCGAAATTTTCGGGCAAACCCTAGACGAAATCCCTCCTCCGCCGCCGGACACGTCCGGATCGGACCGGACGCGTCCGTCCGCTGCCGCCCGTCCAACCGCGCGCCGCCACGTGGCGGGCCGCGCCCCACATCGCCGTCGGCCGCGCCAGGCCCGCGAGGCCCAACGCCGGCCCTCCCCGCGCCCGAGCCCCTCGGCTCCCTCCGCGCCGCCAGGAGCCGCGCTCGCCCCGCCGTCCCCGTCGACCCACCGCCGCCACCAACGTCCGCAGCCGCCGTCGATCTACCTCGTCGGCGCGCCTCCCGCCTCGGCACACCGCCGCCCAGCCCGGATCCGGCCGGGACGGACCCGGCCCCGCCGTCCCCGACCCCGCCGGCGCCTCCTCCGCGCTCTTCCGGCCTCCTCGCCGCCTCTTCTTCCTCGCCGGAGCCGCTACGACCTCGCCGGAGCTCCTCGGAGTGCGTGCCCGTGCGACGAACCCTAGATCTAGAACGAGGTTGACCCCGAAATCCTCAGTCCTCGGATCTGCATTTTTTATCCAAGTTCATCGCATCATAACTTTGCACCCGTGGATCCGTTTTGGGCGTATAGCGTATCGAATTGTTCTCCTCATTGAGTACATCATTTCATCTCATTGCATCATTTTGATTTGAGCCCATCTTGATGCTCGAAATGCTGTTAGAAGAGGGCTATGTGATGTTAGTTACAGATTCTTATCAGAACTTGCACTTTTGTCATTTTGCCATGATTGATGTGTGCATCCTATGAACTGGAGTACTACATGTGTTTTGTAATATGCCATGCCTTCTTTACAGGGGTGTATGACATGTATTTTTGTGATATTTGTGGTGACTTGCACAAGCATGCAAACTAGGGATCATATTGTTGCTGATTTCAGGAACTTAGTAATTTCACAAGTGATGTCCTGCTGTTATTTTTATGCTATGTGTTCATGTTGTTACAGAGAGATCTATGCCCATTTTGAGCATGATCAGTAAGGGTGTTTTGAACATATGGATTTGCTCTATCCATCCATTCCTTTGTTTGTAGTTATGGAGTGCCATAGCTTGAGTTAATCGAGCTCTACTTTTGCTATAAAATGTTACTGGCAGATTGTTTACATGTTATTCGATTTTGCCAAGCTTGTTGTAGTTGATCCTTGCATGCTATGATGTTGTTCTTGCAATGATTAGCTTATATGCCATGTATTCTTGGTGGATGTATGCTTACTTTATCATGAAATGCTCTGTAGTGAGTGCATCGAGCTCGTAAACATGCCTACTTGCTATCTGTTTTGACATGTCCAGTTTTCTGCTAAGTCTGAAAAACTGTAACGTAACTTGCTTATTTGACTTGGGCGCTATTATATTTTTTGGTCCTTTTTGGCTCATGGTCAGTAAGGGACTTTTGTTCAATGCTTTGAGTAGATTCATGCCATGCCATATTTTGCTATATTTTCATCCTGTAGCATGTTGTTTGCTTGCTCTAAACATGCCTTCCTGATGTTAATTTCTGGCATGATAGTATTTTCACAAAGTCTGTGAAGCTGATATATTTTGCACTTTTGCCATGCTTGTTTGAACCTGTTATGGTGTGATTTAGCCGTAGCTCAGTGTTCATATTTTGTCAAGCATCTTGAGTAGATTACTGTCGTATGCTTCACTGATATGTTTGGATGCAGTAGATTAACTTCTTGTTGCATGCTAAGTGGCATCATGCTGTTAATCGCAGAAATATGTCTTCTTGTTTTGCTTGTCTTCTGCAAACCGTGCATCCGATTCCGGTGATCTTTATATCGATTTCAACCGAAATCACCTCACCTTTCCAGTGGCATACTTGGTTTGCCAAGATTATGCCTTGTTCATCTTTTTCCTTCCGGAGCATGCATATGCATTGCATACCACATCTCGCATATCATGCCATGTTTTGCATCATGTTGCTTGCGCATTGCATCGTGGTTGATAGTTGTTGCTTTGCTTGTGTTCTTGTTTTGGGTAGAGCCAGGAGACGAGTACGTGAACGAGGAACCTGTTGAGAACACTTACGAGGATCAAGCCTTCGACAACTCTGAGAACCTTGCAGGCAAGATGACCATACCCTCGAAATCACTTATATCTTTGCTTGCTAGATGCTCGCTCTTTTGCTATGCCTATGCTGCGATACCTACCACTTGCTATATCATGCCACCCATATTGCCATGTCAAACCTCTAACCATCCTTTCCTAGCAAACCGTTGATTGGCTATGTTACCGCTTTGCTCAGCCCCTCTTATAGCGTTACTAGTTGCAGGTGAAGATGAAGTTTGTTCCATGTTGGAACATGATTATGTTGGGATATTACAATATCTCTTATTTAATTAATGCATCTATATACTTGGTAAAGGGTGGAAGGCTCGGCCTTATGCCTGGTGTTTTGTTCCACTCTTGCCACCCTAGTTTCCGTCATACCGGTGTTATGTTCCTTGATTTTGCGTTCCTTACACGGTTGGGTGATTTATGGGACCCCCTTGACAGTTTGCTTTGAATAAGACTCCTCCAGCAAGGCCCAACTTTGGTTTTACCATTTGCCACCTAAGCCTTTTCCCCCGGGTTTTCGCGAGCCCGAGGGTCATCTTTATTTTAACCCCCGGGCCAGTGCTCCTCTGAGTGCTGGTCCAAACTAGAGCACCGTGCGGGACCGTCCCTAGGCAACTTGGGTCATGTTGGTACCTGTACGCTTCGCTTATCCGGTGTGCCCTGAGAACGAGATATGTGCAGCTCCTATCGGGATTTGTCGGCATAGTCGGGTGGTCTTGCTGGTCTTGTTTTACCATTGTCGAAATGTCTTGTAGTCCGGGATTCCGAGACTGATCGGGTCTTCCCGGTAGAAGGAATATCCTTCGTTGACCGTGAGAGCTTATAATGGGCTAAGTTGGGACACCCCTGCAGGGTATTATCTTTCGAAAGCCGTGCCCGCGGTTATGAGGCAGATGGGAATTTGTTGATGTCCGGTTGTAGAAAACCCGAAGTTGACTTTAATTAAAGCACATCAACCGCGTGTGTAACCGTGATGGTCTCTTCTCGGCGGAGTCCGGGAGGTGAACACGGTGTTGGAGTTATGTCTGACGTAGGTTGTTCTAGGATCACTTCTTGATCACTTCTAGCTTCACGATCGTGCTTTGCTCCTCTTCTCACTCTCTTTGGCGAATGTAGCCACCATATATGCTAGTCGCTTGCTGCAGTTCCACCTCACAACCCTATCCTACCTTTAAGCTTAAATAGTCTTGATCTCGCGGGTGTGAGATTGCTGAGTCCCCGTGACTCACAGATTCTACCAAAACAGTTGCAGGTGCCAACGATGCCAGTGCAGATGACGCATCCGAGCTCAAGTGGGAGTTCGACGAGGAACGGGGTCGTTACTATGTGTCTTTTCCTGATGATCAGTAGTGGAGCCCAGTTGGAACGATCGGGGATCTGTGTAGCATTTGGGGTAGTCTTCTTTCATTTTGGTTCCGTAGTCGGACCTTGAGTGTAATCTGAATGATGGATGTTTATTTATGTATTGTATGAAGTGGCGACTGTAAGCCAACTATGTATCTCTTTCTCTTATGTATTACATGGGTTGTGTGAAGATTACCTCACTTGCGACATTGCTTTCAATGCGGTTATGCCTCTAAGTCATGCTTCGACACGTGGGAGATATAGCCACATCGAGGGCGTTACACCAGACCCCTGTGCGCTTAGGTTTAGACCGGCGTGTTGACCTCTCGTTTGTGCCTAGGTGGGGCTGCGACGTGTTGATCTTCCGCGGCCGGGCATGACCCCGAAAAGTGTGTCCGGCCAAATGGGATCAAGCGTGTTGGGTTATGTGGTGCACCCGTGTAGGGAAGTTAATCTATTTGAATAGCCGTGTCCCTCGGTAAAAGGACGACCCAGAGTTGTACCTTGACCTTATGACAACTAGAACCGGATACTTAATAAAACACACCCTTCCAAGTGCCAAATACAACTCTAACAGGGCAACAAGGAGGGGATCGCCGGGTAGGATTATGCTATGCGATGCTACTTGGAGGACTTCAGTCTACTCTCTCTATATGCTGCAAGACGGAGACTGCCAGAAGCGTAGTCTTAGACAGGATTAGCTATCCCCCTCTTATTCTGGCATTCTGCAGTTCAGTCCACTGATATGGCCCTTTACACATATATCCATGCATATGTAGTGTAGCTCCTTGCTTGCGAGTACTTTGGATGGGTACTCATGGTTGCCTTGTTCCCCCTTTTCCCCCTTTCTCTTCCCGATTGCTGCGACTAGTCGATGGAGCCCAGGATCCAGACGCCACCGTCGACGACAACTCCTTCTACACTGGAGGTGCCTACTACTACGTGCAGCCCGCTGACAACAACCAGGAGTAGTTAGGAGGATCCCAGGCAGGAGGCCTGCGCCTCGTTCGATCTGTATCCCCGTTTGTGCTAGCCATCTTATGGCAACTCATTTAACTTATGTCTGTACTCAGATATTGTTGCTTCCGCTAACTCGTCTATGATCGAGCACTTGTATTCGAGCCCTCGAGGCCCCTGGCTTGTATTATGATGCTTGTATGACTTATTTATGTTTTAGAGTTGTGTTGTGATATCTTCCCGTGAGTCCCTGATCTTGATCGTACACGTTTGCGTGCATGATTAGTGTACGATTGAATCGAGGGCGTCACAGTGCTTAACCAAGCGAGCTGGAAGCACAATCGCAGTGGTTCTCCTTTTGCACACCTAGCCGAACAAAGCAGGACGTAGGCGGTCAAGCACAGGAGCCGGGCAACCCAACTATTGGCCGAAGATACAATTCGAAACCAATGCATATATAGTAATATCCGAGAATGTTTTTGCCGAATCTCTAAAGGTGTCCGGCGTTGCACCGCGAGACCTATGTGGGAAACACACAAATAGTTTAAAAGTGCCATAGGTTTGGAAAACCAAAAAACTTCAGTAAAAACTGGACGTCCGAACTAGATAAGTGTTCGGTGCCAAATTGAAAATTGGACTTTAGAAAAAAACTGCTTATGTCTTGCTTTAACATGACACATCCTATCTAAAGACTTCAAATGGGTCAGCCTACGGCTTCAACCTCCTATCCCGAAGGAGGAGTACTTCTCATTAGGCCAGTTTAGCAAACTAAACTCTAGCGGCTTTGAGAGGGAAATTAGGCTCCCCGGCTAGTGACCACACACTCGTGTCGAAAAAAAGGAGTGATAAATAATGATAAAAAACTTTGCAACGACTAAGAAGAAGAACACTTATTATAAAACGGCTCATATAAATTTAAGAGCCCCCAAGTGACTTGGGTAAAAGAATTTTATGTATAATGATTGTATGTACCAAAGTACTTATATCATATCTGCGTTCACCCGAACTTTATACGCGTCTTAACCGACCGTCGGCTTCTCCCTCTTCGGTCAAGGGCCGAAGAGTGTTATGTACTCCACCTGTCGAGAATATCGACAGTGTTTCCGATAACTACGCAATCAGGCCATAAGGCTGTAACAGATAAAGCGCGCTAAGGGAACTTATGCTATATTATTGACGAAGTGTAAGAAGCATCTTCGAAGAAAATAGTACCCCCACCAATACCTTTCTTCGATGCTCATTGTTACTATGAGACTTGTGCAATGGATTTTATGTACTCATGAGTTCAGTTGTGTGCCGACCATAATTGAAAACAATAAGAGCGCTAGCTTTCGGCTTCACCCAGTCCGAGGTCCAACTCGGATGACCGGATCGTGACAATTGCAGAGGTGCTCCCTTTACTCCATAGCCGAACAAACGAGAGCGTAGGGGTAAACACAGGAGCGAGGCAACCCAGCTTGCAAATCGCTTAAGTCAATATGGTGCATATTGTGGCGTAATACACGAACAAGGAACGAAGTCGTGCAAGTATAATCATATGCAAGAGGAAAAGCTTCATAAAGGAAGCCCCCAAGTAAACGGGGTATTTGAATTTGTCTGTCACAAACAAAGTTTTGACAAGGAGATTTTTTGCAAGCAACTTTTTCCCAAAAAAGTATAATGCTTGGTCGAACCAAACACAAGTTAAAAATTAAAACTTTGAGCATGAAAGCGACTTAGCTGGTTAATGTGTTCGGCATTGATGATGCGGTCCGAGCTTGATGCGGGACAAGGTTCCATCCCCCAAGCCGGTCCCGAGGTGGCGGAGCAGAGAGCTCGGCACTCCGAAGTGGTGACATAGCACGGTCAATGCAAGCCGGCAGAGTGACGCCGAAGTCCCCGGATCATTTTTCTATGCACACATAATAGTTTAAATCGGAGATAATAGTAATAATAATAATTAAAAAAATTGTTGCATAATAAATAATTTATGCAAGGTGAGTAATAAAAGAAATATGGCCTAACGCCGAAGTCAATGTCGATGCATGGGCGTCGGCGTGATGCGGTAAAGGCGTGGCGAAGCCTGAATTCACTGGTCGGTCCGAGTCCCGGATGCGGCGTTCGCCGGACTATGTACGAAAACTGATCGAACTACCACACGACCTCGTTAATGCGGTCATCATTTGATAGACCTGTGTACAGATGATGGACAAACCAGATTAATAATTCCTTGGGAAAAATGAACCCAAACAAGCAAAAAATACTAGGATTAATAGCACCTGGTTTATTTGTTGTAGCAATCCGAAGAAAGGTGATTCCCAAAATTAGGACTCGATCCGCACACCCATTGCCTGATGGGCAATAAAGCGACGACTGGGCGATGCTGGCAAAGGTTGGCTCACCGAGGCAAAGCCCTCGGTCTAGCTAACGTGACGGAGCTGGTCGGCTAGTGACGCCGAAGTCTCCGGTGTAGGTTGATGAAGAGATGGCGAAGCCCCCAGTCCAGCCGAGATGTCGAAGCCTCGATGTCAGCCGATGATTCGAAGTAGGTCGGCGTGATGGACACCGGCTTGAAGGAGCAACAGTGCGGCCCTACCGATGCAGGTCGTGACGTGTTCAATGTCGGCTTGATGAAGTGACCGTGCGGCGATGCCGGTGTGCCCGCTCCATGTAATCCATGGGGCGGCTATGTTGGTGATGATTTATCCTTCGCGATGCCGAACTCTTGTTCAGCTTGCCGATATGATGATCCGAAGAAGTTGAGCTCGGCTCAATAAAGTGACAACGTGTCTAGCGTAGGTCAGCAGCCGTAGAGCAACGTTGTCGGGCTGGTTTGACACCAGCGCGATGGTGAAGATCATATTGGAAAAGACTTCAAAATTAGCGGGATGTGTTTTGGAACAAAACACAATACCCCATACAAAACTTCCTTCAAAAAGGATGTCCGAAATCCCGTTCATAAAAAAGATGAATTCGGATCGGATTCGTTCTCGCGTAGAAAAGAGATCCGAAAAGGGATGCACTAATCGGAAGGTTCCCGGAGTTTGGACGGTCGGATCGAGCTGAAATTTTGAGGGGTGGTAGATATAGGAATTCCGCAGCCGATCAACGGTTTGATCTTGCAAAGGACGTTCGAGCTAAAAGCTGGACACCACGCCCTAAACTCGTCCAGATTCCCGTCCAGATTTGACAGGGCTCCGGTATATCGTGGATTGCCAGAGATTCCTCCATCAGAACTCGACGAAATTTTTCAGGGTTGTTGTAGACTCAATTCCGCACAATTACACTGAAGCAAGCGTTAAAACGACACTTGAGGAGGCGGTGACGGCGGATACAAGTTCGCTGTCCAGAAAAACAGCACGGTCGCCCGAGGGTAATGTTGACGTTGAGCCCCCGGGCTCCCTGGATGATTCCTCCATGATCTTGATAGAGATCGGAGTTGATGTTGATGAAGGCCCTCATCCGAACATGACGATCGGAGGTAGGGCGCAGTCCTCGGTCCAGCCAAGGTGACCAGCCGTGCCGGTGACGAAGATGCCGACGTAGCTCGGCCAAGGTTCTCCTGACAGGGAGAGAGACCTTAACGAGTTTAGTGCGTCGCCAAAGGGCGAGTGCTAAAAGATATCCACAGAGGTGAACTCCATGATCGGTGCCCAATCGGATTCGATAGGTATGGGCGCAGGCGGCTCGGAGTCCGTGGCCAGGGACGAGTCCATTGGTTTGGCGTCACGGCTCTCATGAAGGATAAGGTCAGTGTTTGGCTCTATCGCCGCTGAGAGTGCGGCCTCCAAGGCAGGGCCTATCCGCCCATCCTCGGATGGCGCGATCCGTTCCGGATTGAAGGCCGGAGAAGTTGCCGGTGTGATCTTCCGAACACTGTCCGACGACAGAGCTATATCATGCTCGTCGCGATCGTGCGGCACACCTGGCATGGGCTCGAGTCCGACGAAGATCAAGTCTCCACGGATGTCGGCAGTGTAATTCAAGTTTCCGAACCTGACCTAATGGCCAGGGGCGTAGCTCTCGATCTGCTCCAGGTGGCCAAACGAGTTGGCCCGCAGAGCGAAGCCGCCGAATACAAAGATCTGTCCGGGAAGGAAGAGCTCACACTGGACCACATCGTTACCAATGATCGAAGGGGCCATCAAGCCTTACAGCGACGGCACAATGGAACTCTCAATGAAAGCACCAATGTCGGTGTCAAAACCGGCGGATCTCGGGTAGGGGGTCTCGAACTGTGCGTCTAAGGCGGATGGTAACAGGAGACAGGGGACACGATGTTTACCCAGGTTCGGGCCCTCTCGATGGAGGTAATACCCTACTTCCTGCTTGATTGATCTTGATGATATGAGTAGTACAAGAGTTGATCTACCACGAGATCGTATAGGCTAAACCCTAGAAGCTAGCCTATGGTATGATTATTGTTAATATCTCTATCGACTAGCCTGGCCTCGGTTTATATAATGTACCAGAGGCCTAGGATAACAAGAGTCCTAGCCGAATACGCCGGTGGGGAGGAGTCCTTGTCTTGATCGCCAAGTCTTGTGGAATCTTCCTTGTATGCGGCAGCTGTCCGAACTGGCCCATGAGTATACGGCCGTGGGGGTCCTCGGCCCAATCTAACAGATCGAGAGATGACACGGTAAGTACCCCCTAGTCCAGGACACCGTCACCATCCTCTGACAACTTTGAGAGAATCCTAAGTGAGGGAAACCTAGATCCAAAGTGATTGAGCATCATTGAAGAGATTGATCTGTGTGATCCGGCGCCTGTTACCTTTGAAGACTGTCATTCTTCCAAACGGTTAGGCGTCAAGTTCTGAGTACACCATGAGTCATTGGGGTGTGCCGATGAACAAGTCTGTGAAGGTTTTGGAAGTCTACCTTGAAGACTTACCATGAGTGATTGGGCAAGGAGTAAGTGACCTTAGCTCAAGAGGAATACGGTGAGGACTGTGTGTCCTCTGAGTTGCGACTCAGCCGCCTCAACCAGACATACAATAGATACAACAACTTGAACTGGTCTACAAAATTGCATTGTCTTCATAGAGTCACCTGGTTTCAAATTCGACACCCTCTCTTACATTATTCCGCTGCTGAAGAATTTGTGGCCTCTGCTTTGAAAATTTTGAACTGAAGAATTTCATCATGCTATCATTCATTTCCTCGGTTCATATTCTTCATGCTTGTATGATTGTATGATTGCTTGTTCTTCACTCTTACGTATCCTGATTGCATGCACTCTGACTCTGTGAAGACTTAGTTTCCCTTGTGTCTCTATTTCTTCACTCTGATCTACATCAAATTCTTTAGAGTTTGATGAATTTCAAAAAATCTCCCATTCACCCCCCTCTAGGAGATAACCTGTGCTTTCAATAGCCTCGACTACAGTTTCGCTACGGTGCACACCAACAACGATCTAAAAGCGTTCAAGATTTTGGGCTTGGCCTGCCGGAATCTTGTCGACATCTATGACCACTACACGGTCTGGGGTAGCACGAAAAACAATCAGGAATCCCTGATTGACCTCGCCTCGGCCATCATCGACCCCTACTACATGAAGAGCAAGAAGGACAAGATCACCTGGCACAGTGCCTGGGAACAGACACTGGATGAAGAACATATCAAGTATGCCACCACGGACGTGTGCACAAGCTACGACATGTACATGCAGATCATTGACATGAGGAAGTGCATTCGTCCTGCCCCAGACGAGGGATCGAGCCACAAAGCAGTGGCGGCAGTGTCACAAGAAGTAGATTATTAGATGATCGTTTCTCCTAGTTTAGAATGCACGTAATTGTTTATTAAGGTGTGTGTGAATGTATTGTGTAGTCACTTATGTAATTGGATGTTTATTTTTGTTATATATGTTGTTCTTCTATACACAGAGGAAATCACATCGCACACGGAGTAAACTAGGGAACCCAGTCGGTCATGATTTCATCAATCACTGGCAATTGTATACCAGCAAACGTTTGCCCACAACAAACATGATTTATTAGCAGCAATTGTTTGTGTTATGATCGGTCTTCACACACATTTCTGATTATGGACCTGTTTGTCGTGTATCACACACATCTTGTTAAGTTGAACCATTTCTGTTGTCTTGGCTCATCGCACATAGTTCATCCAAGTGAATGTATGTCGTATATCAGACACACCTTTATCTGGCTGACCGTTTCTGCTGTGTTTCCTAATCACAAACAGTTCATCTGAGTGAACTCTATGCCGCATATCGCACACACCTTCATCTGCCAGACCGGTTCTGATTTTATACTCATCACAAGCAGTTCATATGGATCAAGTGTATGCCACGTATCACACACGCAACTCTAATCTGAACCATGTTTGATGTCTCTGCCATCACAAATAGTTCGTATCATTTTTTACGGTTTTATTACCCCATCATTTGTGATTAATGCATCACACACAGTTTCGTCGAAGGGTCTCTGATTGTAGTGTCGTGTTAGCAGCATCCTGCAATAATGATTGTTTGCTACACACACCTTTTGAGAGCGACACACATTTATTCACGATTTGTTAGAATACTCTATGTGCTTCACTTATATCTTTTGAGCTACGCAGTTGCTCTAGTGCTTCACTTATATCTTTTAGAGAACGGCGGTGGTTATATTTAAAAAAAATAGTTGCACTCAATTGCTTCACTTATATCTTTTTGAGAGTCTAATAAATAGTAATGGCAATATGCACATGTAACGAAATTGGTCCTCATATGATAGGTATTCAAGAGGAATACAATAAAAACTTTCATGAAGATCACTGAATATGATAAGTTTGATTTCTTGCAATAGTTTTAGGATTTTGAGATGGTAATATATGGGAGGTACTAGTGAATAATTGTGGTCTAGTAAGAATATTGGTGTTAAGGTTTGTGATTCCAGAAGCATGCACATATAGTCTTTAGTTATGCTAAGAAGTTGGAGCACGATTTATTATTGAGTGCCTTCCTTTGCGTGAAGCTCGGGGGCGTGCGATGGTTAACTCCTACCAACCTCCCTCGTAGGGGCATGCGTAGTAGTACTATGCTTCGAGGGTTAACAGATTTTTGCAATAAGTATGTGAGTTCTTTATGACTAATGTGAGTCCATGGATTATACACACTCTCACATTTCTGCAATTTGCTAGCCTCTTCGGTAACATGCATTTCCCTTTCTCACCTCGAGAGTCGGTGCAAAATTCGCTGGTGCATCCAAACCCCGTGATACGATACGCTCTATCACACATAAGCCTCCTTGTATCTTCCTCAAAACAGCCACCATACCTACCTATCGTGGCACTTAATAGCCATTTCGAGATATATTGCCATGCAACTTCAACCGTTCTGTTATTATGCCATATACCTTCACTGTCATATTGCTTTACATGATCATACACTGACATAGTATTTGTGGCTCAGCCACATTTCATCATTGTCATACATGTTATGCTAGTATCATTGCACATTCTGGTACACTGCCAGAGGCATTCATATCGAGTCATATGTTTTAGTTTTATCGAGTTATAATATTTAGCTGTAAGTAAATAGAAGTGTGATGATCATCATTATTAGAGCATTGTCCCGGTGAGGAAACAAAAAAGAGAGTCCAAAAAGAGCCCAACAAAAAAATATGAGAGAAAAATAGAGAAGGGGCAATGTTACTATCCTTTTCCACACTTGTGCTTCAAAGTAGCACCATGTTTTTCATATAGAGAGCCTCCTATATTTTCACTTTCATTTACTAGTGGGAATTTTTCGTTATAGAACTTGGCTTGTATATACCGTTGATGGGCTTCCTCAAATGCCTGAGGTCTTCATGAGCAAGCAAGTTGGATGCACAACCACTTATAGCTCTTAGTGCATCCGTTGCATGGCAATCCCTACTCCTTGCATTGACATCAATTGATGGGCATCTCCATAGCATGTTGATTAGTCACGTCGATGTGAGACTATCTTCCTTTTTTGTCTTCCCCTTATTAATCTCTACCAACGCATTCTACTCCATCCATAGTGCTATGTCCATGGCTTGCGCTCATGTATTGCGTGGGGGTTGAAAAAGCTGAAGCGCGTTAAAAAGTATGAACCAATTGCTCGGCTGACACCGAGGTTGTACATGATTTATATTTTATGTTAGGAATATGGAGCATGACAAGGCTATATGATTTTGTAGGGATGGAGTTCTTTAGCATTTTTATTTTGAAAGGCATGATTGTTTGTTGGTATGCCTGAGTATTGATGTCTTTATGTCAAATTATACACTACTGCTTTGAATTATTAGGATCTTAATATTCATACCATAAAATAAAGATTACATGATAGACATGTTAGGTATCGTTCCACATCCAAACTTCTCTTTTTATCATTTACCTACTCGAGGACGAGCAGGAATTAAGCTTGGGGATGCTTGATATGTCTCCAATGTAGCTATAATTTTTATTGTTCCATGATATTATAGTATCAATCTTGGATGTTTATATACATTTATATGCTATTTTATATCATTTTTGGGGACTAAACTATTAACCTAGTGTCCAGTGCTAGTTGCTCTTTTTTGCTTGTTTTCGGCTTTTCAGAAAATCAATATCAAACGGAGTCCAAACACGATGAAACTTTACGATGATTTTTTATGGACTAAAATGGACCCACGAAGGTTCGGGAGAAGACTAGAAGAGTCACGAGGGAGCGAGAAGATCACCAGGCACACCCGGGGGGGCCTTGAGCTTGTGGTCCCCTCGTGACCTAATTCCACCTCTATAAATTTCCAAATATTTCCAATATACCAGAGAGCCACCCGAAACACTTCTTCTGCCACCGTAAGCTTCTGTTCTTCCGTGATCCCAACTAGATGCCTTTTCCGGTACTCTGCCGGAGGGAGGATCGATCATGGAGGGCTTCTACATCATCCTTGTTTCCCTACCGATGATGCATGAGTAGTTCACCAGACCTACTGGTCCAGAGCTAGTAGCTAGATGGCGTCTTCTCTTCCTTTGATCTTCAATACAATGTTCTCCTCGATGTTCTTGGAGTTCTATTCGATGTAATCTTCTTTTGCGGCGTGTTTGTTGGGATCCGATGAATTGTGGGTTTATGATCAGATTATTCATGAATATTAGTTGAGTCTTTTCTGTAACTTTGTTATGCATGATTGTTATAGCATTGTATTTCTCTCCGATCTATCCATTTAGTTTGGCCAACTAGATTGATTGATTTTTAGTGGGAGAGGTGCTTTGTGATGGGTTCAATGTTGCGGATTTTTATTGTTTCCATTAAGGGCAAGATGACTGGGTTTATTCATATTGACTGGGTTTACTTTGTCTACCTCAGGTCATCTTACTTAAGGCGTTACTTGATACGTCTCCAACGTATCAATAATTTTTGATTGTTCATGTTGTTATATTATCATTCTTGGATGTTTTACAATCATTTTATAGCAACTTTATATCATTTTTTGGGACTAACCTATTGACATAGTGCCAACTGCCAGTTGTTGTTTCTTGCTTGTTTTTTACTTCGCATAATATAAGTACCAAACGGAGTCCAAATGCAGCGAAACTTTTTGGAGATTTTTTCTGGACTAGAAGACACCTTGGAGGCCAAGAAAGCACCTGGGGGGTGGCCCGTGGGGAACACAACCACCAGGGCGTGCCCAGGAGCCCAGACGCGTAATGATGGGTTGTGTGGCCCACGGGGGTCTCCTCCATCGCCTCTTCGCCCTATAAATTCCCAAATATTCCAGAAACCCTAGGAGAGCAGATGAAACACAATTCCAGCCGCCGCAAGGTCCAGAACCACGAGATCCAATCTATACCATCACGGAGGGTTCATCATCCTCATTGGTGCCTCTCCGATGATGCGTGAGTAGTCCACCATAGAACTACGGGTCCGTAGGCAGTATCTAGATGGCTTCCTCTCTCTCTTTTGATTCACAATACAATGGTCTCTTGGAGATCTATTTGATGTAATGACTTTTTGCGGTTCGTTTGTTGGGATCCGATGAAGATTTAGTTTATGATCAGTTTCTATCCATGAATATTATTTGAGTCTTATTTTGATCTCTTATATGCATGATTAATTATAGCCTCGTATTTCTTCTTACAATCTTTTGTTTAGTTAGGCCAACTAGATCAAATTTTCTTGCCATGGGAAGAGGTGCTTTGTGATGGGTTCAATCTTGCGGTGTTCTTTCCCAGTGACAGAAGGGGCAGCAAGACACACATGTATCGTTGCTATTAAGGATAACAAGATGGGGGCTATTCCTACATGAATAGATGTTGTCTACATCGTGTCACCATTCTTATTGCATTACTCTGTTTCTCCATGAATTTAATACACTAGATGCATGTTTGATAGCGGTCGATGTGTGGAGTAATTGTAGTAGATGCAGAATCGTTTCGGTCTACTAATCTTGGATGTGATGCCTATATAATGATCATTGCCTTGGATATTGTCATGATTATTTGATCTTCTATCAATTGCCCAACAGTAATTTGTTTACCCACCGAGCGCTATTTCTTTGAGAGAAGCCACTAGTGAAATCTATGGCCCCGGGTCTATTGTTCCATCATATACTTTCAGATCTACATCGCTATTTTCCTTTTTCTTTATTTGCATCTTTTATTTTTAGATCTGTATTACCAAAAACCCAAAAAATCTCTATTTGCATCTACCAATCTATCTATTTACCAATCTTTTACCCGAGAGGGATTGACAACCCCTCTTATGCGTCGGGTTGCAAGTATTTGTTCTTTGTGTGCAGGTACCGTTTACATAGTCTGGCTTGGTCCTCCTACTGGATTTATACCTTGGTTTTGTAACTAAGGAAAATACCTATTGTAGTTGTGTTGCATCATCCCTTCCTCTTTGGGGAAATACTGACGCAGTTTCTAGCGACAACAAAAGGAATTTCTAGCGCCATTGCCAGGGAGGTTCAAGTCAAGGGAGTCTCTCGTGCCAATCTCTGGCGCTGGGGAGACATCATCTATCAGGTTCCTAATCACAAATCTCATCTCCTTGCAATTTACATTATTTGTCATTTGCCTCTCGTTTTCATCTCCCCCAAAGCACAAAAATATTTGCATTCTTATTTTCCATCTTTTTTGTTTTCCTTTTTATCGTCAGATCTCTTGTTTGCTTGTGTTGCCATGTGGCTTCTATTTTCTTGCATCTTTGCTTGCTAAAAACCTACTGATATGGATCCTCATCCACTCGCTAATCTTTTTAAAAGATCCAATTATGATGAACCAATTGCTAGTGAGTTAAGTGCACTATATTATCTTTATGAAGTTTTGCTTGAAATTCGTGAATCTGAAAATTGTGATGAAGTGCTAAAAGAAGAAATTTATGAAGTGATTCACGATAGCTCCTTGAATAAAAAGCATGATTGCAATGGTGTTACTATAAATTCTATTAATGTCAACTGTACTAATAATATGCAAAACCCCAAGCTTGGGGTTGCTAATTTTACTATGTCCACTACTTATTTTAATGATCATGATTGGGGTGATTCTTCTTATGATCTTGAAAATTTATTTAAGCCTCATGATGAATATGATATTGATAATAGTGTTGGCAATAATATTGAAAGTGGGTTTGGAAGAGTGTCAACTCTAGGTAATAATGACCCCACTACTTTGGAGAATGAGCAATCTTATGAAATTTTTGATAAAAGTGGGCTTGGAGAGGTCATGACTTTATTTGATGATAATCCCACTATTTTGGAAGAGTGTCAACTTTTCATGCATGTGGATCATGAAGAGAATATTTTATGCGATAGCTATATTGTTGAATTTGAATATGATCCCACATATAATTATTATGAGGGAGGAAAATATTGTGGTAGAAATTTTCATGTTACTAAACTACCTCTCATTATGTTGAGAAGCTTTTGCTTCTTTCTTCTTCCTTGAATATGCTAGTTTTTGCGTGCCTACATAACTTGTTTGCTTATAAAATGCCTATGCATATGAAGTATGTTAGACTTAAATATGTTTGCCACATGTTTTATGATGCTATCTTTGTGTTTCAATTATTATCTTCCATGTGAGCATCATTGAAATCTCAATGCCTCGCTAAAAGGCACAAAATGATAGCGCTTGTTGGCAGGCAACCCAATGAATAAAATTTATTCTTGCCTTTTTCTTTGGTTCTTGAGTGTTTGCACAATTATGCATCTGAATAGATGTGTTTTTATTTTTTAATTAGTTTTTGTGGCAAGTAAAGCTTTTGGGATCATGTTCGGTGATAGTTGATTTGATCTTAATGAAAAACAAAAACTTCGGCGCCCAGTAGCAGAATTTTAAAAATTGACAGAAACATGCTTTTGCTCATAAGTTTTTACAATAGATTGATATAAAATTTTCCCACGTTGTCCTAATATTTCAGAATTTTTGGAGTTACAGAAGTATGGTAAATTTTCAGATTGCTACAGACTGTTCTATTTTTGACAGATTCTGTGTTTGTTGCATTATGTGCTTATTTTGATGAATCTATGGTTTGCATCAGGGGGTATAAGCCATGGTAAAGTTTGAATACAATACATATAATGCAATAATAAAATATGGATGGGTTTGCAACAGTACTTAAAGTAGTGATTTGTTTTATTATACTAATGGATCTCATGAAGGTTTTGTTATGTTTTGTGTGATTGAACTTTTCATGTTTTGGGTGAGATCATGATGGATGAAGGAATAAGGAGTATCAAGAGCCTAAGCTTGGGGATGACCCATGGCACCCCAAGTTAAAATCCAAAGAGAACCAAGCAACTAAGCTTGGGGATGCCCCGAAAGGCATCCCCTCTTTCTTATAACGACCATCGGTATTTTACTTGGAGCTATATTTTTATTCGTCACATATCGTGAGTTTTGCTTGGAGCGTCTTGTATTATATGAGTCTTTGCTTGCTTTGATTTTTAGTTAGTCATTACTATCCTTGTTGGATACACCTATTTGAGAGAGCCAAAATTATGCTATGATTTGTTAGAATTGCTCTATATGCTTCACTTAAATTTTTTAAGCTATGGAGTTGCTCTAGTGCTTCACTTATATATTTTTTAGCACGGTGTGCTTTAATATTTTTTGAAGAAATACTCTCATGCTTCACTTAGATTTATTGGAGAGTTAGTAAAATTTTGAAGAAATTATCTCATGCTTGACTTATATCATTTCGAGAGATGAAATTTTTTATGCTCGTGTTCTTCACTTAAATTTATTTGAGCTTGTCAAAAGCAATGGCAATATATGAAACTAGTCCCAAAGTGATAGATATTCAAGAGGGATATAATACAAACTTTCATGAAGATAATTTGACAAAATAAACTTGATTCCTTGTAATAGTTTTGAGATATGATGATAGTAATATGTGGGTCATGTTGGTGAGTAATCATGCTTTAGTAAGAATATTGGTGTTAAGGTTTGTGATTCCCTATGCAAGCATGAAAGTCAATAGTTATGCAATGAAATTACATCCTACTTGTGGTGCACTATTCGGTGTTAGCTATGCTTAACGCTCGTTTATGTGAATTTTTGTTTCTTGGTTGGTTGCTTCTCAATCTTTTTGCTAGCCTCCACTTGTACTAAGTAGAAATACTACCTGTGCATCCAAAATCCTTAAATCCAGTTTTGCCATATGAGTCCACCATACCTACCTATATGCGGTATTTCCGTGTCGTTCTAAGCAACTTTGTATGTGCCTTTCAAAATGAATTTCCTTTTTGTGTGCCTGTACCACTCATGAAGCGGCTGGGGGTGGCCAATATTTTCCATGCTAGATGTGTTATTCTCAAGATGAGTGTTTATTCACTTTTCATTGCACGAGAGTAAGGCGGTAATAGGGATGCCCAGTCCCGAAATGAAAAATGAATTTACTTTATGTTGTCAAATAATAAATTCCTAGGAAAGTGTTGGTATGGAAGCAGTGGTATGCGTCGGTGCTATACAATCGGTTTTTAACCCCTTTCCGCGACGACATTTGGAATCGTCGCCTAGTGAGTGACAGTGATAGGGGGTCCTTCCCACACGACCCAGAAACCGTCGGGGATAGGGAGCCTTAATGCATACAGTTGTCCCTATATAACTATTTCTGATATCTCGAATATCCCAAACACTTCATCCTTGCTTCTCGTTTGTGCTCGCATTGCCATCGCAGTCGGAGTTTTGTGGTTTTACCTAAAACCAGGCAGATTCCAGGCACGGGAGTTTTCCAGGTAGATTCCAAGCACGGGAGTTTTACGATGCCTGGCACATCACAAACAGTTCATGATTATAAACCGTGTACGATAGGTAGACAATCACACACATTTAGTTTTCCCGCACCGTATGTGATAGTGTCTGACATCACACATGCTTTGCAAACTGCAACTGTGTGCATTGTTACACACGTTTCCTCTCCGTGAACCGTGTCGGATTATGATGTATATCGCACACGCTGTGCTTTATTAATTGTATGCGCCGTAATGACCTACACACCATAATTTTGCTCTTATTTAATTGCTGCTATTTAAAATTATACCTAATTTAAACTTGAAAGTAGGCTATAGCGTTATTCATATCCATCAGGTTCAAAGAACCAATGCATTATTTGATTCACAGGTACATATGTTTAAGAATTACAGAAGCACCAAATAAAGAATGATGAACCAGGTTTCTATACTTGTACTATTACATATGGTAAAGAAAGAGGCGACATGCATTCCGGTTGCTGAACAAGGTGAAGTGGAATGGCCCTATTGTTCTCTCTGGATGCAGAAGGCATGCAAGACTCTAGTCCAACCCCTAGTGATGGTCGGCCGCCAATCATGTAGTTTGAGAGGTAATCTTGAGTAAACTGCTTCAGGATCCACTTCAAAAGATAAAAGATTCACACATTGTCATCTAACACAACTCATTACGGGCAGTAAAAATAAGGCTACAGGGTTCTTACTTACCATCCTGCAGTTCACTGTTGTCTTGCATAAATTGTAAACAAATAGTTCAATTGACGTCTTTGGACCCATTTTAATAAAGTTTAATAACAATCTTTATCAGTTTCCTCACCTGATGCTGGTTCATGAATATCTCATTGCCCCATACACAGAAAGGGTCGAAGTGTGGATCTTTGGCAATGATATATGTACCTAAAAGCACCAAGTTAATATTAGAAGCTAAACAACAATTGAAAAATGATGTAGTAAAACACTCCCTCCATCCCATTATGTAAGCTTTTATTACATGTATATCTAGACATCATCAGAACATTAAGGTAACACTCTTCCTTGTTGCTATGTAGATTTGGATTGCATATTTAGTCATTCAGTACAACGCATGTTGCTATGTAGCCTCAGATATATTAAATATGGCCCTAGTTAACCTACTGATAAATGGGTTACAGATATATTCAGTGAAATGTCCGATTCGATGATTAATCCCTTATCAGCCCCAGGCTATATGGTACCAGCTACCGATATCCTGAACAGTGAGTACATATAAGCAATGCGATGAAACTAACCTCAAGAGAAAACAACACTGTTCTCAATATTTTCCTGTATGATTACATATAAAGGCATGTTAAGCACAACAGGCTAAACATCAACCAAATATATCCATGGTAGACAACATAATCTACAAATGATAGCTTCAGTGTGCGGGCTTAAGCACGCTAGTTAAGCAAAATAAGAAATGCAAAGGTTTTTGAACCTTTGAAACAGTAGGAGAGGCTCCTACTGCAAATTTATTAAATGAATCGGCAGGTGTACATGAGAGTAATATTACATATCCCTCCCACTTTGTGGGTGGAAGAAGGGGGGGGGTTGGAACTACAATTTATTACAAGGTTTCTAAGAAGGAAATTAAAAAAGGCTTATTCTTATCTCCCACCCTATAGGTTAGGAGAGCTAAGTCTTCTCGAAGTCTAGAGAGCCAGGAGCTTGTGGAAGGGGTTATTCTGGCATTGCAAGGATCGTGTCATCCGCATATTCGAGGGTAGTCCTTTTGGGTATTGCATGGGAAGGGTAACTTGATGAGATCTCTAGCGAAAGCATCATTAATTGCAGCTTGAAGTAGATCTGCGGCTAGGACAAAAATGAGGGGGGACAAAGGATCACCTTGGCGAACACCACATTTGCAATGAAACTGTCGGCCAAGAACTCCATTAAGAAGGACAGCTGATTTTCCCGAGGCAAAGATGCACTTTATCCAGCCAAGCCACTTCTCATTGAAGCCCATGTTACGCATGATTTCAATCATGGCATCATGATCAATAGTGTCGAAGGCTTTAGCAAAATCAAGTTTAAGTAGTATAATATCTTTCTTGGAGGCTTGGCATTGATAAATGTATTCGAATGCCCAGGCAAGACAATCTTGGATCGTGCGCCCCTTGAGGAAACCATATTGATTGCGGTGCACAATTTTGAGGATGATTTTTTGTAAACGGTTGGCCAACAGTTTAGTTATAACCTTGAGACAGCAATTAAGAAGAGTGATTGGTCGGTACTCATTAACTGTTGAAGGTGCATTAACTTTTGGAATGAGAGTGATTAGGCCTTCATTAATGCTCTCTATGTTCAGATTGCCCTCAAAGAACTAGTTGCAAAGCTTGTAGAAGTCCTCCTTCATCACCTCCCAGCAAGTTTTAAGGAATATACCAGTAAATCCATCAGGGCCCGGAGCACGATCGGCCGGCATCGTCTTGATCACATGGTCTATCTCATCCACTATGAAGGGAACCGTCAATTCATCAAGGCCATAATTATTTTTGATGATTCTGGGCAAGTCAAACTTCATATCATGATTGGTTTTAGTGCCAAGTCGATCTTTCAAGGTCTGAAAAATGATTGCCTCCTTGCTTGCATGGTCCTCCGCACAAAACCCAGAGTCAGATGTGAGGGAGGGTATATTGTTTCTGCGATATCTCTCTGACGCCATTGCTTGAATTTTTTTTGAATTTTCATCACCAAACTGGACCCAACGAATTGTGCAACGCTTCTTCCAGTATTGTCTTTGATATGTAAGAAGCCGGAGTAGATGTTTCTTGAGAATTGCTCTGAAGTTGGCTTCGGGTATTGTGAGAGGTCGCATGTTTTCCAAGCCATCAATTTCAAGTAGGGCCTTATTAGTATTTGCGATAGCAATAGATAACTTAGAGATGTTTTTGCTCCAGATCTTGAGTTCATGCCGCAAGTGCTTAAGTTTTTTGGACATAATGGACGCCATGTTTGTAGAGTGAACAGGTTTGGCCCAGGCCCTCTTGACCGTATCTAGAAATCTCGGGTGATGAATCCAATAAGACTCAAATCTGAACAACTTGGAACGAGGTATCTTTGTTTCAATAGTGATGACACAAGGAATGTGATCCGATACCGGCCTGCCAAGGGGTTTAATAGTAGTGTTTGGGAATGAGGTGGTCCAATGATTACTAGTGAAGAACCAATCGAGTTGCTCGAGGAGAGGATCAGTTTGCATGTTGCTCCAAGTGTAAGCTCTGCCCTTAAGTGGCAATTCAATTAAAGCCTGAGATTTGATGAAATCGTTAAAGGTTATCATGTCACCAAAATAACCACCTGGTTTGTTGCGATTTTCGGGCCCTCTAATGAAGTTAAAATCGCCGCACAGGAGCCAGTCTTCATTAGCAGAAATATCAAGTGAGAATAACCATGCAATGAAGTTATTTCGGGAATCACCTTGACATGGCCCGTAAACATTTACTAAAGTCCAGGTTTGGGCCGACTGGGTGGAGTGAAAGCGAGTAACGAGCCCAAACTCTTCGGAGGCCACAGTAGTAGCTATGAAAACAACACTATTCCATATGGTTGCAATTCCACCCGAAGCCCCTCTAGAAGGGATGAAATCATACTTATCAAATCTTCGAGGGCAACATGACTTAATAAAAGCATTATCAAAAGACGATTTTTTCGTTTCCCGCAAACAGATAACCGCACACCCACTAGATTTGATGTCATTAGAAAGCACTAATTGTTTGTCGTCGGAGTTCATCCCACGCACATTCCAACACAGAACGTTCCAACTAAGCAAAAGAGGCATAAATATTATAAAGAAAAGGTTTAGGCAGCATCAGAAGATGATCCTGCATCCTTGCTTGACAGGAGCTCCTCCTCGGAGAGCTCAGCAGCTGGGATTCCGCACATGATGTGGCCAACATGCTGAATAACTGGAATTGGGGTTGGAGGTGGCAGAGCAGTGTCCTCAGAAACTTCAGTTATTGTGACCGCAGCTGTGGCAGAGGGGACGACCCTTGGTTTCACCTTGGAAGCTCTGATTTTAGTATCTGTGATTGGTGGCACTTTAAAACCATCATACTTGTTCTTGAGGGTACTCCTACGAAGATTGACCGAGGATTCAGGCACTGGAGCTTTGCCATGACGAGTAACCATAGAGGGCTCATGGTCGGGCTGATCATCAGAGAGTGGAGGCACCATGGGTCCAGTAGGTAGCACCAATGGGTTGTCCATAGTGGTGACCTGATCCGAGTGCAGCAGAGGCGGATCAATATTCAGTGCAGAGCCAAGAGCATTGTCAGTCTCGGCCTCATTGACCGGTGCAGGTAACGCGAAGATCGTGTCCATGCTCAACTGTTCAACATTGGCAGAAGCAGAGTTATGCAACGTGACAGCTTTTGTAGCTTCAGTAACACGGAAAATCCCCTCCTCCTCAGAGATGGCAACATGAAATTCCACTCTTTCCTCCCTAAGACCAAAACCCGAACTCCATGGGCCATATGCAGCAACAATGGGCATAATTGCAGACCTGAGAAAGGAGTTAATTCTGACGATGGGGAAACCTGTATGAATCAACATGGAATTGACAATGTCACCCTGTGCAGACATAGAAAACTGTACGCCAGTAGCAGACAGAGAGACATGAATTTCCAGGGCCGCAGAAGGAGCCGGGCTATTGACAGTCATGTTTTCAGACGCAGTAGAACTTTCACCCACAGTCAGAGCATGAAAAATGTTGCTTGGCACCAACATATAAGAGTCTGAGATTGTTGCACTGGAGTCAGAGCTGTCATATGCAGAAAAAGAATCATTCCAAGCCATACCTGGACTATCTTGAAGATTGTTAGGAGGTAAGATCCCATCCTGAACTTGCAATCCTTCAGCAGCAGCCATGCCTGAAAGTTATACAGTGCAGGTGGCGGAGACGGTGGCCAAGCCCCCCAACCAGCAAGAAATGGAAAGGTGTGTTAACTGCATCAGGCATAACATTTAAAAGCAAGCAAATAGTCATTCAAACTAGTATTGTGCAGGTCTAAAGTACATTAGTTATTGTTAAAAAATGAAAAGGCATGTTGACTGCAATATCCTTAACAGCAACCAAATATCGTAATTCATAGTGGTATTGTTAACACTGTTATTCATGAAATTGAACTGCACGGCAAATAGTTGCACATATAGAGCATCACATTGTGAAGAACTGAAATAAACAAGTCATAAGGCCATCTCTAGCCGATCCTTTAAAAGTTAATGGACTAAAACCCTTAGCGGATATATATAGTTGCACATACATATACTCCAGCAATTTTTGGCCTTTTCTAGTTGATCCCCTAAACTTAACGTTGTAAGCATCAATTTGATCAAGTTCAAAGCAGGTTCAACCGAAACTAGCATGCATTCAAACATAAACATAGATTTTTTTTGCATAACCGAACATAAAACATAAATTTAAATAAGCTAAACTACTTTCGGTCGAAGTAGAGGTCGAGCCAATCCTTCCTCGTCATGTACGGTGTGCCGCGAGCCGGGTCCGGGCCGGTGCTGTTGTCGGGGTCATTGGGGAAGGCACTCCTCCACTCATCGACGTCGATCTCCTTGTCCTCGGGGCCCACCTCGACGCCCTCCGTGCCACCGTCGCAGCCGCCTTCGACCTCATCATCGGAGGAGAGCGCGATAACCTCGCCGCCTTCGACCTCGTCATTGGAGGAGAGCGCGATAACCTCGCCGCCCTCCTCGCCAGCAAAGATCGCCTGCTCTGCCTCCACAAGCTCCGGGTGCTGCCGGCGGAGCTCTTGCATGTAGGCCTCGTCGGCGGTGAGGGAGTCCTGGATTAGGGGGTATCCGGACAACCGGACTATATCCTTTGGCCGGACTGTTGGACTATGAAGATACAAGATTGAAGACATCGTCCCGTGTCTGGATGGGACTCTCCTTGGCGTGGAAGGCAAGCTTGGCAATACGGATATGTAGATCTCCTTCCTTGTAACCGACTCTGTGTAACCCTAGCCCCATCCGGTGTCTATATAAACTGGAGGGTTTAGTCCGTAAGACAACAACAACAATCATAACATAGGCTAGCTTCTAGGGTTTAGCCTCTACGATGTAATACTCATATCATAAAAATCAATCAAGCAGGAAGTAGGGTATTACCTCCATCGAGAGGGCCCGAACCTGGGTAAACATCGTGTCCCCTACCTCCTGTTACCATCCACCTTAGACACACAGTTTGGGACCCCCTACCAGAGATCCGCCGGTTTTGACACCGACAGGCGGCCTCGGCCTCGAGGCGCTCCCATGCCTCGCGGTCCTCATGTGCGATAGCCAAGCTCACCACCCCTGGCTCCGGCAGAACGAGGTCGACCGAACATGTGCTGAAGGGGAAATTGAGCCTAGCCGCCGCGCCGTGGTAGCGGACCTGCCAGCGGTCGTACTCCATGGCCGCGAGCTTGGCCGTGTGGAAGCTACCGAGCCACCGACGGGTGTGGGTCTTCCGATCTGTAATCTCGGTGACCCACGTCCCCCACTGCTGCTGCTGGACCCCGAGGTAGGACCTCATCGGAATCCGGGTCCAAGGGAGGACGGGGAAGTCCTCGAACCGGCGTAGGGGCGCGGCAGCGGGCGGATCGGGGGACCGGCGATGACGGATCGAGCCCGCGGAGGACGATGGGGACACCTCGGCGGCCACCTCGCCGGCGTCACGCGAAAAGGCCGCGATAAACCTCTTTTTGGCCATTGGCTCCTCGAGCTCCCCGGCACACAGGCAGAGGTTGAGGATGGAGGCACCGGCGATGGCGACGACCTACCAATGGTTTCGAGGGTGGTGGGTGTTTGTGTGAGCAGAGGTTTTGGGGAGTGTGTGGTGTGTGTGGAGGAGGGCGGGGGAGGTGGTGTTTGAGGAAATACTACGACAATTGAAAATTTTACTAGACGGGAGTAACAAGACGGGGCCACTGAAAATTTGGATCAATGGCGAGCAGATATTTTTGAGATTGCGAGGGATGCAGAGGCGGGAGTAAAATGCCGGGGCTACTGAAAATTTGAATCAAGGGACTGAAGCAGAGCGGGAGTAACAGACATTGCACATGGTCTGCACATACTAATCGTGTGCTATCAAACATTAAAACCTTCCAAGGGGTAGATATTTTTGAGATTACGAGGCAGTAATATTTTCGAGATTGTGAGGGATGCTAAGGCGGGAGTATTTGGGGAGCGAGCTAGTGTGCTTGACACGCCGGCTGTGGACTGTAGCCGACGCACCTTCTCGCATAAGCCATAGGCATACTATACAACGACGGTGCTCCAGGATATTTTGTACTACATCTCACACGGTTGCTGATAATAAACTGTGCGGGATCTACTTGATTTTTCATCTTGATTTGAATTACATAATGGGGTCACAGCGGCAATGGACGGTGTTTGAATTTCTAGACCTTTTATCTGAAGTGAACATGCAACTATATGTGTGTCATAAAAGAATTGGAATTATTCAGGGTTCATTTGGACATTTTATACATTAAACTGGTTTCCTAGCCATTTCAGGTGCACAATTCAAAATTAAACTACATGCACATGCTCCGGTGCATATAAATTGGTTGAAAAATCAAATATGTGTCCTTGGGTTCATGCTTAGGTCCCATGCAAGAAATGGGAATGAATTTCAAACACCAGGGCACTGTTGATTCCCGGCAAAACGTTGAGATACCTGGTTTTTAAATTCTAGTAAATCCAAAACTCGTCTGAAATTCATGAAACTTGGCATGGTATCATGGAGCGGCATCAACATTCCGTGGTAAAAAATTTGTCCCATTTGTGGCAGGTTTGGGTATAAGCTTCTCGCAAACCAGAGCTTCTCACAACAAGCCCGATTGTTTCGGTACGGAACATGCCACCTTTGTGGACGAAACGATATCTGTTGCCTCTTATTGCTTTCAAAAAATTTCTTGTGTCAACATAGAACAACAGGAGTGTTGTGTTAAGTTTTGGAATTTTTTGGGGTTTGTTTGGACATTTTTATACATTAATTGGGTTTTCTAGGCATTTTATGTGCATAATTCAAATTTGAAATACATGCGCATGCTCCAGTGCATGTAAATTGGTTGAAAAATCAAATTTGTGTCCTTGGGTGCACGCTTAGGTCCCATGCAAGAAATGGGAATGAATTTCAAACACGAGGGCACTGTTGATTGCTGGCAAAACGTTGAGATACCTAGTTTTTAAATTCTATTAAATCCAAAACTCGTCTGAAATTCATGAAACTTGGCATGGTATCATGGAGCTGCATCAACATGCCGTGGTAAAAAATTTGTCCCATTTGGGGCAGGTTTGGGTATAAGCTTCTCACAAACCAGAGCTTCTTACAACAAGCCTGATGGTTTCGGTACGGAACGTGCCACCTTTCGGGATGAAACGATATATGTTGCCTCTTATTGCTTTCCAAGATTTTCTAGCGCCAAGATAGAACAAAAGGAGTGTTGTGTTAAGTTTTGGAATTTTTCGGGGTTCGTTTGGACATTTTTATACATTAAATGGGTTTTCTAGGCATTTTATGTGCATAATTCAAATTTAAAATACATGCACATGCTCTAGTGCATATAAATTGGTTGAAAAATAAAATCGGTGTCCTTGGGTGCATGCTTAGGTCCCTGGAAGAAATGGGAATGAATTCCAAACACCAGGGCACTGTTGATTGCTGGCAAAACGTTGAGATACCTGGTTTTTAAATTCTAGTAAATCCAAAACTCGTCTAAAATTCATGAAACTTGGCATGGTATAATGGAGCGGCATCAACATGCAGTGGTACAAATTTTTTCCCATTTGGGGCAGGTTTGGGTATAAGCTTCTCACAAACCAGAGCTTCTCACAACAAGCCTGATGGTTTCTGTAGGGAATGTGCCTCCTTTAGGGACGAAACGATATCCGTTGCCTCTTATTGCTTTCAAAAAAATTCTTGTGTCAACATAGAACAACAGGAGTGTTGTGTTAAGTTTTAGAATTTTTCGGGGTTCGTTTGGACATTTTTATACATTTAGTGGGTTTTCTAGGCATTTTATGTGCATAATTCAAATTTGAAATACATGCACATGCTCTCGTGCATATAAAATGGTTAGAAAATCAAATCTGTGTCCTTGGGTGCATGCTTAGGTCCCATGCAAGAAATGGGAATGAATTTCAAACACCAAGGCACTGTTGATTGCGGCAAAACATTTAGATACCTGGTTTTTAAATTCTAGTAAATCCAAAACTCATCTGAAATTCATGAAAATTGGTATGGTATCATGGAGCCGCACCCGACATGCCGTGGTAAATTTTTTGTCCCATTTGGGGCAGGTTTGGGTATAAGCTTCTCACAAACGAGAGCTTCTCACAACAAGCTGTCAGGACCGGTTTTTCGGGGTATTAATTTCTCGGAAAATGGCCCTTGTGCTCACCAGCCCTAGGATTACTGTTAGCTGATGAGGCACCAACTTGATACAGAATTTCCAAGCAAAGTACATAATATGTAGTACAAGACCATTCTGGCCTATGAGTACAACAAATGGTTTCTAGTGGTTGATGGCGGAAGCGGTTTGCGGATCATCAGTGTCTATGGGACTCCATTTCCCACAGGAACAACTGACCTGGATGACTCCTATCTTCGCGAGGCTTCTATCACCATTGCGTAGGTTCTGGGGCTGTCATCACAACGCTCCTCTCCATGCAAGAAATATGGCCAAGACAATAGCCAGGGACAAGCCAGTGAGTACTTTGAATGTACTCGCAACCATTAAGAACACAAGTATAATATAGCCACTGATAATCATGCTTTGAAATATTCTATGATCACTTCGTCAGTTATGAAATAAGGTTCATGATGCACGCAAGCAGATCATTCAAATAAAACATGAGTAAACAATCCAGGAGTAGAAATGAAAAGCACCGATCGAGTGTCTGAAGCGACGCCTCGAAAGAATAATAATATGAAGCATGCCGCAGTCGGGCGTCTAACCGACACCACATAAAGGGCTTATGAATAAAAGGAATAACAAGCATGCCACAGTCGGGCGTCTGTGCGACACCACATAAAGGGCTTATAAGTAAATGAAATAACAAGCATGCCACAGTCGGGCGTCTGTGCGACACCACATAAAGGGCTTATAAGTAAATGAAATAACAAGCATGCCACAGTCGGGCATCTGTGCGACACCACATAAAGGGCTTATATAAAAATAATCATAGTGAATATCCAGGAGGTAGAACCGTCCCAGGGATATTCATTAATTCAAAAAATACAAATGGTTAGTCCACAATAATAGTTGCCATAATCATCATATGTCACAGGTCATAATTAATGTTCTGGTTTAGTAGTTTTTCCTCCGAAGACCGACACTAAGACCGACACTTGACCCTTCCCAGACTGTAGTCCTTAACCATGGACACGGCTATTCGAATAGATATAATCTCTGCAGAGGGTGTACTCTTTACCCACGAGTAACGGATTCCTTTAGTCCATCGGAACTAATTCCGTCTATGGTCTTTTAGTCAAAAACACGCCTGACTCGCACACACCAGCTTAACTTTACTCGTGTCTGGAATCACCCACGACACCCGTTAAGCAAAACTCTAAGTGGGGAGGCTACAACCTCGATTAGCATGGGATCAAATTTCTATTGCGCGCTCTAAGGGGTGCCATCCTCTCGGTCCCAACCGAAAACACACATGCCCCCGGACCAGGTGGCCTGCCTACCGGATGCAGCCGGTATCTTCCACCATGGCCTCTCTGTACGGTGTGTGCTAGGATAGGGGTTGACAACTTACTGAACCGTACCCCACCTATGGTAGGGACAAGTGGCAGCATGAAACAAGTATGGGGGTTACTGGAACAAGACTCGATCTACGGCCGACTTAGGAGGTTTAAGCATTTCCTGCATGGTTAGCTCAAGAATTACATTTCCCATCCATTAGACAGAACCACCACTCATCATACATCCCCATGCCCCACCGGTCACCACCGTCTCAACGAGGGACAAGCTCGTGTCTACCCAAGACAGAGGCTTTCCCGGATCCTTCCCGGTAGGCATGAGAGACATATGAGGGGGATTTTTACCACAAATACATATCAAATGCCAACAACATGAAATCATCAATATGCACTATGATTATGATCGTGTCATCGCATAGAATAACGAAATCTCCGAGACAAGATGGGGTTGCGACCGTATCAACAACGCGAGACAATATTATGCCAGGGTTCAGAATGCTTGCCTTCAAGTTGTGGAGAGGCAGGGTGCATTCCAAAACTTTTGAAAGTTTTCTTCTCCCTCTCCAAAATCCTATTTTAAATAAATTTGAATTAACACATACTTTAAAAACAGCACAAAAAAGTTGTCTGGAAAATTTTGAAATAAATATGAAAATAAACTAGACAATATTTGGGAAACAACAGAAAAAGAATCAAGTCATTTGGATTTTCATTTAAAAAGTTATAGCCAGTCAAAGTTTAGTCAAATTCTGTTTTTAAAATAAAATAGAAAAAGGAAAACGCTTCGATACAGAATACGCTTTCGGGGTAGGGGATACGTACTCGAGACTTTACGCTTTCACTTATCCAACATGGACGGGCGCATGGGTCACTGACAGTGGGTCCACGGGGCCCACTGGTCAGGTTTGACCAGTCGTCTCTCCCTCCTCTTGCTTTGCCCGAGCGGAGGCGGGACTCCGGCAATCGACGCCGACGAACGACGGCTCCTCGAGGGCATCCGATGGCAGGGATGGACCCGCCAGACCGGGGCGGTCCTCCCGGTGGTCGTTGGGTCATCGGGGGTGGAAGGAGTCGCCGGCGGCGAGCTCCGTGGCGGCGGAGGTTTTGGGTGGTTTGGGGTTTTGCTCTACGGTGGTTCCCCGTCGCAGCTGAGGGCTTGGGCGGCTTCACAAGGCCATGGGGGTCGAACGGTGGCGCCAGAATGATGGGGAAGGCTCTGTTTGCGGTGAATGGGGCCCGAAGGTGGCGGCGGCCGAATCGGCCGGAGACGAGGGAGAAGGCTTCCCGCCATCGATGGCTAGCCATGGGGGCTCTGGAGGAGTGGCCTAAGGGTGCCTGGGGGCTCGGTTGAGCTCGGGGGTCCTTTTATAGGCGGCCAGGGTCGGCTCCGCGGTTGCCGTGGATAAGCTCAGCGGCGAAGCGCCGTTCTGTTGCTGCAGGGTACATGGCGGTGATGAGCGCTTGCAGACGAGCTTGTGGATGAGCTCGGACTGCTCCAGAGGGCAGCTGGTGCACGCGCGTGGCTCGGGCGGCGCCGTCCGAGGCAGGAGCCCACTATGGCCGGTCGCTAGCCGCCGTGGCCGACCTGACGGCGGCGCTGTAGGGCGCCAGGGGCGGCTCCGCAGCGAGGGAGGGGGCGGGCGTACTGGCTGCGAGCGGGGAGAGGCCAAAGCGGGCGCGGGGAGGCGGCCGTACGACGCGGCGGCTCGGGTGCCCGCATGTGCAAAACGCGCGCTCTGGGCGCGCCCAGAGCACGCACGAGACGTGCTGGACAGAATGCCATGGTAGCCTAGAGTGCTTGAGCGAGGCTGGCAAATAACAGGACTAGGTTAGAGTTAGTAAGGAGATCAAGGGACATGGTGGTTAGGTCAGAGGATCAAGTTCACAATGTAAACTTAAAATCATGCCAAACCTGGCTATGCACACAGGGTGTTTGACAGAATGCCAAGGGCATCTAGGCAATTCTTGGGGTGGCCAAATCTTGCAGATTGGGGTCTCTTTAGATGATACAGAGGGTGGTGAGGTTGGTTTGTCAAAAGCAAAAACTTGTTAGTGCAAGTTTGTGAGAAAACTGATTTTGGACAGAAAGAAAAAGGCACTAATGCATGCACTTAAAATCCTCCAATGGGCCCACTCTTCTGGACTTAAGGGTTTTGTAGTATGGGCAATAAGTAGGAAAAAGCTCAAGGGCACTAGAGCAAAAATAAATTAGGGTTACAGTACAAATCACCAAGCTGGACCAGAATGAAAAAGAGGTTGATTCACTCAAATTTTTCAAAGGACATCACTGGGTTTTTGCATAAAGCTGAAGGAAGACCTGGATGCCGCATTCCTCGACAATTTCCAGGGCACCTATGTGCGACCACCAGACGCCGATGACCTGAGCCACATAATTCAGCAGCCAGAGGAATCGGCCAGACAATTCTGGACACGGTTCCTAACCAAGAAAAATCAAATCGTCGACTGTCCGGACGCAGAGGCCCTAGCGGATTTCAAGCATAACATTCGCGACGAGTGGCTAGGCCGGCACCTTGGACAGGAAAAGCCGAAATCTATGGCAGCGCTCACGACACTCATGACCCGCTTTTGCGTGGGAGAAGACAGCTGGCTGGCTCGCAGCAATAACATGTCAAAGAACCCTGGTAATTCGGATACCAAGGACAGCAATGGCAGGTCGCGTCACAACAAGCACAAGCGCCGCATTAACACTGACAATGCTGAAGATACGACAGTTAATGCCGGATTCAGAGGCTCCAAGCCCGGTCAGTGGAAGAAGCCATCCAAAAGAGGCACTCCAGGCCCGTCCAGTTTGGACCGTATACTCGATTGCTCGTGTCAGATACATGGCACCCCCGAAAAGCCAGCCAATCACACCAACAAGGATTGTTGGGTGTTCAAGTAGGCTGACAAGTTAAATGCCGAAAACAGAGACAAGGGGCTACATAGCAACGACGAGGAGGAGCCTCGGCCGCCGAACAATAGAGGACAGAAGGGTTTCCCCCCACAAGTGCGGACGGTGAACATGATATACGCAACCCACATCCCCAAGAGAGAGCGGAAGTGTGCATTAAGAGACGTATACGCGTTGGAGCCAGTCGCCCCAAAGTTCAACCCATGGTCCTCCTGCCCGATCACTTTTGATCGAAGGGACCACCCCACTAGTATCCGCCATGGCGGATTTTCCGCATTGGTTCTAGACCCAATCATTGAGGGATTTCACCTCACTCGAGTCCTTATGGACGGCGGCAGCAGCCTGAACCTACTTTATCAGGACACAGTGTGGAAAATGGGCATAGATCCCTCAAGGATTAAACCCACAAAAACGACCTTTAAGGGCGTCATACCAGGTGTAGAGGCCATCTGCACAGGCTCAGTTACACTTGAAGTGGTCTTCGGATCCCCGGATAATTTCCGAAGCGAGGAGTTAATCTTAGATATAGTCCCGTTCCACAGTGGCTATCATGCACTGCTCGGGCGAACCGCATTTGCAAAATTCAATGCGGTGCCGCACTACGCGTACCTCAAGCTCAAGATGCCAGGACCTCGGGGAGTCATTACGGTCAATGGAAACACCGAACGCTCTCTTCGAACGGAGGAGCACACGGCAACCCTCGCAGCAGAAGTGCAAAGCAGCCTCTCAAGGCAATTCTCCAGTCCGGCGATAAAATGTCCGGACACCGTCAAGCGTGCTCAGAGTAACCTACAACAAGACCGTCTGACACGTTCCGAGCAAGCGTAGCAATGTGGCCCCAACCCCAACCCTCGTGAAACAGCGAAATTCGTGCTACGCGTACATAATTACGCTCTGAAAATACCATGGGCACAGGGGGAGGGGCACGATCACGGCACGCTCAAAACACGGCTTAACCGCACTAGGGGCTGCCGATTCTGTCATTTTTTCTTACTTTCAGGACTCCGCTCTTTGAAAGACCTGATCGGCAGTACAATTGCCGAACAAATGATACAACAACCAGGGAGGCAGAAAGCTACGCCGCACTATGGAACTCCCAGGTGGTCTCTATAACGAGCAAAATACCTATTTTACATGCCATTCTGCAGCTCGCCCCTGGAGGGGACATGTTAAATAGTCCTATTTCCTGCTTACCGCACTATTTGTATCGTTCTGCTTTTAATGCACTTTTTTCGAATAAACAATGCTTAGCCTCAGACTATTATTCCATTCTCTATTCATTCATTTTTATGTATACATGTTCATTCATGACTTTAAGCACCCGTACACTTTGGTACGGCCAATACGCCAGGGGCTCAAGCACCCCATAATACGGCATGAGAAGTCCGAACACTTTCATAAGTGCGGCACTCTGAACTTATAGCATTATATGCATCAACTTCGAATCATGTCTTTGGTCAATAGTTGGGTTTGCCCGGATCCCATGTTTTGGTACCTTATGTTCTGCTATATCGGCTAAGGTAGCACTGGGAGAACTACTGCGATTGTGCCCCGGTTCAGCTGGCCTAAGCACCTCAGTAGAGAAAGCTAAAACGGACTGTCATGATAGGGCGAGAGCTGGTCGCTGTTCGAGAGTTTTCGAGTCCCTAAAGACTTATGCCGCTTAGAGCGAGGAGTCGGCTTTGTCCGGCCTAGGCATGTATAGCGCCCCGAACTCGGTGTTCCGAACATGAGGGGCTTCGCCGAAATTTAAAATTATAGAATTCTCTGGCTAAGTGAGAGTGATAACGCACTATAGTCCGATTGCCTTGTTCGTTGTGCTGAGCACCTCCCTGGAAGGACCCAAGAATGGAAAAAAGAGTGCTTAGGTTTATCCCGAACACCCCAACACTCGTGGCATGGGGGCAGAAGCCGACGACTCGCCATCTCTCAAATTTAATAAACGACCGCATAGAAGGTAATATTTTAAATTAAAACAAGCGTTGCATAGCGCACATGAACAAGTTTTCAGCGTACAGGATAACACGAGCGAGTTTACTCAAATATTACATCCTTGGAACATTCATCCGCCACAAGGCAGGCACCCTTCAGGATGCCCTCATAGTACATATCGGGGTGGCGATGCTCCTTGCCCGACGGTGGCCCGTCCTTCACCAGCTCCTCAGCATCCATCTTACCCCAATGTACTTTAGCACGGGCAAGCGCCCTGCGGGCACTCTCGATGCATACGGAGCGCTTGATGACTTCAAGTCACGGACAGGCATCCACCAGCTGCCTCACCAGCCCAAAGTAGCTCCCAGGCATGGCCTCTCCAGGCCACAGCCGGACTATGAAACCCTTCATGGCCTGTTCGGCCACCTTATGGAGCTCGACCAGTTGCTTCAGTTGGTCGCTCAAGGGCACCGGGTGTCCGGTCTCAGCATATTGAGACCAGAATACCTTCTCCATTGAGCTCCCCTCCTTGGCCCAGTAGTAGGCGGCGGCATCTGACATGCTATGGGGCAAATCAGCGAACACTCCTGGAGAGCTCCGGACTCGGGTAAGTAACAAGTAATTCACTTTCACGTACTTGCTTTGCATAAAGAATGCCTTACCTGCCGCTATCTTCTTCATCGCCTCAACTTCCTGGAGGGCTTTCTAGGCTTCGGCCTTGGCAGACTTGGCGCTTTCAGGGCTGCGGCGAGCTCGGACTCTCGAGTCTTCGAGTCCAACTCCAAAGTCTCATGCTTCTTCACGAGAGCATGGAGCTCTTGCTACACCTCGCCAACCCGTGATTCATGTTTCTCCCGCTCGGTGCGCTCCGTGGCCGCCTTCTTTTTGGCCTTGGAAAGCGCTTGCTTCAGGGTCGCCACCTCTGTCGTGGCCCCTAGCACACCAATAACGATTCTGTAATTTCTTGCAACTGCATCTTTTTTACATGTACACAAATAGACAAGGCATCACGTACCTTGGTTCTCCTCGAGCTGCTCCTTGGCAAGGCCGAGCTCTTGCTCGGACCGCTCGAGGTTCTGCTTCAGCACGTCAACCTCTGTAGTCAGTGCGGCAGAGGCCAGTAGCGAAGCCTGCATACGCATATCGACATAATTATGTTAGACTCCTGCGAATATTATTAGATCCTCTATTCGGCTTTTCTTTGTGAACGCCAAACAGAGCATCAGGGGCTACTGTCTATGCGGTAATATTTTCATACATTTTTTACATACCTCAAATCCTTTCAGCAGGCTGGCACAAGCTTCAGTCAGCCCGCTCTTGGCGGACTGAACTTTCTGGATCACCGCACTCATAATAGTGCGGTGCTCCTCGTCGATGGAGGCACCGTTAAGCACCTCCAGCAAGTTATCCGGTGTCTCCGGTTGGACGGAGGTCACCGGCGCGGTAGGCTTTCCCCTCTTAGCAGGGGGCCGCCTGCCGGACTCTGGAACTGCTGAAGGTTCTTGTGCGGTGTCCGGCCCAGGGCCGGACTTGGAGCCCTTGGGAGTCTTGCCCCTTTTGTGCCTGGAGTCCGGGATGTCGCCTTGCGGCGCCTCCAGGACTACCTCCCCTCGTTTGGGAACCCCTTGAGACAACACCTCAGCATTATCCGTAGGATGAGGGGAGGAGGCAGCCGGAAGTGAAGTGTTGTTCAGATCCGACGAACCCAAGGAACCGCTTGACGACATGTCGAGCCGGGCTCAGGGCGGACTGCATAATTATATTCGGCGTCAGGAGAAGCTGTGCAATAAAGGAACACTATGAGTCACTCTGGTGTCCGAATACTTACGACTTCGCCAGGGGCTTGGCCCTGGGCGGCCACTCCTCTTCGTTGTCGGCAACGTTGGTGGAGTAGTCCGGAGGAAGGGTCCTTCCCTTCTTGGACCCTCCGGCCTCCCTATTTGGGGCGGCCTTCCTTTTCTTCTCTCCCCCTGTTGGGGAAGAAACCTCTCTTTCCTCCTCCTCGTCTTCATGGGAGGAGTGCGCCTCAGAGTCATCGGACGATGAGTCCGACACCACCAGGCGCCAGGAACTCTTCCGGGTTCTCGTGGCCTTCTTCTTGGCCTTCTTCTCCGGCAGCACGTAAGGTGCTAGAACCAGCAGCTCCGCCAAGCGGGCTTCTGCTGGGCCTTCGAGCAAAGGAGCCGGACAGTTAATCTGTCCGGCCGTCTCCTGCGAGTCCTGTAAAAAGTACAGGAGTTTAGATCCCGCATAGAGTCAAACTATGAAAAACAAGTATCCTGTAAGAGGTAAAGCCGCTTACCGCACTGGCTTGGCACTTCACGCTAAATCCGCGATCTTCGGTAAGGGGCAGAGGAACCTCGGCGCCCTTGAATAGCACCTTCCAGGAATCTTCGTGCGTCGTGTCGAAGAGCCTGTTCAGAGTTTGGTGCTGGGCCGGGTCGAACTCCCACAAGTTAAAAGCCCGTTGTTGACACGGGAGGATCCGGTGGATGAGCATGACCTGGACTACGTTGACGAGTTTGAGCTTCTTGCTCACTAGGTTTTGGACACATGTTTGGAGTCCGGTCAGCTCTCCCAAACTGCCCCAGGACAGGCCCTTCTCTTGCCAGGAGGTGATCCACGTGGGGATGCCAGATCGGAACTCGGGGGCCGCTACCCATTCAGGGTCACGCAGCTCGGTGATGTAGAACCACCCCGACTGCCACCCCTTTATGGTCTCCACGAAGGAGCTCTCGAGCCATGTGACGTTGGGCATCTTGCCCATCATGGCGCCTCCGCACTCCGCCTGGCAGCCGCTCACTACCTTCGGCTTGACATTGAAGGTCTTCAGCCATAAGCCGAAGTGGGGCCGGATGCAGAGGAAGGCCTCGCACACGACGATAAACGCCGAGATGTTGAGGATGAAGTTCGAGGCCAGATCGTGGAACACTACCCTCTCATGGGGCCTGGGGGTGGGGATGAGCTGCCCCTCATCTGGGAGCCGGTGCGCGTTGTCGTCGGTCAGGTATCCGGCTCTCCTTAGCTTCTTGATGTGTCCCTCCGTGACGGAGGAGACCATCCATCTGCCTCCCGCTCCGGACATGGTTGGAGAAGGTTGAGGTGGGAAACGCGGACTAGGGCGCTGGAGCTCGAGTGTGCGAAAATGGATGAGCAAAGGAGGAAGAAGGCGTGGATGAAAGGGTGAATCCTTATCCCCTTATATGGGCGGACAAAACTATGCGTCCCCACCAGCCTGGTAAAACTTGCTTATCCCCCAAGCACCGTAATCGATGGCACGGTTGGGTTACCCACGCCCATATTAATGAGAATCCCGTGATAAGGGGACATGATCTCTACTTCGACAAGACGTGCCAAGGAAACCGCCTCGCAAAAGCGCTGAGGTGGGACAACAAAAAATGATTCCAATAAAGGCTTGGCTGCGGTGTGATGTCACGCTGCCGAATACATCAGCAGATTTGATTTGTGTAAATATTATTCTCTCTACGGTAGTATATGGAACTTGTTTTGCAGAGCCGGACACTATCCTTGTGTTCAAAATATTCTATGAAGTATTTAGAGGAGGAACCCGCCTTGCAATGCCGAAGACAATCTGCGCGTCGGACTCGTGGTCATTGAAGCCTGGTTCAGGGGCTACTGAGGGAGTCCTGGATTAGGGGGGTATCCGGACAGCCGTACTATAACCTTTGGTCGGACTGTTGGACCATGAAGATACAAGATTGAAGACTTCATCCCGTGTCCGGATGGGACTTTCCTTGGCGTGGAAGGCAAGCTTGGCAATACGGATACATAGATCTCCTCCCATTGTAACCGACTCTGTGTAACCCTAGCCCCCTCCGGTGTCTATATAAACCGGAGGGTTTAGTCCGTAGGACAACAATCATACCATTGGCTATCTTCTAGGGTTTAGCCTCTCTGATCTTGTGGTAGATCTACTCTTGTACTACCCATATCATCAATATTAATCAAGCAGGAGTATGGTTTTACCTCCATCGAGAGGGCCCGAACCTGGGTAAAAACATCGTGTCCCTTGTCTCCTGTTACTATCCGCCTAGACGCACAGTTTGAGACCCCCTACCTGAGATCCGCCGGTTGTGACACCGACATTACTGAGGGAGTCCTGGATTAGGGGGTATCTGGACAGCCGGACTATAACCTTTGGCCGGACTCTTGGACTATGAAGATACAAGATTGAAGACTTCGTCCCGTGTCCGGATGGGACTTTCCTTGGCGTGGAAGTCAAGCTTGGCAATACGGATATGTAGATCTCCTCCCATTGTAACCGACTCTATGTAACCCTGGCCCCCTCCGATGTCTATATAAACCGGAGGGTTTAGTCCGTAGGACAACAATCAGACCATAGGCTAGCTTCTAGGGTTTAGACTATGTCAAGGGACCTATGTCCGACCACCGGATGCAGACGATTTAAGTCATATAACTCAACAACCCAGAGAGTCAGCCCGGAAGCTCTGGAACGGATTTCTTACTAAAAAGAACCACATCGTCGACTGTCCGGACGCCAAAGCCTTAGCAGCTTTCAAGCAAAGCGTTCGAGGCGAATGGCTCGCTAGACACCTCGGCCAAGAAAAGCCAAGAACAATGGCCGCATATACAAGCCTCATGACCCGCTTTTGCACTGCGGGTAGGGGGTCAATATATCAAGTGGTCATCCCCTGCTGTTCCATCGCCATTGCCTTCTTTTGGTGTATCCACCTTGTATATGTCATATGACGAGGTGGCTTTCCCATGCCCTATAGGCACTGGTTCCTGTCCGTCTCCTACATCGTCGTCCATACCATCGATGTCTTCGGAGTCGAAGTCTAGGATGTCGGTTAAATCATCGACAGTGGCTATGAAGTGGGTGGTGGGTGGGCGTCGAATTTCTTCGTCGGTCGGAACCCGTGTCCGGGCCTAAAGACGAAGACACAGAGGAACTCTCAATGAAAGCACCAATGTCGGTGTCAAAACCGGCGGATCTCGGGTAGGGGGTCCCGAACTGTGCATCTAGGCGGATGGTAACAAGAGACAAGGGACACAATGCTTTTACCCAGGTTTGGGCCCCCTCGATGGAGGTAAAACCCTACTCCTGCTTGATTAATATTGATGATATGGATAGTACAAGAGTGGATCTACCACGAGATCAGAGAGGCTAAACCCTAGGAGCTAGCCTATGGTCTGATTGTTGTCCTACGGACTAAACCCTCCGGTTTATATAGACACCGGAGGGGGCTAGGGTTACACAGAGTCGGTCACAATGGGAGGAGATCTACGTATCCGTATCGCCAAGCTTTCCTTCCACGCCAAGGAAAGTCCCATCCGTACAAGGGACGAAGTCTTCAATCTTGTATCTTCATGGTCCAACAGTCCGGCCAAAGGTTATAGTCCGGCTGTCCGGATAACCCCTAATCCAGGACTCCCTCAGTAGCCCCTGAACCAGGCTTCAATGACGACGAGTCCGGCGCGCAGATTGTCTTCGGCATTGCAAGGCGGGTTCCTCCTCCGAATACTTCATAGAATATTTTGGACACAAGGATAGTGTCCTGCTCTGCAAAACAGGTTCCACATACTACCGTAGAGAGAATAATATTTACACAAATCTAATCTGCTGACGTATTTGGCAGCGTGACATCACACCACGGCCAAGCCTTTATTTGAATCGTTTTTTGTTGTCCCACCTCAGCGCGTTTTGGGAGGCGGTTTCCTTGGCACGTCTTGTCGAAGCAGAGATCGTGTCCCCTTATCACGGGATTCTCATTAATACGGGTGTAGGTAACCCAACCGTGCCATCGATTACAGCGCTTGGGGGATAAGCGAGTTTTACTAGGCTGGTGGGGACGCATAGTTTTGTCCGCCCATATAAGAGGATAAGGATTCACCCTTTCATCCATGCCTTCTTCCTCCTTTGCTCATCCATTTTTGCACACTCGAGCTCCAGTGCCCAAGTCCGCATTTCCCACCTCAACCTTCTCCAACCATGTCCGGAGCGGGAGGTAGATGGATGGTCTCCTCCGTCACGGAGGGACACATGAAGAAGCTGAGGAGAGCCGGATACCTGCCCGACGACATCATGCACCGACTCCCAGATGAGGGGCAGCTCATCCCCACCCCCAGGCCCCATGAGAGGGTAGTGTTCCTCACCCATTTACTCCGCGGACTGGGCTTCCCTCTCCACCCATTCATCCGGGGGCTCATGTTCTACTACGTCCTGGACTTCCACGATCTGGCTTCGAACTTCATCCTCAACATCTCGGCGTTTATCGTCGTGTGCGAGGCCTTCCTCTGCATCCGGCCCCACTTCGGCTTATGGCTGAAGACCTTCAATGTCAAGCCGAAGGTAGTGAGCGGCCGGCAGGTGGAGTGCGGAGGCGCCATGGTGGGCAAGATGCCTAACGTCACATGGCTTGAGGGCTCCTTCGTGGAGACCATAAAGTGGTGGCAATTGGGGTGGTTCTACATCACCGATCCGTGTGACCCTGAATGGGTAGCGTCCCCTGAGTTCCGATCTGGCATCCCCACGCGGCTCACGTCCTGGCAAGAGAAGGGCCTGTCCTGGGGTAGTTCGGGAGAGCTGACCGGACTCCAAACATGTGTCCAAAACCTAGTGAGCAAGAAGCTCAAACTCGTCAACGTAGTCCAGGTCACGCTCATCCGCCGGATCCTCCCGTGTCAACAACGGGCTTTTAACTTGTGGGAGTTCGACCCGACGCAGCACCGGACTCTGAACAGGCTCTTCCAGACGATGCATGAAGATTCCTGGAAGGTGCTATTCAAGGGCGCCGAGGTTCCTCCCCCCCCCTTACTGAAGATCGCGGATTCAGCATGAAGCGCCAATCCAGCGCGGTAAGCGGCTTTACCTCTTACAGGATACTTGATTTTCATAGTTTGACTCTCTTCGGTATCTAAACTTCCGTACTTTTGACGGGACTGGCAGGAGATGGCCGGACAGATTAATTGTCCGGCTCCTTTGCCCGAAGGCCCAGCGGACGCCCGCTTGGCAGAGCTGCTGGTTCCGGCACCTTACGTGGTGCCAGAGAAGAAGGCCAAGAAGAAGGCCACGGGAACCCGGAAGAGTTCCCAGCGCCCGGTGGTGTCGGACTCATCGACCCCTACTATGAAAAGATGAAGCAGGATGCCGAGAGAACAAGTCCCGTATCCTGGCACAGGGCCTGGATGTGGTAACTGGAGGAACCTCACCTCATGTTCGCGGCCATGAGCGTGTACACATGCTACGAGATGCACAGGCGGATCGTTGACATGAGGAAGTGCCTCGTTACCCAAATCGACAAGCCCGGATTGAGCCACAAGCAGAGCAAGCGTCACAAGAAGTAGATGATGATCAGATGATCGTTTATGCTAGTTAATCATGCATGTAATATATAGTTTACTTTATTGGTGTGTAAATGTCATGTGTGTAGTAGCCACCTATGTAATTATGCATGTAGTAGTTCACTTTGGTGTGTGCAAATGCCATGGTTGTAGTAGCCACCTATGTAAGTGGATGTTTAATTTGGTTATGCAACCATGTCCTTATAAGTGTGTGTGTGTGTGTGTGTGTGTGTGTGTGTCTATATATATATATATATATATATATATATATATATATATATATATATATATATATATATATATATATATATATATGTTGTTGTTGTTGTTCTGTATGCAATCCCATCGCACAACACACACGTCTTATTAGCAGCAACTGTCTGTGTTATTATCGGTCTTCGCACACATTTCTGATTACAGACCTGTTTGTCGCGTATCACACACATCTTGTTAAGTTGAACTATTTCTGTTCTCTTGTCTCAACACAAACAGTTCATCCGAGTGTATCGCATGCCGTATATCTCACACACCTTGATCTGGCTGACCGTTTCTTTTGTGTTGTCTAATCACAAATAGTTCATCCGAGTGAACCGTATGTTTTACATCGCACACACCTTCATCTGGCTGCCCGTTTCTTTTGTTCCTCCTCATCGCAAATAGTTAATTGAACTGAACCGTATGCCCTGCATCGCACACGCAACTAAAATCTGAACCGTGTTTGATGCATCCTCCATCGCAAATGTTGCACCTTTTTTGACGGTTTTTTTACACCGCCGTTTGCGATTATTGCATCGCACACAGTTTCGTCGAAGGGTCTCTGACCGTAGTGTCGCGTTAGCAGCATCCTGAAGTAGTGAAGGCACCCGTGGATACAGCTAGCCATGGATTGTGAAAGAATGGTGGAGAAAGGAATAAACTTTATTTTATGTTTGGGAACTGCTGGGGAATGTTGCATGGGAAACAAAAAAATCCTACGCTCACCAAGATCAATCTAGGATATGAACATCTACGAGAGGAGATATTACATCTACATAACCTTGTAGATCGCTAAGCGGAAGCGTTAAGAAACGTGGTTGATGTAGTCGAACGTCTTCACGATCCAATCACGATATGTACCGCGAACTCCCGATCTAGCGCCGCGGACGGCACCTCCGCATTCAACACACGTAAAACTTGATGACGCCTTCACCTCCTTGATCCAGTGAGCGATGGTGAAGTAGTAGCTCGAGTTCTCGGGCAGCACGACAGTGTGGTGGCGGTGGTGGTGGAGAAATCTCGGCAGAGCTTCGCTAAGCACTACGGAGAGGAAGAGGACTACGAGGGAGAGGGAGGGCAGTGTCGTGGCATAGATGGGTGCGGCTACCCTCCCTCTACCCCTCTATATATAGGGAGGGAGGAGGGTGGCGCCCCTAGGGTTTCCCCTAGGTGGGGCGGTGGCCACAAGGGGAACCCTGGATGGGTTTTGGGAGGCACCCCTAGGTGCCTTGCCCCCTAAGCAAGGGGGAGGCAGCGATAGGAGGCACACCACCCTTCCTGGCCTCGTAGGGTGGGGTGAGGGGGCACACAACCCCTTAGTGGGCTGGTGTGCCCCCTCCTCGTGGCCCACGAGGCCCCCAACACTTGTGAGGTCTCCTGAAACCCCTTTCGATCATCCCGGCCAAACCCGGTGCCCCTGGAACACTTTCGGACTCCGATACCCTTTGTCCTATATATCAATCTTCATATGCTAACCATTCCGGAGTTCCTCGTCACGTCCGGGATCTCATCCAGGACTCTGAAAAACCTTCGGTTACCACCAAAACAACTCAACTATACTTATATCGTCACCAAACGTTAAGTGTGTAGACCCTGTGGTTCAAGAACTATGCAGACATGACCGAGACACCTCTACAGTCAATAACCAATGACGGGACTTGGATGCCCATATTTGTTGGAAATATGCCCTAGAGGCAATAATAAATGGATTATTATATTTCATTGTTCATGATAATTGTCTATTGTTCATGCTATAATTGTATTGTTCGGAAATCATAATACATGTGTGAATACATAGACCACAATGTGTCCCTAGTAAGCCTCTAGTTGACTAGCTCGTTGATCAATAGATGGTCATGGTTTCCTGACTATGGACATGGGGATGTCATTGATAACGGGATCACATCATTAGGAGAATGATGTGATGGACAAGACCCAAACTTAAGCATAGCACAAAGATCGTGTAGTTCGTTTGCTAGAGCTTTTCTGAATGTCAAGTATCATTCCTTAGACCATGAGATTATGCAACTCCCGGATATCGTAGGAATACTTTGGGTGTATCAAACGTCACAACGTAACTGGGTGACTATAAAGGTGCACTACAGGTATCTCCGAAAGTATCTGTTGGGTTGGCATGAATCGAGACTGGGATTTGTCACTCCGTGTGACGGAGAGGTATCTCTGGGCCCACTCGGTAAGACATCATCATAATGAGCTCAATGTGATCAAGGTGTTGTTCACGGGATGATGTATTACGGGAACGAGTAAAGGGACTTGCCGGTAACGAGATTGAACAAGGTATCGGTATACCGACGATCGAATCTCGGGCAAGTATCGTACCGATGGACAAAGGGAATTGAGTATGGGATTGATTAAGTCCTCGACATCGTGGTTCATCCGATGAGATCATCGAGGAGCATGTGGGAGCCAACATGGGTATCCAGATCCCGCTGTTGGTTATTGACCGGAGATCGTCTCGGTCATGTCTGCATGTCTCCCGAACCCGTAGGGTCTACACACTTAAGGTTCGGTGACGCTAGGGTTGTTAAAGATATTAGTATGCAGCAAACCAAAGGTTGTTCAGAGTCCCGGATGAGATCCCGGACGTCACGAGAGGTTCCGGAGTGGTCTGGAGGTAAAGAATTATATATAGGAAGTGTCGTTTCGGCCATCGGGAATGATCTGGGGGTCACCGGTATTGTACCGGGACCACCAGATGGGTCCCGGGGGTCCACCGGGTGGGGCCACCTATCCCGGAGGGCCCCGTGGGCTGAAGTGGGGAGGGAACCAGCCCATAGTGGGCTGGTGCGCCCCCCATGGGCCTCCCCCCTGCGCCTAGTGTTGGAAACCCTAGGGCAGGGGGCGCCCCACATGGCTTGGGGGGCAAGCCATCCCCCCTGGCCGCTGCCCCCCCTGGAGATGGATCTCCTGGGATGGCGCCCCCCCTAGGGGGCCTATATAAAGGGGGGAGGGAGGGCAGCCGCACCCTGCTGCATTGGCGCCTCCCTCTCCCCGTTACACCTCTCCCTCTCTCCACAGAAGCTCGGCGAAGCCGTGCTGGAACTCTGCTGCATCCACCACCACGCCGTCGTGCTGCTGGATCTTCATCAACCTCTCCTTCCCCCTTGCTGGATCAAGAAGGAGGAGATGTCGATCGTCCCGTACGTGTGTTGAACGCGGAGGTGCCGTCCTTTCGGCGCTGGTCATCGGTGATTCGGATCACGGCGAGTACGACTCCATCATCCACGTTCTCCTTGAACGCTTCCGTTGCGATCTACAAGTGGTATGTAGATGCTCTCCTATCCCCTCGTTGCTAGAATACTCCATGGATAGATCTTGGTGATGCGTAGGAAAATTTTAATTTCTGCTACGATCCCCAACAGTGGCATCATGAGCTAGGTCTATGCGTAGTTTCTATGCACGAGTAGAACACAAAGTAGTTGTGGGCGTCGAATTGTCAATTCTTCTTGTCGTTACTAGTCCTATCTTGGTTCAGCAGTATTGTGGGATGAAGCGGCCCGGACCAACCTTACACATACGCTTACATGAGACCGGTTCCACCGACTGACATGCACTAGTTGCATAAGGTGGCTGGCGGGTGTCTGTCTCTCCCACTTTAGTTGGATCGGATTCGATGAACAGGGTCCTTATGAAGGGTAAATAGAGATTGACAATTCACGTTGTGGTTTTAACGTAGGTAAGAAACGTTCTTGCTAGCAACCTATAACAGCCACGTAAAAACTTGCAACAACAATTAGAGGACGTCTAACTTGTTTTTGCAGCAAGTGCTTTGTGATGTGATATGGCCAGAAGTTGTGATGAATCATGTGATGTATGAGATGATCTTGTTATTGTAATAGGAATCACGACTTGCATGTCGATGAGTATGACAACCGGCAGGAGCCATAGGAGTTGTCTTTATTTATTTATGACCTGCGTGTCAACTTAAATCGTCATGTAATTACTTTACTTTATTGCTAAAGCGTTAGCCATAGTAGTAGAAGTAATAGTTGACGTGACAACTTCACGAAGACACGATGATGGAGATCATGATGATGGAGATCATGGTGTCATGCCGGTGACGATGATGAACATGGCGCCCCGAAGATGGAGATCAAAGGAGCGAAATGATGTTGGCCATATCATGTCACTATTTGATTGCATGTGATGTTTATCATGTTTTACATCTTATTTGCTTAGAACGACGGTAGCATAAATAAGATGATCCCTCATGAAAATATCAAAAATGTGTTCTCCCTAACTGTGCACCGTTGCTAAGGTTCGTCGTTCCGAAGCACCACGTGATGATCGGGTGTGATAGGTCCTTACGTTCGCATACAACGGGTGTAAGCCAGATTTACACACGCAATACACTTAGGTTGGATTGACGAGCCTAGCATGTACAGACATGGCCTCGGAACACGGAGGACCGAAAGGTCGAACATGAGTCGTATAGAAGATACGATCAACATGGAGATGTTCACCGATGATGACTAGTCCGTCTCACGTGATGATTGGACACGGCCTAGTTGACTCGGATCATGTATCACTCAGATGACTAGAGGGATGTCAAATCTGAGTGGGAGTTCATTCATTAATTTGATTAGATGAACTTAATTATCATGAACTTAGTCTAAATCTTTACAATATGTCTTGTAGATCAAATGGCCCACGCTAATGTCACCCTCAACTTCAACGCGTTCCTAGAGAAAACCAAGCTGAAAGATGATGGCAGAAACTATGCGGACTGGGTCCGGAACCTGAGGATCATCCTCATAGCTGCCAAGAAAGATTATGTCCTAGAAGCACCGCTAGGTGATGCACCATTCCCAGCAAACCAGGACGTTATGAACGCCCATCAGTCTCGTGCTGATGATTACTCCCTCGTTCAGTGCGGCATGCATTACAGCTTAGAACCGGGGCTCCAAAAGCATTTTGAGCAACACGGAGCATATGCGATGTTCGAGGAGCTGAAATTGATTTTCCAAGCTCATGCCCGGGTCGAGAGATATGATGTCTCCGACAAGTTCTTTAGCTGTAAGATGGAGGAGAATAGCTCTGTCAGTGAACACATACTCAAGATGTCTGGGTTACACCACCGCTTGACTCAGCTGGAAGTTAATCTCCCGGATGAGGCGGTCATTGACAGAATCCTTCAGTCGCTCCCACCTAGCTACAAGAGCTTCGTGATGAACTACAATATGCAGGGGATGGAAAAGACCATTCCCGAGTTGTATTCAATGCTGAAATCTGCAGAGGTGGAGATCAAAAAGGAACATCAAGTGTTGATGGTGAATAAAACCACTAAGTTCAAGAAAGGCAAGGGTAAGCAGAACTTCAAGAAGGACGACAAGGAGGTTGCCGCGCCTGGTAAATCAGTTGCCAGGAAGAAGTCAAAGAATGGACCCAAACCTGAAACTGAGTGCTTTTATTGCAAGGGAACTGGTCACTGGAAGCGGAATTGCCCCAAGTACTTAGCAGATAAGAAGACCGGCAACACTAAAGGTATATGTGATATACATGTAATTGATGTGTACCTTACCAATGCTCATAGTAGCTCCTGGGTATTTGATACCGGTGCCGTTGCTCATATTTGTAACTCAAAACAGGAGCTGCGGAATAAACGGAGACTGGCGAAGGACGAGGTGACGATGCACGTCAGGAATGGTTCCAGGGTCGATGTGATCGCCGTCGGCACGCTACCTCTACATTTACCTACGGGATTAGTTTTGAACCTCAATAATTGTTATTTAGTACCAGGTTTGAGCATGAACATTGTATCTGGATCTCGTTTAATGCGAGATGGCTACTCATTTAAATCCGAGAATAATGGTTGTTCTATTTATATGAGTGATATGTTTTATGGTCATGCTCCGATGGTCAATGGTTTATTCTTAATGAATCTCGTACGTGATGTTACACATATTCATAGTGTGAATACCAAAAGATGTAAAGTTAATAACGATAGTCCCACATACTTGTGGCACTGCCGCCTTGGTCACATTGGTGTTAAGCGCATGAAGAAGCTCCATGCTGATGGACTTTTAGAGTCTCTCGATTATGAATCATTTGACACGTGCGAACCATGCCTCATGGGCAAAATGACCAAGACTCCATTCTCAGGGACAATGGAGCGAGCAACCAACTTGTTGGAAATCATACATACAGATGTGTGTGGTCCAATGAGCGTTGAGGCTCGCGGAGGCTATCGTTATGTTCTCACTCTCACTGATGATTTGAGTAGGTATGGGTATGTCTACTTAATGAAACACAAGTCTGAGACCTTTGAAAAGTTCAAGGAGTTTCAGAGTGAGGTTGAGAATCAACGTGACAGGAAAATAAAGTTCTTACGATCAGATCGTGGGGGAGAATATTTAAGTCACGAATTTGGCACACACTTAAGAAAATTTGGAATCGTTTCACAACTCACGCCGCCTGGAACACCTCAGCGTAACGGTGTGTCCGAATGTCGTAATCGCACTCTATTGGATATGGTGCGATCTATGATGTCTCTTACAGATCTACCGCTATCATTTTGGGGATACGCTCTAGAGACAGCTGCATTCACTTTAAATAAGGCTCCGTCAAAATCCGTTGAGACGACACCGTATGAATTATGGTTTGGGAAGAAACCTAAGCTGTCGTTTCTGAAAGTTTGGGGTTGCGATGTTTATGTCAAGAAACTTCAACCTGAAAAACTCGAACCCAAATCGGAAAAATGCGTCTTCATAGGATATCCCAAGGAAACAGTTGGGTATACCTTCTACCTCAGATCCGAAGGCAAGGTCTTTGTTGCCAAGAACGGGTCCTTTCTAGAGAAAGAGTTTCTCGCGAAAGAAGTAAGTGGGAGGAAAGTAGAGCTTGATGAAGTACTACCTCTTGAAAATCAGAGTAGCGCAGCTCAGGAAAATGTTCCTGTGGTGCCTGCACCGATTAGAGAGGAGGTTAATGATGATGATCAAGATACTTCTGATCAAGCTCCTACTGAACTTCGTAGGTCCACAAGGACGCGTTCCGCACCAGAGTGGTACGGCAACCCTGTCCTGGAAATCATGTTGTTGGACAACGGTGAACCTTCGAACTATGAAGAAGCGATGGCGGGCCCAGATTCCGACAAATGGCTAGAAGCCATGAAATCCGAGATAGAATCCATGTACGAAAACAAAGTGTGGACTTTGAATGACTTGCCCGATGGTCGGCGAGCCATAGAAAATAAATGGATCTTTAAGAAGAAGATAGACGCGGATGGTAATGTGACCATCTATAAAGCTCGACTTGTCGCTAAGGGTTATCGACAAGTTCAAGGGGTTGACTACGATGAGACTTTCTCTCCCGTAGCGAAGCTGAAGTCTGTCCGAATCATGTTAGCAATTGCCGCATACTATGATTATGAGATATGGCAAATGGACGTCAAAACGGCATTCCTTAACGGCTTCCTTAAGGAAGAATTGTATATGATGCAGCCGGAAGGTTTTGTCGATCCTAAGAATGCTAACAAAGTATGCAAGCTCCAGCGCTCCATCTATGGGCTGGTGCAAGCATCTCGGAGTTGGAACATTCGCTTTGATGAGATGATCAAAGCGTTTGGGTTTATGCAGACTTATGGAGAAACCTGCGTTTACAAGAAAGTGAGTGGGAGCTCCGTAGCATTTCTCATATTATATGTGGATGACATACTATTGATGGGAAATGATATAGAATTCTTGGAAAGCATAAAGGCCTATTTGAACAAGTGTTTTTCAATGAAGGACCTTGGAGAAGCTGCTTATATATTAGGCATCAAGATCTATAGGGATAGATCAAGACGCCTCATCGGTCTTTCACAAAGTACGTACCTTGACAAGATTTTGAAGAAGTTCAAAATGGATCAGTCCAAGAAAGGGTTCTTGCCTGTATTGCAAGGTGTGCGATTGAGCACGGCTCAATGCCCGACCACGGCAAAAGATATAGAAGAGATGAGTGTCATCCCCTATGCCTCAGCTATAGGGTCTATTATGTATGCCATGTTGTGTACCAGACCCGATGTAAACCTTGCCGTAAGTTTGGTAGGTAGGTACCAAAGTAATCCCGGCAAGGAACACTGGACAGCGGTCAAAAACATCCTGAAGTACCTGAAAAGGACTAAGGATATGTTTCTCGTTTATGGAGGTGCCGAAGAGCTCGTCGTAAAGGGTTACGTCGACGCTAGCTTCGACACAGATCTGGATGACTCCAAGTCACAAACCGGATACGTGTATATTTTGAATGGAGGGGCAGTAAGCTGGTGCAGTTGCAAGCAAAGCGTCGTGGCGGGATCTACATGTGAAGCAGAGTATATGGCAGCCTCGGAGGCAGCACAAGAAGCAGTCTGGGTGAAGGAGTTCATCACCGACCTAGGAGTCATACCTAATGCGTCGGACCTGATGACTCTCTTCTGTGACAACACTGGAGCAATTGCCCTTGCGAAGGAGCCCAGGTTTCACAGGAAGACCAGGCATATCAAGCGTCGCTTCAACTCCATTTGTGAAAGTGTTCAAAATGGATACATAGAGATTTGTAAAGTACATACGGACCTGAATGTGGCAGATCCGTTGACTAAACCTCTCCCTAGAGCAAAACATGATCAACACCAAAATTCCATGGGTGTGCGATTCATCACAATGTAACTAGACTATTGTCTCTAGTGCAAGTGGGAGACTGTTGGAAATATGCCCTAGAGGCAATAATAAATGGATTATTATATTTCCTTGTTCATGATAATTGTCTATTGTTCATGCTATAATTGTATTGTTCGGAAATCATAATACATGTGTGAATACATAGACCACAATGTGTCCCTAGTAAGCCTCTAGTTGACTAGCTCGTTGATCAATAGATGGTCATGGTTTCCTGACTATGAACATGGGGATGTCATTGATAACGGGATCACATCATTAGGAGAATGATGTGATGGACAAGACCCAAACTTAAGCATAGCACAAATATCGTGTAGTTCGTTTGCTAGAGCTTTTCTGAATGTCAAGTATCATTCCTTAGACCATGAGATTATGCAACTCCCGGATATCGTAGGAATACTTTGGGTGTATCAAACGTCACAACGTAACTGGGTGACTATAAAGGTGCACTACAGGTATCTCCGAAAGTATCTGTTTGGTTGGCATGAATCGAGACTGGGATTTGTCACTCCGTGTGACGGAGAGGTATCTCTGGGCCCACTCGATAAGACATCATCATAATGAGCTCAATGTGATCAAGGTGTTGTTCACGGGATGATGTATTACGGGAACGAGTAAAGAGACTTGCCGGTAACGAGATTGAACAAGGTATCGGTATACCGACGATCGAATCTCGGGCAAGTATCGTACCGATGGACAAAGGGAATTGAGTACGGGATTGATTAAGTCCTCGACATCATGGTTCATCCAATGAGATCATCGAGGAGCATGTGGGAGCCAACATGGGTATCCAGAACCGCTGTTGGTTATTGACCGGAGATCGTCTCGGTCATGTCTGCATGTCTCCCGAACCCGTAGGGTCTACACACTTAAGGTTCGGTGACGCTAGGGTTGTTAAAGATATTAGTATGCAGCAAACCGAAGGTTGTTCGGAGTCCCAGATGAGATCCCGGACGTCACGAGAGGTTCCGGAGTGGTCCGGAGGTAAAGAATTATATATAGGAAGTGTCGTTTCGGCCATCGGGAATGATCTGGGGGTCACCGGTATTGTACCGGGACCATCAGATGGGTCCCAGGGGTCCACCGGGTGGGGCCACCTATCCCGGAGGGCCCCGTGGGCTGAAGTGGGGAGGGAACCAGCCCATAGTGGGCTGGTGCGCCCCCCCATGGGCCTCCCCCCTGCGCCTAGGGTTGGAAACCCTAGGGCAGGGGGCGCCCCACATGGCTTGGGGGGCAAGCCATCCCCCCTGGCCGCCGCCCCCCCTGGAGATGGATCTCCAGGGCCGGCGCCCCCCCCTAGGGGGCCTATATAAAGGGGGGGAGGGAGGGCAGCTGCACCCTGCTGCATTGGCGCCTCCCTCTCCCCGTTACACCTCTCCCTCTCTCCACAGAAGCTCGGCGAAGCCCTGCTGGAACTCTGCTGCATCCACCACCACGCCGTCGTGCTGCTGGATCTTCATCAACCTCTCCTTCCCCCTTGCTGGATCAAGAAGGAGGAGACGTCGATCGTCCCGTACGTGTGTTGAACGCGGAGGTGCCGTCCTTTCGGCGCTGGTCATCGGTGATTCGGATCACGGCGAGTACGACTCCATCATCCACGTTCTCCTTGAACGCTTCCGTTGTGATCTACAAGTGGTATGTAGATGCTCTCCTATCCCCTCGTTGCTAGAATACTCCATGGATAGATCTTGGTGATGCGTAGGAAAATTTTAATTTCTGCTATGATCCCCAACAATATTGGTCCCTACATATTCTACGATTATCTTTATCGGTCGAACCTCGATGTCAAGGATTCAGCTAATCCCGTATGCAGTTCCCTTTGTCTATCGGTATGTTAGTTGCTCGAGGTTCGATCATCGGTATCTCCATACCTAGTTCAATCTCGTTAGCAGAAAGTCTCTTTACTTGTTCCATAATATAAGATCCCTTGGCTAACTCTTTAGTCACATTGCTTGCAAGCTTATTGTGATGTTGTATTACTGATTAGGCCCTGAGATACCTCACCGTCATACGAAGTGACAAATCCCAGTCTTGATCCATGCCAACTCAATAGACACCCTCAGAGATACCTGTAGAGCACCTTTATAGTCACTTAGTTATGTTGCGACGTTTGGTACACACAAGGTACTCCTCCAGTGTCAGTGAGTTGCATGATCTCATGGTCACAGGAACATATACTTGAGATGCAGAAAACGACAGCAATAAACTTGATACGATCATGTGCTACGTTTATAGTTTGGGTCTTGTTCATTACATCATTCCCCTAATGATGTGATCCTGTTATCAAATGATAACTAATGTCTATGGTTAGGAAACCTTAACCATCTTTGATCAACGAGCTAGTCTAGTAGAGGTTCACTAGGGACATGTTGTTGTCTATGTATCCACACATGTATCAGAGTTTCCGATCAATACAATTCTAGCATGGATAATAAACGATTATCATGAACAGGGAAATATGATAATAACCAATTTATTATTGTCTCTCGGGCATATTTCCTACAGTCTCCCACTTGCACTGGAGTCAATAATCTAGTTCACATCACCATGTGATCAACACCCAATGAGTTCTGGGGTTAGATCATGTTATGCTTGTGACAGAGGTTTTAGTCAACGGGTCTGCAACATTCAGATCCACGTGTACTTCTCAAATCTCTATGTCATATTGTAGATGTGATAGCCCACAAGTATAGGGGATCGCAACGGTTTTCGAGGGTAGAGTATTCAACCCAAATTTATTAAAAGGAGGCCTTAATATCCCTTAGTTTCCAATATGGACCCCGCCGCCACGGAATTGGCGATGGAGAAGGGTTGGTGACGATGAAGATCAAAGATCCCCCTCTCCAGAGCCCCAAACGGACTCCATATCTGGCCTCCCGATGAAGAACAGGAGGTGGCGGCAGCTCCGTCTCGTGAAATGCGATAGTTCTTTCTCCCTGATTTTTTCTCCAAAAAATATGAATTTATAGTATCAGGGTTGAGGTCTGCGGGGCCACCAGGTGGGGACAACCCACCTGGGCGCGCCTGGAGGGGTGCGCGCCCTGGTGGGTTGTGCCCACCCAGGTGCCCCCTCCGATGGTTCTTGGATCTAGAAATTATCTTTTATTGTATAAAGAATCCCCGCAAAGTTTCGTTCCAATCCGAGAACTTTTCTTTCTGCATAAAAAACAACACCATGGTAGTTCTGCTGAAAACAGCGTTAGTCCGGGTTAGTTTCATTCAAATCATGCAAATTAGAGTCCAAAACAAGAGGAAAAGCATTAGGAAAAGTAGATACATTGAAGACGTATCAAGATGCTGCTACCACGCTCCACTTGGAGCTATTCCAAATGGTTGTCCCACTACACGTATCTGGTTTGCTACTCAGAGTCATCCGGATTTGTGTTAAAGCTTGCATCGACATAACCCTTTACGCCGAACTCTTAATCACCTCCATAACTGAGAAACATTTCCTTATTCCTGTAAGGATAATTTTGGCGTTTGCCCAGTGATCCACTCCTGGATCACTCTTTTACCCCCTTGACAGACATGTGGCAAGGCACACATAAGGTGCAGTACACAGCATGGCATACCGTATAGAGCCTATGGCTGAGGCATAGGGGACGACCTTCATCATTTTTCTTTCTTCTGGCGTGGTCGAGCTTTGAGTCTTACTCAACTTCACACTTTACAACTCAGGCAAGAACTCCTTCTTTGACTGATCCATTTTGAACTCCTTCAAAATCATGTCAAGTTATGTGCTCTGTGAAAGTCTTATCAAGCGTCTTGGTCTATCTCTATAGATCTTGTTGCCCAATATGTAAGCAGCTTTACCCAGGTCTTCCTTTGAAAAACTCCTTTCAAACAACCCTTTATGCATTCCAAAAATTCTACATCATTTCCAATCAACAATATGTCATCCACATATACTTATCAGAAATGTTGCACTCCTCCCACTCACTTTTTTCTAAATACAAGTTTCTTGCAAACTTTGCGTAAACCCAAAAGCTTTGATCACCTCATCAAAGCGTATGTTCCAACTCCGAGATGCTTGCTCCAGTCCATAGAAGGATCGCTGGAGCTTGCATGCCTTTTAGCATCATTAGGATTGACAAAACCTTCTGGTTGTATCACATACAACCTTTCCTCACGGAAACCGTCAAGGAAACTTTGTTTTGACATCCATCTGCCAGATTTCGTAATTGAAAATGCAGCAACTGCTAACATAATTCCAACAGATTTTAGCATCGCTATGAGTGAGAAAGTCTCATCATAGTCAACTCCTTGAACTTGTCAGAAACTTCTTTGCGATAAGTCGAGCTTCATAAATGGTGACATTACCATCAACATCTGTCTTCTTCTTAAAGATCCATTTATTCTTAATGGCTTGCCGATCATCGGGCAAGTCCACCAAAGTCCATACTTTGTTCTCATACATGGTTCCTATCTCGGATTTCATGGCTCCTAGCCATTTGTTGGAATCCAGGGCCACCATCGCTTCTCCATAGCTCGTAGGTTCACCGTTGTCCAACAACATGACCTCTAAGACAGGGTTACCGTACCACTCAGAAGTTGTATGTACCCTCGTCGACCTACGAGGTTCGACAGTAAATTGATCTGAAGCTTCATGATCATCATCATTAGCTTCCTCTTCAACTGAAGTAGGTGCCACAGAAGCATCTTTCTGTATTGCGCTACTCTCTAGTTGAAGTAAAGGTTCAACAACCTCATCAAGTTCTATCTTCCTCCCACTCAATTCTTTCGAGAGAAAATCTTTCTCGAGAAATGACCTATTCTTAGCGACAAACACTTTGCCTTCGGATCTGAGATAGAATGTATACCCAGCCATATCTTTTGGGTATCCTATGAAGACACATCTGTCCGCTTTGGGTTCGAGCTTTTCCGGTTGAAGCCTTTTGACATAAGCCATCGTAGCACCAAACCTTAAGAAATGACAACTTAGGTTTCTTGCCAAACCACAGTTCATACGGTGTCATCTCCACGGATTTAGATGGTTCCCTATTTAAAGTGAATGTAGTTGTATCTAATGCATAACCCCAAAATGATAGTGGTAGATCAGCAAGACATCATAGAATGCACCATATCCAATAAGGTACGATTACGACGTTCAGACACACCATTACGCTGTGGTGTTCCACGTGGCGTTAACTGTGAAACAATTCCACATTATTGTCTTAATTGATTGACAAACTCATAACTCAGATATTCTCCCCCTCGATCGGATCGTAGGAATTTAATATTCTTGTTATGATGATTCTCAACTTCACTCCGAAATTGCTTGAACTTTTCAAACATTTCAGACTTATGCTTCATTAAGTAAACATACCCATATCTACTCAAATTATCGGTGAAGGTGAGGAAATAATGATATCCACCACACGCATCAACACTCATCGGACCTCACACATCACCATGTATGATTTCCAACAAGTCACTTGCTCGTTCCATTGTTCCAGAAAACAGGGTTTTAGTCATCTTGCCAATGAGGCATGGTTCGCATGTGTCAAGTGATTCAAAATCAGGTGACTCCAAAAGTCCATCAGCATGGAATTTCTTCATGCGCTTTACACCAAGATGACCTAAGAGGCAGTGCCACAAGAAAGTGGTACTATGATTATCAACTCTACATCTTTTGGCATCAATGTTATGAACATGTGTATCACTATGATCGAGATTCAATAAACCATTCACATTGGGTGCATGACCATAGAAGGTATTATTCATGTAAACAGAATAACCATTATTCTTTGACTTAAATGAATAACCTTATTGCAATAAACATGATTTAATCATGTTCATGCTCAACGCAGACACCAAATAACATTTATCTAGGTTCAACACTAATCGCGAAGGTAGAGGGAGCATGCGATGTTGATCACATCAACCTTGGAAACGCTTCCAACACACATAGTCACCTCGCCCTTAGATAGTCTTCGTTTATTCCGCAGCTTTTGTTTTGAGTTACCAATATTAGCAACTGAACCGGTATCTAATACACAGGTGCTACTAGGAGAACTAGTGAGTCACACATCAATAACATGTATATCAAATATACTTTTATTAAAGTTTCTAGCCTTCTTATCTATTGGGGTAGTTTCGCTATCAGTGACCGTTCCCCTTATAGTAGAAGCACTTAGTCTTAGGTTTGGGTTCAACCTTGGGTTTCTTCACTGGAGCGGCAACTGGCTTGTCATTCATGAAGTTTCCCTTCTTGCCCTTGCCCTTCTTGAAACCAGTGGTCTTGCTAACCATCAACACTTGATGCTCCTTCTTGATTTCTACCTTCGCAGCCTTAAGCACCGCGAACAGCGCCGGGATCATCTCCATCCCTTGCATGTTATAGTTCATCATGAAGCTCTAGTATCTTGGTGATAGTGACTGGAGAACTCTGTCAATCACTATCTTATATGGAAGATTAACTCCCACTTGATTCAAGCGATTATATCACCCAGACGTTCTGAGCACATGCTCACTAGCTGAGTTATTCTCCTCTATCTTGTAGGCAAAGAACTTGTCAGAGGTCTCATACCTCTCAACCGGGCATGAGCCTGAAATACCAATTTCAACTCTTAGAACATCAAATATGTTCCATGGCGTTCAAAATGCCTTTGGAGCCCCGATTCTAAGCCGTAAAGCATGGTGCACTAAACTATCAAGTAGTCATTAGAACGTGTCCGCCAGATGTTCACAACATCCATAGACGACGCTAGAGGGGTTGGCACACTGAGCGGTGCATCAAGGACATAAGCCTTTTGTGCAGTAGTGAGGACAATCCTTAGACTACGGCCCTAGTCCGCATAATTGCTTACAATATCTTTCAACTTAGTCTTTCTCTAGGAATGTATTAAAACAGGGAGCTACAACATGAGCTATTGATCTACAACATAATTTGCAAGACAACTTATACTATTATTCATGATAATGAGTTCAATTAATCATATTTCTTAAGAACTCCCACTCAAATCAATATCCCTCCGGTTGTCCGAGTGTAACACGATCCAAATTCACCAACCCAAGTCGGATCATCATGTGAGATGAGGTGGTTTCAACGGTGTACATCTCCATGTTGATCATATCTACTATATGACTCATGTTCGACCTTTCTGTCTCTTGTGTTATGAGGCCATGTCTGTACATGCTAGGCTCTTCAAGTTTAACCCAAGTGTTCCGCACATGCAAACCTGGCTTGCACCCGTTGTATGTGAATGTAGAGTCCATCACACCCGATCATCACGTGGTGCTTCGAAACAACGAACTTTCGCAGTGGTGCACACTTGGGGAGAACACAGTTTTATCTTGAAATTTTTGTGAGGGATCACCTTATAATGCTACCGTCGTCCTAAGCAAAATAAGATGCATAAAAGTATTAACATCACATGCAAATCATAAGTGACATGATATGGTCATCAACTTGTGGTTTTGATCTCCATCTTCAAAGCACCGGCATGATCTCCATTGTCACCGGCATGACACCATGATCTCCATCATCGTGTTGCCATCGGGGTTGTCACGCCAACCATGCTTATACTACTACTGCTACCTGAGGGAGTCCTGGATTAGGGGGTATCCGGACAACCGGACTATATCCTTTGGTCGGACTGTTGGACTATGAAGATACAAGACTGAAGACTTCGTCCCGTGTCCGGATGGGACTCTCCTTGGCGTGGAAGGCAAGCTTGGCAATATGGATATGTAGATCTCCTTCCTTGTAACCGACTCTGTGTAACCCTAGCCCCCTCTGGTGTCTATATAAACTGGAGGGTTTAGTCCGTAGGACAACAAAAATCATACCATAGGCTAGCTTCTAGGGTTTAGCCTCCATGATCTCGAGGTAGATCAACTCTTGTAATACTCATATAATCAAGATCAATCAAGTAGGAAGCTGGGTATTACCTCTGTCGAGAGGGCCCGAACCTGGGTAAACATCGTTTCCCCTGCCTCATGTTACCATCCGCCTTAGACGCACAGTTCGGGACCCCCTACACGAGATCCGCCGGTTTTGACACCAATATTGGTGCTTTCATTGAGAGTTCCACTGTGTCGTCATCGTAAGGAAGGATGCCTTATCTCGTTGTTAAGGACAACGTCGCCTCTGGGGGAGCCCTGGCTGTCGGCCAAACTCTCCGGCTAGGCGGCTTCGTCATGATCGCCCATTCGGCTACTGCACCGATGATACGTCTCCAACGTATCTATAATTTTTGATTGCTCCATGCTATATTATCTAATGTTTTGGGCAATATTGGGCTTTATTATCCACTTTTATATTATTTTTGGGACTAACCTATTAACCGGAGGCCCAGCCCAGATTTGCTGTTTTATGCCTATTTCAGTGTTTCGGAGAAAAGGAATATCAAACGGAGTCGAAACGGAACGAAATCAACTGGAGAAGTTATTTTTGGAAGGAAAGATACCAGATGGACTTGGACCCCATGTCAGGAGCTAAGGGAGGTGCTCACGAGGGTGGGGGGCGCGCCCACCCCCCTAGGGCGCGCCCCCTGCCTCGTGGGGCCCCCGAAGCTCCACCAACGTACTTCCTGCACCCATATATACCTACGTACCCTAAAACTTCCAGAACAGAGATTAGGTCTGGAGTTCCACCGCCGCAAGCCTATGTAGCCACCAAAAACCTCTTGGGACCCTGTTCCGGCACCCTGCCGGAGGGGGAACCCTCGCCGGTGGCCATCTTCATCATCCCGGCGCTCCCCATGACGAGGAGGGAGTAGTTCACCCTCGGGGCTGAGGGTATGTACCAGTAGCTTTGTGTTTGATCTCTCTCTCTCTCATGTTCTTGATTTGGCACGATCTTGATGTATCGCGAGCTTTGCTATTATAGTTGGATCTTATGTTTCTTCTCCCCCTCTTCTCTCTTGTAATGGATTGAGTTTTCCCCTTGAAGTAATCTTATCGGATTGAGTCTTTAAAGATTTGAGAACACTTGATGTATGTCTTGCCGTGCGTATCTGTGGTGACAATGGGATATCACGTGATTCACTTGATGTATGTTTTTGTGATCAACTTGCAGGTTCCGCCCATGAACCTATGCATAGGCGTTGGCACACGTTTTCGTCGTGATTCTCCGGTAGAAACTTTGGGGCACTCTTTGAGGTTCTATGTGTTGGTTTGAATAGATGAATTGAGATTGTGTGATGCATATCATTTAATCATGCCCACGGATACTTGAGGTGACATTGGAGTATCTAGGTGACATTAGGGTTTTGGTTGATTTGTGTCTTAAGGTGTTATTCTAGTACGAACTCTAGGGCTGTTTGTGACTCTTATAGGAATAGCCCAACGGATTGATTGGAAAGAATAACTTTGAGGTGGTTTCGTACCCTACCATAATCTCTTCGTTTGTTCTCCGCTATTAGTTACTTTGCAGTGACTGTTTGTTGCATGTTGAGGGATAGTTATATGATCCAATTATGTTATTATTGTTTAGAGAACTTGCACCAGTGAAAGTAGGAACCCTAGGCCTTGTTTCCTAGCATTGCAATACTGTTTACACTCACTTTTACCACTTGGTACCTTGCTGTTTTTATATTTTCAGTTTACAAAAACCTATATCTACCATCCATATTGCACTTGTGTCACCATCCCTTCGCCAAACTAGTGCACCTATACAATTTACCATTGTATTGGGTGTGTTGGGGACGCAAGAGACTCTTTGTTATTTGGTTGCAGGGTTGCTTGAGAGAGACCATCTTCATCCTACGCCTCCCACGGATTGATAAACCTTAGGTCATCCACTTGAGGGAAATTTGCTACTGTCCTACAAACCTCTGCACTTGGAGGCCCAACAACGTCTACAAGAAGAAGGTTGTGTAGTAGACATCAAGCTCTTTTCTGGCGCCGTTGCCGGGGAGGCTAGGTAAGCGGCACTCACACCCCGTCAACTAAGCTCTTTTCTGGCGCCATTGTTGGGGAGGTGAGTGCTTGAAGGTATATCTTTAGATCTTGCAATTGAATCTTCTTGTTTCTTGTTTTAGCACCTGTTAGTTTATAAAATAAAACTACCAAAAAATGGAATTGAGTTTACCTCATACGCTTCATCTTTTTAATATCTTTCGTGAGTATGATGGAAAGGAAAATTGTGCCAAAGTGTTAGAAGAAGAATGCATTAAAATGTTTGGCACTAAATATTTGAATGATGAGCATGATTGCAATGTTGTTAGTATGAATTTCTTGAACATCCATGATGCTAATGATATGCAAAGCCACAAGCTTGGGGATGCTATGTTTGATGAAGATGATATTTTTTGTCGCCCAAGTTTTGATGAGCAAATTTACTATGATGAAAGCATGCCTTCTATCTATGATGATTATTGTGATGACACGTATGCTATAAAGAATAATGATAACCATGAAACTTTTCATCTTGATCTTAATTTTCAATCACATGATAGTTATTTTGTTGAGTTTGCTCCCACTACTATTCATGAGAAGAATTTTGCTTATGCGGAGAGTAGTAAAAATTCTATACTTGTAGATCATGAAAAGAATGCTTTATGTGCTGGTTATATTGTTGATTTCATTCATGATGCTACTGAAAATTATTATGAGGGAGGAACATATGCTTGTAGGAGTTGCAATAATATCAAGTTTCCTCTCTATGTGCTTAAAATCTTGAAGTTATGCTTGTTTTACCTTCCTATGCAAGTTGATTGTTGTTCCCATAAGTTGTTTTCTCACAAAATCCCTATGCATAGGAAGTGGGTTAGACTTAAATGTGCTAGTCATGTTCTTCATGATGCTCTCTTTATGTTTCTACTCTTATCTTTTATGTGAGCATCATTGAAATCATCATGCCTAGCTAGGGGCATTAAATGATAGCGCTTGTTGGGAGGCAACCCAATTTTATTTTAGTTTCTTGCTTTTTGGTTCTGTTTAGGAATAAATAATCCATCTAGCTTCTGTTTAGCTGTGGTTTTGTGTTTTAATTAGTGTTTGTGCCAAGTAGAACCTTTGGGAAGACTTGGGTGAAGTCTTTATGATCATGCTGTAAAAAACAGAAACTTTAGCGCTCATGAGATTAGCTAAAACTTTTTACTGGAGAGTGATATTTAGTTGATTCTTTTTGCACATGATAACTAGACAAATTCCTCAGGTCCAAAAATTTATTATAGAATTTTTGGAGTTCCATAAGTTTGCGTTAGTTACAAATTACTTCAGAATGTTCTATTTTTGACAGATTCTGTTTTTCGTGTGTTGTTTGCTTATTTTGATGACTCTATGGCTAGTAAAATAGTTTATAAACCATAGATAAGTTGTAATACAGTAGGTTTAACACCAATATAAATAAATAATGAGTTTATTACAGTACCATGAAGTGGTGTTTTGTTTTATTTCGCTAACGGAGCTCACGAGTTTTCCGTTAAGTTTTGTGTTGTGAAGTTTTCAAGTTTTGGGTAAAGATTCGATGGACTATGGAATAAGGAGTGGAAAGAGCCTAAGCTTGGGGATGACCAAGGCACCCAAAGGTAATACTCAAGTATAACCAAGATCCTAAGCTTGGGTATTCCCCGGAAGGCATCCCCTCTTTCGTCTTCGTTCATCGGTAACTTTACTTGGAGCTATATTTTTATTCACCACATGATATGTGTTTTGCTTGGAGCATCATTTTATTTTTTCTTTTGTTTTGCTTTCTGTTTGAATAAAATATCAAGATCTGAAACTCTTAAATGGGAGAGTCTTCACATAGATAAAGAATTATTTAACTACTCAATGATCATCACTTATATCTTTCGGAGTAGTTTGTTGTTTGCTCTAGTGTTTCACTTATATATTTTAGAGCACGGTGGTGGTTTTATTTTGAAGAAATAGATGAACTCTCATGCTTCACTTATACTATTTTGAGAGTCTTAAATAGCATGGTAATTTGCTTAAAAATCTTAATATGCTTGGTATTCAATATTTGTAAGAATTCTTATGAGTGTGTTGAATACTAAGAAAAGTTTGATGCTTGATAATTGTTTTGAGATAAGAAGATGGTGATATTAGAGTCATGCTAGTTGAGTAGTTGTGAATTTGAGAAACACTTGTGTTAAAGTTTGTGATTCCCGTAGCATGCACGTATGGTGAACCGTTATGTGATGAAGTCGGAGCATAATTTATTTATTGATTGCCTTCCTTATGAGTGGCGGTCGGGGATGAGCGATGCTCTTTTCCTACCAATCTATCCCCCTAGGAGCATGCGCGTAGTACTTTGTTTCGATAACTAATAGATTTTTGCAATAAGTATATGAGTTCTTCATGACTAATGTTGAGTCCATGGATTATACGCACTTTCTTCCTTCCACCATTGCTAGCCTCTCTAATACCGCGCACCTTTCGCCGGTATCATACACCCACCATATATCTTCCTCAAAACAGCCACCATACCTACCTATCATGGCATTTCCATATCCATTCCGAGATATATTGCCATGCAACTTTCCACCGTTCCGTTTATTATGACACGCTCCATCATTGTCATATTGCTAGCATGATCATGTAGTTGACATCGTATTTGTGGCAAAGCCACTATTCATGATTCTTTCATACATGTCACTCTTGATTCATTGCATATCCTGGTACACCGCCGGAGGCATTCATATATAGTCATATCTTGTTCTAAGTATTGAGTTGTAATTCTTGAGTTGTAAGTAAATAAAAGTGTGATGATCATCATTATTAGAGCATTGTCCCAGTGAGGAAAGGATGATGGAGACTATGATTCCCCCACAAGTCGGGATGAGACTCCGGAGGAAAAATAAAAAAATAAAAGAAAAAAAGTGGCCATAAAAAAGATAAAGGCCCAAATAAAAAAATAAAAAATGAGAGAAAAAGAGAGAAGGGACAATGTTACTATCCTTTTACCACACTTGTGCTTCAAAGTAGCACCATGATCTTCATGATAAAGAGTCTCCTATGTTGTCACTTTCATATACTAGTGGGAATTTTACATTATAGAACTTGGCTTGTATATTCCAATGATGGGCTTCCTCAAAATGCCCTAGGTCCTCGTGAGCAAGCGAGTTGGATGCACACCCACTTAGTTTCTTTTTGAGCTTTCATATACTTATAGCTCTAGTGCATCCGTTGCATGGCAATCCCTACTCACTCACATTGATATCTATTGATGGGCATCTCCATAGCCCTTTGATACGCCTAGTTGATGTGAGACTGTCTTCCCCTCTTTTTGTCTTCTCCACAACCACCATTCTATTCCACCTATTGGTGCTATGTCCATGGCTCACGCTCATGTATTGCGTGAAGATTGAAAAAGTTTTGAGAATGTCAAAATTATGAAATAATTGCTTGGCTTGTCATCGGGGTCGTGCACGATTTAAATACTTTGTGTGGTGAAGATAGAGCATAGCCAGACTATGTGATTTTGTAGGGATAACTTTCTTTGACCATGTTATTTTGAGAAGACATAATTGCTTTGTTAGTATGCTTGAAGTATTATTATTTTTATGTCAATATGAACTTTTGTCTTGAATCCTTCGGATCTGAATATTCATATCACAGTTAAGAAGAATTACATTGAAATTATGCCAAGTAGCATTCCACATCAAAAATTCTTTTTTATCATTTACCTACTCGAGGACGAGCAGGAATTAAGCTTGGGGATGCTTGATATGTCTCCAACGTATCTATAATTTTTGATTGCTCCATGCTATATTATCTACTGTTTTGGGCAATATTGGGCTTTATTATGAGATCTCCTTTATTATCCACTTTTATATTATTTTTGGGACTAACCTATTGACCGGAGGCCCAGCCCAGATTTATTTTTTTATGCCTATTTTAGTGTTTCGAAGAAAAGGAATATCAAACGGAGTCGAAACGGAACAAAATCAACTGGAGAAGTTATTTTTGGAAGGAAAGCTACCGGATGGACTTGGACCCCACGTCAGGAGCTAAGGGAGGTGCTCACGAGGGTGGGGGCGCGCCCACCCCCCTAGGGCGCACCCCCCTGCCTCGTGGGGCCCCCGAAGCTCCACCGACGTACTTCCTGCACCCATATATACCTACGTACCCTAAAACTTCCAGAACGGAGATTAGATCTAGAGTTCCGCCGCCGCAAGCCTCTGTAGCCACCTAAAACCTCTCGGGATCCTGTTCCGGCACCCTGCCGGAGGGGGTAACCCTCACCGGTGGCCATCTTCATCATCCCGGTGCTCTCCATGACGAGGAGGGAGTAGTTCACCCTCGGGGCTGAGGGTATGTACCAGTAGCTATGTGTTTGATCTCTCTCTCTCGTGTTCTTGATTTGGCACGATCTTGATGTATCGCGAGCTTTGCTATTATAGTTGGATCTTATGTTTCTTCTCCCCCTCTTCTCTCTTGTAATGGATTGAGTTTTCCCCTTGAAGTAATCTTATCGGATTGAGTCTTTAAAAATTTGAGAACACTTGATGTATGTCTTGCCGTGCATATCTGTGGTGACAATGGGATATCACGTGATTCACTTGATGTATGTTTTGGTGATCAACTTGCGGGTTCCGCCCATGAACCTTTGCATAGGGGTTGGCACATGTTTTCGTCGTGATTCTCCGGTAGAAAATTTGGGGCACTCTTTGAGGTTCTACGTGTTGGTTTGAATAGATGAATTGAGGTTGTGTGATGCATATCGTATAATCATGCCCATGGATACTTGAGGTGACATTGGAGTATCTAGGTGACATTAGGGTTTTGGTTGATTTGTGTCTTAAGGTGTTATTCTAGTATTAACTCTAGGGCTATTTGTGACACTTATAGGAATAGCCCAACGGATTGATTGGAAAGAATAACTTTGAGGTGGTTTCGTACCCTACCATAATCTCTTCGTTTGTTCTCCGCTATTAGTTACTTTGGAGTGACTCTTTGTTGCATGTTGAGGGATAGTTATATGATCCAATTATGTTATTATTGTTGAGAGAACTTGCACTAGTGAAAGTATGAACCCTAGGCCTTGTTTCCTAGCATTGCAATACCATTTACACTCACTTTTACCACTTGTTACCTTGCTGTTTTTATATTTTCAGTTTACAAAAACCTATATCTACCATCCATATTGCACTTGTATCAGCATCTCTTCGCCGAACTAGTGCACCTATACAATTTACCATTGTATTGGGTGTGTTGGGGACACAAGAGACTCTTTGTTATTTGGTTGCAGGGTTGCTTGAGAGAGACCATCTTCATCCTACGCCTCCCACGGATTGATAAACCTTAGGTCATCCACTTGAGGGAAATTTGCTACTGTCCTACCTCTGCACTTGGAGGCCGTGTACAAGAAGAAGGCTGTGTAGTAGACATCAACCGACGATGACTTCTCGGGTCATGGAAAATAGCCTCCATGTTGGCCCGGAACTTGCCGAGCAGATGAATCCAATGGAGCTCTCCTCCCTAAACGAGCTCTTGGATCGCATCGCCGCTTTGGGAGTCGCTATGGGCTATGATCGGATTGGGCTTAGACCCGACCAAACGGAGATTAACTCTTCGCCGGTCACCCATCAGATAGCGGTGGTGGAGGAACAATGCGGCGATTCTTCCTCTATCTTGAGGACAAGCTATGTCCGGATTCCCGAGCTCCCCGAGCCGGATACCCGTTTACCGAAGGACAACGCCCAAGCCCTGAACCTAGAATCAGGCAGCGGGCCAGACTTATTGGGCAACATCCCGGAGCCCGAACTTCCAAGATCGGAAACTCCTCTGCCCCTGGGTCTCAGATCGGGTCAGGGTTCGGACTCAAATCCACCCACCCACCCAGATATAAATGATCTTTCCCACATTAGGCAAGAGCCCCAGGAAATAGTACATCATTATTGGGCCAGATTCCTCCTTGTAATGAACAAGGTCAGGGACTGTCGCGAGGAAGATGCAATCTCATTTTTTTTGCAATAATTGCACGAACAAGGGAATCCTTAACGCCATAATTCGCCGTGACGTAGCATGCTTCGCTGACTTGGTGGCCATAGTACAGAAGTACTGTGTGATGGAAAGTGCCTGGAAAACCAAAACAAAATTCTGGGATAATCTGGCTCTGACTAAACACCCAGTCTGAATTAAAAGGGTGCACTCCAATAAGACGCCCGACTCAATTACAAAGAAGCAAAAGCCCACTATAGGGCGTGGAACTGTATTGGAGGGATGGCTTAACGGGCAATTCAAAATTCATAGTACAGCGAATACCATACCAACACATAGCCTTAGAGCATGTTGGGTTCTCCGGCAGGTGGCCAAGAGCGGTGAGGATCTCCTCATTCCAAACACCGCAGAGCACCATCCCGGGGATAACAATACATTATTGACAGTCTTCGAGACCTTCGCCTCAAATAATAGGCGTAAGCGAGCACTACGTAGCCTTGCCAAACTCTGCCACGTGGCAGCAATAAATCCATGGAGCGACACGGCTATCGCCTACAACGCCAGTGATGAACCTAAATTCCGAACAGCCCGCACACCAGCCGCATTGGTCCTTACTCCAATTGTGGACGGCTTTCGGCTCACTAAAGTGCGCATGGATGGCGGCAGCGGATTAAACCTCATTATGAGGGAACTCTTAAAAATGGAAATAGACAGGAACCGCATTGAGCAAAGCGGCACGACCTTCAGAGGAATCATCCCTAGTCGAGAGGCACGCTACGCTGGAAAAATCACATTAGATGTGGTATTCGGCACTCCGGAGAATTATAGGTCTGAATAAATTACATTCCAAGTGGCCCCATTCAGTAGCGGATACCACGCCCTTTTAGGGCGGGAGGCATTCACGATCTTCCAAGCCATACCCCATTACGGGTACATGAAGCTCAAAATGCCCGGGCCCAATGGAATCATCACTCTAGATAGTGATCCGGAGATAGCGCTCCGCGCCGAAAACAAAACAGCTGCACTAGCCCTCGAGGCATTATCTGAAGCCCTCGCGACAGAGGAATTAACTGCGCTACGCTCCACAGTAGACAGGGACGACATGATACTCGACAAGAGATCCAAGTCCATCTCTTTTAAACCAGCGGATGAAATAGTCAAATTCCAAGTCCACCCAATGGACCCTACAAAAACAACCTCCATCGGGGCACACTTAAACCCCGCTGTAGACGCCGCACTACGGGAGTTCCTGCGCGAGAATTGGGACATATTTGCCTGGCATCCCTCAGATATGCTAGGAATCCCACGCAGGCTGGCCGAGCATAGCCTTAACATTCTAAAGGGATTCAAGCCGGTCAAGCATACTCTTCGGCGTTTCTCTGAACCTAAGAGACAAGCCATGGGAGAGGAACTAGCCAAGTTATTGGAGGCCGGATTCATTAGAGAAATAAAACATCCGGACTGGCTAGCAAACCTGGTGATGGTACCAAATAAGGACAAATCCTGGCGCCTATGTGTCGATTTCAGGGACCTCAACAAGGCTTGCCCAAAGGATCCCTTCCCCCTCCCTCGCATCGATCAAATTATCGACGCTACCGCAGGACACGACTCATTGTGCTTCCTCGACGCATACTCCGGCTACCACCAAATTAAGATGGCGGAGTCCGACCAAACTGCAACGGCATTTATCACGCCATACGGCCCCTTCTGTTTCAACACAATGCCATTCAGGCTCAAAAACGCCGGTGCAACGTATCAACACATGATTCAGACATGTCTGGAAAAGCAGATCGACAAAACAGTGGAGGCATACGTAGATGATGTGGTCGTTAAAACCAGACACATCGACTCTTTAATAGATGACTTGAGGCTCACGTTCGACAATCTCCGAACATACGACATCAAGCTCAATCCGAAAAAATGCTTCTTCAGCATACCCGCCGGAAAGATCATGGGCTTCATCGTCTCCAGTAGAGGAATTGAAGCAAATCCGGCTAAAATCCGAGCCCTGTCACAGTTGGCTATCCCAACGGACCTCAAACAAATCCAGAAATTAACTGGATGTGTGGCGGCCTTAAGCCGCTTTATCTCCCGATTAAGAGAAAAGGCACTACCCCTTTATCGCCTTCTTCGGCGCACCGAACACTTCGAGTGGACGGATGCTGCCACGGCCGGATTGGAAGAAATAAAAGCCATACTGTCCAACAACCCAATCCTGGCCGCGCCAAACATCGGCGAATCAATGCTGCTATATATAGCGGCAACTCATCAAGTTGTAAGCGCAGTGCTCGTCGTCTAACGAGAAACGGACAGACATAAATTCCCACTTCAAAAGCCGGTATACTATGTATCCACTGTCCTCACTCCCTGCAAATCACGGTACCCGCATTATCAAAATATAGCATATGCCATATTCATGGCATTCCAAAAACTAAGACACTACTTTCAGGAGTGTTCAATCACAGTGGCCTCAGAAGTACCACTCAACGACTAATAAACAATCGCGACGCCACGGGCCGAATTACCAAATGGGCCATTGAGCTCCTCCCGTTCGACATAACATATAAACCTCGGCGAGCCATTAAGTCGCAAGTATTGGCCGATTTTGTCGCCGAATGGACAGAAGACGAACTCCGTAAAGAGTATGGCACATACTCCAATTGGATCATGCACTTTGATGGCTCTAAAATGCAGGCTGGTCTGGGGGCTGGCATCGTCCTGACGTCCCCCACCGGAGATACAATCCAATATGTACTCCAAATACTGTACACAGACTCCAACAACGCAGCCGAATACGAGGCCCTGTTACATGGTCTTCGGATGGCAGTTTCCATGGGCATTCGACGCCTGGAGGTGCGTGGGGATTCGAGCCTCTCAATATCCCAAATAAATGGAGAGTTCGATGCCAAGGGTCTGAAAATGGCGGCTTATCACAACGCCGTCCTCAAGATGTTAGCTCGGTTCGAGGGCCTCGAATTCCACCATGTGGCTCGGGAAAACAATCAGACGGCGTATATCCTCGCCCGTATCGGTGCTAAGCGCGACGCGGTCCCACCTAACATCTTCTTGGAAAGGCTGTTTAAGCCATCTATGGTATGGGAAGGGGACACTGGTAACAATAGTCCAGACCCGACCACAACGCCAGATAACGAACACTCTGACACAATCGGAGGCTCTGCCACCGAAATTACACCTTCAGCCCAAGTAATAATGGTCATCATCACCCCGTGGACAGAACCATTCCTGGCCTACCTAACTAGGCAGGAACTTCCCGAGGACTAAAATGAGGCACGCTGCATAGTGCGGTGATCTAAAGCCTACAAGGTCCACGAGGGAGAGATTTATAAGAAAAGCACTACTAGAGTCCTTCAAAGGTGCATCTCCTAAGAGGAAGGGCGAAAGCTTTTGGCAGAAATCCATGCCAGACTCGGCGGCCACCATGCCGCAGCCCGAGCCCTTGTAAGCAAGGCCTTCCATACAGGTTTCTATTGGCCGACAGCCCAGGCAGACGCACAGGACTTGGTCTAACGCCGCGTCGGTTGCCAGCTTTTTACAAACCAAAGCCATATGCCGCCCACCACTCTCCAGACAATCCCCATTACCTGGCCTTTTGCGGTCTGGGGGCTTGATATGGTCGGACCCTTAAAGGGGGAACCCATAAGAAAAAATACTTACTGGTCATGGTGGATAAATTCACCAAATGGATAGAAGCCAAACCCGTTAAAATGGCCGAACCCGGACCGGTGATAGACTTCATATCCAGGGTTGTACACCGTTATGGCATCCCCCACAGCATCATCACTGACAACGGCACAAACTGTACAGCCGACAAGGTAAAACTTTGGTGCAGCAACATGGGCATCAAGCTCGATTATGCTTCTGTCTATCACCCGCAAACTAACGGTCAAGTCGAGCGAGCAAATGGTCTTATCATGAGCGGCATCAAACTCAGATTGGTGCGGTCCTTAAAGGAGTCTAACATGCACTGGGTAGAGGAGCTCGACTCCGTCTTATGGGGGTTGCGGACGACGCCGAATCGCACTACCGGATACACATCATTCTTTATGGTGTATGGCGCAGAGGTGGTTCTGCCCTGTGACATAATTCATGACTCACCTCGAGTGCGCATGTATGAAGAAAAAGAGGCCGAGCTTGATCGGAAGGACAATTTGGACGCCCTGGAGGAGGAGCGCGACGTGCCAAAATCTCGTTCCGCATTCTATCAGCAACAAGCTCGAAGATACCAAAGCAGAAAAGTACATGCCAAAACTTATAACGTTGGCAAACTAGTTCTACGCCTGCCGGAGAAGAAAAAGAACAAGCTTAAGCCCAAATGGGAAGGTCCCTTCATTATTGACCAAGTTCTGACCGTCGGAGCGTACCGTCTGCGGGATGCATCGGACAATCGACTTGAGCCAAACCCATGGAACGCAGCCAGACTCCGAAGATTCTACGCCTAGTGTCGGACTCTATGTTCGTCTCCTTACCCCTGTCCATTTTTTGCATATAAATTATCTGTATTTTCTCTCTTTCTTTCTTCTTTTTCCTTCTCCTCAAGGCCTTAAAAGGACAACTTGTGTCTTGACTACATAATATTAACGCGCTAGCCGCGCTCATTATACCTGGGGGCTTCTTATACAGAAGCTTAATATAACTATTTTCCTGGGCTTCATGCCCCGCACATGTGTTATTCTTCCGCATGTACCTTTTTTCGCCATTATATGCATCGATATGACTTAAGTTTTGGCCAAGCTGGGTTGCCTGGCTCTTGTATTTATGCCCTATGTTCCCGTTAATTCGGCTAGGGCATAAGGGGAGCACCTCTGCGATTGTTATTGTCGGGTCAGCCGGATGTGTACCTCAGACTGGGTGAAGCCGAAAGCTAGCGTTCTTAAGGGAATATTCGGCCAGTGAACAAAAGATGACTTTTATTTATTTTGATACATGCCCCCAGATGTTTTTTGCCTGCGTCTCTTCTCGCAGTCCAGACATGCACATTAGGGCATGCGTACCCAGGGAAAGGAACCCTTAACGGAACTATTCTCCCTGGAAGATGTTACTTACTATCCATGTAATATAACATAACTAGTTGGGTACTTGTCTATTCAAGCACTTATGACCCCCATGCCTGGTTTCCATGCATACCCCGGTTTTTACATAACTGAGCGGGTATTCAGATACACTCCGGACTATTGGGTCCCGAGTTTGAAGCGAAAAGGTCTGCCATGAAAAATGAATTACAATCCGGCTAGAGACATTGTACATGTCACTTAAATTACACAGTCACTTAGACTGACTAAATTCTTCTTCTATCCCATCCAACAGGCTGTCTAGCCTACAATCCTGTTGGGAATACTTTGCGGCTAATTCTACTTGGTCATACACCAAACTCACGGGGATCTCTTTCCCATCGGGCCCCACAGGTCCAACCTCGGCCATGTGGTTTGGGTCAGCCTTGGTATACCGCGTCTTCACCATGGCCCAGGCTTCCTTGGCACCTTGACGGCAGGCCGATATCTTCCATAATCGGAAGCGCCGCCACGCTCCCTTGAGCTTCTCTACAAGCTCTCCAATGCCTCCTGGCAGGGAGACGGATGGCCACAAGGCCTGGGCAATACCCTGCATCACTTGTCGAACTTGTTCGTGCAGTTGTGAGAGCTCTGGTAGAAGATCACCCGCAGACCCGGGCATCTCCTCCGCCGGACGACCCGTCAGCATACCTGTAGACTTAACTCTGTTAGCCGGCTTCTTCGTCAAACTCTTTCAAAAGTTCGTTCAAGCACTTACTAAAAATGCCGCGTCGAATCCGCTTTTTCTCCTTCATGGAGTCCGCAAGCTGGGCTCGAACATCCTTCAGTTCCACGCTCAGCTGGGTATTGGCGTCTTGGAGATTGTTTTTCTCCTGCCTAACTTACGTAAGCACGCGCTCGCCAGCCTTTAGCTGTCGTATGGCATGTTGCTCATCCGGATTCACTCCTGAGTCATCTGCAATATCTATTGTTAGATTTGCAGGCATGCCGCATACTATATGGTATCTATCATTCTTTGAAACAAGTGTTACCAGAGGGGGCCTTCTCGGACTCCTTCAATGCGGCAACTGCGGCCCGTAGTTGGGCCTTGCACTCTTCCAACTCTTGAGACAATTGGGTATTCTTCTCTGTAAGAACCTGCACAAATAATGATCCTTAAATCAGTTGTGCCAACTGTTTCAAGTCTTAGGGGCTACTGATATATATAATCATCAAATTTTCTTACCCGTATATCCTTCACGTACTGGTCAGTGGCTCTGGCAAGACCATTTTGAGCAGCACGGACGTACGCGTCTCCTGAGTTGAAGGCATCAAATGCCTCTTGGGAGAAACAAGCGTCATGGAGTACGGCCCGGCGACGCATGTTATTCATAGTGCTCTCCACTTCGGAATTTGTAGCGGATATTTTATCCGCATCCTTTGTAGGAGGAACATCCGACGCGAGCCCCGTGTTAGCTTCCGCCTCTGTGTCCGGCCCTGGAGCCCGACTGGTAGAGGTGTGATCGGTGATTGATAACCCACAAGTATAGGGGATCTATCGTAGTCCTTTTGATAAGTAAGAGTGTCGAACCCAACGAGGAGCAGAAGGAAATGATAAGCAGTTTTCAGCAAGGTATTCTCTTATATAAGGAAGTGATAAGGTAAATTGTAACGAGCAACAAGTGACAAAAGTAAATAAGGTGCAGCAAGGTGGCCCAATCCTTTTTGTAGCAAAGGACAAGCCAGAACAAACTCTTATATAAGGAAAAGCGCTCCCGAGGACACATGGGAATATCGTCAAGCTAGTTTTCATCACGTTCATATGATTCGCGTTCGGTACTTTGATAATTTGATATGTGGGTGGACCGGTGTTTGGGTGCTGCTCTTACTTGAACAAGCATCCCACTTATGATTAACCTCTATTGCAAGCATCCGCAACTACAAGAAAAGTATTAAGGTAAACCTAACCATAGCATGAAACATGTGGATCCAAATCAGCCCCTTACGAAGCAACGCACAAACTAGGGTTTAAGCTTCTGTCACTCTAGCAGCCCATCATCTACTTATTACTTCCCAATGCCTTCCTCTAGGCCCAAATAATGGTGAAGTGTTATGTAGTCAACGTTCACATAACACCACTAGAGTCTAGACAACATACATCTCATCAAAATATCGAACGAATACCAAATTCACATGACTAATAATAGCAAGACTTCTCCCTTGTCCTCAGGAACAAACGTAACTACTCACAAAGCATATTCATGTTCATAATCAGAGGGGTATTAATATGCATAAAGGATCTAAACATATGATCTTCCACCAAATAAACCAACTAGCATCAACTACAAGGAGTAATCAACACTACTAGCAACCTACTAGTACCAATCCCGGACTTGGAGATAAGAATTGGATACAAGAGATGAACTAGGGTTTGGAGATGAGATGGTGCTGGTGAATATGTTGATGAAGATTGCCCTCTCCCGATGAGAGGAGCATTGGTGACGATGATGGTGATGATTTACCCCTCCCGGAGGGAAGTATCCCCGGCAGAACAGCTCTGCCGAAGCTCTAGATTGGTTCCGCCAAGGTTCCGCCTCATGGCGGCGGAGTTTCGTCCCGAAAGGTTGCTTCTAGTTTTTTTGTCATCGAAAGACTTCATATAGGAGAAGATGGGCGTCGGAGAGCCACCAGGGGTCCCACGAGGTAGGGGGCGCGCCCTAAGGGGGGCGCCCCACCTTCATGAGCAGGGTGTGGCCCCCCTGGCCTTCATCTTTGGCGAGGATTTTTCTTTATTTATTTTAAGATGTTCCGTGGAGTTTCAGGAATTTTGGAGTTGCGCAGAATAGGTCTCTAATATTTGCTCCTTTTCTAGCCCAGAATTCCAGCTGCCGGCATTCTCCCTCCTTATGTAAACCTTGTAAAATAAGAGAGAATAGCCATAAGTATTGTGACATAACGTAAAATAACAGCCCATATGTCATGACCGGTTTTCCAATAAAATGCTTATTGAGAAACCGGTCTATTTAGTCCAGTATGAGGGATAAATCCTCCAGACTGGTAGACAAAATCTTGATACAATAAGCCAGTAGCATTGAAATATATTACAGGGTCGAGCTGGGATGCTCAACATTTATCCCTCATACTGGACTATATCAAAATATTGTCGATGAATACCACAACAAACTTGTCCATAAACTTCATAAATATTTTGTTCATGAAGTGAACAAAATATGCGGGGGCGTTTGTTAATCCAAATGGCATTACCGTGAACTCATACAACCCATATCTGGAGGTGAAGGCTGTCTTGGGGATATCTTCTGTTCGTACTTTTAATTGATGGTATCCCGACCTCAGGTCAATTTTTGAGAAGACCTTGGCCTGAGCGAGCTGATCAAACAAATCATTTATCCGTGGCATTGGGTATTTGTTCTTGATTGTGACCATGTTAAGTGCTCGATAGTCTATACACAATCTCAGTGTTCCATCCTTCTTTTTGGCAAATAAAATTGGTGAACCCCAAGGTGAGGAGCTCGCTCGAATATACCCCTTATCCAGTAATTCTTTTATTTGCTTCTTCAATTCTACCAACTCGGATGGTGCCATCCTGTATGGTTTCTTGTATATGGGGCGGTTCCGGGTGCTAGCTCAATGCTGAATTCTATTTCTCGGTCTGGTGGCATGCCTGGTAGTTCTTCGGGAAATACGTCTGGAAATTCACACACTACTGGAATCTTGCTTAATTCAGAAATATCCACCTTGTTCAATCTCGGTTGCCTGGATATTTTTCTCTCTTTGGCTGAAACTCTTATTGTCTTCCCGTGGTGGTGGGTGAGAATTACGGTCCTGTTGAAGCAGTCAATAAAACCTTTATTGGTGGTCAACCAATCCATCCCTAAGATGACATCCAGTCCTTTATTTTCCAAAACAATAAGGTTGGCGTGAAATTTCAATCCTTCAAACTCAATAACCACACCTTGGCAGTAACTCTGAGTAACTTGCTCAATCCCAGGGGACTTGATGATCATGGATTTTTCCAAGGGAGACATCGAAAAATTATTTTGCAAAGCAAAAGTTTTCGAAATGAATGAGTGAGAAGCTCCAGAATCAAACAAAACCATGGCAGGTATCGTATTGACAGGAAACATACCGAGTACGATATCCGGGGCATTCTGGGCTTCTTCTTTGGTCACGTGGTTTAGGTGACCCTTCATGTGGTTGCTATTGGGGTTGAAATTGTTTCGCTTGGGCGCTGAATTATTGCCACATTTGTTCGGCTTTGGGGTTGAGTTCCTTGGCTTGGGGCACTTCTTGGAATAGTGCCCTTCTTCTCCACATGCGTAGCAAGTAATGCCTGGGCGATATGTGAACTCCTTGTCCCTTGCATGGAAGTTCTTGATTGGGCGTGAGGTGTTCGTCGTGGGTTTGTGTGTCCCATTTTTCTGGAAATCCGTCATGCCTCGATGGTTGCGAGCATGAGTAGTCTGGTCCCTTTTTCGCTTGTGGAAATCCTCCAAGCTGCGTCTCTAATTTTCCAAGGTAATGGCTTTATCCACTAGTGTTTTGAAATCTGGAAAAGTGTGCACAACCAGCTGGCATTTAAGTGCGGGCGCCAGACCGTCTAGGGATTTCTCCATCTTCTTGCTTTCAGTCATACGCTCTTCGTTGGTGTAGCGTGATAACAGAGTAAACTGACCGTTGTATTCTGACACCGTCATGGTCCTTTGTTTGAGGTCATCAAACTCTCTCTTCTTGATTTTCATAAGACTCTTAGGAATGTGCGCCCGCCGGAAACCTTCCTTGAAATCCTCCCAGGTTATATCATTTTCGTTCGGGTGCATGTGTAGGAAATTTTCCCACCATGATGCAGCTGCTCGTGTGAGATAGTGCGGAGCATTTAGTACTTTTTCGAGGTCTGAACATTTGGCAATAATTAATTTTCTCTCCATGTCTCGGGGCCAATCCTCGGCCTCAAGAGGTTTGTCAGTATGAGAAAATGTTTGGGGACGCGTCTTCTATAGCTTAGACAATTTGGATTGCTGCTGATACTGTCCATGGTGATTTCCCATATTGATGACTTGGTTCATCATCTCCTGGTGTTGTTGCTGACTTTGCTCGTACAGGCGGCACATTTGGGATAATGCTGTTTCACTGTCCTGTTGACTCGACTGTCCCTGTGTGAAATTGTTGCCCGGTTGAGTGCCATAATTTTCCTCTGGCTGAGTTGGCATGGAGCGTGTCCACGGACGAGACATTTTTCACTCTGGGGATATATTTTGTAAAACTCATAAGAAAGGGAAAAGAGCCGCAAAAATCAATAAATGCACATTAAAAAGGAAATAAATAAAATGCTCCAGGATTTTCCAAGATAAAAGATCGATTGCGCACAGAGAAGGACTGCTCATTACATATCTTACACGCAAGCAGTAATTATACAATACATCACTCAGGATATGCGTACATAATCCTGACATGTTATTTAAGGCTAGTGCACTTCTCCCAGTTCCTAATGATGCGCAAACAAGCTACTTCTCACAACCTATGTACATATAAACATATCGTACAAAGCGGCACATCGCATGGCGGCTAAGCGTACTCAGTCGGAGATGTTGACGATCTCCTTGGCCCTGCCAAGGGTGAGGCGCAGTGAGGCTGGGGACTCGACCTCCTCCTCGCTAATAGGCTCCAGAAGTGTAGTGCTGCGCCGAGTAGATGGAGCGGGCGCCAGGGGCGGAACAACACGAACAGGAGTGGGCGCTAAGGGTGGTGCAGTACGTGCTGGAGTGGGCGCAATGACTTGGTTGAACTCTTCGGTGGTAGGCAGGCATCGAGCAGCAGGTGCATAAGATGCTGAGGACGAGACGAAAGTCAGTGGCGGTGCGGTGCGCAGGAGTTCCCTCCTGTTGGCGGCACAGCCATGGACTGAGTCCATGCGGGCAGCCACGAAGTCATCCACCAGGTTGTCGAAGGCTGCCTCCAGAGCCCGGAGGTACTCAATAAGCATCTCGAAAGCCTCGTCTCATTCTCCTCTGGGGCAAGAGAACGCGTAGTGGCAGGCGTATGGCACGTGGCACGGAAGGTAGCGGTAACGACGAGTCTTCATCGAAGGAAGGACATCCCTGAGATGAGCTATCGCCTCGCGGGCTGCCATCTGCGTAGCATGCCTCTCCGTAGGCATGGCTCTTCCCACGTACCGAAAGCGGCGTAACTCACCACGCCCTCCCTTGAATTGCACCGTGGCCTGGTGCATGGTCAGACTGTCATTGACCTTGTGCTGATAAAGTGTGAAGACTGGGCGCATAGATGGCCCCATCGCGACCTGAACGATGAAGGTGAGGAGCTTGACGAACCCATCGGGCACGTTGGCGAACATCTGTGACTCGCAGCTGTTGTCGGCCATCTACAAAAGTAGGCAAAAATTCTGAATGGTCAGATCATAAATTTATGCTGACTGTCAAAAAATGACTACATTTGCATCAAAAATATGAATGAGCTCTATTATGCTAATAACCGATTAGCGATCGCACCTAGTGGCTTCCTACAGTCAGCCTGGCTCTGGTACCAAGCTTGTCACGACCGGTTTTCCAATAAAATGCTTATTGAGAAACTGATCTATTTAGTCCAGTATGAGGGATAAATCCTCCAGACTGGTAGACAAAATCTTGATACAATAAGCCAGTAGCATTGAAATATATTACAGGGTCGAGCTGGGATGCTCAACTTTTATTACAAGCACGCCGATAATAATACATAAAGGCGGATATGACACAATGGTGTGGTGGCATACTGACCCAAGATAAAAGTGGTGGTGGAATAACACAGTGGGAGTGGATCATATGACTCCTAAACTGGCGGCTCATCCAGCGTCGAGGTGAGGCTCGATGAATTTATTCGGGTAGCGGAAGTGAATATAGTACAGTGATCAAATCCAGGGTCACACGAGACTGACTGGGACTCCACTAGGCATCAGACTCGCTATCGAACTCTTCATCCATGAGATCGCCTTCGTCAGCATCTGGCCAAATCAACGAGCCAGGTGAGTACTTTGAAAGTACTCGCAAGACAGTTCGGACAAAAGATATAATAAATGCATGCATGAATGTGACACGAGTAAATTAACAATGCACATTCAATTTAGTAAACAAGTTAAATAAAAAGGGAGTCGGCAGTAGTCCGCCTGAAAACCCAACAAAATAACTGAAAACCGATCGGGTGTCTGAAGTGACGCCTCGAAGGGTGAACAAATCAAAAAAATATATACCGCAGTCGGGCGTCTAAGCGACACCACATAAAGGGCTTAAACCGAAAATAAAAGACAGGCATGCCACAGTCAGACGTCGGGGCGACATTGCAGAAAGGGCTTATATTAAAAGTAAATAACAACAATGGCGCAGTCGGACGTCTGAGCGACATCGCAGAAAGGGCTTATATTGAAAGTAAATAACAACAATGCCGCAGTCGGACGTCTGAGCGACATCGCAGAAAGGGCTTATATTAAAAGTAAGTAATAACAATGCCGCAGTCGGACGTCTGAGCAACATCGCAGAAAGGGCTTATATTAAAAGTAAGTAATAACAATGCCGCAGTCGGACGTCTGAGCGACATCGCAGAAAGGGCTTACACTGAAAATAAATAATAACAATGCCGCAGTCGAACGTCTGAGCGACATCGCAGAAAGGGCTTATACTGAAAATAAATAATAGCAATGCCGCAGTCGGACGTCTAAGCGACATCGCAGAAAGGGCTTAAATTCATTATTCGTATTTGTTATCTTTCAAGAAAAATGCTCACAGGAAAAGTATTCAACTCATGATAATAAACGAGTTATTCCATCTACAAAATAATCATTCACCGGACTTAACACTCATGTGGCTCACCGGAGTTTTTGTCACCAAAACTGACACCTTGTCAGGATAAGATAAACACATAACTTGGACATGGATAAGATGATTCAAAGGAATTTTGACTCTACAGAGTTGTACTAAAAAGTCCACAGCCAACGGATTTCCGTAGTCACGAAGGACTAGTTCCGTTTACGGTATTTCGAAAGAAAACACAGCTAACCAGTACACACCCATCCCACCTCATGTTGCCAGGAATTACCCTAGGCAGCGTTCAAGAAAAACTCTGAGACGGGGAGATCACAATCTCGAATAGCATGGGATCAAATTTATATACGCGCGCTCTAAGGGGTGCCCCCCTCTCAGTCCCAACCGGAAACACCCATGCCCCCTGACCGGATGACTGCCTTTAATCTAGGGCCATGGAACCATCATCACGGCCTCTCGATTTGGTGTGTACCAGGAAAGCGGTTTGCAACTTACTAATCCATATCCCTTGCGGAAAACATGTGGTAGTACGGAAAGGGAAATGGATAGGAACTGAACTGATTCAAGTTGAGACTAAAGTCAAATAGTCTGGCATAAGACTGGCATGCTACAACACTGCCATCTTACCCATTCTCATGCCAACACATGGCCATGCAACTCATATCCAACAACTTATGGATTTTCGAAATTCACTTGTCTCAACTTTGCATGTGATATGACATTCATTTATATGCTCACACACATGCCATGAAACTACTTAATGCAAACATGCCAGGACACTCATCATATCAAAAGTTCAAACATGCTTGCCTGGTTCAGAGTAGTCGGAGCCTAGCTCGGTGAAGTTCGCGGTTCCGTCACCTCCTTCGGTATCTACGGTATAAAGAAAACATACGCGCTAACGTAAATACCGTGAGGTGCAAAAAAAGTATTCCAAATATTTTTCAAATAAATCTGATAAAAAACTAGACAAAATTTTAAAGAGGACAGAAAAAGAATCAATCAAAAATCCTTCTCTGTTTAAAAGTTATAAGTGTTTTAACCCAGGGACTCATCAGTAATAAAACAGAAAGTTTCCAGGGGCCAACTTATAAAAACAGAAAAACGCTTCGGCTAAAAACCCGTCAACTGCAAAGGGAGACGTATTCTGCCTGAAGGCGTTTCCAGAAAACGGTTCGTTTAAAAGAACAGAGAGGCTGACAGGCGGGTCCCGCCCGTCGGGTTTGAAATTTCAAACAGGGGGAGGCAGAGCTCGTCGGCGCCCGAGAGCTGCGATGGTCGCCGGCAGCGATCCACGGCGAGGCAGGGGGATCGGGTGGTACCCTGTGTTCAGTGCATCCTTCCGCGTCGGTGGGTGGTGGTGGTGGTCGCCGGCGAGCACCACGTCGACGGCGGCCCTTGCTCCGACCGACGGTGGCTCGGCTGGAGATGGATCTCGTCGGGGAGAGCTGCGAAGGCCAAATTGACGCTTGGGTTAGCTCACTGGGTGCTCGAGGAGGCTACTGACGAGGTTTGGGCGTCGGAGATGGCCTTACCGGAGTGAATCGAGCTGGTGGCCGAGGCGGAACGAGGCGGCCGGAGTTGGGGGAGGAGACCTCCTCGAGGTCCTCCTAGTGGCCTGGCGGGGTGTCTGTGGGGTGTAGTGAGGATGTGTGCTCGAGGGCGAGCTCGGGGTCCCCTTTTATAGGCGATCCGAGGCGGTGGCCGTGAACGGGGATCTCCGGTGATGCATTACGGCGGCGCAGTGCTTGGTCGGGGAATTTAGGAGGTTGGGCATCAACGTGGAGGTCCACTGATTCCATTCAGACACTAAACGGACTTGGATTAGGCGCTCGGGGTGGGTTTCGACGGAACGGGGCGGCGTGGGTCCGTCGGCGATAGAGAGCGCGCCCTGTGCTTGCCGGGCCACGGCGACGGTACTGCGGGGTGTGCTGGTGTGCATGAGGCCACGCGTAGAGCTGGGGAGCGTTGGGCGGCGCCGAACGGCGTTGCGAGCTGACGCTGACTTCTGTTGGCCGCCACGGGTGGCGTGGCCACCGTAGAAACTGCCAACTCCGGCGATGCTCGCCGCCACCGACGCCTGAGTCCGTCCAAGAGGGCGTGCGGCGCTCTGAACAGGGAGGAGGGGCCGTGCGCAACGCGCCAGGGCGCACAGTTGATCGATGACAAGTCTCTGACGAAAAACGACATGGTAAAACTTTGAAACTCTGAATTTTTACTGAAAGTGCACAGAAACAGTGTTGGCCAGGTGTTCGACGAAATGATTTTGGCATGTAGAGAATTTTCCTTGAGCTGAATTTTGGCGGGGTGGCTTCTCATTGCATCTGAGGGCTGCCTGAATTTTGGTAGAATTTTTGGAGGAGAGAAGATATGAATTTCACCAAATTTGGCAAATCTGGTCCAAACTTGCAGAGGCTGAAATTTGAAAAATTTGAAAAGAGGAAGAGTGGATCTTGATGGTTCTAGGTTGTGGGTGCTAAGGACTGTCCAGAGGAGTTGGTTTAAAGACAAGACTCAAAAGCAATAAGGTACTTGCTTTGAAAATCACTCAGGCTCAAAATAAATGACAGAAATGATTTTGGAGATAAAATAAATGGAATAAAATCCAAAAATGGGTTGGACTTGTTGGAACAGAGAATTTAGATTGCTCTAAAGGGGAGGGAGGGCTTTTGAGAAGATTTTACCACATGAGGCATGGTAAAACCATAGGTGGTTTCAAAATGAGAGAAGTCCCAAAACTCCTAGGGTTTTCTTTAAAAAGAAAATAAATAATTTTCAAGAAATATGTTTGAGAAGGAAACCATCAGAGAAAAAGTTTTTAAAAATCAAACACCAGAGTTGAAGAAGATACAAAAATTAAAGTCCTAGCCAGGGAAAAAGTTTTGAGAGAGAAGTTTTTGAAAGGATTTAAATGACCTTCTTCAAAACCAACAAAGTTTTTGTTGAAAACCAAATGAAATTTTTTGGAGTGTCACAACACCTACCCCCTTAGGAAAAATCTCGTCCCCGAGATTACAGCTGATCCTCAAACAAGTGTGGGTGCACTGTCCGAAGAAAATCCTCTCTTTCCCAAGTTGCTTCACTTTCGGTGTGGTTGCTCCACTGAACTCTGAAAAACTTGATGGTTTTCTGTCGGGTCCTCCTTTCAGACTTCTCCAATATTCTTACAGGACGTTTCCGATAGGTGAGGTCTGGTTGTACGTCAATGTTCTCGTGGGATACCTTCTTCTCTGGGTTGCTTACGCACTTTCTCAACTGCGAGACGTGGAACACATCGTGGACATCGGATAACTCTTCGGGTAATTCTAGCTGGTAGGCTACCGTGCCTCTTCGTGCCACTATACAGAATGGTCCGATGAATCTTGGTGCTAGATTTCCCTTAATTTTGAATCGTTGCAGGCCCCTCATAGGGGATACTCGCAGGTACACATACTCTCCAGTTTCAAAACTGACTCCACGATGTTTTTGATCCTAATAACTCTTCTGTCGGCTTTGAGCTGTCTTCAGTCGGTTCCTGATTAGCTTGACCTTTTCCTCGGCTTCTTTGAGCATGTCTGGGCCGAAGATACTGCTGTCTCTGGTCTCTGACCAATTTAGCGGGGTACGACATCTCCGCCCGTACAGAGCTTCAAATGGTGCCATTTGTAGGCTGGATTAGTAACTGTTGTTGTATGCGAACTCTGCGTATGGCAAGCTTTCTTCCCAACTGGTTCCATAAGTGAGGACACATGCTCTTAGCATGTCTTCTAGAATTTGGTTTACACATTCAGTTTGTCCGTCAGTCTGGGGATGGTATGCTGTACTGAAGGCCAGTTGAGTTCCTAGTGATTGTTGCAGCTGCTCCCAAAATCTAGAGACAAACTGAGTGCCTCTGTCGGATATTATAGTTTTTGGGATTCCATGCGGGAGAGGTAGAGCTTGGCGAGCTTCTGAGTAGTGTGGGTTGTCTTCACGGGGAGGAAGTGTGCCACTTTAGTCAGTCTATCTGTGATGACCCATATGGCATCATTCCCGTGTTGTGATCGAGGTAGTCCGACAATGAAATCCATCCCTATTTCGTCCCATTTCCACTCAGGTATTCTGTTCGGTTGCAGCAGTCTGGCTGGTCTTTGATGTTCAGCTTTTATGCGTTGACAAGAATCGCAGCATGCAATGAAGGTGGCTATATCCCTCTTCATACCGTGCCACCAAAATCTTTACTGAATGTCCTTATACATTTTGGTTCCTCTAGGGTGGATTGAGTATGGGGCGGTGTGGGATTCGGCTAGGATTTGCTGTTTGATGTCCTCTATATTGGTACGTAGAGTCTTTCTCCATACCATAATATTCCCTCATTGTCTATGACGAATTCCGAGGTCTTGCCCATACTCACCTTTCTTTTAATGCCTTCGATGCTAGGGTGTCCATGCTGAGCTTCTTCAATCCTCTCCACAAGGTTGGGTTGTACTTCCAAATTTGTTATGTTGCCTTCCGTGATCATCATCAAGTTGAGTTTGGCAAACTCTTGTTGGAATTCAGATCTCAAGCCTTGTAGACTGTTGTCGTCCGCACCGGGGTTCCGACTAAGAGCATCTGCCACTACATTAGCTTTTCCTGGATGGTAGTGGATACCGACATCATAATCTTTTACCAATTCCAACCAGCGTCGTTGTCGTAAATTGAGTTCTGGCTGTGTGAAAATATACTTGAGACTTTTATGGTCCGTATATATTTCACAACGATTTCCAAGTAAGAAATGCCTCCATTCTTTGAGTGCATGAATGACTACTGCCAATTCTAAGTCATGAGTGGAATAATTTTCCTCATGCTTGCGAAGTTGTCTGGAAACATACGCGACTACCTTGCCTTCTTGCATCAATACGCATCCGAGGCCCTTCCGGGATGCGTCACAATACACCTCAAAATTCTTGTGTATGTCTGGCACAATTAATACTGGTGCTGTCGTTAGTTTCCTTTTTAGTTCTTGTAAACTTTTCTCGCAAGTTTCCGTCCATTCAAACTTCTTGTCTTTCTTGAGTAACTGCGTCATTGGCTTAGCTATGGTGGAGAATCCTTTAATAAATCTTCGGTAGTATCATGCCATTCCCAAGAAACTTCGTACATCCGTTACGCTGGCTGGTGGTTTGCAGCCAAGTACGGCCTTGACTTTTTCCGGGTCTACGGCAATACCTTCTTGGGTTAGTACGTGGCCCAGAAAACCTACCTGTCTTAGCCAAAATTCACACTTGCTGAACTTGGCACAGAATTGATGTTTCCTGAGTTCTCCTAGTACAATTCTGAGATGTTCAACGTGCTCTTCTGGTGTCTTGGAGTATATCAAAATATCGTCGATGAATACCACAACAAACTTGTCCATAAACTTCATAAATATTTTGTTCATGAGGTGAACAAAATATGCGGGGGCGTTTGTTAATCCAAATGGCATTACCGTGAACTCATACAGCCCATATCTGGAGGTGAAGGCTGTCTTGGGGATATCTTATGTTCGTACTTTTAATTGATGGTATCCCGACCTCAGGTCAATTTTTTAGAAGACCTTGGCCTGAGCGAGCTGATCAAACAAATCATTTATCCGTGGCATTGGGTATTTGTTCTTGATTGTGACCATGTTAAGTGCTCGATAGTCTATACACAATCTCAGTGTTCCATCCTTCTTTTTGGCAAATAAAATTGGTGAACCCCAAGGTGAGGAGCTCGATCGAATATACCCCTTATCCAGTAATTCTTTTATTTGCTTCTTCAATTCTACCAACTCGGATGGTGCCATTCTGTATGGTTTCTTGTATACGGGGGTGGTTCCGGGTGCTAGCTCAATGCTGAATTCTATTTCTCGGTCTGGTGGTATGCCTGGTAGTTCTTCAGGAAATACGTCTGGAAATTCACACACTACTGGAACCTTGCTTAATTCAGAAATATCCACCTTGTTCAATCTCGGTTGCCTGGATATTTTTCTCTCTTTGGCTGAAACTCTTATTGTCTTCCCGTGGTGGTGGGTGCGAATTACGGTCCCGTTGAAGCAGTCAATAAAACCTTTGTTGGTGGTCAACCAATCCATCCCTAAGATGACATCCAGTCCTTTATTTTCCAAAACAATAAGGTTGGCGTGAAATTTCAATCCTTCAAACTCAATAACCACACCTTGGCAGTAACTCTGAGTAACTTGCTCAATCCTAGGGGACTTGATGATCATGGATTTTTCCAAGGGAGACATCGAAAAATTATTTTGCAAAGCAAAACTTCTCGAAATGAATGAGTGAGAGGCTCCAAAATCAAACAAAACCATGGCAGGTATCGTGTTGACAGGAAACATACCGAGTACGATATTCGGGGCATTCTGGGCTTCTTCTTTGGTCACGTGGTTCAGGTGACACTTCCTGTGGTTGTTATTGGGGTTGAAATTGTTTCTCTTGGGCGCTGAATTATTGCCACCATTGTTCGTCTTTGGGGTTGAGTTCCTTGGCTTGGGGCACTGCTTGGCATAGTGCCCCTTCTTCTCCACATGCGTAGCAAGTAATGCCTAGGCGATATGTGAACTCCTTGTCCCTTGCATGGAAATTCTTGATTGGGCGTTAGGCGTTCGTCGTGGGTTTGTGTGTCCCATTTTTCTGGAAATCCGTCCTGCCTCGGTGGTTGCGAGCATGAGTAGTCTGGTCCCTTTTTCACTTGTGGAAATCCTCCAAGCTGCGTCTCTCATTTTCCAAGGTAATGGCTTTATCCACTAGTGTTTCGAAATCTGGAAAAGTGTGCACAACCAGCTGGCATTTAAGTACGGGTGCCAGACCGTCTAGGAATTTCTCCATCTTCTTGCTTTCAGTCATACGCTCTTCGTTGGCGTAGCGTGATAACAGAGTAAACTGACCGTTGTATTCTGACACCGTCATGGTCCTTTGTTTGAGGTCATCAAACTCTCTCTTCTTGATTTTCATAAGACTCTTAGGAATGTGCGCCCCGCGGAAACCTTCCTTGAAATGCTCCCAGGTTATATCATTTTCGTTCGGGTGCATGTGTAGGAAATTTTCCCACCATGATGCAGCTGCTCGTGTGAGATAGTGCGGAGCATATAGTACTTTTTTGAGGTCTGAACATTTGGCAATAATTAATTTTCTCTCCATGTCTCGGAGCCAATCCTCGGCCTCAAGAGGTTTGTCAGTATGAGAAAATGTTTGGGGACGCGTCTTCTGTAGCTCAGAGAATTTGGATTGCTGCTGATACTGTCCATGCTGATTTCCCATATTGATGACTTGGTTCATCATCTCCTGGTGTTGTTGCTGACTTTGCTCGTACAGGCGGCACATTTGGGATAATGCTGTTTCACTGTCCTGTTGACTCGACTGTCCCTGTGTGAAATTGTTGCCCGGTTGAGTGCCATAATTTTCCTCTGGCTGAGTTGGCATGGAGCATGTCCAAGGACGAGACATTTTTCACTCTGGGGATATATTTTGTAAAACTCATAAGAAAGGGAAAAGAGCCGCAAAAATCAATAAATGCACATAAAAAAGGAAATAAATAAAATGCTCCAGGATTTTCCAAGATAAAAGATCGATTGCGCACAGAGAAGGACTGCTCATTACATATCTTACACGCAAGCAGTAATTATACAATACATCACTCAGGATATGCGTACATAATCCTGACATGTTATTTAAGGCTAGTGCACTTCTCCCAGTTCCTAATGATGCGCAAACAAGCTACTTCTCACAACCTATGTACATATAAACATATCGTACAAAGCGGCACATCGCTTGGCGGCTAAGCGTACTCAGTCGAAGATGTTGACGATCTCCTTGGCCCTGCCAAGGGTGAGGCGCAGTGAGGCTGGGGACTCGAACTCCTCCTCGCTAATAGGCTCCAGAAGTGTAGTGCTGCGCCGAGTAGATGGAGCGGGCGCCAGGGGTGGAACAACACGAACAGGAGTGGGCGCAAAGGGTGGTGCAGTACGTGCTGGAGTGGGTGCAATGACTTGGTTGAACTCTTCGGTGGTAGGCAGGTGTCGAGCAGTAGGTGCATAAGATGCTGAGGACGAGACGAAAGTCAGTGGCGGTGCGGTGCGCAGGAGTTCCCTCCTGTTGGCAGCACAGCCATGGACCGAGTCCATGCGGGCAGCCACGAAGTCGTCCACCAGGTTGTCGAAGGCTGCCTCCAAAGCCCGGAGGTACTCAATAAGCATCTCGAAAGCCTCGTCTCGTTCTCCTCTGGGGCAAGAGAACACGTAGTGGCAGGTGTATGGCACGTGGCATGGAAGGTAGCGGTAACGACGAGTCTTCATCGAAGGAAGGACATCCCTGAGACGAGCTATCGCCTCGCGGGCTGCCATCTGCGTAGCATGCCTCTCCGTAGGCATGGCTCTTCCCATGTACCGGAAGCGGCGTAACTCACCACGCCCTCCCTTGAATTGCACCGTGGCCTGGTGCATGGTCAGACTGTCATTGATCTTGTGCTGATAGAGTGTGAAGACTGGGCGCATAGATGGCCCCATCGCGACCTGAACGATGAAGGTGAGGAGCTTGACGAACCCATCGGGCACGTTGGCGAACATCTGTGACTCGCAGCTGTTGTTTGCCATCTACAAAAGTAGGCAAAAATTCTGAATGGTCAGATCATAAATTTATGCTGACTGTCAGAAAATGACTACATTTGCATCAAAAATATGAATGAGCTCTATTATGCTAATAACCGATTAGCGATCGCACCTAGTGGCTTCCTACAGTCAGCCTGGCTCTGGTACCAAGCTTGTCACGACCGGTTTTCCACTAAAATGCTTATTGAGAAACCGATCTATTTAGTCCAATATGAGGGATAAATCATCCAGACTGGTAGACAAAATCTTGATACAATAAGCCAGTAGCATTGAAATATATTACAGGGTCGAGCTGGGATGCTCAACATTTATTACAAGCACGCCAATAATAATACATAAGGGCAGATATGACACAATGGTGTGGTGGCATACTGACCCGAGATAAAAGTGGTGGTGGAATAGCACAGTGGGAGTGGATCAGATGACTCCTAAACTGGCGGCTCATCGAGCGTCGAGGTGAGGCTCGATGAATTTATTCGGGTAGCGGAAGAGAATATAGTACAGTGACCAAATCCAGGGTCGCACGAGACTGACTGGGACTCCACTAGGCATCGGACTCGCTATCGAACTCTTCAGCCATGAGATCGCCTTCGTCAGCATCTGGCCAAATCAACAAGCTAGGTGAGTACTTTGAAAGTACTCGCAAGACAGTTCGGACAAAAGATATAATAAATGCATGCATGAATGTGACACGAGTAAATTAACAATGCACATTCAATTTAGTAAACAAGTTAAATAAAAAGGGAGTCGGCGGTAGTCTGCCTGAAAACCCAACAAAATAACTGAAAACCGATCGGGTGTCTGAAGCGACGCCTTGAAGGGTTTGCAAATCCAAAAAAATATACGCAGTCGGGCGTCTAAGCGACACCACGTAAAGGGCTTAAACCGAAAATAAAAGACAGGCGTGCCATAGTCGGACGTCGGGGCGACATCGCAGAAAGGGCTTATATTGAAAGTAAATAACAATAATGCCGCAGTCGGACGTCTGAGCGACATCGCGGAAAGGGCTTATATTGAAAGTAAATAACAACAATGCCGCAGTCGGACGTCTGAGCGACATCGCAGAAAGGGCTTATATTAAAAGTAAGTAATGACAATGCTGCAGTCGGACGTCTGAGCGACATCGCAGAAAGGGCTTATACTGAAAATAAATAATAACAATGCCGCAGTCGGACGTCTGAGCGACATCGCTGAAAGGGCTTATACTGAAAATAAATAATAACAATGCCGCAGTCGGACGTCTGAGCGACATCGCAGAAAGGGCTTAAATTCATTATTTGTATTTGTTATCTTTCAAGAAAAATGCTCACAAGAAAAGTATTCAACTCATGATAATAAACGGGTTAGTCCATTTACAAAATAATCATTCACCGGACTTAACACTCATGTGGCTCACCGGAGTTTTTGTCACCAAAACTGACACCTTGTCAGGATAAGATAAACACAGAACTTGGACATGGATAAGATGATTCAAAGGAATTATGACTCTGCAGAGTTGTACTAAAAAGTCCACAGCCAACAGATTTCCATAGTCACGAAGGACTAGTTCCGTTTACGGTATTTCGGAAGAAAACACAGCTAACCAGTACACACCCATCCCACCTAACGTTGCCAGGAATCACCCTAGGCAGCGTTCAAGAAAAACTCTGAGACGGGGAGATCACAATCTCGAATAGCATGGGATCAAATTTATATACGCGCGCACTAAGGGGTGCCCCCCTCTCGGTCCCAACCGGAAACACCCATGCCCCCTGACCAGATGACTGTCTTTAATCCAGGGCCATGGAACCATTATCACGGCCTCTCGATTTGGTGTGTACCAGGAAAGCGGTTTGCAACTTACTAATCCATATCCCTTGTGGAAAACATGTGGTAGTACGAAAAGGGAAATGGATGGGAACTGAACTGATTCAAGTTGACACTAAAGTCAAATAGTCTGGCATAAGACTGGCATGCTACAACACTGCCATCTTACCCATTCTCATGCCAACACATGGCCATGCAACTCATATCCAACAACTTATGGATTTTCGAAATTCACTTGTCTCAACTTTGCATGTGATATGACATTCATTTATATGCTCATACACATGCCATGAAACTACTTAATGCAAACATGCCAAGACACTCATCATATCAAAAGTTCAAACATGCTTGCCTGGTTCAGAGTAGTCGGAGCCTAGCTCGGTGAAGTTCGCGGTTCCGTCACCTCCTTCGGTATCTACGGTATAAAGAAAACATACGCGCTAACGTAAATACCATGAGGCACACAAAAAGTATTCCAAATATTTTTCAAATAAATCTGATAAAAAAACTAGACAAAATTTTAAAGAGGACAGAAAAAGAATCAATAAAAAATCCTTCTCTGTTTAAAAGTTATAAGTGTTTTAACGAAGGGACTCATCAATAATAAAACAGAAAGTTTCCAGGGGCCAACTTATAAAAACAGAAAACGTTTCGGCTAAAAACCTGTCAACTGCAAAGGGAGACGTATTCTGCCTGAAGGCGTTTCCAGAAAACGGTTCGTTTAAAAGAACAGAGAGGCTAACAGGCGGGTCCCGCCCGTCAGGTTTGAAATTTCAAACAGGGGGAGGCATAGCTCGTCGGCGCCCGAGAGCTGCGGTGGTCGCTGGCGGCGATCCACGGTCAGGCAGGGGGATCGGGTGGTACCTCTGTGTTCAGTGCATCCTTCCGCGTCGGTGGGTGGTGGTGGTGGTCGCCGGCGAGCACCACGTCGCCGGCGGCCCTTGCTCCGGCGGACGGTGGCTCGGGTGGAGATAGATCTCGTCGGGGAGAGCTGCGAAGGCCAAATTGACGCTTGGGTTAGCTCACTGGGTGCTCAAGGAGGCTACTGACGAGGTTTGGGCGTCGGAGATGGGCTCACCAGAGTGAATCGAGTTGGTGGCCGAGGCGGAACGAGGCGGCCGGAGTGGGGGGAGGAGACCTCCTCGAGGTCCTCCTAGTAGCCTGGCGGGATGTCTGTGGGGTGTAGTGAGCATGTGTGCTCGAGGGCGAGGTCGGGGTCCCCTTTTGTAGGCGATCCGAGGCGGTGGCCGTGAACGGGGATCTCCGGTGATGCATTACGGTGGCGCAGTGCTTGGTCGGGGAATTTAGGAGGTTGGGCATCAACGTGGAGGTCCACTGGTTCCATTCAGATGCTAAACGGACTTGGATTAGGCGCTCGGGGTGGGTTTCGACGGAACGGGGCGGCGCGGGCCCGTCGGCGACAGAGAGCGCGCCCTATGCTTGCCAGGCCACGGCGACGGTGCTGCAGGGTGCGCTGGCGTGCATGAGGCCACGCGTAGAGCTGGGGAGCGTTGGGCGGCGCCGAACGGCGTTGCGAGCTGACGCTGACTTCTGTTGGCCGCCACGGGTGGCGTGGCCACCGCAGAAACTGCCAACTCCGGCGATGCTCGCAGCCACCGACGCCTGAGTCCGTTTAAGAGGGCGTGCGGCACTCTGGCCAGGAGGAGGGGCCGTGCGCAATGCGCCAGGGCGCACAGTTGATCGATGACAAGTCTCTGACGAAAAACGACACGGTAAAACTCTGAAACTCTGAATTTTTACTAAAAGTGCACAGAAACAGTGCTGGCCAGGTGTTCGACGAAATGATTTTGGCATGTAGAGAATTTTCCTTGAGCTGAATTTTGGTGGGGTGGCTTCTCATTGCATCTGAGGGCTGCCTGAATTTTGGTAGAATTTTTGGAGGAGAGAAGATATGAATTTCACCAAATTTGGCAAATCTGGTCCAAACTTGCAGAGGCTGAAATTTGAAAATTTTGAAAAGAGGAAGAGTGGATCTTGATGGTTCTAGGTTGTGGGTGCTAAGGACTATCCAGAGGAGTTGGTTTGAGGACAAGACTCAAAAGCAATAAGGTACTTGCTTTGAAAATCACTCAGGCTCAAAATAAATGACAGAAATGATTTTGGAGATAAAATAAATGTAATAAAATCCAAAAATGGGTTGGACTTGTTGGAACAGAGAATTTAGATTGCTCTAAAGGGGAGGGAGGGGTTTTGAGAAGATTTTACCACATGAGGCATGGTAAAACCATGGGTGGTTTCAAAATGAGAGAAGTCCCAAAACTCCTAGGGTTTTCTTTAAAAAGAAAATAAATAATTTTCAAGAAGTATGTTTGAGAAGGAAACCATCAGAAAAAAAGTTTTTAATAATCAAACACTAGAGTTGAAGAAGATACAAAAATTAAAGTCCTTGCCAGGGAAAAAGTTTTGAGAGAGAAGTTTTTGAAAGGATTTAAATGACCTTCTTCAAAACCAACAAAGTTTTTGTTGAAAACCAGATGAAAATTTTTGGAGTGTCACACCATAATGCAATAAATATCGATATAAAAAGAAGATGCAAAATGGACGTATCAGCGACCTCTCCGGATATAGTCCGGCGAGCGTTTTTCCTTCTAGGAAATATGGGTGTTATTATGTTTTAAAAGACGATAACCACAGGGAGAGGTTTTGTATCATACCTCTGCGTCGGCATCTCCGTCCGGACCGCCTTCCTTTTTAGCCTGCCCGGCTTCGGCGCCCCTTGTTGGCGAGTCACCGCAGGTTCGGCATGGCCTCCCAAGGACCTTCCCTGTAAAACACCATACAGGTACGGTAGGTGAAGTGCATAAAAGGGGATCCTTCTCGAAAGCCGGGACTCTGGTTTTACTTACATGCGAGGCGGGGAGTAGCCCAGGATAGTCAGCTATAATGGCCACCATGACATCATCACAGCTTAATTGATAGAATATCCTATCGATCAGCTCCACAAATATGTCCGAATTCTCTTCGAGGCCGGGGTCGAGGGCCCGGTCAGGGTCCTCCGGTTGTGGAGGTGGGTTGTTGACCTCCCTTACAGCCTTTCGCAGTTCCTGCTATGAAATGGCAAGGTAAATACTTATTACAAAAATGCGGGAAGGATGGGAGTAAAAAGTGGCAGCTCGCCCAGCTTGGAGGGTTGTACATAGAGAATCCATCCCGTGGCTTGATGCGGAGGAACTCCTCTTCCTCTCCCTTATACAAATCGGACAGAATTTTTGCTAGAGCAACAAGTGAGTCTGGTGCCTTACGGCCACAGCGAGTAGCATCATCTTCCTTGTTGAAGTGCCACATGGGGCGGCCTCGATATTGAAGTGGCTGCACCCCCGCATAATTCATATTGACATAACCTCGGTTATTGTCAGTCCTGATTGAGCTAGCACCTTTATCCGGCCCATCAGGTAAAGGACGTCTCTGTTATCTTCCTCCCAAGGGCTCCGTGGGTGCCAGCTTCGACGTTTCTTCAAAGGAGCATTGTCAAACTCGGGAAGACCAATCCGAATAGGATCCGGAAGGGGGACATCCTCCATACAAAACCACTCCGAAGGCCAGTCTTCAAACGTCTTTTTGGGGTACCAGACAGGTATCCGGTCTCGGCGATGCGCCATATTTCGGCTCCGCCCACTTGATATATTGACCCCCTCTATGTACGGGGCACAAGGCAGAATAGCTTCTTCCACAGCGCGAAATGAGCTTCACAGCCCAGAAACAGCTCACAAAGGGCTACATAACCAGCGATGTGTAATATGGAAGCTGTCGGCGTTCTGGGAACGGGGGTCCCCAGACTTGCCTGCTTGCGGCCCGCGGCGTGGCTCGAATGGAGGCCCAGTACAGCCCGTCTTCGTCAACAGGATGCTCAAGACCCTCGCGAGGGGCCAAGCCTCATGGGGAGGACGACGAAGTGCTTCCTCAGGCGCGGCCTCCTCAGGCTGGCTCATGAGGAGGCGGAGAGATCAAGGCAGGGTACCTCGCGAGGTGCCCATGACGCAAGCCATGACGACCAAGGGCGCCAGGCGGGCGCCAGACCGCACAGTGTCCTCCCCTTTCCTCTTTGGTGCACAGGGGGCAAGCGCAGGCGAGAGGATCAAGCAAAGGCACCCATTTCGGTGCAACGAGACCAAGACCAGTCCAATGGTGGGAATGAGCTAAACGTGGAGCCCAGAGCGGCGTCACCACAGGGCCTTTGGCAGGCGAAGACCAACTTTGGTCAGGATAAGTGTACTGTATGTTCCCCTTTGAATTGGCCAATTGTTGGTGCCCTCCCCGCTCAATATTTGGGGAGAGGCCCATGGCCTTTGCCTATAAATAGGACTAGCCACCCCCAGGGTAGAGGCATCTAGTATCCGGAATCCGAGCAGAGAGAGAGAGAGAGAGAGAGAGAGAGAGAGAGAGAGAAGGGCGGCTGAACTTCCCCAGCAGTTCATCGTCCTAGCCAAGAACAGACCCTCGCGAGGCAGTTCTACTTTGTACTGATCATCATCATCATCGGCCCAAGAGGCAATCCATCCACCCACAAAACTAGAGTAGGGTATTACACCACAACGGTGGTCCGAACTAGTATAAACTCTGTGTTCTTTGTGCTGTTCTTTCGGTAGTTTAGATCCTTGCGAGACGGAGAGGTAGAGGGCAGAATCTCCGCGCGCACCCCAGAGTTCGAACCTTAAGGGTCTGCCGGAACCCAAGATCCAACATTTTGCGCGCCAGGTAGGGGTGCGCCGGAATCTATCTTCCACCGCTCCACCTTTCTCCGGCCGCCGCACCCATGTACGGCGCCGGTCGGGCCTACGTTGCCCCAGCGGCCCTCGCCGGCGAGCGTCCTCGTCGACCCTCATCGCCCACCATCGACACCGCCGCCAGCCCGGCGGGGAACAAGCAGCAAGCACCACCCCAGCATCCGCCTGTGCGACGGGGCGACTACGCCATGACATCGACGCCTTCGGTCGTTGCGGCCCTCCTGGGCGGCTCGCAAGCGCCGCCCATGAGTCGCCACGTCAAGCCGTTTGCCCGCCGGGTCAGCGCCGCTTCCACACGGCAGGCGGCTTCCTCGGACCGGGAAGCGCGCGAGGACGATCTGACCTTTAGCTCAGAGGACCACCCCACCAACTTGGCGGGCTCGGGCGTGCTCCCCCTGTTGTGCACCCCCACCGTCTACCAGGTGGCCGTCACCAGAACCCTCATCGACGGCGGCGCGGGCCTCAGTGTGCTTTCGGTCGAGGCCTTCAATCTCTTCTGCATACCCCGGGAGCGGCTGCGGCCCAGTCGATCTTTCTCAGGCGTCGGGGGCGGATCGTCCGACTCCCTGCGACAAATCCGGCTCACGGTAACCTTCGGCACCTACGACAACTTCCGCACGGAGATGGTTGACTTCTACATCGCCCCCATCGGCCTCCCTTACAACGCCATCCTCGGTTACCCAACGCCACGCACCCGGTGTACAACCTCATGAAGATGCCCGGGAGCAGCGGTACCATCACCGTGCACGGAGACACCAGGGACGCCTTGCGAGTACTCCAGCTCGCCTTCAGGGCGGCGGCATCGGCGCAGCCTGCCGACGCGGAGGCCCCTGAGCCCGAGGGGGCTGTGCCCGCCAAGAAAAAGCAGTTGTTCACCCAGGACAAGGCAGAAACCAAGCAAATACCCGTGGACGAGGACGGGTCTTCCTGTGCCACTTTCACCATAGGCGCCAACCTCGAGCCTGAGCAGGAGGAGGCCTTGGTCAGGTTCCTGCGCGCGAATAAGAAGGTGTTCGCTTGCGAGCCCGATCAGTTGGCAGGGATTCCCAGGAGTGTCATCGAGCATCACCTCAACGTGTGCCCGAATGCGCGCCCCGTGAAGCAGAAGGCCAGGCGGCAGTCCGCAGAGAAGCAGGCCTTCATTGTCCAAGAGACACGCAAGCTAGAAGCCGCTGGGGTCATTCGCGAGGTCCGATACCCGGATTGGTTGGCCAACCCCGTCGTTGTGCCTAAAAAGGGGGGAAGGAACGCATGTGCGTCGACTTCACCAATCTCAACAAGGCATGCCCGCAAGATCCGTTTCCGCTCCCCCGCATCGACCAGATCGTCGATTCCACCATAGAGTGCGACCTGCTATGCTTCCTAGACGCCTTCTCCGGATATCACCAGATCAGAATGGCGGTGGAAGACGTTGAAAATACCGCCTTCCTGGCCCCCTGCGGGGTATACTGCTATACATGCATGCCGTTCGGACTGCGTAACGCAGGAGCTACCTTTCAGCGGTTGATGCACATCACCTTGGGCCCGCAACTCGGGAAGAATGTTGAAGCCTACGTTGATGACATTGTGGTAAAATCTTGGGAGGCCAAGACCCTGGTACAAGACCTGGAGGATACCTTCGCGAGCCTCGACGTAGTAAGCTTGCGACTCAACCCGGAGAAATGCGTGTTTGGCGTCCCCTCGGGCAAGCTCTTGGGCTTCCTTGTGTCCCATCGTGGCATCGAGACCAACCCAGAGAAGGTCAAGGCGGTCGAGGACATGAGTCCGCCCAAGACCCTCAGAGAGATGCAGAAGCTCACTGGGCGCATGACCGCATTTGGGCGCTTTATCTCCGAGCTAGGGGAGCGAGCGTTGCCTTTCTTTCAGCTGATGAAGAAGAAGGGGCCCTTTGAATGGACTGAAGAAGCAGATAAGGCATTTCAAGACCTCAAGAGGTACCTGACCAGTCCCCCGGTCATGGTGGCTCCGCGCCCTCAAGAGCCCCTGCTGCTCTACCTCGCCGCCACTCCTGAGTCCGCCAGCGCAGCCTTGATGGCGGTTAGGGAGGAGAGCCAAACCAAGAACGCAGCGGCAGTCCGAGGCAAGGCAAGACGGGAGCACGAGAAGCCTGCAGAAGCCACAGCCGCAGTTGAGGAGGGTCAGCTGCAGAAGAGCACACCAGAGGCAGGAGAAGCCACACGCTTGGATGGTCCACCTCCCAAGGGCGTCGGAGCCCCAGGTGCTCTCAGCCTGGTTGAGCATTCAGTTTACTTTGTCAGCACGATGCTGCGGGACGCGAGGGCACGGTACCTAATGCCTCAGAAGCTCCTCCTCGCGCTAATGGTGGCCTCGCGCAAGCTGCGTCACTACTTCCAGGCCCATCCCATTAAGGTCGTCTCATCATACCCCCTGGAGAGAGTGCTCAGGAGCCCTAACTCAGCAGGAAGAGTTGCCGAGTGGAACATAGAACTGCAGGCGTTTCAGCTCGAGTTCAGCACAACTAGGGTCATCAAAGGAGCAGCGTTAGCGGATTTCGTGGCTGAATGGGCGGAAGCACCAAGCCTCAAGGACAACGAGGATCGGTCCCTCTCTCCAGGGAGTGAGGCGCCTGAAGGCTGGGTTATGTATTTCGATGGGGTGTTCTCCAGGCACGGCGCGGGGGCTGGCGCGGTGCTGATATCACCCACTCAGGATAAGCTCTACTATGCTGTACAGCTTTCTTTCCAGCATGGTGAAAAGGTCTCCACCAACATAGCAGAATATGAGGGTCTAATAGCTGGATTAAAAGCCGCGATAGCTCTGGACGAGCATATGGAAGCCTATTTTGCGGAAGTCCGCAGGATGGAAAAACAATTCTGGGGGTTGGAGCTGAAGCACGTGCCCCGTGGCACCAATCAGGAGATCGATGACATAGCCGGACGGGCATCCAGGCGATTGCCACAGGAACCGGGCATCTTCGAAGAGCGGCTCTTCAAACACTCAGCACAGCCGACGCTGTCAAACGTCGCTCAGCCTCGAGAGGAGCTCCCTCGGCCGCCAACCTCGGGAGCCCCGATCTGTGGACCGACCTCAGGAGCGGGTCTACTCCTGACGATGGAACCTCGGGAGGAGTGCTGGATCACAGAACTCCGGAGTTATTTAACACAAGGGACCCTACCGGAGAAGGAAGAGGAAGCGGAGCGTGTGGCGTGGCAGGCCACGGCATACTGCCTCAGAGATGGAGAGCTCTACCGGAAGCGACCAAATGATGTGTCTCTGCGCTGCATCTCCCGGGAGCAAGGAAAGGAACTACTAGAGGACATACACGGCGGAGACTGCGGGCATCATTCATCATCACGGACCCTCGTCGGCAAGGCATTCCGTAGCGGGTTCTATTGGCCCACCGCGCTCAACGACGCAGTCGAGTTAGTAAAGGCTTGCGAGGCCTGCCAGTTTCATTCTAAGCAGATCCATTAACCGGCGGGGGGCCTGCAGACTATACCCCTCTCATGGCCCTTTGCAGTTTGGGGGTTGGATATTCTGGGCCCATTCCCTCGGGCGCCAGGGGGCTACCGCTACCTCTACGTCGCCGTTGATAAGTTCACCAAGTGGGCAGAAGTGGAGGCCGTCCGTACCATCCCCGCTGGTTCCGTGGTCAAGTTCATCAGGGGTATCGTGAGCCGGTTCGGGGTGCCGAACCGCATCATCACAGATAACGGTTCATAGTTTACCAGTAATCTCTTCAAAACATACTGTGCTAACCTTGGGACGCAGATATGCTACGCTTCGGTGGCGCACCCGCGGAGCAATGGGCAGGCTGAACGGGCCAACGCGGAAGTCCTGAGAGGCCTCAAGACCAGGACGTTCAAGAAGAAGCTGGAGGCTTGCGACAGAGGCTGGTACGACGAGCTGCAGTCCGTATTGTGGTCCATCCGCACGACCGCGACCAAACCAACTGGGGAGACCCCGTTCTTCCTGGTCTACGAAGCTGAAGCGGTCCTCCCTCACGAGGTTAGGTGTTGCTTCGCACGGGTCCTAGCGTTCGACGAAGCACAGCAGGACGCCATGTGGGGCATGGACCTCGTACTGGAGGAGGAACACCGCCGGGAAGCCGCGTTGCGAGCGGCAAGGTACCAGCAGGCGCTACGACGATATCATTGCCGCAACATCCGCCCCAGGACCCTCGAGGTAGGAGACCTCGTGCTCAGACGGGTTCTCTCCAGGGAGGGGCTGCATAAGCTCTCTCACATGTGGGAGGGCCCGTTCAAGGTTGTTCATGTTTCCAGGCCAGGCTCTGTGCGCTTGGAGACCCAAGAGGGGGAGCCGATACAGAATGCGTGGAACATCCAGCACCTCCGGAGGTTCTACACCTAGAAGTCCCTGAGCCTGTGAAGAAGGCGAACACCTGTGAAGACCTTCCCTTTTTGGAAAAGGCCTTGAGCCTGTGAAGAAGGCGAACGCCTGTGAAGACCTTCCCTTTTTGGAAAAGGCCCTGAGCCTGTGAAGACCTTCCCTTTTTGGAAAAGGCCCTGAGCCTGTGAAGAGGCGAACGCCTGTGAAGACCTTCCCTTTTTGGAAAAGGCCCTGAGCCTGTGAAGAAGGCGAACGCCTCTGAAGACCTTCCATTTTTGGAAAAGGCCCAGAGCCTGTGAAGAAGGCGAACGCCTGTGAAGACCTTCCCTTTTTGGAAAAGGCCCAGAGCCTGTGAAGAAGGCAAGTGCATGTGAAGCTGATCACCTCTAAGAAAAAAGGCCCGGAGCCTGTGAAGAAGGCCAATGCCTGTGAAGCTCGCCGCCCCGTGACACTCTCACGTAATAATGAGTGGGGATGTACACGCCCCGGAGTCTCAGGAGCGCCGGCCTCAGGCCCTGCGGCTCCCTCCCACGCCCAATGGCAGCACTTAGCTCCGCGCTGGTGAGAAGACGTCGAAGACTAGATTAGGTGCCGGACGCGGCTTTTTATTTTCTTTCTGCAGTTGACGTGTTTATTTGCATCTAAAATCTTATCGAAACTATCGCCGTTGTCGATTTGTGGTTCGTTGATTTTCGCTCCCCGTTTTGATTTCTCTCATGAAAGGCCTCGCAAGGGATGGAATGCCCTCGTGAGTGTTTCCGCCCTATCCGCTTAAAGGTTTCACGGTCCGGGCCCTCTTCAGGAGCACACCTCCAGTCCGTGCCCCTCGGGCACCGCAGCACGCGCACAGGGCCTGGGTCGGTCGCCCCCCCCCCCCCCCCCCCCGGCTGGGGCCGAAAACTACCTATGCAAGGGCAAATAGTTGAGAGGCGAAACAACAAAGTCAAGGTAATTGTTGACACCTGATTTTGGCACAATGCAGAATGCAATGGAGATGGACTCAAATGACAAAATATTCTAAATAAGAAATTTCACATTGCCGAATGGAACAACTTTGATGTTTGGACCATAATTATTCGGCATCATATCAAAGACCAAAACTACATTAAGATTGTCATGTTTAGGTGTTCTAAGTGATTTTTGGTCAATTAAGCCTCCAGGACAACCTCGGATGAAGGAATGATCTACATGAATTATCTTCGTCTCGTCGAGTCGGTCGATTTTGATATAAATATCATCTCAATCCGAGTTCGTATGCAAAAGTTAGAGCTATCTGAATACAGCCCTGTCAAGAGGCGAAATATGACGCGGGAGACCAGACATGTTTGGGCAAGTGTCTGATATAATGCGTGAGTGTTTTGTCCCAGAAGATGGCCTCGAATCGGAAAACGTTCAACACGAAAGTTTTTCGTATCGTCAAAACGGTCAACTTTGCTTTTGGGCACATTTTCATCCGAGGTCGTTTACTGCCTCAAAAACCTTGCCGGGGAAAGCTTGCTGCCGTGAACAGTAACCTTGCCGTGGAAAGCTTGCCGCCGTGAACAGTAACCTTGCCGGAGGCGAGCTTGCCGCTGTGAACAGTAACCTTGCCGGGGAAAGCTTGCCGCCGTGAACAGTAACATTGCCGGGAAAGCTTGCCGCCGTGAACAGTAGAAACTGTCGAGGCCAATCCGACCAGATGCTGAAGATGGGTTAAAATACTTGTCCAGATGGCTTCAGATGAAAACGTGTTCAACACGGGTGTTGTTCGTAACGTCGAAACGGTCAACTTTGCTTTTGTAGTCAACATCATCCGACCTAGTATACGACCTGCAGAGACGCTGCAAGATTCAAACGGTCCAGCCAGCTACATGAACGAGTCCGACTCGAAATTAGAGATGACCCCGTGGAGTATTCAAGATGGCCTAATTTGGAAAAGTGATCAACATACGGATTGTTGGCCTTCTCGAAGCACACAAAATTGATATTTGAACCGTCTCCATCGGAAGTCATATGCAGATTCCACGGCCCATGCAAGGAGCAAGACAGAAGATTGGACCAGATTCGGGCTGAATCCGAGTGGGACCAGAACTAGGACTCTAGGACGTGAATTGATGTAATTTTCTTGTAAGGAAAGCCTAGATAAATCCTTTGCTTGTACGGGAAGTCCAGCCGCCTCTTCTATATGTTGGGGGTGACGGCCGATTGAACAACACCTAATCGAACAAATCAATCTACTACTTTTTCGTGTTCATCTACTTTTTATCTCTCCCTTGTATCTTTCTTCTCGTTCTTCGCTAGTTCTTCATGCTGGAGGGCTGCGGATCCACGAGGCTCTAGGGGCGAGCGAATCGACCTGGAGCAGCCCATAGCCGCCGCAAGCCCTGACGGGGTGCCTCCCAGGCAAGCGGGGCTTCGGGTCTACAAAAGCGCCCGTCGACTGTCTTGCGTATCGCGCTGTCGGTCGGGTCTCCTTCGACGTGAGCTGCGGTGCATCACCCTCGGCGTCGAGGATACACGGTGACGTATTCATGTGCGAACACACTTTTTGGCGACTCCGCTGGGGACGAAGCTTTGAACGGTCTCCAGCCCGTTCTTTCTACGAAGAGATCGTCATCAAGTTGCTGCAATCTACAAAGGTAATATGAATACCCAATTCCCCTTTGTAGATGCAAATAATCCATATGTTGTTGCTGGATCACCTAATGAGCATAATGTATCGGCTAGCCCTAGTTTTATCAATTATGCATCTAATTATGCACAAGGGCCGATGCAAAATAATCTTCTTGCTTCAAATTCTTATGATTTTAGCAACATACAACATATGTATCCAAACTCTCATGCATCGGCAACCCCACAAATCCATATGCCGATGAACAACATGATGGGTTTGGTTAATCAATTTGAAACACCTCGTGTTAAAATTTCCAATAGCATACAGGAAAGTGTTTCACCTTTTTATTCATCAGCAACTAATTTGCAATATGTGAATCCAACCTTGCCGATGGATGGGAGAATTGGCCATGCTACTACTAGCTATTCAGCCAGTTACTCTCAACCATCATATGCTACACCTCATGTTAGTAATTTTTCGGCACCATACACAACTGTAGATGCTCATAATTCGGCTTCACACCTTTCTGGTCATAGCCGAATAAATGTAAATTTTACAGGAGCGGTTGTGCCAAATATTGTAGAAGATGAGGTAGTGGTGGCTGCATTGAAGAGTTTAGCCCAAAATAAGAGGATTAGTGCTCTTTGCCTTGAACAACATGAAAAGGGGCTATTTCCTGACTATGCCGCAATAAAAGCTAGAGTTTTGCAAGAAGATGAATCTTTGCCAATTGATAAAATTGGCGAGCAAAAATATGGTTTTACAACAATGCATATGCCTTCACCTAGTGCTACATCATATTATACACCCCCACTATTGCAAAATTTCGGCAACACCCGTGTGTCATTGCCAAAAGAGTCTAAAAACATTGGGGGGCAATCATATCCGGAGTGGGCTGAAATTGAGAAAAAACTTAAAGCCAACTTTGCCGCTCGCCGCCAGAAACAAATAGAAAAGGAATTGGCTCAGATAAAAGAAGCATTGCCAATTGGTAGTATCAATGAAAAGAAGGATGATTCGGAACTTGAAAGTGCTTCGGTTGAAAAAGCCAAATCAAGTAGTATATATTACGAATCCATCAAATCCAAAGAGGCAAGCATTATTGAGAAAGGGCATGGCAAGCATAGCAAAACAACCCTGTTTGATTTTTCTGAAATTAATGGAACCTACTTCCTGCCCTATGAGTTTCGTGCCATAGAAATTGATGAACTTCAGGGACAAGAACAAGTAGCCGAACAAAGTTCGGCCGACAAAAATCTTCAATGTAATGATGCACGGAATCAAGAAAAAGATGATGAAGAGGCGTTGGGGAGCCATCCAAAGGTGGAGCAAGATATTGTTCAAGTCACACCACCATCGTGCTCTCCCAACATATTTGAAGAGGTATGTTTAGCAAGTAATTTACCTATTTTCAGATTTGGTCAAGACTTTATTGTTGATGCATCTATTAGAAAAATCCTCATAAGTAATTTTGAAAGACCAATGAAGAAGGGTAATTTACTTGCTAGCAATAAAGTTGTTATTGAGCATATCGGTCAACCCATTACGCCATTTATAAAGACCGATAGTGACTTATTATTACAGCCAAAGCTTTCCCCGTTGCTCTATCTAAAGTTCATATCTATTTGGGTAGCTTTGCTTATTTCGTACTTGGCTTGCACTTGGTCTCAATTGAGACATGTATGTTCTAACTATTTTCGTTTTAGAAATTTAAAGCCAAGGTTAAATTCTGTTGAGAAAAACGATGTTAGTATAATACCTTACCCAAAGACATTGGAAATAGAGTGCAAAACACAATGCATAACCGAATGGTGTGGTGAAAAATCTGAACCATTCGTTTTCTTAATTCCAAAGCCGTTCTCACAGCAAGATCGGCTAGAAAATAAAAGGTTTACCTTTAATTCAAACATGTGTGATCAAATCTTTGATTTGTTGTTGAGGAATAATTATATTAGAATTCTTGATCACCATGTTGAGCCATCTGTCCAGGGACGAATGTATTGTAAGTTGCATGATTCGTCCAAGCATAATTTTGAGGATTGTAACATGTTTCGTCAAATAGTTAAATTGGCCATTGATAAAGGACGATTGGAATTTGTTGAGACACCAAGAGATGACCAGTCTATTCCGATTGGTCCCGGTGGTAGAAAGTTTTTGTATCGGCTGCTTCAAGCCGATCCATTTGAAGAGAAGGTAAAAACTGCAGGTGATGGGATCAAGCTTTCAAGTAAAGAAGTTGTCGAAGAGCATAATGAACATAATCTTGAGGGCAAGAATTCCATCGAAGATACAATGGAGACGCCAAGGACTGGGGGGCAGCAAGCAAATCCAACGATCGATGAAAGCAAACCAAAAGAAAACAAAGGCCGAAATAAGCGCAAGTGTAAAAGATCAAAAATCAGCTTCGCTAAACTATTGGAGAAATATCAAAAGAAGAGTGAAGAGAAGAATGCTTATCAGCCCAATCATGCAAAGAAACCAAGATCACCCCCAAGGCGCAAATATGAGGATCGGTATTGGCAAAGTGAGAGTTTCAATGCAACATATTCATATCCTTATTTTGGGCCGCCAATGCCAATGCCGTGGATGCCTCCCTATGCTCATGTAGATCCATATTCATCATGGGACAGGTATGATACAAGGGCACATTCTCCATCTTATTTTAGACCATCTCACCAATATTATGCAACTCCGAGAAGATCAACATTTGAACAGTCACACGTTAAAGACCGTTTCAATTATAAGGAATCGGTCCGGACACCATGGATGAAAAAAGAGGTAGTCAAGCAAGTCTACCTCGTGAAAAGAGATGGTCGTAAGTGTGCTACTTCAGATTTGATCTCAAATAATAAAGAGCCAATTAAAGTGTTGACATTGGCTACAAAAGGCAATGAGACGAAGCAACAAATTATTGAGAGTCAAAGTGCCAAATCTGAAGAAAAGAAGTTCAGAGTGCACAAGGCCAAAAAGGAATTGCCATTGGTCAAAACATAATCACAACCGAGATGCCCACTCGGCTTATCGTATTGGCAAAAGAGGGAATTACACAAACTTAGTGCACAAGAACTTGAAGAAAGGAACATGGCATGGGTTCCCAAAGTAAGTGCTCAAAATAAGAATTATGTGCAAGCCTCCATTACAAGAAGTGCGGCAAAAGTGAAGAAGGAAAATAGTAAAAACTATGAAGGACCAAGCCGAAGGTTTGAACATCTTTGGTCTACATATTATCCATATTCTTCAACTATGCCATTAACGCCTATGCCATGGAATTCGTCCTCAGGTATGATTGGTAACCCTCAATGGGCTTATTTTAATCCATGGATGCAATATAATTTCTTACGTCATGAAAGGGTATTACCAAGTCACTATACATTTGATTAGCTACAAGTTTGTTGCTGATCCAAAAGGCCGAAATACTTGATTTGTCATTTCATTTGTTTATTTCGGCTATATGTGCTTTGAATGAAGTTTACATGGTAATGGCCAATATTTATCTATCGTCTTAAGAGCATGTCAATGCATGGCCGGTGTAGTATTCTAATATCGTCCTTAGTTTGATTAGAGAGCGAGACAAGGTACGTGCTCATGAAAATTTATATGTATGCCTATATTATGATTGAATGGAGTTGAGACATCATGACCGATGTCATTGAATATATGATGCATAGACCAATTCATAGCTGCAGAATTGGTTGGTGGGCTTATACTTTTTTTAGATATGATTTGGCTTATGCATATTTGAGATCTATAAGAGGCCAAATCACAGTTGATTTTGTTACTGAACATCGGATTAATGTCATGCATAATATTAATATTAGCCTTGTCTCTCTAGTACTATGGAGGTTATGGTTTGATGGTTCAATTCATAGCAATGGCCAAAGTGTTGGTGTTGTTTATATATTTCTTTATGGTACTATTTTTTGAAGCCTCGTGCCGCTTAGAATATTTTTATGCACGATTAATCAAGGCCTAATATGCATTGTTATTCGGATTGACTTTTTTACTTGCTATCGGTGCTATACATATCTAGGCTTTTGGTGATTCGTTATGAGTAGTGCAACAAATATCCAAGGGTTATCAATGTGTTTTGACGAATCACTTATAGTTTATCTTGGGGTATGTCTAGATGAAGAATTTACCTTGGGTTGCATTCAAATTGTTCATATATTTAGACATGACAATTGGAAAGCAAATGAGTTGGCACAACAAGCATCCGGCTATAATGTTGATCATGGCATGTTTCATATTTCCGAAAAAACGATGTCTAGTCTTGCCAACATAGGGGAGGCCGAACCGGAGCCCACCGTTTCGGCCACTAATGAAATATTCAGTGCAGGAGAAAATCAAGACTGGAGGAAACCCATCATTGATTATTTGTGTGATCCTAGTAGAAGGGTGGACAGGGCTGTTCGGCGTATGGCTTTCAAATACACAATGAGAGATGATGGTCTCTATCGCCGAACGGTTGATGATGTTCTTTTAAAGTGCTTGGATGAGGACAAAGCAAGAATTGCTATGGGAGAGGTCCATGAAGGTATTTGTGGCACTCATCAATCGGCTCCCAAGATGAAATGGTTACTACGACGTGCTGGGTTTTATTGGCTGACTATGATTAATGATTGCTTCAGATATTATAAAGGGTGTGAAGCTTGTCAAAAATTTGGTGATATTCAGTTGGCTCCTGCTGCTATGTTACATCCTATTATCAAGCCGTTGCCTTTCAGAGGATGGGGTTTAGACTTTATTGGACAAATTCATCCATCTTCCTCAAAGGGGCATCGGTTCGTATTGGTGGCAGCCAATTATTTCACTAAATGATCTGAAGCAGTACCTCTCAAGAACATGACACATACAGAGGTGATTAAATTCATAACCGAGCACATTATTCATAGATTCGGCATTCCTCAAACATTGACTACAGATCAAGGCTCCTCTTTCATGTCACACCAAGTTAGAGAATTTGTCGAATCTTGTAACATAAAATTGCTCAATTCCTCTCCATATCATGCCCAAGCCAATGGACAAGCTGAGTCTAGCAAAAAAAAATTATCAAGCTCATCAAGAAGAAGATTGAGGATAATCCAAGGAGATGGCATGAGTTGTTGTCTGAAGCTTTGTGGGCACATAGGATCTCAAGGCATGGTGCTATGAAGGTGACTCCATATGAGCTAGTATACGGTCAAGAGGCTGTTTTGCCGGTGGAAGTGAATTTGAGTGCTTTGAGAATAGCCAAACAAAATGATTTATCGGCAGTGGACTTTTACAATTTGATGATGGACAACATTGATGAAGTTTCTGATAAACGTTTGGCTGCTTTAAGGGCCATAGAGAGGGACAAGCTGAGGGTAGCCAGAGCTTACAATAAAAAGGTCAAGTTGAAGAATTTTCAGGTTGGCGATCTTGTGTGGAAAGTGATTCTACCGATTGGTTCTAGAGATAGAAAATTCGGGAAGTGGTCTCCAAGTTGGGAAGGTCCTTTTAGGATTACAAGAGTTGCTCCCAGAAATTCATATTTGGTGGAATCCATACAAGGGGCATTGTCACCTCGAGCTCTCAATGGCAAATATTTGAAGAAGTACCACCCGAGTGTGTGGCAGGAAGCCTAACTAGGCAATGGCCGATATACGATTATCGCCCTTAGCACAAACATGGCCGATACATAATTATCGCCCTGAAATAAATGGATGGCCGATGGAGTGTTGACATCGTCCTTAGAACAAACATGGTGCAAATTATTTTTCGGCATGCAAGCTTTGCCGAAAAACAGGGGGGCATGTGTTGACACCTGATTTTGGCACAATGCAGAATGCAATGGAGATGGACTCAAATGAAAAAATATTCTAAATAAGAAATTTCACATTGCCGAATGGAACAACTTTGATGCTTCGACCATAATTATTCGGCATCATATCAAAGACCAAAACTACATTCAGATTGTCATGTTTAGGTGTTCTAAGTGATTTTTGGTCAATTACGCCTCCAGGACAACCTCGGATGGAAGAATGATCTACATGAATTGTCTTCGTCTCGTCGAATCGGTCGATTTTGATATAAAAATCATCTCAATTAGAGTTCGTATGCAAAAGTTAGAGCTATCTGAATACAGCTCTGTCAAGAGGCGAAATATGACGCGGGAGACCAGACATGTTTTGGCAAGTGTCTGATGTAATGCATGAGTGTTTTGTCCCAGAAGATGGCCTCTAATCGGAAAATGTTCAACACGAAATTTTTTCATCTCGTCAAAACGGTCAACTTTGCTTCTGGGCACATTTTCATCCGAGGTCGTTTACTGCCTCAAAAACCTTGCCGGGGAAAGCTTGCTGCCGTGAACAGTAACCTTGCCGGGGAAAGCTTGCCGCCATGAACAGTAACCTTGCCGGAGGAGAGCTTGCCGCTGTGAACAGTAACCTTGCCGGGGAAAGCTTGCCGCCATGAACAGTAACCTTGCCGGGAAAGCTTGCCGCTGTGAACAGTAGAAACTGTCGAGGCCAATCCGACCAGATGCTGAAGATGGGTTAAAATACCTGTCTAGATGGCTTCGGATGAAAACGTGTTCAACACGGGAGTTGTTCGTAACGTCGAAACGGTCAACTTTGCTTTTGTAGTCAACATCATCCGACGTAGTATACGACCTGCAGAGACGCTGCAAGAGTCGGATGGTCCAGCCAGCTACATGAACAAGTTCGACTCGAAATTAGAGATGACCCCGTGGAGTATTCAAGATGGCCTTATTTGGAAAAGTGATCAACATACGGGTTGTTGGCCTCGTCTAAGCACACAAAATTGATATTTGAACCTTCTCCATCAGAAGTAATATGCAGATTCCACGGCCCACGCAAGGAGCAAGATAGAAGATTGGACCAGATTCGGGCTGAATCCGAGTGGGACCAGAACTAGGACTCTAGGACGTGAATTGATGTAATTTTCTTGTAAGGAAAGCCTAGATAAATCCTTTGCTTGTACGGGAAGTCCAGCCGCCTCTTATATATGTTGGGGGTGACGGCCGATTGAACAACACCCAATCGAACAAATCAATCTACTACGTTTTCGTGTTCATCTACTTTTTATCTCTCCCTTGTATCTTTCTTCTCGTTCTTCGCTAGTTCTTCATGCTGGAGGGCTGCGGATCCACGAGGCTCTAGGGGCGAGCGAATCGACCTGGAGCAGCCCATAGACGCCGCAAGCCCTGACGGGGTCCCTCCCGGGCAAGCGGGGCTTCGGGTCTACAAAAGCGCCCGTCGACTGTCTTGCGTATCGCGCTGTCGGTCGGGTCTCCTTCGACGTGAGCTGCGGTGCATCACCCTCGGCGTCGAGGGTACACGGTGACGTGTTCGTGTGCGAACAGTAATGGCTACAACGGCAATGATTCTTAAACATGATGAAGAAGCGAGGGAGCTGGAGCCAGGTGCTGGTCGGGTCCGCCGACCACACGACGAACTCCGGCAGCACCTCCGCCGAGCGAAAGCGTGGCCTGGGGGGCCGCGCAGTCACAGCCTGCCTCCCCTTGGCAGCCGAGCGCTCACCGCCACACAGAGAACCATCCCTGTGACTACGAGGAGCCGCAGCGGGGACCGTAGGATACTTGCGGGGACGACCCCGGCCGCGCTTGGCCGGGGGGGAGTCGGGCCCCGCCCGACTGGCCTTCCCCTTCTCCGCGGCTGAGAACCTCTTTGGAGCCATGCGAGCGACAAGCGGCAAGAGAGAGGAAGAAGAAGAGAAGCAGGAAGGGGCGAACTGGCAGAGCTTACGCGGCCCCTTACTTATAGCCGAGGAAGGCCAACCGTCGAGCACCACGATCGCAGGTAATAATGACCCATATCTACGCATGCAGGGACTAGTCAAGTCACACAGTTGCCAGAGCGTCGTGGGGAAGCGGAGACGCCCACGTCCTGTCAAACCGCCACGCGGCGCCCAAGGCCGCAGGCTATCAGGGCCTGCGGCGCTTCGCCCTTGCCCTTTCGCCTCTCGGCACGGCCAAGTCCGGGCACGCCTTGGGCCCGGGGGCTACTGTCGGCGTTCTGGGAACGGGGGTCCCCAGACTTGCCTGCCTGCGGCCCACGACGTGGCTCGAATGGAGGCCCAGTACGGCCCGTCTTCGTCAACACGATGCTCAAGACCCTCGCGAGGGGCCAAGCCTCGCGGGGAGGACGACAAAGTGCTTCCTCAGGCGCGGCCTCCTCAGGCTAGCTCATGAGGAGGCGGAGAGATCAAGGCAGGGTACCTCGCGAGGTGCCCATGACGCAAGCCGTGACGACCAAGGGCGCCAGGCGGGCGCCAGACCGCACAGTGTCCTCCACTTTCCTCTTTGGTGCAAAGGGGGCAAGCGCAGGCGAGAGGATCAAGCAAAGGCACCCATTTCGGTGCAACGAGACCAAGACCAGTCCAACGGTGGGAATGAGCTCAACGTGGAGCCCAGAGCGGCGTCACCACAGGGCCTTTGGCAGGCGAAGACCAACTTTGGTTAGGATAAGTGTACTGTATGTTCCCCTTTGAATTGGCCAATTGTTGGCGCCCTCCCCGCTCAATATTTGGGGAGAGGCCCATGGCCTTTGCCTATAAATAGGACTAGCCACCCCCAGGGTAGAGGCATCTAGTATCCGGAATCCGAGCAGAGAGAGAGAGAAGGGCGGCTGAACTTCCCCAGCAGTTCATCGTCCTAGCCAAGAACAGACCCTCGCGAGACAGTTCTACTTTGTACTGATCATCATCATCATCGGCCCAAGAGGCAATCCATCCACCCACAAAACTAGAGTAGGGTATTACACCACAACGGTGGCCCAAACTAGTATAAACTCTGTGTTCTTTGTGTTGTTCTTTTGGTAGTTTAGATCCATGCGAGACGGAGAGGTAGAGGGCAGAATCTCCGCGCGCACCCCAGAGTTCGAACCTGAAGGGTCTGTCGGAACCCAAGATCCAACAAAAGCAGGGGTGAAGTTATGCAACTGGAGGCCGTAAAACTCCAGGAGCCCTCGGAGGAACGGATGGATTGGAAATCCAAGTCCCCTTAGTAAATAGGGGACAAGGCATACGCGCTCCCCCTTGGAGGGGTTGGGAAAGCTCTCCGCTTGCTCCCCGCCATTATAGGTGGCGAGCCCGGCTCGAACGGGGACCATATACGCTGGAGGGAGAAATCCCTGGGTCTGTAACTCCACTAATTGACTGTGCGAGACGGAACACTTCTTCCAATCTCCGGGCTTAGGGCGACGGGAGCGAGAGGAGGAGCTGCGGTGGCCGGCCATGTTGGGATGGATTTTTTCGGGCGTGCTCCGATGAATACTCGCTGAGGGAGGATGGTGTGATTTGGATCTGATAATCCCCGTCTCTTTAATAGACAGCTTATTCATATTGCTAGGTTGGCAAATGTAAAAACGCCCTGGCTTCTCGCATTCGCTCGACACGTGGAAGATAGCCACTATTGGACGTGGAAGCCAAGAAGCGCAGCATTTATGAGAAGCCGGACACTACAACAGGTATGCAGGATTTGGAGAAGAACCCGCCTTGCAATGCCGAAAACAATCTGCGTGCCGGGGGCTACTGAGGGAGTCTTGGATTAGGGGGTATCCGGACAGCCGGACTATATCCTTTGGCCGGACTATTGGACTATGAAGATACAAGATTGAAGACTTCGTCCCGTGTCCGGATGGGACTCTCCTTGGCGTGGAAGGCAAGCTTGGCAATACGGATATGTAGATCTCCTTCCTTGTAACCGACTCTGTGTAACCCTAGCCCACTCCGGTGTCTATATAAACCGGAGGGTTTAGTCCGTAGGACAACAACAATCATACCATAGGCTAGCTTCTAGGGTTTAGCCTCCACGATCTCGTGGTAGATCAACTCTTGTAATACTCATATCATCAAGATCAATCAAGCAGGTAGTAGGGTATTACCTCCATCGAGAGGGCCCGAACCTGGGTAAACATCATGTCCCCTGCCTCCTGTTACCATCCGCCTTAGACGCACAGTTCGGAACCCCCTACCCGAGATTCGCCGGTTTTGACACCGACACTACCACTTAGCAATAAAGTAAATCATTACATAGTGTTTAATGATTGCCATGTAGGTCATACAATAATTAAAGCCAACCCTATGGCTCCTGCCGGTTGCCGTATGCATCGACATGCAAGTCGATATAAACTATTACAAACATGATCATCTCATACATCAAATATATCTCATCATGTCTTTTGGCCATATTGAAAGTGCAACTATCCCTGGGTGGTTTGGTAATTCCTAACAACATATAGCTCATTGAGCTATTGCTATTTCAAGATAAACATTTCAGGAAAGCTCAATGATTGGCATGGCATGGATGAGAAAAGTGGACCCCTCAAAATGCTAAGGACAAAGGATTGGCTCAAGCTCAAAGCACAAGACTACATTTTTTTTGATTTTAAGTGATCCAAGATCACATTGAGTCCATAGGAAAAGCCAATACTATTAAGAGGGGATGAGGCATTGCTTAATGGCTTGCTTGCTCAAAGTGCTTAGTGACATGCTCCAAAGCCCTCAACTACTTTCTCACATCCACATATGTCCTAAATCTGAAGTCAAACTCGGCCCCACCAAAACTTTCTATCCGGCGCCACCGAGTTCAATTGACATAGCCACTGCCAGAAACCCTAGTCTTTTCGGTCTCATCGATAGGGATCTCGGTCTCACCGAGATGGGATTGTAATCTCTCTGTTTCCCTTCGTAACGTTTCGGTCAAACCGAGATGAGCGATCGGTCCCACCGAGATTGCAATGCAGACTCTCTGTTTCCCTTTCGTAACGTTTCGGTCCAACCGAGATGAGCGAATCGGTCCCATCGAGTTTGCCTGACCAACTCTCTGTTTGTCTATTACCAAAATCGGTCTCACCGAGTTTGTGTAATCGGTCTCACCGAGATTACGTTATGCCCTAACCCTAACGAAATCGGTCTCACCGAGTTGACGTGTCGGTCCCACCGAAAATCCTAACGTTCACATTTTGAACTAAATCGGTCCAACCGAGTTTCATGATTCTGTCCCACCGAGTTTGGTAAATTGTGTGTAACGATTAGATTTTGTGTGGAGGCTATATATACCCCTCCACCCACTCTTCATTCATGGAGAGAGAGCCATCAGAACATGCCTACACTTCCAGCATACATTTTTTGAGAGAGAACCACCTACACTTGTGTTGAGATCAAGATATTCCATTCCAACCACATAAATCTTGATCTCTAGCCTTCCCCAAGTTGCTTTCCACTCAAATCATCCTTCCACCAAATCCTATCCTATGAGAGGGAGTTGAGTGTTGGGGAGACTATCATTTGAAGCACAAGAGCAAGGAGTTCATCATCAACACACCATTTGTTACTTATTGGAGAGTGGTGTCTCCTAGATTGGCTAGGTGTCACTTGGGAGCCTCCGTCAAGATTGTGGAGTTGAACCAAGGAGTTTGTAAGGGCAAGGAGATCGCCTACTTCATGAAGATCTACCCGAGTGAGGCAAGTCCTTCATGGGCGACGGCCATGGTGGGATAGACAAGGTTGCTTCTTCGTGGACCCTTCGTGGGTGGAGCCATCCGTGGACTCGCGCACCCGTTACCCTTCGTGGGTTGAAGTCTCCATCAACGTGGATGTACGATAGCTCCACCTATTGGAACCACGGATAAAAAATCTCCGTGTCAACATTGCGTTTGCTCCCTCAAACTACTCCCTTTACCTTCATGTGCCATTTTTTTACATTCCGCTGCTATACCCTTAGAATTGCATGTGTAGGTTGATTGCTTGACTTGTGCAAAGTTGCTAAAATCTGCCAAGAACTAAAATTGGGAAAAGGCTAGATTTTTATTTGGTCAAGTAGTCTAATCACCCCCCTCTAGACATACTTTCGATCCTACAAGTGGTATTAGAGTTTTGGTCTCTATTTGCTTTGATTTCCATAGATTTTGGTGGTCATAGACTTGGTTTCACAACCTAGGAGCGTCTAGCGACGGAAATTACCACCGTAGAGGTCCTTACTTTGATGGTACAAATTTTGCTAGTTGGAAGCATAAGATGAAGATGCATATTCTTGGACATAACCCGGCCGTTTGGGCTATTAGGTGTATTGGCTTGCAAGGTGAATTCTTTGATGGGAGAGAACCAAACCGTGAAGCTACCGTGGAAGCCAATCCAGCTTTTTTTCTATTCTGCCTTGGAGTATTACCATCTTTATATTAAGACTATCATGGGAATTGCACACCATCCTATGAACTTTTGATGCGGCGATATTTCTCTCCATCATTATTCATTCCTCGGTTCCGTGTTGTTGCAACCGGAATACTGACAAGTGAACCGTGATGTGTGAAATCAATACTCCTAGCAACTAGTTGCTTTGTAGTAAATGGACAATATTCTCATTCTTAGCGTGTTGGTAATTATATCATCATCCTAAAATTGATCGTGCTACCTATTCCTTATTTCTGGTGCACCCTTCGATCCATGAGTTGGGATTGTGTCAATCCCTCACTCTTCGATCATATCGTCTTGCCCTGAAAAGCAAGATTATTCTCGAGTTTAGTAACATATCGGTGGTTCATGATGTTCCGAATATCTTCTCGGAAGTATTACCAGGTTGTCACCTGACCGCTATGTTGAGTTCGTGATCATGTTGGTTTTCCTCCAGACCACCCATTCTCCAAGAATCATTGTTGGATATCCCTGAGCTAGTTGGTTGAGCTAGACAACAACTTGGAGAGTTGGAAGATAAAAGCTTGTCTGACTTAGTTCATGTTAAGGGATATCTTTTTGGGTGTGTGTGTGTGTGTGTGTTGAAGAAAGATGATATCTTCACCAATTGGTCCTCGTGATCAGTTGTTGGATCTATTGTCTTGTCAAAACTTTGACTTGAGTATGGGCTATCGTCAAGTCAAAACAGAACCAACGATATTCGTAATGTTGTCTTACTCGTGGTTATTTCCTCGAGCATACATCGTTATATCTTTTGGTCTGACCAATACTATCGCATTGTTCACATAATGGTGGAAGTCCAGTGATATGGAAATTACGATGAGTTGCTGTTGAGCCCATCACCAGCATTTTGTCTCCCCCATGGGTCATGTTGAACATCAACCTAGTGTTGGAAACTTTGTAAGCAATGTCTTCGTGTCCCGTTCATGAAGCTTATGCTTGGATGGAAGAAGTGACTTCCTCGAATTCATGTGCTTTAGGTGCAAGTTGCCGCCGTGAATTCGATAAAGTTTGTTTTGCTTCCTCTAGAATCATCCCAAGTCAGTCATGCATACGTGCGAAGTATTCTATGGTTTGGAGACTTGCAACCTTCATTCTATATGTGTCCCTAGCACACCAAGCCACTGACTGATTTGTTGGAGGAAAAGAAGTCCCTTCGTAAGAGCTAATCATATGACTTACGCAAGGACTTCGTTATCCGCAATGATGGTCCCAACCTGAACTCGGTAGTGTTTTATTATGAGACTACCATGTGGTCATGCTTGTCAAGGACAACATGTTCACATGTGTTTAGCAGGACTAGCTCATGTTTTGGAGCTTGCTATCGTAGTTCATTTCCCGAGAATCTCGTCTCGTCGATTTGTGTTGCAAACTTTCACATTTCTTTCTAGATTCGATGAGTTTGGAATATTCTGACACCAACCAGATCTGAATCTCAGGCAGATATGATGGTTGGAACGTGTCCCAAGAATTATAATATTGGTCTCTTGGTAACCCGGTAACGTGGATGTCGTGGCCAACCCACCTAGCCGGAAGGCCTATTATTGTAATATCTTGGTTGAAGAAGTTGGTCACCTCCCCATAAGGATCTCGCAGGATCTGCCTCCGTAGTTATTCCTTATGGATTCTTGAGCTTCTGAAGTCCGACCCTTTTACTTGATGTTCTAGTTATCAAGCCATATCTATAAATGGGTTGCTCTAGCACATCAAGGAGAACATTAGAAGTGGGGTGCTAAATGTCTCTCGGTCGATCATCCAGATTTTGTTTCCTTGGCCTCGCTAGGGTGAAATCTGAGTTGAGGTTATCTTCCTTTGCGTCTGCATTGTCCATCACTATTCATCATGGTAGTATGTTGGGTTGCCAGGATCCTCCTCACGGATGTTGGTAGAACCTTGATGAATATGGAAATGCTCAAGTTCGTGAGAGCACGCGCAAGAAAAATCATCCCTTGCGTTGCCTTCAACAAGGTAGTTCACATCATCCATTCTAGTCCGAGTATGTCATTTCTTCGAGCCCTTTCAAACGATCAATTGTAAATTGCCTTAAGATGGTATGAAGAGTTTCAATGATCTATGGATCAAAAGAATTGTTTTTGCCACTTAAGGGAACAATCCAACGAGTCACCTTTCCCAAGGTGCACCATTATGGGATCATGGCAATTATTTCCTCGCCACCTTGACACCATCCACCATCTTTCTAAGCGTGGAATTGTTGCCCACCAAATCAAACCCCGTCGTTGTTCTTACATCCCTCTCGATGTGTTTGGTGTCTCAACTCGAGATGTTTCAACATCTCATTCTGCGAGTTGATCTTGTTTAGCCCGATCTTCGAGAAGATCAATCCTAGTATAGTTTCTTTATGACGTCATCGCGTGGATGAAGATCTCAAAAGCGGGGATGTCAAGATTAACGTATACAACGAAGCAACAACATTATGAGGTGCCACATAGATCGTGAAGATTGTGTTGGTCTTGTGCCCCCTCTGTCTTCTTACCTCACGTCTTGAATCTCGGGACGAGATTCTTGTGTAGTGGGGGTGAGTTGTCACAGCACTAGAGTTTGCTTGTAACTAGTGGCATTGCATCCATGCATCATGTTTAGATTTCATGAAATTTGAAATGGGGATGGCAGAAACCCCCAGCACCACTTAATCCAACTACGGTTACTAAAAATATTTTCAATGATCCCAAATGCCCTTTAGAAAAGTTCATGATTTTTGTTAAAGGTGAAAACCTCTGCCAAGAGTCATGCACATATTTCTAGGCCATTATGGAATTTTGAATTAAATCTTATTGTATTTGACTTTGGGCATTTAAATATTCTAAATAATTTAAATGCTCAAAGAATGTTGGAACTATTTGTGGGCCACTCAAATAATTTAGAAAGTGCTCATGAATATTTTCAGGATTTATAAAATTGATTTGGTTTTCAAAACTGGATAAAAAACAAACTGCAAATTAGAAAACAGAAACAAAAATAGAAAAGGGTTAGAACTCACCTGGCTTACCTGCCCAGCCCACCAACCGGCCCAGCACCGCAGCTAGCCGGCCCAGCCCACCACCGCCTCCTCCCCTGTCGTCTTCCTCCTCTGCCAGGAGGACGGGCGCGTGCCCGACGCGCGAGCACCGCCATGCGTCACCTCCTGCTTGCCGCCGAGGGCCTGGACGCCCCCACGATGCCATGCAGCCTCCCTGGCCCACTCCCTCACTCTTCCCATGCTCCTCCTCTCCTCTGTCTCCCTCTCTCTCTCTCACGCGCACACCCGAGCGTTGCCGTCGCCGCCGATCGCCGTAGCCGTGGCCACCGGCCACTGCACCCCCTGCCGACATGCCCATCGACTCCGCCGCGACGCCTCGCGCCTCCAAGCAGAAGAACGCAAACCCGGACGGCTTTCTTCCCCGCCAACGCCGCCGTCCTCGACCTCGAGTGCCGGTGATTTGCACCGTTGATTCGCCGGAGCCCGTGCCTCCCCTGCCTTGCCAGCAGCACCAGCAGACCCGCGGTGAGCCGCTGCTTCTTTTCCCCCTACTCCCATGTTCGCCCACGTCCTCTAGGCCGTAGTTGCACGGACGCAGAAGCTCCACATCGCCGGCGATGTCACCGCCGTCGCTGCAGCGCTGAGGTTCGAAACCGAGCGCGTCACCGTTCTCTGCACGCTCCTAGGAGCATGGAACGCCCACCCACTCCTCCTCCCATGTACTCTAACGCCGAGCCCGACGTCACCCGAACTACGGCCATCGCAAAAGTTGTCGCCGCCGTCGATTTGGTCCATTCTGGCGCGAGCTGCTTCCTCCATTGGATGCACGAGACTCCCAGGTTTCCGTAGCCTCAAACCGCATCCAAAACCGAGCCCCGTGGCCCATTTCCGAGCCCCTCCGCCGCGTCTGTTGTCGCCGGCGTCGAGCCGCCGGCGAGTTGACCTCGTTTGACCTAGGGTTTGACTCCCCTGGGTCAATGAAAGGTGGGCCCAGAGTCCTGCTAATTTTAGCTTAGCACTAATTAACTTTTATTTAATCCACTAAGTCAGTGACATGCGAGCCTAGGCCCCACTGACAGTTTAGTTAGTATTAACTTAACCCTGTTAATTAGTTGTTTCACTGACGTGTGGGTCCCAGCCGTCAGGTTTGACCTGGGCTGGCGCCTTTGACCTGCTGACGTCACCCCGGCGTCATGCTGACGCAGATAACCTTTTATGGATTTATTCGTATTAAGGAAATTCCAGAAAATTTCCTAAACTTCTAAAAATCATAGTAATTCAACCGTAGCTCAGATTGAAATAATTTATATATGTAAAATGATCAGAAAAATCCAATCTATCCATATGTACTGGTTTCATGCATATTTAAACAAGTTAACTTGCTGTTTAGTGCAAAACATGATAAAGCACTATTTAAGATCACAAATGAGTTTGAACTTTGAATCTTTGGTTCAAAATAGCTCAAACCCATATGGTTGTAGTTGCATTAGCCCAACACGCTCATTTTAGCATGTCATGATCAGGCATCATATTGTGCATTGCATTGATTGTGTTCTTTCTCTATGTTGCCGGTATTTGTTCCCTCTCGATAGACGTGGTTCCGACGATGAGTTCGATGACACCGATGAAGAGCTATATTATCTTCAGAAGTGCCAGGCAAACAAAACCCCCTTGTTCATTTCGATACAATCCCACTCTCTCGCTCCTGCTCTCTTTTACTGCATTAGGACAACAACGATTCAACTGTTACATGTTGCGGTAGCTGAACCCCTTTATCCTTTGCATGACCTCTCATTGCCACAGTAAATAGATGAAACACACTAGCATGAGTAGGAGTTGTTTGAGCCCTGATGTGCCTACTCATTCATGCTTGTTTGTCATGCCTGCTACTGCTTAGAGTTGAGTCAGGTCTGGTTCATCGGGGATGAATTGGAATGTGTGAGCATGTCCTATTGTGTGTGAGCTAAGTGTGTGAATACGATTTGGTAAAGGTAGCGGTGGGAGGCCATGTAGGAGTACATGGTGGGTTGTCTCATTGAAGCCGTCCTCAGGAACCGAGTTCTGTGTTTGTGATCCATGAAACAGTTACTACCACACATTGGGATCCTTAATTGACTCTCTCGGCTTCTTAATCACCCTTGTCCTCTGTCCAGGAGTTGCAAGTAGTTTCTGGTGTTTGTAGTATGCCGGGGGCCGCAGCAGCGCTGACCGTAGGGGTGGGCTGTGTTGCAGTAGGCACGTGGCCGGGCCAGCCGGCGCCCGTTTGGTGTCTCGGAACCCTGTACACATCGTTCGGGGCCGTATGTGGAAACCTCGGCCGGACTCCCTACGGATGGAACCTGAATAGGCGATAAACCTGGACTAGAGACTTGAGTGTTTAGGTAGGCCGTGGCTGACACCCTCGCCGGGCTTCCGCTTGAAGGTTGCCGAGTACATGTCGTGTAAACGGCGATAAGCGGTGAGAGCGTGTGTGAAGAAGTACACCCCTGCAGGGTTAACATCATCTATTCGAATAGCCGTGTCCGCGGTAATGGAGTTCTGGGTTGCCTATAATAGTTCATAGACAAGTGAAAGTGGATACTCTAAAACTCGTAAGATAAGTGTGAGTGCTATGGATGGCGTTCTCGTAAGCAGACGGGGGCGGATCTATAGTGGTGTATTGATATGGTGAATATGTGGACTCGTGTGCGCCACCTCAAAGAGTTACTTGCAGTCATAGTTCAGGATAGCCACTGAGTCAAAGCTGGCTTGCTGCAGTCAAACTCCACCACCTCCTTTGTTGATACTGATGCATATGTAGCTAGTTCTGATGTAAGTCTTGCTGGGTACATTTGTACTCACATTTGCCTATTTTATGTTTTGCAGAGAGACGTCAGTCTCGCTAGTAGTTCCGTGTGGACTTCAACGTTTAGCTTGATACCTCAGCTACGATCTTGTGCCCTCGGCAGGATCTGGTAGATAGTCAGGCTTCTCAGCCTTTTTCATTTGTAGATGTCTGTACCCAGACATGTTAAGCTTCCGCATGTGCTTTGACTTGTATGCTCTGAATGTTGGGTCATGAGACCCATTTTTGTAATATCTCGCTCCTCGGAGCCTAATGAATAAATATTGGAGTCATAGAGTTATGTTGTGATGCCATGTTGTATTTACACATATCGAGCATATTGTGTGTATGATTGAAATGCTTGCTATGTGTGGGATCCGACAATCTAGTTGTTTATCCTTGGCAGCCTCTCTTATGGGGAAATGTAGTCTAGTGCCTCCTTGAGCCATAGTTGTCCTCTACAGCCCGGTTCACCGGAGTCCTGCTAGCCCATCACTACTTCTTAGAACACTTGACTGGCCGGCATGTGTTTCACTTCGTTTATGTGTCTGTCCCTTCGGGGAAATGTCACGCGGTGACATCCGGAGTCCTGCCTAGCCTGCTACAGCCCGGGTTACCGGAGTCCTGTTAGCCCAGTGCTATAGCCCAGATTCACACGTTGTTGACCGACATGCTCGAAGTTGATTCATGTATGCCTGTCCCCATGGGTTAGTGCCGCTTTGGGTTCACGACTAGCCATGTCGGCCCGGGTTCTTTGTCATATGGATGCTAGCGACACTATCATATACGTGAGCCAAAAGGCGCAAACGGTCCCGGGCCAGGTAAGGTGGCACCCGTGGGAATAACGTGCGTGAGGCCGCAAAGTGATATGATGTGTTACATGCTAGATCGGTGTGACTTAGGATCGGGGTCCTGACAGTACTCTTCCGATGGAAGTCGTTCCTTGACCACGCCGCGCAGAGAGCACCACGGCGGTGGACGACGCGAGGCCTAGGGAGGGGACGAGGCGGCAGTGGAAGCCCGCGCGGAGAGGACTACGAGGGTTCACTGGTTTGGCTGCGGTGTGAGGCTGCCGTCACCGTAGGGCCTGGCCAACGGTGGGAATAGTAGGTGGCGATGAGGCCTCTGCGGCAGCACAGCCGGCCACGGGAGGCAGGAGCATGCGGCACGACCAGTGCCGCTTTGGGCGGGTGGAGCAAGAAGACCAGATGTTGAAGAAGCACTACGGCCGTTGGATGGACATCGTACGGTCATTGGAGCTAGAATCGTTCATATTGACTAAGTTGACAAAGCCCTTCGTCCCCATCAACTTAGTAGGCCCACAAGTCAGCCTCCCAGCAAGGTGGGTCCCAGCTAGCCGGGGGAGTATTCATTTTTTCTGCGTAATAAGGAGGCACTTCCGGTGGGCCCAAGCTGACAGCGGGGGGAACATTTTTTTCGCGAAATACGGTGGCCCGTCCGGTTGGTCCCAGCAGTCAGGGGGAAATGATTTTTTTCGCAAAATACTGGTGGCCCGTCCGGTGGGTCCCTGCTGTCAGGTGGAGGAATAATTATTTTCCGCGTAATAAGGAGGCACTTCCTTGCGGCTGTCGTGGACCCAGCTGTCAGCCTTTGCACGTACAGTACTCTTCCGATGGAAGTTGGTCGTTGACCACGTTGACCACGCCGCGCCGAGAGCACCAGGGCGGTGGACGACGGTGAGGACTAGGAAGGGGACGACTCGGAGCCGAGGAAGGCGCAGCAGTGGTTGCCCATGCGAAGAGGAGTACGAGGGTTCACTGGTTCGGCTGTGGTGTGAGGCTGATGTCGCCGCAGATTAACAGGGGGTGTGGGTGAGTAGAGGGATGGCCTGGCCAGCGGTGGGAGTAGTAGGGGGCGGTGAGGCCTCCGCGGCATCACAGCCGGCCACGGGAGGCAGGAGCACGCGGCACGACCGGCGCTGGTTTGGGCGGCTGGAGCAAGAAGACCAGAGGTTGAAGAAGCACTACGGCCGTTGGATAAACATCGTATGGTAACAGGATCTAGAATCGTTCATATTGACTAAGTTGACAAAGCCCTCCGTCCCCGTCAACTTGGTAAGCCCACAAGTCAGCGTCCCACTATGCTGGGTTCCAGCTGGCAGGGGGAATATTCATTTTTTTGTGCATAATAAGGAGGCACTTCCTTGCGTGCGAAGATAGCTGGTGGGTCCGACATGTCAGCGGGGGGCACTTTATTTTGTGAAATACAGAGGCCCTTCTGGTGGGTCCCAGATGTTAGGTGGAGGAATCAATATTTTGCGCGTAATAAGGAGGCATTTCTTTGTGTGCGGCCGTGGACCCAGCTATCAGCCTCTCCACGCACAGTCTACTTCCGATGGTGTCGTTCGTTGACCACGTTGACCACGCCGCACCGAGCGCATCCAAGGTGGTGGACGACGGCGAGGCCGCGGACAGCAACGAGCCGGAGATGGGAAGACGCGGGAGTAGAGTCGCAGACGGAGAGGTGTACGAAGGTTAACTGGTTCTAGTGCGGTGTGGTTCGGCAGTCGGTGGAGAAGAACAGGAGGTGTGGAGGGGTGGAGGGATGGCCTGGCCAACGGTGGAGTAGCGCTTCACAGCGAAGCGTCTAAGCAGAGCTGCTAGCAGCAAGAGGCGGGAGGTGGTCCCGGCGGCGCTGGAGGAAGAAGACGAGAGATTGAAGATGGATGCCTGTCGTTGGATGTAAATCCAATGGCTAACATGTTAGAATCATTTGTTGACTAAATTGACAACGACTTGCATTGGCTTCGACCTATTGGCCCACATTTCAGCCTCCAAAAATGTGGCACGTATTCAACCCATTTTTTCAGAATTTACAGTCTTTTTCTTGCGCGGTAGAATTTATAGTCAATTTGATCTTATTTTTTGAATTACAGCCATTAGCTGGGCTGGGTGAACAAATAATGTAGCGTCCATGCGACCCGTTTATTTTATTTCCTAAAAATTTACAGGCCATTTGCACTTTCTCGAAATACACGATTTTGCTGGGCTGATTCTAATTATAATGTTGGGTTGGGCCAGCAATGCTATCAAAAAATAAAAAGGGGCTGAGCATTTTGTTATAAAATATATTTAAATAATAAGTGATATTATTACATTCGTCCTTAAATCTTACCAAGCTTTTGTACACAATCACTAGGATTTTTGTGCCAAAACAATCCAGGATTTTATTTGTTAAGAAATTGTTTTTATAAGTTAATAAGATGTGGGATATTATTTTCTTACATATGTAAATATCTGTTAAATATATGATGACAATAAAAATAATATATAATAACATATGAATTTTTTTTTAGAAAAACAGGGAGCATCTCCCCGGTTCCATTGCTGAGAACGAAACCACAACATATTCTGATATAGCAGCTCAAAGAGCAGTTCGAAAGCAAAGGTAGAAAAGCTACAAACTAGGGGGTGGATGAACAAGTTCTCTGAATAACACAAATCACCCGAGCGGTGCCAAAGGCAGAGCGGATAGAGCACTCAAATGACACAAGGAGGGTCAAGCGAAGCCTTCATGGTCTTCAGTCGAGGGGCCGTGTCAGCCTGCGGTGACCAGTAAGCAAGCGGAGACACCGGGCTGGAAGGCGTAGCATGGTGGATGTCCCTCTTTTTCGGCGCCAGGTGCCCATCATCTTCATCAGAGATCTTGAGACGAGCCCACGGGTCCAGCCCCAGAGCAGGTCGAGCCTTGTTCAGCCAAAAGTGATCGCCAACGGTTTCTGGAGGGATCTTGTTAGGGTTTCCACGAAACTCATCAACTTGTCCTTGTCCGATCCATTGTGATAGGGGAAATTCATCGGAGTTCCTGGTTCCTGCTCATCCTCCAGCCAGATGTTGTCTCTCCAGAAGCAGAAATAACCACCAGACAGCTCAATTGAAGCAGATTGCAAGCCTAATTTCAATCTTCTGCAGGTTTGGGGGAGAGGTAAGGTAGGGGATCCACCTGCTCTGGCTCCGGTGGGTGCTGGTGGGCAGGCGTCTAGTCAAGCATTCCCATCTCGCAGCATGGCGTGGATCTCCTGAATTCACTTCTCCTTTCGCCCATCGAACGAACGCAATCGGCGGCTCACTGGGGTGGGGCATCCTGTGCTTCTCCGAGAAATCTCCTTCGAAGTAGATCTGCAGGGCTAGATTCAGCAGCTCCCAATCCACATGATCCTTGCACATCCGAGCATACCTGCGCGAAAGAGAGAACGGATTCGGTCCCTCCTCGGCTTCCTCCCTCACAGCTTCCTCCTCTGCTTCCCTCCATTCGCGCGTGCATAGGGTCCAGGAGAGAGCGTCGTCACGGATCCGCATCGCCCGCTCCCTCCATCTCCTCCCTCGAGTCTCCCGCAGCACCGCCGGCGCGACGGAGTCGAGTGGCTGGAGCATCCGCGGGAAGGCTTTGTAGACATGTGGGAGATGCATCTTGTACATCTGCCTGTCTTCCATCCCTTCCCCCGTTGATATGGCCGGCGACTCCATGGGGCACGCGAGCAGACTTGCTGAGGGGGGCAGGCGCGCCCAGAGTCAGGAGGTGGGGGTGGCGGCGGGATCTATTTGCCAATTGCTCCCTCCTTTTTGGTTTATAGGGCTCAATTCAAAAATCTCACCAACCAAGGTAGATGATGAATGGTGGAATACTTTTTGTAGTTTGCAAAAGCACCAAATTAATGCACTTGTTTTCCTCAAAAAATTATGTTTATCAATGCATAAATTGTAATGCATGCATGCATAAAGTACATGCATTGGTCAATTTTCTCTTAATACTTGCATGCAATGATTTAATGCACCTTGGAATCTGAACATGTGATGGAAAACAACCAAATTGAGCCTTATAAAATGGAAAAACTAAAATTTTGAGATAAGCCCTATAAACCGAAAAGGAGGGAGTATGTGAACTAAATAGTGAACATATAAAATAATTTAATTATATACAATATAGTTAGAAGGGAAACATAAGTTGGACCTGGCGTTCCTATTCTTATATAGAAAAATAGAACAGACCTCTGCGTTTTCTTCAAAAAAATACATAAATTGGGCTGCCAAAAATAAAACCTCGGATGGGAGGTCCATAGGCTGTTCGATACATGACGCCCCTAAGAAAATACAAACAGGCCTATGGACCTCCAAAACCACGTCCAACACTTGCCAAAACTTCGTCCCTCGTTTTCTCTGTGTTTCGCACACTCGACATTGCGTGGGCATTTTGACTGTGCATCATATGAAGATGTGCTATGCATGAATGTTGATCGGCATGATGTTAACTGGCCGGTAGTTCCATTTTCGACCATGAATAAAACTTCCAACATGATGTTAACCTTGTTTGAAAAGGCCGTGTTAATATAAATGCTCTGCCTCTGAAAGTTGCAGTTTCTTATCTCAAACTGAACTTGCAGTTTCTTATCTGAAACTGAAACTTGCGGTTTCTTCTCTGAGAACCACATTGTCTGCACTTTTATACTCCTATGAAACTACATTTTTTTAAGTGCTAAAAATAGATCTCTAGAATCCATAAAATACTTTATATGCTCAATACTGCAAATCTGAAATTCAAAATACATTCATATCTGAAAGTACTCTCAAAATACACAACACAAAACACAATTCACAACCTGCAAATACTGACAACCCTAAGCTCCTCCTGACAATTCACAACCTGCCCAACTATTGGGCTGGGGGGCAGCCCCCTCCTATTCTTCGGCGGCAGACAGCTGCCCCGTGAGACGATGTGAACGGCGAGGGAGACGATGGCGGGGAAGCGTCGTCGGGCCAACTGCTTTTCTCCTCTTGCAGTTGGGTTCGGTCAATGAAGTGTGACGCCCTGATAATTACGCTATAGTAACCCTCTCCTAATGATGCGATGTCACCGTTGTCACTGTAGTTAATCTCGGGTTAATTCGAAGCCGCTTCAAAATTCAAATTTAAATTAATGGCAAACAACAAAAAAATTTAAAAGTTAAAACAAAAATGTTCGGGCGGTGCCATATTTTGCTTAAGTAAATATGGTGTAATAAGCACATTTTTATAAAGTGCCTAGATAATTTAAAATGATTAAAACCGAAAAGAAAATAAATAAAAAGAAAAGACTGAACATGATTAAAACAAAAACAAAACAAAATAAAAGGACCCCCCCAGCTGGGCCTTGGCCCAGCAGACTACAGGGCCGCCAGGCCAGCCCACGGTCGTCCCACTCTCTCTGGCCTACAAGGCCACTCCACCTTGACCGCAAACCCTAACCCACTACCGCTCACGCATCCCCCCCCCCGCACGATCCCCACCCACTCTCTCCTCCCTCTCGCCCCCCGATCTGGATGGGGGCTCAACCCCGCCCGCGCCCCTGCCGACGTCGCCGTTGCCGCCGTGGATCCCGTGCCCCGCCACCGAGCTTCGTTGCCGGATCAGCCACCTCGTGTCCCCGTCCTCCTCCCCAACGGCCTTCACCGACCTCGTCGCCCCGTCGTCGCCCGGAACGCCGCCTCGACCACGCCTCCTCGCTGGACCGCCACACCGTCGTCCTCCCCTGCATCGCATCGCGCCGTCCCCGTCCCCCACCTCGACACCCGCTGTCGTTGCCCTACGAACCACCGTGAGCCCCGACCTCCGCCTTTACTCTTTCCCCCTTTGCTCCAAGGTGACCCGATATCACCAACGCGCCACTGGCCCGCTCCGGCACGCCCTGATGCGTGCACACCACGCCCAAGCCGTGCCCCACATCGCGTCACCTGCACGCCTGCCGCGCCCATGGATGCCCCGCCCCTGGCCTCCCCTGCCTCCCGCTCACTGCTGCTCGCCCGTCGTGCTCCGCCCCTCCGCTGCGACCGCGCGCCCGATCCGTCCACGGCCAATGCGCCGCCCTGCTCCCCTCGCCGCCCGCGACCGCGCTGGCCTCGCCGTGCCGCCGCTGCCCGTCCCCTGGTTTCGGCCCAAGCCCGTGGCCTCGCCCTGCCGCTGCCCCCCCTTCCCTGCTGCTGCGGCCGCTCGTCGCGGTGGCCGCCGGCGCCCTGCTGCTCCTCCGCCGCCTAGCGCCCGCTACCGGTGCTCGCTCCTGCATCGGCGCCCATTCGGGCTGGGCGCCAGCGCCCCTGGACCCGCACGCCCGTAACCGCAACGCCCGGTGCCCGCTAAGGCCCCATGGGCCTATGACAGCTGGGCCCCCGCCCCCTGTGCCAATGATAGGTGCGCCTAGCCCCAGAACATATTAAAAAAGGAATTAAAATAATATATATAATAAATAAATAAATAATAATAAAATTAATTAATTAATTACTTAATTAAAATTAACTAATTAGGGTTAATTAATCTAATGACTAATAAGCCTAATTAATTAGCCGAATCACTTTAATTAATTTAAATAAACCTGTTTAGTTAACTAAGTCAATGACCAGTGGGACCCACACGTCAGCGACCCAGTCAACACCTCTGTTGACTGCTGATGTCATGCTGACATCGTGCTGACGTCAGCAGACACTGTTCTGGATAATGTTAAATTAATATAATTAAATAAATCCTAAAAATTAATTAAAATCTTTGAAAATTATTATAAAATAATCCGTAGCTCGGATGGAAATACTTTCTACATGAAAGTTGATCAGAACGACGAGACGAACCCGGATACGCAGCCCGTTCATCCGCCACACATTCCTAACATATCAAACTCGCAACTTTTTCCCCTCCGGCTCCTTTGCTCGAAAACACGAAACACCGGGAAAACTTTCCCGGATGTTCCCCCCTTCACCGGTATCTTCCCATACCGCGTTAGGGCACCTCTAACGCCGTTACTTGTCATGTCATGCATCACTATGCATCTGCTTGTTTAAATATTTATTGTTTCTCCCCCCTCTTCTCTCGCTAGACACCGAGACCGACGCTGCTGCTACCCAGTACGACTACGGAGTTGACGACCCCTCTCTCTTGCCAGGGCAACCAGGCAAGCCCCCCCCTTGATCACCAGATATCACCTACTCTCCTCTATACTGCTTGCATTAGAGTAGTGTAGCATGTTACTGCTTTCCGTTAATCCTATTCTGATGCATGGCCTGTCCTTACTACTACTGTTGTTTCCTTTACCTGCAATCCTACTGCTTAGTATAGGATGCTAGTGTTCCATCAGTGGCCCTGCACTCTTGTCTGTCTGCCATGCTATCTACTGGGCCGTGATCACTTCGGGAAGTGATCATGGGCATATACTATATACTTTACACTGTTACATTACCTGTGATACTGTTCGGAGATGGGGGCTGAAGGGGCAGGTGGCTCCATCCCGGTAGAGGTGGGCCTGGGTTCCCGACGGCCCCCGACTGTTACTTTGTGGCGGAGCGACAGGGCAGGTTCAGACCACCTAGGAGAGAGGTGGGCCTGGCCCTGGTCGGCGTTCGCGATACTTAACACGCTTAACGAGATCTGGGTATTTGATCTGAGTCTGGCCATTTGGTCTATACGCACTAACCAACTACGTGGGAAAGATATGGGCACTCGGCGTCGTGGTATCAGCCGAAGCCTTCGTGACGTCACCGACTGAGTGGCGCGCGCCTCATTGGATCGTAAGCTCACTCTTGTATTAAGGGGGCTAGATCTGCTTCCGGCCGCGTTCGCAACGTGCAGGTGTGCTCAGGGCGATGGGCCCAGACCCCTGCGCGCTTAGGTTTAGACCGGCGTGCTGACCTCTCTGTTGTGCCTAGGTGGGGCTGCGACGTGTTGATCTTCCGAGGCCGGGCATGACCCAGGAAAGTGTGTCCGGCCAAATGGGATCAAGCGTGTTGGGCTATGTGGTGCACCCCTGCAGGGAAGTTTATCTATTCGAATAGCCGTGTCACTCGGTAAAAGGATGACCCGGAGTTGTACCTTGACCTTATGACAACTAGAACCGGATACTTAATAAAACACACCCTTCCAAGTGCCAGATATAACCCGGTGATCGCTCTCTAACAGGGCAACGAGGAGGGGATCGCCGGGTAGGATTATGCTATACGATGCTACTTGGAGGACTTCAGTCTACTCTCTTCTACCTGCTGCAAGACGGAGGCGACCAGAAGCGTAGTCTTCGATAAGACTAGCTATCCCCCTCTTATTCTGGCATTCTGCAGTTCAGTCCACTGATATGGCCCTTTACACACGTATCCCTGCATATGTAGTGTAGCTCCTTGCTTGCGAGTACTTTGGATGAGTACTCACGGTTGCTTTTCTCCCCCTTTTCCCCCTTTCCCTTCTACCCAGTTGCCGCAACCAGATGCTGGAGCCCAGGATCCAGACGCCACCGTCGACGACGACTCCTACTGCGCTGGAGGTGCCTACTACTACGTGATGCCCGCTGACGACGACCAGGAGTAGTTTAGGAGGATCCCAGGCAGGAGGCCTGCGCCTCTTTCGATCTGTATCACAGTTTGTGCTAGCCTTCTTAAGGCAAACTTGTTCAACTTATGTCTGTACTCAGATATTGTTGCTTCCGCTGACTCATCTATGATCGAGCACTTGTATTCGAGCCCTCGAGGCCCCTGGCTTGTATTATGATGCTTGTATGACTTATTTTATGTTTTAGAGTTGTGCTGTGATATCTTCCCGTGAGTCCCTAATCTTGATCGTACACGTTTGCGTGCATGATTAGTGTACGATTGAATCGGGGGCGTCACACGAAGACTCCACCGGCTCGCTCTGGCAGGACACCCTCACAAACGGCACCTTGTAGATGCTCGATCCTTCGATCTCTGGTGGATGCTCCATCTGGGCTCGATACTCCCACCACCGCTCCCTCACGATCAGATTCGGTGAATCTGTTTGCTCCATGGCCCAGAGGAGCAGCTCTATGTACTCTGGCGTGACTCCCTCCGGGAGTATCGCCGCCTTTTCGCTCTGTTGCAGATATTTGGCCATGGATGTCACCGTCACCGCTAGTTGGTCCTTGTTGTCAAACCAAGACTGTATCTCCAACATCCTAGCTAGCTTCACAGGGTCGCCGTCTGCGATCCTCACGTATCGGTTGTACTCCTCCATCGATCTACTTCTCCACAGCACCTTCACTCGCCGGCGGTGGTTTCTGAATGGAAGAGGAGAGGAGCAGCGCTGGTTTTGGATTAGAACGGGAGAGGAGCAATGCTGGTTTTGGACTGGAACAGGAGAGGAGGGGCGGTGGTTTTGAAATGGAAGAGGAGAGGAGCGCCGCTGCATTTAGATTGGAACAGGAGAGGAGTGACGGTGGTTTAAGATGAGAAGAGCAGAAGAGCGGCGCTGGTCTTGGAAGTATTTTTTTGTTGTTTCGCATATTTAGGGTCAAAGTTTGACCACATACTGTATTTGACAAGCAAAATGTGAATGCATGTCACCAAAAATTGTACCGTTTGGTTCGTATCTGAATGTACTTTCAAATTATACTCCCTCCATTTTTTTATACAAGGCCACAAACTCATATTACAGGTACCAAGGTAAAAATCAATGCTATGTTTAAGTCAATGTTGCAAGCTAGCTTGTCACCTTGATTGTCGTGTTAATTAATGTGGTTTTTCTCTCCCAAGCACAACAAGCCAACCCTCTTACTCCTCATTGGTTGATTAATGTTAGGAATGCAAGCTAACCTTCTCACTCCCGCATGCACACAAGGGATATTAATGTCCTCGGGTGCTAGTACGAGGCAAACGCCATCAATTTTGCCTCGATTAATGTTAGTGGCCTTGTATAGTTGCAAATTGTAATTTTGATAGTGGCCTTGTATACAACGTATAACATATACTCCCTCCATTTTTATATACAAGGCCACTATGAAATATACATTTTGCATCTATATAAGGCCACCAACAGTAATCGAGGCTAAATTAATGGTAGTTTCTCGTACTAACAACCTGTTTAATACTTGCATGCATGCAGTCATAATGACAGTCATCTCCTTCCACCATTTAGTTTCTTTGCATGCATGCGAAGTATTAATGATCCCAGTAAATAAGAAAAAAAGTTGACTTATAAAGCATGCATTAAATTTTACATTGGTACCTGTAATCCGAGTTTGTGGCCTTGTATACAAAAATGGAGGGAGTATTTTATGTGCGAAAATCATGGTCAATTATGACCCAGAATAAAAGGGAGACTAGTTAATGTGGGGTCGCTTTCTTAACTGAAGGGTAAATTGATTTTTATTTTGATCCAGTCAGAGCGCGCCGGCCCTCTCGTCCAATCCTAAATCGCTGCCGCGCGCTCCTCTCCCTCTTCTCCATTGCAAAACCACCTCATCTCCTCTCCATCATCTCCATTCCAAAACCACCGTCTCGCCTGTCCCTCTTCTCTATTGCAAGACCACCGTCTCTCCTCCGTTTTCTAGACGCTTTGCTCCATGGCGCGGGCGCAATCCATGGATACAAAATTAGCATACTGTATACTATTTAAAAGTCGAGGGTGGGGCTTTTCCTGCGCGGTAGGCGGCGGGGCAGTTCCGCCTAGTCGGTTCGACAAAGACGCGAGAAGACGAGGGAGTAGGCTGCTGCAAACGTAGGGCTGTGTGATTTGACAGCGAGTTACTGATGGACAGGTGAGGGCCCGTGATTTGACTTGACATTATCATTTTAACTGCGGCGCTACGACCAGTGTGAGTCTGCCAGATTCCTGACCACCTCCATACAGGTGCCTCTCCCAATGCTCCACCATGTAGTAGAGGCTGGCTCTTGCATGAGAGCCCACTTCTCCACTTTTTCCTTGCCTCTATTTCCTCCACATATGCAAAAATGCCATGTAAAGCGCACTATTGTACTTACTTTTACTTGCTCCTACAGGTGCTTAAGCTTGCCACATAGGCATAAAGTCTGATGTGGCAAGTTAATCAAGAAGAGAGAGACTAGTTTGGTGACCCAAGGAAGAAACGGTGCTAAGCGCGTGTACCTAGGTGAAAAGACAATTTTGAGTCTATAGCTAATTAAATGAAGCAAACTTAGCAACACCATTTCATTGGAAGAGGTCACTCCTTGGCAAATGCAATAAATACACGCGCTTACTAGCACCGTTTCTTCCTTGAGTACGAAGAAAGAGATAGAGAGGAGTAACAAAAAATACACTTATAGCCAACCTTGTTGTAGTATGAGTGACTAAGTGATGACTATGTATGACATGCCAACATCAGATAGCCTAACGCACCGTGTTAAATCTCCAAGGGCGCGACCGCGTGAGCGACGCGACGGTCGTGGTAGGCACGACCATGATACGGGCTGCTGGCAGCCCTTGGATCTGAGATCAAACGGTCGCATGCTAAGTTGCTGAAAATTTGCAGAATAACCCTCCAGGATAGGGCATTCACCCATAGGTCTAGAATCACGCCATGCAACCATTCGATCTCAGATCCAAGGGCTCTCAGAAGCCCGTATCATGGGAGAATGGAAAGCCACTACCCTGTCGTTCGCACGCTGGCAGTTCGCTCCTACTCGTCCCCGCACATCCTTCAATACTACGACGGTTCGCTCCTAGTCGTCCCGTCCATTCTCATTACGGCAATTCCACTAATCCTAACCCTCCTCCCAAATCCATGGTGTCCCAAATCTCCATGATCAGTGGTGAGTACAAGGTTAGAACCATCACCGGCGATGAGTTCGACGTCATCTACACCCGTTCTTCCGCGACGCTGAAAGGATGCCTTTCTAGCTTCAGACGCATGTTCGAAAACTCAGATGATGAGTGGGTTGCTGGGCTAGATGTTGAGTACACCACATTCCTGGGACGAGAGAAGGATCTAAAGGACGAAGTGAGGAAGAAGCCCGCCGTGATCTAGGTTTGCGTGCATGACTTATGCTTGGTCTACCACATATGCAATGCCGATGTTGAGTGCCAGGATTTTAAGGACATCCTCGGGAGCAACCTAGTCAAAATCGTTACTGTAGACTTTGGTAACGACAAAGAAATCCTGGGTCGGATAGGCCTCGTTGTAGGCAACCCCTTCGACCTCCAGAAGAATCAGCTGGTGCCCTCTCGTCAGCCATCAATGCTGACCCTGGCAGGAGCCATGGTTCATCCTTCGTACGGTAAACTGGTGAAACCTCCATACATGTTTCATCGTCATGCATGGCAGCAGAATGTACTAGATATAGACCAAATCTAGTACGCTGCAATGGATGGCTACCTTTGCTTCAATATCTACAAGGGTTGGATGAAGAGCAACAGCCAAGTGTGCGGTTCAAGCAAAGAAGTATCGGCCAAGAGGAAGAGGGACAAGGACGAAGTCGAGGACATGGACGAGGACTCCGAGTAAGGTGGCAGTGTCGTTGCTCATGGTGGTTCTAATGCAGTGTCTACCGGAACAGTTGTGAAGTTTAATTTCAGGTGTGCTTAATTTAATTTGAGGGGTGTGTTGTGATGAGCACCCAGCAGAACTATGTTATGTTTCTCCTCATTACTTTAACTCTTCAGTACGTACATACTAGTATTTCTTACATTTCATCTTTTAGTTGGTATAGTACTACCACTCGTTTCTTCATATTATATACGTACAATATGTCAGTGTACAAAAAGGGGGGGTGCACTTTTTGTACCCCTATAACTATGCACGGGCAGTCTGAGCCGCGAGCGCCGCCACGCCAAGCACGGCAAGGGAGGTAAGCCAAGGTAAGGCCGAAGCTGAAGGGAAGCAGAACGACGCCAAGAACACAAAGAGCAAAGGGGACAGAGCAGACCCCCCCGACAAGATCCTTGTCGGGGGCAGCTTTAGCTAAACCCGGCAAGACCCTTGCCGTGGCAGCTCGCCCCACACCTACGGAGCGAAGTCACCCTCGAGTCCTCTGCCCCCATGGGGGCAAGGATTCGGGAGACATCCCCGTGGTGGCATGCAGATCTTTGTGAAGACATTCAAGATCAGATACCCACTTCAGAAGATGAAGATCCTTGGCGGGATCCCAGCCAAGGAGGACCACAAGGCCCCCGGCATGAGCCTTGCCGGGGATGACAGCAGGCGCCGCGGCAAGACCCTTGCCGGGGCCGCAGCAAAACCCTTGCCGGGGCCACAGCAAGGCCCTTGCCAAAGACGTCGTAGGGCCACCATCAGGCCTGCGCCAGTCACGCCCCCACCGCCGTTCGCATGCAGCTGCCAACCCAACCAGCTGGGCAGGCACCTGCATGGCGGCCTGCAAATCTTCATGGACATCCACCATTGTGCCACCTCAGCTGCCTACCTGCCTACATGGCACCACAAGCACCGCTGGCCAGGGTGCGTGTCGACGCAAGAGGGAGCGGCGACGGACGAGACGGGGCTCTCCTCCGCCCCCGATAAAGCAAGGACACCTAAGCAAGGCGCGTTAAATGCGCCTTGTCATGTAATGTGAAGGATAACCTCGCACTACTGTACCCTTTCCACCTCCTGTGTGCTACTGTGGCAACCCCTTTCCTATAAAAGGAGGCCCGAGGCGACCAGGAGAAGGATTCGGCTTTTTGGAGCTCTGGACGCCCCATAGCTAGCTGAGGAACTGAGATATACAATCTACCAAAGCAGGAGTAGGGTTTTACGCATCCTTGCGGCCCGAACCTGGGTAAAGGGACCGTGTGCTATCTGTTTGATCCGCTCTTTTCACAACCCCGCGCCCCGCAACCGTAGTAGGGATTCCTGTGATCCCATAGGTGTCGTTTCCCACCGACATCTTTGGCGCGCCAGGTAGGGGGCACGCAGTTGTGAGAATCAGCTTTAGCAGTTAGTTCGACGCTTCTTCATCATCATGGCACCTAAGAAGAAGACGACGGTGGCGGTTGGCCCGTCGGAGGCCGGGCATCCCATCCCGACGCGGGCGAGCAGCGGACCGGTCGCAGAAAGGACCCGGGGCGCTGTTCGCGAACACCAACACCGTCCCAGCAGCCGGAGTTTGGGAGGCGGCGATGTTCGTGCACCTGGTAACGGGCCGCACGCCGCCAAATCCAAAGACGGAGCTGGGCCCTCCGCGGGTGGCGCGGGGCCTTCCAGGATCGTTGCCACCCCGCCCGAGGGTGACGCAAGGGCTTCCTAGACTCCCACGCTCGTGCCGACGCCGCGCTCCTCTCAAGCGGTGCGCGACGAACGGTACAATCACACCGAAGACCCCAGGCGTCGCCGCGGGGAGAGCCCCGAGCGCCACTCCCGGGATGTAGAAGACCTTCCCGCTTGTCGAGGCGCTGGTGAAGCTGGCGTGCGACCGCGCGATCCTGATAGAGCTCCTTCTGACATGGTCAGAAGTCGAAGCGCGTCGCGATCTGTGCAGGTTTCGCTGCCACCAACACCGGTAGAAGCCTTGGCGCGCGCGCAGTTGCTCCTCGATTTTCCTCCCACTACGGGGAAACTCGATGAATGGAGAGCCACCATCCGAAGCCTTGTTGCGGTAGCCAACAAAGACGAACCAAGCCCGGCGGAGCCCCCGGATCGACGTTCCAACGGAGTCCCGCGTACCAGTGGCAGGAAAGCTGGCGGCACCGTGACCACGGTGCATTCGCCTCCTCCTCGCCCGGTACCACGGACACCTGCCCGTCGTGACGTTACGGGCGACGAAATCTCCATAGCGTCGTCCGACCCGCGGACCCACCGTGACCAGCGCCAGGTCCTTCGGGATCGGGAACATGAAGACGCTCGCACCACTATCGAGCGCCGGCGTGGAGCGCGCCACCAGTCAGACAGGTGAGCAGGGCCTGCTGTGGACCACCCGGCACCGGAGAGCACTGGAGGCCTGCCTTACGAGGTAGGCTGCCTGGCTTTTACCCATGAGCTGCGGCAGTTCCAGTGGCCCACTCACCGCACCTTCAAACCTGACGTGGGCGAGAAGTACGGCGGCAAGACCCACCCGTCCGAGTTCCTCAGCATCTACACCATCACGATGCAGGCTGCCGGAGCCCGCGACGATAAGGTGCCTGCGAATTACTTTCCGTTGGCTCTTAAACCCAATGCCATGTCATGGTTGATGCACTTGCCGGTAGACTCCATTTCCTCCTGGTCTGATTTGTGCCATGAGTTCATGGGCGCCTTCACTGGCGGTCACCAAGCCCATGGCCAAGCAAGCAATCTGCACGTCATTCCCCAGAAGGGAGGCGAGAGTCTCTGCAAGTATATACAGAGGTTCAGCCGGATACAGTACAACATCCTTGATGTTCATCCTGCCGCCATCATCAGCGCATTCCATCAGAACGTGCGTAATCGCAAGATGCGCAAAGAGCTGGCGATGAACAAGGTGAAAGATGTAGCGGAACTCTATGTTCTTGCGGACAGATGTGCCCGGGCTGAAGAGGGAAGGAAGTACCCCTGCGAAGATGTCGGCGTGGAAACCGACTCCTCGGAAGAGGATACTACCGCCCCGGCGAAAAAAGGTCGGCGCCGCAACAGGAAGCGCAAAGGGAAAGCCGTGCTTGCCGTCGAGGGATCTGATGACACCGGCTCCACCAAGAAAACCAAGGCAAATGACCCCGACAAGGAAATTGCCGAATGTGTCGCCTACCGGGCCTTGGCGGCCGCCGAGAAGTCAGGAAACTCCGACAAGCGGTACTGCAAGATCCATCGCACCAAAGGCCATGCTCTCCAAGACTGCCGATAGGTTGAGCTCCTCGCTGAGAAGGAGAGGGCTGAATATGAGAGGCGGGACAAGGAGAAGGGCCAAGACGGTGCTGAGGGGTCCGGCAAGAAGCATGACGGCTAGGCGGGCTGTCGCGGCAAGGATAAACAACAGGAGAGGCCCGCCCGGGGCTGTGACAGGTAGCCAGAAGACGACGATCACGAAGAGGACGACGAGTCCGGCGACCAAGAGTTTCCGAAAGCTACAAAGGCCATGTGCGTCGACGGTGGCGCCTCGTTGCATACTTCTCACCACCGGCTTAAACAGTGGGCACAAGAGATTACAGCGACAGAGCCGTCGTTTGATGCCCAAAGGCCACTGAAGTGGTCCAGCACACCTATCATTTTTTACACTAAGGATCACCCTGATCGCACTACTGCGGTCGGGTGCTTGCCGTTGCTGGTTTCACCAACAATACGCAACCTCAAGGTGACAAAGATGCTAGTCGATGGCGGGGCCGGTCTAAACTTGATCTTGCCTGCCATGGTCGAGAAACTGCAGATTCCTGACGGAGACCTCGAAGAGACGGGTACGTTTCAAGGGGTCAACCCGAGAAGAAGCCAACCCAAGGGAAAGGTCACGCTGCCCGTGACTTTTGGGAGCGACCTGAACTTCAGGACGGAGAGGGTCGTGTTTGATGTTGCCAAGATCCCCTTGCCCTACAACGGGATCCTTGGCCGCCCAGCGCTGGCCAAGTTCATGGCGGCGTCACACAACGCATACAACACCCTGAAGATGCCAGGGCCCATGACGATCATCACCATCCCCTCCGACAAGAAAGATGCGCTGATTTGCGCTGACCAACTATACCAGCAAGCAGTCGCAGCAGCTGCCGCCGCTAGGTCACTCGCTCCTGCCGCTGGGAACTCGGGAGGGAAGAAGAAGAAGAAGGCCGGTAAGACCTCGGACACCCACTCCGGCAAGCGCACCTCTTCGGAGTGTAGCGCTGCCGTCGAGGACGTGCCAGAGAGCTCCGCCGGCGGAAACAAGAAGTCCAGGGCCGTTCCGTCGGGAACCAAGAAGGTTTCTGTCAATGAGGACGGCACGGGAGGAGCTTTCACTATAAGCTCCACCCTTGACGACAAATAGGAAGACGCGCTCGTCACCTTCCCACGGGCGAATGTCGATGTGTTTTCCTGGCAAGCCTCCAACATCCCCGGCGTTCCCAGGGAGGTGATTGAGCACCACCTTGCTGTCTGTCCTCATGCGTGGCCCGTCAAGCAGAAGGTCAGAAAGCAAGCTTTGGAACGACAAGAATTCATCACAGAAGAGATCTGGAAACTGGAAGCAGCGGGTTTGGTAAGAGGAGTGCTCCATCCAACGTGGTTGGCCAATCCGGTCGTAGTGTGCAAGGCGAATGGGAAGTGGAGGCTGTGTATTGATTACACAGATATCAATAAGGCTTGCCCCGAGGACCCCTTCCTGTTGCCGTGCATCGACCAGATTGTTGACTCCATGGCTGGGTGTGATCTGTTGTCGTTCCTCGACGCCTACTCCGGCTACCACCAGATCTTCATGACAAGAGAAGACGAAGAGAAAACAGCATTCATCACCCCATGTGGTACGTATTGTTTCATACAATGCCTTTCGGGTTGAAGAGTGCTGGTTCGACGTTTGCAAGGGCGGTCCAGATTGGTTTCGAACCCTAGCTCCATAGAAATATGGAGACTTATATGGACGACATAGTGGTCAAAACCAAGGACAGGGCAACCCTCATCACAGATTTGCAGAAACATTTGCAAACCTACGCAAGATCAACCTCAGGCTGAACCCTGAGAAGTGTGTCTTTGGCGTCCCGTCCGGCAAGCTTCTCGGGTTCTTTGTGTCACAGCGCGGGATAGAGGCCAACCCGGACAAGATCAAAGCTATAGAGCAGATTGAAGCACCCAAGCGAATTAAGGATGTGCATTGGCTTGCTGGTTGTGTCGCTGCCATGGGCAGGTTCATATCCAAGTCTGCCGAGCACGCCCTCCCCTTTTTCAAGATCCTGAAAAAGGCAGGCCCGGTGGAGTGGACGCCAAAAGCCGAAGCAGCATTGCAAGATTTGAAGAAATACCTCTCCTCCGCGCCAACACTAGTTGCGCCTAGGCCCCAGGAGCCGTTGCTGTTATACCTAGCGGCAACAAACCAGGTGGTCAGCACCGCACTAGTAGCGCAGAGGGAGGTTGACGACGAGGTAATGGCAGCGACAGAGCCCGATGCCACCAATGTGGAGACGACGCACCCAGTCGAAGTGCCGCCAAAGAAGAAAATGATGCAGCACCCAGTCCTGCAGGGGGCTAGATCAAGGTACTCCGGCATGCAGAAACTGCTCTTCGGCCTCCTCATGGCCTCGAGGAAGCTGCGTCACTACTTCCAGGCACACGAGATCACTGTCGTCACTTGCCTCCCTCTGCAACGGATATTGCACAATCCAGATGCGACGGGGAGGATTGTGGAATGGGCACTGGAGCTGTCCAGCTTTGACCTCAAGTTTGAAAGTACTTCGACGATCCAGACCTGAGTCCTAGCGGAGTTCATTGCAGAGTGGACTGCATCACCTGACGAAGAAGCCCGAGAAACTGCTCTCCCCGGCAAGGAGGCAAGTTGCAATTGGATTATGTACTTTGATGGGGATTTCTCCCTACAAGGTGCCGGGGCTGGCATACTACTCGTCGCCCCCACCGGAGAGCACCTCAAGTACGTGATCCAGATGCACTTCCCCAGGGAGGTGTCAACAAACAATACAGCGGAGTACGAAGGGCTGCTTGCCGGTCTTAGGATCGCGGCAGACCTCGGAATCAAAAAGCTTATCGTCAGGGGCGACTCGCAGCTTGTCATCAAGCAAGTCAACAAGGATTACTAGAGCCCATTGATGAAGGCCTAAGTTGATGAAGTGAGAAAGCTAGAAGAGCGTTTTGACGGTATACAGGCTAAACACGTTCCCCGAGCAGAGAACGATATCGCCGATTACCTGTCGAAGAGCGCTGCCCTCAAGCTACCTGTGGAACCAGGTACCTTTGTGCTTCAGCTAACTCAGCCATCCGTTGATCCATCAACAGAGCAGAACAAGAGAAGGAAATCAGGGCCCGGCAAGTACTTTCCCGTCGAGCTCCCCGGAGCCGCCGGCAAGGATGTTGCTGGGGACACTGAGCCCGCCACGGGACGGCAGGCTCCAGCGGAGCGCCAAGCTCTTGCCGTCGAAATAGCCGTTCCTATAGCAGAGGAGATGCCTTTAGTCCTCGCCGTCGAGCCCCAGGCTCCAGCGTGGGCACAGCATACCGTCTGATTCCCCCAAACATGGGAACTTCCTGAAGAACAGGAAGAAGCGGAAAAAGTAGCCCGTCGCTCTACCATGTACCAGTTCGTCGATGACGTCCTGTACAGGAAGAGACCGAACGGTGTGAAATTGAAGTGTATCCCTCGAGAGGAAGGACTGGAGTGTTGGCAGAGATACACGGAGGCATGTGTGGATCCCACATCGGGTCAAGGGCTCTTGCCGGCAAGGCATTCCGGCAAGGTTTCTTCTGGCCCACCGCCCTCCAGGATGCGACGACACTCGTCACCAGGTGTGAAGCGTGTCGGTTCCATTCAAAGAAGCTTCATCAGCCAGCTCAAGCCCTTCAAACCGTTCCTCTCTCCTGGCCCTTCTCGGTCTGGGGGCTCGACATACTGGGCCCATTCCCCCGGGCTGCCGGGGGCTTTGAGTACTTGTACGTGGCAATCGACAAGTTCACAAAGTGGCCGGAGGTGGAAGCAGTGAGGAAGGTCACCGCTCAGTCAGCCGTCAAGTTCTTCAAGGGGCTAGTGTGTTGTTTTGGTGTACCCAACAGGGTCATCACCGACAACGGAACGCAGTTCACAAGCCGCACCTTCATGCAATATACTCAAGACCTCGGCAACAAAGTCTGTTTCCCTTCCGTTGCTCACCCGCGAAGCAATGGTCAAGCCAAGAGGGCAAATGCTGAAGTACTGCGAGGCTTAAGGACCAAGACCTTTGACAGGCTGCGCAAGAGTGGAAGGCGCTGGATTGATGAGTTGCCGGCGGTTCTTTGGTCAATCAGGACGACACCAAATCGAGCCACCGGCCAGACACCCTTCGCCCTGGTATACGGGGCAGAAGCAGTTATCCCCACTAAACTCATATACGGGTCACCTCGAGTGCTCGCTTATGATGAGCTTGAGCAAGAGCAACTGTGGCAAGATGACGCACTGCTCCTTGAGGAAGATCGTCTTCGGGCGGCTGTGAGAGCAGCATGCTACCAGCAAGCCTTGCGCCGCTACCATAGCCGCAAGGTTCATGCCCGAAGCCTTGAGGAAGGCGACCTTGTCCTTCGGCGCGTTCAATCGGCCAAGAATTCCAACAAGTTGACGCCAAAGTGGGAAGGCCCTTACCGAGTAATACGAGTCACCAGGCCCGGCGCAGTCCGCCTGGAGACCGAAGATACCGTTCCGGTGAGTAACTCCTGGAACATTGAGCATCTTCGCAAGTTTTACCCGTAAGGCGCGGCTTGTTGGGCCCCCCGACAAGCCACCTTTTGTACAAGCATTGCCGATGATGCATGTAACCCTTTGTACAGAGCCAGGCGCAGACCCTGAGCATAAATAAATGAAGCGCTGGCGCCCTAAAGTTATTGCATGCATGCTAGGTCGAGTCTCGTCCTTGGTTAGGGTTGATAGTGCTTGGCGGCGGCTAACCCCTAGCTTAGAGGTCGAGTGTGCGTCCCTTCGTCGTTGTTTTGCCTTCTTTGGTTCGCAGGACTCACTGATATCCTTGCCGGATTACTAAGGATGAACAAGATAAGAGGGACAGACCAACATCTAGACCCCAGCAAGCCAGTACTGTTGGGGGCTGCAAGAGCAAAGATTAACCCCCGGCAAACCAAAGTTGCTGGGGGCTACAGCTTCAGATAAGTTCTTCATCCCTTATCATGCATTCCCTTATGGACTGAGGTATGTGAAACCTCATTTTTCCTAAAAACTGCCGTGCTCCCCTAACTCTAGGCCCTAGGGCTCGTTCCTGGGGCTAGGTTGGGTCGTAGTCGTGGCAGCGAAAGGATGAAACGAGGGGCCTGAACCCGCCTCATCCCTGCCTCCGCCAAGGGCGTAAGAAAGGTCGAATGAAGTGGGGAGACGGCAAGGCCTGTTGCCGGGCAAGGAAATGTTTATCTTAAAGATATCAAGGATTTGCTCCTTGTCGTGGGTTCTACCCGCAAACAAATGACCCGGCAAGCATCCCTTTTTCATTAAAAACATTCCACTCAGGTACAGTCCATAGGGAATGAAAAACATGAATGATGGGATTACAAGTTCTAAATTCAGCTAAGGCCCGAAGGCTTACAAACTAAAAAGAGATAAGGTGCCTGTAATCCCTTTCTTGTCTCTCTCCTCAGGAGGCAGGTCAAGGAGGCGAAAAGGGCAAAAGGGGCGCCTAGGAAAGCTATGGGTGGCTGAAGACACCAAGAGAACATCTCGGTGGCCTTCCGGGGGCTGGATGGTGATGGCGGCGCCGGAAGCAGGGCTCGAAGACGAGGTGGCAGGACGTCAGCACGCCTCGAATGCGTCGGTGCCCGCGTACTCTGAGTTGACGGCCTTGCCGCCCGCCCTCTTCCTCTTTCGCAGCCTCCCAACGCCAGCCGCCCAAGGAGACGACCCCGAGAAGTTCAGGGAGCCAGCGACACGGATGATGGGGACGCCGGTGCGGCACGAGGCGGCGTCCGACACCTAGTCGGACCCGTCATCCTGCTGCCCGCTACACTCATCGTCGTTGCAGCTGTCCTCCTCGCCACTCCCGCCCGAGGAGGAGTCTTCGCTATCAGAAGAGCTCTCCACGCAGCACCTTGCTCGGGTCCCGAAGCACCCGAAGACCTTGACGGAGAGGTGGCCGCCCTCCATCAGCTTGAAATGGAGAGTGAGCCCCTCCGTCAATCGATGGATATGGGCGAACGTCTTCCATCCCCGACAAAGATACATCACGCGAGGGGCTGGGAAGTTAACGCGAACCCGCGTACCACTGATCCCACAACCCCTCATGTGCAACCGCAGCGATTTCGGCGGATCCAACTCCATCTCCCGCACGAATGGGGTCGGGAGACGAAGGCAACGACGAGGCGGCCGGCGCAGCCTGACGAAGAACTCAGAAGGGTCGTCCCCAACGTGGCCCTCCATGGGGGGAGGAGCTGCTTGCGGAGGCGAGGCCGGCGCGCCGCCCCGTCCCCCTCTTCCCCGAGCACCTCGGCCTCGCCCACGGCCTCGCCCCTCCCCCTTCCCCTTGTGGCTGGCTCTGCCACCACAGGTGCAGGAGAAGGAGGGACGCGTTGTCGAGCGGCGACCCGCGTCGCCACCGTTGAAGGACCAGGGTTCCCTCTCTCCATGGAGAATGGAAGGGAGGGGAGCAGAAATTGAAGAAGGAAGGAGATGGAGAAATGCGGGACGCCATCCCCCCTCCCGCTCTTTATAAAGGGACGGGGTGGGGGCTCGGCCTCCTTGCTCCGCCAATCAAGACGCGAAAGGCGCAGGGGACCAGGACCGACCCACTGCCCCAGCCCGCGACGGCCCAGTTTTTCGCCTCCACCGATTGCCACCCCAAGCACATGGGTGTCAGGACCCCGATTCCAAGTCACATCGACCCAGCCGGTAACACCTCATATTACTTTGCGGCCTCACGCACGGTAATCCCACGGGTGTCGCCTTACCATGGCCCGGGACCGTTTGCGCCTTTTGGCTCACGTATATGATAATGTCGCTAGCATCCATATGACAGAGAACCCGGGCCGATATGGCTAGTCGTGAACCCAAAGCGGCGCTAACCTATGAGGACAGGCATACATGAATCACATCGAGCATGTCGGTCAACAACGTGTGATTCCGGTCTGTAGCGCTGGGCTAACAGGACTCCGGTAACCCGGGCTGTAGCAGGCTAGGCAGGACTCCGGAAGTCACCGCATGACATTTCCCCGAAGGGACAGACATAGGAACGAGGTGAATCACATGCCGGCCAGTCAAGTGTTCCAAGCAGTAGTGCTGGGCTAGCAGGACTCCGGTGAATCAGGATGTAGCGGACTACTATCGCTCAGAAGCACTAGACTACATTTCCCCATATGATAGGCTGCCAAGGATAAACAACTAGATAGTCGGATCCCACTCATACCAAGCATTTCAATCATACACACAATATGCCCGATATGAGTAAATACAACATGGCATCACAACAAAACTCTACAACTCAAGTACTTTATTTAGAAGGCTCCGAAGAGCCATACATAATATTCATACAGATAGGGGTCACATGACCCAACACTCAAGTCATACAAACATACAAGCACATGCGGAAGCAAAGTAGTCTAAGTACACACAGTAGAAAGAAAGAAGGCTTGACGAAGCATGTCTATCTACATCGACCCTTCACAAGTATTGGATCACCACCTGGGTGATAAGTCACTCGTCAACGTCGAGGTCTACATAGAACCCATCGGAGGGGTTGGTGTTGTCGTCTGAAAACATTAATTAAAGCAACATGAGTACGGAGGTACTCAGCAAGTCTTACAACAGAATCCTACAATACATGCACATTCTCAAGAAGGTAGTGGAGTTATTGCAGCAAGCCAGCTTTGACTCATGGCTAAGCTATCCTACGATAGACAAAACTTGTAAAACATTTGTCGCACACGAGTCCACTATCACCAAGACAATACTCCACCGTGGATCCTCTTTCGTCATCCTACGAGAGGGCCATCCGCGGTACTCACACTTATCTTGAGGCTTTTAGTAGTATCCATTTACTTGTCTATGAACTGTATAGGTGACCAAGTAGTCCTTTACCGCGGACGCGGCTATTCGAATAGTTTCAAACCCTGCAGGGGTGTACTTCTTCACACACGCTCTCACCACTTATCGCCGTTTACACGACATGTACTCGGCAACCTTCAAGCGGAAGACCAGCGAGGGTGCCGGCCACGACCTGACTAAACACACGAGTCCCTAGTCCAGGTTTATCGCCTATTCGGGTTCCATCCGCAGGGAGTCCGGCCGAGGTTTCCACTAACGGCCCCGAACGATGTGTGCAGGGTTCCCGAGACACCAAACGGGCGAATCGGTACACCGTGCCACGTGCCTACCGCAACACATACCACCCCTCTGGTCAGTGTTGCGTGCGGCCCCCAGCATACTACAAACACCAGAAACTACTTTGCAACTCCCGGACAGAGGACAAGTGTGGTTAATAAGCCGAGAGGGTCCATTGGTTTCGGACCCAATGCGTGGTAGTAGCTGAGTCTTAAATCACACACACAGATCTCAGTTCTTAGGGACGGCCTCAATGAAACAACCCACCATGTACTCCTACATGGCCTCTCATCGATTCCTTTACCAAATCGTATTCAACACTTTCACACTCTCGACACCGACACAACCTTTCACTCTAGTTCATCATCCTGATGAGCCAGACCTGACACAACTCTAAGCATAGCAAGCATAACATGGTAGGAAACACACACATATGGCTCAATCAACTCCTACACATGCTAGTGGGTTTCATCTAGTTACTGTGGCAATGATAGGTCATGCAAAGGAAGTTGGTTAAACTACCGCAACACATAGCAGTTTGAATCGCGTTGTCTTAATGCAGTAAACGAGAGCAGAAGCGAGAACATGGGTTTGTATCGGAATGATCAATGGGTTGCTTGCCTGATGGAGTGGTAGTGGGATACTGCCCTTCAGTTGGATACTCGTGAATATCCTCGGAGGCAGAACCTACCACGAAGAACACATCGGAACACAGTCAACACATGACGATATGCAACAACATGATGCATGCTATGACATGGCAACATGAATGTGGCTTGGCCTAATGCAAGCTAAAACATAAAGGAATGTGCTTATTTGAACCAAAGGTTCAAGTGTTAGTTCATTTAACATAGCCCTTTAAGTGCATCATTTTGTATTGCTTAAACAGCAAGGTAACTTGTTCTGACATGCATTAAACCAGTACCAATGGATAGATTTAATTTTTCTGATCAAATTTCATATATAAATCTTTGCATTTGGAGTTAGAGATTAATTTCTATGAATTTTTGAAGTTTGGACTAATTTCTGGAATTTCCTGTATAGAAATAATTCCAGTAATTTAATTACTGCGCCAGCATTGCATCAGAGTGACATCAGGGTCAACGGGGTCGTCCAGGTCAAACTAACCAGTGGGTCCCGCGTGTCAGTAGTTAATTAAACTAATTGTTTTTAGTTAGAAACTAATCTGGATAATTAGCAGAGGGGGGCCCACTTGTCATTGACTCAGGGGAGTCAACCTGGGCCCACCCAGTCAACGTCAACGGTAAAACTCGCCGGCGTTTAGCCGCCGGCGAGGCCAGACGCGGCGGTGGAAGTGCATTTGCATGTTCCGGCGACCAAATGGACGACGGAGAGCACCCACGGGTAGCTGGGAGCATGCCGCGGCGTTTGGTGGCGGTGGTTGGGCTCGGGGTGGCCGGAAACGTCGCCGGCGACGAGCTGGGCGGTCGCCGGAGTCGGGTGAAGATGAGCCCGGAGCTACGGGGCACGGCGAGGCGTGTGGTGGGGTGCGTTGAGCTCCTGGGGTTGTGGTGAGGTAAGTGGACTAGGTGGCTTGGCCGGTGGTTGGCCAGAGACACGTCGGCGACGAGCTCCGCGGCGGCGCGCGCGGGTGAGCTTCGTGTGCTCGTTGTGGTGCACTAGGAGGAGAACGGAGAGGATGGGGAGGTGCAGCAGCTCACGGCGGTTACGTAGAGCCAGACGACGCGGTCGGGGACGAGCTAATGCGGCGGCGACGTCGAAAGGGATCTCCGGCGGTGCTCGGTGAAGATGAGGTCGAAGAAGACGAAGCAAGGCTCGCGAGCGCTCGGCGCTCGGGCTGCTCGACGGAGTTGACGACGGCGGAACGAGTGGACACGGTGGTGCAGCACGGGGACAACAGACGGCGTGGTTTCACGGTGGCGCGGGCGCAGCAGCGTCGGCCATGGCGGAGGGAGAGCGAGGGATAGGAACCGGGGAAAAGTGCGGTGTCTGCGAGGTCGGGAGAAGTGAGGGAGTTCGTCCCACATCGACAGCTCGACGAGGGGAGCGGCGAGGCGGCGGCAGCTGCGTGGCGCACATGCGGTGCTCGCCGTCGAGCACCTGGCTGCCTGCCTGGCGAGGACGAAGCAGCTGGCTGGCATGGGCCAGCACAGCGCTGGGCCGCCATGTGGGCCGGCTGATGGGCTGTGGCTAGGTTAGTTTTTCCTGATTTGTTTTCCTTTTTCTATTTTTCTATAACTTTAGGGCTTTATTAAAAATACTTAGGTACTTTCTAAAATCCTAAAATTAATTGTGGGCTCTGTTGGGATTATTCCTAACAGCCCTCACTTAAATCCAGAATTATTTGAACATTTAAAATATTTACTAGCATTTAAATGTCCAAAGGCAAAATACATATGATTTAATTTAGTGACCTTCTGATGACCAAGGAAATTGTGCACCAATTTTGCCAGGGGTTCTAACCCAAGACAAAGAGGGTGAACATTTTAGAAGGGCATTTTAGGTTCATTGAAAATATTTTTAGTAAACCCTAGTTGATTTTAGGGGGGTGCTGGGGGTTCTGCCTTCCCCATTTCAAGTTTCTGTTGAAAAAAACATGGTGCAACACTCTAATGCGTGGTATAGCTAGGATGTGACAACTCACCCCCACTCAAAAGAATCTCGTCCTGAGATTTAGGATCCGTCGGGAAGAAGGTAGGGTACTCAAGTCGAAGACGATCCTCCCTTTCCCAAGTAGCTTCTTGCTCGGAATGGTGTGACCATTGAACTTTGAGAAACTTGATATTCTGGCGTCGAGTGGTACGCTCGGCTTGATCAAGGATACGAACGGGATACTCTCGATATGTGAGGTTATCTTGGAGATCAAGCGTTTCGTAGTCCACTCCACGGATAGGATCCGAGAAGCAATTCCTGAGTTGAGAAACATGGAAGACATCATGAACTCTGGAGAGATGCGGAGGTAGTTCCAACTGGTAGGCAACTTCCCCTCGTTTAGCGAGAATGCGAAAGGGTCCAATATAATGAGGGGCCAACTTGCCTTTGATACCGGATCGATGGCTTCCCTTTAATGGTGTAACCCGGAGGTAAGCCATCTCGCCAACTTCATAAGCCATAGGCTTATGCTTGCGGTCATACTGACTCTTTTGTCGAGATTGGGCTGTTTTCAACTTCTCATGAATAATGCGAACCTGCTCTTCTGCATCCTGGATCATGTCCGGGCCAAAGAGTTGTCTTTCCCCGGTTTCTGACCAGTTAAGAGGCGTTCGACATTTTCATCCCTAGAGAACTTCGAAAGGAGCTTTGCCCAAGCTAGCTTGATAACTGTTGTTATAAGCGAACTCGGCGAATGGAAGGCACTTCTCCCAATTCATACCGAAAGAGATGACAGAAGCTCGGAGCATATCCTCCAAAATTTGATTGACTCGTTCTACTTGACCGCTTGATTGAGGATGGAAGGCGGTACTAAAGGAGAGACGAGTCCCCATAGCATTTTGGAAACTTTCCCAAAAACGAGAGGTGAAAAGACTTCCACGGTCTGAGTTAATCTCCAATGGAACACCATGAAGAGACACTATTCGAGAGATGTACAAGTCAGCTAGCTGGCTAGCGGTTATACTCTCACGAACGGGTAGGAAGTGGGCTACTTTGGAAAGACGATCGACAACGACGAAGATAGCGTTATTCCCTCTCTTGGTCCTGGGAAACCCGGTAATGAAATCCATACCGATTTTATCCCATTTCCATTCAGGAATTTCCAAAGGTTGAAGGGTACCAGTAGGCCGTTGATGCTCTGCTTTAACGCGATGACAAACGTCACAATTAGCAATGTATTGAGCGATTTCTCTCTTCATCCTAGTCCACCAAAACCTCTGGCGTAGGTCTTGATACATTTTAGTACTACCGGGATGAATGGTGAGAGGGGATTCATGAGCTTCCTTAAGGATCAACCGTCTCAGGTTGCGTACTTTGGGAACCACTAGGCGGTCTCCAAAAACACGACACCTTGATCATCAATGGAGAAACAATCTACAACTCCTTTCTTGATGTTTCTCTTGATGCGGGAGATTCCCGGATCCACCTTCTGTTCCTTGATGATCTGATCCGCAAGGGTAGGTTTTGCCACCAGGGTGGAAAGGAATCCTCGAGGAACAATGTGAAGGTTAAGCTTACGAAATTCCTCGTGGAGAAGTGGTTGACCTTGTTGTAACATCAGGTTGTTACAATAAGATTTACGACTTAGTGCATCAGCCATGACATTGGCTTTGCCTGGGGTGTAGGTTATTCATAAGTCGTAATCCGAGATCAACTCAACCCAACGTCTTTGCCTGAGATTCAAATCCGGTTGGGTGAAGATGTATTTCAAACTTTGGTGATCAGTGTAGATTTCGCAACGATTACCAAGAAGGTAATGTCGCCAGGTTTTGAGTGCGTGGACTACAGCTGCAAGCTCTAGATCATGTGTGGGATAGTTATCCTCATGTGGACGCAACTGTCGAGAAGAGTAAGCAATCACATGACGATCTTGCATGAGTATGCCACCTAGTCCTTGTCGCGAGGCGTCGCAATAGATAACAAAGTCCTTAGAGAAATCTGGTGGTACCAGTACGGGAGAAGATGTTAGGCGTCTTTTCAGTTCCTGAAAGCTGAACTCGCACTGTGGGGTCCACTCGAACTTTTTATCCTTCTTGAGGAGTTCGGTTAGAGGCTTAGCAACTTTGGAGAAATTCTTGACGAAGCGGCGGCAATAGCTCGCCAAACCAAGAAAACTCTGAACTTGCTTGACCGTTTCAGGTGGAGTCCAGTCAAGGACGGCTTAAACTCGCTCGGGATTGACAGCAATGCCCTTACCAGAGATTACATGGCCCAGATAGGTCACTTCTGGCAACCAAAATTCACACTTGGAGAATTTGGCATAAAGGCGATGCTCTCGAAGTTTCATCAATACTAGCGTTGGATGTTCGGTATGTTCTTCCTCATTCTTGGAGTAGATGAGTATATCATCGAGGTATACCACGACGAATTTATCCAAATACTCCATGAAGATCGAGTTCATTAACCAAGAGAAGGTGGCCGGAGCATTGGTTAAACCGAAGGACATGACGGTGTACTCGTACTGGCCATATCGAGTAACAAAGGCCGTTTTAGGAATGTCCCCGTTCTTGATTTTGATTTGATGGTAGCCCAACTTCAAATCCATCTTGGAAAAGACTGAGGATCCAGCGAGCTGATCATACAGATCGTTGATCCTGGGGAGCGGATACTTGTTCTTGATAGTGACCAAATTGACACGTCGGTAATCCACAACCATCTGATCCGTTCCATCCTTCTTGTTGATGAAGAGGACGGGGCAAGCCCATGGAGAAGAACTAGGACGGATGAAACCCTTTTGCAAGGATTCATCGAGTTGTTTCTTAAGATCGGCTAGTTCTAGGGGTGCCATCTTATAGGGTCTTCTAGAGATTGGGACCGTTCCTGGAACAAGGTCTATCACGAACTCGACATCTCTGTCAGGTGGAACACCTGGCAGTTCCTCTGGAAAGACATCCGGGAAGTCACGGACTACCGGAATATCTTCAAGGTCTGGAAGGGGGTTGGCATTTAAGGAGTAAAGTTGTCGCTCAGACACTCGGGTCAAAACATTGACTATCTTGCCCGATGGATGGGTGAATTGAACAGTTCTAGTAGAGCAATCAATCTTAGCGTAATGGGCTGACATCCAGTCCATACCCAAGATGATGTTTATGTCTGAGGACTTGAGAGCTATTAGTGACGCAAGGAAAACCAATCTGTCGACAAGAATTTCAGCGGCCAGGTTAGTTTTTCCTGATTTGTTTTCCTTTTTCTATTTTTTTGTAACTTTAGGGCTTTATTAAAAATACTTAGGTACTTTCTAAAATCCTAAAATTAATTGTGGGCTCTGTTGGGATTATTCCTAACAGCCCTCACTTAAATCCAGAATTATTTGAACATTTAAAATATTTACTAGCATTTAAATGTCCAAAGGCAAAATACATATGATTTAATTTAGTGACCTTCTGATGACCTAGGAAATTGTGCACCAATTTTGCCAGGGGTTCTAACCCAAGACAAAGAGGGTGAACATTTTAGAAGGGCATTTCAGGTTCATTGAAAATATTTTTAGTAAACCCTAGTTGATTTCAGGGGGGTGCTGGCGGTTCTGCCTTCCCCATTACAAGTTTCTGTTGAAAAAAAACATGATACAACACTCTAATGCATGGTCTAGCTAGGATGTGACAATGGGCGCCACGTGGCGAGCGTGCAGGACCGAGGCGACGGGTGGGGCGACCTCTCCCCACCCCGTGATCGAAGGGAGTGGACGCCTTGAAGACCACGCCTCGGCCCCATTCAGTAAATGGGCTGCGCCTCCACGCCTACCTTCGTTTATGGGGAAGGCGCGAACTGCCCCCTTTACTATGACGTGACGCATGCGTGCAGATCTCAGCCCCACGCATGCCGCCCACGTCACGCACGCCTCCCCACACCGCGCCACGCGCGGGACGCATAGGAAGCGCAGCGCGCGAAGAAACTTACCACGGTAAAAACCGTGCCGCCTGCCCGCGCACCGTTTTGGGCCTAGCCCAACAACGCGTTGCGCTTACGTATGGCCCAGGCCCGAGGGCTCCTGTCGGTGTACAAAAAGGGGGTGCACTTTTTGTACACCTGTAACTGTGCACGGGCAGTCTGAGCAGCGAGCGCCACCACGCCAAGCACGGCAAGGGAGGTAAGCCAAGGTAAGGCCGAAGCTGAAGGGAAGCAAAACGACGCCAAGACCACAAAGAGCAAAGGGGACAGAGCAGACCTCCCCCCCGGCAAGATCCTTGCCGGGGGGCAGCTTTAGCTAAACCCGGCAAGACCCTTGCCGTGGCAGCTCGCCCCACACCTACGGAGCAAAGTCACCCTCGAGTCCTCTGCCCCCATGGGGGCAAGGATCCGGGAGACATCCCCGTGGTGGCATGCAGATCTTTGTGAAGACATTCAAGATCATATACCCACTTCAGAAGATGATGATCCTTGGCGGGATCCCAGCCAAGGAGGACCACAAGGCCCCCGGCAAGAGCCTTGCCGGGGATGACAGCAGGCGTCGCGGCAAGACCCTTGCCGGGACCGCAGCAAGGCCCTTGCCAAAGACGTCGTAGGGCCACCATCAGGCCTGCGCCAGTCACGCCCCCACCACTGTTCGCATGCAGCTGCCAACCCAACCAGCTGGGCAGGCACCTGCGTGGCGGCCTGCAGATCTTTGTGGAGATCCACCACTGCGCCACCTCAGCTGCCTACCTGCCTACATGGCACCACAGGCACCGTTGGCCAGGGCGCGTGTCGACGCAAGAGGGAGCAGCGACGGACGAGACGGGGCTCTCCTCCGCCCCTGATGAAGCACGAACACCTAAGCAAGGCACGTTAAATGTGCCTTGTCATGTAATGTGAAGGATAACCTCACACTATTGTACCCTTTCCACCTCCTGTGTGCCACTGTGGCAACCCCTTTCCTATAAAAGGAGGCCCGAGGCGACCAGGAGAAGGATTCGGCTTTTTGGAGCTCTGGACGCCCCATAGCTAGCTAAGGAACTCAGATATACAATCCACCAAAGCAGGAGTAGGGTTTTACGCATCCTTGCGGCCCGAACCTAGGTAAAGGGACAGTGTGCTATCTATTTGATCCTCTCTTTTCACAACCCCGCGCCCCGCAACCGTAGTAGGGATTCCTGTGATCCCATAGGTGTCGTTTCCCACCGACACAATATATATGGCCAACATCATATAGCCAGTAGTTTAGTTGTCAAAGAATTTCAGGGTGCTTAGTTTTGTCAAAGAATTCCAGGATGCTTAGAGGGTGCTTGGATCCAAGGGACTTATTTTAGTTTGACTAAAAATAGTCTCTTTAAGATTCTATAGTTCCAAGCACCCCTGACTAAAGAGGGGCTAAAACTAGTCTTGAGACTAAAAATTTTTAGTCAGGGGTACCCCTACTAAAATGTGGATTAGTCCTCTCTCTACTCATTTAACTCCTCTCCTTTAACACAGGCGAGTTCTGGATTGGAGGGTTTGGAGGATAATAAATGCTCATTAACTTGATTTTATCCTTTTTAGTATTTGGATCCAAGCATGGGTGAGGCTAGCATGTTTTAGTCCCACTACTTTTAGTCATGGGACTAAAACGTATCCAAGCACCCTCTTAGTTTTATTTGAGGGGTGGGTTGTGCTGGACACCATTATTGTGACTAGCCTTTTTAATAGTACTATATGCATAATTTGGCGATGAGCGCTCTCTATACGTACCACCTTTTTTTAATTTCAAGTTTTGCTCCATGGCGCAATCCATCGATACTACTGTTGTACAAAAGTATACATTTTTTAAAAGGCTAGAGGGCGGGGCAGTCTAGCTTGGTTGGTTTCACGAGAGGCGAGGGCCTTTGTGATTTGACGGCTCATTACTGCTAGAAGGCTGGGCCTTGTGATTTGACTGCTCATATAAATGCGCCGACGACCTGATCGAGGAGGAGCAAAGAACCGTGCGGTATACTCAAGTTTTCCACTAGAGTAGTACTGCGACGGAGGTGCACGAAACACGGCAGCCCAGTGCCATATGGCGATAAAAATGATCTAATTTGCTAGTCATCTCATTGTTAGCATTGTTCTATTCATTCCCTCAAAAAAAACATTGTTCTATTCATGCCTCGTAGAGAACATGACACGTGCGGCGAAACACCCGAAGAAAAAGATGAAACACGGGAACAAAAGAAGAAGGAAGATTATCACCCCAAATGATCTAATTCGCCGCGGAGTCGTAACTGCTTCTTCATCGCCTCCACGACCTCCATCTCCTTGCGCGTCTCCTCCGCCATCTTCATCATTGTGTCCATGACGCGGCATTTCTCGACGCGAGCCTTCATCATCTGTTCCACGGCCATATTACGTACCTTGACAGCAGTCGGGTGCTCGAAGCGGAGCTTCGCCAACTCTTCCTTCTGTTCCATGGCGAGGGCCTGCAGCATCTTCATCGAGGAACTACTATTCTCATGCAGCTTCTTCCAGCCGGCGTTCTTCTCCTTCAACAGGTCGATCTCGTGGCAGAGCTTCGCATTGTCCTCCCGAAGTCGCAGGATTTCGCCGGTCGCCTTCTTCTCCGAGGCAATGCTCTTCTTCAGCAGCATCACCAAGCCGGCGGTCAACTCCCCCTGCTGATTGAGCTCAGCGGGCATGTCGTCGAGGCTCTCCTTCAACAACTCCATCAAGCCTTGGATGAACTCCTTCTGCTTATTGAGCTGATCGGGCATGCCCTCGAGAGATAACGACTCCAGCTCCGCCGGCTCGGCATGTTCGCCTCCGCGGCTAGGGCGCTCCTGGGAGCCATCGCCTGCCCGTGAGAGATCTTTCGAGGTCTCTGCGTGGCGGCGAGCCCTCTCTTTTTTTCCGCAGCCTTGGTTGCTGCTCCCTTGTTACGAGTAGTTCTCGACCTAGAGCTCCGCTCACCGGCCATGGCAACGACGGACGAAGAAGAAGCACTTATGAGGAGGAAAGGTAGAGTGATTTTCGGTTAGGTAGTTCCCATTTTTATAACCTAAGTACTAGCACTAGTACTAATACCTGCATAGTGGGAACACGTCCAGGTTTGGTACGTACTACTAGTAGGTGTGAGTAGGCTTTTGAATGTGATGGGAACAAGGTAAAGATTAATTGATGGTTTTGGTTTCGAGGCCCGAAACGGCTCCCGATGAGTTTAGCAGAACATAAATTTCAAGTACTATACTGCTCAAATGCATAAATATTGAGTATGTTACTGTCAAAAATTGGCACAAAATACGAAGGAGACCAATGGAAGTACTACTAGCAACCCACGATTTAACTACTCGCATGCGCGCAGTGGAGTAATAATGTCTTTCTTCCGCCCTCGCGTCCACTCAATTTACATGCATTGTATTAATCGACCATCAATGAAGTGAACGACTTTACACGCGTCAAATTATCACATGGGGTGGATCTTGGTACAAAATTGTGTCCGCCCATGTACCCGCGTGTGCGTGCGAGGAATGAGTGTGTGCATGGCATGCGTGCACATCTTCGCTTCGCGCATGTACCGCCAGTATGGCTCAGGGAGGACGAGTACATTCTTCTGGAACCAGCAGCATGTCACTGTGATCAATCCACGCAAGGAGGTCGCGACAACGCCTACACATGTGCCACATGGCTTCATGAACTGTAGAGAGACACTGTGTAGCGTGCCATTGGTATTCTAGTTTACGTGTTTTGCACAAACTCGAAATACTAGTAAGGTACACGTGCATTGCACGCATCAGAATTTGCAACCAAATTATGAATAAATACCACACTATAGCATGTAAGCTCTGAGTCATATATGCCTGATGTAGCCCTTCGTTTAATTCTTATAGTTCATCTCATTCAAAATCAATTAGTTTTTATAAAAAAGCTAAGAATGCGGGAATAGCAAAAACATGGGATTATAGTGGAATGTCTTCTTGAATCCTACACGATTGTACGAGTGTTTGATTGTGCATAGAAAAAACGCAGAATTCTTTCAAAGAGGTTTGAGTGGATGGGATGTTTCCTATGAAATCTAGTGCAAATGAATCATATGGAAAAATTCCTATGGTTTACAATCCTACGAATCAAACAACCAAGATAGGAAAAAATCATAATGATTAGAATCCTCCAAAATTCCTTTGAGAATCCTTTGAATGAAAGAAGCCCTTAATATATTTTATGATTCATGGAATTGTGCGTTGTAAAGCATAAATTAAAAACAAATAATGGCAATTCAACTAGAAAAAAAGTTTGGGCAGTTATGATACGGAAGAATCTAGAACAAAAGAGAACCACTGTTGTTTTGAGGTTTGTGCATTATGCTTAAGTTCAACCATGGAGTCTGCTAGATTGTACATGTGGCAAAATCCGGTGGGGGGGCTAGAAGATGGTGCGAGGGGCCGAGTGGAGGGAGACTATGAAGGAATGCACAAGTGGAGATCGATATTTAGAGAGAGGGGGCGAACACGTGCGCTGATGCGCGTAGTGGTGGAGCCATGAAAAATAAATGAGCTAGGGGGCCAAGCATTGCTAATCCTTTACGAGGAGGGTTAATTCATGAACTTAAACCATTTTTAGCAGCAATTGTCTAATGATCACATTCATATTAGCCTTGATATATAGTGATGTTAGGGGGGAGGGGGGAGGGCCCTTACTACCCCTGTCTTCGCCATTGTGCACGCGTCTGAGAGATGAAGAGGAAGGCATGGATGATGAGAGGGGGACGTTGGATACATAATTAATGTGGGTGTATTAGCTATATATGTTAATCCTATATAGAGAGATATAGATTGATCGATGTGGATGTGGGAAAGAGGGTGAGACCTCACTGGATATATCGATTGATCGATTTGTGTGGAAAACTATGAAAGACCTAGCTATATACACACATACATAGAGGAACATCGATCGTTGCGCATGCACACGTGAGAGATAAAGAATGCTCGATATGATGGAGAGGGGGATGTGTGTTGGTGTGTGCCTTCATGGGAGACCGACCTGAAGAAAAAGATTGCATGCGTGCGATGGATAATGCCGACTGGTAGTGTGTGTGCATGCATGCACGAGAGAAAGTTAGTGGTACAATTATAAAGAGAAGACTATTGTGTGGGTGTAAAAGAATAGCTGAATAGGTGAGGCCGCAATCAATGTAAAGTTGAATTCAAATATTTGAATAAGAGATCCTGATGTTTGAAACCCATGCATGCATGAATATAACGGAGATCTGCGCGGTGTGGTTTGGAAACGAGCACGTTGTAATGTATACACATTGAACAAGGTCAGACTTATTTGAATTTGAGATACCGATGGCAGGCATCATTTGGCCACGTCGCATCCATGCATGGACACACTATTCTAATTAGAGGTGATGGGCGGATTTTGCATCACATATCTATACCTATACCCCTATATATATATATATATTATATTTTTTATATTGTGTGCGGGTAACTTTAACTTTGAAAGATGGTCGTTGGATGAGGCGAATCCGATGGTCCAAAGATGGCAAATTTGAGCACTACTGGACGTTCGATATCATCTAGATTCCACCAGATTTCACCACATGTATAATCTAGAAGACTCCATGGTTGAACTTAAGCATAATGCACAAACATCAAAACACAAGCACTTCTTATTTGTTCTAGAATCTTCCGTATCAGAATTGCCCAAATGTTTTTCTACATGATTTGCCATTATTTGTTTTTACTTTATGTCTTACGACGCACAATTCCATGAATCTTAAAATATATTAGCTTTTGTCGGGTTTCGGGTTCCGGCAGACCCTTAAGGTTCGAACTCTGGGGTGCGCGCGGAGATTATGCCCTCTACCTCTCCGTCTCGCAAAGATCTAACTACTGAAAGAATAACACAAAAGACACAGGGTTTATACTGGTTCGGGCCACCGATGTGGTGTAATGCCCTACTCTAGTGTGGTGGGTGGATTGCCTCTTGGGCTGATGATGATGAACAATACAAGGAAGAACAGCCTCATGAGGGTCTGCTCTTAGCTGGGACGATGAACTGATAGGGTCAGTTCAGCCGCCCTTCTCTCTCTCTCTCTCTCTCTCTCTCTCTCTCTCTCTCTCTCTCTCTCTCTCTCTCTCTCTCTTTGTTGCCTGAGTCTTTCTAGCTGGCTTCCCCGACCTATCTGTGTGTTCATTTCCTCTACCCTGGGGGTGGCTAGTCCTATTTATAGGCAAAGGCCCTGGGCCTCTTCCCACATATTGAGCGGGAAGGGCACCAACAATTGGTCAATTTGAAGGGGAACATCTGGTACACTTATCCTGACTAAAGTTGGTCCTCACCTGCGAAAGGCCCTGTGGTGACGCCGTCCTGGGCTCCACGATGACCTCCTTCCCACCGTTGGACTGGTCTTGGTCTCGTTGCACCGAAATGGGTGCCTTTGCTTGATCCTCTCGCCTGCACTTGCCCCCTTTGCACCAAAGAGGAAAGGGAGACACTGCGCGGGCTGGCGCCCGCACGGCACCCTTGGTCGTCATGGCTTGCGTCATGGGCACCTCGTGAGGTACCCCGCCTTGATCTCTCCGCCTCCTCGTGAGCCAGCCTGACGAGGCCGTGCCTGAGGAAGCGCCGTGTCGTCCGCCCCGCGAGGCTTGGCCCCTCGCGAGGGTCTTGGGTCTCGTGTTGATGAAGATGGGCCATGTTGGGTCCTCTCTCGAGCCACGCCGCAGGCCGCAGGCAGGCAAGTCTGGGGACCCCCTTTCCCAGAACGCCGACAGTAGCCCCCGGGCCCAAGGCGCGCCCGGACTTGGACGTGCTGAGAGGCGAAAGGGCAAGGGCGAAATGCCGCGGGCCCTAACAGCATGTGCCCTTGGGCGCCGTGTGGCGGTTGATTGGACGTGAGTGCCTCCGCAACCGCACAGGTTATTAAAGGTGCGGCGTCTGCCCAAGCTTTGCTCTTCTCTTTCTCCGGTCGCTGCTCAGATCCCCTTTCTTGCGCCTCTCCTTCCTTCCTCCAAATTCCTAGATCTGCTCCACCCGTGTGACCCAGGAAGACATGGCGCCGTGTTAGCCTCCGACCGAAGCTTGGTTCTCGCCTGCCCTGGACTTGCCGAATGTGTCGGAGGCGAGCCTTGCCCGGATGCGCCGAATGGCGGCGGCGCAGGGCATCGACGGGGCGCAGGTGTTCAAGGTTGGCTCCGCCACCCCTGAGGGCCGAGGGAGCACCTTCTACCCTCTCTTTGTAAGCTCCATTACTGCGGGTCTGGTGCCTCCCTTCTCCGAGTTCTTTTTCTCTGTCCTCCGCCATTACAACTTACAAGCTCTGCATCTTCACCCCAACTCCATCCTTCTTCTGGCGATCTTCGCCTACTACTGCGAGGCTCACGTAGGGGTGCAGCCCTCAGTGGTCCAACTGCGTCACTACTTCTCCCTCCGGGTCTCTCGCGGTTCTCCTTTCGCGTGTGCGAGCTTTATCGCGTACGGTGGCGCCATTGCCATTTCGAAGCCAGGGAAGAGGATTGAGGGCTTCTGGAGCAAGTGGGTCTTGGTAGACGCCGGGCGCATTCACCCGCGGCTGATCCTGCCCAAGGAGCAGCCCGCGAGTTCCAGCGACTGGTGCCGAGCGGAGCTTACGGACCCCCGTGCGAAGCCGGTGCTGGAGAGGATGGACGCGGATCTGAGGCCGGCCAGCATGGCGACGGCGAAGCTGACCGGCGCGTCGCTGCTGAGAGAATTCCTGGAGCACCAGTTGGCTCCGCTTCGGCAGTACTCACCCCCGATGTGGAGGCCTCATCCGAGCCCCGCGGCCTTGGGCGGCGAAGATCTGGCCGCGGTGCTCCAATCTCTGGACGGGGCGATGTAGCGAGGTTGGAGGGCGCTCCTACGCCCTTGTTCCTCCATGACGATTGGGAGCAGGTGGTGGAGTCCATGCCTGCCTTCAACGGGGACGGGCCCGTGCCCGCGGAGGCTCCCGAGGGGCTGGTGGATGTGTCCTCCGACAACTCCAGCGAAAAGGAGGGCGGAGAGGAGCAAGGAAAGGGGCCTGACTCTGAGGCGACTGACGGAGAGTCGAGGGCTCCCCTCTTCCGGCGCAGGCCCCGCACTCTCCGCCTTTCGTCAAGCGATGATGATGAGGACAACGACGTGCTGGGGAGCGGGAGCTCGCCCCCGATCCCGAAGAAGGGCAGGACCGGGCTGATCCCCCGCGGTTCCGCCTCGGCTCCGAGGCGATCCGCAGACGCGCCTTCTGCTTCTGAGGTTGATCCCTCCAGCCGGTTCTCAGGCTTCAAGTTTGGCCGGAGGCTGTCCGAGCTCACCGGCGACGACCCGTAAGCGCTTGATCCTTGTCTTTTATTTCTTGTTCCGCTGTTGAGGCTTGATGTTCGCTTCACTTGAATAGGCTGGCGCTCGCGGCGAAGAAGCCGAACGGGGCGCCCGAGGCCCCATCCGCGGCAGCGCCTCCGCCTGCGGGGGAAGGTGACCGTGACGCACAGGCTTCTCCTGCCCGGTCGTCCTCGCGAGGCCTGGCTGAGCTGGCTGGGGTGAGCCCAGCCCCCATGGCCCAAGTGACTCCTGAGGTGCCTCTGCCTGCTGCCGCCACCATAATCGTCGGGGCGCAGCAGACTCCGCCTCAGGATGCTGTGGTCTCGCCGCCGCTACCTTCTCCTCCCGTTCCACCGACCGCTGTTTCCCCAACTCCTCCTGCCGTCTTGGAGTGTGCTGCTGCTGGACTGGACCGGCTGCGGCAGGACCTTCTTGGCGCCGACCCTCGCCTGGTGGCCGGGCGCCTGGAGCTGGCTTCAGGATGGATTCGCTCCGACGCCTCGATTCGGGCGGCGCTGGTTCAGGCCTCGACGGCCTGCGACGGAGAGAGTGAGGCTACCCTCGAGGCAAAGGCTGCTCGAGACGCGGCCCTGGGGGAGGTGGTTGAAGTCCGTGGTCGCTGCAAGGAGCTGGAGGACGAGCTGCAAGGCCCGCGGGACCAGCTCGCGAAGGAGGTCCACCTTCGCCAGGAGCAGGAAGAAGGCATGAAGGCTCGCGAGGCGGCCATCAAGGGCCGGGAGGCCCAGCTCAAGAAGCGTCGCGACCGTCTAGGCGCGCTGAAGAAGGAGCTGGAGGTGATGAAGGCTGAGCTGGACGGCAAGGCCCGGGTCCTTGCGGAGGATCGCGTGGCCTTCGTGGACATGGAGAAGGAGGCTCGTGCTTCGCTAAGAACGCTTTACGAGAGTGGCCTGGAGAGCCCGCTGGCCGGCGCCGAGGACGGCCCCGCCAAGCTGCTTCCCTTCCTGGTTCGTGCCCTTGGGGATGTCGCCCTTGGCCTTGGCCCCACGGCCGAGGCCGAGGGGCGTGTCCTGTCTTCTGCTGCGCTGACGCGGGTCTTCGCCCACATCTACCTTCGCGATCCCAGCGCCGACCTCAACAGTCTGTTGGAGCCGGTGAGTGGCGAGGGTGCTGCCGCTACTATCGAAGCCATGAAGGGGCGCGCAGAGGCGCTGCTGGGGAAGTTCCGCGCCTTCAGCACCAAGCTGAAGCAAGGCGCTGCCGGCCCTGCTGCTCCATGAGGCGAAGCCACTCCGCGCTGCTCCACCGCCGAAAAGTGACTCCGCTACCGCTCCTGTTCTGCTTTTAACATCACGCCTCAGGGAGGCATTTAAACTTGCGTTTGGTACTGAGACGACGGTATGGACTGTAATATTTGCTTTTAAATTCCTTGAGTTTTATGCTTTTCCTCCCTACTTGCTTGTGTTCTACGCCGGCAGAGCCCGGCCCCGCGCGTACCTCACCCAGCATTAGCCCCGACTGAAAACCAGGACGGGACCAAAGGAGTGAGGGGCTACGTGACAAGTTAGGCTCCTAAGTCGCGATGCTCAGGAGTCCCCCTTGGTGCATGAACAACAAGTAGGGAAGTGCGATGTAGGCGTATCTTCCGTTATACGTCTGCAGAGCCCGACTCCGCGCGTACCTCACCCAGCATAGCCTTTCGGAACTAAGGAGTGAGGGGCTACGGAGCCAGTTAGGCTCCTGAGTCGCGATGCTCAGGAGTCCCCCTTGACGTGCAAACAGCGGGCGATGAGGTGAGATGCAAGCGAGACTACCGTTCTACGTCTGCAGAGCTCGGCCCCGCGCGTACCTCACCCAGCATAGCCTTTCGGAACTAAGGGGTGAGGGGCTACGGGACCAGTTAGGCCCCTGAGTCGCGATGCTCAGGGGTCCCCCTTGACGCTCAAACGGCCTTCATACCTTGGCTCTGCTCGGGGAGAGACGCGCGACGAACCAGGCCCGAGGGGCCTGGCTGGGTGGCGTACGTCTGGGCGTGACCCAGGCGTAGCCCCCGTGCCTAGCTCCCTCACGCGGCGCTCCCGAGGGGAGGCGTTGCGATGAGGCTAGACGTTGAGCTCTGGGCTCCCTGAGGTTGATGCGGCCCGGAGGCCACCCTTAGTTGTTTATCACCAGCGCGGAGCATAGAGCTTCCGTATGTGTACAGGCATAGGCGCTCCTCGGCAGTGTCGTCAGCCAGCGCGGAGCATGGTGCTTCCACTGGTACGTGGGAGGGGGCTCCCCTCCGGGAGGAGCCCCCGGGGCGTGTACAGCCCCGCCCTGACACGTGGCCGGCACGGTAGGGCTAGGTGAGGTGTATCTGGGCACCCGTGAGCTAGCGCGGGACTCACGGGGCCCTACCTCTAGGCGGGTTGCGCCTGGCACTGGGTCGTATCTTGCGATGTGTTCCTGCAAATTTGGTTAGATGCCGACACTCTACGTCCTCGGGTCCCGGCCCTCGAGCTTGTGTCAGCCGTCGCTGGTATGCCAGGTCGCGATGCCGTGGACAAGGCCAGAGGGTGAGGGCTGGAGAGCCAGTAAGAGCCCTGAGTCACGATGCTCAGGTGCCCCCCCCCCCCTTAACATGCAAGTGGTCGACATGGAGAAGAAGAGGTGCCGTGGACAGGCATCAAGTAATCAAGCATGATAGGCAAATGCATAGTCGGAAATAAACGCAAGGGAGATACACGCCACTGGGCCTGGCCCGAGCGGCCTGGGGATGATGCAGCCCGAGGGGCGCCCCCAACAAAGCAAGCTAATGACCGAAGAAATAAAAAAGGGATACATGCCGCAGGGACGGACCCACGCGGCATGGGAATGATACAACCCTGGGAGGGCGTTCCCAGCCGGAAATGAAGCTTGGAAGATGTCACCTGAGGTTGTCGAGGACGAAGTGATGTTGGTGCAGCAGACTCGGTAGGCTGCGGAAGCCAATCCTCACGAGCCCCCAGGCCCAGGGGCCTCAGGAGGCTCCGGAGGCGCTGGTGGCTCCTCGTGAATCATCTCCATCTCCGCCAGGACTGCGGAACGCCTGTCTTCCTGAGTCTCCATGATGCCCCTCATGAGGCGCTGGTATGCAGCAGCCACGCTCGGCAAGCCGTAATGCATGCGAACGTAGCTGTGGGGTGGACCTCCACAACGCCCCACTTGCGAGGGCCATAGGCGTTCCGTCGTGGCGACCTGATTGAGCCCTGGTACATCGATACAGACACGCAGCCCACCATCCTCGCCTGGATGGGGAGCCACAGCTGGTGAACGGCGGCAACCTCTCATGATTCTTGACTCCTATAGTTCTTGAACGGCCTCGTTGACGAACTCCTGCTGATCTGACCTTCCTTGCCTCGCTCCTTCTTGAGGGAAACGTGCTTTGAAGCACGCCTCCACGTGGTGCCCAAGCGCCTCCCTCGTGACCTTGGCCAGGTCGATGGCCCTCCAGGTGAGAGCCCCCGAGCCCTGCCTGAGGAGGGCGACGGGCGCGCTTTCCTATGTGATGGAAGGAGGATCCCCTTGGGCAGTCGTTGGCCCTGGGGGGCCCACCTCCTGAGGGGCCGGTCTGGACGATGCCTTCTTCTTCTTGGGGGTGGTCTCGGGAAGCCTCCTGCTTCCGCGATCTGGGTCTTCTAGTGACGCGGCCTGAAAGGCTCGCTCCAGGGAACACACTGCATCCTTCTCTTCACATGGCACCGTGATGACTCCGCCACTTCCCGGCATCTTGAGGACGTTGTAGCCATGATGAGTTACGGCCATGAACTTGGCCAGCGCTGGGTACCCGAGGATGGCGTTGTACGGCAAGCGGATGTGGGCGACGTCGAAGTCGATGAGCTCAGTGCGGTAGTTGCTGCAGGCCCCGAAGGTGACAGGGAGGCAGACCTGCCTGATCGGGACCGTGGAACCGTCGGCTTGGTTGGCTGAAGCTGGTCATAGGGCACTTGGAGATTGTTGAATGTTTCCACAGACAGGATGTTGAGCCCTGCTCCACCATCGATGAGGGTCCTGGTGACCAGTACGTTGCTGATGACTGGGGAGCAAAGCATCGGGAGGACCCCGGCTGTGGCCGCGCACTTGAGCTGATCCGCGGAGCTGAAAGTGATGGCGCACGCCCACCACCTGAGAGGGCGCGTTGCTTCGAGCCTGGGGAGGACTGCATTCACTTCGCAGGCAAACTGCTTGAAGATGCGTTGGGAGCCTGGGGCTTGAGCTCCGCCCAGGATGCAGGCGATTGCACGCGGCTCCTGGAAGCCCCCAGCCCCCTCGTCTTGATGGCGGTCCTCGTTCCTCCTCGGCTAGGGCGGCAATGGGGGGAGGCATGCGTTGCCCTGCGGGCGATCCTCACGAGGCTGATCCCTCCAGTCTCCCTCGCGAGGCAGGTCTCGCCAGCGGTCCTCGCGAGGTTGATCACGCCACCCTTGGCGCGGGCCGCGGTCTTCCCAGCGTCCTGCGTTTCTTCCTCCTCCTCGGCCGTAGCCCCGGTCAGCGCGGTCGGGAGAACGGCCGATCCTTCCTTCTCGCACGGCGCAGAGCTCTTGGCATTCATTGGAGTTGTGGGTGTGGAGGTCGTGGTACACACAGTACCGGCTGCCCCTGGAGGACTCGGGCAGATCCTTGCCCCGCTTGGTATCTGGTTCCGCCGCGAGCACGGCAGCCCCCTTGCGCTTCACGTCCTTGGCCTTGGGCTTCTTCTCTTCTGGGTCTGCGGCGGGCAGCTCGAGGAGGGAGAGACGCCCTTCCTCAGCCCTGGCACACTTGGTCGCTAAGTTGAACAGCTCCAGGGAGGTGCACAGGTCTTCATGCATCGCCAGCTCCTCCTTCATCTTGATGTCGCGCACACCATCGGAGAAGGCTGAGATGATGGCTTCCTCGGATACCTTGGGGATCTTGAGGCGCGCACTGTTGAAGCGCTGGATGTACTTTTGTAGGGTCTCTCCGTTTTGTTGCTTGATGCGGCGCATGTCGCTCACGGCGGGAGGCCGGTCGCGAGTACCTTGGAAGTTGGCGATGAAGCGGGTGCGCATCTGGTCCCAGGAAGAGATCGTGCCTGGGGCCAGGTTCAGGAGCCAGGTGCGAGCTCCTTCCTTGAGCACCATGGGGAACCAGTTCGCCGGGACCTTTTCATCCCCGTTGGCAGCTTCGATGCCCAACTCATAGAGCTGGAGGAACTCTACAGGGTCGGTCGTGCCGTCGTAGCGAGGAGGCAGGTCTGGCTTGAACTTGCCGGGCCATGCGACGCTGCGCAGCTCGGTGGTGTAGGTGCGACAGCCAGCAGTTGCCACGGGAGGCTTTGATTGAGGGAGAGCTTGGCCTTGCGGGTCCCCATGCGCTGCAGCTGGGAGCAGCGCGGGGTCTTGACGTGCCGGAGCTGGAGCAGGGAGCGCCCGCGCAGCCTCTTGCGGTCGAGGGACTTCTTGGCAGCTCCGTTCTTGCTGAGCTGGCACCTGACGGAGCGGGTTCCGCCCTGGGGCCACGCGCCTTGGAGCCATGGCGTCTTCTTGGAGAGGAGGTGGCTGGTACGCCCTCGGAGCTTCATTGCCCGTGCGGGGCGGGGTGCGGCGCAGCGGAGCGGACGGCGCAGGAGAGCCCCCTGCGGCGCGGACGAGCTCGGCGACGCGGTCGAGCCACTCTTCGTAGACGTCGTTGATGGGACGGTAGCGCAGGAGCTCGTTTGCCGCAATGAGCGCAGCCCGAGCCTCCAAGGGTGCACGGAGCGCGCGGGACGAAGAGCCAGCTGGCGTGAGCGATGGAGTAGCAGTGCGGCCGTCTTGCCGCACGGACGGGAGACGACGCTTGCTGCTCGTTCCCCGCCGGGCCGGTGGCGGCGTTGACGGCGGGCGACGGGGAACGACGAGGACGCCCATCGACGGGAGCCGTCTGGGCGACGCGGGAAGCGATGGCCGCCCGGCGCTCGGTGCGGGCCCGACGAGCGTCAGACATGGACGCGACGGCCGGGGGAGAACGGAGCGGTGGAAGACAAATTCCGGCGCACCCCTACCTGGCGCGCCAAATGTCGGGTTTCGGGTTCCGGCAAACCCTTAAGGTTCGAACTCTGGGGTGCGTGCGGAGATTATGCCCTCTACCTCTCCGTCTCGCAAAGATCTAACTACTAAAAGAACAACACAAAAGACACAGGGTTTATACTGGTTCGGGCCACCGATGTGGTGTAATACCCTACTCCAGTGTGGTGGGTGGATTGCCTCTTGGGCTAATGATGATGAACAATACAAGGTAGAACAGCCTCGCGAGGATCTGCTCTTAGCTGGGACGATGAACTGATAGGGGGAGTTCAGCCTCCCTTCTCTCTCTCTCTCTCTCTCTCTGTTGCCTGAGTCTTTCTAGCTGGCTTCCCCGACCTGTCTGTGTGTTCGTTTCCTCTACCCTGGGGGTGGCTAGTCCTATTTACAGGCAAAGGCCTTGGGCCTCTTCCCAAATATTGAGCGGGAAGGGCGCCAACAATTGGCCAATTTGAAGGGGAACATCTGGTACACTTATCCTAACTAAAGTTGGTCCTCGCCTGCCAAAGGCCCTGTGGTGACGCCGTCCTGGGCTCCACGATGACCTCCTTCCCAACGTTGGACTCGTATTGGTCTCGTTGCAATGAAATGGGTGCCTTTGCTTGATCCTCTCGCCTGCGCTTGCCCCCTTTGCACCAAAGAAGAAAGGGAGACACTGCGCGGGCTAGCGCCCGCCTGGCACCCTTGGTCGTCATGGCTTGCGTCATGGGCACCTCGTGAGGTACCCCGCCTTGATCTCTCCGCCTCCTCGTGAGCCAGCCTGACGAGGCCGTGCCTGAGGAAGCGCCGTGTCATCCGCCCCGTGAGGCTTGGCCCCTCGCGAGGATCTTGGGTCTCGTGTTGATGAAGATGGGCCGTGTTGGGTCCTCTCTCGAGCCACGCCGCAGGCCGCAGGCAGGCAAGTCTGGGGACCCCTGTTCCCAGAACGCCGACAACTTTCTTATAAAAACTAGATGATTTTGAATGAAATGAACTATAAGAATTAAACGAACATCTACATCATGCATATATGACTCAAAGCTTGCATGCTATAATGTGGTATTTATTCATAATTCGGTTGCCAAATCTCATGCGTGCAATGCACGTGTACCTTACTCTAGTCTAAATGGTGTTTGTGTGTGTGTGTTGTGCGTGTTGAGGTGCAAATTATCTTTTTTTTGGTACACGTTAAGCTTGTTCTTCCGAAATTTCAAGCCGCGCCTTGTTATGCCAAAAATTCAAGCTAGTGTCTCTGTCTATCGTGCTGCGAAAGTCCCGCCTCTTCAACCCGCGCCTTGTTAGCCCGAAATATTTAAGATATATCTTTGTCTCGTTGTGCTCCGACAACTCCCTCCATCTCAACCCGCGCCTTGCTATTCCGAAATTACAACGCGCGCGAAAACTCCCACCTCCTATGAAATCCAGACACGCGAAATGCCCGTGGTACCCCTAAACCGAAAGAACCGCCTCAAATCGGTGGGGGTACTTTCGTAACTTGCCCCACATTTTGGACAAGCGCGTCTCTAAGCCATGGTTCCCCACTGCCATCCCATCCACCCACCTGTTCATACACCGAGGCCGCGAAAACCCGCGACGAAACCCCACACCCTGCTCCGTCCGCCACCTAGCCGGAGCCTCTTCCCCGACGACATCGTCCACAGCAACACCTCGACGTCCCTCATCCACCGTACTGGATGAGAATCCGTCGTCGATCTCATCGTCCCGCCGGTTCAGCCACCCCGTCCTCCACCTCCAAGGAGCTGCCCCGACGTTCCCCTTGTCTTTTGCGCCACCTCCATTCCCACACTGTCGTCTTCACTTGCACCACCGGAAGAGCATCATCATCACCGTTTCCTCGGATGAAGCTGCGGCCTAATTGGTGCCACCAAAGAGGTTGTATGCTAATTGCCGCATTTTCTTCTTGATTCGATCTCACGGTGCTGCTAGCGCTCGGTCCCGAGCCGACACGGCGCGGCTCCATCCACGGCGGCGTCGCCGGCCACTTCCTCCACGGCGTCGCTCCCTCGGCGGCGACGTCCACATCAGTAGGACCTGCTGCTACTTTAGCTCTCGCTCGCGCTGCTGCTCTGCTCTTGCTCTTGGTCCCCTGCCTGGTCTACTCTTGCTATTGCTCTTGCTCGTGCTGCTGCTCTCGCTCTTGAGCTTGCTTGCGATGTTGCTTCGATTTAGCTACAGCCTTTGGGGGGCTCGCCGGGGTGAAGGAAGAACCAGCCGCAGCAGGGAGGGGGGCTCGCCGGAGAGATACCCCACTATCTATCTTAGGGTTCAGGATGGGGCGGTGGTCGCCGGCGATGGCGGGGCGTTGGCGGGGCGGTGGCGTGGGGATCGCCGGAGAAAAAGCTCGGCACGGGGGGGCCTAGAGGGATGACCGGGGTGGCGGCGGACCGGCGGTGGGGAGTGTTTTCGGGGCGGGCGGGGCGGCGCACCGCCGGCCGCGGGCGGCGGGGGCCTGCTGTTTGGCCGGCTCAGAGGGGTGGAGGTTGAAGATGAACCGCAGGCCCTTGATTTCGTATCCAACGGCTGCAAAATCGACTGACCAGAGATGAAAAAGTCAGTCGACCGACGTGTAGCCTCACCTTGCTAGTGCGTTCAGTTTCGATAGCAAAATTCAGTTTCGACAGCAAAATTCAGTTTCAACAGTTAAGTTCAGTTTCGACAGTTAAGTTCAGTCTCGATAGTTAAGTTCAGAGATGAGCGGCTGATGTATTTTACATCTAGCACTTTGTGGTTATGTATTTTATGTCATGTATTGGAGATGCTATTAGAATTCCACTCAGGTTAACGTTGTTCGTTGTCTCTCTTGTCCCGCTTCAGCCTCGGCGTCGTACAACTCACCGGAGCTGCTCCAACGACGAAACCCTCCATCACAGCGAAGCAGTACCTCGGGCTCCATCTCCAGACGCCTAAGATCTTCTTCCCCTCCTCCGACAGCCAAGTCAGCCGGAGCATCCTCACCGGCCAACCCAATGACGCTGAGATCGACATGGCTTCGCCAAAGAGGTTGTACACTTGTTGCATCTCTTTTTTACTCTACATGTTATATATATTGTCCACTAAGCACTCGTAGTAACAGGAAAGACGATTATTTTATCCTACTATATGACAAGCAGTGAGGTACCAGGCAACTTAGCTATCCGTGATGGACTCTCTTGAACGCCATCATTATTTATCTCTGCGCGTTTCAGCTGTGCATTTGTCGATGGGCCTGGGAGTTGAGCTAGTATGGCAGTGGCCTGGGTCCAAAGTAATAGAAGTAGCACAAAAACATTTTTTAGTGTAGGATTTTCCTTGCTCAAGCCTGCCTACTAGAATCGCCAGTGCTTGAAAGGAAAAGTGAATGAAAAACATCAGAATTGGAAAGTTTCCTATGGTACTACTTTTCATGAATTTGGTGCAAAGGAATGGAGCAAAGGAAAACTGTAGGATTTGTTCCTTTAGTGTCTCCTTGAAAGAAAAACTGTAGGAATTCTAATTTCCACTTCTCCTCCTTTTCATATTCCTATTCATCAAGCACAAGACTAAGAGATAGTAGCATAATAGCATTATAACCGTACATTTTCTTGTGGTTTGACTTAATCTCACCATGCTTTTTGCATCCTGTGATCTTCCAATTGTTGTGAATCAAACACCCAGATTGGCAGAAATCCTGTGTTTTTAAATTCTCTGTTTTGCACGTTCATTCATATCCTATTCCTGTCTATTTCCTATCCCTGCATTGTTAGAATCCTCAAATTCAAACAAGCCCTTACTCAATTACTTCTGTTACAGATATGTGTCAAAGAAAACCTTGTGTGGTTTGTCCGGCTCCTGCGGCGCTGTGTTCCACCCCAGCTCAGCTGCTCCAACGACAGAAGGGTTCACCACAGCAGGGATCTACTCTCTAGACTGTCTTTCGCCACCTCAAATCTTCTTCCCGGCCGCCAGCAGCCATGGCAACTGCATTACCATCATCAACTGAGCAGATGACCTTGAGGACTACACGGGTCCGCAAGAGAGGTCGCACTCTTCCGTGTCTGCTTACGTTATGCGTCGCCTAATATGATGGCATGCTACATTATCGTCGTGTTCACCTATTAGACTCCGAGTCGGTTCCAAACTAATGTTGAAACTTGAGTTTTTAAATGGTTGTGGGGTACATATTGGGGTAGCAATCAGTATTATCTGTCTACTATCTGGTTAATCTCCGGTGTCTACTATGAGTTTCATGTTGGGTGCAAACAAACATTAAAGGAGCCATTATCTGTATTTTTTAACTAATTATCTGCCTACTATCATTGGTTTTGGGTCTATCCACAGTTTTCTACCATCACTCTGGATTTGTGCATGCACTCCTTACATAATCTCACTATGTTTTATTCCTATGCATGCCAGTTATTGTACACAATGGAACTGATCATGTAGAGCAAAAGAGACGAGCCTTGCGTGGCAATAAAATTTCATGCAGACGTCGTTCCATGGTGGGCGCAAAGGCAGCCCCCCCTCCACCCATTTTGAATCGTAATCAAGAGGAAGATAACTGTTATGAGGGGGATTCAAAAGGAGAAGACCACTCCTATTTACCCCATGAGGTCTTCGCTCTAACTTGGCATGCTGATGTTGGTAATATCATGCATATGGTGCCTTGCATTGCTTACTATATACATTAAAGATGTCATCTGCTTAGTTTAGACATGCTTTGTGTCAATGCCATCTGTTTAGTTTCTTTATCGTATATGTGAATCATGCAATGCCATCTTTTCTAGCCAGGCATCATATATGTGAATTTTGCAATGCCACCCTGGTTAGCCAGTCATCTTATATGTGAATTATATCATGCCATCATTTTTTTATTACGTGTTAAATTTGTCAACAATTTTAGTACTTTCAATTACTCTTCCTGTGCATCAGCCCTTTGGCATGGTCATGGAAAAATCTGGAGTAGAAACAAGGTCTTCAGAGCAGACAATGCTATCTGACGAAGTGCATGTCTTGCTGGTTACCGATAGCTCCTCAGAGGAGGATTCAGAGACAGATGACCAGTCATATTCCCCCCCCCCCCCCGAGGTGCATGCCCTAACTTGGCAGGGTTATGTTGCTCATATCGTGCGTATGGTATCTTGCATTGCTATGTCATTTGCTTAGTTTAGACATGCTTTGTGTGAATGCCACCTGTTTAGTGTCTAATTATCATATATGTGAATTATGCAATGCCATCTTGTTGCAAGACATTATATATGTGAATTATGCAATGTTATCTTGTTGCAAGGCATTATGTATGTGAATTATGCAATGCCATGCTGTTTAGGCAAGCGTCATATATGTGAATTATACCATGTCGTCCTTTTTTTGTATTTCTCATTGCTTTTGTCGACAATGTTTGTATATTCAACTGCTCTTCCTGTGCATCAGCCATTTGAATTGGTGATGGAGAAATCTGGAGTGAAAACAAGGTCTTCAGAGCATACAATGCTACCTGCTGAAGCAGATATCTTGCTGGTTACAGATCTCTTCAGAGGAGGATTCAGAGGCAGGTGACCAGTCCTATTATCCCACTGAGGTGTATGCTCAAACTTGGCAGGGTTATATTACTCATATAATGCATATGTTGTATTGCAATGCTTAGTTTTTACATCATATACACAATATTGAATGCCATCTCGTTAGTTGACACATCATATATGCGATTGCCCTCTGCTCACTTCCTTAGTATATAAATCATATATTTGAATTATGTCATGCTATGATGTTTACATAGACAGCATGTATCTGAATTATGGCATGCCAACCCATTTTCTAAAGACATAATATAGTTATATCATCTCATCCTGTTTACATAGTCATCATATTTAAATTATGTCATTCTATCCGTGAATTATATCATGCCATCATGTTTCCATCAACGGCATGTTTGTGATTTATGGCATGCCAACCACTTTAATAGACACATCATATAGTTATATCATGACATCCTGTTTACATAGTCATCATATTTTGAAGTATGTCATTCTATCATGTTTAGTTAGCCATCATACATGTGAAATTGTGTCATGCTATCCTGTTTAATTAGCCATCATATATGTGAAATTATGTCCTGCTATTCTGTTTGCTTAGACAACATAAATGTGAATCATTTCATGCCCTGTTTTCTTCCCTACTATCCATTGCACCTGTCTATCTTACAATGTATGTACATTCAATTACTTTTCTTGTTTATCAGCCATTTCAATTGGAGGGAGTGATGGCAGTATCTGTGGGAGTAAAAACAGGGTCTTCTGAAAAGATCGTGCTACCTATCGATGCAGATAGAACCACGATTGTACTTGCCCAAGAACCAGCCCCACCACACATAACCCACACTCATGCAGATTGTACCCCTACCCAGTTGGACAGAGAACCAGCTACACCCCTTCTAACCCCAACCCCAGCAGATAGACACCCAGTTCCCGTTGACACAGCACCATCTCCACCATAGAGCACCCAAACACGAGCAGTTAGTAAGGCAACTGCAGTGCCCAAATCACGAGGACCACCACTCCGAACCCGAAGTAAACGCTTAAATTAGAAGAAGAATTGTTCTCAGGTCAGGTTCCATAGCTATGGTTCATACTACTTTGCTCTTGCATCACTGTATTTACTGATACCAACTAATTTCAAATTTGAAGGATGCAATTGAAACTCCAATGGCGCAACAGGTATGTTTTAAACCTGTTTCTTCAACGTGTTTGACTGTTTGCTGTTGTAACTTGCTCTATGTTGATTTCAGTTTCAATTGAATAAACAGTTATGTTCTCATGCCATGCACATTACAAGTGTTTTTATTGCTGTGTAGTTTCCCACACTTATATTCTGTCTATGCTGCTTTGTCTTAAATAGATATGATTCGAACTGTATCTATCTTGATTTGGCAACATAAACTAGAATGATATAGACCATACAGTGACCATACTACATAGATATATGTTTGTTTCATGTTGTTATCCTGTCCACCTTACTACTGAACTGGTAAACCTGAGATGTGTTTGTTTGTTTCTCTTTTAGAACGCGGATAAAATATTGGAGAAGAGTACCCCGTTATGCAATGGTAAAGGAAGTAATGCAGATAAGGTTCAAGATAGTGAGACATCCCTGTTGGTCTCCAAGAAAGCTGATAAAAACTATATTGAAGACACTGAGACAACCCCAAAGTCCTGTCTTGATGTAGTGTCCGAGTTACTGGCTACCACTGCTGGCACCAGCTCTTCGAACTCGTTGCATGAATCAGTTCGGCTTCTTGAGTCTCAACTTCAAGTTGAAAGACATCGATCAGATGTTATGTGACAGGAAGCCGAAGGACTGAGGAAGTCCCTGTAGAATTCAGATGCATACTTTCTGGTGCAACAGCAAGCGTTGGAGGACTTAAGCGCCAAACAAGAGAAAGTTAATAAGCTTGCTAAGCATCTTGCCAGCATTATGGGTACCCAGGATATTGTTTCTTGAGCTCTTCTGAAGTGGTTTCAGTTCTGGACTTGTTTTGCTGCGGCGTTTATATGCTGTTGTGTTCCCTATATTTGCACTGGTGGCGAACTTTGATGCCCAGTGGATGTAATATGTGTAATAGCCGTGATAGCCTAGTGTAAGTTGCTTGCTTATTTATTTCCTTATTGTCTTGTTTATTTGTTTGCTTGTAGTCAGTGCAGTTCTTTTTCTGCGGTTTGCTAGTGGCTGCAATAACCTATTTTTTAAAACTAGGCCACAATAACGATGGGCTAATATTTACTGTAGTGACACTGGCCTCCTACGGGCCGTAGAAACTGTGGGCCTTCTACGGGCCCTATAAACAGTGGGCCTTCTACGGGCCGTAGAAGCAGTGGGCCTTCTACGGGCCGTAGAAACAATGGGCCTTCTATGGGCCGTATCATCAATGGGCCTTCTACGGGCCGTATCATCAATGGGCCTTATATGGGCCGTATGATCGATTGGCCAAACATGGGCCGAACAGGCCGCATTCTGGCCGTAAACGGGCTAGAGTTGGAATCGTCCGTTCATGGGCCGACCATAATGGGCCATCGTTAATAGGCCGTATTTGATGACGCTATGAAAACGGCCCAACGTATTAACGGACCACAAACGGGTCAAGTGTAACCACGGGCTGAATTTGGCCCACAAGCAGAAAATGATAGTAACTGGTCATAAGTAAACGATTGCTGGAAATGAGCCCAAGAATAAATGGGCTCTGAAGAAGACCGGAAGATAACAGGGGCTGGAAACAGCCCAACGGAATAACGGGCCGTTAATGGGTATAAAGTGATACACTGTTTATCACAGGCCAGTTTCACCACGGGGCGTTAATGGGTGTAAAGTGATACACTGTTCATTACGGGTCAGTTTCACCATGGGCCATTAATAGGCCAAGAGTTACATAGGGCCTCATATGGGCTGAAAGACGTCATGGGCCATACATGGGCCAGAAGTGAAAACGGGCTAGAATCATATTGGATGGCCCAAATGATGCTACTGGGCCTAATTCGGATAGGGCGTAATGGGCCTTGGGTTAGCGGGCTGTAAATGGGCTATATTCGAACAGGCCGTTAACAGGCTTTCCATGGGCCGGCCCGCCAGCTTTTGACCAAGTCAAACGGGCAGGCCTTTACACAGGAATGGGCCTCTGTTGGTCCGTGCCACGTGTCGACGTATCATAGGCGCCTATCGGACCCACTGACGAGCTGACACGTGTTTTGTCCGGCCAATAAGAATTTTACACGTGGAAATTTCCCATTGGTCGGGGCTGTTAACGGGTTATCGGATCCAAAACCCGACCCGATAGCTTAACGGTGTTCCTTCACGATGGATGCCACGTGTCGGTCACCCTTAAAGAAAGCACTTCTATGACGCGCGATTTATCGTCATGGAAGTGTACACTTCCGTGATGATAATTTTGGTAATGTCATGGAACACTTCTACGACAACATAGGTATGACTATCTTGATTCTGTCATAAATTTGTCATGGATGTACATGCATGACAAAAAAAGCGACCTACTGTGCCAAACATGTATCATCACGGAAGTGTTTTTTTTTGTAGTGATGCTACAATACAATGCTCAAGCTTGTGATATTCTCTTCAACGGATTATGCCCCGAAGAATTTAACAAAATCAGCCGTCTTGAGAATGTAAAGGAAATATGGGATACTTTGATTGATATGCACGAAGGTACCGACTCCGTCAAGGAATCCAAATTGGATGTGCTTCAAAGTCAGCTTGACAAGTTCAAAATGAAGGATAGTGAAGGCGTCGCTGAAATGTACTCTAGGCTTGATCTCATCACAAATGGGATTGCCGGCTTAGGAAGTGAAGAGATGACCGATAGATTCATCATCAAGAAGATCCTAAGAGCCTTGGATGGAAAATATGATACCGTGTGCACATTGATCCAAATGATGCCCAATTACAAAGATCTCAAGCCAACAGAAGTTATTGGAAGAATTGTTGCTCATGAGATGTCACTCAAGGATAAGGAAGAGCCTCACAACAAGTCAAGTGGTGCTTATAGAGCCTCATGTGAAGCTCCCACATCATCAGGTGAGGAGCAAACCTTCAATGAAGAATTGAGTCTAATGGTGAAGAACTTCAACAAGTTCTACAAGAGTAGAAGCAAGGAAAGAAGTTCCAACTCAAGGTCCTACAATGAAAAAAGATCTTATAGTCATGAGCGTAATTGCTACAATTTTGGAAGACCCGGACACTATTCCAATGAGTGTACGGCTCCCTTCAAAAGAAGAGAAGATTCTCCCAAAAGAAGGAGTAGAAGAGAAGAATCGCCATCAAGAGAAAGAAGGAGTAGAGATGATCGTTATGAACGAAGACCCTCACGGAGAAGCAAGGATTCGAAAAGGAAGGACAAGTCATCAAGGAGCTACAAAAAAAGAAGACATCATGCTCATGTTGGTGAATGGGTATCTGGCTCCGACTCCGACAATCACTCCGAAAGAAGTTATCACTCCGACTCCGAATATACTCAAGATGAAGGTGTTACCGGTCTAGCACTTGTGTCAACCAACTCCTACGACATATTTGACTCACCAAATGAAGGAATTGGAAGATGCCTCATGGCCAAAGGTCCAAAGGTAACACACCCCGAGTATGTTGATTTCAATGGTGATGAAGATACTTGTTTGATCATGTGTTTGATCATATGCTACCCATAATGCTTGTTGGATGATATTATCTCTTATATCCTTATATGATCATTCACTTGCTTGGTGATGAGTGCATGCTTTTAACTTCTATCATTTTGAGCGCTCCACCAAGATGTATGTGAAATGGAAGAGTAGCCCATGATCCTAATCGATTGTGCATTTTCATTCAAAAGCAAATTTTAAATAATGCACAAATTTAGGGGGAGCTCTTGCTTATCACATACTTCTCAAAGCGACGATGTTTTCTCAATCTTATTTATCATTTGTCGAAGCTTTGATCTATATGTTGTCATCAATTACCAAAAAGGGGGAGACTGAAAGTGCAACTATCCCTGGGTGGTTTTGGTAATTCCTAACAACATATAGCTCATTGAGATAATGCTTTTTCAAGATAAACATTTCAGGAAAGCTCAATGATTGGCATGGCATGGATGAGAAAAGTGGACCCCTCAAAATGCTAAGGACAAAGGATTAGCTCAAGCTCAAAGCACAAGACTCTACATTTTTTCATTTTAAGTGATCCAAGATCACATTGAGTCCATAGGAAAAGCCAATACTATTAAGAGGGGATGAGGTGTTGCTTAATGGCTTGCTTGCTCAAAGTGCTTAGTGATATGCTCCAAATCCCTCAACTACTTTCTCGCATCCACATATGTCCTAAACCTAAAGTCAAACTCGGCCCCATCGAAACTTTCTATCCGGTGCCACCGAGTTCAATTGACATAGCCACTGCCAGAAACCCTAGTCTTTTCGGTCTCACCGATAGGGATCTCGGTCTCACCGAGATGGGATTGTAATCTCTCTATTTCCCTTTGTAAAGTTTCGGTCAAACCGAGATGAGCGATCGGTCCCACCGAGATGGCAATGCAAACTCTCTGTTTCCCTTTCGTAACGTTTCGGTCCAACCGAGATGAGCGAATCGGTCCCACCGAGTTTGCCTGACCAACTCTCTGTTTGTCTATTACTAAAATCGGTCTCACCGAGTTTGTGTAATCGGTCTCACCGAGTTTGTGTAATCGGTCTCACCGAGATTAAGTTATGCCCTAACCCTAACGAAATCGGTCTCACCGAGTTGACGTGTCGGTCCCACAGAAAATCCTAACGTTCAAATTTTGAACTAAATCGGTCCAACCGAGTTTCATGATTCGGTCCCACCGAGTTTGGTAAATTGTGTGTAACGGTTAGATTTTGTGTGGAGGCTATATATACCCCTCTACCCACTCTTCATTCGTGGAGAGAGCCATCAGAACATGCCTACACTTCCAACATACATTTTCTGAGAGAGAACCACCTACACTTGTGTTGAGATCAAGATATTCCATTCCAACCACATAAATCTTGATCTCTAGCCTTCCCCAAGTTGCTTTCCACCCAAATCATCTTTCCACCAAATCCTATCCTATGAGAAAGAGTTGAGTGTTGGGGAGACTATCATTTGAAGCACAAGAGCAAGGAGTTCATCATCAACACGCCATTTGTTACTTCTTGGAGAGTGGTGTCTCCTAGATTGGCTAGGTGTCACTTGGGAGCCTCCGTCAAGATTGTGGAGTTGAACCAAGGAGTTTGTAAGGGCAAGGAGATCGCCTACTTCGTGAAGATCTACCCGAGTGAGGAAAGTCCTTCATGGGCGATGACCATGGTGGGATAGATAAGGTTGCTTCTTCATGGACCCTTTGTGGGTGGACCCTTTGTGGGTGGAGCCCTCCATGGACTCGCGCAACTGTTACCCTTCGTGGGTTGAAGTCTCCATCAACGTGGATGTACGATAGCTCCACCTATCGGAACCACGGATAAAAAATCTCCATGTCAACATTGCGTTTGCTCCCTCAAACTACTCCCTTTAACTTCATGTGCAATTGTTTTACATTCCGCTGCTATACTCTTAGAATTGCATGTGTAGGTTGATTGCTTGACTTGTGCAAAGTTGCTAAAATCTGCCAAGAACTAAAATTGGGAAAAGACTAGATTTTTATTTGGTCAAGTAGTCTAATCACCCCCCCCCCCCTCTAGACATACTTTCGATCCTACACATATCATATCACAACATACCCTGCAAAAACAAGTTAGACGTCCTCTAATTTGTTGCTGCATGTTTTACGTGGCTGCTATGGGTATCTAGCAAGAACGATTCTTACCTACGCAATACCACAAGGTGATATGCAAGTTGCTATTTAACCTTCTATAAGGATCGCCTTCGTCGAATCCGATTCAACTAAGGTGGGAGAGACAGACACCCGCCAGCCATCTTATGCAACAAAGTCACATGTCAGTCGATGGAACCGGTCTCATGTACGTGGACATGTAAAGTTGGTACAGGCCGCTTCATCCGACAATACCGCTGAATCAAGAAAAGACCAAGGAAGGAAGCAATCTGAATGTCAATGCCCACAAACTCCTTTGTGTTCTACTCAGGATGTCATCTACGCAAAGACCTAGCTCATGATGCCACTGTTGGGAAACGTTGCATGGGAAACAAAAAATCCTGTTGTGTTCTACTCAGGCTTATGTGAAACGAAATGGTTTGGCTGCTTTTCCACCATTCTCATATGGAGCTTGCAGAGTGATGAACTCTTTGCCACCCCTTCAGATGTGGGTGGTGAAGAAAAAGAACTAATCCCTTCTGCAGGGTCGGGTCTCCAGACGTGAAATAACGTCTGAAGAATTTGCTGGGACCTGACAAAAATTGCCTGAAAGGACGCAGGCTAACCATGATGAAATGAACTTTCATTTCACACGTCCTCCCTCTGTTTTATCTATCTACTACTTGATGAAATTGATCTGATGAATTGTGATATCATATTCTTGACTGCTGAAGTATATGAGGTCGTAAGTTGCACTAATTCATCTGCAGGATGATCAACCCAAAGCCACTGAATGGGTACTTGATAGTGGATGTACAAATCACATGACTGGTGACAAGAATCTGTTAATGGATGCTCCCTTATCAGCGTCACACATGAAGCATATCATCTTCGCTGATAAAAGCAAAAGCCAGGTATTGGGTCTTGGTAAGGTTGCTATCACAAAGGATCGACACATGGACAAAGTCATGCTTGTTGAGTCCTTAGGATATAATCTTATGTCTGTCTCAATGCTTTGTGATCTTGATATGGTTGTTGTCTTTGGCAAGTATCGTTGTGTTGTGATTATGGAAGCTGACAATTCCAAAGTCTTCGAAGGCTTTAGGAGAGGAGACTTGTATATTGTTGATTTCTCTGCAGATTCACAACCAGCTGTGTGCCTACTTGCAAAAGCTTCAGAAGGATGGCTATGGCATCGACGACTTGGTCATGCAGGCATGAGGAATTTGAACACGCTTGCAAAGAAGAAGCACATCATTGGCATTGAGAATGTCAAATTCCTCAAGGATCACTTGTGCGGTGCCTGTGAAGCTGGAAAGATGACAAAGGCCAAGCATCCAGCGAAGACTATCATGACCACTACTCGTCCATTTGAATTGCTTCACATGGATCTCTTCGGTCCTAACCATTATTCCTCTGTTTCGAATGAAGCATCTCAATATGGCTTTGTTATTATTGATGATTACTCTCGTTACACATGGGTACACCTTGTCTCTTACAAAACTGAAGTGCAGGAAGTCTTCAAACGATTTTCCTCTAGGGCTTCAACCAACTTTGGTGTGAAGATTAAGCACATCAGAAGTGACAACGGCACTGAGTTCAAGAATTCGGGTCTCGATGACTACCTTGATGAACTTGGTATTACTCATGAGTTATTTGCTCCTTATACTCCTCAACAGAATGGCGTCATGGAGCGCAAGAACAGGACTCTTGCTGAGATGGCTCGCACTATGCTCGATGAGTACAAAACCCCTCGTCGTTTCTGGGTTGATGCAATTGATACTGCGTGCCATATCATCAATAGAGTATATCTTCACAAATTCTTCAAGAACACTGCATATGAACTCCTCACTGACAAGAAACCCAATGTAAGTTATTTCAAAGTCTTCGGTGCTAAATGCTGCATTAGAGATCCTCATCACAACTCTAAATTTGCACCGAAAGCACATGAAGGTTTTATGCTTGGTTACGGAAAGGACTCGCACACCTACAGAGTCTTCAACAATGTTCTTCACAAGATTGTTGAAACTGTAGATGTGCGGTTCGATGAAACTAATGGCTCGCAAAGAGAGCACCTACCTTCTGTGTTAGATGAACCTGCACCTGAGGATTCAATCAAGCACAAGGCTACTGAAGATGTCATTCCTACTGAAGAATCTGCTGAAGAATTCATTCCAGAACGTGAAGAACGTCGAGTTGATGCACCTGAAGAAAATGCTGAGGAAATTGATGGTGAAGAAAATGCTGATCAAATTCCTCAACGACAACCAGCTCACCCTCGCATTGCAAAAGAAGTGCAAGTGGAGAAGATCATCGATGACATTAGAGCACCAGGTCCTCTCACACGCTCAAAAGCTTCACATCTATCTAACTTTTGTGGGCACTTTGCTTTTGTCTCTATCACAGAGCCCACTAAGGTAGATGAAGCATTTCTGGAGCCTGAGTGGATTCAGGCCATGCAAGAAGAATTACATCAGTTCAAGCTCAACAACGTATGGGAATTAGTCGATCGTCCCGATCCTCGCAAGCATAACATCATTGGCACAAAGTGGATCTACTGCAACAAGCAAGATGAAAATGGTGTTGTGGTGAGGAATAAGGCACGACTAGTAGCTCAAGGCTACACACAGGTTGAAGGAATTGATTTCGATGAAACATTTGCACCTGTTGCTAGACTTGAGGCTATCCGCATATTGCTTGCTTATGCTAACCATCATGATATCATCTTACACCAAATGGATGTGAAAAGTGCATTCCTCGATGGTAAGCTTGAGGAAGAAGTATATGTTGCTCAACCACCAAGTTTTGAAGATCCAAAGCATCCTGACAAAGTCTTCAGACATAACAAGGCCCTCTATGGACTCAAGCAGGACCCACGGGCGTGGTATGATACACTGAAGAAATTCTTCATGAAGAAAGGCTTCACACCCGGTTCACTCGATCCCACTCTCTTTACTAAATCATATGATGGTGAACTGTTTGTGTGCCAAATATATGTTGATGATATTATCTTTGGATGTACTGACCAACGTTATAGTGATGAATTTGCCTATATGATGAGAGAAGAATATCAAATGTCTATGATGGGAGAGTTGAAATTTTTCTTAGGTCTTCAAATTCGTCAACAGCGCAATGGCATATTCATATCTCAGGAGAAATACCTCAAGGATGTACTGAAGAAATTCGGCATGCAAGATTGCAAAGGCATCAAAATTCCTATGCCCACAAATGGTCAACTATGCACTGATGAAAATGGTACTGACTTCGACCATAAGGTATACCGCTCCATGATTGGTTCTTTATTGTACCTATGTGCATCTAGGCCAGATATAATGCTTAGTGTTTGCATGTGTGCACGATTTCAAGCTGCACCGAAGGAATCACACCATAAGGCTGTGAAGCATATTCTTCGATATCTAGCTCACACACCAACACTAGGATTATGGTATCCCAAGGGCTCGGATTTTGATCTCATTGGATATTCAGATTCTGACTATGCTGGTGACCATGTGGATCGCAAGTCAACATCTGGTACTTGTCATTTCCTCGGACGATCCTTGGTCTGTTGGTCCTCGAAGAAACAGAATTGCGTATCACTGTCTACTGCTGAAGCTGAGTACATTGTTGCTGGTTCTTGCTGTGCTCAACTGCTATGGATGAAGCAAACGCTCAAGGACTATGGCATCAACGTGAAGAATGTGCCTCTCCTCTGTGACAATGAGAGTGCCATCAAGATTGCTCACAACCCAGTTCAGCACTCGAAGACAAAGCACATTCAGATTCGTCATCATTTTCTTCGTGATCATGTGTTGAAGGGCGACATTTCTATTGAGCATGTGAAGACTGAAGAACAGCTAGCCGATATCTTCACTAAGCCCTTGGATGAGAAGAGATTTTGCAAGTTGCGGTGTGAGCTAAATATCTTAGAATCTTCGAATGTACTTTGAAAAGGCACTCATCCTAACACTTATGCAAAATTGATGACTTAGATGTGCAACACATGAAGAAACATTTTTTTTTCAATCAATGAAGAATAACACTCTAAGTGTGAAGAAATTAATGAAGAATTTGATTCTCAGAACCCTACGACAATTGTACGCGGTGTCTGAAATCATCATTCTTACACGGTGGGTCACGCCACCACAAAAGTTGAAAATCTTCAATTTGAGTTTTTCCTCAACTTTTGAAATTCTTCAGTTTTTCAAATTCTTCAAACTTGACAAAGTCTTCACTTGTGCCGTCGTTTTTCTTCATTGGCTATATATATATATATATATATATATATATATATATATATATATATATATATATATATATATATATATATATATATATATACATATATATATATATATGAGTTTATGTCCTCTACAGCATTCACTTATAGCTATTTCTTGAAGTTGGAACTTTTCTGCTAAGTGAATGTGATCGGACCCTTCCCCTCTATGCTATACTCAATCCAATTTATTCATAAATTCTTCATGTGCGTTCTATTTGAAACTCGTTCAAATTCTTCACTGTGTCCTTGTCAGCTGAAGAAATTGCGAACGAAAAGTTAAAGCTAATCTTATCCAAACTTTCGGTTTTGCCGCTCAAACCATTCTGCATCCCACAATGAATTATTTTATCCACCCATGATCTTACACGATCTCCACCACACAGTACGTGGGTGACAAATGTCGCAAGAAGGAGAACGGCCAGGGGCACGTTCGTCCTAAATCTTCGGACAAACAGTTTTTCACCGCGGCTATAAATACCCCCTTCGCCATCCTCACTTCTTTTACCCCGCTCGATCTCACTCCCTCGCTCGAGCTCTCCAAACCCTAGCGCCGTTGCTACTCCATCGTCGCCGGTGAGGAAGAGCTTCACTGCCTCGACCTCGTCGCCGTCGTACTCGCGCCGACCGCGGAAATCTTCACCTCCGCCGCCGCCGTAGACGTCTTCCTCCGCCAAGTTAGGGCGTGGAAGATCTGCATCGACGAACTTCACTGTTCCAACTCCCAGTTCGTCGTGTTCTTCATTCAGGGTAATTAAAAGCTAATTTTACTGCCCTCGTTGATTTGAAATTTTTCTACAAAATCTTCAAAGGCGTTTTATTCTTCAAATCCTCACACACAAAACACCTCACATGTTATCTGTTCCTGATTCATTTCCCTAAGCATCAATTTCTTCAAAGATTCCTCAATTGTGTGGATCTTCGATCTATACAACTCTGGAACCTAAGATATAAAGCGCTTAGTGAGATTCCTCAAGACGAATCTGGTCAAATTCCTCAAACTTGTTCTTTATGAAAAACCCTCTGAGAACGCATATGACCTCTTCAAATTCCTCGCAACTATACTCTGTTCATAGGTACACATGTCCGCTGCTGAATCTTTAGGTTCTCATCAACTTAACTCGTTTGCAGCGTTCCTCGAAGAAAAGCTGCATACTTCTTCAGAGAATTCAATTGTTCAAATTCCTCATCTGAAGAAAATGGCTGAAGGTAAAAGGCCACAGAAAGGAGGAAAGAAGCCTGAGGTTATGACAGCTTTTGAAATACCTGAGGACATCTATGATGAGTACTGCACGCCTGATGAAGCCAAGTTTGGCAAAGAAGATAAAAATCAGCGCAAGGTGCGAATCTAGAGGATTGAAAGGAGATGGGCACGTGAATGGAGGGAGTACAGATATGTTACTCCAAAATACATGAAGAAATTCGCTGTAAACCCTCCATGCCAAAGACCTCCATTGGCACCTGGCCAAGTGGCTGATCCCACCAGCATCAAGCGTGGTGAGGAATTTCCTAAAGAATGGGCCAAGCGCCAAGCTAAACTGGCAAGGCAAGCCAGAGAAGCAGTGAGGAAATTCAATGAAGACTCTGTTGCTGCTACTGCCACTGAGGCCTCGGTCAAGCCGAAGAAAGCAATGCTAAAGAAGCCCGCTCGCAAGCCAAGTGCTTCATCTTCAATGCCCTCACGGCCAAGTTCCTCAGCTGCGCCCTCACGGCCAGAATCTTCAAAATCTTCAAAGCAAATTCCTCATGCTGCTCCTGCTCCACCAAAGTCCTCAGCACCTGTGCATCTGGCCTCATGCCAAAGGACGACTGGCATCTCTATTGCCTCTGGTGTCTCAGCTAGTTCTTCAGCTGCACCAAATTCCTCAGCAAGACCCTCACTGCTGAAGAAAAAGGCTACTGCTGGACGCGTCACTCGCACAAGTCCACAGAAGAAGCAGGTAGTCTTCACTGTGCCATCTGATGATGATGAAGCTGATGAGGAAGAACTTACTGAAATCATCAGGGACCGACAAGAACGGGCTGCTAAAGCCAAAGGCACGCATGTGCCCCTGCTATTGGATCCAAAGGCGATCCTAGATTATATTGATCTCTGGCATAAGGATCCTCACACACCTATGCCTGATTTCAAGCTGACACCTGGTCAAAGTCACATGTTGACTCACTTCATCCAAGAGGAGAAGTGGAAATATGATAAGGCCAGAGAGATCAAGAAATCGCAGTACCGCGAAGAGAAGCTACTGAAGAAAAATGTTCTCAAAATGAAGCCTGAGGAACTTGTCAAGATGCAGGCTGAGATCAAAGCCCTCAGCGACAAATTTGACCCCTACTATGCTGATTGGAAAGGAGCCAAGGTCAGATTTGTGAGGCTGACTGATACCTTCACCAAGGGTGCAGCCCCAACGCCACAAATTCCTCAAGCTGAAGCATCTGTTCAGCAAACTGAAGAACATGCCAGCACCGCTGATGAAGTTCAGGCTGCTGAAGAAAATGCTAGTTCCAAGGCTGATGACTCTGCTCCAGCCGTTGATGAAATTGCCAGGGCATCCACCAGTGGTGCACCTGAAGAAATTGAAGAAACCAGGGCAACTGCATCAGTTGCGCCTGAGGAAAATCAACCAGATTCCTCAGCTCCACCTGCGCCTACGCCAACTCCAATTCTTCCATCTGCATTAGATGTGAAGAAAACAAAGGCTGTAGAACGGGCTGCTGTGAAGAAAAGGAAGGCATCCAATGCTTCAGAATCTTTAGCTCCCAAGAAGATGAAGCCGATGACAAGCTCTTTTGCAAATCCCATTGATGCTGTTCCTATCTCCTCCGTGCCATCAAAGGACCTTGTTCCTTTTGGTGAAGATTATGAGATCCCTAGTGGATCAGATGAAGAAACTCAATCTGCTGCTTCGTCAGAGCAGATTGATGAAGAAATTGAAGCGGATGCAATCCCTTCAACCCCAATGATCTCATCACCAATGCCTCAGTTTGATGCTGGAGAGGCTGGTGTTGAAGAAATTGATGAAGATGTGGATATTGGAAGCACCACTCCAGTGATGAATGACGACTTTTGGGAAAGTCAGCATCCCAATTCCCCACTCTTCACTCCCCTGCAGCAAATTCCTCACTCTCCTTCACCAACAGTACAATTGGGCTCTGAAGAAACTCATCCCACTGCATCTGTGAATGAAGAAATTCCAGCCACTAGCGCTGAAGAAACTGCTGCTGATACAGACAAGGTGACTGCACCTGAGGAAAATCCTGAAATTCCTCAGCCTGAAGAACCTGAGATCGTGATTCCTGAGGTCGTGATGCAACTCACTGACACTCCTCTGCCAAGGCCAAAGGATCCGTTCTCACGAAAACAGAAATTCAAGGCTGAAGACTTCTATGGCGAGCACGTGTTCTTCACTGAATACAATCCATATGACTCTGCTCGCATAAGGAAGAGGCGTTTCTGGACTGCCAGCCAAGCAAATTTCTATTCCTCAGTGCTTTACAACAAAGACAAAGTCTTTGACCATGCTCATATTCCTCACGTGGATATGGAGTCTTTGTCGTGCTTCACGCCAGTGCTCAGTGTTCTTCACGACGCTGGGCTGCTCAATTTCTGCACAGATATATGCGATTGGAATGAAGAGCTTATTCTTCAATTCTATGCAACGTTGCACATCACCGGCAACTCTGAAGATATCAATTCATGGGTTTTGGACTGGATGACTGACAACACCCACCATAAGGCCCCTGCATCTGAATTGCTTCGGGTCCTTCCTCTGAGTCCACCCACTGAAGATGCTCACTGTGTGTACAATGAACCTGAGCTTTCAAATCATTATATGCAAGTGCTGATGAAGCCTTTGAAGCCAGGGCAAGCTCCTCGAACCAATTTCCTCGTCAAGGAATTGTTGTATGTGCCAAGGACTGTCTATCGCATTCTGACGAAGACAATGAGTCCCATCAAAGGCCACGACTCGTCTGATGAAGAAGTCGTTGGCATCATGAAGAATCTGCTTTTCAACATCATCCATGGCGTTCCCATCAACTTCCATTATTTCTTCATGAGGACTCTGGCCAACATTGTTATGTCACCATTTGAGCTGAAGCCTTATGCACCTTGGATAATGAAATTCATCAGGATAAGGTCTTCACTCAACTACAAAGCTGAAATGCTCAACCACTGCAGCTACTTGCCTCCCATTGAAGTCCTCAAACGGACATTTTCCTCGGCTGAAGAAAAAGGCAAGGCCACTGCTGTGATAGATGAAGGCATTCGTCCATTGGATGGCCAATTTCGCAAAGCTGCATCTTACTCCACCAATGATGACTCTGCCACACATGACTCTGCTGCTAACACTGCCAAGCCAAATCCTCAAGCCACAACATCCAGGGTGATGACTGACCGTGAGTTACTCCTCAGTCTTCATCAAAAGGTTGATCGCAACCACAAATGGGTCAAGCGTCAGTTTGGTTCAATTCTTCACAACATGACTTCCACACACAATGCAGTGAAGAAAAACCACTACTACCTTCATGAAACCCTCAACCGCACCTGGGTTGTTCCATCTCAAGTGTACAGTGCTGAAGACTTGGAGAAAATGGGTCTCAAAGAAGATTTTGACTGGTTTGCACCTCCTCCGAAGAAATACAAGAAGGTCAAGGTTCCTTCTTTGGTGGCCAGATCATATTCTTCATCGCGTGCGACTGATGAAAATGAAGACTTGGACGACACTGCAGCAGGCCCTACTTCAACGACCGACCCCAACAACGCTGGCGCTCCTTCATCAACTTGAAAATCTTCAGGGGCGTTAGTCCTCAGATTTTCGATCCTTTTGGTCATTTGATGACAAAAGGGGAGAAATCTGAGTTAGTCTTCAAGCGGGTCTATAATAAGGGCTTATTCGTTTTTTTTTTGCTAAGATACAACTCTCGTTCTTCCGAAACTTTTATTGGATCGAGTTGTAATCTTAAGTCCGATGGTGCGCTGATACTTTTGTTGCACTTTGCTTTGATACCTTGATGCGCTATTCTGCATGCTTATTCCTCGTTAATATTATTGCACGCATGCTGAATTACATCAGGCACCATATTTCATCATGCATTTCAAATTCTTCATATTATACATCAAATGCGTGTATGAATTACAAGATATAGGGGGAAATCTCCATGATTCAACTCTTCAAGTGTGCATTGCTTCAAAAGCAAATTCCTCACTATGCACATCTTCAGGGGGAGTTCTTCTATATCTTGCAATCAAATTCCTCAATATCAGTATTTATACTTCATATATTTATCCCCGTTGAAAACTTAACCTATGTTGTCATCAATCACCAAAAAGGGGGAGATTGTAAGTGCATCTAGTGCCCCTTAGTGATTTTGGTGTATTGAAGACTTATAGGTTAAGTATCTAATGCGTTTATGAGTGTACACAGATCTATAAGTCTATGAGGAGTTTGATATTTACAAAGAAAGTCGACCCCTAAAAATGAAGTTCTTCGACTGAAGACTTTGATATACTGAAGACTTTCTGAAGACTTTGAAAGTGAAGAAATTGGTGTGACCTTGAAGACTTGGTATTCATTCGAGGAACATGAAGCGTGAAGACTTTTGTTTTCGTAGTTTTATTTTCTCTTTCTTGAGTCATAGGAAACACCGTACTGTTAAAGGGGGTCGAGGAAATACTAAGGAGAAATTTTCCATGTGATGCTCAACTCAAATCCTACACCTACCAATCCCTTCGAGTGAAGCCATTGGAAATCTCATACAGTTCAGTCAATTTCTTCAGTGACAGAGACGCAGTTCTTCTGGTCACTGAGGACTTTGCTCTGACTGAGGAGTTAGGAATTCGCCAGTGCGAATTGCCTACACAGTGAGGAACATGATAGCCCTGAGGAATTTGTACCTCAAATTTCCGACCGTTGCTGTGCTGCGCGCCAGCTGTCCTAAAATATCTTGTCCACCTAACGGTCATATCATTGAAGGGCATTTATGTCTTATCATGTCGGGCTGCTCCCTAGGCTATAAATAGCCGCCCCCTACAACCACTAGCTGGTTGGCTGCTCCGCGAGGACTTGACACTTGTCATTTGAGAGCAACCCATCCTCTGAGGACTTTGAGCGAAAATCATCAAGTGAGGAAAATCCAAACCCAAACCCAAAACACCTACAAACCCAAAGTGATTGAGCATCACTGAAGAGATTGATCCTGCGTGGATCTGACGCTTGTTACCTTTGAAGACTGTGCTTCTTCCAGACGGTTAGGCGTCAAGGTCTAGAGCATCCAAGAGGAATTGTGGATCGACGAGTGACCAAGTCTGTGAAGGTTTGGAAGTCACCTGAAGACTTACCATGAGTGATTGGGCGAGGACTGTGTGTTCTTAGCTCAAGGAGAATATGGTGAGGACTGTGTGTCCGGGACTGGGTGTCCTCGAGTTTAAATACTCGGCCGCTCCAACCAGATGTACAACTGAGACAGCAGCTGGAACTGGTCTACCAAATCATTGTCTTCACCAAGCTTACTGGTTCTATTTCCTCAACTCTTTCATTTCCTCAGTAGTGTGTTGTTTGTTTATCATATCTGTGTTTGAAGACTTTGACTGAAGACTTTCTCAATTTCCTTAGTTCAATTTCTTCAGTCTGTTTGTCTTCATCTTGTGTTATCCTATGTTTACGCTTTTTGTACTCTGTGTTTGTCTTCATTTCATCATGATGACTATGCTTGAATTCTGTTATGTTTTCATCTGAGTACTTATTCCGCTGCTAGTAGTTCTTCGCTAAGGAATTTCCTCACTAGCAAATTCCTCAGTGAAGAATTTCATAAAAATCGCCTATTCACCCCCCCTCTAGTCGATATAACGCACTTTCAATGGAAGCTTTCTGACATGTCGGGTGTACCAAGAGGACTCGCTGAGCACACTCTTAATATTGATCCGAAGTATAAGTCGGTCAGGCAATTTCTGCGGCGATTCAATGAGGAACGACGAAAGGCTATCGGAGAGGAGGTCGCCCGGCTCTTGGCGGCTGGGTTTATTATTGAAGTTTTTCACCCGGAGTGGTTGGCTAACCCGGTGCTCGTACTCAAGAAAAACGGCACCTGGCGGATGTGTGTGGATTACACAGATTTAAATAAAGCTTGTCCAACTGATCCTTTCGCTCTCCCCCATATTGATCAAATTATTGATGCTACGGCGGGTTGTGCGCGTTTGAGTTTTTTGGATGCTTACTCTGGTTATCATCAGATTAAGATGGCAGTTAAAGACCAGGAGAAGACGGCTTTCATCACTCTGTTTGGAGCCTTCTGCTATGTGTCTATGCCTTTTGGGCTCAAGAG